>JAILYB010000019.1:0-2910452 GCA_021437785.1 Rhodomyrtus psidioides | reverse complement strand
TAGGTAGCCAGAGATAGGGCTAAGTCCTCCACCAGATTCCTCCTCTCGCGTAGCAATGTCGAAACCCGCTCTTTGGCGAACTCAACAGCCTTTTTGTGGCTGTCAACCAGGTAGTCAGCCAGCGCTAGGCGGTCGGACTGATCCTCATAACGGGCTCGCAGGACACGAGCCACGGTAAGTCCCCGGTGAGCAGCGCGGTAGGCCTCCAAAGAGTTTGTAAAGAGCGTTGGAAAAATCCTGTATTCCCTCCCCAGCGCAGTACCCTCGAGGGAGATGATGTCCAGGTCCCCGAACATGACTCGGATTTCATCCTCGGTTTCGGGATGATCAGATATGTGAGCGTAGCCTCGACCCAAGAGGTTATAGAACTCTTTCCATCGAGCCAAAGCTTCGGCTGGGAAAGTGGGAACATGGGAAGAGGCCATTTTCGACGGAGAGGTGTGTAATGGAGCGATTTGAAGACGGAAGCAAATTATATGAGAGCATTAATCCCCCAAACACCATCTCCGCATTTTATAGCGTCTCGAGAGTGGAGAAAAGTTGCAGCAATAATGCTTGTGGAGCCGGGTTAATGTAAAGCGAGGGCTGCTCCTCCCGTGAATCATCAGACATGTCCTGGTCCGCAATTTCAGGCCTGACAAATTCGGTCTCGCCATTATTAAAGCGGGGAGGGAGGCGAGCGCAGCTATCGAAGAAGCCGCGAAAGGATTGTGTTGTTCCATCACGCATAAAGCTGGGCGGCGAGTGAACAGCTCTGCCACTTAAAAAGAGAAGACAGTGCTGAACAGGCATGACTATTGAGGAAAAGTGAAAGGCGAGCGCAACTATCGAAGAAGCCGCGAAAGGATTGTGTTGTTCCTTTACGCATAAAGCTGGGCGGCGAGTGAACAGCTCTGCCACTTAAAAAGAGAAGACAGTGCTGAACAGGCATTACTATTGAGGAAAAGTGAAAGGCGAGCGCTACTATCGAAGAAGCCGCGGAAGGATTTGGTTACCCCTTCGTGTCGGAAAGCTGAGCAAGAGGCAAACAGTTCCGTCGTTTCAAAAACAGAACGCTGAACAGACCTAGCTTTCGAGGAAAAGGAGGCAACAAATCGAAAGAGCGAGTATACAAAAGAGAACAGAGAACCCCGAGTGACGAGTTCGTTGAAAGACCTCAAATTCTCTAGAATCAAATTCGACATCAAAGCCATGGAACTCAACATTGCCCGTGACGAACATCAAGATCGCAGTGGTGACGACGGCAGTGGCCACGACGCTCAACCCCGGAAAAGAAAAAGTCGTCAGCGCTACGCTCGGAAAGAAATCCAGGAGCTTGAAGCTTTCTTTGATGAATGCCCTTGCCCAGGCGAGGAACAAAAGATTGAATTGGGCCGGAAGCTGGGAATGAATCCTATGAGAATCCATTTTTGGTTTCAGAATAGACGTTTCAGACTAGGTGTCCAACACAGGCGTAAGGAGATCACGGCCCTAAAAGAGCAGAACCAAAACCTTCAAATGGAAAACATGTGGTATGAGAAAATCCTCAGTACTATTACCTGCCCTGACTGCGGTGGCCCTACCTCCCTCAGTAAATTGTTCCCCGGTAAGCCTTCTACGAAGATGGAAGGTGCTCATTTATCCCCCTGCTCCCTTGAGCCATCTCCGGTACAATCAGATCCTGCTAATGGCGCGCATGAGCAGATCGATCCTACAGAAATTATACCAGTGTCTTCGGAGGAAGAAGATACGTGTCGTTATGATCGGAGTCACCTCATCGAAGCCCATGAATCTCCTCCACAACAGCTTCCGGTAAGATCAGATACGGTTCAAGAGGAGTTAGAGGTTAGTCGGCAGGCTATCTACGCCACTCTGGACGACGAGAAGAAGAAATTCACTTGGCCCCCGGAGCTTCATCTCAAGTTCTTGGACGCAGTTCGACAGATAGGACTCGACTTCATAGGTCCGACAAACATACTTAGGGTCATGAACGTACCGGGACTTACCAAGCAATTAGTCGCGAATCACCTTGGTTGCTACAGAAGGGCGTTAGGACAGCGTTATGCAGAACTGAATCCGAGCAATAGACTCGGCTGCGAACCCAGCACCCTTATGACAAATGAGGCCCGGTCGAATCTGGACGACTATTGGGGATTTGATCAGGATATCCTCGCGAGTCATTTCAATATTCCTCAAGAGCACGCATCACAAGTGCAACGAGTAAGCACTCCTCCGTCCGAGCAGCAGCTAGTCAGTGTTCATCCTGTTGCAGATCAGCCCACCACGCCCAGTGCTCAAGGGTTTGCCCAATCAGAGCATGTGGCTTCAGATGATCTAATGGGAGAATGCTTGGAGCATTCTTATTTCCCTAATCCCCAAGTGGGAGATGCTTTGTGATATCCCTCCCCTTAGTCCCACATTGCCTAGGGGGAGGTCTTGGGATAGGCTTATAAGCCTTGGGCTCCCTTTCACTAGCAAGACGCGTTTTCCGGGCTGAGTGCTCGGAAAGCAAAACCGTGCGGGTTGCAAAGCCCAAAGCGGACAATATCTTGCAAGTAGCCGCACAACGGTGCGCGGTGGGCCCGGGCTGTTACAGTTGGTATCAGAGCGGACCCCCGACCGCATGTGTGGACAGCGGCGGAGTCCGCGGGCGGTACGGGCACAACACGGGCACAACGGGGACGTTGTGTCCGAAGGGGGGGAGATTGTGATATCCCTCCCCTTAGTCCCACATTGCCTAGGGGGAGGTCTTGGGATAGGCTTATAAGCCTTGGGCTCCCTTTCACTAGCAAGACGCGTTTTCCGGGCTGAGTGCTCGGAAAGCAAAACCGTGCGGGTTGCAAAGCCCAAAGCGGACAATATCTTGCAAGTAGCCGCACAGCGGTGCGCGGTGGGCCCGGGCTGTTACATGCTTGTGGTAGTCAATCGATCAAATCTCCTCTTATAATCCCAGACAAAGATGGAGGTTTCAGTTCGAAGAACCCGTCGGGCGATGCAGCTCAACCTACACATCAATCGTTCGAGGGGTCGGGTGATTTCTTCGATGAAGGACTTGATACCTGGTTCGATCAGTTGGAAGCTATTAAAGGTTGGCAACCATGATCTGCAGTTGGTAATGGCATACCTAAGCTGAGGCCAGACTGGTTAGTCATTGGACATGCCCAAAGAAAGAAGGGGATGTACGCGAGAAGGATGTATCTCCTAGTGTAAAGTTCTCATCGGTGCATGCGTTTGTTTCTTCAATAGCTAGAGTTGATTTTGCATAATGTTTTTCGCAAACGTCATCTCGTGTGTATACGGTAATTCCTTGTTATTAAGTTCAAGGTAAAATCAGCCCCGACGCGTGAAGGCAGAATTGATAGCATGAGTTACTAGCAGAATGGGATCGAGCTCGAAAGTGAAAGATTACTAGCGGCCCCAAACGCAATGACCGCAAAATCAGGGGCAATCTTTAAGTTTCGAGCAACTACAAATCTATTTCTCACGAGGCATTCAAGTCAATCAAATATAAAGCGTCGGGCTGTGAGAATGATGCGTAGTCAATCTGTTGACACAGGCGAAAAAGGAGTCGCGTAGATCCGAAAGCAAAAACCTTTCTTGGCTAGTCAACAATGCAGAATGAAAGAGCATATATAAACAAACTCGCATTTATTTCATTCAGCAGGAAAGTTTACAAGTGGATCACTGAGGGGGAGCAGTAAACCCAAAATGAGTTCTGACAAGCATCACAAAAAAGCTTAACTGACTCTCCATGCTATCCATGCCTTGCTTACAACCCACACTCCGGGAATCGAGGTCTACAAGCTTGAAGAAAAGGAGACGACATTTCTCCTTAAGTTCGTTCACCTTGGTGTCATAGTACTCGAACTCAAGCTCTAAGTCATGAGCCAGCACCCTCCCGCGAGCTATATCCATGCTCAGGTCTTCAATCCTTTCCTCCAACCAGGCACACTGGAACCTCAGCACGAAGTTGTGCTGGTCTTGCTCAAAGGCGGTGTCAAAAAGAGCCAGACGCTCCACCAAGTTGTCCCTCTCACGGACCAGCATCGAAACCTGGGCGTGGGCGTATTCAACAGCCCTTTTATGGTTATCGGCCGTCAGCACGGCCAACATCAGGGACTCAGCTCGGTCCTGATAACGGGCTCGCACGATACCAGCCAAAGTGACCTCCCGGCTAGCAACTTCATAAGCCTGCAGGAAATTGTTGAAGAGAGTTGGGAAGATCACGAACTCCCTTTGCAGTTTCGTACCTTCAATACACACAGTATCCAGGGCCGGAATCAGAGTACGAACTTCAACCGCAGCTTCAGGATGATTGTTTATGTAGCCATAACCTCTACCCAAGAGATGGTAAAATCTCTCCCATTGGGTCGAAGTTTCAGTTAAGGCAGCAGGCACAGAGGAGGAATCCATATGCGATGGAATGACGGAGAGGAGAGTGAGAATGTGAAGAGTGTTTGAGAGGCTGAGTCTGATAAGGCTAAAGTGTTAATCTTCTTGACATCAATCTATCACCTTATAAATGCTCGAGTAAACAGGGAGAAGTGGTAATAATATTTTATGTGCAGTAGAGCCAAGCGGGTTTCGTTAATGCATCCCCGATGAGTCACGAATCCACCACCGTCCTGTGATCTCGGGTTTTTACGAAACATAATGGCGCCGAAAGGTGGGCAGGCTTGTTACTCTAGAGACTAGGCCAGGGGGACAAGCGTAGTGCTCGACAAAGCGAAATCAACGCAAGAGATCTTCAGGCTCCGTTCACGTAGAAAAGAGCAAAAAAGGACAAAGTGGGAATTACGAAGCCTTGAGAAGAGCGCTCGTCAGGTAGCCATCACAAAAGGACGAAGTGGGAATCTCGAAACATTGAGAAGAGCGCTCGTCGGGTAGCCATCACCTTTGATCGAAGAACGGTGATCCGGCTCCTTTAACCTCTCAGAATTTGCAGAGGAAGTGAAGATCCAAGGAGGAACAAAGAAAGCTGAGTTAACGGAAAATCAAACAGTGATATTCCGGTCAAAATGTTCAAGGGATTCTGTCATTTACTGGAAGCGCCAGACTTGGAGGTCTCCGAGCTTGAGTTGCTGGAAGAGTTTGAAGATCTCAGGACCGAACCTGACACGAGGGCCATGGAGACCGATCCTTCTAATGATGAAACCCGCGGCTTGGTTAACGAGAACAGTACCCGCGACGGTGATCAGCGTCAGAAAGGGGAATATCTCCAACGCAACACTTCAGGTCAAGTCCATAAACTCGAATTGTTTTTCAGGGAATACCCCTATCCGGACATGGAACAGAAAATCAAAATGGGCCAGGAGATAGGGTGGGAGCCTCGGAAGGTCAAGTGCTGGTTTGAAAACAAACGAACCCGGCTGAAGCAGCAACGCGATCGGCATGAGTTAGCGATTGTAAGGGAGGAAAATGAAAAGCTTCGAATAAAAAACATTCAGTACAAAAAAGCTCTAAGCATCGCTATTTGCCTTGAGTGCGGTAACCCTGTTCCCACGGACGGAGTATTCACTGAAGAGCCAGATCTGGGGGTTTATAATGCTCATTTGTTGCAATGCCCTTCGCAACATCTTTCGGAACAGGCGGGTACCGCCGAGGATCTACAAGAGGAAACTAGTGCTATAAGGTCAAAGTCGACGCCCATTGTGGAAGGGAACATGCGTCATGACAAGTCGGGTCCGCTCGATGATGAACTCACCATCATGACCAGCCGATCTGAGACCACTAAATCCCCTCCAGAGCAACCTCCAACACGACCAGATTCCGAGAAGAGTAACCGCCAAGTTGCTGACACCACTTCGGCTAGCAAGAAAATAAGATTTCGTTGGACCCCGGAGTTTCATAGCAAATTTGTTGATGCAGTTCAACAGCTGGGGATCAGTTTTGCTTGCCCATTGCGCATACTCGAAATCATGAACGTGCCGGGACTGACTAAAAATATGGTCAAGAATCACCTTTGGCGCTACAAGAAACTACTGAGAGATGGACGAGCGTCGCTGTCGCGACCCTCTTGAGGTTGTCGGGCTCTCGAGGGCTAATGGGCCGTCCTGTCTGGTCGGACGCGGGCCTCTCCCAAGGCCCATTACCCAAATCGCAACGGAGGTATGCGTGATCGACTTTCAGTGTGGTCTAGTGACATGTGCTAAGTGTGCATGCCATGGAGTCGCCACCAATCATTTTTTTAGGGTGTGATTGGACCACCCAATCGAATAGTTGGGAGTTTCTATTCAATTCTGCGAGAACCAGAGAAATGGTTTCGGGGACTTAGTTACACCAACTGTCAGAGTTGACGCCCTTTCGGTACCTAAGTTGACTGAATTTTCTAGCCTGAGATTCATGCGGATGAGTAAGGTATGAACCCTAAATCTAGAAATTCATGCAGATAGGAGTGATTATCCTAGCAATCACAATCAGTAATAAAATGCGCAACTCAAGGAATCTAGATATGCAAATAAATCACATGGCATTCCTAGTAAGGTCCTATTTATCAATCACAGCTCAAGAATGATTTAGCTGTCCTAGCCATTCTACACATGATCTAACCTAAGAAAAGCATTAGGAAGCATCGAAGGAGTTCGAGAGTACTCACATGGGGTTCGTCGTGCCCTGGTTTGGTCTTGGACGAGCTATCGAGCTCATGCCGACCCGATTATATTTGGGGATCCACTCGGCGTTTTACACCATAAAATCATGTGAAACAAAAACGAAAATATTCAGCAAGGGGAATTTATTGTAGATGGTGGTCGATCTAATTGGACGTCAAGACTAAAAAATATGTAGAAATTTACAAATTAAAATACTCGAATGATATTTTTTTGCCAAATTCAACTCTATGCGTCGTGAAGAAACACATGCAATTGAACTTGAATTTTGACTATTTATGAGTTCAAAATGAAAAGGAAATTAAAATAAAAATATTGACTATTTTTCTATATTTTTACGACATCGAACGCTATTTTTCTTCATTTTTCATGTATTTTTCTATTTTTGGAAAATATTAAAAAATATTAAAAAATATGACAAATTATTTTTTATCAAAAATGGTTCCTTTAGCTTGGTCAAGGCTACCAAAGATGATTTTTTAATTTTTTTTAACTTTTTATAGATTTTTTATGAATTTTTTAAAAATAAACTATGAAAGACTTATAAAAAATCAGGTGTCAACAGTCGCTAGACCAAGATAGAGGCGGTTCAACACGACCAGATTCCGCGAAGAGTAGCCGCCGAGTTGCCAACCCTACTTCGGCTAGCAAGAAAACAAGGTTTTATTGGACCTCGGAGCTTCATAGCAAATTTGTTGATGCAGTTCAACAGTTAGGGATCAGTTTGGCTCGCCCATCGCGCATACTCAAGATCATGAACATGCCGGAACTGGATAGAAATAAAGTCAGGAACCACCTTTGGTGCTACAAAAGACTACTGAGAGATGGACGAGTGGCACTAGACCAAGATAGAGGCAGTTCAAGTTTAAACGATGAGCATGGCTGTGATCGCAATCCTCATGCAGCAGGAAGCATCCAATCACCTCTTAACACCGATGGGACTGACAATTACATGGTCGATTGTTCAGGCATCAATCAGAGTACTCCCCTGGGTTATCCTAGTACTCCTCAGGAGTATGTACCGCAATTTCAGCAAATCGGGACTCCCCAGTCTGAGCACCGACTGGCCGTTAATGCTAGTCCTACAGCGGATATAACATTGGCAGGAGATGCACGTACAATCTTGCGAGACGATTACGGAGATTCCGGCTCGAAGAATCAGGTGGTCCATGACGAAAATGGCGAAAAGATTCCTTCTCCAGTAGTCGACAATACTCAACCTGAGTGTCAGTCGCTCGATGGTTCAGACGATCTCCTTGAAAACATCTATTCTTGGTTCGATCGGCTGAACTCCCCCCTGAGTTACCCTGGTACTCCTCAAGAGTATATACAACAATTTTAGCAGGTATGGACTCCCCAATTTGAGCACCAACCGATCGTTAGTGTTATTCCTACGGCGAATCCAGCATTGGGTACAAACCTACTGGACAACGATGAAAGTACCAACTCGAGAAGTGAGGTTGTTCATGTCGAAAGTAGTGTGAGGAACCCATCGCCAACGGTTGAGGATACCCGACTTGGGCGTCAATGGCTTGAAATTTCAAGCGAGTCCCTCAGTGAGCAACTCGGCGTGTGGATCACGTATAAACCGAGGAACCAGGTTGTTCATGCCGAAAATGGGAGAAGTCCGTCACCAGCAATTAAGGATGCTCAACTTGGACGACTCGAGCGGTCGGACGATCTCCTGAATGAGCAACTCAGCCTATGGGTCAAGCATTTTGGAACAAGTGCATCTTCGCAGTCGTGACCGGTACCGGCGACCGGACATCTGGTTCGAAGCTCGTGTGCTAAATCATTAGAAGGCTCGGGAGAGTGAGAGGTGAATACGTCGAATGAATGTGTTACGGATCTCGTTGTAAAGTTCCCGCGGGAACATTTTAATTAACGCTGAAAACTAACCGCTCTGAGTGTCAACATTACCCTTTGAACGTCTTCGAGCCAAGGGCCATGGATTAATCACTTAATCCGTGGAGCAAATTCCATGAACGATGACTATCACCCGCGGAGCATAATGGGATCTACCCCGTTCAGCACGAAATACGTTTGGTCACGAAGCCTCCCATGTGGTAAAACGATGTATCGTTCCTAAACGATCTTCAACCGAATACCAAAGTAATGTCTCATTTCTTTCCCTTCTCAGGTGATAAACGTGGATAAATCACTCAAGGAGCCATCTGTTCAAATAACAAAACAGACGTTGCCCAACCAGGGGCGGCTGAACCATTGATATTGCAAATATTCCAAGCATGGATAAGCGGATTTGATAGACGTGGTTCATATCAATACGCGACGTCAGAACGGGATGAGAACCAAGAGTAAAGTTGTATCGTCCCAATTTGTCTTCAATTTGGGAATATGAGTTAACACTTGTTATTTATCCTTGATAGGGACTCACCATCAAGGAGGACAGATTTTCACAACCTGTGTGCACTCGTAGGGGCACACGACCAAGGGTAAGATGTATCGTTCTAATTTTTTGAAAAATGCGTGAACGTACAATAACATGTTTCTTCCATATTTTCAGGGATCTCCAGCTGCGGGGGACAGGTAAGTATCCCTTTCCCCGATCCATTGAAGATGTTGAATAAAAACTGAGAAGAAAAGAAAAGCTTTCAGAATCTAATGTCTAGAAAAGACATAGAATTCAAAATTCATTGGCTTTCATGTTTTTAAAACAGGAGGTTGTCTGAACATGAATAAGAACATGCATGGTGCATCATAAAATCCCCTTGACAGGTAAAATTTTTGGATAAAATGAAAGAGATTTTTTCCAATCAAGAGTTTAAAACTTTCAAAAGGACGTTTTCTCAAAAGACAAGAGGCAAAGCCTAGTCCAAACACGTCCTACACACACTGGAGAGAAGTGGAGCGGATTAGATAGCAAAATCTGGACCTACGGAAGTAGGGATTATTCGCAACAATTACATGGATTGGGATGACAGAGGCATTCGTTTCATATCCCCAAATACTACAGGTGACCATTGACAACCCCTTCGAACGGCGGTTTTCATTCTCAACCCTGTCAAGAACCACCCCCACATTGGGGCAAAATGGAGGTGAGTCCAGCAACATCAGGAGAAAATGGTTAGAAACTTTCTTGCTCGGACTAACATCAATCTTTGTGTGTTGTTTATATGGTAATCCAAATGCCATAGGATGATGAGAAGCATTCATTTCTCTATCCCACACACCATATCCTTTGTATAGCCAAGTTGAGCCTGCAAATTCATTTCATAAACCCATTGGTGATCATTGCAAGTTCCAAAAACAAAGGCAAATCACTTCAGGAACGGAGAAGTTCAAGACTTAGGGTTTACGAAGAAACTACTAAGTTGATACTCAAGCGTGCTAAGAGCCAAGTCATATATCTAGCACAATTGCCAAGCATCCCACTTGCGACAAGGGATTAAAGAAATCCCAAGCATCAAGAAAAAGCAAAGTGCCTGGTAAAAGCGAGGCCGATGCTCGGGTAAACAATTTGATCGATCCCTGAAGAAACCTGGTAGGGAAAAGAAGAGGGAAAAACCCCTAATGGAGTCAGATCAAGAAGACTGCTCCCCAAATGATGTCAGTCGCGGAGCAAAAACACAGAAAGAGTTGTCAACCTCTTAATACCACAAGAGACGCTCTCTAAAGAGTTTGTGCACACCTCAAAAGCGGTTGCACGCCTCAAAAATTGAAGATGCAGAATGGAAAAGACAGGTGGCAAGTTTGCAATGATCACCAAGGTCAATCCCCTCATAAATTCTGGGCCAAAAACAAGCCTTTTTGGTCCCCAATCCTACCAATGTTACAACCCTGAAACAGTCTTCTCTGACTAAGGCACTTGGGTTAACATATAGCTTAGCTCGAAGAGGTACGAGCAAGACTATTTCTTTCTCATTTTGCAGGGTTCTTGACTTGTAAACCCGGAGCAGATGGTGACGAGTTTCATTCAATGGCCTCGACTCCAAAGCGGGTCCCCCTTGAAAACAAATATCTAAGCCCAACATTACGGTCCCGTGGAAGACCTCCCGACCGATCAAAATGTACGCGCTGCGAATGAGCCTAAAACCTAGGCATAGGTTAGTAGGGAATTGAGTGCATCCCCTATAAAAATCACTATCTCAAAACAGGTGAGAAGACCTCATCGTCGAGAAATATTCCAATAGATGTTTTGAACAAACTCTTTTTGGAAATTTTCAAATTGTTTGATCCAGATTTTCCGTACAAGGGATTTGTGATCACATTTGCATGCTGCAAGAATGCTTTGGATAACCTCCAGCATCAAAATACACATTTCACAATTAAAACTTAACTCATACGGTTTTTGTCAAATGGATAGCCGTGGTCTTCCCAAAGATTACTAACGTTTTCTTGGTGAAGAAAAATCTTTCAGGCTCAAACTTCTGCAGGATACCTGGAGAACCCAGCTACCAGAATGTCGCATCAACAGACTTAGGTGAAGCTTTGTCAAAATAAAATCTTTCACTGCTTCAAAGCTGAATTCCCGACAAACTTCGGGATCTTTGAAAAAAAAAAACCCCTTTTAAAAGAAAAAGTCCTAGCATGACGTGGAGAACCCTCGTCCCAGGACCCCTTTCCAAAAAATCAAACAGTCTCATCGGACGTGGAGAACCCTCGTCTCGGGACCCCTTTTTAAACAAAATCAAGCAGTCTCATCGGACGTGGAGAACCCTCGTCATGAGACCCCTTTTCAAAACAAACAAAGGTAGAAACCGCCTCAAGGGTCAAATCAAAGGTAGAAACCGCCTAAAGGGTCAATCAAAGGTAGAAACCGCCTCAAGGGTCAAATCAAAGGTAGAAACCGCCTAAAGGGTCAAACAAAGGTAGAAACCGCCTAAAGGGTCAAACAAAGGTAGAAACCGCCTCAAGGGTCAATCAAAGGTAGAAACCGCCTCAAGGGTCAATCAAAGGTAGAAACCGCCTCAAGGGTCAAAACAAAGGTAGAAACCGCCTAAAAGGTCAAAACAAAGGTAGAAACCGCCTAAAAGGTCAAAACAAAGGTAGAAACCACCTAAAGGGTCAATCAAAGGTAGAAACCGCCTGAAGGGTCAAATCAAGGTAGAAACCGCCATAAGGGTCAACACGAGGTAGATACCGCCTTAAGGATCAACACAAAGGTCCGATCCACCATACAGATCAAAATCCTTAGCAAATCCCAAAGTGTGGGATGCGCCTTCCTTAGGTTCCTACCAGTTAGGAATCCCATAATGGTATGACCTACCATACAGGTCAGAGCTTAATCTCCCTAGGATTTTCTGAGACGAGTCCTAGGAATCTTCTTGAAAGTTGTCGCAACCGGCAGCATCCGGCAGGTGAGCTTCAGGTAAGCCTCTCTCACTCCGGCCCATGTTCAAATTGTTAGAGCAAACTGAGGATTAATTTGAGCTTTCATCAAAGAGCCTTAAGAATCCAATGCCATAGCATTTCTTTTCGCCAATCAAGTCGGACGAGATTCAGGTGTCATTTTGTCTTTGAAAGCAACCTCTGACGAGCTCACTCTCAAAGAGGGGCAGCTGTTGACACCATATTTTTGATTAATTTATAGTTTAATTTTGAAAATTTCATAGAAAATCTATAAAAATTAAAAAAAATTAAAAATCAACTTTGGTGACCTTAGCAAAGCTAAATGAACCATTTTGACCAAAAAAAATAATTTTCATATATATATATATTATATTTTTGAAAAATAGAAAAAAGGCAAAAAAAAAATTAAATTAAAAAATAGCATTCAATATCAGCTTGTGCGAAGTTTGTCATTCCTTATGCAATTTGTCAAGCAACACGTAATATGCTTCAGGATGGTTCAAAGTGAGAAGCTGGCCGACAAATGGATCGTGGAGCAAACGGTGCGACTAAACAAAAAAAAAAAAAGAAGGGATCGGCTTTAGAGTACATTGAGAAGGGAAGAACCATCCACGTTGCCGCAACTTGGCCATCATTGTTCCTCTGATGTCCAACACTTCAAAGTGGTGAGGAAATAAAAAAGAAAAAGAAAAGAAGGATGGGGGACCATTGTGCAAGGGCAGCACACGAAGCAATGACAATGCATAAAAAAATGAAGGAATCTTCCTCCTCTAGCAGAGAAGACGCACGACCCAAGCGGAGGATATAAGGAGACCATCACTTCCTCCGCCGAGGGGGCCGGGGGGGCAATGAAAAAGATTGATCTGCAACATCCACTCCACCCTTGAGTCCTCAAGATCAATATTCCACAGTTTTGAGAATTCCCTTTTTACAAAAGAGTGAAGTGGAGCAGTCGGCCTCGTGGCTGATGCGACGGCAACGTGACTTTCACAGACATATCGAAGAGCTCGTGCAAAGCAAGAGGTGACTCCCGGGGCCTCATCTTCGGAGCGTGTCCGAAGAGGAGTCTTTGGGTGGACACAGTCCAAGTCGCTCTCTCTCAAGTGATCCACTGTCGTTTGTGGTAATTATGCAAGCTTGGGAATATTGGTTTCGTTCGTTGGTGTTACATTCCAGTGGCTCTCAAGTTCATGACAGCAAATGGAAACTAACTTCCTATCAACGATGAGCATCAACGGTGCAATACACATAAAGGAAAGAGAGTTCGCGCTCTTCACAGTGGAGGTCAAAGAAGGCATATTGGGTGAGAGAAGAAGAGAGCAAGGGGAACGCGGCGCACGAGTTCGAACTTGGTGTGATGACGACACAAGCTTGTTCCGGCGGCAATGCGCACGTTAGCGGTGCGATGAACGAGCTGGACACCAGGAGGCATAAAGAGCCAAGCTGAAAACAATGTGGTTTAGTGAAGACTACGGCCAAAAGACGACGGTTCATGGCGTCCTTATGGCGGAGCAACGAAATCTGCAGATTCGGGATTGACTTCGTTGTTACGACTCACAGCTGTGATCAGAGTAGGTCTAGCGTTGTTGGTGGCTCGGCGTTAGCGGTCCGATGGAGGTATATGCATAGACCCATGGTAAGATGCTTCCTCGTTCGTTCTTTCATAGGTTGGATTCTGCAATTGCTTCGCATTCTGAACACCTAATGAAGAAGACATTGGAGATATTAATAAAATAATAATAAAAATGGTGGGGAAGCTAGGTTGGCAACCTAATGAAGAAGACGTTGGGGATATTAGTAAAATAATAATAAAAATGGTGGGGAAGCTAGGTTGGCAACCTAATGAAGAAGACGTTGGGATATTAGTAAAATAATAATAAAAATGATGAGGTTTAATTGGGTTGGCGTGCACAGGGTGGACATAGAGACTTGTCTGGACCAATTTGTGGTCTTAAGTTTTAGTCTGGGCCTATTCTCTAAGGATGGGCCCGAAAATAAAAAAAAAAAATGAAATGAAGAAAACGGAATGGGCGACTAAGTTGGGCGTGAGCCCTTGCTTTGGTTGTGGCTTTATGTTGTTTTATTTGAGGAGAGTGTGAGTTGGGCTTTGTTTGGTCCGAAAATTAGGAGAAGGCAACAGGAGGAGAGATGGGCCTTTCGAGTGGGCCACTGTTCATTTAAAAGGTTAGGTCAGGTTTAGTCTTAATTCGAAGTGGGCTTTTTTTCTTTAAGTCATTAAAAAAAAAAACTCGCAAAATTCAGAAAAATTCTAAAAAATTCCAAAAAAAAGGAAATGGCCACATTCAATTGGCCACGATCTATTTCGGGTCTTTCGACCCCTGGTCTTTTCAAAAAATGACGGTTTTGCCCTTCCGGCAAACCGTCTTAAAAAAAAATTCTAAAAAAATTCAGGAAAATCTCCAAAAATAGGAAATGGCCACAATCAACTGGCCAAGGCTCATCCCGGGTGTTTTGAACCCGATCCTTCTTAAAAATGACGATTTCGCCCTTTGGGGGAATTGTCTCCCAAAAATTGAAGAAAAATCAAGAAATTCCAAAAAAATTCTCAAAAATGGGAAATGGCCACAAACAACTGGCCATGGAATATTTTGGGTAATTCGGTATTCAAACCTTCCAAAAATTGACGATTTTGCCCTTCCGGCTAATCGCCTCGAAATCTTCCCATTTTACCCCTGGTCCGAAGTCACACCTTCCTTAAGCCTTTATGGTTATACTAAGAAGTCATTGATCTGAATTGATGTGCATCGATGTGGTTTATTTATGCATTTGATTGCGCCTTTATTAAAATTGATTGTGATTGATAGGAATAGTCTTACAATCTGCATGAAACCCTGAATCAAACTTACACCACCCAAAACTGCGCCTGCATGAACTCTTACCTAAGAGAATCACTCGCGTTAGGTACCGAAAGGGCGTTGGTAATGACACCAGCGTAACCAAGTCCCCGAACCCAAAATCTCTGGTTCCGCAGAATTGATCGATCTCTCCCAATCGATCAGTAAGGTTTCCGGTCTACCCTCCAAGAAAGACCGGTGGCGACTCCAAATGCATGCACAAGTTGCACATGCCGTCGTGACCACACTGAAGGTCGAAAACGATCGACTCTTATCGTCGAATCCCTCAAAAATACTCCCGCCGCGATTTGGTATGGGCTTGGGAGGGCCCGCGCCGATCTAAAGTCCGCGATCGGTAATCCATTAGCCGCGTCCGCTTTCGGACGGGTCGCGACACACCTCGGGAAGGTCCGGCAAGGTCGTTGGGACAGGTGGCCGGCGACGGAGCTCCGACGAGCGGCGGCCGGCGACCAAAACAGAACCTGTTCAGTGAAAAACAAGGGAAAACAAGGCGGTTTTAGGGCGTTTCCCGGTCCCACGGGCTACGACAAGGCCGGACATGGGTGTAAGACTCACCTAGGGATCGAGGGACGTCAGTTGGGGCCGGTGGAAGGCGACAGATGGTGGTCGACGGCGGCGAGCCAGCCACGAACAGAACTGGCGAAAAACAGGGCAACGCGGCAGAAAACAGGGGAGGGACTCTGGGCGGTTCTCCGGCCACCACGCGCGACGGCGAGCTCCCACGAGCTCAGGGTTAACGGAGAGGGGTCCTAGGAGGTTGATGGAGGTGGCGGTGAGAGACGGCGACGGCCGACTTGGCCGGATCTGAAGAAAATCCGAACCGACTCAAAAATAGAGCACCGGGGCTTCGGGGCCTGGTCGCGGCGGCTCCGACGGACGACGAGCAGCGGGACCAGCTCAGGGACGTTGAGGGGAGGTAGGAGAGTCTGTGAGGTGGTCGGTGGGGGTCGGGAGCAGCCTCGAGGACTGACCGAGCTCGAATAGCTCCCGGGTGCCAAAATAGAGCACACGGCGCCAGGGCTGTTCCGAGGCGGTCCGACGGCCTGAAAGCGGCGGACGACGGATGAACGGAGGTGGCGCGATGAAGGACGATGGTCAGAGGGATTCTCGTACAAAAATAAGGGAGAGAGGAGTTCGGTCCGCAAGCGTCGTCCACCACCAGGAAGAGAAAAAGAAGAAGAAGAAGGAAGAAGGGGCAGCAGCGGCAGACGCAAGGGAGAGAGAGAGAGGAAACGCGGGCGGCTGATGGGAGGGCATGGGGAAGAGAGAAATTTGTGGGGTCCATTTAGACTTTAGAGGCCATTTGTCTCTTGTGGCATTAAGGGCATTTGATGTGGACATCGAACCATATCGAGGAGGAGGTACTAGGGACTCGTTATTCTATCCGCTTGGTCCAATTACTCGAGCGAGAGCGAGAGAATTCAAGCAAGCTATCGGCATCATGGTTCAAGATCTTTGGAGTGGAGGTAATCTTGATTCGAGAATTGAAGATTCTGAAGCTCCTTGGTGCAACATGATTACATTTAGCCTCGCGAATTCTGCACGGATTTAGGGCTAACGAGCTCCGAATGGGCTCAAATTTGGTCAGCTGGAGAGAAACGGCGTCCTGATCAATATTCATGGCATTTGGCCATGAACTGCGATGAATTTCAACCATTCGGGATCATTTAGATGGACTTTTAGGCATTTTTCTATTTTTAGGCGAATTTTTATTAATTAAGGGTATTTTTGTAATTTTTTCCTTTTAGGGTTAGGACCATATATAATGGTGCTTATGAGCTTCTGAAAACATAACATTAATTCAGAATTTTATACAGAGAGGTTTTCTCTTCTTCAAGTTCTCTTGAAGACTAGATCTTAACAAGGCTTTCTTGTGGCGATCGATCGACTTATCGAGCAAGATCGCGAATTTTCTTGTTCGTGGCATCTATAGCGTGGATTGGTTGACACATGTTCGTCAACAGGTCACGCTCATACCGAGGTTACCAATCACAGGTTCGATTGGGGGTTAAGGTTAGCAATTCGCAACCCTTGGATCTTCGTTGCACGATTAGTTTCTGCAGCGATTCACATCATTTGGTATCAGAGCTGGTTCTACAAGATCTAGTTATCTTACTTTTACTGATTTTAATTCAGCAATTTAGGGTTTATAAAATTAGGGTTTATAGAATTGGGGATCTGTTACTAATTGAATTATGATTCTGAATTGGGGATCTAGGGTTTATAAAATTAAGGTTTTCGGTCCTAGTTGTTTTGATTGTATTGAGTTCATCAAAAAAAAATTCAGCCAAAAAAAAATTCTGTGAAAAAAAAAACAAAAAAAAGAGTATCGGTGAAAAAAAAACCTATAAAAAAATCGAAAAAAAAGGCTGAAAAAAAATCAAGAGGATGACTCGTTTCTTTTTATTATTATTATTGTTAGTTGGACCGAATAGGAAAAAAAATAGCAGCAAACATTAACCTGAATTCAAATCTAGCAAAAAATTGCCGAATTGCTGAATTGAGCAATACATTGCTGAATTGATCTTGCTTGGTGGTTTAGTCGACTGTTAAGAGGAACTTGTGAGAATTGAATTCTAGTCTGATAAAGAGCTTGAAAGAAGAGAAACGAGAGGAAAAAGGCAAGAGTGTGTGAGTTTAATTGAGGGAAGAAAAGCCTAGATTGAGTTAAACACGAGAGGAGTGACAAACATCTTGAGCGAAACACGTGAAGGAGTGTGGTGATATTTCTTTTATTTCTAACATTTTCTTGCAGATTAAAAAAAAATCATGGCAGACCAAGAAAGCGTAAATAAAAGGGAGGATGGTACCAATCCAAGGGATAATACGATTTTAGTAGGCATCCAGCAGTTGAGCTTACAACTTGAAGCCCTTAGCAATCGAGTTGTGAGGTGTGAGACGAGGCTTGATGGTGAACAAGAGCCATCACGAGGGAGGCCACAAAATCAGCAAGATGAGCCTAGGGCGCGACCCAGATGGCAGCCGGCAATTTGACGAAGAATATGTGTCTGATACAGAAGATGACCGAGATGGCAGATTTGGAAGGAGAAACAGACGCCGAGAGTTCAGACATCGAGAAGATGATGAGCTTAGCAATATCAAGATGATGATTCCATCTTTCCAAGGAAAGAATGATCCTGATGCATACCTAGAATGGGAGAAACGAATGGAGATGGTATTTGACTGCAAGCGATATTCGGAGCTCAAGAAGGTAAAAATTGCAGCTGTTGAATTCACTGATTATGCTATAATTTGGTGGGATCAACTTGTGAATAGCAGGAGACGCAATGGTGAGAGATCGGTAGAAATGTGGGATGAGATCAAAGCGGTGATGAGGAAGCGCTTCATACCAAGTCATTACCACATAAACTTGTTTGATAAACTGCAAAATCTCACATAAGGTAACAAGAGCGCGGAAGAGTACTATAAAGAGATGGAGATTGCCATGATCCGTGCTAATGTGGTAGAGGACCGCGAAGCTACTATGTCATGATTTTTATGTGGTTTGAGCCGAGATATAGCAAGAGTGGTAGAGCTGCAAGATTATGTCGAGTTGGAAGAACTGGTGGACAAAGCTATCAAAGTAGAGAGGCAATTGAAATGGAAGAACTGGTGGACAAAGCTATCAAAGTAGAGAGGCAATTGAAATTGGACCGAAATTACAAGAGTGATGGAGGTTCAAACTCGAATTGGAAACCCAATTGGAAGAGAGACGAGAAGCCGAACTGGAAGGGAAACAACACCAAGGTTGAAACTTCAAGGGAGAAGGAGAAAGATGGCAGAGTTGGTTCAAATCCGGCTTCAGGTAAAACTGAAAATCCTAACACTAGAACTCGTGAAATTAAATGTTTCAAGTGTTTAGGCATGGGTCATATGGCAAATCAATGCCCTAATAGGAGGGTGATGATAATGAATGGGCCTGGAGATGTTCAATCTAAAAGTGACAGGGAGGAAGATGATGATGTCATGCCGCCATTGGAGGATTGTAGCGATGTCGAGATGCTAGTCAAGGGTGAATTGATGGTGGTTAGACGTTCTCTTAGTGTGCAAGTCAAGAAGGAGGAGCATCACCAGCAACGTGATAACTTGTTCCATACAAGATGCTTGGTGAATGGTAAGATTTGTAGTTTAATTGTTGATGGAGGTAGTTGCACAAATGTGGCAAGTTGTACTATGGTGGAGAAACTAGGATTGAAAACTACAAAGCACCCTAGACCATATAGACTTCAGTGGTTGAATGATAGTGGTGAAGTGAAAGTTTCGAAGCAAGTCTTAGTTCCATTTGAGATAGGGCGATATAAAGATGAGGTGGTGTGTGATGTTGTACCTATGCAAGCGGGACATCTTTTACTTGGTAGACCATGGTAGTATGATCGGAGGGTACATCATGATGGATACACTAACTGATATTCATTGGTGATGAATCAGAAGACTTACACTTTGGTGCCAATGACACCTACTGAGGTGTATGAAGATCAATTGAAACTGCAACGTGAGGCTGAGAAAGAGAGAAAAAGTGAGAAAACTGAGAGCTTGCGTAGAGAGTCTGAGACGCAAGAAAAAGGAGGGACAGAGAAAAACAGAGTGGTAAAAGCCGAGGGAAAAGCAGAGAGAAAATAAAATAGAGAAAAGAATTTCTATGCAAGATCGAGCGAAGTGAGGAGAGCTTTGGTTCTAGACCGACCGATGCTTGTACTTTTGTACAAGGAGGCATTGTTTACTACTAACGATCTTGACCCGAGTTTGCCTAGTTCTGTCGTATCTTTATTGCAGGAATTTGATGATGTCTTTCCTGATGAGGTTCCTGGAGGTCTACCATCGATTCGAGGCATAGAGCATCAAATCGACTTGATACCTGGTGTGCCATTACCTAATCGACCCGCATATCGAAGTAATCCCGATGAGACAAAGGAACTTCAACGGCAAGTTAGTGAATTACTGGAACGAGGATATGTGCGATAAAATCTTAGCTCGTGTGCTGTTCCTGTTTTGTTAGCGCCAATGAAGGATGGGACTTGGCGAATGTGTGTCGATTGCCGAGCAATCAATAATATTACGGTAAAGTATCGACATCTTATTCCTAGATTAGATGACATGTTAGAAGAGTTACATGGAGCTTGCATATTTACTAAAATTGATATGAAAAGTGGTTATCATCAGATTAGAATGAAAGAAGGGGATGAATGGAAAACTGCATTTAAGACCAAATATGGGTTGTATGAGTGATTAGTCATGCCATTTGGTTTAACTAATGCACCTAGTACTTTCATGCGACTTATGAATCATGTTCTGCGTGCTTTTATTGGTCGATTTGTGGTTGTCTATTTTGATGGTATTTTGATATATAGTCAAAACCTTGATGACCATATTGAACACGTGCAAGTTGTTTTACAGGTTTTAAGGGCCGAGCAACTATATGCTAATCTGAAGAAATGCTCTTTTGTGACTAACAAATTAGTATTTCTAGGGTTTGTTGTTGGTGCTGATGGAATACAGGTTGATGAAGAAAAGGTGAAAACGATCCAAGAATGGCCGACACCCAAGACTGTAGGAGAGGTGCGCAGCTTTCATGGTTTAGCCAGTTTCTATCGCAGATTTGTAAAGGATTTCAGCACCATTGCCGCACCTTTAACCGAGGTCATCAAGAAGCACGTGGGTTTCACGTGGGGAGAAGAGCAAGAGAGAGCATTCAATCTATTGAAGGATAAGTTAACTAATGCTCCTTTGTTATTTTTACCAAATTTCAGTGCTACTTTTGAAATAGAATACGATGCTTCTGGTACAGGAATTGGAGCTGTGTTGATGCAAGGAGGACATCCCATAGCTTATTAAGCGGAGCAACATTGAATTATCCAACTTACGACAAGGAGATGTACGCTTTGGTGCGAGCTTTGGAGACTTGGCAACATTACTTGTGGCCAAAGGAATTTGTGATCCACACCGACCACGAGATATTAAAGTACTTGAAGGGACAGCAAAAGTTGAACAAAAGACATGCTAAATGCATGGAGTTCATCGAGACTTTTCCATATATAATCAAGTACAAGAAAGGTAAGGAAAATGTGGTGGCCGATGCACTTTCTCGAAGGTACGCAATTCTAACTACTTTAGGAGCAAAGTGCCTAGGTTTTGAGCATATCAAAGAGATATATACTGATGATGATGACTTTGGAAGAGTGTTTGAAGCTTGTGAGCATGCTGCGTTTGAAAAATTCTATAGACATGATGGCTATCTCTTTCGTGAAAACAAGTTATGATTGCCTAGATGCTCTTTGCAAGAGTTGTTGGTGCGAGAGGCGCATAGTGGTGGTTTAATGGGACATTTTGGAATAAATAAAACTTATGAAGTGCTGCAGAACATTTTTATTGGCCACATATGAAACGAGATGTCACACGTGTTTGTGAAAGGTGCATTGCATGTAAACAGGCTAAGTCTACAACTAAACCACATGGCTTGTATACGCCTTTGCCTATCCCGACGCATCCTTGGGTTGATATTTCTATGGATTTTGTGTTAGGATTGCCTAGGTCTAAGCATGGTAAGGATTCTATTTATGTGGTTGTAGATCGGTTTTCAAAAATGGCTCATTTTACACCATGTCATAAATCCGAAGATGCATCACATGTTGCTGACTTGTTCTTCTGTGAGGTTGTGCGTTTGCATGGCATGCCTAGGTCCATTGTTTTTGATCGAGATACTAAATTTCTTAGCTACTTTTGGAAGACATTGTGGAAGAAATTAGGTACACAACTTTTATTCTCTACTACTTGTCATCCACAAGCTGATGGTCAAATTGAAGTAGTTAATAGGACCTTAGGGACATTGTTACGTGCTATCATTAAGAAGAACATTTAAGTCTTGGGAACATTGTTTACCGCATGTTGAGTTTGCATATAATCGGAGCGTGCATTCTGCTATTGAATTCACACCGTTTGAGGTTGTCTATGGTTTTAATCTATTAACACCGTTAAATTTAACTCCTTTGCCTATTGAAGAGCGTGTGGATTTAGGTGGTGCTAAGAAGGCCGAGTTTGTGAAGACATTGCATGAAAAGACACGGCTGAATATTGAACACAAGACAGAACAATATGCAAAGCAAGCCAACAAAGGGCGTAAGAAAGTAGTGTTTGAACCCAGCGATTGGGTTTGGGTTCATATGCGCACGGAGCGTTTTCCCGAGCAACGACGTTCTAAGTTATTACCGCGCGGGGATGGACCATTCATGGTGTTGGAGAGAGTCAATGACAATGCCTATAAGCATGATCTTCCAGGTGAGTATGGCATTAGTGCTACTTTTAATGTTACTGACTTGACTCTTTTTTATGCAGGTGATGATTTTAGGGCAAATCCTTTGCACGGCAGAGGGAATGATGTGGACATCGAACCATATCGAGGAGGAGGTGCTAGGGACTCGTCGTTCTATCTGCTTGGTCCAATTACTCGAGCGAGAGCGAGGGAATTCAAGCAAGCTATCTGCATCATGGTTCAAGATCTTTGGAGTGGAGGTGATCTTGATTCGAGAATTGAAGATTCTGAAGCTCATTGGCTCAACATGATTACATTTAGCCTCGCGAATTCTGAACGGATTTAGGCTAACGAGCTCCGAATGGGCTCAAATTTGGTCAACTGAAGAGAAACGACGTCCTGATCAATATTCATGACTTTTGGCCATGAACTGCGATGAATTTCAACCATTCGGGATCATTTAGATGGACTTTTACTCTTTTTTCTATTTTTAGGCGAATCTTTATTAATTAAGGGTATTTTTGTAATTTTTGCCTTTTAGGGTTAGCACCATATATGAGGGTGCTTATGAGTTTCTAAAAACATAACATTAATTCAGAATTTTATACAGAGAGGTTTTCTCTTCTTCAAGTTCTCTTGAAGACTAGATCTTAACAAGGCTTCCTTGTGGCGATCAATCGACTTATCGAGCAAGATCGCGAATTTTCTTGTTCGTGGCGTTTATAGCGTGGATTGGTTGACACAGGTTCGTCAACAGGTCACGCTCATACCGAGGTTACCAATCACAGGTTCGATTGGGGGTTAAGGTTAGCAATTCGCAACTCTTGGATCTTTGTAGAACGATCAGTTTCCGCAGCGATTCACATCAGCATTTGTCCTATATGCATAAGGGTAGGGGCATTTTGGTCTTTTCACAATTTTGGGATTGAAACGATGTTTTGGCGCACTAGACGAAAGGGAAATTTTATAATTTCTCTGGCTAGGCTAGATCGGGATTAGGCTCGGGCGCGAAAATCGAAAACCTAATTCGCGACGGCTAAGAAATCGAACCCTAACCTAAAACAAACGAAACTTCGGAATTCATCCAAATTATCGTCACTTCAGTCTTAACGGTCCAAAATATTTGTCGACTGTAGTTCCATATAATATCCTCTTATTGAATCCCAAATATTACAGAAGTTAGAATTTCCAGGACGTCACAACCAGCATACTCAAGTATCATCCATGCCAGCGGTATCCTCTTGTCCAGTCTCAATGAGCCCTCAACCTTCACTAGACCTCATACCAGCTCTGGACAGCATTGCACAATAATCGGTTAACCCCTCATCCATGCCAACCTCCAAACAAATGGAAGTTGTTTCTGATGTGCAGGTAGACCATGTCCCTCTCAATCCTGATACTTTCCCCCCAATCAACAACAACACACTGAGCAGGATCAGAACTTTCAACAGTCCACTTCAACTGGGGCAAGGATATCACGAAAGCAAAAAGGAAAACAGATAGTTGGTTCATCTACCAAGAAGACCAAGCGATATTCTCCGTATGAAATCTCAACTCTTCCTAGTTCAGTTGATGAGTCTAAGCTCACTGACACACCAGTTTCACAGGAGGATTCCCTCTTCGGGCTTCGGTAGCTAGCCCTAATAAGCTACCACACACTCCATGACGCTTTTGGTTTGGAACTGTCAGGGGTTAGGCAATCCTCTTACATTTCGTGAGCTTCGAGCTTTAGTAGCTCGAGATAAGCCCAACCTGGTGTTTCTTATGGAGACAAAACAGCCAGATGAGGTTGTCCATTGTCACCAAAGGAAACTTCATTTTTTGAACGGCTTCACTGTCCCGCCAATTGGTACGGCAGGGGATTTAGCTTTATTTTGGGATGAATCAGCTTCAGTACATATTCTCTCTGCCTCAGCTATGTATATTCACTTGCTGTTTACTGATTGTGATAGCCATCTCTCCATGGAAATAACTTTTGTGCATGCTCCAAAGTCTTTTCCAGAATGACAACAACTATGGCAGGTTCTACAGGGTCTACATTAGCAGCTTCACTACCTATGGCTGTGCCTAGGTGATTTTAATGAAATACTTTATGTATGGGAGAACACAGGTGGTCGGGCGATTGAGAACTATCGAGTGGCTGCCTTTAGAGACTTTCTAACGGTTTGCTCACTTATGGAGATTGATTCGAAAGGGTGTACCTATACGTGGTCTAACAATAGAGTGGGCCCGAACTGTGTAAAGGAAAGGCTGGACCGAGCTTTCTGTTCCTTAGATTGGTGTCTTATGTGCATACAATCTGAAGTGTTTGCTTTACCACCCGTGGGTTCTGTTCATAGTCCCCTTTTGCTCCCTTTAACTTATCAATCACCTTCCCGAGGGCGTCGATTCAAGTATGAAGCATACTGGAATGACTCTGATGATTGTCTTCGGGTTGTTAGAGAAGTATGGATGTCTCCAGCTCATGCAGATGACTCTTGTCCTGTGAAGTTACATTGGGTATCGCGACGCTTAACCCAATGGAGTCGTTCGAAATTTCCCAATGCTGCTACTGCCATTTCCACACTCAAACATCAGCTGGAGACGATGACAAATCAGCCTATGGGATCACTTACTGACACGATACGTATTAATGATATCAAGAATGAAATTGATGCTTTATGGAAACAGGAGGAACAATATTGAGGGCTTCGGTCTAGAATACAATGGCTATCTTATGGGGATAGAAACACACGGTTCTTCCATGCTACTGCTATTCAAAGACGACTTCGAAACCGTATTTCGACGCTCAAGATAATACAGGGAGCTTGGATTCGAGATCATTCACAGCTACAGAATCACATCCTCTCCTATTTTGGTGACCTATATTGCACCCAAGGTAACCGACAGTTTGACCCGATCCTCGTTCACTGTCCTACTATACTTACCAGAGCTATGAATGATGTTTTATCTCAAAATGCTACTTTAGAAGAGGTTCAGATGGCAATTTTTCAGGCTATTTTGAAGCTTGACATGAAGAAGGCCTATGATCGACTCGAATGGGATTTCTTGGAAGCTTGTCTTCTTCGAATGAGATTCGCAGTTCAAAGGGTTTCTTGGATAATGGCTTGTGTCCAGTCTGTTTCTTATAGCATCCTTATGAATGGTGCCCCCTTGCCAGAGTTCTACCCTTCGAGGGGTTTGAGGCAAGGTGACCAGCTATCGCCTTATCTATTCATTCTAGTTTCGAATGTTTTATCATATATGCTTGCCAAAGCTATCCAAGAAGGGAGTTTGAAAGGCATTAAACTAAATCGGCATTGCCCAACTTTATCACATCTCCTGTTTGCGGATGATTCTATTTTCTTTCTTAATGCCAAGATATCTGAATGCCAAAGATTAAATGAGATTCTAAACCAGTATTTCTACGCCTCCGGACAGGCCATAAATCTAAACAAGTCTGGCATGTTTTTTAGCCGTGGATGTCCACAATGGCTAAAAAGCTCTCTGGCTAATGAGATGCAAGTTCCGAAGATAGCTCACACAGGGAAGTACTTAGGCCTTCCCTCTGACTGGGGTAAGACAAAAAAGGAAATGTTTTCCTGGATATTAGCACGAGTTCAGAATAAATTGGCAGGTTGGAAGGAAAAACTATTTTCGCTCGTAGGGAAAGAAGTGTTAATTAAGGCAGTTGTTCAAGCTATACTTCAGTATGCCATGACAGTTTTTAAGGTACCTCTCTCACTTTGTCAGGCTATCGAGAGGAGGATTACAGCTTTTTGGTGGTCTAATAAAAAGGCGCGTTCTGGTCTACATTGGAGCAGTTGGGAGCTTCTCAAGAGCAGCAAACATGATGGCAGACTTGGTTTTCGTAATCTTATTTGCTTTAACAGAGATATGCTTGGTAAAACTGCATGGAGATTACATTCTGACCCGGACAGCCTTTGGGCTACTTTATTGAAGGGCCTCTACTTCCCATATGGTTCTTTTTGGGAAGCAAAAAAAGGGACAAGGCCATCTTGGGGATGGCAAAGCTTGTTGACTGTTCGCGACTCTATTGCACCTTTTGTGCTTTGGAAAGTTGGGAATGGAAACAAAATCAATGTTCGCTATAATAATTGGCTACCAATGGGACCTATATGTGGCGAACCAGCTCCTTCTGAACCTAGGCTACTTGCTGATTTCATTACACCATCGTTTCAGTGGGATCAACATCTCCTTCGCAATTTCTTCTCATCCGAAAGAGTGGAAGAGATATTGACAGTCCCTCTCACTGACTAGAACTCCAAAGATCGACTACTGTGGGCTCCCACTACATCATGTGAATTTTCAGTTAAATCTGCTTATTGTGTGCTTTACATGTCCATCCCTACAAAGCCTACAATGCGTCCATCTACCTCTCACCAGACCCCACCTTGGCTATGGACGCATATATGGAAATTACAGGTGCCCCCTAAGATCCGACATTTCATGTGGCGTGCGTGTCACAATGCTATTGCCACAACAGCTAATCTTTTTCGTCGAGATATCATACCTGACCCCAAATACAGTTTATGTCACCAAGCCCTGGAAACTGTTGAACACTTGCTATTATTGTGCCCCTGGACAACACGAGTTGTTAACATGCCGATTAATCCGCAACTAATCACAAGATTTGAAGAATGGTTACTATATCTGCTGCAGAAAACACCACCAAAACAAGCGTCTGTGCCCTTTACTGCCCATCTTTTGTGGCAGATTTGGAAAGCAAGAAATGCAGTGGTTTTTCGCCAACAATGTCTGAATCCAGAGAATACGGTTTACATTGAATATGCTAACAATGAAAGCTATTGTAGATGGCACCTAAAGAGAAAGGGAGAAGCAGAAAACCTACCAGAGCAATGGTGGCCTCCTTCGATTGGGACTCAAAAATTGAATGTCGACGCATCATTTCTTCAAGGCGAGACATCCGGAGTTCTTGCCGGCATTCTACGTAATGAGCAAGGCCAATGTATTGATGGCTTCGCCAAGAATGTCCCCGCCTGTCATCCCGAGCAAGCTGAAGCGTTGGCCTGCAAGGAAGGAGTACAATTCTGGGTGAATCGTCAGCAATCTCAAACCTCTCAGCAGTCTAGCTCGCTACCGCTAGTCATAGAATCAGACTGCGCTAATGTTGTTGGAGATCTTACCTTTTTGCTTTCCCTTCCGGATGATAGGCAGAGTTCTCAGCAGGGGTAGAAGCCTTTTCTTACCTCGGGGGATCCGCATAGTTCTCAGCAGAGGTAGAAACCCTTTCTTACCTCGTGGCAGACGACTCCCTTCCTTTTAGATTGTCTTCAAATCCTTAGCCAAGCTGGGCTTGTGATTGCCTTCAAACAATGCCCTAGAGATGCCAACCGCGCGGCTCATTAGGTGTGTCAAGCTTTTAGAAGGAGAAATTTGCCCTGTAATTGGATTTCATGTCCTCCTCTTGTACTTCGGGCCCTGCTCTCATCAGAGGCCCAGTTATCTTGTAACTTTCGCCCATCAAGATCAGTAAATCAAACGTACATTCCGACAAAAAAAAAAGATCTTATCAAGCCAAAATAATAAAATGATTGTCTGCAAAATTACATGTTCAAATATGGCATCAAATACGGCAGTGAATGTGTTGAGAGTCGTAGCCACCATTGCTCGCAAGGAAGAAGAGAAGGAATTGGGAATAAAATATGTGCAATGCACGCATAAGGGATGGCTAAAAAATTGCCAATTTGCCCATTTCAATTGAATACCTGTCACGTCCATCGTCAACATGGAATTTTGTCTTTACATTTCCATCTTCTTCTTTTTTTTGTAATGTTACATTTCCATCTTTAAGTGGGTAGTAGATGAATAAATTCATTTAGGCAACAATCTCTAAATACACACGTCACACACTCGATGATGAATGCATAAAAGATCCATTACATGGACATTGAAGATAATAAAAAGGGAGAATGCCACCTAAAACCTTAACTATACCCACCATGAGTATGAATTCTGAACTTTTTTCATGTGACAAAAATACCCAAACATTTATCAATGTTGCAGTATATCCTCTGCCATGATTTCATCCAAGACAGCCGTTAAAAATCATACGTGGTAGCTTATGTGGACAAGACAGGCAAACAGAACTAATGTGGCTTTACAGAAGTCGATGCCGTTTCATTTTTTTTTGGGTCTTCTTACTATTAAATTATTATTATTTTTCTTACTGTTTTGCAAAATTGGAGCTTTGATTTGCTGGCAAACATTTAGGTGTCAACACACATGTGATTTGAGAGGCTCAAGTTTAGGCCACTTAAGTATGAAATGGACTAAGCTTGAATGGTTTCTTTAAACTTTACTAAACTTTTTTACGTCTTGGTTGTCAGGACATCACATGTTACACTTGATGATGCGAGAAATGTAACTTAACTTAGTGCATTTAATCCTCTCGGTAGTCTGTTAGGGATTCGAAATAGAATTCTCTCTCTCTCTCTCTCTCTAAAGACTGTTTTAATAGCTTGATTGCATCACTAATCACTAGCTTACATGCACAATTGGCGATTTATTGAGGCCTGCTTTCCTCTCGGGGTATTTTTCATTTGAAGCTGAATTAGCAGAGCCCAAGGACGGTCAAATGAGGAAAAAATGAGAAACAATCAAGTCAAGTCAACTTTCGATTGAGAGAAGCCGAGGAAGGAAATTCCTGTTCATATGTACGTATAGTTCCTACAACAAAGGTCCAGAAATAGACATTATAAAATACCTTGAACTGTGGTGATGATTGTCAACGGCAAAAACAATAGTGAAAAAAGCTATTCTTCCACAAAAAGATGCTCCAAGTCCAGCCAAGACCGGTCATCAATAATAGACAGAATGGAAGGACCTTTCCCTAGAGGGTAGGAAAATCATGATCGGTGAATAAGTTGCATATTTTATTACCTAACCTACTCTTGTTATTGGATAACACTGTTCAAGAGTTTGCCATTGCAAATGCCAATGTAGTGCTAGAGACAAAATGTCCAGAACGGCACATTATAAAATACATTGGACGGCTTGATATTAATAACACCGATGATTAACCATGGCAGCAAAAAAAAGGAGATGCTTTTCTTGAGCAGCAAAAAGATGCTCCAAGTCTAGCCAAGACTGTCTATAATTGTCACGCCCCGAACATCCCACCAAGGCCTTATTATTCATTAGGTGCTGCCCAGGATTCATTGGCCTTCAAACATCACTATCCATTGAAAGTATGGGAGCGAGAAAACAACTCTCCTTTCAATTCAAAACAAGATGACTTGGGACAAGAATATGGTACATCAAGGTCACAATAATCAAATACCAAAAGTTTAATTCCTAGCCCACAAATCAAAAGGACAATTCATAATATCACAAAATGTGAATCCATGTCCAGTCATTCCATCTTCGAATACTCAACCTCAACAAAGTTGTCATCTCATCGCCAAGGACCTGAAAAAAATGTTAATCCCCAACGGGGTGAGATATAAATCTCAGTAAGTAAACCATAAACCTAGACCAGACCGCTAGTCCTCCCAGACTATGCCACAAAGCAATACATCATTCAGATATCAAGAGTCTCAATTCATAAAGAACACATGACCATATGAGACTAAGCTCCTCGCACTAGCACAAGGCATACTCGTAATTTCATAGGTATCACAATGATAACCCATTTTTCATCGCCAAGGGCTCCCAGGCCGCGATGTATTTCTCATGGGGCACTTACACCAACCCACTCACAAGTTTACAAAAGGTAAATCTCAATTCTCAAAATTAATGCCCGCGTAATAACGCTTCAGGCTGTTATAACATGCTTGGTAAGACCCGCGTCAGAATGCCTCAGGTCAACACATACTTATTGCCATGACCCGCGTAATAACACATCAGGTCGTGTTTCTCAATCGCCCGCGTAATAACGCATCAGGCTAGGATACTACCCGCGTAATAACGCCTCATGTTAGTCTTCCTTACTTGGCCAAGTGTAATATCCGGCGTAATAACGCATCAGGATAATCCAAACCCCGCGTCATAACGCATCATGGTATAATTTATTTTTCATAGACCCGCGTCAATACGCTTCAGGTCGAATCAGGCGTAATAACGCCTCAGGATTTACTCAAGCCCCGCGTTTACGCATCAAGGCATCACATGAATGTGTACTCATGAATCAATCAACCATTGGCTAAACAAAATAAAGGGGCACATATCATAACTCAGTCATTACTCATCACTTCAATCAATTAAGGCTAAATACCATAAATCATGCTCCTCATCAATCAAGCAATTCAAGCCATAGGCTTCGCCAAACAATCAATTCAAGCCAACCAATCTATCCAGTAGTGTCCTAACGTTCGAGTAAAGGTTTAAGGGACACTTACCTCTTTAAGCAAGCTAGCAAATTCAATCCAAACGACCCGTCTAGGCCAGCAAGCTCACGGCCAAACATGCCTCTCACAGCGTGCCAAGGAAAATCACATCGAAACTCGATTATTTCTCAATTCCACCGTACCAATACTTCAATAACACCGAAAATACTTTATTCTCATGTCATCACAGTGTTAAATCAATGCCCTTAAGCATGCCAATGGCCGTTCTATCACGGCAAATCCTCACGAATATCCTCCCGCCAAAACTGCCCTTTTTCTTAGCCCCACGACCAGCCTCAATCTCACTAAAACTGCAAATTTTATACTGACTTTTTGAGAAAAAAATTCCAAAACTTCAAGATCTTACGGACACGTGGGAGAAAACGGAGCTCAATTCGGATACCGGACGACTTAGAACGACTAATTGCAAAATCGGTGCGCGATATGTGCAAGTTGGTCGGCACCTCACATTCTCATCCCAAACAGCCCTTAAACACTTTCAATCTCTATTCCACCATGTACACACCCTACCAACATATCAACTAACATCCTAGGGTGTCTTAACAATGAATTTAAACCACGGTGACACCTCCGCGAACCCTCAAGAGGTTCGGTTTCCACAATCCCGAAACAGGGCAGAATTCGGTTCTGCCCTCTACCTCCTTAATCAATCCATAATTCAACTCTAAACCTTGATTTACCACAAAATCAACTTGCTAAGATCTAGATTTACATGTCTAGGATATCCCATAATGATTTAGAAGCAAAATAACACCCCTAGGATGTCCAAATGGTTCAGCTCCCTCAAGATGTCCATCGGTCAGATTTTTGCTCAATTCTGTCCACTCAAACACAGCCCTGAAACACCCCTAAATCTCAATTTAAAAATTCATTTCTGCTCATTCACATGTAGTACTATATGTTATAAAGCTACCCTAAAAAATTTGAGGTCATTTGGATTTTCTATGAGCTAGAATCACCACCTTTCCTCAACTAGCAAAGAATCTGTCCACTTTTCTTCCCAAAATTCTCATAAATTAACCAGACCTCCAAATGACACAAAACCAATTGAAACTTGTAGAGGACAGGTTAGACTAACCTGTGGTGGTCGGCGTGAGGCTGAACGGTCGCCGAAGGAGGCTTTTGTGGAGGACGACGGCGACAGGTAGAGCGGGTCGGGCAGAGCAGTTTTATGTTCTTGGTGAGAATGCACAAAATGAAGAGGAAGAAGGGCTAGTCCACAAAATTCTGAGGAAATATCAGCTGAAGATGAAGTCCATTCAACCGTAGTTAATGTTCTAGAAGATTAAGCTTAGTGGAAATTTAATGACCATCACCCAAGTAATGACACTTGTCCTTAAACTCATAATATCAAAGCTTCCATTGACTAAAATGCCCCCCTCAAATTCGGCAGCCTTGGGGAAGAAGGAAATGTGCCAAATGACTAAAATTCCCTTCTCAAACCATTAAGGCAAGGTTAACTCTCCAAATGCAAAATGGTTTTTTTCACACCTTTCGTCCGAATTTCAGTTTTTCGATATTTTTCGTCCTCGATAAAATGGCGTCCAATCCATACCAAATGTAGTAATCCCTCATTTCCATTTTCAAATTTCGAGATCCTAATTCGTGGTCGAATCTTCCATCGATCGAAATCCCAATCTGTCTCGAACTAACGGGCGGCTTTTACAAACGTCACGCGTATCGACTTTGTGATTCTCATCATACTTAGGGTAACTCAAACTACGGCAACGTTGGTTGTCATGTAATCGCAAGGGTTTATCGCTAGCCCCGACGGCAACGATCGTCACAAACCGATTTAGAAAAATTTCCCTAATCATACTTTGGCTAAGCGGCATCACCCGTGTCCCAATCGTATAACGCTAGCAATGTGTTCCTTAATCATTCTTAGATCGATCTCTGCCAGCCCAAGATATTCCCTCGACAATCCTTTTGGTCAAAGTGTCATTTCTCATTCAAATTCCCCAGGTCCACATGTCCGACTCTGCGTCAGTCTTTCCCTTTTGGTCATATAACTCAAGAGTGGCCAACTCCGAGTGAGTTATAATTTGGAATACACCGATCGATATCCTTCCATTCAATAGCCTCGAGAGGGACGGAATTCGGAATGTCACAATTCTTCCCCCTTAAAGAAATTTCATCCTCGAAATTTGCCACTTCCCAATTATCCAAACTCTCGGGGTATAGACGCCTCATCGCATTCTCACTCTCCATAGTAGTTCCTCCCATTACTTGACATTCTCCTTTGACATTCACAACATTGGTCGGTGGTACACCTCCTAGCATACGGACCTTCTTTTCGATTCGTCCAATGGACCGGGAATAATATGTACGTCATACTGTAATCTCGCTTTTCAAATTCCTTATCGGAAGGCTTTTTCCAGAATGCCGCAGTAGATTTAAGATTATTTTCTATCACGATCATTACCCAACCGTCATGAAATCGCACTCCTTGAGTGCCTCAATCAATTGGCATAATCATCCAATTCAAACGTCATGTTGTTCCTGTTGACACCTGATTTTTGATCAGTCTTTCATAGTTTATTTTTAAAAAATTCATAAAAAATCTATAAAAAGTTAAAAAAATTAAAAAAATCATCTTTGGTAGCCTTGACCAAGCTAAAGGAACCATTTTTGATAAAAAAAAATAATTTTTCATATTTTTTAATATTTTTTAATATTTTCCAAAAATAGAAAAATACATGAAAAATGAAGAAAAATAGCGTTCGATGTCGTAAAAATATAGAAAAATAGTCAATATTTTTATTTTAATTTCTTTTACATTTTGAACTCATAAATAGTCAAAATTTAAGTTCAATTGCATGTGTTTCTTCACGACGCATAGAGTTGAATTTGGCAAAAAAATGTCATTCGAGTATTTTAATTTGTAAATTTCTACATCTTTTTTAGTCTTGACGTCCAATTAGATCGACCACCATCTACAATAAATGCCCCTTGCTGAATATTTTCGTTTTTGTTTCACATGATTTCATGGTGTAAAACGCCGAGTGGATCCCCAAATATAATCGGGTCGGCATGAGCTCGATAGCTCGTCCAAGACCAAACCAGGGCACGGCGAACCCCATGTGAGTACTCTCGAACTCCTTCGATGCTTCCTAATGCTTTTCTTAGGTTAGATCGTGTGTAGAATGTCTAGGACAGCTAAATCATTCTTGAGCTGTGATTGATAAATAGGACCTTACTAGGAATGCCATGTGATTTATTTGCATATCTAGATTCCTTGAGTTGGGCATTTTATTACTGATTGTGATTGCTAGGATAATCACTCTTATCTACATGAATTTCTAGATTTAGGGTTCATACCTTACTCATCCGCATGAATCTCAGGCTAGAAAATTCAGTCAACTTAGGTACCGAAAGGGCGTCAACTCTGACAGTTGGTGTAATTAAGTCCCCGAAACCATTTCTCTGGTTCTCGCAGAATTGAATAGAAACTCCCAACTATTTGATTGGGTGGTCCAATCATACCCTAAAAAAATAATTGGTGGCGACTCCATGGCATGCACACTTAGCACATGTCACTAGACCACACTGAAAGTCGATCACGCATACCTCCGTTGCGATTTGGGTAATGGGCCTTAGGAGAGGCCCGCGTCCGACCAGACAGGACGGCCCATTAGCCCTCGAGAGCCCGACAACCTCAAGAGGGTCGCGACAGTTCCATCGGGAACGCACAAGTTCCATTAACTTACCATCGATTGTCCAAATCGAACCCTAGCCGTCTCGACTTCTCAGGCAACTCATGATTGAGTCCTTAATAGCTTTTCCTCAATTACATTCGAGATCCTCAATGACCAATTTAATCCACCAACTTGCAATGATTATGCTTTCCCTTCAATACCTTTAAAGCAGTCAACATTTCCAACTTTTGCAGTTCCCACAGTTGCGAGGTCTTTCCTTACACGAGCAACGCTCCCGTATCCGTAAGTAATTTCATCCATTGGTGTTGCTTCTCATCAATTTCTCTCGGGTAACTACTACTCGGTATCTTTTGGAGTAGATATAAGCTTGACATCTTCTTCCACCCAAACAATGTTTCCCAAACTTTGTCACGAGGATATTCGCAAACCAATTCCAATCATACTCTAAGCATTCCAACTCATATAGCCTTATCATTACGATATATATATATATGCAATGCCCACTTCCGATTGCCTCATTATGCCTCAAGTTTCATTCTATGTCGTGTCACTACGACCTTCATAAGCTTTTTAATTTCCAACCAGAAACGCCATTAACAGCATGGCCATCAACTTGACTCAAGTCCTCGAAATTCTTGTCACGTTCATTCATCCATTTGTGTTACATCTTATCCTTAGTCCATTTCACCAATGGAACAGCTCTTGTGGGAAATCTTTCCACGTTTCGTATATTGCAATTCATCAATCCTAGGAACTTTCAACTTCCAACAACTCACATCGACTCTAGTCGATTCATCACGCATTCCAATCCTCCAAGGCTCCACAGAGATTTCACGACCGAGGAATCTTACCTCATCAGATCCATAGCCCGTGCTCTTCACATTCAGCATATAACAAGCATCTCCTTAAAGTCTATAGAATACTCTCAAAATCGTTCATATTTCTCATGACTTCTTAAATAAGCCCAATCATCGTCTCTCTAGGCGGTAACAACCAATTCAATCATTCCTTGGACACCCAATCAGACTGTTATCCACTTCATTACTACCAAGTGTTGAATCATTCCACCTGTCCATGGTACCATTTACTTGAGAGCTCATATCTTGGCTCTCTGCTCTCAAGGGTCTCTACTTGGACCATACACAACAACTTGTTCATTTTTGTCTCTCTTCCCTCAAGAAACATTAGTTCCTTAGCCTCTGGGTTCCACAACCAGCTAATGCGACCATACCTCAATTTCATCCATACAACCGAACATCAACACTATCCCGGAATTCAACGATGTCCACATGACAGTTCCTCGGAATTCACTTCCAAGAATCATTCAAGTTTCGCATCTTCTTTCTCAGTCCAGATGCTCAATCTTAATACTAAGACGATTCGTTTTCTCTTCCTTTCACACTGGGGTCTCTTACCCTATGAATGAAACTATTCACTTTTGTGGCATTACTTTACTTCGAATCCACCATGTCCTTCTCATTCCTTAGAGTGTCAATCTTGAAGTCTGCACCAACGGCAGTACCTCTACTCCAGTATTCAAATTTCACCATGTTTGGCACTTTTCTTCTAGTGACTCAGTCACCTCAAGTGACAAAATTCCAGGGAGTCGAGATTCTTCCTCGGTCTCCACAAATTCCCATATCGAATACTCAATTTGACTACCTCGAGTCACCTCGTAATTACACTCTAAGAGCTCTTTTTCGCTTACTCAACCATTTACTATAATTACAAATAGCCAAGACTATCAAGTCTATTTACTTTCCCTTCCCTCAACGACCATCTCATGGTCCAATCGCCTTTTAAGAATGACACCCTATTTGTTAGGGGTGATAACTCGATATGTCATTTCTTGGGATTCCGATTCAACTTCAATCAATCTCATTTCAATCACAATGTCTTATAACTCACATAGCTCTTTCCTTAATTTTTTCACAACGGAAGAAACGAAATGTCAATCTCTCATTCTGAGCCTTAAGCTAAGGTAATAACCATTTCTCACAGTTACGTTCCATGTTCCATAATGAATATCTCTTCGCTCGTAATCCATGAGCAGGAGTTCTTTTATTCACGTGTCTTCCGATCATTCTCTTCTTTTACTGAGTCCCATTACCATTCCTCAAAATCAGGAATAACAACTAGCCATAAAAGCTTTCAAATTCCAATCCACCCGGAGACCTCACGTCTCACTCAAAGGGTCATTAACCACCCTTGTCTCCCTTATACAACCTTGAGAACTCTATCTCACACCAGTTGATCATCCTCTGATCCTAACAAAATTATCAAGATTAAAACTACATTTGCTCTCAAGCAATCCCAGGAAAATAATTTCCATCGAACAACTCAATAGAGGTAGTCCAGGCAGATACCATGCCCTCAAGAGAAACTCTTTCTTTGGTGACATTTCACCAATTTACGACAGCCTCCTAAGGCTAGTAACTGCCGGGGTCACTTTCTTTCCACTGTGTACCCAAAACAGCTAAGGTTTTCTCGCGAAACTCTCAATCTGGAGGGAAGCAGTTTCAAATCCATTTTTTCCATCGAACTCAGTCAATCTCAACTTTATACATAGCTTCACAAGCTTTTCAAAACTCTCGTGGTTCTTATCCACGTTTCCACTTTGGAAATGAGTAGTCTCAGGGTTACCTTTCTCGTGACTTCCATCACTTAACTCGTCAGCACTAGTCGTCTCAGCGACTTGGGTAACAATGGCATCTCCTTCCCGAGCTTGCCTATCCACCAAATTTCCTCATTTCCACTTAAGTTCTCATGACCCCTAATTACACTTGGGTCTCGCACGATTAACAAAATTGACTCATATTCTCTTTCAGTATTCATACTCCAATCGCTCATCTTTACTTAATTCTCATGATCCATCTTAGTTCTTGGATCTTCCATACCATGTATACTCGAGCCCAATGCTATTCTACGACCATACTTTGGTCGTTTAATTTCATTAGGTTCTTATGTCACTTGAACCACTATGATTCCCTCTAGAAACCAAAGACTTAAGTCATATACTCAAGTTTAGCAGTCTGAGACTGCTGATCTCATCATTCATCATTATCAATCTTCCAATGATTTTCAACAACTCTCAACTAGTTGTCCATTACCCCAGAATTCCAGATCCTCATCAGTCAATTACTATTCAACAGGCCAGCCTCAACAAGGCGATTTCTCAATTAACAACCATTACTGGACAAGTCTCAACTAGGCCAATATCAAGCAATCACTTAAGGCATCACTTCCATGAGTCACACACTCATACATTAAGCATAAAGCATCTACCACTCTGCCACAAATATGACATGATATCTCAATCTCAACAGGCATCAATTCAATGGAGTATAAACTCCCCACGCTATCTAATCTCTCAGTTAGACCTTGGCCATAGCCATCACAGGATGCTAACAATAAAACATGTCAATCAGGCCCGTCACAAGCATCAATTTTCTGTTTCAAACGGCATTCTCTGCCAAGCACGACGCTTTTAACCATGCCAATCACAAGCGTCGTTGAAAATGCCATGCCACTCTCCATCATTTCTTTTGAGATTCAATCTCGTGCCATACATCACTTAACCACAACCAGACTCAACCTGATACCTAGACTTTCTCTTTCAATTTATGGTCTGGGTCATATCTGCCTCCTTGATCTTAGAAGCCTGCCAGGAGCCGCTCCTTGTCCGTACCTCTCTATACCGGCGATCACTCCTTGCCCTCATCAGACCTGATCGTTGCAGGTTGTCCCAAGTCATACATCTACGGAGGAAGCCCCGTTCCACACGTCCTATAACATGCTTCCTTACGATTTGTAGGTATCCCATCAACTCGTCCCATACCAAGAGATGGTTTATTAAGTCTGACATCGATAAGCTCATGCATGCACCCTCATCAACTTTCATTTCATAACCACAAACACATGCACAACATGTTCGTTCTCACCACCTATCATACCACAATCGTTTCCACACCAAGCCTCAATTATAGAAAACCTCTGGTTCCACCAATGACCGTCACATCTCACAGATCAACTGCCTATATTCAACCATATATCTCAAGTCTAGTCGTTATTCAAGTCAAATCCATATGCGTTCGATCACAACTGGCCTTTAATCCAAATATTCCTCACTCACTCCCTTGTATACACATCGTCTCATACCATCCAAGGTTGTCAATAGCAATCGATAACTAAACTATCAAGATACAACACAATTCAAGCCTATATACGCTAATGCCAATCGTCTCTTATAACTTATATTCCTCAAGTTGGGTCATTGATAAACCACAGTCACAATTATATGCTCCAATTGACCCTTCATTCACAAGCTATTCTCTAGCAACCTCAAATCCAGGCTTATGACTCCTCGATCTCTACTCACTTCTTTGTGAGCCTTATTCATAAAATCACTCAAGATCATCCATTAAATCAATACTATGACCCTTAGAATACCTCACAAGTTCAAGCCTATAGTCCTCAAGATTCAGCAATCCATGCTTACTCCTAAAGGTCTCACTACCTAATTGTCCCCAAGTCATCACTCCTTATCACTCCAAACCTCAATCACATTGGATTGAGCTAACCTTGCTCTCATACCACTTAAACGGGGATGTCACGCCTCGAACCCATTTGGTACGCGAACATCCCACCAAGGCCTTACTATTCATTAGGTGCTACCCAAGATTCATTGGCCTTCAAACATCACTATCCATTGAAAGTATGGGAGCGAGAAAACAACTCTCCTTTCAATTCAAAATAAGATGACTTGGGACAAGAATATGGTACATCAAGGTCACAATAATCAAATACCAAAAGTTTAATTCCTAGCCCACAAATCAAAAGGATAATCCCTAATAACACAAAATGTGAATCCATGTCCAGTCATTCCATCTTCGAATAATCAACCTCAACAAAGTTGTCGTCTCATCGCTTGGGACTTGAAAAAAATGTTAATCCCCAACGGGGTGAGATATAAATCTCAGTAAGTAAATCCTAAACCTAGACCAGACCGCTAGTCCTCCCAGACTATGCCACAAAGTAGTACATCATTTAGATATCAAGAGTCTCAATTCATAAAGCACACATGACCATATGTGACTAAGCTCCTCGCACTAGCACAAGGCATACTCATAATTTCAGAGGTATCACAATGATAACCCATTTTTCATCGCCAAGGGCTCCTAGACCGCGATGTATTTCTCATGCAACATGCTTGGCAAGACCAGCGTCAGAACGCCTTAGGTCAACACATACTTATTGCCAGGACCCGCGTAATAACGCATCATGTCATGTTTCTCAATCTCCCGCCTAATAACGCATCAGGCTAGGATACTACACGCGTAATAACGCCTCAGGTTAGTCAACCTTACTTGGCCAAGTGTAATATCCCGCGTAATAACGCATCAGGATAATCCAAACCATGCGTCATAACGCATTAGGGTATAATTTTCCTTTCATAGACCCGCGTCAATACGCTTCAGGTCAAATCCTGCGTAATAACACCTCAGGATTTACTTAAGCCCCGCGTTTAACGCATCAAGGCATCACATGAATGTGTACTCATGAATCAATCAACCATTGGCTAAACAAAATAAAGGGGTACATATCATAACTCAGCCATTTCTCATCACTTTAATCAATTAAGGCTAAATGCCATAAATCATGCTCCTCATCAATCAAGCAATTCAAGCCAACCAATCTATCCAGTAGTGTCCTAACGTTTAAGTAAATGTTTAAGGGACACTTACCTCTTTAAGCAAGCTAGTAAATTCAATCCAAACGACCCACCTAGGTCAGCAAGCTCACGGCCAAACATGACTCTCACGGCGTGCCTAGGAAAATCACATCGAAACTCGATTATTTCTCAATTCCACCGCACCAATACTTCAATAAGACCAATAATACTTTATTCTCATGTCATCACAGTGTTAAATCAATGTCCCTAAGCATGCCAATGGCCGTTCTATCATGACAAATCCTCACGAATATCCTCCCGCCAAAACTGCCCTTTTTCTTAGCCTCACAACCAACCTCAATCTCACTAAAAATGTAATTTTTCTACTGAATTTTTGAGAAACAAAAATTCCATGATCTTAAACTTCAAGATCTTACAAACGCGTGAGAGAAAACGGAGCCCAATTCGGATACCGGACGACTTAGAACGACTAATTTCAAATTCGGTGCGCGATATGTGCAAGTTGGTCGGCACCTCACATTCTCATCCCAAATAGCCCTTAACCACTTTCAATCTCTATTCTACCATGTACACACCCTACCAACATATCAACTAACATCCTAGGGGTGCCTTAACAATGAATTTTGTTGGGTTTATTACTTTAGAACATTAGCAAGTTGAGGATATATGTGTAATTGTACTGGGCTTAACTCTAAGCCTATAAGTACTCTTTTTTATCTCAGAAATAAACAAGTATTCTTTTATCACTAACATGGTATCAGAGCTGGCCACCATCAACCCTAAACACTAAAAAAAAAATAACGGGAAACGATCGTCACAACCCCAGCCACTGTACATCTCACCGGCAACCTTCGTCCGGCGTAGCCCAGGGCCGGCGACCTTCAATCGAGCGTCGCCCGGGGCCGGCGACACCAGATCTGGCCTGACATAGCCCCGACGACCTCCAACCGTCGTAGCCCAGGGCTGGAAATCGTCGATCCAGCCTCAATCGAGCGTCGCCTAGGGCCGGGGACACTAGATCTGGCCTGACATAGCCCCGGCGACCTCCCTCCAGCGTCGCCAGGCTCCAGCGACCTCCATCCAAGGGTCACCCAGTACCGCCTACCTCCGGCGACCTCAAATCAGGGTCGCTCGTCTTCGACGCACCTTCGACGACCTCCATCCAGGGTCGTCCCACTTCGGCGACCTCCATCCAGGGTCGTCCAGCTCCGGTGAGCCCATCTGTTGTTGCCGAAACTCATCTAGGTCAGAAATTAGTGTTACCGAGGGAGTTTCTTAGGCTTAGGGCCATGTGGAATTAATATTTGGCTGCTCAAAGTGGTATTTTGATTGTTTTTGTAAATGAGTTTTGCTAATTGTGGACGTTGGAATGTGAGCAGCATAGTGGCGTTTGGATTTGTAGTTGGTAGGTAAGGGTATTGTTGACTGCTTGTTAATGTGGAACTAAATTGTGGTGATGTTCTGAATTTAGAAGTGGTGTGTGAAAACTGAAGTTGTGGTGGGTTATCTGATTACTTACGGGCCATTTTTTCTAGTGATTTGTGGAGATGTCTACTAGTTCATCGAGTTCTTCATCTACTGTTTCTTCGAGTTTAGGATCATTTGGTCCGTATCATAGTATGACCGGCTTACACAATACTCTGGTTAAGTTGGATGGTACCAATTATCCATCTTGGTCAATGGCCCTTTCGACGTTTATTTACGTTAATCGTCAGTCTAAATGGCTTGAAGAAGACCCACCTCAAGATGCAGCCAGTTTAGAAGAATGGAAGTTCGTTGATGCTACTTTACGCACGCTGTTATGGGGAAGTATGGCTGAATCCGTTCGCCATTTTTTTATGGATTGTGCCACAGCACGTGAGGTATGGACTAAGAGTGCTTTATTGTATTCTGGGCAGAATAATATGAGTCGAGTATGTGATATGTAGGAGGCTTTATTTGAAGCCAAAATTGGAGATGCGGGGTTGGCAGAGTATTATGCTCATTTTACGTCTTTATATCAACGACTCAAGTCTTACTTTCCACCTGCTACCACGGTTACTCAGATGCAGCAAAGAGAAGCAGACATGATTACTGTGCTATTTCTTCGCGGTCTTGGTCCAGATCACAGTGCTCTTCATCAATAAATTACTTCTCAAAACACTCTCCCTTCTATTGAAGAAGTATATTCTAGAGCTGCTCATTATACTCCCAATCCCAAGTCTTCAGTAATGTCAGATAGTAGTGCTATGGTAGCTCGTGGAAGTCAAGGGACTCGTGGTCGTATTAGTGGTCGTGGACATTGGAATCATGACAGCTCTTCCCGTGGTCGCGGTCGTGGTTTTAACGGTCGAGGTGTTGCTCGTGGTAGTGTTAATAATGCTTCTAGAGGAGCTCGAGGTGGTGGTCGAGGCAACCGTTTTTGTAGTCATTGCCAGCTTTCTAGGCATACTGTTGATTACTGCTATGACCTCCATCCTGAGTTGCGAGGTCTACATGTTTCTCTTGATACTGAGTCTTGGACTCCTTTACCTGGATCCTCTTCTGGACAAGATATAGTAAACTTGACTCGTGCAGAATATGATGATTTGGTCAGAGGACGGCAAAGTACGAGTGGCATTGTCCCTAGTCCCACTGTTACTTTAGCACAACACAATGATCCTACATGTTTACTATCTAGTACAGCTGCTCCTCGTCCTTGGGTTATTGATTCAGGAGCCACTCATCATATGACTGGTGATTCTCATATTCTCAAATCTATCTCGTATGTTCCTTCTACATCAGTCACTTCAGCAGATGGTTCTCAGTCAAAAGTAGCTGGTACAGGTTGCGTATCATTGAGTTCATCTATCTCCTTACCTTCTGTTTACCACATTCCACGCTTCCCTTACAATCTGTTATCTGTTAGTTCTATTACTCGTGATCTTGACTGCGATATTATCTTTTCTTCATCGTCGTGTGTTCTTTAGGATCGGAAGACTGGACGCCGAATAGGTGGTGGATGTGAGACTGGTGGCTTGTACATCCTGGATCCTAAGGTTATTGCTGCTACTACAATAGTTCAGAATAAAGCTATGGATGATCTCTATCGATTACATTGTCGCCTTGGTCACCCATCAGTAGACGTACTTCGACATTTTCCTTTTATTAGAAAGTCCAACCCAAAAGCTTAAGCTATTGGGTGGAGGGAGACTACATGAATATAAAGAGCATACAACACTCATCCACAAGCAATGTGGGACAACAACAACAACTTCAACACCCCCTCTCACGTGCAAGCAATCTGCACGTGGAAATTAACTAATCGGGTGGGTTCACATACGCGGAAAGGAATAACACTGGTGGCTTGTACATCCTGGATCCTGAGGTTATTGCTGCTACTACAACAGTTCAGAATAAAGCTATGGATGATCTCTATCGATTACATTGTCGCCTTGGTCACCCATCAGTAGACGTACTTTGACATTTTCCTTTTGTGTCTAGTTCAGGTCTTTAGTTTAATTGTGAAACTTGTCAGTTAGGTAAACACCATCGTGTGTCTTTTTCTCCTCGTGTTTCGAGTCGTGCCTCCAAACCATCCGAGTTAGTTCATTCTGATGTATGGGGTCCTAGTCGAGAGTCTTCATTTGGTCTCCGTTATTTTGTTACATTTATTGATGATTATACTCGTACAACTTGGTTATATCTAATAAAAAATCGTACTGAAGTTTTTCATTCTTTTCACCAATTTTATAATGAAGTTCGTACTTAGTATGATTCTTCTGTTAAGTGTTTGCGTACAGACAATGCTCGTTGTTGACACCTGATTTTTTTTACCATTTATTATTGTGATTTTTATTCTTTAAAATTAATTAAAAATATCAAAAAAGGTCATAAAATCACAAAATCAACTTTGGAAGCCTTGGTTTAACCTTAGGAACCAATTTTGAACAAAAAATATTTTTCGGTATTTTTAATATTTTTCGAGTTTATTTAATTATAAAAATACCCAAAAAATCAGAAAAATACCATTCGTGGTCAGAAAAATACCCAAAAATATTCGATAATTTTGTTTTAATTTCCTCTTCAAGTGTGTCACTTTAAATCTCAAAAATTCGGCTCGGGTCACTATGTTCCTTCACAAACATAAACCCGAACCGAGCCTAAAAAAAAATCATTTTCGAGTCTTTTAGTTTTCAATTCTCACTTTTTATAAGCTATGACATTGGATTCTAAAGTCTTAAAGTGCAATTAGGTCAATTTGCCCTCCAATTTAATCAATTTTTACCAAAATGGCTTAATTGCACATTTTTCTTTCAATTAGTCCCCGGTTTCACGGATGTATACGTATGCTCTACGTATTTATACATCATACGTATTTATACGTTATGCATATTTGTATTGTTTGGTAACCTCTTTAACTCTTGTAATAATAATAATGGTTATTATTTTTAACACCTTTGTTAGTGCCTTTTTTAGCATTTTTGTATTGTGAGTGCTATTTTTAAATAGCATTTTTTGTATTATAAATTGTGAGTGCTATTGTTAGTGCTATTTTTAAATGACATTTATTTATCATAAATTGTGAGTGCTATTGTTAGTGCTATTTTTAAATGGCATTTATTTATCATAAATTGTGAGTGCTATTATTAGATAGAATTTATAATTGTTAGTGCTATTTTTAAATAGAATTTTTGTATTATAAATTGTGAGTGCTATTGTTAGTGCTATTTTTAAATAGCATTTTTGTATTATAAATTGTGAGTGCTATTGTTAGTGCTATTTTTAAATGTCATTTATTTGTGAGTGCTAATATTAGATAGAATTTATAATTGTTAGTGCTATTTTTAAATAGAATTTTTGTATTATAAATTGCGAGTGCTATTGTTAGTGCTATTTTTAAATAGCATTTTTGTATTATAAATTGTGAGTGCTATTGTTAGTGCTATTTTTAAATGTCATTTATTTGTGAGTGCTATTTTTAGATAGAATTTATAATTGTTAGTGCTATTTTTAAATACAATTTATTGGAAGGTATTTTTGGCTATAAAAGGATGGCAAGAGTTTTGAGGTTGAAGGGGAGAGACATTTTGTAGAGTGTGCAAATTTTTGAGAGCTTAGAGAGAAGAACACAAACACTCTCTATATTCTCATAATCTTGAGCGAGCAAAATATACTAAGTTCGGAATATTGATTCCGCATATTGCTAGCACAATTGTTGTGGAGTTATTAGTCGTCTCCCCGTTCGTCAATTGGTGGTGCGTCCGAACTAGATGCCTAACACTTGTGGAGGCTGAGATCGAAGAACATCGAACCGACACCTCCGTTCAAGCACGCTACGAGAGGTAATCTATTTACTCCCTTTGAGACTTTGTGATTTTTTTCGATTGAAATGCACGAAGTACGCCTCTGGAGATACATGTGTGGGTTGTTATTTATTTCCGCTACGTGTTACGTGGATCCCAACAGTGGTATCAGAGCCAATCCTTAGGTGTTTTCGTGCATTTAATTGATTTTTTGCAATTTTGGCAATACTATGGCCAATATGTATTAACGAATTGTTCGTCTTACATGGCTAATGGAGATTGATTATTTTATATGATAAATTAATCAACGTAGCAAAAATTGAGACTAAATCAATTTTGAATCGAAAATTTATGGCTATCTTATTTTACGTAAAAATTCTGAATATGATTCAACGTAGAATTTTTATTGTGCCTTCCTAAGTTTTAAATTGTGAATTTATTACTTACGTGAAAGGGTGGTGATCATGGAAAAATCCCTAATCAATGTGATTGATGTATATATGAATGTATGATGATTATTTATATATTTGGGGTTGTAATTATTAAATGGAGGCTGCGTACTCCTTTTATTTTTCATGTAATCTTTATTTTTAGCATAGTCAATTGTTGATGTAAATGCTACGAGGATTACGTGGAGGAGCCTTTTAAGTCGGCGAGCTCTTTGGGGCCCAATTCTTGAAGAGTTCAAGAAACCAAGAAGAAGCGAAGAGCGGCTCTCCGTTATTAAAATATTAAAATGATTATATGTGGTCTCATTGGCTCGAGACCCATTAAATCATAATTCCATGATCACCACGTAGGATAGATATTTATGTGATTGACATCTATTTATTTATTATGATTACGTGAGCATGTTAAACTGGTTAATGTGCAAAGTCAGACTTACCTCACCCAAAATTGTGCCTGCATGAAATCCTAGTTAGGAAAATCACTCGCATTAGGTACCGAAAGGGCGTTGGTAACGACACCAGCGTAACCAAGTCCCCGAACCCAAAATCTCTGGTTCCGTAGAACTGATCGATCTCTCCCAATCGATCGGTAAGGTTTCCGGTCTACCCTCCAAGAAAGACCGGTGGCGACTCCAAATGCATGCACAAGTTGCACATGCCACCACGACCACACTAAGGTCGAAAGCGATCGACTCTTATCGTTGAATCCTCCTGAAAAATACTCCCGCCGCGATTTGGTATGGGCCTGGGAGGGCTCGCACCGATCCAAGACCCGTGATCGGTAATCCATTAGCCGCGTCCGCTTCCGGATGGGTCGCGACAGCTGGCGACTCCGCTGGGGAACTTGTTCTAGAAACTATGGTTCTAGACCTCAAGTGGACTTAGGCCGTAATAAAAATTGAGTGATTTTTCTAACCCTACAGGCGCTCTTGAAGGTGAGGTAAGTCCGCTCACGATAGGTGTTATATGTTTTTGCAGATTGGAGTAATAAGGGGTGTAGTCTGTGATTAACTTTATTTTACGCAGGTGTGGCGTAGGAATGTATGTTGTGTGGATGATTTGAAGTGCTGATTGATAAATTGTTGTGCATGACTTGCATTGTGATGATCACGACACATGGACACACACAACCGCGCCTAAAACCCCAGGCGCCGCCTTTAGGAACACAATAGAAGGAATTGAAAATGGAATCTCCGTGAGGAAAAACACGGGGTAATCCACTTCTCAATTCCGCTCGCTTCGAACTATGGATTGAGTCCCAATGCAACGATAGTTGTGCAATGGAATCGGCTCTTTCTAGAACTCGAGGTGGGAACCTTAACCTTAGGTGCCAAACCCTATGATTTTTAGAAGTTCACCATCACTTGTCTCATGCGCATGTCTTTGGGCGGTTGGTACACCTAAAATCGCACATAAGTCGACGAGTTGGGTTGGTAAGACTCTCTATCCCTCAAAACTATTACAGTTCATATAAATATAGGCATTTCATTCATTGCATTCTGGTGATTAGATTAAATGCCATTTCAAGGATAGATGCATGTGTTTTTCCCAAACGTCCTTGATAGAAGACGAGGAGGATGATATCCCGTGGCGAACACCGAGTGAGCAACAAAGGAGCCTACTATGGACATTATTGAGATATCGTCCAATGAAGATGACGAGTTGGGGCAAGTGATCCGGAAGTCACAGATCGAACTTGGGGCATCCTTAAACGTTAGGATCACATTCCTTGGTTTCATTTTCCATTACTAGTCCTCTTGTATAGGGTTTATTTTTATCGAGGCTTTCTCTATCTCACCCCTTAGAGTGATTGTATTAGGGATCTATTGGTGTATACATTCAGATGGAACTCGGTTGTATTTCTTTTGACGGGTCATGGGAATGTGATAGTGGCATTTTCTCTAATCATCCGAATACTCCCAAGTCAAGTTTATAATTCCTTTAGAGGAAACTAAAGTTGAAAATCTTACACGACCTTTTTGGTCGTACAGGGTAATCCAACCCCAATTTCGCTAGAAGGAATTATACACTTGAATTGGTCCATGCATGTCATACGTCACTAAGTAATCCACGATAATTGATCAAGAGTATTGACGTTATTTCGAATTTAATGACGAGATAGATGTCCAAATTGCTCTCGTTCTTAACAAAACGGCCTTGATTTGGATGCCGTATCTTCAATTAAATTTAAAAACACGTCGTTATGCCTTGCATTTTTGACTAATTCGCTCTTCTGAATATTGGTCAAAAGCAATTATCGTGAATTACATTCCTTTCAATAGTATGCTTTCTTTCGAGGAATATTGATAAAAACTTTTCGCACAAGATTAAAACCCTTGTAAAAGTTCTTGTCATTATTAATTACGAGCAAGCATAAGATTGAAAGGGGTCTATGCTTTCTTTTTCAGATTATTCCTTTTGACTCGGTCTTTTCATTTGCAGGTGAAAAACAAGTAGCATAAAGAAATCTTTTCTTGGATAAGTCTGAGGCAATTCTTTCATCTGACCATGAGTGAGTTAGAAAATCAGAACACATCTACTCGACTTATTATGGATCGGCTCATCCAAGTCTAAGATGTCCGGATGCTCGAAGAAATGGATCATATAAAAGCTAAAACAAACACAGGGGCTTTCATTCATTCTTGCCCAAACCAGATCATACAATTCATTGGGGTGGAAAAGTAAAGCAGAAGTGAGCCCTAATCAACGACACAAAGGAGCCCAGCTGGCCCTCCAGGTTATGGATGCTTTGTTTATACGCACCACTCCGCGTATCATGGTCCGCAAGCCTAAGGTGGAGGCGTTTGCGTTCATCATTGACTGCAACAACCTGAGTCTCGTGATCTTCGGCGACTGCTTCCAAGTCCCGAACAAGTCCATTCTCACGAGTTATATCCTCGTTTATGCCGTTGAGCCTTTCTTCCAGCCACTCGCTCCGATTCCTTAGCAGGGCATTACGTCGATCGCGCTCATAGGTAGCCAGAGATAGAGCTAAGTCCTCCACCAGATTCCTCCTCTCGCGTAGCAATGTCGAAACCCGCTCTTTGGCGAACTCAACAGCCTTTTTGTGACTATCGGCCAGGTAGTCAGCCAACGCTAGGCGGTCGGACTGATCCTCATAACGGGCTCGCAAGACACGAGCCACGGTAACTCCCCGATGAGCAGTGCGGTAGACCTCCAAGGAGTTCGTAAAGAGCGTTGGAAAAATATTGTATTCCCTCCCCAACGCGGTACCCTCGAGGGAGGTGATGTCCAGGTCCCCGAACATGACTCTGATCTCATCCTCGGTTTCGGGATGATCGGCTATGTGAGCGTAGCCTCGACCCAAGAGGTTATAGAACTCTTTCCATCGAGTCAAAGCTTCGGCTGAGAAAGTGTGAACTTGGGAAGAAGCCATTTTCGACGGAGATGTGTGTAGTGGAGCGATTAGAGGATGGAAGCAAATTATATGAGAGCGTTAATCTCCCAAACACCAACTCCGCATTTTATAGCGTCTCGAGAGTGGAGAAAAGTTGCAGCAATAATGCTTGTGGAGCCGGGTTAATTAATGTAAAGCGAGGGCTGCTCCTCCCGTGAATCATCAGACATGTCCTGATCCGCAATTTCAGGCCTGACAAATTCGGTCTCGCCATTATTAAAGCTGGGAGGGAGGCGAGCGCAACTATCGAAGAAGCCGCGAAAGGATTGTGTTGTTCCATCACGCATGAAGCTGGGCGGCGAGTGAACAGCTCTGCCACTTAAAAAGAGAAGACAGTGCTGAACAGGCATGACTATTGAGGAAAAGTGAAAGGCGAGCGCAACTATCGAAGAAGCCGCGAAAGGATTGTGTTGTTCCATCACGCATGAAGCTGGGCGGCGAGTGAACAGCTCTGCCACTTAAAAAGAGAAGACAGTGCTGAACAGGCATGACTATTGAGGAAAAGTGAAAGGCGAGCGCAACTATCGAAGAAGCCGCGAAAGGATTGTGTTGTTCCATCACGCATAAAGCTGGGCGGCGAGTGAACAGCTCTGCCACTTAAAAAGAGAAGACAGTGCTGAACAGGCATGACTATCGAGGAAAAGTGAAAGGCGAGCGCTACTATCGAAGAAGCCGCGGAAGGATTTGGTTACCCCTTCGTGTCGGAAAGCTGAGCAGGAGGTAAACAGTTCCGTCGTTTCAAAAACAGAACGCTGAACAGACCTAGCTTTCGAGGAAAAGGAGGCAACAAATCGAAAGAGCGAGTATACAAAAGAGAACAGAGAACCCCGAGTGACGAGTTCGTTGAAAGACCTCAAATTCTCTAGAATCAGATTCGACATCGAAGCCATGGAACTCAACATCGCCGGTGACGAACATCAAGATCGCAGTGGTGACGACGGCAGTGGCCACGACGCTCAACCCCGGAAAAGAAAAAGTCGCCAGCGCTACGCTCGGAAAGAAATCCAGGAGCTTGAAGCTTTCTTCGATGAATGCCCTTGCCCAAACGAGGAACAAAAGATTGAATTGGGCCAGAAGCTGGGAATGAATCCTATGAGAATCCATTTTTGGTTTCAGAATAGACGTTTCAGACTAGGTGTCCAACACAGGCGTAAGGAGATCACGGCCCTAAAAGAGCAGAACCAAAACCTTCAAATGGAAAACATGTGGTATGAGAAAATTCTCAGTACTATTACCTGCCCTGACTGCGGTGGCCCTACCACCCTCAGTAAATTGTTCCCCAGTAAGCCTTCTACGAAGATGGAAGGTGCTCATTTATCCCCCTGCTCCCTTGAGCCATCTCCGGTACAATCAGATCCTGCTAATGGCGCGCATGAGCAGATCGATCCTACAGAAATTATACCAGTGTCTTCGGAGGAAGAAGATACGTGTCGTTATGATCGGAGTCACCTCATCGAAGCCCATGAATCTCCTCCACAACAGCTTCCGGTAAGATCAGATACGGTTCAAGAGGAGTTAGAGGTTAGTCGGCAGGCTATCTACGCCACTCTGGACGACGAGAAGAAGAAATTCACTTGGCCCCCGGAGCTTCATCTCAAGTTCTTGGACGCAGTTCGACAGATAGGACTCGACTTCATAGGTCCGACAAGCATACTTAGGGTCATGAACGTACCGGGACTTACCAAGCAATTAGTCGCGAATCACCTTGGTTGCTACAGAAGGGCGTTAGGACAGCGTTATGCAGAACTGAATCCGAGCAATAGACTCGGCTGCGAACCCAGCACCCTTATGACAAATGAGGCCCGGTCGAATCTGGACGACTATTGGGGATTTGATCAGGATATCCTCGCGAGTCATTTCAATATTCCTCAAGAACACGCATCACAAGTGCAACGAGTAAGCACTCCTCCGTCCGAGCAGCAGCTAGTCAGTGTTCATCCTGTCGCAGATCAGCCCACCACGCCCAGTGCTCAAGGGTTTGCCCAATCAGAGCATATGGCTTCAGATGATCTAATGGGAGAAAGCTTGGAGCACTCTTATTTCCCTAATCCCCAAGTGGGAGATGCTTGTGGTAGTCAATCGATCAAATCTCCTCTTATAATCCCAGACAAAGATGGAGGTTCCAGTTCGAAGAACCCGTCGGGCGATGCAGCTCAACCTACACATCAATCGTTCGAGGGGTCGGGTGATTTCTTCGATGAAGGACTTGATACCTGGTTCGATCAGTTGGAAGCTATTAAAGGTTGGCAACCATGATCTGCACTTGGTAATGGCACACCTAAGCTGAGGCCAGACTGGTTAGTCATTGGACATGCCCCAAGAAAGAAGGGGATGTACGCGAGAAGGATGTATCTCCTATTGTAAAGTTCTCATCGGTGCATGCGTTTGTTTCTTCAATAGCTAGAGTTGATTCTGCATAATGTTTTTCGCAAACGTCATCTCGTGTGTATACGGTAATTCCTTGTTATTAAGTTCAAGGTAAAATCAGCCCCGACGCGTGAAGGCAGAATTGATAGCATGAGTTACTAGCAGAATGTGATCGAGCTCGAAAGTGAAAGATTACTAGCGGCCCCAAACGCAATGACCGCAAAATCAGGGGCAATCTTTAAGTTTCGAGCAACTACAAATCTATTTCTCACGAGGCATTCAGGTCAATCAAATATAAAGCGTCGGGCTGTGAGAATGATGCGTAGTCAATCTGTTGACACAGGCGAAAAAGGAGTCGCGTAGATCCGAAAGCAAAAACCTTTCTTGGCTAGTCAACAATGCAGAATGAAAGAGCATATATAAACAAACTCGCATTTATTTCATTCAGCAGGAAAGTTTACAAGTGGATCACTGAGGGGGAGCAGTAAACCCAAAATGAGTTCTGACAAGCATCACAAAAAAGCTTAACTGACTCTCCATGCTATCCATGCCTTGCTTTCAACCCACACTCCGGGAATCGAGGTCTACAAGCTTGAAGAAAAGGAGACGACATTTCTCCTTAAGTTCGTTCACCTTGGTGTCATAGTACTCGAACTCAAGCTCTAAGTCATGAGCCAGCACCCTCCCGCGAGCTATATCCATGCTCAGGTCTTCAAGCCTTTCCTCCAACCAGGCACACTGGAACCTCAGCACGAAGTTGTGCTGGTCTTGCTCAAAGGCGGTGTCAAAAAGAGCCAGACGCTCCACCAAGTTGTCCCTCTCACGGACCAGCATCGAAACCTGGGCGTGGGCGTATTCAACAGCCCTTTTATGGTTATCGGCCGTCAGCATGGCCAACATCAGGGACTCAGTTCGGTCCTGATAACGGGCTCGCACGATACCAGCCAAAGTGACCTCCCGGCTAGCAACTTCGTAAGCCTGCATGAAATTGTTAAAGAGAGTTGGGAAGATCACAAACTCCCTTTGCAGTTTCGTACCTTCAATACACGCAGTATCCAGGGCCGGAATCAGAGTACGAACTTCAACCTCAGCTGCAGGATGATTGTTTATGTAGCCATAACCCCTACCCAATAGATGGTAAAATCTCTCCCATTGGGTCGAAGCTTCAGGTAAGGCAACAGGCATAGAGGAGGAATCCATATGCGATGGAATGACGGAGAAGAGAGTGAGAATGTGAAGAGTGTTTGAGAGGCTGAGTCTGATAAGGCTAAAGTGTTAATCTTCTTGACATCAATCTATCACCTTATAAATGCTCGAGTACAGGGAGAAGTGGTAATAATATTTTATGTGCAGTAGAGCCAAGCGGGTTTCGTTAATGCATCCCCGATGAGTCACGAATCCACCACCGTCCTGTGATCTCGGGTTTTACGAAACATAATGGCGCCGAAAGGTGGGCAGGCTTGTTACTCTAGAGACTGGGCCAGGGGGACAAGCGTAGTGCTCGACAAAGCGAAATCAACGCAAGAGATCTTCAGGCTCCGTTCACGTAGAAAAGAGCAAAAAAGGACAAAGTGGGAATTACGAAGCCTTGAGAAAAACGCTCGTCAAGTAGCCATCACAAAAGGACGAAGTGGGAATCTCGAAACATTGAGAAGAGCGCTCGTCGGGTAGCCATCACCTTTGATCGAAGAACGGTGATCCGGCTCCTTTAACCTCTCAGAATTTGCAGAGAAAGTGAAGATCCAAGGAGGAACAAAGAAAGCTGAGTTAACGGAAAATCAAACAGTGATATCCCGGTCAAAATGTTCAAGGGATTCTGTCATTTACTGGAAGCGCCAGACTTGGAGGTCTCCGAGCTTGAGCTGTTGGAAGAGTTTGAAGATCTCAGGACCGAACCTGACACGAGGGCCATGGAGACCGATCCTTCTAATGATGAAACCCGCGGCTTGGTTAACGAGAACAGTACCCGCGACGGTTATCAGCGTCAGAAAGGGGAATATCTCAAACGCAACACTTCAGGTCAAGTCCATAAACTCGAATTGTTTTTCAGGGAATACCCCTATCCGGACATGGAACAGAAAATCAAAATGGGCCAGGAGATAGGGTGGGAGCCTCGGAAGGTCAAGTGCTGGTTTGAAAACAAACGAACCCGGCTGAAGCAGCAACGCGATCGGCACGAGTTAGCGGTTGTAAGGGAGGAAAATGAAAAGCTTCGAATAAAAAACACTCAGTACAAAAAAGCTCTAAGCATCGCTATTTGCCTGGAGTGCGGTAACCCTGTTCCCACGGACGGAGTATTCACTGAAGAGCCAGATCTGGGGGTTTATAATGCTCATTTGTTGCAATGCCCTTCGCAACATCTTTCGGAACAGGCGGGTACCGCCGAGGATCTACAAGAGGAAACTAGTGCTATAAGGTCAAAGTCGACGCCCATTGTGGAAGGGAACATGCGTCATGACAAGTCGGGTCCGCTCGATGATGAACTCACCATCATGACCAGCCGATCTGAGACCACTAAATCCCCTCCAGAGCAACCTCCAACACGACCAGATTCCGAGAAGAGTAACCGCCAAGTTGCTGACACCACTTCGGCTAGCAAGAAAATAAGATTTCGTTGGACCCCGGAGTTTCATAGCAAATTTGTTGATGCAGTTCAACAGTTGGGGATCAGTTTTGCTTGCCCATTGCGCATACTCGAAATCATGAACGTGCCGGGACTGACTAAAAATATGGTCAAGAATCACCTTTGGCGCTACAAGAAACTACTGAGAGATGGACGAGCGTCGCTAGACCAAGATAGAGGCGGTTCAACACGACCAGATTCCACGAAGAGTAGCCGCCGAGTTGCCAACCCTACTTCGGCTAGCAAGAAAACAAGGTTTTATTGGACCTCGGAGCTTCATAGCAAATTTGTTGATGCAGTTCAACAGTTAGGGATCAGTTTGGCTCGCCCATCGCGCATACTCAAGATCATGAACATGCCGGAATTGGATAGAAATAAAGTCAGGAACCACCTTTGGTGCTACAAAAGACTACTGAGAGATGGACGAGTGGCGCTAGACCAAGAGAGAGGCAGTTCAAGTTTAAACGATGAGCATGGCTGTGATCGCAATCCTCATGAAGCAGGAAGCATCCAATCACCTCTTAACACCGATGGGACTGACAATTACACGGTCGATTGTTCAGGCATCAATCAGAGTACTCCCATGGGTTATCCCAGTACTCCTCAGGAGTATGTACCGCAATTTCAGCAAATCGGGACTCCCCAGTCTGAGCACCGACTGGCCGTTAATACTAGTCCTACAGCGGATCTAACACTGGCAGGAGATGCACATACAATCTTGCGAGACGATTACGGAGATTCCGGCTCGAAGAATCAGGTGGTCCATGACGAAAATGGCAAAAAGATTCCTTCTCCAGTAGTCGACAATACTCAACCTGAGTGTCAGTCGCTCGATGGTTCAGACGATCTCCTTGAAAACATCTATTCTTGGTTCGATCGGCTGAATTCCCCCCTGAGTTACCCTGGTACTCCCCAAGAGTATGTACAACAATTTCAGCAGGTATGGACTCCCCAATTTGAGCACCAACCGATCGTTAGTGTTATTCCTACGGCGAATCCAGCATCGGGTACAAATCTACTGGACAACGATGAAAATACCAACTCGAGAAGTGAGGTTGTTCATGTCGAAAGTAGTGTGAGGAACCCATCGCCAACGGTTGAGGATGCCCGACTTGGGCGTCAATGGCTTGAAATTTCAAGCGAGTCCCTCAGTGAGCAACTCGGCGTGTGGATCACGCATAAACCGAGAAACCAGGTTGTTCATGCCGAAAATGGGAGAAGTCCGTCACCAGCAATTAAGGATGCTCAACTTGGACGACTCGAGCGGTCGGACGATCTCCTGAATGAGCAACTCAGCCTATGGGTCAAGCATTTTGGAACAAGTGCATCTTCGCAGTCGTGACCGGTACCGGCGACCGGACATCTGGTTCGAAGCTCGTGTGCTAAATCATTAGAAGGCTCAGGAGAGTGAGAGGTGAATACATCGAATGAATGTGTTACGGATTTCGTTGTAAAGTTCCCGCGGGAACATTGTAATTAACGCTGAAAACTAACCGCTCTGAGTGTCAACATTACCCTTTGAACGTCTTCGAGCCAAGGGCCATGGATTAATCACTTAATCCGTGGAGCAAATTCCATGAACGATGACTATCACCCGCGGAGCATAATGGGATCTACCCCCATTCAGCACGAAATACGTTTGGTCACGAAGCCTCCCATTTGGTAAAACGATGTATCGTTCCTAAACGATCTTCAACCGAATACCAAAGTAATGTCTCATTTCTTTCCCTTCTCAGGTGTTAAACGTGGATAAATCACCCAAGGAGCCATCTGTTCAAATAACAAAACAGACGTTGCCCAACCGGGGGCAGCTGAACCATTGATATTGCAAATATTCCAAGCATGGATAAGCGGATTTGATAGACGTGGTTCATATCAATACGCGACGTCAGAACGGGATGAGAACCAAGAGTAAAGTTGTATTGTCCCAATTTGTCTTCAATTTGGGAATATGAGTTAACACTTGCTATTTATCCTTGATAGGGACTCACCATCAAGGAGGACAAATTTTGACAACCTGTGTGCACTCGCAGGGGCACACGACCGAGGGTAAGATGTATCGTTCTAATTTTTTGAAAAATTCATGAACGAACAATAACATGTTTCTTCCGCATTTTCAGGGATCTCCAGCCGCGGGGGACAGGTAAGTATCCCTTTCCCCAATCCATTGAAAATGTTGAATAAAAAATAGAGAAGAAAAGAAAAGCTTTTAGAATCTGATGTCTAGAAAAGACTTAGGATTCTAACTTCATTGGCATTCATGTTTTGAAACATGAGGTTATCTGAACATGCATTGGGCATCATAAAATCCCATTGACGGGTAAAATTTTTGGAGAAAACGAAAGAGATTTTTCCAATCAAAAGTTGTTCAAAACTTTCAAAAGGACGTTTTCTCAAAAGACGAGAGGCAAAGCCTAGTCCAAACACGTCCTATACACACTTAAGAGAGAAATGGAGCGGATAAGACAGCAGAATCTGGACCTACGGAAGTAGGGACCATTCGCAGCGATTACATGGGTTGGGACGACGGAGGCATTCGTTTCATATCCCCCAAACACTACAGGTGACCGTTGATAACCCCTTTGAACGGCGGTTTTCATTCTTAACCCTGTCAAGAACCACCCCACATCGGGGCAAAATGGAGGTGAGTCCAGCAGCATCAGGAGAAAATGGTTAGAAATTTTCTTGCTCGGACTAACATTAATCTTTGTGTGTTGTTTATATGGTAATCCAAGTGCCATAGGATGATGAGAAGCATTCATTTCTCTATCCCACACACCGAATCCTTTGCATAGCCAAGTTGAGCCTGCAGAATCATTTCATAAACCCGTTGGTGATCATTGCACATTCCAAGACGGATGCAGCATCACTTCAGAAACGAAGAAGTTCAAGACTTAGGGTTTGCAAAAGAATTCCTAAGTTAATGTTTAACCTTGTTAGACCTTTGATCATAGGTCTAACGCGATCCTATGGAGATGAGAAAAAGTGGGATTTCAAAAATGAATGAGAAAAATCCACGGCATCGAGAAAAAGCAAAGTGCCTGGTAAAAGCAAGGCCGATGCTCATGAAAGCTATTTGCTTGATCCCCAGTGAAACTTGGATGAAAAAAAAAAATTCTTAAAGGAGTCAAATAAAAAAAGCTGCTCCCCAAATGCTGCCAAGCACAGAACAAAGACATGGAGAGAGTCGGTCTCTGAATGCAACAAGGGACGCTCTCTAAAGAGCTGGTGCACACCTCAAAATCGGTTGTACACCTCAAAAACTAAAGATGCAGAAAGGAAAAGACAGGAGGTAAATCAGCAATGATCACCAATGTCAAACTCGTCATGAATTCTGGGCCAAAAACAAGCCTTTTTCGGTCCCCAATCCTACCAACATCATAACCCTGAAACAGTCTTCTCTGACTAAGACACTTGGGTTAACATACAGCTCAGCTCGAAGAAGTACGAGCAAGACTATTTCTTTCTCATTTTGCAGGGTTCTTGACTTGTAAACCCGGAGCAGATGGTGAAAACTTTCATTCAATGACCTTGACTCAAAAGTGAGTCCCCCTTGAAGACCAATATCCAAGCCCAACATTACGGTCCCGTGGAAGACCTCCCGACCGATCAAAATGTATGCGCTGCGAATGAGCCTAAAACCTAGGCACGGGTTAGTAGGGAATCGAGTGTATCCCCTATAAAAAAACACGATCGCAAAACAGGTGAGAAGACCTCATTGTCGAGAAATATTCCAATTGATGTTTTGAACAAACTCTTTTTGGAATTTTCAAACTGTTGATCCAGATTTTCCGTGCAAGGGATTTATGATCACATTTGCATGTTGCAAGAATGCTTTGGATAACCCCCAGCATCAAAATGCACATTTCATGATTAAAACTTAAATCATACGGTTTTGTCAAAATGGACAGCCTTGGTCTTCCCAAAGATTACTAACGTTTTCTTGGTGAAGAAAAATCTTTCAGGCTCAAACTTATGCAGGATACTTGGAGAACCCAACTCCCAGAATGTCGCCTCAACAGACTCAAGTGAAGTTTTGTCAAAATAAAATCTTTCACTGCTTCAAAAAACTGAATTCCCGACAAACTTCGGGGTCTCAAAAAAAGGGGAAGAAAAATCCTTTTAAAAGAAAAAGTCCTATCAGACGTGGAGAACCCTCGTCCCAGGACCCATTTTCAAAATATCAAACAGTCTCATCGGACGTGGAGAACCCTCGTCATGAGACCCCTTTTCAAACATGGTAGATACCGCCTGAAGGGTCAACACAAGGTAGAAACCGCCTGAAGGGTCAACTCATGGTAGATACCGCCTGAAGGGTCAAATCAAAGGTAGATACCGCCTGAATGGTCAAAATCAAAGGTAGATACCGCTTGAAGGGTCAACACAAGGTAGATACCGCCTGAAGGGTCAACACATGGTAGATACCGCCTGAAGGGTCAACACAAGGTAGAAACCGCCTGAAGGGTCAAATCAAAGGTAGAAACCGCCTGAAGGGTCAACTCAAGGTAGAAACCGCCTGAATGGTCAAACCAAGGTAGAAACCGCCTGAGGGATCACATTAATGGTAGAAACCGCCTGAAGGGTCACATATGGTAGAAACCGCATAAGGGTCCACTCATTGATAAATATCGCAGTAAGGATCAACACAAAGGTCTGATCCACCATACGGATCAAAATTCTTGGCAAATCCCAAAGCGTGGGATGCGCCTTCCTTAGGTTCCTACAAGTTAGGAATCCCATCATGGTATGACCTACCATACAGGTCAGAGCTTAATCTCCCTGGGATATTCTGAATGACGAGTCCTAGGCATCTTCTTGAAAGTCGTCGCAACCGGCAGCATTCGACAGGTGAGCTTCAGGTAAGCCTCTCTCACTCCGGCCCATGTTCAAATTGTTAGAGCAAACCAGAGATTGATTTGAGCTTTTATCAATAGGCTTAAGGATCCGATGTCATAACATTTCTTCTCTTATTTTCCCAGTTGAGTCGGTTAGGAATCAGGTGCCACCTTATCTTTGAGAGAAACCTCTAACGAGATTCCTTTCAAAGAGGGGCAGCTGTTGACACCTGATTTTTTTTACCATTTATTATTGTGATTTTTATTCTTTAAAATTAATTAAAAATATCAAAAAAGGTCATAAAATCACAAAATCAACTTTGGAAGCCTTGGTTTAACCTTAGGAACCAATTTTGAACAAAAAATATTTTTCGGTATTTTTAATATTTTTCGAGTTTATTTAATTATAAAAATACCCAAAAAATCAGAAAAATACCATTCGTGGTCAGAAAAATACCCAAAAATATTCGATAATTTTGTTTTAATTTCCTCTTCAAGTGTGTCACTTTAAATCTCAAAAATTCGGCTCGGGTCACTATGTTCCTTCACAAACATAAACCCGAACCGAGCCTAAAAAAAATCATTTTCGAGTCTTTTAGTTTTCAATTCTCACTTTTTATAAGCTATGACATTGAATTCTAAAGTCTTAAAGTGCAATTAGGTCAATTTGCCCTCCAATTTAATCAATTTTTACCAAAAGGGCTTAATTGCACATTTTTCTTTCAATTAGTCCACGGTTTCACGGATGTATACGTATGCTCTACGTATTTATACATCATACGTATTTATACGTTATGCATATTTGTATTGTTTGGTAACCTCTTTAACTCTTGTAATAATAATAATGGTTATTATTTTTAACACCTTTGTTAGTGCCTTTTTTAGCATTTTTGTATTGTGAGTGCTATTTTTAAATAGCATTTTTTGTATTATAAATTGTGAGTGCTATTGTTAGTGCTATTTTTAAATGACATTTATTTATCATAAATTGTGAGTGCTATTGTTAGTGCTATTTTTAAATGGCATTTATTTATCATAAATTGTGAGTGCTATTATTAGATAGAATTTATAATTGTTAGTGCTATTTTTAAATAGAATTTTTGTATTATAAATTGTGAGTGCTATTGTTAGTGCTATTTTTAAATAGCATTTTTGTATTATAAATTGTGAGTGCTATTGTTAGTGCTATTTTTAAATGTCATTTATTTGTGAGTGCTAATATTAGATAGAATTTATAATTGTTAGTGCTATTTTTAAATAGAATTTTTGTATTATAAATTGCGAGTGCTATTGTTAGTGCTATTTTTAAATAGCATTTTTGTATTATAAATTGTGAGTGCTATTGTTAGTGCTATTTTTAAATGTCATTTATTTGTGAGTGCTATTTTTAGATAGAATTTATAATTGTTAGTGCTATTTTTAAATACAATTTATTGGAAGGTATTTTTGGCTATAAAAGGATGGCAAGAGTTTTGAGGTTGAAGGGGAGAGACATTTTGTAGAGTGTGCAAATTTTTGAGAGCTTAGAGAGAAGAACACAAACACTCTCTATATTCTCATAATCTTGAGCGAGCAAAATATACTAAGTTCGGAATATTGATTCCGCATATTGCTAGCACAATTGTTGTGGAGTTATTAGTCGTCTCCCCGTTCGTCAATTGGTGGTGCGTCCGAACTAGATGCCTAACACTTGTGGAGGCTGAGATCGAAGAACATCGAACCGACACCTCCGTTCAAGCACGCTACGAGAGGTAATCTATTTACTCCCTTTGAGACTTTGTGATTTTTTTCGATTGAAATGCACGAAGTACGCCTCTGGAGATACATGTGTGGGTTGTTATTTATTTCCGCTACGTGTTACGTGGATCCCAACAGTGGTATCAGAGCCAATCCTTAGGTGTTTTCGTGCATTTAATTGATTTTTTGCAATTTTGGCAATACTATGGCCAATATGTATTAACGAATTGTTCGTCTTACATGGCTAATGGAGATTGATTATTTTATATGATAAATTAATCAACGTAGCAAAAATTGAGACTAAATCAATTTTGAATCGAAAATTTATGGCTATCTTATTTTACGTAAAAATTCTGAATATGATTCAACGTAGAATTTTTATTGTGCCTTCCTAAGTTTTAAATTGTGAATTTATTACTTACGTGAAAGGGTGGTGATCATGGAAAAATCCCTAATCAATGTGATTGATGTATATATGAATGTATGATGATTATTTATATATTTGGGGTTGTAATTATTAAATGGAGGCTGCGTACTCCTTTTATTTTTCATGTAATCTTTATTTTTAGCATAGTCAATTGTTGATGTAAATGCTACGAGGATTACGTGGAGGAGCCTTTTAAGTCGGCGAGCTCTTTGGGGCCCAATTCTTGAAGAGTTCAAGAAACCAAGAAGAAGCGAAGAGCGGCTCTCCGTTATTAAAATATTAAAATGATTATATGTGGTCTCATTGGCTCGAGACCCATTAAATCATAATTCCATGATCACCACGTAGGATAGATATTTATGTGATTGACATCTATTTATTTATTATGATTACGTGAGCATGTTAAACTGGTTAATGTGCAAAGTCAGACTTACCTCACCCAAAATTGTGCCTGCATGAAATCCTAGTTAGGAAAATCACTCGCATTAGGTACCGAAAGGGCGTTGGTAACGACACCAGCGTAACCAAGTCCCCGAACCCAAAATCTCTGGTTCCGTAGAACTGATCGATCTCTCCCAATCGATCGGTAAGGTTTCCGGTCTACCCTCCAAGAAAGACCGGTGGCGACTCCAAATGCATGCACAAGTTGCACATGCCACCACGACCACACTAAGGTCGAAAGCGATCGACTCTTATCGTTGAATCCTCCTGAAAAATACTCCCGCCGCGATTTGGTATGGGCCTGGGAGGGCTCGCACCGATCCAAGACCCGTGATCGGTAATCCATTAGCCGCGTCCGCTTCCGGATGGGTCGCGACAGCTGGCGACTCCGCTGGGGAACTTGTTCTAGAAACTATGGTTCTAGACCTCAAGTGGACTTAGGCCGTAATAAAAATTGAGTGATTTTTCTAACCCTACAGGCGCTCTTGAAGGTGAGGTAAGTCCACTCACAATAGGTGTTATATGTTTTTGCAGATTGGAGTAATAAGGGGTGTAGTCTGTGATTAACTTTATTTTACGCAGGTGTGGCGTAGGAATGTATGTTGTGTGGATGATTTGAAGTGCTGATTGATAAATTGTTGTGCATGACTTGCATTGTGATGATCACGACACATGGACACACACAACCGCGCCTAAAACCCCAGGCACCGCCTTTAGGAACACAATAGAAGGAATTGAAAATGGAATCTCCGTGAGGAAAAACACGGGGTAATCCACTTCTCAATTCCGCTCGCTTCGAACTATGGATTGAGTCCCAATGCAACGATAGTTGTGCAATGGAATCGGCTCTTTCTAGAACTCGAGGTGGGAACCTTAACCTTAGGTGCCAAACCCTATGATTTTTAGAAGTTCACCATCACTTGTCTCATGCGCATGTCTTTGGGCGGTTGGTACACCTAAAATCGCACATAAGTCGACGAGTTGGGTTGGTAAGACTCTCTATCCCTCAAAACTATTACAGTTCATATAAATATAGGCATTTCATTCATTGCATTCTGGTGATTAGATTAAATGCCATTTCAAGGATAGATGCATGTGTTTTTCCCAAACGTCCTTGATAGAAGACGAGGAGGATGATATCCCGTGGCGAACACCGAGTGAGCAACAAAGGAGCCTACTATGGACATTATTGAGATATCGTCCAATGAAGATGACGAGTTGGGGCAAGTGATCCGGAAGTCACAGATCGAACTTGGGGCATCCTTAAACGTTAGGATCACATTCCTTGGTTTCATTTTCCATTACTAGTCCTCTTGTATAGGGTTTATTTTTATCGAGGCTTTCTCTATCTCACCCCTTAGAGTGATTGTATTAGGGATCTATTGGTGTATACATTCAGATGGAACTCGGTTGTATTTCTTTTGACGGGTCATGGGAATGTGATAGTGGCATTTTCTCTAATCATCCGAATACTCCCAAGTCAAGTTTATAATTCCTTTAGAGGAAACTAAAGTTGAAAATCTTACACGACCTTTTTGGTCGTACAGGGTAATCCAACCCCAATTTCGCTAGAAGGAATTATACACTTGAATTGGTCCATGCATGTCATACGTCACTAAGTAATCCACGATAATTGATCAAGAGTATTGACGTTATTTCGAATTTAATGACGAGATAGATGTCCAAATTGCTCTCGTTCTTAACAAAACGGCCTTGATTTGGATGCCGTATCTTCAATTAAATTTAAAAACACGTCGTTATGCCTTGCATTTTTTACTAATTCGCTCTTCTGAATATTGGTCAAAAGCAATTATCGTGAATTACATTCCTTTCAATAGTATGCTTTCTTTCGAGGAATATTGATAAAAACTTTTCGCACAAGATTAAAACCCTTGTAAAAGTTCTTGTCATTATTAATTACGAGCAAGCATAAGATTGAAAGGGGTCTATGCTTTCTTTTTCAGATTATTCCTTTTGACTCGGTCTTTTCATTTGCAGGTGAAAAACAAGTAGCATAAAGAAATCTTTTCTTGGATAAGTCTGAGGCTATTCTTTCATCTGACCATGAGTGAGTTAGAAAATCAGAACACATCTACTCGACTTATTATGGATCGGCTCATCCAAGTCTAAGATGTCCGGATGCTCGAAGAAATGGATCATATAAAAGCTAAAACAAACACAGGGGCTTTCATTCATTCTTGCCCAAACCAGATCATACAATTCATTGGGGTGGAAAAGTAAAGCAGAAGTGAGCCCTAATCAACGACACAAAGGAGCCCAGCTGGCCCTCCAGGTTATGGATGCTTTGTTTATACGCACCACTCCGCGTATCATGGTCCGCAAGCCTAAGGTGGAGGCGTTTGCGTTCATCATTGACTGCAACAACCTGAGTCTCGTGATCTTCGGCGACTGCTTCCAAGTCCCGAACAAGTCCATTCTCACGAGTTATATCCTCGTTTATGCCGTTGAGCCTTTCTTCCAGCCACTCGCTCCGATTCCTTAGCAGGGCATTACGTCGATCGCGCTCATAGGTAGCCAGAGATAGAGCTAAGTCCTCCACCAGATTCCTCCTCTCGCGTAGCAATGTCGAAACCCGCTCTTTGGCGAACTCAACAGCCTTTTTGTGACTATCGGCCAGGTAGTCAGCCAACGCTAGGCGGTCGGACTGATCCTCATAACGGGCTCGCAAGACACGAGCCACGGTAACTCCCCGATGAGCAGTGCGGTAGACCTCCAAGGAGTTCGTAAAGAGCGTTGGAAAAATATTGTATTCCCTCCCCAACGCGGTACCCTCGAGGGAGGTGATGTCCAGGTCCCCGAACATGACTCTGATCTCATCCTCGGTTTCGGGATGATCGGCTATGTGAGCGTAGCCTCGACCCAAGAGGTTATAGAACTCTTTCCATCGAGTCAAAGCTTCGGCTGAGAAAGTGTGAACTTGGGAAGAAGCCATTTTCGACGGAGATGTGTGTAGTGGAGCGATTAGAGGATGGAAGCAAATTATATGAGAGCGTTAATCTCCCAAACACCAACTCCGCATTTTATAGCGTCTCGAGAGTGGAGAAAAGTTGCAGCAATAATGCTTGTGGAGCCGGGTTAATTAATGTAAAGCGAGGGCTGCTCCTCCCGTGAATCATCAGACATGTCCTGATCCGCAATTTCAGGCCTGACAAATTCGGTCTCGCCATTATTAAAGCTGGGAGGGAGGCGAGCGCAACTATCGAAGAAGCCGCGAAAGGATTGTGTTGTTCCATCACGCATGAAGCTGGGCGGCGAGTGAACAGCTCTGCCACTTAAAAAGAGAAGACAGTGCTGAACAGGCATGACTATTGAGGAAAAGTGAAAGGCGAGCGCAACTATCGAAGAAGCCGCGAAAGGATTGTGTTGTTCCATCACGCATGAAGCTGGGCGGCGAGTGAACAGCTCTGCCACTTAAAAAGAGAAGACAGTGCTGAACAGGCATGACTATTGAGGAAAAGTGAAAGGCGAGCGCAACTATCGAAGAAGCCGCGAAAGGATTGTGTTGTTCCATCACGCATAAAGCTGGGCGGCGAGTGAACAGCTCTGCCACTTAAAAAGAGAAGACAGTGCTGAACAGGCATGACTATCGAGGAAAAGTGAAAGGCGAGCGCTACTATCGAAGAAGCCGCGGAAGGATTTGGTTACCCCTTCGTGTCGGAAAGCTGAGCAGGAGGTAAACAGTTCCGTCGTTTCAAAAACAGAACGCTGAACAGACCTAGCTTTCGAGGAAAAGGAGGCAACAAATCGAAAGAGCGAGTATACAAAAGAGAACAGAGAACCCCGAGTGACGAGTTCGTTGAAAGACCTCAAATTCTCTAGAATCAGATTCGACATCGAAGCCATGGAACTCAACATCGCCGGTGACGAACATCAAGATCGCAGTGGTGACGACGGCAGTGGCCACGACGCTCAACCCCGGAAAAGAAAAAGTCGCCAGCGCTACGCTCGGAAAGAAATCCAGGAGCTTGAAGCTTTCTTCGATGAATGCCCTTGCCCAAACGAGGAACAAAAGATTGAATTGGGCCAGAAGCTGGGAATGAATCCTATGAGAATCCATTTTTGGTTTCAGAATAGACGTTTCAGACTAGGTGTCCAACACAGGCGTAAGGAGATCACGGCCCTAAAAGAGCAGAACCAAAACCTTCAAATGGAAAACATGTGGTATGAGAAAATTCTCAGTACTATTACCTGCCCTGACTGCGGTGGCCCTACCACCCTCAGTAAATTGTTCCCCAGTAAGCCTTCTACGAAGATGGAAGGTGCTCATTTATCCCCCTGCTCCCTTGAGCCATCTCCGGTACAATCAGATCCTGCTAATGGCGCGCATGAGCAGATCGATCCTACAGAAATTATACCAGTGTCTTCGGAGGAAGAAGATACGTGTCGTTATGATCGGAGTCACCTCATCGAAGCCCATGAATCTCCTCCACAACAGCTTCCGGTAAGATCAGATACGGTTCAAGAGGAGTTAGAGGTTAGTCGGCAGGCTATCTACGCCACTCTGGACGACGAGAAGAAGAAATTCACTTGGCCCCCGGAGCTTCATCTCAAGTTCTTGGACGCAGTTCGACAGATAGGACTCGACTTCATAGGTCCGACAAGCATACTTAGGGTCATGAACGTACCGGGACTTACCAAGCAATTAGTCGCGAATCACCTTGGTTGCTACAGAAGGGCGTTAGGACAGCGTTATGCAGAACTGAATCCGAGCAATAGACTCGGCTGCGAACCCAGCACCCTTATGACAAATGAGGCCCGGTCGAATCTGGACGACTATTGGGGATTTGATCAGGATATCCTCGCGAGTCATTTCAATATTCCTCAAGAACACGCATCACAAGTGCAACGAGTAAGCACTCCTCCGTCCGAGCAGCAGCTAGTCAGTGTTCATCCTGTCGCAGATCAGCCCACCACGCCCAGTGCTCAAGGGTTTGCCCAATCAGAGCATATGGCTTCAGATGATCTAATGGGAGAAAGCTTGGAGCACTCTTATTTCCCTAATCCCCAAGTGGGAGATGCTTGTGGTAGTCAATCGATCAAATCTCCTCTTATAATCCCAGACAAAGATGGAGGTTCCAGTTCGAAGAACCCGTCGGGCGATGCAGCTCAACCTACACATCAATCGTTCGAGGGGTCGGGTGATTTCTTCGATGAAGGACTTGATACCTGGTTCGATCAGTTGGAAGCTATTAAAGGTTGGCAACCATGATCTGCACTTGGTAATGGCACACCTAAGCTGAGGCCAGACTGGTTAGTCATTGGACATGCCCCAAGAAAGAAGGGGATGTACGCGAGAAGGATGTATCTCCTATTGTAAAGTTCTCATCGGTGCATGCGTTTGTTTCTTCAATAGCTAGAGTTGATTCTGCATAATGTTTTTCGCAAACGTCATCTCGTGTGTATACGGTAATTCCTTGTTATTAAGTTCAAGGTAAAATCAGCCCCGACGCGTGAAGGCAGAATTGATAGCATGAGTTACTAGCAGAATGTGATCGAGCTCGAAAGTGAAAGATTACTAGCGGCCCCAAACGCAATGACCGCAAAATCAGGGGCAATCTTTAAGTTTCGAGCAACTACAAATCTATTTCTCACGAGGCATTCAGGTCAATCAAATATAAAGCGTCGGGCTGTGAGAATGATGCGTAGTCAATCTGTTGACACAGGCGAAAAAGGAGTCGCGTAGATCCGAAAGCAAAAACCTTTCTTGGCTAGTCAACAATGCAGAATGAAAGAGCATATATAAACAAACTCGCATTTATTTCATTCAGCAGGAAAGTTTACAAGTGGATCACTGAGGGGGAGCAGTAAACCCAAAATGAGTTCTGACAAGCATCACAAAAAAGCTTAACTGACTCTCCATGCTATCCATGCCTTGCTTTCAACCCACACTCCGGGAATCGAGGTCTACAAGCTTGAAGAAAAGGAGACGACATTTCTCCTTAAGTTCGTTCACCTTGGTGTCATAGTACTCGAACTCAAGCTCTAAGTCATGAGCCAGCACCCTCCCGCGAGCTATATCCATGCTCAGGTCTTCAAGCCTTTCCTCCAACCAGGCACACTGGAACCTCAGCACGAAGTTGTGCTGGTCTTGCTCAAAGGCGGTGTCAAAAAGAGCCAGACGCTCCACCAAGTTGTCCCTCTCACGGACCAGCATCGAAACCTGGGCGTGGGCGTATTCAACAGCCCTTTTATGGTTATCGGCCGTCAGCATGGCCAACATCAGGGACTCAGTTCGGTCCTGATAACGGGCTCGCACGATACCAGCCAAAGTGACCTCCCGGCTAGCAACTTCGTAAGCCTGCATGAAATTGTTAAAGAGAGTTGGGAAGATCACAAACTCCCTTTGCAGTTTCGTACCTTCAATACACGCAGTATCCAGGGCCGGAATCAGAGTACGAACTTCAACCTCAGCTTCAGGATGATTGTTTATGTAGCCATAACCCCTACCCAAGAGGTGGTAAAATCTCTCCCATTGGGTCGAAGCTTCAGGTAAGGCAACAGGCATAGAGGAGGAATCCATATGCGATGGAATGACGGAGAAGAGAGTGAGAATGTGAAGAGTGTTTGAGAGGCTGAGTCTGATAAGGCTAAAGTGTTAATCTTCTTGACATCAATCTATCACCTTATAAATGCTCGAGTACAGGGAGAAGTGGTAATAATATTTTATGTGCAGTAGAGCCAAGCGGGTTTCGTTAATGCATCCCCGATGAGTCACGAATCCACCACCGTCCTGTGATCTCGGGTTTTACGAAACATAATGGCGCCGAAAGGTGGGCAGGCTTGTTACTCTAGAGACTGGGCCAGGGGGACAAGCGTAGTGCTCGACAAAGCGAAATCAACGCAAGAGATCTTCAGGCTCCGTTCACGTAGAAAAGAGCAAAAAAGGACAAAGTGGGAATTACGAAGCCTTGAGAAAAACGCTCGTCAAGTAGCCATCACAAAAGGACGAAGTGGGAATCTCGAAACATTGAGAAGAGCGCTCGTCGGGTAGCCATCACCTTTGATCGAAGAACGGTGATCCGGCTCCTTTAACCTCTCAGAATTTGCAGAGAAAGTGAAGATCCAAGGAGGAACAAAGAAAGCTGAGTTAACGGAAAATCAAACAGTGATATCCCGGTCAAAATGTTCAAGGGATTCTGTCATTTACTGGAAGCGCCAGACTTGGAGGTCTCCGAGCTTGAGCTGCTGGAAGAGTTTGAAGATCTCAGGACCGAACCTGACACGAGGGCCATGGAGACCGATCCTTCTAATGATGAAACCCGCGGCTTGGTTAACGAGAACAGTACCCGCGACGGTTATCAGCGTCAGAAAGGGGAATATCTCAAACGCAACACTTCAGGTCAAGTCCATAAACTCGAATTGTTTTTCAGGGAATACCCCTATCCGGACATGGAACAGAAAATCAAAATGGGCCAGGAGATAGGGTGGGAGCCTCGGAAGGTCAAGTGCTGGTTTGAAAACAAACGAACACGGCTGAAGCAGCAACGCGATCGGCACGAGTTAGCGGTTGTAAGGGAGGAAAATGAAAAGCTTCGAATAAAAAACACTCAGTACAAAAAAGCTCTAAGCATCGCTATTTGCCTGGAGTGCGGTAACCCTGTTCCCACGGACGGAGTATTCACTGAAGAGCCAGATCTGGGGGTTTATAATGCTCATTTGTTGCAATGCCCTTCGCAACATCTTTCGGAACAGGCGGGTACCGCCGAGGATCTACAAGAGGAAACTAGTGCTATAAGGTCAAAGTCGACGCCCATTGTGGAAGGGAACATGCGTCATGACAAGTCGGGTCCGCTCGATGATGAACTCACCATCATGACCAGCCGATCTGAGACCACTAAATCCCCTCCAGAGCAACCTCCAACACGACCAGATTCCGAGAAGAGTAACCGCCAAGTTGCTGACACCACTTCGGCTAGCAAGAAAATAAGATTTCGTTGGACCCCGGAGTTTCATAGCAAATTTGTTGATGCAGTTCAACAGTTGGGGATCAGTTTTGCTTGCCCATTGCGCATACTCGAAATCATGAACGTGCCGGGACTGACTAAAAATATGGTCAAGAATCACCTTTGGCGCTACAAGAAACTACTGAGAGATGGACGAGCGTCGCTAGACCAAGATAGAGGCGGTTCAACACGACCAGATTCCACGAAGAGTAGCCGCCGAGTTGCCAACCCTACTTCGGCTAGCAAGAAAACAAGGTTTTATTGGACCTCGGAGCTTCATAGCAAATTTGTTGATGCAGTTCAACAGTTAGGGATCAGTTTGGCTCGCCCATCGCGCATACTCAAGATCATGAACATGCCGGAATTGGATAGAAATAAAGTCAGGAACCACCTTTGGTGCTACAAAAGACTACTGAGAGATGGACGAGTGGCGCTAGACCAAGAGAGAGGCAGTTCAAGTTTAAACGATGAGCATGGCTGTGATCGCAATCCTCATGAAGCAGGAAGCATCCAATCACCTCTTAACACCGATGGGACTGACAATTACACGGTCGATTGTTCAGGCATCAATCAGAGTACTCCCATGGGTTATCCCAGTACTCCTCAGGAGTATGTACCGCAATTTCAGCAAATCGGGACTCCCCAGTCTGAGCACCGACTGGCCGTTAATACTAGTCCTACAGCGGATCTAACACTGGCAGGAGATGCACATACAATCTTGCGAGACGATTACGGAGATTCCGGCTCGAAGAATCAGGTGGTCCATGACGAAAATGGCAAAAAGATTCCTTCTCCAGTAGTCGACAATACTCAACCTGAGTGTCAGTCGCTCGATGGTTCAGACGATCTCCTTGAAAACATCTATTCTTGGTTCGATCGGCTGAATTCCCCCCTGAGTTACCCTGGTACTCCCCAAGAGTATGTACAACAATTTCAGCAGGTATGGACTCCCCAATTTGAGCACCAACCGATCGTTAGTGTTATTCCTACGGCGAATCCAGCATCGGGTACAAATCTACTGGACAACGATGAAAATACCAACTCGAGAAGTGAGGTTGTTCATGTCGAAAGTAGTGTGAGGAACCCATCGCCAACGGTTGAGGATGCCCGACTTGGGCGTCAATGGCTTGAAATTTCAAGCGAGTCCCTCAGTGAGCAACTCGGCGTGTGGATCACGCATAAACCGAGAAACCAGGTTGTTCATGCCGAAAATGGGAGAAGTCCGTCACCAGCAATTAAGGATGCTCAACTTGGACGACTCGAGCGGTCGGACGATCTCCTGAATGAGCAACTCAGCCTATGGGTCAAGCATTTTGGAACAAGTGCATCTTCGCAGTCGTGACCGGTACCGGCGACCGGACATCTGGTTCGAAGCTCGTGTGCTAAATCATTAGAAGGCTCAGGAGAGTGAGAGGTGAATACATCGAATGAATGTGTTACGGATTTCGTTGTAAAGTTCCCGCGGGAACATTGTAATTAACGCTGAAAACTAACCGCTCTGAGTGTCAACATTACCCTTTGAACGTCTTCGAGCCAAGGGCCATGGATTAATCACTTAATCCGTGGAGCAAATTCCATGAACGATGACTATCACCCGCGGAGCATAATGGGATCTACCCCCATTCAGCACGAAATACGTTTGGTCACGAAGCCTCCCATTTGGTAAAACGATGTATCGTTCCTAAACGATCTTCAACCGAATACCAAAGTAATGTCTCATTTCTTTCCCTTCTCAGGTGTTAAACGTAGATAAATCACCCAAGGAGCCATCTGTTCAAATAACAAACAGACGTTGCCCAACCGGGGGCAGCTGAACCATTGATATTGCAAATATTCCAAGCATGGATAAGCGGATTTGATAGACGTGGTTCATATCAATACGCGACGTCAGAACGGGATGAGAACCAAGAGTAAAGTTGTATTGTCCCAATTTGTCTTCAATTTGGGAATATGAGTTAACACTTGCTATTTATCCTTGATAGGGACTCACCATCAAGGAGGACAAATTTTGACAACCTGTGTGCACTCGCAGGGGCACACGACCGAGGGTAAGATGTATCGTTCTAATTTTTTGAAAAATTCATGAACGAACAATAACATGTTTCTTCCGCATTTTCAGGGATCTCCAGCCGCGGGGGACAGGTAAGTATCCCTTTCCCCAATCCATTGAAAATGTTGAATAAAAAATAGAGAAGAAAAGAAAAGCTTTTAGAATCTGATGTCTAGAAAAGACATAGGATTCTAACTTCATTGGCATTCATGTTTTGAAACATGAGGTTATCTGAACATGCATTGGGCATCATAAAATCCCATTGACGGGTAAAATTTTTGGAGAAAACGAAAGAGATTTTTCCAATCAAAAGTTGTTCAAAACTTTCAAAAGGACGTTTTCTCAAAAGACGAGAGGCAAAGCCTAGTCCAAACACGTCCTATACACACTTAAGAGAGAAATGGAGCGGATAAGACAGCAGAATCTGGACCTACGGAAGTAGGGACCATTCGCAGCGATTACATGGGTTGGGACGACGGAGGCATTCGTTTCATATCCCCCAAACACTACAGGTGACCGTTGATAACCCCTTTGAACGGCGGTTTTCATTCTTAACCCTGTCAAGAACCACCCCACATCGGGGCAAAATGGAGGTGAGTCCAGCAGCATCAGGAGAAAATGGTTAGAAATTTTCTTGCTCGGACTAACATTAATCTTTGTGTGTTGTTTATATGGTAATCCAAGTGCCATAGGATGATGAGAAGCATTCATTTCTCTATCCCACACACCGAATCCTTTGCATAGCCAAGTTGAGCCTGCAGAATCATTTCATAAACCCGTTGGTGATCATTGCACATTCCAAGACGGATGCAGCATCACTTCAGAAACGAAGAAGTTCAAGACTTAGGGTTTGCAAAAGAATTCCTAAGTTAATGTTTAACCTTGTTAGACCTTTGATCATAGGTCTAACGCGATCCTATGGAGATGAGAAAAAGTGGGATTTCAAAAATGAATGAGAAAAATCCACGGCATCGAGAAAAAGCAAAGTGCCTGGTAAAAGCAAGGCCGATGCTCATGAAAGCTATTTGCTTGATCCCCAGTGAAACTTGGATGAAAAAAAAAAATTCTTAAAGGAGTCAAATAAAAAAAGCTGCTCCCCAAATGCTGCCAAGCACAGAACAAAGACATGGAGAGAGTCGGTCTCTGAATGCAACAAGGGACGCTCTCTAAAGAGCTGGTGCACACCTCAAAATCGGTTGTACACCTCAAAAACTAAAGATGCAGAAAGGAAAAGACAGGAGGTAAATCAGCAATGATCACCAATGTCAAACTCGTCATGAATTCTGGGCCAAAAACAAGCCTTTTTCGGTCCCCAATCCTACCAACATCATAACCCTGAAACAGTCTTCTCTGACTAAGACACTTGGGTTAACATACAGCTCAGCTCGAAGAAGTACGAGCAAGACTATTTCTTTCTCATTTTGCAGGGTTCTTGACTTGTAAACCCGGAGCAGATGGTGAAAACTTTCATTCAATGACCTTGACTCAAAAGTGAGTCCCCCTTGAAGACCGATCAAAATGTATGCGCTGCGAATGAGCCTAAAACCTAGGCACGGGTTAGTAGGGAATCGAGTGTATCCCCTATAAAAAAACACGATCGCAAAACAGGTGAGAAGACCTCATTGTCGAGAAATATTCCAATTGATGTTTTGAACAAACTCTTTTTGGAATTTTCAAACTGTTGATCCAGATTTTCCGTGCAAGGGATTTATGATCACATTTGCATGTTGCAAGAATGCTTTGGATAACCCCTAGCATCAAAATGCACATTTCATGATTAAAACTTAAATCATACGGTTTTGTCAAAATGGACAGCCGTGGTCTTCCCAAAGATTACTAACGTTTTCTTGGTGAAGAAAAATCTTTCAGGCTCAAACTTATGCAGGATACTTGGAGAACCCAACTCCCAGAATGTCGCCTCAACAGACTCAAGTGAAGTTTTGTCAAAATAAAATCTTTCACTGCTTCAAAAAACTGAATTCCCGACAAACTTCGGGGTCTCAAAAAAAGGGGAAGAAAAATCCTTTTAAAAGAAAAAGTCCTATCAGACGTGGAGAACCCTCGTCCCAGGACCCATTTTCAAAATATCAAACAGTCTCATCGGACGTGGAGAACCCTCGTCATGAGACCCCTTTTCAAACATGGTAGATACCGCCTGAAGGGTCAACACAAGGTAGAAACCGCCTGAAGGGTCAACTCATGGTAGATACCGCCTGAAGGGTCAAATCAAAGGTAGATACCGCCTGAATGGTCAAAATCAAAGGTAGATACCGTTTGAAGGGTCAACACAAGGTAGATACCGCCTGAAGGGTCAACACATGGTAGATACCGCCTGAAGGGTCAACACAAGGTAGAAACCGCCTGAAGGGTCAAATCAAAGGTAGAAACCGCCTGAAGGGTCAACTCAAGGTAGAAACCGCCTGAATGGTCAAACCAAGGTAGAAACCGCCTGAGGGATCACATTAATGGTAGAAACCGCCTGAAGGGTCACATATGGTAGAAACCGCATAAGGGTCCACTCATTGATAAATATCGCAGTAAGGATCAACACAAAGGTCTGATCCACCATACGGATCAAAATTCTTGGCAAATCCCAAAGCGTGGGATGCGCCTTCCTTAGGTTCCTACAAGTTAGGAATCCCATCATGGTATGACCTACCATACAGGTCAGAGCTTAATCTCCCTGGGATATTCTGAATGACGAGTCCTAGGCATCTTCTTGAAAGTCGTCGCAACCGGCAGCATCCGACAGGTGAGCTTCAGGTAAGCCTCTCTCACTCCGGCCCATGTTCAAATTGTTAGAGCAAACCAGAGATTGATTTGAGCTTTTATCAATAGGCTTAAGGATCCGATGTCATAACATTTCTTCTCTTATTTTCCCAGTTGAGTCGGTTAGGAATCAGGTGCCACCTTATCTTTGAGAGAAACCTCTAACGAGATTCCTTTCAAAGAGGGGCAGCTGTTGACACCTGATTTTTTTTACCATTTATTATTGTGATTTTTATTCTTTAAAATTAATTAAAAATATCAAAAAAGGTCATAAAATCACAAAATCAACTTTGGAAGCCTTGGTTTAACCTTAGGAACCAATTTTGAACAAAAAATATTTTTCGGTATTTTTAATATTTTTCGAGTTTATTTAATTATAAAAATACCCAAAAAATCAGAAAAATACCATTCGTGGTCAGAAAAATACCCAAAAATATTCGATAATTTTGTTTTAATTTCCTCTTCAAGTGTGTCACTTTAAATCTCAAAAATTCGGCTCGGGTCACTATGTTCCTTCACAAACATAAACCCGAACCGAGCCTAAAAAAAAATCATTTTCGAGTCTTTTAGTTTTCAATTCTCACTTTTTATAAGCTATGACATTGAATTCTAAAGTCTTAAAGTGCAATTAGGTCAATTTGCCTTCCAATTTAATCAATTTTTACCAAAAGGGCTTAATTGCACATTTTTCTTTCAATTAGTCCCCGGTTTCACGGATGTATACGTATGCTCTACGTATTTATACATCATACGTATTTATACGTTATGCATATTTGTATTGTTTGGTAACCTCTTTAACTCTTGTAATAATAATAATGGTTATTATTTTTAACACCTTTGTTAGTGCCTTTTTTAGCATTTTTGTATTGTGAGTGCTATTTTTAAATAGCATTTTTTGTATTATAAATTGTGAGTGCTATTGTTAGTGCTATTTTTAAATGACATTTATTTATCATAAATTGTGAGTGTTATTGTTAGTGCTATTTTTAAATGGCATTTATTTATCATAAATTGTGAGTGCTATTATTAGATAGAATTTATAATTGTTAGTGCTATTTTTAAATAGAATTTTTGTATTATAAATTGTGAGTGCTATTGTTAGTGCTATTTTTAAATAGCATTTTTGTATTATAAATTGTGAGTGCTATTGTTAGTGCTATTTTTAAATGTCATTTATTTGTGAGTGCTATTATTAGATAGAATTTATAATTGTTAGTGCTATTTTTAAATAGAATTTTTGTATTATAAATTGCGAGTGCTATTGTTAGTGCTATTTTTAAATAGCATTTTTGTATTATAAATTGTGAGTGCTATTGTTAGTGCTATTTTTAAATGTCATTTATTTGTGAGTGCTATTTTTAGATAGAATTTATAATTGTTAGTGCTATTTTTAAATACAATTTATTGGAAGGTATTTTTGGCTATAAAAGGATGGCAAGAGTTTTGAGGTTGAAGGGGAGAGACATTTTGTAGAGTGTGCAAATTTTTGAGAGCTTAGAGAGAAGAACACAAACACTCTCTATATTCTCATAATCTTGAGCGAGCAAAATATACTAAGTTCGGAATATTGATTCCGCATATTGCTAGCACAATTGTTGTGGAGTTATTAGTCGTCTCCCCGTTCGTCAATTGGTGGTGCGTCCGAACTAGATGCCTAACACTTGTGGAGGCTGAGATCGAAGAACATCGAACCGACACCTCCGTTCAAGCACGCTACGAGAGGTAATCTATTTACTCCCTTTGAGACTTTGTGATTTTTTTCGATTGAAATGCACGAAGTACGCCTCTGGAGATACATGTGTGGGTTGTTATTTATTTCCGCTACGTGTTACGTGGATCCCAACAGTGGTATCAGAGCCAATCCTTAGGTGTTTTCGTGCATTTAATTGATTTTTTGCAATTTTGGCAATACTATGGCCAATATGTATTAACGAATTGTTCGTCTTACATGGCTAATGGAGATTGATTATTTTATATGATAAATTAATCAACGTAGCAAAAATTGAGACTAAATCAATTTTGAATCGAAAATTTATGGCTATCTTATTTTACGTAAAAATTCTGAATATGATTCAACGTAGAATTTTTATTGTGCCTTCCTAAGTTTTAAATTGTGAATTTATTACTTACGTGAAAGGGTGGTGATCATGGAAAAATCCCTAATCAATGTGATTGATGTATATATGAATGTATGATGATTATTTATATATTTGGGGTTGTAATTATTAAATGGAGGCTGCGTACTCCTTTTATTTTTCATGTAATCTTTATTTTTAGCATAGTCAATTGTTGATGTAAATGCTACGAGGATTACGTGGAGGAGCCTTTTAAGTCGGCGAGCTCTTTGGGGCCCAATTCTTGAAGAGTTCAAGAAACCAAGAAGAAGCGAAGAGCGGCTCTCCGTTATTAAAATATTAAAATGATTATATGTGGTCTCATTGGCTCGAGACCCATTAAATCATAATTCCATGATCACCACGTAGGATAGATATTTATGTGATTGACATCTATTTATTTATTATGATTACGTGAGCATGTTAAACTGGTTAATGTGCAAAGTCAGACTTACCTCACCCAAAATTGTGCCTGCATGAAATCCTAGTTAGGAAAATCACTCGCATTAGGTACCGAAAGGGCGTTGGTAACGACACCAGCGTAACCAAGTCCCCGAACCCAAAATCTCTGGTTCCGTAGAACTGATCGATCTCTCCCAATCGATCGGTAAGGTTTCCGGTCTACCCTCCAAGAAAGACCGGTGGCGACTCCAAATGCATGCACAAGTTGCACATGCCACCACGACCACACTAAGGTCGAAAGCGATCGACTCTTATCGTTGAATCCTCCTGAAAAATACTCCCGCCGCGATTTGGTATGGGCCTGGGAGGGCTCGCACCGATCCAAGACCCGTGATCGGTAATCCATTAGCCGCGTCCGCTTCCGGATGGGTCGCGACACTCGTGAATACTTTTCTTCTTCTACCTTCACTCCATTTCTTGAGGCTCATGGTATTTTGCATCAGAGTTCTTGTGCTCACACTCCACAACAAAATGGAGTTGCTGAACGTAAAAATCGTCATTTGTTAGATGTTGCTCGTTGTCTACTTATTCACACTCATATGCCTAAGTCTTTCTGGAGCTATGCTCTTCTTACGGCGTGTCATCTTATTAATCATCTTCCATCCTCCGTGTTGAAAGGAGCTATTCCTTATGCTCTTCTTCATCCCGATCGTCCTTTGTGGTCTGTTCGTCCTCATATTTTTTGATGTGTCTATTTTGTTCATTCTTTATCTCATGGATTGGACAAATTGTCACCTCGTGCTGAAAAATGTATATTCGTGGGTTACTCTCGTACTCAAAAAGGGTATGTTTGTTACAGTCCTACTCGTCGTCGGGAATACATTTCTGCTGATGTGACTTTCTTTGAGGATCAAGCATTTTTTGGTACTGATCATCCTCAGGCGCCGTTAACCATGGATCTTCTACCACCTTCCGCACCTACATCTCGGTCGGAGCCACCTGTTACTCCTACTAATGCTCCGCCAAATCTAAGATCACCAGTACCTCCTCCTCTTCAGGTCTATACACGTGGTCCTCGCCCTATTTGGGATTGTCCATCTCCACCAGCAAGCGTTCCACCACCATCTCCTTCCGTCCAGGCTTTTGATCCGACTCCACCATCTCCTGCCAGTTCTCCCATTACTCACCGTACCAGGTCTCGGTATCCTCTTTCTCAGTTTGTATCTTATCATAACTTAAGCCCTCAAATGTCTTCTTTTGTGTCTTCTCTTGCATCTGTGTTTGTTCCGAATACTGTCCATGAGGCTTTGGCCCATCCAGGTTGGACTCGTGCTATGGAGGAGGAGATGGCTGCATTACATCATAATAAGACTTGGGAGTTGGTTCCGTTGCCGGCTAATAAACAATTAGTGGGTTGTCGCTGGGTCTTTGTTGTCAAACATCATCCTGATGGCTCAGTTGAGCGCTTAAAAGCGCGACTAGTGGCAAAGGGCTATACTCAAACTTATGGTATTGACTATGATGAGACTTTTTCTCCGATGGCCAAGATTCCTTCTGTTCGTATTGTTATTTCCTTGGCTGCTAGATTTTGGTGGACTCTTCATCAGCTTGATGTTAAAAATGCATTTCTTCATGGTGATCTTCATGAGGAAGTATATATGGAGCAACCACCTGGGTTTGTTGCTCATGGGGAGAAGGTGTGCAGGTTACGAAAAGTTCTTTATGGACTTAAGCAATCTCCTCGTGCTTGGTTTGGTCGTTTCAGTGATGCCGTAATTACTTTTGGCATGCATCGGTGTAGTGTGGATCACTCAGTATTCAGTATGTCATGTTCAAAAGGATGCGTTATTCTCGTTGTTTATGTTGATGATATCATTGTCACGGGAAGTGATGTTAAAGGTATACAACGACTCAAGCAGTTTCTGCAGAAGGAGTTTAATACCAAAGACTTAGGTCGTCTTCGATATTTTCTTAGCATCGAAGTTGCCTATGCCAATGACAGTATTGATCTCTCCCAGCGAAAGTATACTCTGGACATTCTTAAGGAGGTTGGCTTACATGATGCTAAGCCTGGTGAAACACCTATGGATCTTGGAGTGAAACTTGATAATGAACATGGGGAACTTCTTCATGATCCAGAGAAATATCGTCGGTTAGTAGGCAAGTTGAATTATCTTACTATTACTCGTCCGGATATTTCATTTGCTGTTAGTGTGGTGAGTCAATTTATGAGTTCTCCTCGCACTACTCATTGGCAAGCCGCTCTACAAATTGTTCGATATTTGAAGGGAGCTCCAGGTCAAGGACTTGTGTTTCATAATCAGGGTCATCTTCATATGGCTGGTTATTCTAACCCTGAATCTTTGGACGTGATAGGATATTCTGATGCAGATTGGGCTGGTTGCCCTATGGATCGCCGGTCTACTACAGGATACTGTGTTTTTCTTGGTGGTAATCTTGTGTCGTGGAAAAGTAAGAAGCAGACTGTTATTGCTCGATCTAGTGCAGAGGCCGAATATCGTGCAATGGCTAATGTTACGGGTGAACTTCAATGGGTTCGTATGTTGTTAACCGAGATTAGATTGCCGATGACCAAATCATCTACCCTTTGTTGTGATAATCAGTCTGCTATTCATATTGCTAGCAATCCAGTGTTTCATGAGCGAACGAAGCATATAGAGGTGGATTGTCATTTTGTTCAAGAAAAGGTAAACTGTGGAGAAATACAGTTGGTGCACACGCGTTCCGAAGAGCAACTAGCAGACATTTTCACAAAGCCTCTTCGTCGTGGACGAGTTTCATATATTTGTCATAAGTTAGGTCTTTTTGATATGTACGCTCCAACTTGAGGGGGAGTGTTGGGTTTATTACTTTAGAACATTAGCAAGTTTGGGATATATGTGTAATTGTACTGGGCTTAACTCTAAGCCTATAAGTACTCTTTTTTGATCTCAGAAATAAACAAGTATTCTTTTATCACTAACAAATTTAAACCATGGCGACACCTCCACGAACCCTCAAGAGGTTCGGTTTCCACAATCCCAAAACAGGGCAGAATTCGGTTCTGCCCTCTACCTCCTTAATCAGTCCATAATTCAACTCTAAACCTTGATTTACCACAAAATCAACTTGCTAAGACCTAGATTTACATGTCTAGGACATCCCCTAATGATTTAGAAGCAAAATAATACCCCTAGGATGTCCAAATGGTTCGGCTCCCTCAAGATGTCCATCGGTCAGATTTTTGCTCAGTTCTGTCCACTCAAACACAGCCATGAAACACCCCTAAATCTCAATTTAAAAATTCATTTCTGCTCATTCACATGTAGTACTATATGTTATAAAGCTACCCTAAAAAATTTGAGGTCATTTGTATTTTCTATGAGCTAGAATCACCACATTTCCTCAGCTAGCTCAGAATCTGTTTACTTTTCTTCCAAAAATTGCCATAAATTAACCAGACCTCCAAATGACACAAAACCAATTGAAACTTGTAGAGGACAGGTTAAACTAACCTGTGGTGGTTGGCGTGAGGCTGAACGGTTGCCGGAGGAGGCGTTCGTGGAGGACGACGGCTGCAGGAAGAGCTGGTCGGGCAGAGCAGTTTTCTATTCTTGGTGAGAATGCACAAAATGAAGAGGAAGAATGGCTAGTCCACAAAATTCTGAGGGAGTAGCAACTGAAGATGAAGTCCATTCAACCTTGGTCAATGTTCTAGAAGATTAAGCTCAGTGAAAATTTAATGACCATCACCCAAATAATGACACTTGTCCTTAAACTCATAATATCCAAGCTTCCATTGACTAAAATGCCCCCCCTCAAATTCGGCAGCCTTGGGGAAGAAGGAAATGTGCCAATTCTCAAACCATTGAGGCAAGGTTAACTCTCCAAGGGCAAAATAGTCTTTTCACACCTTTCGTTCGAATTTCAGTTTTTCGATATTTTTCGTCCTCGATAAAATGACGTCCAATCCATACCAAATATAGTAATCCCTCATTTCCATTTTCAAATTCCGAGATCCTAATTCGTGGTTGAATCTTCCGTCGATTGAAATCACAATCTGTCTCGAACTAACGGGCAGCTTTTGCGGACATCACGCGTATCGACTCTGTGATTCTCATCACACTTAGGGTAACTTAAACTACGGTAACTTTGGTTGTCATGTAATCGCAAGGGTCTATCGCTAGCCCCGACGGCAACGATCGTCACAAACCGATTTAGGAAAATTTCGCTAATCATACTTTGGCTAAGTGGTATCACCCGCGTCCCAATCGTATAACGCTAGCAGTGTGTTCCTTAATCATTCTTAGATCGATCTCTGCCAGCCCAATATATTCCATCGACAATTCTTATGGTCAAAGTGCAATTTCTCATTCAAATTCCCCAGGTCCACATATCCGACTCTACGTTAGTCTTTCCCTTTTGGTCAGATAACTCAAGAGTGGCCAACTCCGAGTGAGTTATAATCTAGAATACACCGATCGATATCCTTCCATTCAATAGCCTCGAGAGGGTCGAAATTCGGAATGTCACAATAATAAACAGAATCAATAATTTACTAAACTTCTTTATTCTTTTGCATATTGAGAGGATTCGCTGAGCCAAAGATCACATGTCCCTGGGAAGCCATATTGGATCTTCTTTCACTAAATCTTGTTGCAATTAGAGCTCTTTTCACACAACATGGTTCAATTTATATCGATGTAAAAGAGCAAAAATTAACTTCTTCACTTTCTTGTAAAAAAAATAAAGTATTTTTTAAATATTAAAAAAATGATGAAAAATAAAAACTTAAATTTTGTATTGATTTTTTAATAACATACAAGTTTCAGATCGTACAATTGAGAAGAAAATCAAAGTGCGGATTGCAAAATTTGAAAAAAAAAAGTAAAAAAAAAAAAAATCAATCTCGGATAGACCAATTAGTTGACTGAATAAGCACCATTCAGTAATAAAAAAACATTCAGTATCCAACAACATTACTTTTTTGTTTTTTGTTTTTTTTTTGTTCTATCCTTACTTTCTTTTCCTTTTTTGGTCAGAGTTCTATCCTTAACGTGGTTTTTTCGTTGCAAAGAATAGCCTGCCTTTGCTCCGTCTTATAGCTCTTGTACTTTTTTGGGCCAAACCATTTACCATTCACTAATAGGTAAAAAAAAAAAAAAAAGCCATGTGCTTTCAAATCTAGTCAAACTCCCTCTAACGCGGCTACAACAGGGAATATTCTGTCAAAAGTAACATCTCTTTATTTAGTAAAGGATTAATACCATAAAAAACACAAAATTGATACGCCCATGATAATTTTACCATAAATTATTTTTTTACCATGAAAAGCCCAAAATTGGTATATTTGTGACAAATTTACCCCAAACTGGTACAGTTGTGACAAATTTATCCTTCGTTAGTTTTCCTTAAATTTTACTATCGAATTACTGAATTAGATGACACGTGGCAATTATTGAGGGTACATCTTACCTTATAATTGCTATTGGTGCACAATTTAAAAATTTTCATGGTATTAATTCAATTTAACGAAGACTAATAAATGATAAATTTGTCATATGCTTACCAATTTGAAACTTTTTATGGTAAAAAAATTTAGTTTAGGATAAATTTTGTCACAGTTGTACTAGTTTAGGATTTTTGGTGGTAAAAAATAATAATTTATGGTAAATTTATCATAAGCGTACCGGTTTGGAGTTTTTGAGGGTCAACAAAATAATTTGGGTTAAATTTGTCATTGGTATATCATTTTGAGATTTCTCGCGGTACTAACCCTTTAGAAAATGAGAAAGCCCTTGTAATTCTTTTTTGGCCCTGTCACAATGAAAAGCATGAATAGGTCGAAGGAAGTAAAAACTGGACCATTTACTATTTAACCGCGTTAAGAAGAAATTTAAGGTTATTTTCAACCCCACTTTTTGACAATAAAGTTATATTTCCTGTAAATTAGAAACCAAAAATGGGCAATAATATCTAAGAGAAGTGAAGATGTCGAAGCGCTAAGCCTGATGTCCGAGCTCTGAGGTTCCTTCGATCGAAAGAGTCCAATCTTTATGACGGGATTTCAAGAGATTGGTAATGTGCTCAACTTTTTTTTTTTTTGGGTCGGATATCGGACAATTTTCCTAATTAATGTTTTTTAAAAAAATTACCAAAATAATACTAAAAAAAAAGTAATTACCAAATTAGTTGCCAATCGGCGGTTGGGCCGCCGATTGGCACCCAATTTCGAAGTTGGGCCGCCGATTGCGGCCCAACTTGCTCATTTAGGCCCCAATCGGCGGCCCAACCGCCGATTGGGGCCCCAAGCTATTTTTTTTAATTTTAATTATTTAATTTATATTATCTTTTTTATAAAAGTAATTATTAAATAATAAATTATATTAAAATTACGTAAATTACATGGGAAAAAAAAATAATCACTACATAATTCATATTCCACCATTAAAATTTACTTTTAATTTATATTTTTTTCATAAAAGTTTCAATTAAATAATAAATTATTTAAAATTACGTAAATTACATGGGAAAAAAAAACAAGCACTGAATAATTCATATTCCACCATTAAAATTTATTTTAATTTATATTTTTTTTATAAAAGCTGCAATTAAATAATAAATTATATTAAAATGATATAAAATTTGAGAAAAAAAAAGAACAAGCAGTACATAATTCATATTTCACCATTAAAATATACTTTTAATTTATATTTTGTATATTATCAATTACATAATAAATTTTATTGAAATTACGTAACTTTGAGGAAAAAAAGACAAGCACCACATAATTCATATTCCACCATTAAAATTTACTTTTAATTTATATTTTGTATAAAAGTTTCAATTAATAAAATAAATTATGTTAAAATTACATATATTACGTGGGAAAAAAAACAAACACTGCATAATTCATTTTCCACCATTAAAATTTACTTTTAATTTATATTTTTTTTATAAAAGTTTCAATTAAATAATAAATTATTTAAAATTACGTAAATTACATGGGGAAAAAAAACAAGCACTCAATAATTCATACTCCACCATTAAAATTTATTTTTAATTTATATTTTTTTATAAAAGCTGCAATTAAATAATAAATTATATTAAAATGATATAAAATTTGAGAAAAAAAAAGAACAAGCAGTACATAATTCATATTTCACCATTATTTTGTATATTATCAATTACATAATAAATTATGTGGTGCTTGTCTTTTTTTCCTCAAAGTTACGTAATTTCAATAAAATTTATTATTTAATTGAAACTTTTATGAAAAAAATATAAATTAAAAGTAAATTTTAATGGTGGAATATGAATTATGTAGTGCTTATTTTTTTTCCCACGTAATTTATGTAATTTTAACATAATTTATTTTATTAATTGAAACTTTTATACAAAATATAAATTAAAAGTAAATTTTAATGGTGGAATATGAATTATGTGGTGCTTGTCTTTTTTTCCTCAAAGTTACGTAATTTTAATAAATTTATTATGTAATTGATAATATACAAAATATAAATTAAAAGTAAATTTTAATGGTGGAGTATGAATTATGTAGTGCTTATTTTTTTTCCCATGTAATTTACGTAATTTTAATATAATTTATTATTTAATAATTACTTTTATAAAAAAGATAATATAAATTAAATAATTAAAATTAAAAAAAAAATAGCTTGGGGCCCCAATCGGAGGTTGGGCCGCCGATTGGGGCCTACATGAGCAAGTTGGGCCGCAATCGGCGGCCCAACTTCGAAATTGGGTGCCAATCGGCGGCCCAACCGTCGATTGGCACCTAATTTAGTAATTAATTTTTTTTTAATATTATTTTGGTAATTTGTTTTTAAAAACATTAATTAGGAAAATTGCCTTCGGATATCTGCTCAACTTTGAACGGTGTAAATAATCATAAATTTACTATTGCATTAACCAGCTGTAAGGCAAAAAGGAATCATAGAGCTGGTCCTCTCTTTCCCAGAAACTCGCCTTTTCTTCCCTGCCTTGCGTTGGACTTTTCCCTTCTTCACTTCACTTTGAGAAGTTATAGTCGATCTTTCTTCCTCCGAATTAGCTCTTTTTACAGAAGCGTCGTTCTCTTCTTTGAGTTAATGTAGCTGAGAAGATCGGCTTACAGATGGGATTCAATGGAGGTCAGGCTCTTGTCGCCATTCTCGCTTTGGCTGTAGGAGGACTGTAAGTGCTCTGATTCGACTTTTGTTGGAGCTCTTGTTGACAGATAACACACACACTAAGCAAAAAAGAAGAAGAAAATTTGCTCCTTTACATGTTTGATGCTATTCAGCCTACTTGTTCGATTTACATTAAAGCGAAACCAATTTTTGTAATTTTTGGCAGGGTCCTAAGACAACTCAAGAAATCAAATAGGAGGAACTCGGAATCAAACTCAAGAGTGGACGGTGGGTCTGGAGAAGAGAACAAGGCATTAAGGAGGGACTCAGAGTCAACCTCAAGAACGGAAAATGCGTCTGGAGAAGAGTACGAGGTGTTCCTGAGTTTTCGGGGACCAGATACTCGCAATGGATTCACCGATTGCCTCTATTGTGGCTTGAGAGGTGCCGGAATCCGGGTTTTCCTCGACAGCGAAGAACTTGAAGATGGTGAAAGAATCAGCAAAGTTTTAAAGGCAGTTGATGAGTCTCAAATCTATATACCCATCTTCTCTCCAAACTTCGCTTCCAGTCCGTGGTGTCTTCGTGAGGTGGAACGCATGGTAGAAAGCACCTCAAATTCAGATGGGAAGAAAAAGATCATCCCCATTTTCCATGAAGTGAAGGCTGATGATGTGAAGCTCAGAACTGATTTATACAGAAAAGCCATACGCAAGCTCGAGAAGATGAAGAAATTTGGCTCCGATGAATTGAAGAGATGGGAAAGTGCCCTTAAAACGGTTGGGGGTATAATTGGACGTGAACTTAATGGCAAACGGTAAATTTCCACGACTTTTTACATTCCATTGGATGAAAATTTGTCCTTCGAAATTTCCAAACATAAAAGCATCGGGGCATTTCATTTATGATTTGCATTTGTTTAAGTGGTTGAAATAGTTGAGTTATGCATCCAAATGTTCCCTAGAGTCCTGTAGTTTATCATGTCCTTGGCTTAAAGGAAACTTTCATGCTTTGCTGCAGCCAAGGAGAACAAATTGAATCGATTGTTGAAGAGGTTTGCCGTAAACTTAATACAAGACACGTAACTGTGACTGATCATTTGGTTGAAGATAATGCTCGTATGGAAGCCATAATGAAATTGTTGGATATTAGCTCTGGTGGTGTACGTTTTGTTGGTATCCATGGCATTGGTGGTGTTGGAAAAACAACTCTTGCCAAAGTCATGTTCAACAAACTATCTTTTCACTTTGAACGCTGTAGTTTCCTTGAAGATGTTCGGGCATCATCGCAGCATCATGGTGGTCTTTTAGAATTGCAGAAAAAGCTCTTATCAGATTTGACCAGTCATGGGATTGCTAACCAAATTAAAGATGTTGACGGTGGGATCAGGATGATACAAAAAGCACTTAGTAATAAAGAAGTACTTATTGTTCTTGATGATCTAGACAACAAAGAGCAACTCGAAAAACTTGCTGGAAAATCTGATTGGTTTTGTTCTGGTAGCAGAATCATTATCACAACTAGGGACGAAAGCATCCTGATGACTCAAGTGGACTCATCCAGTAAAAAAGTCCTTAACCAACCTGAAGGAATTTTGTGCTATGAAGTTCATGAGATGAGATTTGATTTAGCTCTTCAGTTGTTTTATAAGCATGCATTCAGAAGTGATTCTGCTGTGGAAGAATATGAAGCTCTTTCAAGAGAAATTGTTTGCACAGTGGGCATGCTTCCTTTGGCTGTAGCTGTGATAGGGTCCAATCTTTTTTCCTGGGGCAAATATTTGGAGCACTCGGAAAAAATGGAAGTATGGGACGAGACACTGAAAAAGTTAAAGCAAGGTCTTTTTAAGGATGTACGAGATACATTAATGATAAGTTATGAACAATTAGAGGATAAGCACCAAGAAGTATTTTTGGATATAGCCTGCTTTTTCATCGGTGCCGAAGGAACATATCCGGTTATCATGTGGAAGGATTGTGGATACTTTCCCACCATTGCAATAAGGGTTCTCTCTCAAAGGTCCTTGATCAAAATTAGAGAAGGTAATAGGTTTTGGATGCACGACCAAGTTCGTGACTTTGGAAGGTACATTGTTCTTCAAGTATATTCCCGCAAGTTTTGTAGGCTGTGGATTTCTGAGGATGCCCTAAAGCTACTGAAGGGGAAAAAGGTAAACAGGAACTGCATATGTTTGAAAATATTTGGTTCAAGAAATTCTTTGAATTTTTCTTTCCCACTTAAAGCAGCAATTTGGTTAAAATATGCACCCAATAGGTAGCTTTGTTTAATGTCGCTTTTGTCTCGGGGGTTACATCTCTCTGTCAAAGGTATCAAAGTTTGAAGAGAGAGCCGAAAGAGATTGCCCGACTGTTGGCTTTATTTTCTTGGTTCTAGTCTATGGAAAGTAGCTTTTCTGAAAAATTGAAAAAACAAAGGGCAGTTTACGTGTGATCTAGGTAAAATAAAAAAAAATAAAAAAAAACCCTTTCTTTATCATGAATTTTAATATTATTTTCAACCCCATTTTTTAGAGTAAACTAAGAAAAATTTTGACTATGTAAATTGTATTTCTGGAAAAGTAGAAACCGAAAATATGATACCTTTAGACTCGAAAATTAGTTTATGTGGAAGAGGAGGTTGTTGGGAAAAGGAATTTGCAGTAGTTTTGGAAAGCGTATGTGACGAGCTCAACTATTGGAGATATTGTTTGACCGTGCTTTTGGGTCCTCTCTTGTTGCAGCTCTGTAAATCGTATGTTGCATGCTCAATATTAAGTCTATGATATGCAGAGAAATGAAGATGCGGAAGCACTAAGCTTGACTTCCGATGGCTGCAACCGCAGCATTACATCTGAAGAATTAGCTGCTTTACCAAACCTAAGGTTCCTTTGAGTGAAAGGCATTGATCTTTTTGGCAACTTTGAGAATCTTCTTTCGAATCTAAGATGGTTTTCTTGGGAAATTATGCATAAGGTAATTTATGCGGAGAGTTTTCATTTTGCTAATTTGGTCGTGCTAGACCTTTCAAAAAGTGATATCGAAGATGATTGGGGCGGGTGGAGCCAAATCCAGGTACGATATGCCTTACTCCATTGACCTTTATTCCATCTTTACGAATCGTCCAATGCATGGTACACATTCGTGGTGTGCTCCCCTAGTATAAAATATTTTTTTTGCTGGTCTAACGTATAGAATCGACTTCAACCAGTTTAACACATTTGCAAAGAAAGGAGAGGAAGCTATAGAATCGCATGGCATCAGAAAATGATATTATGAGCAGATTATCATTGTTGCTCTATATTCATATATTCAACACAGACTGCTTTAGTATGAGCGACATATAAATGTGACATCCGTTAAGTCCGCACTACCAGTATAATACTTTCCAAGCATCCATTACCACCTTGGTTTGAGGAATTTAAAGTTTAACTGCTTTGGAGATTGGACTTTGGATGCTTCATGGCTTGGTGAAGTCTAAAGACCTTCTTTGGCTGAAATGCCCCCTTCTCGTATATTTAAAAACTTTCAAATCATAGGAATATCAAAACTCCAGTAGCTTATGAATGTCACTGCTAACTTACTGTTTCACCACTAAGATTTAGTTGAGCAATACATTTACGAAAAAAATACTTAGAATTTTTCAATTACATTGACGGTGCGTGTTTACCATGGAAGATTATTCCGTTTTCCTCGAAGGAAGTGTTAGAAGCAAACCGAGTTGCGCCATTTGCTAGTAAACATTGCAATATAAAAATGAAATAATTACTTACTGATGTGTTCAGTCCTTTTCAATTTCGCATTTTAATTTTCTGCAGATGACAAAAAAATTGAAAGTTCTGGATTTAACGGATTGCACAAAATTGAGAAGGACACCCGACTTCTCTAATTTCACGTCCTTGGAGACGTTAGTACTTGCTCGATGTTCCAATTTGATTGCAATTCACCCCACCGTTTCTAAGCTTCAACTCCTAGAGACTTTGAATATCAAAGGATGTAGTTGTCTCGGGGAGTTGCCTGAAGAAATCAGTTCTCTACAATCTTTGAAGCAGATCATCATGCCCCAAAATTTCCAACCACTGAAGCTTCCGGAGAGATTTGGTGATTTGAAATCTTTGTTGAGTTTAAGATTGAGCTACCACCCTAAAATCTGCAAACTTCCAGACTCAATTGGAGGGGCAGCGAATCTCACATGCTTAACTTTACGTGAGTGCGTGGGGATCAAGGAACTCCCAAGCTCAATTGGGGAGTTGCAAATGTTGGTAGAGTTGGATATATCCAGCTCAAGCATAGTTGAACTGCCCGATTCTATCGGAAACTTAAAGAAACTAAAGGTGTTGAGTTTATGTAGAACGAAGATAAAGGAGATTCCTCGAACTATTGGAGGACTGGAGATGCTTGAAGGTTTATATGCCCATCAATCTTGGGATCTGACAGATAAAAACTTGGAGGAAATTGGGAAGCTACGTCATTTGAAGACATTGAACTTAGCTTTTACTAGTGTTTCTAGATTGCCGGCAGAGATAAGTGGTCTCGATCTCCAAAAACTTGAAGTGGGTTCGACTGAGCTTCAACAAGTGCCGGCTCTTCCATCAAGTTTGAAATTCCTTGCGGTTCAGGCTCTAGATTTCTCTCTTGTCCCTGACCCTTCAAGCATCACCTGTTTGGAACATCTGGAATTACAAAGATTCAGCAATTCAACAAATGTACCTCGCTCTACTTGGCAGGACTATCATTCAAAAATTGAAGCAGCTTCGATGAGAGAGCAACCGTCCTATCGGCTTCCGCCTCATTTGTCGACCTTGAAACTCAGGGGTATTAGTCCACTGCCACACTTTTCCAACTTATCAAAATTGGCAGTTCTGCATGTAATTGACTGTGCAATCTCACACCTACCTGTCGATCAAGGCCTAACACATCTAAGGGAACTATTCATACGAAGATGTAAATCCCTTGAGAAAATAACGGGCTTGTCACTCTTGATGAGTCTAGAGCGCTTGGAACTGGAGGGCTTGAGTAGGCTAGTGGAGATTCAAGGTTTGTCAGAAATGGAATTTTTGCAATACTTCCGTATTTCCAGTTGTGATTTAATAGCACATTTACCCAATATATCCAAGTTGGGTAAGCTACAGCATCTAGATATAGAAGCTTGTCCAAATTTACAACCCATCGAGGGCATTGAGGGCTTGGAAAGCTGGGTGTTGGATACTTGTGGTCACACTATCCTGGAAAGATTGTTGGATATCTCCAGATCGACCTGGCTTTCCCACAAATTATCTATGTATGACGTGTTCCTGAGTTCTAAGGGTGTAGACACTCATCGAAGCATTGTCAGTTATCTTCACGATTGGATGTTCCACAATCAAATTTCTGTTTACAGTAGTCTCGATGACTATAGGTCCAAAGAAGGGAATGGGGAAAAGATTCTGCAAGCACTTGCTAACTCCAATATCTACATGCCCGTCTTCTCTAGAAACTATGCTTCCAGTCATTGGTGTCTCCGCGAACTTGCCCGCATGGTAAAATGCACATCAGAATCAAAGGGGAAAAGAAGAATCCTTCCCATTTTCTTCGATGTGGAGATTGATGATGTTAAGCTCGAAACTGATTTATATTACAGCGCCCTCGACAAACACGGGACAAACTTTAACCACAACGAAGTGAAGTCATGGAAAGAGGCCCTAATTGAGGTTGCAGCAATGAGGGGTTTCGTCTTGAAAAATAACAGGTAAGTCATTCAATCGAACTTTCCCAACTCAGAGAGTTTCAAAGTTACTGCAATTGCAGCCCTTTTGCATATAAATAGTTGCCCACTCAAGCAAATTCAATCCTACAGAATGAGAAGTAGATCCTTCTAGTTTATAATATCTGGAGGAACTCTGTGGTCGAACAGAACAAAATTGCATAGTGGTACAGCTGCATATATTTTCATCTACTCTTCCATTTTTTATCGGGTTTTGTTTTCTGAGTTAAAGATCTTCAAGTTACAGTGGTTTGAGAAATCAAATCAACAATTAGATTGTCATTTTGATATCCATTTTAAATTTCTGTTTGTCCAACTAAAAATGAACTGTCCTTCAATTGTGCATTGCTGCAGCTACGAAGAAGTACTTCAATTGGTTGTTGCAGAGGTTTATAAAGCAAGGAAGTTGTTAGACGGTGACTCCTGAAGCCTTCTTTTCGTCAAGCTGTCAAAGAAAAGTGAATGGATTTGCTATCAGGGTAATGAACTTCTCTCCAACTGCATTCTGTTTCATTTGGTATTGAAGTTGGTTTACGATGGTAATGCTTAGGAATGAGTATATCAGTGAACTCCCACGCTGGAAGGTTAGAAAAGGGTGCTCTGCAACAAAAGAAAAGGAAATTCCATTCTCGGCTGGGAAAATTTGAATTGCCAGTGGAGGTGGATTGCCAACTTTTAAAGATATTTGATCTACCTGATTTACTTGGAAATCTCAAAAGAAATGAAACTGGCTAGGATTGACTGTTCATCCATAAGAATGTTACTCGATGCTATTGTCCATTCGCGGTGAATAAGTGACTGTTCATACAAATCTGACAGGTGAAATCTCTGGTGCAATTGGGAGACTATCTTGGTCGTTTGAGGATCTTGGTGGTCGCTTACTATGGAATTTGACAGTCAAAACAAAAAACGGATTAATTTAGATTTTCTGGACACATCTGACATTTTTCTTGACCAAGATCCACCAACTTCCATGTAGTTTGTTATTTTTAAGATTCGAGGTTTGTCAGAGATGATTTTTTTTTTTTTGGATTATTTAGTTTATCTATCGCGCTCTCTCTCTCTCTCTCTCTCTCTTTGTAAACTGTTTATAAGAGAAGGGCAGGCGATCCAGATCCCTACACCATCACCATTAATTCTAGAAAATGCTGATAATGCGATGCCAGCCATGACGTAGAAACGGCTTGTGAGAATATGCACTAGTTTCTCAAGATCTTACTTTGAAATATGGATTAGAGGCCCATGGGTTTGAAATGGTGGTCGATCAAATAATTGACGTTGAATGAAGATGAATAATGATATCCACACATCTGGTAGGTGGATCCAATTTCATCCACTCCATCAAGAACGCCAAATTCGGATCACTATGTACTCGTGATTCTCTCACTTGTTTTCACCGGCTGGAGTGATAAATTTGAATAGTTAGTGCGATTTCAATGTGTTCTCAACAAAAGGGCGATGTCATTTTGTTTTTTGCATATGAGCGACAATTCAAGTTTGAATAATCTTGGACGTATGGGTACGTCTGAATTGCAAGGGCTAGCGCTTAGGCGATGGGCCTGAGCTGCTAGATTAAAAAGATACACATGTTAGAAAAAACAATTGGATCTAATCTTAATTAAGAGTGATCGATTTTCGATCCGGTCCGGTTCTTCTAAAAAATAGAGAACCAGACCGGTGTTCCCAGTTTCTAATTTTTGGAATCGGAGACCAGACCGACAATCTCAAGAACCGAACTGACCGGTCCGATCTGAGTTGCGGGCTGTCCTATGGAACTGGTGAACTATCCAATGTGTCATGATATCCAAAAATAGCACAACAAAAAATCAAGATGATCATTTATGAAAGAACAACAACAACCGAAAAGCAAAACTGTCCAAGACTCCAAGTCTGTCCAAGCTCTACAACTCAACTTTAATTTATGTATAAGACTCCAGGTGCCCACGGTCCAGTGGCCACAAATACACATACCTGCATAGCTCTCTCCGGCAAGATAAAAGTCATTGTACTTGAATTTTGGGAAGATCTCGAGCCATTTATTTAGAAATGCATGACTGTCCAGAGCTGAGATCAGACCCAAGGGGATGTCAGCTGATCTTTGGAAGAAACGTAACTGCAAGACAAATAATTGGACCGTGAAAACAATATAAAGAGATAAAGCTGAGTCGAAAGTCTCGACCTGTGCTATTATCTCCGCCGGGGTCGACAACGTTGCGAACAGAATATGCAACACCGAAAGCGGAATTAAGGAAGAGCAGATTCGACTCTGCGATAGATCGATGAGACCACACGAGTAAGTTGTAACCTCAAAATATGACCTCCTAGTGATGCCGCAATAGATTTGTGCGTGCACATATTTAGGCATTGCTCAAATAAATTTACCAATGTTCCATGAGAATTTACAAAAATGTTAAATTCTTTCGATCTGATGCGGGCAGTCCGGTCCGGTTCTATATCCCTGAAATCAGGAATCGAACCGCTTGGACACCGCTTCCAATTTTAAGGATCGAGAACCGGACCGTCGTCCTTTGGAATCGAGAACTGGACCACTGATCTAGCCAGCTCAAGGTGGTTTGAAAGTTCGATCGATTCGAATTGCTCACCCCTAATCGTAACATCTTGTAATAGTTTAGGGAATTGATTCCTTTATTAAAAGGAGACACGGGATTTTTTTTTTTGGATTGGCCATTATGGTCATCCAAGGAGGCTTTAAAAATCTCCAAATCATGTTGAAAAGTCTTGGCACCTTGAACGTTATCTACTTACTGTTGCGCGGAACAAGCGATCGATCGAAAAATAGACAGAACGAGCAAAGTAAATCGAACATCAGATATACGTGGTTCGATCGTAAAGACCTACGTCCACGGGGAGAGTAGCAACGAATTCCACTATAGAACGAGCGATACACGGAGATTACAAGATCACACTCGAGTTACACAAACACACTCTTGGTGTTTCCCAGACCCAATTACATCCAAGAACACACACAGTGTTTAGCCCCCAATTCCTAGCGAAATATTTTCCCAATCTCGCAAAGGAATTAAAACACAAATCTAACCTCAAGATTTAATCGGTTTCGACACTTGAACTCTTGATGTAATTCCGCGAACAAACGAAGATAAACCTCGCCAAGCACTCGACGTTAAACCGGCGCTTCCTCTTCGTTTTCTTGACCTCCACGTACGAAGAGCCCTCTCAATTCGGATCAACCACCAGCTCTCGTTTTTTATGCAAGAAAGCTGCGTCCTACCGAAAACTGGAGATGTATTGATATTTATATCTATATCTAACATCCACTTGAAGAACGATACCCCATGCACACGAATTGGAAAGTTTATCATCAGGAAAGCATCCATGTTGACTTTCTTATTTTATCCTTTTCTTGTCTCAATGTATATATGCGTGAGAAATAAGAAAAGAATATATCAACCCATATTGGTCAATGGAACTCCAAGTCTGACCGCATATTTTATCAGATTCATGTCCATCAATATGCCTTTGTATTCGCCGACTTCCACACAGAATCACAGAGTATGAACAAGCAATATTCATTTTGGACTTCAACGCCAAATAGGAAATATCCAATTTGGAATATTCAGATTTTCGCTTCGGGCTAAAACTCGAGACATAATTTTAACAATCTCCACATTGGCTCAACGTTTGAGCCAAATCACAACTGCTTGCTAATAATCGAAATACCACCTGCTACTCTCCCAACAGCTTCAATGGGCTCAACCGCCACAGACATCATCCAAGCCCAAGTTGTGCTTGAACTTCGCCATAACCGAGAACCTCATCAGAATACCAACTGCACATGCACCTTTAACTATTCCACAAGGACTATCTGACACAAGCTCCTTAACCACAGATAAAGGAAACCCACTGTTACATCCATATATGTCTAGAGACAGAATACGTACCTTGTCAATTTTAGCAGTTACAGCAACTGTTGGCTCTATAGGCTCAACCTCGCTACAAGCACCATCTGTGTCGATTATCACGCTAGTATCTGCTACCTCAGGAGTTTCTGGTTGCAACTCCACCTCAAGCTGAACACCGTTCAGATCCGTATAAGCACTGCCACAATCACTTCTAGCTAGAAGTACTGGAGACTCGTCAAATGTAACTTCTCTGCTGCAAACAGGTGAATTTACACTCAGGCACCACAACTGATCGCCCCGCTCACCTCGTGCATAACCATGGAATATGCACCTTGCCCTCACATCGAGCTTACCATCACTAACTCGATTATAACATGGGCAGCCAAACATTCTAAAATTAGAACAATCAGCAACATTACCTGACCACACTTCTTCGGGAGTCTGATATCCAATCGCAGTCGATGGGGATCTATCCACCAGATAGCTCGCCATACTAAGCGCATCCGCTGGAATTCTCCCAGCTATACCAGCACTAGAGATCTTTTCACGGGCCGTCTCTAGTAACTTTCTGCTCATCAATTCTGTACACTTTTGTGATTTACTAGCACTAGTGCGGTGTTTCACTATGCCCTTTTTCATGCAGAATTTATTTACCAGCTTCGAGCAGGACTCCATGCTATTGTCAGTTCGCACATGCTTGATCAACTTACCAGTCTCGGTTCCGATCAAAGCTCTTAACTGCGTATTCCTGACAACAGCATCCAAATTGTGCTTTCGTACAAACACCCAGGCCTTCCTCGAGTAGCCATTAGACTCTCGAACAGATGTCGATGTCTCAGGAGCAAAATTTATCAAAGTCTCACCTTGAAGTTTATACAGGCCGCCATGCTTGATTCCCTTCATTATCACCAAGGCACATCGAACAATCTTCAGAACTCCATCTTGTGAAGAATACCTGCATCCAGCTGAATCTAGAGCACCCAAGGAAATTAAGTTCTTTTTCAATTCTGGAATGTGTCTTACCCCAGTCAATGTCCTCACAATACCATCATGCATTCTGATTTTAATATCACCAACACCCACAACATCGCATTCAGCATTGTTTCCCAACTGCACTTTACTACTATCCATGCATTGATAAGAAGTAAACCAGTTCATGTTTGGTGTAGCATGAAAAGAACAACCAGAATCCATAATCCATTCGCCAAACGACGAATTCTCAGTGACAGACAAGACACAATCGACACCATCAGAATTTTCAACTACAGCTGCAACATCATCCGCAGATTCAACTCCAATTCCCTTAGCCCTTTCGTTTTTCAGCTTAAAACAATTTCTTCTAATATGCCCTCTCTTGTCACAGTTCAACAGACATCACCACCAGTCCTAGACTGACTGCGTCTATTCATGTTCATACTACTTCTGCTAACACGAGTACTAGCTCTTCCTCGTTCACCTACTAAAGCAGCAGATACAGATTCGCCAGATTCTCTTCTACGGATATCCTCACTCAGAATTAAATCACGAATCCCATCAAACGTCAAACTAGTTGACCCAGAAGAATTACTAACAGCAGTAACAGTAGTATTCCAACTATCAGGCAATGAGGATAATAGAATCAAAGCACGTACCTCATCTTCAAAGTCAATCTCAACTGAACTCAATTGACTAACTATCACATTGAATTCATTGATATGATTAGTAACTGATGTACCTTCGCTCATCTTCAAATTAAACAGACGTCGCATCAGATAGACCTTGTTGATCGCAGAGGGCTTCTCGTACATGTCCGACAATGCTTTCATCAAACCCGCGGTGGTCTTCTCCTTAACAATATTAAATGCGACGTTACGAGCTAACGTCAGCCGAATAACACCCATCGCTCGTCTATCCAGCAATTCCCAATCGGGTTGCTTCATCGTTTCTGGTTTCTTCCCAGACAGAGGCTCGTGCAGCTTCATCTGATATAAATAATCTTCTATCTGCATCTTCCAGAAACCAAAGTCCTTCCCCTCAAATATGTCGATTTTCACTTTAGCTTCTTCTGTCGCCATCAATTCGCTTCAACTCAAGCAAACCTAGCTCTGATACCAATTGTTGCGCGGAACAAGCGATCGATTGAAAAATAGACAGAACGAGCAAAGTAAATCGAACACCAGATGTACGTGGTTCGATCGTAAAGACCTACGTCCACGGGGAGAGTAGCAACGAATTCCACTATAGAACGAGCGATACACGGAGATTACAAGATCACAATCGAGTTACACAAACACACTCTTGGTGTTTCCCAGCCCCAATTACATCCAAGAACGCACACAGTGTTTAGCCCCCAATTCCTAGCGAAATATTTTTCCAATCTCGCAAAGGAATTAAAACACAAATCTAACCTCAAGATTTAATAGGCTTCGACACTTGAACTCTTGATGTAATTCCGCGAACAAACGAAGATAAACCTCGCCAAGCACTCGACGTTAAACCGGCGCTTCCTCTTCGTTTTCTTGACCTCCACGTACGAAGAGCCCTCTCAATTCGGATCAACCACCAGCTCTCGTTTTTTATGCAAGAAAGCTACGTCCTACCGAAAACTGGAGATGTATTGATATTTATATCTATATCTAACATCCACTTGAGGAACGATACCCCATGCACACGAATTGGAAAGTTTATCATCAGGAAAGCATCCATGTTGACTTTCCTATTTTATCCTTTTCTTGTCTCAATGTATATATGCGTGAGAAATAAGAAAAGAATATATCAACCCATATTGGTCAATGGAACTCCAAGTCTGACCGCATATTTTATCAGATTCATGTCCATCAATATGCCTTTGTATTCGCCGACTTCCACACAGAATCACAGAGTATGAACAAGCAATATTCACTTTGGACTTCAACGCCAAATAGGAAATATCCAATTTGGAATATTCAGATTTTCACTTCGGGCTAAAACTCGAGACATAATTTTAACACTTACTAATGCAGAACATTAGGTGGGAAATAGACAATGATACGTGATTTCAATGTGAGCTAGCAACCTTTGTTTCTTCCTTGAGCCACACCAGAAAAACTCTCTTATTCTTTTGTGAAAGATTTTGCACATGTTAGGAACCCAGTTGCACAAAAAATAAAATTTGGATCTGATCATCTCATTTTGTAATAGTATAGGGACTTGATTCCTCGATCCCAAGGAGCCAAAAAAAAATTTTGATTGGCCATTATGTTTTTTTTTTTTGGGTAAGGATGATTGGCCATTATGTTCATCCAAGGAGTCTTTAAAAATTTTCAAATGTTGTTGAAAAGTCTTAGCACCTTTAAAAACGTTCTCCATTTGCTAATGCAGAACATTAGGTGGGAAAGAGAATTATATTTGATTTCAATGTGAGTTGGCCAACTTTGTTTCTTCCTTGAACCACACAAAGAAAGCTCTCTTGTTCTTTTGTGAAAGATTCTGACTTGGCCATAATTGTAGGTCCCTTAGTGGAAACAAGATTTCCCTGTCATCTTAAGAAAATATTTTGATCAAGAAAAAGGTTTTGAGTTTGTGTGACTTTATGTGTCCTAGTTAGGGGTGAGAAAAAAATCATGAACTATCCAAATCGGACCGGACCGTACCCAACCGACTGATTTTGGATGAAAATCGGCGGGTACGATCCGGTTCCCGATTTCAATTTTATGGAACCGGCGGGTACGGTTCGGTTTCCGATTTTGGATGAAACCATCCAATAGGCCCAACTGATCAGGCATTATATATGTTCTTTTAATTAAATCCCTCTCCAAGGCCCAGCCTAAAGAGAAAGTACACTCCTCTGCTTCACTATGAAAATGTGTTTGTTGCAGAACCAAAAGACACCTTCACGTATTATCTCTTTTAGGTGGATGTACTTAATCAATATATGAACAAATCCTCATCTCCCCACCTTCACGTTGCTTTTTTCCATTTTTTGCTGAGTAGAAATGTAACCGGAATCCAATTGAAAATCGGACCGAACTGATGGTCCGGTTGGTTCACGGTTCATAAAAGAAGGGGTTGGTTCACGGTTTGCGTTTTGAAAAATCGGTCTCTAGTGGATGGTTCTCAATTCTAGGGTGGGAACCATCCATCCTAGAACCGATCACTCCTAATCCTAGTCTAAGAAGGTGGGACCTCATTTCATTTCTAGGAAATACAACCCCCAACTAGAGGGGTTACAAGCATCTTATCAAGCCAAAAATAGGCGAGGGCCTTCATGGCCTCTTCACCCGTGAGGGCCCCTTCGATCGCGGCGGCCCCTTAGATATGGGTGATGGCCTTTGTGCCCTTGTCTACAGTCAGCGAGACTGCGAGGGCCTTCGCCCACGGCCGTCGGTGCTTCGTCGACTGCTGGCAAGGTGGCTAGGCCAAGATTTCGTGGTCGGCGAAGGTAGTCAATGACCCACGCCGGCCAAGATAAAAAAAAATACAAAGAAACTAAAAATTCAAAATTAAAAATATATATTAAAGAAATTCTAGAAAAAAAATTAAACAAAACAAGTGAGTGCCAGTCAGGTTTTTTGGTGTCCATGTCGGATTTCCGGCAATGTAAATCATTGATGCACTCGAGTGATCGATTTTTAAAAGTTATGGCACTCAAAAGAGCGAAAAATAAGTAATGACATTCAAGTAAGCGCCATACATAAGTTATGGCACTCTCGATGTTGTTCTTCCGATGACAGACAATGTAGCGTAAAAACAAATAGGAATGAAACCAAAACAGGTTAGGCACAGCTCTTGCTCTTGTACTTCTTTTTTGGCCAAGTCACAATGAAAAGCATGAATAGGTCGGAAGAAGTAAAAACTGGACCATTTACCATTTACTTAGTAGTAGAAAAAAGACGTGTACTTTTAAAGTCAAGACAAATCTAGCTAATGACCCTTTTAACGCCGTCAAAACATGCAATTTTTTGTTTAACTTCTTTTGAAATTTCAATTTTCCCCCTTCCCGTTTACATCTTGTATTGTTTGTGGAATTTTTCCTTGTTTAATCTTCAACTCTCTGTTGTTTAATTTTATACGAGTGGTTGACATTGGGCTCTAAATAGTCCACTTTGCCCTTGCCCTCCATTATTGACTCCTCTCCGTTTCTGTCCACCTCCTTCTCTTCACCTCGAGAAGTTAGAGTCGATCTTCCTTCGCCGAACTCTCCCAATTAGCACCTTTCACAGAACGCTTCTTTTCTTTGGGTGAATACAGCTGAGAGGATCGGCACACAGATGGAATTCAACGGAACTCAGGCTCGAATCACCATCCTCGCTTTGATTGTAGGACTGTAAGTGCTCTGATTCAACTTCTGTTCGAGCTCTTGTTGGCAGATAACGCGCAAACAAAGAAAATTTGCTCCTCTACATGTTTAATGCAATTCAGCCTGTTCGGTCGATTTACATTCCTATTTTTTAAGTCTTGATCTTGAAGTTCTAACTTTTGGCAGGGCTCCGAGACAACTCATGTAATCGAAGAGGAGGGACGACTCGGGGTCGACAGCGAGAACGGACGATGCATCTGGAGTAGAGAACGAGGCATTAAGGAGGGACTCAGAATCAACCTTGAGAGCGAACGATGCATCTATAGAAAAGAACAAGGTGTTAAGGTGGGACTCGGTGTCAACCTCGAGACCGGACGATCCAACAACCTCGAGAATGGACTTTCGGCCCACAGGATACAGTGATGACGATTTATGGTGTGTCTCGGAGTCAACCTCAAGGTCCTCAACAGCGGATAGTTCGTGTGGAGAAGAGAACGAAGCATTAGGGAGGGACTTGGAGTCGACCTCGACTTCTACTGGAGTTGCAAGTGCTCTAGGCGGACTGTAAGTGCTCTCTTTCCACTTCTACTAGAGCTCTCTTGTTGACGGATAACGGCACAAAAAACAGAAGAAGAAATTTTGGTCATGTACATGTTTGATGCAATTCAGCATGCTTGTTCGATTTTCATTCCTATTCTTACGTCTTGGTCAGCTTAAGAGTCAGTAATTTTTGGCAGGGCCGAGAGTCAGCTCGAGAACCCGAAGAGGAGGAAGTTGGAGTCGACCTCTAGAATGGACGCTGCTTCCGGAGAACAATACGATGTGTTCTTGAGTTTCAGGGGAATCGACACGGGTAAAAGCTTCGTTGATATCCTCCACCGCGATATGGTCCGTGCAGGAATTCGCGTTTTCTTTGCCGATGTAGAACTCAAAGACGGTGGAAAAATCGATGTACTGTTGAAGGCAGTAAGGAATTCTCGAATCTGCGTACCCATCTTCTCTCGACACTTCGCTGAGAGTGTATGGTGTCTCCTTGAGGTAGAACGCATGGTAGAATGCCTATCAATACCAAATGAGAAGAAAGAAATCATCCCCATTTTTTATGACGTGACACCTGACGAAGTAAGGCTCAAAACCTATCTGTACAGTGAAGATTTACTCAAGCACAAGGGGAGGTATGAATCAAAAGTGCAGCAATGGGAAAATGCCCTTAAAGAGGTTGGCAAGATACGTGGACGGGAAATTCAAGGCAAACGGTAAATTTCTCCTCAACTTTTAATGGAAAATTGGACGAAAGGTATCCCAACTTTTTGCCTGATCATATATTTTAGGTAATCAATCTTTCTAGTTGCTCATATTATCACAATTAGTACGGTGAAAATCATGAGTTTTTATGTATGTTTCCCTTCTCACGGTAATCACAATATTTTGTACGCTAACAATCTTGTGTTAAGTTGTCGAATCAATAAGAGTATTGCAATTTTAAAATTAGACAAAGACATGATTAGAATCTTGTTCCTAAAAAAAGTGCATAATTGACATTACAGAAGTGCAACCGCGATGCATGTATCCAAAAAATGGACGCTTAAAAGTTTTTGCAGAATTTCCCTATTATGATGTATTGGAACTACAACTTTAATGAAATGAAATTATAATACGAAAATATTGAACCCATATATGTGGAAAGCCAACAATATTTATGTTTTATACGGAAAGATAGTGTTAAGTCAAGACCAATTTTTACGAAAAAAAGGTATCTACGGACAAGAAGAATGTTAGCGCTGATGAGTTGACGCGGAGAAAGAAGTTATGTAGCACCGATACGCGTATTTGGGGAATTTTTACGTATCGGATATGGTGGCGTGTCCGATACGGTGGCGTGTCCGATATGATCGGACACGCGGTCAACGTGTGTCCAAGCGTGTCTGAATGGTCAACGCTCTGGACACGCGTGTCCAGGCGTGTCCGACGCGTGTTCTCTGGTCCCTATGAAATCAAAATTGCATTTGGGCTCGTTGAGTTCAAATTCGAGTTGCAAGTTATAAATTGGAGCATTTCAGGGCCAAGTCCAGAAAACCCTCTCAATCTCTCGGGTCTTATTTACGGTGTATTTCGCTCGTTAACACAATTTATGGAGTATTTGAACTTTTTTCTAGTTTTTGACTAACATTTTCCATCAAATATGAAATAGTTATGACATTTAGATATATATGTGATGTTTAGAGTTCATAAAAATGATAATTTAAATGTATATATAAAAATATACATTTAATATATAACGTATCCAAGCGTGTTGAAAATTTCTATTTTTTGAGAAATCACGTATTGGCGTATCGTGTCCCGTGTCCCATATCGTATCGGTACTATATTGGAAAGAAGACTTTTGTAGAGCTTGTACGTATAAAAAGGGATGGGATCTCATCGGCAAAGGGGAATTTTCCTGACACTTTCTCTTGTGCAATTGTTGCAAACCACATGTGCAAAAATATCCAATTCAACTTATCATAATGCTTAATTTCGATTGGTTTAAGCTCATGAAATAGCTGAGTTATGTATCCACATGTTCCCTAGAGTCTTGTAGTCTACCATGCCTTTGACTGAAACGACATTTTCTTGCTTTGCTGCAGCCAAGGCCAAGAAATTGACTCAATTGTTAAAGTTGTTTCTGGTAAGCTTAATACAGGACACAAGATTGAGACTGAAAATTTGGTTGAAGATGTTGCACAGGTGCAAGCCATAATAAAATTGTTGGATGTTGGTTCTGATGCTGTACGTTACGTTGGCATTCATGGCCTAGGTGGCATTGGAAAAACAACTCTTGCCACATATGTGTATAACAAATTACGTTTTCACTTTGAAGGCTATTGTTTCCTTGAAGACGTTCGAACATCATCGCAACCTCATGATGGTCTTTTAAAATTACAGAAAAAACTCTTATTAGGTTTCCTCGGTTCAGAGATTATTGACCAAATTGAAGATGATTCTGGTGGGATCAGGAGGATCAAAGGTGTATTTAGCCAGAAAAAAGTACTTATCGTACTTGATGATCTAGATGACAAAAAGCAATTTGAAAAGCTAGCCGGAAAATATGATTGGTTTGCTTTAGGCAGTAGAATCATCTTCACGACTAGAAGGAGAGAATTATTGACGACTCTGGAGGAATCACCCAGTGAAAAGGGGCTAGATCAACCCCAAAGATTTTTCGGTTATGAAGTTAAAAGAATGGCGCTTGATCGTGCATCTGAGCTGTTCTGTAAGCACGCGTTCGGAAGAGTCTCTGCCGTAGAAGGACATAAACCTTTTGCAGAGAAAATTGCCCTTGCAGTGGGTAGGCTTCCTTTGTCCATCCGGGTGATAGGTTCTTATATTTCTGAGCTGAGCAACTTTGACCTGACGTCGCCTCAAATTCTAGAAATGCTATTGAGAGAGACGTTGCAGAAATTAGATGGATATGACTTTGACGAAATCCGAAAGGCATTAATGGTCAGTTATCACGGATTGAGCCAAAAGGAAAAAGAAGTATTTCTGGATATTGCTTGCTTTTTCATCAGTGAGGACCAAACATATCCGGTTATCATGTGGGATTACTGTAAATATGGTGCTAACAGTGCGCTCTCTATCCTCGAGCAGCGGTCCTTGATTAAAATTAAAGGTAATAAGCTTTGGATGCATGACCAAGTTCGAGATTTGGGGAGGCATATCGTCCTTGAAGAACATACTCCCAAATTTAGTAGGGTGTGGGAACATGATGCTGTTGTAGAACTACTGCAGAAAAAAGAGGTAAAATGCAAGATTATGTCACAAAATTTTTGTTTTTTCGGAATGGAGAAACTTGTTAGAATTTTTTTTCTTTCATTTCATAGTTAGCTTTGTTTAACTTACCGTTGGCCCCGTGAGTGTGACAGCTCTCTTTCAAAACATTTGGGTCAAAAGGTAGTGTATATAGGTGAAGCGAGACCAAATAGATTGACTAATAGTTAGCTTTGTTTTTCTAGGTTCTATAGAATGGAAAATAGTTTTCATGTGCTACAGTTGGAATTTTTAAATTACCTTCAAAGACAATTACAGTGAAGACAAAAAACTAGGAAGATTGGAATCGATATACGGATTATATTTCTCGAAAAATAGACGTGTGCCATTGCCAGTTCCCTATTGCAAAAATTGTCTATCGGTGTTCATTTGCTTCCTTTATTCGTAGCTATTGTAAGAATGTTTTTCTTTGGCACTCAATTAATCTTGAGTCTCTATTGGCAGAAAAATGAAGATGTAGAAGCACTAAGCCTGATTTCCAATGGCCGCAGCCATAACTTTCTAGATCAGGAATTAGCTGCTCTACCAAAACTACGGTTCCTTCGAGCCAAAGGCTCATATTTTTCAGGCAACTTCGATAGTGGTCTTTTGAAGCTAAGATGGCTTTCTTGGCAGACATGCGGAAAGACTTTCCAAGCAAGAAACTTTGGCTTTAGTGAATTGATCGTGCTCGACCTTTCGGATAGCGATATGGAAGATGATTGGGGCGGATGGAGCCAAATGAAGGTATGATATGCCTTATTCTATATACTTCTTTCTAATCATCACCTCATTCGCGATGATAAGGGCAAGACATATATTTTACTGCTTTGTATCATTAACTCATACCACTGACATAATGGTTGAATGCGCTCCTCATTTATGTCCCACATAAAAAATGCTTCATGTGGCTTATAACCTCGGTTCCTTAGCTCTGAAAGTTGCTTAGGCTTTGGAAATGGCGTTTCCAATAAAAGTAGCCTATGCATCAGAATATGATTTGAATGACATAAAGTTTGACTTGAGTAATAGAAAAGTCAATTGCAATCAAGTTGAGATTGATGTCATTTAACTTGAACCGCGTCAATTATCACAAGCTTATTTGGAATAGCTAAGTTGATTATTTGAATTAAGGTAGTACTTAATGCAAGCGGCTTGCTAGCCTAATTTAATGGGTAAGTATCTGTTAATTTTATGTTTATCATTTTATTAGTGCTCCTTTTACTTACTTATTTTACTTGAGTTAATGAGCGAAGGCTAGAGCTTTACATTGAATCTAGTTTTTAACTAAGGGACAAGGGACAAGGCATAGGAACTTCTGTTGAATAGTTGAGGTATTGCAAGTGGTAATGTGCATGGAATTTTGTGTTGCTAGTTGGTCTCTTGTGTACATGACCAAACATCCCAAGCCTATCGACAGTTCAATTCACCTGAACTGAACAACCTAGAACGTTAAATCCAGCGCAGTCTAGGCTATTCTAGAAAATTGATCAATACTTCATGTGAATTACATCATCTTGCTTAAAGTATATGTCTTGTTGTATGACTTCCAAGTGATCTAGGCTGAGCAAATCCATTGGTTGATAAATTTCTTCTTCACTTATGCGATTTCGAACTTCTGTTTCTTCAACTTTTCCCTCTTGATCAAACATGTCAGCAATTAAACTCGTGATCTGATTCAATCTTTGCCATTTTCTTCTTCATCAAGTTGTGCTATTTTGCAGTTACCTTAAGATTATATTGGATTACGGAAATGGGGATAATTAGTTTAACGTTACCCCAGATATTTTATGGGTTTTTTTTTCCAATTTAATACAATTTGTTTTTACCAAATTAGCTAACCCTAAAAAATATTTACTGAATTGGGTCTCGCCCAGCCGCGCAAGACCCGCTCGGCACTTAGAGTGTTGAGCAAAGGCATGCTCGGCACTTTGAGTGCCGAGCATACATTTTTGTATTTTTTAATTTTTTAAAAAGAAAACAAGAAATTATTTTTTGGGGGACCCCCCCCCCCCCCCCCGAGCTTGGTGGATTTTCTGTAGATTGAGCAATGCATTTCTATTTTTAAATTTTTTTTCTTGTTTTGTTTTAATCATTTTTAAGTTTTTTTCTTGTTTTATTTTAATCATTTTTATTATTCAATTTATTAAACGTGAGTCGATGTTCTCGATCTCCCCGTGTTTGGTCGCAGTGCCATCGGCAATTCGGCAGTTGCGCTGGCAAATAAGTCTAAATAACGGCCTTCATCGGCACTGGCAAATAACTCGAGTCGTGCATGATGATGACGCGCCTCATCGCTCTGCGACCCCATCGTCTGCTCGTTCGCTCGCTTTTCTCAGAGTCGAGGCACGTAAATATATATTTTTTTAACGTAAACATTATCCTCTGCGGCCACGTGAGCGAATGAGCGAGGCGACGGGGCCGCGGAACGATTAGGCATTTCATCATGGTCCCGTTGCCTTACTCGTTCGCTCGCTTTCCTCGAAGTCGGGACGTGTAAATATTTTTTTTTATATAAATATGATCCTCCACGGCCTCGCGAGCAAATCAGTGCGCCGCGAGAGCCAATTCAGTAAATATTTTTAGGATTAGCTAAGTTGGTAAATATTTTTTTGTATTAAATTGGAAAAACCCGATATTATATCGATGATTGACGGTTTCATTCTCTTTAATTCAATTTCTTTTCAAGCAGGGGATGACAAAACTGAAAGTGCTGGATTTAACACGTTGCACAAAGTTGACAAGGACACCTAACTTCTCTTACTTCCTGTCTTTGGAGATCCTAACACTTGCTTGGTGTCAAAAGTTGATCACAATTGACGGCTCCATCAGCAAGCTTCAACTTCTGAAAACTTTGAATATCAAGGGGTGTAGTTCTCTTGAGGATTTGCCCAAAGAAGTTGGTTCTCTTCATTCTTTGACGGAGATCGTCATGCCCCAAAATTTTCAACCATTGAAGCTTCCAGAAAGATTTGGTGATTTGACATCTTTGTCGAGTTTTATATTAGACGAGCACCCTCGAGCCAGACAACTTCCAGAGTCAATTGGAGGATTGGTGAAACTTACACGTTTATCTTTACGTGGGTGTGTGGGAATAAAGGTGCTTCCACACTCCATTGGACGGCTGCAAATGTTGGTTGAGTTGAATATAATGAAGACAGGAATAGTCGTACTACCCGATTCAATTGGAGAGCTAAAGAAACTGAGGGTGATGAACATAGGTTATACGTTGATAAAATGGTTTCCTCATACTATCGGAAGTGTGGAGATGCTTGAACAGTTATATGCCAAGAAGTGCTGGCGTCTGGGAGATGCATACCTAGAGAAGATTGGGGAGCTATCCAAATTGAAGATATTGGACTTATCATATACTTATATCCGTAGCTTGCCTAAGGAGATAGGTCGTCTCCCTCGTCTCGAAACACTTCAATTGGGTTCGATTGTGCTTAAAAAATTGACAGCTCTTCCATCAAGTTTGACGCGCCTTGAGGTTCAAGCCATTGACTTCTCTATTAGCACTGACACTTATTTCGAAAGCCTCGTTGATTTAGATTATCTGGAATTATACAGATTAAGCACCTTTTTGAGAAAGGAACCTTACTCAAGTTGGAGAAACAATACGTTAAAAATGGAATCAGCTTTCAGGAAAGTGCAACCGTTCCTTCGGCTTCCATCTAGTTTGTCAACCTTGAAACTCAAGGGCATTAGTCCACTGCCAGATTTTTCCAACCTAGAAAGTTTGACAGTTCTACGTGTCAGTGAATTTCCCGAGTCATGCTTACCTGCCTTCGAAGGCCTAAGCCATTTGAGGGAACTGAAAATAAGTAGATCTGACGAGCTCAAGAAAATACCTGATCTGTCTCGCTTGGAGAAGGTAGAGCGCTTGGTCCTCAACAGCTTGAAGAGGGTAGACCAGATTCCAGGTTTGTCGGAACTGAAATCTTTAAAGGACCTCTGTCTTTCCAGATGTCCTTTAATAGAAGAATTTGTAAGAGTGCGCAATCTTGCTAGATATACCACTCTCAGATATGCGGAAGCTTTGTGGTGATAATACGAGAAAAATGTAATAGACAACTCAAGATAAACTCGTTATACTAAACTGAAAGTATAACAATCAGAGATTATCTCATACAACTATTACAACCTATTCTCTCATACCACACACCACACTTGAAGTCTTTCTCTAGGTTGAGAAAGCTTAGAAAACAACATATAAGACTAGCCTATTTATAGGAGAAACTAAACACTCAAGACAACAATACATAATCAAACAAAAGGGAGTAATCACTCCTCCATGCTAACCACCCCTAGTAATTACTCCTCCATAGACAACACCTAATTAAATATTCTTCCAAGCCCCAAGCATTTACTCCTCCATAGACAACACCTAAACAACATTTAAATGCTTCAATACACTTATGGAGACAAGCCCTAAACTTGCATTTACTTCTCCTTGGTGCAAGTGTAATTAATTAATAATATTAGGTGTTGAACTTCAACACTCCCCCTCAACACCTAATACCCTTTACATCGTCTGCTCTAGGTTCTCGGTCTCCGGCTGCTGATTGCTCCGATTCCTGACCGCCTAGGCTTTGATATGCTTCATGGCCTGCTGGCTCCAGGTTTACGATCCTCGATCATCCACTCTAGGTTCTCGGTCTCCGGCTGCTGATTGCTCCGGTTCCTGACCGCCTAGGTTCCGGCACGATCCTTGGACTACCTGGGCTCTGATACCAATTGTAAGAGTGCGCAATCTTGCTAGATATACCACTCTCAGATATGCGGAAGCTTTGTGGTGATAATACGAGAAAAATGTAATAGACAACTCAAGATAAACTCGTTATACTAAACTGAAAGTATAACAATCAGAGATTATCTCATACAACTATTACAACCTATTCTCTCATACCACACACCACACTTGAAGTCTTTCTCTAGGTTAAGAAAGCTTAGAAAACAACATATAAGACTAGCCTATTTATAGGAGAAACTAAACACTCAAGACAACAATACATAATCAAACAAAAGGGAGTAATCACTCCTCCATGCTAACCACCCCTAGTAATTACTCCTCCATAGACAACACCTAATTAAATATTCTTCAAGGCCCCAAGCATTTACTCCTCCATAGACAACACCTAAACAACATTTAAATGCTTCAATACACTTATGGAGACAAGCCCTAAACTTGCATTTACTTCTCCTTGGTGCAAGTGTAATTAATTAATAATATTAGGTGTTGAACTTCAACAGAATTACCCAACTTATCGAAGTTGGATAAGCTACAACATCTTGAGGTAGAATGTTGTCGTAAGTTAAGACCAATTGAGGGAGTCAAGGGCTTAGAAAGCTGGAAGTTGGATAGTCCTGATCGCACTGTCCTGGAGAGATTGTTGGATGGCTCAGGAACGACCTGGCTTTGCCAAAAATTACCTATGTACGATGTGTTCCTAAGTTTCAAGGGATCAGACACTCGTTACAGCATTATTAAGTTCCTTCGCGATAGCCTGGCTAGTGGTCGAGTTTCTTTCTTCAGAGACGATGATGAATTGAGCCCTGGTGAAGGAATTGGGGAAGAGATTCAACAAGCACTCGAGAACTCTCGTATATACATACCCGTCTTCTCCATGACCTACGCTTCCAGTCAGTGGTGTCTCCGCGAACTTGAGCAAATGGTAAAATACACATCAGAGTCAAAGGGCGAGAGAAAAATCCTCCCCATTTTCTACGAAGTGAAAATTGATGATGTTAAGCTCAAAACCAATTTATACCAAGACGCCCTAAACGGGCATCAGAAGGATTTCCCTAACGAAGTTAAGGCATGGGAAGAGGCTCTGAAAGAGGTCGCAAATATCAAAGGATTAGACCTGGATACAATGAGGTAATTGCTTCTAGTTCGTGTTATTACGAAAATTAAGTAAATTAACACAAGCACCCTATAGAATTTCAATTTACCACAGTGCACCCTTTTGCATCCAATAGCTGTACACTCATGCAGATTGTTATTCTCTAGAATAATTTATGATCTTTAAGTTAAAAGGAGAGGATTTTTAAACTTTCGCACGGGCTATTCTACTAGTTTGCCGGCCAGATCCATTTAAAAAAGGAAAAAAGAATGCGTTAATATATAGCCAGCATAACAAAAATATACGCACTTTCCAAACTACCCAAAAAAGTACATGAATTTCTATTTGAGGAACGTAAAAGCCTACCGTTAAGGTTTTTGTCCATTCAAGTTGACGAATTCGCTTGAAATAGTCGGCTTTGGAAAGCCAAACATTTTTTTCTCTCTTTCCTAGTTGAAACAGAACAGTCATTGATTGAGAAGTCCAACACATGATGTCGTTATTGATTAGTGAGAGACCACGTCGTTTTGCCTCGATAAAGTTTGCTTCGCTGACATGGCCATTGTATAAATCCACACCATCAGCCACGTCAAGTATCACATTAGCTTGCGTGGATAATCAAAATCTAATGGTAGACGTTGCTGTCTATTAAGTACGTAAGTTCATGGTTAAAGATTGATCCTCTAATATGATACTACCAATTATTTAATATTACCCCCGGATTTTGAATGTTGTTAACGCTAAATTATCTCCTCAAGTTTGGCAGGCGGATCCGGTTTCATCCATTTGATAAAGAAAAGAAACTTTGCAAGCGTTCCTGAATTCTAGAGCATTTTAATTCCTTCAAGCAACACCCGTTTAACATTTAGCGTAGGTGTAGCTGTAGATGAATGGGTGTTAAAATTACAAATTTTTCTGTTACATACCATATCCGCAGGACCTCTGTGGTCGAACAGAATTGCAAAGCAGTACAGCCGCACATCTTTAATTGTCTACTTTCTCATTTCTTTCTTTTCTTTTATGCCCTGAGTCTAAAAATATTCTGGTAGGTTGTTTGAGACAACAATTAGACTGTAATTTCGATATCCTTTTACTTCCTGTATGTCCGAGTAAATTGAATTTTCCTTAACCTGTGAATTGTTGCAGCGCCGAAGACGTGGCTGAGAAGATTATTGCAGAGGTTATGAGAGCAAAAAATTTGTTAGATTTTGACTCCTGAAGCCTTCTTTAGGCTTGTTGTCAAAGAGACAATGAAAAGATCTGCTTTCTATGTAATTTAATTCCGTACAACTGTATTCTGTTGCTATTGATTGGAGGATCTTCTAATGCTTCGGCACCCTTATTTGCAAGGTTAGCATAGCTGTCTGAACAAGAATATCATTGAACTCTCATGCTTTACTGGAGGGTTAGTGAAGTTTTCACATTTGTCTTTGCAGCTGTGCCGGGAGATAGAGGAGCTTTCAAACTCTATTTCGGGGTTAGTTAAGCTCATACATCAGTGGCATATGAAAGGATATTTCATTCTCAGTTTGGCGAATCGCTGGTTGAGTTGGTTTTGCAACATCTAAAGATGGGGAAATTATCTAATGAGTCCTAAATCTATTGCTCTAATGCCAACTCAATCTTAAACTTTTCAGTTTTGATAATTTAATCATGAATTTTTGCGCTGTATTTTGAATGTAGTCATTTCGATGAATTTTTTGCCGGAAATTACTGATGTGACAGAGTACCACATAGGACGGCAATCAATGACTTGATCTCTAAGTGAAATTTGATTGGAAGCACTACATTAGAATCCCCATCTCCTAAAAGTTTATGACCTGATTCGAAGTGTCCTTTGTGCCATCAACACCCGGAGATAATTGAATACCTATTCTTGTTGTGTAGCTGGACAAAGGTAATTTAGGACTATGTAGCCTGGACACGTCTGGGAAGGGAAGTTTCGTGTGTCGGACACGTGTCGGTGTCTGACACTTGGCCGGACACGCGGTCAACGCATATCCGAACATTGACACGGGTCAACCCATGGATATGCGAGGGACTCGCGTGTCCTGGGCTAAGATGGTCAATGGTCAAATTCTAAAAGACCAAACCATGACCTAATTTTTCGCCTCTACAATCTCTCTCTGCTCTTGTCGCGCGTCTCCTCTGATTCCTCTCTTTCTTGCGCTGTGTCTGTTGCTGCTCTCACTTTGTCGCCTCATGTCCCCTCAACACCTCTTGCCGCCTCATGGCCGCCGGCCTCACCTCAGCCCTCAGCTCACCTCCTCGCCTGCATCGCCTCGTCTTGTCACTTTAGCTCGCCTCCTCCCCTCATCTCCTCGGCTGGTCTCCTTCAAGCTCTCTGGCTCTCCCCGCCCGATCTCATTTGCTGCTCATCATTCGACTGTGGTGATGTGGGTTTGCTCTGCTGAACACGAAAACCAGGAATTTTTTGGTTTTTGGTTTTTTTTTTTGGTTTTTTTTTTCTGTTTAGTGGTCGACTATGGTGCTGTGCTGTTCTGGATCTTGATTTTTTCCGTTATAGTGATATATGGAAATGTCACAATTGGACAAGTCTACCCTGTAAGTTGATTCTTTTTCTTCTTTATCAGAATGTCAGTTAATTCTCTAAGCTTCTGCTTTCCGCTTATTATTGAACATTAAATTTAATGGTGGAATATAGATTGTCAATTGCTTATTTCTGTCTTCAAAATTTATGAATTATTACAATGAAAGGTAGTTGAATTTTCAATTCGAAAGGTTGATATTAACAAATGATGAATCATCATTTTTAGTGTAAATTAATTTTATTTAGTTGTGGAATCATTAAAAATGGAAATTAATCGTGTATATTATATATAAAAATATATATTTAATATACGACGTATGACGTCCCGAAATCCTGACTCTTGTAAACAGTGAAATTCCAATAGTTGTATGTATATGAATTTCATTTTGGTCGCCCAAAGTTATATTTCGAGAATTTAGGAATTGGAAGTTTCTAAAATGCCCTGGCCAAGATTGGAAGTTACTAAAGTGCCCTTGGATATTTTGATGGACAAAGAACAAGTTTAATAATAGAAGTGGCAGTCAAGGTTTGCAAAGAATAGAAGAATAGCTCTTGAAGTTCAAAAATCCCTGAAGCTCGTCGCCGGTATTTTGTGGAATTTGTGTAAGGCTCGAAACCACGTGGTGTTCCAAAGGAGAAAACAAGATCCGATCGCGGTGGTTGTGGAAGCCATAGCAATCCAAATTAGCTTCAAAAGATGGAACAAATTGAAAAACCCAAATGAAATTCAACAAGAAAACTTACCGTCAGCTTGGTCTCCACCGAAGAAGGGCTCGATGAAGATTAATGTAGACGGATCACTTGCCGTGAGGTCATCTGCTAGAACCATAGAGGGGATTTGCAGAGATGAGTCGGGGAAGACGGTCGATGGATTCACCAAGGAGATCTGGGCGTCTACGATCTTGCAATTGGAAACCCTAGCTTTGTTTGAGGCATTGAAGAGGTTGGGGCCACGAACGGAAGTCTCTTGTACTTTGGAGTGAGACAACTTAACCTTGATAAGCTCTCTCACAGATCAAGTCAAGCCACCATGAGAAGTGAGTGCTCTTATAACTGAGTATAAGGCTTTAATGGGCTTGTTTAAAGACATCTGAGTAATACATTCCGCTAATGGCCAATCGTGTAGCGGATGATAGGAATCGCGCACCGATTCCAGAAAAATATCTTAAGCAAACAATATGCACTAGCGGAATATAATAATAAAAGAACAGAATCGAAAGAACACATTAGAGAATTTGTTATCGAAGTTCATCTAAACCTGGATTACATCTCCGCGCAGAGGCACTCTGCGAATCCACTAGTTTTTGAGAAAAGTAGGAATACGACTACTAATATTCTCACAAGATAGAAAAGAAAAGAAAACGAGAACTCTTGCTAATTTCAAGGCCTCTCTTTTCCTTTCCTCCCTTTCGCTACTTTGCGCTTCTCTTTCTTTTTCTTTTCTGCTCTTACGACGGCTACAACCCTTACATCTCTTATATAAGAGGTATAACTTTTAAACTAGGAGCCAAAAAAGGACAAAAGACTAAAAAGCCCTTAAGGATATATTTTCGCTTCACACGCCACCAATCTTCCATTAAAAACAAATATATCTGACGCACCAAGCAACTTTGCATCCATTCTTTTCAAAAACTAGTAACTGGAACTTGTGCCTCTACGATACTTCTCATCAATTAACATGGAGTAATGCCAATAGTAGTAGTACATAAATCATGCTTCTCTTTGTCTACTAACTTCTTAAACATGTCAACTGGATTCTTAGAGCCATCAATCTTCAGTAGTGTTAGCTCGTTATCTGTCACGCCCCGACTCTCGAGCTCGCGACATCACTTGCCAAATAGCCACTAGGTCACGAAGGATAGCGTCCCAGGCGGACAATCGACCTACTATCATATGACGCATGCGGAACGTGCAACTTCCAAAACAATAATATCAGCATGGGATAGAGAAGCAGAAACAATCAGTCAGATAAAACAGAAGCACTAAACAGATGGGAATAGATGATCTATGACCTTACAGAGCTACCAGCTAATATGTACAACCCCATGCTTCGGGGCGGCCCTCTAAGACTCTCAAAAAGATACAGGAGTCGGGGTAAGGTCAACTCTCATCTACTCCAAAAGGGTACTCCCACAAAAGATCCTCCAACAGCCCAAAAAGATCACGATTAAGTCTAGTGATCGCGGCGGTCCAACGGAGGAGCCGGGTTGTTGGGATCGTCATAAGAACTATTACTTGACTGTACAGAAGGGGTTACAGACTCCTCGGGCTCGTCCTCAGGCTGCGTGCCGGGTTCGGGATCCACTACCTCTCCGTCGGGCGTGTCGATGTCCATCGGGTCCCAGGCGGGGGCATTAGCGACCCCCTGAACAGGTGGCCCCTCAAACCCACGAATCGGGCCGTAGAGATCCACCCCGTCACGAAGGTACCAGGCCTTGAAGAGATGAGCCACCAGGAGTGGCATCCCCTCATCGACCCATACAGTCGTGACGTGACGCTCCCAGACTTGATTCGTACCCAGCACCGGATGAGACGTGACATCGTGAGACGAGTGGGTAGGGGTACCGAATCGTACGGGCCTTTCCATTACTTTGGACCTGAAATGTTAACCCACGACGGGGTGAGAAATAAATCTCAGTGAATCAAGCCTAAGCTCAGTTAGGACATTGATTCGCCCAGAATATACTAAGCACCACAACCAACATACAGTTCAGTCCCATAACTCAACAAGATATAGTAAGAACATATTAAACAACCCATCAAGGCATCATACAATTCACTTATATCAGATGACCCACGCCATGGGCGTGATCCAAAACCACAACGCGATCCAGCACTTTAGTGCGATCTAGCGTGTTTTCGGTAGAACCGGACTACGTCTCTTTTCCCTCTCAACGACGGCTACTACAGGCGGTGTATCCAGTGCACCCAGAACGGCACCAGCAAGTAGGCATCCCAAAACGGGGCGTCGGTCCATCACAAGCAGCGACCGGCATCCGATAATTCCTTAAGACCGTACGTCTGGCACGGGGCATGAATTACCGTGTTTCTGGCAAGTCGTTTACAATAGGTACGATAAGTGAACAAACAGTACCAAACGAACTTGCTAGGTACTCGTCATCTGTCCCTCATATAACCACACAATTCACACTTGGCAATCGATTCATTAATTATCTTTAATTAATGCCAAATACTCATATAGACATGCTATCAGACTCGACCCACGGCCAATCAAGACATTCAGTCGGGCATGTCAACGAGGTAATCAAATCCATGAGGTTAATGACTAAATCACGAGCAACCAATTCAATCAGGCATTACCAAACTCAATTTGTGCCATGACAATTATTAACCCGATTGATTTAACACGCCCAATCGTTCACTCGTAATTGACCCCCAATCAACGAATTATCACCCAATCAGTCAATCACTAAGTTTATCACAATTAACCACAGATAATAAAATCACCCCAATTAATCTAATCGATCGGCCATTTAACCTAGCCCAATTTCTAACTAAACCGGCCTCAATCGAGTACCCAAATTTCATAATCGACTAATCTTAGGCGCAATTAGCGCCCTAACCAAGGGTTAGAGTCAACTCACTGAGAGAGTGAGCTCGGGTGGTCCCGACGGTCGACGGCGACGGCGGCGGCGACGGCGGTTCTTGGTAACCAAAGAGGTTAACCGCGCGGCAACTCGGACCCAAACTTCGGGGACACCTCAGAAAGGTCCCACGAGGTCGCCGAGATAGGTGGCCGGCGACGGAGCTCCGGCGAACGGCGGCTGGCGGACTGAACAGAACAGGGTCAGTGCATAAACAGGGCAAAACAGGGCTATTCCGAGTGGTTCTCGATCCCACGAGTTGCGACAAGGCCGGCCAAGGGTCTAGGACTCACCTAGGGTCGGAGGGGATCAGCTAGGACCGACAAAGGGCAGCGGAAGGCGGCGGAAGGCGGCGGAGCAGCCACGCACAGAACCGGCAGAAAACAGGGCAACTCGCGGCCGAAATAGGGGAGGTGATTAGCGGCGGTTCACGAGCTCCACGGCCAACGACGAGCTTCCATGAGCTGGGGGAAGTAAGAGGGAAGTCAGAGGAGTTGATTGGAGGTGGTGGCGAGCGGCGGGGCCATCGGCAACGGCCGGGGTCGAAGAAAAACCGAACCGGGCTCAAAACAGAGCACCAGTGGTTTCAGAGCTCACCGTGGCGACTCCGGCGGACGACGGGAGGCGGGACCTGTTCGGGGCGGTCGAGGGAAGGCTGAAGGTCGGTCGTGAGGTGGTGGCCGGGTCTGGTGGCGCCACGACCGGTCGGGAAACGAGCTGGACTCCTCGGGTCAGAAAACCCGAAAACAGGGCCTGACTTCGCCGAGCTTCCCCGCGGTGTCCGGCGGCGAACGGCGGCCTGGGCTGGACGACGACGACGACAGGGAGTGGCTTGAGGTGGTGGTGGCTGGCTGTGGGCTGGTGGTCGCACAAAATCCACGAGGAAGGGAAGAGGAAGCTCGGCCGTGCGTCGCTCAAGCGGAAAACCGCAGGAAAAGGAAGAGATGAAGAAGCAGCGGCCGAAGGGTGAGGGGAAAGAGGGAAGCGACGTGAGCTGATGGGCTGCATGGGGAAGGGAGATGGTGGGGTCCAATTGAAGACTTTGGGGTCTTCTTATCCCTTAGCTTAATGTGTTTTGTCCTAAGCAAATTGGGGTAGGGGTAAAATGGTAATTGGCCATGCCGAGACTGAGATGAAATTTTGGCGCACCGGACGAACAGAAAATTTTGCAATTTCACTGGCTAGGCTTGATTGGGATTAGGTTCGGCGCGAAAGTCGAAATTCTAATTTGTAAAAGAATAAGGAATCGAACCTAATTTAAAACGATCGAAACTTCGGAATTCGTCCAAATTATTGTCACTTCGGTCCTAAAGGTCCAAAATATTTATCGACTATTATTCCATATAATATCCTTATATTGAATTCCGAATCTTACAGAAATTGAGATTTCCAGGACGTCACATTATCTTTCAATGCTGACTTGATAAAGCGACAACGCTTCTGATATGTCTAGTCCTTGAGTGATAAGCTGCATTCTTTACTAAGTGCACTGCACTTTGATTGTTACTTTACAGTATGCTCTCTGGCTGCTTTCGATGTAATTTCTCCAAGTAATCTTATAACCACATGATTTCTTTATTAATAGAGCCACCATTTTCTGTAGTTGAGATACCCAACTTACTGCTGTACTTGTAATTGTAAAGACATATACAGTTGTACTATTACCACTATCTCGATCTCCCGTGTCGTTATCCCTTTCGATTTTTTCAAAAATTTAACCGACTTTCCATTAAAGATCGATTTTCTGTAAATAGCGAATCAGACCTAAGCGGTGATAGGTCAGATTAGCTAAATCTAGAAATTTTTTGATGAAAATTCGGGTTTCGACGTTCTAGATCACAAAAGGCCATCCATTGGATTTTCGAAAACATTTACGTTTTGCTTAACCCCTGCATCAAAACATGCGAGAATGGATTTATTTCAGATATAAAAAAAATCAGCATGTCAAGTCAAAATAACAAGCAATCCAGCCATGAATCAACCACGAACACACTTGCATTATTTCTCAAGATGTCGAATGTTACCATAATTGAAGATGAAAACCGGGGCTGACTTGACTAAGGAACGTCACCAGACAACGAGCGACTACGGAACCAGGCATGAACATGGGCGATGACGGCTGAGCAGAGGCGACAACAGCAACCACAGAAACGGAACAGCGACAGAGGCGACGCTGGAGAACACAGGGAAAGGGTCGACGGTTGGCGTCGAGACTCAGGTGGTCGAGCAACAAGATGGCGAAGTAGCAGCGGCGTCGGACCAGCAGCAACAACGATAATAGAGAGGATGTCGGGCAGCAGGGTAGAGTACGAACGGCGGTGGCGTCGGGGGCAACGCACGGCAGTCTGAACAAGTAGAGCGACAGTAACTTGCACCGAGAAAGCAGTCGTCGAGTGGGGAACAGCAACGGGAGGAACTGATGGATTTTGTGGAGTCTGATAAAGGAAAATAAAAAGCAATATTAAGCGTAGATATTGCGTAGATATTCTACGTGGCATATTTGTAATTTACTTCTCAACTTTGTATGCCCTAGGCTCCTGTTATATATTGGGGCGATATCTTTTGTATTTGTGACGCTGAAAATTGATAGTGGAGAGATTGCCTAGTGTGACACCGTGGTTTTTTCCCTTTCTGATTTAGAAGGGTTTTTCCACGTAAAAAATTCTCTTGTCTTCTTCTTCTCTACTTTTTCCTTCTCTTCAAAGATTCGTGTTCTTTACAATTGGTTGTCGCGACCCTCTTCCGGAGCTCGAGGCGGGAGCGGAGGGCTAATGGGCCGCCCGATCGCTGGCTGGATCGGACGCGGGCCTCTCCCAAGGTCCATTTCCCAAATCGCAACTGTTGGATATACGTGGTCGACCTTCAGTGTGGTCTAGTGACATGTGATGAGTGTACATGTCAAGGAGTCTCCACCAATCGTTTCGTGGAGGGTACGATCGGAAACCCTATCGAATAGTTGGGAGTGGTCTATTCGATTCTGCGGAAACCAGAGAAGTGGGTTCGGGGACTTAGTTACGCCAACCGTCTAAGTTGACGCCCTTTCGGTACCTAAACTGAATGGTTTATCTGATCCTAGGATTTCATACAGACGAGTGGGGTATAGATCCTAAAACTAGGAGTTCATGCAGATGGGAATTACTACCCTACCAATCACAATCAATGGAAATAAGTGCGCAAATCAAGGATCCAGTACATGCGGATAAAACACATGAAATCAGCGTGGTATCCCTAATGAGGCCCTATTAGCCTAGAGAAGTATCAATCAAGGCTTAGGAATGATTTTGGCATGATTTGCCCATGAGGGGCAGAATCGTAATTTTGAATGATTCGGGGAAATTTACCCTTTAAAGGGTAAATCTGTCATTTTAGACGAATTGGGAAGTCAAAAGACAATGGAAATAGGATTGGCCATCAATCCAATCCATTTCCTATTTTTCGGGAATTTCCAGGATTTTTCTGGAATTTTCAAGTGATTTTACCCTTGGAGGGGTAAAGTCGTCATTTTGGACAATGATGAGAACTGAAAATCTCAAATATTAGGGTTGGTCGTCCACCTGACTCAAACCCTAACTTCAAGCAATTTTCAGAACTCGATTGAGACAAGAAAGACGATTTTCCCATTAAAGGGCAAAATCGTCATTTTGAGAAAAGAGGCGGGACTCGAAAACCCAAACCTAAGAATTGGTCGTCTAATCGACCTTAATTCTCACCTTGGCATTATCGGCCTTATCTAGCATGCACAACAGAGGCGACTTACCCCTAAAGGGTAATGTCGTCAAGTCTCGGAAAATTGGATAATAAACCCCAAAAATAGGGTTGACCAGTTGTCTGTGGTCAACCCTCGATTTTTGGGGATTTCTGGAATGTCTAGGATTTTTCACAAATTTTTCCACATTTTTTTGGAATTTTCTGGAATTTTCTAGCATTTTTTGGATTTTCTGAAATTTTTCCGATTTTTTTTTATTTTTTAAAATCATTTTTTATTTTTTAATTAAAAAAAATATGATTCGGACCGGGTCGATCCGACCCACTCGGGTCGGAACCCGGCCCAGACCCGGATCCGTGAAATCGAAGACCAAAACGACGCCGTTTGATGCTTTTTTTTATTTTTGAATTGTCGAATTTGATCTAACGGCCTTCATGGCGCCGCGTGGCTGACTCAGGGTCTTCGGATTGACTTACCGAAACCTACGGCTCAGATTGAATGAAGACTCGACCAGGGCCGTTTGATCTAATTACTTAAATCTACGGCCACGATTAGAACGTGGAACCTGATCTGAGCCGTCTATTTTCATTAACCTAAAACGACGTCGCCTAATCCTTCCTCTAAACGGCACCGTTTCTTATTCTGATTGATTTTACGATTAAAATCATTTTCGAATAATCCTAATTTCTAATCGGACGGTCATCATTTATTAGATTCGATTATTCTCGGCCGTTGGATTCTTTTATTTGAATAACAAACTCAACGGCCATGCTGACTGGGCTAACACGTGGACTAATCATGGGATGACATCTGGACATTTGACTAGTTGACCGCGCCATGTCAGCTTCGTCTTCAACCTCGCGACTCCGGCGGAATGGACGTCTGTGGTTCTCCGATGATGATCTGACGATGAACTCTCGATGAAATCTCATGAAACTGACGGGAATCGATTCGCAATCATCTCTATCTTAACATATCTTAGAATCGAGGCAACCTACTTGCAGAATCGAGAGTATCGCGCGAACTGCCGAGTACGGCCATGGAGACTCAATCGCACAGGTTACGCTAAATCAGATCAATTCTTTCACGGATTAACATGACAGGAGGTTCAGGAGACTTACCTCAGGCTCCGATTGAGCCCGTTCGACCCAGGTTTGGCTGGGCAAGAATCGGCTGTGGAGGTTAAGTGTGAAGACTCGATTCAGGGGTTGTGAACGAAATCGATGCAAAATCAAGACGCGAACATGGTCAGTGATGTCCAAGGAACGAAAGGCACACACTAATTGTATGAATGATTAAGGAATGCGCGAATCGCCATGAAAGCTTGAAGAAAAACTCGGGACTGAGACTCACCTGTTCTTGCGATTTCACTGGGCGCGGCCGGCGGCGATCGCTTCAGGGGACTCTGGGCGATCTCTCAGCGACCTCGTGGAGCTTTGGTTTTGCCTCGGAAGGCCCAACCGGCGCTCTGCAATTTTGAGCTCCAACCTTCGACCACCGCGAGGGAAGGTGAGCTCTTTCTCTCTCTTTCTTTCTCTCTCTCGATTCAGTTTCTTCTCCTCGAACTGAATCTAACCACCTCCCTCTTCGCGAAGGCCTGTTAGCTTATATAGCTTGTTTGATTTTTGGCGCCGAACGGTGGATCTCCAACTGACTTGGTTTGGCACGTGTAGTTACGTGCAATTGGGTCAAAACGAAGTCGGGGAAGATGGGCATTTCGCTCAGTCCCTTTTGGTTCCGCGGTAAGCTTCATTTCGCACGAATTTGGCAAGGATTTGAGCTGTTTTTTGCCTTTGTTGACTTTTGCAGGTCCGAAGGTTTGACTGGCCGATTGCTCCCTCCTCCAGCGACGTCGGATAGTGCCGTCGATGTCAATCGACGGGGGAAGATGAGAGGAACAAAACGCCCACCGTTCCTCTTTCAATTAGTTGCGAATTGACCTTCAATTTGGTCTTGGAAACTTAGTCAGTCATTGTTCATCTGCACGGAGGCTCAGCGGGGAAGATGACACTGTTCTGGACCGGTTCAACCGGTCTGACCGGTCTGAACCGGTTCCGAACAGGATTTTTCAAATTAATCCCAAATTAATGGGAAAATTTTGCAATTAAACCTCAAAATCGAATCTAGAGCATGAATTCTATCTAGAATTGTGGTTTTGCCCAAAAGTTTTCATCAATTTCTACAAAACCCCCAAATTCCAATTTAATTGGAAGTTGGGGATTGTATAATTGAGGGTGCAAATGATCAAATTGGGTCAAACCACCTATGCCAATCGATTTAAAATGGTGAAATCCATTGGGTAGCATGTTTAATTTGCAATGATAGCCCTTGAATTGAAAGTAATTTCAATTATGCTTAATTTCAAGGACTAAAATACAATTTCAGTATATAATTTTGTCAAATCCGTGCAATTGAGCAAATTGCGCAAACAATTGGGCTAAATCGAAATAGGGGATAGTTAGATTGAATGTCAAGATCTTAAAAAAATGCCAAAATTGCAAATTAAAAGACTCAATTGTTATTTTTTCTTCAAATTCAATACTACGGGTTACAAAGGAACACCTAAAATTGAATCTGATTTTGGATTTTTTGTGAGGTCAAAAATACAAGGGATTAAAAAGAAAAATATTGGATATTTTTCCATATTTTTGTGACCTCAAATGCTATTTTTCTTGATTTTTTAAGTATTTTTCTATTTTCCAAAAATACTAAAAAATATGAAAAATGTGAAAAATTATTTTTTGGTCAAGAATGGCTCCTTGGGCTTGGCCAAGGCCACCAAAGTTGATTTTGTAATTTTTTGACTTTTTATAAATTTTTTGTGATTTTTCAAAAATAAAACTGAAAAAACCTGGTCAAAAAATCAGGTGTCAACAGCTGCCCCTCTTTGAGAGGAATCTCGTGAGAGGTTTCGCTCAAAGACAGGTGACACCTGAGTCTAGACCGACTCGACTGGGGAAAAGAAAATTGAATCTTGACACTCAATCTTTCTTGTCCCACTGGTAAAGGCTTTGCTCTTCATTCTTTTGCTGACGTGAGAGAGAAAGTAGAGAGACCCACCTGTTACTTACCTGTTGATCGCCTGCCTGATGCTCGTGTGGCCTGCGCGGTGTATAGCGGGTTCTAGTGAATACCTAGGGACTCGTCTTTTGATCATCCTAGGGCGATTAAACTCTAGCCTGTATGGTAGGCCGTACCAGAATGGGATTCCTACACTTGACAGGAACGTGTGAATGACGCACCCAGTCTCTTAGGGATTGTCGGGGTTTTGATCCGTATGGTGGATCGGACCATGAATAGGACTCCTTTCTGCTAGGAACCTATGGATGACGCACCCAGTCTCTTAGGGATTGTCAGGGTTTTGATCCGTATGGTGGATCAGACCATGAATAGGACTCCTCTCTGTTAGGAACCTATGGATGACGCACCCAGTCTCTTAGGGATTGTCAGGGTTTTGATCCGTATGGTGGATCAGACCATGAATATGACTCCTTTCTGTTAGGAACCTATGGATGACGCACCCAGTTTCTTAGGGATTGTCGAACATTTTAATCCGTCAGGGGGATCAGGCCTAGAATAGGATTCCTTTCTGCTAGGAACCTATGGATGACGCACCTAGTCTCTTAGGGATTGTCGAACATTTTAATCCGTCAGGGGATCAGGCCGAGAATAGGATTCCTTTCTGCCAGGAACCTATGGATGACGCACCCAGTTTCTTAGGGATTGTCGAACATTTTGATCCTATATTCTAAGGAATTAACTAGGATTTATGCAAATGAGGTGTGCCTAATCTTGAGGCTTTACCAAATGGGCTATTCTGGGTTTAGGGGTTACCTAGAACCTCACAGAAAGCAGATTCTGAAAATTGTCCTTTCGACACGCGAGGCGTTATTCTGGGATTTGGGGATTCCAAGTATCCTGCAGAAAACTTAAACTTGCAAAAACTTTGGTAAGATTCTTCTGGGATCTAGGGGCTACCTGAGATCTCGCAGAAAGACTATCTTGAATGTTGTCCTTTTGACATTGAAGGTGACATTCTGGGACCTGGGAGCTCCAGGTATCCTGCAGAAAGTTCAAACTTGAAATATATTCTTCACAAAAGAAGTAGCATTCTGAGATCTGGGGATACCAGGGGTCCTACAGAAGCTTGAACATGTAAACTCTTTCTTACCAAGAGAGGTTGTGTTATTCTGAGATCTGGGATTGCCAGGAATTCTGCAGAAGTTTAAACATGTAAATTGTTTCTTACCAAGAGTGCTGCAAGCCATTCTGGGAGCCGAAGTCATCAAGAATCTTGCAAAAGCTCCAACCTGAAAATTTTCTTACCAAAGGCACATCAATGGTCTTTAAGTGATATGTGATGTCAAACTGACAGCACTTTATGACTTATATCATAGTCATGAAAAAAAATTTCAATGAATGTATTACGAGGTTGGAGGTTATCCAAAACACCTTGCAACATACGGGAGTGATCAAAAGTTCCTTGCGGGGAAAGTTTGAATCAAACAATCTGAAATTACCAAAAGAGTTTGGTTAAAATGTCCAACGGAGTATTCTCATCAATGAGGACTTCTCACCGTTTTGAGGTAATGGTCTTTTACCAAGAATGCACTCGAACTTCCTATCAAACCTGCGCCTAGGGTTCAGGATCATTCGCAGTGAATACACCTCGATCGGTCAGGAGGACTTCCAAGGGACCGTAATGTTGGGCTTGGTCAACGGTTTTCAAAGGGGGACTTGCGTGCAAGTCAAGGCTTTCGAAGAGAAGTCTTCAACGTCTGCTCCAGGTTTACAAGTCAAGAAACCTGCGAAATGAGAAAGAAATAATCTTGCTCGAACTTCTTCGAGCTAAGCTTAGACATTAAACCCTATGTCAATCCAAGTGCCTTAATCAGAAAAGGCTTTTCAGGGTTGTAACGTAGGTAGGATTGGGGACCAAAAAAGGCTTGTTTTTGGCTTAGAATATGCGAAGGGTCTAACATTGGTGATCACTGCAGGTTTGCCGCCGATCTTGTCCCTTCTCGTCCAAAGAGCGTCTTTAGTCTTTGAAGTGCATATTTGTCTTTAGAGAACGTCTCTCTCATGTCAAGACGGCGTCAACATCTTGTCTACACTTTCGTCATCTGAGTGTGACATGATTTGGGAGCATCTTTCGCAGTCTAGCTCCCTTGGAATTTTTCTTTTACAATCAGATCTCACTAGTGACCTATACAAAGGTATCATGCCACCTTTTGGCATTTACAAGATCAAACACATGATTCACAAGTGTACAAGTATTTGGATGGGCATTGGCCTTGCTTTTACCAGGCACTTTGCTTTTTCTTGATGCCCAAGATTAAATTTTTCTCTCTTCTTTCTTTTTGAGACCCCATCTTTTCTTTTCTTTTGGGGATCAGAATTTTCAAATGAATGTGCTAGATGTATAGCTTGAATCTCAGCACTCGAACATTAATCTAGGAATTTTTCACAAATCCTGTGTTTTGAACTCTTCCGCTCTTGAAGTGACGTCGTTTCCACCTTGGAATATGCAATGATCACCAACGGGTTTGTGAAATGAACGTATAGGCTCAATTGGGCAGTGCAAAGGGTAAAAGTGCATATGATAGAGAAACGAATGCTTTTCGTCATCCTAAAGCACCTGAATTACCATAGAAGTTAAAATGACAAGCAATACACGAAGATTGATGCAAGTCTGAGCAAGAGAACTTCTAACCATTTACCTCCTGATACCTCTGGATGTACCTCCAGTTTTCCCCACTGTGGGGTGGTTCTTGACAGGGGTATAGAATGAAATCGTCGTTCAAATGGTTATCAATGGTCACCTGTAGTGTTTATGATAGAGAAACGAATGCCTCCGTCGTCTCAATCCATGTAATCACTGCGAATAACCCTTACGTCCGTAGGTTAAGGTCTCGCTATCCTTATCATTCCACTTATCTCTTAAGTGTGTATGGGACGTGTTTGGACCAGGCTTGCCTCTTGTCTGAGGAAACATCCTTTTGAATGATTTAAACAACTTTTGTTTGGAAGAGTTCATTTTGCTTTCTCCAAAACTTACCCTCCAAGGGGATTTATGATGCACAATGCATATTTCAATCATGTTCGGATAACCTCCAAGTTTAAACATGAATGCCAATGACATGACTATGAGAATTTTGCGTCTTTCTAGACATGAGATTTGAATACATGCTAGATTCCAAGAAGCCTTCAAATTCTATCAATAAGGATTCCGACAGTCTTGTAAACCTAAAAGATTAGGGAAGGAATACTTTCCTGCCCAGCGCGGCTAGGGATTCCTGAAAAACATAAAAGGAATATGTCAGTGTATGCTCTCGAATTTCAGAAAATTAGAACGATACACCTTACCCTTGATCATGCATTCCAATGGAAGTGGATAGATTCGCGAAAATCTGCATTTTTCTTAACAACACAAGATGGTTAAGTTGTTCTAAAATTTCTTAAAATTCTCAGTCTTTGGAGAAGAAGACGTGCACCTGACCACCATGACGTTAGGTCTCCTTGATCATGCGTTCCAACTTATCGCGACCCTGCTTCCTTGGATCCTGCAATATTGAACACATACTAATGTATGCATAGATGCATGACATGCTTATGCAAAGACTATCATGAAGAGTAGGCTCAATTCGAGGCAGGGCATATGACCGGAATCTGATTTTATTTCAAGGGTAATATTTCTTCACAGCATCTGAATTCACAGGGTGCCCCAATTCTTCTCCCTCGGAGTTTACAAGAATTAATGCTCCTCCCGTGAGGATCTTCTTAACAATGTAGGGGCCTTCGTAATTTGGAGTGAATTTTCCCCCTGGATGGGTAGTACTTGGCAAAACTTTCCTAATTACCAAGTCATTTACTTCGAAGTTTCTGGTCTTGACCTTTCGATTGAACGCCCTGGCTACCCTCTTCTGGTAAGTTTGTCCATGGCAAATGGCTTTAAGACGTTTCTCATCTATTAAGTTCAGCTGTTCATATCTGTGCTTGAAATACTCTGACTCAGAGAGTTTATCTTCGGATAAGATTCTCAAAGAGGGAATCTTAACTTCTACTGGTAGAACTGCTTCTGTCCCATATACCAAACTATAGGGAGTTGCCCCTGTAGAAGTCCTGATCGACGTTCGGTAAGCCATCAAGGCGAAGGGCAGCCTTTCGTGCCAATCCCTGTAGTTTTCTGCTGTTTTAGCCAAGATTCTCTTGATGTTTTTATTGGCTGCTTCCACTGCCCCATTCATCTGTGGGCGGTAAGGAGATGAATTCAGATGTCGGATGCTAAAGTGATCCAGCAGATCATCGACAATCTTGTTGTTCAGGTTAGACCCATTATCTGTGATGATCGCTTGAGGGGTACCATACCGGGATATGATATCTCTTTTGACAAATCTTGCCACATTTCTTGCAGTGACATTCTTGTAAGAGCTGGCTTCTACCCATTTGGTGAAGTAATCAATCGCTACCAAGATGAAGCGATGACCATTCGAAGCCACAGGATTAATAGGCCCTATCATGCCTATCCCCCACATAGAGAAAGGCCAAACTTCAGACATTTGGTGTAGTTCGTTCAGGGGTGCGTTAATCTTATCCCCGTATATTTGGCATTGGTGGCATGACCGGACGTGCTGACAGCAGTCTGATTCGATGGTCATCCAATAATAACCTAGCCGCATGATCTTCCGGGCAAGGAGGTGGCCGTTCATGTGAGGCCCACACGCACCCTCATGGATCTCTTTCATGAGAATATTTGCTTCTTTGGCACCTACACATCTTAACATAGTAGAATCAAACGATCTCTTGTACAGAATTTGTCCATTGAGGAAGAACTTGCTGGCCATCTTGGTTATGTATTTTCGGTCTCCTGACTGGCATCCTTCAGGGAATTCCCTTTTCAAGAGGTAATTCTTGATGTCATAGTACCATGGCTCTCCATCACATTCCTCTTCGATTAGCATGCAATAAGCTGGCTTTTCAACAATGCCGATCCTCAGAGGTTCTATATCCAACCCTTCAGTCGTTTGTAACATCGAGGCTAGGGTGGCTAATGCATCTACGAATTGGTTGTGAGACCTTGATAGGTACTCGAATGACACTTCTTCGAACTTGAGTATCAATTCTTCAAGGTATTCATGGTAGGGGATGAGTTTTGCATCTTTCGTCTTCCACTCCCCTTGTGTCTGTAGAATAATGAGCATGGAGTCTCCAAAGACCTGCAATCTAGGTATCTTCATGGAAAGGGCCAGTCGTAGGCCTAGAATGCATGCCTCATATTCTGAAATATTGTTGGTACAAGGAAAAGTTATCTTTGCCGCGACAGGGTAATGTTGACCATCTGGGGATATCAGTACTGCCCCAGTGCCTGCCCCTGATAGGTTAACAGCACAATCGAAATACATGATCCACTTATCCTCTGCTAAGTTCAGAATTCGGCCTTCTGTGTTCGTTACTTCAGGGGATTCAGTGCTCGATGGGTTTTCTGCCAGCATGTCCGCTATAGCTCTTCCTTTTACCGACTTCTGCGGAGAACATTTAATGTCAAATTCAGACAACATTACTTGCCATTTTGCCAGTTTCCCAATTAAAGCGGGTTTCTCCAGGAGGTATTTGACGGGGTCGTTCTCTGTTATGAGCTGAATGTGATGATGTAGGGTATACTGCCTTAGTCTTCGTAGTACCCATACTGCTGCTACGCAGGCCCTTTCAACTGGTATATATTTTGCTTCAGATGGCGTGAATTTCTTACTCAGGTAATAAATGGCCCTCTCTTTTCCATCTATCGGGCTTGTCTGGGCAAGTAAGGCTCACAAGGACTCTTGTCGTATGGTCAGGTATAAGGTCAATGGGTGACCGGGAATTGGTGGCACAAGCACCGGTGGTGTGATCAAATAGTTTTTGATCATTTGGAATGCCTTGCTGCACTCGGCGTCCCACGTTATTTTCGCGCCTTTCTTAAGCAATTTGAAGATTGGCTTAGCCACATCAGACAGCTGATTGATGAACCTGGCAATATAGTTCAATCTCCCTAGAAGGCTTCTCACTTCTTTTACTGTGGATGGAGTTGATAAATCGTGGATGGCCTGGATTTTTGAGGGATCAATCTCAATGCCCCTGTTGCTGACTATGAACCCAAGGAGTTTCCCGGATCTTGCCCCAAACACGCATTTGTTAGGGTTCAGCTTTAACTTGTATTTGCGCAGGCGCTCAAATAATTTTCTTAATTTTCGAAATGGGCCGCGTTACAAGATGTGCTATTTGGACCAACGGCCGGAGATCCAAAGGCGTTTTCTTATGCGTTCAATAAGGAAAGAAAATACAGTGAAATGCAGAAAGTTCTAAACGCAGTATTTAAAGATGAAGGAAGAGTCTATTTACTCAGAAGAAGTGGCTTCACTGTCCAACCACTCCATGATGACATTCACAGAGTCATCTTCGAGAAAAGGATTTGTCAGATCTGGTTCCATCGGCGAAGTGATACCCTCTTCAGATAGCCATTTGGAGTTCTGGTCGAAGTAGGTATTTAAGGGATTCTTGAACATTCGAGACCTTCCCTTCCAGGTTGGAGAACCGATGAATGAGCTATTCGGGCTGTTTTCGCCTCCATGGCGTCCCAGGCTTTTGCCTCGGCCTCGGCCTGTTGCTTTCGGGACAGAATCATTCATGGGATACTTCTGGTACCCCAAGCCCATTTTATGTGGATTAGCCTTCAACTGTAGCGGGGCATTTATACCCTGATTATGTTTGCCTAGGCCTTTTTCAGGATTGAACCCGTATGCCAGCAGCATCTTAGCTGGTAGAAGACTGGCTTCTGAGATGTAAGGAGTTCTCAACTTCGACCCTACTGGGGTATGAACTGTTGCTACCAACTCTAGGGAGTGATAGCTCGCTTCAGTTTTCTCTTCAGGCCCAATATAGGGAATGGCACTGTTCTGGTATGCCTGGAGGTCGACTTCCCCATGTATGGTAATCACCTTCCCATCTACAACGAAACGTACTTTTTAGTGCAGGCTCGAAGGGACAGCTCCTGCTGTATGGATCCAAGGTCTTCCTAGCAGGAATCCAAATGCACTGGGCAGATCCATTACTTGAAAGTTTATAGAGAACTTTGTCGGGCCGATGAATACGTCAAGCTCGATCTCTCTTTCTACAGTCTTCCTCATGCCGTCGAATGCTCTTACAGCTGTCTTGGATGCCTTGACCATCTCTTCATTGATTCCCAGCCTCCTTATGGTAGCCAAAGGACAGATGTTAAAGGCTGATCCATTATCGATCAATACGTGTGCCACTCTTTTGCTGTTACATTGGGCAGAGATGTATAAAGCTTTGTTGTGCCCTCTTCCTTCCATGGGGAAGTCCTCGTCAGAGAAGCTCAATTGGTCTTTTAAGAGAATTGCCCCTACAAAGTCCCCTAGTTGGACCTCATTAATTGTTTCAGGGACATGTATTTCATTGAGTACCTTCAATAGTGCGTTCTTGTGCTTCTCTGAATTGATGAATAGGTCTAACAGGGATATCTGAGCGGGCATCTTCCTCAGCTGCTCTATCACTTCAAACTCACTGGTTTTGATGATCGATACGAGCTTTTCGGCATCTTCCTTTGAGACATCCTTTTTTTCGGATTCACCCTCTCTGGGGGCATAAAATCTTCCAGACCTCATTATTGCATCTACATGTGTGGTCCCATAGTCCCAATGAACAGCTTTGGGATCATACTTTTCTACTGGGTGATCTTGAATACTTGAATATCATTCTTTCCCATCAAGTCTAAAATATGCAAATGATTTTAAAAGGCCAATCGCCAGAAATTACTTTAAATGTATGAATATGCAGATGTCATGAAGCATGCATGAGCTAACTTGATTGCATAGTTCAATTTGAAGAAATGGAGATTAGGACCCTTTTTCAGGTCTTGAAAGCCTGACTCAAAGCCTAATTTGCATTTCAGGGAAGTGAATTATGCAATTTAGTCAGGTTTACTTAGTGACTAAAGGGAACAACAATGTCACGTTCCATTGGTCAACACATCAAAGGAGCAAAGTGGGATGTACTCTTATTACAGTCAAGATGTCTAATAGAAGAACGGTAAAGAAAGGTTTTTCAAACAAGAAAGCCATAAAAGACAATGGAACGTGAGGGTCTAGATCATTCTTCCTTCAGAAGTCTACCCAAACGACAGTCGGTCAGAAATTCTCCTTTAATCTAGGGTAGGGGAGTTATCTTCAGTGGTTTGGTCGAGAGGTTGTAGTTCCTCCGGCCACTTTCTAGTCCAGGGTAGGATGACTTCGGAAGCCTTCTCGGGTTCTACTTTCTTGATCGTGATACGCCTTGGCTTGGTCTTGATCGCAGGGCGTCTCTTCCTACCCCAAGAAGTAATCATGGGTATGTTCTCTTTGGCCAGCAATTCAGCCTTCCTGCGGGCGTACGCTTCCCTAGCTAGCTGGTTGCGATGTTGTCTCTTCATCTCCAGATAATCCTTCATCATTTCGTCTGCTTGTCGCTTGAATCTGAGGTTATCAGCATAGTAGCGGGTTTGACAGTCCTCAGCATACCCCAGCTTACGTCCAGTCAGTTCCCGACCATACACGAATCTAGTAAAGTGTAGCCTCGTGTTTGGTCCGGGGCGAGTAACTTTTCTCAAGTACTCGAAGGTCACCAACTCCGTCGAGCTCTTAGGGAACAGCGACATCCTACCCCATAATCATTGTTGTTCTCATTAGTCACCCGAGTAATCTTCATGATGCGAATGCATATGGATGTATGCAATGTATGAGTCATATCATGAAGCAGGAATTAAAGTACGTTTAGAGATAAATGTCTTACCAACCACACTTTGGGGGACGTGGAATGCCCCCTGTATCAATGGGTGGTTTTAGGTATACCAACCATCCATGGACATGCGCATGCGACAAGTGGGTATACTCTAAAAAAAGAAAACCTAAAGTCAGGTGAGGAACCTACGGCTCAGGCTCCCACGATCCACATGAGGCAGATTCCTCCCCAAGGGTACCTACCCAAGAGGGCTAGATATCGCCAATGCAGATGGTAGGCGGGAACGAATACGAAAGTCTCAAGTGCCATCAAACACACGATCCTTTTCGCATCCTTTCCCTATCTAAGGTAACCTAAGGGTGGTTGCAGTCGGGGTTTGACCGCCAGTGTGTGCGATGTGTCGTGATCATCACAATGCAAAGTCATGCACAGCAGTTTGTATCAAACACCGCTTCAGTAAATGCATAAAGTAAACATACATTCCCAACTCCAACCTGCAGGAAAGATGTCAACAATCACGCCACCCCTTATTTCTCCAATCTGCAAAAACATTTAACACAATGGTTAGCATACGTACCTCACCTTCGAGAGCAACTGCGAGAAACAAGGTTAGATAAACCAAACAACTTTTTAATCGGCTCAAGTCCTCTGGAATTCGTAACCAGAGATTCTGGTTTTAGAATAGTCCCCAGCGGAGTCGCCAGTCTGTCGCGACCCTCTTCCGGAGCTCGAGGCGGGAGCGGAGGGCTAATGGGCCGCCCGATCGCGGACGCGGGCCTCTCCCAAGGTCCATTTCCCAAATCGCAACTGCTGGATATACGTGGTCGACCTTCAGTGTGGTCTAGTGACATGTGATGAGTGTACATGTCAAGGAGTCGCCACCAATCGTTTCGTGGAGGGTACGATCGGAAACCCTATCGAATAGTTGGGAGTGGTCTATTCGATTCTGCGGAAACCAGAGAAGTGGGTTCGGGGACTTAGTTACGCCAACCGTCTAAGTTGACGCCCTTTCGGTACCTAAACTGAATGGTTTATCTGATCCTAGGATTTCATACAGACGAGTGGGGTATAGATCCTAAAACTAGGAGTTCATGCAGATGGGAATTACTACCCTACCAATCACAATCAATGGAAATAAGTGCGCAAATCAAGGATCCAGTACATGCGGATAAAACACATGAAATCAGCGTGGTATCCCTAATGAGGCCCTATTAGCCTAGAGAAGTATCAATCAAGGCTTAGGAATGATTTTGGCATGATTTGCCCATGAGGGGCAGAATCGTAATTTTGAATGATTCGGGGAAATTTACCCTTTAAAGGGTAAATCTGTCATTTTAGACGAATTGGGAAGTCAAAAGACAATGGAAATAGGATTGGCCATCAATCCAATCCATTTCCTATTTTTCGGGAATTTCCAGGATTTTTCTGGAATTTTCAAGTGATTTTACCCTTGGAGGGGTAAAGTCGTCATTTTGGACAATGATGAGAACTGAAAATCTCAAATATTAGGGTTGGTCGTCCACCTGACTCAAACCCTAACTTCAAGCAATTTTCAGAACTCGATTGAGACAAGAAAGACGATTTTCCCATTAAAGGGCAAAATCGTCATTTTGAGAAAAGAGGCGGGACTCGAAAACCCAAACCTAAGAATTGGTCGTCTAATCGACCTTAATTCTCACCTTGGCATTATCGGCCTTATCTAGCATGCACAACAGAGGCGACTTACCCCTAAAGGGTAATGTCGTCAAGTCTCGGAAAATTGGATAATAAACCCCAAAAATAGGGTTGACCAGTTGTCTGTGGTCAACCCTCGATTTTTGGGGATTTCTGGAATGTCTAGGATTTTTCACAAATTTTTCCACATTTTTTTGGAATTTTCTGGAATTTTCTAGCATTTTTTGGATTTTCTGAAATTTTTCCGATTTTTTTTTTATTTTTTAAAATCATTTTTTATTTTTTAATTAAAAAAATATGATTCGGACCGGGTCGATCCGACCCACTCGGGTCGGAACCCGGCCCAGACCCGGATCCGTGAAATCGAAGACCAAAACGACGCCGTTTGATGCTTTTTTTATTTTTGAATTGTCGAATTTGATCTAACGGCCTTCATGGCGCCGCGTGGCTGACTCAGGGTCTTCGGATTGACTTACCGAAACCTACGGCTCAGATTGAATGAAGACTCGACCAGGGCCGTCTGATCTAATTACTTAAATCTACGGCCACGATTAGAACGTGGAACCTGATCTGAGCCGTCTATTTTCATTAACCTAAAACGACGTCGCCTAATCCTTCCTCTAAACGGCACCGTTTCTTATTCTGATTGATTTTACGATTAAAATCATTTTCGAATAATCCTAATTTCTAATCGGACGGTCATCATTTATTAGATTCGATTATTCTCGGCCGTTGGATTCTTTTATTTGAATAACAAACTCAACGGCCATGCTGACTGGGCTAACACGTGGACTAATCATGGGATGACATCTGGACATTTGACTAGTTGACCGCGCCATGTCAGCTTCGTCTTCAACCTCGCGACTCAGGCGGAATGGACGTCTATGGTTCTCCGATGATGATCTGACGATGAACTCTCGATGAAATCTCATGAAACTGACGGGAATCGATTCGCAATCATCTCTATCTTAACATATCTTAGAATCGAGGCAACCTACTTGCAGAATCGAGAGTATCGCGCGAACTGCCGAGTACGGCCATGGAGACTCAATCGCACAGGTTACGCTAAATCAGATCAATTCTTTCACGGATTAACATGACAGGAGGTTCAGGAGACTTACCTCAGGCTCCGATTGAGCCCGTTCGACCCAGGTTTGGCTGGGCAAGAATCGGCTGTGGAGGTTAAGTGTGAAGACTCGATTCAGGGGTTGTGAACGAAATCGATGCAAAATCAAGACGCGAACATGGTCAGTGATGTCCAAGGAACGAAAGGCACACACTAATTGTATGAATGATTAAGGAATGCGCGAATCGCCATGAAAGCTTGAAGAAAAACTCGGGACTGAGACTCACCTGTTCTTGCGATTTCACTGGGCGCGGCCGGCGGCGATCGCTTCAGGGGACTCTGGGCGATCTCTCAGCGACCTCGTGGAGCTTTGGTTTTGCCTCGGAAGGCCCAACCGGCGCTCTGCAATTTTGAGCTCCAACCTTCGACCACCGCGAGGGAAGGTGAGCTCTTTCTCTCTCTTTCTTTCTCTCTCTCGATTCAGTTTCTTCTCCTCGAACTGAATCTAACCACCTCCCTCTTCGCGAAGGCCTGTTAGCTTATATAGCTTGTTTGATTTTTGGCGCCGAACGGTGGATCTCCAACTGACTTGGTTTGGCACGTGTAGTTACGTGCAATTGGGTCAAAACGAAGTCGGGGAAGATGGGCATTTCGCTCAGTCCCTTTTGGTTCCGCGGGAAGCTTCATTTCGCACGAATTTGGCAAGGATTTGAGCTGTTTTTTGCCTTTGTTGACTTTTGCAGGTCCGAAGGTTTGACTGGCCGATTGCTCCCTCCTCCAGCGACGTCGGATAGTGCCGTCGATGTCAATCGACGGGGGAAGATGAGAGGAACAAAACGCCCACCGTTCCTCTTTCAATTAGTTGCGAATTGACCTTTAATTTGGTCTTGGAAACTTAGTCAGTCATTGTTCATCTGCACGGAGGCTCAGCGGGGAAGATGACACTGTTCTGGACCGGTTCGACCGGTCTGACCGGCGGTCTGACCGGTCTGAACCGGTTCCGAACAGGATTTTTCAAATTAATCCCAAATTAATGGGAAAATTTTGCAATTAAACCTCAAAATCGAATCTAGAGCATGAATTCTATCTAGAATTGTGGTTTTGCCCAAAAGTTTTCATCAATTTCTACAAAACCCCCAAATTCCAATTTAATTGGAAGTTGGGGATTGTGTAATTGAGGGTGCAAATGATCAAATTGGGTCAAACCACCTATGCCAATCGATTTAAAATGGTGAAATCCATTGGGTAGCATGTTTAATTTGCAATGATAGCCCTTGAATTGAAAGTAATTTCAATTATGCTTAATTTCAAGGACTAAAATACAATTTCAGTATATAATTTTGTCAAATCCGTGCAATTGAGCAAATTGCGCAAACAATTGGGCTAAATCGAAATAGGGGATAGTTAGATTGAATGTCAAGATCTTAAAAAATGCCAAAATTGCAAATTAAAAGACTCAATTGTTATTTTTTCTTCAAATTCAATACTACGGGTTACAAAGGAACACCTAAAATTGAATCTTATTTTGGATTTTTTGTGAGGTTAAAAATTCAAGGGATTAAAAATAAAAATATTGGATATTTTTCCATATTTTTGTGACCTCAAATGCTATTTTTCTTGATTTTTTAAGTATTTTTATATTTTCCAAAAATACTAAAAAATATGAAAAATGTGAAAAATTATTTTTTGGTCAAGAATGGTTCCTTGGGCTTGGCCAAGGCCACCAAAGTTGATTTTGTAATTTTTTGACTTTTTATAAATTTTTTGTGATTTTTCAAAAATAAAACTGAAAAAGACCTGGTCAAAAAATCAGGTGTCAACATTGGTATCAAAGCCTGGTTTGGCGAAATAGTGGGAGCGACGAATATGGACGAAGGGAAGGTGAAGATCGATCGGTTCGATGGCAAGGATTTTGGTTTCTGGAAGATGCAGATCGAGGATCTGCTGTATCAGAAGAGCTTGCATGAACCTTTGTCGGGAAAAAAATCAGAATCAATGAAGCAAGAAAAGTGGGAGTTGTTAGATAGGCAAGCTATTCGTCTCTCATTGGCGCGGAACGTCGCTTTCAACATCGCTAATGAGAAGACAACGATAGATTTGATTGCGGCCTTATCCAACATGTACGAGAAGCCTTCCGCATCGAACAAGGTATATTTGATGCGTCGTCTTTTCAATCTGAAGATGGACGAAGGTGCTTCTGTGACAGATCACATCAACGAATTCAACGTGATTACGACTCAGTTGAGTTCGGTGGAAATCAAATTCAACGACGAGGTAAAAGCTTTAATTTTATTATATTCTCTACCTGAAAGTTGGAGTGCAACTGTGACTGCAGTGAGCAGTTCGTCTGGTAATAAAAAGTTGGAGCTTCAAGCAATCCGAGATTTGATTCTTAGCGAAGATATTCGCAAAAGAGAGTCTGGTGAATTTTCAGGTGCTGCCTTAAATACTGAAGGCAGAGGGAGAAGCAATCAACGATGGCGGAACCAGAATCGTGGTAGATTGAAATCTAGAGGAAGAAGCAAATCAAGACCTCGTGGTGAAATAACTTGCTGGAATTGCGAGAAAAGGGGTCATCTGAGAAGAGATTGTAGAGCCCCAAAGAAGCAATTTCAGTATCGTGATCGAAATCAAGAAGAAGAGAAATCAGTGAGTGCAACTCTTGAAGAGGCGATTGATAATGATGCTTTAATTTTGAGCATTGACAGTCCAATTGAATCTTGGATTCTAGATTCAGGTGCGTCGTTTCACTCTACTTCTTGCAAAGAATTAATGCATAATTTTGTTGCTGGAAAATTTGGAAAGGTTTATCTTGCTGATGATGAGCCTTTGGATATTATGGGAAAATGTGATGTTTATATTAAAACTACTAATGGCTATCAATGGAAGTTGCATGATGTCAGATATATTCCGGGACTTAAGAGAAATCTGATCTCTATAAGTCAATTAGATAGCACAGGATACAGAACTATTTTTGGGGATAGCTCTTGGAAAATAGTTAAAGGTGCTTTGGTTGTAGTACGGGGAACAAAGTCAGGAACACTGTACATGACTGAAAGCAGTAGAGAAATCCCAGCTATTACTGAGTCAAAAGCGGATTCTAATTTGTGGCATTTTAGCTTGGACATATGAGCGAAAAGGGGATGAAGTTGTTAGCTTCTAAGGGAAAATTTCCTGATTTGAAGTCCATAGATATTGGTCTATGTGAGGATTGCGTTCTGGGTAAGCAGAAACGTGTTAGTTTTTCGAAAATTGGGAAAGAACCAAAGAAAGGAAAATTAGAGTTGGTGCATATAGATGTATGGGGGCCAGCTCCTGTTCATTCCCTTGGAGGCTCGCGCTATTATGTCACGTTTATTGATGACTCCATCAGAAAGGTATGGGTTTCTTTTTTGAAAAATAAATCTGACGTGTTTGCTACTTTTAAGAGATGGAAAGCTGAAGTAGAAAACGAGACTGGCCTGAAGATTAAATGTCTTAGGTCCGATAATGGTTGTGAGTATGATAGCAAGGAGTTCAAGCAATTTTGTGCAGAGAACGGAATCAGAATGACAAGAACTGTTCCCAATAGACCGCAGCAAAACAGAATTGCTGAGAGGATGAATAGAACTTTGAATGAGCGTGCAAGAAGTATGAGGATGCATGCAGGATTACCCAAGATGTTTTGGGCGGATGCAATTAACACAGCAGCATATCTGATCAACAGAGGACCTTCAGTTCCACTTGATTTCAAGTTACCAGAAGAAGAATGGAGTGGAAGAAAGGTAAATCTCTCCCATCTAAAAGTTTTTGGCTGTGTTTCATATGTCCACATAGATTCTGAAAATAGAGATAAGCTTGATGCAAAAGCCAAAAAATGTTTTTTCATTGGATATGGTTCTAATTATTTTGGCTATCGATTTTGGGATGAGCAAAATAGAAAAATAATAAGAACCGCTTTACGTTCAATGAAAAATCGTTGTATAAGGATAGAGGTATGGTAGAATATAGTGTGAAGAAGCAAACGATGAAGACTAGTGAGATTGAATTGGAAGGGGTTTCTAATAGTGATATGGCTAGAAATCTTGAAACTGTTTCTGTAGACTCTGGTGGAAATTTAGAACAAGAACCATACTCTCCTGAGCCCACTTTGAGAAGATCTAGCAAAACATCTAAACCTGTACATGGGTATTCTCCGTCATTGAATTATTTGCTTTTAACTGATGCTGGTGAACCAGAAATTTTTGTGGAAGCACTACAGGTTAAAGATTCTGTTAAGTGGGAGTTAGCAATGCAAGATGAGTTGGATTCACTCGAGAAGAATAGAACTTGGGTGTTAACTCAATTACCAGATGGGAAAAAGGCATTGCAGAATAAGTGGGTGTACCGGGTCAAAGAAGAACCTGATGGCAGCAAGAGATACAAAGCAAGGTTAGTAGTAAAAGGTTTTCAGCAAAAGGAAGGTATTGACTACACATAGATTTTCTCTCCAGTTGTGAAATTGACTACTATCAGGCTAGTGTTGAGTATTGTTGCTGTTGAGAATTTACATCTAGAACAGTTAGATGTAAAGACTGCATTCCTCCATGGTGACTTAGAGGAGGATATATACATGGTACAACCATAAGGTTTTCAGGTCTCTGGAAAAGAAAATTATGTCTGCAAGCTAAAGAAAAGTCTATATGGCTTGAAACAGGCTCCTAGACAGTGGTACAAAAAATTTGATACCTTTATGTGTGGTAACAACTTCACTAGAAGTGAGATGGATCACTGTTGTTACTTCAAGAAATTTGATGACTGCTATATTATTTTGCTGTTGTATGTGGATGATTTGCTCATTGCAGGATCTAGCATGAGAGAAATCAATATACTAAAACAGCAATTGTCAAAAGAATTTGAGATGAAAGATTTATGCGCAGCGAATCAGATTCTTGGGATGAGGATCATGCGGGATAGATCCAAAGGAATTTTAAAGTTATCTCAAGAAAAGTACATCGAGAAAGTACTGGATAGATTTGAAGTTCAGAATGCAAAGCCTAGAAGTACTCCTTTGGGAAGTCACTTCAAACTCTCAAAGGAGCAGTCACCAAAGACGGATGAGGAGCAGGAATATATGGCTAATGTGCCGTATGCGTCAGCTGTTGGCAGTTTAATGTATGCAATGGTGTGTACCAAACCAGACATCGCTCATGCAGTAGGAGTTGTGAGCAGATACATGGCTAATCCGGTAATAAAGCATTGGGAAGCCGTAAAGTGGTTATTAAGATACTTGAGAGGCACTTCAGGTATGTCATTATGTTTTACGAAAAACAATGTAACTTTACAAGGCTTTGTGGATGCAGATCTTGGTGGTGACTTGGATAAGAGGAAGAGCACCTCGGGTTATGTTTTTACTTTAGGTGGCACTGCAATCAGCTGGATGCTTAAACTTCAGACGTGTGTGTCTCTCTCAACCACTGAAGCAGAGTATGTTGCTATATCGGAAGCTGGTAAGGAGATGATTTGGTTGAAAAATTTTCTGAAGGAAATAGGCAAGGAGCAAGATAGCAATGTTCTTTTCAATGACAGTCAGAGTGCTATCTGTCTTGCAAAGAATTCGGTGTTTCATTCAAGGACAAAGCATGTTGAGTTGAAGTATCATCATATTCGTGAGTTGATAGATGATGGGACATTGTCATTGAAAAAGATTCTTGGTGCAGAAAATCCGGCAGACATGTTAACAAAAGTTGTCACCATTGAGAAACTGAGGTTGTGCATTGCCTCAGTTGGCCTCCATGGATAGTGATGAGGAGGGCTGCCGCACTAGGACAATGTCGGTTACAAAGAAGAATGAAGACTATGAAAGATTATTGCCGTGTTGAAGATCAGCCTCCAAGTGGGAGATTGATGGATTTTGTGGAGTTTGATAAAGGAAAATAAAAAGCAATATTAAGCATAGGTATTGCGTAGATATTCTACGTGGCATATTTGTAATTTACTTCTCAACTTTGTATGCCCTAGACTCCTGTTATATATTGGGGCGATATCTTTTGTATTTGTAACGCTGAAAACTGATAGTGGAGAGATTGCCTAGTGCGGTACCGTGATTTTTTCCCTTTCTAATTTAGAAGGGTTTTTCCACGTAAAAAATTCTCTTGTCTTCTTCTTCTCTACTTTTTCCTTCTCTTCAAAGATTCGTGTTCCTTACAGGAACGTGAGTAGCAATGGTGGCAATCTTCGAGCAGCAGCGATGAAGATCGAGGTGGGGACGGAAAGGAGGGTGAGTGGGAGTGAAAACGGGAGAGAGGGTCGCGAGGTTGAGGGAGAGAGAAGGGGTGCGTCGTGAGAGAGAGAGAGAGAGAGAGAGAGAGAGAGAGAGAGAGTTGGCGAAAGAAGATGTGAGTGTGTCAGAAATTTTTGTGCCCCCCTTAACCCTCGGTATAATAAGGTATATCTATATAGAGAACGTTAGGCTCCAGGGTTCCTATTCTGGATCTCAGCAAAAGTAAGGCTCATTTTCAACCGTTGGATTAGAACTCCTAATTGGACTATGATCTAATCTCGGCCGTTAGATAAAAATATGAAATTCAAGAGCCCTAATCCACTTAAAACCTTTAAAAACTTCGGCCATGAGGGGGTGCATGGTCTGACCGAAAATCTCAACGCCTTGTATGTCCAAAAATTAATTAGGAATCAATAAAAGCCTCGACATAACAAAATGGGCTGATTTAGATTTGATTTTAAGCCTGGAACCTATGTAAAAATTCTGCTTCCTCATGCCCTGCCATGGCCAAAATTTCCAATCTAATAAATGGGCTTGTCTCAGATTTTCGTATTCAATTAAAGCCTTTCGAAAATCGAGATAAGTTTGGATGAACAGAATTAAGCTCAAAATTTGGCACAGTCTTCCCATTAAAAAATTCGGTACCCCTTTCTTGGCCTTAATCGAAATTTTTAAGTTGAGTTCGACCCAATTACTGCTTAATTAAAATCAATCGAATCATCTTCGACCGAAATACAAATGCATGGCTTTCAGAAAATTAAAATATGCAATGCATGAGATTTTTTTTTTGAGAGAATTATGGTTAATCCTCATTTTATGAATAAAAGAATAAATTTCTAAAATTCAAAATTTAGATGTCAACAAGGCGGTGAGTATTGATCAGGAAACCGTTTTCGCTTCAACCGACCGAATTTAAGCCCGTTCCGAAGTTGTCGACTTTCGATTTCGCCGGTCCGTTGGTTCCAGGTACATAATCCCTTCGACTTTCGTTTGGATTTTTGTCTTTCCAATCGGTCCAAAAACGAACTGCTAGTACTCTCCACATCATATTGAAATTAAGTTTTATGTGCATCCCTAGAGGGAAATCCCTACAAAGTCCTACTCAAAGTGGGGCAAAAAGAAGTCAGATGCGAGAATACAAAGGCTCCGTTTGTTTCACGGAAAATATTCTTTCAGAAAATGTTTTCCTTAATTTCTGGCGTTTGAAGGGAGAAAAATATGTGGTCAAAGAAAATGGTTTCCGATCAACAGAAAATATCTCCTTAAAATTGGGGAAAATGATCTCCACTTCTAAAAAACGGAGATCATTTTTCGCTCTCTCTCATCCTCTTCTTGACGCCGAAATCTCTCCCCCATCTTCTCTTACATGGAGACCGCCGCCTCCGCTTAAGATCCCTTGCCTCCTCCTCCTCTACCACCGCGTCCCCTCCGCAGGCGTCTGCCGCGTGCCCGCTCCTCCCGAAGGCCGGCGCCTCCCGGCTGGCCAGATCCGTGAGACTCGTGGCCCTACTCTTGGGGGCCAACTCGGCGATCGGCTACCTCCTGATGCACGCAATCATGTCGTTCAACGGAGGCGTGATCCTGGCGATTGTCGGGGGGCTAAAAATAGGTTTCAGGGCACACCATCGCTTCTCGCCTCACGACCGCTCTCAAGAATCTCTCTCCTTTTCCTGCTCGTTGCGTCGGAGGGTAATGATGTCGCCACTTATTTTTAGCACTTGTATGTTCTTCCAGTTCTTTACTTTAGTAGCTGAAACTTTCGGGTGAATTTGTGCCCGATTGATGCCAATTCCTTTCTGTTCATATACTGCAGCTCTTGAGTTCAGCATTATTCTCATGTAGTAAAGGGTTCTTGTTGAAATTTGTGTGAATGAGGCACCTCTGGTGATAAACATGCGTTAACTCAGCCTTGTTTCCTGGAGTAAGCTAAAAAAGGTCATCATCAAGAAGATTGTTTTTGAGTTAGACAGAAAAAAGTCATGCTAGACAGAACAAGTCATGCATACATTGATGGATAAGAGCATAAAATATGTTTTATCGGGTTTTCCTCACTGAAGGACTTCTCTCTTTGGTATCTCAGGTCGATGATGTCTAAGCGGGGGTTAAAAAGCCTGTTTCCTATGGAGGATATTTCAGTGATGGGCATCTAGGAGCTAATGCCTCATTTGTTGGGTAAAATCAGATTGAGTATCGAGCGATGCCAATGTTGTGCTTGCGCATTTTAAGAAGCTTGTAAAATTTTCCTGTTGTTTTCTGCTTATGCTTTTGGTGGTCTATATGATGCTTTTTTTAGTTGTATATGAATACTGAAGTTCGAATTGACAGGTAAAATTTAAGAAACAGTGGATGCTGCTCTTCTGTTTCAGCCTCACTTTGTGGTGACAGTGAATTCCAAGGGTTTCTCTTTCCGTCTCCTGAAGCTGCTGAGGGCTAATTTGTAATGCCTCGGAGTAGTCCAAAACATTTTCACATAGTGTTTCTGCAGATTGTATGATATAGGGAAACTGGACTGTGCTCCTGCAGCAAGACATTATCAGCAATATGCGGATGGCCCTGTTCACTTCCATTATGTTGCACCTTCATTCTGGGCATGGAGATGGGGCGAGGCAAGACTAAAGAACCTTGCACGCAATCATGTCGTTCAATGGAGGCGTGTTCCATACTCTTCCTGCTATGCTTATTCTTGATCGCACTGGCCAACGACCGGCCAAGGCTCGAGCTCGTTTACAACCGATTGTCGGCAGTTTCCATGGCCGGTGACTGGCTGAAATCAAAAGAAACGATAAAAAAGAAAAAGATAAATAAGAATTCGAAATATTAAGAAAAATTAAATAATAAAATAATGAAAAAAAATTAAAGGAGTACATGAGAGAAAATCAAATCCAATTTTCCACAACAAACGGCGAAAAACATATTCCAGGTCATTTTCAAATTTCAGCCAAACATCGGAAAATAATGTCATTTTCCATAAAAATCCTCCCCATTTTCTACGAAGTGACAATTGATGATGTTAAGCCCAAAATCAATTTATACCAAGACGTCCTAAACGGGCATCAGAAGGATTTCCCTGACGAAGTTAAGGCATGGGAAGAGGCTCTGAAAGAGGTCGCAAATATCAAAGGAATGGACCTGAATACAATGAGGTAATTGCTTCCATTTCGTGTTATTACGAAAATTGCGTTTGTTTTGAGGAAAGTATTTTCAGGGAAAGTGTTTTCAGGACTTTCGTCTGTTTGGTTCGTGGAAAATGATTTGGTCAACGGAAAGTACTTTCCAATCAACAAAGATTTTATTCATTAAAATAGGAAAGTGAATTCCTCAAGATAAAAAGGTGAAAACACTTTCCCAAATTTGAGTCTCTCACTTTCTTTGAAAAAGAGACTGAAGCCGATCCCAGGGACCGATCCCGGGGCTGGGGCCGGGACTCGGAACCGAGGCAGGGGTCGGGGACCGGGACCCGAGCCGGGGCAGGGGACGGGGCCGGGGGCCGGGTGCCGGGGCTGGGACCCGGGGGTCAGGGCCGGGAACCAGTGCCGAGGCTAGGGCCGGGCCAGGTGCCGGGGACCAAGGCCGGGACCGGGACCCTGGGCCGGGCGGAGAACAGGTGCCGGGACCGGGGCCGTGGCAGGTGCCGGGGACTGGGGCCGGGAACCGAGAACCGGGGCCTGGGCCGAGGCCGGGACCGGGGCCGGGACTGGGACTTGGGGATCGGGTGCCGGGGGCTGGGGCCGGGGCTGAGACCGGGACCCGGGGCAGAGGCAGGGGTCGGGGACCGGGACCCGAGGCTGGGGCAGGGGCAGGGGCCGAGACTGGGACCTGGGGCCGAGGCAGGGGTCGGGGATCGGGACCCGAGGCCGGGGCAGGGGCCGGGATCGTGGACCGGGGCCGGGGACCGACGTCGGTGCCAGGGCCGGGAACTGAGAACAGGGGCCCGAGGCCGGGACCGGGACAGGGGCCATGGCCGGGAACGGGACCGGGGCCGGGGCAGGTGCCGAGGATCGAGGATCGAGGCCGGGGCCGGGAACCGGGGCCTGGACTGAGACCGGGACCCGGGGCCGAGGCAGGGGTCGGGGACCAGGACCCGGGGCCGGGGAAGGGGGCCGGGGCCGACGTCGGTGCCGGGGCCGGGGCAGGTGCCGGGGACCGGAGACCAGGGCCGGGGCCGGGCCAGGTGCTGGGGCCGGGAATCGAGAACTGGGGCCCGGGGCAGGTGCCGAGGACCGAGATCCGGGGCCGTGGCCGGGACCGGGGCCAGGGCCAGGACCGGGATAGGGGCCGAGGCAGGGGTCGGGGACCGGGACCCGGGGCCAGGGCAGGGGCCGGGATCATGGGCCGGGACCGGGGACCGGAGTCGGTGCCGGGGCCGGGAACCGAGAACAGGGGCCTTGAGGCCGGGACCGGAGCCATGGCCGGGAACAGTACCGGGGCCGGAGCAAGTGCCGAGGATCGAGGCCGGGGCCGGGAATCGGGACCTGGGCCGAGACCGGGACCCTGGGCCGAGGCAGGGGTCGGGAACCGGGACCCGGGACCCGGGGCCGGGGATGGAGGCCGGGATAGGGGGCCGAGGCCGGGGACCGACGTTGCTGTCGGGGCCGGGGACCGGCGTCGGTGCCGGGGCAGGGGCAGGTGCCGTGGACCGGGGCCAGGGACCGGGGTCGAGACCTGAGGTCGGGGCTGGGCCAGGTGCCGGGGCTGGGATCGGGTGCTGGGGTCGTGGTAGGGACCGGGACCGGGGCTGTGGCCTGGACCGGGTACCGAGGCCGAGTGCCGGGTGCCGTGCCGGGACCGTGGGTCGAGGCCGAGAGCTGGTGCTGGGGCCGGGGTAAGTGCCGGGTACCGGGGCCGGGGTCGGGAACCAAGAACAGGGGCCTGGGGCCGAGACCGAGGCCGTGGCCGGGACCGGGGCCAGGGCTGGGACCGAGAACCGGTACCGGGGCGGGGGACTGGGGCCGCGGCTACGAACCGAGAACCGGGGCCCGGACCGGGCCCGACGCTGGCGCCAGCGCCGGCGGCTCGGGTCCAGGGCCGGGCCAGAGCTGGGGCTGGGAACTGAGAACTGAGGATTAAAATCGTTTTCCAAATGAAAACCAAACACCAAAAAATATTTTCGGTAACATATTACCAAACAACGGAAAACAAATCGTTTTTCGAGAAAGTGGTTTTCAGGAAACCACTTTCCAGAAAACGAATTCCTGAAAACCACTTTCCTTAAAACAAACGCACCCTAAGTCAATTAACACAAGCACCCTATAGAATTTCAAGTTACCACAGTGCACCCTTTTGCATCCAATAGCTGTACACTCATGTAGATTGCTATTGTCTAGAATAATTTACGATCTTTAAGTTAAAAGGAGGGTATCTTTAAACTTTCGCACGGGATTTTCTACTAGTTTGCCGGCCACATCCATTTGAAAAAGGAAACAAGAATGCGTTAATATATAGCTAGCATAACAAAAATATACGCACTTTCCAAACTACCCAAAAAAGTATATGAATTTCTAATTGAGGAACGTAAAAGCCTACCGTTAGTGTTTCTGTCCATTCAAGTTGACGAATTCGCTTGAAATAGTCGGCTTTGGAAAACCAAACATTTTTTCTTTCTTTCCTAGTTGAAACAGAACAGTCATTGATTGAGAAGTCCAATACATGATGTCGTTATCGATTAGTGAGAGACGACGTGTTTTGCCTCGATAAAGTTTGCTTCGCTGACATGGCCATTGTATAAGTCCACACCATCAGCCACGTCAAGTATCACATTAGCCTGCTTGGATAACCAAAATTTTAATGGTAGACGTTGCTGTCTATTAAGTATGTAAGTTCATGGTTAAAGATTGATCTGTTGTAAATAAAACGGCGATCTTTGGAATCAACTCAGAAAATTCTACCGGGAATATAATGAGAGAAAGAAGAGACAAGAGAAAGTGAGAGCAGAATGTCAACTCATATATCATTCTCCTCAACAAGTTATACAAGCCTCTATTTATAGGCAAGCGAGTACAAATGTTTATGAAATATAAAAGGCTAAACATCAATCATCATCAATCCTCCTTAATGTACGTAATTAATTCTCGTAATCAATCCTCCTTAATGTACGTAATCAATCCTCATCAATCAATCTTCATCAGAAGAGGAAAAAGGGTGGAAGGTGAAACATCTACTTATAAATATATTTACAACACTCCCCCTTGGATGTTCACCCTTTTATATACGCTATTATATTGCCTCATTAAAAACCTTGCCAAGAAAAACCCAGTGGGACAAAAACTTAGCGAAGGAAAAAAGAGTACAATACGTACAATACTCCCCCTTATTTTAATAGTCATTGCACGTAGGCTGCCTCATTAAAAACCTTTGGTAAGTAAAAACCCTGTAGGAAAAAAATTTACAAAGGGAAAAAGAGTACAGTCATAAATCTTATGGGTTGCATCCTTCAGGGATGATCAATTTGCTCCCCCTGATTGAAGTAGTCGTCCAAGCCGACGCATCCCTATTCCATATACAAGTTTTTCAAATGTGGAAGTAGGAAGAGATTTAGTAAACAAATCTGTAAGATTGTCACTAGAGCGAATTTGATGGATATCTATTTCACCATTATTTTGGAGTTCATGTGGGTAAAATAACTTAGGTGAAATATGTTTAGTTCTATCACTCTTGACAAATACATCACGTATTTGTGCAATGCAAGCCGCATTATCCTCAAAAAGTATAGTGGGGGTATCATGATTTGAGGATAAGCCACATGAACCTTGAATATGATGTATTAAAGTTCTCAACCAAACACATTCTTTGGCAGTTTCAAATAATGTAATAATCTCAGAATGGTTTGAGGAAGTAGCAACTACACTTTGTTTTACTGACTTCCGTGAGACTGTCGTGCCTCCATAGAGGAACACATAACCGGTCTGTGACTTGGCATTATGAGGATAAGACATATAGCCATCATCTTAATATCCCACCAATGTTAAATCTTTATTTCTCTGGTAAAATAAACCAAGATCAACAGTTCCTTAAAGGTAACGTAAGATATGTTTAATGCCATTCCAATGTCTTCGGGTTGGATTGGCACTGTGTATAGCTAAAACATTTACTGCAAATGCAATATCAGGCCTTGTGCAATTTACAAGATATACAGTGCTCCAATGGCGCTAAGATAAGGAATTTCAGGTCCTACTCTATTCTCGTTTTCCTCTTTAGGCCTAAATTGGTCTTTGTCCACTTCGAGTGAACGGACCACCATTGGTGTACTGAGAGGATGAGATCTATCCATATAAAATATCTCTAATATCTTCTTTGTATAACTAGACTGGTGCAATAAAACTCCTTTTGGGAGGTGCTCGATCTGTAGGTCGAGGCAGTACTTGGTCTGACACAAGTCTTTCATTTCAAATTCTTTTTTCAGGTAGGAACGAGCTTTTTCGAGCTCTTTTGGAGTTCCAATTATATTCAGGTCATCAACATATACAGATATAATGGCAAAGCCATTTGGTGACCTTTTTATGAATACATAAGGATATATTATATTATTTACATATCCCTGCTTCAGGAGGTATTCACTTAACTGGTTGTACCACATGTGACCGGATTGTTTAAAACCATATAATTATCTTTGCAACTTAATACTGTACATGTTGCGATTTTCATTCTTTCCCATCTTGGGAATTGGAAATCCTTCAGAGACTTTCATGTATATATCAATGTCAAGTGACCCATATAAATATGCAGTCACAACATCCATTAGGCGCATATCAAGATTCATACTTATTGCCATACTGATCAAATAACGAAACGTAATATTGTCCATTACGGGAGAATAAGTGACATCAAAGTCTATATCGGATCTTTACGAAAACCCTTGGGCAACTAGTCTCGCTTTATATCTTACCACCTCATTCTTTTCATTGTGTTTTCTTACAAACACCCATTTATATCCAACATGGATAACATCTTTGGGTGTTTGGACAACAGGTCAAAAAACACAATGTTTGTTAAGCGAATCTAGTTCTGTCTTAATTGCCTCCTTCCATTTAATCCAATCCGAACGCTTCTGGCATTCAAGAATGGATTTTGGTTCTGGATCCAGACTATCTTTTGAGACAGTGAGCGCTACTAAAGAGGCAAAGGAGTCGTCGACGACAGTTGTAATTCTATCATATTTCATTCATGTATTCATATAATTTACTGCAACTTCGATATTGACATCAACCAAATCCTCATCGTTTCCCAGGTCAATAGGATTTGGCCGTTCCGTATTCCCGGGATTGTCATTTGGGGCAGCTGTACTAATTTCATCGGGATTGCTTTCCTCTGCAAGAGGCGCATTGGATGACTGAATATTTTTTCTTTTCTGCGGATTTATGTCTTTGGCCTCTGTAGGTCGTCCACGCTTCCGGCGTTGACTAGGCTGATCATACATTTTTGGTCCCAAGGGGATCTCCACTCTAAGTGGTGCGTTTTCTGCAGGAATATGGGACTTAGTCACTCCTTTGTGATCAATAAATGCATCTGGCAGTTTACTTGCTAAATGTTGCAAGTTAATAATTTTCTGAACTTCAAGTTCAGTCATGCTTGTACGTGGATCAAGATAATTCAATTGATCTTCCTTCCAGAAAATTTCTCGGCATTCTTTAAGCTTCAGGCTTTCTCCCCCTAATGCCGGAAATAGTGTCTCATCAAATATATAGTCAGCGAACCGGGCAGTAAACAAGTCACCCGTTTGGGGCTCCAAATATTTTAGAATAGATGGAGATTCGTATCCCACATAAATACCAAGTCGACGTTGAGGCCCCATTTTGGAACGCTGTGGAGGTGGTATAGGAACATAAACGGCACAACCAAAAATTCGCACATGGGAAACATCGGGTTCACATCCACTACAAGTTGAATCGGGGAGTATTCATGATATGCAGTGCGTCGAATTCTAATCAATGATGCGACGTGCAATATCGCATGTCCCCATAAACTAAAAGGTAATTTGGCCCTTGATAGCAACGGTCTAGCAATTATTTTTAGGCGTTTAATTAAAGATTCTGCCAGGCCGTTCTGTGTATGAGTATGTGGCACAAGATGCTCCATGTCTACCCCAATGGCCATACAATAGTCATCAAAAGCCTTAGATGTAAACTCACCAGCATTATTTAACCGGATCTTCTGGATCGGGTAATCTGGAAATTATGCACGTAATTTAATGAGCTGAGTGAGTAATTTTGCGAAGGCCATATTACGTGTTGACAACAGGTCAATGTATGTCCATCGCGTTGAAGCATCAATCATGACCATAAAGTACCTGAAAGGTCCACATACAGGGTGGATAGGCTCACAAATATCTCCTTGAATTCTATGCAAAAATATAGGAGATTCCACCTTTACTTTAGTATGAGACGGCCGTACAATTAATTTACCCTCAGCTCACGCATCGCATACATAATCAGTGGGTGAAGGAAGCCCACGATTTGTTAATGAATGCCCAACTGAATGCGTTAATATTCGGCGCATCATATTCGACCCTGGGTGACCCAAACGGTCATGCCATAATTGAAAACCTTCTGGGTTTGTGAACTTCAAGTTCATCGCAACATGTTTATTACTTACATGTATGTAAGTATAATATAGCCCGGAGGAGAATGATGGTAACTTTTCCATAATTTATTTTCTGTATCCAATCATCTGGGTTAGATACAAGTATTCTTTGCTACCTTCTGTCTTGGTTTCAATGTGAAACCCATTGGAACGAATATCTTTAAAACTGAGCAGATTCCTTTTAGACCGTGGGCAAAATAAAGCATCATCAATAACAAATTTTGTACCCATTGGTAGTATTACATAAGCTCTTCCGAAGCCTGTAATTATGTTACTATCGCATGAAATAGTGGTAATATTTCCTTCGCATTGTTTTAATGTCTCAAAAAACTTCCTCTGCTGGAAGATAGTATGTGTAGTACCACTGTCTACAAGACAAAGAATACCATTGTTCTCCTCGAGGTAATTACTTAGCATCATTGATGACTAACAAAAAAAATAAGAAATGAAATTACAATAAAGAAATGGAATTACAATATCAAAAATAATATTCAAAAAACTAATAGAATACACGTAAATAAAAATTAATCTAAATCCAGAAAATGATCAATATCAAAAGGTGTATTGTCAAGAGATGGTTCTTTATTCTCCATTGAGGGCTTGGTTGCAACATTGGCTTCCCTTTTTCTCTCGTCTTGTTCTCTTTGATAGAGATCAACCAAGTGCTTTGGGGTGCGACAAGTACGAGACCAATGGCCTGTAGAACCACATCTATGGCAAACATTAGCACCAATCCGGTTAGGTACTTCCGGACCTTCTTTTCTTTGTGGACCTCGTTTAGGCCCTTGTGAACCTCTATCTCGATTTTTATAAGGCTTATTTTTCAAGTTATGCCATTTGCCTTTCCAACGCCCGTGGCTCTTGCTGCTATGACGTGCGCCATGTGCTTCAGGCACAGGTGCCAATCCAGTAGGACGAGAATTGTGGTTTTGCATCAACAATTGGTTGTGCTTTTCAGCTACAAGTAGTGCTGAGATTAACTCTGAATGCTTGGAGTAATTCTTTGCCCTATACTGCTGTTGGAGTACAAGGTTATTGGCATGAAAAGTAGATAATATTTTTCCAACATTTCAGTCTTTGTGATCTGCTGGCCACAGAGTCTTAATTGTGATACAATTCGATGAATGGAAGAATTATATTCTGTTACGGATTTAAAATCCTGAAAGCGTAAATTGATCCATTGAAACCTCGCATGAGGAAGGACAACTTCTTGTTGATGATCAAAGCGATCCTTCAGGGATTGCCATAAAACTGTAGGGTCCTCCTCAGTCAGGTACTCAGCCTTTAAATCTTCATGTAAATGGTGGCGAATGAAGATAAGAGCCTTAGCCTTCTGGGCTGGAGTATAATTAGATCCTGGGAGAATAGATCGACTGAGATCTAACGATGTTAAGTGTATCTTGACATAAAAAATCCATGTTAGATAATTACTTCCGGTAATATCTAACGTCGCAAACTCTCTCTTGGTAATGCTTGACATATTCAAGAGAAATTGTAGAGATATTAGAAGGAGAAGTAAGATGCGTTACCTTGAGCAATATCCAAGATTCTAACAGGTTCGTGCTGATAACGTGTTGTAAATAAAACGGCGATCTTTGGAATCAACTCAGAAAATTCTACCGGAATATAATGAGAGAAAGAAGAGACAAGAGAAAGTGGGAGCAGAATGTCAACTCATATATTATTCTCCTCAACAAGTTATACAAGCCTCTATTTATAGGCAAGAGAGTACAAATGTTTATGAAATATAAAATGCTAAACATCAATCATCATCAATCCTCCTTAATGTACGCAATTGATCCTCGTAATCAATCCTCCTTAATGTACGTAATCAATTTTCATCAATCAATCTTCATCAGAAGAGGAAAAATGGTGGAAGGTGAAACATCCACTTATAAATATGTTGTTATATTTACAACATGATCCTCTAATATGATACTACCAATTATTTAATATTATCCCCGGATTTTGAATGTTGTTAACACTAAATTATCTCCTCAAGTTTGGCAGGCGGATCCGGTTTCATCCATTTGGAAAAGCTAATACTTGCTTGGTGTCCCAAGTTGATCACAATTGACCGCTCCATCAGCAAACTTGTACTTCTGAAAACTTTGAATATCAAAGGGTGTAGCTCTCTTGGGGAGTTGCCCCAAGAAATTGGTTCTCTGCATTCTTTGACGGAGATCGTCATGCCACAAAATTTTCAACCATTGATGCTTCCAGAAAGATTTGGTGTATTGACATCTTTGTCGAGTTTTATATTAGACGAGCACCCTCGAGCCAGCAAACTTCCGGAGTCAATTGGAGGGTTGGTGAAACTTACACACTTATCTTTACGTGGGTGTGTGGGAATAAAGGAGCTTCCATCCTGCGTTGGACAGCTGCAAATGTTGGTTGAGTTGAATGTAATGAAGACAGGAATAGTCGTACTACCAGATTCGATTGGAAAGCTAAAGAAACTGAGGGTGATGAACATTGGTTATACATTGATAGAAAAGTTTCCTCATACTATCGGAGGAGTGGAGATGCTTGAAGTGTCATATGCCAAGAAGTGCTGGTGTCTGACAGATGAACACCTAGAGGAGATTGGGAAGCTATCCAATTTGAAGATATTGGACTTATCATATCCTTGCATCTGTAGCTCGCCTAAGGAGATAGGTCGTCTCCCTCGTCTCGAAACACTTCAATTGGGTTTGATTAAGCTTCAACAATTGACAGCTCTTCCATCAAGTTTGACACGCCTTGAGGTTCAAGCCATTGACTTCTCTATTATCACTGACTCTCATTTCAAAAGCCTCGTCGATTTACATTATCTGGAATTATACAGATTAAGCACCTTTTTGAGAAAGGAACCTTACTCAACTTGGAGGAACGATACACAAGAAATGGAAGAAGCTTTCAGGACAGTGCAACCCTTCCTTCGGCTTCCATCTAGTTTGTCTACCTTGAAACTCAAGGGCATTAGTCCACTGCCAGATTTTTCCAAATTAGAAAGTTTGACAGTTCTACGTGTCAGTGAATTTCCCTTATCATGCTTACCTGCCTTCGAAGGCCTATGCCATTTGAGGGAACAGAAAATAAGTAGATCTGACGGGCTCAAGCAAATACCTGATCTGTGTCGCTTGGAGAAGTTAGAGCGCTTGATTCTCAACAGCTTGAAGAGGCTAGACCAGATTCCAGGTTTGTCAAAACTGAAATCTTTAAAGGACCTCTGTCTTTCCAGATGTCCTTTACTAGAAGAATTCCCCAACTTATCGAAGTTGGATAAGCTACAACATCTTGAGGTAGAATGTTGTCGTAAGTTAAGACCAATTGAGGGAGTCGAGGGCTTAGAAAGCTGGAAGTTGGATAGTCCTGGTCGCACTGTCCTGGAGAGATTGTTGGATGGTTCAGGAACGACCTGGCTTTGCCATGAATTACCTATGTACGATGTGTTCCTAAGTTTTAAGGGATCAGACACTCGTTACAGCATTATTACGTTCCTTCACGATAGCCTGGCTAGTGGTCGAGTTTCTTTCTTCAGAGACGACGATGAATTGAGCCCCGGTGAAGGAATTGGGGAAGAGATTCAACAAGCACTCGAGAACTCTCGTATATACATACCCGTCTTTTCTATGACCTACGCTTCTGGTCAGTGGTGTCTCCGCAAACTCGACCAAATGATAAAATACACATCAGAGTCAAAGGGCGAGAGAAAAATTCTCCCCATTTTCTACGAAGTGGAAATTGATGTTGTTAAGCTCCAAAAAATGGGGATACCAAGACGCCCTAGACAACCATCGGGATTATTTCCCGTGGAGGCATGGGAAAAGGCTCTGAAAAAGGTTGCAAATATTGAAGGACTCGACCTGAAAACTATGAGGTAATTGTTTCCATTTCGATTTATTAGGAAAATTAAGTCAATTAACATAAGCACCCTATAGAATTTCAATGGCAAAATGACACAAATAGTCCTTAAACTTTGGCAGAATGCACAATCTGGTCCCTGAACTTTATTTTATTCAATTTAGTCCCTGAACTTTGATAGAATGTGCAATTTGATCCCTAAACTTTTGACTTGTTCAATTCAGTCCCTGAACTTTTAATAAATGTTCAATTTAGTCTCTAGACTATATGAAAATGCTCAACGTTATCCCTGATCTTAAATTAACAAAAAGACTATATTGAACATTTTTCTATAATTCAAGGATTAGATTGAACATGCACTAAAAATTTGGGAACTAAATTGAATAAGTCAAAAAGTTTAGGGACCAAATTGCACATTCTGCTAAAGTTTAGGGACTAAATTGAACAACTTAAAAGTTTAGGGGCCAGATTGCACATTCTGCCAAAGTTCATGGACCATTTATGTAATTATCCCAATTTCAATTTATCACAATGCAGCCTTTTGCATCCACATAGCTGTACGCTCATGCAGATTGTTATTTCTAGAATAATTTATGATCTTTAAGTTAAAAAGAGAGGATTTTTAAACTCTGGCACGGGATATTCTACTAGTTTGCCGGCCAAATCCATTTGAAAAAGGAAAAAAAAAAAAAAAGAAGAAGAGTGCTTTATTATATAGCAGAACAAAAATATACGCACTTTCCAAACTACCCAAAAGAGTATATGAATTTCTATTTGAGGAATGTAAAAGCCTACTGTTAACGTTTCCTTCCACTCAAGTTGAAGAATTAACTAGTCCAAAAAAAAAAAAAAAGTTGATGAATTCGCTTGAAATAGTCAGCTTTGATAAATCAAACATTTTTTCTCTCCTTTTCCTAGTTGAAAGAGAACAGTCGTCGTTGATTCAGAAGTCAACTACATTTTGTTGTTATTGATTAGTGAGAGATGACGTCATTTCGCCTCCTTAATGTTTGCTTTGCTGATATGTCCATTGTATAAGTCCACGCCATCAGCCACGTCAAACATCACGTTAGCTTGTATGGATAACCAAAATTTGATGGTAGATGCTGTTGTCTAATATCTATTAAGTAATAGTTGGTGTACCTTTTGTGGTCGAACAGAATTGCATAGAGGTACAGCTGCACATCTTTGTCGTCTACTTTCTCATTTCTGTCTTTTCTTTTATGTGCTGAGTTTAGAAATATTCAGGTAAGTTGTTTGAGACATTAAATCAGCAATTAGACTGTATTTTCGATACCCTTTTACTTCCTGTATTGCAGAGTAAATTGAATTTTCCTTCACCTGTAAATTGTTGCAGCCCCGAAGACGCGGCTCAGAGGATTATTGCAGAGGTTATGAGAGCAAAAAAGCTGTCAGATATTGACTCATGAAGCCTTCTTTAGGTTTGTTGTCAAACGGACAAAGAAAGGATCTGCTTTCTATGTAATTTAATTCCATACAAAGTGCATTCTGCTTCTAATGTCTGGAGGATCTTCTAATGCTTTGTTGCCATTATTTACAAGGTTAGCATGGCTGTATGAACGAGAATATCATTGAACTCTCACGCTCTACTGGAGGGTTATTAAAGCCTTCACATTTATCTTTGCAGCGGTGCCGGGAGACAGAGGAGCTTTTCAATTCTATTTCAGGGTTTAGTTAAGCTCATGCATCAGTGGGGCGCTATGCGACATATGAAAGGATCTTTCATTCTCTGTTTGGCAAAGTTAGAATCACTTGTTTAGTTGATTATGCAACTTTCAATTTTACCAATTTAATTGTGAACTTTTGCTCTGAATTTTGAGCATAGTCCTTCTGATCAATTTTCACCAGAAATTACTGATGTGACAGTGTATCATGTAGGATGGCCATCAATGACTCAATCTCTGCGTCAACACTATATTGGAATTCCTCCTAAAGTTTATGATGAAATTAGCAAAATTTAGCATATGTGCGTTAAGTTTACAATTGTTTGGATAAAATTTCCTTTGATGATGAGTCTTCCATTCGATTAGGGCATACAAATGGTTCCTGACCTCACGAATCTACTTGAGATTTTTTGGACTTGCGAATTAACCACCAGCTTCTGTACAGTTTTATCGTTTTGACGATTTTGACGTAACAAATCATTGGCATTGTTTCAAACTTGAAGGACTTTACTGTTTCTAGATGCTCATGAATGTTCGATGTCACGCTTCAAGGATTTTGTAGACTTAGAGAAGCTAGAAGTATTGAAATTAAGTTTTATGTAGATCCCTGCAGAGAAATCCCTATAAAATCCTGCTCAGTTTGGGGCAAAAGGAAGTCGATGCGAAAATATTAAAGAGGTTGCTCGTATTTCCTCTTTTTATTGAAATAGCCAAATCAATGATTCAAGATGTCTAAAAAACGGCGTCGTTATCGGTTATGGAGAAACGACATTGTTTCGCCTTGTTGACAGGTCGATTGCAGATGTCCACGCCGCTAGCCACGCCAAGTGTCACATTAGATTGCATAGACGAAAAATTGATGGCGAATATTTTTGTCAATCTAGTAATAGTTAGTCCACTTTTTGGGTCATTTGAAAGGCGAAGATATTTTTGTCTTGCGGATGTAAGTTACTGTCTTGCTTTTAAAGAAAAATTCGTTGAAAAACAAGTTGCTCAAAGAAAGAGGAGCTCCTATTTTCATCATATGTTGATATAATACCATCAATTATTTTCTTGAGAATATCTCTAAAAATAGCTGGTATGAATTTGCTCATGTTTCTCTAGATCTAGACATTGTTAATGGATTTTATTGTTAATAGATTCTTGGATTTTAGACATTGAGAGCAGGGAAATGGTTAGCCGTGGACTCCTGAAGCCTTCTTTAGGTTCATGGTCAAAGGGAAAAATAATGTATTTGCTTTCTATGTGACAAAGTTCTGGACAACTGCATTCTGTTTCCATTATTTGGATTGGCAGTAGGTCCGCAGCACAAGAAATTTGCTCCCATACTCAGAAAAATTAGAATTGCTAGCTGAGTTAGATTGGCAATGCTATCGGATTTCATTGAAAATCTGAAGGTGTCATGTCGCGACTCTCGAGCACGGACCATCCCTGCCGTTCACCCTCAGGTCATAAAGGATAACGTCTCAGGCACGTTATCGACCCATTAATTTTATCTTTCATTACGCATGGGGAACGTGCAACTCCCAAACATCAAAATCGAATGGTATAGATAGTTAAGACAAATGGTCATCTCAAATCACTACAGTTCAGCAAATACCACCCTTTTATTTAATTATCATTATTAACCCAAAGAAGTGAAATATCTACAAGCCCATTCTTCGGGCCACTTTCTATGACATTCAGAGATGTCAGATCGAAATTAGCACGACTCCTAAACTACTCCAATAAAATCCACGTCCACTTCCAATTCTCCACGGCTAAGAGCCGGAAAATGATTAACAATAATGGGGTAATAAATAAATCTTAGTAAGTCAACGCTTAAGACTGGTTAGGGCGTGCTTCGCTCAAAGCATCCTATCAACCATATATCAACCACAGTAGATATATCAACCACATGAAAGCTTACTAGTCTTCAGCCCCGTATAATGCAATGATTGACTCAACAGTCACATCAGACAATCACATAGCAAGGCATCATTAGCTTGCATGTACATGACACCACACGAGGTTCATTTATTAAGGATGGCCCATGTGACTGACGTGGCCGGCTCACATGACTGGTGTGCCTCACACTACGATTGATAGTATCTACTGGTAACATCGTCCCATTACTCTCGGCGATGACGACTACAAGCGGTGCATACAATGTAACTGGCACGACACGGCAAATAGGCCTTCCTATAAGAAGTGTCGATCTAACAAGCTACGACCAGCATTTGTCAATATGTGTGCTCCGAACAATTAGGACGGGCACGGGTTGACGTGCATCTGATAAATCATGTGGTTCTGCACGACTAGCACAGTACGAACTTGTCAAGGACCTCATCACCGTCCCATCATATGACCACTCAAGGACATCCGATAACCAATCAATTTTCATTTTTGTTTATAGCTAGATGCTCACACTGACGTGCTCAAAGACTCAGCCCACGGCCATTTTTCATGCCAAAACATGCAATTTGGTTTCACACATGGTCATATGAATGCATGATACACTTAATTGGAATAAGAAAGACAATTTACCCTTTAAGGGGTAAAGTCGTCATTTTCAGAAAAAAGACGAGATTCGAAAATCCAAACATAAAATTGGTCACTTGACTGACCCTAATTCTTATCTTGGTATTCTTGACCTATCTCATGTACAAGGCAAAGACGATTTACCCCTAAAGGATAGTATCGTCAATTTCCAGAAGAATAGATAAAAAAAAATCTCAAAAATAGGATTGACCAGTTGTCTGTGGTCATTCCTCAATTTTTGAAAATTTCTAGAATGTCTAGAAATTTTCCACAATTTTCCTACATTTGTTTTTATTTTCTGGGATTTTCTAAAATTTTTTAGAATTTTCTAGAATTTTTTCGATTTTTTTAATATTTTTAAAATCATTTTCTAATTTTTTTATTAAAATTGATTTGGACCGGGTCGACCCGACCCACTCCGATCGGACAACCCGGCCAAGACCCAGACCTCCGCGACCTACTGCATCAAAACGACGCCGTTCCATTTTTTCTGTTTTTCGGTTATTCGGATTTAATCCGACGGTTCCTATTGAACCATGTGGCTGCTCCACGGCCTCAAGATCAACTGACTAAAAGCTACGGCTTAGATCAAAAGCCGACTACTCCTCGACAATCAGATCTGATTACTTAAACCTACGGCCACGATTAAAAGCTAATACTCGATCTGGACCGTCCGTCCTCACTAACCTAAACGTCACCACTCGACCACTAACCTAAACGGCATCGTTTCAACCTGTTCTAATTTTCTGATTTTAAAAATCATTTTCAAATATTCCTAATTTCTAATCGGACAGCCACTAAAAATTGGACTTGATTAATCTAGGCCGTCCGATCTAAACTGACTCGGCTTAACAAACTAACGGTTGAGCTGAATTGACATCTACGTGGACCAATCACACTCTGCCACCTAAGCCGCTGACTCGTTGACTCGCCACATTAGCTTCGTCTTCAACCTCCCGACTGTAACTAAACGAAAAGCTGAGACTTCTCCGATGCCGATGAACGATCAAACCTATATTGATTAACATGAAATCGGTGCCATTTGACTAGTACTAACCTCTAGTTTAACATATATGAGTATCACAGCATTTCATCCGTTGAATCACTTGTAGCATGCAAAATGCCTAGTACGGCCATGGAAGTTCAATCAAGCAATAGAGAGCATATCGAGCCAATTCCTCCACACAATCGTATCTATGTGAGTTCACAACACTTACCTATAGGTCCGATTGACCTAGTTTAGGCTAGTTTGATTTAGGGAAGCTTCAGCAGGGTCGGCAATGGCGACGCGGTTCAAAAGCAAGGTTCGACTCGATTTCAATGCAATCAAAGCATAAAGCAGTGCTCAGTAATGTCACAAATACGAAATGCACACATTAATCGTAAGAATTGAGGCAGGGAAAGGACTTCGCCATTGAAGGGCAGAAGTCAAGCTTGGAGGATCGACTTACCTTTTTTCGAGATTGTAGGCCACGTGAACTGGTGCGATCGACCCCACGGAGCTCAAGCAATCTTCTTGACATGGAATGGCGACTCGATTCCGCCTAAATCGTCATCGGAGATCCCTTGCAGGCCGAACTCAAGCTCTCGATGGCAGGGGCCAGAGAGCGAGTTCTCTCTCTCGATTTCTCTCTCCCCGGAAACAGAATGAACGACCTCTCTCCTTCTAGAAAGCCTCCAAAGGCTATATACCATTTTCAGAATTTGGCGCCGAACGGGGAGTGTATAACTGACTCCAAATGGCACTTGACCGTGCGTGTCATTTGGTCCAAACGGCGCCGGAGATGATGGGTGATTCCGTCAAATTGAAATCGTTCTCCGGCGCACACAAATGGATGTCCAATTTGACCATCCCGTCGAAGTTGACTTTCACGGCTACCGCAATCTTGACCAACCAATTCCGGCTTACTCCGATGATCATTGACGATGCCGCCGGTCCCAATCGATGAGTCTCATCCTGACAATGAAAAGCCCCACCACATATCTGCCGATTATGGTCGATTGAGCCTTCAATTTGACCATCGAAGTTCGGCTTGTTACTATTCATCTGCACGAGCTTTTGGGAAAGAAAACGACACTGTAGTGGACCGGCTCGACCGGTCTGACCGGGCGATTTGACAGGTCAAAACCGATTCAGACTTGATTTTTCCAAAATTAGTCACAATTTTGTGGAAATTTTCATAATTAAACCTCAAAATCGAACTTAGGACATGAGTATTATTAAAAATGTGATTTTACCCAAAAGTTCATGTCAATTTCTACAAAAACCCCAAATTTATCCTTAATGACAATTCGGGAAATTGTGAAATTGAAGGCTCAAACGGTCAAATTGGACCAAACCACCTACGCCAATCGACTCAGAATGATGGAAAATATTGGGTGGTGGTTTCAATTTGTAAAGGTAGCCCTTGAATTGAAAGCAATTTCAATTATGTCCAAATTCAAGGATTAGATTGCAATTAAGTATGCAATTTTGCCCAATTCATGTAATTGAGCAATTTGTGAAAATAATTGGGCTAAATTGCAATGAAGGACAATCAGATTAAATATCAAGACCCTAAAAAAATGCCAAAATTACAAGTTAAAAGACTCAATTGATATTTTTTTTTATCAAATTCAATCATACGTGTAACAAAGGAACACATAAAATTGAACTTGAATTTGGACTTTTTATGAGGTCAAGAATACAAGAGAACTAAAATAAAAATATTGACTATTTTTCCATATTTGTTCAACCTCAAATGCTATTTTTATCAAATTTTCAGGTATTTTCTTATTTTTTGAAAATATTTAAAAATATAGAAAATTATTTTTTGTTCAAAAATGGTTCTTGGGCTTGGTCAAGGTCACGAAAGTTGATTTTGTAATTTTTCAACTTTTTATGAATTTTTCAAAGTAAGATTGAAAAAGACTGATAAAAAATCAGGTGTCAACAATCGTCGCCGTTGAGACCGCCCGAGCTAACTCTACCAGTGAGTTGACCCTAATCTTTGGTTAAGGCTCTAATTATGCCTAGGATTAGTCGATTAGGAAATTTAAGTACACGATCGGGGCCGATTTAGATAGAAATTGTGATTAGGTTAAATGGACGGTCGATTAAGTTAGCCAGATGGATTATATTGTCTATGGCTAATTGTGGTAAAATATCAATTGATTGATTGATTGATGGCTTGTTAATTGTGGTTCAATAGCGAGCGAGCGAAAGGCTAGAGACGAGTGAGCGATTGACGCTTTAAATTTAATCGATTAATAACGAACATTGCACGAATTGAGCTTGATGTTGCTTAATCGGATTTGACTGCTCGTGATCGAGTTTGTGACCTTATTGATTTGACCGTTTCACTGAAATATCTGATTGACTGTCTTAATTGTTCACTGAGTGATTGGTTGTCTGTTTGGGGTTAATCTCTCTTATGTGATTGAGTGTCTAATGTTAGAATGCATATGCATATCACTGAGTACAAAATCAAAAGATATATTTTAGCATGAAAATGGCCTTTGGCGGAGTCTTTTAACATGTCTGTGTGAGCATCCGGCCTTAACTGAAGTTAATGAAATGGGTTGATTGCCGGATGTGTATTGTATGGTCATATGAGGGAACGATGATTTTTTTCCTAGCAAGTTCGTACTGTACCAATCATATAGAACCATACGACTTGCCAAAATCACGACATTTCTTATCCGATGCTAACTAGCACGGATGCAGGATTGGTCAGATGCCGATCGCAGCTTGTGATGGACCGATGCCCCGTTTAGGGATGCCTATTTGCTGGTTCCGTGCTGGGCACACTGGAGACACCTCTCGTAGTAGCTGTTACCAAAAGAAAAGGGACGTAGCCTGGTCCTGCAGGTAGAATGTTGGATCGCACTAATGTGCTAGATCGCGTTATTTGTGAGAGTCGAATCACGCCCCCTTTTGCTTAGATCCTCTCATGTGCCGTTGGCACGATCATCGTTAATAAATGGACTTATGTGGTGTCCTGTGCGTACTTGTGGATGAGATGCTTGTATTGAGTGATTGACTGAATGACTGTGAGTCGAGTCAAACATTGCATTATGTGTGGCTGAAGGCTGGCAAGTATGCATGTGGATGGTAATTATATCGTGACTGTACTTGGGTGCTATATGTGGTTATATGATATTGTGAGCCTTCTGTTAGGATGCCCTAGGCGAATCAGTTTTCTAACCGATTTTAGGCTTGATTCACTGAAATTTATTTTCACCTCGTCGTGGGATAACATTTTGAGGTCCCAAGTGATGAAGTCATGTGGATGCCAAGGATTGGTTATTGAATTAGCCTTTTGATCTAGATGAGAAGTTGACCTTACCCGACAGAGTAACTAATTGAGGTCTTCTCTAGTCGCCCCGAAGTATGGGTTTGTGCTCGTACGTTAGTAGCTCAGTAGGTTTAAGTCTCTTATGCCAAGGATTGACTGTTGGATTAACCTTTTGTTAATAGTATGCCTGGGACGCTATCTCTATGACCTCATGGCAATTTGGCAAGAGATGTCGCGAGCTCAAGAGTCGGGGCGTGACACCCACATGGTAATATGAAGGTGGGAGTCGAAGCGGCCGATGACAGGTGATTGGCGACAACATTGCTATAATGGTCGCAACTAATTGATAATTTTTTTAATATTCTTCAAAAATACCAGCAATATTAACAAACTCTATTAAAAATAAATGTGTAATAGGATAATAAACATCGGATAAAGTATAAGTAGCATCGTTAAAAACTTTTTAAAAAATATAATTTTTTTGTGCAAATATCCCACTCTTGTGGGAATAAATTAATTTCATAAACACTAGTCGAAATAAATGTACATAATACTTTTTTTATATGAAAATGGTCGATTAAGCAACTTGTATGTGGAATTCCAACGAGTCGGAACATTTTTTGAAATTGTTTTTGATTTTCTTTTATTTTCTTTACAAAATCTGCCTCATTCTCTCATAATTTGGGGATGTTTCCATAAAAATTGAATTGCTATCTTTATTGGGCTGAGAAAAGCGTCAAGAGTTCGTAAACCATCTTGTACACATAAATTTAAAACATGACAAGAACATTTAATGTGAAAAATTATCCATCAGAAACGGGTTTACAAATCTTTTCTAAATCGGGAATGATGCGGTATTTTCTATGGCATTATCAAAACCAACTGAAAAATTTTTATTAATCAAATCATATTCCTTTAAAACTTGCCTAATTACTCTACAAACATTATTGACCATATGCCTATCATCAAGAACTTGAAGTGCAATAAACTCTTTTTTGAATGTTCTAATTGTCACATATCCAATGACATGTGATATCCATATAAGAATGAATTTGTCAAGCATCACTCTAAATGTCATTACCTATATGCAAACGTTCATCAAAGTTCATAAAAAAAGTTTGTCAAATCTTTTTTTTCTTTTTTATAAAGCCCAATAAGTTAGCGTCTAAGCGTATTTCTCAGAAGAGGTTGTTCTTGCAGAGTACACTGGTGTATATAAAATAATTAAAATTAAATTTTTCACCAAAATTAAACAGTAAACATTCAATGGCAGCAAATCTAGCTAATTCTTATTTATAAACTTTTTCATTGTAACGAAATAAAGGATAAGTATCAGAATTGACGTACTCGAAAATTTGTTGTTGGCTAGTGTCTATCCCTACTTGCGTTGCATGTTTCGACTCAGATGCCGTTCAAATGCTTCATAACCACCTCCACCTGTATATTTGTATGTTGCCCCCGCAATATTTACATTTTACTTGATACTTATGTTCGGCTAAATGTTCCTTCGTGAAGTGTTCTCATATGATGGATGTACCCTTCCGTTCTGGTTTCTTTATTGTTGACATTTCTTCGACACCTGTAGGAGGATTAGGATTTTCTTGTATTGCGACGTGTTCGACGTTAGGAATAACGTTGATATTATCACTATCGTTTACCCAATATGCAAAACCACGAAGATCATATTCATGAGGATAACCACATTCCTCCATTCGAATCGGGCTCTTTTTCTTGTCACCAGCTCTGCTTTCACTTGTCATTTTTTTGAGAGAATTGAGAGAAAGTGGATTCAGAAAATTGAGAGAATTGAGTAGAGATTGAGAGAATTGAGAGATTTGAGCGGATTGAGAGAAATGAGAGAATTTGAGAGAAATTGTCAGAGAAAAGAAATAAAGATGGAAAAAGATATTTATAAAGATTTAGGATAGTTTTAAGGAAAGAAAAATAAAAGGGAAGGGGAGCCATTGCTTGCAACAGTCAAATTTTTTTTTTTAAAAAAAAGCATTCCATAAATGCAATTCTCGACGTTTGGCTTTGAAGTAATTTTGATGCCCCTCCCCTGCCGTCAAAAATGGCCGGTAACACCTTGAGATGCGAGCTAAATTACCTAATCCTTTTTGTCCTTTCATATCAATAAAACTTTGAGAGTGGAATTCAACGAGAAAGAATCAACACTTTAGGAAGCAGATGACTTCGTAAGACCCAAAAGCACGTGGGATGGTGAGGGAAACCTTATCCTACATATTCTTTGAATTAATTTATGCTTTCGAGATTTATGATACTTATTAAATATATATTAGAAAGATTCGGATACCCTTTGAGATTAACCGAGAACATTATGTTATATGTCATTGTCGCGACCCGTCCGAAATCTACGGACGCGGCTAATGGATTACCGATCGCGGGGTATTCGATCGGCGCGGGCCCTCCCAGGCCCATACCAAATCGCGGCGGGAGTTTTCTTTTGAGGGATTCGACGATAAGAGTCGATCGCTTTTGACCTTAATGTGGTCGTGGTGGCATGTGCAACTTGTGCATGCATTTGGAGTCGCCACCGGTCTTTCTTGGAGGGTAGACCGGAAACCTTACTGACCGATTGGGAGAGATCGATCAGTTCTGCGGAACCAGAGATTTTGGGTTCGGGGACTTGGTTACGTCGGTGTCATTACCGACGCCCTTTCGGTATCTAACGCGAGTGATTTTCCTATTCAAGATTTCATGCAGATTGGAAGACTGGTCCTATCAAATCACAGTCAATATAATGAAAGCGCAAGTCAAGTGCATAAATAAATCATGTCAATGCACATCAATTTCAATCATGGGCCTCCTAGTATAGCCATAAGGGCTTAGCGAAGATGCGATTTAGGACTAGGGGTAAAATGAGAAGATTGGGGGACAATTATCCCGAAGGGCAAAATTGTCATTTTTGGAAGGTTTGGATACCGAATTACCCAAAATATTCTATGGCCAGTTGATTGTGGCCATTTCTCATTTTTGAGAATTTTTTTGGAATTTCTTGACTTTTCTTCAATTTTTGGAAGACGATTCGCCCAAAGGGCGAAATCGTCATTTTTTAAGAAGGTTCGGGGTTCAAAACACCCGGGATGAGCCTTGGCCAGTTGTTTGTGGCCATTTCCTATTTTTTGGGATTTTCCTGAATTTTTTAGAATTTTTTGGAAGACGGTTTGCCGGAAGGGCAAAACCGTAATTTCTGGAAAGATCGGGGGTCAAATGACCCGGAACAGGTCATGGCCAGTTGAATGTGACCATTTCCTATTTTCTGAAATTTTTTAGAGTTTTTCTGAATTTTCCGAATTTTTCTGAATTTTTCATGATTTTTCATTTTTTATTGATTTTTTTGATTATTTTTTTAATTTTTATTATTTTCTGAATTGTTTTTAATATTTAAAAATATTTTTCGGGCTGGTTCAGACCCGGCCCACGCCTCTCGGGCGCCCGGCCCGACCCTAGGGGTCGACACCGGCCTAAAACGACACCGTTTTATATTTTTAAATATTTTTTCTATTTTTTAACAATTTTTTTGATTTTTTATCTATTTTATTTACTTATCCGAAAATTCCCCGGATCGGACGGTCCACGTCGTGCCACGTGGCTTCATCTCGTGCGTCCGATCAAATACTAGATCGGACGTCCCTCAGTGAGCCACGTGGCCAAATCGTGGCCATCGGATCAAAAATTGATTATTTTCCTTTTTATAAAACCACTCAAATCGGACGATCAAAAATACACCACGTGTCGAATTGTGGTGCGTTCGATCTTGGATAAGATCGGACGATGCACAGGAAGCCACTTGGCACATTCTCGACCATCGGATCGATTTTAATTAATTATCCGAAAATCATTTATTAATTATCCAAAATTCTAGGATCGCGACACGTGTCGCGATCGTGGCCGTCCATTCTATTTGACTTGAAAATACATGGATCGGACCCCACCCGGCTGACGTGGCACGCTACGTCGGCCGTTGACCGTTGACCGGCCGGAGGGTCGCCGGAGAAGACGATGAACAGTGAAAAATCCGGCGGGAATAGTAAAAATTCCGGCGAGGTCGCCGGAAAATTGCGAAACGGGCCCGAAACTTGGTATTTTTCGCCCGTTCTTGCGGCATTCGACTCCTTGGACCACCCACATCAACATACAACATAAATAATAACCATGAACACGCTAAAAACCGGCGAACCGGACCGACTCCGGCGAAGAATTCATGGAAAAATTTTATTTGTTTAAATTCGATTCTAGGCATTCACATGGCATCTAAGGAAGGTTTAGAAGCTTACCTATGGTCCTTTGATGGTCGGTGGCCGTGGCTTGCGCCGGTGAGAGCTCTCGGCTCGACCGAGCACGTCGAGCTCCGGCCGCCGCTTTCGGCTCGGTTTCGATGCAAGAAAAAGAGTAAGCCGGGATTAGTGACATAGATAATGAAGCTTTATGGCAAAAGTCGCGACCGGGAAGGCCCGGGACAGCTCGACCGAGACTCAAAAAATGCAAAGCCCACTCGGGCATTTCGCCGAACACCCGGCGTGCATAAGGAAAAACCAAGATCGGGAGAGATACCCACCTATCCGATGATCACCGGAAGCTATGGAGGCCTCGATGACGATCTGGGGATGAGCTGGAGGTTCGGGGTCGTCGCCTCTTTCCCGGAGTTCGCCAAAAAAATCCTCTCACTCTCTCTCTTTGAACTCGGTTTTAACCGAGAATACCCGCCGGTTTCGTGGCCGACCGGCGCACCTCGGCGCGCCCAACGACCAGAACACGAGCCTGGATCCCCACTAATGTCCCCCACGTTCGTTTTCCTTTTACTTCTCCCGAAAATCGCACGCCCCCACGTTGCTCTGCTCTGTTCTGCCCACGGTCTGCTGCACATTCTGTGCATTTGCAGACCCGGGTCGGGTCGGGCCGGACCCGACCGACCCGGTTCGGCCAAATCGCCCAAATCGCCAAATTGGCACCCCAAATGACCTCGTTTCATGAAATTGATGGCAAAATCGGATTCCTTGACATGTTTTCCATCAAATATGGGTATTTTCGTGAATCAATTTATTGAAATTCTATGAAAACCCCAAATTGTCCCTAGGATCCGAAATTTAATTTCGCCAAATCGAAGGCCTAAACGATCGAATTAACCAAAATTGAGCCCACCAATGGATTCAGCATGATGAAAAATGTTGGGTAGAGGTGTTTAATTTTAATGGGTGTGCCCGTGTGAAATTTAATTTCAAAAATTGTGAAATCGGGGACTAAATTGAAAGATTTTTATGCAATTAAGCCCTTTTGGTTAAAATTGATCAAATTGGAAGGCAAATTGACCCAATTGAATTTCAATACTTTAGAGTCCAATGTCATAGCTTATAAAAACCGAGAATTGAAAATTAAAAGATTCGAAAAGGATTTTTTAGGCCCGGTTCGGGATTAGGTTTGTGAAGGAACATAATGAACCGAGCCGAATTTCCCTAATAAAAAGTGAAAATATTAAAGAGAGAATTAAAATGAAATTTCTGAATATTTTTTTTGTAATTTTCTGACCACGGATGGTATTTTCTGATTTTTTGGTTATTTTTATAATTAAATAAATTCCAAAAAATATTAAAAAATTCAAAAAATATTTTTTGTTCAAAATTGGTTCCTAAGGCTAGGCTAAGGCTCCCAAAGTTGATTTTGTAATTTTTTGACCTTTTTTGCTATTTTTAATTAATTTTAGAAATAAAAACTATAATAACGGATGGTCAAAAATCAGGTGTCAACAGTCATACTATGGTAAAAAAGAAATGCTAACTTAGTAAGTTTCAAAGTAAATTTTGACAACCAATTGATATAGTTGGTACTTTTGAAACACTCTCAAATAAACGTTTTTGTGAGTGGACTCATGTAAGGGTTGGTAATTTTTATAAAAGTCGGTAATTTTTTACATGCAAACATAAAAAAAAAAAGAAATATTAGTGAATTATCAAAATAATCAAATAAGAGTTAGTAAAGCTAAAACTAGATGATAACTTAATAAAGCTGGTAAATCAATTAAATCGACATCATTAATTTGCTATAAGACATAGTAACTTTAAACCGATCCTCGATGTAGCAAATAGGTGTTGGTTATTCTAGGAACAGTTGCTAATTTGAAATAATCAAATAAAATTTTGTAAATAGATTCAAATCATAGTTGATGATTTTCTACAAAAGTTGGTAACCTTAATATGTCGATGAGCCGCGCAAGTAAGCGTTCGTAATTGATAATAATTTGGAACAATCAAATACTTCCATAAAAATTGTTGGTATTTTACTGACACCATTGTTTGGTTTTACTGACGCGTCACATGCTGTTTAATTCTGCTAGTGGCGGACCACGTGCGTCGCACATGACCTGGTGGTAGACATGGCCAAATTGGACCCGGACCCGGAACCGGCCCGTTGACTGGGTCCACGGTTCCGAACCGGAACTGGAACCGGACCTTCACGGGCCGGTTCCAACCCGTTTATTAAAAAAAATAGTGGGCCCCGCCCCCTGAAAATTTCAGGGGACGGGGCCCCCCTCCCGCGAGAAAGAGCCGCGAACGGCTCTTCCCCAACGGCCCGAAGGCCAAAAATAAAATAAAAATTAAAAAATTAAAAAAACTCTATAAATACATCTCATTCCTCATTTATTTTTCTCACAATTTCTCTCAATTCTCTCTAATACTCTCAAGTGTCAAGTCTCACAATCTCTCAAATTCTCTCAATCTGCTATTCTCTCTAAATTTGGTCTCAATTTTTCGATCAATTTTCTCAAAAAATGGCAAGTGGAAGCAGAAATACTAAAAAGGGAAAGAACCCGATGCCGATCGAGATGGGAGAATCCGATTATCCCGTTCATGAATATGATCCTCGTGAATATGCATGTTTGGAAGACGACGATGCTTCCAATCCCAACGTCGAGCACGTCCCAACGCATGAAAGTCTTCGTCCTCGTGGTGTCGAAGAATCGTCGATAGCGAAGGAGCCGGGACGAAAGAGCCGAGAATCCGATTTATGGCTACACTTTAACAAAGTGTGGAATGGAAATGAAGGCAAGTTTGATATAAGCTGTAAATATTGTCCGCAGACATACAAGCTTGGTAAAGGAGATGGCTATGGAACATTTCGTCGGCATGTGACGAAAAAACATCCAACGCAAGCGGGGATCGACACTAGCCAACAACAAATTCCTGGGTTCGTCAATCCTAACGCTCATCCTTTATTTCATTTCACTACTGCACTTTACAAAGACACATTAGCTGAATATGTTGCCCTTGAGCATGCTCCGTTTAATACTGGTGAAAATCCTAATTTTAGATATTTGGTAAACACCGCGTTAGCTCCGCAAGCACCATCTGTTTCGAGAAATACTCTTAAACGCGAACTTGAACATGTTTATACAAAACAAAAAAAGAAATTGTTAAGATTTTTTAAAGAATTCAATGGACGTGTACATATAGGTAGTGATATTTGGACTGATTCTTGGAATATTAATTCTTATATGGGTATCACGTGCCATTGGGTAGGTGATGATTGGGTTATTAAAAAAAAACTTCTTGCATTTCGAGTTTTTCCTTAAAGGCATACGGCCCATAATATTTATAGACTAATTAGGCAAGTTTTAGAAGAATTTAATTTGATTGATAAAATTTTTTCAGTTGGTTTTGATAATGCCGCCGCAAATACTGCTTCCATTCCTAAGTTAGAAAAACTTTGTAAACCCTCTTTTGGCGGATAATTTTTTCACATTAGATGTGCTTGCCATGTTTTAAATTTATGTGTTCAAGATGGTTTACGAGTTCTTGCAACATCTCTTCAGCCAATAAATAATGCAATTAGATATTTGTGGAGCCGTCCTCAACTTATGAAAGAGTGGGGAAAATATTGTAAAAAAAAATTGGAGAAGGGCAAGAAGGTTTCCAAAAGATATTCCGACTCGTTGGAATTCTACCTACGAGATGCTTCTACAAACTTTTGATTACAAAGATTTATTATGTTCCTTTATTTCGAATAATGTTCCCGATATTGCTTTGCTCCCGCAACATTGGGAAGTTTGCAAAAAAAATTTAGATTTTTTGAAGGTTTTTAATGATGCTACTAATATTTTATCTGGTGTTTATTATCCTACTACGCATTTATTTTTAATAGAGTGTGTTAACATTGCTGGTATTTTTAATGAATGTGAAAAAGATACTGAATTAGCTTCGAGTATTTTAGTAATGCGAGAAAAATGGTTGCATTATTACTTGAACATTCCTCTTGTCTATTTAGTTGGTATTGTTTTCGATCCACGTACTAAATTAGATGGTTTATTAGATTATTTGAATGCTTATTATTATGAATGTTTACATTTGAATGAAGTAATAGATATTCATAGTATACAAGTAGATGTTAAAAAAGTTATAGTAGAATTATATAATGAATTTTGTAGTAAATATGGTTTAAGTGATAGTGGATGTGAATCTGTCCAGCCTAGTGTCTCACGAAGCAATACAGGTATTTCACTTGGTAGATGGTATAAAATGCTCATGAGTAGGCAAAAAAAATAAAAAGGGACAACAGGTAGTATTTCCGAATTAGAAAACTATTTAACAATTTATTTTGAGTTTAGTGATTCCGAACACAGCGCAGCAGATTTCAAGATTCTTGAGTGGTGGAAGAACCATTCAATTCAATATCCAGTTATCTCCCTCATTGTAAGACAAATATTAGCGACACCTTCTTCGACAGTGGCAGTTGAACAAACGTTTAGTGCTGGAGGATTAATTTTAGACTCCCGTCGTTCAAGATTAAATCCAGAAAGTGTGGAGTTTCAAGCTTGCGTCGATGATTGGACAAGGGCTAAGCTTCGACAACAAAAGTTGGATCGAGAACACGACTTCTTCAGTGATGATTGTGGAGATACCACCGTCACCACAACAACAGGTAGCGACGATTGAGGATGATGTAAGTTGGGGTTACCAAAGGTAAGAGAATTACATGGGCTTTGATTCTTCTATCCCCAAGAAGATATGTAGGCGTTTAATGATAATTCATTAAGTTCAAGCCCATTCCTCATCTTTTTTTTAAAAAAAATTTTAATTAATAATTTATTAATTTATTTTATTATTTTAAAAATAAAATTAAAGGTTCCGGAACCGGAACCGGCCCGGAACCAAACCGGAACCGGAACCGGAACCGGCCCGGAACCGGTCCTTTATGGGCCGGTTCCGGTTCCACCATTTGGCGGAACCGGAACCGGCGGTTCGACGGAACCGTGCACGTCTACCTGGTGGTATTGTGCTATAAGTTTTCCCTTGAGGAGGACCTTTGCCCTTGCCCTCTGTTGTTGTGTTGACTCTTCTCTGTTTCTGTGCGCCTGCTTCTCTTCACCTTGAGAAGTTTATGGTCGATCTTCCTTCACTGAACTCTCCCAGTTAGCTCTTTTTACAGAAGCCTGGTTCTCTTCAGGGGGTGAATACAGCTGAGATGGACTTAAACGGATGTCTGACTCTAATCATCATCCTTGCTTCGACCGTTGGACTGTAAGTGCTCTAATTCGACTTCTGTTCGACCTCTTGTTGACAGATAACTCACGAACAAACAAACGAAAAGCTTTTGCTCCTTTTACATATTTGATATATTTCAGCCTGCTTGTTCAATTTACGTTTCTACCTCTAAAGTCTTGAGCAGGTTACAAGTTTGTAATTTTTTTTATAGGGTCATCAGACAACTCACGCAGTGGCAGAGGAGGAGGGACTCGGAGCCAATCTCGAGAACGAAGGATGTCTGGACAAGAGAAAGAGGCATTCAAGAGGATCAAGGTGCCTTTCTTTTTACTTTTTTTTTTTTTTTTTTTAAGGGAAGGGTGCGATCCCTTTGATTTCTGGATATAGTGTGCATTCGACCAATGACCCAATAAGAGATTGCATCTCTTTGCCAATCAAAACCTCCCTTCCAAAAGGTCTCAAAAGTCTGTGGAGAGAGTCGAAAGAGATCGTCTAATAGTTGGCTTTATTTTCTAGGTTGGAAAGTAGCCATTTTTCAAAATTTTGAAGGGGACAAAAAAAAAAGAAAAAAAATAGTTTACTTATTAGATATATTGAATAAGAAATGGAAACTCGAAAATCAATTTATACCGAATTTTCTGAACATTTCTAAAGATACTAAACAATAATACTTCCCGACTTTTGGCATTTGAAATAATTTGCTGCCCCTCTGACACCACCCAAACTCGATCACACAAAGGTATCTATTTCTTTCCAAAATTTCCTCGTAAACGGTTAAAATTAAAATCAGCAGTAATGCCTCGAATTACGGGCCAAATTAGCCGCCATCTTTGTTCTGTGAGCTCTTTTATTTTCCCTTTTGATTAAATGTAATGCATGGGGTATATTAACAAGACTTTAAGAATGGATTTTATCTACAAAGAAGCAACAAAATAAGTTTTGATAAATTATTGAAATACTTGGTACTTCTAAACAAACAAGTGTTGGTAAAGTGGACTCAAGTAAGAGTTGCTATTTTTTTTTTTAAATAAGAGCCGGTAATGCAGATAACTTCAACTAATAGATTTGCGTAAATAATTGAAATACGTGATGATTTTGAAACAATTGAAAAAACATTGATAATTGATTCAAATAAGGCTAGTAAATTTAATAGTAGATTATAACTTAATAGGTGAAAATATTGGTATACCGTTTAAATTGATATAAGCAGTTTATTATTAGACTTCGTAACTCTAATACTATCTTCATTATAGCGTGTAAATATTTAAAAGCCTTGGAACAAGTGCTAATTTCAAAAAAAACAAATATCAATAAAACTCGGTGAATGGACACAAATCAGAGTTGGTACAAAAGCTGGCAACAGTAAGCTACGTAAGTAACTATTGGCAATTCATAATAAATCTTGGTCCACAATTATCTGTGGAAAACATAAATAAGTGCCCAGTATATTTACATTTCTTGATAGACGTCGAGGCATGATAAAGAAACTTGCACACCTAAATGTTTGAAGCAATTGGTCCCATTTCCAATTCGTATTAGGTTGAAGTCTATAATTATTGGCAGGGCTCTAAGACGACTGACCAAATGAAGAGGAAGAAGAGCTCGGAGGCAATCCGAAGCATGGAAACTGAGATGGCATACGAGTATGACGTGTTTTTGAGTTTCTGTGGAGGCGACACACGCCTAAACTTCACTGATAATCTTTATCATAGAATGAAAGGTGCAGGAATCTGCGTTTTCCTTGACAGTGAAGAACTCAAAAATGGTAAAAAAATCGATGAACTTTTGAAGGCAGTTGATGAATCTCGGATCTGCATACCCATCTTCTCTCAGAAATTCGCCTCCCGTTCATGGTGTCTCCGTGAGATTGCCCGCATGGTAGACCGTCTAGAATCAGATGGGAAGAGAGAGATAATTCCCATTTTTTTATAACGTGGAGCCTAATGATGTGAAGCTCATAACCGATTTGTATAATAACGACATAAGCAAGCACAAGAGCAAGAAATACCGTAAGCCCGAAGAAGTGGATCAGTGGACAAGAGCCCTTAAATAGGTTGGAAGTATGATGGGACGGGTGCTTAAAGGGAAACGGTAAATTTCCTCGACTTCTTATGGTTGATAAGCACAATATTTGCATTTCATTGGATGAATTAGGCCATTTATTTAAGATTTGCATTCCATGTGAATTTCCAACACCCGAAAACTCAGGGCAGAGAATAGACTCCGGCCGATTTGTTTTTTTTTTTATTAGAGCACCCGACAAGGCCTTTTTTTTTTCCTTTCTCAATTCATGTGCCGTTATCCCTATATTACCTGAAAGGTAGAACAATTTTTTACATGATCATAATTTTACTTAATGATATTTTTTCACGATAGTACAGTAGAAATCATGCAATTTTATGTATCTGTCCCCTCTCACGGTAATCACAAACATTTGTACAATTACAAATTCGTGATGAATCAACGGATCGTTAGGAAAAATGTATTATTAAAAATTACACATGATATGAAGAAACTTAACACCTGCATATGAAAATAGAAAATCATTTGAAGATTTGAACATTATTTAGTAAGTTTTTTTTGTAAGATTAGAAAAGATTCAAAATTCAAAATTGAAATACATGATAGATAAAATGAAACAATTTATTAGGGCATTCATCGATTGACAGAATTCTTATGAATAACTAATTGAGGATATTATATGACAGAAAAAACTAATTGGAGGTTTTAGGTTGTAATATTGAAGTAAAGGGGAAAGTGGGCATCCCAAAATTTGGAAAGAAATAGTTAAATATCAAAAGTCAATTCGGATAGGCCGGTTAGTTTAATGAAGAGCACCATTCTTCATCCAACCACATTACTTAAGGTGATTCCTCTGTTGCAAAGAAAAGAAGAATAGGTCAAAAGAGGAAAAACCATACCATTTGCCATTTAATTAAAAAAAAACATGTACCTTCAAACTTGCGACAAATTTAGCCAATGTCCCTCTATTTGCGTTAAAACATGGAATGTGTTCTTCAATTCCTCACGAAATTCATTTTAATTACCAATCACAAATGAATAATTCATTAGAAAGTTTTTTCTACAAAGTAGCACTAAAGAAAATAGCCTTGGCATAGATGATTTGTGATTCTTGTTGGCATAAACAAAGATGCAATAGTCTTGCCAAAGGCCTCTACGCGTTTACTTTCACTTTGTACTTATATAATGTCTCCTTCTTGGAAGAACTCAATTTGGATTTAATGTTGTCTATGCGGTACCCTTTGATTTCATGTTATGTTATCACTTGTGTGATTTTCTTAGTTGAAATAAACGATGATTTATTCAATCTTATTTGCTATGAAAGGAGAAAAAAATGTTAGAACTCATGGAAAGTTGAAATTATGATGAGAGAGGGTATGTCACGAGTCTATTTTCAAGCCATCACCTTTACTATTGGGAGGTAAAAAAAAAAAAATTGACCTTTCTCTTCTACAATAATAGACGCAAAACTGTGATTGCCCTGTTTTCTTTGTTTTTTCCTCATAGCATAGCCCAGGTATATTGTTAGTGCGTTATCTAATTGTATCGAATTCTTCAAGTTAAGTGATATTACATGAGATTTACATTTCAACTGATTATAACGCTTAATTTTCGTATGTGTTTATTGGAATTGTCAACTCATTCAACCATATGTTCATAGAAATTTATGTTCTTCCCTTGATTTTTGTTTTATCTTAGGATCCAACCTCCATAACCACAACCATGTAACTAATAACTACAGCTTGAACTTTTTTGGATTTTATGTCACGGCATTTTTTTAGTTAGTCGATCTAAGTATGAGGGAAACAAAATTATCTTGTTCAGTTTATGAATCTTATTCAGTCCATTGCATTGTTAAAACGCCTCATGATCGTCAAACTAATGAGTGACGTAATCCCATCAAATTTTCCACGCACATATCAACTGATTATAACACTTAATTAATTTATTTAACCATGTGGTGCCAAGTTGTAAGATATTATTTATAACTGTTTCTTTCTTGCCTTTCACTGAAACAATTTCTTCCTGCTTTGCTGCAGCGAAGGAGAAGAAATTGAATCCATTGCTAAAGAGGTTTTGGGTAAGCTTGGGAAACATGTGGATTTGCCTGGAGAGTTGGTTGAAGATTATCATCAGATAAAAACCATAATAGAAAAGTTGGATCTTAATTCTGGCGGTGTACGTTTCGTTCAAATACATGGAATAGGTGGTATCGGTAAAACAACACTTGCAAAGATCGTGTTCAAGAAGTTGTGCTCTCACTTTGACCGCGTTTGTTTCCTCAATAACATTGGAAAATCATCGGAACCCGATCTTGTAACCTTGCAGAAAAAGTTATTATTAAATGTCGGTAGTTCTTTGCAGGCTGACCTAATTCAGGACATTGGAGATGGGAAGTATTGGATCGAGGCAGTATGTAAAACTAAAAAAGTCCTTATTGTACTTGATGATCTAGACAATGAAGAGCAACTCCAAAAGCTAGCCGGAAAATCTGATTGGTTTGGTTATGGTAGCAGGATCATTGTCACAACCAGGAAAAATTGTATCCTGAAGGCTCAATGTGAATAGTCCAGTAAAGAGGTCCCAAATCAAACCAAAGAAATTGTGGATTATGGAGTTCATGAAATGGAAATCAGTCAAGCACTCAAGTTATTTTATAAGCATGCTTTTAGAAGTGACTCTCCTATAGAAGGTTATACTGCTGTTTCAAAAGATATTGTTAGTAGAGTGGCAAGGCTTCCTTTGGCTATCGAGGTGATAGGTTCTTATCTTTTCGAGCGAGGCTCTGCCTTGGATCCACATGGAGACAACACAAAGCTATGGAAAGAGACGTTGAAGAAGTTAGATAGAGGTCCTTTTAAGGATGTTTGAGATATATTAAAGATAAGCTATGAACGATTGGAGGAAGATGAAAAACAAGTATTTCTGGATATTGCTTGCTTTTTCATCAACGAGGACCAAACATATCCAGTTATCATGTGGGATGATTGTGGTTACTGTACTGAGATGGCGATTCGTACCCTCCACATACGATCCTTGATAAAAATTATTGATGATAAGTTTTGGATGCATGACCAAGTTCGAGATCTGGGAAGGTACATCGTCTTTGAAGAACATACTCCCAAATTTAGTAGGGTGTGGAAACATACGGATGCTCTAGACTTACTGGAAAGAAAAAAGGTAAAGTTGGATATGTCACATAATCTTTATTTAGGAGGTGAAACTTGTTGAATTTTTTCTTTTACTTTGTAGTTAGCTTCTTCTTCTTCTTTTTAATAACTTACTGTTTCTTCTGTTAGTTGAGATAGCTTTCTCTCTCTCTCTCTCTCTCTCAAACATTTGAGTCAAAAGGTCAAGGTATTGTATATCGGTGGAGCGAGACCAAATAGATTGCCTAATCGTCAACTTTGTTTTCTTGGTTCTATAGAATGGGAAATAGTCTTCTGAAAAAATTCGGAAAAAAATCACCATTTCCACATGTTATCCGGTTTGAATTTTTGAATTACTTTCAAACACAATTACAATGACAAAAAAAAAAACTAGGATGGTTGGAATTGATATGATACTATATTTCCTGAAAATATAAAAGAGGAAATGGGGAAAATTATTTAGAATACATCTTCAAATGGAAGCTGAAAAGTTTCGTTAATGTTGTGAACGAAAACAAGAATTTTACTTGCTGATAAAAGGCGTGTGCCATTGCATGCTCCTCGTTGGAGAAATTGTCTAGTAGTGTTCATATGCTTCCTTTCATGATAGCTCTCTAAGAGGGTTATGTGTTCTGAACTCAATTAATCTCGAATCTCTATTGGCAGAGAAATGAAGATGTAGAAGCCTTAAGCCTAAGTTCAAGTGGCAATAGCCACAACTTGGCAGCTGAAACATTAGCTGCTCTACCAAAACTGAGGTTCCTTCGAGGGAAAGGCTTGGATTTTTCAGGCGACTTCAAGAATCATCTTTTGGAGCTAAGGTGGCTTTCTTGGCAGACATGGCGAACCACTTTCCAAGCAACAAACTTTCACTTTAGTAGATTGCTGTGCTCAACCTTTCGGATTGCAATATTGAAGATGGTTGGGATGCATGGAAACAAATGAAGGTGTGAAATGCCTTACTCTATGTATATTTTTTTTTGTCATTACCTCATTCGCGATGATGGAGTGTGGATAAATATTTCACTTGTTTGTATCTTTGTATCTTTTCCTCCCACGGTTGACATAATGGTTGCATGCACTCCCCTACTCATCTGAGCATAGAACATATTTTGCATGAGTAACGTTCGTTATCTTTCTATTTATGAAAGTGACTTGCAATTATGTCCCACATAAAAGTTGCTTAGGCCTTGGATTTGGTGTATTCCAATAAAAGTAAGTGCCACTTGTGGTCGTGAGCTATTTTAGCCTATTTGTTAGGAAATTTTATTGTATATATTTCTTCCTAGTATAAAATCTTTCCTATTGTGTATCTCCTAATTAGGGTTATCTGTTGTCCTATATATATGACAGGATTGTGTATTGTAAATGTACAGAAAAATATTCATTGAATAAAGAAATGAGAGTTTTCTTTCTCTTCATGGTATCAGAGCCCTAGGGTTTGATCCTTAGGATACTGTACGTCAATCATCGTCATGGCGCCGCCATCTCGCGCCGGTCGACTTCGTCCTATCCGAGCGATTCATTCTGCAGACCTGATCTCATGGCCGACGATCAGCCAATTGTGAAAACTGACCAAGCGGATGGTAGTGCCTCTGCTACTGCCATTCTGGCAGACCTGACCGCTGCGATGAAGCAGCTCTTGACCCAGCAGGCCGCGCCGCCGCGCATTGAACCTCCTGCTGCACCGATTGCTGTCAAGCTTGATGGCAAAAATTATGGCGTTTGGTCCCAAGTTGTTGAGATGTATATCTCGGGCAAAGACAAACTGGGCTATTTGAACGGTGGTTCTCCTGAGCCCCTTCCGACTGATCCGTTTTTTCGATAATGGAAGACCGACGACTCGACGGTGAAAGGTTGGTTTATCAATTCTATGGACCCAGCCTTGATACCAAACTTTATTCGGTTTCCTACTACCAAAGCCGTATGGGATGCTGTGGCAATGACTTTTTTTGATGGATCTGACACCTCCCAAATCTATGATCTTAAAAGGCAGGTTTCCCGATTGAAGCAAGGCGGTGGACCCATCGAGAAATATTACAACGATCTTCAAGGGCTCTGGCGTGAGATTGATTTCCGCCGTCCTAATCCTATGCAATTTCCTGTTGATATTTAGAGATACAATGCTATTGTCCATGAAGATCGAGTTTATACCTTTTTGGACGGTCTCGATGACCGCCTAGATAATGTTCGTGCTGATGTTCTAAAGATGGATCCATTCCCCACTATTGAGCAAGCTTATGCACGGGTTAGGCGAGAGGATATGCGCCAATCTGTCATGCTCTCTACTCCCGTCGGGGTCACCTCTGGTTCCGCCATGATGTCACAGCGAGGCAAGGGTGATTCGCACCTCCAGTTAGTGCCTTCTGCCTCAGGAGCTCACCCTAGACCTGGTATGCAAATTCAATCTGAGGGGTACTCTCACTGTGGGAATCCTAAACATACAGCAGCATCTTGTTTTAAACTACATGGTTATCCGGATTTGTGGGATGATTTTCAGACCAAGAAGAAGAAACCGGGCTCATAGAAGGGGCGGAATGGAGGGCAAGCCTCCTTAGTGACTAGCGGCTTGTCATTAATTCATATGGAGCCTGAATCTGCTAATGCCGAATCTCCTGAAGGTAATTATGGGTTTGTCTTTGCTAATGGACATGGTGATGGTTATCATGGGTGGATAATCGATTCTGCCGCTACTGATCATATGACTCCGAAATCTAGTGACCTTCTTACATCTACTACACCACGTCGAGATCATATTTACAATGCCAACGGGCATAGCTTTCCTGTGACGGCTGCGGGGCGTGTCTCTATTACGCCTTCTCTCTCTCTATCTCATACTTTACTTGTTCCTACATTGTCTAATCGTTTGTTATCGGTTGGACAACTTACCAGCGAGTTAAACTGTGTTGTACTTATGTACCCATATTTTTGCTTGTTTCAGGACATTCTCACAAAGGAGATTATTGGGCGTGGTACTAAGAGGGATGTGCTGTATTTCATAGATGACATTACTTCTGGACGGACCTATTATTCTCGTGGACAGTTAGCTCAAGAGAAGGAACTTTGGTTATGGCACCGTCGGTTAGGTCACCCATCCTTTGGGTATTTACGGCATTTGTTTCCCAAGTTATTTCATGGTCTATCGAACTCTAGTTTTCAATGTGGTACTTGTATTTTGGCAAAGAGCCATCGCACCAGTTTTTCTCCCAGTTTGAATATCAGTTCTACTCCTTTTTCCTTAATTCATTCTGATGTATGGGGTGCATCTCCTATTACTACTGTATCTGGATTTCGATGGTTTATCGTCTTTGTTGACGATTGCACACATAGGACTTGGCTATATTTGATGAAACATAAGAATGAGGCTCAAGTTATCTTTCGGACTTTCCATCGTATGATTCAAACTCAGTTTGGGGCCAAACTTCAGGTTCTCCGGTCTGATAATGGTGGCGAATACTTAAGTAAACCTCTTGCAGCTTATTTTCAAGAACATGGTTTGACACATGAAACTCCTCGCCCTCAAACTCCTCAGCAAAATGGTGTTGCTGAGCGCAAGAATCGCCATCTACTTGAAACCACTCGAGCACTGTTGGAGGGTGGTCATGTTCCCCATCGTTTTTGGGATTCTGCCGTAGTTACAGCTGCTTATTTGTTGAATCGCATGCCTTCTCGCATTCTGCGCTATCAGACGCCAATGCAAGCACTTGCCGCTCATGTGTCTCTTCCTTCGGTTCTTACATTACCTCCTAAGGTGTTTGGGTGCGTCGCTTATGTTCATCTTCACAAAAATCAGTGGACCAAACTTGACCCTTGTGCAGTCAAATGTGTGTTTCTTGGCTATGGCCCTTCTTAGAAAGGGTATCGGTGCTATGATCTTGCCGGAAAGTGCACATATGTCACCATGGATGTAACATTTACCGAGACGGAATCCTATTTTCCTTCCCCCCAGTGTCCTGTTCAGGGGGAGACTAAATGTAGAACTAGACATTGGTGGGAGGTTGGGACTGCAGGAGCGACAGATGGGTGTGCATGGGAGGTTGGGACTACAGGAGCAACGAATAGGTGTGCGACGGATGGGAGTGCACGACCGTGCGATTCTGAGGCTGAAGATTCTGAGCTACTTCCTTACTACCGTGAGATAAGCGCATGGCCGAGCGACAGTAGCAACCGAACAGGTGCCAACAGATACACAATAGCAACAGCAACAACCCTCCTTGTCTTCGCCCTCTTCCCTCTCTTCAGTACCACTCCAAGCTCTTGAGAATGAACCTGAGGTAAGTACTTCTACTGTACTTGATTCGTTTGAAGATATTGATGTGCTTACTGGTTATAAGTTGCCTGATAGGCATAATAGGGGTAAACTGCCGAATCGATATTCTCCAGATGTAGAGGACCGCCGATCTCGATATCCTATTGCAGATTATGTGTCTGCCAAGAGGTTGTCCACACCACTACAAGCCTTCGTGTCCATGATTTCCTCAATTCAAGTTCCAAACAGGGTTGAAGAAGCTATGAAGGATCCGAAATGGCTTCAAGCGATGGAGGCAGAGATGGAGGCATTGAAAAAAATCAAACCTGGAAACTTGTGGAACTACTAGAGGATAAGAAGCCGGTTGGATGTAGGTGGGTGTTTACAGTCAAACATAAAGCAGACGGCACTATTGAGAAGTATAAGGCACGACTAGTAGCAAAATGGTATACACAGACTTATGGGGTGAATTATCAGGAAACATTCTCTCCAGTTGCAAAGTTAGACACGATAAGAGTATTGTTATCTCTGGCTGTAAACTTGGACTGGCCTTTACATCAATTTGATGTGAAGAATGCATTTCTTCATGGAGATTTAGAGGAGGAGATCTATATGGAGCTTCCACCTGGATACAGATGCGCAGATCAGCCGAACATGGTTTGTAAGATGGAAAGATCATTGTATGGGTTGAAGCAGTCCCCCCGTGCATGGTTTGGTCGCTTTAGCTCAGCTATGAAAAGGTATGGATACTCCCAAAGTAATTCAGATCATACTTTGTTCTTAAAAGGTACTCAGGGAAGAATAACAGCTCTTATCATATATGTAGACGACATGATTATTACATGCAATGATAGTGCCGAGATTATGAGACTGCAAGAATTATTATCTAGGGAGTTTGAGATGAAGAACTTGGGAGGTTTGAAATATTTCTTAGGAATCGAGGTTGCTAGGTCGAAGGAAGAGATTTACTTGTCTCAACGAAAATATGTTCTTGATCTTTTGACCGAAGTTGGCATACTAGATTGTAAGCCTGCGGACACCCCTATGGTACAAAACTGTAAACTTGGAGAGTACCCTGATCAGACGCCTACTAATAAAGAAAAATACCAAAGGTTAGTAGGCCGATTGATTTACTTATCACATACACGTCCTGATATTGCTCATGCAGTAAGTGTGGTGAGTCAGTTCATGCATGCACCTAATGAGGATCATATGAGTGCTGTGTTGCGCATCATTCGATATTTGAAGTCAGCCCCAGGAAAGGGACTGCTATTTGCAAAAAATGGCCACCTTGAAGTGGAGGGTTACACAGATGCAGATTGGGCTGGAAGTGTGACAGACAGGAGGTCTACATCAGGGTATCTTACATTTGTGGGAGGCAACCTTGTTACATGGAGAAGTAAGAAACAAAAGGTTGTAGCTAGGTCTAGTGCAGAAGCTGAATTTAGAGGTGTAGCAAATGTGTTATGCGAACTTCTATGGCTTCGAAAGCTGCTAACCGAGCTCGGGTATCCACCAGGTTTAGAAATTAAATTATTTTGTGATAATAAAGCAGCCATAAACATTGCTCATAATCCAGTTCAGCATGATAGAACCAAACATGTGGAGATTGACAGACATTTCATCAAAGAGAATTTGGATGCAAAAGTGATCCAGATACCATTTGTGAAGTCTGAAGACCAGTTAGCTGATATATTGACAAATGCTGTGTCAAGTAGAGAGTTTCATAGCTCACTTATCAAGTTGGGTATCAAAGACATCTTTGCACTCACTTGAGGGGGAGTGTGGTCGTAAGCTATTTTAGCCTATTTGTTAGGAAGTTTTATTGTATATATTTCTTCCTAGTATAAAATCTTTCCTATTGTGTATCTCCTAATTAGGGTTATCTGTTGTCCTATATATATGACAGGATTGTGTATTGTAAATGTACAGAAAAATATTCATTGAATAAAGAAATGAGAGTTTTCTTTCTGTTTAACTTTGCTTCAATATGCATCAGATGTGATTTGAATGATTGCAAAGTTTGAGTCAAGTTCGATACAAAAAAAGTAAATTTGCATTAAGTTTGAGATTAGTGACACTCAGCTTGAATGACGTAAAGGAGCAAGAGCTTATTTGACATAGCTAAATTGACGATTTGATTCAAGGTGAGCTTGACCTTCATAGTACTTGTTTCAAGGGGCTCACCAGCGAAATTTAATAGTTATGTATTTCTTTGTAATTGCATTACCGAACTGCAAATTGAATGAATACAACATTTCTTTTACTTTTTCAATTAACTCGAGCCTCAAGCTCTACATTGAGTCTTAGGTCTTAATAGCCTTATGAAATCAAATCTCATACAAATTTAAAGTTCAGTTTGGGGTAAATAACAAATGAAATGGGGTTTCTCTTCTTTCTTTTTTCTCCTTCTCCTTTCATTGGTGCATGAGCATTTCCCTTTTAAAGGGATGAACATCAACTTTCCTCTTTTCTTTTCTTTTACAAAAAGGAATTGAATACTCATATGCTAGCAAAGTCCCAAAAAATAATTCAACACTACTTTTGACAAAATCAAAAAGATGAAAAACGCAATATCACAATTGTTTCAAAGGTGGAGAACTGTTGGCCAATGGCGGAAGGTGTTGAATAAAGGGGGGGAAAGATCCAATGGTCCAAAACATCACAATCTCTTGCCATTATGGCAAGTGATCTAAATCCGGGTGGTGAAATACTAGCGTGTTGGTATTTGGGGCTAGGATCCCCTGACATAAGTCAGGGGATCATAGCCTCCACAGCCCTTAGATCTTCCTTCCCATAAAAGGGGGGAAGATCTAAGGGTCACAAATAGTATGATCTCCTATCATTATGGCAAGTGGGACCTTGTAGGTGATATGGCAATTAGAGACTTTTGTGATTTCCTAGCGAGGTTATGGAGTTTTCTCGAAACACGAACGACAAGTTGTAGTGATGCGGAGCATATTAGCAGTGCATTTTTGGACCGATTGGATAGGCAAAAGTCCCAACGAAAGTCGAGAAGATGCATCTAGAATTTTCATATTCGGAGTTAACGATGTCAGAATAGGCTCAGATTCGATCGGTTGAAGCGAAACGGTCGTCTTATCAATACTCAATGCCTTTGGTGTTCACTGACGATGGATTTTCGCAATCTGAGATCGTTTAGACGGTCTTTTGAATTATTTTAGTATTTTTCGAATTTAATTTTATTTTTAGTGGCAATTTTGTAATTTTGCTAGTTTTTTGTGTCAATAGGGTTAACACCCTATATAAGCTTGTTTTAAGGTTTTTGGACGAGAGAACATACTTTTATCAATACTGAATTCGTGATTTTCCTTTCAAAGCAAAATTTTGCTTGATTTTCGCTGAACGCTGCGTCAAGTAGTGATATAAAAGGTGGGATGGTACTTTGTACTTTTTTAAATATTCTCTTGTGGACAATAAGCTTCTTCATAATAGTGCCATATATGCCGATGTTCCTTATTAATTTTTTTACTCCATTTTTTTTTTTGCAGATGAATATGTTGAAGGTTCTAGATATGACGGGTTGCATACGGTTAAATACGACACCTGACTTCTCTAACTTCACGTCCTTGGAGAAGTTAATCCTTGCTTGTTGACACCTGATTTTTTACCATCCGTTATTATAGTTTTTTATTTCTAAAATTAATTAAAAATAGCAAAAAAGGTCAAAAAATTGAAAAATCAACTTTGGAAGCCTTAGCCTAGCCTTAGGAACCAATTTTGAACAAAAAATATTTTTTGAATTTTTTAATATTTTTCGGAATTTATTTAATTATAAAAATACCCAAAAAATCAGAAAAAATACCATTCGTGGTCAGAAAATTACACAAAAATATTTAGAAATTTTATTTTAATTCTCTCTTTAATATTTTAAATTTTTATTAGGGAAATTGGGCTTGGTTCATGGGGTTCCTTCACAAACCTAATCCCGAACCGGGCCTAAAAAATCCCTTTCGAGTCTTTTAATTTTCAATTCTCGGTTTTTATAAGCTATGAAATTGGACTCTAAAGTATTGAAATGCAATTGGGTCAACTTGCCCTCCAATTTGATCAATTTTAACCAAAAGGGCTTAATTGCATAAAAATCTTTCAATTTAGTCCCCGGTTTCACAATTTTTGAAATTAAATTTCACACGGGCACACCCATTAAAATTAAACACCTCTACCCAACAGTTTTCATCATGCTGAATCCATTGGTGGGCTCAATTTTGGCTAATTCGATCGTTTAGGCCTTCGATTGGGCGAAATTAAATTTCGGATCCTAGGGACAATTTGGGGTTTTCACAGAATTTCAATAAATTGATTCACGAAAATACCCATATTTGATGGAAAACATGTCAAGGAATCCGATTTTGCCATCAATTTCATGAAAAGAGGTCATTTGGGGGGTCAATTTGGTGATTTGGCCGAACCGGGTCGGTTGGGTCCGACCCGACCCGACCCGGCCCGACCCGGGTCTGCAAATGCACAGAATGTGCAGCAAGATGGGAAGAACGTGCAGAAAACAGGGGCGGCGTGGGCGCGCGATTTTTCGAAGAAAAAGGACGAACGGCGTGGGGGACATTTTCGGGCAGTGTCCTGTCGGTATTCTGGCGAAGGAGCGGGCGTCGAGGCGAGCCGGTCGGCCATGAAACCGGCGAGAATCTCGGTTTTATACCGAGTTCGAAGAGAGAGAAAGGGGGGATTTTTTTGAGCGAGTTTGGGAGAAACCGGAGGTCGACGAAGCTTCCCCGGACACCACGGGACCTCAGCAGAGCTTCAGCCATCGCCGTCGAGCCCGGAGCAGGTCGGTATTCTCTCCCGACCTCCATTTCTCGCGCGCCTATAACGTGTTCGACGAAATGCCTGAATGAGGGCTTGACATTTTGGCTCTCGGCCGTGCTATCCCCGAGCTCTATTTGCGCGAAAACCGCCTTTAAGCTTCATTAGAACTTGTTATAAGCTTGTTTACGTGTTTATTTTGCATTGAAACCATGCCGGGAGCGGTGGCCGGAGTTCGATGTGCTCGGGCCGAACCTAAAGCTCACACCGGCGAAGCCCACGGCCACCGACCATCAAAGGACTATAGGTAAGCTTCTAAACCTTCCTTAGATGCCATGTGAATGCCTAGAATCGAGTTTAAACAAATAAAATTTTTTTGTGAATACTTCGCCGGAGCCGGTTCGGTCGCCGGATTTTTGGGGCGGTTACCGATGCGATTTTTGTCCCTTTTTGGTTGCATATTGATGCTGAGTGTCTAAGGAGTCGAATGCCGCAAGAACGGGCGAAAAATACCAAGTTTCGGGCCCGTTTCGCAATTTTCTGGCGACCTCGCCGGAATTTTTACTATTCCCGCCGGAATTTTCACTGTTCATCGTCTTCTCCGGCGACCCTCCGGCCGGTCAACGGTCAACGGCCGACGTGGCGTGCCACGTAGGCAGCCACGTCAGCCGGGTGGGATCCGATCCATGTATTTTCAAATAAAACAAACGGACGGCCACGATCGCGACACGTGTCGCGATCTTAGATTTTTGGAAAATTAAATAAATGATTTTCGAATAATCGATCCGGCGGACGAGGATGTGCCACGTGGCTCACCGAGGGACGTCCGATCTTGTACAAGATCGGATGCACCAGAGGAGGCCACGTGGCACGTTCTAGAGCGTCCGATTTGAGTGGTTTTCTAAAAAGGAAAAATAATTAATTTTTGATCCGACGGCTATTATTGAGCCACGTGGCTCTCTGTGGGTCGCTCGATCTAGTGGAAGATCGGACGCACGAGACGAAGCCACGTGGCACAACGTAGACCGTCCGATCCGGGGAATTTTCGGATAATTAAATAAAATACATAAAAAATAAAAAAAAATTGTAAAAAATAGAAAAATGTTTAAAAAAAATAAAACGGTGTCGTTTTAGGCCGGTGTCGACCCCTAGGGTCGGGCCGGGCGCCCGAGAGGCGCGGGCCGGGTTTGACCCGGCCCGAAAAATATTTTTAAATATTTTAAAAAATTCAAAAAATAATAAAAAATAATCAAATAATCAATAAATCAATAAAAAATGAAAAATCATGAAAATATTCAAAAAATTCGGAAAATTCAGAAAAATTCTAAAAAATTCCAGAAAATAGGAAATGGCCACATTCAACTGGCCATGACCTGTTCCGGGTCTTTCGACCCCCCGGTCTTTTCAGAAATGACGGTTTTACCCTTTCGGCAAACCGTCTTCCAAAAAATTCTAAAAATTCAGGAAAATCCCAAAAAATAGGAAATGGCAACAAACAACTGGCCAAGGCTCATTCCGGGTGTTTTGAACCCCGACCGTTCTTAAAATGACGATTTCGCCCTTTTGGCGAATTGTCTTCCAAAAATTGAAGAAAAATCAAGAAATTCCAAAAAATTCTCAAAAATGGGAAATGGCAACAATCAACTGGCCATGGAATATTTTGGGTAATTCGGTATCCAAACCTTCCAAAAATGACGATTTTGCCCTTCGGGCTAATCGTCCCCAAATCTTCCCATTTTACCCTTGGTCTGAAATCACACATTCCCTAAACCCCTATGGCTATATTAGGAGGCAAATGATTGAAATTGATGTGCATTGACATGATTTATGCACTTGACTTGCGCTTTCATTATAATTGATTGCGATTGATAGGACTAGTCTTCCAATCTGCATGAAACCCTAAATCAGACCTACCTCACCCCAAATTGCGTCTGCATGAACTCTTAGTCAGGAAAATCACTCGCGTTAGGTACCGAAAGGGCGTTGGTAATGACACCGACGTAACCAAGTCCCCGAACCCAAAATCTCTGGTTCCGCAGAACTGAGCGATCTCTCCCAATCTGTCAGTAAGGTTTCCGGTCTACCCTCCAAGAAAGACCGGTGGCGACTCCAAATGCATGCACAAGTTGCACATGCCACCACGACCACACTAAGGTCGAAAGCGATCGACTCTTATCGTCGAATCCCTCAAAAGATACTCCCGCCGCGATTTGGTATGGGCCTGGGAGGGCCCGCGCCGATCCAAAGCCCGCGATCGGTAATCCATTAGCCCGCGTCCGTTTTTATTTTGGACGGGTCGCGACAGCTGGCGACTCCACTGGGGACGTTGTTCTAGAACACTTGGTTCTGGACCTCAAGTGGACTTAGGCCGTAATGAAAACGTTGAGTGATTTTTCTAACCCTACAGGCGCTCTTGAAAGTGAGGTAAGTCCGCTCACGATAGGTGTTATATGTTTTTGCAGATTGGAGTGATAAGGGGTGTAGTCTGTGATTAACATTGTCTTATGCAGGATGGGCGTAGGAATGTATGTTATATGGATGATTTGAAGCGCTGATTGATATATAAATTGTTACGCATGATTCACTGCATATTTGAGGATCACGACACTTTGCACAAAGCGCCCAAACCCAGGCCGCGAAATCACCTTTTCAGGTAGCCATAGATTAGGGATCGATATGCAACGCTCTAGCGTGGTTTGCGCTGGGGTCGACCATATTCGATCCCACTCACTATCCAAGTCGAGACTTTTATCCATTTGTTGTGGATTGCGCTCATGGACGAATTTATCGACTCGGATAGAGGGAAGCCTCTAGGTTCCTCACCTAAGCCATTTTGATTTTTAGAGTCGAGCCTCACTTGTCTCATGCGCATGTATATGGAGGGTTGGTATACCTAAAACCAAAAAGTCATTAAACGCCACTTATGGTAAGGTCCTGCCATTTCTATTTAAATTCATCTACAGCCTTTCATTTTGCACATCATGCTGCATTCATCAAGTCCGATGGTTGAGTCCAATTCCATGTTAGGGTATGGATAGAAGAGATGATCTCTCCAAGTCGGTCCCGCATCCCGGACGTATTCAAGTACGAGCGACGCGTCATCCGCCATCAGACTGCCCGGACATTCAACGGAGTCTACCCTTTTCGAGCTGTCCAAGGAATGATCCAGTAACCTTACTGGAAATTGAAGGACATGCGATAACAGTAGATCCGAGACACATGCCGGACATTATCAAAAGGAGATCTGATAAAAACAAAGACCCGAAATAGCCGGACCAAAGACATCAAGCATCGTCCCTCGAAGACCTAACTTGGGGCATCTCTTTAGGTTCTTAAGGGTCACGTTCCAGTCGTCCCTTTTCTTTTATCAGGATCATCGAGTCTGTAAGGAGCACCCGCCTGTGGGTCTCCCATCTATCTTCTGCACCTTGATTTCTAATTCTTGTCTAAGTGTCTTCACGTTGGAGTGCGACACTGGAATTTCTCTCAACCATTCGGATTTTTCGGTTCAATCGCATGTCTTACCCAGATGAAATTTTCGTTAGAACTCACACTTGGCATGTTTAACCCAAGTACGAGAATCTAACATTCATTTCATGGTGCGCCGGACATGGAATTGAACCGGTCTATAGCATGCATCATTGGTAATCCTTGGTAATTAACTAAAGTCGTCCATGTTTCCTGAATTCAAGAGGAGACATGATATCCAAATTACCTTCGGGAAATCATTTCAATTTGGATGTCCTATCTCTAATCGAATTTAGGACACATTGGAATTGCATTTTTATCTTCTTGGAAATTTCACAGATTTTCTGGGGATTTACCAAAAGTGATAACCATGGATTACGCTCCTTTCAGTTTTATGTTTTCTCTTGAAAAACATCGATAAGAATTTTTCACATGAGGTTAAGGCTTGTGTAAAAGTCCTTATCTTCGTTAATTACAAGAAAGCATAAAATTGAAAGGATTTATGCTTTACTTCCCTTTCTGACATATTCCTGTCATTCGAACAGGTAATTTCCAGAATCAAAATCCGAGGACTTGCGTAAAGAATCAGTCACAAGTTAAAATGGACCAGGATGGCATAGAAAAGCGCTTGACCACCCTGGAGAGTCAGTTTGCTTAGGTGTTCGCAATGATGACAGAGATGAAGACACTCATCCTCACCACACAGGGGGTACCCCGACAGTCTTAAATTCTAACCTGACTGTCCGACCAGAGAATCATCAAGAAAAATAGTCAACTGATGAGGGCATCTTGCCATCTTTCAAGACGTGGAACGGCATGCAATCAAAGGAGCCACATTCAGAAGAGAATTAGCTGTAATCTAATCTCTTTAAATTTGAAAATTTGTTGATCGTGTTTTATTGATCCTCAGGAGTGGTCCTTCAAGAATATCGAAGCTAGTCGACAACTCGAGCCACTAGGATGGATGTTTGAAGACAGACAAAGGAGTCAACTTCTCATTAAGACGACATACTGGGGCAAGGCCCATCAAGATGAAAAGGGGACGAGAAACTACAAATGGCATATATCCCCAAATTAAGAAAGAACTGCAAAAATAATGAAGGGAGTCAAAGCAGTCAACTGGGGCAAACCCTGCTTAGCAAGGGCAAACGCCACCTGACCGGGGCAATCGGATCAAGGATAAGGACGTGTCGTTCCTAATTGATTTCCAATCAGATATTGGCATAATATTTCCTATCTCTTCCTCTCAGGTGAAAAACAGGTCGAGAAGAAAAATCCATCTGCGGATAGACAGGAGGGACATGTTTTACATGGCAGACATTTGCCGAAAATGCCCTCATCTGACCACATGCAAGATGATGCTGGAACGATGGATAAGATGGTTGAAGACCAACAAATAGAAATTTGCCTTCCCTACAAGATGAAAAGGAATGTGCCTCTATCAGATGTCACCCATTGTGATTGCAAAGACAAGATGGATCAATTTTGATAAAACCTAAGCAGACAGCATAAAGAAGGAGCAACCTAATTAGGATTGGCTCTCCCTAAGTCGAAAAGGTTGTATCCGTCCCAAATCGGATTGACCGGCTCACGAGTTGATATGGTTTCCCATTCTTGCAGGTGATGATAAAAATGAGTGGGACCACTGAAGAATTTCCATCGTCTCGGATGCCTGAAGTGACTGAGAGCGGGGATAGTGAATCCGTAGTCGTTTCAATTAAAGCTCCTTGTGCAGCAATCGACTCATTCATTCCTTTCATCGCGTAGGTGGAATAGAAGATTGTTAAAGCGTAGGGTGAATGCGACAAGACACAATGAAGAAAATTGTTGCTTGTGAAGTAACACTCCAGGGTGTTGAAGTACTCAGCCACAAGTAAACCCACGCTGGCGGATGCCAAATAGCAGAACGCTCGTGGGACATCATGAAATGATAACAAGGCAAAAGATGCATGAAGAAATCGAAACGTAGCGGCGAAGCTGAAAAGTGTCAAACAAGGCGGCATATCAAACGCTGAGACCTTCGAAAGATCGTAGGATCATATCATCTGGCAGCATATCATCCGTTGAGATCTTTGAAAGGTGCGAAGTGCCAAAATCACCTGACACGGAGTGGATCGACTTCAACTAAGTAGGAATGCACCGATACGGCATGATCAGATCGCCTACAACTGAATCGGCCAGCCCCAGACAAAGCGTCCAGTGGCTGGGGGCAAATCACTCTCTACCCGGAAAGGGTACCAAATGTAGGATGTGCCGAATTCAGCAGGGGGATACGTAGGAGAAGTCCCTGAAGCAGTTACCACCCATGAATCATGATGAAGCGGAGTAATCCATCAAAGACAAAACACATCAAACCCTTCTAAATGAGAAGGAGAACGATACGGAGCCATCGATTCTGGTAAAAGGACGTATCGTTCCAAAATGATTATTTTCTTGATATGAGAATAATGTTTCATTTCTTTTTCCTTTCAGGTTGGGAACAGAAGCAAAGGGCCCAAGAAGCAATGCCTTCAAATGACAAACAGGGAGTACCCCTTTTCATGGCATCTCAGACATGCACTTTGGCTAAATATTTTTAAGAGCATTCTAATAGCTCAATTTGTGAACAAAACCTTTGTGAAAACTTGAAGAAGTTTATCATCATTTAGAAATCTCTGTGAAAAGAGCGCTTGAAAAGAAAATTTCAAGTTTTCCAGATTGACATATCTGATAAAAATGCTTTCTCTGAATAGAGTGGAAAGCACGAACTCATGTTTCGTTGCTGGCACACATAACATGCATCATGCATATCATGCACATATCCTGCATACAGAGAACCCAAAGGGAGAAATGCCGGTTCCCGCAGGATAAATTTCAAGGGTAAATTGTATCGACTCCAATAGTCAATTATACATGCCCTTTACTCATGAGATTTCTTCTTTTCAATAGGGGAACATCGAACATCTCAAATGGCGACTGTGATCGAGAGAATCACCAAACCGCCACATGACAAATCCCCAGATTGTCAGGCTGTCTAGGGACAGAGAAAAAATAATCAAAAACTCTAGCAATTGAGATAGATGACCAGAATCGACAAAATTCGTGGGAGCGGGCTCCCCCATTTGCTTCGAGGAGCCAAGCCGGGGGCAAACTCTCATGATCCCCTAGGAAAGTGCATCGGACCAGGGTCAGCAAACCTAGAGATGACAAACATCCGGACAAGCCTGCCTGGGGCAAAATACTTGAAGGACACCGTTCCTTCAAATGTTGGAAGGACAAAACCCCGAAGGGAGTATCTCTTTCCTGAAATTTCGAATGAAGTCAAATAAGGACCTACACCTGTTTCTTCATATGCAGGTGCATGGACGTTGTCAAAATTGAAATGAAAATCGCCAACAAACACGAAAAGTGCTAAGGCATGTTGCCAAGATGAACACCGCCAAACTGGGGCAAAGCAGTTGTCGACGTGATTGAGGATCGTCTCACGAACAACACCCACAAATACAGACGAGATGAAGCAGCGTCCGTCGTCCACATCAAACGAGAAGCGTCAATAATCGACGAAGGAAAGGAATACGTCAGTAAGGCGTCATCAGGAATCCCAAGCGGAAAGACATCCCCAAAGAGGATGGAGATTATAGCAAAACGCAGGAATGAATTTAGCTGGGGCAGGCATCACCTAGCCATGATGAACCACGTCTAACCGGGGCAAGTGAATCATTTGTGCGCCGGACAAAGGAAGGACATTTCTTCTCTGGCAAAATCCATGGACGCAATGACAGAGTCGTCCTCATCGGAAGTAAACCCCAGGATACAAACCTGGGTGAACGGTAACTTTGTATCGTTCCAAATTGATCTCCCAAAGATCCCATGCTTAACATGAGTTTGTTCTCATTTAGCAGAAAATTGGTGGCACCAAAAAGTCACAAAAGAAAGGATCTCGCCCAACGTGGAAGCGAAAAGAAATATCCGTTGTAGGGGGCAAGCTGCCAGGAAATGGAACCCCGCAAAATGGCGTTAGAATACGTCCAAAAGCACAAATTGATCTCATCCGGTTCAAATCCTAGAGAAGGATTCGTTGCCAACCCGACGGGTAGATCATGGCCACGAGTTAGATGGCCGACTTCAACAAGCCTTACATTTGCGTTCAAATGGAGGCGCGAAGCGAGAGTAAAGCAGTATCGTTTCGATTTGTCTTGAATTTCGAAACACGAACTGACACTTGATGTTTATTGTTGACAGGGATTCACTGTCAAGAAGGACAGAAAATTGTTGGCACCAGAAGGCCGCAAAATAAAAGAACTCGCCGACAAGGAGGCAAATAGAATTATCGACCTTAGAAGTCAGGACTCCAAGAAATGGTCTTTGATTATAAGACTGAGTAGAGGGAACTCTGAAGAGTGGCGCTGGAATGCGTCCAAAAACACAAATGGATTTCCTCTGGGGCAAATCCTGGAGAATGATTCATCGCCAACCAAACAGAGGGATCAAGGCCACAAGATAGAGGGCCAAATTCTGCAAGCCGCGCGTTTGTGTTCAAATAAAAACACAAAGCAAGAACATGGCTGTATCGTTCCAATTTGCCCTGAATTTTGGAACGCAAACTGACACCTAATTCCCGTCTTTGACAGGGGCTCGCCATCAAGGATAAACAGGTTTTCACATCCCATGTATTACCCATTGGAACACATGACCAAGGGTAAGATGTATCGTTCTAATTTTTTGAAAAATTCATGAACGTACAATAACATGTTTCTTCCGCATTTTCAGGGATCTCCAGCCGCGGGGGACAGGTAAGTATCCCTCTCCCCAATCCATTGAAGATGTTGAACAATTAAGAAGAAAAGAAAAGCTTTCGGAATCTAATGTCTAGAAAAGACATAGAATTCAAATTTCACTGACATTCATGTTTCGAAACAGGAGGTTGTCTGAACATGAATAAGAACGTGCATGGTGCATCATAAAATCCCCTTGACGGGTAAAATTTTTGGAGAAAATGAAAGAGATTTTTCCAATCAAAGGTTGTTCAAAACTTTCAAAAGGACGCTTTCTCAAAAGACGAGAGGCAAAGCCTAATCTAAACACGTCCTACATACACTTGAGAGAAGAGTGGAGCGAATCAGGTAGCAAAATCTGGACCTACGGAAGTAGGGATCATTCGCAGCAATTACATGGATTGGGACGACGGAGGCATTCGTTTCATATCCCCAAACACTACAGGTGACTATTGACAACCCCTTTGAACGGCGGTTTTCATTTTCAACCCTGTCAAGAACCACCCCACATCGGGGCCAAAAATGGAAGTAAGTCCAGCAGCATCAGGAGAAAATGGTTAGAAATTTTCTTGCTCGAACTAACATCAATCTTTGTGTGTTGTTTATATGGTGATCCAAGTGCCATAGGATGACGAGAAGCATTCATTTCTCTATCCCACACACCATATCCTTTGCATAGCCAAGTTGAGCCTGCAAATTATTTCATAAACCCGTTGGTGATCATTGCACATTCCAAGACGGATGCATCATCACTTCAGAAACGGAGGAGTTCGAGACTTAGGGATTACAAAGAAATTCCTAGGCTAATGCTTAAAGCATGTTTAGACATTCGATCATATGTCTAACATGATCTACCGAAGATGAGAAAAGCGGGATTTCAAAAGGAAAATAAGGACGAAGAAAATCCCCAGCATCAAGAAAAAGCAAAGTGCCTGGTAAAAGCAAGGCCGATGCTCGTGTAAAGTTGTTAAATTGACCCCCAATGAAGCCTCGTGGGGAAGAGAGAAAAACCTATAAATGAGCCAAATCCAAAAGGCTGCTCCCCGAATGCTACTAAGCACAGAACGAAGAGAGTCGGTCTTTGAATGCAACAAGAGACGCTCTCTAAAAATTTGTGTACACCTCATAAATGGTCGTGCACCTCAAAAATTGAAGATGCAGAATGGAAAAGACAGGTGGCAAATTTGCAATGATCACCAATGTCAATCCCTTCACAAAGTCTGGGCCAAAACAAGCCTTTTTTCGGTCCCCCAATCCTACCAAAGTTACGACCCTGAAACAGTCTTCTCTGATTAAGACACTTGGGTTGACATATGCCTTAGCTCGAAGAGGTACGAGCAAGACTATTTCTTTCTCATTTTGCAGGGTTCTTGACTTGTAAACCCGGAGCAGATAGTGAAGACTTTCGTTCAATGGCCTCGACTCCAAAGCGGGTCCCCCTTGAAAACCAATATCCAAGCCCAACATTACGGTCCCGTGGAAGACCTCCCGACCGATCAAAATGTATGCGCTGCGAATGAGCCTAAAACCTAGGCACAGGTTAGTAGGGAATTGAGTGTATCCCCTATAAAAACCACTATCTCAAAACAGGTGAGAAGACCTCCTTGTCGAGAAATATTCCAATTGATGTTTTGAACAAACTCTTTTTGGAATTTTCAAACTGTTGATCTAGATTTTTCGTGCAAGGGATTTGTGATCACATTTGCATGCTGCAAGAATGCTTTGGATAACCTCCAGCATCAAAATGCACATTTCATGATTAAAACTTAAATCATACGATTTTTGTCAAATATACAGCCGTGGTCATCCCAAAGATTACTAACGTTTTCTTGGTAAAGAAAAATCTTTCAGGCTCAAACTTCTGCAGGATACCTGGAGAACCCAGCTCCCAGAATGTCGCCTCAACAAACCCCAAGTGAAGCTTTGTCAAGATAAAATCTTTCACGGCTTCAAAAATGAATTCCCGACAGGTTTTGGGATCTTTTAAAAAAGGGGTGAGGATAGAACCCTTTTTCAAAAAAAATCAAACAGTCCTAGCATGACGAGGAGAACCCTCGTCCTAGGACCCCTTTTCAAAAAAAAAAAAAAATCAAACAGTCCTAGCTTGACGTGGAGAACCCTCGTCCTAGGGACCATTTTTCAAAAAAAATCAAGCAATCCCAGTAGACGTGGAGAACCCTCGTCTCAGGACCTTTTTTCAAAAATCAGGCAGTCTCATCGAACGTGGAGAACCCTCGTCATGAGACCCCTTTTCAAATCAGGCAGTCCCATCGGACGTGGAGAACCCTCGTCTTAGGACCCCTTTTCAAAAAAATCAAACAGTCCTAGCTTGACGTGGAGAACCCTCGTCCTAGGACCCCTTTTCAAAAATATCAAACAGTCCTAGCATGACGTGGAGAACCCTCGTCCTAGGACTCTTTTAAAACAAAAAATCAAGCAGTCCTAGCATGACGTGGAGAACCCTCGTCCTAGGATCCCTTTTCAAAAATATCAAACAGTCCTAGCATGACGTGGAGAACCCTCGTCCTAGGACCCCCTTTAAAAAAAATCAAGCAGTCTCATCGGACGTGGAGAACCCTCGTCATGAGACCCTTCTTCAAAATTCAAGCAGTCTCATCGGACGTGGAGAACCCTCGTCATGAGACCCCTTTTTAAAGCAAAATCATGGTAGATACCGCCTAAAGGGTCAACTTGAAGGTAGATACCGCCTGAAGGGTCAAAACAATGGTAGAAACCGCCTGAAGGGTCAACTCAAGGTAGAAACCGCCTGAAGGGTCAATCAATGGTAGATACCGCCTGAAGGGTCAACTCATGGTAGAAACCGCCTGAAGGGTCAAATGAAGGTAGAAACCGCCTAAAGGGTCAACTCAAAGGTAGATACCGCCTGAAGGGTCAAATCATGGTAGAAACCAAGTAATCCCATCGGACGTGGAAAACCTCTGTTTTGGGGAGCCTTTTCAAAAAATCAGGCAGTCTTAGCATGACGTGGAGAACCCTCGTCCTAGGACCCCTTTTTAAAAATTAAACATTCCCATCGGACGTGGAAAACCTCCGTTTTGGGAACCCATTTCAAAAATCAGGAAATCCCATCGGACGTAGAAAACCTCCGTCTTGGGAACCCCTTTTAAAGAATCAAACAATCCCATCGGACGTAGAAAACCTCCGTCTTGGGAACCCCTTTTAAAGATTCAAACAATCTCATCGGACGTAGAAAACCTCCATGTTGGGAACCCTTTAAAAAAAAAACAAACAAACAATCCCATCGGACGTGGAAAACCTCCGACTCGGGACCCCTTTTCAGAAGATTAAACGTTCCCATCGGACGTAGAAAACCTCCGACTTGGGAACCATTTGAAGAACCGAGCAACCCCATCGGACGTAGAAAACCTCCGTGTTGGGGACTCCTTTTGAGGAACAAGCCATCCCAGCGGACGTGGAAAACCTCCGACCTGGGACCCCTTTTGAGAAACAAACCATCCCAGCGGACGTGGAAAACCTCCGACTTGGGACCCCTTTTCAAGAGAACCAAACCATCCCAGCGGACGTGGAAAACCTCCGACTTAGGACCCCTTTTTAAGGAAATCAAACAATCCCACCGGACGTGGAAAACCTCCGTCTTGGGAATCTTTTTCAAAAATAGACAATCCCATTGGACGTGGAAAACCTCCAATTTGGGAACCCATTTGAAGAACCAGGTAATCCCACCGGACGTAGAAAACCTCCGTGTTGGGAACTCCTTTTAAGAAACAAACCATCCCATCGGACGTGGAAAACCTCCGTCTTGGGAATCTTTTAAAAAATAGGCAATCCCATTGGACGTGGAAAACCTCCAATTTGGGAACCCATTTCAAAAATCAGGAAATCCCACCGGACGTAGAAAACCTCCGTGTTGGGGACTCCTTTTGAGAAACAAGCCATCCCACCGGACGTAGAAAACCTCCGTGTTGGGGACTCCTTTTGAGAAACAAGCCATCCCAGCGGACGTGGAAAACCTCCGACCTGGAACTCCTTTTGAGAAACAAGCCATCCCAGCGGACGTGAAAAACCTCCGACTTGGGACCCCTTTTCAAGAGAACCAAACAATCCCATCGGACGTGGAAAACCTCCGTTTTGGGAACCCTTTCAAAAATAAAAAAAAAAATCTCATCGAACGTGGAGAAACCTCGTCATGAGACCCCTTTTCAAGAGAACCAAGCAATCCCAACGGACGTGGAAAACCTCCGACTTGGGACCCTTTTTTAAGGAAATCAAACAATCCCACCGGACGTGGAAAACCTCCGTCTTGGGAATCTTTTTCAAAAATAGACAATCCCATTGGACGTGGAAAACCTCCAATTTGGGAACCCATTTGAAGAACCAGGTAATCCCACCGGACGTAGAAAATCTCCGACTTGGGAACCATTTGAAGAACCGAGCGATCCCATCGGACGTGGAAAACCTCCGATTTGGGACCCCTTTTCAAGAGAACCAAACAATCCCGTTGGACGTGGAAAACCTCCAATTTGGGAACCCATTTGAAGAACCAGGTAATCCCACCGGACGTAGAAAATCTCCGACTTGGGAACCATTTGAAGAACCGAGCGATCCCATCGGACGTGGAAAACCTCCGATTTGGGACCCCTTTTCAAGAGAACCAAACAATCCCGTTGGACGTGGAAAACCTCCGACTCGGGACTCTTTTTCAAAAAAGCAAACATCCCCGTTGGACGTGGAAAACCTCCGAGTCGGGACTCCTTTTCAAAAATTAAACATTCCCGTCGGACGTGGAAAACCTCCGCTTTGGGAACCCCTTATCAAAGACGAACATTCCCATCGGACGTGGAAAACCTCCGTATTGGGAACCCTCTGCAAAACTTGAAAAATCCCCTCTGGCCCCGCTAGTCAGCGTCATGGGATCCTCTAAAGCAAATAGGTGCCTAGAAGTCGATCCAAGACTGAAACCCAAAAGGCTCGCTTGCCGCTTCAAAAGCACGATGACCAGATAAATCTCTCTGTAAGTGTTCACAGGTTGGTAGCCGCGGATCTGTCATCTTCCGGACCGGATCGCCAATTTTCAGCTTCAGAAGATTTCTTTCCCCGAAGTCCCATTACACAGGGATTCAAGACAGAGGTGTCTCAAAGCACAGTTCAAGATCGGAGCCCATAACGCTCGCGACTTGCCGCCTAGAGATACGGTGACCGCCTTTTCCACGAAGCACGCGCCGGATAGCCACGCCTCGAAGCTCTCACCCTTCGGAATGGATTGCAGCCGGTAGCCGCGGGAAAGACATTTATTCCACCCAAAGTCCCACTACACAGGGATTCACGACAGAGGTGTCTCAAAGCACAGTTCAAGATCAGAGCCCATAACGCTCGCGACTTGCCGCCTAGAGATACGGTGACCGCCTTTTCCACGAAGCACGCGCCGGATAGCCACGCCTCGAAGCTCTCACCCTTCGGAATGGATTGCAGCCGGTAGCCGCGGGAAAGACATTTATTCCACCCAAAATCCCACCACACAGGGATTCACGACAGAGGTGTCTCAAAGCACAGTTCAAGATCGGAGCCCATAACGCTCGCGACTTGCCGCCTAGAGATACGGTGACCGCCTTTTCCACGAAGCACGCCCCGGATAGCCACGCCTCGAAGCTCTCACCCTTCGGAATGGATTGCAACCGGTAGCCATGGAAAAGAATTTCAAGACCCCAAAGTAGCAAATCAGGAGCCACGGAAGGAGTAATAAAACCCAGCATGGCGAACTAGACGCCACGAAGGGTAAAAAAAAAAAAAAAAAAAAAAAAAAAAAACCTCCTCAGACTCCGCGTGCGCAGCATTCAACAGGCAGGTAAACGTCAGGTAAGCCTCTCTCACTCCGGCCCACGTTCTAATTGTCAGGGTAAATCAGTGATTAATTTGGGCATTCATCAAAAGACTTAAGGGTCCGATGTCATAGCATTTCTTTTCCCCAGTTGAGTCGGTTAATATTCAGGTGTCATTTTGTCTTTGAAAGCAACCTCTGACGAGCTCACTCTCAAAGAGGGGCAGCTGTTGACACCTGATTTTTTTACCATCCGTTATTATAGTTTTTTATTTCTAAAATTAATTAAAAATAGCAAAAAAGGTCAAAAAATTTCAAAATCAACTTTGGAAGCCTTAGCCTAGCCTTAGGAACCAATTTTGAACAAAAAATATTTTTTGAATTTTTTAATATTTTTCGGAATTTATTTAATTATAAAAATATCCAAAAAATCAGAACAAATACCATTCGTGGTCAGAAAATTACACAAAAATATTTCGAAATTTTATTTTAATTCTCTCTTTAATATTTTAAATTTTTATTAGGGAAATTGGGCTTGGTTCATGGGGTTCCTTCACAAACCTATTCCCGAACCGGGCCTAAAAAATCCCTTTCGAGTCTTTTAATTTTCAATTCTCGGTTTTTATAAGCTATGACATTGGACACTAAAGTATTGAAATGCAATTGGGTCAACTTGCCCTCCAATTTGATCAATTTTAACCAAAAGGGCTTAATTGCATAAAAATCTTTCAATTTAGTCCCCGGTTTCACAATTTTTGAAATTAAATTTCACACGGGCACACCCATTAAAATTAAACACCTCTACCCAACAGTTTTCATCATGCTGAATCCATTGGTGGGCTCAATTTTGGCTAATTCGATCGTTTAGGCCTTCGATTGGGCGAAATTAAATTTCGGATCCTAGGGACAATTTGGGGTTTTCACAGAATTTCAATAAATTGATTCACGAAAATACCCATATTTGATGGAAAACATGTCAAGAAATCCGATTTTGCCATCAATTTCATGAAAAGAGGTCATTTGGGGGGTCAATTTGGCGATTTGGCCGAACCGGGTCGGTCAGGTCCGACCCGACCCGACCCGGCCCGACCCGGGTCTGCGAATGCACAGAATGTGCAGCAAGATGGGCAGAACGTGCAGAAAATAGGGGCGACGTGGGCGCGCGATTTTTCGAAGAAAAAGGACGAACGGCGTGGGGGACATTTTCGGGCAGTGTCCTGTCGGTATTCTGGCGAAGGAGCGGGCGTCGAGGCGAGCCGGTCGGCCATGAAACCGGCGAGAATCTCGGTTTTATACCGAGTTCGAAGAGAGAGAAAGGGGGGATTTTTTTGAGCGAGTTTGGGAGAAACCGGAGGTCGACGAAGCTTCCCCGGACACCACGGGACCTCAGCAGAGCTTCAGCCATCGCCGTCGAGCCCGGAGCAGGTCGGTATTCTCTCCCGACCTCCATTTCTCGCGCGCCTATAACGTGTTCGACGAAATGCCTGAATGAGGGCTTGACATTTTGGCTCTCGGCCGTGCTATCCCCGAGCTCTATTTGCGCGAAAACCGCCTTTAAGCTTCATTAGAACTTGTTATAAGCTTGTTTACGTGTTTATTTTGCATTGAAACCATGCCGGGAGCGGTGGCCGGAGTTCGATGTGCTCGGGCCGAACCTAAAGCTCACACCGGCGAAGCCCACGGCCACCGACCATCAAAGGACTATAGGTAAGCTTCTAAACCTTCCTTAGATGCCATGTGAATGCCTAGAATCGAGTTTAAACAAATAAAATTTTTTTTGTGAATTCTTCGCCGGAGCCGGTTCGGTCGCCGGATTTTTGGGGCGGTTACCGATGCGATTTTTGTCCCTTTTTGGTTGCATATTGATGCTGAGTGTCTAAGGAGTCGAATGCCGCAAGAACGGGCGAAAAATACCAAGTTTCGGGCCCGTTTCGCAATTTTCCGGCGACCTCGCCGGAATTTTTACTATTCCCGCCGGAATTTTCACTGTTCATTGTCTTCTCCGGCGACCCTCCGGCCGGTCAACGGTCAACGGCCGACGTGGCGTGCCACGTAGGCAGCCACGTCAGCCGGGTGGGGTCCGATCCATGTATTTTCAAATAAAACAAACGGACGGCCACGATCGCGACACGTGTCGCGATCTTAGATTTTTGGAAAATTAAATAAATGATTTTCGAATAATCGATCCGGCGGACGAGGATGTGCCACGTGGCTCACCGAGGGACGTCCGATCTTGTACAAGATCGGATGCACCAGAGGAGGCCACGTGGCACGTTCTAGAGCGTCCGATTTGAGTGGTTTTCTAAAAAGGAAAAATAATTAATTTTTGATCCGACGGCTATTATTGAGCCACGTGGCTCTCTGTGGGTCGCTCGATCTAGTGGAAGATCGGACGCACGAGACGAAGCCACGTGGCACAACGTAGACCGTCCGATCCGGGGAATTTTCGGATAATTAAATAAAATACATAAAAAATCAAAAAAAATTGTAAAAAATAGAAAAATGTTTTAAAAAAATAAAACGGTGTCGTTTTAGGCCGGTGTCGACCCCTAGGGTCGGGTCGGGCGCCCGAGAGGCGCGGGCCGGGTTTGACCCGGCCCGAAAAATATTTTTAAATATTTTAAAAAATTCAAAAAATAATAAAAAATAATCAAATAATCAATAAATCAATAAAAAATGAAAAATCATGAAAATATTCAAAAAATTCGGAAAATTCAGAAAAATTCTAAAAAATTCCAGAAAATAGGAAATGGCCACATTCAACTGGCCATGACCTGTTCCGGGTCTTTCGACCCCCCGGTCTTTTCAGAAATGACGGTTTTACCCTTCCGGCAAACCGTCTTCCAAAAAATTTTAAAAATTCAGGAAAATCCCAAAAAATAGGAAATGGCCACAAACAACTGGCCAAGGCTCATTCCGGGTGTTTTGAACCCCGACCGTTCTTAAAATGACGATTTCGCCCTTTTGGCGAATTGTCTTCCAAAAATTGAAGAAAAATCAAGAAATTCCAAAAAATTCTCAAAAATGGGAAATGGCAACAATCAACTGGCCATGGAATATTTTGGGTAATTCGGTATCCAAACCTTCCAAAAATGACGATTTTTCCCTTCGGGCTAATCGTCCCCAAATCTTCCCATTTTACCCTTGGTCTGAAATCACACATTCCCTAAGCCCCTATGGCTATATTAGGAGGCCAATGATTGAAATTGATGTGCATTGACATGATTTATGCACTTGACTTGCGCTTTCATTATAATTGATTGCGATTGATAGGACTAGTCTTCCAATCTGCATGAAACCCTAAATCAGACCTACCTCACCCCAAATTGCGTCTGTATGAACTCTTAGTCAGGAAAATCACTCGCGTTAGGTACCGAAAGGGCGTTGGTAATGACACCGACGTAACCAAGTCCCCGAACCCAAAATCTCTGGTTCCGCAGAACTGAGCGATCTCTCCCAATCGGTCAGTAAGGTTTCCGGTCTACCCTCCAAGAAAGACCGGTGGCGACTCCAAATGCATGCACAAGTTGCACATGCCACCACGACCACACTAAGGTCGAAAGCGATCGACTCTTATCGTCGAATCCCTCAAAAGATACTCCCGCCGCGATTTGGTATGGGCCTGGGAGGGCCCGCGCCGATCCAAAGCCCGCGATCGGTAATCCATTAGCCCGCGTCCGTTTTTATTTTGGACGGGTCGCGACATTGCTCGGTGCGTCAAGTTAACCACAATTCACATCTCCATCGGTAAGCTGATTCGCCTAGAAACTTTGAATACCAAGGGGTGTAATTCTCTGGGGGAGTTGCCCGGAGAAATCGGTTCTCTGTAATCTTTGACAGAGATTATCATGCCCCAAAACGATCGCCCCTTTAAGCTTCCGGAGACATTCGGTAGTCTTCACTCTTTGTCGAGTTTGATATTAGCCCTGGAATCAGTCAACTTCCAAACTCTATTGGAGGGTTGGTGAAAGTCAAGCGTTTATCTTTACGTCGCTGCGTGGGGATAACGAAGCTTCCATGCTCTATTGGAAAGATGAAATGTTTACAAGAGTTGGATTTATCAAAGTCGGGAATAGTTGAACTGCCCGATTCCATTGGAAGTCTAAAACAACTAAAAGTGATCAGGGAAAGTTATACAGTGATCAGAAAGTTTCCTTGTACTATCGGACAGGTGGAGCTGCTTGAAGAGTTGCATGCCAAGAAATGTTGGGATCTGACAGATGAAAACCTAGAGGAAATAAGGAAGCTATCTCATTTGAGGATTTTGGACTTATCATATACTGAAGTATCTAAGTTTCCTATTGTGCGAGGCTGTCTCTCTAGTCTCCAAACACTTGAAATGAGTTCAATTCACCTTCCAGAAGTACCAGATCTTCCCCCAAGTTTGACACGCCTTCACTTGCAAGCATGCCACTTCCCATCTACCCTTCACTTTACAAACCTCGTCAGTTTAGATTATCTGGAATTGTCTAGATTTAGTGCTTCAACAGAGGAACCTGGCCCAACTTGGACAAGCAATTCACCAGAAGAGCCACTGATCCATCCGCTTCCATCCGGTTTGTCAACGTTGAAGTTCGGTTGCATCAGTCAACTGCCGCCTCTTTCCAACTTAGAAAAATTGTCGGTTCTATGTGTAATTGAATGTCCAATTTCAGGCTTCCCCGTTTCTGAAGACCTAATACATTTGAAGGAATTGACACTAAGCAAATGCAAATTCCTCAAGAAAATATCGGGTCTATCACTCTTGAAAAACCTTGAGCACTTGGATTTGAACGGATTGGAAAGTTTGGTTGAGATTGATGGTCTGTCAGAATTGGAATCCTTGGTGTACTTCCGTATTTGCCATTGTGGTCAGATAGAAAGGTTACCCGGCTTGTCGAAGTTAGATAAGCTTGAGCACATTGAGATAGGAACTTGTCCAAAGATAAGAGCCATCGAGGACTTAGAAAGCCTGGACTTGGATTTAACGGGGTTGCACTATCCTGAAAAGATTGATTGATGCATCAAGTTCGACTTGGCTTTCTCACACAGTACCTAAGAACCAGGTGTTCCTGAGTTTTACGGGAGCAGACGCTTGTTATAGCATTGTCGATGCCTTTGCAAGAACCTGGTCCTTAACCAAGTTTCTGTTTTTAGGGACAATGAAGAATCAAGCTCTGGTGATGGAGTTGACGAAGAGTTTCCGCTAGACGACTTTGTTATCTACGTACCCTTCTTATCTAAGAACTATGCTTCCAGTGGGTGGCGGCTACGCTTCCAGTGGGTGGCGGCTACGTGAATTAGCCCACATGGTAGAATGCACGTCAAAGTCGGATGGGAGAAAAAAAATCCTGCCCATTTTCTACGATGTGGAGATCGACGATGTCAAGCTGGAAAGCGATCTGTACAAGAGTGTCCTTACTAAGCACAGGAGGAAATTTGGCAACGAAGTGGAGGAATGGGAAAAGGCTCTAAGAGAAGTCGCGGGTATGAGGAGGTTCGATTTGAAGGCTAAGAGGTAATGCTTACCATCTACAGTTTACCTTCAGTACCAAACATTTCAAATTCATCGCAATGCAAACTTCTGTTTGGAAGAGTTTTGAGATGGGCGAAGAAATTTGAGGTGAGGAAAGCGTAGGGATTTGCACGACCACTTTCTCAACCTCTTCCAAACAGTGGCTTTGCACTAGCACATAAAAAGTTACTGAGTGGAGTCCAGAATAAATTAAGTCTTTCCAGTCGTTATAGCTCGTGGAAACTCGTGAATTGTTATTCAAATGGAGTCGTGTAAATTGAGCACATATACGTAGCGAGAAAGAAGAAGATAGACATCACTGTCAAATAGTCTGCCCTTGAATGATTGATTGCATCTACGCAAATAAAACATTTAGTTAAAAGAATCAGGGAAATTTTCAATTTTGCTCATTGAACTTTCCAGATTAACAATATTCTAACTGTAACAAGTTCCATATTTATACTGCCACTTTCCCTTTGGGAACGTGCAATTTTTATATTTCGTGTCAAATGCCCCTTGTTTTCCTCAATAATTACTCTAGAATATTAGAACTTTAAAAAGTTTAAAATAAAAAAAATTGATAAATAGGGATGAAGATTTAGGAAAAATTATTGGAATTACTTAAAAGTCCCAATGACGACAACGTAAATCTCAACAGGTTTATATATATATATATATATATATATATATATATATATATATATATATACCTGTTGTGCTTCTTTTGATTTTGCTCCAACGCCTAATCTCACATCCATATGAGCAAACTTGGTCGACTTATTTAACCGTATGGTCCGTAGAGGCCCAGAAATCGTCATATCTAGAAGATGTTTATACCCTGTTCTTCCATGTCATTGATGAACCGAAATTTCGTGCTTTGCTGCAGCGACGGAGAACTGATGGACTTGGTTGTTGAGGAGGTACTGTGTAAGCTTAATGCCAAGCGAGTGGATGTGCCTGAATATCTGGCTGGACTTCTTCCTGACGTAGATGCTCTAATAAAATTGTTGGACGTCGACTCGGGTTCCGATGGTGTATGATTTGTTGCGATAAGAGGAAAGGTTGGTGTGGGTAAAACAACACTTGCGAAAGATTGTGTTCAACCGTTTACTTTCTCACTTTGACGGCGCTTGTTTCCTCGGCGACATTGGAGAAATAAAGCTAAGTGATCTAAACTTGCAGAAAAAGTAATTATCAGGTTTTGTGGGTTCAGTGATTGCTGACCAAATTGAAGACATTGAAGTTGGGAAAAATAAGGTCAAGAGAGTGTGTGAATCTAGAAGAGTCCTCATTGCTCTAGATGACCTATACGAGGAAGATCAACTGGAAAATATAGCCGGAAAATCCAATTGGTTTGGCTCTGGCAGCATAATCATTATCACGGCTAGAGACGGTTGTATCCTGGAGACTCAAGTTGAATCATCCAGTCAAGAGGACCGAAAACAAACCAAAGGAATTTTGACGTATGAACTTCAAGTAAGGGCTGCCAGTCAAGCAGGACCTGGATCCCCTGCCCATTTTTCTGCTGGGCAGGGGGATCCCCACCCTTCAATAGGGGGGCCCACCTTATTGAAGGTGGGGATCACCCTGTCAAGGAAAAACCTTGACAGGGGATCCAAGCCCAAGCATTTGAGTTATTTTGTAGTCACGCATTCAAAGGAGACCCTCCCACAGAAGAATATTATTATCTTGCAGAAGAAATTGTCACGACCGGTGGTGGGCATCCTTTGGTTTACGAGGTGAAAGGTTCATATCTTTATTGCCACGGCTCTCAACTGGAGCCACATGGTGATAAAAAAAAGGCTATGGAAAGACACGTTGAAGCAGTTAAGTCAACGTCCTTCCGAAGATATTTACGGTGCATTGATGATAGGTTACGAAGGATTGGATGATAAGCAAAAAGAATTTTTTTTGGATATTGCTTGCTTTTTAAAAGACGATAACAAAAACTATCCATTCATCATGTGGGATGACTGTAATTATGATCCTCAAAGTGGAATTTCTGTCCTCCTCCAACGGTCCTTGATACAAATTAGAGATAATAAATTCTGGATGCACAGCGGATTGCGTGATCTAGGACGGTGGATCATCTGGAAAGAATATCCTCGCAGATGTAGTGGGGTGTGGGCTCACGACATTTGAAGGAATTGACAATAAGCAAATGCAAATTCCTCATGAAAATACCGGGTCTATCACTCTTGAAAAAACTTTAGCGCTTCGATTTGAACAGATTGGAAAGTTTGGTTGAGATTGATGGATTGTCAGAATTGAAATCCTTGGTGTACTTCCGTATTTGCCATTGTGTTCAGATAGAAAGGTTACCCGGCTTATCAAAGTTAGATAAGCTTGAGCACATTGAGGTAGAAGCTTGTCCAGAAATAAGAGCCATCGAGGGCTTAGAAAACTTGGACTTGGATAAATGGGGTTGCACTATCCTGAAAAGATTGATTAATGCATCAAGTTCGAACCAGTTTTCCCACACAGTACCTAAGAACCAGGTGTTCCTGAGTTTTATGGAAGCATGTTAGAATATGTCTCGAGTTTAAGCTCGTTGAACGAATTCGACTCGAATTAAATTGCTCTGCACGTAAAAGAGATCAAATATTTGATGGAGCCAATTTACGAAAATTGTTTTCCGTGTTTGTGAAGATAACACCCAAAAGTCCAAGATTTATTTTCTTGCTTGGACCGGTCAACTTGTTTTTTTTCATCAAGCGGTGGGGCCCCCAATTAGATATACATATTTTCACTTGTGTAGCAGATTCCACTAGAAGGTTTCGTGCAAGACAAGTAGAGAAAGTCAAAAAGCAAAAGGGAAAAGTATTTTCGTGTAGATTCACATTAGATATCAATGGGTGGAGTTCTTTATTCATGCAAGTCTGACACATATACATGCACGAGTCAGGAAAAGGAAAGGGGGCAGCGTGATATATGCTTTTCAGAGGGGAAGCGCCGCATATATATAAGGGCTCGGAAGAGCCGAAGTTGAGGACAGACGAAGCATTGTTTTTGTGAGTGCCGTAGCTTAATAGCAGAGCGTTTTCTACAGGTGCCGGGTGCTTGAGCGTGGGTCTTGCTCGTGAAGCGGAAGTTTGTCCGCGAATCATATCCGACGAAGAACCACAAGTGTTTATAGTCGATTAAATCTTGAGGTTATATTTGTTATTTTAATTCATTTGCGAGATTGAGAGATTATTTCGCTAGGAATTGGGGCTAAACACGGTGTGCGTTCTTGGATGTAATTGGGGCTGGGAAACACCAAGAGTGTGTTTGTGTAACTCGAGTGTGATTGTAATTTCCGTGTATCGCTCGTTCTATAGTGGAATTTGTTGCTACTCTCCCCGTGGACGTAGGTCTTTACGACCGAACCACGTACATCTGGTGTCCGTTTTATTTTGCTCGTTCTGTCTATTTTTCGATCGATCGCTTGTTCCGCGCAACAATTGGTATCAGAGCTAGGCTTGCTTGAGTTGAAGCGAATCGATGGCGACAGAAGAAGCTAAAGTGAAAATTGACAGATTTGAGGGGAAGGACTTTGGTTTCTGGAAGATGCAGATAGAAGACTATTTATATCAGATGAAGCTGCATGAGCCCCTGTCTGGGATGAAACCAGAAACGATGAAGCAACCCGATTGGGAATTGCTGGATAGACGAGCGATGGGTGTTATTCAGCTGACGTTGGCTCGTAACGTCGCATTTAATATCGTCAAGGAGAAGACCACTGCGGGTTTGATGAAAGCCCTATCGGACATGTACGAGAAGCCCTCTGCGATCAACAAGGTCTATTTGATGCGACGTCTGTTTAACTTGAAGATGAACGAAGGTACATCAGTTACTAATCATATCAATGAATTTAATGTGATAGTTAGTCAATTGAGTTCAGTTGAGATTGACTTTGAAGATGAGGTACGTGCTTTGATTCTATTATCCTCATTGCTTGATAGTTGGAATACTACTGTTACTGCTGTTAGCAATTCTTCTCGGTCAACTAGTTTGACGTTTGATGGGATTCGAGATTTAATTCTGAGTGAGGATATTCGTAGAAGAGAATCTGACGAATCTGTATCTACTGCTTTAGTAGGTGAAAGAGGAAGAGCTAGTACACGTGTTAGCAGAAGTAGTATGAGCATGAATAGACGTAGTCAGTCTAGGACTGGCGGTGATGTCTGTTGGAACTGTGGCAAGAGGGGGCATCTTAGAAGAAATTGTTTTAAGCTGAAAAACGAAAGGGCTAAGGGAATTGGAGTTGAATCTGAAGATGATGTTGCAGCTGTAGCTGAAAATTCTGATGGTGTCGATTGTGTCTTGTCTGTCACTGAGAATTCGTCGTTTGACGGTTGGATTATGGATTCTGGTTGTTCTTTTCATGCTACACCAAATAGGAACTGGTTTACTTCTTATCAATGCATGGATAGTAGTAAAGTGCAGTTGGGAAACAACGCTGAATGCGATGTTGTAGGTGTTGGTGATGTTAAAATCAGAATGCATGATGGTATTGTGAGGACATTGACTGGGGTAAGACACATTCCAGAATTGAAAAAGAACTTAATTTCCTTGGGTGCTCTAGATTCAGCTGGATGCAGGTATTCTTCTCGAGGTGGAGTCCTGAAAATTGTTCGAGGTGCCCTGGTGATAATGAAGGGAATCAACCATGGCGGCCTGTATGAACTTCAAGGTGAGACATTGATAAGTTTTGCTCCTGAGACGTCGACATATGTTCGAGAGTCTAATGGCTACTCGAAGAAGGCCTGGGTGTTTGTGTGAAAGCACAAGTTTGATGCTGTTGTCAGGAATACGCGGTCGAGAGCTTTGATCGGAACGGAGACTGGTAAGTTGATCAAGCATGTGCGAACTGACAATAGCATGAAATCCTGCTCGAAGCTGGTAAATAAATTCTGCATGAAAAATGGCATAGTGAAACACCGCACTAGTGCCAGTAAACCACAACAGTATGCAGAATTGATGAGTAGAGAGTTACTAGAGACGGCCCGTGAAAAGATCTCTAGTGCTGGTATGGCTGGGAGAATTCCAGCGGATGCGTTTAGTATAGCGAGCTACTTGGTGAATAGATCCCCATCGACTACGATTGGATATCAGACTCCTGAAGAAGTGTGGTCAAGTAACGTTGCTGATTATTCTAATTTTAGAATATTTAGTTGCCCATGTTATTATCGAGTTAGTGATGGTAAGCTCGATGTGAGGGCAAGGTGCATATTCCATGGTTATGCACAAGGTGAGTGTGGCTATCAGTTGTGGTGCCCGAGTATAAATTCACATGTTTGCAGCAAAGAAGTTACATTTGACGAGTCTCCAGTACTTCTGGCTAGGAGTGATTGTGGCAGTGTTATTACGGATCTGGACGGTGTTCAGCTTGAGGAGGAGTTGCAACCAGAAACTCCAGAGGTAGCATGTACTAGTGCGGTAATCGACATAGATGGTACTTGTAGGGAAGTGGAGCCTATAGAGCCAACAGTTGCTGTAACTGCTAATATTGATAAGGTACGTTTTCAGTTTCCTGACAGATATGAATGCAACAGTGGTTTTGCTTTATCTGTGGTTAAGGAGCTTGTGTCAGATAATTCTTGTGGAGCAGTTAAAAGTGCATGTTCAGTTGGTATTCTGATGAGGTGCTCGGTAATGGTGAAGTTCAAGCGCGGCTTGGACTTGGATGATATCTGTGGCGGTTGAGCCCATTGGGGCTGTTGGGAGAGTAGCAGATGAATTTCGAATTTTAGCGAAGCGATTGTGATTTGGCTCAAACGTCGAGCCAAGGTGGAGATTGTTAGAATATGTCTCGAGTTTAAGCTCGTTGAACGAATTCGACTCGAATTAAATTGCTCGGCACGTAAAAGAGATCGAATATTTGATGGAGCCAATTTACGAAAATTGTTTTCCGTGTTTGTGAAGATAACACCCAAAAGTCCAAGATTTATTTTCTTGCTTGGACCGGTCAACTTGTTTTTTTTCATCAAGCGGTGGGGCCCCCAATTAGATATACATATTTTCACTTGTGTAGCAGATTCCACTAGAAGGTTTCGTGCAAGATAAGTAGAGAAAGTCAAAAAGCAAAAGGGAAAAGTATTTTCGTGTAGATTCACATTAGATATCAATGGGTGGAGTTCTTTATTCATGCAAGTATCACGGTCCGTTTAATTTTGATGAAAATTTGACCGCGATGCATCCCCGGGATCGATCGGCCAATCGACCCGTGGATCATGAAGAAATGCGCCTAGGAGTGGCCAAGCGGGTGGATGATCGACCGACCCTTGGATCGGGACATGATCCGGGACAGCCAGCGGATCGACTCATGATCAAGGATGCACGACCGAGTGATCGTGCGGGACGGCCGAGCGGCCGATCCATGATCGACCTTGCACGAGCGGATGGGCGACCCGCGGATCGTGCAGGGCGATCGGGTGAACGAGCAAGGAGTAATGCTGCACACGACCGAGTGATCGACCCACGGATCGTGCTGAGCGGCCGAGCAGCCGAACGGTGGACGACTATGCACGATCGGGGGATCGACCCACGGATCGTGCAAGGCGGGCGAGCGAACGATCGAACGATCGATCCTCGGATCGTAGCGCTCGACCAAGCGAGCGATCAAGTGAACGAGCGGCATGGACGAGCGGGCGGACAATGAACGATGCAGGTTGGCCGGGCGATCGATCCCTGCATGATGCAGGATCGATCAGCGATTGACCAGCGCACGAACGACGATCGGCCCGAACATGCCCAGCGATCGATCGGGCGGGCGAGCAGCGGTCAAGCGCGGCGGGCTAACAACCTAGAGCCCACTAGCACGCCAGCTTTGACTAGTTGGTGGAAGTTGGGTTGGTGGCCAACTTAAATGGGAAAGCACTAGCACGCCGGCCTTGACTAGTGGGTGAGCCGCCGTGAATAGTGACATGAACAGTGATTCTTGGGGGCCACCTTGTGGCCGGCCATTTGTGTATAAATAGGGGGAGTGAGCCCCTTGTAGAGACAGACCCGAAAATTGAATGAGAAAGAAAGCTTCTCCTCACTCTCTCTTCCTCTGATCGATAGTTGAGCTTGAGTCGAGTGTGTGAGCTATTCGGGTGGGAAGGCTGACTCGAGTGTGAATCTTGAGTGCCGCACGGTGTCGAGAGAGCGTGTGATCAATCGGCCCGTGACAGTTGGTATCAGAGCGGTTCGATTCTCGGTGAGATGGCGAGAAGTCAAGGTGGTGCCGATCCGACGACGCACGAGACTGAGCAGTTTGTGGATGATCGTGTCGGACGGACCCTTGAGCCGACCGCGGCGCGAACGAGGCAGGAACGTGGGGTGTCCAGAGGAGTCACGCGGGATATGGAGTTCCGCATGAACAAGGTCGAGCAGATCTTGGAAGAGATTCGTGCCGGCAAAGGTGACGAGGAAGAGTCTAGCAACGAGGAGGAAGCCATGGATCGTAAAGGGCTGCGAGATGAGATGCTCGAGCTTAGAGACGAAGTGGCTGAGCTCCGTGTCGAGTTGCTCGGTACTCTTACGTCCACCACGGACGAACATCGTGATGCCCTGGAAGCCATGATTGCGGTCTTGCGCGCGGAGATGGCCGAGTTAAAGACCAAGGTGCTGGTCTTGGAGGTGGCGTGTGCTCATGGTGCGGCGACCATGCACGCCGACCTACGGGTTGATGTGCCAAAACCCAAGGAGTTCCATGGCTCGAGAGTAGCCAAGGAAGTCGATAACTTCCTATATGCCGTGAACCAATACTTTGATGTCCGTGGTGAGACGGACGATCTTAGGCGGGTGAAGACGGCGGCCATGTACCTCGGTGGCAATGCGTTGTTGTGGTGGCGCAATAGGAAGGCTGATCGAGAACAACCTCCCATTGAGACGTGGGAAGCCTTTGAAGTTGAGTTCCGGAAGCAATTTTACCCTGCCTATGCGGAGGAGGAAGCTCGTGAGGAGCTGCGACGCCTTGAGCAAAAGGCTGGAATTCGGGAATATGTAAGGAAGTTTTCTGAGTTGAAACTTCAAATCCCGTCTATGGTTGAAACTGAGGCATACTACCAATTCATTGGCGGCCTCAAGCCGTGGGTGAAGATGGAGCTCAAGCGGCAAAATGCGACGACGCTCGCAGCGGCCATGACTGTGGCCGAAGGTATTCTTGAATACAGGTCTAGCCCGGCGGATCGGGTGGATTCTAAGCCTAGGGGCGGCAAGGCTATTGCTGCGGGAGACCGAGCCAAGCCGCAACGACCCATGGCGGCCAAGCCACGACCGTCCTACCCTAGGGAACGTATAGAATATCGGGCAGAGTCGAGCCAAGCGAACCAAATAAAAGGAAGAAGGCTTAAATGTTACAAATGTTCCGGCCCCCACTTCGCCCGGGATTGCCCTAGCCAAGGCAAGGTCACGGCCATGAAGGTGACGGACAATGGGAAGGCTACGGAGAGGCAAAACGAAGAAGGGCGACCAGGGGAGGAAGGCCGGCTAGGATCATTCAAGATCCTAAACAACATCGACGTGCGAAATGTTGAGCCGTCTACAAGGCTCATGTTTGTCGACGTGATGATCGGTGGAATCAAGGTGAATGCCCTTGTGGATACGGGCGCCTCCGACCTGTTTATGTCGGATGAGGCGGCCAAGCAACTCAACTTGCAGGTTGAGAAGAGAGCCGGTTGGCTCAAGACGGTGAACTCGGAGGAGATCCCAACGAGCGGACTAGCCCGCGATGTGGAGATGCAGCTTGGGTCATTTCGATGCCAAGAATCAATCGAGGTAATCCCTATGGACGACTACGATCTTGTCCTCGGTATGGGATTCTTTGATAGGATAAAAGCTTTTCCGATCCCGTCCTTCGATTGCATAGTGATACTGGACCAGCGTGGTCAGTGCATTGTTCCGGCTCGGCGTGAGTCTGGGCGGAACCAAAAGAACCTCTCGGCTATGCAAGTGTCGAAAGGTGTTCGAAGGGGCGAAACAACGTTCTTGCAACTTTGGTGGCGGGTGATGCTGAGTGCGCCCCGGACCAAGTGCCGGGGGAAGTGGATGAGGTGCTGACCTCGTTCCCTGATGTAATGCCCTCGGAGCTGCCCAAGAAGTTGCCACCCAAGATGGAAGTCGATCATAGAATCGAGCTGGTCCCTGAGGCACGACCTCCAGCCATGGTGCCCTACCGTATGGCTCCCCCGGAACTTGAGGAAATGAGGAGACAACTCAAGGAGTTGCTCGAAGATGGATATGTTCAACCATCCAAGTCTCCATTTGGTGCACCGGTCCTATTCCAAAAGAAACAAGATGGTTCACTCCGGATGTGCATTGATTACCGGGCGTTGAACAAGTTGACGATCAAGAACAAGTATCCTATCCCGCTCATCGCAGACTTGTTCGATCAACTAGGTGGTGCACGGTGGTTTACAAAGCTGGACTTGCGGTCAGGATATTATCAAGTGAGGATTGCCGAGGGGGATGAGCAGAAGACAGCGTGTGTAACTCGCTATGGCTCGTATGAATTTCTTGGCATGCCATTCGGCTTGACCAATGCCCCGGCCACATTCTGCACTTTGATGAACAAGGTACTACGACCCTTCCTTGATCAATTTGTGGTTGTTTATCTTGATGATATTGTAATATATAGTCGGACACTTGAGGATCATGTTAAACATCTCAAGTGCGTGTTTCAAGTTCTAAGGGAGAATGAGCTGTATGTAAAAAGGGAAAAGTGCGTGTTTGCACAACGGCAAGTCCCGTTCCTAGGGCATATTGTAGGGGAGGGACGTGTGCGAATGGACTTGGCCAAGATCCGGGCCATTATCGAGTGGGAGCCTCCCACGAAGGTGCCGGAGCTGAGATCCTTTCTCGGATTAGCAAACTACTATCGTCGGTTTGTTCGGTGTTACTCGGAGATAACCGTGCCACTCACGGACATGCTGAAGAAGAATCGGCAGTGGGAGTGGACGGCAGAGTGCCAAGCGGCGTTCGAGCTGCTGAAGCAAGCAATGGTCGAGGAACCTGTGTTGGTTTTGCCCGACTACTCCAAACCGTATGAGGTTGAAACTGACGCCTCAGATTTTGCAATTGGCGGTGTCTTGATGCAGGATGGGCACCCCGTGGCGTTCGAGTCTCGAAAGCTGGACGAGACCGAGCGGCGATACACGGTCCAAGAAAAGGAGATGACGGCCGTTGTGCATTGTCTTCGCACTTGGCGTCACTACCTCCTAGGATCACGATTCGTGGTCCGAACGGATAATGTAGCCACAAGCTACTTCCAAACACAGAAGAAGCTGAGCCCGAAACAAGCTCGGTGGCAAGACTTCCTGGCGGAGTTCGATTATGTGCTTGAGTACAAGCCAGGAAAGGCCAATTCTGTGGCGGACGCCTTAAGTCGAAAGGCGGAATTGGCGGCTGTGGGAAGCCGGCCAGATTGCTCATGGAACGAGAGGATCAAAGAAGGGTTACAACATGACCCGACGGCCCGAGCCCTTCTCGATTATACTCAGTCGGGCAGGACAAGGCGGTTTTGGTGTGAAGATGATCTTCTATACACCAAGGGGCGGCGACTATATGTGCCACTCCATGGGAACCTAAGGCGGGAAATATTGAAGGAGTGCCATGACACAACGTGGGCAGGACATCCAGGGATCCACCGCACGTTGGCACTTGTGGAAGATCGATATTTCTGGCCCCAACTCCGAGATGATGTTGAGGCCTATGTGCGGACTTGCCTGGTATGCCAGCAGGACAAGTTGGAGCAAAGGGCGCCGGCTGGATTGTTGGAACCGCTGCCCATTCCCGAACGTCCTTGGGAGAGCATTTCCATGGATTTCATTGTAGGGCTGCCTAAGTCTGATGGCTGCCAAACGATCATGGTGATCGTTGATCGTTTCTCCAAATACGCGACTTTCGTGCCGACGTCGAAGGAATGTCCAGCTACGGAAGCGGCCAAGCTGTTTATGAAGCACATTGTCAAGTATTGGGGTATTCCTCGATCAATCGTGAGCGATCGAGACCCCCGATTCACGGGGAAATTCTGGTCCGAGCTGTTCAAGCTGAAGGGGACGGACCTCAAATTCTCAACCAGTTTGCATCCGCAAACCGATGGTCAAACGGAGCGGGTGAATGCAATCCTGGAAGTTTACTTGCGGCATTATGTGAATGACACTCAGAGTAATTGGGCGAAGCTGATGGATATTGCCCAATTCTCCTACAACTTGCAGCGGAGCGAGTCCACTGGCAAGAGTCCCTTCGAGATCGTAATGGGGCAACAACCACTCACACCGAGCACGGTTGCAACGGGCTATAAGGGGAGTAGCCCGGCGGCTTACAAGAGCGCCCAGGAATGGCTAGAACGTGCTGACATAGCACGTGCTTGTTTACAACGGGCGGCCGAACGAATGAAGAAATGGGCAGACAAGAAACAGCGGCATGTCGAGTACCAAGTTGGTGATCGCGTGCTGGTCAAGATGCACCAGGTTCTGAGGTATAAGAACGTGCATAAGGCACTGGTTCGCCGGTATGAGGGGCCGTTCCTAGTGATCAAGCGTGTTGGACCCGTGGCGTACAAGCTGGAGATGCCGGCTAAGCTAAAGGCACACCCGGTGTTCCACGTGAGTATGCTTAAGCCATATAATGAGGATGAGGCTGAGCTCGATCGTGGGGATTCACGACGAGCGCCCATTGGGGCGAGGACATCCTACGATCGGGAGATTGAGAAGATCCTGGCTGATCGAACGATTGAGAAGAAGTATCGAAAACCAAAGACGGAGTACTTGATCCACTGGCGTGGCCTCACCGAGGAGGAAGCTACTTGGGAACCGGAGGAAGCTCTTTGGCAATTTCGTGAGGAAATCAAGTTATTCCAGGAGGTTCATGGCAACGAGGGCGTTGCCCGAATTGCTGCAGGAGAGTATCACGGTCCGTTTAATTTTGATGAAAATTTGACCGCGATGCATCCCCGGGATCGATCGGCCAATCGACCCGTGGATCATGAAGAAATGCGCCTAGGAGTGGCCAAGCGGGTGGATGATCGACCGACCCTTTGATCGGGACATGATCCGGGACAGCCAGCGGATCGACTCATGATCAAGGATGCACGACCGAGTGATCGTGCGGGACGGCCGAGCGGCCGATCCATGAACGACCTTGCACGAGCGGATGGGCGACCCGCGGATCGTGCAGGGCGATCGGGTGAACGAGCAAGGAGTAATGCTGCACGACCGAGTGATCGACCCACGGATCGTGCTGAGCGGCCGAGCGGCCGAACGGTGGACGACTATGCACGATCGGGGGATCGACCCACGGATCGTGCAAGGCGGGCGAGCGAACGATCGAACGATCGATCCTCGGATCGTAGCGCTCGACCAAGCGAGCGATCAAGTGAACGAGCGGCATGGACGAGCGGGCGGACAATGAACGATGCAGGTTGGCCGGGCGATCGATCCCTGCATGATGCAGGATCGATCAGCGATCGACCAGCGCACGAACGACGATCGGCCCGAACATGCCCAGCGATCGATCGGGCGGGCGAGCAGCGGTCAAGCGCGGCGGGCTAACAACCTAGAGCCCACTAGCACTCCAGCTTTGACTAGTTGGTGGAAGTTGGGTTGGTGGCCAACTTAAATGGGAAAGCACTAGCACGCCGGCCTTGACTAGTGGGTGAGCCGCCGTGAATAGTGACATGAACAGTGATTCTTGGGGGCCACCTTGTGGCCGGCCATTTGTGTATAAATAGGGGGAGTGAGCCCCTTGTAGAGACAGACCCGAAAATTGAATGAGAAAGAAAGCTTCTCCTCACTCTCTCTTCCTCTGATCGATAGTTGAGCTTGAGTCGAGTGTGTGAGCTATTCGGGTGGGAAGGCTGACTCGAGTGTGAATCTTGAGTGCCGCACGGTGTCAAGAGAGCGTGTGATCAATCGGCCCGTGACACAAGTCTGACACATATACATGCACGAGTCAGGAAAAGGAAAGGGGGCAGCGTGATATATGCTTTTCAGAGGGGAAGCGCCGCATATATATAAGGGCTCGGAAGTGCCGAAGTTGAGGACACACGAAGCACTGTTTTTGTGAGTGCCGTAGCTTAATAGCAGAGCGTTTTCTACAGGTGCCGGGTGCTTGAGCGTGGGTCTTGCTTGTGAAGCGGAAGTTTGTCCGCGAATCATATCCGACGAAGAACCACAAGTGTTTATAGTCGATTAAATCTTGAGGTTATATTTGTTATTTTAATTCCTTTGCGAGATTGAGAGATTATTTCGCTAGGAATTGGGGCTAAACACGGTGTGCGTTCTTGGATGTAATTGGGGCTGGGAAACACCAAGAGTGTGTTTGTGTAACTCGAGTGTGATTGTAATTTCCGTGTATCGCTCGTTCTATAGTGGAATTCGTTGCTACTCTCCCCGTGGACGTAGGTCTTTACGACCGAACCACGTACATCTGGTGTCCGTTTTACTTTGCTCGTTCTGTCTATTTTTCGATCGATCGCTTGTTCCGCGCAACAAAGCAGACGCTTGTTATAGCATTGTCGATTGCCTTTGCAAGAACCTGGTTCTTAACCAAATATCGGTTTTTAGGGGCAATGAAGAACCAAGCTCTGGTGATGGAGTTGGCAAAGAGTTTCCGCTAGACGAATCTGTTATCTACATACCCTTCTTATCTAAGAACTACGCTTCTAGTGGGTGGCGTCTACGTGAACTAGCCCACATGGTAGAATACACGTCAAAGTCAAATGGAAGGAAAAAAAATCCTGCCCATTCTCTACGATGTGGAGGTTGACGATGTCAAGATGAAAAGCGATTTGTACAAGAGTGCCCTGGCTAAGCACAGGGGGAAATTTGGCAACGAAGTGGAGGAATGGGAAAAGGCTCTAAGAGAAGTCGCGGGTATGAAGAGGTTCGACATGAAAACTAAGAGGTAATGCTTCTATTTCGACTATCTACAGTTTGCCTTCTAAATTATGAGTTAATTAGTCATTTAATTGACCTTTAGTACCAAACAATTTCAAAATCATCGCAATGCAAATTTTACTTGAAAATAGTCAAGTACATTCAAGTAGATATTTAGCCTATGTTTGCGAAGAAATTTGAGGTGAAGAAAGCGTAGGGATTTGACAATGAAGAGGGAAAAATGAAACACGGGAAGTTTTATACTGTAAGCAAAACAGTATTTTTTTTTTGGATAATTAATATATTATTATAGCAATAATTACTCTAAAAATATTAGAACTTTAAAAAGTTTAAAATGAAAAAAAAATGATAAATGGGAATGAAGATTTAGGAAAAATCATCTGATATACTTATTACTTAGAGTCCCAACGACAACGTAAATCCCAACATTTTTAACGGTTTTCAATTTTATTCTTACCCTTTCATCAAAATAGCAAACTTTTCGAATTTGTTCTAAATCCATCTCAGGTCTTTCAATATCATTTATGAGAAGGAATATCATACTAATATTCTTTCCCTGATTTGAATTTTTCCCCCAAAAGAAGGAAGGGTTATCAAGTTTTATTATTTCAAGGGAGGATACTTAAGGTAGATATGATGAACAATTTAAAGATGTATATCTATATGGCTTCATATCAGCTAATCTTTGTTTATTAAGAGTATTTGTAATCTTTAGGCACGAAGAAGAACTATAATAGTGGATTCTCGTATGAAATATTCTAATAGGACTAGTGAAAACTTGTCATCTTTTTTCGCCAAAAATAAAAATTGTTTGTTAAAAAATAATAGGACAGTTTTACTTATTTAAAAAAAAAAAAATCTGTTGTGCTTCTTTTGATTTTGGTCCAACGCCTAATTTTCCATCCATATGAACAGACTTGGTCGACTTGTGCAGAGACGCAGAGATCGTCATATGTAGAAGATGTTCGTACCCTGTTCTTTCATGTCATTGATGAACCAAAATTTCGAGCTTTGCTGCAGTGACGAAGAACTGATGGACTTGGTTGTTGAGGAGGTACTGTGTAAGCTTAATGCCAAGAGAGTGGATGTGCCTGAATATTTGGTTGGAATTCTTCCTGACGTAAATGCTCTAATAAAATTGTTGGATGTCGACTCCGGTTCCGATGGTGTACGATTCGTTGCAATATGGGGAATGGGTGGTGTGGGTAAAACAACACTTGCGAAGATTGTGTTCAACCGTTTACTTTCTCACTTTGACGGCGCTTGTTTCCTCAGCGACATTGGAGAAATAAAGCTACGTGATCTAAACTTGCAGAAAAAGTTATTATCAGGTTTTGTGGGTTCTCCGATTGCTGACCAAATTGAAGACATTGAAGTTGGGATGAATAAGATCAAGAGAGTGTGTGAATCTAGAAGAGTCCTCATTGTTCTAGATGACCTATACGAGGAAGAGCAACTGGAAAATATAGCTGGAAAATCCGATTGGTTTGGTTCTGGCAGCAGAATCATTATCACGACTAGAAATAAACATATCCTGGAGACTCAAGTTGAATCATCCAGTCAAGAGGACCGAAAACAAACCAAAGGAATTTTGACTTACGAACTTCAAGAAAGGGATCATAGTCAAGCACTTGAGTTATTTTGTAGTCACGCATTCAAAGGAGACCCTCCCACAGAAGAATATTATCATCTTGCGAAAGAAATAGTCAGGAAGGGGGGTGGTTATCCTTTGTTTTACGAAGTGATAGGCTCATATCTTTATTGCCGCTGCTCTCAACTGGAGTTTCATGGTGATAAAAGAAAGATATGGGAAGACACGTTGAGGCAGTTAGGCGGAGATATTTTCGATACATTGATGATATGCTACGCAGGATTGGATGATAAGCAGAAACAATTTTTTCTAGAGATTGCTTGCTTTTTCTACAACGAGGACAAAAAATTTCCATTCATCATGTGGGATGACTGTAGTTATGATCCTCAAAGGGAAATTTCTGTCCTCCTCCAACGGTCCTTGATACAAATTAGAGATAATAAGTTCTGGATGCCCAGCATATTGCGTGAGCTAGGATGGACCATCACCAGGGAAGAATATCCTCGCAGATTTAGTAGTGTGTGGGCTTGGGAGTCTGCTATAGTTCTATTGAAGAGAAGAGAGGTGAGTGAAAGAGTATGTCACATTTTTGTCAATTTGGAAGGAAAATCTCTTGACTTTTCTCTTTTATTTTATAGTTAACTTTGTTTAACTTCTGATTTGTCTTGGAAGTGAGATAGCTCGATCTCAAACGTTGGGGTCAAAAGGTCTTGTAAATTGGCGGAGAGATACATTGCCTGACATTTAGCTTTATTTTCTAGATTATGTAGGAAAGAAGATAAATTTCTGGAAATTCTGAAGCAACAGACCGCCGTTTCACGTGCTATCCTAGCAATGTTAGAAGAAAGCTATCTGTTTGAAGAATCTTTAAATTACTTTCAAACACCATCACAGAAAAAAACGAAAAACTATGAAGGTTGGAATTTGTTATGCTGATCATTTTTTTGAAAAGCAGAATATGGGAAACGAAGAAATGATTCATAAGATAGTTTCAAATAGAAGCTGAAAATTTTCGTTAATGGTGTGATTAGTGTCCATATGCTTCCTTTCTATATGGCCCATGTGAAAGTGTTAAGTATTGTGCACTCAGTTAATCTCGAGTCTCTGTTGGCAGGGAAATGAAGATGTTGAAGCACTAAGCCTAACTTCTTATGGATACAGCAACAACATTCCATCTGAAGAATTAGCTGCTCTGTCCAATCTAAGGTTCCTTCGAGTGAAAGGCATTGATTTTTCGGGCAATTTCAAGAATCTTTTTCCGAATCTAAGATGGCTTTCTTGGCAAACATGGCAAGCAACTTTCCATGCGTATGACCTTCACTTTGATAATTTGCTCGTGCTCGACCTTTCGCATAGCAATATTGAAGATGGCTGGGGTGGATGGAGCCAAATGAAGGTATGATATTCCTTACTCTATATACTGAAGAAATATATTTTCCTCTATATTCAATATGAATCTTTACAGCATTATAATCGACCTTATATACAATATATGTGCTAACCCTAGCATATCAATAAATCATGAAAAGACTATAATAAAGGGAAGAACTGCCTAATTTGAAGAAAATGCAGCTCACGCCAACACTCCCCCTCAACTGGGTGAGAAGATGTCTTCGATACCCATCTTGATGAGTGAGCTTTGAAACGCTCTACTTGATATAGCTTTGGTCAATACATTGGCTAATTGATCTTCAGATTTGACAAAAGGTAACTGAATTACTTTAGCATCTAAATTCTCCTTGACAAAGTGTCTATCAACCTCAACATGTTTGGTTCGATCATGCTGAACCGGATTGTGGGAGATAGCTATAACAGGTTTATTATCACAAAACAACTTCATCCCAGACTCCGGTGGATACCCAAGTTCGGACAACAGTCCTTTGAGCCACAATAACTCATACAACCCATTCGCTACTCCTCTGAATTCTGCCTCGGCACTGGACAAAGCCACAACTTTTTGCTTCTTGCTCCTCCACGTGATCAAGTTACCTCCTACAAATGTGAGATAACCTGACGTCGACCTTTTATCTATTACGTTCCCTGCCCAGTTTGCATTTGTATATCCTTCCACTATAAGGTTACCATTCTTTGCAAAAATTATCCCCCTCCCTGGAGCTGACTTTAAATATCGAAGGATATGATATACTGCATTCATATGTTCTTCATTAGGAGCATGCATAAATTGACTCACAACACTTACTGCATAAACAATGTCTGGGCGAGTGTGAGACAAATAAATTAATCTTTCTACTAATCTTTGATATCTCTCCTTATTAGTCGGTACATGATCAGAATACTCTCCAAGTTTATGATTCTGTACCATAGGAGTATCAGCGGGCTTACAGTCTAACACTCCTACTTCAGCCAATAAATCAAGTACGTATTTTCTCTGTGATAAGAAAATTCCTTCCTTAGACCTAGCTACCTCAATACCCAAGAAATACTTTAGTCCTCCCAAGTTCTTCATCTCAAACTCTTCTGTCAACTTCTCTTGAAGCCTCGAAATTTCTTCAGTATCATCTCCTATTATGATCAAATCATCAACATATATGATCAGGGCAGTCAGCTTACCTTGGCTTCGCTTCAAAAATAAAGTGTGATTTGAATTGCTCTGGGAATAACCATGCTTTCTCATGGCTGAGTTGAACCGACTAAACCAGGCACGAGGTGACTGCTTCAAACTATATAACAACCTCTTCAGTTTACAAACAGCATTTGGCTTATTAACACACCCATATCCAGGTGGAATCTCCATGTAAATCTCTTCATCCAAATCTCCATGAAGAAATGCATTCTTCATATCAAACTGATGCAATGGTCAATCCAGATTTGCAGCAAGTGATAGCAAAACTCGCACAGTATTTAATTTTGCAACTGGAGAGAAAGTCTCCTGATAGTCCACACCATAAGTCTGTGTGTATCCTTTTACGACCAATCGGGCCTTGTATCTCTCAATGGTTTCATCTTCCTTGTGTTTAATGGTAAACACTCACTTACACCCTACGATTTTCTTCCATTTTGGCAACTCTACAAGTCTCTAAGTCTGATTTTTTTTCAAGTGCTTCCATCTCCTCCTTCATAGCTTGGACCCATTTTGGATCCTTCCAGGCCTCTCCCACCCCATTCGGAATTTGAACAGTTGATACATTTGACACAAAAGCCTTGCAAAATTTCGACAATCTTCTTGTTGACACAAAATCGGCAATGGGATATTTAGACCTTCGTTCCTCTATATCCGGTGAATACCGACTAGGAGGCTTGCCTCGATTATGCCTGTCAGAGAGTTTATATCTAACAACCAAATCAGAATCATCAGAAACCTCAAGATTAGAAAGAGAGCTTACCTCAGGATCATTCTCAGGAGAGTGGTCGGGTACTGAAGAAGGGGCAATTTGCGAAGGAGCAGGCTGATCTCGCTCATTAAATGTAGATATAGGCTGCTGATCATCCCAACTTTCAGCCGAAAAACAAACACCCTCCACATCATCTTCTGCCATCGCACCATCCCCCTCATTAAACTGCACAATTGAAACTTTTTGTGAGCTGGTTAATGGTCCAGCCCCACCCAATCGCACCCCGAACTCCATATGTCCTCCTGACTCCGCAACCTCCATGCCAATGTCCCACCAATTTTTCCTTTCACTATAATTCTCCCCCTGAAAGGAATATTGAGGTGGAGAAAAATAGGACTCGGACCCTAGAAAAGTAACGTCCATAGAAATATGTGTCTTCTTGGTCTTCGGATCATAGCAGCGATACCCTTTTTGATGAGCTCCATAGCCAACAAATATACATCGTACCGCATATGGGTCAAGTTTGGTGCGTTGGTTTTTGTGAAGATGCACAAAAGTCACACACCCAAACACTTTAGGAGGTATTGTCAAGACTGAAGGGAGAGGCATAAACTAAGATAGAGTTTGTAATGGAGTTTGAAATTACAACACGTGAGAGGGCATACGATTCATCAAGTGAACGGCTGTGATTACCGCTGCATCCCAAAACCTTCTTGGAGCATTTCCGCCGACAAGAAGAGCTCTTGCCGTCTCTAGAATGTGGCGGTTCTTTCGTTCGGCCACACTATTCTGCTGAGGGGTTTAAGGACAAGAGATCTCATGGATGAGACCATGTTCCTTAAAATAAAAGGTAAGGTGTTGATTAATATATTCTCCACCATTGTCCGTGCGGAGAATCTGAATACGAGCTCCAAATTGAGTAGCAACCATTTTATGAAATTGCGATATATGTCAGAGGCCTCATCTTTATGCTTCATCAGATACAACCATGTCATACGTGTGCAGTCATCAACAAATGTTATAAACCATCTCATTCCAGACATTGTAGTAATTGGATATGCACCCCACACATCAGAATGAACTAGACAAAAAGGCATGCTACTTTTATTATAGCTCAAAGAAAAAGAAACACAATGACTCTTTGCCATAATGCATGTTCACATTGAAAAGTAGAATCTGATAAATCACGAAACAACTCAGGAAATAAATACTTCAAATATCTAAATGATGAGTGTTCCAACCGACGATGCCACAACCAAACATCATTCTCCTTACTAGCAAACTGTTGACACCTGATTTTTGACCATTTATTATTGTGATTTTTATTCTTTAAAATTAATTAAAAATATCAAAAAAAAGGTCATAAAATCACAAAATCAACTTTGGAAGCCTTGGCCTAGCCTCGGGGACCAATTTTGAACAATTTTTTTTTTCTTTTTTCTTTCATGCATAGCATATCATGCATCACATTTACAGAATTGAGTTGCGTCGATGACGAAGACGAAGACATTCGGGTCAATACTGATAAGCTTCATCTGATCGCTAACATCGTCATTATCTCAGGACACATTCCCTCCACTAACGGCTATCTTCCGCCTTTTCTCGCTCTTTGCAAAGCTCTCCTCTGCGTGCGAGGCGCCCACTGCAAATTTCTTAAAGGAAGAAGGAGCCAACCCATCAAACTTTAGAGATGATGGGCAGACGATGGGTAGACAAGGACAAGTAGAGAAAAAAATAATAATAACAAGAAACCCATCATGAACGTCCAGCTAAAAGAGAGATGGCCAGCAAACCACCGTGGGGAAAAGAGGCATCCACTTTTATATGTGGACACGTGAGGGACCAAGAAAAGAAGGAGAATATGGGCTGGGAATTGCTCCTCAATCTGCGATAAAGAAGGACATTGAGAAGCAAAGTAATAAGATTGAATAAAAAATGGAAAGAAAAGGGACAACTTAAAGCAATAGATGTCAGGGCCATCACGTTCTCCACCACCATGAAACAGAAAAGACAAAAAGAAAGAGAAAAGAAAGGAAGAGGTGGCAATCTACTCACTCGAAAAACAATGGGGAGGATAAAGAATAAAGAATAAAAAAACTGCCTTCATGTTGAGAAGTGGACGGTTAGAGAATGGGCGCACAAAAAAAAAAAGAACAAGAGGCCGGGAGTGAGCTAGAAATGGAGATCGAGAGAGAAAGAGGGGAAGGATGAGGTGTTCGGGCAGAAACAGAGGGGAGCAAGGTGGTACTGGAGCTTGAGTACGCGAGACTGATCTTCACTGGAGTCAAGGTCGCCGCCCGTGAGCCCAAACCAGTGAGAACGCGCCGACGACACGAGCCGAAGCTCCGCCGGCCGCGGTTCGGACCGTAAGCTCGACGGGCAACTTCAAGCCATCACCGAGGATTGGGCGATCTCAGGTAAGTTTCCTGACCTCCCATGGATGCTCTCTGAACGATTAGAATCAAGCTTAAAGTTAAAAAAAATTCAGCAACTATGTTCGCCGGTGCCGGCGCCGGTTCGGTGAAGGATGGTTCGGCCGTATCCCGACGTAAAACTTGCCATGCTTTGGTTGTTTATTGATGCTGGGCCAGTGTGGAGTCGAACGCCGAAGAAAGGAACGAAAAAACGCCAAGTTTTGGCTCGATTTCGGGGCTCTCCGGCGACTTTGGCCGGAAAAAGCACTATTCATCGTCTTCTCCGGCGATTCGCCGACGGTCAACGGTCAGCGGTCAACGGTCAAAGCTGACGTGGCGTGCCATGTGGGCTGCCACGTCAGCAAAGTGGGTCCGGGCCGGTGAAATCAAAACCAGGATCGGACGGCCGTGGTTCCGCCACGTGTCACGATCCTGGATTTTTGAAAAATAAAAAAAAATGATTTTCAGATTAAATAAATGAATTCCGGATAAATAAAAAAAATTAGATCCGGTGGTCAATATTTCACCAAGTGGCGCTCTGTGGATCGTCCGATCATGCTCAAGATCGGACGCACCAAAGTCCGACACGTGGCACGGTATTATCCGTCGGATGAGGTTTAATTTTCGAATTTATAAAATAAAATCGTTCTGATCGAACGGTCGTGGTTCAGCCACGTGGCGCGTTGTGGACCGTCCGATCTATAGGATTTTCGGATAATAATAAAAAAATGCTTAAAAAAAATAAAAATATAAAAATATATAAAAGGGGAGAGGAGAGCAGTAAAACATAACATAGTTTTGGGTGCACATTGGCTGGGCAAATTTGGTTACGCATTGGGTCGGCCGAGTGGGCTGCTGGCCTAGGTATAGAGTGGGCTTGGAAAATGAGATTGGGCTTGAGAATAAAATTGGGTCTTCCTTAAAATAGATGGGAAAAGAATGAGTTTAGGACTAAGCCTATTAAGTCAACTTGGGCCCTTAAGGCCTCTGAGAGGGTTGGACGTAGAAGTCCAATCTAGATCACTATTTTCGTAATTTAATAATAAAATAATAATAAAAAATTCAAAAATTCAATAAAAAAAATAAAAAATCATAAAAAATTCAAAAAAATTCGGAAAATTCAAAAAAATTCTAAAAAATTCCAGAAAATAGGAAATGGCCACATTCAACTGGCCACGACCTGTTTCGGGCCATTTGACCCCCGATATTTCCAGAAATGACGGTTTTGCCCTTCCGGCAAACCGTTTTCCAAAAAAATTCTAAAAAAATCCAAGAAAATCCCCAAAAATAGGAAATGGCCACAACCAACTGGCCAAGGCTCATCCCGGGTGTTTTGAACCCCGAACCTTCTTAAAAATGACGATTTCGCCCTTTGGGCGAATCGTCTTCCAAAAATTGAAGAAAAAATCAAGAAATTCCAAAAAATTCTCAAAAATGGGAAATTGCCACAAACAACTGGCCGTGGAATATTTTGGGTAATTCGGTATCCAAATCTTCCAAAATTTGACGATTTTGCCCTTTGGGCTAATCGTTCCCAAATCTTTCCATTTTGCCCCTAGTCCTAAATCACGCCTTCCCTAAGCCCTTATGGCTATACTAGGAGGCCTTTGACTTGAATTGATGTGCATTGATGTGATTTATTTATGCACTTGATTGAGCTTTTCATTAAAATTGATTGTGATTGATAGGAATAGTCTTCCAATCTGCATGAAACCCTGAATCAAACCTACCTCGCCTAAAATTGCGCCTGCATGAACTCTTAGCCAGGAAAATCACTCGCGTTAGGTACCGAAAGGGCGTTGGTAATGACACCGACGTAACCAAGTCCCCGAACCCAAAATCTCTGGTTCTGCAGAACTGATCGATCTCTCCCAATCGATCAGTAAGGTTTCCGGTCTACCCTCCAAGAAAGACCGGTGGCGACTCCAAATGCATGAACAAGTTGCACATGCCACCACGACCTCACTGAAGGTCGAAAGCGATCGACTCTTATCGTCGAATCCTTCTAAAAAATACTCCCGCCGCGATTTGGTATGGGCTTGGGAGGGCCCGCGCCGATCCAAAGCCCACGATCCGCACTCCAGTGCGGAGGTAAGGCCCACGATCGGTAATCCATTAGCCGCGTCCGCTTTCGGACGGGTCGCGACAGCTGGCGACTCCGCTGGGGAACTGCTCTAGAACATATGATTCTAGACCTCAAGTGGACTTAGGCCATAATTAAAACGCTGAGTGATTTTTCTAACCATGCAGGCGCTCGTGAAGGTGAGGTAAGTCCGTTCATGATAGGTGTTATATGTTTTTGCAGATTGGAGTGATAAGGGGGGTAGTCTGTGATTAACATTGTCTTATGCAGATTGACGTAGGAATGAATGATTGTGTGTATGTTTTATATTGAAGCGGTGATTGTTAAATAAGATGCATGTTTATCACTTTAGCATGACACCGAAAATACACACAACCGCGCCTAAAACCCCGGGCGCCGCCTATAGGAAAACAATAGAAGGGATTTAAAATGGAATCTCCGTGAGGAAAGACACGGGGTAATCCACTTTTCAATTCCGCTCATTTCGAACTATGGATCGAGCCCCAATGCAACGATAGTTGTGCAATGGAATCTGCTTTTTCTAGAACTCGAGGTGGGAACCTTGACCTTAGGTGCCAAATCCTTTGATTTTTAGAAGTTTTATCCTCACTTGTCTCACGTTCATGTCTTTAGATGGTTGGTATATCTAAAACCACCTAAAAAAAAATCGGTGATCCTGGAGTCACATCTCGAAGACTGGAACTGGGGCATCTCCAAGTGTTCGGACCACATTCCTTTGATTGATTTGACATTCTTAGTTCTCTTGTATAAGATTAATTTTGCTGAGATCATCTCTATCTCGTCCCTTAGATTGATTGTATTAGGGATCTATTTGTATTGTATACATCTTGATAAGGCTCATTTCTGTCGGAAATGGGGGCAAATTCCCCAAACCCGAGGAGCATAGTGGAATTCGTCCCTTCAGTGCAAAATACATTTGGCCGCAGAGCCACTCGTTTGGTGAAAGGACGTATCGTTCCTAATTGATTTTAAATCAGATCTGGGGATAAGTTTTTCTCCATTTTTTTTAAACTCAGGTGATAAAAGAGACAATACACGCTAAAGCTCATGCATCCAAATGACAAAACAGACGTCGCCCAGCTGGGGCAAATGAACCGTAGGCGTTGCAAATACCTTCAAGAACGGATGGAGGAATTTGATAGATGTTGTGCATATCAATATGCAACATCAAAACGGAATGCAAATCAAGTGTAAAAGGACGTATCGTTCCAAAATGATTATTTTCTTGATATGGGAATAATGCTTCCTTTCTTTTTCCTCTCAGATGATGATCAAGAGCAGAGGACGCAGGATGTAATGCTTCCAAATAACAAACAGGGAACATCAAATACCTCAAATGGCTATTGTGATCGAGAGAATCACCAAACCGCCACATGACGAATCCCAAGAATATCAACCTGTCTTGAGACAGATAAAATTGATCAAGGACTCTGACAATCGAGATGGATGATCAGAATCTGCAAAAATCAATGGGAGCAGGTTCCCATCATTTGCTTTGAGGAGCCAAACCGGGGGCAAACTCTCATGATCCCCCATGAAAGCGCATCAGACCAAGGTCATCGAATCCAGAGATGACAAACAGCAAAACCATGCCTAACTGGGGCAAGTGAATCATTTGTACGCTGGACGTTTCTCCTCTGGCAAAGTCAATGGATGCAATAACAGAGTCGTCCGCATCAGAATCAAACCCCAAGATACGAATTTGGGAAGTAGTTGGCGCTGAAAGCCTCAAATGAAAAGAGCGCGCTAACATGGAGGTGAATAGAATCATTGGCCTTAGAAGTCAGGATTCCAAGAGATGGTCTTTGATTATAAGACCTAGTGGATGGTAAAAAGTATCGCTCCTACGTCACATGCTTTGACATGCATTTTGATAAAATCTTCTTTTTTCCTTGAAGAATGGCGCTGGAGTGCGCCCAAAAACACAAATTGATCTCCTCTGGGGCAAATCCTTGATAATGATTCATCGCTAACCAAACGAATGGACCAAGGCCACAAGATAGAGGGCCATATTCTACAAGCCGCGCGTCTGTGTTCAAATGGAAACACAAAACAAGAACAAGGCGGTATCGTTCCAATTTGTCTTGAATTTTGGAACACAAACTGACACTTATTGTTTGTTTTTGACAGGGGCTCGCCATCAGGGCAAAACGGGTTTTCACATCCCATGTATTACCCGTTGGAATACATGACCAAGGGTAAATTGTATCGTTCTAATTTTATGAAAAATTCATGAACGTACAATAACATGTTTCTTCCGCATTTTCAGGGATCTCCAGCCACGGCGGGTAGGTAAGTATCCCTTTTCCCCAAGTCGTTGAAGATAAAAAAAGTGTTAGGACTCTTTCAATCATTATGTCTGAAAAGAGGCATCGAATTTTTAAACTCATAGACATCCACAGTTGAAGTTGGGAGGTTGTCCGAACATGAATGAAACATGCATGTGCATCATAAAGCCCCATTGGGAGGAAATCTTTCGGAGAAAACAAAAAGAATTTTTCCAATAAAAGTTGTTCAAACCGTTTAAAAGGGTGTTTTCTCAGACGAGAGGCGAAGCCTAATCCAAACATGTCCAACACACACTTGAGAGATGAATGGAGTGGGCAGATAACAAAATCTGGGTCTACGGAAGTAGGGACCATTTGCGGCGATTACATGGGTTGGGACGACGGAGGCATTCGTTTCATATCCCCCAAACACTACAGGTGACCGTTGATAAACCCTTTGAACGACGGTTTTCATTCTTAACCCTGTCAAGAACCACCCCTCATCGGGGCAAAATGGAGGTGAGTCCAGCAGCGTCAGGAGAAAATGGTTAGAAATTTTCTTGCTCGGACTAACATCAATCTTTGTGTGTTGTTTATATGGTAATCCAAGTGCCATAGGATGACGAGAAGCGTTCATTTCTCTATCCCACACACCGAATCCTTTGCACAGCCAACTTGAGCCTGCAAAATCATTTCATAAACCCGTTGGTGATCATTGCACATTCCAAGACAGATGCAGCATCACTTCAGAAACGAAGGAGTTCAAGACTTAGGGTTAGCAAAAAATTCCTAAGTTAATGCTTAACCTTGTTAGACCTTTGATCATAGGTCTAATACGATCCCATGAAGATGAGAAAAAGTGGGATTTTAAAAATGAATGAGAAAAATCCACGGCATCGAGAAAAAGCAAAGTGCCTGGTAAAAGCAAGGCCGATGCTCGTGTAAGTTGTTTGATTGATCCGCAATGAAGCTGGATGGGAAAAGAGGAAATCCCTGAAGGAGCCAAATCCAAAAGGGCTGCTCCCCAAATGGTGCCGAGCGCAGAACAAAGACATAGAGAGAGTCGGTCTCTGAATGCAACAGGAGACGTTCTCTAAAGGATTTGTGCACACCTTAAAAGCGGGCGCACACCTCAAAGACTAAAGATGCAGAAAGGCAAGGACAGGTGGCAGATCTGCAATGATCACCAATGTCAAACACCTCATGAATTCTGGGCCAAAAACAAGCCTTTTTCGGTCCCCAATCTTATCGATGTTAAGACCCAGAAACAGTCTTCTCTGACTAAGACACTTGGGTTAACATATAGCTTAGCTCGAAGAGGTACGAGCAAGATTATTTCTTTCTCATTTTGCAGGGTTCTTGACTTGTAAACCCGGAGCAGATGGTGAGAACATTCATTCAATGGCCTCGACTCCAAAGCGGGTCTCCCTTGAAAACCATTATCCAAGCCCAACATCACGGTCCCGTGGAAGACCTCCCGATCGATCGAAATGTATGCGCTGCGAATGATCCTAAAACCTAGGCACAGGTTAGTAAGAAGTTGAGCGCATTCCTTACAAAAAACCATTATCACAGAGCGGTGAGGAGCCCTCTTGATGAGAAATTCTCCAATAGATGTTTTGAACAAACTCTTTTTGAAAATTTCAAATTGTTTGATCCAGATTTGCCGCGCAAGGAATTTGTGATCACATTTACATGTTGCGAGAATGCTTTGGATAACCTCCAGCATCAAAACGCACATTTCATGATTAAGACTTAAATCATACGGTTTTGTCAGATGGACAGCCGTGGTCTTCCCAAAGATTACTAACGTTTTCTTGGTGAAGAAAAATCTTTCAAGCTCAAACTTCTGCAGGATTCTTGGAAACCCCGAATCCCAGAAAAATATTTGCTCCATGGAGTGGAGCACACAGGTTTGAATTTTTTGCAGGATACCTGGAGAACCCAGCTCCCAGAATGTCGTCTCAACAGACTAAAGCGAGGCTTTGTCAAAATAAAATCTTTCACTGCTTCAAAACTGAATTCCCGATAAATTTCGGGATCTTTCAAAAGAATGGGCGATGATGTGACCCCTTTTCAAAATTTAGGCAGTCTCATCGGACGTGGAGAACCCTCGTCATGAGACCCCTTTTCAAAAATATCAAACAGTCTCATCGGACGTGGAGAACCCTCGTCATGAGACCCCTTTTCAAAATTTAGGCAGTCTCATCGGACGTGGAGAACCCTCGTCATGAGACCCCTTTTCAAAAAATCAAGCAGTCCTAGCTTGACGTGGAGAACCCTCGTCCTAGGATCCCTTTTCAAAAATATCAAACAGTCTCATCGGACGTGGAGAACGCTCGTCATGAGACCCCTTTTTCAAAATTTAGGCAGTCTCATCTGACGTGGAGAACCCTCGTCATGAGACCCCTTTTCAAAGTAAAATCAAGGTAGAAACCGCCTGAAGGGTCAAATCAATGGTAGAAACCGCCTGAAGGGTCAATGTATGGTAGATACCGCCTGAAGGGTCAAACACATGGTAGAAACCGCCTGAAGGGTCAACACAAGGTAGATACCGCCTGAAGGGTCAAAATGATGGTAGATACCGCCTGAAGGGTCAACACAAGGTAGAAACCGCCTGAAGGGTCAAATCAATGGTAGAAACCGCCTGAAGGGTCAAACCAAAGGTAGATACCGCCTGAAGGGTCAATCAAAGGTAGAAACCGCCTAAAGGGTCAAACCAAAGGTAGAAACCGCCTGAAGGGTCAATCAATGGTAGAAACCGCCTGAAGGGTCAAACCAAGGTAGAAACCTCATGAAGGGTCAAACCAAGGTAGAAACCGCCACAAGGGTCAACTCATTGGTAAATACCGCTGTAAGGATCAACGCAAAGGTCCGATCCACCATACGGATTAAAATCCTTGGCAAATCCCCCAGCGTGGGATGCGCCCTTCTCAAGTTCTTACCAGTCAGGAACCCCATAATGGTATGACCTACCATACAGGTCAGATCTTAATCTCCCTAGGATTTTCTAAATGACGAGTCCTAGGTATCTTCTGGAAAGTTGTCGCAACCGGCAGCATCCGGCAGGTGAACTTCAGGTAAGCATCTCTCACTCCGGCCCATGTTCGAATTGCAAGAGTAAACCGGTGATTAATTTGAGCATTCATCAAAAGACTTAAGGGTCCGATGTCATAGCATTTCTTTTCCCCAGTCGAGTCGGTTAAGATTCATGTGTCATTTTATCTTTGAAAGCAACCTCTAACGAGATTCCCCTCAAAGAGGGGCAGCTGTTGACACCTGATTTTTGACCATTTATTATTGTGATTTTTATTCTTTAAAATTAATTAAAAATATCAAAAAAAAGGTCATAAAATCACAAAATCAACTTTGGAAGCCTTGGCCTAGCCTCGGGGACCAATTTTGAACAATTTTTTTTTTCTTTTTTCTTTCATGCATAGCATATCATGCATCACATTTACAGAATTGAGTTGCGTCGATGACGAAGACGAAGACATTCGGGTCAATACTGATAAGCTTCATCTGATCGCTAACATCGTCATTATCTCAGGACACATTCCCTCCACTAACGGCTATCTTCCGCCTTTTCTTGCTCTTTGCAAAGCTCTCCTCTGCGTGCGAGGCGCCCACTGCAAATTTCTTAAAGGAAGAAGGAGCCAACCCATCAAACTTTAGAGATGATGGGCAGACGATGGGTAGACAAGGACAAGTAGAGAAAAAAATAATAATAACAAGAAACCCATCATGAACGTCCAGCTAAAAGAGAGATGGCCAGCAAACCACCGTGGGGAAAAGAGGCATCCACTTTTATATGTGGACACGTGAGGGACCAAGAAAAGAAGGAGAATATGGACTGGGAATTGCTCCTCAATCTGCGATAAAGAAGGACATTGAGAAGCAAAGTAATAAGATTGAATAAAAAATGGAAAGAAAAGGGACAACTTAAAGCAATAGATGTCAGGGCCATCACGTTCTCCACCACCATGAAACAGAAAAGACAAAAAGAAAGAGAAAAGAAAGGAAGATGTGGCAATCTACTCACTCGAAAAACAATGGGGAGGATAAAGAATAAAGAATAAAAAAACTGCCTTCATGTTGAGAAGTGGACGGTTAGAGAATGGGCGCACAAAAAAAAAAGAACAAGAGGCCGGGAGTGAGCTAGAAATGGAGATCGAGAGAGAAAGAGGGGAAGGATGAGGTGTTCGGGCAGAAACAGAGGGGAGCAAGGTGGTACTGGAGCTTGAGTACGCGAGACTGATCTTCACTGGAGTCAAGGTCGCCGCCCGTGAGCCCAAACCAGTGAGAACGCGCCGACGACACGAGCCGAAGCTCCGCCGGCCGCGGTTCGGACCGTAAGCTCGACGGGCAACTTCAAGCCATCACCGAGGATTGGGCGATCTCAGGTAAGTTTCCTGACCTCCCATGGATGCTCTCTGAACGATTAGAATCAAGCTTAAAGTTAAAAAAAATTCAGCAACTATGTTCGCCGGTGCCGGCGCCGGTTCGGTGAAGGATGGTTCGGCCGTATCCCGACTTAAAACTTGCCATGCTTTGGTTGTTTATTGATGCTGGGCCAGTGTGGAGTCGAACGCCGAAGAAAGGAACGAAAAAACACCAAGTTTTGGCTCGATTTCGGGGCTCTCCGGCGACTTTGGCCGGAAAAAGCACTATTCATCGTCTTCTCCGGCGATTCGCCGACGGTCAACGGTCAGCGGTCAACGGTCAAAGCTGACGTGGCGTGCCATGTGGGCTGCCACGTCAGCAAAGTGGGTCCGGGCCGGTGAAATCAAAACCAGGATCGGACGGCCGTGGTTCCGCCACGTGTCACGATCCTGGATTTTTGAAAAATAAAAAAAAATGATTTTCAGATTAAATAAATGAATTCCGGATAAATAAAAAAAATTAGATCCGGTGGTCAATATTTCACCAAGTGGCGCTCTGTGGATCGTCCGATCATGCTCAAGATCGGACGCACCAAAGTCCGACACGTGGCACGGTATTATCCGTCGGATGAGGTTTAATTTTCGAATTTATAAAATAAAATCGTTCTGATCGAACGGTCGTGGTTCAGCCACGTGGCGCGTTGTGGACCGTCCGATCTATAGGATTTTCGGATAATAATAAAAAAATGCTTAAAAAAAATAAAAATATAAAAATATATAAAAGGGGAGAGGAGAGCAGTAAAACATAACATAGTTTTGGGTGCACATTGGCTGGGCAAATTTGGTTACGCATTGGGTCGGCCGAGTGGGCTGCTGGCCTAGGTATAGAGTGGGCTTGGAAAATGAGATTGGGCTTGAGAATAAAATTGGGTCTTCCTTAAAATAGATGGGAAAAGAATGAGTTTAGGACTAAGCCTATTAAGTCAACTTGGGCCCTTAAGGCCTCTGAGAGGGTTGGACGTAGAAGTCCAATCTAGATCACTATTTTCGTAATTTAATAATAAAATAATAAAAAAAAATTCAAAAATTCAATAAAAAAAATAAAAAATCATAAAAAATTCAAAAAAATTCGGAAAATTCAAAAAAATTCTAAAAAATTCCAGAAAATAGGAAATGGCCACATTCAACTGGCCACGACCTGTTTCGGGCCATTTGACCCCCGATATTTCCAGAAATGACGGTTTTGCCCTTCCGGCAAACCGTTTTCCAAAAAAATTCTAAAAAAATCCAAGAAAATCCCCAAAAATAGGAAATGGCCACAACCAACTGGCCAAGGCTCATCCCGGGTGTTTTGAACCCCGAACCTTCTTAAAAATGACGATTTCGCCCTTTGGGCGAATCGTCTTCCAAAAATTGAAGAAAAAATCAAGAAATTCCAAAAAATTCTCAAAAATGGGAAATTGCCACAAACAACTGGCCGTGGAATATTTTGGGTAATTCGGTATCCAAATCTTCCAAAATTTGACGATTTTGCCCTTTGGGCTAATCGTTCCCAAATCTTTCCATTTTGCCCCTAGTCCTAAATCACGCCTTCCCTAAGCCCTTATGGCTATACTAGGAGGCCTTTGACTTGAATTGATGTGCATTGATGTGATTTATTTATGCACTTGATTGAGCTTTTCATTAAAATTGATTGTGATTGATAGGAATAGTCTTCCAATCTGCATGAAACCCTGAATCAAACCTACCTCGCCTAAAATTGCGCCTGCATGAACTCTTAGCCAGGAAAATCACTCGCGTTAGGTACCGAAAGGGCGTTGGTAATGACACCGACGTAACCAAGTCCCCGAACCCAAAATCTCTGGTTCTGCAGAACTGATCGATCTCTCCCAATCGATCAGTAAGGTTTCCGGTCTACCCTCCAAGAAAGACCGGTGGCGACTCCAAATGCATGAACAAGTTGCACATGCCACCACGACCTCACTGAAGGTCGAAAGCGATCGACTCTTATCGTCGAATCCTTCTAAAAAATACTCCCGCCGCGATTTGGTATGGGCTTGGGAGGGCCCGCGCCGATCCAAAGCCCACGATCCGCACTCCAGTGCGGAGGTAAGGCCCACGATCGGTAATCCATTAGCCGCGTCCGCTTTCGGACGGGTCGCGACACAAACCGACTAGGATTGTGATATGCACAGCTAGAGCTCAGATCATCCACAATGGATAGCACTTCCTTCTTAGTACCACGCCCAATAATCTCCTTCGTGAGAATGTCCTGAAACAAACAGAAATTCGGGTACATAAGAACACAACAATCCAGCTCATCCGTAAATTGTCCAATAGACAATAAACGGTTGGACAAAGAGGGCACAAGTAATGTATGAGATAAAGAAAGAGAGGGCGTGAGAGACACACTCCCAGCCCCGGTGACTGGATGGCAATTTCCATTAGCATTATACACACTGTCTCGTTGTGGTGAGGTACGGTTGACTAGGCCATCGAGGTGAGGCGTCATGTGATCGGTAGCGCCTGAGTCGATAATCCATCCATTGTTTCCACCATGACAAGTAATGATAAAACCAGAACCACAATTACCTTCAGGAGGAAGAGTGGAAGTATTAGCTGAAGATACCATCGGGACTAAGGAAAGAGATAAACTCCCAGTCACCAAGGATGCTTGCCTTGTACTCTTGCCCAGTTCTGCTTCAGATTTCTTCTTCTTCGCTTGAAAATCATCCCACCAATCTAGAAATCCATGTAGCTTAAAACAAGTTTCCCTAGTGTGTTTGGAATTTCCACAATGAGAACAGCCGCCGAACACCTAAGACTTGGCCTTGACAGCAGACCGAGAGCGCCCATCTCTACCCGCTGAACTGCCAGCCATCATATGTAGAGATGGGTCTCCTCGATTGCCCCATGAGACCATTGCTGCACCCGTAGGAAAGCCATCAGCATTGGTCAACATCATGGTTTGGCGCACATCTTCCCTGCGGATGAGTGTGTAGGCTTGCTCAATAGTGGGGAATGGATCCATCTTCAGAACATCAGCACGAACATTGTCCAAGCGGTCATCGAGACCGTCCAAAAAAGTATAAACTCGATTTTCATGGACAATAGCCTTGTACCTCTGAATATCACCGGAAATTGCATAGGATTAGGACGTCGGAAATCAATCTCACGCCATAGCCCTTGAAGATCATTGTAATATTTCTCGATGGGTCCACCGCCTTGCTTTAATCGAGAAACCTACCTCTTAAGATCATAGAGTTGAGAGGTGTCAGATCCATCAAAAAAAGTCGTTGCCACAACATCCCATACAGCTTTGGCAGTAGGAAATCGAATAAAGTTTGGTATCAAGGTTGGGTCCATAGAATTGATAAGCCAACCTTTCACCATCGAATCATCGGTCTTCCATTGTTGAAAAAATGGATCAGTCAGCAGGGGTTTAGGAGAACCACCATTCAAATAGCCTAGTTTGTCTTTGCCCGAGACATACATCTCAACAACTTGGGACCGCAAAATGAATTGCTTGAATGGGACGAAGTCGACCGGCACGAGACGATGGCGTCGTGACGAAAACGAACCCCCAGCCCGCTCACCGGCGAGCAGGACCGCCGTAGTCGGTGATTGACGTACAGTACCCTAAGGATCAAACTCTAGGGCTCTGATACCATGAAGAAATATATTTTCCTCTATATTCAAAAAGGCTTGCCCGTTGTTGCTCGGGTTGCTCTCCTTAATACTCGCTTCTTGGAATATCAGCATGCTTGCATTGGCACAGTTCAGACCACTCCGAACGCAGGCACAGTATTTGTCACTCTCTTCCCAAATTTCAACATGGCCTTGGCGGATCCCAACCTTCTCTCGGTTTTGAAGGTCCAGTTGCAGATCACTGGTGCTCCTCAAACCACATCAGCCATAATTGCTACTCTTCATTACCAGTTGATATACAGAGTACAAAACCATGCCATTGATCTCAACCTTCCCAATACATACGATGCTCTGCTTATCTCTGTTGACAATGACTAGACTTCATGTATCTACATCTCCCGTCAACTCCCAAGAGATCAGCTTGTCAAACTCCTTCCTGACAGTTGGGTGACCAACTATGAAAAACTTCACTAGAATTCTAGACCTGTCCAATCTTCCGAGCCATAGTACACAAAAAAAAAAAAAGATGGTGCTGTCGCCATTAAATTTACCAAAGAAAAGGAAGGCACTTCTTCCTATGTTTTCCCATCATTCCCTACCATCTTGTGCTTTACCCCGTGTCCAACTGAGTCAGTCAGTATAGAAAACCCTGATCCTAAGCCACATGTACAATCCTTTGATGCACATGGACAACGTATCCATTATTTCAAGGATCCTTTCGGACATTGCTTTTGGGACGTCGATTGTTCATGTTCCTCCTGTTTGAACCCAGACGATGAGGATGATCGACCTTCCTCCAAGAAAAAGAAAAAGAAGAAAGATTCTCTTCACCAAAGGTACCTAGACGGTGATTCAACTGTGGGTCATCTTGGTGAAGACGGCGGACTTTGGCAATATATGGTTGAGTATGGTTTTCCCAAACCTCCTCAGATTACTACACCTCCACCAGCTTATCCCCCAGATGAACCAAAGCCGCCACCTCCACCACCAAAGAAACCCATCACTTCTCCATTCTACAAGCTCATCCTTAAATGGGTAAAGAAAAATTCTTGTCCCATCAAACTCCCTGAGCCATACACTTGCCATCATAAACCTGAACCACCTCCTATTTTACTCAGTATTTGCATGTTCCGACTAGAGGACTTTCCACCTTTATAGCCTTCCCCATTTGAAGAAAGCTCAGCCACTTTCAAATTTCCTCCTGTTGAAAGTTTCTTTGACACACAACAGAAATACTTATATTCTCCAAAGATCACAACTCCAAATGATGTCGATCTTCAAGGAAGACGGAAATGCCCTATTTCAGTTGAAGCTGTTTTGAACTGGTAAACAGAAAATGCTCTAGCCCAGAATGTAGCTATAAACTCAGTCGCTACTCGTCTTGATCGGGTAGACCACGCTACAACTGTCTCAAAGAAGATGTTGGAAGATTTCCAGAATAGGCTTTACCTGATGGAAACCAAACAGATTCCTACCAGTCATTATCTGGAAGAACAGACTCCCCAGATTGAGAAACTCAGACGCCAGGTCCAGATACTACAAGAACAACAAGCTCTCCTAGAGCAAAAGAATATACAAGCCCCGAATCCACTTTTCTTTCCAACAGCAACACCAAAGCCCACATCCTTCTTCTCGTCAAGCTCACCAGACCCCAACTCTTTTGCAGCTTTACTCAGCACAGCACCACCCCCTCCAAAGACGAACATCCTTGCCCTCCGGGATCGTCTTAAAAGGCTAGATCAAGAGAAAAAAGAAAAAGGCAAAAAGACCTTTATTGCATCTCCTTTAGCCCCACCAGAAAAAACTCCTCCATCATCCCTAACTCATAAACCTTCCCATTCATACATGGTTTCTAACCCTATGGAAAATTTCCTTAGAAACCAAGTTCCTACCATCTCCACAGTGAAACCTATAAATCCCTCACCCCTAGCTACTCCTAAAGTCTCTATCAGTTAATCATCTTCCATTCCAAATATTGAATCTTATGACTCCATCTCCCAGTCTGTTGCGGCAGACATTATGATGGCTGACCCTGTAGAGCCAATCATTGAAGAAGAAATGGAAGATCAACATGAAGTCGAGCATCCACCTCCACCTTCACAACCTTAACAAGACCCATCGTCATCAGCCCACAAAACCTATTAGTCTAATTTCTTCACTTTGGATGATATCCCTTACCATAAATGGGCAAAAAGGCTTCAAGAGTTTCGTGTTTGGTTGATTACCAAGAACCTGAAGGAACACAGTACCTATGATGTTCTCCTTGAGTTTGTCACACGATTCACCGGTTCCTTGAAAGATTGATGAAAGTTAGCCCCAGAAAAAGACCAACTCCAGTTCTTAATCATGTCTTTTGATGAAGAAATTCTACTGATTCATCTCTTCTTTATTGGGCAACCCCACGATTCAAAAGAACTCAAAAGAAAAGAATTCTTTGAAAGAAAATGTTGTTCCCTGGCCAAAAAAGACCTGGATCGACATTTTCGAGAAATGATCAAGCTTTTCTACCAGTTTGGTTCTGATCCTAATCTCAAGTTAATATTCCTGGCTTCTATCCCTAACGTCAAGTTGTTGAGAAAGCCCCAAAGCTAAAAAAACAAGACTATCACAGATGTCACTTTTGGAGAAATCCAACAGTCTGTCCACCTGGCCATTGAAGAAATGTGCCACAGAAGAGAAGTCTTCAAAAGTTATCTCTGGGAGAATCGTTCTCTCGAAAAGAATTGCGACAGTCCTCATTGGAAGTTCAAGTGCTCGATAGATTGCAGCGATCCCTCTTGTGCTGGCAATAAGAAACGCAAGCACTTCAAGAAGTTTTTCTTTGAGAAGTTCTCTTTTTGCAAACGGAGACCTAAGAAAGGCAAGTCGAAGTTCCTACGAAAAAAGAAACGACATCATTCTTCTGGCTTTAAGAAGAAGAAGAAATCTGACAGATGCTACATCTGTAGCAAGAAAGGGCACTTTGCAAAAACTGCCCCCAAGCAAAGCGCCATGGAAGTTACATGATCCAGAAGATTTTGTCAACCACAGGTATCCCATTGGATGATGAAGATATCGAGTCTGTATTCTCTATTGAAGATGAACCTTCACCTGATACACTTTTTGCCCTTCAAACATATTCCTCAGACTCTGATGAATCACATAGTGATATCTTTGCATTTTTCCCTGATACTATCTCTGATTCCTTCCATGTCCAACCTGTTTTCCACTCTCCATATATCCCTATCCAAATCCACACTTCAGAAAACGACAAACACATCCAAGTCATTGCTCTCATTGATACCGGTACGGCAGCATCTCTCATGGATGTAAAAGTACTACCAGAAGAATTCTGGACGCCTTACACAAGGTATTTTCATTCTGCTTCTGGTGATACTTTTACCACAAAATTTCGTAGCAAAACCATCCACTCCAAATCTTCCCAAGTTGTTCCATATCCAAAAAAATCCTTGGTTGTAATTCCCCAGAGAAAGACCTTATCATTGGTTGGGATATTCTTTCCCAGCTTTCCCAACTAAGAATCAAACCCACTGGTTTATAGTTTGGTGACCAGTTTCGTGAATATGTAGATATCCAGAGACTTTTCATTATTCAGTTAGAAATTCTTGATCCAATTACCCAAAGTCTTTTATCATGTTGTTCTGAGTCCTATTCCCAGTTTGTCCAAACTTGTTCAAATCCTCTTTCGGAAAATCCTAATTTCTTTGTCAAACTCTCATTCAAGAAAAGCGAAGATGTTAATCCCACAAAAGCCAGTCATTCTGGTATGAAACCTGAACATCTTGCTTTGGCCTATAAGGAATGTGCTGAGCTCCTCTCTCATGGTCTCATTGAACCCTCTAATACACAATGGGCTTATGAAGCCTTTTATGTGAGCAAGCGAGAGAATAGAATCGTGGTAAGCTTAGATTGGTGATCAATTACCAGCCCTTGAATAAATTCCTTCAAGATGAAAAATTCCCTTTGCCCCACAAAAACTCTCTGTTTGGTAACCTAGCCCAGGCTAAGATCTATTCAAAATTCGACATCAAAACAGGTTTCTGGCAAATTGGAATTTATCTTGATGACCGTCCTAAAACTGGTTTTTGCATTCCAAACCAGCACTTTCAATAACTGTTGTCCCGTTTGATCTTAAAACAGCTCCATCCATTTTTCAGAAAGCCATGTGTAGAATTTTCCAACCTATTCTCACATATGCCTAGATTTGCATTGATGACATTCTCCTATACAGTCCTGATGAGGAATCACATTGTAAATTACTCTCCCAGTTCGTTGAAATCATTCAGAAACATGGAATCATGCTTTCCTAAAAGAAAATGATCCTTGCTAAAAAAGAAATCGAGTTCCTTGATATGCATTAAAAAGAAGGAACCTACTGTCTAGGTATTCACCTTGCAGAAGAGCTCCAAAAATTTCCATCTGAGAATTTGACAGTTAGCCAAGTCCACGTTTTCCATGGAATTGTCAATTATCTCCGAGACTTTGTGCCAAAGATTTCCAAAGCACTTTATCCTTTTCAGAGGATGCTGAAGAAAGATGCTCCCCCATGAGGACCAAAGCAGACACAGGCTGTAGCCCATCTCAAAGAAATTTTGCAGCATCTCACTCCTTTGCAAATTCCTTCTACTAGCCAAAGAATTTTGCAAACAGATGCTAGTGATAAGTATTGGGCAGCCATTCTCCTTCAAGAAATCAAAGGTAAGCGCTTCATTTGTTATTACACAAGTGAAAAATTCACCCCCGCAGAAATGTACTACCACTCCACTTTTAAGGAGATTCTCGCAGTCAAATATGGCATCAAGAAGTTTGAATACCACCTTATTGGGCATCATTTTTTGGTCGAAATGGATATGTCTTCATTTCCCCAAATGCTCAAATTTAAGCAGAAACTAATTCCCCACCTCAGCTGTTAAGGTGGGTCGAATGGTTTTCGAAATATTCTTTTGATTCTAAACACGTAGCAGGCAAAAATAATGTCCTTGCAGATTTCCTGCCCAGACCAAAGCAGCCAGTTGAATCCATTAACATGTAAGTTCGCAGAAATCCATTGAATGCAGGAACATTTTGTACCTCACCGATGAGAGATACACCATGGAATACTCTCACTTATCCTCCAGAAGTCCAGGAGAAGTTGCAGAAAATAATTTCAATGAGAATTTGAGGTATTACATGAATGAGTACCAAAACTGCATATTCAGCACTTATGGTGGATTAATTTTAGGACCATACGGTCTTAATCCTGATTATCCATTCATCCATGTTTTGCGATGGACTCCTGATCATGATTTTCCTGAAGATCTCAAATGGTTCTTTTGGTATCTTCTCAACATATAAGCTGTTGCCATCGAATTTCCCACAGACAATATTGTTCGAGTTCTGTCCAGAGCATTCATGGCTGATTTCTCAAACCAAAAGGCTTTGACGGAAATGTTCACTTGGTTCTAGCCTTTAGCAGCATGAAAACAGCACTTCATTTCCCAAAGACGTTCTGGAATTGCTGACCTAGAAAGACACACCACAGTCATTTTTCACAGGCCTTGGGTTTTCTTTAGCCCAACTGGAGACGTCCGAGATAAAGCATTGTACTATGGCACCACTACCTTCAAGTCCAATCTCCATCGATAAGTTTTTCGGCTTCACATAACACTTCCCAAGTCCATCACACTGATGCAGTATGAGTATAGAGAACTCCAGCGAGTTCTATGTGCAGAAAATCAAGAAGTCCCTCCTGAAATTTGGCCATACCATCACACAAACCTCTCGTAGGATTGGCCCAAAATGCATCCTCAGAGGCTCCGAGCCCTTGAAGAATATAGAAGCAACCAACCAAGTTCTTCTATGGACACTGACACTCCTGACACTCAAGACCCTTGAGGAGGACAATTGTCACAAAATCCATACCCTACACAAGACCTTACATCCAGCACCGAAGACCAGCCATCCAACTCGTACACGTGACCTCAGCTCCAACTATGGCCCCAGCCTCATATGCCATCCAGCTCTAATCAAGATCCTCGACAAGATCCGCAGGACCCAGTCACCATGGAAGATATTTTGTCAGGCGAAAGGCACGCGGCAGAACAAGAAGATAGTCCTCCACTCTCTGAAGATCTAGACATCAGACTGTCCCAGCTTGAAGAACAGTTCTTTTGGAATAAATACAAAAGAGACAAAGACGGGCCAGACAGTTCTGATTCAGACGATGCTAATTATCACCCGGATCCAGATCATTGTCGACTTTGAAATACCCAGCTTTCACGTGCATGTGTTAAAGTCATGTTAGGATAAGTTGTCAAAATGTTAAAGTCATGTTAGTTACGTGTGTCAGAAAGTCCTTTGTTTGTATTCAATAAGCAGAAGAAGACCACCAACTTTCCTGAAGATGCGGAAGACTTTTTCGAAAAAGTATTGTTCATGGTACTGTTAACGGTACTGTTCACGGTATTGTTCATGGTATTGTTCGCGGTACTGTAGCAAATCACTGTAGCAGTCACTGTTTGACACTGTAGTAGTACTGTGGCATTACAATTCACCCGAAGAATTTTTTAGTTTTTCGTCGTGAAGCTATATATCTGTTGTCAGAAGCCCTTATGAACGTTGTATGCCTATAAAAGGCCCCCGAATATATTGTAATCGGCAGAACTTGCCATATATGAAATATCAGTGTGCTTGTTAAACCATGAGTTTCTAAGTTCCTCTTTCTTCTTCTTTCCCATAAGCATGGTCTTTCGCATATCTGAATCCTCTTGTTGACTCAGTAGTACGATTGGTTTGGTCTAGTATGCTCTTCAACTTGCCACTATGTGAAACCTGTTGAAACAGAAATATCTGAAACTTTAAGGGTTGAGCTTCAAGAATGGGCTTGAGTGAGCAAACAGGCAATCCCCTTTTAAGGCTTGGAGTGCCGCGTTTGTGGGGAAAGCATACCTGCTCATCTTACACAAGCTTGTCTCCGCTTCCTTTACTGGTATCAAGGAGAGAAACCCGAGCAACATCGTCGAAACTGAGTTAAGATCAGTATTCTTATATTCGGGACCTGCTGAAAGGAAAGGAGAAACTCAAACTCTTATGGAAACCTCCATAGATATTTCAGCTCCGGTCCAGTTAGAAACCACAATCTCACTTCCTCCACCACCCGAACTCCGCAAATTCACTTCCTCCAAAATGGATTACCTCTATGAAGTATCCTATGTCACTAATGATCGCAAAATCTCAGAAACACAACTCCCACTCATGAACCCCTACTCCGCTTTTTATAAACCATCATCATTCTCTCACATCCGCTCCATCAAACATCTCATCAAACAAACTCCTCGTTCTGTTAAAGAATATGTTCAGTCCACTAAATTTGACCAGCACGCCATCCTGTCTACGCAGCAAGAGCAGTTTGTAACTCTCCAGATTCCACTTGAGTTTCCTACTCATGGGTCTCAACAGGGTTATACCTACCTCCACTTTGGCGCCATCTATCTGGTCCTATCCTTGCATGGACGAAAAGGTTTGCTCGTTATTGCTCGGGTTGCTCTCCTTGATACTCGCTTCTTGGAATATCAGCATGCTTGCATTGGCACAGTTCATACCACTCTGAACGCAGGCACAGTGTTTGTCACTCTCTTCCCAAATTTCAACATGGCCTGGGCAGATCCCAACATTCTCTCTACTTTGAAGGTCCAGTTGCAGATCACTGGTGCTCCTCAAACCACATCATCCAGAATTGCTACTCTTCATTACCTGATGGTGTACAGAGTACAAAACCATGCTATTGATCTCAACCTTCAAAGTACAGATGATGCTCTGCTTATATGTGTTGACAACGACCAGACTTCATGTATCCACATCCCCCGTCAACTCCCAAGAGATCAGCTTGTCAAACTCCTTCATGACTGTTGGGTAACCAACTATGAAAAACTTCACCAGAATTCCAAACCAGTCTAATCTTTCGAGCCACAGTACACCAAGAAAAAAATGGTACTTTCGCCATTAAATTTACCAAAGAAAAGAAAGACACTTCTTCCTCTGTTTTTTCATCATTCCCTACCATCTTGTGCTTTACCCAGTGTCCAACTGAGTCAATCAGTATGGAAGACCATGATCCTAAGCCACATGTCCAATCCTTTGATGCACATGGACAACCTATCCATTACGACAAGGATTCTTCCGGACATTGCTTTTGGGATGTTGATTGTTCATGTTCCTCCTGTTTGAACTCAGACGATGAGGATGATCGACCTTCCTCCAAGAAAAAGAAAAAGAAGAAATATTCCCTTTACCAAAGGTACCTAGACGGTGATCCAACAGTGGGTCTTCTTGGTGAAGACGACAGACGTTGGCAATACATGGTTGAGTATGATTTTCCCAAACCTCCTCATATTACTACACCTCCACCAGCTTGTCCCCTAGATGAACTAAAGCCGCCACCTCTACTACCAAAGAAACCCATCATTTTTCCATTCTACAAGCCCATTCTCAAATGGGTAAATAAAAATTCTTGTCCCATCAAACTCCCTAAACCATACACTTGCCATCCTAAACCTGAACCACCTCCTGTTTTACCCAGTATTTGCATGTTCCGACCAGAGGACTTTCCACCTTTACAGCATTCCCCATCTGAAGAAAGCTCAGCTACTTTCAGATTTGCTCCTGTTGAAATTTTCTCAAACGCACAGTAGAAATACTTCCATTCTCTAAATATTACAACACCAAATGATGTCGATCTTCAAAGAAGACGGAAAGACCCTACTCCAGTTGAAGCTGTTTTGAACTGGCAGACAGAAAATGCTCTAGCCTAGAATGTAGCTATAAACTCAGTCGCTACTCGTCTTGATCGGGTAGACCACGTTACAACTGTCTCAAAGAATATTATGGAAGATTTCCACAATAGGCTTTACCTGATGGAAACAAAACAGATTCCTACCAGTCATTATCTAGAAGACCAGACTCTTCAGATTGAGAAGCTCAGACGCTAGGTCCAGATACTGCAAGAACAACAAGCTCTCCTTGAGCAAAAGAATCTACAAGCCCTGGATCCATTTTTCTTTCCAACAGCAACACCAAAGCCTACATCCTTCTTCTCGTCAAGCTCACCAGACCCCAACTCTTTTGCAGTTGTACTCAGCACAGTACCACCCCCTCCAAAGACGAATATCCTTGCCCTTCGAGATCGTCTTAAAAGGCTAGATCAAGAGAAAAAAGAAAAAGGCAAACAAACCTTTACTCCATCTCCTTCAGCCCCACCAGAAAAAACTCTTCCATTATCCCCACCTCATAAACTTTCCCATTCATACATGGTTTCTAAACCTATGGAAAATTTCCTTAGAAATCAAGTTCCTACCATCTCCACAGTAAAATCCAAAAATCCCTCACCCCTAGCTACTCATGAAGTCTCTATCAGTGAATAATCTTCCATTCTAGATACTGAATCTTATGACTCCATCTCCCAATCTGTTGTGGCAGACATTATGATGGCTGACCCTGTAGAGCCAATCATTGAAGAAGAAATGGAAGATCAACCTGAAGTCGAACATCCACCTCCATCTTCACAGCCTTGCCATGACCTATCGTCATCAGCCTACAAAACCTATCCGTCTAATTTCTTCACTTTGGATGATATCTCTTACCATAAATGGGCAGATAGGCTTCAAGAGTTTCATGCTTGGTTGATTACCAGGAACCTGAAGGAACACAGTACCTATGATGTTCTCCTTGAGTTTGTCACTTGATTCACCGGTTCCTTGAAAGATTGGTGGAAGTTAGCCCTAGAAAGAGACCAACTCAAATTCTTAACCATGTCTTTTGATGAAGCAATTCAGCTGATTCATCTCTTCTTTATTGGCCAACCCCATGATTCAAAAGAACTCAAAAGAAAAGAATTCTTTGAAAGAAAATGTTGTTCCATGTCCAAAAAAGACCTGGATCGACACTTTCGAGAAATGATCAAGCTTTTCTATCAGCTTGGTTCTGATCCTAATCTCAAGTGAGTATTCTTGGCTTCCATCCCTAAAGAGATTAGTCAAGTTGTTGAGAAAGCCTTGAAGCTCAAAAACAAAACTATCATAGATGCCACTTTTGGAGAAATCCAACAGTCTGTCCACCTTGCCATTAAAGAAATGTGCCACAGAAGAGAAGTCTTCACAAGTTATCTTCGAGAGAATCGTTCTCTCGAAAAGAATTGCGAGAATCCCCATTGGAAGATCAAGTGCTCAAAAGATTGCAGCGATCCCTCTTATGCCGGCAATAAGAAACGCAAGCACTTCAAGAAGTTTTCCTTTGAGAAGTTCTCTTTTGGTAAACGGAGACCTAAGAAAGGCAAGTGGAAGTTCCTACAAAAAAAGAAACGACATCATTCTTTTGGCTTCAAGAAGAAGAAGAAATCTGACAGATGCTACATCTGTAGCAAGAAATGGCAATTTGCAAAAAACTGTCCCCAAGCAAAGCGCCATGGAAGTTACATGATCCAGAATATTTCGTCAACCATAAGTATCCCAGTGGATGATGAAGATATCGAGTCTGTATTCACTGTTGAAGATGAACCTTCACCTGATACAATTTTTACCCTTCAAACATATTCCTCGGACTTTGATGAATCCCCTGGTGATATCTTTGCATTTTTCCATAATACTATCTCTGATTCCTTCCATGTCCAACCTGTTTTCCACTCTCCATATATCCCTATCTAAATCCACACTTCAGAAAATGACAAACACATCCAAGTCATTGCTCTCATTGATACTGGTGCGGCAGCATCACTCAAGGATGTAAAATTACTACTAGAAGAATTCTGGACGGTTTACACAAGTTATTTTCATTCTGCTTCCGGTGATACTTTTACCACAAAATTTCGCAGCAAAATCATCACACTCCAAATCTTCCCAGGTTGTTCCATATCCACAAAAATCCTTGGTTGTAATTCCCTAGATAAAGACCTTATCATTGGTTGGGATATTCTTGCTCAGCTTTCCCAGCTAAGAATCAAACCCACTAGTTTACAGTTTGGTGACCAGTTTCGTAAATATGTGGATATCTAGAGACTTTTCATTATTCAGCCAGAAATTCTTGATCCAATTACCCAAAGTCTCTTATCAAGTTGTTCTGAGTCCCATTCCCAGTTTGTCTAAACTTGTTCAAATCCCCTTTGAAAAAATCCTGACTTCTTTGTCAAACTCCCATTAAAGAAAAACGAAGATGTTAATCCCACAAAAGCCATTCATTCTGGTATGAAACCTGAACATCTTGTTTTGGCCCAGAAGGAATGTGCAGAGCTCCTCTCTCAAGGCCATATTGAACCCTCTGAATCACAATGGGCTTGTGAAGCCTTTTAAGTGAACAAGCGAGCAGAACAGAATCGTGGTAAGCTCAGATTGGTGATCAATTACTAGCCCATGAACTAATTCCTTCAAGATGATAAATTTCCTTTGCCCCACAAAAACTCTCTATTTAGTAGCCTAGCCCAGGCTAAGATCTATTCAAAATTCGACCTCAAAGCAGGTTTCTGGCAAATTGGAATTCATCCTGATGACCATCCTAAAACTAATTTTTGCATTCCAAACCAGCACTTTCGATGGACTATTGTCCCATTTGGTCTTAAAATTGCCCCCATCCATTTTTCAGAAAGCCATGTGTAGAATTTTCCAACATATTCTCCCACATGCCTAGATTTACATTGATGATATTCTCCTCTACAGCCTCGATGAGGAATCTCATTGTAAATTGCTTTCTTAGTTCGTTGAAATTATCCAGAAATAGGGAATCACGCTTTCCCAAAAGAAAATGATCTTTGCTAAAAAAAAATCGAGTACCTTGGTATGCATTTAAAAGAAGGAACCTACTGTCCAGGTCCTCACCTTGCAGAAGAACTCCAAAAATTTCCCTCTGAGAATTTGACAGTTAGCCAAGTCCAAGCTTTCCTTGGAATTGTCAATTATCTCCGAGATTTTGTGCTAAAGATTTCCAAAGCACTTTATCCTCTTCAAAGGTTGCTGAAGAAAGATGCTCCCCCATGGGGACCGAAGCAGACACAGGCTGTAACCCATCTCAAAGAAATTTTGCAGCATCTCCCTCCTTTGCAAATTCCTTCTACTGGCCAAAGAATTTTGCAAACAGAAGCTAGTGATAAGTATTGGGCAGCCATTCTCCTTGAAGAAATCAAAAGTAAGCGCTTCATTTGTGCTTACAAAAGTAGAAGATTGACCCCCGCAGAAATGCACTACCACACCACTTTTAAGGAGATTCTCGTAGTAAAATATGGCATCAAGAAGTTTGAATACCATCTTAATGGGCATCAGTTTTTGGTCAAAATGGATATGTCTTCATTTCCCCAAATGTTCAAATTCAAGCAGAAACTGATTCCCCACCTCAACTGTTAAGGTGGGCCAAATGGTTTTCGAAATATTCTTTTGATGCTAAACACATAGCAGGCAAAAAGAATGTCCTTGCAAATTTCCTGTCCAGACCCAATCAGCCAGTTGAATCCATCAATATGTATGTTCGCAGAAATCCATTGAATGTAGGAACATTTCGTACCACACCGATAAGAGATACACCGTGGAATACTCTCACTTATCCTCTAGAAGTCCTAGGAAAAGTTGCCGAAAATAATTTCAGTGAGAATTTGATGTATTACATGAATGAGTACCAAAACCGCAAATTCAACACTTATGGTGGATTAATGTTAGGACCATACGGTTTTAATCCTGATTATCCATTCATCCATGTTTTGCGGTGGACTCCTGATCATGATTTCCCTAGAGATCTCAAATGGTTCTTTTGGTATCTTCTCAACATATATGATGTTGCCATCGAATTTCCCACAGACAAGATTATTCGAATTCTGTCCAGAGCACTCATAGGTGATTTCTCAAACCAAATGGCTTTGACGGAAATGCTCACTTGGTTCCAGCCTTTAGCAACATGGAAACACCACTTCATTTCCTAAAGACGTTGTGGAATTGCTGACCTAGAAAGACATACTACAGTCATTTTTCACAGGCCTTGGATTTTCTTTAGCCCAACCGGAGATGTCCGAGATAAAGCATTGTACTATGGCACCACTACCTTCAAGCCCAATCTCCATCGACAAGTTTTTCGGTTTCATATAACACTTCCCAAGTCCATCACACTGATGCAGTATGAGTATAGAGAACTCCAGCGAGTTCTATGTGCAGAAAATCAAAAAGTCCCTCTTGAAATTTGGCCATACCATCACACGAACCTCTCGTGGGATAGGCCCAAAATGCATCCTCAGAGGCTCCGAGCCCTCGAAGAATATAGAAGCAACTAGCCAAGTTCTTCTGTGGACACTGACAGTCTTGATACTCAAGACCCTTAGGGAGGACAATTGTCCCAAAATCCATACCATACACAAGACCTTGCATCCAGCACCCAGGACTAGCCATCCAACTCGTACACGTAGTCTCAGCTCCAACTATGGCCCCAGCCTCAGATGCCATCCAGCTCTAATCAAGATCCTCAACAAGATTTGTAGGACCCAGTCACCATGAAATATATTTTGTCAGAGGAAAGGCACACGGTAGAACAAGAAGATAATCCCTCACTCTCTGAAGATCCAAACATCAGACTGTCCCAGCTCGAAGAACAGTTCTTTTGGAATAAATACAAAACAGACAAAGACAGCCAGACAGTTCTGACTCTGACGATGCCAATTATCACCCGGATCCAGATCATCGTCGGCTTTGAACTACCCAGCTTTCACGTGCATGTGTTAAATTCATGTTAGGATAAGTTGTCAGTATGTTGAAGTCATGTTAGTTACGCGTGTTAGAAAATCCTTTGTTTGTATTCAACAAGCAGAAGAAGACTACCAACTCTCCTGAAGATGCGGAAGACTTTTCGAAAAAGTACTGTTCATGGTACTGTTACGGTAATGTTCATGCTACTGTTCACGGTACTGTAGCAAATCACGGTAGCAAATTACTGTAGCAGTCACTGTTTGGCACTATGGCAGTACTGTTCACCCGAAGACTTTTTTAGTTTTTCGTCATAAAGCTTTGAATCTATTGTCAGAAGCCCTTATAAACATTGTATACCTATAAAAGGCCCCCCGAATTTATTGTAATCGGCAGAACTTGCCATATATGAAATATAAGTGAGTTTTTTAAACCATGAGTTTCTATGTTCCTCTTTCTTATTCTTTTCCATAAGCATGGTCTTTCGCATATCTGAATCCTCTTGTTAACTCAGTAGTACGATTGGTTTGGTCTAGTATGCTCTTCAACTTGCCACTATATGGAACCTGTTGAAATAGAAATATATGGAATCTTAAGGGTTGAGCTTCAAGAATGGGCTTGAGTGAGCAAACAGGCAGTCCCCTTTTAAGGCTTGGAGCGCTGCGTTTGTGGAGATAGTATACATGCTCATCTCGCCCAGGCTTGTCTCCGCTTCCTTTATTGGTATCAAGGAGAGCAACCTGAGCAACATTGTCGAAACTAAGTTAAGATCAGTATTCTCATATTCAGGACCTGCTAAAGGGAAAGGAGAAACTCAAATTCATATGGAAACCTCCACAGATATTTCATCTCCGGTCCAGTTAGAAACCACAATCTCACTTCCTCCACCACCCGAACTCCGCAAATCCACTTCCTCCAAAATGGATTACCTCTCTGAAGTATCCCATGTCACTAATGATCGCAAAATCTCAGAAACACAACTTCCACTCATGAACCCCTACTTCGTTTTTTGTAAACCATCATCATTATCTCACATCCGCTCCATCAAATATCTCATCAAATAAACTTCTCGTTCTGTCAAAGAATATGTTCAGTCCACTAAATTTGACCAGCACCACATCCTGTCTATGCAGCAAGAGTAATTTGTAACTCTCAAGATTCCACCTGAGTATCATGCTCAGTGGTCTCAACAGGGTTATACCCACCTCCACTTTGGCGCCATCCATTTGGCTCTATCCTTGCATGGACGAAAAGACTTGCCCGTTGTTACTCGGGTTGCTCTCCTTGATACTCGCTTCTTGGAATATTAGCATGCTTGCATTGGCACAGTTCAGACCACACTGAACGCAGGCACAGTATTTGTCACTATCTTCCCAAATTTCAACTTGGCATTGGCGGATCCCAACCTTCTCTTTGCTTTGAAGGTCCAGTTGCAGATCACTGGTGCTCCTCAAACCACATCAGCCATAATTGCTACTCTTCACTACCAGATGTTGTACAGAGTACAAAACCATGCCATTGATCTCAACCTTCCCAATACAGATGATGCTTTGCTTATCTCCGTTGACAAAGACCAGACTTTATGTATCCACATCCCCCGTCAACTCCCAATAGATCAATATGTCAAACTCCTTCCTGACAGTTGGGAGACCAACTATGAAAAATTTTACCAGAATTCCAAACTTGTCCAATCTTCCGAGCCATAGTACATCAAGAAAAAAGATGGTACTATCGCCATTAAATTTACCAAAGAAAAGGAAGACACTTCTTCCTCTATTTTTCCATCATTCCCTACCATCTTGTGCTTTACCTCGTGTCCAACTGAGTCAGTCAGTATGGAAGACCTTGATCCTAAGCCACATGTCCAATCCTTTGATGTACATGGACAATGTATCCATTATTTCAAGGATCCTTCCGGACATTGCTTTTGGGACGTTGATTGTTCATGTTCCTCTTGTTTGAAACCAGACGATGATGATGACCGACCTTCCTCCAAGAAAAAGAAAAAAAAAAGAAAGATTCTCTTTACCAAAGGTACCTAGACGGTGATCCAACCGTGGGTCATCTTGGTGAAGACGGCGGACGTTGGCAATACATGGTTGAGTATGGTTTTCCCAAACCTCCTCAGATTACTACACCTCCACCAGCTTGTCCCCTAGATGAACCAAAGTCGCCACCTCCACCACCAAAGAAACACATCACTTCTCCATTCTACAAGATCATCCTTAAATTGGTAAAGAAAAATTCTTGTCCCATCAAACTCCCTAAACCATACAATTGCCATCATAAACCTGAACCACCTCTTGTTTTATCCAGTATTTGCATATTCTGACCAAAGGGCTTTCCACCTTTACAGCCTTCCCCATATGAAGAAAGCTTAGCCACTTTCAAATCTTATCTTGTTGAAAGTTTCTCTGACGTACAGTAGCAATACTTCCATTTTCCAAAGATCACAACTCCAAATGATGTCGATCTTCAAGGAAGACGGAAAGGCCCTACTCCAGTTGAAGCTATTTTGAACTAGCAGACAGAAAATGCTCTAGCCCAAAATGTAGCTATAAACTCAGTCGCTACTCGTCTTGATCGGGTACACCACGCTACATCTGTCTCAAAGAAGATGTTGGAAGATTTCCAGAATAGGCTTTACCTGATAGAAACAAAACAGATTCCTACCCGTCATTATCCGGAAGACCAGACTCCTCAGATTGAGAAGCTCAGGAGCCAGGTCCAGATACTGCAAGACAACAAGCTCTCATTAAGCAAAAGAATATGTAAGACCTGGATCCATTTTCTTTTCAACACAAACACCAAAGCCCACATCCTTCTTCTCGTCAAGCTCACCAGACCCCAACTCTTTTGCAGTTGTACTCAGCACAGCACCACCCCCTCCAAAGACGAACATCCTTGCCCTTCGGGATCGTCTTAAAAGGCTAGATCAAGAGAAAAAAGAAAAAGGCAAACAGACCTTTACTCCATCTCCTTCAGCCCCACCAGAAAAAACTCCTCCATCAACCCCACCTTATAAACCTTCCCATTCATACATGTTTTCTAACACTATGGAAAATTTCCTTAGAAACCAAGTTCCTATCATCTCCACAGTGAAACCCATAAATCCATCACCCCTAGCTACTCCTAAAGTCTCTATCAGTGAATCATCTTCCATTCCAGATACTGAATCTTATGACTCCAGCTCCCAATTTGTTGTGGCAAACATTATGATGGCTGACCCTGTAGAGCCAATCATTGAAGAAGAAATGAAAGATCAGCCTGAAGTCGAACATCCACCTCCACCCATCATCATCAGCCTACAAAACCTATTCGTCCAATTTCTTCACTTTGGATGATATCCCTTACATAAATGGGCTGAAAGGCTTCAAGAGTTTCATGCTTGGTTGATTACTAGGAACCTAAAGGAACACAGTACCTATGATGTTCTCCTTGAGTTTGTCACTCGATTCATCGGTTCCTTGAAAGATTGGTGGAAGTTAGCCCCAGAAAGAGACTAACTCCAGTTCTTCACTATGTCTTTTGATGAAGCAATTCAGCTGATTCATCTCTTCTTTATTAGCCAACCCCACGATTCAAAAGAACTCAAAAGAAAAGAATTCTTTGAAAGAAAATGTTGTTCCCTGGCCAAAAAAGACCTGGAGCGGCACTTCCGAGAAATGATCAAGCTTTTCTATCAGCTTGGTTCTGATCCTAATCTCAAGTCAGTATTCCCGGCTTCCATCCCTAAAGAGATTAGTCAAGTTGTTGAGAAAGCCTTAAAGCTCAAAAACAAAACTATCACAGATGCCACTTTTGGAGAAATCCAACAGTCTGTCCACCTTGCCATTGAAGAAATGTGCCACAGAAGAGAAGTCTTCACAAGTTATCTTCGGGAGAATCGTTCTCTCAAAAAGAATTGCGACAATCCCCATTGGAAGATCAAGTGCTCAAGAGATTGCAGCGATCCCTCTTGTGCTGGCAATAAGAAACGCAAGCACTTCAAGAAGTTTTCCTTTGAGAAGTTCTCTTTTGGTAAACGGAGACCTAAGAAAGGCAAGTGGAAGTTCCTACGAAATAAGAAACAACATCATTCTTCTGGCTTCAAGAAGAAGAAGAAATCTGACAGATGCTACATCTGTAGCAAGAAAGGACACTTTGTAAAAAATTGTCCTCAAGCAAAGCGCTAAGGAAGTTACATGATCCAGAAGATTTCGTCAACCACAGGTATCTCATTGGATGATGAAGATATTGAGTCTGTATTCTCTGTTGAAGATGAACCTTCACCCGATGCAATTTTTGCCCTTCAAACATATCCATCAAACTCTGATGAATCCCCTGGTGATATCTTTGCATTTTTCCCTGATATTATCTCTGATTCCTTTCATGTCCAACCTGTTTTTCACTCTCCATATATCCCTATCCAAATTCATACTTCAAAAAATGACAAATCCATCCAAGTCATTGCTCTCATTGATACCGGTGCGGCGGCATCACTCATAGATGTAAAAGTACTACCAGAAGAATTCTGGACGCCTTACACAAGATATTTTCATTCTGCTTCCGGTGATACTTTTACCACAAAATTCCGCAGCAAAACCATCATACTCCAAATCTTCCTAGGTTGTTCCATATCCACAAAAATCCTTGGTTGTAATTCCCCAAATAAAGAACTTATCATTGGTTGGGATATTCTTGCCCAGCTTTCCCAGCTAAGAATCAAACACACTGGTTTACAGTTTGATGACCAGTTTCGTGAATATGTGGATATCTAGAGACTTTTCATTATTCGGCCAGAAATTCTTGATCCAATTACCCAAAGTCTCTTATCATGTTATTCTGAGTCTCATTCCTAGTTTGTCCAAACTTGTTCAAATCCCCTTTGGAAAAATCCTGACTTCTTTGTCAAACTCTCATTCAAGAAAAGCGAATATGTTAATCCTACAAAAGCCAGTCTTTTTGGTATTAAACCTGAACATCTTGCTTTGGCCCAGAAGGAATGTGTTGAGCTCCTCTCTCAAGGTCTTATTGAACCCTCTGATTCACAATGGGCTTGTGAAGCCTTTTATGTGAACAAGCGAGCAGAACAGAATCGTGGTAAACTCAGGTTGGTGATCAATTACCATCCCTTGAACAAATTCCTTCAAGATGATAAATTCACTTTACCCCACAAAAACTCTCTATTTGGTAGCCTAGCCCATGGTAAGATCTATTCAAAATTCGACCTCAAAGCAGGTTTCTAGCAAATTAGAATTCATCCTGATGACCGTCCTAAAACTGATTTTTGCATTCCAAACCAGCACTTTCAATGGACTGTTGTCCCATGTGGTCTTAAAACAGCCCCATCCATTTTTCAGAAAGCCGTGTGTAGAATTTTCCAACCTATTCTCCCACATGCCCAGATTTACATTGATGATATTCTCCTCTACAGCCCCGATGAGGAATCTCATTGTAAATTGCTTTCCCAGCTCGTTAAAATTATCCAGAAAGATGGAATCATGCTTTCCCAAAAGAAAATGATCCTTGCTCAAAAAGAAATCGAGTTCCTTATTATGCATTTAAAAGAAGGAACCTACTGTCCAGGTTCTCACCTTGCAGAAGAACTCCAAAAATTTTCTTCTGAGAATTTGACAATTAGCCAAGTCCAAGCTTTCCTTGGAATTGTCAATTATCTCCGAGACTTTGCGCCAAAGATTTCCAAAGCACTTTATCCTCTTCAGAGGATGCTGAAGAAATATGCTTCCCCATGGGGACCGAAGCAGATACAAACTGTAGCCCATCTCAAAGAAATTTTGCAGCATCTCCCTCCTTTGTAAATTCCTTCTACTTGCCAAAGAATTTTGCAAACAGATGCTAGTGATAAGTATTGGGCAGCCATTCTCCTTGAAGAAATCAAAGGTAAGCGCTTCATTTGTGCTTACAAAAGTAGAAGATTCACCCCCGCAGAAATGCACTACCACTCTACTTTTAAAGAGATTCTCGCAGTAAAATATGGCATCAAGAAGTTTGAATACCATCTTAATGGGCATCAGTTTTTGGTCGAAATGGATATGTCTTCATTTCATCAAATGCTCAAATTCAAGTAGAAACAGATTCCCCACCTCAGCTGTTAAGGCGGGCCGAATGATTTTCGAAATATTCTTTTGATGCTAAACACATAGCAGGCAAAAAGAATGTCCTTGCAGATTTCCTGTCCAAACCCAACTAGCCAGTTGAATCCATCAACATGTATGTCAGCAGAAATCCATTGAATGCAAGAACATTTCGTACCACACCGATGAGAGATACACCATGGAATACTCTCACTTATCCTCTAGAAATCCCAGGAGAAGTTGTAGAAAATAATTTCAGTGAGAATTTGAGGTATTACATGAATGAGTACCAAAATCGCATATTCAGCACTTATGGTGGATTAATGTTAGGACCATACGGTCTTAATCCTGATTATCCATTCATCCATGTTTTGCGGTGGACTCATGATCATGAATTCCCTGAAGATCTCAAATGGTTCTTTTGGTATCTTCTCAACATATATGCTGTTGCCATCGAATTTCTCACAGACAAGATTGTTCGAGTCCTATCCAGAGCATTCATGGGTGATTTCTCAAACCAAAAGGCTTTAACGGAAATGCTCACTTGGTTCCAACCTTTAGCAGCATGGAACAACACTTCATTTCCCAAAGACGTTGTGGAATTGCTGACCTAGAAAGACATACTACAGTCATTTTTCACAGGCCTTGGATTTTCTTTAGCCCAACCGGAGACGTCCGAGATAAAGCATTGTACTAGGGCACCACTACCTTCAAGCCCAATATCCATCGACAAGATTTTCGGCTTCACATAACACTTCCCAAGTCCATCACACTGATGCAGTATGAGTATAGAGAACTCCAGCGAGTTCTATGTGCAGAAAATCAAGAAGTCCCTTCTGAAACTTGGCCATACCATCACACGAACCTCTCGTGGGATAGGCCCAAAATGCATCCTTAGAGGCTCCGAGCCCTCGAAGAATATAGAAGCAACCAGCCAAGTTCTTCTATGGACACTGACACTCCTGACACTCAAGACCCTTGGAGAGGACAATTGTCACAAAATCCATACCCTACACAAGACCTTGCATCCAGCACTCAGGACCAGCCATCCAGCTCGTACACGTGGCCTCAGCTCCAACTATGGCCCCAGCCTCAGATGCCATCCAGCTCTAATCAAGATCCTCAACAAGATTCGTAGGACCCAGTCACCATGGAAGATATTTTGTCAGGCGAAAGGCACACAGAAAAACAAGAAGATAGTTCTCCACTCTCTGAAGATCCAGACATCAGACTATCCCAGCTCGAAGAACAGTTCTTTTGAAATAAATACAAAAGAGACAAAGACGGCCCAGACAGTTCTGACTCCGACGATGCCAATTATCACTCGGATCCAGATCATCGTCGGCTTTGAACTACCCAGCTTTCACTTGCATGTGTTAAAGTCATGTTAGGATAAGTTGTCAGTATGTTAAAGTCATGTTAGTTGCGTGTGTCAGAAAGTCCTTTGTTTGTATTCAATAAGCAGAAGAAGACTATCAACTCTCCCGAATATGCGAAAGACTTTTTCTAAAAGTATTGTTCATGGTACTGTTTGGCATTGCAGCAATACAGTAGCAGTACTGTTCACCCGAAGAATTTTTTAGTTTTTCGTCGTGAAGCTATGTATATGTTGTCAAAAGCCCTTATGAACGTTGTATGCCTATAAAAGGCCCCTGAATGTATTGTAATCGGCAGAACTTGCCATATATGAAATATCAGTGTGTTTATTAAACCATGAGTTTCTATGTTCCTCTTTCTTCTTCTTTCCTATAAGTATGGTCTTTCGCATATCTGAATCCTCTTGTTGATTCAGTAGTACGATTGGTTTGGTATAGTATGCTATTCAACTTGCCACTATGTGGAACTTGTTGAAACAGAAATATTTGGAACTTTAAGGGTTGAGCTTCAAGAATGGGCTTGAGTGAGCAAACAGGTAATCCCCTTTTAAGGCCTGGAGCGCCGCGTTTGTGGGGATAGCATACCTGCTCATCTCGCCCAGGCTTATCTCCGCTTCCTTTTACAGCATTACAACCGACCTTATATACAATATATGTGTAACCCTAGCATATCAATAAATCAGGAAAAGACTATAATAAAGGGAAAAACTGCCTAATTTGAAGGAAATACAACTCACGCCAACATATACTTCTTTCCGTCCTCACTTCATTCGCGATGAATGAGGTGATGATTGAATCAAAATATGTGGTTTACTTCACTATCTTTTTATCTGTCAACTTAAAACACAACCATCTCCCACATAAAAAATGCATCGTGTGGTTTATAACATTGGTTTCGCAGTTCTGAAAGTTGTTAAGGATTGGAAATTTTGATAATCCAATAAAAGCCAGTGATATTTTACTTCAATATGCATCATGTACGATTTGAATAACGTAAAATTTGACTCAAGATTAATAACAAAGAAGTCAATTGAAATCAACTTTGAGATTGGTAACAATCAATTTGAACGGCGTAAATGCATTGCTCACAAGTTCATTTGAAATAGGTATGTTGAATATTGGAATGATGGTGAGCATGAAATTCAAGTATCATTAAAGCGAATCACTAGCCTAGTTTAATAGTGGTCATTTGTTTATATTATGGTGGTAGTTGCATTAACGAACTGGATAAGAAATCCAAATTATTCTACTTTTACTGTTCTATTTTTTAACTTCAACTTCTTTTTCTGCAGATGAATAGATTGAAGGTTCTAGATTTGACGGGTTGCAGGGAGATAAGAAGGACGCCTGAATTCTCTAAATTCTTGACTTTGGAGACGTTAATTCTTGCTCAATGTGTGAAGTTAACCGCAATTGACAGCTCCATCGAAGAGCTGAAACGCCTCAGAACTTTGAATTTGGAAGGGTGTAGATCTCTTGAGGAGTTGCCGGAAGAAGTTCGTTCTCTGCAAACGCATATTATCATGCCCCCACATCTAACAGGTAATTGATTCCACTTCCATTAATTAGGACAAATATAGGCTATTCAATTGACTTAAAACACCATATTGAATTTTAAAAAAATAAGGATATTTTATATCTAGCACGAGTGTTCTACTAGCTTGAAGGCAATTCCCAAAAGATGCATCAACTTGTACGCACGACACCAAAACATTCCCGCTTTCTAAATGACCCAAAAAATTCATGATTTTCTACTTGAGGAATTCACTATTAAGTTTTCCATCCGTTCAAGTTAATGAATTCGCTCCCAATAGTCGGTTTGGACTTAAATATTCGGTATGAGGCAAAACGAACTTGATTCGAGAAGCCTAACTCTTCCATTTTGGAGCTGCTCATTTTTCTCTCTTTTGTCGAAACAAACAAGTCATTAGTTTAGAAGTCCAGTGATTGATTCGCGAGAAACTACGTTGTTTTGTCTCGCTGACGTTTGTGACTTATGTATTGTACACGTCCATGCTATTAGCCACATCAAATGCCAAATTAGCTTGTATGGACGAAAATATTTGGTGATGGAATTTTTTTTTTTTGTCTATAAAGCAATAGTTCGTGCACTTTTTAGGATTAGTAGAAATAGGAGATACTTTTATCCTACTAATGTGGTTTTTTTTTTTTAACTGTTATTTACATGAAAACTGTCCCTAGCTTAAATGTAAAGATGAAGCAAATGCTCAACGAAAGAGGAGCACCTCTTTTCATCATATGTTAATCTAACAATATCACTTGTTTTCTTCACTGTCCCTAAGAGCAGCTTACAAGAATGTGCCCGGTTTTCTCAAGATTTTGTTTAGAACCCGCATTTAATACTACCTATTATTTTCTGTAATGACCGACCCGTTATTCTCAGATAGAACCTTGGATTTTAAATTTTGTTAAAGACAAATTATCTCCTCAAGTTTGGTAGGTGGATCCAGTTTCATCCATTTCATCAAGAATAGCTACTTTGCACTGGTTCCTCAATTCTAGAGCATCTTAATTTCTTCAAACCAGCAATATCCGGAGAAAATTGGGTGTAGCTGTAGATTAATGGGTGCTAATACTTAACCGCTGGACTCGTACAAGCATTAAGTTTTTGTTTGCACATTATGTTCACAGAAGTAGGTGTCTATAGTTTAAAAATCACATCCAGGGAACTCGGTGATTACAGTTGTTTGAGACATCAAACCCACAGTTAGGTTGTCCTTTTGATATCCAGTTACTTTCTGTTCATACGACCAAAATGAAGTGTCTTTCACCTGTGTATCATTGCAGGAAGGGAGAACTAGTTGATAAGGTTACGGGAGGTTTTGAGAGCAAGGCATTTGTTAGACGTCAACTCCTCAAGCCTTGTTTTGGTTTAGTCAAACAGAAGAAGGGATTGGCTTTCTAGGTAATAAAGCCCTGTTCAACTGCATTCTGCATTTGATTGTTTGGAGGATCCGAATATTTCGTTGTGTAACGAAATGGGTTGACAATTCTAGGTAATAAAGCCCTGTTCAACTGCATTCTGCGTTTGATTGTTCGGAGGATCTGAATATATCAGTGAACTCCCATGCTTTAATGGAGGGATAGTGAAGGTTTCACATTTGTCTTTGTAGCGGTTCCAGAAGATAGATGAGCTTTGAAACGTCGGTCTTTACACAGGTGCTTTGCAACGAAAGAAAGGAGCTTCCATTTCCAAGTAATAAATTTCTTTGGGGCGGTGTTCTTTATGTTTGCGAATCTAATGCTTGCTGCTTCCTTCCTTCCTTCCTTCCTTTCTTTTTTTTGGTGAAAGATTAGCATGAAGTGTGAAACCAAGTTGTTCATGTGTAAGAACTTGAATTACTCCAAGCTTCCTAGTGCTTTTGGATGTTTAGAACTTTTCCAATTATATGCCATTTTAGTCCATCAACAGCCAAACGTCAGAACAAGTACGAAAAAAAAAACTATCTACGAAAACCATATCATACAACACTAAGCAATAACAGGGACAGTGGTTTATCACATTTTAGTCCACCAATAACCAAACGTCAGAACAAGTACAAAAACAACTACCTAGGAAAACCATATCATGCTACATTAAGCAATAACAAGGACTGTTTTTATCTCTCATTTTGATGTTCTCCTAGAAGTTTGATTCTTCTGCGGCATTTCCAAGCATCCTTCTTTTATCCTTTTACCAAAAAATAAAAATCAATTAAAAAATCATATATACACATGCATGCGCGAGTTATGGAGCAATCGTTAAAAAACCTCACATTCACACTTTACAGGCGGCACAACGGATTTATGGATAAATTTAGTATTTTTCCAAAATGCAAACACTTTGTCATAGACATGGGAAATTTTTTTTCCATAATATATAAGTATGAAGTAGCGTAAACAAAGAAATTTCCTCTCGGGAGGCCAGTTTGGCAATGCCCTCAAGCAGTAAGTCTTCAGGAGCTAGACCTTCTCATTGGTTCATGTAGTTGATTCAAAGAAGAAAATATAAAAAGCATAAATCAATTAGATAAGCACGCTATAACTTTAAATACTTCAGACAAAGCTAGCGTGGCCCGGCCCACAAGAATGGAGCCCGTACAAAAGCACAGCAAGCTCGGCCAACAAGAATGGAGCCGTAAAATGAGGCAGTTTCTATTTTCGAATGAGCACCGGCGGATTACTGAAGATGAAAAGATATGCTCGTTCAAATGTTCCATCTTCTTCACTTCAGCTTTATTTCTTGTTTTGATGGTGATTGCCAAGTGATTGGATCTCTATGTTTATTCCGATATAAAATGAAATATTAAAATTATTTTTCATCGAATGACTATTCATCTATTGTATTTTCATGTAGATAGGGCAAGAAAGTTCTATGGAAAAATGGTGGTTCAATTCGATGTTGTATAAAGGAAAATTAGAATATAGGTGTGGGCTAAGTAAATCAATTGATAGGTTTGGTGATCCTATTGAAAAAACCAGTGTAAGTGAAGATCCGGTTATAAATGATACAAATAAAATCCCAATACACCCCATGTCAGATAGCTCCTAAGAAGCACAAGCCGGAAAACACTATGTGCACCGGCCACGCCTTCGTAACTCCAAATAACCTGATTCGTTATTGTCCCTCCTGTGATACTCCAGGGTATCTAATCTTATTCGCTCCCCTAGTTTTTGCCTCTCAGTGTCAGTGTCGGCCCAGCAGAGTGCTTCCATCGTGTTTTTATGATAAAGGTATATTCAATTCTATGATCAACCCAAAATAAAAATTACCACCATAAGTTATCCACAAGGGCATATCAGCATGCTCAAAACAGTTGAAACAAAAATACCAATTGGGATAATTACATAAATGGTCCCTGAACTATGACAGAATGTGCAATCTGGTCCTTGAACTTTTAATTTGTTCAATTTAGTCCCTGAACTTTGGCAGAATGTGCAATTTGGTCCTTAAACTTTTGACTTGTTCAATTCAGTCCCTGAACTTTTAGTAAATGTTCAATTTAGTCCCTGGACTATATGAAAATGTTCAATATAGTCCTTTTGTTAATTTAAGATTAGGGACGACTTTGAACATTTTCATATAGTTTAGGGATTAAATTGAACATTTACTAAAAGTTCAGGGACTGAATTGAACAAGTCAAAAGTTTAAGGACCAAATTGCACATTCTGCCAAAGTTCATGGACTAAATTGAACAAATTAAAAGTTCAGGGACCAGATTGCACATTCTGTGATAGTTCAGGGACTATTTGTGTCATTTTCCCATACCAATTTGCATAAGACGCTCGCGTCGGCCATTAACGTTTGCCGAAGTGCCGGATGCGACAGAGGCTAGCGTTAGCACCAGCTTGATGCAGTCACGTCAGCTTGCCAAGTCAGCAAGTTCCGACATAAAGTAATCGATTAGTGTTATATTACTCTTCAATTACCTGTGAAAATTTATTGTTGATATTCGTGGAAAAGCTATTAATTACACAAATACCACTAGTTTTTTTTTACCATATAAAAACATACTTGTGAGATACTTATGTGTTGACAAAAAAAAAAAAAGATACTTATGTGGATTAGTTACTAATCAAATATATTGTATTGGTTACTTTTTATCCGAAGAAATTAGTGATTACTAGTATATGATAAATACTTACTTGCTTTTCATCCTATATCAGGAGAAGAGTTGTTGATCGGAAAAGGATGCATACTTTATCTTGCGGAAGATAACAAGATAATGCAAGATTTACAACGAATGAAGCCACTAATTAATGCCACATAATTCCTTTCTTCCTTTTCCGGTTGAGTTCCTATTTAATTTTATATTTCTGCTGAGTTTGAGTCATGTTGTTTTATGATCTAAAAATTGTCCTATCAAATTAATCCGCAATGGAATTAGTGGTGTTAATGAATGTTTTTTTTAACTCAATCGTTTCTTAATTCCTATTACTGACTTTGTTCTCAAACAGTCAGTAGTAATGCTCACTTATATACCATCTTATTCCATCAATAACCAAATCTCCGAACAAGCACAAAATCAAGTATCCAGAAAATCATTTCAGTTACACTAAGGAGTAATAAGGACATGGCTTATTGGACTTTTAGAAGTTCTACATAATTAAGCTCCAAGCTTGACTTTTCTATGGTGCTTCCATGATACATGAACCACAGTGCAATCAATGAAAAGTTTGGCCATGTTTGGTTCAGATGAGTTATGGATAAATTAAGTATTCTTCCGAAATGCAAACATCATGTAATAAGAATGAGATTTTTATGCCCGACTTAACCTGTGATTTACAGGCAATTGTTACATTAATAAGAAAAAAGAAAGTAATATTTTTAGAGCATCTTAAATTTATTCAAATGGAGCAATCTCGAACCGAATGTTGGTGTAGAAGTGGACCAATTAGGTAACCAATTTGATATCCTTATATTGCATGCCTAACGAAAGCCAACTTTTTCGTTCGTTGCTCATTACTGCAACGCTAAAGAAGTGCTTAAATCGGTTACCAAAAAGGTTTCTAGATATCTAAAATATGCTAACATAAGAAGCAGGATTTCAAAGTACTTTGATCGTTATCAAAGATAAAAAGAAAAGTAATTCCGTCTCGAATTAATATCTTTTCATCTGTGTTGTAAGTGACTATTGTACAAGTGATTGAAGTTATTATCTCACATCACCTAATAACGGGTCTTATATGCTCTTTATATTCATGTGGTCTCCCTCTATCTATTAGCTTAAATTTTTTGGTTGGACTTTCTAACATGGTATCAGAGCCAGTGTTATCTCCTCAAGCGAAAGTGCGTATATCCACCCATCCTCCGTTAGTCAAATTCCATGTGCCGCTCGTAACTCGGCTTGTACGTGAGAAGGCATGTTGAAGTTATTGTGCCATTCCTTCACCTATTAGCTTAAGTTCTTGGATTGAACTTTCTAACACAAGTGAATGTTCAATAGAGTCCGAATTTCTGCTGGTGTGACTAAAAAACATGATCAACATAAGAATGGACTAGAAGAGGGTGGGGGTGTAGTTTGAAAAAATAAAAATAAAAACTGGAAATCGTTTAAGAGAAATCCAAAAAATTTCGGGAGTCAGCCCAAATTTAAAAAAAAAAAAATCGCCTGGACTTTTAGAAAAAAAGAAAAGAATAATGTGTGGAGCGGACGATAGCCACCAATCTCCTCAATTTCCTGATAAATCGTGCTTTTCCATCGATAATTGTTTGTACGTCGGCACAGAGGTGTAAAGCTTTAACTAGCCCATCGGTAGAGTTCGGAAGTTCCTCTATCTCCCAGCAACAGCAACCCCATAACGACAAGCATGCAAAGCTTCCCTAACCTTCCAATAGAGTGCAGAAGTTCAACGATTTTCTAGATCTCACACACAAGAACATGTTACTTGAATTTCATTCTAATCTTCTAAACAACGTACCAAGCGTAAGAATCTCAATTCATCCTAATTTGAAAATGAAATTATAGATCTTCCAGAATTAAAAAATAAATGCAGTCCTATGCAACCAAACAGAGGCTTACAGCGTGTATCGGCTATCTATCACTGATCTCTTCAACTAAACATCAGCCAAAGCAAGGGAGAAAGTCGCGCTTTTTCTCTTATTTCCAAATATACCTAAAAAATAATAGAAAATGACAAGGCTTGCAATTGCATTCGGTTTCTATTATTTGGAGGATCTAGATATTTCATTTTGTAAAGAAATTTGTTCACAATTATGATCCTTAGGTGCATTTTTATAAGGTCAGCGTACAGTAAAGTTTTCACGTTTGTTTTTGTAGTTAAGGTTAGAGATAGAGGGGCTTTGTGGCATCCCGCGGAGGGGATGTGCACACTCTTTGTCTCACATTGCTTAGGGAAACGTCTTGGGCTAGCTTATTTAGCACTATAAAAAAACACGTATTTAGCTACGAAAATTTCGCCAAGATTCGTCACTAAAGGGTTTTGCGATGAAAGAAAATTTCGTAGGGCATCGCAAATTTTGCTACGAAAATTGGTTATTCGTCGCAAATTTCCGTAGCAAAAATTTGCGATGAAGCTTGTCCGTCACAAATTTGCAACAAATATGCCTCCGTCGCAAATTTGCAATGAATATTTTCAATCGCAAATTTGCGAGGAATATGCCTTCGTCGCAAATTTGCGACGGTTATCTGTGAGCTTTTTTCCAAAATAATATTAAAAAATAAATATTTACAAAATTAATATATAAAAAAATTTATTTACCGTTTTAGGTCTCTCTCGACAATGCCCATGGGCCCCTCTCCCTCTATTGCTAGGGAGAGGGGGGCTGCAGGCCCCCCCACGTGGGGAGCCTGAACCCTTCCCCCTGAATTGCTGAGGGAGGGGAAAATCATTTTTTTCTTTTTTTAATAATATAAAAATAAAATATATTATAATATTATATTAAAAAATAAATTATTTAAAATTTTGAGTCTTACATTTTTAATTTGTTTGCTTTATTCGCAGTTGGACTGTCGAGAAAAGAACTTTAATTTTTTTAATTTATGTAAATATTTTTTCGACGCCGCCTCGTCGCTTCAAGGTCTCGACGAAAAAAACATATTTACGCGTATCTACTTCATGGAAAACGAGTGAGGCGACGGCGTTTGCTCGCAGGATCACAGACCGATCATATTTAAGTAAAAGACACGAGCAAATACGTAAAAGTCGACGGCGTTTGCTCAAGGGGCCGCGGAGCGATCATATTTACGTAAAAAAAATATTTAAGCGTCTTGACTCGGAGAAAAGCGGGCGCACGAGTGAGGCGACGACATTTACTCACGGGACTGCAAAGCAATCATATTTACGTAAAAAAAAAATATTTATGCATTTCGACTCCGAGAAAAGCGAGCGAACGAGCAAGACGACGATGTTGATGCTCGCTCCGGGGCCACTTAGCTATCATACCTCGCTCTGAGAAAAGCGAGATGGGTAAATATTTTTTTACGTAAATATGATCGATCCACGGTCCCACAAGCAAACGCCGTTGCCTCGCTCGTTTTTCTTGAAGTCGAGATGCGTAAATATTTTTTTTTACGACCGAACAGCGAAGCGACGTCGAAAAAATATTTACATAAATTAAAAAAAAATTATAATGCTTTGCTCGACAGTCCAACTGCGAGCAAAGCAAATAAATTAAAAGTGCAAAATCCAAAATTTTAAATAATTTATTTTTTAATATAATATATTTTATTTTTATATTATTAAAAAAATGATTTTCCCCTCCCTCGGCAATTGAATTGCCGAGGGAGGGGGGAGGGTTCAGGCCCCCCACGTGGGGGCCCCCCTCTCCCTAGCAATGGAGGGAGAGGGAGGGGGGCCCGCCCGTGGGCCCCTAGGTCTCCCTCGGACCTAAAACGGTAAATAAAATTTTTTATATATTAATTTTGTAAATATTTATTTTTTTAATATTATTTTGGAAAAAAGCTCGTTATCGATTCGTCACAAATCAGCGACGAATTATTTTCGTCGCAAATATTGTGACAAATAGCGACGAAAATTGAAATTTTATATCGCTAAATTTGCGACGCCGGATTAGCCATGATATTTTTTTGTCTCAATTGCGACGAACTTCGCTTTTTGTCGCTAATTAGCAATCGATATAAGAATTTTTATTTATTCTTTAGCGACAAATTTTGCGGCGAATTGTTTTTAATTTTTTAATCTTCTCTAGCGATGAATTTTGCGACAATCGGGCACGGGGCGCTTTTGAAATTTATGATCGTATGATAAAATAATTTCTTTTAATTTTTTATTTTAATCTAATTAGAAGCTAAATTAATTTCTAAAATTTATAATCACCATTGATTAAGCAAGTAATAAGATCTAAATATTATAATAATATGAAAACAAAATACATTCATATGTTTCAATTACAGGAAACTAAGAGATCTCCGAGTGCTAACCATACAAGTGTACTGTGATAAATCAAGTTACTTCAACATAAGAAAGGGTACATTTCCAGATAAGTATACATTCTCACTTATCTAATACATTTCCAGATAAGTATACATTCTCACTTATCTAATACATTTCCAAATAAGTGAGAATATGGAGGCCGCCGGGTTAACATCTCTAAAACAGTCTAGACTCCATATATCAGCTGCCAACCCATAGCTTCTGTTCTTTAGATTGACGACCTACAGTAACAACCAACAAGGATGGAAAAAAATGAAAAAATATGCACCAAATGCAGCTAATGAAAGTGTGTTGGAATTCCGGCAGTGGAGGGTGCAAACCTCAGGTGCCATCCAAAAAGCAGTTCCTTTGGAGGATTTAGCATCATTCATTTTGGTGGGCTGAATGAATAAACAGGAAAAGTGGATACATCATTTGGGAAAAGTAAAGCACAACACCTATCACTTTGTGCATGTCTATACGTGTGTTTGTCAGGTGCGCACGCATATGAATTTGTAAATGCATCTTTATTGCTCGTGCACCTGTGCATGCATATGAATTTGAGCAAGTGCCTTTGTTGCTCGCGCACGTGCGTGAGAAGAGATACACACACACACCTTTGCCAATCCAAAGTCTGCAAGTTTCACAGGTCCACTCGCTTCAACTAGTATGTTAGCACATTTGATATTCCTACAGAATGAAGGAACTGGAAGCATGAGAAACCAGTATAGCTGCATGTAGGACTAATAAAAGGTTAATATTTTCAGCATTCACATGGTAAAATAATATTGTCTATGCTAGATAATGCTGTACAAGCTCATAGTGTTGCTATGTTATTTGCTGATTATCACAGCAAAACTACTACTCAGAACACCAAATTTTGGTTCAAAGATTTGATAACTCCCTTAAATTCAGAAAAGTATTTGAATACTAAAAGAACTATTATCAAAAGGCACCCAGAGGTGCGCCATGACAGAAAATATATAAGTTTATGTGTTATTTGTTTGGTCAAGTTCTCTGTTCTTATTAAAATCAACCATATATCAGAAATGACAAGTGCGAATCACTAATTTCAAATAGTCAAACTACATGCAAAGTCAAGCATCTTTCTTATAATACCTGTGGACCACATTCTGGTCATGAAGATACTTCAAACCATTTAGAATTTGCCTAGTGTATGCAGAGACTTGGGAATCTCTCAAGTTATATTTGTGATAAAGGGTTGCAAGTGAACCTTTGGTCATGAGCTCAAGAATTATGTAAAGCTTCTTATCATCCCGGAAGAGAAGGAAAGTGGGTTTCCATATAGCAGAAAAAAAAAAAAAAAAAGAATTGTCTTCCAGCTCAGAAGCATTTGGTCTGACGGTAAACCAACATGAATTGCCCTAGTTTGAAACCGTATGCTATCTATCAAAAGGTTACACTGGATGGAGTGCACTAACAGTAACAACTCTAAGCATGTGTTGAATGAAGTCTTGAAAAACAACATGAACTGAAAGTTCTTTCACTTTCAATTGCATCCAACATCAGAGAAATCTATACAGTGGGACAGTGCAAAACTTATACGACGGCGGCAGTTCATGAAAAGAGATCCTCAAACAAACTATGTATTAGGAGAAGGTACGATGCATCCTCAGTCAGCTATTCATGCTCATTATTCACAGATCCAACATTAATTACACCATACTGGACAATGTAACTCTTACTTAACCCTTCGGTCAGCACATATGAGAAGCAACTAACCATTCTCTTCCCAGGTAAACAAACAAATTCCCACTTCAATTCAATAGGGAATAAAAGATAACGAAGAGTGAGTTACCTTTCTTTCTTCGTGTCATCATAGACACCGTCATAGTCAAAGACCGAGGGCCTACTCCAACGCCTTTCTGTGTTGTTCCTCAATCTAGTCAGATAACCAGGGAATAAATGTCCCCGCGAATCAGATACACAAAAAGATGGTAACCACGCGTGTCAAACAAAATATCTCCAGCCTATTTTGCAGTAATGAGCATTCTGAATTTCAGTCTCAAGAAATAGGGAAGTCAGCAATATCATAAGGGAGACTCAGTTGTGCCCATGGTCAAATAGGGATGGTAAAACTACAACCTTTTTGTCTTCATTTCAGGACTATGGCACGCGAAACTCACTTCTCTGAGAGCTCTACCCTTGACAGACTGGGGCGCAATCTCACTCTCGACACCGTCATCATCTCCGTCGCGGAAGCCAGCCAGAAGGGGGAGGGGCGATCGGGTCGGTTGCTTCTTCTGTTGCAAAGGCGGCGCCCTAAGCTGCAAACCATACTTCTTCATCCCTTTCGGGTGTCAGCACGTCTGAATCCTATGGCGACAAAATTGGAGACGACTCATCAAGGTCGGGACAGCCACCGTCGACGAACACGAGAGGAGGAGGCGGAGAAGAAGAAGCGGAAGCGGAAGCAAAAGTAGAGAGAGAACGTCCTCCTTGCCTCCAACTAGGGAAGGTTTGGTCGCGGGATCGGGGCATTCCGAGGAGGAAGGTGGTGCACTTGGAGAGGTGGAATCCCCAGACGACATCAGAGATCCCGTCGTTCGGGAGGATCGGGAATCAGCGGCGCCGAGAGGGGCTAGGGCTCGACGCGACCGAGGAACGCCATGAGGAGCAGACGGATCGAAATTGGAGGATGTCGAAATGCTTGTCGAGGCGTCGCGCGATGAGTTCGAGGAGGTCCTCGTGCATCTGGCTCATCACCTTCCTCATTGAAGAAAGGACAGAGATCAACTGGAGGGAAGTGGGAGAAGCGAGACAGGTGGATGCGAAGGAGAGAGCAGAGGAGGGAACCCGAGATCAAATGCTTAAGAGGGGAAATAAAGCGCGCGGCCAATGTTTTCGACGAAATTTTTTTCAACGCGGCTCCACTTTAGCAATGAAAATACTTCGTCACTAAGTTCATCGCTAATTCAGTGACGAATACGCATATTCGTCGGTAATTAGCGACGAATCAACTTTTTCGTCACTAAATTAGCTACGAAATTATTTTTCGTCGCTAAAAAACTACTTTATTTTTATATTCTAGATGATATGGTCACCATATTATATGTTATTCTCATATATTTTTCAATTTCTTAATTTATTAAATTTTTATTTATTCTATTTATTATTAAATATTTTATTTCTATTTTTATTTTTGAAAAAACTAAAATTCCAAAGAATTCGAATTTGGAATTCTATCATATTCGAAATTTCGTCGCTAAATAAGTAACTAAAAGAAAGATTCATCGCTAAAAGCTAAATTAGCGACGAAAGTTTTCTATGTATCTCTTGATTATTATAACATATGAATGGCATTCTTTTTTTTTTGACCAAAAAATATTTAAAAGAGAAATGGTAGAAAGACTTTGTTCTATCCCTTCTTAATCTTATTGTGGACAGAGTAAGAGCTGAATTCAAGATGATAGATATTGTGAGAACTTGCATCATTTCCTAATTTGAAACGTGACAAAACTAATTGATAGGTTGCATATAAGAGACCAAAACATGAAGAAAAATCGAGGATCGCTGAAAGGATACAGCATATCAACAAGAGGAAGTTTGTAACACGGCCGAAATTGAGGAATATAACATTCTGACGTTACGAGATCCATGTGGAGCAGTGATAGACGTTGATCGAACTGAAATTTGCGACTTATGTTATTTGACTGAAATCCTTATAGTAGAAAGCGATCAATTTGATGAGAATTGGAAGGTTCAGTTGGATTGCGAGACCTTCAAATGGACAAGTACCTACAAAAAAAAAATTTACTTAAGATTCATGAAACTTATGGCAATTGATAGAACAAAATGATGAAATAAACAACAATTTATTCTACGATTACCATAAGACACGAACTTAGCGACGAAATTTTTTGCGACAAATTTAGCGACGACACTCTAAAGTCATTGCTAATTTTGTGGCAAAGATTATTATTAGCGACAAAACTAACGAGCAACGAACAACCCAATGAACCAATCCGAGTGGATCCCAACATTTTTTCTCGTTCCTAATATTAGCTTCGACGAAGATTCAAGAGAGTCGACGAAGCCACTTTCTCGGTTCTTTTTTTATACCGGATTTCCATTCAATGAGATATGGACCGTCGGGTGAGGATATGTGCTTTAACCATTCTTCTCTATGGTGGATTTCACATTCGAATACAACCTTAAGGCTGCGTTTGGTCGTCCGTATAAAATTCGAGATAGGATATGTTTTATCCTATCCCGTGTTTGGTAGGTGATTCGGATAGTATAAGGTAGGATATAGAGGGGATATAGCCCGCATAAAAAAATCCGGGGAGGGGGGTAGGATAAGGCCGGATAGGATTTCTCTCAAAGTAGAAAATCTCAAAACTTCCATTTATGGCTTCGGAGAAAGAAATCAAAAAGGCGCCGGAGGATTCTCTCTCTCTCTCTCTCTCTCTCTCTCTCTCTCTCTCTCCTTCAATCTTCGTATCTCCAATCGCTGAGAAGATTTCTCCAAATTCTTCATTTTTCTCTGATCGGAAACATGAACAAATGACCCTCTCTCTTCTCCGATTTCGAAAAAAGGCGAAAGATACCTCCTCTATATCTCTCTCTATGCTCTTTTGGTTTTTTTTTTAGGTTCGAGTCGATTTTGGTTTGCAGACTTGCTCACGAAGGACTACAGCTCCGATCAGAAGTTTACTCTCGCCAGCGATAGCGAGACTGGACTGGTAATCTATGCTTCGTCTTCTGACTCTATGTGCGTTTCTGTTTTTGTGCTCATTGAAGACGTTGTGGCTGGTTCGGACATCATCAAACGCTGCCATTGCTGTAGGATAAAGATGATGGTTTGTAACGTCTTATCTTTCTTCAACACCACCATGAGAGAGATGAATTGATTCCATGTATAATATTCGGACATCACCAAACGAAGTATAGGATATTTCAAATCCTATCCTATCCTTATCCTATCCGACCTTATCCTAACCGGCAAAAAAATCCGAACGACCAAATGCAGCCTAAGAGTTCATGGGCCCGAAGCCCTCAAATCGGACTTCGACCAGAGCGGTAAGTTGAAAATGCCTTTGTTTTCTTTTTCTTTTTTCTTTTCTTTTTTTGGGTCGATGCTAACCCAGCAATTTAATTAGCAACTTATGTGGCTAAGATTTCATTGTGCCCTTATTATACCCGTGTCTATATTAGTAAAGGGATTTCAACATTTTTCTTTTCTTTTTCTTTTTTTTTGGTCGGACTGTCGACGTTTAATTTTTTGCTTTTTTGGTCAGACTTTTCTTTCCATGTTCAGCAAACCAAACAAATTGCGACGTTCAATTTGTTACTTTTCTTTTATAAGTCATGAGCACATAAATCTTATATAGTTTGGTTTTGATGAATTCGCTAAAAAAAAAAATAGAGAGGCCTTAAAATAAGGAGTGAAAAAGTGAACGTCGTTGGCGACATTGTCACCTCGGATTTGCACAGGCCATCACCACGGGTTGGCCTTGGGAGCAACGAGACTCTATTTTGCTTATGCAGAGAGCTTTTCTATAAATATGGCCACGGCTTCGATGGTTCTATAGAGAGAAATGCTTTATACTGTACATATGCGGTGGCTGCATTTACGAGCCAAAAGTTAGAATCCGTTTTGGTTGCCAAAAAACTTCGTGAAAAAGAAAAATGCTTTCTGGATAATCATTTTCTAGAAAAATTGTTAGTTTTTCATGGCAATTCATAGAAAAAAAATAGTGAAATAAACAACAATTTATACCATAAGACAAAAATAAGAATAGAGAAGGCAGAAGACAGAAGGCAAAAAAGAAAAGAGAAGAGAGCGGATGCAAGACAAGAGAGAGAAGGCAACGGCTAATTAGTGCCGAATTTGGCGAGGACGAAACTTAGCGACGAACATATATTTGCGTCGCTAATTGTCGCTAATTGCCTCGGCTGAAGAACCCGAAGCCCCATAAATTCTATATAACGGATCCTGCAGGCTTTAGTTTCCTTTTCTTTTCATTAATTGCTCTTGGGGCCCACACGCTTTCTTTGTGCGATCAAAAGAGAGCCACACTTTCTCCTTCTCTTTTCAGCGTTGAAGGAGCAATTGATGGAAAGAACTCAAAGAAGAGACCAAGCACGGCAGGAGAAAGCGTGTGTACCTAGAAGAAATCTTTTGTTGATTGCCGCTCGTTAGGACGAAAGTCAATTTTGGTCTTTAAATTCTTACTCGCCGATTAGCGACCAAATACTTTTCTCCTCGCTAATGGCTTGCCAATCAGCGACGAAACAAGACGTCGCTCTATGTTTCGTCGCTATATTCTTACTGCCCAATAAGTGACGAAATACTATATCCCTCGCCAATGGCTTGCCAATCATCGACGATGAATGTAGCATGTCGTCACTAATTAGCAACGAAGGTAATTAGCGACGAATCAGCGTTTCGTCACTAAATATTGGCATTTGCGACAAATGCTTTTTCCATCGCTAATTGATAAGTAGCCAATACGACAAATGATTTTCGTCGCAAAAGTTAATAATAGAATTTGTGATGAAAAATATATTTCGACGCAAAACTGCTTTGTATAAAATTTGCGACGAAAAGCGATGTTCATCGCAAATTATTTTTATTTTTATTTTATTTATTTCGTATTAGAGACAAAACAATATTTTGTCACAAATTTAGCGACGAAATTTGTGACATTTTGTTTTTTTTATTTCTATCATATCAGCGATGAATATATCCTTTCGTCGCTAAATTAGCGACGTAAATTAGGATTCGTCGCTAGTTTAATATTTTCTTTGTTGTTTTTATTCTTAGTGCTATTTTTGCAACAAAAATAACCGGCGACGAACGGTTAAATTCGTTGCTAAATTGTAAGATATGATTTTGCTATGAATTGTAGTTTCGTCGCAAAAATGATAGTGACGAATACACTTTTCATGGCCTGTATTCGTCACTAATTTGCGACGCAACTCTCTTTGTGGCTAGTTTCGCTGCAAATTAGCGACGAAACTTTTTCCACTGCAATGTTCGTCACAAATTAGCTAAGAAATATTTTTCATGGGTATTTTCATCGTAAATTAGCGCCAAATTTGTTTTCGTTGCTAATTTCGTCGCAAAGTAGCCACGAAAAGGATTTTCATCGCTAAGTAGCCACGAATTATGTTTCGTCACTAATTTTGTCGCAAATTAGGGACAAATATTTTCGTCGCTAATAGCGACGAATTTTATTTTTCGTCGCTAATTTCTTGGAAAATTAGCGAACAAAATTAGCGAACAAATTAGCGAACAATTTTTTTTTCGTTTAACGGGCCAGTTTAAGAGCATCCAAATAGCCAATTGTTTATAGAGGTGCAAATCAAGGTGTGGGTAGTACTTTCAGCTTTGAGCTGAATGTGGCCCGAGAGAAAAAAAATTGAAAAGACACTAAAAAATGGACCTCCTACTTCAATACATTAGATTAGAACATTCATACAAGCCAATATATTATTTGAAAGGCTCAGGTTTAGGCCGCCTAAGTACGGAATGTACTAAGGTCGAACTTAATAATTCTTGATTTTAGAATCTTATCTGAATTTTATTAAATTGTTTTACATTGCAAATGTCAACACATTGAATGTTAAATTTGATGATGCGAGAAATGTAATCTAACTTGTGTGTTTAATCCCTTCACACATGTCTGTTAGCATTCAAACGTAATTGTTTTTTTTTTTTCTCTCTCTCTCTCTATCTTGTGCTTATAGCTTGATTACATAGCTAATCACTCCATCAAGTGCATGGTTAGTGATTTATTAAGGCCTGCTTAGCTCTCGGAGAATCCTCATTCGAACCTGAATACGATTTATTTTGAATGACCAAATCCTTCTCTTTCCCAGAAAATTAACACCATTTCTAGTACCAAAAATAAAACATGGAATCAACGAGCAGAGCCATAGGACGGTCAAACGAGGAAAAACTGAGGAACTTGCTTTGTGGGTTCGACTTGACTCAGTAAAGTTTTTTTTTTTTTTTTTTGCTAGAAACTCAGTAAAGTTCCTTACGGACTTATTTCACCGACAAAGCACCGTGAAAAGGCCAAGTCAAGTCAATTTGTGATTATGACAGGCGGTGGAGAGGAGAGTCACGTTACTTGTCTGTAAAAAAGAATTTGGATCGTCTGACCTTGGGAGGAAGGTTAGGCATAACTTTCCGTTGATTTCAACCGTTCATTTGCATCCGACAGTCCAAAGAGTGCCACATCATCCGAAGTGGGGATGCCAAATTTTGAGCGGGACTTTCATCTTGAAACCTGCGTTTCCTTTTCAAATTGTCTTTCATCTTGAAACCTGCGTTTCCTTTTCAAATTGTCTCTCCCTCACGCATACACTCTCTCTCTCTTCCTTTTTGAAACTTGTATTTTTTTTCCCTCTCCTCACCTTTTCAAATTGTCTGTATTTTTTCTCTCCCTCACGCATACTCTCTCTCTCTCTCTCTTCCTTTTTGAAACCTGTATTTTTTTCTCTCTCCTCACGCATACACTCTCTCTCTCGCTCAAAGATGTTAAGCACAGAAGATGAAAAATGCTGATCCATCGACTGTCCCCAGTGGCCGACTCCTCCTAGTACTGCCTCCTCCGCTCCGAGCCCAAGGCCGTGTGGGGCGGAGTCCTTCAGTGTGGCCGCCGCCAAGTAGGGGTGTCAACGGGTCGGGTCGGGTCTTCATTATACCCGACCCGACCCGAAACACAAAATGCTTTGATCGGCCCGACCTGAAACAAGACCAAACAGAACATGACCCGAAAAATCGGGTCGGGCCTTTTCGGGTCGGGTATCTTGTTTCAGTCTTCTCTTTTTTTTTTTTTTGGGGGGAGCTTAACTCCATCGAACTGTAAATGAAAATCAAAATACTTGTAACATCCCATTAACAAAATTTCGAAATTGTCACTTATGATCTGGAAAGAAGTAAACATGCAGTGAGCACAACGCAAAATTGCTAATAAAGTCCTTTGGTTAAAAAGAGGAAGAAGCAAAAGAAGGGTCGGCACTGATGAGTGTGCAAAGCATACTGCATACATCCAGAAAATTGCAAACTGACTTGTACACAAATTGAGATCAACCCTTGTATGCCCCCACTCCTCTTACTGTCGACCTATGATGCATAACACATATAGAGCAAACAAATAGCTTGTCAGAGATTATTAAGCATGGCCAACATAATTGAGATTACAGCAGTTAAATTGGCTCCGGACAGCAGCTAAATTCACACCAAATCACAAGGACTTCGTATGCCAAACTTCAGCACAAACGGCTCAGTTTTGCTTCTGATCTAAATTCCAAAGTTCCCAAATCGGGATATATCTGAATGGAATTTAGGAATAAGTCTTTACAAGGTGGGTGATACAAAAACCGTCAAACATAAAATGGAAAAAAAAAATGGGTCTATTCTAGGGATGTTACCCCGAGAAGGAAACTCCATTTTTTAAATACCAGCTACAAAAGGACCTTAAATTGCAGAGGACCTCAATATCGCTCCCGACAAGATCATACAAAAACCATTAAGCTACAAGACACCATACACAAAATTTCCTGAAAAAGAACACAGAAAGCAAACTTTATCATTTCAGAACCTCGTAATTTAGCTGAAAATCGAGTCAAATACACGATCGCACTCATTATATTAAACCGAGTAAGGGAAGAATGCCATCGATTCGAGGAATGCATGAGACATCCAACTTCATCAATCATCAAGAGATGCCAAGTTCGGCTCCATGGTCGAATTTGAAGACTCTGCAATAAATTCATGATCCAAGTGAATTCTAATAGACAAGAATATACATATTAAAACAATCATATTTTCTCACCTGCATCAAGATTTTCAAGTTCTTCCAAGCCCTCCTCAATCGAAAATGTAAGTGGTGTGGATCGTAGCCAGTCCTGACCACATACAAGAGCCTTTACCATGCTTGGGCTCAAGGAACTACGAAAGGCATCAAGTACATGACCCCCTGTGCTGAATGCGGCCTCTGATGCTACAGTCGCAATGGGTACGGCCAAAATATCTCGAGCAATGGAAGAGAGGATATGATATCTCGACGAGTTTACTTTCCACCAAGTTAAGATACCAAAGTCAGGGTTATAGCACTCACATGCTTCCTCCAAATACTTATCCAATTCAGATTGCTCTTTCAAAATTTGTTGTCCCGTTTTGCGAAGATACTTTGTAGTCATAAAGTTAGCACCAATCACAGGAGACTTTGACACACTTACTGTCCTTGTACCCTTTAATTTCAAGTTGCCTTGGGGCCATTTACCTATACGGTATTGCTCATACAACGATGCCGGAAATGATGTTACTTTATCATGTAAAATTGTTGCCCCCTTGCTTTCATAAACATCATTAATCAGCCATTTCACATATTCCCACTTATGTCGAGGGTCAAATATACAAGCTATAAACAAAGTAAGATTGATGTTGTTCACATTGCCAAAGTATGTCGAATTTTATCTTCATCTTTTTGGCCATTTCCTGCAAACTTTTATCCCGATTCTCAATATATTCATTAATCATCCCATAAATTCCAAAGACATCATTCGCCAAATCATTACTTGTGACATAAGAAGAGCCTGAAACTTTTTAAGAAAGGAAGAACCTGACGGGCATACTCTCAATCATCACTAGTAGGCAACCCTTTCCCCTTGGCCAGTTCTTCTCCAAATTTGTTATCTCGAATTTCTAATGAGAAAAAAGCTTTTTCAAACTTCAAAGCTGATTCCAACATCATATACATCGAGTTCCAACGAGTCTCCACATCCAAACATACAAGACTCTTGGACTCAATATTTTCTCGTTCAATACAAGCCTTAAACCGACTTAACCTTGCAGGAGAAGATCTCACATAACGTATAGCTGAACGTATTCTAACAACGAAATCTTCTCTGTCTTTCAACCCTTCTCTCACGATTAAACTCAATACATGAGCACAACATCTCATGTGGAGCAGCTCACCTCTCAATACCAGAGAGTTATGTAAGTTAAATCTCCTTTTCGAGTATTGAATTCCTAGATCATTTGAGCTTGCATTATCTACAGTGATAGAAAAAATACTTTGAATCCCCCAATCACTCGAGCACTCTTCAACCGCCTTTCCTATTATCTCGCCGGAATGACCCGAGATTTCACAAAAATTTAAGATCTTTTTCTGCAGCTTCCAATCAGCATCAACAAAATGTGCAGTGAGACACATGTAATTCATGTTTTGACAAGAGGTCCACGTATCGGTCGTCAAACAAACTCTAGGACATGCGTCGGCAAAATATTTGATCAGTTTACTTTTTTCCTCCATGTATAAATCATAATAATCACTCCTCAAGGTGTTACGCGAGGGGATTAAGAATTTTGGCTGGATTCGATTCACAAACCGCCGAAAATTTTCATGTTCTACGAGCTTAAAAGATAATTCAGCAAGAATAAACATGATTGTGAGCTCTTTCCTACTAGCATCTTGGTCAAATTTCCATAGACCGGACGAACTACCAACCCCAAGTTGACGTGAGGCACCTTTTTGCCTCTTCTCGACGCCCGCATATGGGTATTCCTTATATCTAGCCAAATGATGATGCATCGAACTAGTCCCTTGAGTACTAGAACAACCAATTTGAGTCTCGCAGTATAAACATTCAGCCTTTTCTAAGCTCTTGTCTTCACATGGAATCCTTTTAAAGTGATCCCACATAGCGGATCTCCTCTTTCTACTTCTGATTTTAGGATCCGTAGATGAAGACATCTAATGCACAAAAAAAAAAGTGATAAAAACAACTATATGCAGGTTAATAATCTTAGTAGAATTGTAGTCACATATACCAGCACAATACTTTGGACTAAACAAAGGGAAAACACTTACACAAGTTGAAGATTTGAAGCTGCTAGACTATCTGGAATGAAACCCACAAGCTGATTATTGGATAAGTCCCTGCAAAATGCAATTAACAAAAGATAAGTGTGTTTACTTATATGTCTATTAATTTGATAATAGACATATAAGTCTGCAGCACTCCTGAATAATGAATTTGATGCATCAAGTCTGCCAACCTATATAGAAGCATGATTTAGAGTGACCAAAACCTCAGGATCTTGAATCCAACAGGCAAAGAGAAAAAAAAAACAAAAGATGAAAATGTCAAGATTAATCCTCAAAAAGGGTGTCACAGAAGTCCCAGATTCATGGCACAATTTGGCAGATTTATGCACTACTCTCCATCTATACAAGTGGCTTTGCTATAACATAAGGAGTTCCTGGCTTCAAGAAATTCAGTATCCACCTCTCTGAAATTTACTCCATGAGAATTATTAATCTCAGGCTATCAATCTTGCTAAAAAAAAATCTTGATTACATGGCACAACATTATTGAGTTTCATCAACCCATGGATCTTGATTTTAAGACCCTAGCACCACTAAGTATAGCTGACTTGGCTACTGTGCTGTACATATGCTCGTCTTCCTGCTGGATACATTCATCTACGTTGATTTGAGAAAGCACATGTGTCCTAATTAAACACTGAGCACTCAAATTCACAACAAAAGGGTGATCAACATAGAAAGCAAACCTCTACAGTAAACTCCTTCTCAACAGATTTTCCAGCATCAGCTTCTTGCTCTGCTGCAACTTTTCATCTAGCAATTTCTTCTTCAACAGTAGCAATATCCATCATAAGCCCTTCGATCTATGGAAGAAAATTATTCAGTTATCATTCAATATAGTACCATTTTACTCACAACATTGCCTAAGATAAGAATGAGAAGTTCGGTAATTGACATAAGGGCAGAATACACAAGTAGTGCCTCAAAGTAAAAACAAACAACTCACACTTTCATTTGCCACTCTCTCCTTCTCTTCAAGTTCCTCAATCTGATGCTTTCTAAGGTTGAGCTCCTTTGCCTGTGCCTCAATATGCTCCTTAAGTAAACTCGACTCTGCCCTTCATCCAGCAAAGCAATACACAAAAAAGAATAGTACTAGATCAGTACCTTGTGTCAAAAAATTACCTCTTCTGCAAGTCTATCACCCCCTCCCTCGTGTGTCTGACCTACCTAGAAAGCTAAACGAACAGGAAGAACAACAATAGCATAGAGATCCCAAACTTAAGGACTGAATTAATATTCACAAAACACCAGAAAAATTCATAATCAAATTAAGTACTCTAGGTAAGATTGCACTGTCTGCACCACCGCCAGGTATGGTAAATGAATGTACCTTAGTTCCTCCACAGAATGTCGAAATTCCACCATCTCAAGCTGGGAATCCTTAACAATATTCTAAACTGTAAGTACTAAGTAGATCATCCTTTTATTGCGTAGATCTTCATAGTCCTAGATACGATTCCAAAGATTAGCAACGTAGACAGAAACTGGATGCCTTAACAAACCCCCCTTCATGAAACAACAGTTCCAAATCAGATGGAGAATAAAGTACAGTATCTACATGCTGCGTGTGGAGAGAGATAAGAACTCACGCAATCGTGTCATCTTAAAAGAAAAGTAAGGTTTTACAAACGAGCTCATTTACAAAAGTGACGTCTCAATAGTCCAAATACAACCAATAGATCAAATTTTGATCGCCCTTTCACACAGAATAGACAGACAGAAATCTCGGAAGATAATCTAGCACCCCAGAACTCACAAGGCCAAAATCATTTAACAAAAGCACATCACAGAGCTGTAGTATATACCACTACAATAATTTTACCTATTTTGTCTTCCAAAGCAGCTTCTGCTCCTTCCGAACAAACCGATTTCGGCTTTAGGTAAAAAGTTAAAAAAGAGTCCTGAATTAACAAAGAGAAACCTCATATGAAAGACATAATCAGAAATATACGCCGCACTAACCAAAGATAGAATGACGCAAGGCAATCTGGAGGAGGAGAAGAACAAGTACAGGAGGATGACTCCGATTTCGCCGAGGAAGATGACGACGCCGAAGTCGAGTCGCATCGTCAGCAAGAAATCAAGCCTTTCAATACCCAGAAGCCCGACGGAGTGACTAGCGCCAGCAGAGATGAGAAGCACGCACCGAACGGGAGCACTGACCTCGCCATTGCCGACACTAACCAAATCCACCTCTAATCAGAATGGATCTAAAAATATTCACACACGGAAAGGGGGCGAACAAGACTCACCAAGTTTCGCCGGACAATCAGACAGAGGGGAATGGCGACTGGGTTGGTCCGCGATTGCGGCTGCTCCAGAGTGCGGCTGGGTCGTGCGAGCGAGAAAGAAGACCTCGACTCTCGCCGATGGAAGAAGAAGAAGAAGCTGCGCAACGTTCTTTCCTTCGTGTGTTTTCTTTAGGGTTTTTTTGCTTGTTTGCCATTTGGGCCGCGAGGTTGGGCTTGACATCTTGTTTAAGTCTTCTCATCTTGTTTTCGTGTTTGGGCTTTGTGTTACCCAAACACAAAACAATTTAAAAACGATACCCGATTAATTTATTAGTACCCAAAACAATTTGAAGCCTGACCCAATAAGCTAGGACGGGTCGGGTCGGGTCTTGTTTCGGCTCGGGTATCTTGTTTTGTTTGGACACCCCTAGCCAAGATGCGGTGGTGCCGGAGGGGCACGCGCCGGTGTACGTGGGGAAGGAGATGGAGAGGTTCGTGGTGAGCGCAGAGATGCTAAACCACCCGGTGTTCATAATCTCTATGGATTTGAGAGACAACAGAAGCAACGTCCCCTCTTGGCTTCAGGTGTGTGAAAATGTCATGTTCTTGAAGTTTTTATGTTCTGGGTTTGTGAAAATGTATTCTGTTTTGGCTTACTTTTAGGAAAAAAAAAGTTGACAGCTCTGACATTCCCGGTCTTGACCCAAATGGAACGTCAAAGAAACTCGAAAATTTTCCCCCACAAAGTCCACTATTTTGGAAGTTTCTTTTTCATGTCGGGTCTTCTCATGAAGTGAACATAGAGAGTTGGACAAATTGGGCTAACGTTGTTATGGTCAACTTTTCGTGTTATCAGGAGAGCGAGTTCTTCTCCAAGAACGGCTACCCAAAACCTCAATTCCCCGATGGCTGGAAGGGCAATGCCGGGCTATATGCAGTTGGGTTCACGAGGAGAGGGCTGTCTGGTGCATCCTCTGATGCCATCAGGATTGCTCAGGACATCGGCAAGATCGGGAAGGTGGAGACCAGGCAGAAACAGAGGACCACTGCTTGCCACAGGAGATGCATCTCCCAGTTCTAAGATTGGCATATCCAAATCCGTAAAAGATTGGCATCATTGGCTTTTGTTTCTTTTTTTTTTTTTTTAGGTTTCTTTTTTCTTCCCTTCTCTTTCTCTCTCTCTTTCGGACAAGCCTTGACTTAGCTAGTGGCTAGTGCTACATCAGAGATCCAGCCATAACCTAATAAAATTGCCGGGACAAGACTTCCTATCAACAACTTGGTGAAGTTCAACAACCGATGAAGGTAATGCACAAGAAATAGTGTCGACTGCGAAGTCTATATATATGGTGGATGAGTGGGTCATTGAGCACCATGAAACATGTCATGCCTCAACCATCCATCGAATGGACAAATAATCTTGTGCCATGCAAACAAGTCACAAAATCAAATAGTCTAGGGGAAGTTCAAGAGCAACTTCTTGTGGTGTGTGAAATAGGCCTCATTCTTCAACGAGCCTCCCGCTGACACACAAAAACACATATATGCGTGTGCCTAAGTTTTCAAAATGGAACAGTGGCTTCCCCAACTCCAGTTCTCCCCCTTAAATGATCTGAATAGATTTATTTCTTGCAATAAGAATCAATTCTTATTATGGACCTCCTGCTTCAAAACAACAGATTAAAACATTCTTACAAGCCAATGCCCTGTGTACCTTTGACTCGAAAGGGTCGAGTTTAGGTCGCCTGAGTATGGAATGCACGAAAAAGCTGTGCTAGGGTTTCCTCCCCCTTCCCCCTTCCCTCGGAAAAACAGCCATGAATGTGCCTTTGAGGGATCTCTCTCCCTCTCTCACTCTCTTCCAACTTTCTTTTGTTGTTTTCTTCTTCCCTATTTGAAGCTTTCATTTTTGTCTACGTGAATAAATTTCTATAGTTGATCTTAAGTGAACCTAGAGGTTAGTTCGGTCACCCGTCAAGTCGACAGCCGTCAAGGAGGCTATTCATGACATAGCTCCATAACTTCTTCAAAATTAGGCCATTCTTCTTCCCAGTTTAGATTTAGATCAAGTTTTGAAGATTTCACTCTCTTAAACTAGATCTAGAGATAGATCTAGGAGTTTTTAATATGTAGGAGATTTGTGTTTTTTCACCATATTCATGTTCGTGTCTCTGCACAGCGATGGTGATGAGGATATTGAACATAGACGTACACCGCAAGCCATTGCATACGAAGTGAGAGATCTTGAAATATTCTCATTATTGATTCTAGCTAATACTATGGGCTGCCGAAGTTTTACAATTTGCTTTGGAGGGATGAGAGCGTGCTTTTAGATGCAGATTGTACCTTGTTATTTGCTTTATGGCTTTTGTTTTGTTTAGAAGTGTTAACCAGAGAGATTTCGAGAAAGAAAACATATTCCTATATTTTCTATATATTTTTTTTCATATCTTTAACAATGACCTAGAGGTATATATATACATATAAAGGAAAGAATCCTAAAAAATGTATTCTCTAATCTAGCTAATTACAATCCATACATATCTTCTACGATTACAATATCTTTTACAGTTCATTCTAACAAGAAGTTGTTTGAAATTTGGTAGAGTTAAAAAATGTAACTCTCAAACTATTATTATGATATGAATGTGATCTTTCTTTCCAAAAAAAAAAAGTACAAAATTCATGGACCTCGAACTTAATAATACTTGATATGCAAAACTTCTCTAAACTTTATCAAATTGTTTTACATTGCAGATGTCAACACATCGCATGTTAAATTTGATGATGCGAGAAATGTAACCTAACTCGATCGTTTAATCCCCTCACACATGCTGTTAGGATTCCAAATAGAATTGGCTTTTTTTTTCCTCTCTATATCTTGTGCTAATAGCTTGATTACATCACTAATCACTTGATCAAGTGCCTGCTTTGGTCTCGGAGAATCCTCATTCGAAGCTGAATACGATTTATTTTAATTGACCGAACACTTCTCTTTCCTGGAAAATAAAAACCATTTCCAGTACCAAAAATGAAAAAAATAAAACAAAACAAAACAAAACAAAAAATTCAACTCAGTGAGCGGAGCCAAAGGATAGTCAAACGAGGAAAAGCAGAGGAACTTGCTACACGAGTTCGACCTTGACTCAGTAAAGTTCCACGTGCTCACTCCACCGACGAAGGACCGTGAAAAGGCCAAGTCAAGTTAACTTTTGATCGAGTCCAAAAAAAAACAAAAAAAAAAGTTAAAAGTTAACTTTCAATTATGACGAGTCGAGAAAGGAGAATCACGTGTTCACATGGCTTGTGGGTAAACATTGGTTTTTGTTTTTGTTTTTTCCTTCTCTCAGACAAGCCTAGGCTTAGCGTTACGGACCCGGATCCCCTAGTGGGCCCCATTGTGAGTGGGGTGGAGATCACCCTGCCCAAGAAAAAAATAGGCAGGGGATCCACGCCCCATGGTAGGAAATTCCCGGATCCGGATCTCCTGCCTAGCCGAAAGATAGGCATGGGTACCCCTGATGTGATCGTGGCCGTCCATTCAATCACGGACCCCCACTATAACATCAAATTTCACGGACGGCCAATTTTTTTTGTCACTTAGGTCAAATCAATCACAGTCATCCGTTCAATCAACGGACGGCTGTGATGCGTCCGGCACCCCTGCCTGTCTTTCGGCTAGGCAGGGGATCCGCGTCCAAAATCCCCACCCTTCATTTGGGTGGACCCCCCATGTGAAGGGTGGGGACTTCAATGATCCCTACCATTATGGTAGGGGATCGAAATCCCACATCAGAGATCCAGCCATGACCTAATAAAAATTGCTGGGACAAGACATGCTAACAACTTGGTGAAGTTCAATCACCCATAAGGGTAATCCATGAAGCACCACGTATCGGTGTCAGCACACGTGTCGAATACGGACACGCATCCGACACGCTTGGACATACAGTCAACGCATGTCCGAAATTCGATGCGCGGTCAACACTAAGGACACGCCTCGACACGCGTGCGGGTGTCTATTAAAAAAAATAAGTTTGCCAAGCTAACACTAGGAAGCCCTTAATAGCAAGCTATTAGGAAGGGCCTTTTCTATAAAAATAATAATAACAATAATAATATTATTTATACTACACTTTAACTTAGCCAAATAGCCAAGAAAAGTAAGCAGCCACATGCCATCCTTGGCATTTTAAAAATCCATCATACTTGCTATCCTTACTAAATAGCCAATATGAGACTCTTTCTTTCAACTTGCAAACCCTCGAGATGTCATTCCTAACTTCTTAAAGATACTTCATGTTTGTCTCTCTTTTTCAAGATCAATGTGGGACTCATGAATCTCCTTTTTTTTTTTTGCTTATTATTCCGATTATTCGCTTAGTTTCATGTCATTTACTCTTCCTAAAGAGACGGATGATATAGCAAAGAAGCCGTGTGAATCTGCATAGGCATTGCTCGTGAGCGCGAACCAAAGGTCCCTTGACAATTTGTTGTCATTCCCATATTCCTTACTCATCTCTCACTTCTTCGTTGGCAAGCACACATGGGTTTCTGCTCAATTCAACTTGAACCAATGAATTGCTCTCTTTATTGGCTGAGAAAAGCATCAAGAGTTCGAAAACTATATTGTACACATAAATCTAAAACATGGCAAGCACATCTAATGTGAAAAAATTGTTGGGATTTTGTTGTGAAATCCCTTAAGAAGTGAATGAGCAAAGAAGGATGGAGAGTCCCACATAGAATAAAGAGTAGATGGTGGATGGGTTTAAATATTGGAACCTCACAAATGGGTTTGGGCCCCAAGGGGCACCGCACTTTTGTGGACGGGGGAGGACCTACGCAAAGCTAGGTCGGCCCACGCGCGCGCGCCGCCGCCGCCTGCCTGCCGGCTCGGTACAGTTCGGGCCGGGCCGGGGTCCGCGCGTTTAATTATTTTTTACACCATTTTTTTTATTTAATATTACTCTTTTTAAATTGAAGGGACACAATTTTCGCCGGTGTCCTTTGAAGAAGTACCGCTTCAGAGGAACGCGATCCGTTCTATCCTAGGAGACAATTGTCCAAGGTCCTCGGGTACTGATTGAGGGGGCAAATTTGTCTTAAGGACACAGCGACTTTTCGTTGGGCTCGGATCAACATACTGCTACTCGTTTGCATTGGCTACAGGTTAGTCTTTATCTTACAACTCTGTTTACACGAACTTATTGTTAACAATCTTAAGACAAATTTTCTCTTCTTTTTGATCGTTTGACGATCCTCGTACTTAGTTCGTGTGGTTTTATCGTAGTAAGTATTCTGTAGCATTGAAACAGAATTGACGCAGTCATTTGAAGTTCCACAATATTCTGTTTCGCATATCACGTCTTGCCTACTCTGATAATTTTTGTGTGGTAATTTATTTCTATAAAATATATATTACTGCACCTTGTATAGTTGATTGTGCGTCATTACAAGTATTTGATTTTACTTGTACGTTGCTACTAGTATTCTGTTTATAATCTTGTTAATTGTTAAAATTCTGATTTTGCAATAGAAATGGCTTCAACTTCAACTCCTATTACTCCGATTAATCCTATTCCGAATCATGGAGAAAAACCAGAAAAGTTCAATGGGTCTGATTTCAAGAGATGGCAACAGAAGATGTTGTTCTATCTCACGACCTTGAACTTGGCAAGATTCCTCAATGAGGATGGTCCTAAGTTGGACGTTGGAGAGACAAACAAAGAAAAAGTTGCTGCTGTGGATGCATGGAAGCATTCTGACTTCCTGTGTCGCAACTATGTCCTCAATGATCTGGACAATACCCTTTATAACGTCTATAGTCCGCTGAAAACGGCTAAAGAATTATGGGATAGTCTAGACAAAAAGTACAAAACAGAAGATGCTGGATTGAAGAAATTCATTGTCGGCAAATTTCTGGATTTTAAGATGGTCGATTCTAAAACTATCTTAAGTCAAATTCAAGAGCTTCAAGTGATCCTGCATGATATTCATGCTGAAAGAATGACACTGAGTGAGTTATTTCAAGTGGCTGCATTCATTGAAAAACTGCCGCCGTCTTGGAGAGATTTCAAAAATTATCTCAAACACAAGAGAAAGGAGTTGTCACTTGAAGACTTGATTGTTCGAATGAGGATTGAGGAAGATAATAGGCTTTCTGAGAAGAAAGTTGCAAGAATCTAGAAGTCTCAAAGGCAAATGTTGTTGAAGAAGGAACGAAACCCAACAAGAAGAGAAAAATACCTAGCAAGTCTGGAGAGAGATTCACCCAAGGCCAGAAGAAGTTCGTTGGCAAGTGCTTCAACTGTGGAAAGTCTGGACATCGAGCCAAAGACTGCAGAGCCAAGAAAAGACAGAAAACTCAGGCCAACATGGTGGAACGAATTTCCAATGGTGTTGAAGATATCAATCTTACTGCCATGATATCTTAATGCAACATGGTGGGAAACCCCAAGGAGTGGTGGATTGATACTGGAGCAACTCGTCATATCTGTGCAAACAGATCGATGTTCTCGTCCTACACTACTGTGGGGGTGATGAAAAACTCTATATGGGTAATTCATCAACCTCTAAGGTTGAAGGTGTTGGAAAGATTGCTCTGAAGATGACATCTGGCAAAATCGTGACACTAAATAATGTTCTGCATGTACCAGATGTTCGCAAGAATCTAGTGTCCGGATCTCTCCTGAGCAAGAATGGCTTCAAGTTGGTTTTTGTATCTGACAAATTTGTACTCTCCAAAAATGAGATGTATGTAGGAAAATGTTATCTGAGTGATGGTTTGTTCAAGATGAATGTAATGACTGTTGTATCCAAGGATGATATGAATAAAATTGCTTCTACCTATGTGTCGCGACCCGTCCGAAATCAACGGACGCGGCTAATGGATTAACGATCGCGGCCCCCACCCTGAAATGTGGATCGCGGGCCTTAGATCGGCGCGGGCCCTCCCAGGCCCATACCAAATCGCGGCGGGAGTATATCTTTAAAGATTCGACGATAAGAGTCGATCGCTTCCGACCTTAGTGTGGTCGTGGTGGCATGTGCAACTTGTGCATGCATTTGGAGTCGCCACCGTCGGTTCTCTTGGAGGGTAGACCGGAAACCTTACTGACCGATTGGGAGAGATCGATCAGTTCTGCGGAACCAGAGATTTTGAGTTCGGGGACTTGGTTACGTCGGTGTCATTACCAACGCCCTTTCGGTACCTAACGTGAGTGATTTTCCTAACTAAGAGTTCATGCAGGCGCAATTTTGGGTGAGATAGGTTTGATTCAGGGTTTCATGCAGATTGGAAGACTATTCCTATCAATCACAATCAATTTTAATGAAGGCGCAATCAAGTGCATAAATAAATCATGTCAATGCATATCAATTCACATCAAATGGCCTCCTAGTATAGCCATTTAGTGGACTTGAGCCGATTAAAAAGTTGATTGATTCTTCTAACCTAATTTTATGCAGATGCTCTCGAAAGTGAGGTGTATATGCTAACGAATGTGTTAGATGTTTTTGTAGACGGGAGAAATAAGGGGTGAAGTGCTTGTTAACTTTGTTTTATGCAGGCAGGAGTTTTGGATGTATGATTGTGTGGATGTTTATATTGAAGCGGTGATTGTTAAATAAAATGCATGTCTATTGCTTTAGCACGACACAATGAATACACACAATTGCGCCTAAAACCCCGGGCGCCCTCTTTAGGAACACAATAGAAGGAATTGAAAATGGAATCTCCGTGAGGAAAAACATGGGGTAATCCACTTTTCAATTCCGCTCACTTCGAACTATGGATTGAGTCCCAATGCAACGATAGTTGTGCAATGGAATCGGCTCTTCCCAGAATTCGAGGTGAGAACCTTGGCTTTAGGTACCAAGCCCTATCTTTTGATTTTTAGGAGTTTTCCCTCACTTGTCTCATGCGTTTGTCTATGGAAGGTTAGTATACCTAACACTGCTAAAAATACAGAGAAGCTTGATTTTCTCTTAAGTTTGGTTGGTAAGACTTTTCTATCCCTCGAACTTGTTACAGCTCTTAATCATTATATTCATTGCATAATTCCGGTGATTGGATTAAATGCCATTTTGAGGATAGATAGTTGTGTTTTCCTCCCAATGTTCTTGATGGAAGATGAAGATGGTGTCATCCCATTACGAGCGCCAAGTGGACAAGAAGAGCCTGCTATGGACATCATTAAGGTATCATCTAATGAAGATGACGATTTGGAATAGGTGATCCTGAAGTCACGTCTCAAAGATCGAAACTGGGGCATCTCTAAGTATTAAGATCACATTCCTTTGTTTTAATTTTCATTTCTAGCCTTATTGTATAGGATTTATTTTGCTGAGATCCTCTCTATCTGATCCCTTAGATTGATTGTATTAGGGATCTATTTGTGTTTATATACATTCAGATTGAAATTTGTTGTATTTCTATTGACTTGTCATTGGAATGTGATAGTGGCATTTCTTCTAATCACTCGAATACTCCAAAATCAATTTTATAATTCCTTTGGATGAAATTGAAATTGGAAGTCTTATACAACCTTTTGGCCGTATAGGGCAATACAATCCCAATTTCGCCAGAAGGAACTATAAACTTGAATTGGTTCATGCATGTTTTGCATCATTGGTAATCCACAATAATTGATCAAGAGTATTCGTGTTTTTCAAATTTAATGAAAAGATAGATATCCAAATTACTCTCGTTCTTAGCAAACGGCTTTAATTTGGATACCGTATCTTCAATTGAATTTAAAACACATCGTAATTGTGTACTTTTGAACATTCCATTGATTTTCTTGGAATTGATCAAGGCGATTATCGTGAATTACATTCCTTTCAATGATATGCTTTCCTTTGAGGAATATTGATAAAAGCTTTTGCACAAGGCCAAAACCCTTGTAAATGCTCTTATCCCTATTAATCACAAGTAAGCATAAAATTGAAAGGATTTATGCTTTATTTTTCAAATTCTTTCTTTTGATTCTGCCTTTTCATTTGAAACAGGTTAAAAACAAGTAGAGAATAGAAGTCTTTTTGTGGATAATCGCGGTGGGAGGTTCCTTTATCCGATCATAAGCAAGATTAAAAAATCAAGATGTACACGCTCGAATCATCAATGTCAAAGCGCAGCTTGCCTAGGTTGAGTGGTCAGGTGTTCGAGAAAGTCAGCCATACAGAAGTTGAGACACACACATTAGAGCTTTCATTCATTTCGCTCAATCGAAGGACCTTAAAAGCAGATCATACAAATCATCGGGGTGGAAACATAAAACCGCAATGAGCCCTAATTAGCATCACAAAGGAACCAAGTTGGCCCTCCATATTATTGATGCTTTGCTTATACTCACCACCTCGAGACTCGAGATCTGCAAGCTTAAGAAGAAGGCGTTTACATTCCCCTTTAAGCTCGGCAACCTTGGTCCCGTGATCTTCGGCGACTATTTCCAGGTCCCGAACTAGTCCTCTCCCATGGGCTATATCCGCGGTAATGCTGTCAAGCCTTTCTTCCTGCCACTCACATTGAAACTTCAACACGACATTACGACGGTCGTGCTCATAGGTGGTCAGGGATAAGGCCAAGCGCTCCACCAAATTTCCCCTCTCGCGAAGCAACATCGAGACTCGCTTGTTGGCGAACTCAACAGCCTTTCTGTGACTATCGGCCACAAGGTTGGCCAACACCAAGCAGTTGGACCGATCCTCATAGCGAGCTCGCAAAACGTGAGCCACGGTAGCTTTTCGATGAGCGACACGGTAAGTCTCTAAAAAGTTTATAAAGAGGGTTGGGAAGATTCTATATTCCCTCTCTAAATTAGTGCCCTCGATGGAGGTGGTGTCTATTTCCACGAGCAAAATGCGGATTTCATCTTCAGTTTCTGGGTGATCGGCTATATGAGCATAGCCTCGACCGAGGAGGTTATAGAGTTTTTCCCACTGGGCCAAAATTTCGGCCGAGAAAGCGCGAATAGGAGAGGAGGTCATTTTCGTTGGAGTGAGGGAGAAGAAGATGGGTGTGGTAAAGTGATTAAAATAAGAAAAGGCAATTATGTAAGAGTGTTAATCTTCTCTGCATTAACTCCTCATTTTATAGCAACTCGAGAATGAAGAAAGGCACATCAATAATGCTCGTGGAGCCAAGTTAATTGGGTAAAACAGTGGTGGCTCTTTCGGTGAACCATCAGATCTGTCCCAGTCCGCGATTTCAGGCTTGATAAACCTAAAAAAGTTGTAAAAAGATATGTCGGTGTCACCATATTAAAATTGAGCGGGAGTTAAGCGCAACTATCGAAAAAAAGTTGCGAAAGGATTTGGCGGTCTCATCATATTAAAAAACTGAGCAGGAGGCGAGCGTAGTTCCACCTTTTTGAAAATAAGTGGGAGACAGACATGGATATCGAGAAAAGGAAATCGATTTGGTGTCCCTCCACGTTGAAAAGAAGAAAGAAGACGACAAAGCGGGAAATACGAAATCTTGGGAGCAACGCTTGCCTGATGATCTTCATCCATGTTTAAAGAACGTTTCATGGGCATACAGAACCACTCAAAAGAAAATTTAGAGAGAGTGAGCATACATGAGAGAGTAGAGAACCCTGAGTGAGCAAAAATTGATCGATCATTTTTCGATCCAACATGTTTGAGGGTTACCATCAGTTGCTAGAGGCGACTGATCCAAAAATCTCAGAAAATGAACTACTGAGAGATCTCGAAGATTCCAGGATGGCGTCTGGTACCAGAACCACAGAACCCAACCCTTTCGGCAACGAAGTTCAGGATCACAGCAGCGACGACAACAGCAGCAGCGATGGTCAATCCCGGAAAAGGAAACGTCGCCAGTGCCACACTCAGAATGAAATCCAAGAGCTTGAAGCTTTCTTTAGTGAATGCCCTCTCCCGAACATGAAACAAAGAAATGAATTAGGCCAGAAGCTAGGGATGAAACCTTTGAGGGTCAAGTTTTGGTTTCAAAATAAGCGAGCCAAATTGAGGGCTCAACACAGACGTCAAGAACTTGCGATTCTAAAGGAGGAAAACGAAAAGCTTCGAGCGGAGAACATGAGGTATAAGAAAGCTCCCAGCACTATTGCTTGCCTTAATTGCGGTGGCCCTATCACTCTCGGCGAAATGTTCCTTGATAAGCCTTATATGAGGATTGAAAATGCTCATTCACCACCCCACTCCCTCGAACCATCTTCGATACAATCGGATTTTGTTGGAGATATGCATGAACAAATCAATTCTACGAAGTCAATATCGATGCCTTCTAAAGGATGTGATATGCGTCACCATGATTGGAGTTTCCTTAACGATGAGCTTACTATCACGACCGACCAATCCAAAGCTGATGAATTCCCTCCACAACAATTTCCGGCTCGATCAAATTCTACTGGAAATAGGCCAGAGAGCAATAGCCAAGTTGTCAACACTGTTCCGGGTCGCAAGAAGACGAGGGTCAATTGGTCCCCCGAGCTTCATCTCAAGTTCCTTAGTGCGGTTCAGCAACTAGGGATCAACTCAGCATATCCAACGCGCATACTTGAGATCATGAACATACCAGGACTCACTAAAGATGGAGTCGCGAGTCACCTCAAGAGCTACAGAAGGGCGCTAAGACAGCGCCACACAGCACTGAACCTGAAAGAACTCAACTTGTGCCTAAACACTAGGCATGGCTATAACTACAATGCCCCTGAAGTAAGAAATACCCTGCCGAATCTAGGCACCGACCAAGCTGGTAGCAGTACCATCGACTACTTGGGCGCTAATCAAAATATTCCCTCGAATCATCTCAGCACCCCTCAAGAGTATATGCCACAAGTGCAGCAGGTACGAACTCCTTGGTTTGAGCAGCAACTTTTCGCTAGTGCTCTTCCTATCCCCGATCAACATATTGCGCCTAGTGTTCAAAGATCTGCCCGGCTTGGGCATATGATTTCGGAAGATCAAGCGGGCGGATGCTTTGAGGATTTTTGTTTCTCCCATTCCCAAATGGAAGGTGCTTTTGATAGTGAACCGATCAATCATCCTCTTATAATCTCGAGCAACGACGAAGGTTCTAGCTCGAAGAATCAGATCGCTCACAACAGAAACAGGAATCCTTCAACGCCAAGCGATGATGGTCAACCCGAATATCAGTTGCTCGAAGAATCAAAAGATTTCCTTGATGAGGAGCTCCATATCTGGATCGATCAGTTTAAAACTGATGGATTTATGAAGTTATGATCCAAAATGACGATTATATGTCTGATTCATGGTGTAGCTGGCTGATCACCGAGAATCCTCAAGGGAACTAGGCACATGTGAATGGATGTATCATTAATATTTCTGTCATAAAGTCTTCCATGCAAGATAATCTTCCTTAATGCCTAGAGTTAATCTGGGGCAGCGATCAGTACTACCTGCGAGCATCATCATGCTTGAGTACGACAATCCCTTGTTAGATTAGAGTCGAGGCGAATCAATTGAACGCCACAAAGAAAAACATTTAAAGGCTTAACATAGGAAAATGCGAGCAAAAGCCCGAGCGAGCTCAAAGACGGTTAGCTCTGTATCGTTCTAAGGGACCTTTAGTCGTTATGAACTCTAAATTGAGCTTGTTTCATTCTCGATGGGGGTCGCTAACTGCTTCAAGAATTTTATAACAAAAAACGAACCAGTTAGGGACGCCAATAGTGCTGTGTCCTGGTAGTCAGTGAACTGGAAGTGGTACGAAACGTCAGGAGTTCGATCTCAGGATTGAAAAATCATTTTATCAGTTTGTCTATCACCCGATGAAGTTCAAAGAGATTCGACGCAGATGACTATAGAACTTGGGGCAATTCGAAAATCATCGATTCATTTTCATCAAGCGGCGAAGTTGGTATTGTAAAATGTGAAGCATGCAAATGACAAATCCGAAGCAGAAGGAGATGAATCATGATTCGCTTATCCAAGGTTGGGATTTCAACCTTCGACTAAAGCCAAATCTAGGATGAGTTTTTGATCTTGCCCACTCGACAAAACCCATCTCCACTGAAAATGGGGGCAAACCATTCCTACATCTGGAAAGCATGTCGAAGCCGAAGACATCAAATTCATCGTTTGATCCGTGGGGCAAGTCCCCGAAGCGATATTTATCATCCGCAGAGCGTAATGGAATCCATCCTTTCAATGTAAAACACATTTGGCCGCGGAGCCACCCATTTGGTAAAAAGAACGTATCGTTCCTAAATGATTTTCAATCAGATGCGGGGATAATGTTCTCTCATTTTCCTCTCAGGTGATGAACAGAGATGAGGCACCCAAGAAGCCATGCATTCAAATAACAAAACAGTGCATGAAACACGCCCAAAAAGATGAATGAATCTCCTCCGACGTAAATCCTCGAGGTGGATTCGTTGCCCAACCAGACGAAGAAATCATGGCCACAAGCTTAAGGGCCGGCTTCTACAATCCGCACATTGGCATGCAGAATGGAATTCAAATCAAGAGTAAAGTAGTATCGTCCCAATTTGTTTTGAATTTGGAAACCCAAAATAATGCTTAATATTTATCCTTGGCAGGAGCTCGCCATCAGGGCAGACATGTAAGTTTCATTTTTCTCCAAAAACCAAGAAGTCGAAAGAACTTTAGAACACCCAACAATCTTGTGTTACTATGTGAAGTGCAGATTTTCACAACCCTTGTACACTCGTTGGAGCATATGACCAAGGGTAAGATGTATCGTTCCAATTTTTGTAAAGTTTTAGAATATACAATGACATATCCCTTTTATATCTTCAGGATCTCCAGCCTCGATGGGCAGGTAAGTATCCCTTTTCCCAATTCATTGGAGATTAAAAACTTTCAGAATTAATTCGATTCTCACATCTAAAAAGACATAGAATTCTTACTTTATTGACATTCATGTTTTAAAACATGAGATTGTCTGAACATGAATTACACATGTATGGTGCATCATAAAATCCCTTTGAAGGATAAATCTTGATGAAATGAAATGAATTTTTCCAACAAGAGTCGTTTGAACTGTTCAAAAGGGTATTTTCTCATAAGAGAAGCGAGCCTAATCCAAACACGTCCCATACACACTTGAGAGATGAGGAGATTGGAAATGATAGCGAAACCTTAACCTATGAATATAAGGGTCATTCGCAACGATTACATGGATCGAGATGACAGAGGCATTTATTTCTTCATTCCAAACACTACAGATGCCCATTGAGAACCCCATTGAACGTCGATTTTCATTCTCAACCCTGTCAAGAACCACCCCACATTGGGGCAAATGAATGTTAGTCCATCAGTATCAGAAAGTAAACGGTTAGAAATTTTCTTGCTCGGACTAACATAAATCTTTGTGTGTTGTTTATATGATAATCCAAGTGTCATAGGATGACGAGAATAATTCATTTCTCTATCCTACACACTGTTATCCTTTGCACAACCAAGTTGAGCCAGCAAATTCATTTCATCAACCTATTGGTGATCATTGCATATTCCAAAGCAAAGGCAACATCACTCTAGGAATGAAAGCGTGCCAAAGTTTAAGTTGCATATCTAGCATGATTGCCGAAAATCCTAGCTCCAAAAGAAAAGAAAAACACGGGATTAAAAAAAGGGGGAAAAGAAAAATCCCTAGACATCAAGAAAAAGCAAAGTGCCTGGTAAAAAGCAAGGCTGATGTCTATTCAAAATATCCCCAGTAAAGTCTAGAGAGACGATGAAAAGACCCTGCAAAGGAGTTAGATCAAGATGACTACTCTCCAAATGATGTCGTGCTCAAATTGCAAACACACAAACAGACGGTCTCTTAATGTAACAAGAGACGCTTTTAAACATCCTTGTGCGCTCTAAAAGAGGAGTGTACACTTCAAGAAATGGAGATGTTCTTCGAATGACATGTGGCAAATTTGCAATGACCACCAATGTCAAACCCTTCACAATTTCTGGGCAAAAAATAAGCCTTTTTCGGTCCCCAATCCTTCCAATGTTACAACCCTGAAGTAGTCTTATCTGACTAAGACACTTGGGTTAATGTATAACTTAGCTCAAAGAAGTACGAGCAAGACTATTTCTTTCTCATTTTGCAGGGTTCTTGACTTGTAAACCCGGAGCAGATAGTGAAAAATTTCGTTCAACGGCCTTGACTCAAAAGTGAGTCCCCCTTGGAAACCGATATCCAAGCCTAACACTACGGTCCCGTGAAAGACCTCCTGATCGGTCGAAATGTATGCGTTGCGAATGATCCTGAAACCCAGGCACAGGTCGGTAGAAAATTGAGCACTTTCCCTATTAAAGATCATTATCACAGAGCAGTGAGGAGCCTTCTTGGGTGAGAAATACTCCAATGGATGTTTTGAGCAAACTCTTTTTGAAATTTTCAAATTGTTTGATCTAGAGTTTCCGTGCAAGGAATTTATGATCACATCTGTATATGGCAGGAATGTTTTGGATAACCTCCAACAATCAAAATGCACATTTCATGACTAAAACTTAAGTCGTAGAATTTTGTCAGTTAGATAATTATTGTCTTCCCAAAGATTACTAATATCTTCTCGGCGAGGAAAATTTTTTCAGGTCTAAGCTTTTTGCAGGACTTTTGGCCACCCCAAAGACTGGGTGCGTCATCCTTAGGTGAAGCCTTTTAGTAGGCAAATCTTTTCTAAGACCGATCCACAGAATGATCGAGTCTCCGACTAGCCCCAAAGAGCGGGTACGTCATCCTTTGATTCATATCAATTTGGAATCTCATAAATGGTAGAAACCGCCTGAAGGGTCAATCAACGGTAGAAACCGCCTGAAGGGTCAACACAATGGTAGAAACCGCCTGAAGGGTCAATGTATGGTAGAAACCGCCTGAAGGGTCAACCAATGGTAGAAACCGCCTGAAGGGTCAAAACAATGGTAGAAACCGCCTGAAGGGTCAATGTATGGTAGAAACCGCCTGAAGGGTCAACCAATGGTAGAAACCGTCTGAAGGGTCAACTCAATGGTAGAAACCGCATGAAGGGTCAATGAATGGTAGAAACCGCATGAAGGGTCAAAGGACTGGTAGAGACCGCCTGAAGGATCAACCCAATGGTCCGATCCACCATACGGATCAAAACCTTGATGAATCCCGAACGCGGGAGGAGTCGTTTTCCCTAATAAGCCTTACATTAGGCAAGCCATTTCTAGTTTAGTCCACCACACGGATCAAAACCCTTGGCAAATTCCCAAATATGGGATGCGTCTTCCTTAGGTTCCTATCAGTTAGGAATCCTATTATGGTTTGACCTACCATACAGGTCAGAGCTTAACATCCCCAGGACACTCCGATGACAAGTCCTTAGGAATCTACTTGAACCCATCAGACACAGCAAATGCCGCAAGCATTCGGCAGGTAAGGGGCAGGGAAGTCTATCTACTCCTTAACTTTCTTACATCATATCAGGGAATTGAATGAGCACATCTCTTTTTAAGGAAAAGCACACATTGATGGGCATGAAAATTGGATGTCATGATTTCTTTTCTTTTCCCAGTCGAGTTGATCGGAACACAGGTGTCACCTTGTCTTTGAGAGAAACCTCTGACGAAATTCCTCTCAAAGAGGGGCAGCTGTTGACACCTGATTTTTGATCAGTCTTTCATAGTTTATTTTTAAAAAATTCATAAAAAATCTATAAAAAGTTAAAAAAATTAAAAAATCATCTTTGGTAGCCTTGACCAAGCTAAAGGAACCATTTTTGATAAAAAATAATTTTTCATATTTTTTAATATTTTTTAATATTTTCCAAAAATAGAAAAATACATGAAAAATGAAGAAAAATAGCGTTCGCTGTCGTAAAAATATAGAAAAATAGTCAATATTTTTATTTTAATTTATTTTACATTTTGAACTCATAAATAGTCAAAATTCAAGTTCAATTGCATGTGTTTCTTCACGACGCATAGAGTTGAATTTAGCAAAAAAATGTCATTCGAGTATTTTAATTTGTAAATTTCTACATCTTTTTTAGTCTTGACGTCCAATTAGATCGACCACCATCTACAATAAATGCCCCTTGCTGAATATTTTCGTTTTTGTTTCACATGATTTCATGGTGTAAAACGCCGAGTGGATCCCCAAATATAATCGGGTCGGCATGAGCTCGATAGCTCGTCCAAGACCAAACCAGGGCACGGCAAACCCCATGTGAGTACTCTCGAACTCCTTCGATGCTTCCTAATACTTTTCTTAGGTTAGATCGTGTGTAGAATGGCTAGGACAGCTAAATTATTCTTGAGCTGTGATTGATAAATAGGACCTTACTAGGAATGCCATGTGATTTATTTGCATATCTAGATTCCTTGAGTTGGGCATTTTATTACTGATTGTGATTGCTAGGATAATCACTCCTATCTACATGAATTTCTAGATTTAGGGTTCATACCTTACTCATCCGCATGAATCTCAGGCTAGAAAATTCAGTCAACTTAGGTACCGAAAGGGCGTCAACTTTGACAGTTGGTGTAACTAAGTCCCCGAAACCATTTCTCTGGTTCTCGCAGAATTGAATAGAAACTCCCAACTATTCGATTGGGTGGTCCAATCATACCCTAAAAAAATGATTGGTGGCGACTCCATGGCATGCACACTTAGCACATGTCACTAGACCACACTGAAAGTCGATCACGCATACCTCCGTTGCGATTTGGGTAATGGGCCTTGGGAGAGGCCCGCGTCCGACCAGACAGGACGGCCCATTAGCCCTCGAGAGCCCGACAACCTCAAGAGGGTCGCGACACCCCTCTTTGAGAGTGAGCTCGTCAGAGGTTGCTTTCAAAGACAAAATGACACCTGAACCTTAACCGACTCGATTGGGGAAAAGAAATGCTATGACATCGGACCCTTAAGTCTTTTGATGAATGCTCAAATTAATCACCGATTTACTCTGACAATTAGGAAACGGGTCGGAGTAAGGGAGGCTTACCTGACGTTTACCTGCCTGTTGAATGCTGCGCACGCGGAGTCTGAGGAGGGTTTTTTTTTTTTTTTTTTTTTTTTTTTTTTTTTTTTTACCCTTTGTGGCGTCTAGTTCGCCATGCTGGGTTTTTATTACTCCCTTCATGGCTCCTGATTTGCCACTTTGGGGTCTTGAAATTCTTTTCCACGGCTACCGGTTGCAATCCATTCCGAAAGGTGAGAGCTTCGAGGCGTGGCTATCCGGCGCGTGCTTCGTGGAAAAGGCGGTCACCGTATCTCTAGGCGGCAAGTCGCGAGCGTTATGGGCTCTGATCTTGAACCGTGCTTTGAGACACCTCTGTCGTGAATCCCTGTGTAGTGGGACTTTGGGTGGAATAAATGTCTTTCCCGCGGCTACCGGCTGCAATCCATTCCGAAGGGTGAGAGCTTCGAGGCGTGGCTATCCGGCGCATGCTTCGTGGAAAAGGCGGTCACCGTATCTCTAGGCGGCAAGTCGCGAGCGTTATGGGCTCCGATCTTGAACTGTGCTTTGAGACACCTCTGTCGTGAATCCCTGTGTCGTGGGACTTTGGGTAGAATAAATGTCTTTCCCGCGGCTACCGGCTGCAATCCATTCCGAAGGGTGAGAGCTTCGAGGCGTGGCTATCCGGCGCGTGCTTCGTGGAAAAGGCGGTCACCGTATCTCTAGGCGGCAAGTCGCGAGCGTTATGGGCTCCGATCTTGAACTGTGCTTTGAGACACCTCTGTCGTAGATCCCTGTCTGGTGGGATTTGGGGTGGAAGAAATCTTCTGTAGCTGAAAATTGGCGATCCGGTTCGGAAGATGACAGATCCGCGGCTACCAACCTGTGAACACTTACAGAGAGATTTATTTAGGTCATCGTGCTTTCGAAACGGCAAGCGAGCCTTTTGAGCTCCAGTCTTGGGTCGACTTCTAGGCACCTATTTGCTTTAGAGGATCCCATGACGCTGACTAGCGGGGCCAGAGGGGATTTTTCAAGTTTTGAAGAGGGTTCCCAATACGGAGGTTTTCCACGTCCGACTGGATTGTTTGTTTTTGAAAAGGGGTCCCAAGTCGGAGGTTTTCCACGTCCGCTGGGATGGTCTGTTTCTCAAAAGGAGATCCCAACACGGAGGTTTTCTACGTCCGATGGGATTGCTCGGTTCTTCAAATGGTTCCCAAGTCGGAGGTTTTCTACGTCCGGTGGGATTTCCTGATTTTTGAAAGGGGTTCCCGAATTGGAGGTTTTCCACGTCCAATGGGATTGTTTGTTTCTTAAAAGGAGTTCCCAACACGGAGGTTTTCTACGTCCGATGGGATTGCTCGGTTCTTCGAATGGTTCCCAAGTCAGAGGTTTTCTACGTCCGGTGGGATTTCCTGATTTTTGAAATGGGTTCCCGAATTGGAGGTTTTCCACGTCCAATGGGATTGCCTATTTTTGAAAAGGATTCCCAAGGCGGAGGTTTTCCACGTCCGACGGGATTGTTTGATTTTCTTGAAAAGGTTCCCAAGTCGGAGGTTTTCTACGTCCGATGGGAATGTTTGGTTCTTCAAAAGGAGTTCCCAACACGGAGGTTTTCTACGTCCGATGGGATTGCTCGGTTCTTCGAATGGTTCCCAAGTCGGAGGTTTTCTACGTCCGGTGGGATTTCCTGATTTTTGAAATGGGTTCCCGAATTGGAGGTTTTCCACGTCCAATGGGATTGCCTATTTTTGAAAAGGATTCCCAAGGCGGAGGTTTTCCACGTCCGACGGGATTGTTTGATTTTCTTGAAAAGGTTCCCAAGTCGGAGGTTTTCTACGTCCGATGGGAATGTTTGGTTCTTCAAAAGGAGTTCCCAACACGGAGGTTTTCTACGTCCGATGGGATTGCTCGGTTCTTCGAATGGTTCCCAAGTCGGAGGTTTTCTACGTCCGGTGGGATTTCCTGATTTTTGAAAGGGGTTCCCGAATTGGAGGTTTTCCACGTCCAATGGGATTGTTTGTTTCTCAAAAGGAGTTCCCAACACGGAGGTTTTCTACGTCCGATGGGATTGCTCGGTTCTTCGAATGGTTCCCAAGTCGGAGGTTTTCTGCGTCCGATGGGAATGTTTGGTTCTTCAAAAAGTTCCCAAGTTGGAGGTTTTCTACGTCCAATGGGAATGTCTAGTTCTTCAAAAGGTTCCCGAGTCGGAGGTTTTCTACGTCCGATGGGATTGTCTGGTTCTTCAAAAGGTTCCCAAGTCGGAGGTTTTCTACGTCCGATGGGAATGTCTGGTTCTTCAAAAAGTTCCCAAGTCGGAGGTTTTCTACGTCCGATGGGATTTCCTAATTTTTGAAATGGGTTCCCGAATTGGAGGTTTTCCACGTCCAATGGGATTACCTGTTTTTCTGGGAAGGGGTCTCATGACGAGGTTTCTCCACGCCTGATGAGATTGCCTGTTTTTCTGGGAAGGGGTCTCATGACGAGGTTTCTCCACGCCTGATGAGATTACCTGAATTTTGAAAAGGGGTCCCATGACGAGGTTTCTCCACGTCCGATGAGACTGCCTAAATTTTGAAAGGGGTCCTAGGACGAGGGTTCTCCACGTCATGCTAAGACTGCCTGATTTTTGAAAGGGGGTCCTAGGACGAGGGTTCTCCACGTCATGCTAAGACTGTTTGATTTTTGAAAAGGGGTCCTAGGACGAGGGTTCTCCACGTCATGCTAAGACTGCCTGATTTTTGAAAAGGGGTCCTAGGACGAGGGTTCTCCACGTCATGCTAAGACTGCCTGATTTTTGAAAAGGGGGTCCTAGGACGAGGGTTCTCCACGTCATGCTAAGACTGCCTGATTTTTGAAAAGGGGTCCTAGGACGAGGGTTCTCCACGTCATGCTAAGACTGTTTGATTTTTGAAAAGGTTCCCAAAACGGAGGTTTTCCACGTCCGATGGGATTACTTGGTTTCTACCATGATTTAACCCTTCAGGCGGTATCTACCTTTGAGTTGACCCTTCAGGCGGTTTCTACCTTTGAGTTGACCCTTCAGGCGGTTTCTACCTTCGAATTGACCCTTCAGGCGGTTTCTACCATCGGTTGACCCTTCAGGCGGTATCTACCTTGGTTTGACCCTTCAGGCGGTATCTACCATGATTTGACCCTTAAGGCGGTTTCTACCTTCATTTGACCCTTCAGGCGGTTTCTACCATCATTTGACCCTTAAGGTGGTTTCTACCTTCATTTGACCCTTCAGGCGGTTTCTACCATCATATGACCCTTCAGGCGGTTTCTACCATAATTTGACCCTTCAGGCGGTATCTACCATTGAGTTGACCCTTCAGGCGGTTTCTACCTTTGAGTTGGTTGAGGCGACATTCTGGGAGCTGGGTTCTCCAGGTATCCTGCAGAAGTTTGAGCCTGAAATATTTTTCTTCACCAAGAAAATGTTAGTAATCTTTGGGAAGACGATGGCTGGCCACTTGCCGAAGCCGCATGACTTTAGTTTAATCATGAAATGTGCATTTTGATGCTGGAGGTCTTCCAAAGCATTCTTGCAACATGCAAATGTGATCACAAATCCCTTGCACGGAAAATCTGGATCCAACAATTTGAAGATTCCAAAAAGAGTTTGCTCAAAACATTAATTGGAATATTTCTCGACAAGGAGGTCTTCTCACCTGTTTTGAGATAGTGGTTTTTATAGGGGACGCACTCAATTCCCTACTAACCTGTGCCTAGGTTTTAGGCTCATTCGCAGCGCATACATTTTGATCGGTCGGGAGGTCTTCCACGGGACCGTAATGTTGGGCTTGGATATTGGTCTGCAAGGGGGACTCTTTTTTTGAGTCAAGGCCATTGAACGAAAGCTTTCATCATCTGCTCCGGATTTACAAGTCAAGAACCCTGCAAAATGAGAAAGAAATAGTCTTGCTCGTACCTCTTCGAGCTAAGCTATATGTTAACCCAAGTGTCTTAATCAGAGAAGACTGTTTCAGGGTTGTAACTTTGGTGGGATTGGGGACCGAGAAAAGGCTTGTTTTTGGCCCAGAATTTGTGAAGGGATTGACATTGGTGATCATTGCAAATTTGCCACCTGTCTTTTCCATTCTGCATCTTCAATTTTCGAGGTGCACGACCACTTTTGAGGTGTGCACAAATTCCTATGAGAGCGTCTCTGGCTGCATTAAGAGGCTGACAACTCTGTTTGCGTCTTTGCTCCGCGCTTGACACTGTTTGAGGAGTAGTCTTTTGAATCTGACTCCTTTTAGATTTTTCCCTCCCCTTTTCAAACAGGTTTCACTGGGGGATTGATACAAATTGTTCACCCAAGCATCGGCCTTGCTTTTACCAGGCACTTTGCTTTTTCTTGATGCTGGGGGCTTTTTCCTCATCTTTTCCTTTTCCTTTTTCTTTTGAAATCCCGCTTTTTCTCAACTTCGGGAGATCGTGTTAGACATGTGACCAAAGGTCTAACAACTTTAAGCATTATCTTAGGGATTTCTTTGCAAACCCTAAGTCTTGAACTCTTCCGTTTCTGAAGTGATGATGCATCCGTCTTGGGACTTGCAATGACCACCAACGGGTTCTTGAAATGAATTTGCAGGCTCAACTTGGCTGTGCAAAGGATATGGTGTGTGGGATAGAGAAATGAATGCTTCTCGTCATCCTATGGCACTTGGATTACCATATAAACAACACACAAAGATTAATGTTAGTCCGAGCAAGAAAATCTCTAACCATTTTCTCCTGATGCTGCTGGACTCACTTTCGTTCTTGCCCCGATGTGGGGTGGTTCTTGACAGGGTTGAGAATGGAAACCGCCGTTCAAAGGGGTTGTCAATAGTCACCTGTTGTGTTTGGGGATATGAAACGAATGCCTCCGTCGTCCCGATCCATGTAATTACTGCGAATGATCCCTACTTCCGTAGGTCCAGACTCTGCTATCCGATTCGCTCCACTCTTCTCTCAAGTGTGTGTGTAGGACGTGTTTAGATTAGGCTTTGCCTCTCGTCTTTTGAGAAAACGTCCTTTTGAAAGTTTTGAACAACCTTTGATTGGAAAAATCTTTCATTTTCTCCAAAAATTTTACCCGTCAATGGGGTTTTGTGATGCACATGCATGTTCCATTCATGTTTAGACAACCTCATGTTTTAAAACATGAATGTCAATGAAGTTTGAATTCTATGTCTTTTCTAGACATTAGATTCTGAAAGCTTTTCTTTTCTTCTCTATTATTTTTTTATTCAACATTTTCAATGGGTTGAGGAGAGAGATACTTACCTGTCCCCCGCGGCTGGAGATCCCTGAAAATGCGGAAGAAACATGTTATTGTACGTTCATGAATTTTTCAAAAATTGGAACGATACATCCTACCCTTGGTCATGGGTTCCAACGGGTAATACATGGGATGTGAAAACCTGTTTCGCCTAGATGGCGAGTCCCTGTCAAAGATGGGAATTATGTGTCAGTTTGTATTCCAAAATTCAAGATAGATTGGAACGATACCGCCTTATTCTGTTTTGTGTTTCCGTTTGAACACAAACGTGCTGCTTGCAGAAGTTGGCCATCTATCTTGTGGCCATGATCCCTCCCTCTGGTTGGCAATGAATCCTTCTCTAGGATTTGCATTGGAGGAGATTCATTCATGCTTTTGGACGCATTCCGACGCCATTTTTCAGAGTTCCTTTTATTCAAGGAGAAAAGTAATTTTTCATCAAGATACATGTCAAAGCATATAATGGGGGAGCGATACTTTTTACCCTCCACTCGGTCTTATAACCAAAGACCATTTCTTGGAGTCTTGACTTCTAAGGTCGATAATTCTATCCGCCTCCCGTCGGCGAGTTCTTTTATTTTGCGGCTTTCTGGTTTTAACAATTTTCTGTCCATCTTGACGGTGAATCCTTGTCAACAATAAACATTAAGTGTAAGTTCGTGTTTCGAAATTCAAGACAAATCGAAACGATACTGTTTTACTCTCGCTTCGCGCCTCCATTTGAACGCAAATGTAAGGTTAGTCGAAGTCAGCCATCTAGCTCGTGGCCATGATCTACCTGTCTGGTTGGCAACGAATCCTTCTCTAGGATTTGAACCGGATGAGATCAATTTGTGCTTTTAGACGTATTCTAACGCCATTTTGCGGGGTTCCATTTCCTGGCAGCTTGCCCCCTACAACGGATATTTCTTTTCGCTTCCACGTTGGGCGAGATCCTTTCTTTTATGGCTTTTTGGTGCCACCAATTTTCTGCCAAATGAGAACAAATTCATGTTAAGAATGGGATCTTTGGGAGATCAATTTGGAACGATACAAAGTTACCGTTCACCCAGGTTTGTATCCTGGGGTTTATTTCTGATGAGGACGACTCTATCATTGCGTCCATGGATTTTGCCAGAGAAGAAATGTCCTTCTTTTGTCCGGCGCACAAATGATTCACTTGCCCCGGTTAGATGTGGTTTATCATGGCTAGGTGATGCCTGCCCCAGCTAAATTCATTCATGCATTTTGCTATAATCTCCATCCTCTTTGGGGATGTCTTCCCTCTTGGGATTCCTGATGACGCCTTACAGACGTATTCCTTCCCTTCGTCGATTATTGATGCTTCTCATTTGATGTGGATGATGGATGTTGCTTCATCTCGTCTGTATTTGTGGGTGTTGTTCGTGAGACGATCCTTAATCACGTCGACAACCGCTTTGCCCCAGTTGGGCGGTGTTCATCTTGGCAGCGTGCCTTGGCATTCCCATGTTCCTCGACGATTTTCAATCCGATTTGAAGACATTCATGCACCTGCATATGAAGAGACATGTGTGGGGATTTATCTGGCTTCATTTGAAATTTCAGGAAGGAGGTACTCCCTTCGAGACTTCGTCCTTCCAACATTTGAAGGAGCGGTGTTTTCCAAGTATTTTGCCCCAGTGAGGCTTGTCTTGGTGTTTGTCATCTCTGGGTTTGATAACCCTGGTTCGATGCACTTTCATGGGGGATCGTGAGAATTTGCCCCCGGCTTGGCTCCTCGAAGCAGGTGGGTGAGCCCGTTCTCATGAATTTTTGTCGATTCTGGTCGTCTATCTCGATTGCCAGATTCTTCGATTATTTTTTTTCTCTGCCCCTAGACAGCATGACAATCTGGGGATTTGTCATGTGGCGGTTTGGTGATTCTCTCGATCACAGTCGCCATTTGAGATGTTCGATGCTCCCCTGTTGAAAAGGAGAAATCTCATGAGTAAAAGGGCATGTATAATTGAATATTGGAGTCGATACAATTTACCCTTGAAATTTATCCTGCGGGAACCGGCATTTCTCCCTTTGGGTTCTCTGTATGCAGGATATGTGAATGATATGCATGATGCATGTTATGTGTGCCAGCAACGAAACATGAGTTCGTGCTTTTCACTCTATTCAGAGAAAGTATTTTTATCAAATATGTCAATCTGGAAAACTTGAAATTTTCTTTTCAAGCGCTCTTTTCACAGAGATTTCTAAATGATGATAAACTTCTTCAAGCTTTCTCAAAGGTTTTGTTCACAAATTGAGCTATTAGAATGCTCTTAAAAATGTTTAGCCAAACTGCATGTCTGAGATGCCATGAAAAGGGGTACTCCCTGTTTGTCATTTGAAGGCATTGCTTCTTGGGCCCTTTGCTTCTGTTCCCAACCTGAAAGGAAAAAGAAATGAAACATTATTATCATATCAAGAAAATAATCATTTTGGAACGATACGTCCTTTTACCAGAATCGATGGCTCCGTATCGTTCTCCTTCTCATTTAGAAGGGTTTGATGTGTTTTGTCTTTGATGGATTACTCCACTTCATCATGATTCATGGGTGATAACTGCTTCAGGGACTTCCCTTACGTATTCCCATGGTGAATTCAGCATATCCTACATTCGGTATCCTTTCTGGGTAGAGAGTGATTTGCCCCCCAGCAACTGGATGCGTTGTCTGGTGCTGACTGATTTATTTATGGGTAGTTTGATCATGCCGTGTTGTTGCATTCCCACTTAGTCGGAGCCGATCCATTCCGTGTCAGGTGATTTTGGCATCCCGCACCTTTCAAATTCTCATGACGCCTGGTATCTACTCTGTATTCTCTTTTGGGATACCAGATGATATGCTCATACAATCCTTCGAAGATTTCAGCATTTGATGTTCCGACACTTCTTAGTCTCATCAATGCGTTTTGATTTCTTCATGCACCTTCTGCCTTGTCATCGTTTCATGACATCCCTCGAGCTTCTTGCTATTTGACATCAGCAAGCACGGGTGTACATGTGGTTGAATACTTTAACATCTTGAAGTGATACTTCACAGGCGACAGTTTCTTTCATCGTGTCCTGCCGCACTCACCCTACGCTTTAACAATCTTCTATTCCACCTGTGCGATGAAATGAATGAATGAGTCGATTGCTGCACAAGGAGCTTTAATTGAAACGACTACGGATTTACTATCCCCGCTCTAGTCACTTATGTTGGAAATTTCTCAGTGGGCTCGTTCATTCTCGTCATCACCTGCAAGAATGGGAAACCGTATCAACTTATGAATAAATTAGTTTGATCTGGAACAGATACACCCTTTTTCGGCTTCAAGAGAGTCGATCCAAATTAGGTTGCTCCAGCTTCACGCTGTCTGTTTGGGGTTCAGCCTGATTTGATCCATCTTGTTTTTACCAACCCAATGGGGGTGACATCTGATGAAGGCACCTTCCTCTTCCTCTTGTAGGGAATGCAAGTTTCTATTTGTTGGTCTTCAACCATTTTATCCATCGTTCCACCATCATCTTGCATGCGGTCAGATGAGGGCATTTTCGGCAAATGTCTGCCATGTAAAACATGTCCCTCCTGTCTATCCGCAGATGGATTTTTCTTCTCGACCTATTTTTCACCTGAGAGGAAGAGATAGGAAATATTATGCCAATATCTGATTGGAAATCAATTAGGAACGACACGTCCTTATCCTTGATCCGATTGCCCCGGTCAGGCGGCGTTTGCCCTGGCTAAGTGGGGTTTGCCCCAGTTGACTGCTTTGACCCCCTTCATTATTTTTGCAGTTCTTTTTTAAATTTGGGGATATATGCCATTTGTAGTTTCTCGTCCCCTTTTCATCTCGATGGGCCTTTGCCCCGGTATGCCTTTTTTGTGAAAAGTCGACTCATTTGTCTGCCTTCAAATGTCCATCCCGGTGGCTCGAGTTGTCGACCAGCTTCAATCTTCTTGAAGCACCACTCCTGAGGATCAATAAAACACAATCAACAAATTTTCAAATTTAAAGAGATTAGATTACAGCTAATTCTCTTCCGCGTGTGGCTCCTTTGATTGCATGTTGTTCCACGTCTTGAAAGATGGCAAAATGCCCTCATCAGTTGACTATTTTTCTTGAGGATTCCCTGGTCTTCCCTCATCAGTTGACTCTCTAGGGTGGTCCAGCGCTTTTAACTTGCGACTGATTTTTCACACCAGTCTTTGGGTTTTGATTCTGGAAATTACCTGCTTGGAATGATAGGAATATGTCAGAAATGGAAGTAAAGCATAAATCCTTTCAATTTTATGCTTTCTTGTGATTAACGAAGATAAGGACTTTTACACAAGCCTTAACCTCATGTGAAAAATTCTTATCAATGTTTTTCAAGAGAAAACATAAAACTAAAAGGAGCGTAATCCATGGTTATTACTCTTGGCAAATCCCTAGAAAATCTGTGGAACGTCCAAGAAGATAAAAATGCAATTCCAATGTGTCCTAAATTCGGTAGGAAATAGGACATCCAAATTGAGATGATTTCCCGAAGGTAATTTGGATATCATGTCTCCTCTTGAATTCAGGAAACATGGACGACTTTAGTTAATTACCGAGGATTACCAAGGGTGCATGCTATAAACCGATTCAATTCCATGTCCGGCGTACCATGAAATGAATGTTAGATTCTCGTACTTGGGTTAGACATGCCAAGTGTGAGTTCTAACGAAAATTTCATCTGGGTAAGACATGCAATTGAACCGAACAATTCGAATGGTTGAGAGAAATTCCAGTGCCGCATTCCAATGTCAAGACACTTAGACAAGACTTAGGGATCGAGGTGTAAAAGATAGATGGGAGACCCACAGACGGGTTCTCCTTACAGACTCGATGATCTTGATAAAAGGAAAGGGACGATTGGAACGTGGCCCTTATGAACCTAAAGAGATGCCCCAAGTCGGGTCTTCGAGGGATGACGCCTGGTGTCTTCGGTTCGGCCCTTCGGGTCTTCGTTTTTATCAGATAACATCTTGACAGCGTCCGGCGGGTGTCTTGGATTTGCTGTTATTGCATGTCCTTCAACTATCGGTATGGTCACTGGATCATTCCTTGGACAGCTCGGAGAGGGTAAGCTCCGTTGAATGTCCCGACAGTTTGATGGCGGATGAAGCGTCGCTCATACTTGAATACGTCCGGGATGTGGGACCGACTTGGAGAGATCATCTCTTCTATCCGTACTCTAAAGTAGAATTAAACTCAACCATTGGACTTGATGAATGCAGCATGTCGCGCAAAAAATAAAAAGCTGCAAGTGAATTTAAATAGAAATGGCAGGATCTTACCATGAGAGGTACCCAATGATTTTTTGGTTTTAGGTATACCAACCATCCATACACATGCGCATGAGACAAGTGAGGCTTGACTCTAGCAATCAAAATGGCTTAGGTGAGGAAACTAGAGGCTTCCCTCTATCCGAGTCGATAAATTCGTCCATGAGCGCAATCCACAACAAATGGATAAAAGTCTCGACTTGGATAGTGAGTGGGATCGAATATGGTCGACCCCAGCGCAATCTACGCTAGAGCGTTGCATATCGATCCCTGATCTATGGCTACCTGAAAAGGTGATTTCGCGGCCTGGGTTTGGGCGCTTTGTGTAAAGTGTCGTGATCCTCAAATATGCAGTGAATCATGCACAACAATTTATATATCAATCAGCGCTTCAAATCATCCATATAACATACATTCCTACGCCCAACCTGCATAAGACAATGTTAATCATAGACTACACCCCTTATCACTCCAATCTGCAAAAACATATAACACCTATCGTGAGCGGACTTACCTCACCTTCAAGAGCGCCTGCAGGGTTAGAAAAATCACACAACGTTTTAATTACGGCCTAAGTCCACTTGAGGTCCAGAACTAAGTGTTCTAGAACAATGTCCCCAGTGGAGTCGCCAGCTGTCGCGACCCGTCCGAAATCAACGGACGCGGCTAATGGATTACCGATCGCGGCCCCCACCCTGAAATGTGGATCGCGGGCCTTAGATCGGCGCGGGCCCTCCCAGGCCCATACCAAATCGCGGCGGGAGTATATCTTTAAAGATTCGACGATAAGAGTCGATCGCTTCCGACCTTAGTGTGGTCGTGGTGGCATGTGCAACTTGTGCATGCATTTGGAGTCGCCACCGGTCTTTCTTGGAGGGTAGACCGGAAACCTTACTGACCGATTGGGAGAGATCGATCAGTTCTGCGGAACCAGAGATTTTGAGTTCGGGGACTTGGTTACGTCGGTGTCATTACCAACGCCCTTTCGGTACCTAACGTGAGTGATTTTCCTAACTAAGAGTTCATGCAGGCGCAATTTTGGGTGAGATAGGTTTGATTCAGGGTTTCATGCAGATTGGAAGACTATTCCTATCAATCACAATCAATTTTAATGAAGGCGCAATCAAGTGCATAAATAAATCATGTCAATGCATATCAATTCACATCAAATGGCCTCCTAGTATAGCCATAAGGACCCCACCCGGCTGACGTGGCTGCCTACGTGGCACGCCACGTCGGCCGTTGACCGTTGACCGGCCGGAGGGTCGCCGGAGAAGACGATGAACAGTGAAAAATCCGGCGGGAATAGTAAAAATTCCGGCGAGGTCGCCGGAAAATGCCCAAAATTGACCAAAACTCAGAATTTTTTGGAGATTTTTACACCATTAGACTCCCTAACATTTCAACATCATCATACCACAGAAATGAAGGCCATGAACGCGTCCCAAATAGGTAAAACCGGACCTCCCCGAACCCGGCTCCGGCGAGGAATTTTGCAGAAAATTTTATTCGACTAAACTCGGTTCCGGGCATTCACGTGGCATCTAAGGAAGGTTTAGAAGCTTACCTATGGTCCTTTGATGGTCGGTGGCCGTGGGCTTCGCCGGTGTGAGCTTTAGGCTCGGCCCGAGCACATCGAACTCCGGCCATCGCTCCCGGCATCGTTTCAATGCAAAATAAACACGTAAACAAGCTTATAACAAGTTCTAATGAAGCTTAAAGGCGGTTTTCGCGCAAATAGAGCTCGGGGATAGCACGGCCGAGAGCCAAAATGTCAAGCCCTCATTCAGGCATTTCGTCGAACACGTTATAGGCGCGCGAGAAATGGAGGTCGGGAGAGAATACCGACCTGCTCCGGGCTCGACGGCGATGGCTGAAGCTCTGCTGAGGTCCCGTGGTGTCCGGGGAAGCTTCGTCGACCTCCGGTTTCTCCCAAACTCGCTCAAAAAAATCCCCCGTTCTCTCTCTTCGAACTCGGTATAAAACCGAGATTCTCGCCGGTTTCATGGCCGACCGGCTCGCCTCGACGCCCGCTCCTTCGCCAGAATACCGACAGGACACTGCCCGAAAATGTCTCCCACGCCGTTCGTCCTTTTTCTTTGAAAAATCGCGCGCCCACGCCGCCCCTGTTTTCTGCACGTTCTGCCCATCTTGCTGCACATTCTGTGCATTTGCAGACCCGGGTCGGGCCGGGTCGGGTCGGGTCGGACCCGATCGACCCGGTTCGGCCAAATCGCCCAAATCGCCAAATTGACCCCCCAAATGACCTCTTTTCATGAAATTGAAGGCAAAATCGGATTCCTTGACATGTTTTCCATCAAATATGGGTATTTTCGTGAATCAATTTATTGAAATTCTGTGAAAACCCCAAATTGACCATAGGATCCGAAATTTAATTTCGCCAAATCGAAGGCCTAAACGATCGAATTAGCCAAAATTGAGCCCACCAATGGATTCAGCATGATGAAAACTATTGGGTAGAGGTGTTTAATTTTAATGGGTGTGCCCGTGTGAAATTTAATTTCAAAAATTGTGAAACCGGGGACTAAATTGAAAGATTTTTATGCAATTAAGCCCTTTTGGCTAAAATTGATCAAATTGGAGAGCAAATTGACCCAATTGCATTTCAATACTTTAGAGTCCAATGTCATAGCTTATAAAAACCGAGAATTGAAAATTAAAATACTCGAAAAGGATTTTTTAGGCCCGGTTCGGGATTAGGTTTGTGAAGGAACCCCATGAATCGAGCCAAATTTCCATGATAAAAAGTGAAAATATTAAATAGGTAATTAAAATAAAATTACTGAATATTTTTGTGTATTTTTCTGACCACGAATGGTATTTTTCTAATTTTTTTGGTTATTTTTATAATTAAATAAATTCCAAAAAATATTAAAAAATACAAAAAATATTTTTTGTTCAAAATTGGTTCCTAAGACTAGGCTAAGGCTTACAAAGTTGATTTTGTAATTTTTTGACCTTTTTTGATATTTTTAATTAATTTTAGAAATAAAAACCAAAATAAAAGGTGGTCAAAAATCAGGTGTCAACACTATGTGCTTGAGTCTCCTGATATTTGGCATGCTAGACTAGGACATGTCAATTATAAGTCAATAAAGAAATTGATGAGCATGGGATTATTGCCAAAATTTGACTGTCCAAGTGAAAAATGCCAAGTGTGTGTTGAATCTAAATTTCCTAAGCCTCCATTTCATTCTGTAGATAAAAGAAACACAGAACCTTTAGATTTAATACACACAGATATATGTGATTTGAAAACAATACCGTCAAGGGGTGGTAAAAAGTATTTCATTACGTTTATAGACGACTCTTCGAGGTATTGTTATATTTATTTTCTTAGTAGCAAAGATGAGGCTGTGAATGCATTTAGAACCTATAAATCTGAAGTTGAAAATCAGTTAAATAAGAAAATAAAAATAATAAGAAGTGATAGAGGAGGTGAATATGAATTTCCTTTTGAGGAAATTTGTTCTGAGTTTGGCATTATTCACCAAATCACTGCTCCCTACACACCACAATCGAATGGTGTGGCGGAAAGGAAAAATCGTTCTCTAAAGGAAACAATGAATGCATTGTTGAATAGTTCTGGTTTATCACAAAATTTGTGGGGAGAAGCTGTCTTGACGGCAAACTTTATTTTAAATAGAGTACCGCACAAAAAGACACAACAAACTCCCAATGAGAAGTGGAAAGACAGAATGCCTAATTTGAAATATCTCAAAGTGTGGGGGTGTTTAGCAAAGGTTGTTGTTCCTAAACCTAAGAAGGTTAAGATAGGACCAAAAACCGTTGATTGTGTTTTTATTGGATATGCTCTGAATAGCAATGCATATCGATTTCTTGTTCACAAGTCTGAGATCACAGATATACATGTTAATACGATTATTGAATCAAGGGATGCTTCGTTCTTTGAAAATATATTTCCGTATAACATAGTATATAAGCCAATTAACAACGATAAGAGGCCTCGAGATACCACATCTAGAAGTGATCCAATGGAGGATGAACCTAGACATTGTAAAAGACAAAAGACTTCTACATCTTTTGGACCTGATTTTCTAACATATTTGTTAGAGAATGAGCCTCGGACATTTAAGGAAGCTATGACATCTCCAGAAGCCCCGCTCTGGAAAGAAGCTATCAATAGTGAAGTTGAATCCATCTTGTCTAACCATACTTGGGAATTGGTTGATCTTCCTCTTGGTAATAAGCCACTATAATGTAAGTGGATATTTAAGAGGAAAATGAAAGCAGATGGTACTATTGATAAGTATAAGGCTCGGCTTGTAGTAAAAGGCTACAGGCAACGAGAAGGTCTTGATTATTTTGACACTTACTCACCTATCATGAGAATTACATCTATACGGATGTTAATTGTTATAGCAGCGTTGTATGGACTTGAAATCCATCAAATGGATGTCAAAACAGCATTCCTAAATGGGGATTTGGAAGAAGAAATATATTTAGAGCAACCTGAAGGATTCATTGTTCCAGGACAAGAGAAAAAAATATGTCGGCTTATCAAGTCACTCTACGGCTTGAAACAAGCACCAAATCAATGGCATGCTAAATTCGATCAAGTCATGTTGTCGAATGGTTTCAAGATTAATGAGTGCGACAAATGTGTATATGTTAAGAACACTCATAATAGCTTTGCCATTTTATGCTTGTATGTAGATGATATGCTTATATTAGGCAGCAATAGTGAGGTTGTCAAAGCAACCAAACGCATGCTCACAAGCATATTTGATATGAAAGACATGGGGGTTGCAGATGTTATCTTAGGAATTAAAATCCGTAAAACATCTGAAGGGTTGTCTCTATCTCAATCCCATTATATCGAGAAGATTCTTGAAAAATGCAAGAATCTAGGCATCGCACCAGTAAATACCCCGATAGATGTTAATTTACATCTCTCAAAGAATACTGGTGAAAGCAAGGCTCAAAATGAGTATGCTAGTATACTAGGCAGTTTAATATATGTCATGAACTGTACTAGGCCAGACATAGCTTGTGCGGTAAGCAAGTTAAGTCGTTTTACAATTAGTCCAAATGAAAATCATTGGAAAGCTATGAAACGTGTATTGGGCTACTTGAAGCATACTCAAGACTATGCTTTGCATTACACAGAATATCCAGCGGTACTTGAAGGATATTGTGATGCAAATTGGATAACCGGCACAAAAGACACAAAATCAACGAGTGGATATGTGTTCACACTTGGTGGGGGAGCAGTGTCTTGGAAATCATCCAAACAAACTTGTATAGCAAGATCTACTATGGAATCAGAATTTATTGCTTTGGATAAGGCCGGTGAAGAAGCAGAGTGGCTTCGAAATTTCTTGGAAGATATTCCTAATTGGCCTAAACCAGTGCCAGCTGTATGTATTCATTGTGATAGTCAAGCGGCAATAGGAAGGGCAAGGAATGTCATGTATAACGGTAAGTCTCGACATATACGTCGAAGACAAGATACTGTAAGACAACTTCTTTCTAGTGGAATTATCACAATTGACTATGTGAAGTCAAAAGATAATGTTGCGGATCCATTAACAAAAAGCCTAACTAGAGAGTTGGTTGTGAAAACATCAAGGGGAATGGGTTTAAAGGCTTATAAATAAGTCGTCATAGCGGAAACCCTACCTAGTTGACTGGAGATCCCAAGATCTAGGTTCAAAGGGACAACTAAGTTATGAAGACAGTGTAGAGTACTGTAAATTCTTACTCATTCCCGGATGAAAAACAGTACTAACATGTGAAGGTTAAGCAAAGCTTTTAATGATTCTGAATAAAGTGTGTAATTTACAGAATATTCATAAATCACCTATGTGACTGTGAAGTGAGAGCCGCTTCTGTGAGAATTGAAAGGCCGAATTCTCTAAAACACTCATGAGACCAGGCGGTGTTCAAGGCCAAAATGAACACAACAGTGAGAACTAACTTTGTTCGAGAGATAGTTGTGTGATTTCTATTGTCTAGGCTTACACCAAAGGTCGACAGTTCAAAGACATCAAGTCTACTGATTGACCGAGTAAGTCCGATAGGTTTCACTAGGGAAAGTTCAAAGTCTCAGACTACTTATCCTAATGCAACGTTCTCTTATGGAATAATCGCACATTGCATATCATGCATACACGAAGAGTCGTGATATCTGAACATCTCATTCATGTGGGGGATTGTTGGGATTTTGTTGTGAAATCCCTTAAGAAGTGAATGAGCAAAGAAGGATGGAGAATCCCACATAGAATAAAGAGTAGATGGTGGATGGGTTTAAATATTGGAACCTCACAAATGGGTTTGGGCCCCAAGGGGCACCGCACTTTTGTGGACGGGGGAGGACCTACGCAAAGCTAGGTCGACCCACACGCGCGCGCCGCCGCCGCCTGCCGGCCGGCTCGGTTCGGTTCGGGCCGGGCCGGGGTCCGCGCATTTAATTATTTTTTACACCATTTTTTTTATTTAATATTACTCTTTTTAAATTGAAGGGACACAATTTGAATAAACATGTCCGGAAATTTCCGAACATTCTTTTTCGTCCGAACAGATGTGTTTGCTAGACATTGAACAAACATGAAAGTTCAGTTCAACCGGTTCAGATTAAATCGAACGAACATGATTGTTCGAACAAGTTCGAACATACATATCCGTTCGGAATAAAGCGAACAAACATGTTTGTTCGAACAGAACTCCTTTGGTTCGCATTCCTTCGTCAACGGAATTGTTCGGCTTCGCGACTCTTCACTTCATTGTCTATAAATACAAACTCCGGCCGTCATTTTTCAACTACTGAAATTTTCGACAACCATTCATTATTCATTTCATTGTCTGTGCGATAGTTCTACGAAGTTACGTTCGTCGGTGTTCTTTGAAGAAGTACCGCTTCAGAGGAACGCGATCCGTTCTATCCTAGGAGTCGATTGTCCAAGGTCCTTGGGTACTGATTGAGGGGGCAAATTTGTCTTAAGGACACAACGACTTTTCGTTGGGCTCGGATCAACATATTGCTACTCGTTTGCATTGGCTACAGGTTAGTCTTTATCTTACAACTCTGTTTACACGAACTTATTGTTAACAAAAATTATCCATCAATAGCGGATTTACAAATCTTTTCTAAATCGGGAATGTTATTTTATGTCTCGAGTTTGTATTTCTTTGGAGATGAAAATCTTGAAATATGCAAGATTTTAATCAGAGTGGCATCGGGGACTCTTCTGGCCGAATAAGAGGGTAGAAAGAATGAATAAAAGGAAAAGTTCTTTCTGCCACTAAAAGACAAAAAAAAGGGGAGGAGCAGATCGTGCAATTCCTTTTGATTGTGAAAAGGAAAAGCGCGTGGCCCAGTGAAGAAAAGGAAAAAAAAAGGATAGCTTTTCTCTTCTTGAGTGACACGCATGCAGGTTTCGTACATATAAGAAAGGAGAGACTCCTTTATGCAATTAGGGCCAAAACCGCACAATTAGAGTCGCGCCGCAAAAGAAGAAAAATTTTTCACCAAGGGAAAGAGAGAGAACAGGAGGCAACACAGTAGCTCGAGACCGAAAGCCGCACAAGAAAGGCTGAAAAGAGAACTTCGTCCAATTTTTCTCTATCGCACGAAGAGCTTCGGAGACGAGTGGATTTGTGCTTCGTGAGTTTTAGCTTTATAGTTTATTTATCCAATAGAGTTGTTTATTGTAAACACTTGGGTTTGGGTATAATTTAGGTGCGGAAAACACGAGCGTATTGAGCGATTGTAAATCCGATTCTCCGATATTGTGGATTATTCTTGCTGGCTCTCCCTGTGGATGTAGGTACCGACATTCGGACCGAACCACGTTATATCAGGTGTCCTTTATCGTACCTCGTTATTTTCTCAGGCTTTCGCATTGACGTATTTACAAGATCCTGGTTATTTCCGCATTAGTATTACAACAATTGGTATCAGAGCTTGGGTCAGATTTCTGGATTGTGATTTGGGGCTTTTGCTTGTCTGGTTATTATCTGGAATTCTTTTGCTGCAATTATGAATGTGGTGAAAGCTGAAATTGAGAAGTTTAACGGGAGGAACAACTTTGGGTTGTGGAGCCTCAAGATGGAGGCATTATTGACAACTCTAGGTTTGGCAGAAGCATTAGAGGGCAAAGCTAAATTGCCTGAATTAATGAAAGATGCTGATAAAGATGTGTTGATGAGGAAAGCTAGGAGTCAAATCCTGTTGAATTTATTGGATGAAGTGCTAATAGAGGTAGGCGAGGAGAAGGATACCGCAGCATTGTGGGCAAAGCTTCAGTCGCTATATGTAAAGAAGGGTTTGAACAATCGCTTGTACATGTTGAAGAGGATGTTCCAGTTCAGATATACTAAAGGTGCGTCTATCAGAACCCACCTAGATGAATTCAATAAACTCATGATGGATTTGAAGAACGTCGGTAAGATTCTTGAAGATGAAGAACAGGGCATGATGTTGTTAGCTTCTTTACCAGAGTCATGGGAGCACTTTACTGACTCTCTACTACAAGGGCGTACTTCGATTACCTCAGAGGAGGTAAAGTCCGCTTTGTTTTCTAAAGAGTGGCAGAGAAAGTTGCGAGATGACAGTCTGGCGCAGGATGTAGCGCAGGGACTAGTGATTTGGGATAGAGAGCAACATCGGGGGTCCAGTAGCAGCAGAGGTAAAAGCAGGTCTAAGTCACGCCATAGAAAATCCAAGGGACGCGTGAAGTGCTTTGAATGTCACGAGGAGGGGCACATCAGGCGAGATTGTCCTAAGCTGAGAAATAGAGGTGATAAGCAGAAGGCCATAGTCAGTGTGGCAAATATTGCTGAGGAGAGCACTAGTGATGCAGAGGTTGTCTTGTGTGTGACTACAGGTTCGTCAGGAGACGAATGAGTGCTAGATTCGGGGTGTTCTTATCATATGACGCCTCATAGGAACTGGTTTACTACTTACCAGACTGTAGATGTTGGTAGAGTTCTATTGGGGAATAACGCAGCTTGTAAGGTTGTGGGGATAGGAACAGTTCGAATTCAGATGCACGATGGTGTGGTTCGCACATTGACAGATGTGAGGCATGTACCGGAGCTCAAGAAGAACCTTATTTCTCTGGGGATACTCGATGATATCGGGTGTAAGTACACCGCTGAAGGTAGAGTGCTAAAGATCTCTCGAGGTGCCATGACAGTGATGAAAGGGAAGAAAACGAATTCTCTCTATCATCTATTGGGAGAGACCGTGACAGGAGCTGCTGCAGTTTCATCAGGTGAGTCAGATTCTGACTTGACTCTTTTATGGAATATGCGTTTATGGCAGATGAGTGAGGCAGGTATGACGATGCTGAGTGATAAGGGGTTGTTAAAGGGTCAGAAGACAAGTAAGCTAGACTTATGTGAGCACTACATCTTTGGGAAGCAGTGCAGGATTAAGTTTACTATAGGTATTCATTCGACCAAGCAACCGGTTGAGTATATTCATTCAGATGTCTGGGGTCCGTCTCCGGTTCCTTCGAAAGGAGGTGCCCGTTATATGCTGACTTTTATCGATGATTATTCAAGGAAGGTATGGGTATACTTTCTGAAGCACAAATCTGATGTGTTTGATCGGTTCAAGAAATTTAAGGCATTGATTGAGAAGCAGTCAGATAAACAGATCAAGTGTTTGAGAACCGATAACGGCATGGAGTTCTGTGGTAAAGATTTTACCGAGTTCTGCGAGAGAGAAGGTATTGTTAGACACCGCACAGTATCTGGGACACTACAGCATAATGGTGTGGCAGAACGGAAGAACAGAACTCTACTTGAGCGGGCTCGGAGCATGTTATCACATGCTGGAATTGGCAAGGAATTTTGGGCCGAAGTAGTGAACATGGCCTGTTACTTGATTAATAGATCTTCATCATCTGCTATTGAGTGGAAGACTCCAGAGAAAGTATGGTCGGGGAAAACTGTTGATTACTCCGGATTACGAGTATTCGGATGTCCTGCGTATGCTCATGCTAGTGATGGTTGTTGACACCTGATTTTTTACCATTTATTATTGTGATTTTTATTCTTTAAAATTAATTAAAAATATCAAAAAAGGTCATAAAATCACAAAATCAACTTTGGAAGCCTTGGTTTAGCCTTAGGAACCAATTTTGAACAAAAAATATTTTTCGGTATTTTTAATATTTTTCGAGTTTATTTAATTATAAAAATACCCAAAAAATCAGAAAAATACCATTCGTGGTCAGAAAAATACCCAAAAATATTCGATAATTTTGTTTTAATTTCCTCTTCAAGTGTGTCACTTTAAATCTCAAAATTCGGCTCGGGTCACTATGTTCCTTCACAAACATAAACCCGAACCGAGCCTAAAAAAAAAAAAAAATCCTTTTCGAGTCTTTTAGTTTTCAATTCTCACTTTTTATAAGCTATGACATTGGATTCTAAAGTCTTAAAGTGCAATTAGGTCAATTTGCCCTCCAATTTAATCATTTTTTACCAAAAGGGCTTAATTGCACATTTTTCTTTCAATTAGTCCCCGGTTTCACGGATGTATACGTATGCTCTACGTATTTATACGTCATACGTATTTATACGTTATGCGCATTTGTACGGTTTGGTAACCTCTTTAACTCTTGTAATAATAATAATGGTTATTATTTTTAACACCTTTGTTAGTGCCTTTTTTTTTTTAGCATTTTTGTATTGTGAGTGCTATTGCTAGTGCTATTTTTAAATAGCATTTTTGTATTATAAATTGTGAGTGCTATTGTTAGTGCGATTTTTAAATGACATTTATTTATCATAAATTGTGAGTGCTATTGTTAGTGCTATTTTTAAATGGTATTTATTTATCATAAATTGTGAGTGCTATTATTAGATAGAATTTATAATTGTTAGTGCTATTTTTAAATAGCATTTTTGTATTATAAATTGTGAGTGCTATTGTTAGTGCTATTTTTAAATAGCATTTTTGTATTATAAATTGTGAGTGCTATTGTTAGTGCCATTTTTAAATGTCATTTATTTGTGAGTGCTATTTTTAGATAGAATTTATAATTGTTAGTGCTATTTTTAAATACAATTTATTGGAAGGTATTTTTGGCTATAAAAGGATGGCAAGAGTTTTGAGGTTGAGGGGAGAGACATTTTGTAGAGTGTGCAAATTTTTGAGAGTTTAGAGAGAAGAACACAAACACTCTCTATATTCTCATAATCTTGAGTGAGCAAAATATACTAAGTTCGGAATATTGATTCCGCATATTGCTAGCACAATTGTTGTGGAGTTATTAGTCGTCTCCCCGTTCGTCAATTGGTGGTGCGTCCGAACTAGATGCCTAACACTTGTGGAGGCTGAGATCGAAGAACATCGAACCGACACCTCCGTTCAAGCACGCTACGAGAGGTAATCTATTTACTCCCTTTGGGACTTTGTGATTTTTTTCGATTGAAATGCACAAAGTACGCCTCTGGAGATATATGTATGGGTTGTTATTTATTTCCGCTACATGTTACGTGGATCCCAACAGTGGTATCAGAGCCAATCCTTAGGTGTTTTCGTGCATTTAATTGATTTTTTGCAATTTTTGCAATACTATGGCCAATATGTATTAACGAATTGTTCGTCTTACATGGCTAATGGAGGTTGATTATTTTATATGATAAATTAATCAACGTAGCAAAAATTGAGACTAAATCAATTTTGAATCGAAAATTTATGGCTATCTTATTTTACGTAAAAATTCTGAATATGATTCAACGTAGAATTTTTATTGTGCCTTCCTAAGTTTTAAATTGTGAATTTATTACTTATGTGAAAGGGTGGTGATCATGGAAAAATCTCTAATCAATGTGATTGATGTATATATGAATGTATGATGATTATTTATATATTTGGGGTTGTAATTATTAAATGGAGGCTGCGTACTCCTTTTATTTTTCATGTAATCTTTATTTTTAGCATAGTCAATTGTTAATGTAAATGCTATGAGGATTACGTGGAGGAGCCTTTTAAGTCGGCGAGCCCTTTGGGGCCCAATTCTTGAAGAGTTCAAGAAACCAAGAAGAAGCGAAGAGCGGCTCTCCGTTATTAAAATATTAAAATGATTAAATGTGGTCTCATTGGCTCGAGACCCATTAAATCATAATTCCATGATCACCACGTAGGATAGATGTTTATGTGATTGACATCTATTTATTTATTATGATTACGTGAGTATGTTAAACTGGTTAATGTGCAAAGTCAGACTTACCTCACCCAAAATTGCGCCTGCATGAAATCCTAGTTAGGAAAATCACTCGCGTTAGGTACCGAAAGGGCGTTGGTAACGACACCAGCGTAACCAAGTCCCCGAACCCAAAAACTCTGGTTCCGTAGAACTGATCGATCTCTCCCAATCGATCAGTAAGGTTTCCGGTCTACCCTCCAAGAAAGACCGGTGGCGACTCCAAATGCATGCACAAGTTGCACATGCCACCACGACCACACTAAGGTCGAAAGCGATCGACTCTTATCGTCGAACCCATTAAAAGAAAACTCCCGCCGCGATTTGGTATGGGCCTGGGAGGGCCCGCGCCGATCCAAAGCCCGCGAGGCCCGCGATCGGTAATCCATTAGCCGCGTCCGCCTTCGGACGGGTCGCGACAGCTGGCGACTCCGCTGGGGAGCTTGTTCTAGAATTTATGATTCTAGACCTCAAGTGGACTTAGGCCGTAATTAAAATGTTGAGTGATTTTTCTAACCCTTGAGGTGTTAAATGTTTTTGCAGATTGGAGAAAAGGGGTGTAGTTCGTGATTAACATAGTCTTATGCAGGTTGGGCGTAGGAATGTATGTTGTGTGGATGATTTGAAGTGCTGATTGATGAACTGTTGTGCATGACTTGCATCGTGATGATCACGACACGTACACACACACACAACCGCGCCTAAAACCCCGGGCGCCTCCTTTAGGAACACGATAGAAGGAATTGAAAATGGAATCTCCGTGAGGAAAAACATGGGGTAATCCACTTTTCAATTCCGCTCATTTCGAATTATGGATCGAGTCCCAATGCAACGATAGCTGTGCAATGGAATCGGCTCTTTCTAGAACTCGAGGTGGGAGCCTTGACCTTAGGTGCCAAATCCTTTGATTTTTAGAAGTGTTACCCCCACTTGTTTCATGCGCATGTCTTTAGATGGTTGATATATCTAAAACCCAAAAAAAAAAAAATCGGTGATCTTGGAATCACATCTCGAAGACTGGAACTGGGGCATCTCCAAGCGTTCGGACCACATTCCTTTGATTGGTTTGGCATTTTTAGTTCTCTTGTTTAAGATTAATTTTGCTGAGATCCTCTCTATCTCGTCCCTTAGATTGATTGTATTAGGGATCTATTTGTGTTGTATATATCTCGATAAGGCTCATTTCTATCGAAAATGGGGGCAAATTCCCCAAACCCGTGGAGCATAGTGGAATTCGTCTCGTCAGTACAAAATACATTTGGCCGCGGAGCCACACATTTGGTAAAAGGACGTATCGTTCCTAGTTGATTTTCAATCAGATCGGGGGATAAGTTTTTCTTCATTTTTTTACCCCAGGTGATAAAAGAGACAATGCACCCAAAAGCTCATGCATTCAAATGACAAAACAAACGTCGCCCAGCTGGGGCAAATACCTTCAAGCACGGATGGAGGGATTCGATAGGTGTTGTTCGTGTCAATACACAACATCAGAATGGAAAGAGAGCCAAGAGTAAAGTTGTATCGTCCCAATTTGTCTTGAATTTGAGAATATGAATTGATACTTGTTATTTATCCTTGACAGAGACTCGCCATCAAGGAGAACAGATTTTCACAACTTGTGTAAACTCGCTGAGACACATGACCAAGGGTAGGATGTATCATTCCGATTTTTATAAAATTTTGGGACATACATTGACATATTTCTTCTTTATCTCCAGGGATCTCCAGCCACGACGGTCAGGTAAGTATCCCTTTCCCCAATCCATTGAAAATGTTAAATAAAAAAAAACAGAGAGAAAAAGAAAAGCTTTTAGAATCTGATGTCTAGAAAAGACATAGAATTCTAATTTTATTGACATTCATGTTTTAAAGCAGGAGGTTGTCTGAACATGAATAAGAACGTGCATGGTGCATCATAAAATCCCATTGATGGATAAAATTTTTGGAGAAAAAGAAAGAGATTTTTCCAATCAAAAGTTGTTCAAAACTTTCAAAAGGACGTTTTCTCAAAAGACGAGAGGCAAAGCCTAGTCCAAACACGTCCTATACACATTTAAGAGAGAAGTGGAGAGGATAAGACAGCAAAATCTGGACCTACGGAAGTAGGGACCATTCGCAGCGATTACATGGGTTGAGACGACGGAGGCATTCATTTCATATCCCCCAAACACTACAGGTGACCGTTGATAACCCATTTGAACAGCGATTTTCATTCTTAACCCTGTCAAGAACCACCCCACATCGGGGCAAAATGAAGATGAGTCCAGCAGTATCAGGAGAAAATGGTTAGAAATTTTCTTGCTCGGACTAACATTAATCTTTGTGTGTTGTTTATATGGTAATCCAAGTGCCATAGGACGACGAGAAGCATTCATTTCTCTATCCCACACACCGAATCCTTTGCACAGCCAACTTGAGCCTGCAAATTCATTTCATGAACCCATTGGTGATCATTCCAAGACGGATGCCACACCACTTCAAAAATGGAAGAGTTCAAGACTCAGGGATTACGAAGAGAATTCCCGGACTGATATTTAAAGCATGTTTAGACTATATGTCTAACATGATCCCATGAAGATGAGAAAAAGTGGGATTTCAAAAATGAAAATGAGGAAAAATCCCCGGCATCAAGAAAAAGAAAATTGCCTAGTAAAAGCAATGCCGATGACCATGCAAGCTGTTTGCTTGATCCCCAGTGAAACTTGGATGGGTAAAGAGAAAATTCCTAAAGGAGTCAGATAAAAAAGACTGTTCTCCAAATGATGTCAAGCGCGGAGGAAAGACGCAGACAGAGTTGTCAACCTTCTTAATGCAACAAGAGACACTCTCTAAAGGACTTGTGCACACCTCAAAAGCGGTTGCACACCTAAAAAACTGAAGATGCAGAATGGAAAAGACATGTGACAAATTTGCAATGATCACCAATGTCAATCCCCTCATAAATTCTGGGCCAAAAATAAGCCTTTTTCAGTCCCCAATCCTACCAATGTTACAACCCTCAAACAGTCTTCTCTGACTAAGACACTTGGGTTAACATATAGCTTAGCTCGAAGAAGTACGAGCAAGACTATTTCTTTCTCATTTTGCAGGGTTCTTGACTTGTAAACCCGAAGCAGATAGTGAGAACTTTCATTCAATGACCTTGACTCAAAAGTGAGTCCCCCTTGAAGATCAATACCCAGCCCAACATTACGGTCCCATGGAAGACCTCCCGACCGATCGAAATGTATGCGCTGCGAATGAGCCTAAAACCTAGGCACAGGTTAGTAGGGAATTGAGTGCATCCCCTATAAAAACCATTATCTCAAAACAGGTGAGAAGACCTCCTTGTCAAGAAATATTCCAATTGATGTTTTGAGCAATCTCTTTTTGGAATCTTCAAATTGTCAATCCAGGTTTTCCGCTCAAGGAATTTGTGATCACATTTGCATGTTGCAAGAATGTTTTGGATAACCTCCAGCATCAAAATGCACACTTCATGATTAAAACTTAAGTCATACGGTTCTGTCAAGTGGACAACCGTCCTCTTCCCAAAGATTGCTAACGTCTTCTTGGTGAAGAAAAATCTTTCAGACTCGCACTTCTGCAGGATCCATTGGAGCACCCAAGATCCCAGAAGGAAGCCTCGCTCTGTCAAGAAGAGCTCACATGGTCATGTTTTGCGGGATCCTTGGAGAACCCAGGTCCCCAAACTGATACCCTTTAATGAAAAGTTTGCAGGTTTCAGCTTTCTGCAGGACAATTGGAGTCCCCAGATCCCAGAAAGGTACCTCGCATGTCGAAAGGACAATTTAGCTTCTGCGAGATTTCAGGCAACCCCTAAATCCCAGAATGACCTGTAGGTGAAGCCTTTTAGTAGGCAAACCTCTTCCGAGACCGATCTACATAACGATCGAGTCTCTGACTAGTCCCAACCAGACAGGGTACGTCAGCCTTAGATTCCTACCAGTTTGGAGTCAAAGTCAAATCAAGGTAGAAACCGCCTGAAGGGTCAACTCATGGTAGAAACCGCCTGAAGGGTCAATCAAAGGTAGATACCGCCTGAAGGGTCAACTCATGGTAGAAACCGCCTGAAGGGTCAATCAATGGTAGAAACCGCCTAAAGGATCAACTCAAGGTAGAAACCGCCTGAAGGGTCAGCTTATGGTAGAAACCGCTTGAAGGGTCAACTCAAGGTAGAAACCGCCTGAAGGGTCAAATTAATGGTAGAAACCGCCTGAAGGATCAACTCAAGGTAGAAACCGCCTGAAGGGTCAGCTTATGGTAGAAACCGCCTGAAAGGTCAACTCAAGGTAGAAACCGCCTGAAGGGTCAGCTTTTGGTAGAAACCGCCTGAAGGGTCAACTCAAGGTAGAAACCGCCTGAAGGGTCAAATTAATGGTAGATACCGCTATAAGGATCAACTCATTGGTAGATACCGCCATAAGGGTCAACTCATTGGTAGAAACCGCCATAAGGGTCAAACTAAACTCAACGGTAGATACCGCTGTTGACACCTGATTTTTTACCATTTATTATTGTGATTTTTATTAAAAATATCAAAAAAGGTCATAAAATCACAAAATCAACTTTGGAAGCCTTGGTTTAGCCTTAGGAACCAATTTTGAACAAAAAATATTTTTCGGTATTTTTAATATTTTTCGAGTTTATTTAATTATAAAAATACCCAAAAAATCAGAAAAATACCATTCGTGGTCAGAAAAATACCCAAAAATATTCGATAATTTTGTTTTAATTTCCTCTTCAAGTGTGTCACTTTAAATCTCAAAAATGCAGCTCGGGTCACTATGTTCCTTCACAAACATAAACCCGAACGGAGCCTAAAAAAAAAAAATCCTTTTCGAGTCTTTTAGTTTTCAATTCTCACTTTTTATAAGCTATGACATTGGATTCTAAAGTCTTAAAGTGCAATTAGGTCAATTTGCCCTCCAATTTAATCAATTTTTACCAAAAGGGCTTAATTGCACATTTTTCTTTCAATTAGTCCCCGGTTTCACGGATGTATACGTATGCTCTACGTATTTATACGTCATACGTATTTATACGTTATGCATATTTGTGCGGTTTGGTAACCTCTTTAACTCTTGTAATAATAATAATGGTTATTATTTTTAACACCTTTGTTAGTGCATTTTTTTTAGCATTTTTGTATTGTGAGTGCTATTGCTAGTGCTATTTTTAAATAGCATTTTTGTATCATAAATTGTGAGTGCTATTGTTAGTGCTATTTTTAAATGACATTTATTTATCATAAATTGTGAGTGCTATTGTTAGTGCTATTTTTAAATGGTATTTATTTATCATAAATTGTGAGTGCTATTATTAGATAGAATTTATAATTATTAGTGCTATTTTTAAATAGCATTTTTGTATTATAAATTGTGAGTGCTATTGTTAGTGCTATTTTTAAATAGCATTTTTGTATTATAAATTGTGAGTGCTATTGTTAGTGCCATTTTTAAATGTCATTTATTTGTGAGTGCTATTTTTAGATAGAATTTATAATTGTTAGTGCTATTTTTAAATACAATTTATTGGAAGGTATTTTTGGCTATAAAAGGATGGCAAGAGTTTTGAGGTTGAGGGGAGAGACATTTTGTAGAGTGTGCAAATTTTTGAGAGCTTAGAGAGAAGAACACAAACACTCTCTATATTCTCATAATCTTGAGTGAGCAAAATATACTAAGTTCGGAATATTGATTCCGCATATTGCTAGCACAATTGTTGTGGAGTTATTAGTCGTCTCCCCGTTCGTCAATTGGTGGTGCGTCCGAACTAGATGCCTAACACTTGTGGAGGCTGAGATCGAAGAACATCGAACCGACACCTCCGTTCAAGTACGCTTCGAGAGGTAATCTATTTACTCCCTTTGGGACTTTGTGATTTTTTTCGATTGAAATGCACGAAGTACGCCTCTGGAGATATATGTATGGGTTGTTATTTATTTCCGCTACATGTTACGTGGATCCCAACAGTGGTATCAGAGCCAATCCTTAGGTGTTTTCGTGCATTTAATTGATTTTTTGCAATTTTTGCAATACTATGGCCAATATGTATTAACGAATTGTTCGTCTTACATGGCTAATGGAGGTTGATTATTTTATATGATAAATTAATCAACGTAGCAAAAATTGAGACTAAATCAATTTTGAATCGAAAATTTATGGCTATCTTATTTTACGTAAAAATTCTGAATATGATTCAACGTAGAATTTTTATTGTGCCTTCCTAAGTTTTAAATTGTGAATTTATTACTTATGTGAAAGGGTGGTGATCATGGAAAAATCTCTAATCAATGTGATTGATGTATATATGAATGTATGATGATTATTTATATATTTGGGGTTGTAATTATTAAATGGAGGCTGCGTACTCCTTTTATTTTTCATGTAATCTTTATTTTTAGCATAGTCAATTGTTAATGTAAATGCTATGAGGATTACGTGGAGGAGCCTTTTAAGTCGGCGAGCCCTTTGGGGCCCAATTCTTGAAGAGTTCAAGAAACCAAGAAGAAGCGAAGAGCGGCTCTCCGTTATTAAAATATTAAAATGATTAAATGTGGTCTCATTGGCTCGAGACCCATTAAATCATAATTCCATGATCACCACGTAGGATAGATGTTTATGTGATTGACATATATTTATTTATTATGATTACGTGAGCATGTTAAACTGGTTAATGTGCAAAGTCAGACTTACCTCACCCAAAATTGCGCCTGCATGAAATCCTAGTTAGGAAAATCACTCGCGTTAGGTACCGAAAGGGCGTTGGTAACGACACCAGCGTAACCAAGTCCCCGAACCCAAAAACTCTGGTTCCGTAGAACTGATCGATCTCTCCCAATCGATCAGTAAGGTTTCCGGTCTACCCTCCAAGAAAGACCGGTGGCGACTCCAAATGCATGCACAAGTTGCACATGCCGCCACGACCACACTAAGGTCGAAAGCGATCAACTCTTATCGTCGAACCTGTCGCGACCCTCTTGGGGTTGTCGGGCTCTCGAGGGCTAATGGGCCGTCATGTCTGGTCGGACGCGGGCCTCTCCCAAGGCCCATTACCCAAATCGCAACGGAGGTATGCGTGATCGACTTTCAGTGTGGTCTAGTGACATGTGCTAAGTGTGCATGCCATGGAGTCGCCACCAATCATTTTTTTAGGGTATGATTGGACCACCCAATTGAATAGTTGGGAGTTTCTATTCAATTCTGCGAGAACCAGAGAAATGGTTTCGGGGACTTAGTTACGCCAACCGTCAGAGTTGACGCCCTTTCGGTACCTAAGTTGACTGAATTTTCTAGCCTGAGATTCATGCGGATGAGTAAGGTATGAACCATAAATCTAGAAATTCATGCAGATATGAGTGATTATCCTAGCAATCACAATCAGTAATAAAATGCGCAACTCAAGGAATCTAGATATGCAAATAAATCACATGGCATTCCTAGTAATGCCATATTTATCAATCACAGCTCAAGAATGATTTAGCTGTCCTAGCCGTTCTACACTCGATCTAACCTAAGAAAAGCATTAGGAAGCATCGCAGGAGTTCGAGAGTACTCACATGGGGTTCGCCGTGCCCTGGTTTGGTCTTGGACGAGCTATCGAGCTCATGTCGACCCGATTATATTTGGGGATCCACTCGGCGTTTTACACCATGAAATCATGTGAAACAAAAACGAAAATATTCAGCAAGGGGCATTTATTGTAGATGGTGGTCGATCTAATTGGACATCAAGACTAAAAAAGATGTAGAAATTTACAAATTAAAAGACTCGAATGATATTTTTTTTGCCAAATTCAACTCTATGCGTCGTGAAGAAGCACATGCAATTGAACTTGAATTTTGACTATTTATGAGTTCAAAATGAAAAGAAAATTAAAATAAAAATATTGACTATTTTTCTATATTTTTACGACATCGAATGCTATTTTTCTTCATTTTTCATGTATTTTTCTATTTTTGGAAAAAATTGAAAAATTATTTTTTGTCAAAAATGGTTCCTTTAGCTTGGTCAAGGCTACCAAAGATGATTTTTTAACTTTTTAACGTTTTATAGATTTTTTTATGAATTTTTAAAAAATAAACTATGAAAGACTGATAAAAAAATCAGGTGTCAACAGAACCCATTAAAAGAAAACTCCCGCCGCGATTTGGTATGGGCCTGGGAGGGCCCGCGCCGATCCAAAGCCCACGAGGCCCGCGATCGGTAATCCATTAGCCGCGTCCGCCTTCGGACGGGTCGCGACAGCTGGCGACTCCGCTGGGGACTTGTTCTAGAATTTATGATTCTAGACCTCAAGTGGACTTAGGCCGTAATTAAAATGTTGAGTGATTTTTCTAACCCTTGAGGTGTTAAATGTTTTTGCAGATTGGAGAAAAGGGGTGTAGTCTGTGATTAACATAGTCTTATGCAGGTTGGGCGTAGGAATGTATGTTGTGTGGATGATTTGAAGTGCTGATTGATGAACTGTTGTGCATGACTTGCATCGTGATGATCACGACACGTACACACACACACAACCGCGCCTAAAACCCCGGGCGCCTCCTTTAGGAACACGATAGAAGGAATTGAAAATGGAATCTCCGTGAGGAAAAACATGGGGTAATCCACTTTTCAATTCCGCTCATTTCGAATTATGGATCGAGTCCCAATGCAACGATAGCTGTGCAATGGAATCGGCTCTTTCTAGAACTCGAGGTAGGAGCCTTGACCTTAGGTGCCAAATCCTTTGATTTTTAGAAGTGTTACCCCCACTTGTCTCATGCGCATGTCTTTAAATGGTTGATATATCTAAAACCAAAAAAAAAAAAATCGGTGATCTTGGAATCACATCTCGAAGACTGGAACTGGGGCATCTCCAAGCGTTCGGACCACATTCCTTTGATTGGTTTGGCATTTTTAGTTCTCTTGTTTAAGATTAATTTTGCTGAGATCCTCTCTATCTCGTCCCTTAGATTGATTGTATTAGGGATCTATTTGTGTTGTATATATCTCGATAAGGCTCATTTCTATCGAAAATGGGGGCAAATTCCCCAAACCCGTGGAGCATAGTGGAATTCGTCTCGTCAGTACAAAATACATGTGGCCGCGGAGCTACACATTTGGTAAAAGGACGTATCGTTCCTAGTTGATTTTCAATCAGATCGGGGGATAAGTTTTTCTTCATTTTTTTACCCCAGGTGATAAAAGAGACAATGCACCCAAAAGCTCATGCATTCAAATGACAAAACAAACGTCGCCCAGCTGGGGCAAATACCTTCAAGCACGGATGGAGGGATTCGATAGGTGTTGTTCGTGTCAATACACAACATCAGAATGGAAAGAGAGCCAAGAGTAAAGTTGTATCGTCCCAATTTGTCTTGAATTTGAGAATATGAATTGATACTTGTTATTTATCCTTGACAGAGACTCGCCATCAAGGAGAACAGATTTTCACAACCTGTGTAAACTCGCTGAGACACATGACCAAGGGTAGGATGTATCATTCCGATTTTTATAAAATTTTGGGACATACACTGACATATTTCTTCTTTATCTCCAGGGATCTCCAGCCACGACGGTCAGGTAAGTATCCCTTTCCCCAATCCATTGAAAATGTTAAATAAAAAAAAACAGAGAGAAAAAGAAAAGCTTTTAGAATCTGATGTCTAGAAAAGACATAGAATTCTAATTTTATTGACATTCATGTTTTAAAGCAGGAGGTTGTCTAAACATGAATAAGCACATGCATTGTACATCATAAAATCCCTCTTGACGGGTAAAATTTTTGGAGAAGATGAATAGATTTTTCTAATCAAAAGCTGTTCAAAACTTTCAAAAGGACGTTTTCTGAAAAGGCGAGAGGCAAAGCCCAGTCCCAACACGTCCTATACACTCTTAAGAGAGAAGTGGAGCGGATCAGATAGCAAAATCTGAACCTACGGAGGTAGGGACCATTCGCAGCGATTACATAAATTGGGATGACAGAGGCATTCGTTTCATATCCCCCAAACACTACAGGTGACCGTTGATAACCCCTTTGAACGGCGGTTTTCATTCTTAACCCTGTCGAGAACCACCCCACATTGGGGCAAAAGGGAGGTGAGTCCAGCAACATCAGGAGAAAATGGTTAGAAATTTTCTTGCTCGGACTAACATCAATCTTTGTGTGTTGTTTATATGGTAATCCAAGTGCCATAGGACGACGAGAAGCATTCATTTCTCTATCCCACACACCATATCCTTTGCACAGCCAAGTTGAGCTTGTAAATTCATTTCATAGACCCCCGTTGGTGATCATGGCATGTTTCAAGATGGAAACTGCATCACTCCAAGAACGGAAAAGTCCAAGACTCAGGTGTCGCGACCCTCTCCCGAGCTGTGGAGCGGGAGCGGGCTAATGGGCCGCCCGATCGCTGGCTTGATCGGACGCGGGCCTCTCCCAGGGCCCGTCACCCAAATAGCAACTGCTGGATATACGTGGTCGACCTTCAGTGTGGTCTAGTGACATGTGATGAGTGTACATGCCAAGGAGTCGCCACCAATCGTTTCGTGGAGGGTACGATCGGAAGACCCTATCGAATAGTTAGGAGTGATCTATTCGATTCTGCGGAAACCAGAGAAGTGGGTTCGGGGACTTAGTTACGTCAACTGTCAAAGTTGATGCCCTTTCGGTACCTAAGCTGAATGGTTTATCTGATCCTAGGATTTCATACAGACGAGTGGGGTACAGATCCTAAATCTAGGAGTTCATGCAGATGGGAATTGCTACCCTATCAATCACAATCAATAGAAATAAGTGCGCAAATCAAGGATCCAGTACATGCGGATAAAACACATGAAATCAGCGGGGTGTCCCTAATGAGGCCCTATTAGCCTAGAGAAGTATCAATCAAGGCTTATGAATGATTCTGGCATGATTTGCCCATGAGGGGCAGAATCGTAATTTTGAATGATTTGGGGAAATTTACCCTTAAAAGGGTAAATCTGTCATTTTAGACGAATTGGGAAGTCAAAAGGCAATGGAAATAGGATTGGCCATCAATCCAATCCATTTCCTATTTTTCGGGAATTTCCAGGATTTTTCTGGTATTTAAAAATGATTTTACCCTTGGAGGGGTAAAGTCGTCATTTTGGACAAAGATGAGAACTGAAAATCTCAAATATTAGGGTTGGTCGTCCACCTGACCCAAACCCTAACTTCAAGCAATTTTCAGAACTCGATTGAGACAAGAAAGACGATTTTCCCACTAAAAGGGCAAAATCGTCATTTTGAGAAAAGAGGCGGGACTCGAAAACCCAAACCTAAGAATTGGTCGTCTAATTGACCCTAATTCTCACCTTGGCATTATCGACCTTATCTTGCTTACACAGCAAAGGCGACTTACCCTAAAGGGTAATGTCGTCAAGTTTCGGAAAATTGGATGAGAAACCCCAAAAATAGGGTTGACCAGTTGTCTGTGGTCAACCCTCGATTTTTGGGGATTTCTGGAATGTCTAGGATTTTTCCACAAATTTTTCACATTTTTTTAGGAATTTTCTGGAATTTTCTAGCATTTTTTTGGATTTTCTAGGATTTTTCTGATTTTTTTTATTTTTTAAAATCGTTTTCGAATTTTTTTTATTTAAAAAAAATATTATTTGGACCGGGTTGACCCGACCCACTCGGGTCGGAACCCGGTCCAGACCCGAACCCGCGAAAACCTTGATCGAAAACGACGCCGTATCACGCTTTTTATTTTTGGATTTTCCGGTTTTAATCCGACGGTCCCTGATGGACCACGTGGCTTGTCCGTGTCGCTTAGATCTGTTTACTAAAACCTACGGTCCAGATTGGATGAAGACTCGATCAGAGCCGTCTGATCAGATTACTTGAACCTACGGCCATGATTAGATCCGGAGACTTGATCTAGACCGTCGATTCACACTAACCTAAACGACGCCGCACAACCACTAACCTACACGACACCGTTTCAGTTTATTTTTGATTTTCTGATTTTAAAACATTTTCGGATAAACCTAATTATTAATCGGACGGCCACTAGAATTTACGTTCGCTTTATTTGAGCCGTCCGATCCTTTTTATTTGAATAACAGACCCAACGGCCGTGCAAACTCGACACCACGTGGACCAATGGCCGAATGCCAACTAGGACTTTGACCGGTTGACCGCGCCATGTCAGCTTCGTCTTCAACCTCGCGACTCCGGCAGAATGGACGGCTGTGGCTCTCCGACGATGATCTGACGATGAACTCTCGATGAAACCTCATGAAACTAACGGCAATCGACTCGCAATCGCCTCTATTCTAACATATCTCAAGATTACGCGAATCCATTCACGGGGCCAAGCACGATCGAACATGAACCAGTACGTACACATACACTCAAATCGCTCGATTCATGGCGTAATGAACCAACTCATTAACAGGGAAGCATCATTCAATGTTTAGGAGACTTACCTCGAGCTCCGATCGAGCTCGCTCGGCCCAGATTTTGCTGGGGAAAGATGAACAGTGACTCGACAATGGAGGTTCAATTGGAAGACTCGATTGGGCGTGTTAAGACAAAACCGATGCAAACAAGATACGTGAAGATGGTCAGTGATGTTCAGGGAATGAAACGCACACATTAATTGTATGAATGATTAAGAAATGCGCGAATCGCCATGGAAGCTTTGAAGAAAAACTCGGGACTGCAACTCACCTGTTCTTGCGATTTCACTGGGCGCGGCCGGCGGCGATCACTTCAGGGGACTCTGGGCGATCTCTCAGCGACCTCGTGGAGCTTTGGTTTTGCCTCGGAAGGCCCAACCGGCGCTCTGCAATTTTGAGCTCCAACCTTCGACCACCGCGAGGGAAGGTGAGCTCTTTCTCTCTCTTTCTTTCTCTCTCTCGATTCAGTTTCTTCTCCTCGAACTGAATCCGTTCTCCTTTTCAACCGAAAGCGATCGCGAGCTTATATAGCTCCTGGGAATTTTGGCGCCGATTTGGGGAGTTCCAACTGACTTCCACAGCACGTGCTATCACGTGATTTTAGGTCCAAATGGCGTCGGGGAAGATGGGTAAAACGTTTAACTCCGTTTTGGTTCTCCGGCGGGCTTTATTTCGCATGAATTTGGCAAGAATCTGAGCAGTGCTTGCTTCTGTTGACTTTTACGAGTCTGCGACCTTGACCATCCAATTACTTTCCCGTCCGGCGACGTTGGGTGATTCTGTTGGTGTTGATCGACTGGGGAAGACGAGAGGAACGAAATGCCCACCATTCCCCTTTCAATTAGTCGCGAATTGACCTTCAATTTGGTCTTCAAAACTCAGTCGATCACCATTGATCTGCTCGAGCTCTTTGGGGAAGACGACACTGTAGCGGACCGGTTCGACCGGTCTGACCGGTTTGAATCGGTTCCGAACAGGATTTTTCAAATTAATCCCAAATTAATGGGAAAATTTTGCAATTGAACCTCAAAATCGAATCTAGAGCATGAATTCTATCTAGAAATGTGGTTTTGCCCAAAAGTTTTCATCAATTTCTACAAAACCCCCAAATTTTCATTTAATTGGAAATTGGGGATCGTGTAATTGAGGGTGCAAATGATGAAATTGAGTCAAACCACCTGTTCCAATCGATTTAAAATGGTGAAATCCATTGGGTAGCATGTTTAATTTGCAATGATAGCCCTTGAATTGAAAGTAATTTCAATTATGCTTAATTTCAAGGACTAAAATGCAATTTTAGTATGTAATTTTGTCAAATCCGTGCAATTGAGCATATTGTGCAAACAATTGGGCTAAATTGAAATAGGGGATAGTCAGATTGAATGTCAAGATCTTAAAAAATGCCAAAATTGCAAATTAAAAGACTCAATTGTTATTTTTTCTTCAAATTCAATAGTACGGGTTACAAAGGAACACCTAAAATTGAATCTAATTTTGATTTTTTTGAGAGGTAAAAAATAAAAGGGATTAAAAGGAAAAATATTGGATATTTTTCCATTTTTGTGTGACCTCAAATGCTATTTTTCTTGATTTTTTAAGTATTTTTCTATTTTCCAAAAATACTAAAAAATATGAAAAATGTGAAAAATTATTTTTTGGTCAAGAATGGTTCCTTGGGCTTGGCCAAGGCCACCAAAGTTGATTTTGTAATTTTTCGACTTTTTATAAATTTTTTGTGATTTTTCAAAAATAAAACTGAAAAAGACCTGGTCAAAAAATCAGGTGTCAACAGCTGCCCCTCTTTGAGAGGAATCTCGTGAGAGGTTTCGCTCAAAGACAGGTGACACCTGAGTCTAGACCGACTCGACTGGGGAAAAGAAAAACGAATCTTGACACTCAATCTTTCTTGTCCCACTGGTAAAGGCTTTGCTCTTCATTCTTTTGCTGACGTGAGAGAGAAAGTAGAGAGACCCACCTGTTACTTACCTGTTGATCGCCTGCCTGATGCTCGTGTGGCCTACGCGGTGTATAGCGGGTTCTAGTGAATACCTAGGGACTCGTCTTTTGAGTATCCTAGGGCGATTAAATTCTAGCCTGTATGGTAGGCCGTACCAGAATGGGATTCCTACACTTGACAGGAACCTGTGAATGACGCACCCAGTCTCTTAGGGATTGTCGGGGTTTTGATCCGTATGGTGGATCGGACCATGAATAGGACTCCTTTCTGCTAGGAACCTATGGATGACGCACCCAGTCTCTTAGGGATTGTCAGGGTTTTGATCCGTATGGTGGATCAGACCATGAATAGGACTCCTTTCTGTTAGGAACCTATGGATGACGCACCCAGTCTCTTAAGGATTGTCAAACATTTTAATCCGTCAGTGGATCAGGCCGAGAATAGGATTCCTTTCTGCTAGGAACCTATGGATGACGCACCCAGTCTCTTAAGGATTGTCAAACATTTTAATCCGTCAGTGGATCAGGCCGAGAATAGGATTCCTTTCTGTTGGGAACCTATGGATGACGCACCCAGTCTCTTAGGGATTGTCGAACATTTTGATCCTATATTCTAAGGAATTAACTAGGATTTATGCAAATGAGGTGTGCCTAACCTTGAGGCTTTACTAAATGGGCTATTCTGGGTTTAGGGGTTACCTAGAACCTCACAGAAAGCAGATTCTGAAAATTGTCCTTTCGACACGCGAAGCGTTATTCTGGGATTTGGGGATTCCAAGTATCCTGCAGACAACTTAAACCTGCAAAAACTTTGATAAGATTCTTCTGGGATCTAGGGGCTACCTGAGATCTCGCAGAAAGACTATCTTGAATGTTGTCCTTTTGACATCGAAGGTGACATTCTGGGACCTGGGAGCTCTAGGGGTCCTACAGAAGCAAGAATGCTGTAAGCCATTCTGGGAGCCGAAGTCATCAAGAATCTTGCAAAAGCTCCAACCTGAAAATTTTCTTACCAAAGGCACATCAATGGTCTTTAAGTGATATGTGATGTCAAACTGACAGCACTTTATGACTTATATCATAGTCATGAAAAAAAATTTCAATGAATGTATTACGAGGTTGGAGGTTATCCAAAACACCTTGCAACATACGGGAGTGATCAAAAGTTCCTTGCGGGGAAAGTTTGAATCAAACAATCTGAAATTATCAAAAGAGTTTGGTTAAAATGTCCAACGGAGTATTCTCATCAAAGAGGACTTCTCACCGTTTTGAGGTAATGGTCTTTTACCAAGAATGCACTCGAACTTCCTATCAAACCTGCGCCTAGGGTTCAGGATCATTCGCAGTGAATACACCTCGATCGATCAGGAGGACTTCCAAAGGACCGTAATGTTGGGCTTGGTCAACGGTTTTCAAAGGGGACTTGCGCGCAAGTCAAGGCTATTGAAGCGAAGTCTTCAATGTCTGCTCCAGGTTTACAAGTCAAGAAACCTGCAAAATGAGAAAGAAATAATCTTGCTCGAACTTCTTCGAGCTAAGCTTAGACATTAAACCCTATGTCAATCCAAGTGCCTTAATCAGAAAAGGCTTTTCAGGGTTGTAACGTAGGTAGGTTTGGGGACCAAAAAAATGCTTATTTTTGACTCAGAATACGTGAAGGGTTTAACATTGGTGATCACTGCAAGTTTGCCGTCATCTTGCCCCTTCCGGTTCAAAGAGCGTCTTCAGTCTTTGAAGTGCATTGGTAGTCTTTGAAGTGCATTGTCAGCCTTCGAAGCGCACATTTGTCTTTAGAGAATATCTCTTTTGTGTTGAGACGGCGTCAACATCTTGTCTACGCTTTCATCATCTGAATGTGACATAATCTGGGAGTATCCTTTGCTGTCCAGCTCCCTTGGGATTTTCTTTTACAATCAGATCTCACTAGTGACCTATACAAAGGTATCATGCCACCTTTTGGCATTTACAAGATCAAACACATGATTCACAAGTGTACAAGTATTTGGATGGGCATTGGCCTTGCTTTTACCAGGCACTTTGCTTTTTCTTGATGCCCAAGATTAAATTTTTCTCTCTTCTTTCATTTTGAGACCCCATCTTTTCTTTTCTTTTGGGGATCAGAATTTTCAAATGAATGTGCTAGATGTATAGCTTGAATCTCAGCACTCAAACATCAATCTAGGAATTTTTCACAAATCCTGTGTTTTGAACTCTTCCGCTCTTGAAGTGACGTCGTTTCCACCTTGGAATATGCAATGATCACCAACGGGTTTGTGAAATGAACGTATAGGCTCAATTGGGCAGTGCGAAGGGTAAAAGTGTATAGGATAGAGAAACGAATGCTTTTCGTCATCCTAAAGCACCTGAATTACCATAGAAGTTAAAATGACAAGCAACACACGAAGATTGATGCAAGTCTGAGCAAGAGAACTTCTAACCATTTACCTCCTGATACCTCTGGACGTATCTCCAGTTTGCCCCACTATGGGGTGGTTCTTGACAGGGGTATAGAATGAAATCGTCGTTCAAATGGTTATCAATGGTCACCTGTAGTGTTTATGATAGAGAAACGAATGCCTCCGTCGTCTCAATCCATGTAATCATTGCGAATAACCCTTACGTCCGTAGGTTAAGGTCTCGCTATCCTTACCATTCCACTTATCTCTTAAGTGTGTATGGGACGTGTTTGGACCAGGCTTGCCTCTTGTCTAAGGAAACATCCTTTTGAATGATTTAAACAACTTTTGTTTGGAAGAGTTCATTTTGCTTTCTCCAAAACTTACCCTCCAAGGGGATTTATGATGCACAATGCATATTTCAATCATGTTCGGATAACCTCCAAGTTTAAACATGAATACCAATGATATGACTATGAGAATTTTGCGTCTTTCTAGACATGAGATTTGAATACATGCTAGATTCCAAGAAGCCTTCAAATTCTATCAATAAGGATTCCGACAGTCTTGTAAACCTAAAAGATTAGGGAAAGAATACTTACCTGCCCAGCGCGGCTAGGGATTCCTGAAAAACATAAAAGGAATATGTCAGTGTATGCTCTCGAATTTCAGAAAATTAGAACGATACACCTTACCCTTGATCATGCATTCCAATGGAAGTGGATAGATTCGCGAAAATCTGCATTTTTCTTAACAACACAAGATGGTTAAGTTGTTCTAAAATTTCTTAAAATTCTCAGTCTTTGGAGAAGAAGACGTGCACCTGACCACCATGACGTTAGGTCTCCTTGATCATGCGTTCCAACTTATCGCGACCCTGCTTCCTTGGATCCTGCAATATTGAACACATGCTAATGTATGCATAGATGCATGACATGCTTATGCAAAGACTATCATGAAGAGTAGGCTCAATTCGAGGCAGGGCATATGACCGGAATCTGATTTTATTTCAAGGGTAATATTTCTTCACAGCATATGAATTCACAGGGTGCCCCAATTCTTCTCCCTCGGAGTTTACAAGAATTAATGCTCCTCCCGTGAGGATCTTCTTAACAATGTAGGGGCCTTCGTAATTTGGAGTGAATTTTCCCCCTGGATGGGTAGTACTTGGCAAAACTTTCCTAATTACCAAGTCATTTACTTCGAAGTTTCTGGTCTTGACCTTTCGATTGAACGCCCTGGCTACCCTCTTCTGGTAAGTTTGTCCATGGCAAATGTCTTTAAGACGTTTCTCATCTATTAAGTTCAGCTGTTCATATCTGTGCTTGAAATACTCTGACTCAGAGAGTTTATCTTCGGATAAGATTCTCAAAGAGGGAATCTTAACTTCTACTGGTAGAACTGCTTCTGTCCCATATACCAAACTATAGGGAGTTGCCCCTGTAGAAGTCCTGATCGACGTTCGGTAAGCCATCAAGGCGAAGGGCAGCCTTTCGTGCCAATCCCTGTAGTTTTCTACTGTTTTAGCCAAGATCCTCTTGATGTTTTTATTGGCTGCTTCCACTGCCCCATTCATCTGTGGGCGGTAAGGAGATGAATTCAGATGTCGAATGCTAAAGTGATCCAGCAGACCATCGACAATCTTGTTGTTTAGGTTGGACCCATTATCTGTGATGATCGCTTGAGGGGTACCATACCGGGATATGATATCTCTTTTGACAAATCTTGCCACATTTCTTGCAGTGACATTCTTGTAAGAGCTGGCTTCTACCCATTTGGTGAAGTAATCAATCGCTACCAAGATGAAGCGATGACCATTCGAAGCCACAGGATTAATAGGCCCTATCATGTCTATCCCCCACATAGAGAAAGGCCAAACTTCAGACATTTGGTGTAGTTCGTTCGGGGGTGCGTTAATCTTATCCCCGTATATTTGGCATTGGTGGCATGACCGGACGTGCTGACAGCAGTCTGATTCGATGGTCATCCAATAATAACCTAGCCGCATGATCTCCGGGCAAGGAGGTGGCCGTTCATGTGAGGCCCACACGCACCTTCATGAATCTCTTTCATGAGAATATTTGCTTCTTTGTCATCTACGCATCTCAGTAGAGTGGAATCGAACGATCTCTTGTATAGAATTTGTCCATTGAGGAAGAACTTGCTGGCCATCTTGGTTATGTATTTTCGGTCTCCTGACTGGCATCCTTCAGGGAATTCCCTTTTCAAGAGGTAATTCTTGATGTCATAGTACCATGGCTCTCCATCACATTCCTCTTCGATTAGCATGCAATAAGCTGGCTTTTCAACAATGCCGATCCTCAGAGGTTCTATATCCAACCCTTTGGTCGTTTGTAACATCGAGGCTAGGGTGGCTAATGCATCTGCGAATTGGTTGTGAGACCTTGATAGGTACTCGAATGACACTTCTTCGAACTTGAGTATCAATTCTTCAAGGTATTCATGGTAGGGGATGAGTTTTGCATTTTTCGTCTTCCACTCCCCTTGTGTCTGTAGAATAATGAGCATAGAGTCTCCAAAGACCTGCAATCTAGGTATCTTCATGGAAAGGGCCAGTCGTAGGCCCAGAATGCATGCCTCATATTCTGAAATATTGTTGGTACAAGGAAAAGTTATCTTTGCCGCGACAGGGTAATGTTGACCATCTGGGGATATCAGTACTGCCCCAGTGCCTGCCCCTGATAGGTTAACAGCACCATCGAAATACATGATCCACTTATCCTCTGCTAAGTTCAGAATTCGGCCTTCTGTGTTCGTTACTTCAGGGGATTCAGTGCTCGATGGGTTTTCTGCCAGCATGTCTGCTATAGCTCTTTCTTTTACCGACTTCTGCGGAGAACATTTAATGTCAAATTCAGATAACATTACTTGCCATTTTTCCAGTTTCCCAATTAAAGCGGGTTTCTCCAGGAGGTATTTGACGGGGTCATTCTCTGTTATGAGCTGAATGTGATGATGTAGGGTATACTGCCTTAGTCTTCGTAGTACCCATACTGCTGCTACGCAGGCCCTTTCAACTGGTATATATTTTGCTTCAGATGGCGTGAATTTCTTACTCAGGTAATAAATGGCCCTCTCTTTTCCATCTATCGGGCTCGTCTGGGCAAGTAAGGCTCCCAAGGACTCTTGTCGTATGGTCAGGTATAAGGTCAATGGGTGACCGGGAATTGGTGGCACAAGCACCGGTGGTGTGATCAAATATTTTTTGATCATTTGGAATGCCTTGCTGCACTCGGCGTCCCACGTTATTTTCGCGCCTTTCTTAAGCAATTTGAAGATTGGCTTAGCCACATCAGACAGCTGATTGATGAACCTGGCAATATAGTTCAATCTCCCTATAAGGCTTCTCACTTCTTTTACTGTGGATGGAGTTGATAAATCGTGGATGGCCTGGATTTTTGAGGGATCAATCTCAATGCCCCTGTTGCTGACTATGAACCCAAGGAGTTTCCCGGATCTTGCCCCAAACACGCATTTGTTAGGGTTCAGCTTTAACTTGTATTTGCGCAGGCGCTCAAATAATTTTCTTAATACCTGTATGTGATCTTGTCCTTTCTTGGATTTAGCGATCATGTCATCAACATATACTTCAATCTCTTTGTGGATCATATCATGGAATAACGTGACCATAGCCTTCTGGTAGGTAGCCCCGGCGTTTTTCAATCCAAAGGGCATGACTCTGTAGCAAAAATTCCCCCATGGTGTGGTAAATGCAGTCTTGGGTTTGTCTTCTTGTTTCATGGAGATTTGGTTGTATCCCGAGAATCCATCCATGAATGAGAATAATTCATAACCCGCTGTACTATCCACCAATACATCAATGTGGGGGAGTGGAAAATCATCTTTTGGGCTTGCTCTATTCAGATCTCGGTAATCTACGCAGATCCGAACTTTTTCGTCTTTCTTCATGACGGGGACTATATTTGCAACCCAGTCTGAATATGGGATAGCTTCAATGAAGCCTACCCTAAGGAGTTTCATGACTTCTTCCTTAATCTTGTCTTCTAACTCGGCTTTCATCCGCCTACTGCCTTGTTTGACAGGTTTGATGCCAGGATCCGTGGGCAATGCATGTTCCACAATCTTAGGATCAAGGCCTGGCATATCCGCGTAAGACCATGCGAAGATGTCTTGATATTCTTTTAGTAGCTTGGTGAACTCGAGCCTTTCATCACGGGATAGGTGTCCGCCGATCTTGACCTCTTTGACGTTCACGGTGTCTCCCAAATTAATGACAATTGGTTCTTCTGAGGTAGGAGGCTTTGACTCTTCAAAGGTGTTCCAATCCCTACGGATAGACGCGTAATCCTCGTCTTCATCTTCCTCAATGTTATAAGAGTGGTTAATGGAGGGATCCGAATTTTGTAACAACCTGGTATGCATGTTTGAGATGATATGCCTGAAATGTCATGAGTATGGTTAGTTTGTGCTCAGTAAAAATGACATGCATGATTATGTAAAGTCTTTTTGAAAAAGTTTTTCGAAATAGATGTAGGTACAGATAGGACTAATCCTCATGTCATTGGATATCCCGGCCCCTTGAAAATCTTTTGAAGATTAGGAATCATATGGAAAATCAGGCCTCAAGCTTCTATATGGAAGACCATTATCATCATCGGGCTGATTCGTGGTTCCATATGTCCTTAACAAAACATGCGTGGTTTTATTAATGCGAAATGGGCCGCGTTACAAGATGTGCTATTTGGACCAACGGCCGGAGATCCAAAGGCGTTTTCTTATGCGTTCAATAAGGAAAGAAGATACAGTGAAATGCAGAAAGTTCTAAACGCAGTATTTAAAGATGAAGGAAGAGTCTATTTACTCAGAAGAAGTGGCTTCACTGTCCAACCACTCCATGATGACATTCACAGAGTCATCTTTGAGAAAAGGATTTGTCAGATCTGGTTCCATCAGCGAAGTGATACCCTCTTCAGATAGCCATTTGGAGTTCTGGTCGAAGTAGGTATTTAAGGGATTCTTGAACATTCGAGACCTTCCCTTCCAGGTTGGAGAACCGATGAATGAGCTATTCGGGCTGTTTTCGCCTCCACGGCGTCCCAGGCTTTTGCTTCGGCCTCGGCCTGTTGCTTTCGGGACAGAATCATTCATGGGATACTTCTGGTACCCCAAGCCCATTTTATGTGGATTAGCCTTCAACTGTAGCGGGGCATTTATACCCTGATTATGTTTGCCTAGGCCTTTTTCAGGATTGAACCCGTATGCCAGCAGCATCTTAGCTGGTAGAAGACTGGCTTCTGAGATGTAAGGAGTTCTCAACTTCGACCCTACTGGGGTATGAACTGTTGCTACCAACTCTAGGGAGTGATAGCTCGCTTCAGTTTTCTCTTCAGGCTCAATATAGGGAATGGCACTGTTCTGGTATGCCTGGAGGTTGACTTCCCCATGTAGGGTAATCACCTTCCCATCTACAACGAAACGTACTTTTTGGTGCAGGCTCGAAGGGACAGCTCCCGCTGTATGGATCCAAGGTCTTCCTAGCAGGAATCCAAATGCACCGGGTAGATCCATTACTTGAAAGTTTATAGAGAACTTTGTCGGGCCGATGAATACGTCAAGCTCGATCTCTCCCTCTACAGTCTTCCTCATGCCGTCGAATGCTCTTACAGCTGTCTTGGATGCCTTGACCATCTCTTCATTGATTCCCAGCCTCCTTATGGTAGCCAAAGGACAGATGTTAAAGGCTGATCCGTTATCGATCAATACGTGTGCCACTCTTTTGCCGTTACATTGGGCAGAGATGTATAAAGCTTTGTTGTGCCCTCTTCCTTCTATGGGGAAGTCCTCGTCAGAGAAGCTCAATTGGTCTTTTAAGAGAATTGCCCCTACAAAATCCCCTAGTTGGACCTCATTAATTGTTTCAGGGACATGTACTTCATTGAGTACCTTCAGCAGTGCGTCCTTGTGCTTCTCTGAATTGATGAATAGGTCTAGCAGGGATATCTGAGCGGGCATCTTCCTCAGCTGCTCTATCACTTCAAACTCACTGGTTTTGATGATCGATACGAGCTTTTCAGCATCTTCCTTTGAGACATCTTTTTTTTTGGATTCACCCTCTCTGGGGGCATAAAATCTTCCAGATCTCATTATTGCATCTACTTGTGTGGTCCCATAGTCCCAATGAACAGCTTTGGGATCATACTCTTCTACTGGGGGGACTTTTATCGTTACAGTTGTCTGATGAGGTATCTCTGGTCCTGACGTGTCGCTTTCTTCCTCCTGAGGCAATTGAATTACGACAGGCCTCACTGGGCAATCTTCTACCTTGCCCAGGCTATCCAGCTTATCCAATCTGATCACCACGGCCGTGGCTACTTCGATCATCAATATGGTGTTGTCGAGTTCTTCCATACCGTTTGAGGTTTCTGGTTGAGAGAGATCATCCATACCTCCCCATCCGTCCGGTATGATGTCTTCAATCTTCTGATAAAAGCTGGGAGGGGCCGAATATTTCACCTTGAAATTGTATCCTCCAGAATCTTGACCCAGGTTGTCTATAATTTCGCTCTTCTCAAGTGCGTCAACCATAAACTTGAGGTCTGCTAGACTTCTCCTCCTGGCTTCTATTTCGTCTTCTTCAAATTCTTCTTCTGATTGAGTGGCCGGCCCCAGATCGTTTGCCAATTTCTCACGTGAGGTACCACAGGTGTTACTATGCTCAGCTGTGATCAAGAAGTGGTTTCCTTTCAAAGATAGAGATGCTTCAATCCCTTCAAATTCTTCATCAGTAATATCGAACACTATCCCCAAGCTCTTCATCTTGTCGATACACAACTTCTTTTGGTCGGTTGATATCTCCCCTTCTTTTGGGTATGATGAAGCGATTGTTAGCAGGGTGTCCAGCTTAGGCACATCTATCTTCAGTTTAAGGTAGTCTTCTTCTTCTTCTTCTTCAGTGAATATTGCCCCTACTGTTTGGTGATCTGGCAACGGATTTTCTTGCACATTTTGGGCTGCATTGTCAAATTTCAAAATCTGACTATCAATTAGGGCTTGCACTTTCAGCTTCAGGACATAGCAGTTATCCACATTATGCCCTCTTTCGCCCATATGGTAGGCACAGGTCTGGCTCTCATCAAAGCCAGGATATCTTGCGGGGTTTGCCCTAGGTGGTTCTTTTGCCACCAAGTGTTGCTCCAGCAGCATCGGGAGTAGCTTGGATAAAGGTCTCGGGAGCTGAGAGAATTGTCTCTGGGGTTGCTTTCTTCTAGGCTCTTGTACCTTTGGCGCTGACCAGGATGATCCGCCTTTGGCCTGATTAGAATTGCCAAATGGCTTTAACTTGTGGGGATCTGGTATAAATGCTATGTCCAGTCCGGCTTCTCTTTCCTTTCTCAGAGGATACTGCTTCCTAGTAGGAGCTTCCTGAGGCCTTCTTTCTTTCAAGGCCCATTCCAGCCTCTCAGCAACCTTAATCAGGTGTGCGAATGTCTGACATCCAGAAGTGTTCAGTCTGTCAAAGTATTCGTAGGGGAGTGCTTTTAGGAATAAGTCGATCAGCTCCTCTTCTGGGATTGAAGGCTTTACTTGGGTAGCCAAGGCTCGCCACCTCTGAGCATATGTCCTGATCGATTCGCCCCTCGCTTTTGAAGTTCGTAGGAGGTCTTCTCTTGTTGGGGCTGTAGCCGTGTTAAATTTGTACTGCCTGAGGAAGTCTTCTGCAAGGTCCTCCCATCCGTCATAATCCTCTAAGTCTAGCTCAATAAACCAAGCCAGAGCGGCGCCAGCCAAACTCTCTTGGAATGTGTTCATTAACAACGGAATGTAATCCCAGTAGTGCGCCATCTTGCGCAGGTAGTACTTGAGGTGGGCACGGGGACAGCCTGTCCCGTTGTATTTTCTCACGAACTCTGGCTCCCTATAGTCAGGAGGAGTCTCTATTTTAGCAAAAGGAGATATTTTGTCGAAGCGGGCCAGCTCATAGCCTTAACTGCTCAGGCATTCTTCGATCTTGGCCAATCTCTTAGCCTCTGCCTCTGTCTTCACAGTTTGTTTTCCCTTCTCCTCCTTTTCAAGGTTGATGACAACAGGCGAGGCTTTTTGTTGTGCCCGACTATTTGGTTCATGAACGTTTTCCTCTGTATGTTGGGTATCCCTGGTTGCTTCTTTATCTGTTACATCAGGTACCATGGAAGGGCCTGAGTTGTTCTGATTGTGTGCGGTTGTCTGTCTAGCTTGGTTGGTCTCCAGCATGGCCTTAATATCAGCCATCATAGTCGCCAGGGCAGTCATCTGAGATTCCAACATGCTTACGCGCGGAGTCAATTCCTCCTGTTCCATTCTCGTCTTTAGGCGGGTACGGAAACGATGCGTTGGCAATTCCGTGATGAGAGTGTACCAACCACACTTTGGGGGATGTGAAATGCCTCCTGTATCAATGGGTGGTTTTAGGTATACCAACCATCCATGGACATGCGCATGAGACAAGTGGGTATACTCTAAAGAAAATCGAAAATCAGGTGAGGAACCTACGGCTCAAGCTCCCACGATCCACATGAGGTAGATTCCTCCCCAAGGGTACCTCCCCAAGAGGGCTAGATATCGCCAATGCAGATGGTAGGCGGGAAGGAATACGAAAGTCTCAAGTGCCATCAAACACAAGATCCTTTTCGCATCCTTTCCCTATCTAAGGTAACCTAAGGGTGGTTGCAGTCGGGGTTTGACCGCCAGTGTGTGCGATGTGTCGTGATCATCACAATGCAAAGTCATGCACAGCAGTTTGTATCAAACACCGCTTCAGTAAATGCATAAAGTAAACATACATTCCCAACTCCAACCTGCAGAAAAGATGTCAACAATCACGCCACCCCTTATTTCTCCAATCTGCAAAAACATCTAACACAATGGTTAGCATACGTACCTCACCTTCGAGAGCATCTGCAGAAAACAATGTCAGATAAACCAAACAATTTTTTAATGGGCTCAAGTCCTCTGGAATTCGTAACCAGAGATTCTGGTTTTAGAATGTCCCCAGTGGAGTCGCCAGTCTGTCGCGACCCTCTCCCGAGCTGTGGAGCGGGAGCGGGCTAATGGGCCGCCCGATCGCTGGCTTGATCGGACGCAGGCCTCTCCCAGGGCCCATCACCCAAATCGCAACTGCTGGATATACGTGGTCGACCTTCAGTGTGGTCTAGTGACATGTGATGAGTGTACATGCCAAGGAGTCGCCACCAATCGTTTCGTGGAGGGTACGATCGGAAGACCCTATCGAATAGTTGGGAGTGATCTATTCGATTCTGCGGAAACCAGAGAAGTGGGTTCGGGGACTTAGTTACGTCAACTGTCAAAGTTGATGCCCTTTCGGTACCTAAGCTGAATGGTTTATCTGATCCTAGGATTTCATACAGACGAGTGGGGTACAGATCCTAAATCTAGGAGTTCATGCAGATGGGAATTGCTACCCTATCAATCACAATCAATAGAAATAAGTGTGCAAATCAAGGATCCAGTACATGCGGATAAAACACATGAAATCAGCGGGGTGTCCCTAATGAGGCCCTATTAGCCTAGAGAAGTATCAATCAAGGCTTAGGAATGATTCTGGCATGATTTGCCCATGAGGGGCAGAATCGTAATTTTGAATGATTTGGGGAAATTTACCCTTAAAAGGGTAAATCTGTCATTTTAGACGAATTGGGAAGTCAAAAGGCAATGGAAATAGGATTGGCCATCAATCCAATCCATTTCCTATTTTTCGGGAATTTCCAGGATTTTTCTGGTATTTAAAAATGATTTTACCCTTGGAGGGGTAAAGTCGTCATTTTGGACAAAGATGAGAACTGAAAATCTCAAATATTAGGGTTGGTCGTCCACCTGACCCAAACCCTAACTTCAAGCAATTTTCAGAACTCGATTGAGACAAGAAAGACGATTTTCCCACTAAAAGGGCAAAATCGTCATTTTGAGAAAAGAGGCGGGACTCGAAAACCCAAACCTAAGAATTGATCGTCTAATTGACCCTAATTCTCACCTTGGCATTATCGGCCTTATCTTGCTTACACAGCAAAGGCGACTTACCCTAAAGGGTAATGTCGTCAAGTTTCGGAAAATTGGATGAGAAACTCCAAAAATAGGGTTGACCAGTTGTCTGTGGTCAACCCTCGATTTTTGGGGATTTCTGGAATGTCTAGGATTTTTCCACAAATTTTTCACATTTTGTTTGGAATTTTCTGGAATTTTCTAGCATTTTTTTGGATTTTCTAGGATTTTTCTGATTTTTTTATTTTTTAAAATCATTTTCGAATTTTTTTTATTTAAAAAAAATATTATTTGGACCGGGTCGACCCGACCCACTCGGGTCGGAACCCGGTCCAGACCCGAACCCGCGAAAACCTTGATCGAAAACGACGCCGTATCACGCTTTTTATTTTTGGATTTTCCGGTTTTAATCCGACGGTCCCTGATGGACCACGTGGCTTGTCCGTGTCGCTTAGATCTGTTTACTAAAACCTACGGTCCAGATTGGATGAAGACTCGATCAGAGCCGTCTGATCAGATTACTTGAACCTACGGCCATGATTAGATCCGGAGACTTGATCTAGACCGTCGATTCACACTAACCTAAACGACGCCGCACAACCACTAACCTACACGACACCGTTTCAGTTTATTTTTGATTTTCTGATTTTAAAACATTTTCGGATAAACCTAATTACTAATCGGACGGCCACTAGAATTTACGTTCGCTTTATTTGAGCCGTCCGATCCTTTTTATTTGAATAACAGACCCAACGGCCGTGCTGACTCGACACCACGTGGACCAATGGCCGAATGCCAACTAGGACTTTGACCGGTTGACCGCGCCATGTCAGCTTCGTCTTCAACCTCGCGACTCCGGCAGAATGGACGGCTGTGGCTCTCCGACGATGATCTGACGATGAACTCTCGATGAAACCTCATGAAACTAACGGCAATCGACTCGCAATCGCCTCTATTCTAACATATCTCAAGATTACGCGAATCCATTCACGGGGCCAAGCACGATCGAACATGAACCAGTACGTACACATACACTCAAATCGCTCGATTCATGGCGTAATGAACCAACTCATTAACAGGGAAGCATCATTCAATGTTTAGGAGACTTACCTCGAGCTCCGATCGAGCTCGCTCGGCCTAGATTTGGCTGGGGAAAGATGAACAGTGACTCGACAATGGAGGTTCAATTGGAAGACTCGATTGGGCGTGTTAAGACAAAACCGATGCAAACAAGATACGTGAAGATGGTCAGTGATGTTCAGGGAATGAAACGCACACATTAATTGTATGAATGATTAAGAAATGCGCGAATCGCCATGGAAGCTTTGAAGAAAAACTCGGGACTGCAACTCACCTGTTCTTGCTATTTCACTGGGCGCGGCCGGCGGCGATCACTTCAGGGGACTCTGGGCGATCTCTCAGCAACCTCGTGGAGCTTTGGTTTTGCCTCGGAAGGCCCAACCGGCGCTCTGCAATTTTGAGCTCCAACCTTCGACCACCGCGAGGGAAGGTGAGCTCTTTCTCTCTCTTTCTTTCTCTCTCTCGATTCAGTTTCTTCTCCTCGAACTGAATCCGTTCTCCTTTTCAACCGAAAGCGATCGCGAGCTTATATAGCTCCTGGGAATTTTGGCGCCGATTTGGGGAGTTCCAACTGACTTCCACAGCACGTGCTATCACGTGATTTTAGGTCCAAATGGCGTCGAGGAAGATGGGTAAAACGTTTAACTCCGTTTTGGTTCTCCGGCGGGCTTTATTTCGCATGAATTTGGCAAGAATCTGAGCAGTGCTTGCTTCTGTTGACTTTTACGAGTCTGCGACCTTGACCATCCAATTACTTTCCCGTCCGGTGACGTTGGGTGATTCTGTTGGTGTTGATCGACGGGGGAAGACGAGAGGAACGAAATGCCCACCATTCCCCTTTCAATTAGTCGCGAATTGACCTTCAATTTGGTCTTCAAAACTCAGTCGATCACCATTGATCTGCTCGAGCTCTTTGGGGAAGACGACACTGTAGCGGACCGGTTCGACCGGTCTGACCGGCGGTCTGACCGGTCTGAATCGGTTCCGAACAGGATTTTTCAAATTAATCCCAAATTAATGGGAAAATTTTGCAATTGAACCTCAAAATCGAATCTAGAGCATGAATTCTATCTAGAAATGTGGTTTTGCCCAAAAGTTTTCATCAATTTCTACAAAACCCCCAAATTTTCATTTAATTGGAAATTGGGGATCGTGTAATTGAGGGTGCAAATGATGAAATTGAGTCAAACCACCTGTTCCAATCGATTTAAAATGGTGAAATCCATTGGGTAGCATGTTTAATTTGCAATGATAGCCCTTGAATTGAAAGTAATTTCAATTATGCTTAATTTCAAGGACTAAAATGCAATTTTAGTATGTAATTTTGTCAAATCCGTGCAATTGAGCATATTGTGCAAACAATTGGGCTAAATTGAAATAGGGGATAGTCAGATTGAATGTCAAGATCTTAAAAAATGTCAAAATTGCAAATTAAAAGACTCAATTGTTATTTTTTCTTCATATTCAATAGTACGGGTTACAAAGGAACACCTAAAATTGAATCTGATTTTGATTTTTTTGAGAGGTCAAAAATAAAAGGGATTAAAAGGAAAAATATTGGATATTTTTCCATATTTTTGTGACCTCAAATGCTATTTTTCTTGATTTTTTAAGTATTTTTCTATTTTCCAAAAATACTAAAAAATATGAAAAATGTGAAAAATTATTTTTTGGTCAAGAATAGTTCCTTGGGCTTGGCCAAGGCCACCAAAGTTGATTTTGTAATTTTTCGACTTTTTATAAATTTTTTGTGATTTTTCAAAAATAAAACTGAAAAAGATCTGGTCAAAAAATCAGGTGTTAACATCAGGGATTACATAGAGGGTTCCCAGGCTAACATTTGAAACATGTCTAAACTTTCAGACATATGTCTAGCTTGATCCCATCAAGGACGAAAAGAATCAGGATTTCAAAGAAAAAGCAATAACAATAATCCCTAGCATCAAGAAAAAGCAAAGTGCCTGGTAAGAGCAAGGCCGATGCTCGTGTAAATTGTTTGATTGATCCACAATGAGACCTAGATGGGAAAAGAGGAAATCCCTGAAGGAGCCAAATCCCAAAAGACGGCTTCCCAAATGGTGTCAAGCGCAGAGTAAAGGCACAAAAGAGAAAGGAAAGGTGACAAATTGGCAGTGATCACCAATGTCAAACTCGTAATGAATTCTGGGCCAAAAACAAGCCTCTTTCGGTCCCCAATCCTACCAAAGTAACTACCCTGAAACAGTCTTCTCTGATTAAGACACTTGGGTTAACATATAGCTTAGCTCGAAGAAGTACGAGCAAGACTATTTCTTTCTCATTTTGCAGGGTTCTTGACTTGTAAACCCGGAGCAGATGGTTAAGACTTTCATTCAATGGCCTCGACTCCAAAGTGAGTCCCCCCTGAAGATTAATACCAAGCCCAACATTACGGTCCCATGGAAGACCTCCCGACCGATCAGAATGTATGCGCTGCGAATGAGCCTAAAACCTAGGCACAGGTTAGTAGGGAATTGAGTGTATCCCCTATAAAAACCATTATCTCAAAACGGGTGAGAAGACCTCCTTGTCGAGAAATATTCCTATTGATGTTTTGAACAAACTCTTTTTGGAATCTTCAAACTGTCGATCCAGGTTTTCCGCTCAAGGAATTTGTGATCACATTTGCATATTGCAAGAATGTTTTGGATAACCTTCAACATCAAAATGCACATTTCATGACTAAAACTTAAGTCATAAAATTTTGTCAATTGGACAATTGTTGTCTTCCCAAAGATTACTAACATTTTCTTGGTGAAGAAAAATCTTTCAGGTTTAAACTTTAGCAGGATCTTTGGAAACCCCAAATCCCAAAAGAACTTGCACTCCAGGAAAAGGAGTACCCACATTTGATGTCTCTACAGGATTTTGGTAACCCCGAATCCTAGATGAATAGTTTTACTCCGTGAAGAGGAGTACGCAGGCGTAAGCTTCTACAGGAATTCGTGGAGAACCCATAATCACGGGAGAACGCATTGCTCTGATGAGAAGAGCGTATAGGGGCATGTTTTGCAGGATCCTTGGAGAACCCAAGTCCCCAAACTGATACCCTTTAATGAGAAGTTTGCAGGTTTCAGCTTTCTGCAGGATAATTGGAGTCCCCAGATCCCAGAAAGGTACCTCGCATGTCGAAAGGACAATTCAGCTTCTGCGAGATTTCAGGTAACCCCTAAATCCCAGAATGACCTCTAGGTGAAGCCTTTTAGTAGGCAAACCTCTTCCAAGACCAATCTACAGAACGATCGAGTCTCTGACTAGTCCCAACCAGACAAGGTATGTCAGCCTTAGATTCCTATCAGTTTGGAGTCAAAGTCAACCAATGGTAGATACCGCCTGAAGGGTCAACTCAAGGTAGAAACCGCCTGAAGGGTCAACCAAAGGTAGATACCGCCTGAAGGGTCAAACAAAGGTAGATACCGCCTGAAGGGTCAAATCAATGGTAGAAACCGCCTGAAGGGTCAATCAAAGGTAGATACCGCCTGAAGGGTCAACTCATGGTAGAAACCGCCTGAAGGGTCAATCAAAGGTAGAAACCGCCTGAAGGGTCAACTTATGGTAGAAACCGCCTGAAGGGTCAATCAAAGGTAGATACCGCCTGAAGGGTCAACTCATGGTAGAAACCGCCTGAAGGGTCAATCAATGGTAGAAACCGCCTGAAGGATCAACTCAAGGTAGAAACCGCCTGAAGGGTCAGCTTATGGTAGAAACCGCCTGAAGGGTCAACTCAAGGTAGAAACCGCCTGAAGGGTCAAATTAATGGTAGATACCGCTATAAGGGTCAACTCATTGGTAGATACCGCCATAAGGGTCAACTCATTGGTAGAAACCGCCATAAGGGTCAAACTAAACTCAACGGTAGATACCGCCTGAAGGGTCAAACCAAGGTAGAAACCGCCTGAAGGGTCAACTCATGGGAGAAACCGCCATAAGGGTCAACTCATTGGTAGAAACCGCCATAAGGGTCAAACTAAACTCAACGGTAGATACCGCCTGAAGGGTCAAACCAAGGTAGAAACCGCCTGAAGGGTCAACTCATGGGAGAAACCGCCATAAGGGTCAACTCATTGGTAAGTACCGCCGTAAGAATCAACACAAAGGTCCGATCCACGATACGGATCAAAATCCTTGGCAAATCCTAAAGTGTGGGATGTGCCTTCCTTAGGTTCCTACCAGTTAGGAATTCCATAATGGTATGACCTACCATACAGGTCAGAACTTAATCTCCCTAGGATTTTCTGAAACAAGTCCTAGGTATCTTCTTGAAAGTCGTCGCAACCGGCAGCATCCGACAGGTGAGCTTCAGGTAAGCCTCTCTCACTCCGGCCCATGTTCAAATTGTTAGAGCAAACCGGGGATTGATTTGAGCTTTTATCAATAGCCTTAAGGATCCGATGTCATAACATTTCTTCTCTCATTTTCCCAGTTGAGTCGGTTAGGAATCAGGTGCCACCTTATCTTTGAGAGAAACCTCTAACGAGATTCCTCTCAAAGAGGGGCAGCTGTTGACACCTGATTTTTTACCATTTATTATTGTGATTTTTATTCTTTAAAATTAATTAAAAATATCAAAAAAGGTCATAAAATCACAAAATCAACTTTGGAAGCCTTGTTTTAGCCTTAGGAACCAATTTTGAACAAAAAATATTTTTCGGTATTTTTAATATTTTTCGAGTTTATTTAATTATAAAAATACCCAAAAAATCAGAAAAATACCATTCGTGGTCAGAAAAATACCCAAAAATATTCGATAATTTTGTTTTAATTTCCTCTTCAAGTGTGTCACTTTAAATCTCAAAAATTCGGCTCGGGTCACTATGTTCCTTCACAAACATAAACCCGAACCGAGCCTAAAAAAAAAAAAAAATCCTTTTCGAGTCTTTTAGTTTTCAATTCTCACTTTTTATAAGCTATGACATTGGATTCTAAAGTCTTAAAGTGCAATTAGGTCAATTTGCCCTCCAATTTAATCAATTTTTACCAAAAGGGCTTAATTGCACATTTTTCTTTCAATTAGTCCCCGGTTTCACGGATGTATACGTATGCTCTACATATTTATACGTCATACGTATTTATACGTTATGCATATTTGTACGGTTTGGTAACCTCTTTAACTCTTGTAATAATAATAATGGTTATTATTTTTAACACCTTTGTTAGTGCCTTTTTTTTAGCATTTTTGTATTGTGAGTGCTATTGCTAGTGCTATTTTTAAATAGCATTTTTGTATTATAAATTATGAGTGCTATTGTTAGTGCTATTTTTAAATGACATTTATTTATCATAAATTGTGAGTGCTATTGTTAGTGCTATTTTTAAATGGTATTTATTTATCATAAATTGTGAGTGCTATTATTAGATAGAATTTATAATTATTAGTGCTATTTTTAAATAGCATTTTTGTATTATAAATTGTGAGTGCTATTGTTAGTGCTATTTTTAAATAGAATTTTTGTATTATAAATTGTGAGTGCTATTGTTAGTGCCATTTTTAAATGTCATTTATTTGTGAGTGCTATTTTTAGATAGAATTTATAATTGTTAGTGCTATTTTTAAATACAATTTATTGGAAGGTATTTTTGGCTATAAAAGGATGGCAAGAGTTTTGAGGTTGAGGGGAGAGACATTTTGTAGAGTGTGCAAATTTTTGAGGGCTTAGAGAGAAGAACACAAACACTCTCTATATTCTCATAATCTTGAGTGAGCAAAATATACTAAGTTCGGAATATTGATTCCGCATATTGCTAGCACAATTGTTGTGGAGTTATTAGTCGTCTCCCCGTTCGTCAATTGGTGGTGCGTCCGAACTAGATGCCTAACACTTGTGGAGGCTGAGATCGAAGAACATCGAACCGACACCTCCGTTCAAGCACGCTACGAGAGGTAATCTATTTACTCCCTTTGAGACTTTGTGATTTTTTTCGATTGAAATGCACGAAGTACGCCTCTGGAGATACATGTATGGGTTGTTATTTATTTCCGCTACATGTTACGTGGATCCCAACAGTGGTATCAGAGCCAATCCTTAGGTGTTTTCGTGCATTTAATTGATTTTTTGCAATTTTTGCAATACTATGGCCAATATGTATTAACGAATTGTCCGTCTTACATGGCTAATGGAGGTTGATTATTTTATATGATAAATTAATCAACGTAGCAAAAATTGAGACTAAATCAATTTTGAATCGAAAATTTATGGCTATCTTATTTTACGTAAAAATTCTGAATATGATTCAACGTAGAATTTTTATTGTGCCTTCCTAAGTTTTAAATTGTGAATTTATTACTTATGTGAAAGGGTGGTGATCATGGAAAAATCTCTAATCAATGTGATTGATGTATATATGAATGTATGATGATTATTTATATATTTGGGGTTGTAATTATTAAATGGAGGCTGCGTACTCCTTTTATTTTTCATGTAATCTTTATTTTTAGCATAGTCAATTGTTAATGTAAATGCTATGAGGATTACGTGGAGGAGCCTTTTAAGTCGGCGAGCCCTTTGGGGCCCAATTCTTGAAGAGTTCAAGAAACCAAGAAGAAGCGAAGAGCGACTCTCCGTTATTAAAATATTAAAATGATTAAATGTGGTCTCATTGGCTCGAGACCCATTAAATCATAATTCCATGATCACCACGTAGGATAGATGTTTATGTGATTGACATCTATTTATTTATTATGATTACGTGAGCATGTTAAACTGGTTAATGTGCAAAGTCAGACTTACCTCACCCAAAATTGCGCCTGCATGAAATCCTAGTTAGGAAAATCACTCGCGTTAGGTACCGAAAGGGCGTTGGTAACGACACCAGCGTAACCAAGTCCCCGAACCCAAAAACTCTGGTTCCGTAGAACTGATCGATCTCTCCCAATCGATCAGTAAGGTTTCCGGTCTACCCTCCAAGAAAGACCGGTGGCGACTCCAAATGCATGCACAAGTTGCACATGCCACCACGACCACACTAAGGTCGAAAGCGATCGACTCTTATCGTCGAACCCATTAAAAGAAAACTCCCGCCGCGATTTGGTATGGGCCTGGGAGGGCCCGCGCCGATCCAAAGCCCACGAGGCCCGCGATCGGTAATCCATTAGCCGCGTCCGCCTTCGGACGGGTCGCGACAATGGTAAGCTTGAGCCGAGGTCGAAAAAGTGCATATTTCTGGGTTATGCACATGGGGTGAAAGGCTACCGGCTGTGGTGCACTGATCCCAGATCACCCAATTTTCTAATCAGCAGAGACGTGATCTTCGACGAGACTGCAATGCTTCGACAGAGGAGTCTTGAGACACTACCAGCAGAGCAGACAGATCATGGTGTCAGTAGTGAGGTGGAGTTTCAGGTGGAGACTCCGGAGACCTCGGAGGTAACAGATGTTGAGACTGCAGATGAGGCCGCAATTCCTGAAGTCAGTGATAGTGAACAACCAGTACAGCCGCAGCAGACTCTAGTTGAAGGCAGACAGCGAAGGCAAATAAAATCACCGGTACGTTATGGTTATACAAATATTGCTTATACTTTGACTGTAGGTGACAAGGTGGAGACAAATGAGCCTTCGTCTTACTCTGAGGCGATGGCTAGTCCTGAGTCGTCGCAGTGGCTAGGGGCTATGAGTGAAGAGATGAAATCACTCCATCGGAATCAGACATGGGAGCTAGTTAAAGTACCCAAGAGCCAGAAGATTGTTGGAAGCAAATGGGTCTACAAACGGAAAGAGGGCATTCCTGGTGTCGAGGCAGCGAGATATAAGGTGAGATTTGTGGCGGAGGGGTTTACACAACGAGAGGGCATTGACTACAATGAAGTGTTTTCTCCTGTGGTAAGGCATATTTCTATTCGTGTTTTACTTGCCTTAGTTGCTGCACAGGATCTCGAGTTGGAGCAGCTTGATGTAAAGACGGCGTTTCTTCATGGTGAGTTGGAGGAGCAGATTTACATGAGGCAGCCAGAGTGATTTGCTATTTCGGGTAAGGGAGACCATGTTTGCTTGTTAAAGAAATCTTTATATGGGCTGAAACAGTCTTCTAGGCAATGGTATAAGCGTTTTGATGCTTTCATGGCTAGTCAGGACTATTCTAAGAGTCAGATGGATAGCTGTGTTTATTTTAGGAGATTGGATGATGGGTCTTTGATATATTTGCTGTTATATGTTGATGATATGCTGATAGCAGCTAAGAATATGTCTGATATTGATGTGCTGAAAAGGCAGTTGAGTGCTGAGTTTGAGATGAAAGATTTAGGTGCTGCAAAGAAAATTTTGGGTATGGAGATTTTGCATGACAGGACTGATGGATTATTACGTCTATCTTAAAAGAAATATATTGAGAAGATTGTAGCACGTTTTAATATGCAGTCAGCGAAGTCTGTAAGTACACAATTAGCGAAGCACTTTAAACTTTCAGTAAGTCATCACCGCAGACTAAGGAGGAGGAGGAGCATATGTCCCATGTTCTATATTCTAGTGCTGTGGGTAGTATTATGTATGCTATGGTATGCACTAGGCCTGATATTTCACAAGCTGTCAGTATAGTTAGTCGTTTTATGAAGCGTCCTGGTAAAACTCATTGGGAAGCTGTGAAATGGATCCTCAGATATTTGAAGGGGACAACAGACGTTGGCATAGTGTACCGGAGGAACAGTAATGGCAGTGAAACCACAGGTTATGTGGATTCTGATCATGCAGGTGACTTGAATGAATGCAGATCGTTAGCAGGGTACGTATTTACGCTTGCAAGTGGTGCAGTTAGTTGGAAGGCGTCCTTACAGGACCACGTGACCTTGTCGTCGACTGAGGCGGAGTACATGGCACTAACCTTTGTAGCGAAAGAGGCGATATGGTTCCAAAGTTTGCTTTTGGACTTTGGGTTGGATCAGAAAAGTGTTGACATACATTGTGATAACCAAGGTGCAATATTTCTGGCGTATAATCCAGTTTATCACGAGCGGACGAAACATATCAATATCAGGTACCACTTCATCCGAGATATATTAGCGAAGGGTAAAGTTGTTGTAAAGAAGATAGCGACAGCAGAGAACCCGACGGACATGATGACTAAGCCTGTTCCTTTGGCGAAGCTCAAGCTCTGCTTGAGCACCATTGACATCTGTAGAGAGTGATCGCCTTTCGAGGCGATGGGAGAGCAGCATGGATGATAAGTTTCGCGACCCGTCCGGAAGCGGACGCGGCTAATGGATTACCGATTGCTGGCTTTGGATCGGCGCGGGCCCTCCTAGGCCCATACCAAATCGCGGCGGGAGTTTTCCTTTAATGAGCTCGACAATAGGAGTCGATCGCTTTCGACCTTCAGTGTGGTCATGGTGGCATGTGCAATTTGTGCATGCATTTATTTCCTATTTTTTTGGGATTTTTCTAGAATTTTTTCTGGAAGACGGTTTGCCGGAAGGGCAAAACCGTCATTTCTGGAAAGACCGGGGGGTCGAAGGACCCGAAACAGGCCATGGCCAATTGAATTTGGCCATTTCCTATTTTCTGGAAATTTTTTGGAATTTTTCTGAATTCTTCCGAATTTTTTGAGTTTTTTATGATTTTCTATTTTTTATTGAATTTTTCGGATTTTTTTATTATTATTTAAAAAAATATATATTAAAAATAAGTCATCCGGACCGGGTCGGACGACCCGGCCCACGACCCGAACCCGTAACCTAGACCCGGCCCACCTCTTCCTTGACCAAAACGGCGTCGTTCCACGAGCCCCGATCGGACGCCTCAGATTAGGACACGTGGCGCGTCTTGGTGCGTCCGATCTCAGACAAGATCAGACGCTCCACGAAGAGCCACTTGGCCAAATCTAGACCATCCGATTGATTTTATTTTTATTTTTCGAAAATCATTTATTAATTCTGAAAATCTCTTTTTTTTTTTATTTTTCCAAAATTCCCAGATCGCGACACGTGGCGAAGCCACGGCCGTCCGATCTGGGCGTTTAATTTTCAAAGAACCGGCCCCACAAGCTGACGTGGCGGCCCACGTGGCACGCCACGTCAGCTGCTTTGACCGTTGACCGGCCAGGGGACGCCGGAGAAGACGCCGGAATAGTAACTATTCCGGCCTCTTCGCCGGAAATGCCGCCGGAGGCCCAAACCGGGGCCAAAACTCGGTATTTTAATGCTCATTTCTTCACCACTCGATTCCTCAGACCCTTAACATCAACAAACAGCCAACATACGATAAAAACGTTGTGGGAAACCCCCCTAATGGACAGTCACCGAACCGGCTCCGGCGAGGTAGGTTGGCCAAATTTTTTTTTATTACAAACCCGATTCCAATCGTTCACAAAGCATTCCCGTAGGGTCTAGGGACTTACCTGAACGTTATTTGAGGTTGGTAGTTACGCGAAGCCCTTCCACCGAGTTCTTGGTCCAAACCACGGCCGGCGAGTCCCGAGCTCGGTTTTCGTCACATCACAATGCAAAAACGAGGGAAAATCGAGCTTAGGAGTAGTCCCAGTGAATTCTCGAAGCTAGATGCGCACAGAAAGATGACAAATAGGCCCGGCCGAGGTCAATGAATCGAGATGCCCCCTGGTCATTTTGTCGAATAGGTAATGTGCATACACCGAAACGTGATTGAATGGTTTTGTCGAGGCCCGGTGAGTGATACCGAGTTACACCGATCACATGAACCCGCCATACGACTCCTCTAGAAGATCGTATGCTGTCTATCTTGGCCCGAATCGATCGGAGTCGAGTCGGGCCGACGTGCTCTGTTCACCGAGGCGAAAACAGAGCAAAACAGGGACGGAGGAGGGCTAACCTGACTTCGCCGGCGGGAATGGCGATTTGGGGGCGGTTCGACAGTCCTTTCTTCAGCTTCTTCACGATTCCGCCTCCCTTGCCAACTCCCACGCTCCCCGATTCTCTCTCGGTCTCTCTATTTTTTTTTCTCTTGGCCCGCTTTTCTTCAAAACCAAGCTCGCCCGAGCTTCATGGCCGACCGGCTTTTCCAGTGGCGCCGGCTTCCTCCACTCAGTCGCCCACCACCGGTTGTCGTCCGCTTTTCCCCTAAAAAAAGAACGTCTTGGCTCCACCATCCCCCGCTTTCCCTTTGTTTTTGCGCCGGTGGGTCTGCAACACTGAGTTGCAGACCCGGTCCGGACCGGGTCGGGTCGGTCCTGACCCAACCGGCTCGGTTCGGTCAATTTCATCAAATTATGCCTCAAATTAACCCATTTTCATGAAATTGACACCAGAATCGGACTCCTTGACATGTTTTCTATCGAATATGGGTATTTTCGTGAATCAATTGATTGAATTTTAGTGAAAACCCCAAATTGCCCTTAGGATCCGAATTTGATTTTTGCTTAATTGAAGGTCCAAACAAACCAATTTGTTAAAATTGACGCCACCAATGGATTCCTCATGATGAAAACTATTGGGTAGAGGTGTTTAATTTTGGTGGGTATGCCCGTATGAAATTTAATTTCAAAAATTGTGAAACCGGAGATTAAATTGAAAGATTATTATGCAATTAAGCCTTTTTTGATTAAAATTGATCAAATTGGAGGGCGAATTGACCCAATTGCACTTCGATACTTTAGAGTCAAATGTCATAGCTTATAAAAAGTGAGAATTGAAAATTAAAAGACTCGAAAAGGATTTTTTTGGCTCGGCTCGGGTTTATGTCTGTGAAGGAACATATTGGCCCGAGCCGAATTTTCAAGATTTAAAGTGACCCACTTGAAGAGGAAATTAAAACAGAATTATTGAATATTTTTTTGTATTTTTCGGACCACGAATGGTATTTTTCTGATTTGTTTGGTATTTTTAATAATTAAATAAATACAAAAAATTATTAAAAATTACGAAAAATATTGTTTTTTGTTCAAAATTGGTTCTTGAGGCTAGGCCAAGGCTTCCAAAGTTGATTTTACAATTTTATGATTTTTTTGCTATTTTTAATTAATTTTTAAAATGAAATCACAATAATAGATGGTCAAAAATTAGGTGTCAACAGCTGCCCCTCTTTGAGAGTGAGCTCGTCAGAGGTTGCTTTCAAAGACAAAATGACACCTGATTCCTAACCGACTCAACTGAGAAAATGGAAAAAGAAATGCTATGATATCGAATCCTTAAGACTCTTCGCTGAAAGCTCAAATTAATCCTCGGTTCACTTTAACAATTTAAACATGGGCCGGAGTGAGAGAGGTTTACCTGAAGCTCACCTGTCGGGTGCTGCCGGCTGCGACGACTTTCAAGAAGATACCTAGGACTCGTCACTCATGATATCCTAGGGAGATTAAGCCTTGACATGTATGGTAGGTCATACCATTACGAGATTCCCAACTGGCAGGAACCTAAGGAAGGCGCATCCCACACTTTAGGATTTGCCAAGGATTTTGATCTGTATGGTGGATCGGACCTTTGTGTTGATGCTTATGGCGGTATTTACCAATAAGTTGACCCTTATGGCGGTTTCTACCATATTCGACCCTTCATGCGGTATCTACCATTGAGTTTGGTTTGATCCTTATGGCGGTATCTACCTTAAGTTGACCCTTCAGGCGGTTTCTACCTTGAATTGACCCTTCAAGCGGTATCTACCTTAAGTTGACCCTTTAGGCGGTTTCTACCTTTGTTTTGACCCTTCAGGCGGTTTCTACCATTGTGTTGACCCTTCAGGCGGTTTCTACCATTGTTTTGACCCTTCAGGCGGTTTCTACCTTGGTTTGACCCTTCAGGCGGTATCTACCTTTGATTTGACCCTTCAGGCGGTTTCTACCTTGATTTGACCCTTCAGGCGGTATCTACCATCAATTTGCTTTAAAAAGGGGTCTCATGACGAGGGTTCTCCACGTCCGATGAGACTGATTGAATTTTTTTTTTAAAAGGGGTCTCATGACGAGGGTTCTCCACGTCCGATGAGACTGCCTGATTTTTTTTTTTGAAAAGGGGTCTCGTGACGAGGGTTCTCCATGTCCGATGAGACTGCCTAAATTTGAAAAAGGGTTCTATCTTCATCCCTTCTTTTGAAAGATCCCGAAATTTGTAGGGAATTCAGTTTTGAAGCAGTGAAAGATTTTTCTTCACCAAGAAAATGTCAGTAATCTTTGGGGAAGATAACAATTGTCCAATTGACAAAATTTTATGACTTAAGTTTTGGTCGTGAAATGTGCATTTCGATGTCGGAGGTTATCCAAAACATTCCTGCAACATACAGATGCGATCACAAATTCCTTGCGCGGCAAATCTGGATCAACAATTTGAAATTTCCAAAAAGAGTTTGTTCAAAACATCAATTGGAATATTTCTCGACAAAGAGGTCTTCTCACCTGTTTTGAGATAGTGGTTTTTATAGGGGATGCACTCAATTCCCTACTAACCTGTGCCTAGGTTTTAGGCTCATTTGCAGCGCATACATTTTGATCGGTCAGGAGGTCTTCCATGGGACCGTAATGTTGGGCTGGGTATTGTTCTTCAAGGGGGGACTCACTTTCGAGTCAAGGTCATTGAATGAAAGCTCTCACTATCTGCTTCGGGTTTACAAATCAAGAACCCTGCAAAATGAGAAAGAAACAGCCTTGCTCGTACTTCTTCGAGCTAAGCTATATGTTAACCCAAGTGTCTTAGTCAGAGAAGACTGTTTGAGGGTTGTAACATTGGTAGGATTGGAGACCGAAAAAGGCTTGTTTTTGGCCCAGAATTTACGAAGGGATTGACGTTGGTGATCATTGCAGATTTGCTACCTGTCCTTTCTCTTTTGCGCCTTTATTCCGCGCTTGACACCATTTGATGAGCAGTCTTTTTGGAATTTGGCTCCTTCGAGGATTTCCTCTTTTCCCATCTGGCTTCATTGCGGATCAATCAAACAACTTACACGAGCATCGGCCTTGCTTTTACCAAGCGCTTTGTTTTTTCTCGATGTCGTGGATTTTTCTCATTCATTTTTGAAACCCCACTTTTTCTCATCTTCATGGGATCATGTTAGACATATAGTCTAAACATGCTTTAAATATCAGCCAGGGATTTCTCTTCGTAATCCTTGAGTCTTGAATTCCTCCGTTTCTGAAGTGATGCTGCATCCGTCTTGGAATGTACAATGATCACCAACGGGTTTATGAAATGATTTTGCAGGCTCAACTTGGCTACGCAAAGGATTCGGTGTGTGGGATAGAGAAATGAATGCTTCTCATCATCCTATGGCACTTGGATTACCATATAACAACACACAAAGATTAATGTTAGTCCGAGCAAGAAAATTTCTAACCATTTTCTCCTGATGCTGCTGGACTCACCTCCATTTTGCCCCGATGTGGGGTGGTTCTCGACAGGGTTGAGAATGAAAGCCGCCGTTCGAAGGGGTTGCCAATGGTCACCTGTAGTGTTTGGGGATATGAAACGAATGCCTCCGTCGTCCCAATCCATGTAATTGTTGCGAATGGTCCCTACTTCCGTAGGTCCGGATTTTGCTATCTGATCCGCTCCACTCCTCTCTCAGGTGTGTATAGGACGTGTTTGGATTTAGGTTTTGCCTCTCGTCTTTTGAGGAAACATCCTTTTGAAAGCTTTGAACAACATCTTGTTGGGGAAATTTCATTTGTCTTCTCCAAAAACTTTCCTTCAAGGGAATTTTATGGTGTACCATGCATGCTTCATTCATGTTTAGGCAACTTCCCGTTTTAAAACATGAATGACATTAGAATTCCGCGTCTTCTCTGGACATCAGATTCTAAAAGCTTTTCCTTTTTCTCTGTTATTTTATTTAACATCTTCAATGGATTAGGGGAAAGGGATACTTACCTGTTCATCGCGGCCGGAGATCCCTGAAAATGTAAAACAAACATGTCATTGTACGTTCCAAGATTTTATAAAAATTGGAATGATACATCCTACCCTTGGTCGTGTGCCCCTGCGAGTGCACACCGGCTGTGAAAATCTGTCCTCCTTGATGGCGAGTCCCTATCAAGGATAAATAACAAGTGTCAATTCATATTCCCAAATTCGAGACGAATTGGGACGATACAACTTTACACTTGATTTTCATCACATTCTGATGTTACGTGTTGATATGAACAACATCTATCAAATCCGCATATCCATGCTTGGAGTGTTTGCAACATCAATGGTTCATCTGCCCCCGGTTGGGCAACGTCTGTTCTGTTATTTGAATGCGTGACTCCTTGAGTGCTTTATCCATGTTTATCATCTGAGAATGAAAAGAAAGGAGACATCACTTCCGTATTTGATTGAAGATCGTTTAGGAACGATACATCGTTTTACCAACTGGGTGGCTTCGCGGCCAAATGTATTCGGTATTGAAGGAGTAGATCCTATTATGCTCCGCAGGCGATAGTCATTGTTCGGAGAACTTGCTCCACGGATTAAGCGACTAATCCTCAGCCCTCGGCTTGAAGATGTTCGAGGGGTAATGTTAACACTCAGAGTGGTTAGCTTTAAGCGTCAATTAAAAATGTTCTCGTGGGAACTTTACAACAAGATCAGTAACACATTCATTCAAAGTATTCGCCTTGACTCTCCCGAGCCTTTTAGCGATCCAGCACACGAGCCTTGAACCAGATGTCTGGTTGCCGGTATCGGTCACGACTGCGAAGATGCGCCTGTTCTAAAATGCTTGACCCATAGGCCGAGTTGCTCATTCAGGAAATCATCTGACTGCTCAAGTCGTTGACGTTCAAGTCGTGCATCCTTAATCACTGGTGATGGATTTCTCCCAGTACTTTCGGTATGAACAACCTGGTTCTTCAGGTTATGCTTGATCCATATGCCGAGTTGCTCACTGAGGACATCACTTGAAATTTCAAGCCGTTGACGTTCAAGTCTGGTATTCTCAAACGCTGGCGATGAATTCCTCCCACTACTTTCGGCATGAATAACCCGACTCCTCGAGTTGGGACTTCCATCGTTGTCCAATAAATTTGTATCCAATATTGGATTCGCCGTAGGAATAGCACTAACGATCGGTTGGTGCTCAAATTGGGGAGTCCCTATTTGCTGAAATTGAGGTACATATTCTTGGGGAGTACTGAGGTAATTCATGGGGGAATCTAGCCGATCGAACCATGAATAGAGGTCTTCAAGGAGATCGTCTGATCCATCGAGCCACTGACACTCAAGTCGAGTATCGTCGGCTACTAGCGAAGGAATTTTGCCGCCATTTTCATCATGGACCACCTGATTCTCCGAGCCGGAATCTCCGTAGTTGTCTTGCAAGATTGTATGTGCATCTCCTGCCAATGTTAGATCCGCTGTAGGACTATCATTGACGGCCAGTCGGTGCTCAAACTGGGGAATCTCTATTTGCTGAAATTGCGGTACATACTCCCGAGGAGTACTAGGGTAATTCATGGGGGAATCCAGCCGATCGAACCATGAACAGAAGTCTTCAAGGAGATCGTCTGATCCACCGAGCCACTGACACTCAGGTCGAGTATCGCCGGCTACCAGCGAAGGAATTTTGTTGCCATTTTCGTCATGGATCACCTGATTCTTCGAGCCGGAATCTCCGTAGTTGTCTTGCAAGATTGTATGTGCATCTCCTGCCAATGTTAGATCCGTTGTAGGACTATCATTGACGGCCAGTCGGTGCTCAAACTGGGGAGTCTCTATTTGCTGAAATTGCGGTACATACTCCTGAGGAGTATTAGGATCGCCCAGAGGAGTATTCTGATTGATGTCTGAACAATCGACCGTATAATCGCCAGTCTCATCGGTGTTAAGAGGTGATTGGATACTTCCTGCTTCATGAGGATTGTGGTCACAGCCATACTTATCATTTAAACATGAACCGCCTTTATCTTGGTCTAGTGCCGCTCGTCCACCTCTCAGTAGTCTCCTGTAGTACCAAAGGTGATTCCTGACCTTATTTCTAGTCAGTCCCGACACGTTCATGGTCTTGAGTATGCGCGATGGGCGAGCCGAGCTGATCCCTAACTGCTGAACTGCATCGACAAATTTGATATGAAGCTCTAGGGTCCAACAAAACCTTGTTTTCTTGCTAGTCGAAGTAGTGTTGGCAACTTGGCGGTTACTCTTCGCGGAATCTGGTCGTGTTGAACCGCCTCTATCTTGGTCTAGCGCCACTCGTCCATCTTTCAGTAGTTTTTTGTAGTGCCAAAGGTGATTCTTGATCCTATCTTTAACCAGCCCCAGCACGTTCATGATCTCGAGTATGCGCGATGGGCGAGCCTAGCTGATCCCTAACTGTTGAACTGCATCGACAAATTTGCTATGAAGCTCCGGGGTCCAATTAAACCTTATTTTCTTGCTAGTCGAAGTAGTATTAGCAACTTGGCGGCTACTCTTCGCGGAATCTGATCGTGTTGGAAGTTGCTCTGGGGGGAATTCGGTGGTCTCAGATCGGCTGGTTGTGATGGTGAGTTCCTCATTGAGCGGACCTGACTTGCCATGACACATGCCCTCCTCCACAATGGGCGTCGGTTTTGACCTTATAGCACTGATTTCCTCTTGTAGACCCTCGATGGTATCCGTCTGTTCCGAAAGATGTCGTGAAGGGGATTGCAACAAATGAGCATTAGAAACCCCCAGATCTGGCTCCTCCGCGAATACTTCGCTGGTGGGAACAGGGTTACCGCAATCAAGGCAAGTAGCGATGCTTAGAGCTTTTTTATACTAAGTGTTTTTTATTCTAAGCTTTTCATTTTCCTCTCTCAGAATCGTTACCTCTTGCCGATCTCGGTGTTGTTTCTCCCGGGTTCGTTTGTTTTCGAACCAACACTTGACCTTCCGAGGCTCCTACCCTAACTCCTGGCTCATTCCGATTCTCTGTTCGTTGTCTGGGTAGGGGCATTCATTGAAATAGAGCTCAAGCTTACGGACTTGACTTGAAGTGTGGCGTTGGAGATACTTCCCCTTCTGACGTCGACCACTGCCGCGGATACTGTTCTCGTTAACCAGGCCTCGGGTTTCATCATTGGAAGGGTCGGCCTCCATGGCCCTCGTGTCAGGTTCGACCCTGCGATCTTTAAATTCTTCTAGCAGCTCAAGCTCGGAGACCTCCCCGTCTAGCGTTTCCAGCAAATGACAGTATCCCTTGAACATTTTGATCGGAATATCACTGATCGATTTTTTTTTGTGAACTCGGCTTTCCTTGTCCTTCCTTGGATCCTCACATTCTCTGAAATTTTCGAAAGGCAAAGCGAGTCCGACCACCGTTCTTTGATCCAAGATGATGGCCACCTGGCGAGCGTTCTTCTCCAGACTTCGTAATTCCCACTTCGTCTTTTCGTACTCTTTTCTACGTGAGTGGAGCCTGAAAATCTCTTGCGTTGATTTCACTTTGTCGAGCACTACGCCTGTCCTTTTGGCCCAGTCTCTAAAGCAATAAATCTGCCCACCTTTCGGCGCCATTATGTTTTGCTAAGCTCGAGATCACAGGACAGTGGTGGATCCGTGACTCATCGGGGACGCATTAATGGAACCCACTTGGCCCCGCTGTACATAAATTATTATTATAACTTCCCTTCGCTTATTCAAGCGTTATAAGGTGAGAGATTGATGCCGAGAAGATTAACACTTTAGCCTAATCAGATCCAGCCTCTGAAACACTCTACCCATACTCGTTCTCTTCTCTACCGTTCAATCGTAGATGGCTTCCTCCTCTATACCTGCTACCTTAGCCGAAGCTTCGACCCAATGGGAGAGATTTTATCACCTTCTGGGTAGAGGTTATGGTTATATAAATAGTCATCCTGAAGCCGAGGCTGAAATCCGTACTCTGATTCCGGCTTTGAACACCACGTGTATCGAAGGTACGCAACTGCACAGGGAGTTTGTGATCTTCCCAACTCTCTTCAACAATTTCATGGACGCTTACGAAGTCGCTAGCCGGGATGTCACTTTGGCTTGCATCGTGCGAGCCCGTTATCAGGACAGGGTTGAGTCCCTAATGTTGGCCATGCTGACGGCCGATAACCATAAAAAGGCTGTTGAATACGCCCACGCCCCGGTCTCATTGCTGATCCGTGAGAGGGACAACTTGGTGGAGCGTTGTTGACACCTAAATTTTGATCAACTTTTTTTATTTATTTTTATTTTTATTTTTATTTTGAAAATTCATAGAAAATCCATAAAAAGTTGAAAAAATTGAAAAATCAATTTTGGTGACCTTAGCCAAGCTAAATGAACCATTTTGATCAAAAAAATAATTTTCATAATTTTCACTTTTTATATATATTTTCGAAAAATACAAAAAAAAAGAAAAAAAAGAAAAAGAAAATCAAGAAAATCAAGAAAAATAATATTTGAGGTCACAAAGATATATAAAAATAGTCGGTATTTTTATTTTTATTTTATCTATTTTCTAACCTCATAAATAGTAAAATTCAGGTTTGATTTTAGGTGTTCTCTGATCACCATAAAATTGAATTTGACAAAAATATTAGTAATGATTAAAAGGAAAAGGAGGGAAACATAATCATTTAAAAGGAAAATGGGACTAATGATTTTGTCTTCTCTTTTTGTTATTTTATTTTATTTTTACTTTTATTATTTTATTATTATTATTATTATTATATATTTTTTTCTCTCTCTCTCTCCCCACTCCCTCTCTCCTTCCCGCTGCCTATTTATCTCCTCCCCCTCATCATCTCCCGAACCTTCTTCTCCCTCAACTCTCTCTTTCATTTTCGTTTTTTTCTCTCGCTCAGCTCGCCGCCCAGATCAAAAATCGTCCGGTTTTTCGGCCATAACTCTTTCGTTAGACATCGTATGCGAACAAACCATATACCATTGGAAAGCTTATTCTCTTGCCGTTCTAATGACATATCGTGAGCCCAATTTGGACCAGCCGTTTGTCCCGTAGAGCTGTTTGAAGGAGCAAAGGTCAGACTGATCAGACTTGAGTCCGCGGGTGCCAAATTGGATTTTCGGGTTTGTTTTGGGTTCAATATTGGTAAGACCACCTCTCACTCCTTGTTAAGACATATATTATTGTGTTCTATGGTTTGAAGATGGATTATATTTGGATTTAAGGGCTGATCCCTTATTGTTTTGTTTGAAAAATCTGAACCGGTTCTGTCAAGGTGGTGCCGTGAACATTGTGAGTGATTTAAGGGCTTGCCTTGCTTCCAAAATTCGATAAGATGTCTCTAGCACCTAAATTAGGAATCTAGCAAGCTGAGATTGTAGTCTAGTTGAGTTTTGGATGGGTTTTAATGGTTGAATTGAAGGAGTTTTCTGGGACAGATTCTGGTCATTGGGCGATTGAAAACCGTCCGGTGTTTCGGTCATAACTCTTTCGTTAGGAATCGTATGGGAACGAGCCATATACTGTTAGAAAGCTTATTCGCTTGCCGTTCTAATGACATATCGTGAGTCCAATTTGGCCGAGCCATTTGTCCCGTAGAGCTGTTTGAAGGAGCAAAGGTCAGACTGATCAGACTTGAGTCCGCGAGTGCCAAATTGGATTTCCGAGCTTGTTTTGGGTTCAATCTTGGTAAGACCACCTTTCACTCCTTACATTTTATCTATTAGACCCAGAATCGGAAGGCCGAGCCTCCTGTTGGTGTCTAAATATTTGCTGTGTATTTACTTTATGTCATAGCATTTCTATATTTCGCATAAAAGACCCAGAATCGGAAGGCCGAGCCTCCTGTTGGTGTCTAAATATTTGCTGTGTATTTACTTTATGTCATAGCATTTCTATATTTCGCATAAAAGACCCAGAATCGGAAGGCTAAGCCTCCTATTGGTGTCCAAGGTGTTTTATTTATTTATTTTCTGTAAATTATATTGTGCTACCCCAGAATCGGAAGGCCGAGCCTCCTGCTGGTGGTATATACCCCCCACACATTGTTGCACGAGCACCGACGGACTCCGACGTCGTAAAATTCACCAGATCCCATCTCCTTTGCTTATGTTTATGTTGTATAATGACTTAATATCTTCTTTATTTTTTGCATTGTGTTGCGTCCTATAAAAACAAAAACAAAAAATGCTAGATTGGATGGTTGCAGATGAGCCACGTGTCGTGATCCGATGATTTTCAAAATAAAAAATATTTTTAACATTAAAAGAAATGAATTTCAAATTTTACAAAAATTAAAATGATTCGATTGTCACCGAGACGCCACGTGGCGAGTTAGGGACCGTTCAGTTGGGACTTATTTTCAGGAAATTTTAAAAAAAAATCAAATAAAAAAAAAGTGAATTATTAAGGAAAAATTCAAAAACAAATTGAGAAAAATTGCAGAAAATTCAATCAACTTAGGTACCGAAAGGGCGTCAACTCTGACAGTTGACGTAACTAAGTCCCCGAACTCATTTCTCTGGTTATCGTAGAATTGAATAGAAACTCCCGACTATTCAATAGGGTGGTCCAATCATACCCTCCAAAAAATGATTGGTGGCGACTCCATGGCATGCACACTTAGCACATGTCACTAGACCACACTGAAGGTCGACTACGTATACCTCCGTTGCGATTTGGGTAACGGGCCTTGGGAGAGGCCCGCGTCCGACCAGACTGGACGGCCCATTAGCCCTCGAGAGCCCATGGCGAATCTCGAGAGGGTCGCGACAGACTGGCGACTCCGCTGGGGACTGGTTCTTAACCATTTAGTGGACTTGAGCCGATTAAAAAGTTGATTGATTTTTCTGACATGTTTTATGCAGACGCTCTTCAAATTGAAGTATGTACTTTAACCCTTGAGGTGTTAAACGTTTTTGCAGATTGGAGAAATAAGGGGTGTAGTCCGTGATTAACATTATTTTATGCAGGTTGGCGTAGGAATGTATGTTGTGTGGGTGATTTGAAGCGCTGATTGATAAACTGTTATGCATGACTTGCATTGTGATGATCACGACACTTGAACACACACAACCGCGCCTAAAACCCTAGGCGCCCCTATAAGCAAACAATAGAAGGAATTGAAAATGGAACCTCCGTGAGGAAAAACACGGGGTAATCCATTTTTAATTTCGCTCACTTCGAACTATGGATTGGGTCCCAATGCAACGATAGTTGTGCAATGGAACCTACCCTTTCTAGAACTCGAGGTGGGAGCCTTTAAGCCTCAGGAACCCCACCATTTAGGTGTCAAAACTTCACAAGTTTACATGCGCATGATCGATGTGTTTGACATGTCTTACCCCCTTCAAAAGGTTTGTAAGTATCATTCCTTTCACCCCTTGAACTCAGTATAACTTTTTTCCATATGCTAACACGTCTTTCTACCTACCACAGGGCAGGTAGCTTTAATCACGGAACCAAGAATAACTCGTATTATAACTCGTCTCCGAGCCAGAATGGAGCAAGAGGAGTTGGGATCTCGCGTGAATAGTTTGGAAGGTCAGATGGCGTCAATGGCCACCATGCTAGCAGAAATGAAAGCCATGATGGTGGCTGCACAAGAAAGAAATCATGACCTCAGCCAGGATGCTCCGCCCGCACCCCCCAATGCTTCGAATGTGGCGCGAACTCGGGAAGAGAATGTGGCCGAGAATGTTAATCGAGTGTTAGCAGCTGATGCACTACCGAAGGCCGTGTCTGCAGTCATCGACCTAGAAAAAGACAAAAAGGAGAAACCCCCGGGCAAAATCGAAGAAGGCGCAAAGAGGCTAGCGAAGATAGAGGAATGCCAAAGCAGCCAAGGGTATGAGCTGGCTCGATTTGACAAGATATCACCATTTGCAAAAATTGAAGCGCCGTTAGACTATAAAGAACCTGATTTCGTCAGAAAATACAACGGGACGAGCTGCCCCCGAGCCCACTTAAAATATTACCTACGCAAAATGGCACTTTTTTCTGACTACGTTCCCTTGCTGATGAACACGTTTCAAGAGAGTCTGGCGGGTGCTGCTCTGGCTTGGTTCATCGAATTAGATTTGGAGGACTATGATGGATGGGAAGACCTGGCGGAGGACTTTTTACATCAATATAAGTTCAATACTGCTACAGCCCCTTCCAGAGAAGAATTGCTGAGGACCACTAAAGGGAAGAATGAGGCAATCCGTGCCTACGCTCAAAGATTGTCAACACAAGTCAAACCGTCCATTCCAGAGGACGAGCTGGTCGACCTTTTCTTGAGAGCGTTGCCTTACGAGTATTTCGATAGGCTGAACACATCTGGTTGTCAAACATTTGTACACCTCATAAAAATCGCAGAAAGGCTGGAATGGGCGATGAGGGAAAGGAAAGCACCAAAAATCGCAACAAGACGCCAATATCCGGCCCGAAGGGAGAAGGAGGCTGAAGTTGATGTGGCCTTCGTACCAAACCCACCCAACCCTAAGCAGTTCTCCAATTCAAGTACGGTGCAAGGAAACTCGTCGATGTCGGTACATAAACCATATGAACTAAGGAGGAAGTTGCCTCCCAAGCAGTTCACCCCCCTGCCAAGACCGTTATCGAAATTACTTCCTACGTTACTAGAGGAGCACTTAGTGGCTAAGGAGCCTCCAAGGCCGAATCCGGTGAAATTTAACGGGTACGATGAAAGCCAGTCATGTGTCTATCACATGGGAGAGAAGGGCCATAACGTAGACAATTGCATTGTTTTGAAGCACAAGGTGCAAGCCCTTATCGATAATTGCATCCTTGAATTCGACAAAACAGAGCCGAACGTGCAAAATAATCCACTTCCTGATCACCAAACCGTGGGGGTGATCTTCGACAACAAGTTCGACCGGTTCTTCTCCGAGGATTCCAAACGGTCGAAGGACGAGGGGATAGAAACGACATCGGAGGAACTTGATTTGACCAGCTTGTCTTTGGGAGATTTTGTCAAATCACTCGACGGCGACGCTCCTACCATGGAGTAAAGAGATATCTGTCTCTCTTCGACGCATCTAAATCCACATTAGGTGCCTCGGGCTTTTTCTTACGTGTTGTATTGTAATATAAGTATACTAAAAAAAACCAAAAAAAAAACCAAAAAAATCATCAAAAATCAAAAAAAGGGGACGTGTGGGAGCCACAAATCGGTCAATGACGAAAAAAAAAAAAACTGAGACCTGATTTCCCACATGTCTCCTGGTTTGCAAAGTTTTGGGATGCGAGGATGCCCAATGATATGAGGGCTAGCTCCCATCCTACCCTTTCAATTTTTCTTAAGACGTCTCCCAAAGAAGTTTATCATTACATGAACTTTCTCTATTTTATAACCGTCTTTGTGACACTTCAAGCATGCCATTCCAAGCATACATAGCAGTTGTTAAATAACTCAGGTTCCCGAGGAGGAGATTCCCTCCTAAATGGGGAATAAAACGATGCAGAGCCATCCATTCCAGCGACGATCAAAAGCAGGGGAATCAGATGGCAGTGCTTCCAAATGACGAAACAAGGAGTACCCCTTTTCATAACATAAGTCTGACTCAATGTTTTCAAGAGCGTTCTAATGGCTCAATTTGTGAACAAAATCTTTGAGAAAACCTGAAAACGTTTCTCATCACTTGAAAACCTCTGTGAAAAGAATGCTTGAAAATAAAATCTTAAGTTTTATCAATACCTTCTTTGAATAGAATGAAAAGCACGAATTCATAGATGACCAGGATTGGCAAAACTCGTGGGAGCAAGTCTCTCCCTTTTCACCGAGAAGCCCAGCCAGGGGCAAACTCTCATGATCCCCCCTAAAAGTGTAACAGACTAGGGTCATCAAATCCAGAGAGGACAAACAGCGAAACCGGCCTCACCGGGGCAAATTGCTCGAAAAGCACGAAAGGACGAAACTTCGGAGGGAGTACCTCTTTTCAGAAATTCCAAATGAAGTCAGATAAAAACCCACGTCTATTTCTTCACATGCAGGTGCGTGGACTCCTTCAGATGGGATTAGAAATCTCCAACAAAAGCGGAAAGCGTTAAGGCATGACTGGGGCATGCGAATCAAATTTGCCCTGGGCAAAGAAAGACGTTTCTTCTCTGGCAAAATCCGTAGACGCAATGACAGAGTTATCTGCATCAGAAATAAACCCCAGGATACAAACCTAGAGGCGGTAACTTTGTATCGTTCCAATTTGATCTCCATAAATCCCATGCTTAACATGAGTTTTCCTCATTTAACAGGAAGTCGTTGGCGCCAAAAGCCACAAAAGAAAAGAACTCGCCAATGAGGAGGCGAATAAAATTATTAACCTTGGGAGTCAGCACTCCAAGGAAGGGTCTTTGATCAAGTGGAGGAACTATGAAGAGTGACGCTGGAATGCGCCCAAAAACACAAATGGATTTCCTCTGGGGCAAATCCTCGAGAATGATTCATCGCCAACCAAACGGAGGAATCGTGGCCACAATATAGATGGCCAATTTCTACAAGCCGCGCGTTTGTGTTCAAATGAAAACACCAAGCAAGAACAAGGCGGTATCGTTCCAATTTGTCTTGAATTTTGGAACGCAAACTGACACTTATTGTTTGTTTTTGACAGGGGAGTCGCCTTGGAGACGAACAAGTTTTTACATCCCACGTACTACTTGTTATGGTACATGACCGAGGGTAGGATGTATCGTTTCGATTTTCAAAAAAATTCGTGAATATACAATGATATGCTTCTCTTACATTTTCAGGGGTCTGCAGCCGCGACAGGTAGGTAAGTATCCCTTTCCCAGTTAGCTGGAGATAAAGAATGTTAAAATCCTTTCAGTCGTCATGAAAATTATCCAATGCATCGATGTTCATGATTTAAATCGGGAGGTTGCCCAAAGCATGAATAAAACATGCACGATACATCACAAGTAGAGCTGTTTGAAGGAGCAAAGGTCAGACTGATCAGACTTGAGTCCGCGGGTGCCAAATTGGATTTTCGGGTTTGTTTTGGGTTCAATATTGGTAAGACCACCTCTCACTCCTTGTTAAGACATATATTATTGTGTTCTATGGTTTGAAGATGGATTATATTTGGATTTAAGGGCTGATCCCTTATTGTTTTGTTTGAAAAATCTGAACCGGTTCTGTCAAGGTGGTGCCGTGAACATTGTGAGTGATTTAAGGGCTTGCCTTGCTTCCAAAATTCGATAAGATGTCTCTAGCACCTAAATTAGGAATCTAGCAAGCTGAGATTGTAGTCTAGTTGAGTTTTGGATGGGTTTTAATGGTTGAATTGAAGGAGTTTTCTGGGACAGATTCTGGTCATTGGGCGATTGAAAACCGTCCGGTGTTTCGGTCATAACTCTTTCGTTAGGAATCGTATGGGAACGAGCCATATACTGTTAGAAAGCTTATTCGCTTGCCGTTCTAATGACATATCGTGAGTCCAATTTGGCCGAGCCATTTGTCCCGTAGAGCTGTTTGAAGGAGCAAAGGTCAGACTGATCAGACTTGAGTCCGCGAGTGCCAAATTGGATTTCCGAGCTTGTTTTGGGTTCAATCTTGGTAAGACCACCTTTCACTCCTTACATTTTATCTATTAGACCCAGAATCGGAAGGCCGAGCCTCCTGTTGGTGTCTAAATATTTGCTGTGTATTTACTTTATGTCATAGCATTTCTATATTTCGCATAAAAGACCCAGAATCGGAAGGCCGAGCCTCCTGTTGGTGTCTAAATATTTGCTGTGTATTTACTTTATGTCATAGCATTTCTATATTTCGCATAAAAGACCCAGAATCGGAAGGCTAAGCCTCCTATTGGTGTCCAAGGTGTTTTATTTATTTATTTTCTGTAAATTATATTGTGCTACCCCAGAATCGGAAGGCCGAGCCTCCTGCTGGTGGTATATACCCCCCACACATTGTTGCACGAGCACCGACGGACTCCGACGTCGTAAAATTCACCAGATCCCATCTCCTTTGCTTATGTTTATGTTGTATAATGACTTAATATCTTCTTTATTTTTTGCATTGTGTTGCGTCCTATAAAAACAAAAACAAAAAATGCTAGATTGGATGGTTGCAGATGAGCCACGTGTCGTGATCCGATGATTTTCAAAATAAAAAATATTTTTAACATTAAAAGAAATGAATTTCAAATTTTACAAAAATTAAAATGATTCGATTGTCACCGAGACGCCACGTGGCGAGTTAGGGACCGTTCAGTTGGGACTTATTTTCAGGAAATTTTAAAAAAAAATCAAATAAAAAAAAAGTGAATTATTAAGGAAAAATTCAAAAACAAATTGAGAAAAATTGCAGAAAATTCAATCAACTTAGGTACCGAAAGGGCGTCAACTCTGACAGTTGACGTAACTAAGTCCCCGAACTCATTTCTCTGGTTATCGTAGAATTGAATAGAAACTCCCGACTATTCAATAGGGTGGTCCAATCATACCCTCCAAAAAATGATTGGTGGCGACTCCATGGCATGCACACTTAGCACATGTCACTAGACCACACTGAAGGTCGACTACGTATACCTCCGTTGCGATTTGGGTAACGGGCCTTGGGAGAGGCCCGCGTCCGACCAGACTGGACGGCCCATTAGCCCTCGAGAGCCCATGGCGAATCTCGAGAGGGTCGCGACAGACTGGCGACTCCGCTGGGGACTGGTTCTTAACCATTTAGTGGACTTGAGCCGATTAAAAAGTTGATTGATTTTTCTGACATGTTTTATGCAGACGCTCTTCAAATTGAAGTATGTACTTTAACCCTTGAGGTGTTAAACGTTTTTGCAGATTGGAGAAATAAGGGGTGTAGTCCGTGATTAACATTATTTTATGCAGGTTGGCGTAGGAATGTATGTTGTGTGGGTGATTTGAAGCGCTGATTGATAAACTGTTATGCATGACTTGCATTGTGATGATCACGACACTTGAACACACACAACCGCGCCTAAAACCCTAGGCGCCCCTATAAGCAAACAATAGAAGGAATTGAAAATGGAACCTCCGTGAGGAAAAACACGGGGTAATCCATTTTTAATTTCGCTCACTTCGAACTATGGATTGGGTCCCAATGCAACGATAGTTGTGCAATGGAACCTACCCTTTCTAGAACTCGAGGTGGGAGCCTTTAAGCCTCAGGAACCCCACCATTTAGGTGTCAAAACTTCACAAGTTTACATGCGCATGATCGATGTGTTTGACATGTCTTACCCCCTTCAAAAGGTTTGTAAGTATCATTCCTTTCACCCCTTGAACTCAGTATAACTTTTTTCCATATGCTAACACGTCTTTCTACCTACCACAGGGCAGGTAGCTTTAATCACGGAACCAAGAATAACTCGTATTATAACTCGTCTCCGAGCCAGAATGGAGCAAGAGGAGTTGGGATCTCGCGTGAATAGTTTGGAAGGTCAGATGGCGTCAATGGCCACCATGCTAGCAGAAATGAAAGCCATGATGGTGGCTGCACAAGAAAGAAATCATGACCTCAGCCAGGATGCTCCGCCCGCACCCCCCAATGCTTCGAATGTGGCGCGAACTCGGGAAGAGAATGTGGCCGAGAATGTTAATCGAGTGTTAGCAGCTGATGCACTACCGAAGGCCGTGTCTGCAGTCATCGACCTAGAAAAAGACAAAAAGGAGAAACCCCCGGGCAAAATCGAAGAAGGCGCAAAGAGGCTAGCGAAGATAGAGGAATGCCAAAGCAGCCAAGGGTATGAGCTGGCTCGATTTGACAAGATATCACCATTTGCAAAAATTGAAGCGCCGTTAGACTATAAAGAACCTGATTTCGTCAGAAAATACAACGGGACGAGCTGCCCCCGAGCCCACTTAAAATATTACCTACGCAAAATGGCACTTTTTTCTGACTACGTTCCCTTGCTGATGAACACGTTTCAAGAGAGTCTGGCGGGTGCTGCTCTGGCTTGGTTCATCGAATTAGATTTGGAGGACTATGATGGATGGGAAGACCTGGCGGAGGACTTTTTACATCAATATAAGTTCAATACTGCTACAGCCCCTTCCAGAGAAGAATTGCTGAGGACCACTAAAGGGAAGAATGAGGCAATCCGTGCCTACGCTCAAAGATTGTCAACACAAGTCAAACCGTCCATTCCAGAGGACGAGCTGGTCGACCTTTTCTTGAGAGCGTTGCCTTACGAGTATTTCGATAGGCTGAACACATCTGGTTGTCAAACATTTGTACACCTCATAAAAATCGCAGAAAGGCTGGAATGGGCGATGAGGGAAAGGAAAGCACCAAAAATCGCAACAAGACGCCAATATCCGGCCCGAAGGGAGAAGGAGGCTGAAGTTGATGTGGCCTTCGTACCAAACCCACCCAACCCTAAGCAGTTCTCCAATTCAAGTACGGTGCAAGGAAACTCGTCGATGTCGGTACATAAACCATATGAACTAAGGAGGAAGTTGCCTCCCAAGCAGTTCACCCCCCTGCCAAGACCGTTATCGAAATTACTTCCTACGTTACTAGAGGAGCACTTAGTGGCTAAGGAGCCTCCAAGGCCGAATCCGGTGAAATTTAACGGGTACGATGAAAGCCAGTCATGTGTCTATCACATGGGAGAGAAGGGCCATAACGTAGACAATTGCATTGTTTTGAAGCACAAGGTGCAAGCCCTTATCGATAATTGCATCCTTGAATTCGACAAAACAGAGCCGAACGTGCAAAATAATCCACTTCCTGATCACCAAACCGTGGGGGTGATCTTCGACAACAAGTTCGACCGGTTCTTCTCCGAGGATTCCAAACGGTCGAAGGACGAGGGGATAGAAACGACATCGGAGGAACTTGATTTGACCAGCTTGTCTTTGGGAGATTTTGTCAAATCACTCGACGGCGACGCTCCTACCATGGAGTAAAGAGATATCTGTCTCTCTTCGACGCATCTAAATCCACATTAGGTGCCTCGGGCTTTTTCTTACGTGTTGTATTGTAATATAAGTATACTAAAAAAAACCAAAAAAAAAACCAAAAAAATCATCAAAAATCAAAAAAAGGGGACGTGTGGGAGCCACAAATCGGTCAATGACGAAAAAAAAAAAACTGAGACCTGATTTCCCACATGTCTCCTGGTTTGCAAAGTTTTGGGATGCGAGGATGCCCAATGATATGAGGGCTAGCTCCCATCCTACCCTTTCAATTTTTCTTAAGACGTCTCCCAAAGAAGTTTATCATTACATGAACTTTCTCTATTTTATAACCGTCTTTGTGACACTTCAAGCATGCCATTCCAAGCATACATAGCAGTTGTTAAATAACTCAGGTTCCCGAGGAGGAGATTCCCTCCTAAATGGGGAATAAAACGATGCAGAGCCATCCATTCCAGCGACGATCAAAAGCAGGGGAATCAGATGGCAGTGCTTCCAAATGACGAAACAAGGAGTACCCCTTTTCATAACATAAGTCTGACTCAATGTTTTCAAGAGCGTTCTAATGGCTCAATTTGTGAACAAAATCTTTGAGAAAACCTGAAAACGTTTCTCATCACTTGAAAACCTCTGTGAAAAGAATGCTTGAAAATAAAATCTTAAGTTTTATCAATACCTTCTTTGAATAGAATGAAAAGCACGAATTCATAGATGACCAGGATTGGCAAAACTCGTGGGAGCAAGTCTCTCCCTTTTCACCGAGAAGCCCAGCCAGGGGCAAACTCTCATGATCCCCCCTAAAAGTGTAACAGACTAGGGTCATCAAATCCAGAGAGGACAAACAGCGAAACCGGCCTCACCGGGGCAAATTGCTCGAAAAGCACGAAAGGACGAAACTTCGGAGGGAGTACCTCTTTTCAGAAATTCCAAATGAAGTCAGATAAAAACCCACGTCTATTTCTTCACATGCAGGTGCGTGGACTCCTTCAGATGGGATTAGAAATCTCCAACAAAAGCGGAAAGCGTTAAGGCATGACTGGGGCATGCGAATCAAATTTGCCCTGGGCAAAGAAAGACGTTTCTTCTCTGGCAAAATCCGTAGACGCAATGACAGAGTTATCTGCATCAGAAATAAACCCCAGGATACAAACCTAGAGGCGGTAACTTTGTATCGTTCCAATTTGATCTCCATAAATCCCATGCTTAACATGAGTTTTCCTCATTTAACAGGAAGTCGTTGGCGCCAAAAGCCACAAAAGAAAAGAACTCGCCAATGAGGAGGCGAATAAAATTATTAACCTTGGGAGTCAGCACTCCAAGGAAGGGTCTTTGATCAAGTGGAGGAACTATGAAGAGTGACGCTGGAATGCGCCCAAAAACACAAATGGATTTCCTCTGGGGCAAATCCTCGAGAATGATTCATCGCCAACCAAACGGAGGAATCGTGGCCACAATATAGATGGCCAATTTCTACAAGCCGCGCGTTTGTGTTCAAATGAAAACACCAAGCAAGAACAAGGCGGTATCGTTCCAATTTGTCTTGAATTTTGGAACGCAAACTGACACTTATTGTTTGTTTTTGACAGGGGAGTCGCCTTGGAGACGAACAAGTTTTTACATCCCACGTACTACTTGTTAGGGTACATGACCGAGGGTAGGATGTATCGTTTCGATTTTCAAAAAAATTCGTGAATATACAATGATATGCTTCTCTTACATTTTCAGGGGTCTGCAGCCGCGACAGGTAGGTAAGTATCCCTTTCCCAGTTAGCTGGAGATAAAGAATGTTAAAATCCTTTCAGTCGTCATGAAAATTATCCAATGCATCGATGTTCATGATTTAAATCGGGAGGTTGCCCAAAGCATGAATAAAACATGCACGATACATCACAAGATCCCTTCAATGGATAAATTTTGGGAAAGAAGGGAGTGAATTTTTCCAAATATCATTATTTGTCAAATCATTCAAAAGGAAGTTTACTCAAAAGAGAGGCGAGCCTAATCCAAACATGTCCAACACACACTTGAGAGATGAGTGGAGTGGGCAGATAGCAAAATCTGGGTCTACGATGGTAGGGACCATTTGCAGCGATTACATGGGTTGGGACGACAGAGGCATTCGTTTCATATCCCCAAACACTACAGGTGACCATTGATAAACCCCTTTGAACGGCGTTTTTCATTCTTAATCCTATCAAGAACCACCCCACATCGGGGCAAAATGGAGGTGAGTCCAGTAGCATCAGGAGAAAATGGTTAGAAATTTTCTTGCTCGGACTAACATTAATCTTTGTGTGTTGTTTATATGGTAATCCAAGTGCCATAGGATGATGAGAAGCATTCATTTCTCTATCCCACACACCATATCCTTTGCATAGCCAAGTTGAGCCTGCGAATTCATTTCATAAACCCATTGGTGATCATTGCAAGTTCCAAAACAAAGGCAAATCACTTCAGGAACGGAGAAGTTCAAGACTTAGGGTTTACGAAGAAACTACTAAGTTGATACTCAAGCGTGCTAAGAGCCAAGTCATATATCTAGCACAATTGACAAGCATCCCACTTGCGACAAGGGATTAAAGAAATCCCCAGCATCAAGAAAAAGCAAAGTGCCTGGTAAAAGCGAGGCCGATGCTTGGGTGAACAATTTGATCGATCCCTAAAGAAACCTGGTAGGGAAAAGAAGAGGGAAAAACCCCTAATGGAGTCAGATCAAGAAGACTGCTCCCCAAATGATGTCAGCCGTGGAGCAAAAACACAGAAAGAGTTGTCAACCTCTTAATACCACAAGAGACGCTCTCTAAAGAGTTTGTACACACCTAAAAAACGGTTGCACGTCTCAAAAATTGAAGATACAGAATGAAAATGACAGGTGACAAGTTTGCAATGATCACCAAGGTCAATCCCCTCATAAATTCTGGGCCAAAAACAAGCTTTTTTCGGTCCCCAATCCTACCAACATCATAACCCTGAAACAGCCTTCTCTGACTAAGACACTTGGGTTAACATATAGCTTAGCTCGAAGAGGTACGAGCAAGACTATTTCTTTCTCATTTTGCAGGGTTCTTGACTTGTAAACCCGAAGCAGATGGTGAAAACTTTCGTTCAATGGCTTTGACTCAAAAATGAGTCCCCCTTGAAAACCAATACCAAGCCCAACATTACGGTCCCGTGGAAGACCTCCCGACCGATCAAAATGTATGCGCTGCGAATGAGCCTAAAACCTAGGCACAGGTTAATAGGGATCTGAGTGCATCCCCTATAAAAATCATTACCTCAAAACAGGTGAGATAGCCTCCTTGTCGAGAAATATTCCAATTGATGTTTTGAACAATCTCTTTTTGGAAAACTGTTGATCCAGATTTTCCATGCAAGGAATTTGTGATCACATCTGCATGTTGCAAGAATGCTTTGGACAGCCTCCGGCATCAAAATGCACATTTCATGATTAAAACTTAAATCATACGGTTTTGTCAGATGGACAACCGTCGTCTTCCCAAAGATTGCTAACGTTTTCTTGGTGAAGAAAAATTTTTCAGGCTCGAACTTCTGCAGGATCCATTGGAGACGCCAATCTCCCAGAAGAAGGCCTCGCTCTGAAGAGAAGAACGTACAAATCTATTTTTCTGCAGGATACCTGGAGAACCGAGCTCCCAGAAAAGTCACTTCCCGCATCATCAGCGTACCAGTGAAATTTTCGCCAAAATAAAATCTTTCACTGCTTCAAAACTGAATTCCCGACAAACTTCGGGATCTCTAAAAAAAGGGGGGAAGAAAAACCCTTTCAAAAGAAACAGTCTCATCGGACGTGGAGAACCCTCGTCATGAGATCCCTTTTCAAAAATATCAAACAGTCTCATCAGACGTGGAGAACCCTCGTCATGAGACCCCTTTTCAAAATTTAGGCAGTCTCATCGGACGTGGAGAACCCTCGTCATGAGACCCCTGTTCAAAAATCAGGCAGTCTCATCGGACGTGGAGAACCCTCGTCATGAGACCCCTTTTCAAAGCAACACAAGGTAGAAACCGCCTGAAGGGTCAAAACAAAGGTAGAAACCGCCTGAAGGGTCAAATCAATGGTAGAAACCGCCTGAAGGGTCAATGTATGGTAGATACCGCCTGAAGGGTCAAACCCATGGTAGAAACCGCCTGAAGGGTCAACACAAGGTAGATACCGCCTGAAGGGTCAAAATGATGGTAGATACCGCCTGAAGGGTCAACACAAGGTAGAAACCGCCTGAAGGGTCAAAATAATGGTAGAAACCGCCTGAAGGGTCAATCAAAGGTAGAAACCGCCTGAAGGGTCAATCCAATAGTGAAAATCACTTAAATGGTCAACTCAATGGTCCAATCCACCATACGGATCAAAATTATTGGCAAATCTCAAATGGGACGCGTCTTCCTTAGATTCCTATCAGTTAGGAATCCCATTATGGTTTGACCTACCATACGGGTCAGAGCTTAACCTCTCTAGGATACTCTAGTAACGAGTTCCTAGAAATTCTCTTGAATCCATCAAACACCGCGAAAATCGCACAAACATCGAACAGGTATGTGGCAGGTATGTCTCTCTATTATCTCACTCTCTCATGTCAAATGAATGTTTCCCCCTTCAAGAAAGAGCATACATGGACAAGCATGAAAATTGGATGTCATGACTCCTTTTCCTTTAGTTTCCCGAGTCGAGTCGATCAGGACTCATGTGTCACCTTATCTTTGAGAGAAACCTCTAACGAGATTCCTCTCAAAGAGGGGCAGCTGTTGACACCTAAATTTTGATCAACTTTTTTTATTTATTTTTATTTTGAAAATTCATAGAAAATCCATAAAAAGTTGAAAAAATTGAAAAATCAATTTTGGTGACCTTAGCCAAGCTAAATGAACCATTTTGATCAAAAAAATAATTTTCATAATTTTCACTTTTTATATATATTTTCGAAAAATACAAAAAAAAAGAAAAAAAAGAAAAAGAAAATCAAGAAAATCAAGAAAATCAAGAAAAATAATATTTTAGGTCACAAAGATATATAAAAATAGTCGGTATTTTTATTTTTATTTTATCTATTTTCTAACCTCACAAATAGTAAAATTCAGGTTTGATTTTAGGTGTTCTCTGATCACCATAAAATTGAATTTGACAAAAATATTAGTAATAATTAAAAGGAAAAGGAGGGAAACATCATCATTTAAAAGGAAAAGGGGACTAATGATTTTGTCTTCTCTTTTTGTTATTTTATTTTATTTTTACTTTTATTATTTTATTATTATTATTATTATTATATATTTTTTTCTCTCTCTCTCTCCCCACTCCCTCTCTCCTTCCCGCTGCCTATTTATCTCCTCCCCCTCATCATCTCCCGAACCTTCTTCTCCCTCAACTCTCTCTTTCATTTTCGTTTTTTTCTCTCGCTCAGCTCGCCGCCCAGATCAAAAATCGTCCGGTTTTTCGGCCATAACTCTTTCGTTAGACATCGTATGCGAACAAACCATATACCATTGGAAAGATTATTCTCTTGCCGTTCTAATGACATATCGTGAGCCCAATTTGGACCAGCCGTTTGTCCCGTAGAGCTGTTTGAAGGAGCAAAGGTCAGACTGATCAGACTTGAGTCCGCGGGTGCCAAATTGGATTTTCGGGTTTGTTTTGGGTTCAATATTGGTAAGACCACCTCTCACTCCTTGTTAAGACATATATTATTGTGTTCTATGGTTTGAAGATGGATTATATTTGGATTTAAGGGCTGATCCCTTATTGTTTTGTTTGAAAAATCTGAACCGGTTCTGTCAAGGTGGTGCCGTGAACATTGTGAGTGATTCAAGGGCTTGCCTTGCTTCCAAAATTCGATAAGATGTCTCTAGCACCTAAATTAGGAATCTAGCAAGCTGAGATTGTAGTCTAGTTGAGTTTTGGATGGGTTTTAATGGTTGAATTGAAGGAGTTTTCTGGGACAGATTCTGGTCATTGGGCGATTGAAAACCGTCCGGTGTTTCGGTCATAACTCTTTCGTTAGGAATCGTATGGGAACGAGCCATATACTGTTAGAAAGCTTATTCGCTTGCCGTTCTAATGACATATCGTGAGTCCAATTTGGCCGAGCCATTTGTCCCGTAGAGCTGTTTGAAGGAGCAAAGGTCAGACTGATCAGACTTGAGTCCGCGAGTGCCAAATTGGATTTCCGAGCTTGTTTTGGGTTCAATCTTGGTAAGACCACCTTTCACTCCTTACATTTTATCTATTAGACCCAGAATCGGAAGGCCGAGCCTCCTGTTGGTGTCTAAATATTTGCTGTGTATTTACTTTATGTCATAGCATTTCTATATTTCGCATAAAAGACCCAGAATCGGAAGGCTAAGCCTCCTATTGGTGTCCAAGGTGTTTTATTTATTTATTTTCTGTAAATTATATTGTGCTACCCCAGAATCAGAAGGCCGAGCCTCCTGCTGGTGGTATATACCCCCCACACATTGTTGCACGAGCACCGACGGACTCCGACGTCGTAAAATTCACCAGATCCCATCTCCTTTGCTTATGTTTATGTTGTATAATGACTTAATATCTTCTTTATTTTTTGCATTGTGTTGCGTCCTATAAAAACAAAAACAAAAAATGCTAGATTGGATGGTTGCAGATGAGCCACGTGTCGTGATCCGATGATTTTCAAAATAAAAAATATTTTTAACATTAAAAGAAATGAATTTCAAATTTTACAAAAATTAAAATGATTCGATTGTCACCGAGACGCCACGTGGCGAGTTAGGGACCGTTCAGTTGGGACTTATTTTCAGGAAATTTTAAAAAAAAATCAAATAAAAAAAAAGTGAATTATTAAGGAAAAATTCAAAAACAAATTGAGAAAAATTGCAGAAAATTCAATCAACTTAGGTACCGAAAGGGCGTCAACTCTGACAGTTGACGTAACTAAGTCCCCGAACCCATTTCTCTGGTTATCGTAGAATTGAATAGAAACTCCCGACTATTCAATAGGGTGGTCCAATCATACCCTCCAAAAAATGATTGGTGGCGACTCCATGGCATGCACACTTAGCACATGTCACTAGACCACACTGAAGGTCGACTACGTATACCTCCGTTGCGATTTGGGTAACGGGCCTTGGGAGAGGCCCGCGTCCGACCAGACTGGACGGCCCATTAGCCCTCGAGAGCCCATGGCGAATCTCGAGAGGGTCGCGACAAGCGTCTAGCTCTCTGTCAAACCGCCTTTGAGCAAGACCAACGCAATCTCGTGTTGAGGTTTCAACGCGCCTGGTTGGAGGAAAGACTTGAAGATCTGACCATGGATATAGCCCGCGGGAGAGCGTTGACTCATGACTTAGAGCTCGAATCCGAGCACTATGAGACCGAGGTGAACGAACTTAAGGAGAAATGTCGTCTCCTTTTCTTCAAGCTTATAGACCTTGATTCTCGAAGCGTCGGCTGTAAGCAAGGTATGGATAGCATGGAGAGTCAGTTAGGCTTCTTTGTGATGCTCATCCGAGCTCATTTTGGGTTTACGGTTCCCCCTCAGTAACCCATTTGTAAACTCTCATGTTGAGTAAAATAAATGCGAGTTCCCCCTTTTTTTTATATGCTCCTTCATTCCAATGGTCGACGAACCAAGAAAAGTCTTCACTTTCGGATCTATGCAACTTCCTTTTCGTATGTGCTAACAGCTTGGCTGCGCATCATTTCCACAGCCTGACGCTTTATATTTGCTTGATTTGAATGTCTCGCGAGAAATAGATTTGTAACTGCTCGAAATTTTAAGATTGCCCCTGATTTTGAGGTCATGGCGTTTGGGTAGCTAACAATCTTTCCCCTTTCGAGCTCGTTCACGTTCTGCTAGCAACTCATGTTATCAATTCTGCCGTCACATGCAGGGGTTGATTTTACTTTGAACCTAGTAACAAGGAATTGCCGTATCTACACATGAGGACATTCGCGAAAAACATCATGAAAAATCAACTCTAGCTGTTAAAGGAGAAGACGTATGCGCCGATGAGAATTTTACAATAGGGGATACATCATTCTCGCCTACATCACCCTCTTTCTTCGGGTATGTCCAATGACCAACCAATCTGGCTTCGGCTCAGGTGCGCAGTTACCGACTGTGGATCATGGCTGCCAACCTTTAATAGCTTCAAACTGATCGAACCAGGTATCAAGTCCCTCGTCGAAGAAATCGTCTGATCCCTCGAACGATTGATGTGTAGGTTGAGCTGCATCGCCCGACGGGTTTTTCGAACTGGAACCCCCATCCTTGTCTGGAATTAAAAGAGGAGATTTGATCGATTGACTACCACAAGCATCTCCCACTTGGGGATTAGGGAAATAAAAAGGCTCCAAGCATTCTCCCACTAGATCATCTGACACCACATGCTCCAATTGGGCAAACCCATGAGCACCTGGCGTAGTGGGTTGCTCTGTGACAGGAAGAACACTGGCTAGCTGCTGCTCGGACGGAGGAGTTCTTATTTGCTGCACTTGTGATGTGTGTTCTTGAGGAATATTGAAATGACCCATGAGGATATCATGATCCTGATCGAATCCCCAATAGTCGTCTAGATTCGACCGAGCCTCCTTTGACATAAGGGTGCTGGGTTCGCAGCCGAGCCTATTGTTCAGGTTCAGTTCTGCACAACGCTGTCCTAGCGCCCTTCTGTAGCAACCAAGGTGATTAGCGACTAATTGCTTGGTCAGTCCTGGTACATTCATGACCCTAAGTATGCTTGTCCGACCTATGAAGTCGAGTCCTATCTGTCGAACTGCGTCTAAGAACTTGAGATGAAGCTCCGGGGGCCAAATGAATTTCTTCTTCTCGCTGTCTGGAATAGCGTCGATAGCCTGCTGACTAATCTCTGACCCCTCTTGAAACGTATCTGATCCTGCCAGAAGTTGTTGTGAAGGAGATTCAGGGGCTTCGCTACGGTGACCCAAATCATAACGACACGTATCTCCTTCCTCAGAAGGCACTGGTATAACCGGTGTAGGATCGATCGGCTCATGCGCGCCATCAGCAAAATCTGATTGTACCGGAGATAGTTCGAGGGAGTAGGGTGGTGTCGCGACCCTCTTGAGGTTGTCGGGCTAATGGGCCGTCCTGTTTGGTTGGACGCGGGCCTCTCCCAAGGCCTATTACCCAAATCACAACGGAGGTATGCGTGATCGACTTTCAGTGTGGTCTAGTGACATGTGCTAAGTGTGCATGCCATGGAGTCGCCACCAATCATTTTTTTAGGGTATGATTGGACCACCCAATCGAATAGTTGGGAGTTTCTATTCAATTCTGCGAGAACCAGAGAAATGGTTTCGGGGACTTAGTTACGCCAACCGTCAGAGTTGACGCCCTTTCGGTACCTAAGTTGACTGAATTTTCTAGCCTGAGATTCATGCGGATGAGTAAGGTATGAACCATAAATCTAGAAATTCATGCAGATATGAGTGATTATCCTAGCAATCACAATCAGTAATAAAATGCACAACTCAAGGAATCTAGATATGCAAATAAATCACATGGCATTCCTAGTAATGTCCTATTTATCAATCACAGCTCAAGAATGATTTAGCTGTCCTAGCCGTTCTACACTCGATCTAACCTAAGAAAAGCATTAGGAAGCATCGCAGGAGTTCGAGAGTACTCACATGGGGTTCGCCGTGCCCTGGTTTGGTCTTAGACGAGCTATCGAGCTCATGCCGACCCGATTATATTTGGGGATCCACTCGGCGTTTTACACCATGAAATCATGTGAAACAAAAACGAAAATATTCAGCAAGGGGCATTTATTGTAGATGGTGGTCGATCTAATTGGACATCAAGACTAAAAAAGATGTAGAAATTTACAAATTAAAAGACTCGAATGATATTTTTTTTGCCAAATTCAACTCTATGCGTCGTGAAGAAACACATGCAATTGAACTTGAATTTTGACTATTTATGAGTTCAAAATGAAAAGAAAATAAAAATAAAAATATTGACTATTTTTCTATATTTTTACGACATCGAATGCTATTTTTCTTCATTTTTCATGTATTTTTCTATTTTTGGAAAATATTAAAAAATTGAAAAATTATTTTTTGTCAAAAATGGTTCCTTTAGCTTGGTCAAGGCTACCAAAGATGATTTTTTAATTTTTTAACTTTTTATATATTTTTTATGAATTTTTAAAAAATAAACTATGAAAGACTGATAAAAAATCAGGTGTCAACAGGTGGTAAATGAGCACTTTCAACCCTTGTACAAGACTTGCCAGGGAATAATTTACTGAGGGTGGTAGGGCCACCGCAGTTAGAGCAAGCTATAGTGCTAAGAATTTTCTCATACCTCGTGTTTTCCATTCGAAACTTTTCGTTCTATTCTTCTAGGGTCATGATCTCCTGACGCCTGCGTTGAACACTTAGTTTGAATCGTTTATTCTGGAACCAAAACTGGACCCTCTCAGGATTCATTTCCAGTCTCTGGCCCATTTCAATCCTTTGTTCCACGCTTGGGCAAGGGCATTCATCGAAGAAAGCTTCAAGCTCTTGGACTTCATCCTTAGTGTAGCGTTGGCGACGTTTTCTTTCCTGGGGTTGAGCATTGTGGCCACTGCCGTCGTCACTGCTGTGATCTTGATATTCGTCACCGGAAGTGTTGGGTTCCATGGCTTCGATATCGAATTTGATTCTAGAGCCTTTGGGGTCTTCCAACAGCTCGTCGCTCGGGGTTCTCTGTTCTCTTTTGTATATTCGCTCATTCGATTTGTTTTTTTTTTTATTTTCCTCCAAAGCATGCCTGTTCAGCGTTCTGTTTTTGAAGCGACGAAACTGTTTACTTCCTACTCAGCTTCCGACATGATGGGGTAACCAAATCCTTTCGCAGCTTCTTCGGTAGTTGCGCTCGCCTTTCCCTTTTCCTCGGTAACCATGCCTGTTCAGCGCTGTCTTTCTTTTTTTTAATGGCAGAACTGTTCATCCCCGCCCAGCTTTATGCGTGATGGGACAACCCAATCCTTTCGCGGCTTCTTCGGTAGTTGCGCTCGCCTTTCACTTTTCCTCAATAGTCATGCCTGTTCAGCACTGTCTTCTTTTTTTAAGTGGCAGGATTGTTCATTCCCCGCCCAGCTTTATGCGTGATGGAACAGCCCAATCCTTTCGCGGCATTCTTCGATAGTTGCGCTCACCTCCCACCTAAAATCAATAATGGTGAGACCAAAGGATCTTTTGCAGCTTTCACTTGGCAAGCCTGAAATCACGGACCAAGACGGAATTGATGCTTCACGGGGAGAGTGACCTTTGCTTTACCTAATTACCCTGGCTCCACAAGCATTATTGCCGCGACTTTTCTCCATTCTCGAGACGCTATAAAATGCAGAGTTAGCGTTTGGGAGGTTAATGCTCTCTCATAATTTGCTTCCATCTTCCAATCGCTCCATTACACACCTCTCCGTCGAAAATGGTATCTTCCCCTGTCCACACTTTCTCAGCCGAAGCTTTGGCTCGATGGGAAGAGTTCTATAACCTCTTGGGTCGAGGCTACGCTCACATAGCTGATCATCCCGAAACCGAGGATGAAATCCGAGTCATGTTTGGAGACCTAGACATCACCTCCCTCGAGGGTACTGCGTTGGGGAGGGAATACAATATTTTTCCAACGCTCTTTACAAACTCCTTGGAGGTCTACCGCGCTGCTCATCGGGGAGTTACCGTGGCTCGAGTCTTGCGAGCCCGTTATGAGGATCAGTCCGACCGCCTAGCGTTGGCTGACTACCTAGCCGATAGTCACAAAAAGGCTGTTGAGTTCGCCAAAGAGCGGGTTTCGACATTGCTTCGCGAGAGGAGGAATCTGGTGGAGGAGTTAGCTCTATCCCTGGCTATCTATGAGCACGATCGTCGTAATGCCCTGCTAAGGAATCGAAGCGAGTGGCTGGAAGAGAGGCTCAACGGCATAAATGAGGATATAACTCGTGAGAATTGACTTGTTCGGGACTTGGAAATAGTAGCCGAAGATCACGAGACTCAGGTTGTTGCAGTCAATGATGAACGCAAACGCCTTCACCTCAGGTTTGCGGACCATGATACGCGGAGTGGTGCGTACAAACAAAGCATCCATAACCTGGAGGGTCAGCTGGGTTCCTTCGTGTCGCTGATTAGGGCTCACTTCTGCTTTACTTTTCCACCCCCAATGAATTGTATGATCTGGTTTTTGGAATCGGTCAATTGGGCAAGAATGAATGGAAGCTCCCGTGTGTTTGCTTTTACTTCTATACAGTTCATTTCTTCGAACGTTCAAACATCTTCAACTTGGGTGAGCTGAACCATAATATCAATAAGTTGAGCGAATATGTCCTGATCTTCTAACTTGTTCATGATCAGATGAAAGAATGACCTCAGACTTATCCAGGAAAAGACTTTTCTCTATTACCATTTTTTTACCTGCAAATGAAAAGACAGAATCAGGAGGAATCATTTGAAAAAGAAAGCAAAAACCCCTTTCAATCTTATGCTCGCCCATGATTAATAAGGACAAGAACTTTTACAAGGATTTTAATCTTGTGCGAAAAGTTTTTATCAATATTCCTCCAAAGAAAGCATACTATCGAAAGGAATGTAATTCACGATAATCGCTTTCGATCAATTTCGAGAACAAGGAATTAGTCAAAAGTGCAAGGCATAACGACGTGTTTTAAATTTAATTGAAGATACGGCATCCAAATCAAGGTCATTTTGTTAAGAACATGGGTAATTTGGACATCTATCTCGTAATTAAATTCGAAACAATGCCGATACTCTTGATCAATTATCGTGGATTACCAATGACGTACGACATGCATGAATCAATTCAAGTGTATAATTCCTTCTAGCGAAATTGGGGTTGGACTGCCTTATACGACCAAAAGGTCGTGTAAGACTTCCAATTTTAATTTCCTCTAAAGGAATTATAAACTTGATTTGGGAGTATTCGGATGATTAGAGAAAATGCCATCATCACATTCTAATGACCCGTCAAAAGAAATACAACAGAGTTCCCATCTAAGTGTATACACCAATAGATCCCTAATACAATCACTCTAAGGGGTGAGATAGAGAAATGCCTCAGTAAAAATAAACTCTATACAAGAGGACTAGTAATGGAAAATAAAACAAATGAATGTGATCCTAACGTTTAAGGATGCCCCAAGTTCGATCTGTGACTTCCGGATCACTTGCCCCAATTCATCATCTTCATTGGACGATACCTCAATAATGTCCATAGTAGGCTCCTTTGTTGCACACTCGGTGTTCGCGATGGGATATCACCCTCCTCGTCTTCGATCAATGACGTTTTGGGAAAAACAAACACATCTATCCTCGAAATGGCATTTAATCTAATCACCCGAATGCAATGAATGAAATGCCTATATTTATATGAACTGTAATAGATTTGAGGGATAGAAAGTCTTACCAACCAAACTCGTCGACTTATGCGTGGTTTTAGGTGTACCAACCGCCCAAAGACATGCGCATGAGACAAGTGACGGTGAACTTCTAAAAATCAGTGGGTTTGTCACCTATGGTCAAGGTTCCCGCCTCGAGTTCTAGAAAGAGCTGATTCCATTGCACAGCTATCGTTGCATTGGGACTCGATCCATAGTTCGAAGCGAGCGGAATTGAAAAGTGGATTACCCCGTGCTTTTCCTCACGGAGATTCCATTTTCAATTCCTTCTATTGTGTTCCTAAAGGCGGCGCCCGGGGTTTTAGGCGCGGTTGTGTGTGTCCATGTGTTGTGATCATCACGATGCAAGTCATGCACAACAGTTTATCAATCAGCACTTCAAATCATCCACACAACATACATTCCTTCGCCAACCTGCATAAGACAATGTTAATCACAGACTACACCCCTTATTTCTCCAATCTGCAAAAACATATAACACATATCATGAGCGGACTTACCTCACCTTCAAGATCGCCTGCAGGGTTAGAAATATCACTCAGCATTTTAATTACGGCCTAAGTCCACTTGGGGTCTAGAATTATTAATTCTAGAACCGTTCCCCAGTGGAGTCGCCAGCTGTCGCGACCCGTCCGGAAGCGGACGCGGCTAATGGATTACCGATTGCTGACTTTAGATCGGCGCGGGCCCTCCCAGGCCCATACCAAATCGCGGCGGGAGTTTTCCTTTAATGAGCTCGACAATAGGAGTCGATCGCTTTCGACCTTCAGTGTGGTCGTGGTGGTATGTGCAATTTGTGCATGCATTTGGAGTCGCCACCGGTCTTTCTTGGAGGGTAGACCAGAAACCTCACCGACCGATTGTGAGAGATCGATCAATTCTGCGGAACCAGAGATTTTGGATTCGGGGACTTGGTTACGCTGGTATCATTACCAGCGCCCTTTCGGTACCTAACGCGAGTGATTTTCCTAGCTAAGAGTTCATGCAGGCGCAATTTTAGGAGAGGTGGGTTCGACTCGGGGTTTCATGCAAACTGGAAGACTGTTCCTATCAACCACAATCAATTTAAATGAAAGCGCAATCAAATACATAAACAAATCACACTAACGCACATCAATTTAAATCAACGGTTTCCTGGTACAGCCATAAGAGCTCAGATGAGGAATGATTTGGGACCAGGGGTAAAATGGGAAGATTTGGGGGACGATTAGCCCGAAGGGCAAAATCGTCATTTTTGGAAGATTTGGACTCCGAATTACTCAAAATACTCCATGACCAGTTGATTGTGACCATTTCCCATTTTTGAGAATTTTTTTGGAATTTCTTGATTTTCTTCAATTTTTTTGGAGGACGATTCGCCCGAAGGGCGAAATCGTCATTTTAAGAGGGACCAGGTTCAAAACACCAGGGACGAGCCTTGGCCAGTTGATTGTGGCCATTTCCTATTTTTTTGGGATTTTTCTAGAATTTTTAGAATTTTTTCTAGAAGACGGTTTGCCGGAAGGGCAAAACCGTCATTTCTGGAAAGACCGGGGGGTCGAAGGACCCGAAACAGGCCATGGCCAATTGAATTTGGCCATTTCCTATTTTCTGGAAATTTTTTGGAATTTTTCTGAATTCTTCCGAATTTTTTGAGTTTTTTATGATTTTCTATTTTTTATTGAATTTTTCGGATTTTTTTATTATTATTTTAAAAAAATATATATTAAAAAGAAGTCATCCGGACCGGGTCGGACGACCCGGCCCATGACCCGGACCCGTAACCTAGACCCGGCCCACCTCTTCCTTGACCAAAACGGCGTCGTTCCACGAGCCCCGATCGAACGCCTCAGATTAGGACACGTGGCGCGTCTTGGTGCGTCCGATCTCAGACAAGATCAGACGCTCCACGAAGAGCCACTTGGCCAAATCTAGACCATCCGATTGATTTTATTTTTATTTTTCGAAAATCATTTATTAATTCTGAAAATCTCTTTTTTTTTAATTTTCCAAAATTCCCAGATCGCGACACGTGGCGAAGCCACGGCCGTCCGATCTGGGCGTTTAATTTTCAAAGAACCGGCCCCACAAGCTGACGTGGCGGCCCACGTGGCACGCCACGTCAGCTGCTTTGACCGTTGACCGGCCAGGGGACGTCGGAGAAGACGCCAGAATAGTAACTATTCCGGCCTCTTCGCCGGAAATGCCGCCGGAGGCCCAAACCGGGGGCCAAACTCGGTATTTTAATGCTCATTTCTTCACCACTCAATTCCTCAGACCCTTGACATCAACAAACAGCCAACATACGATAAAAACGTCGTGGGAAACCCCCCTAATGGACAGTCACCGAACCGGCTCCGGCGAGGTAGGTTTGCCAATTTTTTTTATTACAAACCCGATTCCAATCGTTCACAAAGCATTCTCGTAGGGTCTAGGGACTTACCTGAACGTTATTTGAGGTTGGTAGTTACGCGAAGCCCTTCCACCGAGTTCTTGGTCCAAACCACGGCCGGCGAGTCCCGAGCTCGGTTTTCGTCACATCACAATGCAAAAACGAGGGAAAATCGAGCTTAGGAGTAGTCCCAGTGAATTCTCGAAGCTAGATGCGCACAGAAAGATGACAAATAGGCCCGGCCGAGGTCAATGAATCGAGATGGCCCCTGGTCATTTTGTCGAATAGGTAATGTGCATACACCGAAACGTGATTGAATGGTTTTGTCGAGGCCCGGTGAGTGATACCGAGTTACACCGATCACATGAACCCGCCATACGACTCCTCTAGAAGATCGTATGCTGTCTATCTTGGCCCGAATCGATCGGAGTCGAGTCGGGCTGACGTGCTCTGTTCACCGATGCGAAAACAGAGCAAAACAGGGACGGATGAGGGCTAACCTGACTTCGCCGGCGGGAATGGCGATTTGGGGGCGGTTCGACAGTCCTTTCTTCAGCTTCTTCACGATTCCGCCCCCCTTGCCAACTCCTACGCTCCCCGATTCTCTCTCGGTCTCTCTATTTTTTTTTCTCTCGGCCCGCTTTTCTTCAAAACCGAGCTCCCCCGAGCTTCATGGCCGACCGGCTTTTCCAGTGGCGCCGGCTTCCTCCACTCGGTCGCCCACCACCGGTTGTCGTCCGCTTTTCCCCTAAAAAAAGAACGTCGTGGCTCCACCATCCCCCGCTTTCCCTTTGTTTTTGCGCCGGTGGGTCTGCAACACTGAGTTGCAGACCCGGTCCGGACCGGGTCGGGTCGGTCCTGACCCGACCGGCCCGGTTCGGTCAATTTCGTCAAATTGGGCCTCAAATTAACCCCTTTTCATGAAATTGACACCAGAATCGGACTCCTTGACATGTTTTCTATCGAATATGGGTATTTTCGTGAATCAATTGATTGAATTTTAGTGAAAACCCCAAATTGCCCTTAGGATCCGAATTTGATTTTTGCTTAATTGAAGGTCCAAACAAACCAATTTGTCAAAATTGACGCCACCAATGGATTTCTCATGATGAAAACTATTGGGTAGAGGTGTTTAATTTTGGTGGGTATGCCCGTATGAAATTTAATTTCAAAAATTGTGAAACCGGGGATTAAATTGAAAGATTATTATGCAATTAAGCCTTTTTGGATTAAAATTGATCAAATTGGAGAGCGAATTGACCCAATTGCACTTCGATACTTTAGAATCAAATGTCATAGCTTATAAAAAGTGAGAATTGAAAATTAAAAGACTCGAAAAGGATTTTTTTGGCTCGGCTCGGGTTTATGTCTGTGAAGGAACATATTGGCTCGAGCCGAATTTTCAAGATTTAAAGTGACCCACTTGAAGAGGAAATTAAAACAGAATTATTGAATATTTTTGTGTATTTTTCGGACCACGAATGGTATTTTTCTGATTTTTTTGGTATTTTTAATAATTAAATAAATACAAAAAATTATTAAAAATTACGAAAAATATTTTTTGTTCAAAATTGGTTCTTGAGGCTAGGTCAAGGCTTCCAAAGTTGATTTTACAATTTTATGATTTTTTTGCTATTTTTAATTAATTTTTAAAATGAAATCACAATAATAGATGGTCAAAAATTAGGTGTCAACAATAAGTACTATTGATTTGGTTTCAAACATCGAGCTAAGGTGAAGAATTGTTATTTTATGTCTCGAGTTTGTATTTCTTTGGAGATGAAAATCTTGAAAAATGCAAGATCAGGGACTCTTCTGGCCGAATAAGAGGGTAGAAAGAATGAATAAAAGGAAAGTTCTTTCTGCCACTAAAAGACAAAAAAAGGGGAGGAGCAGATCGTGCAATTCCTTTTAACTGTGAAAAGGAAAAGCGCGTGGTAAGGGCCCACGCGCTTTTCCTTAGTGAAGAAAAGGACAAAAAAAGGGCGGCTTTTCTTTTCTTGAGTGACACGCATGCAGGTTTCGTACATGTAAGAAAGGAGAGACTCCTTTATGCAATTAGGGCCAAAACCGCACAATTAGAGTCGCGCCGCAAAAGAAGAAAATTTTTTCACCGAGCCGCACAAAAGGGAAAGAGAGAGAACATGAGGCAACACAGTAGCTCGAGACCGAAAGCCGCACAAGAAAAGTCGAAAAGAGAACTTCGTCCAATTGTTCTCTATCGCACGAAGAGCTTCGGAGACGAGTGGATTTGTGCTTCGTGAGTTTTAGCTTTATAGTTTATTTATCCAATAGAGTTATTTATTGTAAATACTTAGGTTTGGGTATAATTTAGATGCGAGAAACATGAGCGTATTGAGCGATTGTAAATCCCATTCTCCGATATAGTGAATTATTCTTGTTGGTTCTCCCCGTGAATGTAGGTACCGACATTCGGACCGAACCACGTTATATCTAATGTCCTTTATCGTTCCTCGTTATTTTCTCTGACTTTCGCATTGACGTATTTGCAAGATCTTGATTATTTCCGCATTAGTATTAAAATAGGGAATAAAAGCGTTATTTCTCGCGGCATTATCAAAATCGTCTTAAAAAAATTGGAACAATCAAATACTTCTATAAAAAATTGTTGATACTTTACTGACACCCTTTTTTTTTTTTGCTGACACTTTACATGCTGTTTACTTCTGCTGGTGGTGGTCTAGACCCCCCAAAAAAAATCTACCAGCGATGGACCACGTGCGTCGCACATGACCTGGTGGTATTGGGCTATAAGTTTTCCCTTCCGGAGGACCTTTGCCCTTGCCCTCTGTTCTTGTGTTGACTCTTCTCTGTTTCTGTGCGCCTGCTTCTCTTCACCTTGAGAAGTTTATGGTCGATCTTCCTTCACTGAGGTCTCCCAGTTAGCTCTTTTACAGAAGCCTGGTTCTCTTCAGCGGGTGAATACAGCTGAGATGGACTCAAACGGATGTCTGACTCTAATCATCATCCTTGCTTTGACCGTAGGACTGTAAGTGCTCTAATTCGATTTCTGTTCGACCTCTTGTTGACATAGTCTTGATCAGGTTACAAGTTTGTGATTTTTTATAGGGTTTTCAGACAACTCACGGAATGGGGGAGGAGGAGGGACTCGGAATCACCCTCGAGAACGAAGGATGTGTCTGGACAAGACAATGAGGCGTTCAAGCGAATCAAGGTGCCTTTCTTCTTCTTCTTCTTCTGGCGATCCCTTTGATTTCTGGATATAGTGTGCTTTTGGCCAATTACCCAATAAGACATTGCATCTCTTTGTCAAAACCTCCCTGCCAAAGGTCTCAAAAGTTTGTGGAGAGAGTCGAAAGAGATTGTCTATTAGTTGGCTTTACTTTCTAGGTTGGAAAGTAGTCATTTTTCAAAATTTTGAAGGGGACCCAAAAAGAAAAAAAAAAGCAGTTTACTTTTTATTCAGGTAAATCAAAAAGAGACTTTATGAAGAATTTTAATATACTTTTCGACCCCAATTACAGAGAATAAATTATGAAGGTTTGTGAATCAATATACAAGTCACATTTCCTGAAAAGTAGAAACTGAAAATCAGCAATTACTTATTAGATATATTCACTAAGAAATGAAAACTCGAAAATCAATTTATACAGTATTGTCTTAACATTCCGAAAGATACTAAACAATAATACTTCCCGACTTTTGGCATTTGAAATAATTTGCTGCCCCTCCGACACCATCGAAGCTCAATCACATAAAGGTGGCTCTTTCTTTCGGGCTTTTTTCCAAATTAAGGTTTTTTAAAAATTAATTTACCAAAATAGGATTAAAAAATATATATTTATCAAATTAGGCCCCAATTGGTAGCTGGGCGTCGATTGGGGCCCAATCAGCACCTAATCGGCAGGCAGGCCGCCGATTTGGGGCCTATTTGGTAAAATCTTTATCTTTTTTAAATTTTTGTATTTTTTTTGCATAAAAAATTATTAAGATAAATAAATACTTCTTAATTATTGTATTTATGTAATTATTTAAATTCATAAAATGATTAAAATTATTAAGATATACAAAAAATGATGCACTTAGGGCTATTTTTTACCAAGAAATTTTTAAGTAAAGCCATAGCAAATCAAATCTTAATTTGGAAAAATAAATAAATAAAAATAATAGCCCTAAATGATTAAGATTGAGTTTTTTCCTTCGATAAAAGTGAAAGATTTGATTTGCTTTGGCTTTACTTAAGAATTTTTTGGTAAAAAATAGCCCTAAATGCATCATTTTTCGTATGTCTTAATCATCTTAATCATTTTATGAATTTAAATAATTACATAAATATAAGAATTTCCGTGGTATTAACCTAAAAAGTATACATCATAAAGGTTTTTCCAAATTAAGAAAAAAAATATGATTTTTTTTTAAATAAAGATTTTACCAAATTAGGCCCCATCGGCAAGTGGGCCATTGGTTGGGGCCCAATCTCCAATCAGCGGCCTAGCTGCCGATTAGGGCCTAATTTGATAAATATATATTTTTAAATCTTATTTTGGTAAATTTTTTTTAAAAAAATCTTAATTTGAAAAAAAGCCCCTTTCTTTCCTCGTAAACAATTAAAATTAAAATCAGCAGTAATGCTTCGAATTACGGGCCAAATTAGCTGCCATCTTTGTTCTGTAAAGTCTTTTATTTTCCCCTTTGATTAAATGTAATGGGGGTATATTAACAAAACTTCAAAAATGGAATTTATCTGCAAAGAAGCAACAAAAGAAGTTTTGATAAATTATTGAAATACTTGGTACTTTTAAGCAAACAAACAAATGTTGTTAAAATGGACTCAAGTAAGAGTTGGCGATATATATTTTTTTTAATAAGAGCCGGTAACTTTGGTCATGCGGACAACATCAACTAATAAATTTGGGTAAATAATTGAAATAAGTGGTGATTTCAAAACAATTGAAAAAAAAAGTTGATGATTGAATCAAATAAGGGCTAGTAAAGCTAATGCATGATGATAACTTAATCGGTGAAAACATTGGTAAATCGTTTAAATTGATATAAGCAGTTTGCTATTAGACTTGGTAACTTTAGTACTATCTTCATTATAGCATACACATATTTATAAGCCTTGGAAGAAGTGCTAATTTCGAAAAAATCAAATAAAACTTGGTGAATGGACACAAATCAGAGTCGGTAATATTCTACAAAAGTTGGTAACAGTAAGCTACGTAAGTAACAATTGGTAATTCATAATGAATCTTCGTCCGCAATTAGCTGTGGAAAATATAAATAAGTGCCCAGTATATATTTACATATCTTGATAGACGTCGAGGCACGAGAAAGAAACTTGCACACATAATGGTCCTATTTCCAAGTCTCATTAGGTTGAAGTCCATAATTATTGGCAGGGTTCCGAGACAAATGACCAAATGAAAAGGAAGAGGAGCTCGGAGGCAATCAGGAGCATGGAAACTGAGACAACATACGAGTATGACGTGTTTTTGAGTTTCTGTGGAGGCGACACACGCCTAACATTTACCGATAATCTTTACCATAGAATGAGAAATGCTGGAATCTGCGTTTTCCTCGACAGTGAAGAACTCAAAAATGGTAAAAAAATCGATGAACTTTTGAAGGCAGTTGATGAGTCTCGGATCTACATACCCATTTTCTCTGAAAAATTCGCTTCCCGTTCATGGTGTCTCCGTGAGATTGCCCGCATGATAGAGCGTCATTCAGAATCAGATGGGAAGAGAGAGATAATTCCGATTTTCTATGACGTGGAGCCTAATGATGTGAAGCTCATAACCGATTTGTACAAGAACGCCATACTCAAGCACAAGAGCAAGACATACCGTAAGTATGAAGAAGTGAATCAGTGGACAAATGCCCTCAAAGAGGTTGGAAATATGATGGGACGGGTACTTAAAGGGAAACGGTAAATTTCGTCAACTTCTTATGGTTGATAAGCACAATATTTGCATTTCATTGGGTGAATTAGGTCATCTATTTAAGATTTGCGTTCCATGTGAATTTCCAGCATCCGAAAACCCACGGTAGAGGATAGAATGTGGTCGATTTTTGTTTTTTTCAGAGCACCCGACAAGGCATTTTTTTTTTTCTCAATTCATGTGCCGTTATCCCAGTATGATCCGAAAGGTAAGACCAACTTCTTCAAGTTAGGTGATATTACATTAGATTTACGTTTCAACTCATTATAACGCTTAATTTTCATATGTAGTTATTGGAATTGTCAACTCATTCAACCATATGTTCATAGAGAGCCAGAGTCCATCATATCTGCAAGAAACTTATGTCCCCTTGATTTTTGTTTTATCTTAGGATCCAACCTCTATAACCACAACCATGTACCTAATAACTATAGTTCGATCCTTTTTGGATTATATGTCACGGCATTATTTTAGTTGGTCGATCTAATTATAAGGGAAACAAAATTACCTTGTCCAGTTTTATGAATCTTATTCAGTTCATTGCATTATTAAAACGCCTCATGTTCGTCAAACTGATGAGTGACGTAATTCCATCAAATTTTCCACGCACGTATCAAATGACTATAACACTTAATTAATATATTTAACCATATGGTGCGAAGCTGTAAGACATAATTTATACCCGTTTCTTTCTTGCCTTTAACTGAAACAATTTCTTCCTGCTTTGCTGCAGCGAAGGAGAAGAAATTGAATCCATTGTTAAAGAGGTTTTGGGTAAGCTTGGGAAACATGTGGATTTGCCTGGAGAGTTGGTTGAAGATTATCGTCAGATAAAAGCCATAATAGAAAAGTTGGATCTTAATTCTGGCGGTGTACGTTTCCTTCAGATACATGGATTAGGTGGTATCGGTAAAACAACACTTGCGAAGATTGTGTTCAAGAAGTTGTGCTCTCACTTTGACCGTGTTTGTTTCCTCAACGACGTTCGAAAATCATCGGAAGGTGGTCTTATAACCTTGCAGAAAGAGTTAATAAGAAGCGTTGGTGGTACTTTGCAGGCTGACCAAATTCAAGACACTGGAGATGGGATGTATTGGATCAAGGCATTATGTAAAAATAAAAAGTGCTTGTTGTTCTCGATGATTTAGACAAGAAAATGCAACTCGAAAAGCTAGCTGGAAAATTTGATTGGTTTGGTTTTGGTAGCAGGATCATTATCACCACTCGGGATGAAAGTATCCTGAAGACTCAAGTGAAATCATCTAGTAAAGAGGGCCGGAATCAAACTGAAGGAATTTCGTGTTATGCTGTTTGCGAAATGGCATATGATCAAGCACTTGAGTTGTTCTGTAGGCATGCATTCGGAAGAGTCACTCCGGTAGAAATACATGCTCTTTCGGCAGAGTATATTGTTCGCAGAGTGGGTATGCTTCCTTTGTCCGTCGAAGTGATAGGTTCTCATATTTATGGGTTGGAGTTTGCCCAGGCGTCACTTGATATTCAAAAAAAGCTATTGGAAGAGACATTGCAGATGTTAGATCGAGGTGGTTTTGACGGTATCCGACAAGTATTAATGATCAGTTATAATGGATTGAAGCGGAAGGAGGACAAAGAAGTATTTCTAGACATTGCCTGCTTTTTCACCAACGAGGATCAAACTTATCCAGTTATTATGTGGGATGACTGTAAGTACTGTCCTGAAACTGCAATTCGTGTCCTCCAGCAACGGTCCTTAATCAAAATTATGGGTAAAAAGCTTTGGATGCATGACCAAGTTCGAGATCTGGGAAGATACATTGTCCTTCAAAAACATACTCCCAAATTTAGTAGGGTGTGGAAACATAAGGATGCTCTAGAGCTACTGGAAAGAAAAAAGGTAAAGTGGAATATGTCACATTATTTTTACATGGGAGGTGAATCTTGTTGAATTTTTCTTTTACTTTGTAGTTAGCTTTTTTTTTTAACTTACTATTTCTCCTGTTAGTTGAGATCTCTCTCTCTCTCAAGCATTTGAGTCAAAAGGTTTTGTATATTGGTGGAGCAAGACCAAATAGATTGCCTAATAGTCAACTTTGTTTTCTTGGTTCTATAGAATGGGAAATAGTCTTCTGAAAATTCTTAAACAAAGCACCCTTTCACGTGTTGTCTGGTTCGAATTTTTCAATTACTTTCAAACACAATTACAGTGACAAAAAATTAAAAGCTACGATGATTGGAATTGATAGGATAACTATATTTCTTGAAAAATGTAAAACGGGAAATGGAGAAATGATTTAGAAGATATCTTCAAATGGAAGCTGAAAAGTTTCGTTAATGGTGTGAACGAAAACATGGAATTTTACTTGCTGGGAAAAGGGACGTGCCATTGCAGGCTCCCCGTTGGAGAAATTGTCTAGTAGTGTTCATATGCTTCCTTTCATGATAGCTCTGTAAGAGGGTTATGTGTTCTGAACTCAATTAATCTCAAATCTCTATTGGCAGAGAAATGAAGATGTAGAAGCCTTATGCCTAGGGTCAACTAGCAATAGCCACAACTTGGTAGCTGAAGAATTAGCTGCTCTACCAAAACTGAGGTTCCTTCGAGGGACAGGCTTGGATTTTTCTGGGGACTTCAAGAACCATCTTTTGGAGCTAAGATGGCTTTCTTGGCAGATATGCGGAACCACTTTTCAAGCAACAAACTTTCACTTTAGTAGATTGCTTGTGCTCAACCTTTCGGATAGCATTATTGAAGATGATTGGGATGCATGGAGACAAATGAAGGTATGAAATGCCTTACTCTATATACTTTTTTTTTGTCATTACCTCATATGGAAGATGGATATATATATTTCACTTGTTTGTATCTTTGTTTCATTGCCTCCGACGGTTGATATAATAGTTGCATGCACTCCCCTACTCATCTGAGCGTAGAACATGTTTTGCACGAGTAACATTAATTAGCTTTCTATATATCAATGTGAAACGCAATTATGTCCCACATAAAAGTTGCTTAGGCTTTGGATTTGGTCTATTCCAGTAAAAGTGTCATTTTGCTTCAATATGCATCAAGATATGATCTGAATGATTGTAAAGTTTGATTCAAGTTCATTACTAAAAGAGTTAGTTGGTATTAAGTTTGAGATTATTAATACTCAGCTTGAATGACGTAAACGATCAAAAGCTTATTTGACATAAGCTAAGTTGAGGATTTGATTCAAGGTGAGCTTGACCTTCATAGTACTTGATTCACGGGGATCACTAACCAAATTTATTAGTTAAGTATCTCTTTGTAATTGCATTACCGAACTGCAAATTGAATGAATACGACATTACTTTTACTTTTTCAATTAACTCGAGTTAATGAGTAAAGCCCTCGAGCTCTACCTTGAATCTTAGTTCTTAATAGCCTTATGAAATCAAATCTCATACAAATTTATAGTTCAGTTCGGGGTAAATAACAAACGAAATGGAGTTTCTTTTCTTTCTTTTCTCTCCTTCTCCTTTCATTGGTGCGTGAGCTTTTTCCCTTTTAAAGGGATGAACGTCAACTTTTCTCTTCCTTTACAAAAAGGGGAATTGGATACTGATATGCTTGCAAAGTCCAAAAAAAAATAATTCAACGTAATTTTGACAAAGTCAAAAAGATGAAAAACGCAATATTACAATTGTGGTCAAAGGTGGAGAACTGTTGGCCAATTGGAAACTTGTGTGCGAGTAATTGGAAAATAGCGTGTCCGTGTAACATAAGTTCAACCATTATCAAGTCAGAATCTTATACAAACTAGAATCTTATACAAACAATACTGAAGGAAAAATCTGTATTTCCTTACATTTTCTTGAGTAATTACAAGGTCAATATATATACAAGAGAAAGGAGACCCTAGTTAGGCAAGAAACCTAATTTAGGTATTGACTCACCTAAGTTAGGTATAGACTTACCTAAGTTAGGTATTGACTCACCTAAGTTAGGTATAGACTTACCTAAGTTAGGTATAGACTCACAAAGTTTCAAACAACTTTACAACTTTTCAACACCCCCCCTCAAGTTGGTGCGTAAATATCTATCATGCCCAACTTGCCGATGAGATGCTCGAAGTTAGGTCTGAACAGTCCCTTTGTAAGAATGTCAGCTGTTTGTTGCGTTGTTGGCACAAATGGCATACAAATAGCTCCTGCATCAATCTTCTCTTTGATAAAGTGTCTATCGATCTCAACATGCTTAGTTCTGTCATGTTGTACTGGATTATGTGCAATATTGATTGCAGCCTTGTTGTCACAGTACAGCTTCATAGGCAGTTTCACTGGTACTCGAAGTTCTTCTAGCACTCGTGTTAGCCACAACATCTCACAAACTCCATGGGCCATTGCTCGATACTCAGCTTCTGCACTACTTCGGGCTACCACATTCTGCTTTTTACTTCGCCAAGTAACTAAGTTCCCCCAGACATAAGTACAATATCCTGAAGTCGACCTTCTGTCAGTAATTGACCCTGCCCAGTCTGCATCTGTGTATGCTTCAATTTCTTCTTGAGTAGACTTTTTGAATAGCAGGCCTTTTCCAGGTGTGCTCTTTAAGTATCTCAAGATCCTATACACAGCCTCAAGATGTCTTTCATAGGGAGAATGCATAAATTGGCTTACCATACTCACAGCAAAGGCAATATCTGGCCGAGTATGCGACAAATAGATTAGTTTTCCTACAAGTTTCTGGTATCTCAATGTATCAACAGGAACCTCATCTTTGTCGTCTCCAAATTTCTGATTTGGATCTATTGGAGTATCTGCTGGTCTACAACCACTCATTCCAGTCTCCTGTAGAAGATCCAGGACATATTTCCTTTGTGAAACTACAATTCCCTTCTTTGATCGAGCCACCTCCATTCCAAGGAAATACCTTAGAGTTCCCAGGTCCTTGATCTCAAATTCAGAAGCAAGACATTTTTTCAACCTGTTCATCTCGGCAATATCATTCCCAGTGAGAATAATGTCATCAACATATACTATCAGAATTGCAACCTTCCCATCACGAGAATGCTTCACAAACATGGTATGATCAGCATGTCCTTGATCATACCCTTGTTTCTTTACAGACTGAGTGAACTTCTCAAACCAGGCCCTTGGTGACTGTTTCAGTCCATATAGTGACTTCTTCAATTTACAAACCTTTGACCCAAACTTTTTGTCAAAGCCTGGGGGGAAGTCCATGTATACTTCTTCCTCCAAATCTCCGTTCAAAAATGCATTCTTCACATCTAGTTGTTGCAGAGGCCAATCAAGATTGGCTGCAAGTGATAGGAGCACTCTGATAGTGTTTAGCTTAGCAACTGGAGCGAAAGTCTCAAAGTAATCGATGCCATAAGTCTGCGTGAATCCTTTGGCAACCAGACGAGCTTTATACCTTTCAAGAGACCCATCAGCCCTATGCTTGGTTGTGAATACCCATTTGCATCTAACCGTGGACTTTCCTTTGGGTAGATCCACCATATCCCATGTTCCATTTTTTTCAAGAGCTTTCATCTCTTCAAGAATTGCTTCCTTCCACTCAGAAACTTGTAAAGCATCCTGCACAGTTTTGGGAATCTCCACACAAGACAAGGTTGAGGTAAAAGCACGAAAATTGGGTGAGAGATTTTCGTAAGACACATAATGAGATATAGGATGTTTGGTACAAGACCTAACTTCTTTCCGAATAGCAATAGGTATGTCAAGTTCATCAGTAGGCTCATCATTTTGTTGACTATCAGGTTGAACAGATTGAGTTGGAGCATTACCTGATGATTGTATGGAGTTTTGGTCATGTCCTGGTTCGGACTCATGGCACCCTAAAGGAGCAGAAGACTCATTTCTTTGAGTTTTGTTTCTTCTCGTGTAGACTTGAGCATAAGATGGAAGTTCAGCATTCTTGGTACTAGTTTCGCACCTATTACTCTCACAAGTAGGATGAGATGCCAAAATAGGTAGACCCGAACTTCCATTATTTGGTTCAAAATTAGGTATAAGAGTTGCTGGAAGAGGATTTTCAGATTCTGCAAGACGAAAAGACTCAATAATGGAGTTGTGCGAATTGTGCGAATCTACACTTTCTTTCCCCCCCTGAAGATGAGCTCCAAAAAAAGGTGTTAATTCGAAAAAGGTGACATCCATGGTGACAAACATTTTTTTGGAAATTGGATCAAAGCATTTATACCCTTTTTGGTTTGGTGCATAACCAACAAACACACATTTTTTTGCTCTAGGATCAAGTTTGCCCCGATTTCTATCATGTATGTGTACAAAAGAGGTACAACCAAATAGTTTTAAAGGCAAGGCTGCAGTAAGTCTAGAGGTTGGATAGGTCCTTTGAAGGACTTTCAGGGGTGTTTGGAACTTTAGCACTCTAGAGGGCATTCTATTGATAAGGTATGTAGATGTAAGAAGAGCTTCACCCCATAGGTATGTGGGAACTTTAGTGGTGAAGAGTAGAGCTCTAGTTACTTCTAAAAGGTGTTTATTCTTCCTCTCTGCCACCCCATTTTGCTGAGGCGTGTCAGGACAAGAACTTTGATGCATAATTCCTTTTTCCAAGAAAAAATGTCCCAGAATTTTATTGAAGTATTCTCTCCCATTGTCACTCCTGAAAATCTGGATTTGCACTTGAAATTTTGTTTGTATCATGGTGTAAAAGTTTTTAAAAACAGATTCTACATCAGATTTCTCTTTTAACAAGTACACCCAACTTGCTCTCGTATGATCATCAATAAATGTGACGAACCATTTCTTTCCTGAGGGTGTAGGAATCCGAGATGGTCCCCAAACATCACTATGAATTAAAGAGAATGGTTTAGACGACTTGTAGATTTGAGAGGGAAAATTTGTTCGATGATGTTTGGCTAATTCACAGAATTCACACTGAAATGAAGATGGACTTTTATTCAAAAACAACCTTGGGAACAAGAATTTCAAATATTGAAAATTCGGATGACCAAGCCTATAATGCCATAACATGATATCATCATCCTTATAAACAGTAATAGATTCGAAACAACTACCCTGAACTTGTCTAGCCGAGCTTGTTCCATCTTCAAAGAAATAGAGTCCTCCACTCTCTCTAGCACTGCCAATCGTCCTCCCCGAGGTCACGTCCTGAAACTCACAATGAGATGAGAAAAAATTAGCTCGACACTTTTGATCAGAAGTTATTTTACTGATGGACAGCAAGTTACAAGATAGCTTTGGAACATGAAGGACATTATGAAGCGTGAGGGCAGAGGACAGCTTGATGGATCCTAATCCAGCTATAGCCGAAAGGGAACCATCTGCAATAGTTATTTTTTTATTCCCTGCACATGGATTATAGGTGGAAAAAAGCTTTGAACAACCTGTCATGTGATCGGTTGCTCCAGAATCAAGAATCCATGGAGTTTTATTATGTGGATTTTCTATGAGGAAAGCAGTAGAAAAATGATTACCTTGATGGGCTACAGAACAAGAGGGATTTAAAGAAGGTTGTGGAGGTTGAAGGAGTTTGTACAGATGCTTTAATTGTTCCTTTGTGAATGGAACCAAATCTGATTTTATTTGCTCTTCCTCATTTGTCGCCTGGAACGCACGACCATTATTGCTCCTTTTTTTCCAGCCTTCTTTTTTCCAATTCTGCGGTTTCCCATGAATTTTCCAGCAAGTTTCTTTGGTATGCCATGGTTTCTTGCAATGTTCACACCATGGTTTCTTCCTCCTCTCTTCTTCAGAATCAAACCCCTGAGCTACAAGTGCAGATTTCTCGGATAGAGGGTTCTCATTTGTTTCTGAATCACGTAGCATGATTCGCCTCCGAGATTCCTCCCTTCTAACTTCTGAGAACGCCTCACGGATGGATGGTAGAGGTTTCTGACCGAGAATTCTACCTCTCACCTCATCCAAGTTTCGATTAAGGCCCGCTAGAAACATATACACTCTATCATTCTCTTCTCTCTTCATTTGTCTCTTGCAATCAGCCGGACTCTCCCATGTATCATCATAGCATTGGTCTAATTCCTGCCATAAAGTAACCATTTCATTGAAGTAAATAGTTACCTCACGGTCTCCTTGCCTTGATTGCCATAGCTTTGTCTTCAATTCAAAGATCTGGGAAGAGATCTCCAAATCAGAATATGTTTCTCTCACAACGTCCCACACATCTTTAGCGGTCGGAAGGAATAGATGCGGCTTTCCAATTGCTGGCTCCATAGAGTTGATCAGCCAGGCAATCACTAAGGAGTTCTCCGATCTCCAAGCCTTCCATCTCGGATCGCTTTTTTCTGGTTCTTTTTCCTCGCCTGTCAAGTGGCCGAGCTTGCCTCTTCCATCGATTGCTAGCTTCACCGATTGAGCCCACTCCAAATAATTTCGACCGTTCAATCGGTGAACTGTTAATAGCATGCTGGAATTGTGGGAGAATTGCTCTCCACCATTGCCCGATTGGCCAGAGAAATCAGTTGAAATTTTCTCTGGCTCGACACCTAAATTGGTGTCCTTACGAGCACCGGTCATCGCCGTTTTCACTATAGTGGGAGCTGGATTCAAAAACTCAGCTCTGATACCATGAAGGAAAAATCTGTATTTCCTTACATTTTCTTGAGTAATTACAAGGTCAATATATATACAAGAGAAAGGAGACCCTAGTTAGGCAAGAAACCTAATTTAGGTATTGACTCACCTAAGTTAGGTATAGACTTACCTAAGTTAGGTATTGACTCACCTAAGTTAGGTATAGACTTACCTAAGTTAGGTATAGACTCACAAAGTTTCAAACAACTTTACAACTTTTCAACAAATACAAACTGAAATTTAATAATCCTTTTATTGATTTCAGACTCAGAAGTAGTAATACTTATGTTTCTCATTTATTTTTTTCCCTTTAAATTTTTCTTTCTGCAGATGGACAGATTGAAAGTTCTAGATCTGACGGGTTGCATAAGGATAAGAGAGACGCCTGACTTCTCCAACTTCATGTCTTTGGAGAAGCTAATTCTTGCTCAATGTGTCAAGTTAACCACAATTGACCGCTCCATTGGTAAGCTAAAGCATTTAACAACTTTGAATATCAAGGGATGCAGGTTGCTTAGGGGGTTGCCCAACGAAGTCGGTGCTCTACAATCTTTGACGGAGGTGGTCATGCCCCAAACTTGTCAACTCTTCAAGCTTCCAGCGACATTCGGCAATTTGGAATCTTTGTCGAGTTTGATATTAGACGAGCACCTCGGAATCAGCCAACTTCCAAGCTGTATTGGAGGGTTAGAGAAAGTTACACTTCTATCTTTACATTGGTGTGTGGGAATAGAGAAGCTTCCGTGCTCTCTTGGAAAAATGCAAATGTTAGTTGAGTTGGATTTAACAATGTCAGGAATAGCTGAATTACCTGATTCCATTGGAGATCTGAAGAAATTGAAAGTGATTAGAGTAAGCTATACAATGATAAGAAAGTTCCCTGGTACGATCGGACAGGTGGAGATGCTTGAGGAGTTACATGCCAAGAAATGTTGGGATCTGACAGATGAAAACATGGAGGAAATTGGGAAGCTATCCCATTTGAAGATATTGGACTTATCATATACTCATATATCTAGGTTCCCTGCGGTGCTAGGTTGTCTCTCTAGTCTCCAAACACTTGAATTGGGCTCAAGTGACCTTCAAGGAGTACTAGAGCTTCCATCAAGTTTGACACGCCTTCACGTGCAAGCTCGCCAGTTCCCATCTGTGCTTGACCTCTCAAGCCTCGTCAGTTTAGATTATCTGGAATTATCTAGATTAACCGTTGCAAGAGAGGAACCTGACCCAAGTCGGACGAACAATTTGCCAGTGACAGAACTGATCCATTCACTACCATGTGGCTTGTCTACCTTGACATGTAGGGGCATCAGGCTACTACCATGTCTTTCCAACATAAGCAAATTGTCAGTTCTGTATGTCATTGAATATCCAATGCCATACTTCCCTATCTCCGAAGGGCTAATAAATTTGACGGAATTGAAACTAAGTAAATGCAAATTCCTCGAAACAATATCTGGTCTACCACTCTTGAAGAATCTACAGCGCTTGGATCTAAACAGATTGGACATGCTGGTTAAGATTCAAGATTTGTCAGAATTGGAATCCTTGTTGTACCTTCGAATTTCTGACTGTCGTAGGATAGAAAGGTTACCCAACTTATCAAAGTTAGATAAGCTACAGCACATTGAGCTAAAAGCTTGTCCAAAAATAAAAGTGATTGAGGGTATGGAGGACTTAGAAAGGCTGGTGTTGGATAACCACGGTTGCGTTGTCCTGGAGAGATTGCTGGATGTCTCAAGATCAACTTGGCTTTCCCGCAAAGTACCTGAGTGCCAGGTGTTCTTAAGTTTCAGTGAACCAGACACTTCTTATAGCATCGTTGAAGTTCTTTACAAGAACTTGGTTCGTAACCAAATTTCGGTTTTTAAAGATGATGACATATTGAGCTCTGGTGATGGAATTGGAGAAAAGCTTCCGCAAGCACTCGACGACTCCCAAATCTACATACCCTTCTTGACTAAGAACTATGCTTCTAGCTGGTGGTGTCTCCGTGAACTGGCCTACATGGTGAAATGCATAACAAACTCATATGGGGCGAAGATAATCCTGCCCATTTTCTATGATGTGAAGGTTGATGATGTCAAGCCTGAAAGTAATTTGTATAGAAGCGCCCTAGATAAGCACAGGCGGAACTTTGGCAATGAAGTGGAGGAATGGGAAATGGCTCTAAGAGAGGTCGCGGGCATAAGGGGGTTCAACCTGAATACGAACAGGTAATGCTGCTATTTTGATAAACTGGAGTTTTCCTTCTAAATTATGAGTTAATTCATCCAATTGAACTTTAGCGTCATAGGATTTCATCGTCACTGGAATGCAAACTTTTGCGCAAAAACACTCGAGGACACTCAAGTAGATTCTTACGCTTTGTCTGGAAGAGTTTCTTAGGTGGGTGAAGAAAAAGAAGGCAAAGAAATTTGAGGTGAAGAAAAGATGTTCTTTGGTTTGGTTGGAGTTGTTGGATACCGAGGTGAAGATTGTGTAAGGATATGAATAATGAAGATCGGCATATTTATTCCTTCGTGTTTTGACTTCTATGAAGTTCATTTTCTTTGCCATAGCCGGTACATTTCGTTTTTTGAGAGATGTATATAGAAAGCCTGTGGCCAAAGAAGAGGAGGTTCCCATTGATTAATTACTGCATGATCCTTCACAATTTCTCATTTTCTATTACTTGTGAGAGTTTATTTGGAAATCAGTTTAATTGGAAATAAGACAAAAAATGTGAACTTCTCCCCTGCTTTCATGTCATTAACATAAAAAACAATTTCCTGTTATTGCTGCAGCCACGGAGAACTAATTGATACGGTTGTCGAAGAGGTCTTGCGCGAGCTCAGAGACAAGCAACAATTGCCTCGACATTTGGTTGAAGATCATCATCAGATAAAGGCCATAATGGAAAAGTTGGATGTGGACTCTGGTGGCGTACGTTTCGTTGGGATACATGGAATGGGTGGTATCGGTAAAACAACGCTTGCGAAGGTTGTGTTCAACAAATTGTCGTCTCGCTTTGATGGGGCTATTTTTCTCAACGACATTCAAGAATCATCACAACATGGTCTTGTGAATTTGCAGAAAAAGTTATTATCAAGATTTGTTGGTTCTATGAAGATTGACCCAATTGAAGACTTTGGAGATGGGATGAAACGGATCGAGAGAGTATGTAGCACTCAAAAAGTCTTCATTGTTCTTGACGGTCTAGACAAGAAAGAGCAACTTGAAAAGCTAGCTGGTAAATCTAACTGGTTTGGTTCTGGTAGCAGGATCCTTATCACAACTAGGGACAAAAGTATCCTGATGACTCAAGTGGAATCATCTAGTGAAGAGGTCCTTAATCAACCCGAAGGAATTTTGGCTTATGAAGTTCATGAAATGGAATTTGCTCTAGCAATTCAGCTGTTTTGCCAGCACGCATTCAAAAGAGACTCTCCCAATGAAGGATATGAGAATTTTGCAGAGAAAATTGTCCGTAGAGTGGGAATGCTTCCTCTGGCTGTCGTGGAGATAGGTTTAATTCTCTGTTTCTGTGATAAAATTGAAGAATGGGAAGATCAGTTGAAGCAGCTGACTAAAAGACTTTTGAAGGTTGTGCGTGATGCGTTAATGATAAGTTACGAAGGATTGGACGATAAGGAAAAAGCAATATTTCTGGATATCGCTTGCTTTTTCACCAACAAGGACCAAACGGATCCGGTTATCATGTGGGATGCTTGTAATTACGATCCTCAGAGTGCAATTCCTGTCCTCCTCCATCGGTCCTTGATAAGAATTAAAGATAATAAGTTTTGTATGCATGACCAATTGCAAGATCTTGGAAGGCACATCGTCCATGAAGAAGATGCTCAGAAATCTAGTAGGGTGTGGATTCATGAGGATGCTGTAAGTCTACAGGGGAGAAAAGAGGTAAAATGGAAGAGTATGTCACATAGATTTTTTTTTTTTGAAATTTCTTCCACATTTTCTTTTATTTTATTGTTGACTTTGCTTAACTTCCTTTTTGTCTTATTAGTGAGATAATTCTCCCAAACATTGGGGTAAAAAATTCTGGCAAATTTGTGGAGAGAGACCAGTAGATCGTCTGATAGTTAGCTTTGTTTTACAGATTCTGTAGAATAGAACATAGTTTTCTGGAAATTCTGATACAACAAAGCGCGGTTTCACGAGCTATCCGAGCCAAGTCTGAAGAAAACTAGCTGTATGAAGAGTTTTTAACTTACTTTCAAATACAATTAGAGAAAAAAAACACAAAACTAGGAAGATTTCAATTGATATGCTTATTATTCTTCTTGAAAAGTAGAAGATGGGAAATGGACAAGTGATATATAGAATATCTGCAACTAGAAGCTGAATTAACCTTGAGTGTCTGTTGGCAGATAAATCAAGATGTGGAAACACTAAGCCTGAATTCTAGTCTCCGGAGCGGCAACTTTACAGCTGAAATGTTAGCTTCTCTACCAAAATTAAGGTTCCTTGAAGTGAAAGGCTTGGAATTTTGTGGCGACTTCAAGAATATTCATTCGGAGTTAAAATGGCTTTCTTGGCAAACAGGGCAAACAACTTTCCATGGGGAGAACCTTCACTTTAGTGAACTGGTCGTGCTTGACTTTTCCAACAGCAATATTGATGATGGCTGGGTTGGATGGAGTCAAATGAAGGTATGATATGCCTCACTTTATATACTTATCTCATTTAGGATGAGTTAGGCGATGATAGAAGCAAAATATATGTTTTTACTTCTTTCTACCATTACTTCATACGATTGACATAATGGATGCATGCACTCTTTGTTGTTTGCTAACAATAATACCTAGAGGGGGTGAATAGGTTTTTTTTAATTAAACTTGATAAAACAATGCAAAAATAAAAACTTCAAGTTTGATAGGGGCGAGCATAGAAAAACAGAACTGTGCAGTACTTCGTCTGATGGTAAATCAATGCGAGCAAGAGAGTAGAAGGCAAGGAACAACAAATTATAGTAGTTTGGCTTTTGATAAAGCCTACGTTTACTCTTCCACATTAGCAGCATACTGGCTGGATTCCACTAAGTACTCAAATAAAATATTACAGAAAGATGTGATGGCTTGAAAAATATCAGTTTTGTTTCATTCAAAATCAAATACAATTTCTCAAAACTCTCCATGCCATGCTAGTGTAAAACATATTTTGCACGAGTAACATTCAATATCTTTGTATATATCGAAGTAAACACAACTGTGTCCCACATAACAGTGCTCAGGCTTTGGAAATTCTGTATTCCAATAAAAGTAAGTGCCATTTTGATCATCATCATGATAAAAAGATATCTAATGTGGCTATTTTTGTATATAACTTGGAACGATCGCTGGGAGCTTTTTTTTTTTTTTTTATGATATTTGAGTTTGATTGTAAGATTTGAAGTAATTACTGGCTTCAGCTATTTGATTGGTCTAATCTACAGCAAATGTACTAGGAAAATTCAATAATTACTGTAGATTCAATATGTACTAGAAATTAAAGGAAATTAAAATGAGAAAGACTACCATTGCGCTCATAACATGTAATAATTAAAAAAATTAATCAACGATATTATAACCATCATTTGTGTTTAACAACCAGAAGGTGGCAACATTTATAGGAGCCCCATCACGTTTGCTCTAGTAATGCAATGGCGGGATCTTAAAGTTAAAACAACAATCTAAACAAAAAAAAAAAATGCAAGGAATAAGGTAAAATATGGGTCACTTAAGGTGTGTTTGGTAACATTTCTATTCTCGTGAACAATTACTGTTCAGAAATAGTTTATGTAATTTATATTCTATGGATGAGTTTCTGAGCAGAAGAACGTATTTGTTAAACTGCCTAAAATTTCTATTCTTGAAATAAAAAAAAAGTATAGAAATGCATTTGGTACGACTTGAGAACAATTTCTATTTCAGAAATTGTTTTATTCATTTTTATTCCCTGGACGAGTTTCTGAGCAGAAGAATGCTTTTTGTAACTGTACAAAATTTTCATTTTCGGAATAAAAAAAGAATAGAAATGCATTTGGTATGACCCTAAAAATTTGTATTCTAAATTCTTTTTTTAATAATAAAAATGTTAGTGGAGATTTCACAATCATGTTTGCACAAGAACGGAGTTTTGTAAGGACTTAATTGATCAAGATATTCCAAGATCGCCTCGGCAAATCCAACATAATAATTAAGCAGTGTCAAAAATACCCTATCAGGTCCTACTCAATCTTACCCGAAATTTTCATTTTTTTGGGTCAGTTTGGGCCGGGTTATGACTGAATGATTTTGGATCGTTTGATGGCTTGGGTCCAGTCGAGCCGATTCGGGTTGGGTTTTGGGGTTTTTGGTTTTTTTTCCCCTTACCTTCTCACCTATATGTCCAATAATTCTAAAGAAACACTATAATAAATCAAAAGTAGTATTTAAATATTCAATTAAAATCCCTCCTTGTCGACTCCCACCACAGCCACCTCTGATAAACCAATAATGGAATTTAATAAAACGCAAGTTGTAGATGCAAAGCATTTTAATACGAATTTAAATGTTTTTTTTTTTAATTTTTTTTGTCAATTTTTTCATGTTGCATATGAATTTTTAGGTGCGTCAGTCTTCTATAAAATGAATTCAAGGATACTGAAAGCAAAATCTTAACTTAGAGATTAACGGAAATCAAATTGATTATTTTGATTTTATCTTGACATTATTTTGACGACAAGTACACTAAGGAAGCCACAAATATAAATCTGGTCTTTTGAAAAAAAAAAAAAAAAAAAAGAGAGCCCGGCCAGAGCCGACCCTGACAGCTTAGTACATGCGGGTCACGTACTGGATTAGGCCAGGTCACGCTGAGCTTGTTTCTCTAAAATAACATTATTTCTCTTTTTGTTCCTGGGAGCAAAAAAAGCAAATAAGTTTTTCTTACTTATTGTTTCTTTTCCAAGTGTGCTCCTGGGCTATCGTTCCATTTCGAGAAATAGAAAAATTCGCTGATGTACACACAAACAGATTTTTGTTCTTTTTCTGTTTCAGGAAGCAAAATTAGAATAGCAGAGAAATAGAATATTACTAAATGCACCCTTAAGCAACCCATCATGGTACATTACGCCTGACCTAGAGAGTTAGAGAGAGTTGAGTTGGAAAAATAGAGGGGTTGAATGTGGTGATGTTGACGATTATGGTCGGAGGTGGTGAGCTGGTGGCCAATGGCGGAGGGTGGTGAAACGCTAGGGTTGTTGGTATTTGGGACCTTGTGGGTGATATGGGGGTTAGTTTTTTGTGTTTCCATAGCGAGGTTATGGAGTTTTTTCCTAAGATGGAAACGACAGGATTTGGAAAGGAAAATGCTTCCATGATAGTACTGTTAGAGAAAGTACAATCCCAGTTATAAATCCACACACCATCACCGTGTGTTTTGTATAAAATACTCATTGATCGGAAGATTATATGGTAAAAAATAACTGACAGTATTATCACACTATCAAGCTAGTAGCTTCCGTTTGGAAATAAAGGATGTGCAGTTATATACAAGATGGTATAAATTTGACTCCTGACACGGGCCTAACTTCCTTAAAAGAAGATCTTAGTTGAGATTATTTTTTACAACTTAAAAGCATGAGTGTTATTTGTCATATTCCAAACAAAATCTGTAATGTAAAAACTAACCCAATTTATCTTACATAATCACTTCTGGGTAATTAGCTTATTCATAATACAACCATATATGCTGATGTTTATTAATTTTCTTTTTACTTCCACATTTTAATGCAGATGAATAAATTGAAGGTTCTAGATTTGACAAATTGCACGCGGATAAAAACGACACCTGACTTCTCTAACTTCACTTCTTTGGAGAAGTTATCTTTACGCCGCTGTGTGGGGATAAAGAAGCTGCCATGCTCTATTGGAGAAATGAGACTGTTAGAAGAGTTGGATTTATCAAAGCCAGGAATAGTTGAACTACCTGACTCCGTTGGATTTCTAAAGGAACTAAAAGTGATCAGAGTAAGTTATACAGTGATAAGCAAGTTTCCTTGTACTATCGGACAGGTGGAGATGCTTGAAGAGTTGCATGCCAAGAAATGTTGGCATCTGACAGATGAAAACCTAGAGGAAATAAGGAAGTTATCTCATTTGAGGATTTTGGACTTATCATATACTGAAGTATCTAAGTTTCCTATTGTGCGAGGCTGTGTCTCTAGTCTCCAAACACTTGAAATGAGTTCAATTCACCTTCCAAAAGTACCAGATCTTCCCCCAAGTTTGACACGCCTTCACTTGCAAGCATGCCACTTCCCATCTACCCTTCACTTTACAAGCCTCGTCAGTTTAGATTATCTGGAATTGTCTAGATTAAGCGCTTCAACAGAGGAACCTGACCCAACTTGGACAAGCGATTCGCCAGAAGAGCGAATGATCCATCCGCTTCCATCTGGTTTGTCAACCTTGAAGTTTCGGGGAATCAGTCTACTGCCACCTGTTTCCAACTTAGAAAGATTGTCGGTTCTATGTGTAGTTGAATGTCCAATATCAGGCTTCTCCGTTTCTGAAGACCTAAGACATTTGAAGGAATTGACAATAAGCAAATGCAAATTCCTCAAGAAAATACCGGGTCTATCACTCTTGAAAAAACTTGAGCGCTTCGATTTGAACAGATTGGAAAGTTTGGTTGAGATTGATGGATTGTCAGAATTGAAATCCTTGGTGTACTTCCGTATTTGCCATTGTGTTCAGATAGAAAGGTTACCCGGCTTATCAAAGTTAGATAAGCTTGAGCACATTGAGGTAGAAGCTTGTCCAGAAATAAGAGCCATCGAGGGCTTAGAAAACTTGGACTTGGATAAATGGGGTTGCACTATCCTGAAAAGATCGATTAATGCATCAAGTTCGAACTGGCTTTCCCACAGTACCTAAGAACAAGGTGTTCCCGAGTTTTGCGGGAGCGGACGCTTGTTATAGCATTGTCGATTGCCTTTGCAAGAACCTGGTTCTTAACCAAATATCGGTTTTTAGGGGCAATGAAGAACCAAGCTCTGGTGATGGAGTTGGCAAAGAGTTTCCGCTGGACGAATCTGTTATCTACATACCCTTCTTATCTAAGAACTACGCTTCTAGTGGGTGGCGTCTACGTGAACTAGCCCACATGGTAGAATGCACGTCAAAGTCAAATGGAAGGAAAAAAATCCTGCCCATTCTCTACGATGTGGAGGTTGACGATGTCAAGATGAAAAGCGATTTGTACAAGAGTGCCCTGGCTAAGCACAGGGGGAAATTTGGCAACGAAGTGGAGGAATGGGAAAAGGCTCTAAGAGAAGTCGCGGGTATGAAGAGGTTCGACATGAAAACTAAGAGGTAATGCTTCTATTTCGACTATCTACAGTTTGCCTTCTAAATTTTGAGTTAATTAGTCATTCAATTGACCTTTAGTACCAAACAATTTCAAAATCATCGCAATGCAAATTTTGCATGAAAATAGTCAAGTACATTCAAGTAGATATTTAGCCTATGTTTGCGAAGAAATTTGAGGTGAAGAAAGCGTAGGGATTTGACAATGAAGAGGGAAAAATGAAACACGGGAAGTTTTATACTGTAAGCAAAACAGAAATTTTTTTTTTGGATAATTAATATATTATTATGACAAATTTTCATTTTCGATTACTTTTAAGGGAATATTTGGAAATAAGACAAAAAGTGTGACTTCCTCCCCTGCTTTCTTCATCCCTCCAAATCGGCACGTCCGCTTTCTCTACTTCTTCCAAACAATGGTTTTGCATTAGCCACCCCATCATTCCGCTCACAACAATTCTTTCCAAACAGCGTGTTCTTGTTTGGGATACTATTAAAGAAGAAAAAGAAATGGCACGCATAAAAAAATGAAATTGTTGACTCCTGAATTGATAATTAGATGGAGTTATGTAAATTGAGCACATGTACATAACAAAAAAGATGAACATAGATAACACGGTCAAAGAGTCTGCCCTTGAATGATTGATGGAATCTGCGCAAATAAAACATTAGTTTGAAAAAAATTAGGGAAATTTTCAATTTTACTCATTGACCTTTCGAGATGGTGCATATTTAAGATCCAAACTTTAAAAAGTTACATATTTATCCTGCCACTTCCCCTTGGGAACGTGCACTTTTTAATTTTGTTCCTCAATAATTACTCTAAAAATATTAGAACTTTACAAAGTTTAAAATGAAAAAAAAAATGATAAATGGGAATGAAGATTTAGGAAAAATCATCTCATATCAGTCAATTTTTGTTTATTAAGAGTATTCGTCATCTTTAGGTACGAAGAAGAACCTATAATATTGGATTCTCCTATGAAATATTCTAATAGGACTAGCGAAAACTTATCATCTTTTTTTCGCCAAAAATAAAAATTGTTTCTTAGAAAATAACAGGATAGTTTTACTATTACAAAAAAAAAAAAAATCCTATTGTGCTTCTTTTGATTTTGCTCCAACGCCTAATTTCCCATCCATATGAACATACTTGGTCGACTTCCGTAGAGACCCAGAGATCGTCATATCTAGAAGATGTTTATACCCTGTTCTTTCATGTCATTGATGAACCAAAATTTCGTGCTTTGCTGCAGCGACGAAGAATTGATGGACTTGGTTGTTGAGGAGGTACTGTGTAAGCTTAATGCCAAGAGAGTGGATATGCCTGCATATTGGGCTGGCCTTCTTCCTGACGTAGAGTCTCTAACAAAATTGTTGGATGTCCACTCCGGTTCCGGTGGTGTACGATTCGTTGCAATATGGGCAATGGGTTTTGTGGGTAAAACAACACTTGCGAAGATTGTATTCAACCGTCTACTTTCTCACTTTGATGGCGCTTGTTTCCTCGATGACATTGGAGAAACATCGCGACATGGTCTTATAAACTTGCAGAAAAAGTTATTATCGGGTTTTGTGGGTTCTGTGATTGCTGACCAAGTTGAAGACAAAGAAGTTGGGATGAATAAGATCAAGAGCTTGTGTGAATCTAGAAAAGTCCTCATTGTTCTAGATGACTTAGACGAGAAAGAGCAACTCGAAAATCTAGCTGGAAAATCCGATTGGTTTGGTTCTGGCAGCAGAATCATTATCACAACTAGTTACAGTGATGTCCTGAAGACTCAAGTTGAATCATCCAGTCAAGAGAGCCGAAAACGAACCAAAGGAATTTTGACTTATGAACTTCGAGGAAGGAATCATAGTCGAGCACTTGAGTTATTTTGTAAGCACGCATTCAAAGGAGACCCTCCCACAAGAGGATATTATCCTTTGTTTTACAAGTTGATACGTTCATTTTTTTATTGCCGCAGCTCTCAACTGGAGTCACATGGGGATAAAAGAAAGATAAGGGAAGACACGTTAAGGCAGTTAGGCGAACATCCTTCCGAAGATATTTACGACGCCTTGATGATAGGTTACGCAGGATTGGATGATAAGCAAAAACAAATTTTTCTAGATATTGCTTGCTTTTTCAACAAAGAGGACAAAAAATATCCATTCATCATGTGGGATGACTGTAGTTATGATCCTCAAAGGGAAATTTCTGTCCTCCTCCAACGGTCCTTGATACAAATTAGAGATAATAAGTTCTGGATGCCCAGCATATTGCGTGATCTAGGACGGATCATCATCAGGAAAGAATATCATCGCAGATCTAGCCGAGTGTGGGCTGAGGAGGATGCTGTACATATATTGAAGAGAAGAGAGGTAAGCGAAGAGTATGTCACATTTTTTTCAATTTGGAAGGAAAATCTCTTGACTTTTCTCTTTTATTTTATAGTTAACTTTGTTTAACTTCTGATTTGTCTTGGAAGTGAGATAGCTTGCTCTCAAACATTGGGATCAAAAGGTCTTGTAAATTGGCGGAGAGATACATTGCCTGGCATTTAACTTCTGATTCTGAAGCAACAAACCGCCGTTTCACGTGCTATCCTAGCAATGTCAAAAGAAAGCTATCTGTATGAAGAATCTTTAAATTACTTTCAAACACCATTACGGAAAAACGAAGAACTATGAAGGTTGGAATTTGGTATGCTGATCTTTTTTTTTTTTTTTTGAAAAGCAGAAAATGGGAAACGAAGAAATGATTCATAAGATAGTTTCAAATGAAAGCTCAAAATTTTTGTTGATGGTGTGATAAGTGTCCATATGCTTCCTTTCTATATGGCCCTGTGGAAGTGTTAAATGTTATGCACTCAGTTAATCTCGAGTCTCTGTTGACAGGGAAATGAAGATGTTGAAGCACTAAGCCTGACTTCCGATAAATGCAGCAACAACATTGCATCTGAAGAATTAGCTCCTCTATCCAATCTAAAATTCCTTCGAGTGAAAGGCGTTGATTTTTCGGGCAATTTCAAGAATCTTCTTTTGGAACTAAGATGGCTTTCTTGGCAAACACGGCAAGCAACTTTCCATGCGTATAACTATCACTTTGATAATTTGCTTGTGCTCGAACTTTCGCATAGTAATATTGAAGATGACTGGGGTGGATGGAGCCAAATGAAGGTATGATATGCCTTACTCTATATACTTCTTTTTTTCCTCACCTCATTCACGACGAATGAGGCAATGATTGAAACAAAATATGTGGTGTACTTCCTTCTATGAAAGACATGATGGTTGCATGCATTCCTCATCTTATCTAAGTCCATAATATATTTTGCATGAATAACTTTCACTATCTTTTTATGTATCAATGTAAAACACAATTATCTCCCACATAAAAAATGCTTCGTGAGGTTTATAACATTGGTTTCGCAGTTCTGGGAGTTGCCAAGGTTTGGAAATGTTGTAAATCCAATAAAAGCCGGCGATATTTTGCTTCAATATGCATCATATATGATTTGAATAATGTAGAATTTGACACAAGATTAATAATACAGAATTCAATTGGAATCAAGTTTGAGGTTGGTAACAATAAACTTGAACGGCGTAACTCATTGCTCAAGTTCATTTGAAATAGGTAATTTCAATATTGGAATGAAGGTGAGCCTGAACTTCAAAATACTTGATTAAAGAGAATCAGCGGCCTAGTTTAATAGTTGATCATTTATTTGTATTATGGTGGTAGTTGCATTAATGAAATGTTTAATAAATCCAAATTATTATACTTTTACTGTTCTTTTTTTTTTAAGTTCAACTTTTTCGTTTTCTACAGATGGATAGATTGAAGGTTCTAGATTTGACGGGATGCAGACAGTTAAGAAGGACGCCTGATTTCTCTAACTTCTTGACTTTGGAGACATTAATTCTTGCTCAATGTGTGAGGTTAACCACAATTGACAGCTCCATTGGAAAGATAAAACGGCTTGAAACTTTGAATTTGGAAGGGTGTACATCTCTTGAGAGGTTGCCGGAAGAAGTTCGTTCTCTGCAGACGCATATTATCATGCCCCCACATCTAACGGGTAATTGATTCAATTTCAATCAGTTAGGACAAATATAGGCTATTCAATTGACTTGAAACACCATATAGAATAAAAAAAAAATGAGGATATTTTATTTCTAGCACGAGTGTTCTACTAGCTTGAAGGCAATTCCTAAAAAATGCGTGAACTTGTCCGCACGACACCAAAGCATTCGCCCTTTCTAAATGGCCCAAAAAGTTAATGAATTCGCTTTGAGGTGCCTAACTCCTCCATTTCGAAGTTGATCATTTTTTTCTCTTTCGTCGCAACAAACGAGTCGTTAGTTTAGAAGTCCATTGATTGATTCGCGAGAAACTGCATTGTTTTATCTGGCTGACCTTTGTCTTACTAACTTATCTATTGTACACGTCCTTGCTATTAGCCACATCAAATGCCAAATTTGCTTGTATGGACGAAAATATTTGGTGATGGATTTTTTTTTTCTATTAAGCAATAGTTCGTGCACTTTTTGTTGGGTGCACGCAGCGGAAGTCTGATACTTTTTTGCTGGGGGAGATCACCAAGAGAGAGCCTAAGTCCAAGCCTGTCAATATATCCAGTTGGACCTACCTTTACTCAAAAGTTTAAGCCAATGAGTTATGAGCCAACTTGGGTATATTAACTGCTCAGTACCACATCAATTCTCCTATGTGGGACTTCTCTAACACAACTCACACATGCATGTTAACACTTTTTATGATTAGCAGAAATAGGAGATCATTTTATCCTACTAATGTGAGTTGTTTTTTTTTTAAATTACTGTTATTTACATGAAGACTGTCCCTAGCTTAAATGTAAAGATGAAGGAAATGCTCAACGAAAGTGGAGCACCTCTTTTCATCATATGTTAATCTAACAATATCACTTATTTTCTTCGGAATATCCCTAAGAGCAGCTTGCAAGAATGTGCCCTGTTTTCTCAAGATTTTGCTTAGAACACCCATCTAATACTACCTATTATTTTCTGTAGCGATCGACACGTCTTTCTCAGGTAGATCCTTGGATTTTAAATTTTGTAAAAGATAAATTATCTCCTCGGTGGATCCACTTTCATCCATTTCATCAAGAATAGCTACTTTGCATTGGTTCCTCAATTCTAGAGCATCTTAATTTCTTCAAACCAGCAATATCCGGAGAAAATTGGGTGTAGCTGTAGATTAATGGGTGCTAATACTTAACCGCTGGAGTCGTACATGCATTAAGTTTTCGTTTGCATATTATGTTCACAGAAGTAGGTGTCTACAGTTTAAAAATCACATGCTGGGGAACTCAGTGGTTACAGTTGTTTGAGACATCAAACCGACAGTTAGGTTGTCTTTTTGATATCTAGTTACATTATGTTCATATGACCAAAATGATCTGTCCTTTACCTGTGTATCATTGCAGGAAGGGAGAACTAGTTGATAAGGTTACTGAAGGTTTTGAGAGCAAGGCATTTGTTAGACGTCAACTCCTCAAGCCTTGTTTTGGTTTAGTCAAATAGAAGAAGGGATTTGCTTTCTAGGTAATAAAGCCCTGTTCAACTGCATTCTCCGTTTGATTGTTCGGAGGATCCGAATATTTCGTTGTGTAACGAAATGGGTTGACAAGTCAAGTATATATGATCGAGGGATATCAGTGAACTCCCATGCTTTAATGGAGGGATAGTGAAGGTTTCACATTTGTCTTTGCAGCAGTTCCAGGAGATAGATGAGCTTTGAAACGTCGGTCTTTACACAGGTGCTTTGCAACGAAAGAAAGGAGCTTCCATTTCCAAGTAATAAACTTCTTTAGGACGGTGTTCTTTATGTTTGCGAATCTAATGCTTGCTGCTTCCTTCCTTCCTCCTCCTCCTCCTTCTTCTTCTTCTATTATTATTATTTTGTGGCGAAAGATTAGCATGAAGTGTGAAACCAAAAGTTGTTCATGTGTAAGAACTTGAATTACTCCAAGCTTCCTAGTGCTTTTGGATGTTTAGAACTTTTGCAATTATATGCCATTTTAGTCCATCAACAACCAAACGTCAGAACAAGTACAAAAAAAAAAAACTATGTAGGGAAACCAACACTAAGCAATAACAGGGACACTGGTTTATCACATTTTAGTCCACCAATAACCAAATGTCAGAACAAGTACAAAAAAAAACTATCTAGGAAACCATATCATCCTACACTAAGCAATGACAAGGACTGTTTTTATCACTCATCTTGATGTACTCCTAGAAGTTTGATTCTTCTGTGGCATTTCCAAGCATCCTTCTTTTATCCTTTCACCAAAAAAAAAAAAAAATCAATAAAAAAATCATATATACACATGCGTGCGCGATTTATGGAGCAATCGTTAAAAAACCATTCACACTTCACAGGCGGCACGGCGGATTTATGGATAAATGTAGTATTCCAAATGCAAACACTTCGTCATAGACATGGGAATTTTTTTTTCCATAATATATAAGTATAAAGTAGCGTAAACAAAGGAATTTCCTCTCGGGAGGCCGGTTTGGCAATGTCCTCAAGCAGCATGTCTTAACCAGCTAGACCTTCTCATTGATTCCAAGAGTTAATTTGAAGAAGAAAATAGACAAGACATAAATCAAGATAAATCAAGATTCAGGGCGACGAATCGGAACCGCCGGTTCATTAAACCGAAACCGCCGATCCTGAACCGTGGCCATGTCTACCCCTACGGCCCACAAGGATGGGGCCGTAAATCGATGCATTTTCTATTCCCTAATGAGCACCGGCAGATTACTAAAGATAAAAAGATATGCTCGTTCAAATATTCCATCTTCTTCGCTCCTGCTTTATTTCCTGTTTGGGTGGTGAGTCTGGTGACTGCCATTTTATTAAAAATATTGCACACTGGTCACATATATAATTCGGTCAGTTTTTTAATGATAAATGTACATTCCATTCTATGATCAACCCAAAATAAAAATTACCACCTATACGTTTTCCACAAGTGCATATCAGACGCTGAAAATAGTTGAAACAAAAATAACAATTTGCACAAGACGCATGTGTCGACCGGGCGAGTGGGCGTCGCTTGGGTGTATGGTAACAACACCCTCTTTGCTTGGATCACTGACACCTGTCAACCATCGGATGGTCCATGTGTCAGCCCTTTAACATATGCCGAAGGGGCCGGAACTGACGGAGACTAGCGTCAGCACCTAGTCGACATAGTCATGTCAGCTTGCCAAGGTAGCCAGTTCCAACATAAAGTAATTGATTAGTGTTATATTACTCTTTAATTACCTGTGAAAACTTATTGTTGATATTCGTCGAAAAGCTATTAATTACATATATACCCCAAGTTTTATTTAACATATAAAACATACTTGTGAGATACTTATGTGGATAATTTACTAATCAAATAAGTAGTGCTGGTTACTTTTTATCCGAGGAAATTACTAATTTACTAGTGTATTACAACTATTTGCTTTTCACCCTATGTCAGGAGAAAAGTTACTGACCGGAAAAAGAGAGATACTTTATCTTGTGGAAGATAACAAGATAATGCAAGATATACAACAAATGAAGCCACCAATTAATGTCACGTAATTTTTTTCTTCTTTCCTGGTTGAGTTCCTATTTTGTTTTATGATCTAAAAATTTACCTATCAAATTAATCCACAGTGGAATCAGTCTAGTGTTAATGAAATGTTTTTTTTTTCTCAATCATTTCTTAATTCCTATTACTCACTTTATTCTTAAACAGTCAGTAATAACACTCACTTATATACCATCTTATTCTATCGATGACCAAATCTCCGACCAAGCAAAAAATCAAGTATCCAGAAAGTCATATCACGTTACACTAAGCAATAAAAAGGACATGGCGTATCGCATATTTTGACGTACTTGTGAAAGGTCTACATAATTAAGCTCCAAGTTTGGCTCTTCTATGGTGCTTTCATGATACGTGAACCACAGAGCAATCAATGAAAAGTTCAAATTTAGGCCATGTTTGGTTCAGATGAGTTATGGATAAATTAAGTATTTTCTCACAATGCAAACATCATGTAATAGGAATGAGATTTTTATGCCCAACGTATACGTAGAAAGAATCCATAAATCAAGGCAAGCACTCTGAATAATCTCATTTTGCCTAAAGTACTTACTTCTTGTGAAGCCCAGCCTCATCCCACGCTTGGATATGTTGACATGAGCTGTAATTCCCTTTTTTGGAGGAGATTTGATTTTTCCAACTGATTTGTAGATGATTCTTTTTCCTATTTTGTAGAGACTTGACTTGTAAAACAAGTCCGTTTAATCGTATATTTATGAGTCTGTACATACTTAATGAGATAACAAAGAAGAAAAAGAAAAAGAAAAAAAAATAAGAGGGCGAGGTATTTGACCGAGGACGTAGGCACGTTGTTGAATCTCGTTAAATCGTGTGTTCTTTCTTTATTTTTTAACAAGATCAATTCTCAGTTGTGAATGGGCGGGCAAGTGAAATAAAAATAAAAGAAAAATTCAGCGAATGCATGACTTAACTATGATTTAAAGGCAATTCTTACAATCATAAGAAAAAGAAAGTAATATTTTTAGAGCGTCTTAAATTTATTCGAATTGAGCAATGTCGAACCGAATCTTGGTGCAGAAGTGAACCAATTAGGTTACCAATTTGATATCCTTATAATGCGTGCCTAACGAAAGCAAACTTTTTCTTCTGTTGTTCATTACTGTAGAGTGTAGCCCCAAAGAAGGCCTTGAATCCGCTACCAAAAAGGTTTCTAGACATCTGAAATATGAGAACATGAGAAGCAGGATTTCGAATTACTTTAATTGTTATCAAAGATAACAACAAATGGAATTCCATCCCGAATTAATATCTTTTCATCTGCGTTGTAAGTTGAGTATTGTACAAGTGAATGCTCAATAGAGCCCGAATTTTTGCCGGTGTGACTAAAAACATGATCAACACAAGAATAGACTAGAAGTAGGGGTGAGCATGGTTCCAGGGTAGAACCGGGAACCGGAGAACCGAACCTGTGGTTCCGGTTCGGTTCCAGGTTCTAATGAAATAGGGTCCGGTTCCCGGTTCCCCATTCTAAGGAACCGTCTGTTCTGGCTCCGGTTCCCGGTTCTCTATGGAACCGACCCGGAACCGGAACCGGAACCGGATCCGGCATTTTTAAACCCTAACTTCTTGTTTCTATTTTCTAAGTTCTATCCTTCTCACTTTGAAACCTCACGCAGTAGCAGCAGCCGATGGTGTTGGGAAGGCAGTAGGCACCAGTGAGAGGGACGATCTCCCACGCCCTCGAGTGGCTATCCCTCACCGTCCTTTGGCTCCACTGCCTCCCTAGCCCTTCGACGACGACCCTTCTCTCGCCCTCCATCGCCTTGTCCTCGATACCCACATCTCCAACGGCGTCCCCAACTTTCTTTTGCTCGACGACGTCCAAAGTTGTTCCCAACTTCTTCTTTGCTCGACGGCATCCAAGTTGTCCAGATTTGAGTTCATCAAGCTCAAGTACTTGTACAGCTAGTTCAATTCCTCGATTTTGCTCACTATCTGACGCCTCTTTTTGCTTTTTCTGTTGAAAATTTGCTAAGATTCATTGAGAGGTTGTGCAATTTGTTACTCGAGATGCGCGGGCTTGAGGTCTGATTTGGTTCATGAATGGAAATTTTGAACAAATCTTGCTGATGAGATGGTTAGACTGTGACCCCATCACTCTGTACTTAAGCCGAAGATGACAATATCCGAAAGAAGCACCTTGAGGTCTAATTTGGTTCCAATAGACCCACAACACAATCTAATATCCATGAAAATTTGGAGGGCTTCAGATTTAGCAAAAGCTAACAGCGAACCGATGAATTATTAGAGAGATTCGGGCCTTTTGTTACCTCTCTTGCCTGTATATATTGAATGTTGAGCTTTTGTTTAAATAAGAGGAAACAACTTGGGATGCATTTAGTTTATAGCTGATGATTAAAGAGCAATGAACGTTACGTACTCCACAGAAAGCTAGAGTTACCTGTGTTCTGCAATCAGAAAACTGGAGTTGCCTATGTTCTGCTTCTGCGATCAGAAAACTGGAGGCTCGTGTCAAGCTTTTTCGATGTGGTTTTTCATTTGGCAATTTGTAGCTCGTTTCATCTCATCATGATTTGTGTTTAGGATGATTGACTTAATGTGAGAATGAAGGAATTTGTGTTTATGGGTTAGAACGATGTCTGCCTTCTTTTCTATCGGTTTTGTTTAGATTGATTGCTAGTTATGTGAGCGGGATCTGCAGATGCATTTTGTCTGACTTCTTGTGTTGGATTTCCAGTTATTTCTGTTATTGGATTTTCAGTGTATTTTCCCAATTGGTTTCCCTGTTTTCTTGTTGATGTGGAATCATGTGAATGTAAAAATGACACAAAGTTATGTGTTTTCTATATTGCGCAAGGATACTTAGCTTTGAAAGTTGATGGTTTGCACTTTGGCAATGCATTGGGTTTTTTGTTTTTTTTATATATTAAACTGTTAATCATTCTTTGACTAAAAATGATTATGGGGCTATTGGAACTACTTTTCTTACATGTTCTTAATAAAATTGATAGGTTCCCGGGTACCCTAGAACCGGACCCTGGAATCTGTGACAGGGTAGGTTCCATGCGGTACGTAGGGTAGGTTCCAGGTTCTAAAAAATGAGGAACCTGTACCAGCGAGTAGGTTCCAGGTTCTTGGTGGAACCTACCCGGAACCTGGAATCGCTCACCCCTAACTAGAAGAGGGCAGGGGTGTAGTTAGAAAAATAAAAATAAAAACTGGAAATCATTTAAGAGAAATCCAAAAATTTCGGGAATAGTGCCAAATGTTGCTAAATAAAGAGAATAGTGTGTGGAACGGACGATAGCCACGAATCTCTTCGGTTTCTGGAAAAAGCTCGCTTTTCCATCAATAATTGTGAGTACGTGTGTTCTCTCCGTCAGACATTTAAATCAATAATTGTAGAGAGAGCCAGAAAGAGATTGATTGATGGTTGGCTTAATTTTCTGGGTTCAAAACCTTTTAGTGGGCTTTTTTCCAAAATAATTTTTTTTTAAAAAAATTATTACCAAAATAATTGTAAAAAAAAAATAATTACCCAATTGGGTGCCAATCGACAATGGGCCTGCCGATTGGCACCCAAATCTGAGTTTGGGCCCCAATCGGCAGGCCCATTGCCGATTGGGACATTGGGGAAGCCCCAATCGGCAGGCCCATTGCCGATTGGGGCTTCCCCAACTCAATTTTTTTTTAAAAAATAATTATTTACTTTGAATTTATATATTTTTTTTAATAAAATTTTTAATTAAATAATAAATGATATTGAAATTACATAAACTTTGAGGAAAAAAAAAAGACAAGCACTACATAATTCATATTCCACAATTAAAATTTAATTTTAATGTATATTTTTTATAAAAGTTTTAATTAAATAATAAATGATATTGGAATTACGTAAAATATACTTTTAATTTATATTTTTTTTATAAAAATTTTAATTAAATAATAAATGATATTGGAATTACGTAAAATTTACTTTTAATTTATATTTTTTATAAACATTTTAATTAAATAATAAATTATATTGGAATTACGTAATAATAAATTATATGGAATTACACCATTCAATATAATTTATTATTTAATTAAAATTTTATAAAAAAATATAAATTAAAAGTAAATTTTACGTAATTCCAATATCATTTATTATTTAATTAATTTTTTTTTTATAAAAAATATAAATAAAAAATAAATTTTACGTAATTCTAATATAATTTATTATTTAATTAAAAATTTTATAAAAAAATATAAATTAAAAGTAAATTTTACGTAATTCCAATATCATTTATTATTTAATTAAAATTTTATAAAAAAATATAAATTAAAAGTAAATAATTATTATTTTAAAAAAAATTGAGTTGGGGGTGCCCCAATCGGCAGGCCCATTGCCGATTGGGACTCCCCAGAGTCCCAATCGGCAATGGGCCTGCCGATTGGGGCCCAAAATCCAATTGGGGCTCTTGCCGATTGGCACCCAATTGGGTAATTATTTTTTTTTTACTATTATTTTGGTAATAATTTTTTTTAAAAAAAATTATTTTGGAAAAAAGCCCCCTTTTAGTAACAGTTAAAAAATTTTACTTTTGAATAATATAAAATCTTTTATAAAAAATCATTAATTCTAATTTAAGATGCATGTTATTTGAAAAAAGTAAAATGTAAATATTAAGGGATTTAAGTATAATTTGTCATTTAGTTATTTACTCAAATAGAGACCAATTTTATGAAAAAAAAAATAGATTAGTGAATATGATAACCGAACGCGTTTATCCATACTAAAAAAATAGGTGGCTCCGGCGCTTCCTCACCTATGCCTAGAGGTGTTAAATGGGTGGTCGGATCAGATTTGGATTGAGCTGAATATGGTTTGACCCATATTGATCCATTTAAGTCATTTTGACTTATTTTCATACAGTACAACTTTAACGACTCATACATGACCCGACATGTATTACTTAAATACCTCTATATTCAACCAAATCACAGAATGTTTGTTTCTTATAATTTATTAAGAAAAACTATATTGCTAAAACGCACTCATGCAATTGATATTATTTTAATTTTTTAATTATTTTATTTTTTAAAAAATGATTTTTTATCAATCAAAAGTATAATTTTATGTTTAAAATAATAAAAAAATTATCATTTATTTTGTATTCCGGCGACCGAAGACGGCTACCTGGCGGCGGTGATGGTCAGCGATGGGTGTTGGTGGTGTTCGGTGGCGGTCGGCCATGGTCAGAGGCGGCAAGCGAGGGTTGCGGCGACAATGGGTGACAATGCTCGACGGTTGTCGGCGACGGTGGATGTATAGTTGAGAGTGAGTATAAAGAGTGATTCGCAACAAAGAGGGAGAAGTAAAGAATCACTTTTGATGAGAAGTAACTTTTAATTTTTTTTACATGTGAAAGTAGCTCAAAAATAACTTCTAAGGCAAAAAAAATTGCTTCAGAGGTAAAAATATGAAGTTGCGTAATCAAATAATTTTCTAATTCAGAAGTTGCTTACCAAATGGGTTTTAACATTTTTTTCAATGGTTGACTCAGTAATGCAATGCAACTCAAGGCAGATTTACTTGCTTCATATATTGATCCACACACAGTAGAGAAAATAACAAAGTGAACCAGAGTCGAGTACAATAAGCGTAGATGAAATGAGACTTAAACAAAGCAAGTTTTATCAAAGGAAATCTCATGGTTGAATAAGAAATAACCCAAACTAAAATAAAGCAACGATACTACGTCGGTTATGAATACATATCAATCATTAACAACAACTAAGAACACATGCTATATGAACAGACAATCCATAGCCAAGCATGCTGCTGACTCAGGATTTCATCACAAACATTTTGGGCGTTTCTCTCTCTCGACCAGTCACGCTTACAAATTTCACAGATTTATCCCGGAGGCTTCATTGAACAAAAATCACGAATCTGCTGAGCAGCGCAAGTCCGAGTTTGAACAATCTCGGGCTTTGTATCCGTTCTCTCCTGGGTTTTCACCTTTCGGCTTCACTGCCGAATGAAGGAGTGATTAATGGGCCTGAGATGCTGGGCTCAATTCCATAAATCCGGATTGTAAGGGCTAGGCTTAGGTGATGGGCCTGACCTACTGGGCTTAAAAAATGCACATGTTACGAACCCAGCTGTACGGAAAAACAACATTTGGACCTGATTACAACATTTTGTGATAATTTAGGGACTTTCCGTTATCCCATTAAGACAAAAGGGGGAGAAGAAAAACTTTCGTTGGCCGCTATGGTTATCCAAGGAGTCTTTAAAAATTTTCAAATCTTGTTGAAAAGTCTTGACACCTTTAACGTTATCCACCTGCAAATGCAGAACATTAAGTGGAAAATAAACAAGTACATTTGATTTAATGTGAACCGGCCAACTTTGCTTCTTCCTTGAAATTACAGCAAAAAAAAACTCTTTTATTCTTTTGTGGAAGATTCTGCCTTTGACAATAACTGTGTGTCCCTTAGTATCAACGGGATTTTCCAGCTATCTTAAAAAAATAAATTTTACCAAGGTAACAGATTTGAGTTTTTGTGATTTTACATGTTCTTATCTAAGAAAGTGGGACCTCAGTTCATTTCACGGACCTTTGGGACTGCACAGATCTTATCAAGCTGGAGATAGGTCATGTAAACTTTCCCTATACCGAGGGAATCCTCTCTGCTGTTGTAGCAGCTTCTGCTGTATCACCGCTTCTCCTCTAACTTTTGTCCTGTTTGTTCATCCTCAGCTCAATTGCCATGGCTTCCTCTTTTCCTTCGAATCACCCTTCTCAACAGACAGCTTCATCCACCAACCCTGATTAAGCTTTTCCTCTTTCCTATTTCAAGTATTTGGTGCTGTTTCTCAAACTATCAGCTTGTCCCCTCCTTCGCCTACCTGTATATACCAGTTGCCTTCGTTACTTTTGTGCATCTTCTTGCCCCGGTCTTTGCCTGAATTGTTTGCTCTTTTATCTCCCCCTCTCTGACCTTCGACATCTCTCCCACCATACTTCCTTCACTTACCTCAGCCAACTTTTGTGTTTTGTGAGTCCTCGACTGAGTCTTCGTCTACCCTTATCTGACCCAAAGCTCCATGGAAGACCTGACGAATGGTTCTCTTAGGCTGGCTGGTCTCTGCAAAAAATTGGGCAAGTTAATGAACAGTACGGATAAAGCCAATATATCAGATCAGGAAATAGACAACTGTGAAGCAACTCTGGTGGGTTTGCTGTTCAACAGCTCTGGTGTTAATTTCACGGCCTTTCAAACAGCTATTAAAAAGGCATGGCGTATGGACACTGTCAGTATCATCTCTCATGGTCAGAATATCTATAGTTTCACATTCCCAACCTTGCAAGATAAAGAGAGAATCCTGGAGATGGGACCCTGGTCGTTTGCCAACCACTTGCTAGTTCTGGAGGAAAGTGAGCCCCTTACTCCATTGCAATGCTATGATTTCTCTAACTGTGGTTTCTGGATTCGCATTTTGGGGCTATCGCTTGGGTGGCATACTAGGAGTATTGTAGAGAAAATAATGACGCAAGTTGGAAAAGTTCGGCAAGTGAAACTTCCAAATCTCCTGCAACTCCACTAGTAGTAAAAGCCCGAGTAAATATCTCTTTATTGGATGAACTTCAAGTGGGAATACTTGCGAATTATCAAGGAAAAGAACTTTGGCTTGATTTTAAGTATGAGCGTCTCTCCACCTTTTGCTATTCATGTGGTCTTATCGGACATTTTGCTAGGGAATGTCTTACTGTGCCTTATGATGAGAATCGATCTGACTCTAATGTGAACAGTAGTTATGGGAGTTGGCTAAAGGCAGAGTCTGCTGAGTATAGTCCGTTTTGGCGGGTTTTCTACAATGACCAGTGTCACGCCCCGACTCTCGAGCTCGCGACATCCCTTGCCTAATCGCCACTGGGTCACGAAAGATAGCGTCCCAGGCGACTATCGACCTTTAAGTAAATTACGCATATGGAACGTGCCTAACTTCCAATTCAACAAGATCAGCATGGGATAGAGAAACAGGAACAACCAGGCAAACAAAACACAAGCACTATACAGCTGAGAATAGATGATCCATGACCTTATAGAGCTACCAGCTAATATATACAACCCCATGCTTCGGGGCGGCCCTCTAAGACTCACAAAAAGATACAGGAGTCGGGTAAGGTCAACTCTCATCTACTCCAAAATGGTCTTCCACAAAAGATCCTCCAATAGCTCGGAAAGATCACGATTAAGGCTAGTGATCGCGATAGTCCAACGGAGGAGCCGGGTTGTTGGGATCGTCATAGGAACTATTACTCGACTATACAGAAGGGGCTACAGACTGCTTGGGCTCGTCCTCAGGCTGCGTGCTGGGTTCGGGATCCTCTACCTCCCCGTCAAGCGTATCGATGTCCATCGGGTCCCAGGCTGGGGCATTAGCGACCCCCTGAACAGGCGGTCCCTCAAACCCACGAATCGGGCCGTAGAGATCTATCCCGTCACGAAGGTACCAGGCCTTGAAGTGATGAGCCACCAGAAGTGGCATCCCCTCATTGACCCATACAGTCGTGACGTGACGCTCCCAGACCTGATTCGTACCTGGCACCGGATGAGACGTGACATCGTGAGACGAGTGGGTAGGGGTACCGAATCGCACGGGCCTTTCCATTACTTCGGACCTGAAAGTGTTAACCCACAACGGGGTGAGAAATAAATCTCAGTGAATCAAGCCTAATCTCGGTTAGGACATTGATTCGCCCAGAATATACTAAGCATCACAACCATCATACAGTTTAGTCATATAACTCAATAAAATATAGTCACAATATAATAAACAACCCATCAAGGCACCACAATTCGAGTGTACATCAGGCACCATACAAATTCATTTATTCAAGATGACCCACGCCACTGGCGTGATCCATTTCCACAACGCGATCCAGCACTTCAGTGCGATCTAGCGTCCTTCCGGCAGAACCAGACTACGTCTCTTTTCTCTCTTAACGACGGCTACTACAAGCGGTGTATCCAGTGCACCCAACACAGCACCAGCAAGTAGGCATCCCTAAACGGGGCGTCGGTCTATCACAAGCAGCGATCGACATCCGATAATTCCTTAAGACCGTACGTCTGGCACGGGGCATGAATTATCGTGCTTCTGGCAAGTCGTTTACAATAGGTACGGTAAGTGCACGAACAGTACCAAACAAACTTGCCAGGTAATCGTCATATGTCCCTCATGTGACCACACAATTCACACTTGGCAATCAATCCATTAATTATCTTTAATTAATGCCAAATACTTATACAGACATGCTAACAGACTCGGCCCACGGCCATTCAAGGCACTCAGTCAGGCATGTCAGCGAGGCGATCAAATCCATGAGGTCAATGACTAAATCACGAGCAACCAATTCAATCAGGCAATATCAAGCTCAATTCGTGCCATGACAATTATTAACCAGATTGATTTAACACACCAATTGTTCGCTCGTCTCTAACTTGTCGCTCACTCATAATCGAACTACAATCAATGAATTATCAACCAATCAATCAATCACTATTTTACCACAATTAGCCACAGATAATTAAATCACCCCGAATAATCTAATCGATCGGCCATTTATCCTAGCCCAATTTCTAACTAAACCGGCCCCGATCGTGTACCCAAATTTCACAACCAACTAATCCTAGGCGCAATTAGCGCCCTAACCAAGGGTTAGGGCCAACTCATTGAGTGAGGGAGCTCGGGCGGTCTCGACGGTCGACGGCGACGGCGGCGGCGACGACGGTGGTTCTCGGCAACTAAAAGGGTTAACCGCGCGGCGACTCGAACCAAATCTTCGGGAACGCCTCGGGAAGGTCCGGCAAGGTCGTCGGGACAGGTGGCCGGCGACGGAGCTCCGACGAGCGACGGCCGGCGACCAAAACAGAACCTGTTCAGTGAAAAACAAGGGAAAACAAGGCGGTTTTAGGGCGTTTCCCGGTCCCACGGGCTACGACAAGGCCGGACATGGGTGTAAGACTCACCTAGGGATCGAGGGACGTCAGTTGGGGCCGGTGGAAGGCGACAGATGGTGGTCGACGGCGGCGAGCCAGCCACGAACAGAACTGGCGAAAAACAGGGCAACGCGGCAGAAAACAGGGGAGGGACTCCGGGCGGTTCTCCGGCCACCACGCGCGACGGCGAGCTCCCACGAGCTCAGGGTTAACGGAGAGGGGTCCTAGGAGGTTGATGGAGGTGGCGGTGAGAGGCGGCGACGGCCGGCTTGGCCGGATATGAAGAAAATCCGAACCGACTCAAAAATAGAGCACCGGGGCTTCGGGGCCTGGTCGCGGCGGCTCCGACGGACGACGAGTAGCGGGACCAGCTCAGGGACGTTGAGGGGAGGTAGGAGAGTCTGTGAGGTGGTCGGTGGGGGTCGGGAGCAGCCTCGAGGACCGACCGAGCTCGAATAGCTCCCGGGTGCCAAAACAGAGCACACGGCGCCGGGGCTGTTCCGAGGCGGTCCGACGGCCTGAAAGCGGCGGACGACGGATGAACGGAGGTGGCGCGATGAAGGACGATGGTCAGAGGGATTCTCGTACAAAAATAAGGGAGAAAGGAGTTTGGTCCGCAAGCGTCGTCCACCACCAGGAAGAGAAAAAGAAGAAGAAGAAGGAAGAAGGGGCAGCAGTGGCAGACGCAAGGGAGAGAGAGAGAGGAAACGCGGACGGCTGATGGGAGGGCATGGGGAAGAGAGAAATTTGTGGGGTCCATTTAGACTTTAGAGGCCATTTGTCTCTTGTGGCATTAAGGGCATTTGATGTGGACATCGAACCATATCGAGGAGGAGGTGCTAGGGACTCGTTATTCTATCCGCTTGGTCCAATTACTCGAGCGAGAGCGAGAGAATTCAAGCAAGCTATCGGCATCATGGTTCAAGATCTTTGGAGTGGAGGTAATCTTGATTCGAGAATTGAAGATTCTGAAGCTCCTTGGCACAACATGATTACATTTAGCCTCGCGAATTCTGAACGGATTTACGGCTAACGAGCTCCGAATGGGCTCAAATTTGGTCAGCTGGAGAGAAACGGCGTCCTGATCAATATTCATGGTATTTGGCCATGAACTGCGATGAATTTCAACCATTCGGGATCATTTAGATGGACTTTTAGGCATTTTTCTATTTTTAGGCGAATTTTTATTAATTAAGGGTATTTTTGTAATTTTTGCCTTTTAGGGTAAGCACCATATATAAGGGTGCTTATGAGCTTCTGAAAACATAACATTAATTCAGAATTTTATACAGAGAGGTTTTCTCTTATTCAAGTTCTCTTGAAGACTAGATCTTAACAAGGCTTTCTTGTGGCGATCGATCGACTTATCGAGCAAGATCGCGAATTTTCTTGTTCGTGGCATCTATAGCGTGGATTGGTTGACACATGTTCGTCAACAGGTCACGCTCATACCGAGGTTACCAATCACAGGTTCGATTGGGGGTTAAGGTTAGCAATTCGCAACCCTTGGATCTTCGTTGCACGATTAGTTTCTGCAGCGATTCACATCATTTGGTATCAGAGCTGGTTCTACAAGATCTAGTTATCTTACTTTTACTGATTTTAATTCAGCAATTTAGGGTTTATAAAATTAGGGTTTATAGAATTTGGGATCTGTTACTAATTGAATTTTGATTCTGAATTGGGGATCTAGGGTTTATAAAATTAAGGTTTTCGGTCCTAGTTGTTTTGATTGTATTGAGTTCATCAAAAAAAAATTCAGCCAAAAAAAAATTCAGTGAAAAAAAAAACAAATAAAAGAGTATCGGTGAAAAAAAAAAACCTATAAAAAAATCGAAAAAAAAGGCTGAAAAAAATCAAGAGGATGACTCGTTTCTTTTTATTATTATTATTATTGTTAGTTGGACCGAATAGGAAAAAAAATAGCAGCAAACATTAACCTGAATTCAAATCTAGCAAAAAATTGCTGAATTGCTGAATTGAGCAATACATTGCTGAATTGATCTTGCTTGGTGGTTTAGTCGACTGTTAAGAGGAGCTTGTGAGAATGGAATTCTAGTCTGATAAAGAGCTTGAAAGAAGAGAAACGAGAGGAAAAAGGCAAGAGTGTGTGAGTTTAATTGAGGGAAGAAAAGCCTAGATTGAGTTAAACACGAGAGGAGTGACAAACATCTTGAGCGAAACACGTGAAGGAGTGTGGTGAGATTTCTTTTATTTCTAACATTTTCTTGCAGATTAAAAAAAATCATGGCAGACCAAGAAAGCGTAAATAAAAGGGAGGATGGTACCAATCCAAGGGATAATGCGATTTTAGTAGGTATCCAGCAGTTGAGCTTACAACTTGAAGCCCTTAGCAATCGAGTTGTGAGGTGTGAGACGAGGCTTGATGGTGAACAAGAGCCATCACGAGGGAGGCCACAAAATCAGCGAGATGAGCCTAGGGCGCAACCCAGATGGCAGCGGCAATTTGACGAAGAATATGTGTCTGATACAGAAGATGACCGAGATGGCAGATTTGGAAGGAGAAACAGACGCCGAGAGTTCAGACATCGAGAAGATGATGAGCTTAGCAATATCAAGATGATGATTCCATCTTTCCAAGGAAAGAATGATCCTGATGCATACCTAGAATGGGAGAAACGAATGGAGATGGTATTTGACTGCAAGCGATATTCGGAGCTCAAGAAGGTAAAAATTGCAGCTGTTGAATTCACTGATTATGCTATAATTTGGTGGGATCAACTTGTGAATAGCAGGAGACGCAATGGTGAGAGATCGGTAGAAATGTGGGATGAGATCAAAGCGGTGATGAGGAAGCGCTTCATACCAAGTCATTACCACAGAAACTTGTTTCATAAACTGCAAAATCTCACACAAGGTAACAAGAGCGTGGAAGAGTACCATAAAGAGATGGAGATTGCCATGATCCGTGCTAATGTGGTAGAGGACCGCGAAGCTACTATGTCACGATTTTTATGTGGTTTGAGCCGAGATATAGCAAGAGTGGTAGAGCTGCAAGATTATGTCGAGTTGGAAGAACTGGTGGACAAAGCTATCAAAGTAGAGAGGCAATTGAAATGGAAGAACTGGTGGACAAAGCTATCAAAGTAGAGAGGCAATTGAAATTGGACCGAAATTACAAGAGTGGTGGAGGTTTAAGCTCGAATTGGAAACCCAATTGGAAGAGAGACGAGAAGCCGAACTGGAAGGGAAACAACACCAAGGTTGAAACTTCAAGGGAGAAGGAGAAAGATGGCAGAGTTGGTTCAAATCCGGCTTCAGGTAAAACTGAAAATCCTAACACTAGAACTCGTGAAATTAAATATTTCAAGTGTTTAGGCATGGGTCATATGGCAAATCAATGCCCTAATAGGAGGGTGATGATAATGACTGGGCCTGGAGATGTTCAATCTAAAAGTGACAGGGAGGAAGATGATGATGTCATGCCGCCATTGGAGGATTGTAGCGATGTCGAGATGCCAGTCAAGGGTGAATTGATGGTGGTTAGACGTTCTCTTAGTGTGCAAGTCAAGGAGGAGGAGCATCACCAGCAACGTGATAACTTGTTCCATACAAGATTCTTGGTGAATGGTAAGATTTGTAGTTTAATTGTTGATGGAGGTAGTTGCACAAATGTGGCAAGTTGTACTATGGTGGAGAAACTAGGATTGAAAACTACAAAGCACCCTAGACCATATAGACTTCAGTGGTTGAATGATAGTGGTGAGGTGAAAGTTTCGAAGCAAGTCTTAGTTCCATTTGAGATAGGGCGATATAAAGATGAGGTGATGTGTGATGTTGTACCTATGCAAGCGGGACATCTTTTACTTGGTAGACCATGGTAGTATGATCGGATGGTACATCATGATGGATACACTAACTGATATTCATTGGTGATGAATCAGAAGACTTACACTTTGGTGCCAATGACACCTACTGAGGTGTATGAAGATCAATTGAAACTGCAACGTGAGGCTGAGAAAGAGAGAAAAAGTGAGAAAACTGAGAGCTTGCGTAGAGAGTCTGAGACGCAAGAAAAAAGAGAGACAGAGAAAAACAGAGTGGTAAAAGCCGAGGGAAAAGCAGAGAGAAAAGAAAATAGAGAAAAGAATTTCTATGCAAGATCAAGCGAAGTGAGGAGAGCTTTGGTTCTAGACCGACCGATGCTTGTACTTTTGTACAAGGAGGCATTGTTTACTACTAACGATCTTGACCCGAGTTTGCCTAGTTCTGTCGTATCTTTATTGCAGGAATTTGATGATGTCTTTCCTGATGAGGTTCCTGGAGGTCTACCATCGATTCGAGGCATAGAGCATCAAATCGACTTGATACCTGGTGTGCCATTACCTAATCGACCCGCATATCGAAGTAATCCCGAGGAGACAAAGGAACTTCAATGGCAAGTTAGTGAATTACTGGAACGAGGATATGTGCGAGAAAGTCTTAGCTCGTGTGCTGTTCCTGTTTTGTTAGCGCCAATGAAGGATGGGACTTGGTGAATGTGTGTCAATTGCCGAGCAATCAATAATATTACGGTAAAGTATCGACATCCTATTCCTAGATTAGATGACATGTTAGAAGAGTTACATGGAGCTTGTATATTTACTAAAATTGATATGAAAAGTGGTTATCATCAGATTAGAATGAAAGAATGGGATGAATGGAAAACTGCATTTAAGATCAAATATGGGTTGTATGAGTGATTAGTCATGCCATTTGGTTTAACTAATGCACCTAGTACTTTCATGCGACTTATGAATCATGTTCTGCGTGCTTTTATTGGTCGATTTGTGGTTGTCTATTTTGATGATATTTTGATATATAGTCAAAACCTTGATGACCATATTGAACACGTGCGAGTTGTTTTACAGGTTTTAAGGGCCGAGCAACTATATGCTAATCTGAAGAAATGCTCTTTTGTGACTAACAAATTAGTATTTCTAGGGTTTGTTGTTGGTGCTGATGGAATACAGGTTGATGAAGAAAAGGTGAAAGCGATCCAAGAATGGCCGACACCCAAGACTGTAGGAGAGGTGCGCAGCTTTCATGGTTTAGCCAGTTTCTATCGCAGATTTGTAAATGATTTCAGCACCATCGCCGCACCTTTAACCGAGGTCATCAAGAAGCACGTGGGTTTCACGTGGGGAGAAGAGCAAGAGAGAGCATTCAATCTATTGAAGGATAAGTTAACTAATGCTCCTTTGTTATTTTTACCAAATTTCAGTGCTACTTTTGAAATAGAATACGATGCTTCTGGTACAGGAATTGGAGCTGTGTTGATGCAAGGAGGACATCCCATAGCTTATTTCAGCGAGAAGTTAAGCGGAGCAATATTGAATTATCCAACTTACGACAAGGAGATGTACGCTTTGGTGCGTGCTTTGGAGACTTGGCAACATTACTTGTGGCCAAAGGAATTTGTGATCCACACCGACCACGAGATATTAAAGTACTTGAAGGGACAGCAAAAGTTGAACAAAAGACATGCTAAATGCATGGAGTTCATCGAGACTTTTCCATATGTAATCAAGTACAAGAAAGGTAAGGAAAATGTGGTAGCCGATGCACTTTCTCGAAGGTACGCAATTCTAACTACTTTAGGAGCAAAGTGCCTAGGTTTTGAGCATATCAAAGAGATATATACTGATGATGATGACTTTGGAAGAGTGTTTGAAGCTTGTGAGCATGCTGCGTTTGAAAAATTCTATAGGCATGATGGCTATCTCTTTCGTGAAAACAAGTTATGTTTGCCTAGATGCTCTTTACAAGAGTTGTTGGTGCGAGAGGCGCATAGTGGTGGTTTAATGGGGCATTTTGGAATCAATAAAACTTATGAAGTGCTGCAGAACATTTTTATTGGCCACATATGAAACGAGATGTCACACGTGTTTGTGAAAGGTGCATTGCATGTAAACATGCTAAGTCTACAACTAAACCACATGGCTTGTATACGCCTTTGCCTATCCCGACGCATCCTTGGGTTGATATTTCTATGGATTTTTGTGTTAGGATTGCCTAGGTCTAAGCATGGTAAGGATTCTATTTATGTGGTTGTAGATCGATTTTCAAAAATGGCTCATTTTACACCATGTCATAAATCCGATGATACATCACATGTTGCTGACTTGTTCTTCTGTGAGGTTGTGCGTTTGCATGGCATGCCTAGGTCCATTGTTTCTGATCGAGATACTAAATTTCTTAGCTACTTTTGGAAGACATTGTGGAAGAAATTAGGTACACAACTTTTATTCTCTACTACTTGTCATCCACAAGCTGATGGTCAAATTGAAGTAGTTAATAGGACCTTAGGGACATTGTTACGTGCTATCATTAAGAAGAACATTTAAGTCTTGGGAAGATTGTTTACCGCATGTTGAGTTTGCATATAATCGGAGCGTGCATTCTGCTATTGAATTCACACCGTTTGAGGTTGTCTATGGTTTTAATCTATTAACACCGTTAAATTTAACTCCTTTGCCTATTGAAGAGCGTGTGGATTTATGTGGTGCTAAGAAGGCCGAGTTTGTGAAGACATTGCATGAAAAGACACGACTGAATATTGAACACAAGACAGAACAATATGCAAAGCAAGCCAACAAAGGGCGTAAGAAAGTAGTGTTTGAACCCAGCGATTGGGTTTGGGTTCATATGCGCACGGAGCGTTTTCCCGAGCAACGACGTTCTAAGTTATTACCGCGCGGGGATGGACCATTCATGGTGTTGGAGAGAGTCAATGACAATGCCTATAAGCTTGATCTTCCAGGTGAGTATGGCATTAGTGCTACTTTTAATGTTATTGACTTGACTCTTTTTTATGCAGGTGATGATTTGAGGGCAAATCCTTTGCACGACAGAGGGAATGATGTGGACATCGAACCATATCGAGGAGGAGGTGCTAGGGACTCGTTGTTCTATCTGCTTGGTCCAATTACTCGAGCGAGAGCGAGGGAATTCAAGCAAGCTATCGGCATCATGGTTCAAGATCTTTGGAGTGGAGGTGATCTTGATTCGAGAATTGAAGATTCTGAAGCTCATTGGCGCAACATGATTACATTTAGCCTCGCGAATTCTGAACGGATTTAGGGCTAACGAGCTCCGAATGGGCTCAAATTTGGTCAGCTGAAGAGAAACGACGTCCTGATCAATATTCATGGCTTTTGGCCATGAACTGTGATGAATTTCAACCATTCGGGATCATTTAGATGGACTTTTACTCTTTTTTCTATTTTTAGGCGAATCTTTATTAATTAAGGGTATTTTTGTAATTTTTTCCTTTTAGGGTTAGCACCATATATGAGGGTGCTTATGAGTTTCTAAAAACATAACATTAATTCAGAATTTTATACAGAGAGGTTTTCTCTTATTCAAGTTCTCTTGAAGACTAGATCTTAACAAGGCTTCCTTGTGGCGATCGATGGACTTATCGAGCAAGATCGCGAATTTTCTTGTTCGTGGCGTCTATAGCGTGGATTGGTTGACACAGGTTCGTCAACAGGTCATGCTCATACCGAGGTTACCAATCACAGGTTCGATTGGGGGTTAAGGTTAGCAATTCGCAACTCTTGGATCTTTGTAGAACGATCAGTTTCCGCAGCGATTCACATCAGCATTTGTCCTATATGCATAAGGGTAGGGGCATTTTGGTCTTTTCACAATTTTGGGATTGAAACGATGTTTTGGCGCACTAGACGAAAGGGAAATTTTATAATTTCTCTGGCTAGGCTAGATCGGGATTAGGCTCGGGCGCGAAAATCGAAAACCTAATTCGCGACGGCTAAGAAATCGAACCCTAACCTAAAACAAACGAAACTTCGGAATTCGTCCAAATTATCGTCACTTCAGTCTTAACGGTCCAAAATATTTGTCGACTGTAGTTCCATATAATATCCTCTTATTGAATCCCGAATCTTACAGAAGTTGGAATTTCCAGGACGTCACAACCAGCATACTCAAGTATCATCCATGCCAGCGGTATCCTCTTGTCCAGTCTCAATGAGCCCTCAACCTTCACTAGACCTCATACCAGTTCTGGACAGCATTGCACAATAATCGGTTAACCCCTCATCCATGCCAACCTCCAAACAAATGGAAGTTGTTTCTGATGTGCAGGTAGACCATGTCCCTCTCAATCCTGATACTTTCCCCCCCAATCAACAACAACACACTAAGCAGGATCAGAACTTTCAACAGTCCACTTCAACTGGGGCAAGGATATCACGAAAGCAAAAAGGAAAACAGATAGTTGGTTCATCTACCAAGAAGACCAAGCGATATTCTCCGTATGAAATCTCAACTCTTCCTAGTTGAGTTGATGAGTCTAAGCTCACTGACACACCAGTTTCACAAGAGGATTCCCTCTTCGGGCTTCGGTAGCTAGCCCTAATAAGCTACCACACACTCCATGACGCTTTTGGTTTGGAACTGTCAGGGGTTAGGCAATCCTCTTACATTTCGTGAGCTTCGAGCTTTAGTAGCTCGAGATAAGCCCAACCTGGTGTTTCTTATGGAGACAAAACAGCCAGATGAGGTTGTCCATTGTCACCAAAGGAAACTTCATTTTTTGAACGGCTTCACTGTCCCGCCAATTGGTACGGCAGGCGGTTTAGCTTTATTTTGGGATGAATCAGCTTCAGTACATATTCTCTCTGCCTCAGCTATGTATATTCACTTGCTGTTTACTGATTGTGATAGCCATCTCTCCATGGAAATAACTTTTGTGCATGCTCCAAAGTCTTTTCCAGAACGACAATAACTATGGCAGGTTCTACAGGGTCTACATTAGCAGCTTCACTACCCATGGCTGTGCCTAGGTGATTTTAATGAAATACTTTATGTCTGGGAGAACACAGGTGGTCGGGCGATTGAGAACTATCGAGTGGCTGCCTTTAGAGACTTTCTAACGGTTTGCTCACTTATGGAGATTGATTCGAAAGGGTGTACCTATACGTGGTCTAACAATAGAGTGGGTCCGAACTGTGTAAAGGAAAGGCTGGACCGAGCTTTCTGTTCCTTAGATTGGCGTCTTATGTGCATACAATCTGAAGTGTTTGCTTTACCACCCGTGGGTTCTGTTCATAGTCCCCTTTTGCTCCCTTTAACTTATCAATCACCTTCCCGAGGGCGTCGATTCAAGTATGAAGCATACTGGAATGACTCTGATGATTGTCTTCGGGTTGTTAGAGAAGTATGGATGTCTCCAGCTCATGCAGATGACTCTTGTCCTGTGAAGTTACATTGGGTATCGCGGCGCTTAACCCAATGGAGTCGTTCGAAATTTTCCAATGCTGCTACTGCCATTTCCACACTCAAACATCAGTTGGAGACGATGACAAATCAGCCTATGGGATCACTTACTGACACGATACGTATTACTGATATCAAGAATGAAATTGATACTTTATGGAAACAGGAGGAACAATATTGAGGGCTTCGGTCTAGAATACAATGGCTATCTTATGGGGATAGAAACACACGGTTCTTCCATGCTACTGCTATTCAAAGACGACTTCGAAACCGCATTTCGACGCTCAAGATAATACAGGGAGCTTGGATTCGAGATCATTCACAGCTACAGAATCACATCCTCTCCTATTTTGGTGACCTATATTGCACCCAAGGTAACCGACAGTTTGACCCGATCCTCGTTCAATGTCCTACTATACTTACCAGAGCTATGAATGATGTTTTATCTCAAAATGCTACTTTAGAAGAGGTTCAGATGGCAATTTTTCAGGCTATTTTGAAGCTTGACATGAAGAAGGCCTATGACCGACTCGAATGGGATTTCTTGGAAGCTTGTCTTCTTCGAATGAGATTCACAGTTCAAAGGGTTTCTTGGATAATGGCTTGTGTCCAGTCTGTTTCTTATAGCATCCATATGAATGGTGCCCCCTTGCCAGAGTTCTACCCTTCGAGGGGTTTGAGGCAAGGTGACCAGCTATCGCCTTATCTATTCATTCTAGTTTCGAATGTTTTATCATATATGCTTGCCAAAGCTATCCAAGAAGGGAGTTTGAAAGGCATTAAACTAAATCGGCATTGCCCAACTTTATCACATCTCCTGTTTGCGGATGATTCTATTTTCTTTCTTAATGCCAAGATATCTGAATGCCAAAGATTAAATGAGATTCTAAACCAGTATTGCTACGCCTCGGGACAGGCCATAAATCTAAACAAGTCTGGCATGTTTTTTAGCCGTGGATGTCCACAATGGCTAAAAAGCTCTCTGGCTAATGAGATGCAAGTTCCGAAGATAGCTCACACAGGGAAGTACTTAGGCCTTCCCTCTGACTGGGGTAAGACAAAAAAGGAAATGTTTTCCTGGATATTAGCACGAGTTCAGAATAAATTGGCAGGTTGGAAGGAAAAACTATTTTCGCTCGTAGGGAAAGAAGTTTTAATTAAGGCAGTTGTTCAAGCTATACTTCAGTATGCCATGGCAGTTTTTAAGGTACCTCTCTCACTTTGTCAGGCTATCGAGAGGAGGATTACAGCTTTTTGGTGGTCTAATAAAAAGGCGCGTTCTGGTCTACATTGGAGCAGTTGGGAGCTTCTCAAGAGCAGCAAACATGATGGCAGACTTGGTTTTCGTAATCTTATTTGCTTTAACAGAGATATGCTTGGTAAAACTGCATGGAGATTACATTCTGACCCGGACAGCCTTTGGGCTACTTTATTGAAGGGCCTCTACTTCCCATATGGTTCTTTTTGGGAAGCAAAAAAAGGGACAAGGCCATCTTGGGGATGGCAAAGCTTGTTGACTGGTCGCGACTCTATTGCACCTTTTGTGCTTTGGAAATTTGGGAATGGAAACAAAATCAATGTTTGCTATGATAATTGGCTACCAATGGGACCTATATGTGGCAAACCAGCTCCCTCTGAACCTAGGCTACTTGCTGATTTCATTACACCATCGTTTCAGTGGGATCAACATCTCCTTCGCAATTTCTTCTCATCCGAAAGAGTGGAAGAGATATTGACAGTCCCTCTCACTGACTAGAACTCCAAAGATCGACTACTGTGGGCTCCCACTACATCATGTGAATTTTTAGTTAAATCTGCTTATTGTGTGCTTTACATGTCCATCCCTACAAAGCCTACAATGCGTCCATCTACCTCTCACCAGACCCCACCTTGGCTATGGACGCATATATGGAAATTGCAGGTGCCCCCTAAGATCCGACATTTCATGTGGCGTGCGTGTCACAATGCTATTGCCACAACAGCTAATCTTTTTCGTCGAGATATCATACCTGACCCCAAATACAGTTTATGTCACCAAGCCTTGGAAACTGTTGAACACTTGCTATTATTGTGCCCCTGGACAACACAAGTTGTTAACATGCCGATTAATCCGCAACTAATCACAAGATTTGAAGAATGGTTACTATATCTGCTGCAGAAAACACCACCAAAACAAGCGTCTGTGCCCTTTACTGCCCATCTTTTGTGGCAGATTTGGAAAGCAAGAAATGCAGTGGTTTTTCGCCAACAATGTCTGAATCCAGAGAATACGGTTTACATTGAATATGCTAACAATGAAAGCTATTGTAGATGGCAACTAAAGAGAAAGGGAGAAGCAGAAAACCTACCAGAGCAATGGTGGCCTCCTTCGATTGGGACTCAAAAATTGAATGTCGACGCATCATTTCTTCAAGGCGAGACATCCGGAGTTCTTGCCGGCATTCTACGTAATGAGCAAGGCCAATGTATTGATGGCTTCGTCAAGAATGTCCCCGCCTGTCATCCCGAGCAAGCTGAAGCGTTGGCCTGCAAGGAAGAAGTACAATTCTGGGTGAATCGTCAGCAATCTCAAACCTCTCAGCAGTCTAGCTCGCTACCGCTAGTCATAGAATCAGAATGCGCTAATGTTGTTGGAGATCTTACCTTTTTGCTTTCCCTTCCGGATGATAGGCAGAGTTCTCAGCAGGGGTAGAAGCCTTTTCTTACCTCGGGGGATCCGCATAGTTCTCAGCAGAGGTAGAAACCCTTTCTTACCACGTGGCAGACGACTCCCATCCTTTTAGATTGTCTTCAAATCCTTAGCCAAGCTGGGCTTGTGATTGCCTTCAAACAATGCCCTAGAGATGCCAACCGCGCGGCTCATTAGGTGTGTCAAGCTTTTAGAAGGAGAAATTTGCCCTGTAATTGGATTTCATGTCCTCCTCTTGTACTTCGGGCCCTGCTCTCATCAGAGGCCCAGTTATCTTGTAACTTTCGCCCATCGAGATCAGTAAATCAAACGTACATTCCGACAAAAAAAAAGATCTTATCAAGCCAAAATAATAAAATGATTGTCTGCAAAATTACATGTTCAAATATGGCATCAAATACGGCAGTGAATGTGTTGAGAGTCGTAGCCACCATTGCTCGCAAGGAAGAAGAGAAGGAATTGGGAATAAAATATGTGCAATGCACGCATAAGGGATGGCTAAAAAATTGCCAATTTGCCCATTTCAATTGAATACCTGTCACGTCCATCGTCAACATGGAATTTTGTCTTTACATTTCCATCTTCTTCTTCTTTTTGTAATGTTACATTTCCATCTTTAAGTGGGTAGTAGATGAATAAATTCATTTAGGCAACAATCTCTAAATACACACGTCACACACTCGATGATGAATGCATAAAAGATCCATTACATGGACATTGAAGATAATAAAAAGGGAGAATACCACCTAAAACCTTAACTATACCCACCATGAGTATGAATTCTGAACTTTTTTCATGTGACAAAAATACCCAAACATTTATCAATGTTGCAGTATATCCTCTGCCATGATTTCATCCAAGACAGCCGTTAAAAATCATACGTGATGGCTTATGTGGACAAGACAGGCAAACGGAACTAATGTGGCTTTACAGAAGTCGATGCCGTTTCATTTTTTTTTTTGGTCTTATTACTATTAAATTATTATTATTTTTATTACCGTTTTGCAAAATTGGAGCTTTGATTTGTTGGCAAACATTTAGGTGTCAACACACATGTGATTTGAGAGGCTCAAGTTTAGGCCACTTAAGTATGAAATGGACTAAGCTTGAATGGTTTCTTTAAACTTTACTAAACTTTTTTACGTCTTTGTTGTCAGGACATTGCATGTTACACTTGATGATGCGAGAAATGTAACTTAACTTAGTGCATTTAATCCTCTCGGTAGTCTGTTAGGGATTCGAAATAGAATTCTCTCTCTCTCTCTCTCTCTCTCTCTCTCTCTATAAAGACCGTTTTAATAGCTTGATTGCATCACTAATCACTAGCTTACATGCACAATTGGTGATTTATTGAGGCCTGCTTTCCTCTCGGGGTATTTTTCATTTGAAGCTGAATTAGCAGAGCCCAAGGACGGTGAAATGAGGAAAAAAATGAGGAACAATCAAGTCAAGTCAACTTTCGATTGAGAGAAGCCGAGGAAGGAAATTCATGTTCTTATGTACGTATAGTTCCTACAACAAAGGTCCAGAAATAGACATTATAAAATACCTTCAACTGTGGTGATGATTGTCGACGGCAAAAACAATAGTGAAAGAAGCTATTCTTCCACAAAAAGATGCTTCAAGTCCAGCCAAGACCGGTCATCAATAATAGACAGAAGGAAGGACCTTTCCCCAGGGGGTAGGAAAATCATGATCGGTGAATAAGTTGCATACTTTATTACCTAACCTACTCTTGTTATTGGATAACACTGTCCAAGAGTTTGCCATTGCAAATGCCAATGTAGTGCTAGAGACAAAATGTCCAGAACGGCACATTATAAAATACATTGGACGGCTTGATATTAATAACACCGATGATTAACCATGGCAGCAAAAAAAAAAAAGGGGGGGGGAGATGCTTTTCTTGAGCAGCAAAAAGATGCCCCAAGTCTGGCCAAGACTGTTTATAATTGTCACGCCCCGAACCCATTTGGTACGCGAACATCCCACCAAGGCCTTATTATTCGTAGGTGCTGCTTAGGATTCATTGTCCTTGAAACATCACTATCCATTGAAAGCATGGGAGCGAGAAAACAACTCTCCTTTCAATTCAAAACAAGATGACATGGGGCAAGAATATGGTACATCAAGGTCACAATAATCAAATACCAAAAGTTCAATTCTTAGCCCACAAATCAAAAGGACAATTCCTAATATGACAAAATGTAAATCCATTTCCAGTCATTCCATCTTCGAATACTCAACCTCAACAAAGTTGTCGTCTCATCGCCAAGGACCTGAAAAAATGTTAATCCTCAACGGGGTGAGATATAAATCTCAGTAAGTAAACCCTAAACCTAGACCAGACCGCTAGTCCTCCTAGACTATGCCACAAAGCAATACATCATTCAGATATCAAGAGTCTCAATTCATAAAACACACATGACCATATGAGACTAAGCTCCTCGCATTAGCACAAGGCATACTCATAATTTCAGAGGTATCACAATGATAACCCGAAAGAAGAAGAAAGGAAACTTTAGAAACTCATTACTTTGGAAAGCATACTATATTTCACATAAGGTGGGTTCTCCCCATTTACAATGCCTTCGGGGGCCTTTTATAGGCAAATTACATACCAAGAGACTTCTGACAGCCTATGTAGCACCGATACATGTAATTTGAGAATTTTTGCGTATCCGATACGTCACCATATCGGATACGCCCGGACACGCGGTCAACGCGTGTTCAAGCGGGTCCGCATAGTCAACCGGCTAGACACGCGTGTCCGGGGTCAAGACGGGAAATTTTCCCACGAAACACGGTCAAGGCCAATGCTCGCCCGATATTTTCGTCCGCAAATTTTGTACTGCAAAAATTAGGGCTCACGTTAATGGGCCCTCGCTGACCCCCCCGAAACCACTGTACAAGGCCCTCCCCTGAGCAGTTGCTTTATAGAGTCCCTTTCACTCTTTATTCATAACTTTTTTCGATGTGGGACATCCACTTTGCACTCTGGGTGCGAATAAAAGGCCAAACTGACACTGTAACTGCCCTGCCAAATTCACATTGCTCGATCCCAGCGACAACTATGGCAGTTGCAGGCCTCATTTCACGCAGAGCTGTGCGGAAGATCAAGAAAGGTTGAAGCTTGGTCCGATGAAGGACCTGTACGAGTTCGAAGAATTCGTGAACACGGATTAGCCAACCTCCGATTACGCATTGTTGCATTCAGCGAAGACGAGTGCCGGAACTTGTGCTTGCACGACTGCATGTGCGCGGTGGCGGTTTTCAGGGATGGTAAGAGTTGCTGGAAGAAGAAACTCCCGCTCTCCAATGGGAGAATTAACCCTACGCTCAACGGTAAGGCCATGATCAAAGTCCCGAAGCTCGACTTTCCTCCTAGTAACGATCCCAGTTGCCTGCTCCCGAATCTAAAGGCGAAAGATAAAGATCCAAAAACTCTGGTTCTGATAGGATCAGTGCTCTTGGGAACTTCTGCTTTTGTGAACCTTTCAGTGAATTTGCTTGAAGTTGCTAATTTAGTTAAAATATAACGAAAAGTTAGTCTATTTTTCTAGGATTTGACTAACATTTTTCATTAGATATGAAATAGCTATGATATTTAGACATATATGTGATGTTTTGAGTTCATAAAAACCATAATTTAAATGTATATATATAAATATACATTTAATATATAACGTATCGAAAATCCCTATTTTTTGAGAAACCACATATCGGCGTATCGTATCGTATCGTATCGTGTCCCGTATCGCGTATTGTATCGGTGCTACATAGCTAACAGCATGACAGACGAATTCACGACGAAAAACTAAAAAAGTCTTCGGGTAAACAGTACTGCTACAGTGCCAAATAGTAACTGCTACAGTGTTTTGCTACAGTCAGGACTGTCTGGGCCATCTTTATCCTTTTTGAATTTATTCTAATTCCACTGTTCTTCGAGCTGGGATAGTCCAATGTTTGGGTCTTCAGTGTCTTCAGTGAGTGAGGGACTATCTTCTTGTTCTGCCGCGTGTCTTTCGCCTGACAAAATATCTTCTATGGTGACTGGGTCTGGTGGATCTTGTCGAGCGCGTCGATGAGAGCTGGATGGCATCTGAGGCTAGGGCCATAGTTGGAGCTGAGACCACGTGTACAAACTGGATGGCTGGTCTTGGGTGCTGGATGCAATGTCTAGTGCAGAGTATGGGTTTTGTGACAAATGTCCTCCCCAAGGGTCTTGAGTGTCAAGAGTGTCAGTGTCCATAGAAGAACTTGGCTGGTTGCTTCTATATTCTTCAAGGGCTTGAAGTACCTGGCGGTGCATTTTGGGTCTATCCTACGAGTGGTTCATGCGATGATATGACCAAATTTCAGGAGGGATTTCTTGATTTTCTTGACATAGGACTCGCTGGAGTTCTCTATACTCATACTGCATCAGTGTGATGGACTTGGGAAGTGTTGTGTGAAATCGAAAAACTTGTCGATGAAGATTGGGCTTGAACGTAGTGGTGCCATAATACAATGCTTTTTATCGGATATCTCCGGTTGGGCTGAAGAAAACCCAAGGCCTGTGGAAAATGACAGTGGTGTGTCTTTCTGGGTCAGCTATTCCACAATTTCACAAGAAAATGAAGTGCTGTTTCCATGCTGCTAAAGGCTGGAACCAAATGAGCATTTCTGTCAAAGCCTTTTGGTTTGAGAAATCTCCCATGAGTGCTCTGGACAGGGCTCGGACAATCTTGTCTGTGAGAAATTCAATGGCAACAGCATATATGTTGAGAAAATACCAAAAGAACCATTTGAGGTCTTCAGGGAAATCTTGCTCAGGAGACCACCGCAAAACATGGATAAATGGATAGTCAGGATTAAGACCATGTGGTCCTAACATTAATCCACCATAAGTGCTGAATATGCGGTTTTGGTACTCATTCATGTGATACTTCAAATTCACACAGAAGTTATTTTCTGCAACTTGTCCTGGGACTTCTGGAGGATAAGTGAGAGTATTCCATGGTGTATCTCGTATTGGTGAGGTACGAAATCTTCTTGCATCCAATGGATTTCTGCGGACATATATGTTGATGGATTCAACTGGCTGCTTAGGTCTGGACAGGAAATCTGCGAGGACATTCTTTTTGCCTGCTATGTGTTTAGCATCAAAAGAATATTTCGAGAACCATTCGGCCGACCTTAACAATTGCGGATGGGGAATCTGTTTCTGCTTGAAATTGAGCATTTGGGGAAATGAAGACATATCCATTTCGACCAAAAAGTGATACCCAATAAGGTGGTATTCAAACTTCTTGATGCCATATTTGACTGCGAGAATCTCCTTAAAAGTGAAATGATAATGCATCTCTGCGGGAGTGAATCGTCCACTTTTGTAAGCACAAATGAAGCGCTTACCTTTGATTTCTTCAAGGAGAATGGCTGCCCAATACTTATCACTAGCATCTGTTTGCAGAATTCTTTGACCAATGGAAGGAATTTGCAAAGGGGGGAGATGCTGCAGAATTTCTTTGAGATGATCTACAGCCTGTGTCTGCTTCGGTCCCCATGGGGGAGCATCTTTCTTTAACATCCTCTGAAGAGGATAGAGTGCTTTAGAGATTTTTGGCACAAAGTCTCGGAGATAAATGATAATTCCAAGGAAAGCCTGGATTTTGCTAACTGTCAAATTCTCAGGGGGAAATTTTTGGAGTTCTTCTGCAAGGTGAGAACCTGGGCAGTAATTCCATTCTTTCAAATGCATACCAAGGAACTCAATTTCTTTTTTAGCAAGGATCATTTTCTTTTAGGAAAGCATGATTCCATGTTTCTGGACAATTTCAACGAACTGGGAGAGTAATTTACAATGGGATTCCTCATCAGGACTGTAGAGGAGAATATCATCAATGTAAATCTGGGCATGTGAGAGAATGGGCTGGAAAATTCTACACATGGCTTTCTGAAAAAAGGATGGAGCTGTTTTAAGACCAAAGGGGACAACTGTCCATTGAAAGTGCTGGTTTGGAATACAAAAATCAGTTTTAGGACGGTCATCAGGATGAATGCCAATTTGCCAAAAATCTGCTTTCAGGTCGAACTTTGAATAGATTTTTACCTGGGCTAGGCTACCAAACAAAGAGTTTTGTGAGGCAAAGGAAATTTGTCATCTTGAAGGAATTTGTTCAAGGACTGGTAATTGATTACCAATCTGAGCTTACCACGGTTCTGTTCGGCTTGTTTGTTCACATAGAAGGCTTCACAAGCCCATTGTGAATCAGAGGGTTCAATGAGACCTTGTGAGAGTAGCTCATCACATTCCTTTTGTGCCAAAGCAAGATGTTCAGGATTCATACCAGAATGACTGGCTTTTGTAGGTTAACATCTTCACTTTTATTGAATGGGAGTTTGACAAAGAAGTCGGAGTTTTTCCAAATAGGGTTTGAACAGGTTTGGATAAATTGGGAATGGGATTCAGAACAGCAATATAAGAGACTTTGGGTAATTGGATCAAGGATTTCTGGCTGAATAATGAAAAGTCTCTGGATATCCACATACTCAAAAACTGGTCACCAAACTGTAAACCAGTGGGTTTGATTCTTAGCTGGGATAGCTGGGCCAGAACATCCCAACCGATGATGAGATCTTTATCTGGGGAATTACAACCAAGGATTTTTGTGGATATGGAACAACTTGGAAATATTTGGAGGGTGATGGTTTTGCTACGAAATTTTGTGGTAAAAGTATCATCGGAAGCATAATAGAAATACCTTGTGTAAGGCGTCCAGAATTCTTCTAGGAGTACTTTTATATCCATGAGTAATGCTGCCGTGCCAGTATCAATGAGAGCAATAACTTGGACGGGTTTGTCATTTTCTGGGGTGTGGATTTGGATGGGGATATATGGAGAGTGGAAAACGGGTTGGACATGGAAGGAGTCAGAGATAGTATCAGGGAAAAATGCAAAGATATCACCAGGGGATTCATCAGAGTCTGAGAAATATGTTTGGAGGGCAAACAGTGTATCGGGTGAAGGTTCATCCTCAACAAAGAAGATAGACTCAATATCTTCATCACCCAAAGGGATTCCTGTGGTGGAGGAAATCTTTTGGATCATGTAGCTTCCTTGGCGCTTTGCCTGAGAATAATTTTTTGCATAGTGCCCTTTCTTGCTATAGAGGTAGCATTGGTTGGATTTCTTCTTTTTCTTGAAACTAGAAACAGAGGAGTGATGCCGCTTCTTTTTTCGAAGGAACTTCCACTTGCCTTTCTTAGGTCTTCGTCTGCCAAAAGAGAACTTCTCAAAGGAGAACTTCTTGAAGTGCTTGCGTTTCTTATTGCCAGCACAAGAGGGGTCACTGCAATCTCTTGAGCACTTGATCTTCCAATGAGGATTGTCATAATTCTTTTTGAGAGAACTATTCTCCCGGAGATAACTTCTGAAGACTTCTCTTCTGTGGCACATTTCTTCAATGGCAAGATAGACAGACTGTTGGATTTCTCCAAAAGTCGCATCTTGGATGGTCTTGTTTTTTTAACTTCAGGGCTTTCTCAACAATTTGACTGATCTCTTTTGGGATGGAAGCCAAGAATACTGACTTGAGATTAGGATCAGAACCAAGCTGGTAGAAAAGTTTGATCATTTCTCTAAAGTGTCGATCCAGGTCCTTTTTGGCCAGAGAACAGCATTTTCTTTTAAAGAATTCTTTTATTTTGAGTTCTTTCGAATCTTGAGGTTGGCCAATAAAGAAAAGATGAATCAGCTGAATCGCTTCATCAAAGGACATGGTTAAGAACTGAAGTTGGTCTCTTTCTGGGGTTAACTTCCACCAATCTTTCAAGGAACCAGTGAATCGAGTGACAAACTCAATGAGAACATCATAAGAACTATGTTCTTGCAGGTTTCTGGTAATCTACCAAGAATGAAACTCTTGAAGTCTTTCTGCACATTTATAGTACGGGATATCATCCAAAGTGAAGAAATTGGACGAATAGGATTTATAGGTTGATGACGATGGGTCATGGTAAGGCTGGGAAGGTGGAGGTGGATGCTCAACTTCAGGTTGGTCTTCCATTTCTTCTTCAATGATTGGCTCTGCAGGGTCAGCCATCATGACGTCTGTCACAACAGACTGGGTGCTAGAACCATAAGATTCAGTATCTGGAATGGAAGATGACTCGCTGATAGAGATTTCAGGAGTATCTGGGGGTGAAGAATATATGGGTTTTACTGTGGAGATGGTAGGAATCTGATTTCGAAGGAAATTTTCCAAGGGGTTTGAAACCATGTATGAGTGGGAAGGTTTATGAGGAGGGATGAAGGAGGGGATTTTTTGGTGGGGCTGAAGGAGGTAGAAAAAAAGTCAGTTTTCTTTTTTTCTTTTTTCTCTTAGTCTAGCTTTTTAAGACAATCCCGAAGAGCAAGGATGTTCGTCTTTGGAGGAGGTGGTGCTGTGCTGAGTATAGCTGCAAAAGAGTTTGGGTCTGGAGAGCTAGACATGAAGGATGTGGGATTAGGAGTTGCTGTTGGAAAGAAAAATGGATCCAGGGCTTATAGATTCCTTTGCTCAAGAAGAGCTTGTTGTTCTTGCAGTATTTGGACCTGGCGTCTAAGCTTCTCAATCTCAGGAGTTTGGTCTTCCAAATAATGACTTGTAGGAATCTGTTTTGTCTCCATCAAGTACAGCCTCTTCTGGAAATCTTCCAACATCTTCTTTGAGACAGATGTAGCATGGTATACTTTGTCAAGACGAGTAGCCACTGTGTTTATTGCTACATTCTGGGCCAGAGCGTTCTCTATCTACCAATTCAGAACAGCTTCAACTGGTGTAGGGCCTTTCCGTCTTCCTTGAAGATCAACATCATTTGAAGTTGTGATCTTTGGAGAATGAAAGTATTTCTGCTGTGCATCAGAGAAACTTTCAACAGGAGGAAATCTGAAAGTGTCTGAGCTTTCTTCAGATGGGGGTAGGCTGTAGAGGTAGGAAGTCTTCTGGTCGGAACATGCAAATACTAGGTAAAACAGGAGGTAGTACAGCTTTAGGATTGCAAGTGTATGGCTGAGGGAGTTTGATGGGACAAGAGTTTTTCTTTACCCATTTGAGGAGGTGTTTGTAGAATGGAGAAGTGATGGGTTTCTTTGGTGGTGGAGGTGGCGACTTTGGTTCATCTGGGGGACAGGCTGGTGGAGGTACAGTAATTTGAGGAGGTTTAGGAGAACCATACTCAACCATGTATTGCCAGCGTCCGCCGTCTTCACCAAGAGGACCCACGGTTGGGTCACCGTCTAGGTACCTTTGGTAAGGTGAATCTTTTTTCTTCTTCTTTTTTCTGGAGGACGGTTTGTCATCCTCATCATCTAGATTCAAACAAGAGGAACAAGAACAGTCAACATCCCAAAAGCAGTGTCCGGAGGGATCCTTGTAATAATGGATGGGTCGTCCATGGTCATCAAAGGATTGGACATGGGCTTTAGGATCTGGGTCTTCCATACTGACAGAGTCAGTTGGACACTGGGTAAAGCACAAGATGGTGGGAAATGATGAAAAAACAGAGGAAGAAGTGTCTTCCTTTTCTTTTGTGAATTTAATGGTGACAGTACCATTTTTTTTTTGGGTATATTGTGGCTTAGAGGATTAGACAGGTTGGGAATTTTGGTGAAGTTTTTCATAGTTTGTCACCCAACTGTCAGGAAGGAGTTTGACAAGTTGATCTCTTGGAAGCTGACGAGGGATGTGAATACATGAAGTCTGGTCGTTATCCACAGAGATAAGCAGAGCATCATCTGCACTTGGTAGGTTGAGATCAATGGCATGGTTTTGTACTATGTACACCATCTGGTAATGTAGAGTAGCAATTATGGCTGATGTGGTTTGAAGAGCACCAGTGATCTGCAACTGGACCTTCAAAGCAGAGAGAAGGTTGGGATCTGCCAAGGCCATGTTGAAATTTGGGAAGAGAGTGACAAATACTGTGCCTGCGTTCAGAGTGGTCTGAACAGTGCCAATGCAAGCATGCTGGTATTCCAGGAAGCGAGTAACGAGGAGAGCAACCCAAGCAACTACGGGCAAACCTTTTCGTCCATGCAAGGATAGGGCTAAACGGATGGCGCCAAAGTGGAGGTGGGTGTAACCCTATTGAGCCCATTGGACAGGGAACTCAGGTGGAATTTGTAGAGTTACAAACTGCTCTTGTTGCGTAGACAGGATGGGGTGCTGGTCAAATTTAGTGGACTGAACATATTCTTTGATAGAACGAGGGATTTGTTTGATGGAGCGAATGTGAGAAAATAATGATGGTTTGCAAAAAGCGGAGCAGGGGTTCATGAGTGGGAGTTGTGTTTCGGAGATTTTGTGATCGTCATTCACATAGGATACCTCATAGAGATAATCTATTTTTGAGGAAGTAGATTTGCGGAGTTCGGGTGGTGGTGGTAGTGAGATGGTGGTTTCTAACTGAACTGGAGCCGAAATATCTTTGGAGTTTTCCATAAGAGTTTGAATTTCTCCTTTCCCTTCAGCAGGTCCCGAATATAAGAATACTAATCTTGACTCTGTTTCGACGATGTATGGCTCTAATACTAGTAAAGGAAGCGGAGACAAGCCTGGGCGAGATGAGCAGGTATGATATCCCCACAAACACGGCGCTCCCAGTTCAGTTAGAAACCACCATCTCACCACCACCACCACCCGAACTCCGCAAATCTACTTCCTCAAAAATAGATTATCTCTATGAGGTATCTGTCGCGACCCGTCCGAAAGCGGACGCGGCTAATGGATTACCGATTGCGGGTCTTGGATCGGCGCGGGCCCTCCCAGGCCCATACCAAATCGCGGCGGGAGTATTTTTCAGAAGGATTCGACGATAAGAGTCGATCGCTTTCGACCTTAGTGTGGTCGTGGTGGCATGTGCAACTTGTGCATGCATTTGGAGTCGCCACCGGTCTTTCTTGGAGGGTAGACCAGAAACCTTACTGATCGATTGGGAGAGATCGATCAGTTCTACGGAACCAGAGTTTTTGGGTTCGGGGACTTGGTTACGCTGGTGTCGTTACCAACGCCCTTTCGGTACCTAACGCGAGTGATTTTCCTAACTAGGATTTCATGCAGGCGCAATTTTGGGTGAGGTAAGTCTGACTTTGCACATTAACCAGTTTAACATGCTCACGTAATCATAATAAATAAATAGATGTCAATCACATAAACATCTATCCTACGTGGTGATCATGGAATTATGATTTAATGGGTCTCGAGCCAATGAGACCACATTTAATCATTTTAATATTTTAATAACGGAGAGCCGCTCTTCGCTTCTTCTTGGTTTCTTGAACTTTTCAAGAATTGGGCCCCAAAGAGCTCGCCGACTTAAAAGGCTCCCCCACGTAATCCTCGTAGCATTTACATCAACAATTGACTATGCTAAAAATAAAGATTACATGAAAAATAAAAGGAGTACGCAGCCTCCATTTAATAATTACAACCCCAAATATATAAATAATCATCATACATTCATATATACATCAATCACATTGATTAGGGATTTTTCCATGATCACCACCCTTCCACGTAAGTAATAAATTCACAATTTAAAACTTAGGAAGACACAATAAAAATTCTACGTTGAATCATATTCAGAATTTTTACGTAAAATAAGATAGCCATAAATTTTCGATTCAAAATTGATTTAGTCTCAATTTTTGCTACGTTGATTAATTTATCATATAAAAACAATCAACCTCCATTAGCCATGTAAGACGAACAATTCGTTAATACATATTGGCCATAGTATTGCAAAAATTGCAAAAATCAATTAAATGCACGAAAACGCCTAAGGATTGGCTCTGATACCACTGTTGGGATCCACGTAACACGTAGCGGAAATAAATAACAACCCATACATGTATCTCCAGAGGCGTACTTCGTGCATTTCAATCGAAAAAAAATCACAAAGCCTCAAAGTGAGTAAATAGATTACCTCGCGTAGCGTGCTTGAACGGAGGTGTCGGTTCGATGTTCTTCGATCTCAGCCTCCACAAGTGTTAGGCATCTAGTTCGGACGCACCACCAATTGACGAACGGGGAGACGACTAATAACTCCACAACAATTGTGCTAGCAATATGCGGAATCAATATTCCGAACTTAGTATATTTTGCTCACTCAAGATGATGAGAATATAAAGAGTGTTTGTGTTCTTCTCTCTAAGCTCTCAAAAATTTGCACACTCTACAAAATGTCTCCCCCTTCAACCTCAAAACTCTTGCCATCCTTTTATAGCCAAAAATACCTTCCAATAAATTGTATTTAAAAATAGCACTAACAATTATAAATTCTATCTAAAAATAGCACTCACAAATAAATGACATTTAAAAATAGCACTAACAATAGCACTCACAATTTATAATACAAAAATGCTATTTAAAAATAGCACTAACAATTATAAATTCTATCTAATAATAGCACTCACAATTTATGATAAATAAATGCCATTTAAAAATAGCACTAACAATAGCACTCACAATTTATGATAAATAAATGTCATTTAAAAATAGCACTAACAATAGCACTCACAATTTATAATACAAAAAATGCTATTTAAAAATAGCACTAGCAATAGCACTCACAATACAAAAATGCTAAAAAAAAGGCACTAACAAAGGTGTTAAAAATAATAACCATTATTATTATTACAAGAGTTAAAGAGGTTACCAAACAGTACAAATATGCATAATGTATAAATACGTATGACGTATAAATACGTAGAGCATACGTATACATCCGTGAAACCGGGGACTAATTGAAAGAAAAATGTGCAATTAAGCCCTTTTGGTAAAAATTGATTAAATTGGAGGGCAAATTGACCTAATTGCACTTTAAGACTTTAGAATCCAATGTCATAGCTTATAAAAAGTGAGAATTGAAAACTAAAAGACTCGAAAATGATTTTTTTTAGGCTCGGTTCGGGTTTATGTTTGTGAAGGAACATATTGACCCGAGCCGAATTTTTGAGATTTAAAGTGACACACTTGAAGAGGAAATTAAAACAAAATTATCGAATATTTTTGGGTATTTTTCTGACCACGAATGGTATTTTTCTGATTTTTTGGGTATTTTTATAATTAAATAAACTCGAAAAATATTAAAAATACCGAAAACTATTTTTTGTTCAAAATTGGTTCCTAAGGTTAAACCAAGGCTTCCAAAGTTGATTTTGTGATTTTATGACCTTTTTTGATATTTTAATTAATTTTAAAGAATAAAAATCACAATAATAAATGGTAAAAAAAATCAGGTGTCAACAGCTGCCCCTCTTTGAGAGGAATCTCGTTAGAGGTTTCTCTCAAAGATAAGGTGGCACCTGATTCCTAACCGACTCAACTGGGAAAATAAGAGAAGAAATGTTATGACATCGGATCCTTAAGCCTATTGATAAAAGCTCAAATCAATCCCCGGTTTGCTCTAACAATTTGAACATGGGCCGGAGTGAGAGAGGCTTACCTGAAGCTCACCTGTCGGATGCTGCCGGTTGCGACGACTTTCAAGAAGATGCCTAGGACTCGTCATTCAGAATATCCTAGGGAGATTAAGCTCTGACCTGTATGGTAGGTCATACCATGATGGGATTCCTAACTTGTAGGAACCTAAGGAAGGCGCATCCCACGCTTTGGGATTTGCCAAGGATTTTGATCCGTATGGTGGATCAGACCTTTGTGTTGATCCTTACTGCGATATTTATCAATGAGTTGACCCTTATGGCGGTTTCTACCAATGAATTGACCATTATGGCGGTTTCTACCATATGTGACCCTTCAGGCGGTTTCTACCATTAATGTGATCCCTCAGGCGGTTTCTACCTTGGTTTGACCCTTCAGGCGGTTTCTACCTTGAGTTGACCCTTCAGGCGGTTTCTACCTTCAGTTGACCCTTCAGGCGGTATCTACCTTGATTTGACCCTTCAGGCGGTTTCTACCTTGATTTGACCCTTCAGGCGGTATCTACCTTATTTTGACCCTTCAGGCGGTATCTACCTTGATTTGACCCTTCAGGCGGTATCTACCTTCATTTGACCCTTCAGGCGGTATCTACCTTTGTTTGACCCTTCAGGCGGTGTCTACCATCAGTTTTGACTTTGAAAAGGGGTCTCATGACGAGGGTTCTCCACGTCCGATGAGATTTCCTGAATTTTGAATAGGGGGTCTCATGACGAGGGTTCTCCACGTCCGATGAGACTACCTGAATTTTGAAAAGGGGTCTCATGACAAGGGTTCTCCACGTCCGATGAGACTGTTTGATTTTTGAAAAGGGGTCTCATGACGAGGGTTCTCCACGTCCGATGAGACTGTTTGATATTTGAAAAGGGGTCTCATGACGAGGGTTCTCCACGTCCGATGAGACTACCTGAATTTTGAAAAGGGGTCTCATGACGAGGGTTCTCCACGTCCGATGAGACTGCTTGATTTTTGAAAAGGGGTCTCATGACGTGGGTTCTCCACGTCCGATGAGACTGCTTGATTTTTGAAAAGGGGTCTCATGACGAGGGTTCTCCACGTCCGATGAGACTACCTAAATTTTGAAAAGGGGTCTCATGACGAGGGTTCTCCACGTCCGATGAGACTGCTTGATTTTTGAAAAGGGGTCTCATGACGAGGGTTCTCCACGTCCGATGAGACTACCTAAATTTTGAAAAGGGATCTCATGACGAGGGTTCTCCACGTCCAATGAGACTGTCTGATTTTGAAAAGGATTTTTTTTTAAGGGTTTCTCTTCCCCAAGAAAATATTGGTAATCTTTGAGAAGACAGCAATTGTCCAATTGACAAAATTTTATGACTTAAGCTTTAGTCATGAGATGTGCATTTTGATGCTGGAGGTTATCCAAAACATTCTTGCAACATGCAAATGTGATCACAAATCCCTTGTATGGAAAATCTGGATCAACAGTTTGAAAATTTCCAAAAAGAGTTTGCTCAAAACATCAATTGGAATATTTCTCAACAAGGAGGCCATCTCACCTGTTTTGAGGTGATGATTTTTAGGGGATGCACTCAATTCCCTACTGACCTGTGCCTAGGTTTTAGGCTCATTCGCAGCGCATACATTTTGATCGGTCGGGAGGTCTTCCACGGGACCGTAATGTTGGGCTTGGATATTGGTTTTCAAGGGGGACCCGCTTTGGAGTCGAGACCATCGAATGAAAATCTTCACCATCTGCTCCGGGTTTACAAGTCAAGAACCCTGCAAAATGAGAAAGAAAGAGTCTTGCTCGTACTTCTTCGAGCTAAGCTATATGTTAACCCAAGTGTCTTAGTCAGAGAAGACTGTTTCAGGGTTGTAACATTGGTAGGATTGGGGACCGAAAAAGGCTTGTTTTTGGCCCAGAAATCACGAAGGATTTGACATTGGTGATCATTGCCAATTTGTCACATGTCTTTTCCATTCTGCATCTTCCATTTTTGAGGTGTGCAACCACTTTTGAGGTGTGCACAAGTCCTTTAGAGAACGTCTCTTGTGGTATTAAGAGATTGACAGTTCTGTCCGTGTTTTTGCACCACGGCTGACATCATTTGGGGAGCAGTCTTCTTGATCTGACTCCTTTATGGGTTTTTCTCTCTTCCCAACTAGGCTTTATTGGGGATCAATCAAACAGTTTTCACGAGCATCGGCCTTGCTTTTACCAGGCACTTTGCTTTTTCTTGATGCTGGGGATTTTTTTCTTTGTTGAAATCCCGCCTTTTCTTTTCCTTTGGAACTACGATGTTCAGAAAATTGTGCTAGATATACAACTTGAATCATAGCACATTTAAACGCCGATATGAGATTTTTCTATAAATCCCATCTCTTGATTTCTTCCGTTCTTGGAGTGATGCAGTTTCCATCTTGAAACATCCCATGATCACCAACAGGGGTTTATGAAATGAATTTGCAGGCTCAACTTGGCTGTGCAAAGGATATGGTGTGTGGGATAGAGAAATGAATGCTTCTCGTCATCCTATGGCACTTGGATTACCATATAAACAACACACAAAGATTGATGTTAGTCCGAGCAAGAAAATTTCTAACCATTTTCTCCTGATACCGCTGGACTCACCTCCATTTTGCCCCGATGTGGGGTGGTTCTTGACAGGGTTAAGAATGAAAACCGTCGTTCAAAGGGTTTATCAACGGTCACCTGTAGTGTTTGAGGGATATGAAACGAATGCCTCCGTCATCCCAACCCATGTAATCGTTGCGAATAATCCCTACTTCCGTAGGTCCAGATTTTGCTATCTGATCCGCTCCACTTCTCTCCAGTGTGTGTAGGACGTGTTTGGACTAGGCTTTGCCTCTTTTCTTTTGAGAAAACGTCCTTTTAAAAGTTTTGAACTTTTGATTGGAAAAAATCTCTTTCATTTTCTCCAAAAATTTTACCCGTCAAGGGGATTTTATGATGCACCATGCATGTTCTTATTCATGTTCAGATAACCTCCTGTTTTAAGACATGAATGCCAATGAAGTTTGAATTCTATGTCTTTTCTAGACATTAGATTCTGAAAGCTTTTCTTTTTCTCTCTGTTTTTTATTTAACATCTTCAATGGATTGGGGAAAGGGATACTTACCTGTCCCCCGCGGCTGGAGATCCTGAAAATGCGGAAGAAACATGTTATTGTACGTTCACGAATTTTTCAAAAAATTAGAACGATACAATTTACCCTTGGTCATGTATTCTAACGGGTAATACATGGGATGTGAAAACCTGTTCGTCTGTAAGGCGATTCCCCTGTCAAGGATAAATAACGAGTATCAATTCATATTCTCAAATTCAAGACAAATTGGAACGATACAACTTTACTCTTGGTTCTCATCCCGTTCTGATATTGCGTATTGATATGAACAACATCTATCAAATCCGCCTATCCATTCTTGGAGTGTTTGCAACATCAATGGTTCATCTGCCCCCAGTTAGGCAACGTCTGTTTTGTTATTCGAACAAATGGCTCCTTGAGTGATTTATCCACGTTTATCACCTGAGAAGGGAAAGAAATGAGACATTACTTCGGTATTCGATTGAAGATCGTTTAGGAACGATACATCGTTTTACCAAATAGGTGGCTTCGCGGCCAAACGTATTTCGTATTGAAGGGGTAGATCCCATTATACTCCGCGGGTGATAGTCATTGTTCGGGGAACTTGCTCCACGGATTAAGCGATTAATCCACGGCCCTCGGCTTGAAGATGCTCAAAGGGTGATGTTGACACTCACGCGCAATTAGTTCTAGACATTAATGAAAGATGTTCCCGTGGGAACCTTACAGTGCGATCAACAACATATTCAATAGGAGTGTTCCACCCCTTTCGTCTAAGCATTTTTCATCGAGTAACCATGCCTTGCATCAGACGTTTGGTCACCTGCCTTGCGTCACCACTGCGATGGCCCTCCGGCTCCAAATTGATCGAGCCAAAGATTGAACTCATCGCCAAGGAAATTGCTCGGGTCTTCGAGCCATTGATGTTCAAGTTGGGTATCAACAATTGTTGGGGGCAGATTTCCTTCATCGCCTTCATTGTGAGGAACTGGAGTCTTTGAGCTGGAACCTTCATCATTGCCCTGTTGGGGTCGAGACATACATTCCTGAAGAGTATTGATCCAAGTGTCCAGCTCCTCCTCAAGGAAATCGCCTGTTCTTTCTAGCCTTTGGTGCCCAGATTGGCTGTCGTCGACTGCAGGCGAGGGATTCCTCTCTTTGCTCTCGCCGTGAGCAACTTGACCCCTCGAATTGGAACTTCCTCCAATGACCGGCAGGTTTATATGTGCACTCTCTACCAATGCCAGATCCGCTTCAGGGACAGCATTAATGACCGAATCGCGCTCAAACTGAGGAATCCCTATGTGCTGGAACTGCGGTATATACTCTTGAGGAGTATTGAGATAGCTCGGCGGAGCATTCTGATTTGGGTTAGAGGAGTCGCTGACACGACTGCTGGTCCCGTCATTGCTGAAACACGGTTGGGTGCTCTCGGCTCTCCAATCATCGTGGTTGTAACTCTGCCCGGCACTTGAGCTCCAACTGGCTTTATGATGGTTTAACGCTATCCTTCCATCCCTTAGCAATCTCCTATAGTACTTGAGGTGAGACTCGACGTTAATTCTAGAGAGCCCCGGCACATTCATAATCTCGAGTATGCGTAGTGGGCTAGCCGAATCAACTCCCAGCTCTCGAATTGCATCAACAAATTTGGTGTGAAGTTCATAGGTCCAGTAAAACCTTGTTCTCTTATCACCCAAAATATCGTCAATACTTCGGTAGCTATTCTCTACGGGATCTAGTCGTTTCAAAAGTTGTCCAGGGAGGGACTCACCGACTTTGGATTGGCTGGCTGTGACAGCGAGTTCGTCATTGAGAGAACTCCCCCTGTGATGATTCATATCCCATTTCTCAGAGGATGTTGGTGTTGATCCTATGGTGTTGACTTGCTCATGCAGATCTCCGGCGATATCTGGTTGTGTCGGAAAATGCTGTGGAGAATACGGTAACAGCTGAGCGTTATTCGTCAACAGGGACGGTTCATCGAGGAACACCTCACCGAGGACAACAGGATTACCACAATTAAGGCAGGTGGCCTTGGTCAGAGCTTCCTTATATCTCGCGCTTTCAGCTTGAAGCTTCTCATTCTCCTCCTTCAGGACCAGTAACTCATGGTCTGCGTATTGCTGTTTCACCCGGGTTCGTTTGTTGGCGAACCAAAACTTGACCTTCGAAAGCTCCAATCCTATTTTTCGGCTCAACTCCATTTTCTGTTGTCTGCTTGGAGTGGGGCATTCATTGAAGAAAGCTTCGAGCTCTCGGATTTGGCCTGGAGTGTGGCGTTGTAGTTGCTTCCTTTTCCGACTCCGGTCATCATTGTATACTCCTTCTTCGTAGCTGAAACCTAGAATTTCATCGCTGGAGGAGTCAGTCTCTATGGCCTTCGGGCAGGATTCAGCTCCAGGATCTTCAAAGTCTCCCAGCAGTTCGTGCTCAGAAATGTCCAGGTCGGGCGTTTCTAGCAAATGGGAATAACTTTTAAACATGATGGATCGGGGTATCTCGGGCTGATCTAGTTCACTCAGCTTTCTCAATTCGCTCTTACGTGTTTGCTCACTCTAGAAATTTTCTCAAGTGATTGTGCGTGTCCTGGAACCATCCTTCAGGCTGCATATGAAGACCAGCAAGCAAGCGCTCCTCCCGAGATCCTGCAATTACTCATCGTCTGTATTCCCCTTTCTTTTTCCTCGTGATAGGATCACAAACTCTCTTGCATTGATTCGGTTTCATCGAGTATTGCGCTCGTCCCCTAGTTCAGTCTTCAAAGTGGTGGGTCTACAATCTTTCGGCGCCTTTTATGATTTGCTAGCCCCGAGAACGTGGGGAGCAGCGGTGGACCCGCAATTAATGACTCCGTTTAATTCATTTAGCTCCATGGGAATTAACGCTATGATCTTCTCTCAACCCCTTTTCATCGTTCAAACGAAAGTGGCATTTTCCCTGTGCATGCTGTTACTCTTCATTTCAGCATCCCGGGCGCTTGGTGAGGAATGAGTTCGTGGCCACTCAAAATTTTAAAGACCGTCTCTGGTTTCAGACTTAATCTAACAAGGGATCATCACAACTGAGCATGACGATGTTCGTCGATAGCGTTGGTTTAACTATAGTCATTAAAGAAAAATGTTCCCGTAGGAACTTTACAACGATAAAATGAGTGATCTACTCGTGAACATGTTCTTCTTTCTATGGGTGTTCGTAGTGACCGACCCATCGTGCCCCGAGTCAGGTGCTAGATCATGGCTGTCCAAGCATGCCAGCTTCCCACTGATTGAACAAGGCATCGAGCCCCTCATCGAAGAAATCGTCTGTCGTGGGTTGACCAGCGGCAGGCAGAGCACCAGCCGACTGCTGCTCGAATGGAGGAGTTCGCACTCGCTGTACTTGTGACACGCGCTCTTGAGAAATGTTGAAATGGCCCGGGAGGACATTCTGATCAGCTTTCAGTTTGCCGGTGGTCGGGTTGCTAGCTTGATTGATGCTTAGATTTGGCCGGGTATCTCTTGATGCCTGAGCATTACAATGGCGGTCGCCCCTAGCTTTTGAGCTCGAGACAGATTCCTCCCGGTTTAGCTCCGCTCGACGTTGTTTTAATAGCTTTCTGTAGGCAGCAAGGTGATTCCTGACCAGCTCCTTACTAAGCCCCGGTACATTCATGGCCTTAAATATGCGCGTCGGAGTTGCTGAGTCGATCCCCATTTGGTGAACCACGTCTAGGAATCTGGAATGCAATTCAGGGGGCCAAGCGAACCTCCTCTTATCGTGGCCCAAAATTGCATCGATGGCTTGACGACTGATTAACTCATCTCCAGCAGGACCCGACCCTATCGAAAATTGTTGTGCATGAGGCTGATATGCTTTGAGCTGGTCGGCGGTAACATCCAGCTCCTTGAAACTGTAACTCCAATCAAAGCGATGCAAATCCCATCCCCTAGGAGGCATTTGTATCATCTTCGTAGGATCATCCTGCTCATGCGTGACTCCGGCAAAATCTGGTTGAGCAGGAGATGCCCCGAGGGAGTAGGGTGGTAAATGAACGTCTTCAATCATCGCGTGAGGCTTATCGGGGAATATCTTACCGAGGGCGACGAGGTTATCGCAATGAGGGCAAACGGTAATATTGAGAGCTTTTTCATACCTCATGTTTTCTGTTCGCAGCTTTTGGTTTTCTTCCTTTAAAATCTCGACCACCTGACGTTTGCGTTGAGCCTTCGATTTGGATCTCCTATTTTGAAACCAAAACTGGATCCTCGACTGATTAATCCCCAACTCCCGGCTCAATTCAATTCTCCACTTCTTTTTCATGTAATGGCTTTTACTGAAAAGGGTTTCCAGCATTTGGGTTTCCTCCTGAGAGTATTGGTGAGGACGTCTTCTTTTCCCGAGTTGAACATCGTGGATGTCGTTGTCGTCGTCGCTGTGATCTTGATTTCCGTTGCCAGAAGTGTTGGGCTCCATGGTTTTGGCGTTAGACTTGATCTTGGAATCTTCAAGATCCCTCTGTAGTTCAATTTCTGAGATTTTTGAGTCAGTCGCCTCTAGCAGCTGACAATAACCTCTTAAATATGTTGGATTGAGAAATGTTTGATTGGTTCTTGCCCACTCAGAGTTCTCCACTCTCTCATGTATGCTCACTCCCTATAAAGTTTTCTTCGAGTGACTTCGTATGTTCAGGAGACGCTTTTCAAGCATCATTAGGCAAACGTTCCCCCTCAAGACTTTGAATTTCTCGCTTAGCTTTTCAATCGTGATGGGACTGCCAAATCCTGTTAGGGCTCTCTTCGATAGTTGCGCTTACCTCCCACCTAACTCTAATAATGGTGATCCCGACAAATCTTTTACATCTTTTAATTGATGAGCCGGAAATCGCGGACCGAAACGAATCCAATGGTTCTCGTGAGGGGACCTCCTGCTTTACCCCCTAACTGGGCTCCACCGGCATTATTACTGAGACCCTTCATCATCCCCGAGTTGCTATAAAATGAGGAATTAATGTATGGAAGGTTAACGTTCTCGCATAATCAGCTTCTTCCTTCTAATCTCTCTGTCAAACTCGTCTTATTCTCAAGCCAACCCAACGCAAATGGCCTCCTCTCCCGTACGCACTTTTTCAACTGATGTCTTGGTCCAGTGGGAAAAGTTTTATAACCTACTGGGTCGCGGTTACGCACACATAACCGATCATTCTGCGACCGAGGATGAAATCTGTGTCCTGCTCGAGGACCTTGATACCACTTCTCTCGAAGGTACTACACTGGGGAGGGAATATAGAATTTTCCCGACTCTCTTTGCACACTCCTTAGAGGCCTACCGTGCTGCTAATCGGGAGGTTCTCGTGGCTCGCGTCTTGCGAGCTCGTTATGAGGATCGATCTGATCATTTGGTGCTGACCAACTATCTGGCCGATAGTTACAAAAAGGCCGTCGAGTTTGCTAATGAGCGGGTCGCGACGTTGCTTCGCGAGAGGAGAAATCTGGTGGAGCAATTGGCCCTATCCCTGACCACCGGCGAGCATGACCGCCGCAATGTCCTGTTGAGGCTTCAGAGCGACTGGCAGGAAGAACGGCTCGACAAAATAACCGCGGACATAGCTCGCGGGAATGGACTGGTTCGAGACCTGGAAACAATCGCCGAAGAACATGAGGCCAAGGTCGCCGAAGTTAAGGGAGAATGCAAAAGTCTTCTCCTCAGGCTTGCCGACCATGACATGCGGAGTTGGGAGTATGAGCAGAGCATTAATAACATGGAGGGTCAGTTGGGCTCCTTCGTGTCGTTAATTAGGGCTCACTTCGGCTTTACTTTTCTACCCCGAATTGTATGACCTGCTTTTGAAAACCCTCCACTGAGCAAAATAAATGAGAACTCTTGTGTGTGTGTTTTAACTTCTGTATGGTTCATTTCTTCGAGCATCTGAACATCTTCAACTTGGGTGAGCCGAACCATAATATCAGTAAGCCGAGCAAATATGTCCTGATTTTATAACTCGCTCATGATCAGATGAGATAATAGCCTTAGACTTGTCCAGGAAAAGATTTCTCTCTATTACCTATTTTTTTTTACCTGCAAATAAAAAGACAGAATCAGAAGGAATAATTTGAAAAAGAAATCAAAAACCCCTTTCAATCCTATGCTTGCCCATGATTAATAAGGACAAGAACTTTTACAAGGGTTTTAATCTTGCGCGAAAAGTTTTTATCAATATTCCTCGAAAGAAAGCATACTATTGAAAGGAATGTAATTCACAATAATCGCTTTTGATCAATTTCGAGAGGAACGAATTACTCAAAAGTGCGAGGCATAATAACGTGTTTTAAATTTAATTGAAGATACGGCATCCAAATCAAGGCCGTTTTGTTAAGAACGAGAGTAATTTGGACATCTATCTCGTCATTAAATTCAAAACAACGCCGATATTCTCGATCAATTATCGTGGATTACCAGCGACGTAAAACATGCATGGACCAATTCAAGTGTATAATTCCTTCTAGCGAAATTGGGGTTGGATTACCCTATATGACCAAAAAGGTCGTGCAAGATTTCCAATTTTAATTTTCTCTAAAGGAATTATAAACTTGACTTGGGAGTATTCAGATGATTAGAGAAAATGCCACTATCACATTCCCATGACCTGTCAAAAGAAATACAACCAAGTTCCATCTAAATGTATACACCAATAGATCCCTAATACAATCACTCTAAGGGGTGAGATAGAGAAAGCCTCGATAAAAGTAAACCCTATACAAGAGGACTAGCAATGGAAAATGAAACAAAGGAATGTGATCCTAACGTTTAAGGATGCCCCAAGTTCGATCTGTGACTTCCGGATCACTTGCCCCAACTCGTCATCTTCATTGGACGATATCTCAACAATGTCCATAGTAGGCTCCTTTGTTGCTCACTCGGTGCTTGTCATGGGATATCATCCTCTTCGTCTTCTATCAAGGACGTTTGGGAAAAACACACACATCTATCCTTGAAATGGCATTTAATCTAATCACCAGAACGCAATGAATGAAATGCCTATATTTATATGAACTGTAATAGATTCGAGGTATAGAGAGTCTTACCAACCAAACTCGTCGGCTTATGTGCGGTTTTAGGTGTACCAACCGCCCAAAGACATGCGCATGAGACAAGTTATGGTGAACTTCTAAAAATCAGAGGGTTTGGCACCTAAGGTTAAGGTTCCCACTTCGAGTTCTAGAAAGAGCCGATTCCATTGCACAGCTATCGTTGCATTGGGACTCGATCCATAGTTCGAAGCAAGCGGAATTGAAAAGTGGATTACCCCGCGTTTTTCCTCACGGAGATTCCATTTTCAATTCCTTCTATTGTGTTCCTATAGGCGACGCCCGGGGTTTTAGGCGCGGTTGTGTGTGTCCACGTGTTGTGATCATCACAATGCAATTCATGCATAGCAGTTTATCAATCAGCACTTCAAATCATCCACACAACATACATTCCTACGCCCAACCTGCATAAGACAATGTTAATCACGGACTACACCCCTTATTTCTCCAATCTGCAAAAACATATAACACCTATCGTAAGCGGACTTACCTCACCTTCACGAGCGCCTGCATGGTTAGAAAAATCATTCAGCGTTTTAATTACGGCCTAAGTCCACTTGGGGTCTAGAACCATAGGTTCTAGAACACAGTGTCCCCAGCGGAGTCGCCAGCTGTCGCGACCCGTCCGAAAGCGGACGCGGCTAATGGATTACCGATCGCGGGTCTTGGATCGGCGCGGGCCCTCCCAGGCCCATACCAAATCGCGGCGGGAGTATTTTTCAGAAGGATTCGACGATAAGAGTCGATCGCTTTCGACCTTAGTGTGGTCGTGGTGGCATGTGCAACTTGTGCATGCATTTGGAGTCGCCACCGGTCTTTCTTGGAGGGTAGACCGGAAACCTTACTGATCGATTGGGAGAGATCGATCAGTTCTACGGAACCAGAGTTTTTGGGTTCGGGGACTTGGTTACGCTGGTGTCGTTACCAACGCCCTTTCGGTACCTAACGCGAGTGATTTTCCTAACTAGGATTTCATGCAGGCGCAATTTTGGGTGAGGTAAGTCTGACTTTGCACATTAACCAGTTTAACATGCTCACGTAATCATAATAAATAAATAGATGTCAATCACATAAACATCTATCCTACGTGGTGATCATGGAATTATGATTTAATGGGTCTCGAGCCAATGAGACCACATTTAATCATTTTAATATTTTAATAACGGAGAGCCGCTCTTCGCTTCTTCTTGGTTTCTTGAACTTTTCAAGAATTGGGCCCCAAAGAGCTCGCCGACTTAAAAGGCTCCCCCACGTAATCCTCGTAGCATTTACATCAACAATTGACTATGCTAAAAATAAAGATTACATGAAAAATAAAAGGAGTACGCAGCCTCCATTTAATAATTACAACCCCAAATATATAAATAATCATCATACATTCATATATACATCAATCACATTGATTAGGGATTTTTCCATGATCACCACCCTTCCACGTAAGTAATAAATTCACAATTTAAAACTTAGGAAGACACAATAAAAATTCTACGTTGAATCATATTCAGAATTTTTACGTAAAATAAGATAGCCATAAATTTTCGATTCAAAATTGATTTAGTCTCAATTTTTGCTACGTTGATTAATTTATCATATAAAAACAATCAACCTCCATTAGCCATGTAAGACGAACAATTCGTTAATACATATTGGCCATAGTATTGCAAAAATTGCAAAAATCAATTAAATGCACGAAAACGCCTAAGGATTGGCTCTGATACCACTGTTGGGATCCACGTAACACGTAGCGGAAATAAATAACAACCCATACATGTATCTCCAGAGGCGTACTTCGTGCATTTCAATCGAAAAAAAATCACAAAGCCTCAAAGTGAGTAAATAGATTACCTCGCGTAGCGTGCTTGAACGGAGGTGTCGGTTCGATGTTCTTCGATCTCAGCCTCCACAAGTGTTAGGCATCTAGTTCGGACGCACCACCAATTGACGAACGGGGAGACGACTAATAACTCCACAACAATTGTGCTAGCAATATGCGGAATCAATATTCCGAACTTAGTATATTTTGCTCACTCAAGATGATGAGAATATAAAGAGTGTTTGTGTTCTTCTCTCTAAGCTCTCAAAAATTTGCACACTCTACAAAATGTCTCCCCCTTCAACCTCAAAACTCTTGCCATCCTTTTATAGCCAAAAATACCTTCCAATAAATTGTATTTAAAAATAGCACTAACAATTATAAATTCTATCTAAAAATAGCACTCACAAATAAATGACATTTAAAAATAGCACTAACAATAGCACTCACAATTTATAATACAAAAATGCTATTTAAAAATAGCACTAACAATTATAAATTCTATCTAATAATAGCACTCACAATTTATGATAAATAAATGCCATTTAAAAATAGCACTAACAATAGCACTCACAATTTATGATAAATAAATGTCATTTAAAAATAGCACTAACAATAGCACTCACAATTTATAATACAAAAAATGCTATTTAAAAATAGCACTAGCAATAGCACTCACAATACAAAAATGCTAAAAAAAAGGCACTAACAAAGGTGTTAAAAATAATAACCATTATTATTATTACAAGAGTTAAAGAGGTTACCAAACAGTACAAATATGCATAATGTATAAATACGTATGACGTATAAATACGTAGAGCATACGTATACATCCGTGAAACCGGGGACTAATTGAAAGAAAAATGTGCAATTAAGCCCTTTTGGTAAAAATTGATTAAATTGGAGGGCAAATTGACCTAATTGCACTTTAAGACTTTAGAATCCAATGTCATAGCTTATAAAAAGTGAGAATTGAAAACTAAAAGACTCGAAAATGATTTTTTTTAGGCTCGGTTCGGGTTTATGTTTGTGAAGGAACATATTGACCCGAGCCGAATTTTTGAGATTTAAAGTGACACACTTGAAGAGGAAATTAAAACAAAATTATCGAATATTTTTGGGTATTTTTCTGACCACGAATGGTATTTTTCTGATTTTTTGGGTATTTTTATAATTAAATAAACTCGAAAAATATTAAAAATACCGAAAACTATTTTTTGTTCAAAATTGGTTCCTAAGGTTAAACCAAGGCTTCCAAAGTTGATTTTGTGATTTTATGACCTTTTTTGATATTTTTAATTAATTTTAAAGAATAAAAATCACAATAATAAATGGTAAAAAAAATCAGGTGTCAACAGTATCCTATGTGAATGACGATCACAAAATCTCCAAAACACAACTCCCACCCATAAACCCCTACTCCGCTTTTTTCAAACCATCATCATTTTCTCCCATTCGCTCCATCAAACATATCATCAAACAAACACTTCGTTCTGTCAAAGAATATGTTCAGTCCACTAAATTTGACCAGCACCCTATCCTGTCTACGCAACAAGAGCAGTTTGTAACTCTACAAATTCCACCTGAGCCCCCTGCCTAGTGGGCTCAACAGGGTTACACCCACCTCTGCTTTGGCGCCATCCGTTTGGCCCTATCCTTGCATGGACGAAAAGGTTTGCCCGTAGTTGCTCGGGTTGCTCTCCTCGATACTCGCTTCCTGGAATACCAGCATGCTTGCATTGGCACTGTTCAGACCACTCTGAACGCACGTACAATATTTGTCACTCTCTTCCCAAATTTCAACATGGCCTTGGCAGATCCCAACCTTCTCTTTGCTTTGAAGGTCCAGTTGCAGATCACTGGTGCTCTTCAAACCACATCAGCCATAATTGCTACTCTACATTACCAGATGGTGTACAGAGTACAAAGCCATGCCATTGATCTCAACCTACCAAGTGCAGATGATGCTCTGCTTATCTCTGTGGATAACGACCAGACTTCATGTATTCACATCCCTCGTCAGCTTCCAAGAGATCAACTTGTCAAACTCATTCCTGACAGTTGGGTGACCAACTATGAAAAACTTCACCAAAATTCCCGACCTGTCCAATCCTCTGAACCACAATATACCAAGAAAAAAGATGGTACTGTCACCATTAAATTCACAAAAGAAAAGGAAGACACTTATTCCTCTGTTTTTCATCATTTCCCACCATCTTGTGCTTTACCCCGTGTCCAACTGACTCTGCCAGTATGGAAGACCCAGATCCTAAAGCCCATGTCCAATCCTTTGATGACCATGGACGACCCATCCATTATTACAAGGATCCCTCCGGACACTGCTTTTGGGATGTTGACTGTTCTTGTTCCTCTTGTTTGAATCTAGATGATGAGGATGACAGACCGTCCTCCAGAAAAAAGAAGAAGAAAAAAAATACACTTTACCAAAGGTACCTAGACGGTGACCCAACCGTGGGTCTTCTTGGTGAAGACGGCGGACGCTGGCAATACATGGTTGAGTATTGTTCTCCCAAACCTCCTCAAATTACTGTACCTCCACCAGCCTGTCCCCCAAATGAACTAAAGCCGCCACCTCCACCACCAAAGAAACCCATCACTTCTTCATTCTACAAACACATCCTCAAATGGGTAAAGAAAAACTCTTGTCCCATCAAACTCCCTCAACCATACACTTGCAATCCTAAACCTGAACTACCTCCTGTTATACCTAGTATTTGCATGTTCCGACAAGAAGACTTCCCACCTCTACAGCCTGCCCCATCTGAAGAAAGCTCAGACACTTTCAGATTTCCTCCTGTTGAAAGTTTCTCTGATGCACAGCAGAAATACTTTCTTTCTCCAAAGATCACAACTTCAAATGATGTTGATCTTCACGGAAGACGGAAAGGCCCTACACCAGTTGAAGCTGTTCTGAATTGGCAGACAGAGAACGCTCTGGCCCAGAATATAGTAATAAACACAGTGGCTACTCGTCTTGACAGAGTATACCATGCTACATCTGTCTCAAAGAAGATGTTGGAAGATATCCAGAAGACGTTGTACCTGATGGAGACAAAACAGATTCCTACAAGTCATTATTTGGAAGACCAAACTCCTGAGATTGAGAAACTTAGACGCCAGGTCCAGATACTGCAAGAACAACAAGCTCTTCTTGAGCAAAGGAATCTACAAGCCCTGGATCCATTTTTCTTTCCAACAACAACTCCTAATCCCACATCCTTCATGTCTAGCTCTCCAGACCCAAACTCTTTTGCAACTGTACTCAGCACATCATCACCTCCTCCAAAGACGAACATCCTTGCTCTTCGGGATCGTCTTAAAAAGATAGACCAAGAGAAAAAAGAAAAAAGCAAACAGATCTTTTTTCCATCTCCTTCAGCCCCACCAGAAAAATCTCCTCCTTCATCCCCTCCTCATAAACCTTCCCACTCATACATGGTTTCAAACCCCTTGGAAAATTTCCTTCGAAACCAGGTTCCTACCATCTCCACAGTAAAACCCATAAATCCTTCACCCCTAGATACTCCTGAAATCTCTATCAGCGAGTCATCTTCCATTCCAGATACTGAATCCTATGATTCTAGCACCCAGTCTGTTGTGGCAGACGTCATGATGGCTGACCCTGCATAGCCAATCATTGAAGAAGAAATGGAAGACCAACCTGAAGTTGAGCATCCACCTCCACCTTCCCAGCCTTACCATGACTCATCGTCATCAACCTATAAATCCTATTCGTCCAATTTCTTCACTTTGGATGATATCCCTTACTATAAATGGGCAGAAAGACTTCAAGAGTTTCTTTCTTCGTTGATTACCAAAAACCTGAAAGAACACAGTTCTTATGATGTTCTCATTGAGTTTGTCACTCGATTCACTGGTTCCTTGAAAGATTGGTGGAAGTTAGCCCCATAAAGAGACCAACTTCAGTTCTTAACCATGTCCTTTGATGAAGCGATTCAGCTGATTCATCTTTTCTTTATTGGCTAACCTCAAGATTCGAAAGAACTCAAAAAAAAAGAATTCTTTGAAAGAAAATGCTGTTCTCTGGCCAAAAAGGACCTGGATCGATACTTCAGAAAAATGATCAAGCTTTTCTACCAGCTTGGTTCTGATCCGAATCTCAAGTCAGTATTCCTAGCTTCCATCCCAAAAGAGATCAGTCAAGTTGTTGAGAAAGCCCTTAAGTTAAAAAACAAGACCATCACAGATGCGACTTTTGGAGAAATCCAACAGTCTGTCCATCTTGCCATTGAAGAAATGTGCCACAGAAGAGAAGTCTTCAGAAGTTATCTTCGGGAGAATCGTTCTCTCGAAAAGAATTGTGACAATCCTAATTGGAAGATCAAGTGCTTAAGAGATTGCAGTGACCCCTCTTGTGCTGGCAATAAGAAACGCAAGCACTTCAAGAAGTTCTCCTTTGAGAAGTTCTCTTTTGGCAGACAAGACCTAAGAAAGGCAAGTGGAAGTTCCTTCGAAAAAAGAAGCGGCATCACTCCTCTGCTTCTGGTTTCAAGAAAAAGAAGAAATTCGACCGATGCTACATCTGTAGCAAGAAAGGGCACTTTGCAAAAAACTGTCCTCAGGCAAAGCACCAAGGAAGCTACATGACCCAAAAGATTTCATTCACCACAAGAATCCCTTTGGATGATGAAGATATTGAGTTTATCTTCTCTGTTGAGGATGAACCTTCACCAAATACACTGTTTGCCCTCCAAACATATTCCTCAGACTCTGATGAATCCCCTGGTGATATATTTGCATTTTTCCCTGATACTATCTCTGACTCCTTCCATGTCCAACCCGTTTTCCACTCTCCATATATCCCCATCCAAATTCACACCCCAGAAAATGACAAATCCGTCCAAGTCATTGCTCTTATTGATACTGGTGCGGCAGCATCACTCATGGATATAAAAGTACTCCCAGAAGAATTCTGGACGCCTTACATAAGGTATTTCCATTCTGCTTTCGATGATACTTTTACCACAAAATTCCGCAGTAAAACCATCACCCTCCAAATATTTCCAGGCTTTCCATATCCACAAAAATCCTTGGTTGTAATTCCCCATATAAAGATCTCATCATCGGTTGGGATGTTCTGGCCCAGCTATCCCAGCTAAGAATCAAACCCACTAGTTTACAGTTTGGTGACCAGTTTCGTGCGTATGTGGATATCCAGAAACTTTTCATTATTCAGCCAGAAATCCTTGATCCAATTACCCAAAGTCTCTTATCCTGCTGTTCTGAATCACATTCCCAGTTTATCCATGTTGTGGAAATTCTCCTTTATTTTGATTCTGACAAAACCTTCAAAAGATATTGTTTAATGAAATGTGATGCAGGAAGAATGTGTAAGCAGAAGGTCTAGTGATTCCAATTCTGTCGCGCTGACGAAGGGTTAGATGGAAGTGCTGCTGACGAAGGGTTAGATGGAAGTGCTGCTGACGAAGGGTCAGATGGAAGTGCTTCTGACGAAGGGTCAGATGGAAGTGCTTCTGACTAAGGGTTAGATGGAAGTGCTTCTGACGAAGGATCAGATGAAAGTTCTTCTGACCGAGGGTCAGATGGAAGTGCTCCTGACGATCCAAACAGTGACGGATGAATCACATCAAATCTCCGTATTACCATTCCGTGCCAACTGATCAAATCTCTCTTAGACGAAATTGAAGAAAGATCAGTTTCTGCATTCTACAAATCACGAAGACCCACGTATGGCATGTTTTCGATCAAGGCAAGTAATATTCAATTATCCTGATATTCCCTCTAATCAATTAAGGGACTCTCTATAATGGGATATCATCTTCTAAGGAATATATCCTCGAGAATCAACTCAAACTTATCACACTTATGGAAGCTGGAGATTTAGTTGTATGGGCGACTAAATCAGAAGGGTCCAATGTCTTACCCAACGGTCTACATATCTTCTGAAGATACAGTCTCGTTCAATCACGATTGATGACGTCCAATCAAAGATTGAAGAGCAATCCCTTGGCTGGATTCCAACGGCTAGATCGGAGGCAAGGGAGTATAAAAGAAGAATAATGTTTGACTAGAAAAGGAAGAGACGTGCGAACAACAATCCAAAGTGCAAGCATAATTTGAGTTTCATCTAAAGAGAGTATTCTGTGTATTCAAAATCATTCACTGTGAAAATCTGTGTGAGAGGGAAACAAAACACTTGAGTGATTGTAATCCTCTTGATTCTTCATAGTGAAATCCAGCCAATCGGCTGTCATCGTGGGAGAGTGGACGTAGGCTTGATCTAAGCCGAACCACTATAAATACTGTGTGCAATATCTTCTTCTCTAAACTCTTACCTTTGTGTTTAGATTTTCTGCACACTGCTATACTGCTTTTGTTCCTAATCGTACACTAAACTTTATTCATTCCGCAAGAAATTTCAATTAAGTTCAAAATCTCCTATTCACCCCCCTCTAGGAGATATTGCTAGCTACAACAATTGGTATCAGAGCAGGTTGCTCATTTTACGAAGTGTTTATTGACTTCAGAGTTAACGATCTACTATGTCTAGCAATCACTCTTCAGGAACAAGCGATTCGCACTTTGCCAACAAGCCTCCATACTTTGATGGAAATGATTACAATATGTGGAGTAACAAGATGAAGTGGTTCTTCAAAGCCTATGATGATCTGATGTGGGACGTCGTTACAAATGGAATAGTTCTTGCAAATACTACAAATCCAACCTCTGCTGACGGAGTAAATATTGTCACAACAATGACTGATGCTGAAAAGGCTAAAAGAAAAGGCCTTGATTCTAAAGCTGTCAATACTCTCTTTTGTGCCTTATCTACTCCTCTTTATAATCGTGTCTCAGAGGAAGAATCATCTAAGGCAATATGGGATAGACTTCATGTTACCTTTCAAGGAACAAATCGTGTGAAAGAAACAAAGCTCAGTATTTTACTGAGTGACTATGAAGCATTTGAAATGAAGCCTGATGAATCTATTGCAGATATGATAGACAGGTTTCAAACTTTGGCAAGTGGACTTGCAAGACAAGGTGCACCTATTGCTGAACCAATGCAAGTCAGGAAGATACTACGTGGACTCACAGATGATTGGAATTACATCAAGCCATCGATTCAAGAATGCCAAACAATTAGACCACTCTCGGTGGATGAGCTAGTCGGCACTTTGCAATCCTATGAAACAGAACAAGCAAACAAAAAGGGAGAACATAAAGGTAAAAAATCTATTGCCTTAAAAAGTCAATTTAATCAATGTTTTTCTGACACAGATGATGAAGATGAGGATGATGAAGAATTAGCCCTCATGGTCAAGAAATTTAGGAAGATGGCTCGGAAAGGCAGAAACATCAAAGGAAAGAAACCTTGGAAGAAGAGTGAGGTAAAAATATCAAGCAACGACTCACAAGATAGCAAAGACGTGATTTGCTTCCACTGTAAGAAAGCAGGACATATCAAACCGAACTGCCCAATTTTGAAGAAGGACAAACTCAAGTATGAAAAGTACAAGAAGTCTCTAAAGGCAGAAACTTTGAGTGATTCTGATGAAAGCGAGAATGATTATGCAAATATCTGTCTCATGGCCGAATCAGACTCAAGTTCAGATTCAGAAACTGAGATATGTTCATCTGAACTCCTTGATGAAGTTGTTGAATATATTGATGAATTATGTAGAAACTACAAAGAAGCTCTTGAGAAGGTTTCTTGTTTGAAAAAGGAAAATACTTCTTTAAAACAACAGAATTTGTCCCAAGAAGAAAAAATTAGTTTTCTACAACAAGAGTTTCACCAGATGAAAGAAAATTATGATTTAGTTTCAAAAGAAAATGCTTCCTTGAAAGAAAAAATTTCTACTACATCAAAAAGGTTTTCACAAAGCTCAGTAACTCTAAATAGCATTATCTCAAAACAAATACCCTTCAATGATCGATCTGGGTTAGGTTTTAAAAAGGAAAGTAGCCAAAGAAATATCTTTAAAACTGAATTTCGAAAACCAACGTTTTCCAATTACAAGCATCATTTTCATAAGCATTTTACTAGATCCTACATTCGACAACCTTGTGTGAATTGTGGTGATCCTAGCCATACTAAGGATTACTGCAAGAAAATTTGGAGACCTATTAAAAGGTCAAAATATACTAACACAGAAGGACCCAAGAAAACATGGGTACCAAAGAAACAGTAAGTTGGTTATCTATTGCAGGTACCAAAGAGAAGGAAGAATAAGTGGTTTCTGGATAGTGGTTGTTCAAGTCACATGACTGGAAATCCATATGTATTTATATCCCTCTCAGATTGTGATGGAAGAAGCGTGTCGTTTGGAGGAAAGAACAAGGGAAAAGTGATCGGGAAAGGAAATGTAAAGATTGGAAATCTGACCGTTAAAGATGTCTCTCTAGTCAAAGGATTGAACTACAACTTGATTTCTGTAAGTCAACTCTGTGACTCTAGATATGATATTCGATTCCAAGATCTAAAATGCACAGGTATGAGCAAGGATAAGAAGCAATCCTTTACGGGACGAAGGCATGGGAACATTTATCTTTTAGATATTAATGCTGACTGTGAACTTGCTAAATGTCTTATTTCTGTTAAGGATGAATATGATCTTTGGCACAGAAAGTTAGGTCATATTAGTGTAAAACATATTTCAAAGTTTTCCAAGAAGGGACTTGTTCGAGGACTACCTCAAACTAAATTTGAGAAAAGTGGACTATGTCATGCATGCACACTGGGTAAGCAGGTAAGAAGTTCTTTTAAGTCCTTAAATCAAGTTTCCACTAAGCGTTGTCTGCAGCTACTACATATGGACATCTTCGGACCTAATAGAACTCTAAGCATTGGAGGTAAGAAATATGGCCTTGTCATAGTTGATGACTTCTCTAGATTTACATGGGTTTCATTTCTTACTCACAAAAACGAAGCTTTCATATCCTTCTCAAAACTCGCTAAAAGAATTCAAAATGAAAAAGGTTACACTATTTCCAGTTTGAGAACGGATCATGGGGGAGAGTTTGAGAATCAAAATTTCTCAGATTTTTGCACTAAGTTCGAAATTCAGCATAACTTCTCTGCACCTTATACTCCACAACAAAATGGGGTAGTAGAAATGAAAAAGAGATCGTTGTAAGAAATGGCCAGAACTCTTCTTATTGAAAGTAAAATTGCCTCTAACTTTTGGGCTGAGGCCGTTTCAACAGCTTGTTATATCTTAAATCAAATTTCCCTCATACCTTTTTCTGAGAAAACTCCCTATGAATTTTTCAAAGAAAGAAAGCCTGATATTGCATACTTTCATGTATTCGGTTGCAAATGCTTTATTCTAAAGAATGCTAATGATCGAGTTGGAAAGTTTGATGAAAGATCAGATGAAGGAATTTTCTTGGGATATTCAACAACAAGCAAAGCCTACAGAGTGTACAACAAGAACACTCGTATTGTTGAGGAATCTGTGAACATCAAGTTCGATGAAAGCAACCAGGATGATGAACCTGAATCCATTCAAATGCATACACTTCATCAAGTCACGAACTCACAAGCAGAATCAGATGTGAATACGAGTTCGGAGAATGCTCAGAAGGAAACTTCCTCAGCTGAAGAAAGACTAGAAGATGATCAAAATGAATCCACAATATCCTCAAATGATGGCCTTGACAAAAACTGGAAGCATAAGTCAAGTCATCCAAAGGAACTTATCATAGGCAGCATAAATGATGGCGTAAAAACAAGATCCAAGCTCAAGCAAGCAATGAGCAACATCGCCTTGGTATCTGAATTGGAGCCAAAAAGGATTGAAGATGCATTAGCAGATGAAAACTGGATAAATGCAATGCAGGAAGAGCTACATCAGTTCAAAGTCAACAATGTCTGGGAACTAGTCAGTCGTCCCAAAAATCATCCAGTAATTGGAACAAAATGGGTATTCAGAAACAAACTTGATGACAAAGGAAAAGTTGTGAGAAACAAAGCAAGACTTGTAGCAAAAGGATATTCTCAAGAAGAAGGAATAGACTATGATGAAACCTACGCACCGGTTGCCAGGTTAGAAGCCATTAGGCTACTTCTTGCTTATGCTTGTTACAATGACTTCAAACTTTTTCAGATGGATGTGAAAAGTGTCTTCCTAAACTGCTACATCAAAGAAGAGGTATATGTTGAACAACCTCCTGGCTTCGAAGAACCTAAAGAAAAGGATCTGGTATATGTCTTAAAAAAGGCTCTCTATGGATTAAAACAAGCACCCCGTGCCTAGTATGAAAGGTTAAGTAACTTTTTATCTCTACACAACTTCACTAAAGGTAATGTAGACACCACTCTTTTTATTCAAAGAAAAGGTAAAGACATCCTTTTAGTTCAAATTTATGTTGATGATATTATATTCGGCTCTTCTAATGAACTTCTCTGCAAGAAATTCTCTAAAACAATGCAGGATGAATTTGAGATGAGTATGATGGGAGAATTACGGTTCTTTCTTGGTCTTCAAATTCATCAATCTCAGAAAGGAACCTTCATATTTCAAAAGAAGTATGCATTGGAAATAGTGAAGAAGTTTGGTCTAGAGAATGGCAAAAAGACAGAAACTCCTATGTCTCACTCTTCTAAATTAGATAAGGATGAAGATGGAAAAGAAGTCGATCCCAAACTATAGCGGAGTATGATTGGATCATTACTTTATCTCACAGCCTCAAGACCCGACATACTATATAGTGTCTGCTTATGTGCAAGATTTTAGTCAAGTCCAAGAGAATCACACCTATCAGCAGTCAAGAGAATAATCAAATACATAGGGACTTATCCCAACTATGGTTTGTGGTATTCTAAATCTTCTGATTTTATACTAAAGGGATATTCAGATGCAGATCTTGCAGGATGCAAAATTGATAGAAAAAGTACATCTGGAACCTGTCAGCTCATGGGAAACATGCTTGTCTCATGGTACTCAAAGAAGCAAAATACAGTGGCACTCAGTACAGCTGAAGCAGAATACGTATCTCTTGGAAATTGCTGCACTCAAATACTTTGGCTAAAACAGCAGCTCAAAGACTATGGTGTTGAAGAATCAACTGTGGAAATCCTATGTGACAACACAAGTGCCATAAATCTCACAAAGATCCTGTACTTCACTCAAGAACAAAGCATATTGAGATCAAGCATCACTTCATACATGATCATGTTCAAAACCGTGCTGTTAACATTCAATACATTGACACGAAAAATCAACTTGCAGATATTTTTACTAAACCACTTGATAAACAGAGTTCTAATTTTATCAGAAATGAATTACCTATTATTAACCTTCCTTCTTAAGTATACCTTAGAACAGGGTACGTCAAAAGAAGCTTCAGAAGGAGCATCAGAAGGAGGTCAGAAGGAACTTCAGAAGGAGCGTCAGAAGGAGCGTCAGAAGGAGCATCAGAAGGAGCTTCAGAAGGAGCGTCAGAAGGAGCGTCAGAAGGAGAGTCAGAAGGAGAGTCAGAAGGAGAGTCAGTAGAAGCATTAGAAGAAGCATCAGAAGGGACGTCAAAAAGGCGCGTAAGAAAAAATTCACACTTTCCTTTAAATCAAAAGGTCAATTATCTCTAAAAGCTATCTTTTAGGTAAGTTCCTCATATGAATAGATATCTCTCAATATCTGACTGACCGTGAATATTTTTTTAAAGAATTCCTTTAAATAAAAATTCTCTTTTGTGTTTCCAAAAATAACCGCATCTTTTATAAAAACGCTGAACCGTCACCTCTGTTCTCTCACTTTCAAAATTCTCTCAAATGAAAACCCTAAAACCGTGTTGAAAATCTCTCGCTCTCGATTTCCTCCTCAAAGAAACACTCTTTCACTCAAAGTTTCAAACTTTCTACGCATCAATGGCTCCAAAATCAGCCTCTGACTCGAAGAAGACGTCTCAGTCGAAGAGGAAGTTCTCCGCCTCAACTGCAAGCGGCGCGGAACTCACAGAAACCCAAATCAACGAACAGCGAGAAGCACACCGCCTGACAAAAGGTCTATCTCTGTCTGCCTTTGAAATAAAAGAATCTATGGCTCATTCTATTAAGCCAATGTATGATAGAATTAAGGCCGCAGGAGATTTTGGCAACGAACTTAGAAAACTGCTGAACACTCATCATTTTGATAGTGAGGGCGAACTTTTGGAGTTTCTTAGTCTGCCTGGAAAAATCGTTGAACCACTTGTTGTAGAAAAACCTACATCTGTCTCTAGAAAAGGAAAGGAGAAAGTAGCAGAAACAAGTTCGAAACAAAGACGATCCCCAATTAGACCTGGCGGTACGAAGGCAAAGGTGGAAGATGATGATGATATTCTGTTCAATGACTTTGTGAAAAATATAGGCTTTAATTTGGATAAAAGCTTTCCTGATCCATTGTTCCAGAATCAGGCTCACAAAGAAAGGTTTGAAGCAATGAAACAGAGAGGTATTATACCTCAAAGGGTATTTGAGTTAAAGTACTTTGACAGCAATGGCATCTATCTGAGGAAGCATCTAGAAAAGATGAAGATAGATCAGTTTATAACTAGGAGAGGCTACACTTTTCCTGAGTTGGTAGCTTACTTCTATTCAAATCTTCAGTTTGTCAACTTCAACTCTCTGGCTTTCACAGTCAAAAGAAAGCAGTATTTTCTGACTGTTGATGAATTGACTTTAATCATGGGAACCAGAAAGGGAGATTTCAAACCCTTAGATGTCACTGCAAGTGAAGCTTTCTGCTTCCTGACTGGCAAATTGAGTTTCTCAAGGGAATCAAAGTCACATCTTGCATACACGGACTTTCCCTTGAAACATATCATGATGCACAAGGTGATCATCGAATGTCTCAGACCCAAGGCAGCATCAAAGACAGATATATCAAAATACGAGGCAAAGCTGTTATGGGGAATCTTGACAGAACAGAGAATTTCTTTTGCTCATACTGTACTATTGCATATGTACAGATCAGCTCTAAAACCAAAGGGTCAACTTCCTTATGCAGCATTGATCTTCAAAATATTCAATCATTTCAAGATTGATGGCCCAGGTGCCTTTGTCGAGCACGAAATTCCTCTAATGACTGCTGGAGAGACTATGGTAACAAAGATGGGGTACAAGATGACTCCTGCTGGATGGAGAACAAAGAACAATGAACCAGTCATTGTGGACTTCGAGGAAGAGTCAAGGCAGAAATCTCCAAAGAAGAGAAAAGTCATGGCTGTTAAGGGGCAACAAACAGAAAGTCCTGCTGATAAGGACTCAGACGCAAGTAAGGAAGAAACAGGGGAATATGATTCTGAAGCTACTCAATCTCGCGGTGAATCAGATGAAGATGGTGAGTCTGAAAATCGTAGTGCTGAGGGAGATGAGGAAGAAGGAGATGAAACAGGAATACAACCACAAGAAAAAGTTGTATATCCCTGTAATCTGACTGAGGAAGAATTCCTCACAATGTGGGATGAGGAGCAAGCTGCACAATTTGAAGATGACACAGAGTATGACATCCAAATTGTCAACTGTGATCATGAGGAATTGCTAGCACAAGTTCTAGCAACATTGGCGTCAAAAGAACAGGAGGAAGAACAAGATGACATTGGAGCTTACTCTGTCTCTTCCACCAGGGCTACAATTCCCAAAGATGCTGCAAGTCTAGCTTCAACAATTGCCCGAGAAGATCAATTGTCCAGTGCACAGTCCATTCCAATGGATATTGATGAGGAAATAGTCTCCGTGCCAAGCTCAAAGGAAAAAGGGAAAAGAGCTATAATTCAGGGGGAGAAAGAACCCGTGCCTATTACATCAGATGCATTTCTCACTGAAATCCAAGCCTCTCAAGCTTTCACCAAGGCACAAATTGAGGGGGAGACTCACGAATCTGCACCTTCACAACCACAAGTGGAACTTCAGGTGCTGTTTGAAAATCTCCAAAACACTCTTCTTCAGACAATGGCTGCCATGGAAACAAAATTTGGTCAGCAAATGCAGGCTTTGGAACAGAAAACAGATAGGAAGCTGCAGGGTTTGACTAGTCAGGTGGCTAAGCTGGAAAAGTCCATTGATCTCTATGGGAGAATGTTTTGTGATGAGATAGCTAACCTGCCTATATACACACTGGTCAGAACGGACAGAACAGCCTCAAACCTGCCCTCTTCTCAAGCTGTACGAGACCCTGCTCAGATGATCGGAAAAAAGCTTTGCAGGACCATCCCGAGGGGAGGCTGATATTGAGCCTGAAGATCACCCTCTTCTTAAAAACTCACCTCCTTTTTTTTTCTTTTTTTTTTCTAGAACGCGTCATTATTTCAATCTTTTTCTGATGTTGACAAAAAGGGGGAGAAGTTGAAATTACTTTTATACAGTCTCAATGCAGTCTCAATCTCAATAGATTATCTCTAATTATGGTTCAATTTAGAGGAAAGGAGGAGAAGATCTAACCTACCGTTTTGCAGGACAATCTTCTAAGAAGTTTAGTTTCATGCAGGATTATTGCAGGATAATCTCACTCTGATCATGCTCTCCTATGAGAACACTTTCATTACAGGATCTCTAATGATGATTACCTATAGGAGCAAATGTGATGGCTACTCATTTTTTTTTTATATATTATCACTGGTTAAATTCACTTTTAAATTTGCAACTGGAGAAGTTTTGTCACCATCAAAAAGGGGGAGATTGTTGTGGAAATTCTCCTTTATTTTGATTTTGACAAAACCTTCAAAAGATATTGTTTAATGAAATGTGATGCCGGAAGAATGTGTAAGCAGAAGGTCGAGTGATTCCAATTCTGTCGCGCTTACGAAGGGTCAGATGGAAGTGCTGCTGACGAAGGGTCAGATTGAAGTGCTTCTGACGAAGGGTCAGATGGAAGTGCTTCTGACCGAGGGTCAGATGGAAGTGCTCCTGACGATCCAAACAATGACGGATGGATCACATCAAATCTCCGTATTACCATTCCGTGCCAATTGATCAAATCTCTCTTAGACGAAATTGAAGAAAGATCAGTTTCTGCATTCTACAAATCACGAAGACCCACGTATGGCAGGTTTCCGATCAAGGCAAGTGATATTCAATTATCCTGATATTCCCTCTAATCAATTAAGGGACTCTCTATAATGGGATATCATCTTCTAAGGAATATATCCTCGAGAATCAACTCAAACTTATCACACTTATGGAAGCTGGAGATTTAGTTGTATGAGCGACTAAATCAGAAGGGTTCAATGTCTTACCCAACGGTCTACATATCTTCTGAAGATACAGTCTCGTTCAATCACGATTGATGACGTCCAATCAAAGATTGAAGAGCGATCCCTTGGCTGGATTCCAACGGCTAGTTCGGAGGCAGGGGAGTATAAAAGAAGAATAATGTTTGACTAGAAAAGGAAGAGACGTGCGAACAACAATCCAAAGTGCAAGCATAATTTGAGTTTCATCTAAAGAGAGTATTCTGTGTATTCAAAATCCTTCACTGTGAAAATCTGTGTGAGATGGAAACAAAACACTTGAGTGATTGTAATCCTCTTGATCTTCATAGTGAAATCCAGCCAATCGGTTGTCATCGTGGGAGAGTGGACGTAGGCTTGATCTAAGCCGAACCACTATAAATACTGTGTGCAATATCTTCTTCTCTAAACTCTTACCTTTGTGTTTAGATTTTCTGCACACTGCTATACTGCTTTTGTTCCTAATCGTACACTGAACTTTATTCATTCCGCAAGAAATTTCAATTAAGTTCAGAATCTCCTATTCACCCCCCTCTAGGAGATATTGCTAGCTACAACAATCCAAACCTGTTCAAACCCTCTTTGGAAAAACTCTGACTTCTTTGTCAAACTCCCATTCAAGAAAAGTGAAGATGTTAATCCCACAAAAGCCAGTCATTCTGGTATGAATCCTGAACTTCTTGCTTTGGCCCAAAAGGAATGTGTTGAGCTACTCTCACAAGGTCTCATTGAACCCTCTGATTCACAATGGGCTTGTGAAGCCTTCTATGTGAACAAACGAGCCGAACAGAACCGTGGTAAGCTCAGATTGGTAATCAATTACCAGCCCTTGAACAAATTTCTTCAATATGACAAATTTTCTTTGCCTCACAAAAACTCTTTGTTTGGTAGCCTAGCCCAGGCAAAAATCTATTCAAAGTTCGACCTGAAAGCAGGTTTTTGGCAAATTGGCATTCATCCTGATGACCGTCCTAAAACTGGTTTTTACATTCCAAACCAGCACTTTCAATGGACAGTTGTCCCCTTTGGTCTTAAAACGGCTCCATCCATTTTTCAGAAAGCCATGTGTAGAATTTTCCAGCCCATTCTCTCACATGCCCAAATTTACATTGATGATATTCTCATCTACAGTCTTGATGAGGAATCTCATTGTAAATTACTCTCCCAGTTCGTTGAAATTGTTCAGAAACATGGAATCATGCTTTCCCAAAAGAAAATGATCCTTGCTCAAAAAGAAATTGAGTTCCTTGGTATGCATTTGAAAGAAGGGACTTACTGCCCAAGTCCTCACATTGCAGAAGAACTCCAAAAATTTTCCCCTGAGAATTTGATAGTTAGCCAAATCCAGGCTTTCCTTGGAATTGTCAATTATCTCCGAGACTTTGTGCCAAAAATCTCTAAAGCACTCTATCCTCTTTAGAGGATGTTGAAGAAAGATGCTCCCCCATGGGGACCGAAGCAGACACAGGCTATAGCTCATCTCAAAGAAATTCTGCAGCATCTCCCCCCTTTGCAAATTCCTTCCACTGGTCAAAGAATTTTGCAAACAGATGCTAGTGATAAGTATTGGGCAGCCATTCTCCTTGAAGAAATCAAAGGTAAGCGCTTCATTTGTGCTTACAAAAGTGGACGATTCACTTCCGCAGAGATGCATCATCCTTCCACTTTTAAGGAGATTCTCGCAGTCAAATATGACATCAAGAAGTTTGAATACCACCTTATTGGGCATCACTTTTTGGTTGAAATGAATATGTCTTCATTTCCCCAAATGCTCAATTTCAAGCAGAAACAGATTCCCCATCCGCAATTGTTAAGGTGGGCCGAATGGTTCTCGAAATATTCTTTTGATGCTAAACACATAGCAGGCAAAAAGAATGTCCTTGCAGATTTCCTGTCCAGACCTAAGCAGCCAGTTGAATCCATCAACATGTATGTCCGTAAAAGTCCATTGGATGCAAGAAGATTTCGTACCACACCAATACGAGATACACCATGGAATACTCTCACTTATCCTCCAGAAATCCCGGGACAAGTTGCAGAAAATAACTTCTATGAGAATTTGAAGTATCACATGAATGAGTACCAAAACCGCATATTCAGGACTTATGGTGGATTAATGTTAGGACCACATGGTCTTAATCCTGACTATCCATTTATCCATGTTTTGCGGTGGTTTCCTGAGCAAGATTTTCCTGAAGACCTCAAATGGTTCTTTTGGTATTTTCTCAACATATATGCTGTTGCCATTGAATTTCCCACAGACAAGATTGTCCGAATCCTGTCCAGAGCACTCATGGGAGATTTCTCAAACCAAAAGGCTTTGACAAAAATGCTCACTTGGTTCCAGCCTTTAGCAGCATGGAAACAACACTTCATTTTCCAGCGAAATTGTGGAATAGCTGACTTAGAAAGACACACCACTGTTATTTTCCACAGGCCTTGGGTTTTCTTCAGCCCAACCGGAGATATCCGAGAAAAAGCTTTGTATTATGGCACCACTACATTCAAGCCCAATCTCCATCGACAAGTTTTTCGATTTCACACAACACTTCCCAAGTCCATCACACTGATGCAGTATGAGTATAGAGAACTCCAGCGAGTCCTATGTCAAGAAAATCAAGAAATCCCTCCTGAAATTTGGCCATATCATCACATGAACCACTCATGGGATAGACCTAAAATGCACCGCCAGGTACTTCAAGCCCTTGAAGAATATAGAAGCAACCAGCCAAGTTCTTCTATGGACACTGACACTCCTGACACTCAAGACCCTTGGGGAGGACATTTGTCACAAAACCCATACTCTACACCAGACATTGCATCCAGCACCCAGGACCAGCCATCCAGCTCGTGCACGTGGCCTCAGCTCCAACTATGGCCCCAGCCTCAGATGCCATCCAGCTCTCATCGAGGCGCTCGACAAGATCCACCAGACCCAGTCACCATGGAAGATATTTTGTCAGGCGAAAGACACGCGGCAGAGCAAGAAGATGGTCCCTCACTCACTGAAGACACTGACATTGGACTGTCCCAGCTCGAAGAACAGTGGTATTGGAATAAATTCAAAAAGGACAAAGATGGCCCCGATAGTTTTGACTCTGACGACACCAATTATCATCCAGACCCAGACCGCCGACGGCTTTGAACTACTCAGACTGACTTCGTGTGTGTAATAAAAGTCTTAGATGACTTTGTTTCGTCTGTTTAAGTCATCGTTTGGAAGACGATATGTCAGAATGTTGTAAAATCATGTAAGTTGTTATCTAAAGTCTTTACTAGGTGTCTAAGAAGTCTTTGATAGAAGCCAAGGAGTCATCACGTGTGTCAGAATAAGTCGCTGCAGCAGCAGAAGAAATTTACGAAAATTACTGTTCACGGTACTATAGCAAAATTACTGTAGCAAAACACTGCAGCAGTTTCTATTTGGCACTGTAGCAGTACTGTTCACCCGAAGACTTTTTTAGTTTTTCGTCGTGAATTCGTCTGTCATGCTGTCAGAAGTCTCTTGGTATGTAATTTGCCTATAAAAGGCCCCCGAAGGCATTGTAAACTGGGAGAACCCACCTTATGTGAAATATCAGTATGCTTTCTAAAGTCATGAGTTTCTAAAGTTTCCTTTCTTCTTCTTTCCCATAAGCATGGTCTTTCGCATATCTGAATCCTCTTGTTGACTCAGTAGTACGATTGGTTTGGTTTAGTATGCTCTTCAACTTGCCACTATGTGGAACATGTTGAAACAGAAATATCTGGCACCTTAAAGGTTGAGCTTCAAGAATGGGCTTGAGTGAGCAAACAGGCAGTCCCCTTTTAAGGCCAGGAGCGCCGTGTTTGTAGGGATAGCATACCTGCTCATCTCGCCCAGGCTTGTCTCCGCTTCCTTTACTGGTATCAGAGCTCCAAGGCCGCGATGTATTTCTCATGGGGCACTCACGCCAACCCACTCACAAGTTTACAAAAGGTAAATCTCAATTTTCAAAATCAATGCCCGCGTAATAACGTTTCAGGCTGTTATAACATGCTTGGTAAGACCTGCGTTAGAATGCCTCAGGTCAACACATACTTATTGCCATGACCCGCGTAATAACGCATCAGGTCGTGTTTCTCAATCGCCCGCGTAATAACGCATCAGGCTAGGATACTACTCACGTAATAACGCCTCAAGTTAGTCATCCTTACTTGGCCAAGTGTAATATCTGGCGTAATAACGCATCAAGATAATCCAAACCCCGCATCTTAACGCATCATGGTATAATTTGCCTTTCATAGACCAGCGTCAATACGCTTCAGGTCGAATCCGGCGTAATAACGCCTCAGGATTTACTCAAGCCCCGTGTTTAACGCATCAAGGCATCACATGAATGTGTACTCATGAATCAATCAACCATTGGCTAAACAAAATAAAGGGGCACATATCATAACTCAGTCATTTCTCATCACTTCAATCAATTAAGGCTAAATGCCATAAATCATGCTCCTCATCAATCAAGCAATTCAAGCCAACCAATCCATCCAGTAGTGTCCTAACGTTCGAGTAAAGGTTTAAGGGACACTTATCTCATCAAGCAAGCCAGCAAATTCAATCCAAACAACCCGCCTAGGTCAGTAAGCTCACGGCCTAATAAGGCTCTCACGGCGTGCCAAGGAAAATCACATCGAAACTCGATTATTTCTCAATTCCACCACACCAATACTTCAATAACACCGACAATACTTTATTCTCATGTCATCACAGTGTTAAATCAATGCCCCTAAGCATGCCAATGGCAATTCTATCATGGCAAATCCTCACGAATATCCTCCCGCCAAAACTGCCCTCTTTCTTAGCCCCACGACCAGCCTCAATCTCACTAAAAATGTAATTTTTCTACTGACTTTTTGAGAAAAAAATTACATGACCTTAAACTTCAAGATCTTACGGACACGTGGGAGAAAACGGAGCTCAATTCGGATACAGGACGACTTAGAACGACTAATTTCAAAATCGGTGCGCGATATATGCAAGTTGGTCGGCACCTCACATTCTCATCCCAAACAGCCCTTAAACACTTTCAATCTCTATTCCACCATGTAAACACCCTACCAACATATAAACTAACATCTTAGGGTGTCTTAACAATGAATTTAAACCATGGCGACACCTTCACGAACCCTTAAGAGGTTCGGTTTCCACAATCCCGAAACAGGGCAGAATTCGTTTCTGCCCTCTACCTCCTTAATCAGTCCATAATTCAACTCTAAACCTTGATTTACCACAAAATTAACTTGCTAAGACCTAGATTTACATGTCTAGGACATCCCCTAATGATTTAGAAGCAAAATAACACCCCTAGGATGTCCAAATGGTTCGGCTCCCTCAAGATGTCCATCGATCAAATTTTTTTCTCAATTCTGTCCACTCAAACACAGCCATGAAACACCCCTAAATCTCAATTTAAAAATTCATTTCTGCTCATTCACATGTATTACTATATGTTATAAAGTTACCCTCGAAAATTTGAGATCATTTCAATTTTCTATGAGCTAGAATCACCACCTTTCCTCAGCTAGCTCAGAATCTGTCCATTTTTCTTCCAAAATTTTTCATAAATTAACCAGACCTCCAAATGACACAAAAACAATTGAAACTTGTAGAGGACAGGTTAAACTAACTTGTGGTAGTCGACGTAAGGCTGAACGGTCGTCGTCGGAGGTGATCGTGGAGGACGACGGCGGCGGATAGAGCTTGTCGGGCAGAGCCGTTTTCTGTTCTTAGTGAGAATGCACAAAATGAAGAGCAAGAAGGGCTAGTCCACGAAATTCTGGGGAAGTAGCAGCTGAAGATGAAGTCCATTCAACCTTGGTTAATGTTCTAGAAGATTAAGCTTAGTGGAAATTTAATGACCATCACCCAAGTAATGACACTTGTCCTTAAACTCATAATATCTAAGCTTCCATTAACTAAAATGCCCCCCTCAAATTCGGCAGCCATGGGGAAGAAGGAAATGTGCCAAATGACTAAAATGACATTCTCAAACCATTAAGGCAAGGTTAACTCTCCAAGGGCAAAATGGTCTTTTCACACATTTCGTCCGAATTTCAGTTTTTCGATATTTTTTATCCTCGATAAAATGGCGTCCAATCCATACCAAATGTAGTAATCCCTCATTTTCATTTTCAAATTCCGAGATCCTAATTCGTGGTCGAATCTTCCGTTGATCGAAACCCCAATCTATCTCGAACTAACGGACGGCTTTTGCGGACATCACGCTTATCGACTTTGTGATTCTCATCACACTTAGGGTAACTCAAACTACGGCAACGTTGGTTGTCATGTAATCGCAAGGGTTTATCGATAGCCCCGACGGCAACGATCGTCACAAATCGATTTAGAAAAATTTCGCTAATCATACTTTGGCTAAGCGACATCACCCGCGTCCCAATCGTATAACGCTAGCAATGTGTTCCTTAATCATTCTTAGATCGATCTCTGCCAGCCCAAGATATTCCATCGACAATCTTTATGGTCAAAGTGTCATTTCTCATTCAAATTCCCCAGGTCTACATGTCCGACTCTGCATCAGTCCTTCCCTTTTGGTCGGATAACTCAAGAGTGGCCAACTCCGAGTGAGTTATAATCTGGAATACACCCATCGATATCCTTCCATTCAATAGCCTCAAGAGGGTTGGAATTTAGAATGTCACAATTCTTCCCTCTTTAAAGAAATTTCGTCATGGAAATTTGCCACTTTCCAATTATCCAAACTCTCGAGGTATTGACGCATCATCGCATTCTCACTCTCCATAGTAGTTTCTCCTATTACTTGACATTCTCCTTTGACATTTACAACATTGGTCGGTGGTATACCTCCTAGCATACGGACCTTTTTTTCGATTCGTCCAATGGATCGGAAATAATATGTACGTCATACTGTAATCTCGCTTTTCAAATTCCTTGTCGGAAGGCTTTTTCCATAATGCCGCAGTAGATTTAAGATTGTTTTCTATCACGATCATTACCCAACCGTCATGAAATCGCACTCCTTGAGTGCCTCAATCAATTGGCATAATCATCCAATTCAAACGTCATGTTGCTCCATCGGGAACGCACAAGTTCCATTAACTTACCCTTGATTGTCCAAATCGAACCCTAGCCGTCTCGACTTCTCAGGCAACTCATGATTGAGTCCTTAATAGCTTTTCCTCGTTTACATTCGAGATCCTCAATGACCAATTTAATCCACGAACTCGCAATGGTTATGTTTTCCCTTCAATACCTTTAAAGCAGTCAATATTTCCAACTTTTGTAGTTCCCACAGTTGCAAGGTCTTTCCTTACACGAGCAACGCTCCCGTATCCGTAAGTAATTTCATCCATCGGTGTTGCTTCTCATCAATTCCTCTCGGGTAACTACTACTCGGTATCTTTTGGAGTAGATATAAACTTGACATCTTCTTCCACCCAAACAATGTTTCCCAAACACTATCACGAGGACATTCGCAAACCAATTCCAATCATACTCTAAGCATTCCAACTCATATAGCCTTATCATTACGATATATATATATATATATAATGCCCACTTTCGATTGCCTCATTATGCCTCAAGTTTCGTCATTAACAGCATGGCCATCAACTTGACTCAAGTCCTCGAAATTCTTTTCACGTTCATTCATCCATTTGTGTTACATCTCGTCCTTAGTACATTTTACCAATGGAATAGCTCTTGTGGGGAATCTTTCCACGTTCTGTCTATTGCAATTCATCAATCCCAGGAACTTTCAACTTCCAGCAACTCACATCGACTCTAGTCGATTCATCACTCATTCCAATCCTCCAAGGCTCCATAGAGATTTCATGACTGAGCAATCTTACCTCATCAGATCCATAGCCCATGCTCTTCACATTCAGCATATAACAAGCATCTCCTTAAAGTTCATAGAATACTCTCAAAATAGTTCATGTTTCTCATGACTTCTTAAATAAGCCCAATCATCGTCTCTGTAGGCAGTAACAACCAATTTAATCATTCCTTGGACACCCAATCAGACTGTTATCCACTTCATTACTACCAAGTGTCGAATCATTCCACCTGTCCATTGTACCATTCACTTGAGAGCTCATATCTTGGCTCTCTGCTCTCAAGGGTCTCCACTTGGACCATACACAACAGCTTGTTCATTTTTGTCGCTCTTCCCTCAAGAAGCATTAGTTCCTTAGCCTATGGGTTCCACAACCAGCTAATGCGACCATACCTCAATTTCATCCATACAACCGAACGTCAACACTATCCCGAAATTCAACGATGTCCTCATGACAGTTTCTCGGACATCACTTCCAATAATCATTCAAGTTCTGCATCTTCTTTCTCAGTCCAGACGCTTAATATTAATACTAAGACGATTCGTTTTCTCTTCCTTTCACACTGGGGTCTCTTACCATATGAATGAAACTATTCACTTTGATGGCATTCCTTTACTTCGAATCCACCATGTCCTTCCCATTCCTTAGAGTGTCAATCTTGAAGTCTGCACCAACGGCAGTACCTCCACTCCAGTATTCAAATTTCACCATGTTTGGCACTTTTCTTCTAGTGACTCAGTCACCTTAAGTGACAAAATTTCAAGGAGTCGAGGTTCTTCCTCGGTCTCCACAAATTCCCATATCGAATACTCAATTCGACTACCTTGAGTCACCTCGTAATTACACTCTAAGCGCTCTTTTTCGCTTACGCAACCATTTACTATAATTACAAACAGCCAAGACTATCAAGTCCATTCACTTTCCCTTCCCTCAACGACCATCTCATGGTTCAGTCGCCTTTTAAGAATGACACCCTATTCGTTAGGGGTGATAACTCGATATGTCATTTCGTGGGATTCCGATTCAACTTCAATCAATCTCATTTCAATCACAATGTCTGATAACTCATATAACTCTTTCCTTAATTTTTACACAACGGAAGAAACGAAATGTCAATCTCTCATTCCAAGCCTTATGCTACGGTAATAACCATTTCTCACAGGTACGTTCCATGTTCCATAATGAACATCTTTTCTTCGTAATCCATGAGCAAGAGTTCTCTTATTCACGTGTCTTCCGATCATTCTCTTCTTTTACTGAGTCTCATTACCATTCCTCAAAATCAGGAATAACAACTAGCCATAAAAGCTTTCAAATTCCAATCCACCCGGAGACCTCACGTCTCACTCAAAGGGTCATTAACCACCCTTGGCTCCCTTATACAACCTTGAGAACTCGTCTCACATTGGTTGATCATCCTCTGATCCTGACAAAATTATCAGGATTAAAACTACCTTTGCTCTCAAGCAATCCCAGGAAAATATTTTCCATCGAACAACTCAATAGAGGTAGTCCAGGCAGATATCATGCCCTCAAGAGAAACTCTTTCTTTGGTGACATTTCATCAATTTACGACAGCCTCCTAAGGCTAGTAACTGCCGGGGTCACTTTCTTTCTACAGTGTACCCAAAACCGCTAAGGTTTTCTGGCGAAACTCTCAATCCGAGGGGAAGCAATTTCAAATCCATTTTTTCCATCGAACTCAGTCAATCTCAACTTTATACATAGCTTTACAAGCTTTTCAAAACTCCTGTGGTTCTTATCCACGTTTTCACTTTGGAAATGAGTAGTCTCAGGGTTACCTTTCTCGTGACTTCCATCACTTAACTCGTCAGCACTAGTCGTCTCAACGACTTGGGTAACAATGGCAGCTCCTTCACGAGCTTGCCTACCTACCAAATTTCCTCATTTCTACTTAAGTTCTCACGACCCCTAATTACACTTTGGTCTCGCACGATTAACAAATTCGACTCATATTCTCTTTCGGTACTTATACTCCAATCGCTCATCTTTACTCAATTCTCATGATCCATCTTAGTTCTTGGATCTTCCATACCATGTATACTCGAGCCCAATGCTCTTCTACGACCATACTTTGGTCGTTTAATTTCATTAGGTTCTCATGTCACTTGAACCACTATGATTCCCTCTAGGAACCAAAGACTTAAGTCATCTACTCAAGTTTAGCAGTCTGAGACTGCTCATCTCATCATTCATCATTATCAATCTTCCAATGGTTTCCAACAACTCTCAACTAGTTATCCATTACCCCAGAATTCCAGATCCTCATCAGTCAATGACTATTCAACAGGCCAGCCTCAACAAGGCAATTTCTCAGATAACAGCCATTACTGGACAAGTCTCAACTAGGCCAACATCAAGCAACCACTTAAGGCATCACTTCCATGAGTCACACACTCATACATTACGCATAAAGCATCTACCACTCTGTCACAAACACGACATGATATCTCAATCTCAACAGGCATCAATTCAATGGAGTATATACTCCTCATGCTCTCTAATTTCTCAGTTAGACCTTGGCCATAGCCATCATAGGATGCTAACAGTAAAACATGTCAATCAGGCCCGTCACAAGCATCAATTTTCTATTTCAAACGGCATCCTCTGCCAAGCACGACGCTTTTAACCATGCCAATTAAAAGCGTCATTGAAAATGCCATGCCACTCTCGATCATTCCTTTTGAGATTCAATCTCGTGCCATACATCACTTAACCACAACCAGACTCAACCTGATACCTAGACTTTCTCTTTCAATTTATGGCCTGGGCCATACCTGCCTCCTTGATCTTAGAAGCCTGCTAGGAGCCGCTCCTTATCCGTACCTCTCTGTACCGGCAATCACTCCCCGCCCTCATCAGACCTGGTCGTTGCAAGTTGTCTCAAGTCATACATCTACGGAGGAAGCCCCATTCCACACGTCCCATAACATGCTTCCTTACGGTTTGTAGGTATCCCATCAACTCGTCCCATACCAAGAAATGGTTTATTAAGTCTGACAGCGATAAGCTCATGCATGTACCCTCATCAACTTTCATTTCATAGCCACAAACGCATGCACAACATGTTCGTTCTCACCACCTATCATACCACAATCGTTTCCACACCAAGCCTCAATTATAGAAAACATCTGGTTCCATCAATGACCGTCACATCTCACACATCAATTGCCTATATTTAACCATATACCTCAAGTCTAGTTGTTATTCAAGTCAAATCCATATGCGTTCGATCACAAATATTCCTCACTCACTCCCTTGTATACACCTCGTCTCATACCATCCAAGGCTGTCAATAGCAATCGATAACTAAACCATCAAGATACAGCACAATTCAAGCCTATATCCGCTAATGCCAATCGTCTATTTATAACTTATATTCCTCAAGTTTGGTCATTGATAAACTACAGTCACAATCATATGCTCCAATTGACCCTTCATTCATAAGCTATTCTCTAGTAACCTCAAATCCAAGCTTATGACTCCTCGATCTCTACTCACTTCCTTGTGAGCCTTATTCATAAAATCACTCAAGATCATCCATTAGATCAATACTAGGACCCTTAGAATACCTCACAAGTTCAAGCCTATAGTCATCAAGATTCAGCAATCCATGCTTACTTCTAAAGGTCTCACTACCTAATTGTCCCTAAGTCATCACTCCTTATCACTCCAAACCTCAATCACATTGGATCGAGCTAACCTTGCTCTGATACCACTTAAATGGGGATGCCACGCCTCGAACCCATTTGGTACGCGAACATCTCACCAAGGCCTTACTATTCATTAGGTGCTGCCCAAGATTCATTGGCCTTCAAACATCACTATCCATTGAAAGTATGGGAGCGAGAAAACAACTCTCCTTTCAATTCAAAACAAGACGACTTGGGACATGAATATGGTACATCAAGGTCACAATAATCAAATACCAAAAGTTCAATTCCTAGCCCACAAATCAAAAAGACAATCCCTAATATCACAAAATGTGAATCCATGTCCAGTCATTCCATCTTCGAATAATCGACCTCAACAAAGTTGTCGTCTCATCGCTTGGGACTTGAAAAAATGTTAATCCCCAACGGGGTGAGACATAAATCTCAGTAAGTAAACCCTAAACTTAGACCAGACCGCCAGTCCTCCCAGACTATGTCACAAAGTAGTACATCATTCAGATATCAAGAGTCTCAATTCATAAAGCACACATGACCATATGAGACTAAGCTCCTCGCACTAGCACAAGGCATACTCATATTTCAGAGGTATCACAATGATAACCCATTTTTCATCGCCAAGGGCTCCCAAACCGCGATGTATTTCTCATGGGGAACTCACGCCAACCCACTCACAAGTTTACAAAAGGTAAATCTCAATTCTCAAAATCTATGCCCGCGTAATAACGCTTCAGGCTATTATAACATGCTTGGCAAGACTCGCATTAGAACGCCTTAGGTCAACACATACTTATTGTCAGGACCTGCGTAATAACGCATCATGTCGTGTTTCTCAATCGCCCGCGTAATAACGCATCAAGCTAGGATACTACCCGCGTAATAACGCCTCAGGTTAGTCAACCTTACTTGGCCAAGTGTAATATCCCGCGTAATAACGCATCAGGATAATCCAAACCCCGCGTCATAACGCATTAGGGTATAATTTTCCTTTCATAGACCTGCGTCAATACGCTTCAGATCGAATCCTGCGTAATAACGCCTCAGGATTTACTCCAGCCCCGCGTTTAACGCATCAAGGCATCATATGAATGTGTACTCATGAATCAATGAACCACTGGCTAAACAAAATAAAGGGGCACATATCATAACTCAGCCATTTCTCATCACTTCTATAACACCAACAATACTTTATTCTCATGTCATCACAGTGTTAAATCAATGCCCCTAAGCATGCCAATGGCCGTTCTATCATGGCAAATCCTCGCGAATATCCTCTCACCAAAACTGCCCTTTTTCTTAGCCCCACGACCAGCCTCAATCTCACTAAAACTGTAATTTTTCTACTGACTTTTTGAGAAAAAAATTCCATGATCTTAAACTTCAAGATCTTACGGACGCGTGAGAGAAATGGAGCTCAATTCGGATACCGAACGACTCAGAACGACTAATTTCAAAATCGGTGCGCGATATGTGCAAGTTGGTCGGCACCTCACATTCTCATCCCAAACATCCCTTAACCACTTTCAATCTCTATTCCACCATGTACACACCCTACCAACATATCAACTAACATCCTAGGGTGCCTTAACAATGAATTTAAACCACGGCGACACCTCCACGAACCCTCAAGAGGTTCGGTTTCCACAATCCGAAACAGGGCAGAATTCGGTTCTGCCCTCTACCTCCTTAATCAGTCCATAATTCAACTGTAAACCTTGATTTACCACAAAATCAACTTGCTAAGACCTAGATTTACATGTCTAGGACATCTCCTAATGATTTAGAAGCAAAATAACACCCCTAGGATGTATAAATGGTTCGGCTCCCTCAAGATGTCCATCGGTCAGATTTTTGCTCAATTCTGTCCACTCAAACACAGCCATGAAACACCCCTAAATCTCAATTTAAAAATTTATTTCTGCTCATTCACATGTATTACTATATGTTATAAAGCTATCCTCGAAAATTTGAGGTCATTTGGATTTTCTATGAGCTAGAATCACCACATTTCCTCAGCTAGCTCAGAATCTGTCCACTTTTCTTCCAAAAATTTCCATAAATTAACCAGACATCCAAATGACACAAAACCAATTGAAACTTGTAGAGGACAGGTTAAACTAACCTGTGGTGATTGGCGTGAGGCTGAACGGTCACTGGAGGAGGCGTTCGTAGAGGACGACGGCGGCGGGAAGAGCTGGTCGGGCAGATCAGTTTTCTGTTCTTGGTGCGAATGCACAAAATGAAGAGGAAGAAGGGTTAGTCCACGAAATTCTGAGGGAGTAGCAGCTGAAGATGAAGTCCATTCAACCTTGGTCAATGTTCTAGAAGATTAAACTTAGTGGAAATTTAATGACCATTGTCGCGACCCGTCCGAAGCGGACGCGGCTAATGGATTACCGATCGCGGGCCTTCCCCCGCACAAGGGTGCAGATCGCGGGCTTTGGATCGGCGCGGGCCCTCCCAGGCCCATACCAAATCGCGGCGGGAGTATTTTTCAAAGGGATTCGACGATAACAGTCGATCGCTTTCGACCTTAGTGTGGTCGTGGTGGCATGTGCAACTTGTGCATGCATTTGGAGTCGCCACCCGGTCTTTCTTGGAGGGTAGACCGGAAACCTTATTGACCGATTGGGAGAGATCGATCAATTCTGCGGAACCAGAGATTTTGAGTTCGGGGACTTGGTTACGTTGATGTCATTACCAACGCCCTTTCGGTACCTAACGCGAGTGATTTTCCCTAACTAGGATTTCATGCAGGCGCAATTTTGGGTGAGGTAAGTCTGACTTTGCACATTAACCAGTTTAACATGCTCACGTAATCATAATAAATAAATAGATGCCAATCACATAAACATCTATCCTACGTGGTGATCATGGAATTATGATTTAATGGGTCTCGAGCCAATGAGACCACATTTAATCATTTTAATATTTTAATAACGGAGAGCCGCTCTTCGCTTCTTCTTGGTTTCTTGAACTCTTCAAGAATCGGGCCCCAAAGAGCTCGCCGACTTAAAAGGCTCCTCCACGTAATCCTCGTAGCATTTACATCAACAATTGACTATGCTAAAAATAAAGATTACATGAAAAATAAAAGGAGTACGCAGCCTCCATTTAATAATTACAACCCCAAATATATAAATAATCACCATACATTCATACATACATCAATCACATTGATTAGGGATTTTTCCATGATCACCACCCTTCCACGTAAGTAATAAATTCACAATTTAAAACTTAGGAAGGCACAATAAAAATTCTACGTTGAATCATATTCAGAATTTTTACGTAAAATAAGATAGCCATAAATTTTCGATTCAAAATTGATTTAGTCTCAATTTTTGCTACGTTGATTAATTTATCATATAAAATAATCAACCTCCATTAGCCATGTAAGACGAACAATTCGTTAATACATATTGGCCATAGTATTGCAAAAATTGCAAAAAATCAATTAAATGCACGAAAACACCTAAGGATCGGCTCTGATACCACTGTTGGGATCCACGTAACACGTAGCGGAAATAAATAACAACCCATACATGTATCTCCAGAGGCGTACTTCGTGCATTTCAATCGAAAAAAATCACAAAGCCTCAAAGGGAGTAAATAGATTACCTCTCGTAGCGTGCTTGAACGGAGGTGTCGGTTCGATGTTCTTCGATCTCAGCCTCCACAAGTGTTAGGCATCTAGTTCGGACGCACCACCAATTGACGAACGTGGAGACGACGAATAACTCCACAACAATTGTGCTAGCAATATGCGGAATCAATATTCCGAACTTAGTATATTTTGCTCACTCAAGATTATGAGAATATAGAGAGTGTTTGTGTTCTTCTCTCTAAGCTCTCAAAAATTTGCACACTCTACAAAATGTCTCTCTCCTCCCAACCTCAAAACTCTTGCCATCCTTTTATAGCCAAAAATACCTTCAAATAAATTGTATTTAAAAATAGCACTAACAATTATAAATTCTATCTAAAAATAGCACTCACAAATAAATGACATTTAAAAATAGCACTAACAATAGCACTCACAATTTATAATACAAAAATGCTATTTAAAAATAGCACTAACAATAGCACTCACAGTTTATAATACAAAAATGCTATTTAAAAATAGCACTAACAATTATAAATTCTATCTAATAATAGCACTCACAAATAAATGACATTTAAAAATAGCACTAACAATAGCACTCACAATTTATAATACAAAAATGCTATTTAAAAATAGCACTAACAATAGCACTCACAATTTATAATACAAAAATGCTATTTAAAAATAGCACTAACAATTATAAATTCTATCTAATAATAGCACTCACAATTTATGATAAATAAATGTCATTTAAAAATAGCACTAACAATAGCACTCACAATTTATGATAAATAAATGTCATTTAAAAATAGCACTAACAATAGCAGTCACAATTTATAATACAAAAATGCTATTTAAAAATAACACTAACAATAGCACTCACAATACAAAAATGCTAAAAAAAAGCACTAACAAAGGTGTTAAAAATAATAACCATTATTGTTATTACAAGAGTTAAAGAGGTTACCAAACAGTACAAATATGCATAACATATGAATACGTATGACGTATAAATACGTAGAGCATACGTATACATCCGTGAAACCGGGGACTAATTGAAAGAAAAATATGCAATTAAGCCCTTTTGGTAAAAATTGATTAAATTGGAGGGCAAATTGACCTAATTGCACTTTAAGACTTTAGAATCCAATGTCATAGCTTATAAAAAGTGAGAATTGAAAACTAAAAGACTCGAAAATGATTTTTTTTAGGCTCGGTTCGGGTTTATGTTTGTGAAGGAACATAGTGACCCGAGCCGAATATTTTAGATTTAAAGTGACACACTTGAAGAGGAAATTAAAAAAAAATTATCGAATATTTTTGGGTATTTTTTTGACCACGAATGGTATTTTTTTGATTTTTTGGGTATTTTTATAATTAAATAAACTCGAAAAATATTAAAAATACCGAAAAATATTTTTTGTTCAAAATTGGTTCCTAAGGTTAAACCAAAGCTTCCAAAGTTGATTTTGTGATTTTATGACCTTTTTTGATATTTTTAATTAATTTTAAAGAATAAAAATCACAATAATAAATGGTCAAAAATCAGGTGTCAACAGCTGCCCCTCTTTGAGAGGAATCTCGTTAGAGGTTTCTCTCAAAGATAAGGTGGCACCTGATTTCTAACCGACTCAACTGGGAAAATGAGAGAAGAAATGCTACGACATTGGATCGCTTAAGGCCCTTTGATGAAAGCTCAAATTAATCCCCGGTTTGCTTTAACAATTTGAACATGGGCCGGAGTGAGAGAGGCTTACCTGAAGCTCACCTGTCAGATGCTGCCGGTTGCGACAACTTTCAAGCAGATACCTAGGACTCGTCATTCAGAATATCCTAGGGAGATTAAGCTCTGACCTGTATGGTAGGTCATACCATTATGGGATTCCTAACTGGTAGGAACCTAAGGAAGGCGCGTCCCACACTTTGGGATTTGCCAAGGATTTTGATCCGTATGGTGGATCGAACCAGAAATGGTTCACCTACTATAAGGTTTACCTAGGGAAACGACTCTTTCCGTGTCTGGAATTTGTCAAGGTTTTGATCCGTATGGTGGATCGGACCATTAGGCTGATCCTTCAGGCGGTTTCTACCATATTTGACCCTTCAGGCGGTATCTACCGTGGTTTGACCCTTCAGGCGGTTTCTACCTTGAGTTGACCCTTCAGGCGGTTTCTACCTTGGTTTGACCCTTCAGGCGGTTTCTACCTTGTGCTGACCCTTCAGGCGGTAACTACCATGAGTTTGACCCTTCAGGCGGTATCTACCATTAATTGACCCTTCAGGCGGTTTCTACCTTTGATTTGACCCTTCAGGCGGTTTCTACCTTGTGTTGACCCTTCAGGCGGTATCTACCTTGTGTTGACCCTTCAGGCGGTATCTACCTTTGATTGACCCTTCAGGCGGTATCTACCTTTGATTGACTTTGAAAAGGGGTCTCATGACGAGAGTTCTCCACGTCCGATGAGATTTCCTGAATTTTGAAAAGGGGGTCTCATGACGAGGGTTCTCCACGTCCGATGAGACTGTTTGAATTTTGAAAAGGGGTCTCATGACGAGGGTTCTCCACGTCCGATGAGATTTCCTGAATTTTGAAAAGGGGTCTCATGACGAGGGTTCTCCACGTCCGGTGAGACTGCCCAAATTTTGAAAAGGGGTCTCATGACGAGGGTTCTCCACGTCCGATGAGACTTCCTGAATTTTGAAAAAGGTGTCTCATGACGAGGGTTCTCCACGTCCGATGAGACTGCCTAAGTTTTGAAAAGGGGGTCCTGGGACGAGGGTTCTCCACGTCATGCTAGGACCGCTTGATTTTTTGAGAAGTGGTCTCATGACGAGGGTTCTCCACGTCCGATGAGACTGACTAAATTTTTTTTAAAAGGGGTCTCATGACGAGGGTTCTCCACGTCCGATGAGACTGCCTAAATTTTGAAAAGGGATCTCATGACGAGGGTTTTCCACGTCCGATGAGACTGCCTAAATTATGAAAAGGGGTCTCATGACGAGGGTTCTCCACGTCCGATGAGATTGTCTGATTTTTGAAAAGGGGTCTCATCCTCACCCATTCTTTTGAAAGATCCCGAAATTTGTCGGGAATTCAGTTTTGAAGTAGAGAAAGATTTTATTTTGACAAAGCTTCATTTGATTCTGTTGAGGCGACATTCTGGGAGCTGGGTTCTCCAGGTATCCTGCAGAAGTTTAGGCCTGAAAGATTTTTCTTCACCAAGAAAACGTTAGTAATCTTTGGGAAGACCACGGCCGTCCCTTTTGACAAAACCGTATGATTTAAGTTTTAATCGTGAAATGTGCATTTTGATGCTGGGGGTTATCCAAAGCATTCTTGCAACATGCAAATGTGATCACAAATCCCTTGCACGGAAAATCTGGATCAACAGTTTGAAAATTCCAAAAAGAGTTTGTTCAAAACATCAATTGGAATATTTCTCGACAATGAGGTCTTCTCACCTGTTTTGCGATCGTGTTTTTTTATAGGGGATACACTCGATTCCCTACTAACCCGTGCCTAGGTTTTAGGCTCATTCGCAGCGCATACATTTTGATCGGTCGGGAGGTCTTCCACGGGACCGTAATGTTGGGCTTGGATATTGGTCTTCAAGGGGGACTCACTTTTGAGTCAAGGTCATTGAATGAAAGTTTTCACCATCTGCTCCGGGTTTACAAGTCAAGAACCCTGCAAAATGAGAAAGAAATAGTCTTGCTCGTACTTCTTCGAGCTGAGCTGTATGTTAACCCAAGTGTCTTAGTCAGAGAAGACTGTTTCAGGGTTATGATGTTGGTAGGATTGGGGACCGAAAAAGGCTTGTTTTTGGCCCAGAATTCATGACGAGTTTGACATTGGTGATCATTGCTGATTTACCTCCTGTCTTTTCCTTTCTGCATCTTTAGTTTTTGAGGTGTACAACCGATTTTGAGGTGTGCACCAGCTCTTTAGAGAGCGTCCCTTGTTGCATTCAGAGACCGACTCTCTCCATGTCTTTGTTCTGTGCTTGGCAGCATTTGGGGAGCAGCTTTTTTATTTGACTCCTTTAAGAATTTTTTTTTTTTTTCATCCAAGTTTCACTGGGGATCAAGCAAACAGCTTTCATGAGCATCGGCCTTGCTTTTACCAGGCACTTTGCTTTTTCTCGATGCCGTGGATTTTTCTCATTCATTTTTGAAATCCCACTTTTTCTCATCTTCATAGGATCGCGTTAGACCTATGATCAAAGGTCTAACAAGGTTAAACATTAACTTAGGAATTCTTTTGCAAACCCTAAGTCTTGAACTTCTTCGTTTCTGAAGTGATGCTGCATCCGTCTTGGAATGTGCAATGATCACCAACGGGTTTATGAAATGATTCTGCAGGCTCAACTTGGCTATGCAAAGGATTCGGTGTGTGGGATAGAGAAATGAATGCTTCTCATCATCCTATGGCACTTGGATTACCATATAAACAACACACAAAGATTAATGTTAGTCCGAGCAAGAAAATTTCTAACCATTTTCTCCTGATGCTGCTGGACTCACCTCCATTTTGCCCCGATGTGGGGTGGTTCTTGACAGGGTTAAGAATGAAAACCGCCGTTCAAAGGGGTTATCAACGGTCACCTGTAGTGTTTGGGGGATATGAAACGAATGCCTCCGTCGTCCCAACCCATGTAATCGCTGCGAATGGTCCCTACTTCCGTAGGTCCAGATTCTGCTGTCTTATCCGCTCCATTTCTCTCTTAAGTGTGTATAGGACGTGTTTGGACTAGGCTTTGCCTCTCGTCTTTTGAGAAAACGTCCTTTTGAAAGTTTTGAACAACTTTTGATTGGAAAAATCTCTTTCGTTTTCTCCAAAAATTTTACCCGTCAATGGGATTTTATGATGCCCAATGCATGTTCAGATAACCTCATGTTTCAAAACATAAATGCCAATGAAGTTAGAATCCTATGTCTTTTCTAGACATCAGATTCTAAAAGCTTTTCTTTTCTTCTCTATTTTTTATTCAACATTTTCAATGGATTGGGGAAAGGGATACTTACCTGTCCCCCGCGGCTGGAGATCCCTGAAAATGCGGAAGAAACATGTTATTGTTCGTTCATGAATTCTTCAAAAAATTAGAACGATACATCTTACCCTCGGTCGTGTGCCCCTGCGAGTGCACACAGGTTGTCAAAATTTGTCCTCCTTGATGGTGAGTCCCTATCAAGGATAAATAGCAAGTGTTAACTCATATTCCCAAATTGAAGACAAATTGGGACAATACAACTTTACTCTTGGTTCTCATCCCGTTCTGACGTCGCGTATTGATATGAACCACGTCTATCAAATCCGCTTATCCATGCTTGGAATATTTGCAATATCAATGGTTCAGCTGCCCCCGGTTGGGCAACGTCTGTTTTGTTATTTGAACAGATGGCTCCTTGGGTGATTTATCCACGTTTAACACCTGAGAAGGGAAAGAAATGAGACATTACTTTGGTATTCGGTTGAAGATCGTTTAGGAACGATACATCGTTTTACCAAATGGGAGGCTTCGTGACCAAACGTATTTCGTGCTGAATGGGGGTAGATCCCATTATGCTCCGCGGGTGATAGTCATCGTTCATGGAATTTGCTCCACGGATTAAGTGATTAATCCATGGCCCTTGGCTCGAAGACGTTCAAAGGGTAATGTTGACACTCAGAGCGGTTAGTTTTCAGCGTTAATTACAATGTTCCCGCGGGAACTTTACAACGAAATCCGTAACACATTCATTCGATGTATTCACCTCTCACTCTCCTGAGCCTTCTAATGATTTAGCACACGAGCTTCGAACCAGATGTCCGGTCGCCGGTACCGGTCACGACTGCGAAGATGCACTTGTTCCAAAATGCTTGACCCATAGGCTGAGTTGCTCATTCAGGAGATCGTCCGACCGCTCGAGTCGTCTAAGTTGAGCATCCTTAATTGCTGGTGACGGACTTCTCCCACTTTCGGCATGAACAACCTGGTTTCTCGGTTTATGCGTGATCCACACGCCGAGTTGCTCACTGAGGGACTCGCTTGAAATTTCAAGCCATTGACGCCCAAGTCGGGCATCCTCAACCGTTGGCGATGGGTTCCTCACACTACTTTCGACATGAACAACCTCACTTCTCGAGTTGGTATTTTCATCGTTGTCTAGTAGGTTTGTACCCGATGCTGGATTCGCCGTAGGAATAACACTAACGATCGGTTGGTGCTCAAATTGGGGAGTCCATACCTGCTGAAATTGTTGTACATACTCTTGGGGAGTACCAGGGTAACTCAGGGGGGAATTCAGCCGATCGAACCAAGAATAGATGTTTTCAAGGAGATCGTCTGAACCATCGAGCGACTGACACTCAGGTTGAGTATTGTCGACTACTGGAGAAGGAATCTTTTTGCCATTTTCGTCATGGACCACCTGATTCTTCGAGCCGGAATCTCCGTAATCGTCTCGCAAGATTGTATGTGCATCTCCTGCCAGTGTTAGATCCGCTGTAGGACTAGTATTAACGGCCAGTCGGTGCTCAGACTGGGGAGTCCCGATTTGCTGAAATTGCGGTACATACTCCTGAGGAGTACTGGGATAACCCATGGGAGTACTCCGATTGATGCCTGAACAATCGACCGTGTAATTGTCAGTCCCATCGGTGTTAAGAGGTGATTGGATGCTTCCTGCTTCATGAGGATTGCGATCACAGCCATGCTCATCGTTTAAACTTGAACTGCCTCTCTCTTGGTCTAGCGCCACTCGTCCATCTCTCAGTAGTCTTTTGTAGCACCAAAGGTGGTTCCTGACTTTATTTCTATCCAATTCCGGCATGTTCATGATCTTGAGTATGCGCGATGGGCGAGCCAAACTGATCCCTAACTGTTGAACTGCATCAACAAATTTGCTATGAAGCTCTGAGGTCCAATAAAACCTTGTTTTCTTGCTAGCCGAAGTAGGGTTGGCAACTCGGCGGCTACTCTTCGTGGAATCTGGTCGTGTTGAACCGCCTCTATCTTGGTCTAGCGACGCTCGTCCATCTCTCAGTAGTTTCTTGTAGCGCCAAAGGTGATTCTTGACCATATTTTTAGTCAGTCCCGGCACGTTCATGATTTCGAGTATGCGCAATGGGCAAGCAAAACTGATCCCCAACTGTTGAACTGCATCAACAAATTTGCTATGAAACTCCGGGGTCCAACGAAATCTTATTTTCTTGCTAGCCGAAGTGGTGTCAGCAACTTGGCGGTTACTCTTCTCGGAATCTGGTCGTGTTGGAGGTTGCTCTGGAGGGGATTTAGTGGTCTCAGATCGGCTGGTCATGATGGTGAGTTCATCATCGAGCGGACCCGACTTGTCATGACGCATGTTCCCTTCCACAATGGGCGTCGACTTTGACCTTATAGCACTAGTTTCCTCTTGTAGATCCTCGGCGGTACCCGCCTGTTCCGAAAGATGTTGCGAAGGGCATTGCAACAAATGAGCATTATAAACCCCCAGATCTGGCTCTTCAGTGAATACTCCGTCCGTGGGAACAGGGTTACCGCACTCCAGGCAAATAGCGATGCTTAGAGCTTTTTTGTATTGAGTGTTTTTTATTCGAAGCTTTTCATTTTCCTCCCTTACAACCGCTAACTCGTGCCGATCGCGTTGCTGCTTCAGCCGGGTTCGTTTGTTTTCAAACCAGCACTTGACCTTCCGAGGCTCCCACCCTATCTCCTGGCCCATTTTGATTTTCTGTTCCATGTCCGGATAGGGGTATTCCCTGAAAAACAATTCGAGTTTATGGACTTGACCTGAAGTGTTGCGTTTGAGATATTCCCCTTTCTGACGCTGATAACCGTCGCGGGTACTGTTCTCGTTAACCAAGCCGCGGGTTTCATCATTAGAAGGATCGGTCTCCATGGCCCTCGTGTCAGGTTCGGTCCTGAGATCTTCAAACTCTTCCAGCAGCTCAAGCTCGGAGACCTCCAAGTCTGGCGCTTCCAGTAAATGACAGAATCCCTTGAACATTTTGACCGGGATATCACTGTTTGATTTTCCGTTAACTCAGCTTTCTTTGTTCCTCCTTGGATCTTCACTTTCTCTGCAAATTCTGAGAGGTTAAAGGAGCCGGATCACCGTTCTTCGATCAAAGGTGATGGCTACCCGACGAGCGCTCTTCTCAATGTTTCGAGATTCCCACTTCGTCCTTTTGTGATGGCTACTTGACGAGTGTTTTTCTCAAGGCTTCGTAATTCCCACTTTGTCCTTTTTTGCTCCTTTCTACGTGAACGGAGCCTGAAGATCTCTTGCGTTGATTTCGCTTTGTCGAGCACTACGCTTGTCCCCCTGGCCCAGTCTCTAGAGTAACAAGCCTGCCCACCTTTCGGCGCCATTATGTTTCGCAAAACCCGAGATCACAGGACGGTGGTGGATTCGTGACTCATCGGGGATGCATTAACGAAACCCGCTTGGCTCTACTGCACATAAAATATTATTACCACTTCTCCCTGTACTCGAGCATTTATAAGGTGATAGATTGATGTCAAGAAGATTAACACTTTAGCCTTATCAGACTCAGCCTCTCAAACACTCTTCACATTCTCACTCTCTTCTCCGTCATTCCATCGCATATGGATTCCTCCTCTATGCCTGTTGCCTTACCTGAAGCTTCGACCCAATGGGAGAGATTTTACCACCTCTTGGGTAGGGGTTATGGCTACATAAACAATCATCCTGAAGCTGAGGTTGAAGTTCGTACTCTGATTCCGGCCCTGGATACTGCGTGTATTGAAGGTACGAAACTGCAAAGGGAGTTTGTGATCTTCCCAACTCTCTTTAACAATTTAATGCAGGCTTACGAAGTTGCTAGCCGGGAGGTCACTTTGGCTGATATCGTGCGAGCCCGTTATCAGGACCGAACTGAGTCCCTGATGTTGGCCATGCTGACGGCCGATAACCATAAAAGGGCTGTTGAATACGCCCACGCCCAGGTTTCGATGCTGGTCCGTGAGAGGGACAACTTGGTGGAGCGTCTGGCTCTTTTTGACACCGCCTTTGAGCAAGACCAGCACAACTTCGTGCTGAGGTTCCAGTGTGCCTGGTTGGAGGAAAGGCTTGAAGACCTGAGCATGGATATAGCTCGCGGGAGGGTACTGGCTCATGACTTAGAGCTTGAGTTCGAGTACTATGACACCAAGGTGAACGAACTTAAGGAGAAATGTCGTCTCCTTTTCTTCAAGCTTGTAGACCTCGATTCCCGGAGTGTGGGTTGTAAGCAAGGCATGGATAGCATGGAGAGTCAGTTAAGCTTTTTTGTGATGCTTGTCAGAACTCATTTTGGGTTTACTGCTCCCCCTCAGTGATCCACTTGTAAACTTTCCTGCTGAATGAAATAAATGCGAGTTTGTTTATATATGCTCTTTCATTCTACATTGTTGACTAGCCAAGAAAGGTTTTTGCTTTCGGATCTACGCGACTCCTTTTTCGCCTGTGTCAACAGATTGACTACGCATCATTCTCACAGCCCGACGCTTTATATTTGATTGACCTGAATGCCTCGTGAGAAATAGATTTGTAGTTGCTCGAAACTTAAAGATTGCCCCTGATTTTGCGGTCATTGCGTTTGGGGCCGCTAGTAATCTTTCACTTTCGAGCTCGATCACATTCTGCTAGTAACTCATGCTATCAATTCTGCCTTCACGCGTCGGGGCTGATTTTACCTTGAACTTAATAACAAGGAATTACCGTATACACACGAGATGACGTTTGCGAAAAACATTATGCAGAATCAACTCTAGCTATTGAAGGAACAAACGCATGCACCGATGAGAACTTTACAATAGGAGATACATCCTTCTCGCGTACATCCCCTTCTTTCTTGGGGCATGTCCAATGACTAACCAGTCTGGCCTCAGCTTAGGTGTGCCATTACCAAGTGCAGATCATGGTTGCCAACCTTTAATAGCTTCCAACTGATCGAACCAGGTATCAAGTCCTTCATCGAAGAAATCACCCGACCCCTCGAACGATTGATGTGTAGGTTGAGCTGCATCGCCCGACGGGTTCTTCGAACTGGAACCTCCATCTTTGTCTGGGATTATAAGAGGAGATTTGATCGATTGACTACCACAAGCATCTCCCACTTGGGGATTAGGGAAATAAGAGTGCTCCAAGCTTTCTCCCATTAGATCATCTGAAGCCATATGCTCTGATTGGGCAAACCCTTGAGCACTGGGCGTGGTGGGCTGATCTGCGACAGGATGAACACTGACTAGCTGCTGCTCGGACGGAGGAGTGCTTACTCGTTGCACTTGTGATGCGTGTTTGTTGACACCTGATTTTTGACCATTTATTATTGTGATTTTTATTCTTTAAAATTAATTAAAAATATCAAAAAAGGTCATAAAATCACAAAATCAACTTTGGAAGCCTTGGCTTAGCCTCGGGGACCAATTTTGAACAAAAAATATTTTTTGGTATTTTATAATATTTTTCGAATTTATTTAATTATAAAAATACCCAAAAAATCATAAAAATACCATTCGTGGTCAGAAAAATACACAAAAATATTCAATAATTTTGTTTTAATTTCATCTTCAAGTGTGTCACCTTAAATCTTGAAAATTCGGCTCGGGTCACTATGTTTCTTCACAAACATAAACTCGAACCGAGCAAAAAATTCCTTTGCGAGTCTTTTAGTTTTCAATTCTCACTTTTTATAAGCTATGACATTGGATTCTAAAGTCTTAAAGTGCAATTAGGTCAATTTGCCCTCCAATTTAATCAATTTTTACCAAAAGGGCTTAATTGCACATTTTTCTTTCAATTAGTCCCCGGTTTCACGGATGTATACGTATGCTCTACGTATTTATACGTCATACGTATTTATACTGTTTGGTAACCTCTTTAACTCTTGTAATAATAATAATGGTTATTATTTTTAACACCTTTGTTAGTGCTATTTTTAAATAGCATTTTTGTATTATAAATTGTGAGTGCTATTGTTAGTGCTATTTTTAAATGTCATTTATTTGTGAGTGCTATTTTTAGATAGAATTTATAATTGTTAGTGCTATTTTTAAATACAATTTATTGGAATGTATTTTTGGCTATAAAAGGATGGCAAGAGTTTTGAGGTTGGAGAGGGAGAGACATTTTGTAGAGTGTGCAAATTTTTGAGAGCTTAGAGAGAAGAACACAAACACTCTCTATATTCTCATCATCTTGAGTGAGCAAAATATGCTAAGTTCGGAATATTGATTCCGCATATTGCTAGCACAATTGTTGTGGAGTTATTAGTCGTCTCCCCGTTCGTCAATTGGTGGTGCGTCCGAACTAGATGCCTAACACTTGTGGAGGCTGAGATCGAAGAACATCGAACCGACACCTCCGTTCAAGCACGCTACGAGAGGTAATCCATTTACTCCCTTTGAGGCTTTGTGATTTTTTTTCGATTGAAATGCACGAAGTACGCCTCTGGAGATACATGTATGGGTTGTTATTTATTTCCGCTACGTGTTACGTGGATCCCAACAGTGGTATCAGAGCCGATCCTTAGGTGTTTTCGTGCATTTAATTGATTTTTTGCAATTTTTGCAATACTATGGCCAATATGTATTAACGAATTGTTCGTCTTACATGGCTAATGGAGGTTGATTATTTTATATGATAAATTAATCAACGTAGCAAAAATTGAGACTAAATCAATTTTGAATCGAAAATTTATGGCTATCTTATTTTACGTAAAAATTCTGAATATGATTCAACGTAGAATTTTTATTGTGCCTTCCTAAGTTTTAAATTGTGAATTTATTACTTACGTGGAAGGGTGGTGATCATGGAAAAATCCCTAATCAATGTGATTGATGTATGTATGAATGTATGGTGATTATTTATATATTTGGGGTTGTAATTATTAAATGGAGGCTGCGTACTCCTTTTATTTTTCATGTAATCTTTATTTTTAGCATAGTCAATTGTTGATGTAAATGCTACGAGGATTACGTGGAGGAGCCTTTTAAGTCGGCGAGCTCTTTGGGGCCCGATTCTTGAAGAGTTCAAGAAACCAAGAAGAAGAGAAGAGCGGCTCTCCGTTATTAAAATATTAAAATGATTAAATGTGGTCTCATTGGCTCGAGACCCATTAAATCATAATTCCATGATCACCACGTAGGATAGATATTTATGTGATTGACATCTATTTATTTATTATGATTACGTGAGCATGTTAAACTGGTTAATGTGCAAAGTCAGACTTACCCCACCCAAAATTGTGCCTGCATGAAATCCTAGTTAGGAAAATCACTCGCATTAGGTACCGAAAGGGCGTTGGTAACGACACCAGCGTAACCAAGTCCCCGAACCCAAAATCTCTGGTTCCGTAGAACTGATCGATCTCTCCCAATCGATCGGTAAGGTTTCCAGTCTACCCTCCAAGAAAGACCGGTGGCGACTCCAAATGCATGCACAAGTTGCACATGCCACCACGACCACACTAAGGTCGAAAGCGATCGACTCTTATCGTTGAATCCTCTTGAAAAATACTCCCGCCGCGATTTGGTATGGGCCTGGGAGGGCTCGCACCGATCCAAGACCCGTGATCGGTAATCCATTAGCCGCGTCCGCTTCCGGATGGGTCGCGACAGCTGGCGACTCCGCTGGGGACTTGTTCTAGAAACTATGGTTCTAGACCTCAAGTGGACTTAGGCCGTAATAAAAATTGAGTGATTTTTCTAACCCTACAGGCGCTCTTGAAGGTGAGGTAAGTCCGCTCACGATAGGTGTTATATGTTTTTGCAGATTGGAGTAATAAGGGGTGTAGTCTGTGATTAACTTTATTTTACGCAGGTGTGGCGTAGGAATGTATGTTGTGTGGATGATTTGAAGTGCTGATTGATAAATTGTTGTGCATGACTTGCATTGTGATGATCACGACACATGGACACACACAACCGCGCCTAAAACCCCAGGCGCCGCCTTTAGGAACACAATAGAAGGAATTGAAAATGGAATCTCCGTGAGGAAAAACACGGGGTAATCCACTTCTCAATTCCGCTCGCTTCGAACTATGGATTGAGTCCCAATGCAACGATAGTTGTGCAATGGAATCGGCTCTTTCTAGAACTCGAGGTGGGAACCTTAACCTTAGGTGCCAAACCCTCTGATTTTTAGAAGTTCACCATCACTTGTCTCATGCGCATGTCTTTGGGCGGTTGGTACACCTAAAATCGCACATAAGTCGACGAGTTGGGTTGGTAAGACTCTCTATCCCTCAAAACTATTACAGTTCATATAAATATAGGCATTTCATTCATTGCATTCTGGTGATTAGATTAAATGCCATTTCAAGGATAGATACATGTGTTTTTCCCAAACGTCATTGATAGAAGACGAGGAGGATGATATCCCATGGCGAACACCGAGTGAGCAACAAAGGAGCCTACTATGGACATTATTGAGATATCGTCCAATGAAGATGACGAGTTGGGGCAAGTGATCCGGAAGTCACAGATCGAACTTGGGGCATCCTTAAACGTTAGGATCACATTCCTTGGTTTCATTTTCCATTACTAGTCCTCTTGTATAGGGTTTATTTTTATCGAGGCTTTCTCTATCTCACCCCTTAGAGTGATTGTATTAGGGATCTATTGGTGTATACATTCAGATGGAACTCGGTTGTATTTCTTTTGACGGGTCATGGGAATGTGATAGTGGCATTTTCTCTAATCATCCGAATACTCCCAAGTCAAGTTTATAATTCCTTTAGAGGAAACTAAAGTTGAAAATCTTACACGACCTTTTTGGTCGTACAGGGTAATCCAACCCCAATTTCGCTAGAAGGAATTATACACTTGAATTGGTCCATGCATGTCATACGTCACTAAGTAATCCACGATAATTGATCAAGAGTATTGACGTTATTTCGAATTTAATGACGAGATAGATGTCCAAATTGATCTCGTTCTTAACAAAACGGCCTTGATTTGGATGCCGTATCTTCAATTAAATTTAAAAACACGTCGTTATGCCTTGCATTTTTGACTAATTCGCTCTTCTGAATATTGGTCAAAAGCAATTATCGTGAATTACATTCCTTTCAATAGTATGCTTTCTTTCGAGGAATATTGATAAAAACTTTTCGCACAAGATTAAAACCCTTGTAAAAGTTCTTGTCATTATTAATTACGAGCAAGCATAAGATTGAAAGGGGTCTATGCTTTCTTTTTCAGATTATTCCTTTTGACTCGGTCTTTTCATTTGCAGGTGAAAAACAAGTAGCATAAAGAAATCTTTTCTTGGATAAGTATGAGGCTATTCTTTCATCTGACCATGAGTGAGTTAGAAAATCAGAACACATCTACTCGACTTATTATGGATCGGCTCATCCAAGTCTAAGATGTCCGGATGCTCGAAGAAATGGATCATATAAAAGCTAAAACAAACACAGGGGCTTTCATTCATTCTTGCCCAAACCAGATCATACAATTCATTGTGGTGGAAAAGTAAAGCAGAAGTGAGCCCTAATCAACGACACAAAGGAGCCCAGCTGGCCCTCCAGGTTATGGATGCTTTGTTTATACGCACCACTCCGCGTATCATGGTCCGCAAGCCTGAGGTGGAGGCGTTTGCGTTCATCATTGACTGCAACAACCTGAGTCTCGTGATCTTCGGCGACTGCTTCCAAGTCCCGAACAAGTCCATTCTCACGAGTTATATCCTCGTTTATGCCGTTGAGCCTTTCTTCCAGCCACTCGCTCCGATTCCTTAGCAGGGCATTACGTCGATCGCGCTCATAGGTAGCCAGAGATAGAGCTAAGTCCTCCACCAGATTCCTCCTCTCGCGTAGCAATGTCGAAACCCGCTCTTTGGCGAACTCAACAGCCTTTTTGTGACTATCGGCCAGGTAGTCAGCCAACGCTAGGCGGTCGGACTGATCCTCATAACGGGCTCGCAAGACACGAGCCACGGTAACTCCCCGATGAGCAGCGCGGTAGACCTCCAAGGAGTTCGTAAAGAGCGTTGGAAAAATATTGTATTCCCTCCCCAACGCGGTACCCTCGAGGGAGGTGATGTCCAGGTCCCCGAACATGACTCTGATCTCATCCTCGGTTTCGGGATGATCGGCTATGTGAGCGTAGCCTCGACCCAAGAGGTTATAGAACTCTTTCCATCGAGTCAAAGCTTCGGCTGAGAAAGTGTGAACTTGGGAAGAAGCCATTTTCGACGGAGATGTGTGTAGTGGAGCGATTAGAGGATGGAAGCAAATTATATGAGAGCGTTAATCTCCCAAACACCAACTCCGCATTTTATAGCGTCTCGAGAGTGGAGAAAAGTTGCAGCAATAATGCTTGTGGAGCCGGGTTAATTAATGTAAAGCGAGGGCTGCTCCTCCCGTGAATCATCAGACATGTCCTGATCCGCAATTTCAGGCCTGACAAATTCGGTCTCGCCATTATTAAAGCTGGGAGGGAGGCGAGCGCAACTATCGAAGAAGCCGCGAAAGGATTGTGTTGTTCCATCACGCATGAAGCTGGGCGGCGAGTGAACAGCTCTGCCACTTAAAAAGAGAAGACAGTGCTGAACAGGCATGACTATTGAGGAAAAGTGAAAGGCGAGCGCAACTATCGAAGAAGCCGCGAAAGGATTGTGTTGTTCCATCACGCATGAAGCTGGGCGGCGAGTGAACAGCTCTGCCACTTAAAAAGAGAAGACAGTGCTGAACAGGCATGACTATTGAGGAAAAGTGAAAGGCGAGCGCAACTATCGAAGAAGCCGCGAAAGGATTGTGTTGTTCCATCACGCATAAAGCTGGGCGGCGAGTGAACAACTCTGCCACTTAAAAAGAGAAGACAGTGCTGAACAGGCATGACTATCGAGGAAAAGTGAAAGGCGAGCGCTACTATCGAAGAAGCCGCGGGAGGATTTGGTTACCCCTTCGTGTCGGAAAGCTGAGCAGGAGGTAAACAGTTCCGTCGTTTCAAAAACAGAACGCTGAACAGACCTAGCTTTCGAGGAAAAGGAGGCAACAAATCGAAAGAGCGAGTATACAAAAGAGAACAGAGAACCCCGAGTGACGAGTTCGTTGAAAGACCTCAAATTCTCTAGAATCAGATTCGACATCGAAGCCATGGAACTCAACATCGCCGGTGACGAACATCAAGATCGCAGTGGTGACGACGGCAGTGGCCACGACGCTCAACCCCGGAAAAGAAAAAGTCGCCAGCGCTACGCTCGGAAAGAAATCCAGGAGCTTGAAGCTTTCTTCGATGAATGCCCTTGCCCAAACGAGGAACAAAAGATTGAATTGGGCCAGAAGCTGGGAATGAATCCTATGAGAATCCATTTTTGGTTTCAGAATAGACGTTTCAGACTAGGTGTCCAACACAGGCGTAAGGAGATCACGGCCCTAAAAGAGCAGAACCAAAACCTTCAAATGGAAAACATGTGGTATGAGAAAATTCTCAGTACTATTACCTGCCCTGACTGCGGTGGCCCTACCACCCTCAGTAAATTGTTCCCCAGTAAGCCTTCTACGAAGATGGAAGGTGCTCATTTATCCCCCTGCTCCCTTGAGCCATCTCCGGTACAATCAGATCCTGCTAATGGCGCGCATGAGCAGATCGATCCTACAGAAATTATACCAGTGTCTTCGGAGGAAGAAGATACGTGTCGTTATGATCGGAGTCACCTCATCGAAGCCCATGAATCTCCTCCACAACAGCTTCCGGTAAGATCAGATACGGTTCAAGAGGAGTTAGAGATTAGTCGGCAGGCTATCTACGCCACTCTGGACGACGAGAAGAAGAAATTCACTTGGCCCCCGGAGCTTCATCTCAAGTTCTTGGACGCAGTTCGACAGATAGGACTCGACTTCATAGGTCCGACAAGCATACTTAGGGTCATGAACGTACCGGGACTTACCAAGCAATTAGTCGCGAATCACCTTGGTTGCTACAGAAGGGCGTTAGGACAGCGTTATGCAGAACTGAATCTGAGCAATAGACTCGGCTGCGAACCCAGCACCCTTATGACAAATGAGGCCCGGTCGAATCTGGACGACTATTGGGGATTTGATCAGGATATCCTCGCGAGTCATTTCAATATTCCTCAAGAACACGCATCACAAGTGCAACGAGTAAGCACTCCTCCGTCCGAGCAGCAGCTAGTCAGTGTTCATCCTGTCGCAGATCAGCCCACCACGCCCAGTGCTCAAGGGTTTGCCCAATCAGAGCATATGGCTTCAGATGATCTAATGGGAGAAAGCTTGGAGCACTCTTATTTCCCTAATCCCCAAGTGGGAGATGCTTGTGGTAGTCAATCGATCAAATCTCCTCTTATAATCCCAGACAAAGATGGAGGTTCCAGTTCGAAGAACCCGTCGGGCGATGCAGCTCAACCTACACATCAATCGTTCGAGGGGTCGGGTGATTTCTTCGATGAAGGACTTGATACCTGGTTCGATCAGTTGGAAGCTATTAAAGGTTGGCAACCATGATCTGCACTTGGTAATGGCACACCTAAGCTGAGGCCAGACTGGTTAGTCATTGGACATGCCCCAAGAAAGAAGGGGATGTACGCGAGAAGGATGTATCTCCTATTGTAAAGTTCTCATCGGTGCATGCGTTTGTTTCTTCAATAGCTAGAGTTGATTCTGCATAATGTTTTTCGCAAACGTCATCTCGTGTGTATACGGTAATTCCTTGTTATTAAGTTCAAGGTAAAATCAGCCCCGACGCGTGAAGGCAGAATTGATAGCATGAGTTACTAGCAGAATGTGATCGAGCTCGAAAGTGAAAGATTACTAGCGGCCCCAAACGCAATGACCGCAAAATCAGGGGCAATCTTTAAGTTTCGAGCAACTACAAATCTATTTCTCACGAGGCATTCAGGTCAATCAAATATAAAGCGTCGGGCTGTGAGAATGATGCGTAGTCAATCTGTTGACACAGGCGAAAAAGGAGTCGCGTAGATCCGAAAGCAAAAACCTTTCTTGGCTAGTCAACAATGCAGAATGAAAGAGCATATATAAACAAACTCGCATTTATTTCATTCAGCAGGAAAGTTTACAAGTGGATCACTGAGGGGGAGCAGTAAACCCAAAATGAGTTCTGACAAGCATCACAAAAAAGCTTAACTGACTCTCCATGCTATCCATGCCTTGCTTACAACCCACACTCCGGGAATCGAGGTCTACAAGCTTGAAGAAAAGGAGACGACATTTCTCCTTAAGTTCGTTCACCTTGGTGTCATAGTACTCGAACTCAAGCTCTAAGTCATGAGCCAGCACCCTCCCGCGAGCTATATCCATGCTCAGGTCTTCAAGCCTTTCCTCCAACCAGGCACACTGGAACCTCAGCACGAAGTTGTGCTGGTCTTGCTCAAAGGCGGTGTCAAAAAGAGCCAGACGCTCCACCAAGTTGTCCCTCTCACGGACCAGCATCGAAACCTGGGCGTGGGCGTATTCAACAGCCCTTTTATGGTTATCGGCCGTCAGCATGGCCAACATCAGGGACTCAGTTCGGTCCTGATAACGGGCTCGCACGATACCAGCCAAAGTGACCTCCCGGCTAGCAACTTCGTAAGCCTGCATGAAATTGTTAAAGAGAGTTGGGAAGATCACAAACTCCCTTTGCAGTTTCGTACCTTCAATACATGCAGTATCCAGGGCCGGAATCAGAGTACGAACTTCAACCTCAGCTTCAGGATGATTGTTTATGTAGCCATAACCCCTACCCAAGAGGTGGTAAAATCTCTCACATTGGGTCGAAGCTTCAGGTAAGGCAACAGGCATAGATGAGGAATCCATATGCGATGGAATGACGGAGAAGAGAGTGAGAATGTGAAGAGTGTTTGAGAGGCTGAGTCTGATAAGGCTAAAAGTGTTAATCTTCTTGACATCAATCTATCACCTTATAAATGCTCGAGTACAGGGAGAAGTGGTAATAATATTTTATGTGCAGTAGAGCCAAGCGGGTTTCGTTAATGCATCCCCGATGAGTCACGAATCCACCACCGTCCTGTGATCTCGGGTTTTACGAAACATAATGGCGCCGAAAGGTGGGCAGGCTTGTTACTCTAGAGACTGGGCCAGGGGGACAAGCGTAGTGCTCGACAAAGCGAAATCAACGCAAGAGATCTTCAGGCTCCGTTCACGTAGAAAAGAGCAAAAAAGGACAAAGTGGGAATTACGAAGCCTTGAGAAAAACGCTCGTCAAGTAGCCATCACAAAAGGACGAAGTGGGAATCTCGAAACATTGAGAAGAGCGCTCGTCGGGTAGCCATCACCTTTGATCGAAGAACGGTGATCCGGCTCCTTTAACCTCTCAGAATTTGCAGAGAAAGTGAAGATCCAAGGAGGAACAAAGAAAGCTGAGTTAACGGAAAATCAAACAGTGATATCCCGGTCAAAATGTTCAAGGGATTCTGTCATTTACTGGAAGCGCCAGACTTGGAGGTCTCCGAGCTTGAGCTGCTGGAAGAGTTTGAAGATCTCAAGACCGAACCTGACACGAGGGCCATGGAGACCGATCCTTCTAATGATGAAACCCGCGGCTTGGTTAACGAGAACAGTACCCGCGACGGTTATCAGCGTCAGAAAGGGGAATATCTCAAACGCAACACTTCAGGTCAAGTCCATAAACTCGAATTGTTTTTCAGGGAATACCCCTATCCGGACATGGAACAGAAAATCAAAATGGGCCAGGAGATAGGGTGGGAGCCTCGGAAGGTCAAGTGCTGGTTTGAAAACAAACGAACCCGGCTGAAGCAGCAACGCGATCGGCACGAGTTAGCGGTTGTAAGGGAGGAAAATGAAAAGCTTCGAATAAAAAACACTCAGTACAAAAAAGATCTAAGCATCGCTATTTGCCTGGAGTGCGGTAACCCTGTTCCCACGGACGGAGTATTCACTGAAGAGCCAGATCTGGGGGTTTATAATGCTCATTTGTTGCAATGCCCTTCGCAACATCTTTCGGAACAGGCGGGTACCGCCGAGGATCTACAAGAGGAAACTAGTGCTATAAGGTCAAAGTCGACGCCCATTGTGGAAGGGAACATGCGTCATGACAAGTCGGGTCCGCTCGATGATGAACTCACCATCATGACCAGCCGATCTGAGACCACTAAATCCCCTCCAGAGCAACCTCCAACACGACCAGATTCCGAGAAGAGTAACCGCCAAGTTGCTGACACCACTTCGGCTAGCAAGAAAATAAGATTTCGTTGGACCCCGGAGTTTCATAGCAAATTTGTTGATGCAGTTCAACAGTTGGGGATCAGTTTTGCTTGCCCATTGCGCATACTCGAAATCATGAACGTGCCGGGACTGACTAAAAATATGGTCAAGAATCACCTTTGGCGCTACAAGAAACTACTGAGAGATGGACGAGCGTCGCTAGACCAAGATAGAGGCGGTTCAACACGACCAGATTCCACGAAGAGTAGCCGCCGAGTTGCCAACCCTACTTCGGCTAGCAAGAAAACAAGGTTTTATTGGACCTCGGAGCTTCATAGCAAATTTGTTGATGCAGTTCAACAGTTAGGGATCAGTTTGGCTCGCCCATCGCGCATACTCAAGATCATGAACATGCCGGAATTGGATAGAAATAAAGTCAGGAACCACCTTTGGTGCTACAAAAGACTACTGAGAGATGGACGAGTGGCGCTAGACCAAGAGAGAGGCAGTTCAAGTTTAAACGATGAGCATGGCTGTGATCGCAATCCTCATGAAGCAGGAAGCATCCAATCACCTCTTAACACCGATGGGACTGACAATTACACGGTCGATTGTTCAGGCATCAATCAGAGTACTCCCATGGGTTATCCCAGTACTCCTCAGGAGTATGTACCGCAATTTCAGCAAATCGGGACTCCCCAGTCTGAGCACCGACTGGCCGTTAATACTAGTCCTACAGCGGATCTAACACTGGCAGGAGATGCACATACAATCTTGCGAGACGATTACGGAGATTCTGGCTCGAAGAATCAGGTGGTCCATGACGAAAATGGCAAAAAGATTCCTTCTCCAGTAGTCGACAATACTCAACCTGAGTGTCAGTCGCTCGATGGTTCAGACGATCTCCTTGAAAACATCTATTCTTGGTTCGATCGGCTGAATTCCCCCCTGAGTTACCCTGGTACTCCCCAAGAGTATGTACAACAATTTCAGCAGGTATGGACTCCCCAATTTGAGCACCAACCGATCGTTAGTGTTATTCCTACGGCGAATCCAGCATCGGGTACAAACCTACTGGACAACGATGAAAATACCAACTCGAGAAGTGAGGTTGTTCATGTCGAAAGTAGTGTGAGGAACCCATCGCCAACGGTTGAGGATGCCCTACTTGGGCGTCAATGGCTTGAAATTTCAAGCGAGTCCCTCAGTGAGCAACTCGGCGTGTGGATCACGCATAAACCGAGAAACCAGGTTGTTCATGCCGAAAATGGGAGAAGTCCGTCACCAGCAATTAAGGATGCTCAACTTGGACGACTCGAGCGGTCGGACGATCTCCTGAATGAGCAACTCAGCCTATGGGTCAAGCATTTTGGAACAAGTGCATCTTCGCAGTCGTGACCGGTACCGGCGACCGGACATCTGGTTCGAAGCTCGTGTGCTAAATCATTAGAAGGCTCAGGAGAGTGAGAGGTGAATACATCGAATGAATGTGTTACGGATTTCGTTGTAAAGTTCCCGCGGGAACATTGTAATTAACGCTGAAAACTAACCGCTCTGAGTGTCAACATTACCCTTTGAACGTCTTCGAGCCAAGGGCCATGGATTAATCACTTAATCCGTGGAGCAAATTCCATGAACGATGACTATCACCCGCGGAGCATAATGGGATCTACCCCCATTCAGCACGAAATACGTTTGGTCACGAAGCCTCCCATTTGGTAAAACGATGTATCGTTCCTAAACGATCTTCAACCGAATACCAAAGTAATGTCTCATTTCTTTCCCTTCTCAGGTGTTAAACGTGGATAAATCACCCAAGGAGCCATCTGTTCAAATAACAAAACAGACGTTGCCCAACCGGGGGCAGCTGAACCATTGATATTGCAAATATTCCAAGCATGGATAAGCGGATTTGATAGACGTGGTTCATATCAATACGCGACGTCAGAACGGGATGAGAACCAAGAGTAAAGTTGTATTGTCCCAATTTGTCTTCAATTTGGGAATATGAGTTAACACTTGCTATTTATCCTTGATAGGGACTCACCATCAAGGAGGACAAATTTTGACAACCTGTGTGCACTCGCAGGGGCACACGACCGAGGGTAAGATGTATCGTTCTAATTTTTTGAAAAATTCATGAACGAACAATAACATGTTTCTTCCGCATTTTCAGGGATCTCCAGCCGCGGGGGACAGGTAAGTATCCCTTTCCCCAATCCATTGAAAATGTTGAATAAAAAATAGAGAAGAAAAGAAAAGCTTTTAGAATCTGATGTCTAGAAAAGACATAGGATTCTAACTTCATTGGCATTCATGTTTTGAAACATGAGGTTATCTGAACATGCATTGGGCATCATAAAATCCCATTGACGGGTAAAATTTTTGGAGAAAACGAAAGAGATTTTTCCAATCAAAAGTTGTTCAAAACTTTCAAAAGGACGTTTTCTCAAAAGACGAGAGGCAAAGCCTAGTCCAAACACGTCCTATACACACTTAAGAGAGAAATGGAGCGGATAAGACAGCAGAATCTGGACCTACGGAAGTAGGGACCATTCGCAGCGATTACATGGGTTGGGACGACGGAGGCATTCGTTTCATATCCCCCAAACACTACAGGTGACCGTTGATAACCCCTTTGAACGGCGGTTTTCATTCTTAACCCTGTCAAGAACCACCCCACATCGGGGCAAAATGGAGGTGAGTCCAGCAGCATCAGGAGAAAATGGTTAGAAATTTTCTTGCTCGGACTAACATTAATCTTTGTGTGTTGTTTATATGGTAATCCAAGTGCCATAGGATGATGAGAAGCATTCATTTCTCTATCCCACACACCGAATCCTTTGCATAGCCAAGTTGAGCCTGCAGAATCATTTCATAAACCCGTTGGTGATCATTGCACATTCCAAGACGGATGCAGCATCACTTCAGAAACGAAGAAGTTCAAGACTTAGGGTTTGCAAAAGAATTCCTAAGTTAATGTTTAACCTTGTTAGACCTTTGATCATAGGTCTAACGCGATCCTATGAAGATGAGAAAAAGTGGGATTTCAAAAATGAATGAGAAAAATCCACGGCATCGAGAAAAAGCAAAGTGCCTGGTAAAAGCAAGGCCGATGCTCATGAAAGCTGTTTGCTTGATCCCCAGTGAAACTTGGATGAAAAAAAAAAAAAAAAATTCTTAAAGGAGTCAAATAAAAAAAGCTGCTCCCCAAATGCTGCCAAGCACAGAACAAAGACATGGAGAGAGTCGGTCTCTGAATGCAACAAGGGACGCTCTCTAAAGAGCTGGTGCACACCTCAAAATCGGTTGTACACCTCAAAAACTAAAGATGCAGAAAGGAAAAGACAGGAGGTAAATCAGCAATGATCACCAATGTCAAACTCGTCATGAATTCTGGGCCAAAAACAAGCCTTTTTCGGTCCCCAATCCTACCAACATCATAACCCTGAAACAGTCTTCTCTGACTAAGACACTTGGGTTAACATACAGCTCAGCTCGAAGAAGTACGAGCAAGACTATTTCTTTCTCATTTTGCAGGGTTCTTGACTTGTAAACCCGGAGCAGATGGTGAAAACTTTCATTCAATGACCTTGACTCAAAAGTGAGTCCCCCTTGAAGACCAATATCCAAGCCCAACATTACGGTCCCGTGGAAGACCTCCCGACCGATCAAAATGTATGCGCTGCGAATGAGCCTAAAACCTAGGCACGGGTTAGTAGGGAATCGAGTGTATCCCCTATAAAAAAACACGATCGCAAAACAGGTGAGAAGACCTCATTGTCGAGAAATATTCCAATTGATGTTTTGAACAAACTCTTTTTGGAATTTTCAAACTGTTGATCCAGATTTTCCGTGCAAGGGATTTGTGATCACATTTGCATGTTGCAAGAATGCTTTGGATAACCCCCAGCATCAAAATGCACATTTCATGATTAAAACTTAAATCATACGATTTTGTCAAAATGGACAGCCGTGGTCTTCCCAAAGATTACTAACGTTTTCTTGGTGAAGAAAAATCTTTCAGGCTCAAACTTATGCAGGATACTTGGAGAACCCAACTCCCAGAATGTCGCCTCAACAGACTCAAGTGAAGTTTTGTCAAAATAAAATCTTTCACTGCTTCAAAAAACTGAATTCCCGACAAACTTCGGGGTCTCAAAAAAAGGGGAAGAAAAATCCTTTTAAAAGAAAAAGTCCTATCAGACATGGAGAACCCTCGTCCCAGGACCCATTTTCAAAATATCAAACAGTCTCATCGGACGTGGAGAACCCTCGTCATGAGACCCCTTTTCAAACATGGTAGATACCGCCTGAAGGGTCAACACAAGGTAGAAACCGCCTGAAGGGTCAACTCATGGTAGAAACCGCCTGAAGGGTCAACTCATGGTAGATACCGCCTGAAGGGTCAAATCAAAGGTAGATACCGCCTGAATGGTCAAAATCAAAGGTAGATACCGCTTGAAGGGTCAACACAAGGTAGATACCGCCTGAAGGGTCAACACATGGTAGATACCGCCTGAAGGGTCAACACAAGGTAGAAACCGCCTGAAGGGTCAAATCAAAGGTAGAAACCGCCTGAAGGGTCAACTCAAGGTAGAAACCGCCTGAATGGTCAAACCAAGGTAGAAACCGCCTGAGGGATCACATTAATGGTAGAAACCGCCTGAAGGGTCACATATGGTAGAAACCGCATAAGGGTCCACTCATTGATAAATATCGCAGTAAGGATCAACACAAAGGTCTGATCCACCATACGGATCAAAATTCTTGGCAAATCCCAAAGCGTGGGATGCGCCTTCCTTAGGTTCCTACTAGTTAGGAATCCCATCATGGTATGACCTACCATACAGGTCAGAGCTTAATCTCCCTGGGATATTCTGAATGACAAGTCCTAGGCATCTTCTTGAAAGTCGTCGCAACCGGCAGCATCCGACAGGTGAGCTTCAGGTAAGCCTCTCTCACTTCGGCCCATGTTCAAATTGTTAGAGCAAACCGGAGATTGATTTGAGCTTTTATCAATAGGCTTAAGGATCCGATGTCATAACATTTCTTCTCTTATTTTCCCAGTTGAGTCGGTTAGAAATCAGGTGCCACCTTATCTTTGAGAGAAACCTCTAACGAGATTCCTCTCAAAGAGGGGCAGCTGTTGACACCTGATTTTTGACCATTTATTATTGTGATTTTTATTCTTTAAAATTAATTAAAAATATCAAAAAAGGTCATAAAATCACAAAATCAACTTTGGAAGCCTTGGCTTAGCCTCGGGGACCAATTTTGAACAAAAAATATTTTTTGGTATTTTATAATATTTTTCGAATTTATTTAATTATAAAAATACCCAAAAAATCATAAAAATACCATTCGTGGTCAGAAAAATACACAAAAATATTCAATAATTTTGTTTTAATTTCATCTTCAAGTGTGTCACCTTAAATCTTGAAAATTCGGCTCGGGTCACTATGTTTCTTCACAAACATAAACTCGAACCGAGCAAAAAATTCCTTTGCGAGTCTTTTAGTTTTCAATTCTCACTTTTTATAAGCTATGACATTGGATTCTAAAGTCTTAAAGTGCAATTAGGTCAATTTGCCCTCCAATTTAATCAATTTTTACCAAAAGGGCTTAATTGCACATTTTTCTTTCAATTAGTCCCCGGTTTCACGGATGTATACGTATGCTCTACGTATTTATACGTCATACGTATTTATACGTTATGCATATTTGTACTGTTTGGTAACCTCTTTAACTCTTGTAATAATAATAATGGTTATTATTTTTAACACCTTTGTTAGTGCTATTTTTTAATAGCATTTTTGTATTATAAATTGTGAGTGCTATTGTTAGTGCTATTTTTAAATAGCATTTTTGTATTATAAATTGTGAGTGCTATTGTTAGTGCTATTTTTAAATGTCATTTATTTGTGAGTGCTATTTTTAGATAGAATTTATAATTGTTAGTGCTATTTTTAAATACAATTTATTGGAATGTATTTTTGGCTATAAAAGGATGGCAAGAGTTTTGAGGTTGGAGAGGGAGAGACATTTTGTAGAGTGTGCAAATTTTTGAGAGCTTAGAGAGAAGAACACAAACACTCTCTATATTCTCATCATCTTGAGTGAGCAAAATATGCTAAGTTCGGAATATTGATTCCGCATATTGCTAGCACAATTGTTGTGGAGTTATTAGTCGTCTCCCCGTTCGTCAATTGGTGGTGCGTCCGAACTAGATGCCTAACACTTGTGGAGGCTGAGATCGAAGAACATCGAACCGACACCTCCGTTCAAGCACGCTACGAGAGGTAATCCATTTACTCCCTTTGAGGCTTTGTGATTTTTTTTCGATTGAAATGCACGAAGTACGCCTCTGGAGATACATGTATGGGTTGTTATTTATTTCCGCTACGTGTTACGTGGATCCCAACAGTGGTATCAGAGCCGATCCTTAGGTGTTTTCGTGCATTTAATTGATTTTTTGCAATTTTTGCAATACTATGGCCAATATGTATTAACGAATTGTTCGTCTTACATGGCTAATGGAGGTTGATTATTTTATATAATAAATTAATCAACGTAGCAAAAATTGAGACTAAATCAATTTTGAATCGAAAATTTATGGCTATCTTATTTTACGTAAAAATTCTGAATATGATTCAACGTAGAATTTTTATTGTGCCTTCCTAAGTTTTAAATTGTGAATTTATTACTTACGTGGAAGGGTGGTGATCATGGAAAAATCCCTAATCAATGTGATTGATGTATGTATGAATGTATGGTGATTATTTATATATTTGGGGTTGTAATTATTAAATGGAGGCTGCGTACTCCTTTTATTTTTCATGTAATCTTTATTTTTAGCATAGTCAATTGTTGATGTAAATGCTACGAGGATTACGTGGAGGAGCCTTTTAAGTCGGCGAGCTCTTTGGGGCCCGATTCTTGAAGAGTTCAAGAAACCAAGAAGAAGAGAAGAGCGGCTCTCCGTTATTAAAATATTAAAATGATTAAATGTGGTCTCATTGGCTCGAGACCCATTAAATCATAATTCCATGATCACCACGTAGGATAGATATTTATGTGATTGACATCTATTTATTTATTATGATTACGTGAGCATGTTAAACTGGTTAATGTGCAAAGTCAGACTTACCCCACCCAAAATTGTGCCTGCATGAAATCCTAGTTAGGAAAATCACTCGCATTAGGTACCGAAAGGGCGTTGGTAACGACACCAGCGTAACCAAGTCCCCGAACCCAAAATCTCTGGTTCCGTAGAACTGATCGATCTCTCCCAATCGATCGGTAAGGTTTCCAGTCTACCCTCCAAGAAAGACCGGTGGCGACTCCAAATGCATGCACAAGTTGCACATGCCACCACGACCACACTAAGGTCGAAAGCGATCGACTCTTATCGTTGAATCCTCCTGAAAAATACTCCCGCCGCGATTTGGTATGGGCCTGGGAGGGCTCGCACCGATCCAAGACCCGTGATCGGTAATCCATTAGCCGCGTCCGCTTCTGGATGGGTCGCGACAGTGTTCTTGAGGAATATTGAAATGACTCGCGAGGATATCCTGATCAAATCCCCAATAGTCGTCCAGATTCGACCGGGCCTCATTTGTCATAAGGGTGCTGGGTTCGCAGCCGAGTCTATTGCTCGGATTCAGTTCTGCATAACGCTGTCCTAACGCCCTTCTGTAGCAACCAAGGTGATTCGCGACTAATTGCTTGGTAAGTCCCGGTACGTTCATGACCCTAAGTATGCTTGTCGGACCTATGAAGTCGAGTCCTATCTGTCGAACTGCGTCCAAGAACTTGAGATGAAGCTCCGGGGGCCAAGTGAATTTCTTTTTCTCGTCGTCCAGAGTGGCGTAGATAGCCTGCCGACTAACCTCTAACTCCTCTTGAACCGTATCTGATCTTACCGGAAGCTGTTGTGGAGGAGATTCATGGGCTTCGATGAGGTGACTCCGATCATAACGACACGTATCTTCTTCCTCCGAAGACACTGGTATAATTTCTGTAGGATCGATCTGCTCATGCGCGCCATTAGCAGGATCTGATTGTACCGGAGATGGCTCAAGGGAGCAGGGGGATAAATGAGCACCTTCCATCTTCGTAGAAGGCTTACTGGGGAACAATTTACTGAGGGTGGTAGGGCCACCGCAGTCAGGGCAGGTAATAGTACTGAGAATTTTCTCATACCACATGTTTTCCATTTGAAGGTTTTGGTTCTGCTCTTTTAGGGCCGTGATCTCCTTACGCCTGTGTTGGACACCTAGTCTGAAACGTCTATTCTGAAACCAAAAATGGATTCTCATAGGATTCATTCCCAGCTTCTGGCCCAATTCAATCTTTTGTTCCTCGTTTGGGCAAGGGCATTCATCGAAGAAAGCTTCAAGCTCCTGGATTTCTTTCCGAGCGTAGCGCTGGCGACTTTTTCTTTTCCGGGGTTGAGCGTCGTGGCCACTGCCGTCGTCACCACTGCGATCTTGATGTTCGTCACCGGCGATGTTGAGTTCCATGGCTTCGATGTCGAATCTGATTCTAGAGAATTTGAGGTCTTTCAACGAACTCGTCACTCGGGGTTCTCTGTTCTCTTTTGTATACTCGCTCTTTCGATTTGTTGCCTCCTTTTCCTCGAAAGCTAGGTCTGTTCAGCGTTCTGTTTTTGAAACGACGGAACTGTTTACCTCCTGCTCAGCTTTCCGACACGAAGGGGTAACCAAATCCTTCCGCGGCTTCTTCGATAGTAGCGCTCGCCTTTCACTTTTCCTCGATAGTCATGCCTGTTCAGCACTGTCTTCTCTTTTTAAGTGGCAGAGCTGTTCACTCGCCGCCCAGCTTTATGCGTGATGGAACAACACAATCCTTTCGCGGCTTCTTCGATAGTTGCGCTCGCCTTTCACTTTTCCTCAATAGTCATGCCTGTTCAGCACTGTCTTCTCTTTTTAAGTGGCAGAGCTGTTCACTCGCCGCCCAGCTTCATGCGTGATGGAACAACACAATCCTTTCGCGGCTTCTTCGATAGTTGCGCTCGCCTTTCACTTTTCCTCAATAGTCATGCCTGTTCAGCACTGTCTTCTCTTTTTAAGTGGCAGAGCTGTTCACTCGCCGCCCAGCTTCATGCGTGATGGAACAACACAATCCTTTCGCGGCTTCTTCGATAGTTGCGCTCGCCTCCCTCCCAGCTTTAATAATGGCGAGACCGAATTTGTCAGGCCTGAAATTGCGGATCAGGACATATCTGATGATTCACGGGAGGAGCAGCCCTCGCTTTACATTAATTAACCCGGCTCCACAAGCATTATTGCTGCAACTTTTCTCCACTCTCGAGACGCTATAAAATGCGGAGTTGGTGTTTGGGAGATTAACGCTCTCATATAATTTGCTTCCATCCTCTAATCGCTCCACTACACACATCTCCGTCGAAAATGGCTTCTTCCCAAGTTCACACTTTCTCAGCCGAAGCTTTGACTCGATGGAAAGAGTTCTATAACCTCTTGGGTCGAGGCTACGCTCACATAGCCGATCATCCCGAAACCGAGGATGAGATCAGAGTCATGTTCGGGGACCTGGACATCACCTCCCTCGAGGGTACCGCGTTGGGGAGGGAATACAATATTTTTCCAACGCTCTTTACGAACTCCTTGGAGGTCTACCGCGCTGCTCATCGGGGAGTTACCGTGGCTCGTGTCTTGCGAGCCCGTTATGAGGATCAGTCCGACCGCCTAGCGTTGGCTGACTACCTGGCCGATAGTCACAAAAAGGCTGTTGAGTTCGCCAAAGAGCGGGTTTCGACATTGCTACGCGAGAGGAGGAATCTGGTGGAGGACTTAGCTCTATCTCTGGCTACCTATGAGCGCGATCGACGTAATGCCCTGCTAAGGAATCGGAGCGAGTGGCTGGAAGAAAGGCTCAACGGCATAAACGAGGATATAACTCGTGAGAATGGACTTGTTCGGGACTTGGAAGCAGTCGCCGAAGATCACGAGACTCAGGTTGTTGCAGTCAATGATGAACGCAAAAGCCTCCACCTCAGGCTTGCGGACCATGATACGCGGAGTGGTGCGTATAAACAAAGCATCCATAACCTGGAGGGCCAGCTGGGCTCCTTTGTGTCGTTGATTAGGGCTCACTTCTGCTTTACTTTTCCACCCCAATGAATTGTATGATCTGGTTTGGGCAAGAATGAATGAAAGCCCCTGTGTTTGTTTTAGCTTTTATATGATCCATTTCTTCGAGCATCCGGACATCTTTAGACTTGGATGAGCCGATCCATAATAAGTCGAGTAGATGTGTTCTGATTTTCTAACTCACTCATGGTTAGATGAAAGAATAGCCTCAGACTTATCCAAGAAAAGATTTCTTTATGCTACTTGTTTTTCACCTGCAAATGAAAAGACCGAGTCAAAAGGAATAATCTGAAAAAGAAAGCATAAACCCCTTTCAATCTTATGCTTGCTCGTAATTAATAATGACAAGAACTTTTACAAGGGTTTTAATCTTGTGCGAAAAGTTTTTATCAATATTCCTCGAAAGAAAGCATACTATTGAAAGGAATGTAATTCACGATAATTGCTTTTGACCAATATTCAGAAGAGCGAATTAGTCAAAAATGCAAGGCATAACGACGTGTTTTTAAATTTAATTGAAGATACGGCATCCAAATCAAGGCCGTTTTGTTAAGAACGAGAGCAATTTGGACATCTATCTCGTCATTAAATTCGAAATAACGTCAATACTCTTGATCAATTATCGTGGATTACTTAGTGACGTATGACATGCATGGACCAATTCAAGTGTATAATTCCTTCTAGCGAAATTGGGGTTGGATTACCCTGTACGACCAAAAAGGTCGTGTAAGATTTTCAACTTTAGTTTCCTCTAAAGGAATTATAAACTTGACTTGGGAGTATTCGGATGATTAGAGAAAATGCCACTATCACATTCCCATGACCCGTCAAAAGAAATACAACCGAGTTCCATCTGAATGTATACACCAATAGATCCCTAATACAATCACTCTAAGGGGTGAGATAGAGAAAGCCTCGATAAAAATAAACCCTATACAAGAGGACTAGTAATGGAAAATGAAACCAAGGAATGTGATCCTAACGTTTAAGGATGCCCCAAGTTCGATCTGTGACTTCCGGATCACTTGCCCCAACTCGTCATCTTCATTGGACGATATCTCAATAATGTCCATAGTAGGCTCCTTTGTTGCTCACTCGGTGTTCGCCATGGGATATCATCCTCCTCGTCTTCTATCAAGGACGTTTGGGAAAAACACATGCATCTATCCTTGAAATGGCATTTAATCTAATCACCAGAATGCAATGAATGAAATGCCTATATTTATATGAACTGTAATAGTTTTGAGGGATAGAGAGTCTTACCAACCCAACTCGTCGACTTATGTGCGATTTTAGGTGTACCAACCGCCCAAAGACATGCGCATGAGACAAGTGATGGTGAACTTCTAAAAATCAGAGGGTTTGGCACCTAAGGTTAAGGTTCCCACCTCGAGTTCTAGAAAGAGCCGATTCCATTGCACAACTATCGTTGCATTGGGACTCAATCCATAGTTCGAAGCGAGCGGAATTGAGAAGTGGATTACCCCGTGTTTTTCCTCACGGAGATTCCATTTTCAATTCCTTCTATTGTGTTCCTAAAGGCGGCGCCTGGGGTTTTAGGCGCGGTTGTGTGTGTCCATGTGTCGTGATCATCACAATGCAAGTCATGCACAACAATTTATCAATCAGCACTTCAAATCATCCACACAACATACATTCCTACGCCACACCTGCGTAAAATAAAGTTAATCACAGACTACACCCCTTATTACTCCAATCTGCAAAAACATATAACACCTATCGTGAGCGGACTTACCTCACCTTCAAGAGCGCCTGTAGGGTTAGAAAAATCACTCAATTTTTATTACGGCCTAAGTCCACTTGAGGTCTAGAACCATAGTTTCTAGAACAAGTCCCCAGTGGAGTCGCCAGCTGTCGCGACCCGTCCGAAGCGGACGCGGCTAATGGATTACCGATCGCGGGCCTTCCCCCGCACAAGGGTGCAGATCGCGGGCTTTGGATCGGCGCGGGCCCTCCCAGGCCCATACCAAATCGCGGCGGGAGTATTTTTCAAAGGGATTCGACGATAACAGTCGATCGCTTTCGACCTTAGTGTGGTCGTGGTGGCATGTGCAACTTGTGCATGCATTTGGAGTCGCCACCGGTCTTTCTTGGAGGGTAGACCGGAAACCTTATTGACCGATTGGGAGAGATCGATCAATTCTGCGGAACCAGAGATTTTGAGTTCGGGGACTTGGTTACGTTGATGTCATTACCAACGCCCTTTCGGTACCTAACGCGAGTGATTTTCCCTAACTAGGATTTCATGCAGGCGCAATTTTGGGTGAGGTAAGTCTGACTTTGCACATTAACCAGTTTAACATGCTCACGTAATCATAATAAATAAATAGATGCCAATCACAAAAACATCTATCCTACGTGGTGATCATGGAATTATGATTTAATGGGTCTCGAGCCAATGAGACCACATTTAATCATTTTAATATTTTAATAACGGAGAGCCGCTCTTCGCTTCTTCTTGGTTTCTTGAACTCTTCAAGAATCGGGCCCCAAAGAGCTCGCCGACTTAAAAGGCTCCTCCACGTAATCCTCGTAGCATTTACATCAACAATTGACTATGCTAAAAATAAAGATTACATGAAAAATAAAAGGAGTACGCAGCCTCCATTTAATAATTACAACCCCAAATATATAAATAATCACCATACATTCATACATACATCAATCACATTGATTAGGGATTTTTCCATGATCACCACCCTTCCACGTAAGTAATAAATTCACAATTTAAAACTTAGGAAGGCACAATAAAAATTCTACGTTGAATCATATTCAGAATTTTTACGTAAAATAAGATAGCCATAAATTTTCGATTCAAAATTGATTTAGTCTCAATTTTTGCTACGTTGATTAATTTATCATATAAAATAATCAACCTCCATTAGCCATGTAAGACGAACAATTCGTTAATACATATTGGCCATAGTATTGCAAAAATTGCAAAAAATCAATTAAATGCACGAAAACACCTAAGGATCGGCTCTGATACCACTGTTGGGATCCACGTAACACGTAGCGGAAATAAATAACAACCCATACATGTATCTCCAGAGGTGTACTTCGTGCATTTCAATCGAAAAAAATCACAAAGCCTCAAAGGGAGTAAATAGATTACCTCTCGTAGCGTGCTTGAACGGAGGTGTCGGTTCGATGTTCTTCGATCTCAGCCTCCACAAGTGTTAGGCATCTAGTTCGGACGCACCACCAATTGACGAACGTGGAGACGACGAATAACTCCACAACAATTGTGCTAGCAATATGCGGAATCAATATTCCGAACTTAGTATATTTTGCTCACTCAAGATTATGAGAATATAGAGAGTGTTTGTGTTCTTCTCTCTAAGCTCTCAAAAATTTGCACACTCTACAAAATGTCTCTCTCCTCCCAACCTCAAAACTCTTGCCATCCTTTTATAGCCAAAAATACCTTCAAATAAATTGTATTTAAAAATAGCACTAACAATTATAAATTCTATCTAAAAATAGCACTCACAAATAAATGACATTTAAAAATAGCACTAACAATAGCACTCACAATTTATAATACAAAAATGCTATTTAAAAATAGCACTAACAATAGCACTCACAGTTTATAATACAAAAATGCTATTTAAAAATAGCACTAACAATTATAAATTCTATCTAATAATAGCACTCACAAATAAATGACATTTAAAAATAGCACTAACAATAGCACTCACAATTTATAATACAAAAATGCTATTTAAAAATAGCACTAACAATAGCACTCACAATTTATAATACAAAAATGCTATTTAAAAATAGCACTAACAATTATAAATTCTATCTAATAATAGCACTCACAATTTATGATAAATAAATGTCATTTAAAAATAGCACTAACAATAGCACTCACAATTTATGATAAATAAATGTCATTTAAAAATAGCACTAACAATAGCACTCACAATTTATAATACAAAAATGCTATTTAAAAATAACACTAACAATAGCACTCACAATACAAAAATGCTAAAAAAAAGCACTAACAAAGGTGTTAAAAATAATAACCATTATTGTTATTACAAGAGTTAAAGAGGTTACCAAACAGTACAAATATGCATAACATATGAATACGTATGACGTATAAATACGTAGAGCATACGTATACATCCGTGAAACCGGGGACTAATTGAAAGAAAAATATGCAATTAAGCCCTTTTGGTAAAAATTGATTAAATTGGAGGGCAAATTGACCTAATTGCACTTTAAGACTTTAGAATCCAATGTCATAACTTATAAAAAGTGAGAATTGAAAACTAAAAGACTCGAAAATGATTTTTTTTAGGCTCGGTTCGGGTTTATGTTTGTGAAGGAACATAGTGACCCGAGCCGAATATTTTAGATTTAAAGTGACACACTTGAAGAGGAAATTAAAAAAAAAATTATCGAATATTTTTGGGTATTTTTTTGACCACGAATGGTATTTTTTTGATTTTTTGGGTATTTTTATAATTAAATAAACTCGAAAAATATTAAAAATACCGAAAAATATTTTTTGTTCAAAATTGGTTCCTAAGGTTAAACCAAAGCTTCCAAAGTTGATTTTGTGATTTTATGACCTTTTTTGATATTTTTAATTAATTTTAAAGAATAAAAATCACAATAATAAATGGTCAAAAATCAGGTGTCAACAACCATCACCCAAATAATGACACTTGTCCTTAAACTCATACTATCCAAGCTTCCATTGACTAAAATGCCCCCCTCAAATTCGGCAGCCTTGGGGAAGAAGGAAATGTGCCAAATGATTCAAATGCCCTTCTCAAACCATTAAGACAAGGTCAACTCTCCAAGGGCAAAATAGTCTTTTCACACCTTTCGTCTAAATTTCAGTTTTTCGATATTTTTCGTCCTCGATAAAATGGCGTCCAATCCATACCAAATGTAGTAATCCCTCATTCCCATTTTCAAATTCCGAGATGCTAATTCGTGGTCAAATCTTCCGTCGATCGAAATCCCAATCTGTCTCGAACTAACGGACGGCTTTTGCGGACGTCACGCGTATCGACTATGTGATTCTCATCACACTTAGGGTAACTCAAACTACGGTAACTTTGGTTGTCATGTAATCGCAAGGGTCTATCGCTAGCCCCCATGGCAACGATCGTCACAAACCGATTTAGGAAAATTTCGCTAATCATACTTTGGCTAAGCTGCATCACCCGCGTCCCAATCGTATAACGCTAGCAGTGTGTTCTTTAATCGCTCTTTGATCGATCTCTGCCAGCACAATATATTCCCTCGACAATCCTTGTGGTCAAAGTGCCATTTCTCATTCAAATTCCCCAGGTCCACATATCCGACTCTGCGTCAGTCTTTCCCTTTTGGTCAGATAACTCAAGAGTGACCAACTCCGAGTGAGTTATAATCTAGAACACATCGATCGATATCCTTCCATTCAATAGCCTCGAGAGGGTCGGAATTCGGAATGTCACAATAATAAACAGAATCAATAATTTACTAAACTTCTTTATTATTTTGCATATTGAGAGGATTCGCTGAGCCAAAGATCACATGTCCCTGGGAAGCCATATTCGTTCTTCTTTCACTAAATCTTGTTGCAATTGGAGCTCTTTTCACACAACATGGTTCAATTTATGTCGATGTAAAAGAGCAAAAATTAACTTCTTCACTTTCTTGTAAAAAAATAAAGTATTTTTTAAATATTTAAAAAATGATGAAAATTAAAAACTTAAATTTCTGTATTGATTTTTTAATAACATACAAGTTTCAGATCGTACAATTGAGAAGAAAATCAAAGTGCGGATTGCAAAATTTGAAAAAAAAAGTAAAAAAAAAAAAATCAATCTCGGATAGACCAATTAGTTGACTGAATAAACACCATTCAGTAATAAAAAAAACATTCAGTATCCAACCACATTACTTTTTTGTTTTGTTTTGTTTTTTTTTTTTTTTGGTTCTATCCTTACTTTCTTTTCCTTTTTTGGTCAGAGTTCTATCCTTAACGTGGTTCTTTCGTTGCAAAGAATAGCCTGCCTTTGCTCCGTCTTCTAGCTCTTGTACTTTTTTGGGCCAAACCATTTACCATTCACTAATAGGTAAAAAAAAAAAAAAAGGCATGTGCTTTCAAATCTAGTCAAACTCCCTCTAACGCGGCTACAACAGGGAATATTCTGTCAAAAGTACTAAATTGATACGCCTATGACAATTTTACCATAAATTATTTTTTTACCATGAAAAACCCAAAACGATATACTTGTGATAAATTTATCCCAAATTGGTACAATTGTGACAAATTTATCATTCATTAGTTTTCCTTAAATTTTACTATCGAATTACTGAATTAGATGACACGTGGTAATTATTCGGAGTACATCTTACCTTATAATTGCTATTGGTGCATAATTTAAAATTTTTCATGGTATTAACTCAATTTAACGAAGACTAATAAATGATAAATTTGTCATATGCGTACCAGTTTGAAACTTTTTATGGTAAAAAAAATTAATTTAGGATAAATTTGTCACAGTTGTACTAATTTAGGGTTTTTGGTGGTAAAAAATAATAATTTGTGTTAAATTTATCATAAGCGTACCAGTTTGGAGTTTTTGAGGGTCAACAAAATAATTTCGGTTAAATTTGTCACAGGTATATCATTTTGAGATTTGTCGCGGTACTAACCCTTTAGAAAATGAGAAAGCCCTTGTAATTCTTTTTTGGCCCTGTCACAATGAAAAGCATGAATGGGTCGAAGGAAGTAAAAACTGGACCATTTACTATTTAACCCCGTTAAGAAGAAATTTAAGGTTATTTTCAACCCCACTTTTTGACAATAAAGTTATATTTCCTGAAAATTAGAAACCAAAAATGGGCAATAATATCTAAGAGAAGTGAAGATGTCGAAGCGCTAAGCCTGATGTCCGAGCTCTGAGGTTCCTTCGATCGAAAGAGTCCAATCCTTATGACGGCACTTCAAGAGATTGGTGATGTGCTCAATTTTTTATTTTTTTTTGATCAAAATATCTGCTCAACTTTGAACGGTGTAAATAATCATAAATTTACTATTGCATTAACCAGCTGTAAAGCAAAAAGGAATCATAGAGCTGGTCCTCTCTTTCCCAGAAACTCGCCTTCTTCTTCCCTGCCTCGCGTTGGACTTTTCCCTTCTTCACTTCACCTTGAGAAGTTATAGTCGATCTTTCCTCCTCCGAATTAGCTCTTTTTACAGAAGCGTCGTTCTCTTCTTTGAGTTAATGTAGCTGAGAAGATCGGCTTACAGATGGGATTCAATGGAGGTCAGGCTTTTGTCGCCATTCTCGCTTTGGCTGTAGGACGACTGTAAGTGCTCTGATTCGACTTTTGTTGGAGCTCTTGTTGACAGATAACACACACACTAAGCAAAAAAAGAAGAAGAAAATTTGCTCCTTTACATGTTTGATGCTATTCAGCCTACTTGTTCGATTTACATTAAAGCGAAACCAATTTTTGTAATTTTTGGCAGGGTCCTAAGACAACTCAAGAAATCAAATAGGAGGAACTCGGAATCAACCTCAAGAGTGGACGGTGGGTCTGGAGAAGAGAACAAGGCATTAAGGAGGGACTCGGAGTCAACCTCGAGAACGGAAAATGCGTCTGGAGAAGAGTACGAGGTGTTCCTGAGTTTTCGGGGACCAGATACTCGCAATGGATTCACCGATTGCCTCTATTGTGGCTTGAGAGGTGACGGAATCCGCGTTTTCCTCGACAGCGAAGAACTTGAAGATGGTGAAAGAATCAGTAAAGTTTTAAAGGCAGTTGATGAGTCTCAAATCTATATACCCATCTTCTCTCCAAACTTCGCTTCCAGTCCATGGTGTCTTCGTGAGGTAGAACGCATGGTAGAAAGCACCTCAAATTCAGATGGGAAGAAAAAGATCATCCCCATTTTCCATGAAGTGAAGGCTGATGATGTGAAGCTCAGAACTGATTTATACAGAAAAGCCATACGCAAGCTCGAGAAGATGAAGAAATTTGGCTCCGATGAATTGAAGAGATGGGAAAGTGCCCTTAAAACGGTTGGGGGTATAATTGGACGTGAACTTAATGGCAAACGGTAAAATTCCACGACTTTTTACATTCCATTGGATGAAAATTTGTCCTTCGAAATTTCCAAACATAAAAGCATCGGGGCATTTCATTTATGATTTGCATTTGTTTAAGTGGTTGAAATAGTTGAGTTATGCATCCATATGTTCCCTAGAGTCCTGTAGTTTATCATGTCCTTGGCTTAAAGGAAACTTTCATGCTTTGCTGCAGCCAAGGAGAACAAATTGAATCGATTGTTGAAGAGGTTTGCCGTAAACTTAATACAAGACACGTAACTGTGACTGATCATTTGGTTGAAGATAATGCTCGTATGGAAGCCATAATGAAATTGTTGGATATTAGCTCTGGTGGTGTACGTTTTGTTGGTATCCATGGCATTGGTGGTGTTGGAAAAACAACTCTTGCCAAAGTCATGTTCAACAAACTATCTTTTCACTTTGAACGCTGTAGTTTCCTTGAAGATGTTCGGGCATCATCGCAGCATCATGGTGGTCTTTTAGAATTGCAGAAAAAGCTCTTATCAGATTTGACCAGTCATGGGATTGCTAACCAAATTAAAGATGTTGACGGTGGGATCAGGATGATACAAAAAGCACTTAGTAATAAAGAAGTACTTATTGTTCTTGATGATCTAGACAACAAAGAGCAACTCGAAAAACTTGCTGGAAAATCTGATTGGTTTTGTTCTGGTAGCAGAATCATTATCACAACTAGGGACGAAAGCATCCTGATGACTCAAGTGGACTCATCCAGTAAAAAAGTCCTTAACCAACCTGAAGGAATTTTGTGCTATGAAGTTCATGAGATGAGATTTGATTTAGCTTGTCAATTGTTTTATAAGCATGCATTCAGAAGTGATTCTGCCATGGAAGAATATGAAGATCTTTCAAGAGAAATTGTTTGTACAGTGGGCATGCTTCCTTTGGCTGTAGCTGTGATAGGGTCGAATCTTTTTGCCTGGGGCAAATATTTGGGGCATTCGGAAAAAAGAGAAGTATGGGAGGAGACACTGAAGAAGTTAAAGCAAGGTCCTTTTAAGGATGTCCGAGATACATTAATGATAAGTTATGAACAATTAGAGGATAAGCACCAAGAAGTATTTATGGACATAGCCTGCTTTTTCATCGGTACTGAAGGAACATATCCAGTTATCATGTGGAAGGATTGTGGCTACTTTCCCACCATTGCAATGAGGGTTCTCTCTCAAAGGTCCTTGATCAAAATTAGAGACGATAATAGGTTTTGGATGCACGACCAAGTTCGTGACTTTGGAAGGTATATCGTTCTTCAAGTATATTCTCGCAAATTTTGTAGGCTGTGGATTTCTGGGGATGCCCTAAAGCTACTGGAGGGGAAAAAGGTAAATAGAAACCGCATATGTTTGAAAATGTTTGATTCAAGAAATTCTTTGAATTTTTCTTTCGAACTTAAATGCTTTGTTTTACGTCGCTTTTGTCTTGCGGGCGTTGCATCTCTCTGTCAAACCTTCTGGTCTATAGAAAGTGGCTTTTGTGAAAAAATGAAAAAAACAAAGAACAGTTTACTGTGATCTAGGTAAATTGAAAAAAAAAAAACTTGCTTTATCAAGAATTTTAAGATTATTTTCAACCCCTTTTTTAGAATAAACTAAGAAAAACTTCGACTATGTAATTTGTATCTCTGGAAAAGTAGAAACCAAAAATGTGATAACTTTAGACTCGAAAATTAGTTTATGTAGAATAGGAGGTTGTTGGGAAAAGGATTTTGCAATAGTTTTGGAAATCGCATGCTCAATATTAAATCCATGATATGCAGAGAAATGAGGATGCGGAAGCACTAAGCTTGATTTCTGATGGATGCAGCCGCAGCATTGCATCTGAAGAATTAGCTGCTCTACCAAACCTAAGGTTCCTTCGAGTGAAAGGCATTGATCTTTTTGGCAACTTCGAGAATCTCCTTTCGAATCTAAGATGGTTTTCTTGGGAAATTATGCATAAGATATGTTTTGCAGAGAGTTTTCATTTTGCTAATTTGGTCGTGCTAGACCTTTCAAGAAGTGACATCGAAGATGATTGGGGTGGGTGGAGCCAAATCAAGGTACGATATGCCTTACTACATTCACATTTATTCCATCTTTATGGATCATCCAATGCAGGGTACACATCCTTGGTGTGCTCCCCTGATGTAAAATATTTTTTGCTAGTCTAACATCTAAAATCAACTACAACCAGCTAAACACATTTGAAAAGAAAGGGGAGGAAGCTATAGAATCGCATGGAATCAGAAATGATACTACAAGCAGAATACATCGTTGCTTCTTCGAGAAAATTGCCCAAAAAGTCATAAAATTATTATACGGACATCTAACTCAGTTCTAGACATTTTTAGTTTAGTCCTAAGTATTTTGATGACTTGTCAATTCAGTGCCATAAACAATTTGACGATTTGACAATTTAGCCATTTTGACTAATTTTGGCCCAAAAGTCATTGACCGCCATACGAGGCATGACCGCATACTGACTTGGATAATAATTATTATTATTTTTTACATTTTTTTTAGAATTTTAGAATTTTTTTTAATTTACCATTTCTTTCTTTCTGCTCTTCTTGCTCTGGCCGGCAAGGTCCTCAATGGATCTCACTGGCCCTCCCCGCCCCCCAAGCAAAGCTCGACCTCACCATCACCAAGCGAGGATTGACCTTGCCACGCTGGCTTTATAAGGGTCAGCCCTTGCCCAAAGGTTGGCGAGGTCAACCTGACTAGATCCATCGAGGTCCAGACTCACAAGTGGCTGGTGAGGCCGATCTCATTGGCCCTCAGCTATGGCCGGTTGTGGACCAATCGCCGAGGCTATGTGACTAGCAGAGGAAGAAGAAGGAAAAAGAAAAGAAATTTAAAATAAAAAAATAAAAAGTTGTCCACGTAAGCTCCGGCTATGCCACGTAGGATGACCAGAGTTACTTGGACCGCCACGTTAACGATTTTCAGCCAAAATTGACCGAAATGGTTAAATTAATAAAATGACAAAAGGTTTAGAAATAAATTGAAAAAAATTGAATTGTTTATGACTGTATTGGCCGCCGTTTAATATGTTTGAGATTTTTTTGATAGTCTGCTCTCGTTCGTTTGATACAATCCCGTGCTGTACTCTATTTTTTCTACGACATTTTGGAGACTTGACCACGATGAAATTTTGTTACCACGTAACTTTCTTTTACCACGCTATATAATTTTTTTTTCAAAACTCATTTTCGACTCTACGTCAAGAAGATGCACGGGTGAGGGATATGTAGAAGTGACCCCCTTCTCCTATAGTTAAAAGACTTTCAAATCATGGGAAGATTAAAACTTCAAGGCTATGCGGATTTCTATAAATTCATTGCCGGAATGGAAACTCACTCGTGCATTATAAACCTGAGAAATGTCTTTGATAACCAAGAAATGATAGGCAACTTTTTAGTTTATAACAATTTTACTATCATCAAAACTAATAGCAGATTACCAAATGTTTTTAAATATTACGTGTGATTCCCTTCATTAATTTGCTTAGATACTTTACTAATAGTGTCATTTAACCGTTTGTGGTTTATAACCATTGGTTTGATTTTACCTAGTTTTATTTTTTTTTCAGTAACATACAGGTATATAATAATCTATCTATCAAGTTAAAAGACCAGTGTACACTACGAACTGCCGTTCGCTTTGACAAGCAAGCATGGTTTTGAGCTAGTGGATTATGAATTACTTACATACTTGACTGGTAATAATGGTTGATGATTGTAGCTTACGAATAAAAACTATTGTTTTACTATAAAATCGTAGTAGATTAACGAAATAATATATTTACTGCGCTTCCCTGGGAAGATAATAAACAGCCTTTTGTAACTGTTTTATCACGATAAATCTCCAGTAGCTTATGAATTTCACTGCTAACTTACTGTTTCACCACTGAGATCTAGTTATAAGCAATACATTTATAAAAATGAACTTAAAATTTTTCAATTACATTGACGGTGCTTGTTTAGCATGGAAGATTATTCCATTTTCCTCGAAGGAGGTGTTAGAAGCGACCGAGTTGCGCAATTGCTAGTAAACATTCCCTTATAAAAATGAAATAATTACTTACATAACAGATCTAGGATGATTGATGGGTTCAGTCCTTTTTAATTTCATATTTTATTTTTCTGCAGGCGACAAAAAAATTGAAAGTTCTGGATTTAACGGATTGCATAAAGTTGAGGAGGACACCCGACTTCTCTAATTTCACGTCTTTGGAGACATTAGTACTTGCTCGGTGTTCCAATTTGATCACAATTCACCCCTCCATTGCTAAACTTCAACTCTTAGAGACTTTAAATATCAAAGGGTGTAGTTGTCTTGGGGAGTTGCCTGAAGAAATCACTTCTCTACAATCTTTGAAGCAGATCATCATGCCCCAAAATTTTCTACCATTGAAGCTTCCGGAGAGATTTGGCGATTTGAAATCTTTGTTGAGTTTAAGATTAAGCCACCACCCTAAAATCTACAAGCTTCCAGACTCAATTGGAGGGGCAACGAATCTCACATGCTTAACTTTACATGAGTGCGTGGGGGTAAAGGAACTTCCAAGCTCAATTGGAGAGTTGCAAATGTTGGTAGAGTTGGATATATCAAGCTCAAGCATAGTTGAACTTCCCGATTCTATAGGAAACTTAAAGAAGCTAAAGGTGCTGAATTTAAGTAGAATGAAGATAAAGGAGATTCCTCGAACTATTGGAGGACTGGAGATGCTTGAAGGTTTATATGCCCATCAATCCTGGGATCTGACAGATAAAAACTTGGAGGAAATTGGGAAGCTACGTCATTTGAAGACATTGGACTTAGGATTTACTAGTGTTTCTAGATTGCCTGCAGAAATAAGTGGTCTTGATCTCCAAAAACTTGAAATAGGTTCGATCGAGCTTCAACAAGTGCCCGCTCTCCCATCAAGTTTGAAATTCCTTGCGGTTCAGGCTCTAGATTTCTCTCTTGTCCCTGAACCTTCAAGCATCACCGGTTTGGAACGTCTGGAATTACAGAGATTCAGCAATTGGACAAATATACCTCGCACTTGGCGGGACTATCAATCAAAAATTGAAGCAGCTTCAATGAGAGAGCAACCATCCTATCAGCTTCCATCTCATTTGTCGACTTTGGAACTCAGGGGTATTAGTCCGCTGCCACACTTTTCCAACTTATCAAGATTGACAGTTCTGCATGTAATTGACTGTGCAATCTCACACCTACCTATCGATCCAGGCCTAACACATCTAAGGGAACTGTTCATACGAAGATGTAAATCCCTTGAGAACATAACTGGTTTGTCACTCTTGAGGAGTCTAGAGCGCTTGGAACTGGAGGGCTTGAGTAGGCTAGTTGAGATTCAAGGTTTGTCGAAATTGGAATCTTTGCAATACTTCCGTATTTCCAGTTGTGATATAATAGGACAGTTACCCAATTTATCCAAGCTGGGTAAGCTACAACATCTAGATATAGAAGCTTGTCCAAATTTACGACCCATCGAGGGCATCGAGGGCTTAGAAAGCTGGGTATTGGATACTAGTGGTCACACTGTCCTGGAAAGATTGCTGGATATCTTCAAATCGACCTGGCTTTCCCATAAATTATCTATGTACGACGTGTTCTTGAGTTCTAAGGGAGTAAACACTCATCGAAGCATTGTCAGTTATCTTCACAATTGGATGGTCCACAATCAAATTTCTGTTTACAGTAGTCTAGATGACTATAGGTCCAAAGAAGGGATTGGAGAAAAGATTCTGCAAGCACTTGGTAACTCCAATATCTACATACCTGTCTTCTCTAGAAATTATGCTTCCAGTCATTGGTGTCTCCGCGAACTTGCCCTCATGGTAAAATGCACGTCACAATCAAAGGGGAAAAGAAGAATCCTCCCCATTTTCTTCGACGTGGAGATTGATGATGTTAAGCTTGAAACTGATTTATATAAAAGTGCCCTCGACCAGCACGGGAGGAGCTTCGACAACAATGAAGTGAAGTCATGGGAAGAGGCCCTAATTGAGGTTGCAGCAATGAGGGGTTTCGTTTTGAAAAATAACAGGTAAGTCATTCGATTGAACTTTCCCAACTTAGAGAGTTTCAAAGTTACTGCAATGCAGCTCTTTTGCATATAAATAGTTGCCCACTCAAGCAAATTCAATCCTAGTTTATAATTTCTGGAGGAACTCTCTGGTTGAACAGAAAAAAATTGCAGTGGTACACAGCTGCATATATTTTTCATCTACTCTTCCCATTTTTCTCTGATTTTGTTTTCCGAGTTACAGTGGTTTGAGAAATTAAATCAACAAATATATTGTCATTTTGATATCCATTTTAAATTTCTCTTTGTGCAACTGAAAATGAACTGTCCTTGAATTGTGCATTGCTGCAGCCACGAAGAAGTACTTCAGTTGGTTGTTGCAGAGGTTTATAAAGCAAGGAAATTGTTAGACGGTGACTCCTGAAGCCTTCTTTTTGTCCGTTGTCAAAGAAAAGGTGAAAGGATTTGCTATCAGGATAATGAACTTCTCCCCAGCTGCGTTCTGTTTCATTTGGTAATGAAGTTGGTTTACGATGCTAATGCTCAGGTTCATTGTTTACAAGGTTAGCATATCTGTAGTAATGAGTATATCAGTGACCTCCCCTGCTTTGTTAGGAGGTTAGAAAAGGGTGCTCTGCAACAAAAGTAAAGGAACTTCCATAAGCGGTTGGAAAAATTTGAATTGTTGCTGGAGTTGGATTGCCAACTGTTAAAGATATTTGATCTATCTAAATTTAATTGGAAATCTCAAAAGAAATGAAACTAGCTAGGATTTACTGTTCATCCATAAGAATGTTACCTGATGCTACTGTCCTTTCACGTAAATAATTGACCGTTCATAAAAATCTGACAAGTGAAATTCTGGTGAAATTGGAAGACTATCCTGGTTGTTCGAGAATCTTAGTGGTCGCTTATTATCGAATTTGACAGTCACCGCGAGCTTCTTTAGTCTGTCTTTTGTTTGGATGCATCTACTTCCGGTTTGTTCATGGCCTCATGAATCTGGTTTATTTAGATTTTCTCGACACGTTTGACATTTCTCTTGACCAAGATCCACCAATTTCCATGTACTTTGTCATTTTTATGATTCGAGTTTTGCCATAACTAATTTTTTTTTTCTTTTCTTTTTTGGATTGTTTAGTTTCTCTCTCTGTAAACTTTTTCTGACGTGGCACTCGTGTGGCGCTACATCAGCAATGGATATGCCAGCCATGACGTATAAACAGCTTGCGAGAATATGCACTAGTTTCTCAAGATCTTACTTTGAAATATGGATTAGACCCACGGGTTTGAAATGGTGGTCGATCAAACAATTGACGTTGAATGAATAAGGAATTTTTTTGAAAAAGGGCCTCAAGTGTCCTACGTTTCTCAAAAAAGGGTTCAAAGTGACATTTGTTTCAAAAAAAGGGCTTCAAGTGCAATTTTTGTTTCAAAAGAGGGCCTGAATTTTTGGCTTTTGACTTTTTCTAATTTTTTTTTTTCTCGTTGTCCTTTCCTTCTCCATCTTCCGTTTCCCTTGTTTTTTCCTCCTTCCTTCGTTGCAGTTGCAGTCGTCCCCCCTGCGTTTTCTTTTTCCTCCTCCAACTCCAATTCATCTCTCTCCACAGGGAAAAAAAAGAAAAAGAGAGGAGGAAATAAATACAAAATCAAAGGAAGGGGTTGGCGTTTCGGGAATTAGGTCAACACATTCCCATAAATATCATGATCTCTCCTTCCCTTCCCCCCATCGCTCGTTTCTCTGTCATTGAGATCTCGATTTCTCTCCTGTAATATCGAGTTCTGTGAGGAAGCTTTGAAAGCCTGTTTTACGCGGATCTCTCTTCCGTCTTCTTTTGTGTTTCTGGGGCTGTGGAGTTCGATGTTTTGAGGCCTTCTTGATTTCGAGGCTGGTCATCTTGATCAGTTTGATCTTGTGTAGCTGATCCGCTTCGCTTCGTGCAAGACTATTGAATATGCGATTTTGAGGATGTTGTCGTGTTCCATCTGCGGTTTCGGTTGTTGGAGGAGGAAAAAAACGACGAGGGGATGACCTGCAATGGAGGAAGGAGAAAAAGAAGAAGAAGAAGGGGGAAACGGAAGATGGAAAAAGGAAATGAAAATGAGAAAAAAAAAAGAAAAAATGAAAGTCAAAAACACCCTTACTCAGGCTCTCTTTTGAGGTCCCTTTTTGAAACAAATGCCACTTTAGGTTTTTTTTTTTTTTTGGAAAAAAATTAGGACATTTGAGGCTCTTTTTCGAAATTTTCCCAAAAAGAAAGTGACACGACAAAGATGACTTATTATTAGTGAAAGAGAGAAAGATGGCCGCTTGACATTAGAAAAGAAGAGTGTCATTTTCTTGATGGTGTTGTCTAGGATGCCAATGCTGCAAATTCCGCCGGGAATCTCGTTTCCAGAGGGTCGCGAGACAACATTTGAATGCTCTTTTCTTTCTTTTTTTCCTTTTTTTTTTGTTCAAATTTCAAAAAAGCTGCTTTTTATTTACTTCGGATGCACGTGATAACACTACGAATTAATAATGTAATTTTTAAAGTAGAAATTCGTTTGGTTACACAATTTTATATTTCTACTTATGAAATAATTTCTTGCTTCAGAAGTTATTTTTGAGCAACTTTGATATGTACAAAAAGAAAAAGTTATTTCTCATTAGAAGTAATTTTCTACTTCTCCCTCCTTGCTGCGAATCACTCTCTATACTCACTCTCAATCATACTTCCGCCATTGCTTCCCATTGCTGCTGACCATCTAACATAGTCGCCAACTACTGTCGCGACTCCCGTCGTCAACCACCAGCATCCACCGCTGACCATCGCCGTTGCCAAGTAGTCGTCTTCAATCGTCGAAGTACAAAATAAATAATAATTTTTTATTTCAAAAATAAATAACGCTTTTTATTGAAAAAAAATTATTTTTAAAAATAAAAATACCTTTAATGATAAAAAAATATTTTCAAGAAAATTTAAAAATTATAATTATTTCAATTGCGTGAGTGCATTTTAGCAATATCATTTTTAATAAATTATGAAAAATAAATATTCTATAATTTAGTTAAATATTGAAGTATTTAAGCCATACAAGTTAGGTCAAGTATGAGTTGTTAAAATGATCCAAGGGCCCATAATATAATGATAAAAAAAAAAAAAAAACCGCCAACGACCACCCCAACACCACCCCAAAAAAAAAAAAAAAAAAAACCGCCATCGACCACCCGGGCTTCTAGTCCATTCTTATGTTGATCATGTTTTTGGCCGCACCAGCAGAAATTCGGGTTCTATCGAACATTCACTTGTACATTGGTCACTTCCAACTCAGATGAAGAGATATGACTTCGGGTCTTTTCTTGTTACTTTTTAAAACAATTGAATTATTTCGAAATCCTACTTCTCGTGTTGACATATATATTTTAGATATCTAAAAACCTTTTCGATAATCGATTTACGCACTCCTTAGAGGTTGCAGTAACGAATAATAGAAAAAAATTTGCTTTCGTTAGGCATGCGATATAAAGATATCAAATTGGTAACCTAGATGGTCCACTTCTGCACCAGGATTCGATTCGACATTGCTCGATTTGAATAAATTTAGGATGCTCTAAAAATACTTCTTTCTTTTTATTATGATTGTAAGAATTGCCTGTGAATCATAGATAAGTCATGCATGCACTGGATTTTTTTTTTTTAAATTATTTCACTTGCCCGCCCATTCACAACAAAGAGTTGATCCAAGCGTGGGTTGAGGCTGGGCTTCACAAGAAGTAAGTACTTTGAGCAAAAAAGAGATTATTCAGAGTGCAGAAAATTCTCATTCTTATTTCATGATGTTTGCATTTTGGAAAAATACTTAATTTATACATAACTCGTGTGAACCATAAATGTGAACTTTTCTTTGATTGTTATGTGGTTCATGTATCATGAAAGCCCCATAGAAGAGCCAAACTTGGAGCCTAATTATGTAGGACTTCACATCAAAATGTGCGATAAGCCATGTCCTTATTTATTTATTTATTTTTTGGTTTTTTTTGGGGGGGGGGGGGGGTGGGTTTGTGTGTGTTTCTAATCCATGTCCTTATTATTGCTTAGTGTAACATGATATGATTTTCTGGATACTTGTTTTGCGCTTGCTCGGAAATTTGGTTGTCTACGGAGTAAGATGGTATATAAGTCAACGTTATTACTGCCTGTTCGAGAAAAACAGACAGTAATAGGAATCGAGAAATATTGGGGAAAAAAGCATTTCATTAACACTACGCTAATTCCATTGTAGATTGATTCAATTGGAAACTTTTGAGATCATAAAACAACACGATTCAAACATAGCAGAAATATAAAATTAAATAGGAACTCAACCAGAAAAGAAGAAAAGAATTGCATGACATTAATTAGTGGCTCCATTCGTTGTAAATCTTGCATTATCTTGTCATCTTCCACAAGATACAGTATCTATCTTTTTTCCGGTTTGTAACTTTCCTCCTGATATAGGATGAAAAGCAAGTAGATGTAATACACTTAGTAATCACTAATTTCTTCAGATAAAAAGTAACCAGTTCTAATTATTGTCTATGGTAAGAAAAATGTGGTATATATGTAATTAACAGCATTTCCACGAATATCAACATAAGTCTTCACAGGTAATTGAAGAGTAATATAACACTAATCGATTACTTTATGTCGTAACTTGCTGACATGACTATATCGAGTTGTTGCTAACACTAGCCTCCGTCGCATCCGCACTTTGGCAAATGTTAATGGTCGACGTGAGCATCTTATGCCAATTGATGTTTTTGTTTTAGCTATTTTGAGCGCATTGATATGTCCTTGTGGATAACTTATAGGTGGTAATTTTTATTTTGGGTTGATCATAGAATGGGAAAATTATGATAGATCTTTATCATAAAAACTGACCGAACTATACACACGACGAGATGGAACATTTGAACGAGCTTGTCTTTTTATCTTCAGTAATGCACCAGTGTTCACTAGAGAATAAAAACTGCCTCGTTTTACGGTTCCATTATTGTGGGCCGGGCCGCGCTAGTTTTGTGTGAATTATTTACGGTTACAGTATGCGTATCTTGATTGATGTTTTTTCTACTTCGTACTTACATATTATGGAAAAAATTTCCCATGTCTATGACGAAGTGTTTGCAATTTGGAAAAATACAAAAGTTATGCATAAATCCTCTGTGCCGCCTGTGAATGCGAGGTTTTTAACGATTGCTCCCTGAATCGCGCACGCATGTGTACATATGATTTTTAATTGTTTTGTTTTTTTTTTTTTATAAAAGAAAGATGCTTGGAAATGCCACAGAAGAATCAAACTTCTAGGAGTACATCAAAATGAGCGATAAAAACAGTCCTTGTTATTGCTTAGTGTAGCATGATATGGGTTTCCTGGGCAGTTGTTTTTGTACTTGGTCTGATGAAATTTGGTTATTGATGGACTAAAATGGCATATAATTGGAAGAAGTTCTAAACATCCAAAAGCACACGGAAGCTTGCAGTAATTCAAGTTATTACACATGAACAACTTGGTTTCACACTACATGCTAATCTTTCACCACAAAAAAAAAAAAAAAAGAGAGAACAAGAAGAAGCAACAAGCATTAGATTCGCAAACATAACGAACACCGTCCTACATAAATTTATTACTTGGAAATGGAAGCTCCTTTCTTTCGTGGCAAATCACCTGTGTAAAGAGCAACGTTTAAAAGCTCATCTATCTCCTGGAACCGCTGCAAAGACAAATGTGAAACCTTTATTATTCCTCCATTGAAGCATGGGAGTTCACTGATATCCCTCGTTCATGTATACTTGAATTGTCAACTCATTTCGTTACACAACGAAATATTCGGATCCTCCGAACAATCAAACGCAGAATGCAGTTGAACAGAGCTTTATTACCTAGAGAGCAAAACTCTTCTTCTTCTCTTTAACTATAACCAAAACAAGGCTAGAGGAGTTGACGTCTACCAAATGCCTTGCTCTCATAACCTCCGGTAACCTTATCAACTAGTTCTCTCTTCCTGCAACGATACACAGGTGGACAGTTCATTTTGGCAGGAAGAATAGAAAGTAACTGGATATCAAAATGACAACCTGACTGTCGTTTGATGTCTCAAACAACTGTAACCACCGAGTTCCCCAGGATGTGATTTTTATAATATAGATACCTACTTCTGTGAACATAATATGCAAACGAAAACTTAATACTTGTACGACTCCAGCAGTTAAGTACTAGCACCCATTAATCTACAGCTACAGCCAATTTTCTCCGGATACTGCTGGTTTGAAGAAATTAAGATGCTCTAGGATTGAGGAACCAACCAATGCAAAGTAGCTATTCTTGATGAAATGGATGAAACTGGATCCACCTATCAAACTTGAGGAGACAATTTATCTTTAACAGAAATTAAAATCCAAGGATCTATAAGAGAATAACGTGTCGATCGCTACAGAAAATAATAGGTAGTATTAGATGCCGGTTCTAAGCAAAATCTTGAGAAAAAAAGGGCACATTCTTGCAAGCTGCTCCTAGGATATTCTAAAGAAAATAAGAGATATTCTCAGAGTAACATATTATGAAAAGAGGTGCTCCTCTTTCGTTGAGCATTTCCTTCATCTTTTCATTTAAGCTAGGGACAGTTTTCATGTAAAAAAAAAAAGAGAGAGAGAAAGAAAAAGACCTCACATTAGTAGGATAAAAGTTTCTTCTATTTCTACTAATCCTAAAAAGTGCACGAACTATTGCTTAATAGAGAAAAAAAAAATTCCATCACCAAATATTTTCGTCCATACAAGCTAATTTGTCGTTTTATGCAGCTGATAGCATGGACGTGTATAGATAAGTCAGTAAGACAAACGTCAGCAAGACAAAACAACGCAGTTTTTTGCAAATCAATCATTGGACTTCTAAACTATGACTCGTTTGTTTTGACGAAAGAGAGAAAAATGAACAACTCCGAAATGGAAGAGTTAGGCTTCTCGAGTCGAGTTCGTTTTGCCTCATACCGAATATTGGGAGCGAATTCATTAACTTGAACGGATGGGAAATTTAATAGTGAATTCCTCAAGTAGAAAAACATGAATTTTTTGGGTCATTTGGAAAGCGGGAATGTTTTGGTGCTGTGCGTACAATTTCATGCATCTTTTGGGAATTGCGTTCAAGCTAGTAGAGCACTCGCGCTAGATATAAGATATCATCATTTTAAAAAAAATCAATTTGGTGTTTTAGGTCAATTGAATAGCCTATATTTGTCCTAATGAATCGAAATGGAATCAATTACCTGTTAGATGTGGGGGCATGATAACATGCGTTTGCAGAGAACGAACTTCTTCCGGCAACTCCTCAAGAGATCTACACCCTTCCAAATTCAAAATTCTGAGGCGTTTTAGCTCTCCAATGGAGCTGTCATTTGCGGTTAACTTCACACATTGAGCAAGAATTAAACTCTCCAAAGTCAAGAAGTTAGAGAATTCAGGCGTCCTTCTTATCTTCCTACAACCCGTCAAATCTAGAACCTTCAACCTATTCATCTGCAGAAAAAGAAAAGCTGAATTTAAAAAATAGAACACTAAAAGAAGAATAATTTGGATTTGTTATACAGTTCGTTAATGCAATTACCACCACAATACAAACACATGACAACTATCAAACTAGGCCAGTGATTTGCTTTATATCATGCTTGAAGTTCATGCTCACCATCATTCCAATATTCAGCTTACCTACTTCAAATGAATTTGTGAGCAATGCATTTACGCCCTTTCAAGTTGATTGTTACCAATCTCAAAGTTGATTCCAATTGACTTCTTTGTTGTTCATCTTGAGTCAAATTTTTTGTTATTCAAATCATATATGACGCATATTGAAGTAAAATATCGCTGGCTTTTATTGGATTTACAACATTTTCAAACCTTAGCAACTTTCAGAACTGCGAAACCAATGTTATAAACCCCAAGAAACGCTTTTTATGAGTGAGACAATTGTGTTTTACACCGATAGATAAAAAGATAGTGAAGCGAACCACATATTTTGATTCAATCATCACCTCATTCATCGTGCGAGACTGAGGTGGAAACTACTCAACATATATTCCTAGCCTGCCCTTGGACGGAACGGATCTGGCATGATCAGACTCTCGGGTCGTAACCCCCCTCCAAACAGGGCAAGAGTGGACGCTTTGCTCCAAGCTCAGATTGAGAACCCCGACACTTCACCTTTTTTTGACAGTACTATAGCCCTCCTTTGGTGCATCTGGATGGCGAGGAACAATTCAATTTTTATAGGAAAAAAGCCTTGATTTGTCAAGGGGAAGCTATATTGCAAAGAGGCAAACAAACAGCAAAGATCAGAGCTTTAGTGAAGTTAGACCAGATGATCCACAAAAATGGAGCCCCCCGACGAGATCTAACCTGAAACTTAACATTGACGCTTCTGATGGTGGTTGTTGGAGTTGGCGAATATTTCGGAGACCCTTATTTTTCACACCGAGTACGCCCACGTGAGTTTAGAGAAATCAAAGTGTTATCCAACGACATGTGACCTATGCGCGCGGGATGCGGGGGCAGCGCCCCCGACACGAGTGTTCCGCTGCCCGGTCAACGGGCGGGGCTTTCGCTGCCCGGTCAGCGGACGGCTGCCTCGCTCGTCGGTGAGCGGGCGGGGGTTCGGGGGCAGCGCCCCTGAAACCTCAACGGGTTTGAACTTTTATTTAAGTTAATCCATATGTTGTGGGCTTAATAGAGGTTTCTCTAAGTTTAGGTTTTGGGCCCGTTTAGGGCATATATATTTTGCTCGTTTATGCTGATCATTGTAACGAGTTGAGTGGCTGTAAATCGAATATCATAGTGAAATCTCTTTGCAGGACGTAACCCTATTCTAGGGTGAACCTGGGTAAACTGTGCGTCGTTCAATTTTTCTTGATTCTCTGTTTGATCGTTTTGATTCGGTTGCGATAAATCCCATCAATTGGTATCAGAGCCTTGTGTTCGAGGAATTAGGGTTTATCTGAGATGTCAAGAGGGTCACGGATTGAGATCGAAAAATTCGATGGGACACGGTTCGATCTGTGGAAGATGAAGATGGAGGATCTACTTTGCGATCGAGATCTTTGGTCGGCAATCGTAACGGAAAGGCCTGATGCTGCGAAGCCTGGTATCATGATAAAGGAATTGGGGAAGAATAACGATTCAACCTCCAAAAAGGCGGATCTAAAGGAGATTGAAGACTGGGATTGGATTGATTGGAAAGCAAAGGGTTTGATCCGACTTTGTCTCGCAGACTCGATTCTGACGAACGTGATGAGCGAACCTACAGCCAGGGATTTATGGCAGAAACTTGAGTCGCTTTATCAAAGTAAGTCGTTGGTTAATAAGCTGCTTTTGAGGAAAAGGCTATATAATCTTCGGATGCACAAGGGCGACTCGTTTTCTGCACATTTATATAACTTTAACACGTTGATTAGTCAACTCGTATCAATCGGTGTTAAGTTTGAAGATGATGACAAGGCGATAACACTACTCTGTTCATTTCCGGATTCATGGGATAACCTGATTGTGGTGATCGGTGGTGGGGATAAGGAATTATCATATGAGAGTGTGTGTTTGGCCTTGTTATCAGAGGAGACACGAAGAAATGGGTCAGGAAATTCCGGTAAAGAGGCGTTAACTGCTAGGGGTAGGCCAGCAGAGAAGACTCTAAATCGGAGAGGGTCCATATCCAAATCTTGTGGGCGATCGAAGAGTAGGGAGATGAGGGTACAATGCTGGAGATGTGAAGAGTGGGGCCATGTGAAGCGGGACTGTAAAAACAAGCCAGTTTTTAAGAAAGAAGCTGAATCATCCTCGGGAAAGAAGGAGGTCGATGCATGAGATATCTATTTGGCTACTGCTTGTATGGCGCAGTCAGACAATGATATTTGGTTGATCGACACCGATGCTTCATACCACATGACGCCTCATAGACACTGGTTTTGTGAATATGAGAAATATAATGGTGGAGATGTCATGCTCGGTGATGCTGCAGTTCAGATTGTCGAGCGTGGCAAGGTGAAGCTGAGGATGAGTAATGGCACGGTGAAAACTCTTCTATATGTGATGCACATACCCTTGATGAGCATGAACTTATTATCAGTCGGTACGATGGCTGATTCAGGGGTTACTTTCAGCTGTGATAAGAATTCATGCAAGATGACTCGAGGTTCCATTGTGATTGCACGGGGCGTCCGTTATGGGACATTGTATAAGATGCTCGGGGAAACGGTGACTGTTGGTAGTGGTTTCGTCTATGAAAAGACCAAGGAAGATGGATATGATACGTCCATGTTGTGGCATCAGAGGCTAGGACATATCAGTGAAAAGGGACTGTCTACCTTAGCTTCGAGTCAAATGGTAGAAGGAGTACCGGATTGCTCTATCGGCTTCGGGTTCTGTGAACACTGTCTCCATGGAAAACAGAACCGAGTTAGCTTCCAACACACCGGTACGAGAGCAACAGAGATTCTTGAGCTGATTCACAGCGATGTCTTCGGGTCTACTCCGACTCCAACTATTGGAGGATTCAGGTACTATGTATCGTTCATAGATGATTTTTTGAGATATAGTTGGATTTATTTTATTAAAAGTAAATCAGATGTATTCGAAATTTTTTGAGAATTTAAGGTTTTGGTTGAAAATCGATTGGGCAGGAAAATCAAGATACTTCGTATAGATAACAGAGGTGAATTATGTTCGGACAAGTTAGAGCAGTTATGTGTGGACAATGGTATTGCAAGGCAGAAGACGACCTCATATACTCCTCAACAAAATGGTGTGGCTGAAAGATTAAACCGGTCACTCATAGAAAGGGCAAGATGCATGCTGAGTTGGGCAGGTTTGGGGCATGAATTTTGGGCAGAAGCTGTAGCCACAGCCAGTTATTTGAAGAACCGGTCACCGACCTCATCAGTGAAGGATCGTACACCATATGAGGCAGTGTTTGGGAAGAAGCCGAATCTGTCACATGTTTGAGTCTTCAGGTGTGACGCATATGTTCATATACCCAAGGAGAAACGGGGCAAGCTTGACAATAAGTCTGAAAAAAACATATTTATCGGATACAAGGAAGGGGTCAAAGGCTATAAGCTGTGGAATCTAGAATAAAAAACCATTGTATACAGCAGGGATGTTGTCTTTCGTGAATCACAATCTCAGATTGGCACACAGAAAGGTGATGAGCCCAAGAAAGTGGTAGTGCTTGAAGAAAGTCCTAAAGCTGAAACGGTTGAGATGGTTCCACAAGGTACGCCAGTAGAGTCTAATTCAGAATCGGAGCAAGGGGACTTGGTTAATGAAGTCGAGGATGCAGATTCGGATGAAGACTCGGATACAGATAGCTTGCCGACTCTTAGGAGATCGACGCGGGAAAGAAAGGTATCACTTCGATACCCACTTAGTGCATTGAGTACGTTTCATGCTTTGAGCATTACCGGAGATGATCCTAGTTTTGTAAAAGAGGCGAGATCCATAGATGATGCTAATCAGAGGGAGCTCGCAATGATAGATGAGATGCAATCGCTTGGTCATAATAAGACATGGAGCTTGTGTAATTTGCCTAAGGATAGAAAGGCAATTGGGTGCAAAGGGGTGTTCAAGCGAAAGGTAAAATCAGATGGGACTGTAGAGAAGTACAAGGCTAGGCTTGTAGCTAAGGGGTATTCTCAGATCGAGGGAGTTGACTATGATGAGATCTTCTCTCCCGTGGCGAAATTGATCTCGATACGGTTTGTTCTGTCCGTAGCAGCTGCATACGATCTTGAGGTGGAACAGATGGATGTAAAGATGGCTTTCTTTCATGGGGACTTGGAAGGCTTTGAAGTAAAGGGAAATGAGAATCTGGTGTGCAAATTGAAAAAGTCCTTATATCGGCTGAAGTAGTTACCGAGGATGTGGCACCAGAAGTTTGACACGTATATGCTCCAGCTTGATTTTGTGCGTTCAAATTCTGACCATTGTGTTTATGTGAAGAGGACGGGCGATCAGTTTGTCATTCTCACGCTATATGTGGATGATATGCTGTTGATCGGGAATAGCGTGAAGATGGTGAGATCTATGAAGAGTTTGTTGGCCAAGAAGTTCAAAATGAAAGACTTGGGGCCTGCAAATTTTATTTTGGGCATGTAGATTAGGAGGGACCTTGAGAAACGGAAACTGTGGCTAGGGTAGGAGAAATACATCAAAGAAATATTGACGAAATTCAATATGATAGACTGCAAGCCTGTTGGTACCCCTATACCTTTAGGGACCAAGCTATCTGCGGAACAATGTCCTAAAACGGGTGAAGAAGCTGAAGAGATGGCCCGAGTTCCATACGCGAGTGTAGTGGGTAGCTTGATGTATGCTATGGTATGTACCCGTTCGGATATAGCCCAAGCAGTAGGAGTCTTGAGCCAATACATGTCTAACCCAGGTAGAGAACACTGGAATGCGATCAAAAGAGTTTTCAGGTATCTTCGTGGAACTTCGAATTTTTTTTTATGTTTTGAAGGTACATGGAATGGAAACATGCTTGATATCGTAGATCATGTAGATGCTGAATGGGGTGGAGATATTGATAGCAGACGGTTCACTAGCGGGTATGTTTTCACATTGTTTGGAGCTGCATTGAGTTGGATGAGTAGAAGGCAAAGCATGGTAGCACTCTCTTCTACGGAGGCTGAGTACATGGCTCTTACTCACTCTGGAAAAGAGGCCGTATAGTTACGGCGGTTGTGCTTGGAGCTTGATTTTGAGCAAAGTGCCGTAGAGGTGAGATGTGCTAATCAATGGGCTATTTATTTAGCTAAGAATCCAGCATTTCACTCACGCAGAAAGCACATTGATAGACAATATCATTTCATCCGAGAAAAAGTGGAGAAGAAAGAGGTTCGGCTTGTAAAGGTCGACACGGTGAAAAATAGTTCAGACTTCCTTACTAAAGTCGTCACAGGTGCGAAGTTTGAATAGTGCTCTACTGCGATTGGATTGAAGGAGAAAGATATCGGAAATGCTCTCATTTGCGCGAAGTATCCACCAAGTGGGAGAATGTTGGAGTTGGCGAATACTTCGGGAACCTTGTTTCTCACACCGGGTACGCCCACGTGAGTTTAGGGAAACCAAAGTGTTATCCGACGACATGTGACCCATGCGCGCGGGATGCAGAGGTTCGGGGGCAGCGCCCTCGAAACCTCAACGGGTTTGGACTTTTATTTAAGTTAACCCGTATGTTGTGGGCTTATTAGATATTTCTCTAGGTTTAGGTTTTGGGCCCGTTTAGAGTATATATATTTTGCTCGTTTATGCTAATCATTTTAACGAGTTGAGTGGCTGTAAACCGAATATCATAGTGAAATCTCTTTGTAGGACGTAGCCCTATTCTAGGATGAACCTGGGTAAATTGTGCGTCGTTCAATTTTTCTTGATTCTCTGTTTGATCGTTTTGATTCGGTTGCGATAAATCCCATCAGTGGTAACCCCGGTGATGGAGCCATTGCAGGCGTGCTGTGGGACTCCAGTGGAACCCTTGTGTACGGCTTTGTGGAAAACATTCGATCATGCTCGCCAATTCAAGCGGAAGCGATGGCGTTGCTGGAAGCTTTGAAGTTTCTAGAGCAGATGCAACTGAAGTTGAAGAGAGAAGGAGAAAAGAAGACAACCATTGAGTCTGACTATAGTGCTTTGGTATCTGAAGTCAATGGGGAAACTGTGCTGGGATGGGAGATCAAAGCCCAAAATTTGCTGGTCCTCAACGACAACATCTCGGTAGCCCATTGTAGTCGTAGTACAAATCTGGTTGCAGATTGATTGGCAAAGTCACACCAATTAAATTGCATCCCAGCCGCTTGGGTCTCTAGACCACCTCAGCCACTCTGGGATATACCTTTTTTTTTTTTAGAGACGCCCCTCTTTTGGGCTCTTCATGTACAACTCTTAATATTTTGCCTATATAGACATCTTTCGACCCACCCCCACCCCCACCCTACAAAAAAATAAAATAAAATAAAATAACCTCTAACAAAGCGTTGGAGGTCACTGATATACTCATTCCTACATATATTCTAACCTTGTAAACAATGAACCTAAGCATGAGCATCATAAACCAACTTCATTTACCAAATGAAACAGAATGCAGTTGGGGAGAAGCTCATTAAACTGATAGAAAATCCGATCACCTTTTCTTTGACAACCGTATCCGTATCCGTATCCGTCGACCGTTATCCCAAACTAGTTGGGGTCAGCGGGCAATGAACTGTAGTTCATCCCAAAAAGATAGCTCTTTTTTACGCCAGCTCGCTGCACCTGACGCAACCCTCCTCCTTTATCCTGGCTTGAGACAGGCTACATAAACTGATGACGAAACACGATGAAAGAAGGCGATGAAGAACAAAATCGATAGAATAAGGAACGATTGTTGTTCTCTTAGAAACAATATTAAATCGTATATTCTTAAAATATTAAAAAAAACTGCTCTCAAAACTCTCGAAACAAACTTATATAGGGTGCTAACCCTAATGACAATAAGATTCGCAAAATTACGAAAATATCCTAAAAATATAAAATTGCCTAAAAATAAAAGATGCCTAAATATCACGCAATATTTGCATCATTCTCCCTTGCTACAGAAAAAGATTTGTCCTCAAATCTTGTTGTACCTTTTCATCAAAAAAACGTCGGGGACGGCCTCTCCATCGAATCAAATAATACATTAGCTTCACCCCCAAAAAAGTTCCTTGAAAACACATCTTCAAACTTAGTCATTAACAAATACAGTTCAAAGTGTAGAGACCTTCCTTTCTTGCTTGATCCACTTTCATCCACAAAGAAAGAAAAAGCAATTTGTTCTTCTGGAATAACTTTCTCAACTCGGATTTCATTCAACACAGTATTATCGATGACTTAAATATTCAAGGAACATCTAAGAAAACCATCGATACTAATCTTGCCTTCCATGTTGTCACAAGTATACATGAACTCCTCGGAATTTTTGTTTCCATCAGTCGCAACACCTATCACATCAATACTCCACACATCTGATTCTTGTCCATACTTGCGTTTCAATACCACAGGAGCAACATAATGGGCGCTACCGACAATAACTTGAAAATTCTTTTCTGGTTTTATTAAGTCCGATAAGTCAAAGTCTGTGGTTTTCAAAGAGAATTCCTCTTTTTTTGACTTAAACAAATCGCCCTGGGCAGCGACTTTGAGCATCTGGCGTACAAAAACTGCTGCAACTTTCTCAGTATAACGACTGTCTTTCTTGGACAATATCCAATCGAGTAATTCACCACCACTATATATTCCACGAATAACATACAAATTTGTGTGGAAGCCCATACCAGATTCAATAACACCTTCATGAATATTAACAATATTCAATAGTTCAGGCTCACGCACCTTTGAAGAACTCGATGTGCGCATCACGCTCACAGTATCCATACAACTACCGTGGACAACTTCTTGTGCCTTTTATCATAAGGAAAATTAATGCCCACAGATTTAATGGATTTGGGAATCTGTGAACAATAATAAACCAATTGCTCCTCCTTTTCCGAGTCTTTGAACGCGGCGAAAACCCAATCATCCACCTCGCATGTCAGCATCCACGCCTCTGCCTCGGAAACGTCGATAGGGATAAACGTCGACAGGGATAAGCTGTCTTCGACCACCTCAATTTCGTTCAGCCATTGATTTCAAGCAACTTGTGCTCTGATACCAAATGATGCCGAAGCGCGATAGAAAGCAAGGCTAAACAGAAAATCGAAACGATAAACGAGGAACCACCGTTCACTCAAGTGTGATTTTATCAAAATCAATGAAAATATCAATGTTTGTCATAAAACTGCTCTTCCACGAACCCTAAACATCTTTATATAAGATGCTAAACCTAGTTGACCTAATTACTAAAACGCCATTAAATTTATAAAAACGCTTAAAATAAAAAAATAAAAAATATTACGCAATATTATGAAGATTGCTATCTTTATTTGCATCATTCTCCCATGCTAGGAAGCAGATTCGCCCTGCTTCATCTTCATTGACATCATCCTCCTCAGGTTCTTCTTCATCTGCATATGCTTCATGTTTTGCTTGTTGCTTTGGTTAAAACCACTCCTCAAGTCTGTTAAACCTTCAGAAAAGGGAAATTTTTTCACGGGTGTTGACACCTGATTTTTGACAATCTTTTATTTTAGTTTTTATTTCTAAAATTAATTAAAAATATCAAAAAAAAGGTCAAAAAATTATAAAATCAACTTTGGAAGTCTTAGCCTAGCCTTAGAAGCCAATTTTGAAAAAAAAATATTTTTTGTATTTTTTAATATTTTTTAGAATTTATTTAATTATAGAAATACCTAAAAAAATTAGAAACAAATACCATTCGTGGTCAGAAAAATACACAAAAATATTCAGTAATTTTATTTTAATTTCCCCTTCAATATTTTCACTTTTTATCAGGGAAATTAGGCTTAGGTCATGGTGTTCCTTCACAAACATAAACCCGAACCGAGCCTAAAAAATTCCTTTTCGAATCTTTTAATTTTCAATTCTCGCTTTTCATAAACCATGACATTGAATTCTAAAGGGCTGAAGTACAATTAGGTCAATTTGCCCTCCAATTTGATCAATTTTAAACAAAAGGGTTTAATTGCATAAAAATCGTTCAATTTAGTCCTCGGTTTCACAATTTTTGAAATTAGATTTCATACGGGCATACCCATTAAAATTAAACATCTCTACCCGATGGTTTTCATCATAAGGAATCCATCGGTGGCCTCAATTTTGACTAATTTGGTCATTTATTCCCTTGATTGAGCAAAAATCATTTTTGGATCCTAGGGACAATTTGGGGTTTTCACTAAATTTCAATCAATTGATTTACGAAAATACCCATATTTGATAGAAAACGTGTCAAGGAGTCCGATTTTGATGTCAATTTCATAAAAAGAGGTCAATACGGGGCTAAATTGGGCATGGAGAGTCGAACCGGGCCGGTCGGGTCAGACCCGACCCGACCCGGTCCGAACCGGGTCTGCAACTCAGTTGCAGACCCGCGCGGTACAAAGGTACAAAATAAAAAATGCAGCTGGGGGTGACCTGCCGGGTTTTTTTTTGCTTTTCTGAAGACTCTTTCGGCGAGAGCAGGGCAGGTGGTCGTCCACGAAGGGCAAAGGTGGTCGGCCAACAAAAAAAAAGATAAAAAAGAGAGGGGAGCGAGGGAAACAGGGGACCGAGAGAGCAACTCCGGAGCCATGGCCACCGTTCGTTGACCTTCAATCAGCAAAGTCCGACCCTTGACTCTCTCTTTCTCGAACCCCATACTCCAAGAGCTCTCGGTGAAATTGAGAACTGAGCGTGAGAGCAAAAGGAGCTCTCAGAAAAGCAAACAGGAGGAAAGGAAAGAAATGAGAGAAGGTTGGAGGAAGCTCAAGAGTGCAGCCGTCGATCTCCGGGAACTCGTCCGCGACTCATTGCGAAAAGGTTAGCCTATTTCTCTTCGGCTTAGTTGCCTCGTTTCAGTCCCGAAGCTTGTCAGCCGAGAGCTTCGATTCCCTGGACCGGCGAGCCCTTGTTCTCTGCTTTTCCTGGGCCGCTACGGATCTTGTTGTTGAAGTCCTTTTTGGCTTTAGTTGGTTAGCATGTTCGGTCCTGAGCTTCCGACCCCCTTTCCTTGCCGGCTCCACCTCGTGAGACGATGAATTGGTGAAATCTTGAGCCTTGGTCGAGTTTGTCGCTGGTGGTTCTCGGTCAAGTCTGTCACTAATGGTCCTCGATCGAGTCCGCCGGTGGTGATCGTTGGCTCTTCGGACGGTCGTGAGTCTGTTGGGGTATGGTCTGGCGACGGTACGACCAGAAGGTTGAGGCGCACAAGTTCGAACCTAGTTTAATGATGACGCGAGCTCGTTTCGGTAGCGACGCGATGCGCGAGCTCGGACCAGTAACGAGCAGGCCCATACGAACAGGAGGATGCACTTGAAGAAGACGATGAACAGTAACACGAGGGCTGGGTCAGTCCGACTGAGTTGACGACACGAGAACCTGAGTGAAGGTAGTTTGCGAGTAGGTCCTGGCGGAGGCAACCCGTACTTTGGCTTCGCGTTTTCGCCACTGGTTCGGGTAGACTCGGTGTTTGGGACGATAGGGTCCATCGGAGAACGACTCGGCAACAGCTTGACGAGCGGATTTTGGCGGTGCAAGGGTACGACGAGCGAAGGCTGGTCGTTGGTAGGACAGTGACGTCGTCGGGTCTTGTAGGGAGGAGGAGCTGCGATACAAAGAAGAAGTCGAGCACGGTGGGAACGCGTACGATGCTTATCGTTTCGTGGTCGACGTTGATGGAAGTCCACGGTTTCAGCGGTGGTTGACAGTTTCGGCGGTAGCCTACGAAATGGACGACGCCGGCGACTTAAGTCAAAGCAGACTCAAGCTCGCCCCTGGTTCCATGCAGGGACGTTGCGAAGGAGAAGATGAATAGGAGTATTCATTCGTATGGGTTAGTGGGTTGGGCTATTTTATTTCAAAGAAGTTAAAAGGCTGAGCGTGAGGGAGCTGGGCCAGAAGTCTGAGTAGGGGCCCGGTTCGTGCAAGGAGAAGAAATTCGGGGCCTGGGCCTTTTGTTGTGCCCATCGGGCCCGGGTTGGGTCCTCTTATTCGGGCCTAATCAGGCCCGACGGCCCGTTCTAGGCCCGGGTTCGAGAACCCGACCCGGCCCCTGTCCTATTTAATTATTTAATAAAAAAAAATATAGAAAATTTCCAAAAATAATCAAAATTCATAAAAATTCATAAAAAAAATTCTAAAAAAATTTCAGAAAATAGGAAATGGCCACATTCAACTGGCCATGACCTGTTTCGGGTCTTTCGATCCCCGATCTTTCCAGAAATGACGGTTTTGCCCTTCTGGTAAACCGTCTTCCAAAAAAAAAAAAAAATCCAAGAAAATTCCCAAAAATAGGAAATGGCCACAAACAACTGGCCAAGTCTCATTTCGGGTGTTTTGAACCCCGACCCTTCTTAAAAATGACGATTTCGCCCTTCGGGCGAATCGTCTTCCAAAAATTGAAGAAAAATCAAGAAATTCCAAAAAAAATCTCAAAAATGGGAAATGGCCACATTCAACTGGCCATGGAATATTTTGGGAAATTCGGTATCCAAATCTCCTAAAAATTGACGATTTTTCCCTTCGGGCTAATCGTTCCCAAGTCTTCCCATTTTGCCTCTGGTCCTAAATCACGCCTTTCCTAAGCCCTTATGGCTATGCTAGGAAGCCTTTGACTTGAATTGATGTGCATCGATGAGATTTATTTATGCACTTGATTGCGCTTTCATTTAAATTGATTGTGATTGATAGGAATAGTCTTCCAATCTGCATGAAATCCTGAATCAAGCTTACCCCACTCAAAATTGTGCCTGCATGAATTCTTAGCTAGGGAAATCATTCGCGTTAGGTACCAAAAGGGCGTTGATAATGACACCAGCGTAACCAAGTCCCCGAACCCAAAATCTCTGGTTCCGCAGAACTGATCGATCTCTCCCAATCGGTCAGTAAGGTTTCCGGTCTACCCTCCAAGAAAGACCGGTGGCGACTCCAAATGCATGCACAGGTTGCACATGCCACCACGACCACACTAAGGTCGAAATCGATCGGCTCTTATCGCCGAATATCTTTGAAAAATACTCCCGCCGCGATTTGGTATGGGCCTGGGAGGGCCCGCGCCGATCCAAGGCCCGCGATCGGTAATCCATTAGCCGCGTCCGCTTTCGGACGGGTCGCGACAACGGGCACACTGTTTGGTGTACTCATTAATGACTCTAAGAGTCGAATTTCAGCCTCTATTGCTGACCCATGAATGGAAACAAAATCAGGGTCTTCAGAAAGCCTATTATCCTCCTCCATTAAACTGACTACAGAGGTAGGTACCATCGAATTTTGTGACAAACCCAAAATATCCTCATCAAAAGATATAACGATATAAGGTTCTCTTCCAGTTGGGATTTGCTCTATCAAAGTAATCTCCTCCCCAACCACTATTTTCTTGACACAACCACAAAGCACATGCAATTCATGCGCAAGTTTCTCAATGTCTCCACCAATATCTGCATCACACGAAAGATAATGATTGCCTTGTATGCGCATAATTCCATAATGATCAAAATAAATTTTCCTAATATGAGATCGTATGTGGATGTTGTTACCTTACTCCACTGGAAAACTTCACCGTCATTGAATTGCAAAGTCAAAATACCGACAGGATCAAGCTTCTCTTTCTCAACGGAGCCAGGCAATTTCTTATGCTGCTTTACATATGGAAAACTCATCCCGACTGATCTTATAGAAGGGTCGATATCATTATCATCTTCAGATTCATCAACGTAGAGGCATGCATCATTTGAAGAAGATGATCTGCGCAAATCAGACGCACTACTCTTCAAAGAACTAGATGACAAATATACCTTGGCTTCATGTAACCAGAACCCACCAAAGATCTTCTTCTCAAACTTGGCCATAGACAAATTCACATCCAACCTAATATCTTCATAAATCTTTCCAGACGTTACGTCTTGGTCAACGAGTTTTCCACCTTGCGCATAAATGCGCCCAGTGCCTAATGCATTATGATCGACCTCATCCATAGCGACAAACTCATCGTCACAAAAATCATCAGTTTCAGGAACAAAATTACCTCGATCCTTAGTGCTCCCCGAAACATCGGCTTTCTGCATATCTTTAGGAACCATATCGATTTTTTACTAGGGAAAATCGCTAGGGACAACCTCGCTGCCTTTCGCCGACACGATGGCTTCTACCGTCGTGACAGGATCCGCATCCCCCAGCTCTCCGTCAGATTCATCGTAGATTGGATTTTCATAGACCGAATATGTATCAAAATTTGGATTTTCATAACAATTCGGATATTTATCAAAAATCAAATCTTGATCAAAGATAGGATTTTCATCAATGGTCGGATATTCATCGACGATCGGATATTCATCGATGATTATTTTTCGGATTGAAAGTCTAACCCCGCTCGCGCAAGTCGTCGCTCCAATCTCTGGATTCGCCTTCTCAGCACTCGTGCAAGTTGTCTCTTCAAATCCTGCTTTCGTCTCCATAGCTCTTTGTTTTCTATGTCTCGCAGGTCTCTTAGACGCGTCTGTTCATCCGCATCAGGAACGATTCCACACTCATGGCCTCCACGAGCACGCTGTCTTCGACCACCTTGATTTCGTTCAGCCATTGATTTCAAGCAACTTGTGCTCTGATACCAAATGATGCCGAAGCGCGATAGAAGCAAGGCTAAACAGAAAATCGAAACGAAAAACGAGGAACCACCGTTCACTCAAGTGTGATTTTATCAAAATCAACGAAAATATCAATGTCTGTCATAAAACTGCTCTTCCACAAACCCTAAACATCTTTATATAAGATGCTAAACCTAATTGACCTAGGAAACATAAAATTACTAAAACGCCATTAAATTTATAAAAACGCCTAAAATATAAAATATAAAATATTACGCAATATTACGAAGATCGCTATCTTTATTTGCATCATTCTCCACTGCTAGGAAAAAGTTTTTCCCTCGAATCTGCTTCATCTTCATTGACATCAACCTCCTCAGGTTCTTCTTCATCTGCATATGCTTCATGTTTTTCTTGTTGCTTTGGTTAAAACCACTTCTCAAGTCTGTTAAACCTCCAGAAAAGGGAAACTTCTCCACGAGCATACTGTTTGGTGTACTCATCAATGACTCTAAGAGTCGAATTTCTGCCTATATTGCTGACCCATGAATGGAAACAAAATTAGGGTCTTCAAAATGCCTATTATCCTCCTCCATTAAACTGACCACAGAGGTAGGTACCAGCGAATTTTGTGACAAACCCAAAATATCCTCATCAAAAGATATAACGATATAAGGTTCTTTTCCAGTTGGGATTTGCTCTATCAAAGTAATCTCCTCCCAAACCACTATTTTCTTGACACAACCACAAAGCACATACAATTCATGCGCAAGTTTCTCAAGGTCTACACCAATATCTGCATCACACGAAAGATGACGATTGCCTTGTATGCGCATAGTTCCATAATGATCACAATAAAGTTTTCCTAGTATGAGATCGTATGTGGATGTTGTTACCTTACTCCACTGGAAAACTTCACCGTCATTAAATTGCAAAGTCAAAATACCGACAGGATCAAGCTTCTCTTTCTCAATGGAGCCTGGCAATTTCTTACGCCGCTTTACATATGGAAAACTCATCCCGACTGATCTTATAGAAGGGTCGATATTATTATCATCTTCAGATTCAGCAACGTAGAGGCATGCATCATTTGAAGAAGATGATTTGCACAAATCAGACGCATTACTCTTGAAAGAACTAGGTGACAAATATACATTGTCTTCATGTAACTAGAACCCACCAAAGATTTTCTTCTCAAACTTGGCCACAGACAAATTCACATCCAACCTAATTTCTTCATAAATCTTTCCAGACGCTACGCCTCGATCAACGAGTTTTCCACCTTGCGCATAAATGCGCCCAGTGCCTAACGCATTATGATCGACCTCATCCATAGTGACAAACTCATCGCCACCAAAATCATCAGTTTCAGGAACAAAATTAGCTCGATCCTCAATGCTCCCCGAAACATCAGCTTTCTGCACATCTTTAGGAACCATATCGGTTTTTTCCTGGGGAACATCGCTAGGGACGACCTTGCCGCCCTTCACAGACACGATGGCTTCTACCGTCATGACAGGATCCGCATCCCTCTGCTCTCCGTCAAATTCATCGTAGATTGGATTTTCATAGACCGGATCTATATCAAAATTTGGATTTTCATAACAATTCGGATATTTATCAAAAATCAAATCTTGATCAAAGATCGGTTCTTGATCAAAGATCGGATATTCATTGACGATCGGATATTTTTCGGATTGAAAGTCCAACCCCGCTCGCGCAAGTCGTCGCTCCAACCGCTGGATTCACCTTCTCAGCGCCCGCGCAAGTTGTCTCTTCAAATCCTGCTTTCGTCTCCGTAGCTCTTCATTTTCTATGTCTCGCGGGTCTCTCAGACGCGGCTGTTCATCCACATCAGGAACGATTCCACGCTTCCGGCCTTGACAAGCACGCTGTCTTCGACCACCTCGATTTCGTTCAGCCATTGATTTCAAGCAACCTGTGCTCTGATACCAAATGATGCCGAAACATGATAGAAAGAAGGCGATGAAGAACAAAATCGATAGAATAAGGAACAATCGTTGTTCTCTCAGAAACGATATTAAATTGTATATTCTTAAAATATTAAAAAAACTGCTCTCAAAACTCTCGAAAAAAACTTATATATGGTGCTAACTGTAATGACAATAAGATTCGCAAAATTACGAAAATTTCCTATAAATATAAAATTTCCTAAAAATAAAAGATGCCTAAATATCACGCAATATTTGCATTATAAACATACGTAGGTGGAGTGAAGACCGCTCGTTTTTATGCCGGCTCGCTACATCCGACGCAACCCTCCTCTTTTATCCTGGCTTGGGACAGGCCACGAAAAGATATGTAGGCGGAGGAAAGATAGCTCTTTTTACGTGTCGCGACCCTCTTGAGGTTGTCGGGCTCTCGAGGGCTAATGGGCCGTCCTGTCTGGTCGGACGCGGGCCTCTCCCAAGGCCCATTACCCAAATCGCAACGGAGGTATGCGTGATCGACTTTCAGTGTGGTCTAGTGACATGTGCTAAGTGTGCATGCCATGGAGTCGCCACCAATCATTTTTTTAGGGTATGATTGGACCACCCAATCGAATAGTTGGGAGTTTCTATTCAATTCTGCGAGAACCAGAGAAATGGTTTCGGGGACTTAGTTACACCAACTGTCAGAGTTGACGCCCTTTCGGTACCTAAGTTGACTGAATTTTCTAGCCTGAGATTCATGCGGATGAGTAAGGTATGAACCATAAATCTAGAAATTCATGTAGATAAGAGTGATTATCCAAGCAATCACAATCAGTAATAAAATGCCCAACTCAAGGAATCTAGATATGCAAATAAATCACATGGCATTCCTAGTAAGGTCCTATTTATCAATCACAGCTCAAGAATGATTTAGCTGTCCTAGCCATTCTACACACGATTTAACCTAAGAAAAGCATTAGGAAGCATCGAAGGAATTCGAGAGTACTCACATGGGGTTCGCCGTGCCCTGGTTTGGTCTTGGACGAGCTATCGAGCTCATGCCGACCCGATTATATTTGGGGATCCACTCGGCGTTTTACACCATGAAATCATGTGAAACAAAAACGAAAATATTCAGCAAGGGGCATTTATTGTAGATGGTGGTCGATCTAATTGGACGTCAAGACTAAAAAAGATGTAGAAATTTACAAATTAAAATACTCGAATGACATTTTTTTGCCAAATTCAACTCTATGCGTCGTGAAGAAACACATGCAATTGAACTTGAATTTTGACTATTTATGAGTTCAAAATGTAAAAGAAATTAAAATAAAAATATTGACTATTTTTCTATATTTTTACGACATCGAACGCTATTTTTCTTCATTTTTCATGTATTTTTCTATTTTTGGAAAATATTAAAAAATATTTTAAAATATGAAAAATTATTATTTTTTTTTTATCAAAAATGGTTCCTTTAGCTTGGTCAAGGCTACCAAAGATGATTTTTTAATTTTTTTAACTTTTTATAGATTTTTTATGAATTTTTTAAAAATAAACTCTGAAAGACTGATAAAAAATCAGGTGTCAACAGCTGCCCCTCTTTGAGAGGAATTTCGTCAGAGGTTTCTCTCAAAGACAAGGTGACACCTGTGTTCCGATCAACTCGACTGGGAAAAGAAAAGAAATCATGACATCCAATTTTCATGCCCATCAATGTGTGCTTTTCCTTAAAAAGAGATGTGCTCATTCAATTCCCTGATATGATGTAAGAAAGTAAAGGAGTAGATAGACTTCCCTGCCCCTTACCTGCCGAATGCTTGCGGCATTTGCTGTGTCTGATGGGTTCAAGTAGATTCCTAAGGACTTGTCATCGGAGTGTCCTGGGGATGTTAAGCTCTGACCTGTATGGTAGGTCAAACCATAATGGGATTCCTAACCGATAGGAACCTAAGGAAGACGCATCCCACATTTGGGAATTTGCCAAGGGTTTTGATCCGTGTGGTGGACTAAACTAGAAATGGCTTGCCTAATGTAAGGCTTATTAGGGAAAACCACTCCTCCCGCGTTCGGGATTCATCAAGGTTTTGATCCGTATGGTGGATTGGACCATTGGGTTGATCCTTCAGGCGGTCTCTACCAGTCCTTTGACCCTTCAGGCGGTTTCTACCATTCATTGACCCTTCATGCGGTTTCTACCATTGAGTTGACCCTTCAGGCGGTTTCTACCATTGGTTGACCCTTCAGGCGGTTTCTACCATACATTGACCCTTTAGGCGGTTTCTACCATTGTTTTGACCCTTCAGGCGGTTTCTACCATACATTGACCCTTCAGGCGGTTTCTACCATTGTGTTGACCCTTCAGGCGGTTTCTACCATTGATTGACCCTTCAGGCGGTTTCTACCATTGAGTTGACCCTTCAGGCGGTTTCTACCATTTATGAGATTCCAAATTGATATGAATCAAAGGATGACGTACCCGCTCTTCGGGGCTAGTCGGAGACTCGATCATTCTGTGGATCGGTCTTAGAAAAGATTTGCCTACTAAAAGGCTTCACCTAAGGATGACGCACCCAGTCTTTGGGGTGGCCAAAAGTCCTGTAGAAAGCTTAGACCTGAAAAAATTTTCCTCGCCAAGAAGATATTAGTAATCTTTGGGAAGACAATAATTGTCTAACTGACAAAATTCTACGACTTAAGTTTTAGTCATGAAATGTGCATTTTGATTGTTGGAGGTTATCCAAAACATTCCTGCCATATATAGATGTGATCATAAATTCCTTGCACGGAAACTCTAGATCAAACAATTTGAAAATTTCAAAAAGAGTTTGCTCAAAACATCCATTGGAGTATTTCTCACCCAAGAAGGCTCCTCACTGCTCTGTGATAATGATCTTTAATAGGGAAAGTGCTCAATTTCCTACCGATATGTGCCTGGGTTTCAGGATCATTCGCAACGCATACATTTCGACCGATCAGGAGGTCTTTCACGGGACCGTAGTGTTAGGCTTGGATATCGGTTTCCAAGGGGGACTCACTTTTGAGTCAAGGCCGTTGAACGAAATTTTTCACTATCTGCTCCGGGTTTACAAGTCAAGAACCCTGCAAAATGAGAAAGAAATAGTCTTGCTCGTACTTCTTTGAGCTAAGTTATACATTAACCCAAGTGTCTTAGTCAGATAAGACTACTTCAGGGTTGTAACATTGGAAGGATTGGGGACCGAAAAAGGCTTATTTTTTGCCCAGAAATTGTGAAGGGTTTGACATTGGTGATCATTGCAAATTTGCCACATGTCCTTCGAAGAACATCTCCATTTCTTGAAGTGTACACTCCTCTTTTAGAGCGCACAAGGATGTTTAAAAGCGTCTCTTGTTACATTAAGAGACCGTCTGTTTGTGTGTTTGCAATTTGAGCACGACAACATTTGGAGAGTAGTCATCTTGATCTAACTCCTTTGAAGGGTCTTTTCATCGTCTCTCTAGACTTTACTGGGGATATTTTGAATAGACATCAGCCTTGCTTTTTACCAGGCACTTTGCTTTTTCTTGATGTCTAGGGATTTTTCTTTTCCCCCCTTTTTTAATCCCGTGTTTTTCTTTTCTTTTGGAGCTAGGATTTTCGGCAATCATGCTAGATATGCAACTTAAACTTTGGCACGCTTCCATTCCTAGAGTGATGTTGCCTTTGCTTTAGAATATGCAATGATCACCAATAGGTTGATGAAATGAATTTGCTGGCTCAACTTGGTTGTGCAAAGGATAACAGTGTGTAGGATAGAGAAATGAATCATTCTCGTCATCCTATGACACTTGGATTATCATATAAACAACTGTTGACACCTGATTTTTTTTACCATTTATTATTGTGATTTTTATTCTTTAAAATTAATTAAAAATATCAAAAAAGGTCATAAAATCACAAAATCAACTTTGGAAGCCTTGGTTTAACCTTAGGAACCAATTTTGAACAAAAAATATTTTTCGGTATTTTTAATATTTTTCGAGTTTATTTAATTATAAAAATACCCAAAAAATCAGAAAAATACCATTCGTGGTCAGAAAAATACCCAAAAATATTCGATAATTTTGTTTTAATTTCCTCTTCAAGTGTGTCACTTTAAATCTCAAAAATTCGGCTCGGGTCACTATGTTCCTTCACAAACATAAACCCGAACCGAGCCTAAAAAAAAAAAAAAAATCATTTTCGAGTCTTTTAGTTTTCAATTCTCACTTTTTATAAGCTATGACATTGGATTCTAAAGTCTTAAAGTGCAATTAGGTCAATTTGCCCTCCAATTTAATCAATTTTTACCAAAAGGGCTTAATTGCACATTTTTCTTTCAATTAGTCCCCGGTTTCACGGATGTATTTATACATCATACGTATTTATACGTTATGCATATTTGTATTGTTTGGTAACCTCTTTAACTCTTGTAATAATAATAATGGTTATTATTTTTTACACCTTTGTTAGTGCCTTTTTTAGCATTTTTGTATTGTGAGTGCTATTTTTAAATAGCATTTTTTGTATTATAAATTGTGAGTGCTATTGTTAGTGCTATTTTTAAATGGCATTTATTTATCATAAATTGTGAGTACTATTATTAGATAGAATTTATAATTGTTAGTGCTATTTTTAAATAGAATTTTTGTATTATAAATTGTGAGTGCTATTGTTAGTGCTATTTTTAAATAGCATTTTTGTATTATAAATTGTGAGTGCTATTGTTAGTGCTATTTTTAAATGTCATTTATTTGTGAGTGCTATTATTAGATAGAATTTATAATTGTTAGTGCTATTTTTAAATAGAATTTTTGTATTATAAATTGTGAGTGCTATTGTTAGTGTGCTATTTTTAAATAGCATTTTTGTATTATAAATTGTGAGTGCTATTGTTAGTGCTATTTTTAAATGTCATTTATTTGTGAGTGCTATTTATAATTGTTAGTGCTATTTTTAAATACAATTTATTGGAAGGTATTTTTGGCTATAAAAGGATGGCAAGAGTTTTGAGGTTGAAGGAGAGAGACATTTTGTAGAGTGTGCAAATTTTTGAGAGCTTAGAGAGAAGAACACAAACACTCTCTATATTCTCATAATCTTGAGCGAGCAAAATATACTAAGTTCGGAATATTGATTCCGCATATTGCTAGCACAATTGTTGTGGAGTTATTAGTCGTCTCCCCGTTCGTCAATTGGTGGTGCGTCCGAACTAGATGCCTAACACTTGTGGAGGCTGAGATCGAAGAACATCGAACCGACACCTCCGTTCAAGCACGCTACGAGAGGTAATCTATTTACTCCCTTTGAGGCTTTGTGATTTTTTTTTTTTCGATTGAAATGCACGAAGTACGCCTCTGGAGATACATGTATGGGTTGTTATTTATTTTCGCTACGTGTTACGTGGATCCCAACAGTGGTATCAGAGCCAATCCTTAGGTGTTTTCGTGCATTTAATTGATTTTTTGCAATTTTTGCAATACTATGGCCAATATGTATTAACGAATTGTTCGTCTTACATGGCTAATGGAGATTGATTATTTTATATGATAAATTAATCAACGTAGCAAAAATTGAGACTAAATCAATTTTGAATCGAAAATTTATGGCTATCTTATTTTACGTAAAAATTCTGAATATGATTCAACGTAGAATTTTTATTGTGCCTTCCTAAGTTTTAAATTGTGAATTTATTACTTACGTGAAAGGGTGGTGATCATGGAAAAATCCCTAATCAATGTGATTGATGTATATATGAATGTATGATGATTATTTATATATTTGGGGTTGTAATTATTAAATGGAGGCTGCGTACTCCTTTTATTTTTCATGTAATCTTTATTTTTAGCATAGTCAATTGTTGATGTAAATGCTACGAGGATTACATGGAGGAGCCTTTTAAGTCGGCGAGCTCTTTGGGGCCCAATTCTTGAAGAGTTCAAGAAACCAAGAAGAAGCGAAGAGCGGCTCTCCGTTATTAAAATATTAAAATGATTAAATGTGGTCTCATTGGCTCGAGACCCATTAAATCATAATTCCATGATCACCACGTAGGATAGATGTTTATGTGATTGACATCTATTTATTTATTATGATTACGTGAGCATGTTAAACTGGTTAATGTGCAAAGTCAGACTTACCTCACCCAAAATTGCGCCTGCATGAAATCCTAGTTAGGAAAATCACTCGCGTTAGGTACCGAAAGGGCGTTGGTAACGACACCAGCGTAACCAAGTCCCCGAACCCAAAATCTCTGGTTCCGTAGAACTGATCGATCTCTCCCAATCGATCAGTAAGGTTTCCGGTCTACCCTCCAAGAAAGATCGGTGGCGACTCCAAATGCATGCACAAGTTGCACATGCCACCACGACCACACTAAGGTCGAAAGCGATCGACTCTTATCGTCGAATCCTCCTGAAAAATACTCCCGCCGCGATTTGGTATGGGCCTGGGAGGGCTCGCGCCGATCCAAGACCCGTGATCGGTAATCCATTAGCCGCGTCCGCTTCCGGATGGGTCGCGACAGCTGGCGACTCCGCTGGGGACTTGTTCTAGAAACTATGGTTCTAGACCTCAAGTGGACTTAGGCCGTAATAAAAATTGAGTGATTTTTCTAACCCTACAGGCGCTCTTGAAGGTGAGGTAAGTCCGCTCACGATAGGTGTTATATGTTTTTGCAGATTGGAGTAATAAGGGGTGTAGTCTGTGATTAACTTTATTTTACGCAGGTGTGGCGTAGGAATGTATGTTGTGTGGATGATTTGAAGTGCTGATTGATAAATTGTTGTGCATGACTTGCATTGTGATGATCACGACACATGGACACACACAACCGCGCCTAAAACCCCAGGCGCCGCCTTTAGGAACACAATAGAAGGAATTGAAAATGGAATCTCCGTGAGGAAAAACACGGGGTAATCCACTTCTCAATTCCGCTCGCTTCGAACTATGGATTGAGTCCCAATGCAACGATAGTTGTGCAATGGAATCGGCTCTTTCTAGAACTCGAGGACCTTAGGTGCCAAACCCTCTGATTTTTAGAAGTTCACCATCACTTGTCTCATGCGCATGTCTTTGGGCGGTTGGTACACCTAAAATCGCACATAAGTCGACGAGTTGGGTTGGTAAGACTCTCTATCCCTCAAAACTATTACAGTTCATATAAATATAGGCATTTCATTCATTGCATTCTGGTGATTAGATTAAATGCCATTTCAAGGATAGATGCATGTGTTTTTCCCAAACGTCCTTGATAGAAGACGAGGAGGATGATATCCCATGGCGAACACCGAGTAAGCAACAAAGGAGCCTACTATGGACATTATTGAGATATCGTCCAATGAAGATGACGAGTTGGGGCAAGTGATCCGGAAGTCACAGATCGAACTTGGGGCATCCTTAAACGTTAGGATCACATTCCTTGGTTTCATTTTCCATTACTAGTCCTCTTGTATATGGTTTATTTTTATCGAGGCTTTCTCTATCTCACCCCTTAGAGTGATTGTATTAGGGATCTATTGGTGTATACATTCAGATGGAATTCGGTTGTATTTCTTTTGACGGGTCATGGGAATGTGATAGTGGCATTTTCTCTAATCATCCGAATACTCCCAAGTCAAGTTTATAATTCCTTTAGAGGAAACTAAAGTTGAAAATCTTACACGACCTTTTTGGTCGTACAGGGTAATCCAACCCCAATTTCGCTAGAAGGAATTATACACTTGAATTGGTCCATGCATGTCATACGTCACTAAGTAATCCACGATAATTGATCAAGAGTATTGACGTTATTTCGAATTTAATGACGAGATAGATGTCCAAATTGCTCTCGTTCTTAACAAAACGGCCTTGATTTGGATGCCGTATCTTCAATTAAATTTAAAAACACGTCGTTATGCCTTGCATTTTTGACTAATTCGCTCTTCTGAATATTGGTCAAAAGCAATTATCGTGAATTACATTCCTTTCAATAGTATGCTTTCTTTCGAGGAATATTGATAAAAACTTTTCGCACAAGATTAAAACCCTTGTAAAAGTTCTTGTCATTATTAATTACGAGCAAGCATAAGATTGAAAGGGGTCTATGCTTTCTTTTTCAGATTATTCCTTTTGACTCGGTCTTTTCATTTGCAGGTGAAAAACAAGTAGCATAAAGAAATCTTTTCTTGGATAAGTCTGAGGCTATTCTTTCATCTGACCATGAGTGAGTTAGAAAATCAGAACACATCTACTTGACTTATTATGGATCGGCTCATCCAAGTCTAAGATGTCCGGATGCTCGAAGAAATGGATCATATAAAAGCTAAAACAAACACAGGGGCTTTCATTCTTGCCCAAACCAGATCATACAATTCATTGGGGTGGAAAAGTAAAGCAGAAGTGAGCCCTAATCAACGACACAAAGGAGCCCAGCTGGCCCTCCAGGTTATGGATGCTTTGTTTATACGCACCACTCCGCGTATCATGGTCCGCAAGCCTGAGGTGGAGGCGTTTGCGTTCATCATTGACTGCAACAACCTGAGTCTCGTGATCTTCGGCGACTGCTTCCAAGTCCCGAACAAGTCCATTCTCACGAGTTATATCCTCGTTTATGCCGTTGAGCCTTTCTTCCAGCCACTCGCTCCGATTCCTTAGCAGGGCATTACGTCGATCGCGCTCATAGGTAGCCAGAGATAGAGCTAAGTCCTCCACCAGATTCCTCCTCTCGCGTAGCAATGTCGAAACCCGCTCTTTGGCGAACTCAACAGCCTTTTTGTGACTATCGGCCAGGTAGTCAGCCAACGCTAGGCGGTCGGACTGATCCTCATAACGGGCTCGCAAGACACGAGCCACGGTAACTCCCCGATGAGCAGCGCGGTAGACCTCCAAGGAGTTCGTAAAGAGCGTTGGAAAAATATTGTATTCCCTCCCCAACGCGGTACCCTCGAGGGAGGTGATGTCCAGGTCCCCGAACATGACTCTGATCTCATCCTCGGTTTCGGGATGATCGGCTATGTGAGCGTAGCCTCGACCCAAGAGGTTATAGAACTCTTTCCATCGAGTCAAAGCTTCGGCTGAGAAAGTGTGAACTTGGGAAGAAGCCATTTTCGACGGAGATGTGTGTAGTGGAGCGATTAGAGGATGGAAGCAAATTATATGAGAGCGTTAATCTCCCAAACACCAACTCCGCATTTTATAGCGTCTCGAGAGTGGAGAAAAGTTGCAGCAATAATGCTTGTGGAGCCGGGTTAATTAATGTAAAGCGAGGGCTGCTCCTCCCGTGAATCATCAGACATGTCCTGATCCGCAATTTCAGGCCTGACAAATTCGGTCTCGCCATTATTAAAGCTGGGAGGGAGGCGAGCGCAACTATCGAAGAAGCCACGAAAGGATTGTGTTGTTCCATCACGCATGAAGCTGGGCGGCGAGTGAACAGCTCTGCCACTTAAAAAGAGAAGACAGTGCTGAACAGGCATGACTATTGAGGAAAAGTGAAAGGCGAGCGCAACTATCGAAGAAGCCGCGAAAGGATTGTGTTGTTCCATCACGCATGAAGCTGGGCGGCGAGGTGAACAGTTCTGCCACTTAAAAAGAGAAGACAGTGCTGAACAGGCATGACTATTGAGGAAAAGTGAAAGGCGAGTGCAACTATCGAAGAAGCCGCGAAAGGATTGTGTTGTTCCATCACGCATAAAGCTGGGCGGCGAGTGAACAGCTCTGCCACTTAAAAAGAGAAGACATTGCTGAACAGGCATGACTATCGAGGAAAAGTGAAAGGCGAGCGCTACTATCGAAGAAGCCGCGGGAGGATTTGGTTACCCCTTCGTGTCGGAAAGCTGAGTAGGAGGTAAACAGTTCCGTCTTTTCAAAAACAAAACGCTGAACAGACCTAGCTTTCGAGGAAAAGGAGGCAACAAATCGAAAGAGCGAGTATACAAAAGAGAACAGAGAACCCCGAGTGACGAGTTCGTTGAAAGACCTCAAATTCTCTAGAATCAGATTCGACATCGAAGCCATGGAACTCAACATCGCCGGTGACGAACATCAAGATCGCAGTGGTGACGACGGCAGTGGCCACGACGCTCAACCCCGGAAAAGAAAAAGTCGCCAGCGCTACGCTCGGAAAGAAATCCAGGAGCTTGAAGCTTTCTTCGATGAATGCCCTTGCCCAAACGAGGAACAAAAGATTGAATTGGGCCAGAAGCTGGGAATGAATCCTATGAGAATCCATTTTTGGTTTCAGAATAGACGTTTCAGACTAGGTGTCCAACACAGGCGTAAGGAGATCACGGCCCTAAAAGAGCAGAACCAAAACCTTCAAATGGAAAACATGTGGTATGAGAAAATTCTCAGTACTATTACCTGCCCTGACTGCGGTGGCCCTACCACCCTCAGTAAATTGTTCCCCAGTAAGCCTTCTACGAAGATGGAAGGTGCTCATTTATCCCCCTGCTCCCTTGAGCCATCTCCGGTACAATCAGATCCTGCTAATGGCGCGCATGAGCAGATCGATCCTATAGAAATTATACCAGTGTCTTCGGAGGAAGAAGATACGTGTCGTTATGATCGGAGTCACCTCATCGAAGCCCATGAATCTCCTCCACAACAGCTTCCGGTAAGATCAGATACGGTTCAAGAGGAGTTAGAGGTTAGTCGGCAGGCTATCTACGCCACTCTGGACGACGAGAAGAAGAAATTCACTTGGCCCCCGGAGCTTCATCTCAAGTTCTTGGACGCAGTTCGACAGATAGGACTCGACTTCATAGGTCCGACAAGCATACTTAGGGTCATGAACGTACCGGGACTTACCAAGCAATTAGTCGCGAATCACCTTGGTTGCTACAGAAGGGCGTTAGGACAGCGTTATGCAGAACTGAATCCGAGCAATAGACTCGGCTGCGAACCCAGCACCCTTATGACAAATGAGGCCCGGTCGAATCTGGACGACTATTGGGGATTTGATCAGGATATCCTCGCGAGTCATTTCAATATTCCTCAAGAACACGCATCACAAGTGCAACGAGTAAGCACTCCTCCGTCCGAGCAGCAGCTAGGCAGTGTTCATCCTGTCGCAGATCAGCCCACCACGCCCAGTGCTCAAGGGTTTGCCCAATCAGAGCATATGGCTTCAGATGATCTAATGGGAGAAAGCTTGGAGCACTCTTATTTCCCTAATCCCCAAGTGGGAGATGCTTGTGGTAGTCAATCGATCAAATCTCCTCTTATAATCCCAGACAAAGATGGAGGTTCCAGTTCGAAGAACCCGTCGGGCGATGCAGCTCAACCTACACATCAATCGTTCGAGGGGTCGGGTGATTTCTTCGATGAAGGACTTGATACCTGGTTCAATCAGTTGGAAGCTATTAAAGGTTGGCAACCATGATCTGCACTTGGTAATGGCACACCTAAGCTGAGGCCAGACTGGTTAGTCATTGGACATGCCCCGAGAAAGAAGGGGATGTACGCGAGAAGGATGTATCTCCTATTGTAAAGTTCTCATCGGTGCATGCGTTTGTTTCTTCAATAGCTAGAGTTGATTCTGCATAATGTTTTTCGCAAACGTCATCTCGTGTGTATACGGTAATTCCTTGTTATTAAGTTCAAGGTAAAATCAGCCCCGACGCGTGAAGGCAGAATTGATAGCATGAGTTACTAGCAGAATGTGATAGAGCTCGAAAGTGAAAGATTACTAGCGGCCCCAAACGCAATGACCGCAAAATCAGGGGCAATCTTTAAGTTTCGAGCAACTACAAATCTATTTCTCACGAGGCATTCAGGTCAATCAAATATAAAGCGTCGGGCTGTGAGAATGATGCGTAGTCAATCTGTTGACACAGGCGAAAAAGGAGTCGCGTAGATCCGAAAGCAAAAACCTTTCTTGGCTAGTCAACAATGCAGAATGAAAGAGCATATATAAACAAACTCGCATTTATTTCATTCAGCAGGAAAGTTTACAAGTGGATCACTGAGGGGGAGCAGTAAACCCAAAATGAGTTCGGACAAGCATCACAAAAAAGCTTAACTGACTCTCCATGCTATCCATGCCTTGCTTACAACCCACACTCCGGGAATCGAGGTCTACAAGCTTGAAGAAAAGGAGACGACATTTCTCCTTAAGTTCGTTCACCTTGGTGTCATAGTACTCGAACTCAAGCTCTAAGTCATGAGCCAGCACCCTCCCGCGAGCTATATCCATGCTCAGGTCTTCAAGCCTTTCCTCCAACCAGGCACACTGGAACCTCAGCACGAAGTTGTGCTGGTCTTGCTCAAAGGCGGTGTCAAAAAGAGCCAGACGCTCCACCAAGTTGTCCCTCTCACGGACCAGCATCGAAACCTGGGCGTGGGCGTATTCAACAGCCCTTTTATGGTTATCGGCCGTCAGCATGGCCAACATCAGGGACTCAGTTCGGTCCTGATAACGGGCTCGCACGATACCAGCCAAAGTGACCTCCCGGCTAGCAACTTCGTAAGCCTGCATGAAATTGTTAAAGAGAGTTGGGAAGATCACAAACTCCCTTTGCAGTTTCGTACCTTCAATACACGCAGTATCCAGGGCCGGAATCAGAGTACGAACTTCAACCTCAGCTTCAGGATGATTGTTTATGTAGCCATAACCCCTACCCAAGAGGTGGTAAAATCTCTCCCATTGGGTCGAAGCTTCAGGTAAGGCAACAGGCATAGAGGAGGAATCCATATGCGATGGAATGACGGAGAAGAGAGTGAGAATGTGAAGAGTGTTTGAGAGGCTGAGTCTGATAAGGCTAAAGTGTTAATCTTCTTGACATCAATCTATCACCTTATAAATGCTCGAGTACAGGGAGAAGTGGTAATAATATTTTATGTGCAGTAGAGCCAAGCGGGTTTTCTTTAATGCATCCCCGATGAGTCACGAATCCACCACCGTCCTGTGATCTCGGGTTTTACGAAACATAATGGCGCCGAAAGGTGGGCAGGCTTGTTACTCTAGAGACTGGGCCAGGGGGACAAGCGTAGTGCTCGACAAAGCGAAATCAACGCAAGAGATCTTCAGGCTCCGTTCACGTAGAAAAGAGCAAAAAAGGACAAAGTGGGAATTACGAAGCCTTGAGAAAAACGCTCGTCAAGTAGCCATCACAAAAGGACGAAGTGGGAATCTCGAAACATTGAGAAGAGCGCTCGTCGGGTAGCCATCACCTTTGATCGAAGAACGGTGATCCGGCTCCTTTAACCTCTCAGAATTTGCAGAGAAAGTGAAGATCCAAGGAGGAACAAAGAAAGCTGAGTTAACGGAAAATCAAACAGTGATATCCCGGTCAAAATGTTCAAGGGATTCTGTCATTTACTGGAAGCGCCAGACTTGGAGGTCTCCGAGCTTGAGCTGCTGGAAGAGTTTGAAGATCTCAGGACCGAACCTGACACGAGGGCCATGGAGACCGATCCTTCTAATGATGAAACCCGCGGCTTGGTTAACGAGAACAGTACCCGCGACGGTTATCAGCGTCAGAAAGGGGAATATCTCAAACGCAACACTTCAGGTCAAGTCCATAAACTCGAATTGTTTTTCAGGGAATACCCCTATCCGGACATGGAACAGAAAATCAAAATGGGCCAGGAGATAGGGTGGGAGCCTCGGAAGGTCAAGTGCTGGTTTGAAAACAAACGAACCCGGCTGAAGCAGCAACGCGATCGGCACGAGTTAGCGGTTGTAAGGGAGGAAAATGAAAAGCTTCGAATAAAAAACACTCAGTACAAAAAAGCTCTAAGCATCGCTATTTGCCTGGAGTGCGGTAACCCTGTTCCCACGGACGGAGTATTCACTGAAGAGCCAGATCTGGGGGTTTATAATGCTCATTTGTTGCAATGCCCTTCGCAACATCTTTCGGAACAGGCGGGTACCGCCGAGGATCTACAAGAGGAAACTAGTGCTATAAGGTCAAAGTCGACGCCCATTGTGGAAGGGAACATGCGTCATGACAAGTCGGGTCCGCTCGATGATGAACTCACCATCATGGCCAGCCGATCTGAGACCACTAAATCCCCTCCAGAGCAACCTCCAACACGACCAGATTCCGAGAAGAGTAACCGCCAAGTTGCTGACACCACTTCGGCTAGCAAGAAAATAAGATTTCGTTGGACCCCGGAGTTTCATAGCAAATTTGTTGATGCAGTTCAACAGTTGGGGATCAGTTTTGCTTGCCCATTGCGCATACTCGAAATCATGAACGTGCCGGGACTGACTAAAAATATGGTCAAGAATCACCTTTGGCGCTACAAGAAACTACTGAGAGATGGACGAGCGTCGCTAGACCAAGATAGAGGCGGTTCAACACGACCAGATTCCACGAAGAGTAGCCGCCGAGTTGCCAACCCTACTTCGGCTAGCAAGAAAACAAGGTTTTATTGGACCTCGGAGCTTCATAGCAAATTTGTTGATGCAGTTCAACAGTTAGGGATCAGTTTGGCTCGCCCATCGCGCATACTCAAGATCATGAACATGCCGGAATTGGATAGAAATAAAGTCAGGAACCACCTTTGGTGCTACAAAAGACTACTGAGAGATGGACGAGTGGCGCTAGACCAAGAGAGAGGCAGTTCAAGTTTAAACGATGAGCATGGCTGTGATCGCAATCCTCATGAAGCAGGAAGCATCCAATCACCTCTTAACAACGATGGGACTGACAATTACACGGTCGATTGTTCAGGCATCAATCAGAGTACTCCCATGGGTTATCCCAGTACTCCTCAGGAGTATGTACCGCAATTTCAGCAAATCGGGACTCCCCAGTCTGAGCACCGACTGGCCGTTAATACTAGTCCTACAGCGGATCTAACACTGGCAGGAGATGCACATACAATCTTGCGAGACAATTACGGAGATTCCGGCTCGAAGAATCAGGTGGTCCATGACGAAAATGGCAAAAAGATTCCTTCTCCAGTAGTCGACAATACTCAACCTGAGTGTCAGTCGCTCGATGGTTCAGACGATCTCCTTGAAAACATCTATTCTTGGTTCGATCGGCTGAATTCCCCCCTGAGTTACCCTGGTACTCCCCAAGAGTATGTACAACAATTTCAGCAGGTATGGACTCCCCAATTTGAGCACCAACCGATCGTTAGTGTTATTCCTACGGCGAATCCAACATCGGGTACAAACCTACTGGACAACGATGAAAATACCAACTCGAGAAGTGAGGTTGTTCATGACGAAAGTAGTGTGAGGAACCCATCGCCAACGGTTGAGGATGCCCGACTTGGGCGTCAATGGCTTGAAATTTCAAGCGAGTCCCTCAGTGAGCAACTCGGCGTGTGGATCACGCATAAACCGAGAAACCAGGTTGTTCATGCCGAAAATGGGAGAAGTCCGTCACCAGCAATTAAGGATGCTCAACTTGGACGACTCGAGCGGTCGGACGATCTCCTGAATGAGCAACTCAGCCTATGGGTCAAGCATTTTGGAACAAGTGCATCTTCGCAGTCGTGACCGGTACCGGCGACCGGACATCTGGTTCGAAGCTCGTGTGCTAAATCATTAGAAGGCTCAGGAGAGTGAGAGGTGAATACATCGAATGAATGTGTTACGGATTTCGTTGTAAAGTTCCCGCGGGAACATTGTAATTAACGCTGAAAACTAACCGCTCTGAGTGTCAACATTACCCTTTGAACGTCTTCGAGCCAAGGGCCATGGATTAATCACTTAATCCGTGGAGCAAATTCCATGAACGATGACTATCACCCGCGGAGCATAATGGGATCTACCCCCATTCAGCACGAAATACGTTTGGTCACGAAGCCTCCCATTTGGTAAAACGATGTATCGTTCCTAAACGATCTTCAACCGAATACCAAAGTAATGTCTCATTTCTTTCCCTTCTCAGGTATTAAACGTGGATAAATCACCCAAGGAGCCATCTGTTCAAATAACAAAACAGACGTTGCCCAACCGGGGGCAGCTGAACCATTGATATTGCAAATATTCCAAGCATGGATAAGCGGATTTGATAAACGTGGTTCATATCAATACGCGACGTCAGAACGGGATGAGAACCAAGAGTAAAGTTGTATTGTCCCAATTTGTCTTCAATTTGGGAATATGAGTTAACACTTGCTATTTATCCTTGATAGGGACTCACCATCAAGGAGGACAAATTTTGACAACCTGTGTGCACTCGCAGGGGCACACGACCGAGGGTAAGATGTATCGTTCTAATTTTTTGAAAAATTCATGAACGAACAATAACATGTTTCTTCCGCATTTTCAGGGATCTCCAGCCGCGGGGGACAGGTAAGTATCCCTTTCCCCAATCCATTGAAAATGTTGAATAAAAAATAGAGAAGAAAAGAAAAGCTTTTAGAATCTGATGTCTAGAAAAGACATAGGATTCTAACTTCATTGGCATTCATGTTTTGAAACATGAGGTTATCTGAACATGCATTGGGCATCATAAAATCCCATTGACGGGTAAAATTTTTGGAGAAAACGAAAGAGATTTTTCCAATCAAAAGTTGTTCAAAACTTTCAAAAGGACGTTTTCTCAAAAGACGAGAGGCAAAGCCTAGTCCAAACACGTCCTATACACACTTAAGAGAGAAATGGAGCGGATAAGACAGCAGAATCTGGACCTACGGAAGTAGGGACCATTCGCAGCGATTACATGGGTTGGGACGACGGAGGCATTCGTTTCATATCCCCCAAACACTACAGGTGACCGTTGATAACCCCTTTGAACGGCGGTTTTCATTCTTAACCCTGTCAAGAACCACCCCACATCGGGGCAAAATGGAGGTGAGTCCAGCAGCATCAGGAGAAAATGGTTAGAAATTTTCTTGCTCGGACTAACATTAATCTTTGTGTGTTGTTTATATGGTAATCCAAGTGCCATAGGATGATGAGAAGCATTCATTTCTCTATCCCACACACCGAATCCTTTGCATAGCCAAGTTGAGCCTGCAGAATCATTTCATAAACCCGTTGGTGATCATTGCACATTCCAAGACGGATACAGCATCACTTCAGAAACGAAGAAGTTCAAGACTTAGGGTTTGCAAAAGAATTCCTAAGTTAATGTTTAACCTTGTTAGACCTTTGATCATAGGTCTAACGCGATCCTATGAAGATGAGAAAAAGTGGGATTTCAAAAATGAATGAGAAAAATCCACGGCATCGAGAAAAAGCAAAGTGCCTGGTAAAAGCAAGGTCGATGCTCATGAAAGCTGTTTGCTTGATCCCCAGTGAAACTTGGATGAAAAAAAAAATTCTTAAAGGAGTCAAATAAAAAAAGCTGCTCCCCAAATGCTGCCAAGCACAGAACAAAGACATGGAGAGAGTCGGTCTCTGAATGCAACAAGGGACGCTCTCTAAAGAGCTGGTGCACACCTCAAAATCGGTTGTACACCTCAAAAACTAAAGATGCAGAAAGGAAAAGACAGGAGGTAAATCAGCAATGATCACCAATGTCAAACTCGTCATGAATTCTGGGCCAAAAACAAGCCTTTTTCGGTCCCCAATCCTACCAACATCATAACCCTGAAACAGTCTTCTCTGACTAAGACACTTGGGTTAACATACAGCTCACCTCGAAGAAGTACGAGCAAGACTATTTCTTTCTCATTTTGCAGGGTTCTTGACTTGTAAACCCGGAGCAGATGGTGAAAACTTTCATTCAATGACCTTGACTCAAAAGTGAGTCCCCCTTGAAGACCAATATCCAAGCCCAACATTACGGTCCCGTGGAAGACCTCCCGACCGATCAAAATGTATGCGCTGCGAATGAGCCTAAAACCTAGGCACGGGTTAGTAGGGAATCGAGTGTATCCCCTATAAAAAAACACGATCGCAAAACAGGTGAGAAGACCTCATTGTCGAGAAATATTCCAATTGATGTTTTGAACAAACTCTTTTTGGAATTTTCAAACTGTTGATCCAGATTTTCCGTGCAAGGGATTTGTGATCACATTTGCATGTTGCAAGAATGCTTTGGATAACCCCCAGCATCAAAATGCACATTTCATGATTAAAACTTAAATCATACGGTTTTGTCAAAATGGACAGCCGTGGTCTTCCCAAAGATTACTAACGTTTTCTTGGTGAAGAAAAATCTTTCAGGCTCAAACTTATGCAGGATACTTGGAGAACCCAACTCCCAGAATGTCGCCTCAACAGACTCAAGTGAAGTTTTGTCAAAATAAAATCTTTCACTGCTTCAAAAAACTGAATTCCCGACAAACTTCGGGGTCTCAAAAAAAGGGGAAGAAAAATCCTTTTAAAAGAAAAAGTCCTATCAGACGTGGAGAACCCTCGTCCCAGGACCCATTTTCAAAATATCAAACAGTCTCATCGGACGTGGAGAACCCTCGTCATGAGACCCCTTTTCAAACATGGTAGATACCGCCTGAAGGGTCAACACAAGGTAGAAACCGCCTGAAGGGTCAACTCATGGTAGAAACCGCCTGAAGGGTCAACTCATGGTAGATACCGCCTGAAGGGTCAAATCAAAGGTAGATACCGCCTGAATGGTCAAAATCAAAGGTAGATACCGCTTGAAGGGTCAACACAAGGTAGATACCGCCTGAAGGGTCAACACATGGTAGATACCGCCTGAAGGGTCAACACAAGGTAGAAACCGCCTGAAGGGTCAAATCAAAGGTAGAAACCGCCTGAAGGGTCAACTCAAGGTAGAAACCGCCTGAATGGTCAAACCAAGGTAGAAACCGCCTGAGGGATCACATTAATGGTAGAAACCGCCTGAAGGGTCACATATGGTAGAAACCGCATAAGGGTCCACTCATTGATAAATATCGCAGTAAGGATCAACACAAAGGTCTGATCCACCATACGGATCAAAATTCTTGGCAAATCCCAAAGCGTGGGATGCGCCTTCCTTAGGTTCCTACAAGTTAGGAATCCCATCATGGTATGACCTACAATACAGGTCAGAGCTTAATCTCCCTGGGATATTCTGAATGACGAGTCCTAGGCATCTTCTTGAAAGTCGTCGCAACCGGCAGCATCCGACAGGTGAGCTTCAGGTAAGCCTCTCTCACTTCGGCCCATGTTCAAATTGTTAGAGCAAACCGGAGATTGATTTGAGCTTTTATCAATAGGCTTAAGGATCCGATGTCATAACATTTCTTCTCTTATTTTCCCAGTTGAGTCGGTTAGGAATCAGGTGCCACCTTATCTTTGAGAGAAACCTCTAACGAGATTCCTTTCAAAGAGGGGCAGCTGTTGACACCTGATTTTTTTTACCATTTATTATTGTGATTTTTATTCTTTAAAATTAATTAAAAATATCAAAAAAGGTCATAAAATCACAAAATCAACTTTGGAAGCCTTGGTTTAACCTTAGGAACCAATTTTGAACAAAAAATATTTTTCGGTATTTTTAATATTTTTCGAGTTTATTTAATTATAAAAATACCCAAAAAATCAGAAAAATACCATTCGTGGTCAGAAAAATACCCAAAAATATTCGATAATTTTGTTTTAATTTCCTCTTCAAGTGTGTCACTTTAAATCTCAAAAATTCGGCTCGGGTCACTATGTTCCTTCACAAACATAAACCCGAACCGAGCCTAAAAAAAAAAAAAAAATCATTTTCGAGTCTTTTAGTTTTCAATTCTCACTTTTTATAAGCTATGACATTGGATTCTAAAGTCTTAAAGTGCAATTAGGTCAATTTGCCCTCCAATTTAATCAATTTTTACCAAAAGGGCTTAATTGCACATTTTTCTTTCAATTAGTCCCCGGTTTCACGGATGTATTTATACATCATACGTATTTATACGTTATGCATATTTGTATTGTTTGGTAACCTCTTTAACTCTTGTAATAATAATAATGGTTATTATTTTTTACACCTTTGTTAGTGCCTTTTTTAGCATTTTTGTATTGTGAGTGCTATTTTTAAATAGCATTTTTTGTATTATAAATTGTGAGTGCTATTGTTAGTGCTATTTTTAAATGACATTTATTTATCATAAATTGTGAGTGCTATTGTTAGTGCTATTTTTAAATGGCATTTATTTATCATAAATTGTGAGTGCTATTATTAGATAGAATTTATAATTGTTAGTGCTATTTTTAAATAGAATTTTTGTATTATAAATTGTGAGTGCTATTGTTAGTGCTATTTTTAAATAGCATTTTTGTATTATAAATTGTGAGTGCTATTGTTAGTGCTATTTTTAAATGTCATTTATTTGTGAGTGCTATTATTAGATAGAATTTATAATTGTTAGTGCTATTTTTAAATAGAATTTTTGTATTATAAATTGTGAGTGCTATTGTTAGTGTGCTATTTTTAAATAGCATTTTTGTATTATAAATTGTGAGTGCTATTGTTAGTGCTATTTTTAAATGTCATTTATTTGTGAGTGCTATTTATAATTGTTAGTGCTATTTTTAAATACAATTTATTGGAAGGTATTTTTGGCTATAAAAGGATGGCAAGAGTTTTGAGGTTGAAGGAGAGAGACATTTTGTAGAGTGTGCAAATTTTTGAGAGCTTAGAGAGAAGAACACAAACACTCTCTATATTCTCATAATCTTGAGCGAGCAAAATATACTAAGTTCGGAATATTGATTCCGCATATTGCTAGCACAATTGTTGTGGAGTTATTAGTCGTCTCCCCGTTCGTCAATTGGTGGTGCGTCCGAACTAGATGCCTAACACTTGTGGAGGCTGAGATCGAAGAACATCGAACCGACACCTCCGTTCAAGCACGCTACGAGAGGTAATCTATTTACTCCCTTTGAGGCTTTGTGATTTTTTTTTTTCGATTGAAATGCACGAAGTACGCCTCTGGAGATACATGTATGGGTTGTTATTTATTTTCGCTACGTGTTACGTGGATCCCAACAGTGGTATCAGAGCCAATCCTTAGGTGTTTTCGTGCATTTAATTGATTTTTTGCAATTTTTGCAATACTATGGCCAATATGTATTAACGAATTGTTCGTCTTACATGGCTAATGGAGATTGATTATTTTATATGATAAATTAATCAACGTAGCAAAAATTGAGACTAAATCAATTTTGAATCGAAAATTTATGGCTATCTTATTTTACGTAAAAATTCTGAATATGATTCAACGTAGAATTTTTATTGTGCCTTCCTAAGTTTTAAATTGTGAATTTATTACTTACGTGAAAGGGTGGTGATCATGGAAAAATCCCTAATCAATGTGATTGATGTATATATGAATGTATGATGATTATTTATATATTTGGGGTTGTAATTATTAAATGGAGGCTGCGTACTCCTTTTATTTTTCATGTAATCTTTATTTTTAGCATAGTCAATTGTTGATGTAAATGCTACGAGGATTACATGGAGGAGCCTTTTAAGTCGGCGAGCTCTTTGGGGCCCAATTCTTGAAGAGTTCAAGAAACCAAGAAGAAGCGAAGAGCGGCTCTCCGTTATTAAAATATTAAAATGATTAAATGTGGTCTCATTGGCTCGAGACCCATTAAATCATAATTCCATGATCACCACGTAGGATAGATGTTTATGTGATTGACATCTATTTATTTATTATGATTACGTGAGCATGTTAAACTGGTTAATGTGCAAAGTCAGACTTACCTCACCCAAAATTGCGCCTGCATGAAATCCTAGTTAGGAAAATCACTCGCGTTAGGTACCGAAAGGGCGTTGGTAACGACACCAGCGTAGCCAAGTCCCCGAACCCAAAATCTCTGGTTCCGTAGAACTGATCGATCTCTCCCAATCGATCAGTAAGGTTTCCGGTCTACCCTCCAAGAAAGATCGGTGGCGACTCCAAATGCATGCACAAGTTGCACATGCCACCACGACCACACTAAGGTCGAAAGCGATCGACTCTTATCGTCGAATCCTCCTGAAAAATACTCCCGCCGCGATTTGGTATGGGCCTGGGAGGGCTCGCGCCGATCCAAGACCCGTGATCGGTAATCCATTAGCCGCGTCCGCTTCCGGATGGGTCGCGACAACAACACACAAAGATTTATGTTAGTCCGAGCAAGAAAATTTCTAACCGTTTACTTTCTGATACTGTTGGACTAACCTTCATTTGCCCCAATGTGGGGTGGTTCTTGACAGGGTTGAGAATGAAAATCGCCGTTCAATGGGGTTCTCAATGGGCATCTGTAGTGTTTGGAATGAAGAAATAAATGCCTCTGTCATCTCGATCCATGTAATCGTTGCGAATGACCCTTATATCCATAGGTTAAGGTTTCGCTATCATTTCCAATCTCCTCATCTCTCAAGTGTGTATGGGACGTGTTTGGATTAGGCTCGCTTCTCTTATGAGAAAATACCCTTTTGAACAGTTCAAACGACTCTTATTGGAAAAATTCATTTCATTTCATCAAGATTTATCCTTCAAAGGGATTTTATGATGCACCATACATGTGTAATTCATGTTCAGACAATCTCATGTTTTAAAACATGAATGTCAATGAAGTAAGAATTCTATGTCTTTTTAGATGTGAGAATCGAATTAATTCTGAAAGTTTTTAATCTCCAATGAATTGGGAAAAGGGATACTTACCTGCCCATCGAGGCTGGAGATCCTGGAGATATAAAAGGGATATGTCATTGTATATTCTAAAACTTTACAAAAATTGGAACGATACATCTTACCCTTGGTCATATGCTCCAACGAGTGTACAAGGGTTGTGAAAATCTGCACTTCACATAGTAACACAAGATTGTTGGGTGTTCTAAAGTTCTTTCGACTTCTTAGTTTTTGGAGAAAAATGAAACTTACATGTCTGCCTTGATGGCGAGCTCCTGCCAAGGATAAATATTAAGCATTATTTTGGGTTTCCAAATTCAAAACAAATTGGGACGATACTACTTTACTCTTGATTTGAATTCCTTCTGCATGCCAATGTGCGGATTGTAGAAGCCGGCCCTCAAGCTTGTGGCCATGATTTCTTCGTCTGGTTGGGCAACGAATCCACCTCGAGGATTTACGTCGGAGGAGATTCATTCATCTTTTTGGGCGTGTTTCATGCACTGTTTTGTTATTTGAATGCATGGCTTCTTGGGTGCCTCATCTCTGTTCATCACCTGAGGGGAAAATGAGAGAACATTATCCCCGCATCTGATTGAAAATCATTTAGGAACGATACGTTCTTTTTACCAAATGGGTGGCTCCGCGGCCAAATGTGTTTTACATTGAAAGGATGGATTCCATTACGCTCTGCGGATGATAACTATCGCTTCGGGGACTTGCCCCACGGATCAAACGATGAATTTGATGTCTTCGGCTTCGACATGCTTTCCAGATGTAGGAATGGTTTGCCCCCATTTTCAGTAGAGATGGGTTTTGTCGAGTGGGCAAGATCAAAAACTCATCCTAGATTTGGCTTTAGTCGAATGTTGAAATCCCGACCTTGGATAAGCGAATCATGATTCATCTCCTTCTGCTTCGGATTTGTCATTTGCGTGCTTCACATTTTACAATACCAACTTCGCCGCTTGATGAAAATGAATCGATGATTTTCGAATTGCCCCAAGTTCTATAGTCATCTGCGTCGAATCTCTTTGAACTTCATCGGGTGATAGACAAACTGATAAAATGATTTTTCAATCCTGAGATCGAACTCCGGACGTTTCGTACCACTTCCAGTTCACTGACTACCAGGACAAAGCACTATTGGCGTCCCTAACTGGTTCGTTTTTTGTTATAAAATTCTTGAAGCAGTTAGCGACCCCCATCGAGAATGAAACAAGCTCAATTTAGAGTTCATAACGACTAAAGGTCCCTTAGAACGATACAGAGCTAACCGTCTTTGAGCTCGCTCGGGCTTTTGCTCGCATTTTCCTATGTGAAGCCTTTAAATGTTTTTCTTCGTGGCGTTCAATTGATTCGCCTCGACTCTAATCTAACAAGGGATTGTTGTACTCAAGCATGATGATGCTCGCAGGTAGTACTGATCGCTGCCCCAGATTAACTCTAGGCATTAAGGAAGATTATCTTGCATGGAAGACTTTATGACAGAAAGATTAATGATACATCCATTCACATGTGCCTAGTTCCCTTGAGGATTCTCGGTGATCAGCCAGCTACACGATGAATCAGACATATAATCGTCATTTTGGATCATAACTTCATAAGTCCATCAGTTTTAAACTGATCGATCCAGATATGGAGCTCCTCATCAAGGAAATCTTTTGATTCTTCGAGCAACTGATATTCGGGTTGACCATCATCGCTTGGCGTTGAAGGATTCCTGTTTCTGTTGTGAGCGATCTGATTCTTCGAGCTAGAACCTTCGTCGTTGCTCGAGATTATAAGAGGATGATTGATCGGTTTACTATCAAAAGCACCTTCCATTTGGGAATGGGAGAAACAAAAATCCTCAAAGCATCCGCCCGCTTGATCTTCCGAAATCATATGCCCAAGCCGGGCAGATCTTTGAACACTAGGTGCAATATGTTGATCGGGGATAGGAAGAGCACTAGCGAAAAGTTGCTGCTCAAACCAAGGAGTTCGTACCTGCTGCACTTGTGGCATATACTCTTGAGGGGTGCTGAGATGATTCGGGGGAATATTCTGATTAGCGCCCAAGTAGTCGATGGTGCTGCTACCAGCTTGGTCGGTGCCTAGATTCGGCAGGGTATTTCTTACTTCAGGGGCATTGTAGTTATAGCCATGCCTAGTGTTTAGGCACAAGTTGAGTTCTTTCAGGTTCAGTGCTGTGTGGCGCTGTCTTAGCGCCCTTCTGTAGCTCTTGAGGTGACTCGCGACTCCATCTTTAGTGAGTCCTGGTATGTTCATGATCTCAAGTATGCGCGTTGGATATGCTGAGTTGATCCCTAGTTGCTGAACCGCACTAAGGAACTTGAGATGAAGCTCGGGGGACCAATTGACCCTCGTCTTCTTGCGACCCGGAACAGTGTTGACAACTTGGCTATTGCTCTCTGGCCTATTTCCAGTAGAATTTGATCGAGCCAGAAATTGTTGTGGAGGGAATTCATCAGCTTTGGATTGGTCGGTCGTGATAGTAAGCTCATCGTTAAGGAAACTCCAATCATGGTGACGCATATCACATCCTTTAGAAGGCATCGATATTGACTTCGTAGAATTGATTTGTTCATGCATATCTCCAACAAAATCCGATTGTATCGAAGATGGTTCGAGGGAGTGGGGTGGTGAATGAGCATTTTCAATCCTCATATAAGGCTTATCAAGGAACATTTCGCCGAGAGTGATAGGGCCACCGCAATTAAGGCAAGCGATAGTGCTGGGAGCTTTCTTATACCTCATGTTCTCCGCTCGAAACTTTTCGTTTTCCTCCTTTAGAATCGCAAGTTCTTGACGTCTGTGTTGAGCCCTCAATTTGGCTCGCTTATTTTGAAACCAAAACTTGACCCTCAAAGGTTTCATCCCTAGCTTCTGGCCCAATTCATTTCTTTGTTTCATGTTCGGGAGAGGGCATTCACTAAAGAAAGCTTCAAGCTCTTGGATTTCATTCTGAGTGTGGCACTGGCGACGTTTCCTTTTCCGAGATTGACCATCGCTGCTGCTGTTGTCGTCGCTGCTGAGCTCCTGAACTTCGTTGCCGAAAGGGTTGGGTTCTGTGGTTCTGGTACCAGACGCCATCCTGGAATCTTCGAGATCTCTCAGTAGTTCATTTTCTGAGATTTTTGGATCAGTCGCCTCTAGCAACTGATGGTAACCCTCAAACATGTTGGATCGAGAAATGTTCGATCAATTTTTGCTCACTCAGGGTTCTCTACTCTCTCATGTATGCCCACTCTCTCTAAATTTTCTTTTGAGTGGTTCTGTATGCCCATGAAACGTTCTTTAAACATGGATGAAGATCATCAGGCAAGCGTTGCTCCCAAGATTTCGTATTTCCCGCTTTGTCGTCTTCTTTCTTCTTTTCAACGTGGAGGGACACCAAATCGATTTCCTTTTCTCGATATCCATGTCTGTCTCCCACTTATTTTCAAAAAGGTGGAACTACGCTCGCCTCCTGCTCAGTTTTTTAATATGATGGGACCGCCAAATCCTTTCGCAACTTTTTTCGATAGTTGCGCTTAACTCCCGCTCAATTTTAATATGGTGACACCGACATATCTTTTTACAACTTTTTTAGGTTTATCAAGCCTGAAATCGCGGACTGTGACAGATCTGATGGTTCACCGAAAGAGCCACCACTGCTTTACCCAATTAACTTGGCTCCACGAGCATTATTGCTATGCCTTTCTTCATTCTCGAGTTGCTATAAAAGGAGGAGTTAATGCAGAGAAGATTAACACTCTTACATAATTACCTTTTCTTATTTTAATCACTCTACCACACTCATCTTCTTCTCCCCCACTCCAACGAAAATGACCTCCTCTCCTATTCGCGCTTTCTCGGCCGAAATTTTGGCCCAGTGGGAAAAACTCTATAACCTCCTCGGTCGAGGCTATGCTCATATAGCCGATCACCCAGAAACTGAAGATGAAATCCGCATTTTGCTCGTGGAAATAGACACCACCTCCATCGAGGGCACTAATTTAGAGAGGGAATATAGAATCTTCCCAACCCTCTTTATAAACTTTTTAGAGACTTACCGTGTCGCTCATCGAAAAGCTACCGTGGCTCACGTTTTGCGAGCTCGCTATGAGGATCGGTCCAACTGCTTGGTGTTGGCCAACCTTGTGGCCGATAGTCACAGAAAGGCTGTTGAGTTCGCCAACAAGCGAGTCTCGATGTTGCTTCGCGAGAGGGGAAATTTGGTGGAGCGCTTGGCCTTATCCCTGACCACCTATGAGCACGACCGTCGTAATGTCGTGTTGAAGTTTCAATGTGAGTGGCAGGAAGAAAGGCTTGACAGCATTACCGCGGATATAGCCCATGGGAGAGGACTAGTTCGGGACCTGGAAATAGCCGCCGAAGATCACGGGACCAAGGTTGCCGAGCTTAAAGGGGAATGTAAACGCCTTCTTCTTAAGCTTGCAGATCTCGAGTCTCGAGGTGGTGAGTATAAGCAAAGCATCAATAATATGGAGGGCCAACTTGGTTCCTTTGTGATGCTAATTAGGGCTCATTGCGGTTTTATGTTTCCACCCCGATGATTTGTATGATCTGCTTTTAAGGTCCCTCGATTGAGCGAAATGAATGAAAGCTCTAATGTGTGTGTCTCAACTTCTGTATGGCTGACTTTCTCGAACACCTGACCACTCTCAACCTAGGCAAGCTGCGCTTTGACATTGATGATTCGAGCGTGTACATCTTGATTTTTTAATCTTGCTTATGATCGGATAAAGGAACCTCCCACCACGATTATCCACAAAAAAACTTCTCTTCTCTACTTGTTTTTAACCTGTTTCAAATGAAAAGGCAGAATCAAAAGAAAGAATTTGAAAAATAAAGCATAAATCCTTTCAATTTTATGCTTACTTGTGATTAATAGGGATAAGAGCTTTTACAAGGGTTTTGACCTTGTGCAAAAGCTTTTATCAATATTCCTCAAAGGAAAGCATATCATTGAAAGAATTGTAATTCACGATAATCGCCTTTGATCAATTCCAAGAAAATCAATGGAATGTTCAAAAGTACACAATTACGATGTGTTTTAAATTCAATTGAAGATACGGTATCCAAATTAAAGCCGTTTGCTAAGAACGAGAGTAATTTGGATATCTATCTTTTCATTAAATTTGAAAAACACGAATACTCTTGATCAATTATTGTGGATTACCAATGATGCAAAATATGCATGAACCAATTCAAGTTTATAGTTCCTTCTGGCGAAATTGGGATTGTATTGCCCTATACGGCCAAAAGGTTGTATAAGACTTCCAATTTCAATTTCATCCAAAGGAATTATAAAATTGATTTTGGAGTATTCGAGTGATTAGAAGAAATGCCACTATCACATTCCAATGACAAGTCAATAGAAATACAACAAATTTCAATCTGAATGTATATAAACACAAATAGATCCCTAATACAATCAATCTAAGGGATCAGATAGAGAGGATCTCAGCAAAATAAATCCTATACAAGAAGGCTAGAAATGAAAATTAAAACAAAGGAATGTGATCTTAATACTTAGAGATGCCCCAGTTTCGATCTTTGAGACGTGACTTCAGGATCACCTATTCCAAATCGTCATCTTCATTAGATGATACCTCAATGATGTCCATAGCAGGCTCTTCTTGTCCACTTGGCGCTCGTAATGGGATGACACCATCTTCATCTTCCATCAAGAACATTGGGAGGAAAACACACCTATCTATCCTCAAAATGGCATTTAATCCAATCACCGGAATTATGCAATGAATATAATGATTAAGAGCTGTAACAAGTTCGAGGGATAGAAAAGTCTTACCAACCAAACTTAAGAGAAAATCAAGCTTCTCTGTATTTTTAGCAGTGTTAGGTATACTAACCTTCCATAGACAAACGCATGAGACAAGTGAGGGAAAACTCCTAAAAATCAAAAGATAGGGCTTGGTACCTAAAGCCAAGGTTCTCACCTCGAATTCTGGGAAGAGCCGATTCCATTGCACAACTATCGTTGCATTGGGACTCAATCCATAGTTCGAAGTGAGCGGAATTGAAAAGTGGATTACCCCATGTTTTTCCTCACGGAGATTCCATTTTCAATTCCTTCTATTGTGTTCCTAAAAAGGGCGCCTGGGGTTTTAGGCGCAATTGTGTGTATTCATTGTGTCGTGCTAAAGCAAAAGACATGCATTTTATTTAACAATCACCGCTTCAATATAAACATCCACACAATCATACATCCAAAACTCATGCCTGCATAAAACAAAGTTAACAAGAACTTCACCCCTTATTTCTCCCGTCTACAAAAACATCTAACACATTCGTTAGCATATACACCTCACTTTCGAGAGCATCTGCATAAAATTAGGTTAGAAGAATCAATCAACTTTTTAATCGGCTCAAGTCCACTAAATGGTTAAGAACCAGTCCCCAGCGGAGTCGCCAGTCTGTCGCGACCCTCTTGAGGTTGTCGGGCTCTCGAGGGCTAATGGGCCGTCCTGTCTGGTCGGACGCGGGCCTCTCCCAAGGCCCATTACCCAAATCGCAACGGAGGTATGCGTGATCGACTTTCAGTGTGGTCTAGTGACATGTGCTAAGTGTGCATGCCATGGAGTCGCCACCAATCATTTTTTTAGGGTATGATTGGACCACCCAATCGAATAGTTGGGAGTTTCTATTCAATTCTGCGAGAACCAGAGAAATGGTTTCGGGGACTTAGTTACACCAACTGTCAGAGTTGACGCCCTTTCGGTACCTAAGTTGACTGAATTTTCTAGCCTGAGATTCATGCGGATGAGTAAGGTATGAACCCTAAATCTAGAAATTCATGTAGATAAGAGTGATTATCCAAGCAATCACAATCAGTAATAAAATGCCCAACTCAAGGAATCTAGATATGCAAATAAATCACATGGCATTCCTAGTAAGGTCCTATTTATCAATCACAGCTCAAGAATGATTTAGCTGTCCTAGCCATTCTACACACGATTTAACCTAAGAAAAGCATTAGGAAGCATCGAAGGAATTCGAGAGTACTCACATGGGGTTCGCCGTGCCCTGGTTTGGTCTTGGACGAGCTATCGAGCTCATGCCGACCCGATTATATTTGGGGATCCACTCGGCGTTTTACACCATGAAATCATGTGAAACAAAAACGAAAATATTCAGCAAGGGGCATTTATTGTAGATGGTGGTCGATCTAATTGGACGTCAAGACTAAAAAAGATGCAGAAATTTACAAATTAAAATACTCGAATGACATTTTTTTGCCAAATTCAACTCTATGCGTCGTGAAGAAACACATGCAATTGAACTTGAATTTTGACTATTTATGAGTTCAAAATGTAAAAGAAATTAAAATAAAAATATTGACTATTTTTCTATATTTTTACGACATCGAACGCTATTTTTCTTCATTTTTCATGTATTTTTCTATTTTTGGAAAATATTAAAAAATATTTAAAAATATGAAAAATTATTTTTTTTTATCAAAAATGGTTCCTTTAGCTTGGTCAAGGCTACCAAAGATGATTTTTTAATTTTTTTAACTTTTTATAGATTTTTTATGAATTTTTTAAAAATAAACTCTGAAAGACTGATCAAAAATCAGGTGTCAACATTACGACGATTCACAACACCTGAAGTAACCCTCCTCCTTTATCCTGGCTTGGAATAGGCCACGTAAACATACGTAGGCGGAGTTTCCTTTTCTTTGACAACCGACGTTTAAGAAAGCTTCAGGAATCACCGTCTAACAATTTCCTTGCTTTATAAGCCTCGGCTACAACCAATTGAATTACTTCTTCATAGCTGCAGCAATGCACAATTCAAGGACAATTCATTTTTAGTTGGACAAACAGAAATTAAAAAAGGATACCAAAATGACAATCTAGTTGTTGATATGACACAAAGCACTGTAATTCGGAAAACAAAACCAGAGAAAAAATAGGAAGAATAGACGAAAAATATGTGCAGCTGTGTGCCTCTATGCAATTCCGTTCTGTTCAACCACAGAGCTCATCCAGATATTATAAATTAGAAGGATCCACTTCTCATTCTATAGGATTGAATTTGCATGAGTGGGCAACTATTTATATGCAGAAGGGTTGCATTGCAGTAATTTTGAAACTCTCTGAGTTGGGAAAGTTTAATTGAATGACTTACCTATTATTTTTCAAGATGAAGCCCCTCATTGCTGCAACCTCAATTATGGCCTCTTTACATGACTTCACTTTGTTGTGGTCGAAGTTTGTCCCATGCTTGTCGAGGGCACCGTTACAAAAATCAGTTTCGAACTTAACATCGTCAATCTCTACGTCAAACAAAATAGGGAGAATTCTTCTTTTCCCCTTTGAATCTGACGTGCATTTTATCATGTAGGCAAGTTCGCGGAGACATCGATGACTGGCAGCATAGTTTCTAGAGAAGATGGGCATATAAATATTGGAGTTGGCAAGTGCTTGCAGAATCTTTTCCCCAATCCCTTCTCTGGACCTATAGTCATCGAGACTACTGTAAATAGAAATTTGATTCTGCAACATCCGATGTTGAAGATAACCAACCATGCCTCGATGAGTGTCTACTCCCTCAGAACTCAGGAAAATGTACATAGATAATTTATGGGAAATCCAGGTCGACCTGGAGATATCCAACAATATTTCTAGGATAGTGTGACCACAAGTGTCACGCCCCGCATTCTTACGAGCACGCGAATATCCCTTTCAACTCTACCATCGCGACTATTCCCCAGGATCAATACGCCTCTGATATACACTCGCAGAATGAAACGCACATGCGGAAGCGACAATTAAACTCCATACAGACAACTTCACAAGATGACTTACAATGTGTTCAATATAATTACAAAATAGTCGGTTTACAATATTTAGCTTGAAATCATAAAACATGACTGGGTCGATCCTAAACTTCAAACTGTTTATTTCTATGAAACATCCGAAAAGAAGTGGTATGACTACTCCTACGCCTCTGGTTTGACAACATCCATTGACTTTAGTCCAGACTCTCCAGCTTCAAGTTCAGCATCGAGATTCTCCAGTATACCATCGGGGTCACGGCTTGGGGTCTGAAAAAGTGGGTCCCACGATGGGGTGAGATAAATCTCAAAAAGCTAATCCTAACCCTAGGCTAGGCACTTAGTACTTCCAGACACTCCTAAACACATGCACTGACCAAATGGTTAAGAATCAGACAATTGGCACAAAACAATTTATTAAAGGCAAGGTCTTAAAAACATTCCCAGTTTTAGGCTAAACTTCGTACTTTGGCACTTAGTCACTCATGTCATAAATATTGAAATCATGCTTGATACCATCATAATTCCCATGGCTAGGCCCGCGTCATAAAGGCGCCTCAGGCATTTCTCATTATTTAACCCGCGTCATATAGGCGCATCAGGTATTTTTCCTTAGCCAAGCCCGCGTCATATAGGCGCAACAGGCATTTATCATTATCAATCCCGCGTCGTATAGGCGCCTCAGGATATCACATCAACCAATCCCGTGTCATATAGGCGCCTCAGGATTTCACATCAAATAAGCTCATGCTTAAAAACAAGTATGACTAAGTACAATCAATTGAGCAATTTAACCATTCAAGGTATCAATCACTATTTTCATCACGTGGTCATTAACATATTAATATAGCCAATTGCCAAATCAAATAGTCCATGTGCCAAATAATCCACGCGCCAAATAATCACCCGTAAATAATCCACTTGCCAAATAATCCAGGAACCAAATAATCCACGTAAATAATCCACGTCCCAAATAATCCACGTGCCAAATAATCCACGTAAATAATCCACGTACCAAATAATCTACGTGCCAAATAATCCACGTGCCAAATAATCCATTATACTAGTACACGGCCAAGGCAATATTAGGAATATTGGTCATTTTAATTAGGCGAGGCCTCATATTTCTTCCATGGCCGAACACTCCTAGTCACAAATAAGTGTCCATCAACTTAATCAAGTTCCAATCATTCTTAGCTTACATCATAAGTACACGCAAGGATTCGGCCCGCACATGAATATATCCCTTAGCCTAATTCCAACATAGTTTTAACCTTTCAAGCGCCACAAACGAGCAATCACAACTTGTCTTATGATGAAAATTTCGGTCTCTAGGTGTCCTACCTCAACCGGCCCATAAAAATCCATATAACCTAGCCCTCACTTGGTCCTTCCATACTCAAAGTACTAACTAAAGGTTAGGACAAGCTTACCTAGTCCAAAAGTCCAAGGAAAAGCCGGCGGTAATGGCGACGGGAGGCTCGGGCAAACGGGTCCGGCAAGGAACAAGCTTGGATCCTTGAAGTTCAACCACAAATTAGTCAAGGATAAGCATCAACGACACTCCTAGGACAAACCTCTAATCCCTTGACATGATCATCAAAACCTCGACGGTCGCTTACCTCAAGAACAACCAAGAACTCTCCAAGAACAACCCTCGGTTCCCCACGGTTCGATTCGGATCAAGGGTGATCGTGCGGCTCCGGGCTTGGTCGGCAGCTCTCTCACGGACCAAGGACGATAGGAGGTCGTGATGGTGGCAGCAAGGGGCGGTGGAGTGTGGCGACCGGTTGGTTTCCTCTTGAAACCGAGAGAGATATATGAAGAGAGAGCGGCGAGAGAACGAGAGGGAGAGTGTTGGCCAAATGGTGTAGGGGGGAGAGAGAGCTTCATCCATTTCCAAGAGCAAGGGGGAGAGTGATTGAAGGGAGTGGTTGGAGGGGAAAGTACATGAATAGTGTCCTAGAATGACAACTTGATGGGGGGTGGTTCATGGGGTAAATGGCAAATCCATCAAGTCCATCCATCCTTCAATAATTTCAATGGTCAAATGACCTCATTACCCTCTAATTTTTGGTTGAAGCTAGGGGTGGCAAAAGTCCATTTTGCCCTTGCTTTATTCTAATGGAAAGGACACTAACTTAGGGGTAAAAGGGCAACTTCCAATCGTCAGTCCGAATTTTACTTTTCTAATCGATACGGGGCGAATCTCAATCCTATAGGTCCCTAATGAGGCGACGTCCAATTTAACACCATCGTAACCTTCGAAGAATGGTCGGATTTCAGAATGTCACAACTTTTCCCTCCTTATAAAAATTTCGTCCTCGAAATTTACCATAAATCCCGACATGCTTAACAACTGGGTGATAACGCCTCATCATTACTTCATCTACCTCGGCGATCCTTTTATATTGTCAAAATCCCCAAATAGGTCTACACCTTTCGGACTCGATTTTCCAAATCGGACAAGCCTCGCATGAGTGATACCTTATTGAGAAACATAATCTCTCACTTGAAGTTCTAAAGATCTATACCGTCTGCCTATTTAATTCCTGTGTCGATGCCAAGGACTTCGTAATGGCGCACCGGCCGTCAAACTTGTCCAGGATCCGTGTAACACGCCTCAGATCCGTACACTTTCCTAAAACCCGCGTCTCAACGCTTCAAGTTAACATCTCGCGCAGTAACACATCAAGAAGGGCACAAATCCCCGCGTCTACATGCTTCAGGGCATTACGTGACGACCTAAACACAAATTCAAGCAATTTGGTCCACAAGGTACTCTAGGGACCCACTCCATGCTACTCAAAAGGCTTAACACAGTCCGAGGCCATCATCTGCCAGTCTTTAATGAAGTCATTTCAAATCGAGGTAGATCATTCAAAAAGTCCTCACTCAAGTAATCTTGACTAAGGTATGGACTAATCACTAACCAGTCATCAAGTCTCTTTGCAGGTAATTGTCACTGCAGGCAACTCCACCAAGTGTAGCTATTCATTCCTACTTCCTTTAAAGCTCGTAGTACCCACTTGCACCATACTCTCAATTGCCTGATCCGACCTCTCAGGTTGTCCACCTGTCTACGTGAAATAGGGTGCGTTATATCACGACTTCGTCCTCATGACGTCTTAAAGACTCTTCCAAAAGTTATGGTGGACTTAGGATCTCTATTCGGCACAGTAGTCACCGAGATTCCATACGAACTACCTAATGCCTAAGCAATTCGGTGTACTCATGATTATACAATTCGACTCATGGCCCTCTTGTCTTTTCAGATAATCCCATGGCCAAATCCATAACAATCCATTCTTGGTTCCATTCGATAGTTTCCCACGACTAGAGCAACTCGTTAAACTATCCAAGTCATGCCCGATTCTTAGCCACGAGCTCGATCGGTTCTATTTTCATTCTATTCCATCACAAGTATCAACACACGTCCCAGTACTTTCCTTGTACAATCCAACAGACACTATAATCATCACGATGAGTTTCCGACACGATCTTTCCCTTTAAGTCTTCCATCATTGGATATGTGCACACGTCCATGAAGCTTTGAGTTTTCCATCCTTGGGTACTTAAAAGTCACGATTTTCTCCTTGTCATATTCACTTCCACGATCTTCCGGACATCAGGATCTGTAAGTTGCAATGCTTTGGGCTCTTCTGACTTCCAGGCTTGACGCTCCAAGTAGCCGTCTGACTTGCCTTCGATAATTTCCAATTTAGAAGTTGAATCTCTTATTTCCTTGAGCGAAGTACGTCCTTTACCCACCAATCTCGTGGGGTTCGACTCTCAACCACAAGAATCCTCCTATCCTTTTTCTTTCCCAATGTAGCGTAGGGCATCATACTCTAATTCCTGACGCAACTTCATCCGTCCACGTTGCCCCACACATTCAATTCCTCTTTGAGACAATAGGTGCTTCAAGTTCCAATGATCCTCATCGATCTGAAATCTTCTTCACTACTTAAGTGATATCTCTAAATTTCCAGCATAAGGACGCAGCTGTCAGCTTTGAATTACCAATTGGGGCATTTATCTCGTTATGTCTACTATCACAACACATAGGTAGTAATCCTTCCACATTGCATTACCATGAACCATAATCATTTCATGACACATCACCGTAATTCTCTCAACGTTTCTACTCTAATGGAAACACCAATGTCGACGTGGTCACCAACTAGATTTAGGCCCTTGAAAACTCCTTTCATTTTCGTTCGCCCATTCGCGCCGCACCTCATCTGTCGTCCATTTCCTTATTAGGACGGTTCTTGCCATAATTCGTCAATTACAAGCCATCAATTTCAACAACTTTAAACTCCAGTAATCCATGTTAATTTCAGACAATTCATTACTTATGCTAATCCTTAAGGGTTCCAAATGAATTCTATTTCTCATAAACCTTATGACCAAGAACTTCGCCTCAATAGACTCGAACCTCTCGCTTTTACATTCCGCATACAGCCGGCGTCCTCTTAGGATCCATGGAATATCCTCTCAAGGTCGTTCACGCTCCTTATGACTTCTTGATTCTGGTCAATTCCTATCAATCGAACGTTTCTAATTCCACAGGCAGCTATCACATCTCAAAAATCAATGGCCTAACGTAAATCTATAACCTCAAGTCTAGTCGCCATTTAAGTCGAATCCATATGCATTCGATTACAACTGGCCTTTGATCCAAATGTCCCTTGTCCACTTCCTTGCATACATCTCGTCTCGCACTGTCTAAGGCCGTCAATAGCAATTGATGACTAAAACCATCAAGATGTAACGTAATCTAAGCCTAAACCCATTAATATCAATCGTCTCTTTATAACTCATATTCACAAATGATGCTTATCAGTCAGCAGTTTCCATTCCGACGTATTGTCTAATCCACTATCGATCTCTGGACTATAACTACGAATAACCGTAAAGTTCATCAATTAAAGTTGATACTAAAACCATCAAAATGCAACAAGGATTCAAGCCTATAGTTCTTCAGACACTACCTGGTAACGTTCGCTCTTTAACATTCAGACGAATAGAACTCCTCTTCTTTCCATACTAGGGTTTCTTACCCTTTGAGGGAGACCATGCACTTCTGTGGTATTCTCCTGTTTCGAATCCACCTTGTCTTCCTCGTTCCATACAATGTCAATCTTAGAGCCTGCGCCAACAGCGGTACCTTCATTCCGGGACTCAGATGTCACCATGCTTGACATTCTCCTTTCAATAACTCTGCCACCTCAAACGACAAGGTTCCAAGGGATCGAGATTCTCTTTCGGCCTTCATCGGTCCATACCTTGATTATTCAACTCGATTGACTCAAAATACCTTGCGGTCATAACCCTAGCACCCCCTTTTTGCTTACTCGTCTGTCCATTAAAATTACGAGTGACCAAGACCATCAGGCCCATTCACTTTCCTTCCCAGCAACGACCACCTCATGGTCCAATCGTCCTTTAGAATAACACCTTATCTTTTAGGGGACAACAACTCATAACTCCCTTTCCGATGGTTCAGTTCAATCTCAACCAACCTCATAGGATCATTGGACTCAAGCAAGCTAGCACGCCGATTTTCCTTAACACTTCCCACATGACGAGAGAGACAGACCACCAATTTCCCTTCTAGGCCTTACGCTAAGGTATCAACCATTCCTTACAGGTACATTCCATGTTCTATAAGTGGAAATCCTCTTTACTCATGGTTTCTCCAATCATTTTGCCCTTCGGGATGAAATCCATCATAACATTTCAGATTTAAGAACACCAATTCGCCACGATGCTTTGAACTTTGCTTCATTCCAGAATTTCCTTGCCTCATCCAAAGGGTCTCTATCCACCTTTGGTACGTGCTTAGGCAATCTCAAGAACTCTACCCTGAAATGGCAGATCCACCTCTGGTTCTCACGATCGTCAGGGATTATAACACTCTTGCCACTTAACAATCTCAGTAATGCATTCCTCATTGATCAACTAAACGAAGACAATCCGGTTAAGTGCTATGCCTTCAAGAAAATCCTTCCAATTACCGCCATTAGCTCTACTAAACACAACAGTAATAGCCTCAGCAGGCTAGGTCACAATGGCAGCCCAATCTCGAGCCTACCTACTCATCCAATCCTCAATTTCTTTTAAGGTTCTCTCGACCTTATCAACTCTTGAATCTCTCACAACTTGTGGTCTGGAGTTAGGCGCTCTTCTGACACCTTTATCTCGATTGCTCATTCCCACTAGGCTCTAACATCACAAGAGCCACTACAGTTCCACCAAAGGATTCAAGGACCTAAGCCATCTACTCAAGTCTAGCAGTCCTAAACTGCTCACCACAACGGTAACCATAAGCCAGCTACTAATTACCAAGCAATTACAAGCAACACTCAGCCGTGAGTCAATCATCAAACAAGTCTAAACTAAGCAAACATCAAGCAAGCACTCATGGCATCAATTCAATGAGATAATTCCTCGTACCTTAAGTCCTGCCGCACCTGCAACTTAGCAGGATTACAACATGCTACTTAGCTTCTCAAACAAGCCTTAGTCAAACAACAACTCGATGCCAAGTAAGCCAATCATAATGCAAGCATTCAGAGGTACACATCAAAAGGTTCTCATTCGTACCTCAAGTCTAGGTGCATTTGCACGTTAGCACAACCACAATCAGCTATCCAACCAAACACTCAGTAAACAACGCTTAGTGACAAGTACGAAGCTCTAGGACCTCTAATCGCCTACGGCGATACAAACCAATAATGTCATTCACATGCGCCATATCAAATGCCACGCAATGTTTGAAATTTCATCTTGAAGATCAGCTTTAATGCAATAATCTTTTGATAAAAGAATCAGACTTAGCCCGATACCTAGACCCATCCCTTTCAATGTATGGTTTAGGTCATTCCTGCCTCCCTTTCTATCATAGAAGCTTGCCAAGAGCCGCTCCTTGTCCGAACTTCTATGTCCCGGTGTACACTCCCCGCCCTCATCAGACCTGGTCTTTGCAGGTTGTCCTAAGTCATACACCTACGAGGAGAGTCCCGTTCCACACGTCCCATAACATGCTTCATTACGGTTTATAGGTGTCCCATCAGCTTGTCCCATACCAAGCGATGGTTTATCAAGTCCGATAATGATATGCTCATGCATGTACATTCCTCAACTTTTATTCTAACGCCATAAACATATGCAGTGCATGATCGTACTCATTGCTCGTTACATCGCAGTCGTTTCCCGATCAATTCTTATTCATAGAGGACTTCTAATTCCACAAATGACCATCCATCTCACAAATCAATTGTCTATGTTCACTATGTACCTCAAGTTCACAATGACGATCATAAAATCCAATGACCCTTTGCTCATAAGCAATCCTCTATTAACCTCAAGCACCTTTACAACCTCAAATACATGCTTATGGCTCCTCAATTTCTGATTGCTTCCTTATGAACCTCAATAAAATCACCACCCAAGATATCAATCAAATCAATTCTAGAGCCATCGAAATGTACACGAGTTCAAGCCTATAGTCCTTAAAATTCAGTGACCAATGCTTAATCCTAAAGGTCTCACTATCTAATTATCCCCAAGTCATCACTCCTTATCACTCCAAGCCTCAATCATATTAGATTGAGCTGACCTTGCTCTGTACCAAATAAACAGTGATGTCACGCCCCACATTCTTACGAGCACGCGGACATCCCTTTCAACTCTGCCTTCGCGACTTTTCCCCAGGATCAATACGCCTCTGATATACACTCGCGGAATGAAATGCACATGCGGAAGAGACAATTAAACTCCATACATACAACTTCACAAGATGACTTACAATGTGTTCAATATAATTACAAAATAGTTGGTTTACAATATTTAGCTTGAAATCATAAAACATGACCGGGTCGATCCTAAACTTCAAACTGTTTATTTCTAGGAAACATCCGAAAAGAAGTGGTATGACTACTCCTACGCCTCTGGTTTGACGACATCCATCGACTTTAGTCCAGACTCTCCAGCTTCAAGTTCAGCATCGAGATTCTCCAGTATACCATCGGGGTCAAGGCTTGGGGTCTGAAAAGTGGGTCCCACGATGGGGTGAGATAAATCTCAATAAGCTAATCCTAACCCTAGGCTAGGCACTTAGTACTTCCAGACACTCCTAAACACATGCACTGACCAAATTGTTAAGAATCGGACAATTGGCACAAAACAATTTATTAAAGGCAAGGTCTTAAAAACATTCCCAGTTTTAGGCTAAACTTCGTACTTTGGCACTTAGTCACTCATGTCATAAATATTGAAATCATGCTTGATACCATCATAATTCCCATGGCTAGGCCCGCGTCATATAGGCGCCTCAGGCATTTCTCATTATTTAACCCGCGTCATATAGGCGCATCAGGTATTTTCATTATTTAACCCGCGTCATATAGGCGCATCAGGTATTTTTCCTTAGCCAAGCCCGCGTCATATAGGCGCTTCAGGCATTTATCATTAATCAATCCCGTGTCGTATAGGCACCTCAGGATATCACATCAACCAATCCCGCGTCATATATGCGCCTTAGGATTTCAGTATGACTAAGTACAATCAATTGAGCAATTTAACCATTCAATGTATCAATTACTATTTTCATCACGTGGTCATTAACATATTAATATAGCCAATTGCCAAATCAAATAGTCCATGTGCCAAATAATCCACGTAAATAATCCACTTGCCAAATAATCCACGTGCCAAATAATCCACGTAAATAATCCACGTACGAAATAATCCACGTAAATAATCCACGTCCCAAATAATCCACGTGCTAAATAATCTATGTGCCAAATAATCCACGTGCCAAATAATCTACGTGCCAAATAATCCACGTGCCAAATAATCAATTATACTAGTACACGGCCAAGGCAATATTAGGAATATTGGTCATTTTAATTAGGCGAGGCCTCATATTTCTTCCATGGCCGAACACTCCTAGGCACAAATAAGTGTCCATCAACTTAATCAAGTTCCAATCATTCTTAGCTTACATCATAAGTACAAGCAAGCATTCGGCCCGCACATGAATATATCCCCTAGCCTAATTCCAACATAGTTTTAACCTTTCAAGCGCCACAAACGAGCAATCACAACTTGTCTTAGGATGAAAATTTCGGTCCCTAGGTGTCCTACCTCAACCGGCCCATAAAAATCCATCTAACCTAGCCCTCACTTGGTCCTTCCATACTCAAGGTACTAACTAAAGGTTAGGACAAGCTTACCTAGTCCAAAAGTCCAAGGAAAAGCCGGCGGTAATGACGACGGGAGGCTCGGGCAAACGGGTCCGGCAAGGAACAAGCTTGGATCCTTGAAGTTCAACCACAAATTAGTCAAGGATAAGCATCAACGACACTCCTAGGACAAACCTCTAATCCCTTGACATGATCATCAAAACCTCGACAGTCGCTTACCTCAAGAACAACCAAGAACTCTCCAAGAACAACCCTCGGTTCCCCACGGTTCGATTCGGATCAAGGGTGATCGTGCGGCTCCGGGCTTGGTCGGCGGATCTCTCACGGACCATGGAGGATAAGAGGTCGTGATGGTGGCGGCAAGGGGCGGTGGAGTGTGGCGACCGGTTGGTTTCCTCTTGAAACCGAGAGAGAGATATGAAGAGAGAGCGGCGAGAGAATGAGAGGGAGAGTGTTGGCCAAATGGTGTAGGGGGGAGAGAGAGCTTCATCCATTTCCAAGAGCAAGGGGGAGAGTGATTGAAGGGAGTGGTTGGAGGGGAAAATACATGAATAGTGTCCTAGAATGACAACTTGATGGGGGGTGGTTCATGGGGTAAATGGCAAATCCATCAAGTCCATCCATCCTTCAATAATTTCAATGGTCAAATGACCTCATTACCCTCTAATTTTTGGTTGAAGCTAGGGGTGGCAAAAGTCCATTTTGTCCTTGCTTTTTTCTAATGAAAAGGACACTAACTTAGGGGTAAAATGGTAACTTCCAATCGTCAGTCCGAATTTTACTTTTCTAATCGATACGGGGCGAATCTCAATCCTATAGGTCCCTGATAAGGCGACGTCAATTTAACACCATCGTAACCTTCGAAGAATGGTCGGATTTCAGAATGTCACAACAAGTATCCAACACCCAGCTTACTAAGCCCTCGATGCCCTCGATGGGTCGTAAAATTGGACAAGCTTCTATATCTAGATGCTGTAGGTTACCCAACTTGGATAAATTGGGTAACTGTCCTATTAAATCACAACTAGAAATACGGAAGTATTGCAAAAGTTTCAGTTCCGACAAACCTTGAATCTCCACTAGCCTACTCAAGCCCACCAACTCCAAGCGCTCTAGATTCCTCAAGAGTGATAAACCAGCTATTTTCTCAAGGGATTTACATCTTCGTATGAATAGCTCCCTTAGATGTGTTAGCCTTGATCGACAGGTAGGTGTGATATTACACAGTCAATTACAAGTAGAACTGTCAATTTTGATAAGTTGGAAAAGTGTGGCAGTGGACTAATACCCCTAAGTTTCAAGGTCGACAAATGAGATGGAAGCTGATAGGATGGTTGCTCTCCCATTGAAGCTACTTCAATTTTTGAATGATAGTCCCGCCAAGTAGAGCAAGGTATATTTGTCGAATTACTGAATCTTTGTAATTCCAGATGTTCCAAACCAGTGATGCTTGAGGCCTCAGGGACAAGAGAGAAGTCTAGAGCCTGAAAAGCGAGGAATTTCAAACTTGATAGAAGAGCCGGCACTTGTTGAAGCTCGATTGAACCCACTTCAAGCTTTTGGAGATGGAGATGACTTATCTTTGGAGGCAATTTAGAAACATTAGTAAATGCTAAGTTCAATGTCTTCAAATGACGTAGCTTCCCAAGTTCCTCCAAGTTTTTATCGGTTAGATCCCAGGATTTGTGGGTATATAAACCTTCAAGCATCTCTAGTCTCCCAATAGTACGAGGAATCTCCTCTATCTTCGTTCTACATAAGCTCAATACCTTTACTTTCTTCAAGTTTCCGATGGAATCGGGTAGTTCAACTATGCTTGAGCTCGATATGTCCAACTCTACCAACATTTGCAACTCCCCTATTGAGCTTCGAAGTTCCTTGATACCCACGCACTCACATAAAGTCAAGCGTCTGAGACTCGCCGCTCCTCCAATTGAGTCTGGAAGTTTGCAGATTTTAGGGTGGTAGCTTAATCTTAAACTCAACAAAGATTTGAAATCGCCAAATCTCTCTTGAAGCTTCAAGGGTTGAAAATTTTGGGGCATGATGATCTGCTTCAAAGATTGTAGAGAACTGATTTCTTCAGGCAACTCCCCAAGACAACTACACCCTTTGATATTCAAAGTCTCGAGGAGTCGAAGCTGAGCAATGGAGGGGTGAATTGTGATCAAATTGGAACACCGAGAAAGTACTAACATCTCCAAAGACGTGAATTAGAGAAGTATGGTGTGCTCCTCAACTTTGTGCAATCCGTTAAATCCAGAACTTTCAATTTTTTTGTCATCTGCAGAAAAATAAAATGTGAAAATAAAAAGGACCGAACACATCAATCATCCTAGATCTGTTATGTAAGTAATTATTTCTTTTTTTTTTTGCAATGTTCACTAGCAAATGGCGCAACTCCGTCGCTTCTAACACTTCGAGGAAAACGAAATAATCTTCCATGGTAAACATGCACCATCAATGAAATGAAAATTTTTAAGTCCTTTCTTTTTATAAATGCATTGCTTTGAAACAGTAAGTTAGCAGTGAAATTCATAAGCTACTAGAGATTTATCATGGTAAAACAGTTACATTGTTCGTAAAATATCACTGGCAACCGATAATTCTAGTAAGGCAAATAAATAATAAACTCATACCCTACAAATGGCAAAACCTGCTAATTTGTAAAAAAAAAAAAAAGGCTGCTTATTATCTACCGGGGAAAGCCCGGTAAATCTATTATTTCGTCAAGTCTTTTACTGACTCACAAGCTATACTCATAAAATCAAAATAAATCTAATAACCTACTACGATTTTATAGTAAAACAATAGTTTTTTTATTCGTAAGCTACAATCTTCAAGCATTAGTACTAGTAGAATATGTAAACAATATTCATAATCCACTAGTTCAAAACCGTGCTTACTTGTCAAAGCGAACAACAGCGCGTAGCGTAGGCTGGTCTTCCAACCTGATAAATCAATTAAGATACCTGCATGTTACTGAAAAATAAAACTCGGTAAAATCAAACCGATGGTTATAACCTACCAACCATTTACCATTGTAAATAGTATTTTGTTTGTAAGTTAGAACAGTTAAACGACACGATGGTTATAACCTACCAACCATTTACCATGCGATTATATAGCTTCCTCTCCTTTCTTTTCAAATGTGTCTAGATGGTTGTAGCCGATTCTAGATGTTAGACAAGCATAAAGCACACCGCGGATGTGCACTGCTCACTGGATGATCCGTAAAGATGGAATAAAGGTGAATGGAGTAAGGCATATCATACCTAGATTTGGCTCCACTCAACCCGTCACCTTCGATATCACTTCTTGAAAGGTCTAGCACGACTAAATTGAAAAAATGCAAACTCTCCGCGTAGAATGCCTTGTGCATGATTTCTCGAGAAAACCATCTTAGATTCGAAAGAAGATTCTCGAAATTGCCGAAAAGATCAATGTCTTTGACTCGAAGAAACCTTAGGTTTGATAGAGCAGCTAATTCTTCACATGCAATGCTGCAGTTGCAGCCGTCGGAAGTCAAGCTTAATGCTTCCGCATCTTCATTTCTCTGCATATCATAGACTCAATATTGAGCATGCAACACACGGTTTGCAGAGCTACAACAAGAGACTACCCAAAAGCACGGTCAAACAAATTCTCCAATAGTTGAGCTCCCCGCATATGGTTTCCAAAACTATTGCAAACTCTTTTTCTCAACAACCTCCTCTTCCACATAAACTAATTTTCGAGTCTAAAGGCATCATATTTTCGGTTTCTACTTTCCCAGAAGTAAAAATTACATACTCGAAGTTTTTCTTAGTTTACTCTTCAAAATGGAGTTGAAAATACTATTAAAATTCTTGATAAAGCAAGGTTTTTTTTTTCCCCATTTTACCTAGATCACAGTAAACTGTTCTTTGTTTTTCCAATTTTTCAGAAAAGCTACTTTTTATAGACTAGAGCCAAGAAAATAAAGCTAACAGTCGGGCAATCTCGTTCGGCTCTCTCTTCAAACTTTGACACCTTTGACCAGAAGTTTTGACAGAGATATGTAACCCCCGCAAGACAAAATCGACGTTAAACAGAGCTACCTATTGGGTGCATATTTTAACCAAATTGCTTCTTTGAGTGGGGAAAAAAAAAATCATAGAATTTCTTGAATAAAATATTTTCAAACATATGTAGTTCCTGTTTACCTTTTTTTCCCTCCAGTAGCTTTAGGGCATCCTCAAAAATCCACAGCCTACTAAACTTGCGAGAATATACTGGAGGAACGATGTATCTTCCAAAGTCACGAATTTGATCATGCATCCAAAACCTATTACCATCTCTAATTTTGATCAAGGACCTTTGAGAGAGAACCCTTAATGCAATGGTAGGAAAGTATCCACAATGAAGAAATATATTTTCCTCTATTTCAATATGAATCTTTACAATATTACAATCGACCTTATATACAATATATGTGCGAACTCTAGCATATCAATAAATCAAGAAAAGACTATAATAAAGGGAAAAATTACCTAATATGTGGGAAATACAGCTCACGCCAACACTCCCCCTCAAGTGGGTAAGATGATGTCTTCGATACCCATCTTGACGAGTGAGCTCTGAAACGCTCTACTTGACACAGCTTTGGTCAATACATCAGCTAATTGATTTTCAGATTTGACAAAAAGTAACTGAATTACTTTAGTATCTAAATTCTCATTGACAAAGTTGTTGGGCCTTTTTAACGGGTCCAGCCCATTAGGTTGTTAAAAACCTAAGGCAGCAGCAGCAACTAAAAAAGCAGCAAATACAGAACACGCACGATAGTGAGAACAGTAGCCACCGAGAGGAAATCGCCAGAAAACAGAGAGAAAAACGCAGCAGTTTTTCTGTGTGTTAGGCGGTGATCAAATCGACGATTGGAGGTCTTCCCGTGGTCCGATTGGGCTGAAATTTTGACAGCATCTTCAAGACTCGTTGTTCTTGATTCTGTACGGTTGGATCATGATTTGGAGGTATTTACTGTAGCTGTTCGTGGGTATTTCGGGACTGTATATTTTGGGGTTGATTTTCATCCGGTTCTCTCGTTTACGGTGTTGTTGTTGCTTGATCTTCACTTATAGCTTTGGGATTTTATTGTCGTTGTATTCAGCGAGTTGTGTACCCAAACGATTAATATATAGTGAAGATTCGGGTGGACTCCGTGAGCGGTCTCGTGGTTTTTATCCTTCGCATTGAAGGGGTTTTCCATGTAAAAAATTCTGGTGTTGTTTTTTTTTCAATTCGCATATTTCATTGGTTGTGCTCGAATCACTTTCTCACAGGTTTAGTCAAAGGGGGAAAATTATATCCGCTGCCTGTTTTTTCCCAACATAGTGGTATCAGAGCTTTGTTTTTGACTGAACGAGGGAACCGAACGTGAGCAGAATGGTTAGTTTGAATGGAAAGAATTATCATGTATGGAGAGGAAAGATGGAAGATCTACTATATGTGAAACGGTGGCATTTACCACTGTTTGTTGATACTAAACCTGATAATATGAGCGATGCTGATTGGAATCTTGAGCACAAAATTGTGTGTGGATTTATTCGACAATTTATCGATGATAATGTTTTGAATCACATCAGCAAAGAATCGCATGCTAGGACATTGTGGAATAAGCTGGAGTCATTATATGCACGGAAGACTGATAACAACAAAATATGTTTGATTAAACAATTTATGGAATTGCATTATAGAGATGACCAATCTATATCAGATCACTTGAATGAGTAGTGATAGATCAACTTTCTGCCATGAATATTAAATTTGATGATGAAATGCAGGGACTTTGGTTGCTATGTACCTTGCCGGAATCTTGAGAGACTTTTCGTATGTTTTTAATTAATGCTGCACCTGATGGTATTGTTACCATGGATTTTGCAAAAAGTGATGTTCTGAATGAAGAGATGAGAAGAAAAACACATGGTTCTTCCTCTCATTCAGAAGCTCTAGTTGTTGAAAACATGGGCATAAGTCAGAGTAGAGGTCTGAAAGGTAGATACAAGAGCCAAAGCAAGTCAAGATCATGGAAGAAGACTATTGAGTGTCATCACTGTGGTAAGATGGGTCATATGAAGAAAAATTGCTTCCAGCTGAAAAATGAGATTAGGAATGAGAAGAAAAAAGGCAATGAAAATAACGAGAGAAGAAATAATGGTAGTGATGATCGGGTGGCAACTGCTACTGATGAACTTGTTATTGTTTGCTATGATGATAATGTTAATTTTGCATGTGATGATTCAAACTAGGTTATTGATAGTGGAGCTTCTCTTCATATTACCTCTATGAAAGAGTTCTTTACATCCTACAGGTCAGGAAATTTTGGTACCTTAAGGATGGGTAATGACGGTTTGGCTGCTGTTGTTGGCATATGAGATGTGTGCTTGGAGACTAGTACCGGAGCAAAACTAATTTTGAAAGATGTTAGACATGTTCTTGATATTCGTTTGAATCTGATTTCAACTGGAAAGCTTGATGATGTAGAATTCTGTAGTACTTTTGACAATGGTCAGTGGAAACTCACTAGAGGCTCATTAATTGTGGCTAGAGGTATGAAACAATCTTCCTTATATTTATTTCAGGCTAAGATTTCTAAGGACATGTGTAATGTTGTGGAAGATGAGAATGCAACTGCATTATGGTACAAGAGGCTTAGTCACATTAGTGAGAAAGGAATTTGCTTATTAGCTAAAAATATTTTACTCTATGGAGTAAAGAGTGCAAGACTTGAGAAGTGTGCACATTGTTTAGCAGGAAAACAACGAAGAGTTTCCTTCAAGAGTCATCCGCCTTCGAGAAAATCAGAGTTGCTAGAATTAGTGCATTCAAATGTTTGCGGTCCAATAAAACCACTAACACTTGGTGGTGCAGCTTACTTTGTAACCTTCATCGATGACCATTCAAGAAAATTATGGGTTTATTTCTTGAAGACGAAGGATCAAGTGTTAGATGCATTCAAGCAGTTTCAAGTTTCAGTTGAAAGAAAGACTGGAAAGAAGTTGAAATGCATTCGTTCAGATAACGGTGGTGAGTACATCAGATCATTTGATGAATATTGCAGGCAACAGGGAATTCGACATCAAAAGACACCTCCTAAAACGCCTGAGTTAAATGGCGTAGCAGAAAGAATGAACAGAACATTGATTGAGAGAGTCAGATGTTTGATTTCAGATGCAAAATTGCCAAAATCTTTTTGGGGAGAGGCTTTGAGTACAGTGGTACATGTTCTTAATATTTCTCCCATTGTTGCTTTAGATGGTGATGTTCCAGACAGAGTTTGGTTTGGAAAGGAAATTTCATATGATCATCTAAAGGTGTTTGGCTATAAAGTTTATGTTCATGTTCCCAAAGATGAGAGGTCCAAGTTAGATGTCAAGACAAAAGAGTGTATCTTTCTTGATTATGGTTTTGATGAATTTGGCTAATGGCTTTATGATCCAGTTGCGAAGAAAATTGTCAGAAGCAGAGATGTAGTATTTGTTGAGAATGAGACCATTTGTGATATTGAGAAGTTGAAGAAGACAGATTCTCGTGATTCTGATATGTTAGTTAATACTAGCTCAATCTCACCTTTTGAGTTGCAGGAACAGTTGCATGATCAAGTTGAAGAGGATGGTCAGACTACAGATCAACAGGTTCAGGGTCAGACTCATAATGATCAGTCGATTGAAAATCAGGCTCAGGGTGATCAGCATCATTCAGATGACATTAATGTTTAAGAGATTGCACCATTAGCTCCACCAACTACTGCTTTGAGGAGGTCTACCAGAGATCGCACCTCATCTACTAGATATTCCTCTAATGAGTATGTTCTGTTGACAAATGCAGGTGAACCTGAAACTTTTGAAGAAGCAGTAGAAGATAAAAACAAGAATGAGTGGTTTGATGCAATGCACGATGAGATGAAGTCATTGCATGACAATCGTACTTTTGAGTTGGTGGCATTATCTAAGGGTAAAAGAGCTTTAAAGAACCGATGGGTTTACAGATTGAAGCAAGATGAGACGACTTCACGTCCTCGATATAAAGCCAGATTGGTTGTTAAAGGCTTCAATCAGAAAAAGGGAATTGACTATGATGAGATCTTCTCACCAGTTGTAAAAATGTCTTCAATTCGAGTTGTTTTGAGTTTAGCAGCCTTGATCTCGAGGTTGAGCAGATGGACGTGAAGACCGCTTTCCTTCACGGTGATTTGGAGGAAGACATATACATGGAGCAGCATGAAGGCTTTCAGGTAAAATGTAAAGAGAATTATGTTTGTAAACTGAAGAAAAGCTTGTATGGCTTAAAGCAGGCGTCGAGGCAATGGTATAGAAAATTTGAGTCTTTTATGGGGGAGCAATCCTATAAGAAGACTACTTCTGATCATTGTGTATTTGTGCAGAAATTCTCTGAATGTGATTTTATTATCTTATTGCTCTATGTTGATGACATGTTGATTGTTGGTCAGAATGCTTCCAGGATTGACAAGTTAAAACAAGATTTGAGCAAGTCTTTTTCAATGAAAGACTTGGGGCCGGCTAAGCAGATTCTTGGTATGAGAATCACTCGCGACAGACAGGCGAAGAGATTATGATTATCTCAAGAGAAATACATAGAGAAAGTACTTCAAATTTTCAAAATGGACAAATCTAAAGTTGTAAGTACACTTCTTGCTACACACTTTAAGCTTAGTCATAAACAATGTCCGTCAACTGAGAAAGATCTGAAAGAGATGGATAAAGTTCCTTATGCTTCTGCAGTGGGTAGTTTGATGTATGCAATGGTTTGCACAAGACCAGATATAGCTCATGCAGTTGGAGTAGTTAGCCGTTTTATGTCAAATCCAGGTAGAGAGCACTGAAATGCATTGAAATGGATACTGAGATATCTCCGAGGCACTTCTAGTTTGAGACTTTCATTTGGGAGTGATAAGCCGATTCTTGTTGGATATACTAATTCTGACATGGCAGGAGATATTGACACAAGGAAATCTACTTCAGGTTATCTGATTACTTTCTCAGGGGGAGCTGTAGCTTGGCAGTCAAGGTTGTAGAAATGTGTTGCCTTGTCGACGACAGAGGCAGAGTTCATCGCAGCAACCGAAACATGTAAGGAATTGCTTTGGATGAAAGAATTCACGCAGGAACTTGGTTTCACTCAAGAGAGGTATGTTTTATTTCGTGATAATCAAAGTGCTATACATCTTGCAAAGAATTCCACTTTTCATGCCAAGTCAAAGCATATTGATGTGAGGTATCACTGGATACGAGAAACTCTGGAATCCAAAGGGTTAGAACTTGAGAAAGTACACACAGAAGATAATGCTTCAGATATGATGACGAAGGCTCTCACTAGAGAGAAGTATGAGTTTTGTCGGCGTTAGGCCGGCATGAATTTTTGATGAATTCTTTTGTGTCGGGATCTCCCTTAATGGGCTGGAGGGGGAGATTTGTTGGGCCTTTTTAATGGATCCAGCCCATTAGGTTGTTAAAAACCTAAGGCAGCAGCAGCAACTAAAAAACCAGCAAAAATAGAACACGCACGATAGTGAGAACAGTAGCCACCGAGAGGAAATCGCCAGAAAACAGAGAGAAAAACGCATCAGTTTTTATGTGTGTTAGGCGGTGATCAAATTGACGATCGGAGATTTTCTCGTGGTCCGATTGGGCTAAAATTTTGACAGCATCTTCAGGACTCGTTGTTCTTGATTCTGTACGGTTGGATCGTGATTTGGAGGTATTTACTGTAGCTGTTCGTGGGTATTTCGGGACTACATATTTTGGGGGTGATTTTCATCCGGTTCTCTCGTTTACGGTGTTGTTGTTACTTGATCTTCACTTATAGGTTTGGGATTTTATTGTCGTTTTATTCAGCGAGTTGTGTACCCAAACGATTAATATATAGTGAAGATTCGGGTGGACTCCATGAGCGGTCTCGTGGTTTTTATCCTTCGCATTGAAGGGGTTTTCCACGTAAAACATTCTGGTGTTGTTTTTCTTTCAATTCGCATATTTCATTGGTTGTGCTCGAATCGATTTCTCACAGGTTTAGTCAAAAGGGGAAAATTATATCCGCTGCATGTTTTTTCCCAACAAAAGTATCTATCAACCTCAACATGTTTAGTTCGATCATGCTGAACCGGATTGTGAGAGATAGCTATAGCAGGCTTTATTATCACAAAACAACTTCATCCCAGACTTTGGTGGATACCCAAGTTCGGACAACAGTTCTTTAAGCCACAATAACTCACACAACCCCTTCGCTACTCCTCTGAATTCTGCCTCGGCACTGGACAGAGCTGCAATTTTTTGCTTCTTGCTCCTCCGCGTGACCATGTTACCTCCTACAAATGTGAGATAACTTGACGTCGACCTTTTATCTGTTACATTCCCTACCCAGTCTGCATCTGTATATCCTTCCACTACAAGGTGACCATTCTTTGCAAAAATTATCCCCCTCCCTAGAGCTGACTTTAAATATCAAAGGATACGATATACTGCATTCATATGTTCTTCACTAGGAGCATGCATAAATTGACTCACAACACTTAATGCATAAGCAATGTCTAGGCGAGTATGAGACAAATAAATTAATCTTCCTACTAATCTTTGATATCTCTCCTTATTAGTCGGCACTTGATCAGAATACTCTTCAAGTTTATGATTCTGCACCATAGGAGTATCAGCGGGCTTACAATCTAACATTCCTACTTCAGCCAACAAATCAAGTACGTATTTTCTCTATGATTTCTTTCCTTAGACCTAGCTACCTCAATACCCAAGAAATACTTTAGTCCTCCCAAGTTCTTCATCTCAAACTCTTCTGCCAACTTCTCTTGAAGCCTCGAAATTTCTTTAATATCATCTCCTGTTATGATCATATCATCAACATATATGATCAGGGTAGTCAGCTTACCTTGGCTTCGCTTACAAAATAAAGTGTGATCTGAATTGCTCTGGGAATAACCATGCTTCCTCATGGCTGAGTTGAACTGTCCAAACCAGGCACGAGGTGAGTGCTTCAAACCGTATAACGATCTCTTCAGTCAACAAATATCATTTGGCTTATTAACACACCCATATCCAGGTGAAATCTCCATGTAAATCTCTTCATCCAAATCTCCATGAAGAAATGCATTCTTCACATCAAACTGATGCAATGGCCAATCTAGATTTGCAGCAAGCGATAGCAAAACCCGCACAGTATTTAATTTTGCAACTGGAGAGAAAGTCTCCTGATAGTCCACACCATAAGTCTGTGTGTATCCTTTTGCGACCAATCGGGACCGCCGTAATCGGGGATGAACGTAAGTACTCACAAGGAGCAAACCATAGGCTCTGATACCATGACGAAATATATTTTCCTCTATTTCGATATGAATCTTTACAGTATTACAATCGACCTTATATACAATATATGTGCTAACCCTAGCATATCAGTAAATTAGGAAAAGACTATAATAAAGGGAAAAACTGCCTAATTTGTGGGAAATACAACTCACGCCAACACACAATCCTTCCACATAATAACTGGATATGTTCCTTCCGCACCGATCAAAAAGCAGGCTATATCCAAAAATGCTCCTTGGTGCTTATCCTCTAATTGTTCATAACTTATCATTAATGTATCTCGGACATCCTTAAAAGGACCTTGCTTTAACTTCCTCAGTGTCTCGTCCCATACTTCTAATTTTTCCGAATGCCCTAGATATATGCCCCCAAGAAAAAAGATTGGACCCTGTCACAGCTACAACCAAAGGAAACATGCCCACTGTACAAACAATTTCTCTTGAAAGAGCTTCATATTCTTGCACAGCAGAATCACTTCTAAATGCATGCTTATAAAACAATTGAAGAGCTAAATCAAATCTCATCTCATGAACTTCATAGCACAAAACTCCTTCAAGTTGGTTAAGGACCTTTTTACTGGATGAGTCCACTTGAGTCATCAGGATGTGTTGTAATATTTATTTTATATTTAGATCCATAATTAGTGGTCTAATTGATGGAATATCATAAATTCCATTATTAGTACGCTGGTTAATGGGATTTCATATTTTAAGAGATTTGATTGTCATATTATTAGGGATCTTATTGTACGTGATTAATTCCTTTCTTAATATAAATACGGGATGATGCTCTAAGAAAAAGATCATCAATCCATTCCAAAAAACTTCTTCCTTTTACGTAGAATTCTTCATGGTATCAGAGCCAGTTTTATCCCTTTCGCGAATGTGCGTGGTAAAAAAATTCCTCAAAAATTCCACGTAAATGTGCGTAGCGTAGTCAAAATTTCACGTGCCGCTCGTAATCTGGCTAGCACGTGAGTGAAGGTGTTGAAGTATGTCCCGCATTGCTTGACAACGGGTTCTAAATACTCTTTATACTCATGTGGTCTCTCTTCACATATAAGTTCAAGCTTTTGGGTTGGACTTTCTAACATGGTATTAGAGCTAGTTTTCTTATTCCCACCTTAAACCACCTTCTCCGTTGTTGTACCATCATCACCACCACAATTTTTTTTTTCTTCACCACATCTCTTTGCCAAGCCTACAACTCTCTTAGTTAATCTCACTCTCTTTTATTTTTTTGGCCTAACCTCAGCCTAAATAGAGGTCACTTTTTGATGATCTAGTTAGATCATAATCTTTTTTTCTTCCATCTCGAGTTATCGTCATTTAGCAGTGATGTCAGAAAATTCTGGTGATAAGGTCGATTCTCTTACTTCTGAAACCGGGTGAAAATATGAAAAAATTCTCTTCCCCGCCAGTTTGGTTCAGTTTGATGGCCTTAATTACCTTCTTTGGTCACAATCTATGATGATCAGTATTGCATCCGAAGAATGTGCTAGTTTTCTTACATGGGAGAAAGCAAGACCTACTACTCCTCCAACGGCCCTCTCGAGATGGTTGGCTGAAGATGCCTCTGTGAAGGCATTTCTTTTGAATCATATGACTGATGGTATTTGTAAACAATATATTTTTATGCAGACAGCACGAGATATTTGGGTATTGATTAAGAAAACATATTCTGAGACAGGAAATGATGTTCAGATTTATGAATTGGTGAATAAGATCCAGGATCTTCGACAGAGAGGTATGTCCGTTAGCGTTTATTTTTCAGAGCTGCATACTTTGTGTCAGGAATTGGAGGTTTATGATGACACTTATGAGGGACTTGCTGCGGATGTTGTTGTTCGACTTCAACAAAAAAAAAAGATAAGAAACATGTATATCAATTTCTTATGTGTTTAAATCCAGAATTTGATATCGTGCGTCAAATTATTTTGCAAAAGGATCCTCTTCTTACCCTTCAGCAGGCCTATGCCTTGGTACATAAGGAAGATAACCGGCAACACTTATATTCTAGGACTCCCGCTCCTGCTCCTGACCGTTCGGCTCTTATCATGTCTTCCCCTTGAGATCCTCTCAAGTTCATATCCCGCGATCAACAAATATGCCATCTATTCGCTGTGATTATTGTAGTAAACCTTATCATGTCAGGGAGTAGTTCTGGAAACTTCATAGAAAACCACCAGGAATCGGTAAGGGTAAAGGCGTGAATAAAAGTCGTTCACAAGCTCATGAAGCTGAGGTGGTTAGACCAACTGGTTCTGAATCTGCAAGTCTAATGATATTGGGAATTTTGTCACTAAAGAGGAGATGCAGCAACTTATCAAGGATATGATTAATCTGAAGAGTCCTAATTCCTCTCATGTGGCATCTAGTGCATCTGTCATATCTTCTTCTACCACTCATTCTTTTTCAGGTATATCTTCATATTCATCTCCTTGGATCATAGATTCGGGAGCCTTTGATCACATGATAGGATGCTCAGGTCAGTTTGAATCATATAAACCATGTTCCGGACATGACAAAGTTAGGATAGTCGATGGATCTTTTTCTCCTATATCGGGAAAGGGATAAATTTCTTGCACTCTATCCTTGACATTATCTTCGGTTCTTCATGTTCCTAAATTTCCAAATCAATTACTTTCAATTAGTAGTCTTCCAAATCAATTACTTTCAATTAGTAGTCTTACTCGAGATCTCAATTGCAAAGTAATCTTTTATCCCACATATTGTGTCTTTCAGGACTTGGTGACGGGGGTGAATATTGGCAGTGGTAGTGCACGCGATGGACTTTACTGGTTAGATGGATTACCGGCTACACCTATCTAGGCTAGCACTGCATATTCCAATTCGGCTGCTATTTCTTTTCTGCGAAAATGGCATCGACGTTTGGGGCATCTACCACTTCATACTCTTTATTCATGTTCCCTAGTTTAAAGAATCAAATTAAAGATCATCAGTTTTTCTATGATACTTGTGCTTATTCTAAGCAAACTAGAATTATTTATCCATAGTCAAATAATAGAAGTCTTGTTTCATTTGATTTGATTCATTATGATATTTAGGGTCCTTTTCCTATTAAATCTATTACTGGGTATGATTGGTTTGTGACCTTTATTGATGATTATAGTAGAGCAACTTGGGTTTTTTTACTTAGCCATAAAAATGATGTTTTTGAGGCATTCAAAACTTTTTTTTCAAAATAATTCAGACCCAGTTTAATTCTACCTTTAAGGCTCTTCGAACATATAATGGTAGAGAATATTGCGTCTCCTCCTTTCAAAATTTTTTATGAGAGCATGGTATTCTCCACCAAACTAGTTGTGTGGATACCCCTGCACAAAATGGTGTGGCAGAGCGAAAGAATAGACATCTTCTTGAAGTCGCGCGTTCACTTTTGTTTCAAATGCATGTCCCGTCATCCTACTGGAGTGAAGCCGTTCTTACAGCCTATTTAATTAATCGTATGCCATCTAGGGTTCTGCAAAATAAAAGCCCAATTTCTATGTTGACTGGGAAACATTCATTTATTCTCCCACAAAAAATCTTTGGGTCTATTTGTTTTGTTAGGGATCATCAAGTGAAGAGTAAATTGTCTCCTAGGAGTCTAAAGTGCATTTTCTTAGGTTATTCCTCTTCTCAAAAGGGCTATAGGTGCTATCATCCATCCACTCGCAAGTTTTATGTCTCCAAAGATTTTATCTATAATGAGTCTGAAGCCTTTTTTGATAATTTACTCTCCGAGATATCTAGTTCGACGTTTATTGAACCATTCCCTGAGCTCTCGGTGCCATTATCAACAGAACATACAGATGAGCCTATTGTGAATCAAAGTGTAGCCCCAAAAGAGGTCTCACCTATTCAAAAATATTATTCATAGGTTTATTCTCGTAAACAGGCTACTATTGTTGACACCTAAATTTTAGGTGTCAACAGCTATGCTCGGTAATTCTCTTGGTGAGTCTTCATAGGCAATACCAGAATCCAATACAACACCATCGGAGCCTAATCCTATCGAAGTGAACAATGTTGAGGATGAAACAATCCCAATTGCTGTCTGTAAAGGTAAACAATCTTATCCTGATAAGCATAGGTATCCCATCGATGAATATATTTCCTATTCTGTTCTTTCTCCATCATATTCCTCATTCGTTTCTTCTTTAGACTATGTCTATTCCTAATACTTGGCAGATTGCTATTCAACAAAAACAACAGAAAGATGTCATGTTAGAGGAAATGGAGGCTTTGAAGAAAAATCATACTTGGAATTTGGTGTCACTTCCTCCTGGGAAGAAAACAGTGGGATGCAAATGGGTTTATATAGTTAAACAAAAAGCCGATGGAACTGTGGATAGGTATAAGGCTCGACTAGTGGGCCGGGGATTCACTCAAACTGCTGGTGTTGATTATCAAGAGACGTTTGCCCCTGTAGCTAGGGGTGTGCATGGTCCAGGTCGGTCCGGTCCAGGCATGGAACCGGGGACTAGACCAGTAGTCCGGTCCTCATATTTTGGGGACCACGGACTGGACCAGGACCGGCGGTCCTGGTCCGGGCCGATCCCGGTCCCGGCCCAGTAGGACCGCTAATTCTAACTGCTTATAAAAACTACATGCCGGCAACATTGATTATACATAAGGCAACAACTCAATGTATTAAAAACTCCACTCTCAACTCTATTTTGTGCCGAAAGAACTACAATTTGTGAGTCGAACTCGGAGGCACTAGCCAATTTGGTCTTCCTTTCACGATGATGCTGGAAAAAGGAGATCAACACAACGCTTGCAAGGGCAGAAGAATCAATACAAGAGATCAAGGCTGTTGCATACTGCAAAGCGATTCGGGAATTCATAAGAGGCACAAAACAAAAAACAAAAAATAAAAAGAACTAAAAACGAACATGAAAGTAAAGAACACTCTACATGCTGCATGTACAACCTTCCGCTCACATGCATCTGCCTCAGCTGGAGGGGTTCATTTCGTACTCTTCTCAATCAAAGAGCATCATCGTTTAATTGATCAATCTCCAATGCCAAATGCTTATCGCTAAATCCAATAGATAAACTGCAAGAGCAACATGACTACAAGAACAAGATACCCATCTCAAATTACCATTCTATCATAGTCCCATGGAAATTTTTGCTAGAGGGAAATGCATTAATAAACCATCTCCCAGTACAACATGTTAACTAGATTAGCTTTTAAAAAAAAAAACATTGCCGATCCGGTCTGGTCCCAAACCATAGAACCCGGGGACCGGACCGCCCAATCACCGGTCCCGTTTATTGGGACCGGGGACCGGACCGCCAACCTCAAGGACCGGACCAACCCGCCCGGGCCGAGTCGGTCCCGGGCCGGTCCGGTCCAGTTTGCACACCCCTACCTGTAGCAAAGATGAATATAGTGATGATTCTTATATCATGTGCCGCAAGTTATGGATGGGATCTTTAACAATTGGACGTGAAGAATGCATTTCTTCATGGGGAACTCGATGAAGAAGTTTACATGGACATTCCACCGGGTTTTGCAGATAACACTACTGTTGGAAAGGTTTGTCACCTCAAACGTTCTCTATATGGGCTTAAACAATCATCTCGAGCTTGGTTTGATGGGTTCACCAAAGCTATGCGAGCTCAGGGATACACCCAGTGTAATGCTGATCACACTTTATTCACTCGCCGTAGTGATTCTCTCTCAACTTTCTTAATTATGTATGTGAATGATATTGTGGTGATTGGAAATGATATTAGTGAAATTGTTAGATTGAAGAACGCATTGGGAAAGGAATTTGAGATTAAAGATCTTGAAAAACTACGATATTTTCTTAGAATTGAAGTAGCTCGCTCCTCACATGGGATCTTCCTATGTCAGCGTAAGTACATACTTGACCTTCTATCTCAGACAGGAATGCTTGGATGTAAACCTATTGATACTCCACTTGATTCAAACGCGAAGATTCGGGCCAAGGTAGGGCAGCCGGTAGATCGTGAAAGATATCAAAAGCTTGTCGGAAAGCTCATCTATCTTTCTCGTACACGTCCTAATATTGTATATGCAGTCAGTCTTGTAAGTCAATTCATGCATAATCCGTATACTACTCATATGGATGTCGTGAGTCGGATTCTTCGTTACTTGAAAGGCACACCAGGTAAAGGTATATTGTTTCGAAACCATGGTCATTTAAAGTTGAGGCATTTACTGATGCAGACTGGGCCAGTTGTGTGGATGATAGGCAATCTACTTCAGGTTATTGTTCTTATGTTGGAGGTAACCTAGTTACTTGGCAAAGCAAAAAGCAAGATGTTGTTGCTAAATCAAGTGCAGAGGCTGAATTTCGCTTCAGGGCATGTGTGAATTTCTATGGGTTCAGAAACTTTTGGATCATATGGGATTCCGAGTTTAGAAGCCAATGATGATTTACTCCGATAGTAAATATGCTATTGGTATTTCACATAACCCTGTCCAACATGATAGGACTAAGCATGTGGAAATTGACCGACACTTCCTCAAAGAAAAGCTTGATTCAGGAGAATTTTGTACTCAATTCGTTCAATCCTCAGAGCAGACCGCAAATATATTCACTAAGACAGTGAGCAAACGAGTATTTGATTATCATGTGTCCAAGTTGGGCATGTGCGACATCCATGCGCCAACTTGAGGGGTGGTGTTGTAATATTTATTTTATATTTAGAGCCATAATTAGTGGTCTAATTGATGGAATATCATAAATTCCATTATTAGTACGCTAGTTAATGGGATTTCATATTTTGAGAGATTTGATCGTCATATTATTAGGGATCTTATTGTACGTGATTGATTCCTTTATTAATATAAATACGGGATGATGCTCTAATAAAAAGATCATCAACCCATTCCAAAAAATTTCTTCCTTTTACGTAGAATTCTTCAGGATGCTTTCGTCTCTCATTGTGATAATGATTCTGCTACCAGAACAAAACCAATTAGAGCAAATTTTTCGAGTTGCTCTTTGTTGTCTAGATCATCAAGAACAATAAGCACTTCTTTATTACTCAGTGCTTTTTTTATCATCCTGATCCCATTGTCAACATCTTTAATTTGGTTAGCAATCCCATGAGCGGCCAAATCTAATAAGAGCTTTTTCTGCAATTCTAAAAGACCACCATGAGGTTGCAATGATGCTCGAACATCTTCAAGGAAACTACCGCGTTCAAAGTGAAAGATAATTTGTTGAACATGACTTTGCCAAGAGTTGTTTTTCCAACGCCACCAATGCCGTGGATACCAACAAAACGTACACCACCAGAGCTAATATCCAACAATTTCATTATCGCTTCCATACGAGCATTATCTTCAACCAAATGATCAGTCACAGTTACGTGTCTTGTATTAAGCTTACGCAAACCTCTTCAACAATCGATTCAATTTGTTCTCCCTGGCTGCAGCAAAGGAAGAAAGTTTCGTTTTAAGTCAAAGACATGATAGACTACAGGACTCTAGGGAACATATGGATACACAACTATTTCAACTACTTAAACAAATGGAAATCAACCATTACAATCAGCTAAAATGGAAATTTTTTGGTACAAGTTGGGTTTTACGTAGTTTTTTTTTTTTAAGGGTTTGAAAAAAGTTCACCTTCACCCATACATCATTTCCTTTTGTGGGTTCCCGAGCAGAATTTCAGTCTAGATTCCATTAACCTCTAACGCGATGCCATATTGCTATAACTTTGAAAATTTTGGCACACAGAGTTTCTTCCAAACAGATGTAGTTTGCAACCTCTACGAGGGCCTTCTTCGCCCACCCCAATTCATCAGGGCCAATCTCCTTGTGCATGGTTTTCCGCTTAAGAGTTAAGATTACCCTTTCTGTAAAAACCTTGAAATATTTTCTCTTTCCACAAATTATTGAGATTATGTCAATAATTTCTTTTCATTAATATTAATTGTAATACTATTTTTTGTGTAGAAGCATTGTACTTTTACAATGTTAATTATGCACTCTCCTTCAAAGTTTCACAATTGCAGTACTCCTATTGATTCAACAATGGAATGTGAAAAGTCGGGGAAATTTACCGTTTGCCAATGAGTTCACGTCCAATTATACCTCCAACCGTTTTGAAGGCACTTTCCCATCGCTTCAATTCATCGGAGCCAAACTTCTTCATCTTCTCGAGCTTGCGTATGGCTTTCCTGTATAAATCAGTTCTGAGCTTCACATCATCAGCCTTCACTTCACAGAAAATGGGGATGATCTTTTTCTTCCCATCTGAATTTGAGGTGCATTCTACCATGTGCTCTACCTCACGAAGACACCATGGACTGGAAGCGAGGTTTGGAGAGAAGATGGGTATATAGATTTGAGACTAATCAACTGTCTTTAAAACTTTACTGATTCTTTCACCATCTTCAAGTTCTTCGCTGTCGAGGAAAACGCGGATTCCGGCGCCTCTCAAGCCACAATAGAGGCAATCGGTGAATCCATTACAAGTATCTGGTCCTCAAAAAGTCAGGAACACCACATACTCTTCTCCAGACACATTTTCCGATCTTGAGGTTCACTCTGAGTCCCTCCTTAGTGCCTTGTTCTCTTCTTCAAACCCACCGTCCACTCTTGAGGTTGATTCTGAGTTCCTCCTCTTTGATTTCTTGAGTTGTCTCTGCATTGTAGTGTTCCCGTTTCTTGTTTCCGTTCCTGGATGATTTTTTAAGAATCAGAACGCGTTTGGTAACTGCTTAAAATTTTTGTTCCCAATTTGTCATTTAAATTAAATAATTATATAATCATATTTGATGACAAAGAAAAGAGAAAATAATTAAATCAAATAGTGATTAAGGAAAAGGAACGAAAAAAAAAAGAGTTGTGAAGAAGGAAGTTAATATTTTTTATATTTAAAAATACCATCTTGAAGAGGAAATTGAAATAAAAATGTCAACTATCTTTGTGTATTTTTCTGACCACGAATGATATTTTTCTAATTTTTGGGTATTTTATAATTAAATAAATTTAAAAATTTTAAAAATATGAAAAATATTTTTAATTCAAAATTGGTTCCTAAGGCTAGGCCAAGGTTTTCATTGCAATTTTTATGATTTTTTGTTATTTTTAAATTAAAAATAAAAATAAAAATAAAAATAATTAAAAATCAGGTTTCAACAACGACTGAAAGTATCAAGAAAAAATTCATAGAATTGTATGGTGGAAAATAGTGATTCTCAAAAGTTTTTCAGAACATAAGAACCAACTTTTTTTTATTCTGAAAAGTGTTCCAGAGAACAGAATCAGAATCATAATTATTTGCATTACCAAATATGTTTCTGTTATTTATTGTTCCCGGGAATAGAAACAGAGAAACGGAAACACTGCCAAACAGACCATTAGGACCCTGCAAAAAATTACAAAAAATGGTTTCGCTTGAATGTAAATCGAACAAGCAAGCTGAATAGCATCAAACATGTAAAGGAGCAAATTTTCACCTTTTTTTGCTTAGTGTGTGTGTTATCTGTCAACAAGAGCTCCAACAGAAGCCGAATCAGAGCACTTACAGTCCTCCTACAGCCAAAGTGAGAATGGCGACTAGAGCTTGACCTCCATTAAATCCCATCTGTGAGCCGATCCTCTCAGCTGTATTCACCCAAAGAAGAGAATGATGCTTCTGTAAAAAGAGCTAATTGGGAGGAGAAAAGATCGACTATAACTTCTCAAGGTGAAGAGAAGAAGAGGAAAGTCAAGGGCAGGGAAGAAGAAGGAAGTTTTTGGGAAAGAGAGGACCAGCTTTCTGATTCCTTTTTGGTTTCAAGAAAAATCCTCCACCGTCTGTCCTCATTATCTTTTCAAGAGGTTCCATAAAACAAAACTAGAACGAAAAAGTAAAAGTAATGTCATTTCATTTGTTTTGCAGCTGGTTAATGCAATAGTAAACTTGTGATCATTTATCAAAATTGAGCAGATATTCCGACCAAAAAAAAAAATCAAAAGGGCGCGCATGTAACACTTTCCAACCAAAAATTAACTTATGACCACAAAGGGAGTTTCTGGGAAAGAGAGGACCAGCTGTCTGATTCCTTTTTGGTTTCAAGAAAAATCCTCCATCGTCTGTCCTCATTCTCTTTTGAAGAGGTTCCATAAAACAAAAGTAGAACGAAAAAGTAAAAGTAATGTCATTTCATTTGTTTTGCAGCTGGTTAATGCAATAGTAAACTTTTGATCATTTATCAAAGTTGAGCAGATATTCTGACAAAAAAAAAACAGTAGGAAGGGCGCACATGTAGCACTTTCCAATCAGAAATTAACTTCTGACCACAAGTTGATTACGGGAGTTTCTGGGAAAGAGAGGACCAGCTGTCTTATTCCTTTTTGGTTTCAAGAAAAATCCTCCACCGTCTGTCTTCATTCTCTTTTGAAGAGGTTCCATAAAACAAAAGTACAACGAAAATGTAAAAGTAATGCCATTTCATTTGTTTTGCAGCTGGTTAATGGAATAGTAAACTTGTGATCATTTATCAAAGTTGAGCAGATATTCCGACAAAAAAAAAATCAGCAGGACGGGTGCGCATGTAACACTTTCCAACCAAAAATTAACTTCTGACCACAAGTTGATTAAGGGAGTTTCTGGGAAAGAGAGGACCAGCTGTCTGATTCCTTTTTGGTTTCAAGAAAAATCCTCCGCCGTCTGTCCTCATTCTATCTTGAAGAGGTTCCATAAAACAAAAAGTAGAACGAAAAAGTAAAAGTAATGTCATTTCATTTGTTTTGCAGCTGGTTAATGCAATAATATACTTGTGATCATTTATCAAAGTTGAGCAGATCTTCCGACAAAAAAAAAAATTCAGCAGGAAGGGCGCGCATGTAACACTTTCCAATCAGAAATTTACTTCTGACCACAAGTTGATTAAGGGAGTTTCTGGGAAAGAGAGGACCAGCTGTCTGATTCCTTTTCGGTTTCAAGAAAAATCCTCCACCGTCTGTCTTCATTCTTTTTTGAAGAGGTTCCATAAAACAAAAGTAGAACAAAAAAGTAAAAGTAATGTCATTTCATTTGTTTTGCAGCTGGTTAATGGAATAGTAAACTTGTGATCATTTATCAAAGTTGAGCAGATATTCCGACAAAAAAAAAAATCAGCAGGAAGGGCGCGCATGTAACACATTTCAATCAAAAATTAACTTCTGACCACAAGTTGATTAAGGAAGTTTCTGGGAAAGAGAGGACCAGCTATCTAATTCCCTTTTGGTTTCAAGAATAATCCTCCACCGTCTGTCCTCATTCTATTTTGAAGAGGCTCCATAAAACAAAAAGTAGAACGAAAAAGTAAAAGCAATGTCATTTCATTTGTTTTGCAGCTGGTTAATGCAATAGTAAATCTCTGATCATTTATCAAAGTTGAGCAGATATTCCGACAAAAAAAAAAAAAATCAGCAGGAAGGGCGTGCATGTAACACTTTCCAACCAGAAATTAACTTATGACCACAAGTTGATTTATCTACTTCTCCTTAAAAGAAGAAGTTGATTTTTCTACTTGTGCTTCATATTGACTTCTAATCGGAGAAATCTATTTAGTAACGGTTGAAAATTTCTACTTTTGAAACATTATTAACAAAATCTTCGGCGTCAGAGGTTGGCGGCGTCGACTGTGGCAGTGATGGTGGTCGACGGCGGCGGCGTCGACGACTGGTGGCGGCAGCGGGTGGTGGCGTTGGCAGGCAGCGAACGGTGGCCGACGAGGCAGCCAGGGGGGAGAGGGGGGTGGTGACAGCGACTTGCGGCGGAGGTGGGTGGGTGGTGGCCGCGACGGCGATGGTCGGCAGACGCCGGTATGGTTGAAGAATTGATTTCTCTGCTGAGAAGTAAAATATTTTACTTCTTGAAATTGGCTAAAAACCTTACTATAGGTAGATTAAAATCTGAGCATAAGTAGAAAATCCAATCATAATTTTTTTTTTTACCAAACGCATTTCTATTTCGACAAAATTTTTTACCAAATGGATTTCTCTGCCCAATTGACTTCTGGCAGAGAAATCCAGAAGCAGAAGACAGAAGTGTTATCATGCAACTCCGTAAGATTAAGAAAAGGTAAAATCCCATGAACAGTGAATAAGAAAGAGAACTAGAAAGTGGCAGAATTACAAATTCGAGAGGAATTTGACAGAATATTCCTTGTTGTAGCCGCGCTAGAGGGAGTTTTTTTTTTTTTGTTGAACGCTAGAGGGAGTTTGTCTAGATTTGTCTCAAATTTGAAAGTACATGCCTTTTTTTTTAACTAACCGATGAGTAAACGGTAATGTTTTCGTCCGAAAAAAGTACAAGAACTAGAAGACAGAGCAAAGGAAGGCTTTTCTTTGCAACAAAAGAATATATTCCACAACCATTTCTGATAAACCAGGTTCAGAAATCGATCACATACTTCACAATTCATTTCGTAACATATTTCTCAAATAGTTCGCAAGTATCAAAATGCAGTAATTGCCCGATCCAGATTTTGATGCAACAAATATGCCTTTGGCATTCATAGTATATCAAATCTGTACTATTTTCAAGATATGACTTTATAAATTCATAGAAGAGATAAGCATTACTCACCTGGTATAGCCTAACTCAGATCTCGATAACTAATTCAGGCCCTCGAACTCAAGTCCTATCAATCTGTACTGTTTTGAAGGCCTTCTTATGTTCTGAGGCCACCCGGTATGCTATCCCCACAAACACGGCACTCCTGACCTTAAAAGGGGATTGCATGTTTGCTCACTCAAGCCTATTCTTGAAGTTCAACCCTTAAGGTGCCAGATATTTCTGTTTCAACAGGTTCCACATAGTGGCAAGTTGAAGAGCATACTAGACCAAACCAATCGTACTACTGAGTCAACAAGAGGATTCAGATATGCAAAAGACCATGCTTATGGGAAAGAAGAAGAAATGGAACTTTAGAAACTCATGATTTTAGAAAACACGCATATATTTCACATAAGGCGGCTTTCTCCCCGATTACAACATATTCAGAGGCCTTTTATAGGCTTACAACACTTCAACGGACGTCTGACAGCAGATACACACATTCACGAGAGAAAACTGAAAGAGTCTTCGGGTGAACAGTGTTACAGTACTGCTACAGTGCTGCTACAATGTCACTGCTATAGTAACTTGCTACAGTACTTTTGCTATAGTATTTGAACGGTAATTTTTCGAAAAAGTCTTCTGAAGGCTGCAAAACACTTTATTCTTACACGTACAATAACTGCTAAGACTTTTGACAACTACCTTGATGACTTTTTCATATGCACGAGGGGATTTGGACGATTTTATTGTTTCAGAGCCGACGACGGTCTGGGTCTGGGTGATAATTGGCTTTGTCAGAGTCAAAGCTGTCTGGGCCGTCTTTGTCTTTCTTGTATTTATTCCAATACCACTGTTCTTGAAGCTGTGACAGTCTAATGTCTGGATCTTCAGATAGTGGGGGACTATCTTCTTGTTTCGCTGCGTGTCTTTCTCCTGCCAAAATATCTTCCATAGTGACTGGGTCCTGTGGATTTTGTCGAGGGTCTTGATTGGAGCTAGATGGCATATGAGGCTGGGGCCATAGTTGGAACTGAGGCCACGTGTACGAGCTGGATGGCTGGTCCTGGGTGCTGGATGCAATATCCTGTGTAGGATAAGGATTTTGTGAAAATGGTCCTCCCCACGGGTCTTGGGTGTTATGGGTGTCAATGTCCATAGAAGAACTTGTCTGGTTGCTTCTATATGCTTCGAGGGCTCAGACTCTTTGAGGGTGCATATTGGGCCTATCCCATGAGATATTCGTGTGGTGATATGGCCAAATTCAAGGAGGAACTTCTAGATTTTCTTCACATAGGACTCGCTGAAGTTCTCTATACTCATACTGCATCAGTGTGATGGACTTGTGAAGTGTTATGTGGAATCGAAAAATCTGTCGATGGAGATTGGGCTTAAAGGTTTTGGTACCACATGACAGGGCTTTGTCACAGATATCTCCTCTTGAGCTGAAAAAAAAACCCAAGGCATGTGGAAAATAACTGTGGTGTGCCTTTCTGGGTCAGCTATTCCACTACGTCTCCAAAAAATGAAGTGACTTTTCCATGCTGCTAAAGGTTGGAACCAAGTGAGCATTTCTGTTAAAGCCTTTTGATTTGAGAAATCTCCCATGAGTGTTCTGGACAGGACCTTGACAATCTTGTCTGCGGGAAATTCAATGGCAACAGCAAATACATTGAGAAAATACTAAAAGAACCATCTGAGATCTTTAGGGAAATCATGATCAGGAGACCGCCGCAAAACATGGATAAATGGATAATCAGGATTAAGACCGTGTGGTCCTAACATTAATCCACCATTAGTGCTGAATATGCGGTTTTGGTACTCATTCATGTAATACTTCAAATTCTCACAGAAATTATTTTCTGCAAGTTCTCCTGAACTTCTGGAGGATAACTGAAGGAATTCCACGGTGTATCTCGCATTGGTGTAGTGCGAAATGTTCCCGCGTTCGGTGAATTTCTGCGCACATACATGTTGATGGATTCAACCGGCTGCTTCGGTCTGAAAAAAAAAATCTACAAGGAAATTCTTTTTGCCTGCTATGTGTTTAGTATCAAAAGAATATTTTGAGAACCATTCGGTCCACCTTAACAACTGTAGGTGAGGAATTTGTTTCTGTTTGAATTTGAGCATTTGGGGAAATGAAGACATATCCATTTCGACCAAAAAATGATGCCCAATAAGATGGTATTCAAACTTCTTGATGCCATATTTGACTGCGAGAATCTCCGTAAAAGTGGAGTGGTAATGCATTTCTGCAAGGGTGAATTTTCCACTTTTGTAAGCACAGATGAAGCGCTTACCTTTGATTTCTTCAAGGAGAATGGCTGCCCAATATTTGTCACTAGCATCGGTTTGCAAAATTCTCTGACCAATGGAAGGAATTTGCAAAAGAGGGAGATGCTGCCAAATTTCTTTGAGATGGGCTACAGCCTCTGTCTGCTTCGGTCCCCATAGGGAATTTGCAATAGAGTACTTTAGAGATTTTTGGCACAAAGTTTCGGAGATAATTGACAATTCTAAGGAAAGCCTGGATTTGGCTAACTGTCAAATTCTTAGAGGGGAATTTTTGAAGTTCTTCTGCAAGGTAAGGACCTGGACAGTAGGTTCCTTCTTTCAAATGCATATCAAGGAACTCAATCTCCTTTTGAGCAAGAATCATTTTCTTTTGGGAAAGCATGATTCCATGTTTCTGAACAATTTCAACAAATTGGGAGAGTAATTTACAATGGGATTCCTCATCAGGACTGTAGAGGAGTATGTCATCAATGTAAATCTGGGCAAGTGGGAGAATGGGCTGAAAATTTCTACACATGGCTTTTTAAAAAATGGATGGGGCTGTTTTAAGACCAAAGGGGACAACTGTCCATTGAAAATGCTGGTTTGGAATGCAAAAATCAGTTTTAGGACGGTCATCAGGATGAATTCTAATTTGCCAAAAACCTGCTTTCAGGTCGAACTTTGAATAAATCTTAGCCTGGGCTAGGCTACCAAACATGGAATTTTTGTGAGGCAAAGGGAATTTTTCATCTTGAAGGAATTTGTTCAAGGGTTGGTAATTAATCACCAATCCGAGCTTACCATGGTTTTGTTCGGCTCGCTTGTTCACATAGAAGGCTTCACAAGCCCATTGTGAATTAGAGGGTTCAATGAGACCTTGAGAAAGGAGCTCAGCAAATTCCTTCTAGGCCAAAGCAAGATGTTCAGGATTCATACCAGAATAATTGGCTTTTGTAAGATTAACATCTTCACTTTTCTTGAATGGGAGCTTCACAAAGAAGTTACGATTTTTCTAAAGAGGGTTTGAACAGGTTTGGATAAACTGGGAATGAGATTCAAAACAGCAGGATAAGAGACTTTGGGTAATTGGATCAAGAATTTCTGGCTGAATAATGAAAAGTCTATGGATATCTACATATTCACGAAACTGGTCACCAAACTGTAAACCAGTGGGTTTGATTCTTAGCTGGGAAAGCTGGGCCAGAACATCCTAACCAATGATAAGGTCTTTATCTGGGAATTACAACCAATGATTTTTGTGAATATGGAACAACCTGGGAAGATTTGGAATGTGATAGTTTTGCTGCGAAAATTTATGGTAAAAGTATTACCAGAAGCAGAGTGAAAATACCTTGTGTAAGGCATCCAGAATTTCTCTTGGAGTACTTTTATGTCCATGAGAGATGCAGCCGCACTGGTATTAATGAGGGCAATGACTTAGATAGGTTTATCATTTTCTGAAGTGTGGATTTGGATGGGAATATATGGAGAGTGGAAAATACGTCGGACATGGAAGGAGTCAGGGATAGTATCAGGGAAGAATGCAAAGATATCACCATGGGATTCATCAGAGTCTGAGGAATATGTTTGGAGGGCAAACAGTGTGTCGGGTGAAGGTTCATCTTCAACAGAGAAGACAGACTCGATATCTTCATCATCCAATGGGATTCCTGTGGTGGAGGAAATCTTTTGGATCATATAGCTTCATTGGCGCTTTGCTTAGGGATAGTTTTTTGCAAAATGCCTTTTTTTGCTATAGGTGTAGCATCGATAAGATTTCTTCTTCTTCTTGAAACCAGAAGCAGAGGAATGATGCCGCTTCTTTTTTCGAAGGAACTTCGACTTGCCTTTCCTATGGCGGGTTTTGCCAAAGGAAAACTTCTCAAAGGAGAATTTCTTGAAGTGCTTTCGTTTCTTGTGACCCGCACACGAGGGATCACTACAGTCTTTGGAGCACTTAATCTTCTGATGAGGATTGCTGCAATTTTTCTCAAGAGAACGATTCTCTTGTAGATAGCTTCTGAAGACTTCTCTTCTGTGACACATTTCTCCAATGGCAAGGTGGACAGACTGTTGGATTTCTCCAAAAGTGGCATCTGTGACGGACTTATTTTTGAGCTTCAGCGTTTTTTCAACAACTTGACTAATCTCTTTAGGAATGGAAGCCAGGAAAACTGACTTGAGATTATGATCAGAACCAGGCTGGTAGAAAAGCTTGATCATTTCTCGAAAGTGGCGATCCAGATCTTTTTTGGCCAGAGAACAGCATTTTCTTTCAAAGAATTCTTTTCTTTTGAGTTCTTTTGAATCTTGGGGTTGACCAATAAAGAAGAGATGAACAACCTGGATGGCTTCATCAATGGACATAGTTAAGAACTGGAGCTGGTCTCTTTCTGGGGCTAACTTCCACCAATCTTTCAAAGCACCAGTGAACCAAGTAACAAACTCAAGAAGCACATCATAAGTACTATGCTCTTTGAGGTTCCTGGTAATCAGCCAAGCATGAAACTCTTGGAGTCTTTCAGGCCATTTATTGTAAGGGATATCTTCCAAAGTGAAGAAATTGGACGAATAGGTTTTGTGGGCTGAGGACGATGGGTCATGGTAAGGCTGTGAAGGTGGAGGTGGATGTTCTATGTTAGGCTGATCTTCCATTTCTTCTTCAATGATTGGCTCTGCAGGGTCAGCCATCATGATATCTGCTACGACAGACTGAGAGTTGGAGTCATAAGACTCAGTATTTGGGATGGAAGATGTTTCACTCATAGAAACTTCAAGAGTGAGTAGGGGTGAAGGATTTATGGGTTTCACTGTGGAGATGGTAGGAACTTGGTTTCGAAGGAAGTTTTCCAAGGGATTAGAAACCATGCAGGAGTGTGAGGAGATGAAGGAGGAGATTTTTCTGGTGGAGCTGAAGGAGGAGGAAGAGAGGTTTGTTTGCCTTTTTCTTTTTTCTCTTGATCTAGCCTTTTAAGACGATCTCAAAGGGAAATGATATTCTTCTTTGGAGGAGGTGCTGCTGTGCTGAGTATAGCTGTGAAAGAGCCAGAGTCTGAAGGACTTGGCGAGGAGAATGATGTTGGTTGTGGAGTTGCCGCTTTGAAAAAGAATGGATCCAGGGCCTGCAGATTCCTTTGCTCAAGGAGAGTTTGTTGTTCTTGTAGTATCTGGACCTGGCATCTGAGCTTCTCAATCTCAGGAGTCTGGTCTTCCAGATAATGACTGGGAGGAATCTGTTTTGTTTCCATCAGGTAAAGCCTCTTCTGAAAATCTTTCAACATCTTCTTTGAAACTGATGTAGCATGGTCTACCCGATCAAGGCGAGTAGCAACTGAGTTTATGGCTACATTCTGGGTTAGAGCATTTTCTGTCTGCCAATTCAGAACAGCTTCAACTGGAGTAGGGCCTTTCCGTCTTCCTTAAAGATCAACATCATTAGGAGAGGGGATCTTCGGAGAGTGAAAGTATTTCTGTTGTTGGTTAGAAAAAATTTCTGCAAGAGGAAATCTGAAAGTGGCTGTACTTTCTTCAGATGAAGAAAGCGGTAAAGGTGGAAAATCTTCTAGTCTGAACATGCAAATACTGGGCAAAACAGGAGGTGGTTCAGGTCTGGGGTTGCAAATGTATGGCTTAGGGAGTTTGATGGGGCAAGAGTTTTTCTTTACCCATTTGAGGATGGGTTTGTAGAATGGTGAAGTGATAGGTTTCTTTGGTGGTGGAGGTGGCGGCTTAGGTTCATCTGGGGGACAAGCAGGTGGAGGTGCAGTAATTTGAGGAGGTTTGGGAGAACCATACTCAACCATATATTGCCAACGGCCACCATCTTCGCCAAGAGGTCCTACTGTCGGATCACTATCTAGGTATCTTTGGTAAAGAGAATATTTCTTCTTTTTCTTTTTCTTGGAGGATGGTCTGTCATCCTCATCATCTGGATTCAAACAAGAGTAACAGGAACAGTCAACATCCCAAAAGTAGTGTCTAGTGGGATCCTTGTAATAATGGATGGGTCGTCCATAGTCATCAAAGAATTGGACATGGGCTTTAGGATCAGGGTCTTCCATACTGACTGACTCAGATGGACACGGGATGAAACACAGGATGGTGGGGAATGATGGGAAAACAGAGGAAGAAGTGTCTTCCTTTTCTTTGGTGAATTTGATAGTGACAGTACCATCCTTTTTCTTGGTGTACTGTGGCTCGAAAGATTGGACAGGTCTGGAACTTTGGTGAAGTTTTTCATAGTTGGTCACCCAACTATCAGGAAGGAGTTTGACAAGCTGATCTCTTGGAAGTTGACGAGGGACATGGATACATGAAGTCTGATCATTGTCAACCGAGATGAGCAAAGCGTCTTCGGCATTGGGAAGATTAAGGTCAATGGCATGGTTTTGTACTCTATATACCATCTGGTAGTGAAGAGTAGCAATAAAAGCAGATGTGGTTTGAGGAGCACCAGTGATCTGTAACCGGACCTTCAAAGCAGAGAGTAGGTTGGGATTTGCCAAGGCCATGTTAAAATTTGGAAAGAGAGTGACAAACACTATGCCTGCGTTCAGAGTGGTCTGAACTGTGCCGATGCAAGCATGCTGGTATTCCAAGAAGCGAGTATCAAGGAGAGCAACCAGAGCAACTACGGGCAAACATTTTGGTCCATGCAAGGATAGGCCCAAACGGATGGCGCCGAAATGAAGGTGAGTGTAACCTTGTTGAGCCCACTAAGCAGGGAACTCATGTGGAATCTGGAGAGTTACAAATTGTTCTTGCTTTGCAGACAGGATATGGTGCTAATCAAATTTGGTGGACTGGACGTATTCTTTGACAGAACGGGGTGTGTGTTTGATGAGGTGTTTGATGGAGCGGATGGGAGAGAATGATGGTGGTTTGTAAAAAGCTGAGTGAGGGTTCATGAGGGGGAGTTGTGTTTTGAAAATTTTGCGATCATCATTTACATAGGATACCTCATTGAGGTAATCCAATTTGGATGAAGTGGTTTTGCGGAGTTCTGGTGGTGGAGGTAGGGAAATGGAGGTTTCTAACTGGACAGGCGCTGAGATATCAGTAGAGATTTCCATGAGAGTGTAAGATTCTCATTTCCCTTCAGCAGGTCCCGAATATAAGAATACTAACCTTAACTCAGTTTCGACGATGTACTGCTCGGTCCTTTCCTATATAAAGCGTGCTTTTGATTTGACAAAAAAAAAGTAAGTATAGAACCCAACAAAAAAAAAAGATAATGTTGGTTGTTGGATACTGAATGTTTTTTTTTTTGGGTATTGAACGATGTTTTTTTTTTTGTCGAAAGTATTGAATTGTGTTTATTCAGTCAACTAATCGGTCTATCCGAGATCAATTTATTCAGTCAACTAATCAATCTATCCGAGATCAATTCTTTTTTTTACTTATTTTTTTCAAATTCTGCGATCAGCACTTTGATTTTCTTTTCAATTGTACGGTCCGAAACTTGTATGTTATTAAAAAAATTTAATACGAAAATTTAGTTTTTATTTTTCATCATTTTTTAATATTTGAAAAATACTTTATTTTTTTTACAAGAAAGTGAATTTAATTTTTGCACTTTTACGTTATATGAATTGAATCGCGCTGTGTAAAAAGAGCTCTAATTGCAACGAGATTTAGTGGAAGAAGATCGAATATGGCTTCCCAAGGACATGTGATCTTTGGCTTAGCGAATTCTTTTAATATGCAAAATACCACATAAGTTTGGCCTAATTCCCTAAAAAAACACCAACTTTAGCACTAATGACGACTCTGGCCCGAACTTTTTTTGTCTCATAAAAAACACAAACTTTAGGTCCAATGACGATTTTGGCCCTAACTTTTTTTCATCCCATGAAAAAATACAAACTTTAACTCGAGTGACAAATCCGGTCCCTTTAATTTGGAACTATTAGTTGTCCAACGTGGCAATTTCACGTCATCAATAAATCTACGTGACTTGCTGATGTGGATTTAAGGCATCGTTTTCTTAACACGAAATTTGAAGTTGTTCATCTGCTTCACATCTAGCACAACATGAAGGGCGACGGTTAACCTATTCATCATCTCCTTCACTTCATCCGCAATCACCAACTGTCTAACTGGAATCCGAAGTTGTGTATTGCCACCCATGGAGAGACGCCATGAATGAGATCTGCCAAGCTCATGGCTAAATCCTTCTTTTTTTAACAAGCCCAGCCCTACCCTATCCTCGAAGATGACGAACAACTTCATATCCCGTGCCAATAAGACGAAGAATAGTATTTTAAATCCATGTCAATAAGTTACGTGGATTTACTGATGATGTTGAATTGTCATGTTGGACAACTAATGATTCCAATATAAAGGGGCCGAATTTGAGACTCGAGTTAAAGTTTGTACTTTTTCATGCGATGAAAAAAAGTTTGGGCCAGAATCGTCATTGGACCTAAAGTTTGTGCTTTTTTATGAAACAAAAAAAAAGTTCGAAACAGAATTGTCATTAGACCTAAAGTTGGTGTTTTTTTAAGAAATTACCCAAAGAAGTTTAGTACCTTATTGATTCTGTCTATTGTAGACGGTCTTGGCCAGAATTGGAGCATTTTTTGCTGCTCAAGAAAAGCATCTTCCTTGCCCAACACTCCTGACACTCAAATCAAATGTGTTGACACATGAATTTTTGTCAATAAGCTGAAATGACATGTTTTTGGCTTTTCTAAAGCCAGTGGATCCACGTGAATTCCGTTTGCTTTTTGTTGTCCACGTAAGCCACCACGTACAGTTTTTGACGGCACTCTTGGACGAAACCATCGTAGAGAGTATATTTTGCGATATTGGTACACATTTCGGATGCTTCGTGACTTGTGAGATAAGAAAATTAGAAGTTTTGTTCACGGTGGGTAGAGTAGTTTTCGGTGGAATTCTCTACTGGCAATGTAATGGATTTTTCATACATCCATATCAAGTGTCTTTAGAGACAGTTGCCTAACCGAGTTCATTTATCTACTACCCATTCAAAGATGGAAATGTAAATATTTTTTTTTTCTATTGACGGGGGAGTGGACGTGAAAATTAGGCTCCATTTTTTATTGGAAAACATTTTTCTCAATTTTCGATGTTTGAAGGACGAAAATGAGTGGTCAACAGAAAAAACTTTCTAAAATTGAGAAAAATGATTTGCTTTTTTGAGAAATGAAAATCATCTGCCCCCACCATTTCAGGCTTTTCTTTAGAACGTAAGTGTATGGTAACGTTTCTATTCTCGAAATAATTTTTGGAACAGTAATACTTTTTCCTGTTTTTATACCTGGCAATAATTTTTGGGAATAGAAGCGCATTTGATAATTGCAAAAAAATTCTGTTTCAGAAACAAAAAACAAATAGAAACGATTTTAGTAAGTGCATAAAGTTTCTGATCTCGGATTAAGAAAAAGAAAAGAAACGCATTTGATAACTACAAAAAAATTAATCCTAATTTTTTCATTTAATTAAGGGGACCATATATATATTAAAATTAAGATTTCTTTATCTTTTTAACTTACTAGATCAAATTAAATCTCATTTGTTCAATTTACTAAATCAAATTAGACCAATATATACAAAAGTAATTTATGCACGATTTATCAAATCACACTATGGACGAGATCAACTAAAAAAAACTGAAAAAGAAGACAAATTAAAATTGAACAACGAGAACATCAAATATGTTTTCTATAGATAGGAAAAATTTCAATTATGAGTCACACATAAATGTTCCTAAATAGTTAAAAATATGATTACCTTCAAATGGAGACTCCAAAAAAAAATATTAATTGCACTTAGAACAAAATGTGTTAAAAATCAAAAATTGATTCCAGTTATTGGTAAAAGAAGTTCCAAATGTGTTTTTGAAAAGTGTTCCAAGAATATAGAAACATGTTTTTTCTGCTCTAAAAGTATTTTTATTTCTCAAAAATGTTCCTGAAACACTTTGAAAACATATTTTTACCGTACATGTTTCTGTTCTCAAAGTATTCCGAGAACATTTTGAAAATAGAAAAACCTTTTCTAGAGCGTTATAATACATAGCCTAAGTTTTTGGAAATTGAAAAAAAAAACAAAATTCCGCTCCCCTCATCCCTATTCTCTCTCGTCATCCATGTTCTATCTCCTCCATCCCCATTCTCTCTCCTCGTTGGAGGGTTGCAGCTTCAAGGGAATTAGAGCAATAATAGCACAGGTCGAGAATATTGTTTTCACGGTCTAATCGTATGTCTTGCTGTTACGTTTCTTCCAAAAGATCAGCTTATATCCCCTTGGCTATGATCTCAGCTATGGACAGTTATGCCTTTCTAAATAAATGGCTTGAGATCTTCCCAAGATTCAAGTACAGTGACTTTTGTCTTGCCGGAGAGAGCTATGCAGGCGTGTGTATTTGCGGCCACTGGACAGCGGGCACTTGGAGTATTGTACATGAATTAAGGTTGAGTTTTAGAGCTTGGACAGACTTGGAGTCTTGGACAGTTTTGCTTTTCGGTGGTTGTTGCTCGTCCATAAATGATCATCTTGATTTTTTGCTGTGCTATTTTGGGATATCATGACACATTGGATAGTTTAACAATTTCATTGGATCACCCGGAAATTAGATCGGACCGGTCGGTTCGGTTCTCGGGACTGTCGTCTGGCTCCCGGTTCCGAAAATTGAAGACTGGGAACACTGGTCTTGTTCTTGGTTCTTGAGGAGAATCGGACTGAACCGGAAACTGATCACCCGTAATTACGGCTAGACTCAATTGTTAAAAAAAAAAAAAAACCTAAAAAAAACTGGGTTCCTAACTGGTGTATCTTTAACCCAGCAGCGCAGGACCATCGCCTAAGTGCTAGCCCTTGCGATTCGGATGCTCCCATGCGTCCGAGATTGTTCAAAGTTGAATTGTTGCAGTTTGCTGATATGATGAGGAAAACAAAAAAAACTGACCACCATGTCGTTGAGAACAAATTAAAATCGAACTGTCAATTCAAATTTATCACTCCATCCGGTGAAAATAAGGAGTAGAATCATCAGTATATTGTGACGCGAAGTTGGTGTTCTTGATGGAGTGGATGAAATTGGATCCATCTACTAGACTTGTGGGTATCATTATTCATTAGGAAAATTTCGAAAAAGGGCCTCATGTGCCCTAGTTTTTTCAAAAAGGGGCATAAAGTGGCATTTGTTTAAGAAAAAAGGGGCCTCAAAAGAGGGCCTGAGTGAGTAAGGGTGTTTTTGACTTTTTCATATTTTCTTTTTTTTTTCTCATTTTCCTTTCCTTTTTCCATCTTCCGTTTCCCCTTTTTTTTCCTCCTTCCTCCATGGCAGTTGCAGGTCGTCCCCTCGTCGTTTTTTTCCTCCTCCAACAACCGAAACCGCAAATGGAACACGACAACGTCCTCAAAATCGCATATTCAATAGTCTTGCACGAAGCGAAGCGGAGCGGATCAGCTACACAAGATCAAACTGATCCAGATGACCAGCCTCGAAATCACGAAGGCCTCAAAACATCGAACTCCACAGGCCCCAGAAACAAAATAAATAAAACCAAAAAACAAAACAAAAGAAGACGGAAGAGAGATCCTCGTAAAACAGGCTTTCAAAGCTTCCTCACAGAACTCGATATTACAGGAGAGAAATCGAGATCTCAATTCAAAGGCAACAGGTGACAGAGAAACGACGGATGAAGGAGAAGCTGAGCGATGGGGAGAAGGGAAGGAGAGATCTTGACATTTATGGGAATATGTTGACCTAATTCTCGAAACACTAACCCCTTTCGTTGATTTTGTATTTATTTCCTTCTCTCTTTTTCTTTTTTTTCCCCTGTGGAGAGAGATGAGTTGGAGTTGGAAGAGGAAAAAGGAGACGCATGGGGACGACTGCAACTGCAATGAAGGAAGGAGGAAAAACAAGGGAAACGGAAGATGAAAAAGGAAAGCGAAATGAGAAAAAAAAAATTAGAAAAAGTCAAAAACACCCTTGTTCAGGCTCTCTTTTGAAACAAAAATGGCACTTGAAGCTCTTTTTTGAAATAAATGTCACTTTGAACCCTTTTTTGAGAAACATAGGACACTCGAGACCCTTTTTCAAAATTTTTCCTTTCTTTTTTTCACCCTTATGGTTGCAATTTGCTATGATTTTATGTTAGTGGGAGTCGACAGAGTTTCAGAGTAATTCACTTCCTCGTGTACCTCATCGTGTGAAAAAAAAATAAGAAATTAATTTAGTAGTCCTCTCTTTCCCAGAAACTCGCCTTCTTCTTCTTCCCTGCCTTGGCTTTTCCCCCCTCCTCTTCACCTTGAGAAGTTATAGTCGATCTTCCCCCAACTGAACCCTGCAAATTAGCTCCTCTTACAGAACGCTTCTCTTCTTTGGGTGAATACACCTAAGAGGATCGGCACACAGATGGAACTCAACGGAACTCAGCCTCTAGTCACCATCCTCGCTTTGATTGTAGGAGGACTGTAAGTGCTCTGATTCAACTTCTGTTCGAGCTCTTGTTGATAGATAACGCGCAAACAAAGAAACTATGCTACTTTACATGTTTGGTGCAATTCGCCCTGTTCGTTCGATTAACATTCCTATTCTTAATTCTCGATCTGGTTAGAAGTTGTAATTTTTGGCAGGGCTCTGAGACAACTCATGAAGTCGAAGAGGAGGAGGGACTCGGAGTCGACCTCGAGAACGGACGACACATCTTTACAGAGGGGCTCGATGATGCAGCATTCAACGAAGAAAGAACAAGAAAATCCTTGCTTAGAGAGAAAACTCGAAAACTCAGTATTGATAATAATGTTCTATCCCTTACAAAGAGAGGACGTCCATATATATAGGACTCCATATTACATAAGGATATCTTAAAGATAATATAAAACGAATCAAATCAAATCTAATCTAATCAAGAGAGAATTCAAATCAAATATTGCAATTATCTATATCGCTAAGTTCCCTAAAATAGGAAAAATAGATATTGGAATAAATAAAATCTACATGATATTCGGTAGATCGACATTTCGATAAGTCGGCCGATCACCGCTTCGCATTCCATTTAGACTTATGCTTGTCCAATCGGTCTAGAAACGCTCCACCAATGGATTCCGCATCATTCCTCCACTTAGGAAGAACTTGTCCTCGAGTTAGAATCAGAATATGGAAATAACGGATTAGAAGACTCATGAAACAGTGACAAATCAGCAACATTGAAGGTGTTAGATATGATCATGCTTTGCGGAAGGTCGATAACATAGGCATTATCGTTGATCTTCTTGCTGACAGTATAAGGCATGTATTTCTTCTGTTGCAATTTACTGTAAGATCTAGCTGGTAACCATACTTTACGAAGGAAGACCATGACTTGATCGCCTACTGCAAACACCAGCTTACGCTTGTGTTTATCAGCCGCGACCTTGTACTTCTGATTAGCTGCTTCCAACTTCTGCTTCACTTCCTGATGTACCTCGACAATCTGTTTAGCCATATGATCCACAGTAACACTCTTGTCTGATTGCTTGGGCAAGTTAATCAAATCCAGAGTATGTTGAGGCGCCTTCGTATAGACAACCGAAAAAGGCGACGTGCCAATAGAACTATGAACCGCATTATTATAAGCGAACTCAGCCTGCGATAGAGCAACATCCCACTGCTTCGGTTTATCTCCGCAAAGACTTCGGATTAAGTTGCCCAAAGTTCTATTGACCACCTCTGTCTGCCCATCAATCTGAGGATGAGCCGTGCAGCTGAAATTCAGGGATGAGTCAAACAATTTCCATAAAGTGCGCCAAAAATGCCCTAGAAATTTGCTATCCCTATATGAAGTAATAGACTTAGGCACTCCATGCAGACGAACTACTTCTTTGAAAAATAATCTGGCCATACTTACAGCATCAGAAGTCTTCCTACAAGGAATGAAGTGTGCCATCTTGAAAAATCTGTCAACTACAACAAAAATGGAATCCGCGTCTCTTTGAGTTCGTGGCAAACCCAGCACAAAATCCATGGATAGATTTTCCCATATATTGTCAGGAACATGTAAAGGCATATATAAACCTGTATTCTTAGATTGCCCCTTAGCAATTTAACAAACATAACATTTTTACACATACCTGCTGAGGTCTTTACGCAATTAGGGCTAGTAAAATCGTTCCCAGACTGCATCAATAGTTTTATCTCGACCCAGATGTGCAGCCAATCCACCATCATGCAAATCACAAATTACCTTCTCTCGTAATGATGTTCGAGGAAGGCAAAGTTGATTGCCATGCATTAGATAGCCATCCAGAATGTAGTACTCCTGCACAAGTTGATCAGCAGCACATGTATCCCAAATTTGCCCAAAATCTTCATTGCCTGCATAACAGTCTTTCAGCTGCTCGAACTCCAGAATGTCCTGGCGCAATGTAATCAGCAAGCCAGCTCTCCTACTCAACGCATCTGCTACAACATTATGCACACTGGATTTGTGCTGCAACCTGAAAGGGAATTTTGTAAAAACTACCACCAACACGCATGCATATCTTTACTGATCCTCTTCTAACTATTTAAGTACTTCAAAGCTTCATGGTCAGATAAAGCACAAATTCTTTCCCAATCAGATAGTGCTCCCATGTCTTCAAAGCTCTTACGATAGAGTAGAATTCTTTGTCATAAGTGCTCAACCTCTGTCTCGCATCACTGAGCTTCTCACTGAAAAAGAAAAATGGCCTACGCTCTTGAGACAAAATAGCTCCTATACCCACTCCACTGGCATCACAATCTACCTTAAACAGCTTATCAAAGTTAGGTAGAGCCAGAACAGGTGCAATACACAACTTCTCCTTCAGAATAGCAAAACTATTCTCCGCTTCATCTTCCCATAGAAATCTACCTTTCTTCATACACTCTGTAATCGGGGCGGCGATAGTGCTAAAATTCCTAATAAATCGCCTATAAAAGGTAGCGAACCCATGAAAATTCATAACTTCAAAAACTGTTTTTGGAGTAGGCCACTCTCTGATGGCTTTCACCTTTGTCTCATCCACCTCTATTCCCTCAACAGTGATAATAAACCTCAAGAATAACAGCTTATTAGTCAGAAAACTGCATTTCTTAAGATTCACATACAGCTTACTAGTCTGCAAAGCTGTCAACATTTTCCTCAAGTTCATCAAATGATCCTCCTCAGTCTTACTATAAATCAGGATATCATCAAAATAAACTACGACAAATTTACCAATAAAAGGTTTCAGAACCTGATTCATAAGTCTCATGAAAGTGCTCGGGGCATTAGAAAGCCCAAATAGCATCACCAACCACTCATACAGCCCCTCATTTGTCTTGAAAGCTGTCTTCCACTCATCTCCATGCCGAATACAAATCTGATGGTAGCCATTCTTCAAATCCAGCTTCGTAAACCACTTAGCTTCGTTCAGTCTATTTAGCATGTCATCCAACCTAGGTATTGGAAACTTGTAGCCCAAGTTATCTTATCAACGGCTCTGCTGTCTATACACATCCTCCAGCTCACATCTTTCTTAGGAGTTAGCAAGGCAGGAGCAGCATATGGGCTCAGGCTATCCTGAATGTGCCCATTTCACAACAATTCTTCCACCTTCTACTTTAGAATCTCACTTTCCTTAGGACTCATCCTATAGTGCGGTAAATTAGGCAGACTAGCACCAAGAATTAAGTCGATATGATGCTGAATATCACGCATAGGAGGTAACCCATCTGGGATCTCTTCAGGCATCAGCTCACTAAATTCTTGCAATAAAGGTCTAACTACTTCAGGCTGCTCCTCCACTTGTAATTCAGCATCTGTCTCAATCGCTTATTTCACTACCAACACATGAATTTCCTTGGTCACCTTAATTTCATATTCAAATTTCCTTGTAAGAGTAAGGAAATTATTATCTGCAGCCTGTTTTCTTTTGTTCTTCAAGGGCAGCAACGTATATTTCACCCCATCTTTCACCAGATTATACTAGTTGCTCCTCCCCGAATGCTGAGCATCCACATCAAATTGCCACGGCCTCCCAAACAACACATGGTATACATCCATATCTACCACATCACAATACAGGTCATCATGATACTTACCAATGGAGAATGGAATTTTGCATCGTTTAGTTACCTGAATGCTTTCTGCTCAAGATTTAATCCATCTTAACCATAATAGGGTCGAAAGTAACATACGAGATCAGGAATAGCACAAAGCTAAAGAAGGCCAAGACAAAGGCTCTACCAGATTTGGTTCCTTTGGTAGCAGGGAGGTTAGGAAATCTATCTAGAAGGAAAGATAGGGAAATCCATCCAAAATTACTTTTGGCATCTACTTTGATTTCATCGAGGTTTGTATCGAGGAATTTAGCTAGTTGACTCAAAGGTTCAAACCTTATAGGAGGCTGGACTAGTAAGTGAGTAAACTCAACTCCAATGGCGGCGCTATACTCTTCAAGAGTATGGGTAACTTCCAGTCCTTCCATGTAGAACGTAGCAGTGGTAGGATCTCAATAGAGCGCCATGGCTTGGATGAAGGCGGGTGGACACTCAATCTTCAACAGCTCTAATAGATACCCCAACCGTAATCTGGCGTATTTCTGGCTAGCTTCGCCCATGCTGGGATAGGCTAGGAGCTCGATCCGGGGGACTTTGAATACTTGAATATCATTCTTTCCCATCAAGTCTAAAATATGCAAATTATTTTGAAAAGTCAATCGCCAAAAATTACTTTAAATATGTGATCATGTAAATGCCATGAAATATGCATGGGCTGATTTAATTGCATAGTTCAGTTAGAGAAATGAAAATTAGACCCATTTTCAGGTATGGAAGACCTGACTTAAAGTCTAATTTGAATTTCAAGCAAGTGAATTATGCAATTTAATCAAATTCATTCCAATGACTAAAGAAAATAACAACGTCACATTCCATTGGTCAATACATCAGATGGGAGTAGAGCGGAGTAAATTCCTTATTACAACCATGACGCCTAATGAAAGAAAAATAAGGAGAAACTTCGAAAACAAGAAAGCCATAAAAGGCCCACGGAATGTGGGAGACCTAAACTATCCCTCCCCAAAAAGCTAAATCTTCTTCTAAATGGCAGTCAGTTGGGGGCTCCTTCTCAAACGCATATTCATCTGTCCCCTTTTCAGGATATGGGTCGATAGTTAGGACCACTCCTTCAGTTGAGTGTCCTTTAGAATATGAAAAATTGTCTTCAATGGATCGGTCGAGGCGTCTCAGCTCCTCTGGCCATTCTCTGGACCATGGTATAATGACTTCTCGGGTCTTCTCGGGTTTCGCCTTTTTGAGTACGATGCGCTTCGACTTTGTCTTGGTTGTGGGGCGTCTTCTTTTTCCCCAAAGAGTGATCATGGGTGTGTCTTTATTAGCTTGACGATCATCTTTTCGACGGGCATATGCATATCTAGCTAGGTGGTTGCGATGTTGTCTTTTCATCTCCATGTAATCTTTGAACATTTTGTCTGCTTATCGCTTGAACTTGAGGTTATCGACATAGTAGCGGGTTTGACAATCTTCGGTGTATCCCAACTTGCGTCCGGTTAGCTCTCGGCCATGCACAAATTTGGTAAAGTGCAACCTTGTGTTCGGTCCAGGACGAGTGACTTTCCTCAGGTATTCAAAGGCTACCAACTCTGTCGAACTTCTAGGAAACAACGACATCCTACCGTCTAATTATCGTTTTCAATTAGTCACTTGAATGATTTCATGATGTATACAATACACGTGGATGTATACAATGCATGAGCATACTATGAGATAGGGAATAGTGAAGTACATCGAAAGTAAATACCTTACCAACCAAAACCCGAGAAATGTCAAATATTCCCCTTTAATAATTGGTGATTTTAGGTATACCAACCTTCCATAGACATGCGCATGAGACAAGTGGGTATACTCTAAAAAAATCGAGAATCAGTTGAGGAACCTCTGGCTCAGGCTCCCATGATCCAAATATGGCAGAATCCTCCCCAAGAGAACCCACCCAAGAGGGCTAGATATCGCTAATTTGGATTGTGAGCGGGAACGAACACGAAAGTCTCAAGTGCCATAAAAAATGAGATCCTTTCGTATCCTTTTCCTATCTAAGGTAATCCTAGAGGTGGTCGCAGTCAGGGTTTGACCGCCAGTGTGTGCGATGTGTCGTGATCATCACAATGCAAGTCATGCACAATAGTTCATATCAAACACCGCTTCAATAAGTGCGTAAAATAAACATACATTCCCAACTCCAACCTATAGGAAAAATGTCCACAATCACTCCACCCCTTATTTCTCCAATCTACGAAAACATCTAACACAACGGTAGTGTACGTACCTCACCTTTGAGAGCACATGTAGAAAACAGGATTAGATAAACCAATCAACTTTTTAATCGGCTCAAGTCCTCTAAAATTCCTAACTAGAGATTCTGGTTTGGAGTTCGTCCCCAGTGGAGTCGCCAGTCTGTCGCGACCCTCTTATCGAGGAGGAGGGCTAATGGGCCGTCCGGTCGTCGCCTCTCCCAAGATCCATTTCCCAAATCGCAACGGCTGGATATACGTGGTCAACCTTCGGTGTGGTCTGGTGACATGTGATACGTGTACATGCCAAGGAGTAGCCACCAATCATTTCGTGAAGGGTACGATCGGAAACCCTATCGAATAGTTGGGAGCATTCTATTCGATTTTGCGAAAACCAGAGAAGTGAGATCAGGGACCTTTTACGCCAACTATTAGAGTTGACACCCTTTCGGTACCTAAGTTTGAACGATTTATATAATCCTAAGATTCATGCAGATGAGTGGGGGACGGTCCTAAATCTAAGAATTCGTGCAGATAGGAATGACTATCCTAGCAAACACAGTCAATAAAGTGAATGCGCAAATCAAGGATCCAAAACATGCGGATAAATCAAATGAAGGCAACGTGACATCCCTAATAAGGCCCTATTAGCCTAGCGAAATGACAATCAAGGCTTAAGAGTTATTTTGACATGATTCGCCCGTGAGGCACAAAATCGTAATTTTGATAGATTTGGGGGCAATTTACCCCAGAAGGGAAAAATTTCCATTTCAAATGAAATGTGTAGTCAAAAGATGACAGAAATAGGATTGACGACCAAACCAATTCATTTCATATTTTTCGGAAAATTTCAGAATTTTTCTAAAATTTAAATGTGATTTTACCCTTTGAGGGGTAAAATCGTCATTTTTTGGACGAAGACGAGAAGTGAAAATCTCAAGCATTAGGATTGGTCGACCACCTGACCCAAATCCTAATCTTCAGCAAGTTTCAAGACTCGATTGGAAAGGAAAGACGATTTACCCTTTCAGGGGTAAAATCGGCATTTCGGAGAAAAGACTAAATTCGAGAACCCAAGCACAAGGATTGGTCGCCTAATTGACCATAATCCTTATCTTAGCGTCCTCAATCTATCTCGTATACTAAGCAGGGACGAATTGCCCCTAAAGGGCATAATCGTCAATTTCCAGAAGAATGGATAAAAAATCCTAAAAAATAGGATTGGCTAGTTGTCTGTGGTCGATCCTCAATTTTTAGGGAATTTCTAGAGTGTCTAGGAATTTTCCATAATTTCTTGTATTTGTTTAGAATTTTCTAGGATTTTCTAGCATTTTTTAGAATTTTCTAGAATTTTTTTGATTTTTTTTAAAATCATTTTCTGAATTTTTTTTATTAAAAATATGATTTGGACCGGGTCGACCCAACCCATTTGGGCCGAAACCCGGCCCGGACCCGGACCCGCGTGACCCAACACGCCGAAACGACGCCGTCCCGCGTTTCTTTATTTTTCTATTATACGGATTTAATCTGACGGTTCCTATTGAACCACGTGGCTACTCCACGGCATTCGGATCAGTTTACTAAAACCTACAGTTCAGATCAAAAGCCGACTAACTCTCAATCGTCAGATCTGATTACCTAGATCTACGGTCACGATCGGACGATTCGGCTAATCCTCGACCGTCCGATCAAACTATTTATTTTTTTATTATTTTGGAAATTCGATTTTTATTAACAGAATTTATAAAATTGATCGAATGGCTACCGAGCCAACACGTGGCATCACCTAAGCCCATTGGATCTCCTAACAGATTCAAACCGGACCCTAACGGCTCGGCTGACGTGGCTGCCGCGTGGCATGCCACGTCAACGCCATGTCGACAACTTTGACTGGTTGACTGCCACGTCATCGTCTTCTTCCTCGAGCACTCTTCCCCTACAATGGACGGCCGACAGCCTCCGGCAACGATCTAACGGTGAAACCTCGACACAATCGGGCAAGACTGGCACGATTCAATTCGTTTCAACATTGCACGCGACATATTGCAGAATCAAACGTGATCATTCTCAGAATCTAGGTTAATCGAGCTTTAACCAGTTCGGCCATGGCTACACTAATCAAACAACAGAGAGCATATCGAGCTAATTCCTTCACAAGATCATATCTATAGGAGTTCAAGATACTTACCTTCAGGTCCGATTGACTTGGTTTAGGCTAGCTTGAGCTAGGGAAGCTTCGACTGAATCGACAATGGCGACGAGGTTCAAATGCAAGGTTTGACTCGATTTCGATGCAATCAAAACACATAACCGTGCTCAGGAATGTCACAGATACGATACGCACACACCAATCGAAAGAATTGAGGCGAGAATAGGACTTCACCATTGAAGGTCAGAAGTCAAGCTTCGAGGATCGACTTACCGTTTTTCGGGATTATAGACAACGAGAGCTGGTGCGATCGACTCCACGGAGCTCAAGGAATCTTCTAGACGTGAATCATCGCCGGAGGTCACTTGCAGGTCGAACTCAAGCTCTCGACAACGGGGGTCGAAGAGCGAGTTCTTTCTCTCGTTCTTCCTCCCTTTCGATTCTATTTTTCCTCCCTTTCCAATGGAATCCTCTCTCCTTGAAAAAATACCTGAATTTCAGTTATACCCCCTCTCCCTCAGATCGGCCGTGCGGGGGATCCCTTGTGGTGACCATTTGCACGTGCAATCACGTGCGAAATGGTCACCGGACACCGGTGAACGTCCGGGACGAATTGATCACTCATTCTGGTCATCCGGTAACTCTAATTTCGCTCGAATTCCACCTGCATTTGGTTCTGTGTTTGGCTCGAAAATGGCCGGTGAACATCTGACCTTCGTCGGCACTGCTCCGACGAACCCAAGTCGTCGGACCGGTTTCAATCGACGGAGGAAATTCCGAGGATTAAAACCCCTTAATCAATTTTATAAATCGTGCTCAATTGGAAGGCCAATTTCTCAATCAAGCTCACCTTCCAAATCTGCAATTGGCGCGGAAAGCTTTAGGGAAGAAGACACTGTTTCAGACTGGTTCAACCGGTCTGGCCGGGCGGTCTGACTGGTCTGAACCGGTTCTAATTTGTAATTCCCAAAATTAAACAAAATCGATGGGGAATTTTCGCAATTAAATCTCAGAATTGAACTTAGGGCATGAATTTTATCTAAAAATATGATTTTGCTCAAAAGTTCATGTCAATTTCTATAAAAGCCCCAAATTTGTCCTTAATTGCAATTCGGGAATTTGTGAAATTGAAGACTCAAATGATCAAATTGGACAAAACTACCTATGCCAATCGATTCAAAATGATGAAAAACATTGGGTAGTGACTTCAATTTGTAATGGTAACCCCTGAATTGAAAGTAATTTCGAATATGCCCAAATTCAAGGACTAAAATGCAATTAAGTATGCAATTTTGCCCAATTCATGCAATTGAGTGATTTTCCCAAATAATTGGGCTAAATTACAGTGAGGTAAAATTAAAAGACTCAATTGACATTTTTTTACCAAATTCAATCACATGCATAACAAAGGAACACATAAAATTGAATTTGAATTTAGACTTTTCATGAGGTCAGAAAGACAAAGGATTTAAAATAAAAATATTGACTATTTTTTCATATTTTTGCGACCTCGAATGCTATTTTTCTCGAATTTTCAAGTATTTTCCTATTTTCTAAAAATACTAAAAAATGCGAAAAATATGAAAAATTATTTTTTGGTCAAAATGGTTCCTTAAGCTTGGCCAAGGCCATAAAAGTTAATTTTGTAAATTTTTTTATGAATTTTCTAAGAATAAGCACAAAAAGACTGATCTGAAATTAGGTGTCAACATCAACACATGACCAAGGAAGACGTCTCTAGAAATTGACTCCGTCATAGAATCTCTCATCATTCTGTGCGTAGATATGTATTGTATGTTCACATCTTTTCGTACAATCATGTCTTTCACAAAATTATATTTCATGACTATATATTTGGTTTTGTTCATTGGTGTAAGCTATTACTACTTGGCTATCATAATTAATTAATAATTGAACCTGCAGCATCCTTAACAACACCTCACTGACCCAAACATCTCGTAAGCCAAACACCTTCATCTATTGCTGCTAATAACACCACGAGATCAATTTCCATCGTGAATAAGGTTATACACGTTTGCTTCTTATTATTCCAAGATATTGCATCACTGCATAATAAGAATACAAACCAAGAGGTAGATTTCCTTTCATCTAAACCTCTTCCTAAGTTAACATCAATATAGCCTTTAAGGCGCAGATCTCTACCTTGATAACTCAGCAAAAAACAACAGTACTCTTTAGATACCTGACGACTCTCTTGACGACAATCTAATGTGCTTGATCTATATTGAATTGGTACATTTACCATTTCAACCGCATAACAAATATCAGATTTTGTACACATCATACCGTACATTAAACATTCAAGCACTAACACATGGAACATTTTCCATTTCTGCATTTGCTTGTGGAGTCTCAAGACGTATTTTGCGGCTTAGACCTTCACCTCATGCAATAGGAGTATCTTTGGGTTTATAGTCTTGCATACAATATCATTCAAGGAATTTATCTATATAAGTCTCTTGTGAAAGAGACGACAATCTCTTTGAACGATCTCTTGCAATCTTAATTCCAAGAATATATGCAGCTTCACCCATATCTTTTTATTTCAGAATTGGAACATAACCAATTCTTGACTGTATTAACAAACTTCATATTGCTCCAAGCAATTAGTATATCATTAATATATAATGATAAGATCACATATTGATCTTAGGATCTTTTGATATATACACAATGATCTTCATCAATCATTACAAAATCATATGCCACTATGGCATTACAAAAAAGTAACCATTATCTCGAAGACTACTTAAGGCCATATATTGATCTAAAAAGTCGACATACTTTTTGTTCTTAACCAATTGTAACACACCCAGCGGATTGTTTCATATAATTTTTTAATTTTTTTTATTCTCCGTTGAGAAAAAGCAATCTTTACATACGCCTGATGTAATTCAAGAATCATACTAATCACTATCATCGGAATAAGGTGAATTGAGGTAAATCTCACCACAGGATAACAAACATTTTCCCAATCAATTCCTTCTTATTGGTTATACCCTTTCACCATAAGGCGAGCCTTATATCTCTATTCGAGCCATTAGTTTTACGCTTTAATTTGAAAACACACTTGCTCCCAATGGCATTATGTCCATTCGGAAGATCAACCAATTCCCAAACTTGGTTTGATCTCATTGACTCCATCTATTTTTCCATTGTTTATGTCCACTCTTCCTTATCAGGGTAAGTCAGAGCCTCATTTACATTCTTTGACTTATCCTCTTCCTGTGGAGCGACCATGAAAGCTTCGTCTTCAATGTCTAAATGTCGAGAAATTGATGGAGAATGTTTTTGCGACTTGTTCGCTAAATTGAAAATTGTACACTTAGTACATCAAGCACCATTACGCTCCCACTTGGCAACATGTTCGTCGTATTGAAGATCATACACTTAGTACATCATTCTCCATTACGCTCCCACTCGACGACTTGTTTGCCATATTAGAGATCATACACTTAATACATCGTTCCCCATTACGCTCCCACTCGGATTAGACAACAACGACATCTTCTTCATATCAAGTGGTTGCAATTGAGACTGGTTCGAAACAAATTCCCCACTTCTCACATTGTTCCCACTTGCATTAGATGCCCCAGTAGAGTCATTATCACTATTCAAGTTTTCAAACAGAGAATAGTCTTCACTTATCTCGCCCTTTTTCGAAAATTCATTCACTAAGAATGTGACATCTCGTGATTCAAATTCATCTACACTTCTCCCTTTTGTTCTTCACCTATAACACCTACCCTTTTGAGTGTTCTTACTATCTCATGAAGATACTCTTTATGTCTCTAGAGCCTAATTTCCCATACCAGTGGGAGAAACTGTGTATATAGATAGCACATCTCAACTCATATAGAGTGGAAGTAACTGATTTAGAAGGCACACAATTAAATATTTAGATAGCAACTAATAAAATTTCACCTCAAATGGTGATAGGCAAATTACCCTATGCCATCATAGAGCTAACCATTTTCATTGGGACCTGTTTCTTCTCTCTACGACTCCATTCTGCTGAGAAATCGCTGAAATAGTCAACCGTCTTTCTATTCATTTTTCATCTCATAAACATCTGAACTGATCAGATCGATTTTCTCAACCTCAAACGGATTTTGTTTTAAGATTTCTAAAAAACTTAAAAAATTTCTCAAAGCAACTTGTGCCTCATATTTATGAGAAATCGAAAAACAACATATCCGAATCGAGTGCAATCATTTATAAATGCGATGAAATAAACAGCCCATGCCTTATTCTCTCATTCATTAAACCACATACGTCTGAATGGATCAACTGCAAAGGAAACTCAGCTCTTGTTCCTTTTCCAAATAATTTTCTCTTTATTTTTCCCGCCAGGCAATACTCACAAATAGACAAATCGACTTTTTCAATACTGCTCAATAAGCCCTCTTTAGCTTATCTAAATATTTGTTATTGGCCAACATAACCTAGTCTAGCATGCCATATATTCACATCACAAAAGATGTAAAATAGGGAATAGCTAATATTCACATTATTGCACTCACAATCGACACAATAAAACCATCCAGAAACATAATAAATTGTTCCTAACGACAAGTCATCACCATCTTTATGAAAACTCAAATTGAAATCAAGCTTAACCAAAACTAACACAGAAACTAAATTTCGTCGAGTTTTTGGAGTGTCGCGACTCTCTCGAGCGCTATCTGGCTGGTGAGGGTTAATGGGCCGTCAGATGTTGCATGATCGGACGTGGGCCTCTCCCAAGGTCTATTACCCAAATCGCAACTGCTGGATATACGTGGTCGACCTTCAGCGTGGTCTAGTGACATGTGATAAGTGTACATGCCAAGGAGTCGCCACCAATCGTTTCGTGGAGGGTACGATCGGAAACCCTATCGAATAGTTGGGAGTGGTTTATTCGATTCTGCGGAAACCAGAGAAGTGGGTTCAGGGACTTAGTTACGCCAACGGTCAAAGTTGACGCCCTTTCGGTACCGAAACTGAATGGTTTATCTGATCTTAGGATTTCATGCAGATGAGTGAGGTACAGATCCTAAATCTAGGAGTTCATGCATATGGGAATTACTACCCTATCACTCACAATCAATAGAAATAAGTGCGCAAATCAATGATCCAGTACATGCGGATAAAACACATGAAAGCAGCATGTCATCCCTGATGAGGCCATATTAGCCTAGAGAAATGTCAATCAAGGATTAAGAGTGATTTGGACATGATTCGCCCATGAGGGGGGAGAATCGTAATTTTGAGCAATTCAGGGACAATTCGCCTTGAAAGGGCAAATTTATCATTTTAGATGAATTGGGAAGTCAAAAGATTGGGGAAATAGGATTGGCTATCAATCCAATCCATTTTCCATTTTTTTGAGAATTTTCAGGATTTTTCTGGAATTTAAAAGTGATTTTACCCTCGAAGGGGTAAAATCGTCATTTTGGACAAAGATGATGACTGAAAATCTCAAATATTAGGGTGGGTCACCCACTTGACCCAAACCCTACTTTTAAGAAATTTTCAGGACTTGATTGGGGACAAGAAAGACGATTTTCCCATTAAAGGGCAAAATCGTCATTTTGAGAAAAGAGGGGGGACTCGAAAACCCAAACCTAAGAATTAGTCGCCTGTCCGATCCTAATTCTTACCTTGACATTATCGGCCTTATCTCGTATATACAGCAGAGGCGATTTAACCCTAAAGGGTAATATCGTCAAGTCTTAGAAAAATGGATAAGAAACCCCAAAAATAGGGTTGACCAGTTGTCTGTGGTCAATCCTCGATTTTTGGGGACTTCTGGAGTGTTTAGGATTTTCCCACAATTTTTTTCACATTTGTTTGAATTTTTTTGGAATTTTCTAGCATTTTTTGGATTTTCTAGGATTTTTCTGATTTTTTTTATTTTTAAAAATCATTTTTTGATTTTTTTTAATTTAAAAAAATGTTATTCGGACCGGGTCGACCCGACCCACTTGGGTCGGGACCCGGCCCAGACCCGGACCCGCGAAACCCTGGCCAAAACGACACCGTTCTCTCTTTTTTTTTATTTTTGGATTATCGGACTTGATCCGACGGTTCCTATCGAACCGCGTGGTTAATCCGCGCCCGTCAGATCTAATTACTAAAACCCATGGCTCAGATTGAACTGTAGACTCGATCAGGGCCGTCTGATCAGATTACTTAAACCTACGGCCACAATTAAAACACATGACTCGATCTAGACCGTCCATCCATACTAACCTAAACGACGTCGCCTACCGACTAACCTATGCGGCGTCGTTTCAACCAATTTTTATTTTTCCGATTTAAAACTATTTCCAGATAATCCTAATTACAAATCGAATGGCCACCGTTTATTAGACTCGAATAACCTCGGCCGCTGGATCTACCTTTTCGAATAACAGACCCCTAACGGCCTGCTGACTGGACAACCACGTGGACCAATGGCCGAATGCCACCTAAGAATTTTGACTCGTTGACTTTGCCACGTCGACTTCATCTTCAACCACGCGACGGTGACGGGATGAACGGCCAGGAACTTCCAACGACGATCTAACGGTGAAAACTTGACTAAATCGTTCGAGACCAACGCCAATCGACTCGCCTTACCATCCAATCTCACATATATGGGAATTGAACTACATCGATCACTAAGTCGCGAGTATCAGGTAAAGCGCCGAGTACGGCCATGGGAGTTCAATCGCAAAAACCACGCGAAATCATATCAATTGATTCATAGATTGACACGACAGGAGGTGCAGAAGACTTACCTCGAGCTCCGATTGAGCTCGCTCGGCCCGGATTTGGCTGGGCAAGAATCGGCTATGAAGGCTAAGTTCGAAGACTCGATTCAGGGTATGTGAGCGAAGTCGATGCAAAATGAAGATATGACAATGATCAGTGATGTTCAGGGGATGAAACGCACACATGAAATGCAAGAACCATTGCCAGGAATGAAATCCACCATTGAAGCTCAATCTAAAGTTCGAAGCGCTGACTCACCTTTTTCTGTGATTTCAAACCGCAGGACTGATGGTAATCGCTCCCTGGCGGTGTGGGCGATCTCCTGAAGGTCTCTTCGAGCTTTGGTCTAGCCTAGAAAGGCCTGACCGATGCTTTGCAATTTCGAGCTTCACTCTCGACAATGGCGATGGAGAGCGAGCTCTTTCTCTCTCCTTTTCTCTCTTCCAATTTTGTTTCCCTCCCTCTAACTGAATCCTCCCTTTTTTTCGCGAAGGCCCTCTGGCTATATATCGATTTTGAGAATTTTTTTCCGCGCATTGGGAATCCTCTGCCCACTTGAACTCACGTGCCATCACGTGCCAAATGGCATGCTAATGACGACGGAGAAGCTGTGTATTTCGTTCAGTTTCATTAGGTCCCTCGACGAGTCTCATTTCGCACAAATTTGGCATGGATTTGAGCTGTGTTTGCTTTTGTTGACTTTTTGCAGCTTCAGAGCTTGACCGGCCAATTGCCTTTTATTCCGGCGACGTCGAGCGGCGCCGCCGGTGTTAATTGATAGGTAAGAGTATGGGCAACAATACGCCCGCCATTGCGTGCTCGATTATCCATGAATTGGTCTTCAATTTGAGGATCGAAATTACCCTCAGAAATGTTCATCTGCGCGCAGGCTTAAGGAGGAAGATGATACTGTTCTGGACCGGTTTAACCGGTCCGATCGGCGGTCTGACCGGTCTGAACCGGTCCCGACTTGTAATTTTCCAAATTAAACCCAAATTAGTAGGAAATTCTTGTAATTGGACCTCAGAATCGAATCTAGGGCATGGATTTTATCTAGAAATGTGGTTTTGCCCAAAAGTTTATGTCAATTTCAACGAAAACCCCAAATTTTTATTTAATTGCAAATTTGGGTATTGTGCAATTGAAGGCTCAAATGATCAAATTGGGCCAAATTAGCTATGCCAATTGATTCAAAATGATGAAAACCATTGGGCAACATGTTTAATTTGCAATGATAGCCTTTGAATTGAAAGTAATTTCAATTATGCTCCAATTTCAAGGACTAAAATGCAATTAATTTTGTAATTGAGCAATTTATCTGAACAATTAAGTCAAATTGAAATAGGGGACAATTATATTGAATGTCAAGATCCTAGAAAATGCTAAAATTGCAAATTAAAAGACTCAATTGATATTGTTTTCTCAGATTCAATAGTACGGGTTACAAAGGAACACCTATAATTGAATCTTATTTTGGATTTTTTGTGAGGTCAAAAATGCAAGAGATTAAAAATAAAAATATTGGCTATTTTTTCATATTTTTGTGACCTCAAATACTATTTTTCCTGATTTTTTCAGTATTTTCTATTTTCTAAAAAATACTAAAAAATGTGGAAAATATGAAAAATTATTTTTTGGTCAAGAATGGTTCCTTGGGCTTGGCCAAGGCCACCAAAGTTGATTTTGTAATTTTTTGACTTTTTATGGATTTTTGTGATTTTTCAAAATATAACTGCAAAAAGACTTGGTCAAAAATCAGGTGTCAACAGCTGCCCCTCTTTGAGAGGAATCTCGTGAGAGGTTTCTCTCAAAGATAGGTGACACCTGAGTCTAGACCGACTCGACTGGGGAAAAAAAAGCGAATCTTGACACTCAATCTTTCTTGTCCCGTTGGTGAACGCTCTGCTCCTTATCCTTTTGCTGACGTGAGAGAGAAAGTAGAGGGACTCACCTGCTTTTTACCTGTTTGATCACCTGCCTGATGCTCGTGCGGCATGCGCGGTGTATAGCGGGTTCAAGTGAATACCTAGGGATTCGTCTTTTGAGTATCATATGGCGGTTAAACTCTAGCTTGTATGGTAGGCCGTACCAGAATGAGATTCCTATACTTGACAGGAACCTGTTAATGATGCACCCAGTCTTTTAGGGATTGTCGGGGTTTTGATCCGTATAGTGGATCAGACCATGAATAGGACTCCTTTCTGCTAGGAACCTATGGATGACGCACCCAGTCTCTTAGGGATTGTCGAACATTTTGATCCTTCAGGGGGATCAGGCCGAGAATAGGACTCCTCTCTGCTAGGAACCTATGGATGACGCACCCAGTCTCTTAGGGATTGTCAAACATTTTGATCCTTCAGGGGGATCAGGCCGAGAATAGGACTCCTCTCTGCTAGGAACCTATGGATGACGCACCCAGTCTCTTAGGGATTGTCGAACATTTTGATCATATATTCTAAGGAATTAACTAGGATTTATACAAGTGAGGTGTGTCTAACATTTAGGCTTCACCAAATGGGTTATTCTGGGTTTAGGGGTTACCTAGAACCTAACAGAAAGTTGATTTTGTCAGAAATTTTCGATCCTATATTCTAAGGAATTAATTAGGATTCATACAAGTGAGGTGTGTCTATCCCTTAGGCTTCACCACAAGAGCTATTATGGGTTTAGAGGTTACCTAGAACCTCACAGAAAGTCGACACTGAAAATTGTCCTTTCGAGACGCGAGGTGTTGTTCTGGGATTTGGGGATTCCAAGTATCCTGCAGAAAACTTAAACCTGCAAAAACTTTGATAAGATTCTTCTGGGATCTAGGGGCTACCTGAGATCTCGCAGAAAGACTATCTTGAATATTATCCTTTCGGCATTGAAGGTGATATTCTGGGATCTGGGAGTTCCAGGTATCCTGCAGAAAGTTCCAACCTGTAACACTGGGATCTCACGGAGAGATGATTTCTAAAGATTGTCCTCTTGACATGGGAGGTGACATGCTGGGATCTAGGTACTCCAGGCATCCTGCAGAAAGATCAAACATGTAATACTTGAATCTCACACAAAGAGATAATTTCAAACATTGTCCTTTTGACATTGGATGTGACATTCTGGGATCTGGGTATTCCAAGCATCCTGCAGAAAGATCAAACCTGTAATATTGGAATCTCACGTAGGGAGATAATTTCAAACATTGTCCTTTTGACATTGGAGGTGACTTTCTAGGATCTGGGGACTCCAAGTATCCTGCAGAAAGCTCAAACCATGAGTCCAAGAGAGATACAAGCCATTTTAGGAGCCGAAGTCATCAAGAATCTTGCAGAAGCTCCAATCTGAAAATTTTCTTACCAAAGGCACATCAATGGTCTTTAAGTGATATCTGATGTCAAACTGACAACACTTTATGACTTATATCATAGTCATGAAAAATTTCAATGAATGCATTACGATGATGGAGGTTATCCAAAACACCTTGCGACATACGGAACTGATCAAAAATCCCTTGTGAGGAAAGTTTGAATTAAACAATCTGAAATTACCCACATGAGTTTGGTTAAAACGTCCATTGGAGTATTCTCATAAAAAAGGACTTCTCACCGTTTTTGAGATAATGGTCTTTCACCAAGAATACATTCGAATTTCCTATCAAACCTGCGCCTAGGGTTCAAGATCATTCGCAGTGAATACACCTCGATCGATCAAGAGGACTTCTCAGGGACCGTAATGCTGGGCTTGGTCAATGGTTTTCAAGGGGGGACTTGCAAGCAAGTCAAGGCTATTGAGGAGAAGTCTTCAATGTCTGCTCCAGGTTTACAAGTCAAGAAGCCTGCAAAATGAGAAAGAAATAATCTTGCTCGAACTTCTTCGAACTAAGCTTAGACATTAAACCTTATGTCAATCCAAGTGCCTTAATTAGAAAAGGCTTTTCAGGGTTGTAACGTAGGTAGGTTTGGGGACCAAAGAAGGCTTGTTTTTGGCTCAGAATACGCGAAGGGTTTAACATTGGTGATCATTGCAAGTTTGCCGCCATCTTGCCCCTTCTGGTTCAAAGAGCGTCTTCAGTTTTTGAAGTGCATTGATAGTCTTTGAAGAGTATTGTCAGTCTTCGAAGCGCACATTTGTCTTTAGAGAATATCTCTTTCATGTTGAGACGGTGTCAACATCTTATCTATGCTTTCATCATCTAAGTGTGACATGATTTGGGAGTATCTTTTGCAGTCATACTCCCTTGGGATTTTCTTTTATAACCAGATCTCACTAGTGACCTATACAAAGGTATCATGCCATCTTTTGGCAGTTACAAGATCAAACACATGGTTCACAAGTGTACAAGTATTTGGACGGGCATTGGCCTTGCTTTTACCAGGCACTTTGCTTTTTCTTAATGCCCAGAATCGGATTTTTCTCTCTTTTTTCTTTTTCTTGAAATCACATCTTTTCCCTTCTTTTGGGAATCAGAATTTTCAAATGAGTGTGCTAGATATACATCTTGAATCTCAGCACTCAAACATTAGTCCATGAATTTTTACAAGTCATATCTTTCGAACTTTTTCCGCTCTTGAAGTGACGTCGCTTCCGCCTTAGAATATGCAATGATCACCAACGGGTTTGCGAAACGAAGTACAGGCTCAACTGGGCTGTGCAAATGGTAAAAGTGTATATGATAGAGAAACGAATGCTTTTCGTCATCTTAAAGCACTCGAACTACCATAGAAGTTAAAATGACAAGCAACACACGAAGATTGATGCAAGTCTGAGCAAGAGAACTTCTAACCATTTACCTCCTGATACCGCTGGACGTACTTCTAGTTTGCCCCACTGTGGGGTGGTTCTTGACAGGGGTAAAGAATGAAACCGTCGTTCAAAGGGTAATCAATGGTTACCTGTAGTGTTTATGATAGAGAAACGAATGCCTCCGTCGTCTCAATCCATGTAATCACTGCGAATAATCCTTATGCCCGTAGGTCAAGGTCTCGCTATCCTTACCATTCCACTCATCTCTCAAGTGTGTATAGGACATAGATCAGGCTGGCCTCTTGTCTGAGGAAACATCCTTTTGAACAATTTAAACAACTCTTGTTGGAAAAGTTCATTTTGCTTCTTCCAAAACTTACCCTCAAAGGGGATTTATGATACACAATGCATATTTCAATCATGTTCAGATAACCTCCAAGTCTAGACATGAATGCCAATGTCGTGACTGTGAGAATTCTGCATCTTTCTAGTCATGAGAATTGAATGCATGCTATATTTCAAGAAGCCTTCAAGTTCTAGCGATAGGGATCCTGACAGTCTTAAAACCTAAGAGATTGGGAAATGAATACTTACCTGCCCAGCGTGGCTAGGAATCCCTGAAAAATATAAAAGGAATATGTTGGTGTATGCTCTCGAATTTCAGAAAATTAGAACGATACACCTTACCCTTGATCATGCGTTCCAATGGGAATCCATAAATTCATGCAAATCTGACCACCACGCCGTTAGGTCTCCTTGATCATGCATTCCCATCTGAATGCCAATGTATAGATTACATAAATCAGCCATTTTGACCTATGGCGATGATGCGCTCGTCTGATTGGGGCAATGAATCCTGCTCAATGGCTTCATTTATTTTGGAGCGTGCCCCTGTGCCATTCTTTGCAGTTTCCTGCTCTTCGTTTTGCTGTCTGCTGTCTTCATCAGACATTCTTGGTATTTGCCATCGAGGACCTTACTTCCTTGGGTCCTGCAATATTGAACACATGCTAATGTATGCATGGATGTATGATATGCTTATGCAATGACTATTATGATGACTTGGCTCAATCCGGGATGAGTCGTATAATCGAAATCTGATTTTATTTCAAGGGTAATACTTCTTCACAGCATTTGAGTTTACAGGGTGCCCTAGTTCTTCTCCTTCGGAGTTTACAAGAATCAATGCTCCTCCAGTGAGAATCTTCTTGATGATGTAGGGGCCTTCGTAATTCGGGGTGAATTTACCTCCCGGATGGATATTACTCGGCAAAGTCTTCTTAATTACCAAGTCATTTACTTCGAAATTTCTGGTCTTGACCTTTCGGTTAAACGTCCTGGCTACCCTTTTCTAGTAAGTTTGTCCATGACAAATGGCTTTAAGACGCTTCTCGTCTATTAAATTCAACTGTTCGTATCTGTGTTTGGAATACTCTGGCTCGGAGAGTTTACCCTCTGACAAGATTCTCAAAGAGGGGATCTTAACTTCCACGGGTAGAACTGCTTCCGTCCCATACACCAGACTGTAGGGAGTTGCCCCTGTAGAAGTCCTGATTGACGTTCGGTAAGCCATTAAGGCGAAGGGCAGCCTTTCATGCCAATCCCTGTAGTTTTCTGCTGTTTTAGCCAATATTCTTTTGATGTTTTTGTTGGCTGCTTCCATTGCCCCATTCATCTGTGGGCGGTAGGGGGATGAATTCAGATGTCGAATACCGAAGTGATCCAATAGACCATTGACAATCTTGTTGTTCAGGTTAGACCTATTATCTGTGATGATCGCTTGAGGGGTACCATACCGGGAGATGATGTCTCTTTTGACGAATCTTGCCACATTTCTTGCAGTGACATTCTTGTAAGAACTGGCTTCTACCCATTTCGTGAAATAATCAATTGCAACCAGGATGAAGCGATGACCATTTGAAGCCACAGGATTAATAGGCCCTATCATGTCTATCCCCCACATAGAGAAAGGCCAAACTTCAGACATTTGGTGTAGTTCGTTTGGGGGTGCATTGATTTTATCACCATATATTTGGCATTGGCGGCATGACCGGACATGCTGGCAGCAGTCTGATTCGATGGTCATCCAAAAATAGCCAAGCCGCATGATCTTCCTAGTGAGGAGGTGGCCGTTCATGTGAGGCCCACATATTCCTTCATGGATCTCTTTCATGAGAATATTTGCTTCCTTTGCATCTACGCACCTCAATAGAGTAGAGTCAATGACCTTTTGTATAGAATTTGTCCGCTGAGGAAGAACTTGCTGGCCATCTTGGTCATGTATCTCCGGTCTCCTAGGTGGCATCCTTCAGGAAACTCCCCTTTTGAAAGATAATTCTTGATATCGTAATACCATGGTTCCCCATCAAATTCTTCTTCGATTAGCATACAATAAGCTGGCCTTTCAACTATATTGATCCTTAGGGGTTCTATATCCAACCCTCCAGTTGTTTGTAACATTGAGGCCAGGGTGGCTAACGCATCCGCAAATTGATTATGGGATCTCGATAGGTACTTGAATGACACTTCTTCAAATTCGAGTGTTAATTCTTCAAGGTATTCGTGATAAGGGATGAGCTTTGCATCTTTTGTCCTCCACTCTCCCTGTGTGTGTAAAATGATGAGTATGGAATCTCCAAAAACTTGTAACTTGGATATCTTCATGGAAATGGCCAATCGTAGGCCTAGAATACATGCCTCGTATTCTGAGATGTTGTTGGTGCAAGGAAAAGTTATTTTTGCCGCCATAGGGTAATGTTGATCATCAGGGGATATCAGTACTGCCCCAGTGCCTGCCCCTGATAGATTAACAGCACCATCGAAATACATGACCCACTTGTCCTCTGCTAAGTTTAGAATTTGACCTTCTGTGCTTGTTACTTCAAGAGACTCACCGTTTGACGGGTTTTCTGCTAGCATGTCAGCTATAGCTCTTCCTTTTACTGACTTATGTGGAGAACACTTGATGTCAAATTCAGACAGCATCACTTGCCATTTTGCTAATTTCCCAATTAAAGCGGGTTTCTCCAGGAGGTACTTGACAGGATCGTTCTCTGTTGTGAGCTGAATGTGGTGGTGTAGGGTATACTGCCTCAGTCTACGAAGTACCCATACCGCTGCTACACAGGCCCTTTCAACTGGTACATATTTTGCTTTAGATGGCGTGAATTTCTTACTCAGGTAATAGATGGCCCTTTCTTTACCATTTATCGGGCTTGTTTGGGCAAGTAAGGCTCCCAAGGACTCTTGCTGTATAGTCAGGTACAAGGTCAATGGGTGACGAAGAATTGGTGGCACAAGTACCGGCGGTGCGATCAGATAGTTCTTGATCATTTGGAATGCCCTGCTGCATTCAGCATCCCATGTTACTTTCGCGCATTTCTTAAGAAATTTGAAGATTGGCTTAGCCACATCAGACAGTTGATTGATAAATCTGGCAATATAGTTCAATCTCCCTAGAAGGCTTCTCACTTCTTTTACTGTGGAGGGAGTTGACAGATCGTGGATAGCTTGAATCTTTGAAGGATCAATCTCAATGCCCCTGTTACTGACTATGAATCTGAGAAGTTTCCCAGATCTTGCCCCAAACACACATTTGTTAGGGTTCAACTTCAACTTATATTTGCGCAGGCGCTCAAATAATTTTCTTAACACCTGTACGTGATCCTACCCTTTCTTGGATTTGGCGATCATGTCATCGACATATACTTCAATTTCTTTGTGGATCATATCATGAAATAATGTGACCATAGCCTTCTGATAGGTAGCCCCGGCGTTCTTTAATCCAAATGGCATGACTTTGTAGCAAAAGTTCCCCAGGGTGTGGTAAAAGCAGTTTTTGGTTTGTCTTCTTGTTTCATGAAGATTTGATTGTATCCCGAGAATCCATCCATAAACGAGAACAATTCATAACCTGCTGTGCTATCCACCAACACATCAATGTGAGGAAGTGGAAAATCATCTTTTGGGCTTGCTCTATTCAGATCTCGGTAATCCACGCAGATCCGAACTCTACTATCCTTCTTCATGACGGGGACTATATTTGCAATCCAGTCTGAGTATGGGATAGCTTCAATAAAGCCTACCCTAAGAAGTTTCATGACTTCTTCCTTAATTTCGTCTTCCAACTCGGCCTTCATCCGTCTGCTGCCTTGCTTGACAGGTTTGATACTGGGATCTGTGGGTAAGGCATGCTCCACGATCTTAGGATCTAGGCCTGGCATATCGGCGTAAGACCATGCAAAAATGTCTTGATATTCTTTTAATAACTCTGTGAACTCGAGCCTTTCAATTCGGGATAAATGCCCGCCGATCTTGACCTCTTTGATATTCACGGAGTCTCCCAAATTAACAATGATTGGTTCTTCTGAAGTAGGAGGCGTCGATTCCTCAAAGGCATTCCAATCTCTGCGGATAGACGCATAACCCTTGTCTTCATCTTCCTCAATGTTATAAGAATGGTTACTGGAGAAATCCGAATCTCGTAACAACCTGGTATGCATGTTTGAGCTGATATGCCTGAAATGTCATGAGTATGGTTAGTTCGTACTCCATAAGAATGACATGCATGGTCATGGAAAGTCTTTTTGAAAGAGTTTTCGAAATAGGTACAGTTATAAACGGGACTAATCCTCATGTCATTGGATATCCTCACCCCAAGGAAATCTCTTTGGAAATCAGGAGTCATACGGCAAATCAGGCCTCAAGCTTCTGTGCAGAAGACTAGTATCATCATTGGGCTAATTCGTGGTTCCATATGTCCTTAACAAAATATGTATGGTTTTATTGAATGCAAGATGGGCCGCATTACAAGATGTGCTATTTGGACCAACGGCCGGAGATCAAAAGGCGTTTCCCTATACGTACAATAAGGAAAGAAAATGCGACAAAATGCAAAAAGTTCTAAATGCAGTATTTAAAGACAAGGGAAGAGTCTCGTTACTCAGAGGAAGTGGCTTCATCACTTAGCCACTCTATGACGGCATTCACAGAGTTGTCTTCAAGAAAAGGATTTGTTAGATCTGGTTCTATTGGTGAAGTGACATCTTCTTCAGACAACCATTTAGAGTTCTGGTTGAAGTAGGTATTTAAAGGATTATTGAACATTCAAAACCTGCCTTTCCAAGTTAGAGAACCGATGAACGAGTTATTCGGGTTGTTTCGGCCTCCCCGACGTCCCAGGCTTTTGCCTCGGCCTCGGCCTGCTACTTCCGGGATAGATTCATTCACGCGATACTTCTGATACCCCAAGCCCCTTCTATGTGGGTTAGCTTTTAACTGCATGGGGCATTTATCCCTTGACTGTGTTTACCCAGACCTTTTCTAGGATCAAACCCATATGCCAGTAGCATCTTAGCTGGTAAAAGATTGGTTTCTGAGATGTAGGGGGTTCTCAACCTTGTCCCTGCCGGGGTATGAACTGTGGTTACCAATTCTAGGGAATGATAGCTTGCTTTTGTTTTCACTTCGGGTTCAACATAGGGAATGGCACTGTTCTGGTATATCTGGAGGTCGACTTCTCCAAGTATGGTAATCACCTTCCAATCCACTACAAAGCGTACTTTTTGATGCAAGCTCGAAGGGACAGCTCCCGCTGTATGGATCCAAGGCCTTCCCAGCAAGAATCCGAATGCACTGGGCAGATCCATTACTTGGAAGTTTATAGAGAATTTTATTGGGCCAATGAATACGTCCAGCTCAATCTCACCTACCACAGTCTTCTTCATTCCGTCGAAAGCTCTCACAGCCGTTTTAGATGCCTTAACCATTTCCTCATTGATTCCCAAACTTCTTAGGGTAGCCAAAGGGCAAATATTGAAGGCTGATCCATTGTCGATCAGTACGTGTGCCACTCTTTTCCCGTTACATTGCGCGGAGATATATAAGGCCATGTTGTGCCCTCTTCCTTCCATGGGGAAGTCCTCATCAGAGAAGCTCAATTGGTCTTTTAATAGGATCGCCCCCACAAAGTCCCCTAATTGTACCTCGTTAATTGTTTCAGGGACATGTACTTCGTTGAGTATCTTCAACAGTGCGTTTTTGTGCTTCTCTGAGTTGATGAATAAATCTAGCAAGGATATTTGAGCTGGCATCTTCCTCAGCTGCTCTATTACTTCGAATTCGCTGGTTTTGATGATTGATATGAGCTTTTCGACGTCTTCCTTTTAGACTTCCTTTTTTTTGGATTCGCCTTCCCTAGGGGCATAAAACTGTCCAGACCTCATTACCGTGTCTACTTCTTTAGTCCCATAGTCCCAATGGACTACTTTAGGATCGTATTCTTCTATTGGAGGGACTTCTATAGTTACAGTCGTCTGATAAGACGTCTCTGGTTCAGCCGTGTTGTCTGCTTCTTCTTGCGGCAATTGAATCATAACAGGCTTGACTAGGTAGTCTTTCGCCCCGCTCATGCTATCAAGTTCTTCCAATCTGATTACCACTGTCGTAGCGACTTCGACCATTGATACGGTGTCGTCAAGCCCTTTTGAAAGAAGTTTTTCTACGTCCTTCGAGGTCTCTGGTTGAGAGAGATCATCCATACCTCCCCATCCGTCTGGTATGATGTCCTCAATTTTCTGATAAAAGCTGGGAGGGGCTGAATATTTTACTTTGAAGTTGTACCCCCCAGAATCTTGACCAAGGTTGTCTACAATTTCTCCCTTTTCAAGCGCATTGGCCATAAATTTGTGGTCCGCTAGACTTTGTCTATTGGCTTCTAGTTCATCCTTTTCGAATTCTTCTTCTGACTGAGTGACCGGTTTGAGACTGTCTACCAGATTCTCGTGTGGGACACCCCAGGTGCTACCCTGCTCAGTTCTGATCACGAAGTAGCTTCCTTCCAAAGATAAAGAAGCTTCAACTCCTTCGAATTCTTCATTGGTGATATCGGACATTATCCCTAAGCTCATCATTTTGGCAATGCATAGTTTTTTTTCGTCAGCAGAGATCTCTCCTGCTTTTGAGTATGACGAAGCGGCTGCTAGCAAGTCGGTCAGCTTAGGCACGTCTACCTTCAGCTTAAGGCAGTCTTCCTCTGCTTCAGTAAATATCGCTCCTACTGCTTGATGATCTGGAAGTGGGTTTTCTTGTACATTTGGGGCCACATTGTCAAACTTCAGAATCTGACTGTCAATCAGAGCTTGCACCTTCAGCTTAAGGATATAACAGTTGTCCACGTTATGTCCTCTCTCGCCCATGTGATAGACACAGGTTTGGTTCTCGTCAAAGCTAGGATATTTAACAAGGTTTACCCTAGGCGGTTATTTTGCCACCAGGCGTTGCTCTAGCAGCACTGGGAGCAACTTGGATAAAGGCCTCGGGAGCTGAGAAAATTGCTTCTGAGGTTACCTTCTTCTGGGCTCTTGTACTTTCGGTGCCGACTAGGACGATCCTCCTTTGGTCTGATTGGAATTGCCAAATGGCTTGGGCTTGTGGGGATCCGGTATAAATGCTATGTCAAGTCTGGCTTCTCTCTCCTTTTTCAAGGGATACTGCTTCCTAGTAGAAGCTTCATGAGGCCTTCTTTCTCTTAAGGCCCATTCTAGCCTTTCAGCAACCTTTATCAAGTGTGCAAATGTTTGACATCCGGAAGTGTTTAGCTTGTCAAAGTACTCGTAGGGGAGTTCCTTTAGGAATAAATCAATCAGCTCCTCCTCTGGGATTGATGGATTTACTTGGGTAGCTAAGGCTCGCCACCTCTGGGCATATCTCCTGATTGATTCGCCCCTCGCCTTTGAAGTTCGTAGAAGGTCTTCTCTCATTGGGGCTGCAGCCGTGTTGAACTTGTACTGTCTGAGGAAGTCTTCTACAAGATCCTCTCATCCGTCATAATCTTCTAGGTCTAACTCAATGAACCAAGCCAGAGCGGCGCCAGTCAAACTCTCTTGGAACGTGTTCATTAACAGTGGAATATAATCCGAATAGTGTGCCATCTTGCGCAGATAATACTTGCGGTGGGCACGGGGACAGCCTGTCCCGTTATACTTTCTTACGAACTCTGGCTCCTTATAGTCAGGAGGAGTCTCTACTTTAGCAAAAGGGGATATTTTGTCGAAGCGGACTAACTCATAACCCTGGCTGCTCAAGCATTCTTCGATCTTGGCCAATCTTTTAGCCTCTGCCTCTGTTTTCACAGTCTGCTTCCCCTTCTCTTCCTTCTCGAGGTTGATAACAACAAGCGATGCCTTTTGTTGTGACCTGCTGTTTAGTTCATGGATGTCCTCCTCTGCATGTTGGGTATCTCTCGTCACCTCCTTATCTGTTGTATCAGGTACAAAAGAAGGACTTGCGTTGTTCTGGTTATGACCCGTTGTTTGTTTAGCTTGGGTAGCTTCCAGCATTGCCTTGATGTCGGCCATCACAGTTGCTAGGGCGGTCATCTGAGATTCCAGCATGCCCACACGCGGAGTCAATTCTTGTTGCTCCATTCTTGTCTTAAGGCGAGTTCGGAAACGATGTGTTGGTAATTCCGTGATGAGAGTGTACCTGTTTCAGAAGGATTCCCAGTGAGTATTTCTTTTGTCTTTGCCAAAAAGAAGCAGTTAATTCTTTTAGTTGCATGCTTCTTGTCGGTGGATGGGACAAAGGGCTACCTCGTGAGCCTTAGCCTCATGTAAGTAGTTCTTTTAATCATTTTCAGACAAGAATTCATGAAATTAAAAGAAGCGTAATTTCTGACGATAGTATTTTTATGTATTCGCAAAACATGTTCACATTTATGCTCATGTGTCCAAAATAGCATAACACAGAAATGGGAATGTATGAGCAGGCGTCACAATGTTTGCTTATTTTACACTTGACAGAATAGCCTATTCAATTCTAGGACGCTTGAGGTCTAAGGTATCCTCATCATCCCAGTATGGATCCCCTCTTCGGTCTGGGGCTCCTTATCCTCTGAATATGGCAGCGGTCCCATGTCTTTGGGTACGTACGGCTCTATTCCATGTACGTACGGTACGATGTATTCGGGTACGTAGGGCTCGACAAGGCTCCGTCTGGTCGCTTTAAAGTGCTGAATGTATTCCACAGTGGCTCTATGAATGTTTTCTTCACGAGTCATGTTTTCTGGCCAACTTATTTCTTCGGCCTGAGAATTCTTCAAAGAGCGTATGATTGATGTCACTTTGGCTTCAAACTGTCTCTTCTCCTCCTCCATGAGAGTCTTGCTCGGTATGTCAAAAGAAAAGATACCAGGTTGTGGTGGAGAAGGGATCTCCTGTAGTGCCCCAAACTGTCGGATCACCCTCTTTGGATAGTATGCGGTTGCGCCCGTGAATCATAGCAAGGGGACTGGACCTTTGTCATCGCAGGCCAATCTGACTTTGCCCAGCGTTGGTAACCTTAGCCGCCATCGGGGTTGTTCGAGCTTTAGAACTTTAAGGAAGTTTTTCCACTCTATGAAGTTGAACTTAGGAATACGTGTATGTGTTCTGGAAAAAGTTTTAAGAGGATGTGCATCAGGGCCGATTTCAGTGAAACCCATGCGGATGTGGAATTGTCTGATATGGGATGTGAACCACATATACAAAAGATCACTAGAGGCTCTAAAGATTCCCTTTTTGTTTTTCTTGAAGCGATTTAAGGAAAGGAAGGTTTCGGCAAGGATGATGTTTGAGTAATCCCACCCACAACAGACTTGTCTAGCTACTACAGCAATGATAGGGTCGAAGGTGATAGATGAGATTGTAAACAGCACAAAGCTGAAGAATGCCAAGACAAAGGCTCTACCAGATTTGGTCCCTTTAGCAGCAGGGAGGCAGGAAAATCGGTCTATAAGGAAAGATAGGGAGATTCGTCCAGAATTGCTTTTTGCATCTGCTTTGACTTCGTTTAGGCTTGTGTCAAGGAATTCAGCCACCTGACTCAGGGGTTCAAATCCTATGGGGGGTCGAACGAGTGTGTGAGTGAACTCAACTCCGTTGACGGCATTGTACTCCTCGATAGTGGGAGTAATCTCCAATCCTTCCATGCAAAATGTAGCGGTGGTAGGATCCCAATAGAGCGCCATGGCTTGGATAAAGGCAGGTGGACACTCAATCTTCAGCAGGTCTAACAGGTACCCTAGTCGTGATTCAGCATACTTCTGGCTGGCTTCGCCCATGCTATCCCACCATGATTGGAGTTCGGCCCATGGAACTTTGAACACTTGAATATCACTCTTTCCCATCAAGTCTAAAATATGCAAATGATTTTAAAAAGTCAATCGTCGGAAATTACTTTAAAGACATGATTATGCAGATGCCATGAGATATGCATGGGCTAACTTAATTGCATAGTTCATTTTGAAGAAATGGAAATTAGGACCATTTTCAGGTCTCGAAGGCCTGACTTAAAGCCTAACTTGAATTTCAGGGAAGTGAATTATGCAATTTAGTCAGGTTCACTCAGTAACTAGAGAAAACAGTAATGTCACATTCCATTGGTCAATACATCAAATGAACAAAGTGGAATGAACTTTTATTACAATCAGGATGCCTAATAAAAGAAAGGTAGAGAAAGATTCTTCAAACAAGAAAGCCATAAAAGGCCAATGGAATGTGAGGATCTAAATCACTATTGACAATTAGTCGGGAACTCTCCTTTAATCAAGTGTAGGGGAGTTATCTTCAATGTTCTGGTCGAAAGGTCATAGTTCCTCTGGCCATTCTCTGGTCCATGGTATGACGACTTCAGGAGCCTTCTCGGGTTTCACCTTCTTGAGTGTGATACGCTTTGGCTTTGTCTTGGTAGCAGGACGTCTTCTTTTTCCCCAAAAAGTGATCATGGGTACACTTTCTTTGGTCAGTAGTTCAGCCTTCCGACGGGCATATGCCTCCCTGGCCAACTGGTTGCGACGTTGTCTCTTCATCTCCAGATAATTCTTAAATATCTCGTCTGCTTGTCGCTTGAATCTGAGGTTATCGACGTAGTAGCGGGTTTGACAATCTTCCGCATTTCCCAACTTACGTCCAGTCAACTCTCGACCATGCACGAATCTGGTGAAGTGTAGCCTTGTGTTTGGTCCAAGACGAGTGACTTTCCTCAGGTACTCGAAGGTTACCAATTCTGTCGAGCTCTTAGGGAATAGCGACATCCTACCCTATTACCATTGCTGTTTCAATTAGTCACTTGAGTAATTTTCATGACGTGAATGCATATGAATGTATGTAATGTATGAGTCATATTATGGAGTAGGGAATAATAAAGTACATTGAAAATAAATGCCTTACCAACTGTACTTGGGGGAATGTGGAATGTCCCCCTGTATCAATGGGTGGTTTTAGGTATACCAACCATTCATAGACACGCGCATGAGACAAGCGGGTATACTCTAAAAATCGAAAATCAGGTGAGGAACCTACGGCTCAGGCTCCCACGATCCACATGAGGCAGATTCCTCCCCAAGGGTACCTACCCAAGAGGGCTAGATATCGCCAATGCAGATGGTAGGCGGGAACGAATACGAAAGTCTCAAGTGCCATCAAACACAAGATCCTTTTCGCACTCCTTCCCTATCTAAGGTAACCTAGAGGTGGTTGCAGTCGGGTTTTGACCGCCAGTGTGTGCAATGTGTCGTGATCATCACAATGCAAAGTCATGCACAGCAGTTTGTATCAAAACACCGCTTCAGTATGTGTATAAAAATAAACATACATTCACAACTCCAACCTGTAGGAAAAAATATCAACAATCACTCCACCCTTTATTTCTCCAATCTACAAAAACATCTAACACAATGGTTAACATACTTACCTCACCTTCGAGAGCATCTGCAGAAAACAAGGTCAGATAAATCAAACAACTTTTTAATTGGCTCAAGTCCTCTGGAATTCGTAACCAGAGATTCTGGTTTAGAATACGTCCCCAGCGGAGTCGCCAGTCTGTCGCGACCCTCTCGAGCGCTATCTGGCTGGTGAGGGTTAATGGGCCGTCAGATGTTGCATGATCGGACGTGGGCCTCTCCTAAGGTCTATTACCCCAATCGCAACTGCTGGATATACGTGGTCGACCTTCAGCGTGGTCTAGTGACATGTGATAAGTGTACATGCCAAGGAGTCGCCACCAATCGTTTCGTAGAGGGTACGATCGGAAACCCTATCGAATAGTTGGGAGTGGTCTATTCGATTCTACGGAAACCAGAGAAGTGGGTTCGGGGACTTAGTTACGTCAACTGTCAAAGTTGACGCCCTTTCGGTACCGAAGCTGAATGGTTTATCTGATCTTAGGATTTCATGCAGATGAGTGAGGTACAGATCCTAAATCTAGGAGTTCATGCAGATGGGAATTACTACCCTATCACTCACAATCAAAAGAAATAAGTGCGCAAATCAAGGATCCAGTACATGCGGATAAAACACATGAAAAGCAGCATGGCATCCCTGATGAGGCCCTATTAGCCTAGAGAAATGTCAATCAAGGATTAAGAGTGATTTGGACATGATTCGCCCATGAGGGGGGAGAATCGTAATTTTGAGCAATTCAGGGACAATTCGCCTTGAAATGGCAAATTTGTCATTTTAGATGAATTGGGAAGTCAAAAGATGGGGGAAATAGGATTGACTATCAATCCAATCCATTTTCCATTTTTTTTGAGAATTTTCAGGATTTTTTTGGAATTTAAAAGTGATTTTACCCTCGGAGGGGTAAAATCGTCATTTTGGACAAAGATGATGACTGAAAATCTTAAATATTAGGGTGGGTCACCCACTTGACCCAAACCCTACTTTTAAGAAAATTTCAGGACTTGATTGTGGACAAGAAAGACGATTTTCACATTAAATGGCAAAATCGTCATTTTGAGAAAAGAGGCGGGACTCGAAAACCCAAGCCTAAGAATTGGTCGCATGTCCGATCCTAATTCTTACCTTGGCATTATCGGTCTTATCTCGTATATACAGCAGAGGCGATTTACCCCTAAAGGGTAATATCGTCAAGTCTTAGAAAAATGGATAAGAAACCCCAAAAATAGGGTTGACCAGTTGTCTGTGGTCAATCCTCGATTTTTGGGGACTTCTGGAGTGTCTAGGATTTTCCCACAATTTTTTTCACATTTTTTGGAATTTTTTTGGAATTTTCTAGCATTTTTTGGATTTTCTAGGATTTTTCTGATTTTTTTTATTTTTAAAAATCATTTTTTGATTTTTTTTATTAAAAAAAATGTTATTCGAACCGGGTCGACCCGACCCACTTGGTTCGGGACCCGACCCACTTGGTTCGGGACCCGACCCAGACCCGGACCCGCGAAACCCTCGGCCAAAACGACACCGTTCTCTCTTTTTTTATTTTCGGATTATCGGACTTGATCCGACGGTTCCTATCGAACCGCGTGGTTAATCTACGCCCGTCAGATCTAATTACTAAAACCCACGGCTCAGATTGAACTGTAGACTCAATCAGGGCCGTCTGATCAGACTACTTAAACCTACGGCCACGACTAAAACCCATGACTCGATCTAGACCGTCCATCCATACTAACCTAAACGACGTCGCCTACCGACTAACCTATGCGGCGTCGTTTCAACCAATTTTTATTTTTCCGATTTAAAACTATTTCCAGATAATCCTAATTACAAATCGAACGGACACCGTTTATTAGACTCGATTAACCTCGGCCGTTGGATCTACCTATTCGAATAATAGACCCCTAACGGCCTGCTGACTGGACAACCACGTGGACCAATGGCCAAATGCCACCTAAGACTTTTGACTCGTTGACTTTGCCACGTCGACTTCATCTTCAACCTCGCGACGATGACGGATGAACGGCCAGGAACTTCCGACGATGATCTAACGGTGAAAACTTGACTAAATCGTTCGAGACCAATGCCAACTGACTCGCCTTACCATCCAATCTCACATATATGGGAATTGAACCACATCGATCACTAAGTCGCGAGTATCAGGTAAAGCGCCGAGTACGGCCATGGGAGTTCAATCGCAAAAACCACGCGAAATCAGATCAATTGATTCATAGATTGACACGACAGGAGGTGCAGAAGACTTACCTCGAGCTCCGATTGAGCTCGCTCGGCCCAGATTTGGCTGGGCAAGAATCGGCTATGAAGGCTAAGTTCGAAGACTCGATTCAGGGTATGTGAGCGAAGTCGATGCAAAATGAAAATATGACAATGATCAGTGATGTTCAGGGGATGAAACGCACACATGAAATGCAAGAACCATTGCCAGGAATGAAATCCACCATTGAAGCTCAATCTAAAGTTCGAAGCGCTGACTCACCTTTTTCTGTGATTTCAAACCGCGGGACTGATGGGAATCGCTCCCTGGCGGTGTGGGCGATCTCCTGAAGGTCTCTTCGAGCTTTGGTCTAGCCTGGAAAGGCCTGACCGATGCTCTGCAATTCCGAGCTTCGCTCTCGACAATGGCGATGGAGAGCGAGCTCTTTCTCTCTCTTCCAATTCTATTTCCCTCCCTCTAACTGAATCCTCCTTCTTCTTCTTTTCGCGAAGGCCCTCTGGCTATATATCGATTTTGAGAATTTTTTGCCGCGCATTGGGGAATCCTCTGCCCACTTGAACTCACATGCCAAATGGCATGCTAACGACGACGGAGAAGCTGGGTATTCCGTTCAGTTTCATTAGGTCCCTCGACGAGTCTCATTTCGCACGAATTTGGTATGGATTTGAGCTGTGTTTACTTTTGTTGACTTTTTGCAGCTTCAGAGCTTGACCGGCCAATTGCCTTTTATTCCGGCGACGTCGAGCGGCGCCGCCGGTGTTAATTGATAGGTAAGAGTATAGGCAATAATACGCCCGCCATTGCGTGCTCGATTATCCACGAATTGGTCTTCAATTTAAGGATCAAAATTACCCTCAGAACTGTTCATCTGCGTGCAGGCTTAAGGAGGAAGACGATACTGTTCTGGACCGATTCGACCGGTCCGACCGGTCTGAACCGGTCCCGACTTGCAATTTTCCAAATTAAACCCATATTAGTAGGAAATTCTTGCAATTGGACCTCATAATCGAATCTAGGGCATGGATTTTATCTAGAAATGTGGTTTTGCCCAAAAGTTTATGTCAATTTCAATGAAAACCCCAAATTTTTATTTAATTGTAAATTTGGTTATTGTGCAATTGAAGGCTCAAATGATCAAATTGGGTCAAATTACCTATGCCAATTGATTCAAAATGATGAAAACCATTGGGCAGCATGTTTAATTTGCAATGATAGCCTTTGAATTGAAAGTAATTTCAATTATGCTCCAATTTCAAGGACTAAAATGCAATTAATTTTGTAATTGAGCAATTTGTCTGAACAATTAAGTCAAATTGAAATAGGGGACAATTAGATTGAATGTCAAGATCCTAGAAAATGCTAAAATTACAAATTAAAAGACTCAATTGATATTTTTTTCTTAGATTCAATAGTACGGGTTACAAAGGAACACCTATAATTGAATCTGATTTTGGATTTTTTATGAGGTCAAAAATGCAAGAGATTAAAAAAAAAATATTGGCTATTTTTTCATATTTTTGTGACCTCAAATACTATTTTTCCTGATTTCGTTTTAGTATTTTCTATTTTCTAAAAAATACTAAAAAATGTGAAAAATATGAAAAATTATTTTTTGGTCAAGAATGGTTCCTTGGGCTTGGCCAAGGCCACCAAAGTTGATTTTGTAATTTTTTAACTTTTTATGGATTTTTGTGATTTTTCAAAATATAACTGCAAAAAGACTTGGTAAAAAATCAAGTGTCAACATGGAGCATATAACACAATATGTAGAAATAGAGTGCGATCACCGCGCATATTCAATTGGCAGGTGCCAATCCCTTTAACTTTCACGTAGGAATTGTTTCCCACATTTATCCGCTTTGCTCCATGTCAAACTTGTTGAAATTCCACAAAGGCATTTCTATCTTTCATTGCATGGTCTGTTGCCCGTAAGTCTATAATCCATAAAGGATAAGATTTAGTTACAAAATCTAAACTAGAGACTTATGTAACACTCTCAAGTGTACAAATCTTTTTTTTAACTTCTTTGGTTAGACACAGTCATGAGCAAAGTGATCCTTCTTGTCACATTTAAAACATTTCACCTTTGAGATGTTTTTCTTGAAATGACATTTTCCTTTCCAATGTCGATTAAACTTCAATTTCCATCATGAAGAATCTGTTCCTTTAACCTTTCCACTTCTTGAACTCACCTTGACGCTTAGGCCTAGAGCACGAAGCTTTATTTGAGCTAGAACTAGTTCTCTAGTTCAAGACAGTGCATAACATCCTCAAGAGTCTTTATTCTTTATTGTAGATTTTCATATGCACACAGTTATGATGTAAAGAACAGATCGCTGTTTGCATTTACTTCTCATCAGTAAAAAAATAGCCTACATCTTACAGTTCACTTATCATGTTTGACACACGCCACAAAAATCGTTTCATATTCTGCCCACGAGGCATGATATAAGTGTCAACTTATAGTGATCTGTCTAAACTTGGTGACCGATGTCTAACCAAATTTAACTTTAATACTCTCCATATGACTTTGGCATTTTCATAAATACCTGAACTCATGCATAAAATTATTTTTCATGCTACTCAGCAACATAATGCGAATAATAGAGTTCATCCTTTTTCATGTAGCAAATGTCGGCCGTGTAGCATTTTCATCTTCAGATTCTTCCATAACTAGGTTAAGAGCTTCAAATGCTTCTTGCTCTTCATAGCACAAACTGGATTATCATATTCCATTTTTCAAAATTTTCGCCATGCAATTTCTCCTTTGTTTCGCTAAGCTACGATATTCTAAAATACTGTATCCATTTTATCATCTATAGACATGTATTCACGAACTATTGATGCCTGACATTTACACATCTATTTTACACTAACTAATTACATTAATGAATAATTTCACATAAGATCTCATATTCAAAAGTTCATTATGTTCCCAATCATCATCTAAGAATCATCGCATGAAATTACCATTAATATAATTATTTATGTAAAATTGAGTTTACTGAAGTTGCTAAAACTTTCTAAAACTCCCAACTCAAATAAAGATCATAAATCAAATAATGATCTCCTCATCTTGTAATTATAAAATTTTATGGCATGATTTGAGCTAATATACAAATAATTCACTCATCGAATTATACGCAAATTATGGAAAATAAGATGTAAATAGCAAGTACACTAAACTTTATACATATTATTAACAAAAAAGGCTCTACATAATCTCTATGTAGCTATCTACATGTTAGACATATTCTTTATTTTTCAATAAAAATAGATAAATACATATACAAATACTTGAAAAAGTCCCAAAATACATATATCTTGGGTTTCAAACATATTTTCATAACTTTATATTCATCAAACATGATCAAATAGTATATCAAATCGAAGATAATTTCGATACAAACAAAACGGTACCTCACATGCCCCAAACAGAGCACATATACATTCACACAAGCCGGTCAAAGTTTCTGCTTTGACTAGTCAACGCTTGGTCAACGGGGTCAAAATGCAATTTTTCAAAGTTTGAGGACTGAATTGCAATTTCAATAAAAAGTAGGGACTAAACTGAAATTTCAAAAAAGTTTTGGGTGCAAAAAATGAAATTTCTCAAAAAATTTAGGGACTGAATTGTAATTTTGTAAAAGTTTAGGGATCAAACTATAATTTTCGAAAAATTAATTTGATTGGTCAATAGTCAATTGTTGACCGGGTCAACGAGTCGGGTTCTGGACCTGGTTGGAACTAGGAATATTATGTATCAGATCTGAGATAGGGTAAACCGATTCTGGGATAGAGATAAATCGGGCTTGGGATATCTTGAATCAGGTCTGGTCACGCGCATGTGCCGCGCACGTACGACACGTGAATACCACGCCACCGCGCCTCTCCGGCCCTTGTCGACGCGTGTGTCTCCATCCGGCGGCTAGCCTCCCTAAAACGCTCGTATAGTCAAGACGATAGCCACCCTAAAATGCTCGTATCGTCGAGACGAATATAATGGTATACTCATTTTCCATTTTAACTGAACGAAATTACACGAAAAGGCGACGTTTCACCACTACCTCGGGGACCCGATCTCGCCGCGGTGCATGGAGCGCGTGTGGCTTCTTCCGACATCACCTTGCGACGGGCGACTACTAAAATTCTCATCTCTCCGAGCCCGTTCCATTGATATGATCAAAAACTATTTTTGTTGCGCTAAACAGAACAAATTCCCAATGAACAGTACGGTCAAAAATCGATTTTTCACTCGCTCGAATCTATTACCAAAAATCGCAATACGATCTGGAAATAAGAACGACTACGCTTTGATACTAATGAAGGGAATGAATCCCGATACAATATGTACATATACGCAGTAGATTAAACTGAATTACATACCCAAGAATCGACTTGTATCACTGATCGGAGAGATATACCACGTAGAATGAACATATCTCGATAGACACATATTAAGAGCCCCTGTCGCAAATGAGAAATGATACGGATCCGCCGATCGATCGTCCACCAAGAGAGTTTTTGCCAGAGAAATTTTGGGAGAGTTTTCTATCAATTAGCAAGAACGGCGTACGTTCTGTGTAAGAAAAGACGTTATCTTCTCTTTCTCTTTCATCCCATTGAATAGGAAATAAATCCCATTGATTTGCAATCAATTATAGCAATAATGACAATTAACCAATTTGGCCCTTAATGGGCGTAATTTCCCAACATCCTAAAAAATCCATCAAATTTATTTTTGTTAGAAAGTCCAACCCAAAAGCTTAAGCTAATAGATAGAGAGAGATCACATGAGTATAAAGAGTATTTAGAACCCGTTGTTAAACAATGTGGGACATACTTCAATACCCCTACTCATGTGCTAGCCGGATTACGAGCGGCACGTGAAATTTTGACTACGCACATTCACGTGTAGTTTTTGAGGAATTTTTTTACCACTCACATTCGCGAAAGGGATAAAACTAGCTCTGATACCATGAAGAATTCTACGTAAAAGGAAGAAGTTTTTGGAATGGATTGATGACAGCACCTATAACCCTTTTGAGAAGAGGAATAACCTAAGAAAATGCACTTTAGACTCTTAGGAGATAATTTACTCTTTACTTGATGATCCCTAACAAAACAAACATGCCCAAAGATTTTTGGTGGGAGAATAAATGAATGTTTCCCAGTCAACATAGAAATTGAGCTTTTATTTTGCAGGACCCTAGATGGCATGCGATTAATTAAAAAAGGCAGCTATAAGAACAGCTTCACTCTAGTAGGATGATGGGACATGCATTTGAAACAAAAGTGAACGCGTAACTTCAAGAAGATGTCTATTTTGTGCAGGGGTGTCCACACAACTAGTTTGGTGGAGAATGCCATGCTCTCGTAAAAAATTTTGAAAGGAAGAGGCACAATATCCTCTACCGTTATATGTTCGAAGAGCCTTAAATGGTAGAATTAAACTAGGTCTGAATTATTTTGAAAAAAAGTTTTGAATGCCTCAAAAACATCATTTTTATATCTAAGTAAAAAAGCCCAAGTTGTTCTACTATAATCATCAATAAATATCACAAACCAAATCATACCTAGTAACAGATTTAATAGGGGAAGGACCCCAAATATCAGAATGAATCAAATCAAAGGAAACAAGACTTCTATTATTTGACTCTGGATAAATAGTTCTAGTCTGCTTAGAATAAACACAAGTATCACAGAAAAACTGATGATCTTTAATTTGATTCTTTAAACTAGGAAAACATGAATAAAGAGTATGAAGTGGTGGATGCCCCAAACGTCGATGCCATTGTCGCAGAAAAGAAATAGCAGCCGAATTGGAATCTGCAGTGCTAGCCTGGATAGGTGTAGCCGGTAATCCATCTAACCAGTAAAATCCATCACGTGCACTACCACTGCCAATCTTCACCCCCGTCACCAAGTCCTTAAAGACACAATATGTGGGATAAAAGATTACTTTGCAATTGAGATCGCGAGTAAGACTACTAATTGAAAGTAATTGATTTGGAAATTTAGGAACATGAAGAACCGAAGATAATGTCAAGAGTGGAGTGCAAGAAATTGATCCCTTTCCCGATATAGGAGAAAAAGATTCACCGGCTATCCTAACTTTGTCATGTCCGGAATATGGTTTATATAATTCAAACTGACCTGAGCATCCTGTCATATGATCAGAGGCTTCCGAATCTATGATCCAAGGAGATGAATATGAAGATATACCTGAAAAAGAATGAGTGGTAGAAGATATGGCAGATGCACTAGATGCCACATGAGAGGAATTAGGACTTTTCAGATTAATCATATCCTTGATAAGTTGCTGCATCTCCTCTTTGGTGACAAAATTCCCAATATCATTAGGACTTGTAGATTCAAAACCAGTTGGTCCAACCACCTCGGCTTCATGAGCTTGTGAACGACTCTTATTCATGCCTTTGCCCCTTATCGATTCCTGGTGGTTTTCCATGAAGTTTCCAGCACTACTCCCTAACATGATAAGGTTTACCACAATAATCACAGTAAATAGATGACTTATCTGTTGATCGTGGGATATGAACTTGAGAGGATCTCAAGGTGGAAGACATGATAAGAGCCAAACGGTCAGGAGCAGGAGTAGGAGTCATAGAATATAAGCGTTGCCGGTTATCTTCCTTATGTACCAAGGCATAGGCTTGCTGAAGGGTAGGAAGAGGATCCTTTTGCAAAATATTTTGACGCACGGTATCAAATTCTGGATTTAAACCCATAAGAAATTGATATACACGTTTCTTATCTTCTTTTTGTTGAAGTCGAACAATGACATCCGCAACAAGTCGTTCATAAGTGTCATCATAAAGCTCCAATTTCTGACACAAAGTACGCGGCTCTAAAAAATAAACGCTAATGGACATACCTCCCTGTCGAAGATCCTGGATTTTCTTCATCAATTCATAAATCTGAACATCATTTCCTGTCTCAGAATATGTATCCTTAATCGATACCCAAATATCTCGTGCTATCTGCATAAAAATGTATTGTTTACGAATACCATCAGTCACATGATTCAAAAGAAATGCCTTCATAGAGGCATCTTCAGCCAACCATCTCGAGAGGGCCGTTGGAGGAGTAGTAGGTCTTGCTTTCTCCCTTGTGAGAAAAACAGTACATTCTCCAAACGCAATACTGATCATCATAGATTGTGACCGAAGAAGGTAATTAAAGCCATCAAACTGAACCGAACTGGTGGGGAAGAGAATTTTTTCATATTTCCGCCCGGTTTCAGAAGTAAGAGAATCGACCTTATCACCAAAAATTTCTGACATCACTACTAAATGACGATAACTCGAGATAGAAGGAAAAAAAAGGTTATGATCTGATTAGATCGTAAAAATATGACCTCTATTTAGGCCGAGGTTAGGCCAAAAAAATAAAAGAGAGTGAGATTAACTAGGAGAGTTGCAGGCTTCAGCAAAGAGATGTGGTGGAAAAAATTGTGGTGGTGGTGGTGATGGTACAACAACGGAGAAGGTGGATGGGAACCAGAAAACTAGCTCTAATACCATGTTAGAAAATCCAATCCAAAAGTTTAAGCTAATAGGTGGAGAGAGATCACATGAGTATAAAAAGTATTTAGAACCCGTTGTCAAGCAATGTGAGACATACTTCAATAATTTTCTTACAGACTTCGAAGTTCCAGGATGTTACAGAAGGCATTGAAATTAACCGGGATACACTGTTCATCTATAAGAAAGTTACTTTACGTTGTTGGAATGCTTTGAGGGTTACGTAACAAGTCTATGAATCCGATAGGGCTTATTTTGTCAGAGTGGTTACCAATGAATTCGACAGTCGCCCAAGCTTCTTTGAGCCGTCTTTGTTTTGACACTCGTGAATCTGGTTAATTTAGATTTTCCGTACACATCTGACGTTTTCCTTGAGAAATATATCCACCAGCTTCCATGTAGCTTGTCAATCTTGCAACTTTGGCTTAGAGAGATATTGCTGATGTTGTCAATCCTAAAGAACTTTCTAGTTCTCCAAGTTCGTGAGTGCTTCGTTTTTTGGTCGGAAGTTCATGAGTGTTCGACGGAACACTTTATAGTCCTCAAAGGCCTAGAGAAGTTGGATGAATTGGTTGATAAGTTTTGCAGCTCCTTGGAGCGAGCCCTTTTTCCCATTTTCTACACTGTTAACTTCTCTGTTGGTTTTGACCAAAAAAAAAAAAAAAAAACTTCTCTGTCGGTGCCAAACCTGAATTCTCTTTATTTGGCATGCTTGAGAAATGTGTCATAACATATTGTTACACTGATCTGAAAGCCTTGTACTGATCAGGTCAAATTTTCCTTTAAACTGGAATTTCATGGTTGACTAAAGATATAATCCAAGCTAAAACAAAATCAGCAGTGCCATGTGGATTATGAATACATAGAAATCATTAACAATGACTAAGCACACATGTTGTCTGAATAAACAATCAATAGCCAAGCACGCTTCTGACTTTGGAATTTCATCAAGCGCATTTTAGGCGCTGAACTCTCTCTCTTGACCAATCACACTTACAAGTTTCGAATATTTATCCGAGAAACTTGATTATACAAAAATCGTGAATTTCAATACCATTGCAAACAATTCTGAAATATCGATTGCTCGATTCCAATTTGTTCTTGAACAGGACGATTCCAGATTTTATTTCATACTAGTAAACCATGACAATTCAAGTTTGAACAATATCATAAGGGTCAAAGAGGAGCCTGAATCTGATAGAAGAAGCGGACGATGAAAATGAACTAGATCGCAATTGGAGAGCACCCGAAAGTTGGGCTTCGAGGCCTCGTGTACCTTCTCTCCTGGGTTCCCAACTTTGGGCTTCAATTCTATGGGCCGAATGAAGGAGTGAAGTCTGATGGGCCCGAGCTCTGGACTCCATTGAATTAATCCTGATTGCAAGGGCAAGGACTTAGGTCACGGGCCGGATTGCAAGGGCAAAGACTCAGGTGATGGGCCTGAACTGATTGGCTAAAGAAATAGAAATGATAAAAACCCAGTTGCACGAAAAATATAAATGAAGGGATTTGATCGAAAATTTTGCAATAATTTAAGCACTTGATTACTTGGGGATTTTTTTTTTTGGATTGGCCATTATGGTCTTCCCACGAGTCTTTAAAAAATTTCAAAACTTGTTAAAGAGTCTCGGCAAGGTGTCCACTTGCTAATGCGGAACGATAGGTTAGGAAATAGGCAACTATAATTAATTTTAATGTGAGCCGGCCAACTTTGTTCCTTCCTCGAAACGACACCGGGAAAACTCTCTTATTATTTACATTTCCATCTTTGAATGGATAGTATATAAATGAATCTGGTTAGGTAACTATCCCTTAATACAATCGTCATACATTCAATGTTGAATGAATAAAAGATCCATAACATGGGCATCGAAGATAATAAAAAGGGAGAGTACCACTGATAACATTAACTATACCAATCGTAACTATTAACTCTAATTTTTTTTATCCACAAAAAATGCTGTGTTGCAAAACGTACACTCTGCCATAGTTTCATTTCATCCAAGATCGATGGTTGCTATAAATCACACGTTATGGCTTACGTGGACAACGACTAGCAAACGAAACTGACAAACATCCAGCGTGGCTTCTCTGGCTTTAGAGAAGCCAAAACAACATCATTTCATTTTTTTTGGCGGTCTTCTTACTATTACATTATTTTCACTTTTCTTACTCTATTATAGAAATGGACGTTTTGCTGACAAAAATTCAGATGCCGCGATTAGAGGGCCCAAAATTAGTCCGCTTGAGTATGAAATGGACTAATCTAGAACTTGGTAATACTTGATTTGAATGGGTTCTCTAAACTTTATTAAACATTTTCATATCTCAGCTGTGAGGTCATCACATGCTAAACTTGACAATTTGAAAAATGTAATCTAACCCGTGAGTTTAATCCCCTCACACGTTTCCAATTACAGGAAAAAAAAAAAGAGAAAAAGAAAAACATGGTCGAACTCAATTACAAATCCCAAGGATGGTTAAATGAGGAAGGAAAAGGAACTTGCTTCTTGAGTTCGAACTCTACTCAGTAAAGTTGGATGCATACGCTTCACCAACAACAGGACCGTGAAAAAGCCTAGTCAAGTCAACTTTTGATTAAGACAAGCAAGCCAAGTCAAGTCAACATGGGTTTTTGGTCGTTTCTCTCGGAAAAGCCTTCGCTTCTAACAACCACTTGGTAACATCCAATTGCGGTTGAGTTTCACGCACATTAAATTCCATGGATTGCGAAGTCTTCTTTTTTGTTCATGAAGGTAAGAATTTGCATACCAACAAAAATAAAAATCGTGAGATATGTTCACTAGAAGTCATAAAACTTGTCATGAATGTGCAATTGAGTCATAAAACTTGCAGAAAGTGCATTCAAATCCTAAAACTAAAAAAAAACACAATTGAGTTTTAAAATTTGTCAAATTCGTGCAATTGAGTTCTAAAACTTGTCAAACACAATTGCACGTGCAAGCATCTCTGTCGTGTCCGCTCCCGTCAAATTTAGCAGATTAAACGTGATTGAGGAAACTTAAGTACTTCCTAGCTGACTTTATGGTATGGCTATCTAGTACCCCAACCTCAATTCAAGTATTCCACTTAAATGTCTCCACGATGCCTCCATTAGATCTCACCGTTGATAAGTTTATCATAAATTTCATGTTGGCGTGAAGCCAAAATATATCAAAAGATATTATTAAGATTTCTTTTTTATCTTTTGTTATTTCCTTTTCTTCTAGGTTAAAAGATACACCTTATATATTAGGGATATATAGGTTGTAGCCATTAGAAGAGAGAGAAGATAGAAGAGCAGACAGAAAGAGCAAGAGCAGACAGAATACGCAAAGTAGCGAATAGAGAGAAAAGAGAGAGAGAGGCCGTGACGGCATTCTTGAGTGTTCTCGTTTTCTTTTTCCTTCAAACTTGTGAGAAGATCGTCGGTTGTATTCTTACTTTTCTCGAAAACTAGTGGATTCGCAGAGTGCCTCTGCGCGGAGACGTAGCCCATGTTTGGGTGAACTTCGATAACAAATTCTCTGGTGTGTTCTTCTAATTCTGTTCTTTTATCGTTATATTCTGCTAGTGTGGATCGTTTGCTTGGATTATATTTCTGGAATTGGGGCACGATTCCTATCAACTGATATTCGATATAGATGGCTTCTCGTAAATATTCGTTAGAATATCCATAGCTTCTTTTGCAGTCTTAGCTTTCGCGATGTGGTATCCTGTCTTTTTCGTCAAACCTAGACGAATCGCACCTAACGCCTTTCGATCAAGAATTTTCCATCCTGATTCTGCCGTCGGATCAACTTCCGCGATTTCAGGTTTCCAATCCTCAAGTGGTGCATAGAGATCTTTCTGATAAAGATAGTCCTCTATTTGGAGTTTTCACCATCCGAAATCCTGCCCATCGAACTTATCGATTCTAATTTTATCTTCTGCCATACCGTTTGCTTTCAATCGAACGTCACCGAAAAACTCTCGATGTTCTCGATTAGCCAACCTAGGCTCTGATACCAGTTGATACAGCTGTATATTTGATTAACAGGAGTCCATCTAGTGCGCTGGATGGAGGTGTACCGCAAGAGCAGTGGTCAGGTAAAAAGGTCAATTATTCATATCTAAAAGTTTTTGGTTGTATTGCATATGCTTTGATTGACAGAGAGGACAGGAAAAAGCTTGATGCTAAGTCCCAAAAGTGCATCTTTATTGGATATGGCGGCGATGAATATGGATATAGGCTTTGTGATTATGGGAATAACAAAGTCATTCGCAGCCGAAATGTGGTGTTCCAGGAAGAAAAGATGTATAAAGATCGTCAGACAGAGCATGAGATGGCAGTAGAACCAGAATATATTGAGCTGGACACAATTCCTGTGAAGATGGTTCCAGCAGATCAGAGTGCATCTGAAGGGGAGGTTGCTCAAGATGAACGCATTATTAATGAGCAGGCAGTACAAGAGGAATGCGATGATCCAGAACAGACTAACGACCTTGAAGTACCTATTTTAAGGAGATCTACCTGTGTGAGAAAGCCAAAGGTAATTTTTGATCCTTCTGCTAATACTGTTCTGAGCCATGTCTTATATACAGATTCGAGAGAGCCGGAGACTTATGATGAGGCAAAGAAAGACACATCTCACATGCAGTGGGAGCGTGCTATGAAAGACGAGATGAGCTCGTTAATTCAGAACAAAACTTGGGAGTTGACCAAGTTGCTCACAGGTAAAAAAGCTTTATTAAACAAGTGGGTGTATAAGATAAAAAATGAAGCTGATGGTAGTATCAGATATAAGGCAAGACTTGTAGTAAAGGGCTTTTCTAAAAAAGAATGGATCGACTACTCCGAGATATTTTCACCAGTAGTGAAGATGACATCAATCAGAGTGTTGCTGAGTATAGTTGCAGTGGAGGATCTTCATCTCGAGCAGTTAGATGTAAAAACAGCTTTTTTGCATGGTGATTTAGATGAAGAGTTATACATGGTGCAACCTAAAGGTTTTGAAGTCAAAGGTAAAGAACACATGGTATGTCGCTTGAAGAAAAGCTTGTATGGCTTAAAGCAAGCTCCGCGACAATAGTATTTAAAGTTTGATGGTTTTATGGAAGAAAAAGGATTTGCACACTGTGATGCTGATCATTGTGTTTATTTTCGAAAGCATAGCGATAGTGATATTGTATATCTCTCTTTATATGTTGATGACATGTTAGTGGCTAGTTCTAATATGAAGAGAATCGCAGAAGTAAAGAAGATGTTAGCCGCGCAGTTTGCTATGAAAGACTTGGGAGAGGCCAAGAAGATTTTAGGCATGAAAACCATCAGGGATAGGAAAAATAAGAAATTATGGTTGTCGCAGGAAGACTATGTGAGCAAGGTGTTGAAAAGATTCAACATGGACAAGGCAAAATCGGTTGTGACTCATCTTGCAGGTCACTTCAAACTTTCCAAGGATATGTGTCCCAGTACTCAAGCTTCAAAAGAAGAGATGGCGGCAGTGCCGTATGCGTCAGCAGTTGGAAGTTTGATGTATGATATGGTGAGCACGAGACCTGACATTGCACAAGCAGTGGGAGTTGTGAGTCGATATTTGCAGAACCCGGGCAAAGAGCATTGGAATGCAGTAAAATGGATATTGAGATATCTAGCAGATATATCAAATTACTCTCTTTGTTATGGAGGTACATCTCTAGAATTGCAGGGTTATGTGGATGCAGATCACTCGGGTGATCGAGATAGTGGTAAAAGTATCACTGGATATGTCTTTACAGTTGCAGGTACAGCAGTGAGTTGGGTATCTCAACTACAGAAAATAGTGGCTTTATCGACGATAGAAGCAGAGTACGTGGCGATCACGGAAGCCTCTAAGGAAATCATATGGTTACAAGATTATTTGGAGGAGCTACATCGAAAGTAGCCAGTGAGCACACCGTGGAGTGATAGTCAAAGTGCAGTTGTCGCGACCCGTCCGAAAGCGGACGCGGCTAATGGATTACCGATCGCGGGTCTTGGATCTGCGCGAGCCCTCCCAAGCCCATACCAATTCGCGGCGGGAGTTTTCTTTTAATGGGTTCGACGATAAGAGTCGATCGCTTTCGACCTTCAGTGTGGTTTTGATGGCATGTGTAACTTGTGCATGCATTTGGAGTCGCCACCGGTCTTTCTTGGAGGGTAGACTGGAAACCTTACTGACCGATTGGGAGAGTTCGATCAGTTCTGCGGAACCAGAGATTTTGGGTTCGGGGACTTGGTTACGTCAGTGTCATTACCAACGCCCTTTCGGTACCTAACGCGAGTGATTTTCCTAGCTAAGAGTTCATGCAGGCGCAATTTAGGTGAGGTAGGCTTGATTCAGGGTTTCATGCAGATTGGAAGACTGTTCCTATCAATCACAATTAATTTAAATGAAAGCGCAATCAAGTACATAAATAAATCACATCAATGCACATCAATTCAAATCAATGGCTTCCTAATATAGCCATAAGGGTTTAGGGAAGATGTGATTTCGGACCAGGGGTAAAATGGGAAGATTTTGGGACAATTAGCCCGAAGGGAAAAATCGTCAATTTTGGAAGGTTTGGATACCGAATTACCCAAAATATTCCATGGCCAGTTGTTTGTGGCCATTTCCCATTTTTGAGAATTTTTTGGAATTTCTTGATTTTTCTTCAATTTTTGGAAGGCGATTCGCCTAAAGGGCGAAATCGTCATTTTAAGAAGGGTCGGGGTTTAAAACACCCGGGATGAGACTTGGCCAGTTTTTTGTGGCCATTTCCTATTTTTTGGAATTTTCCTGGATTCTTTAGAATTTTTTTGAATTTTTTGATTTTTTTTTGAATTTTTTATGATTTTTTATTATTTTCTAAATTTTTTTTATTTAAAAATATTTTCCGGGACGGATCAGACCCGACCCGCGCCTCTCGGGCGCCCGGCCCGACCCTAGGGGTCAACACCGGCCTAAAACGACACCGTTTTATATTTTTAAATATATTTTTCTATTTTTTAACATTTGTTTTAATCTATTTTATTTAATTATCCGAAAATTCCCCGGATCGGGCGGCTCTCATTGCGCCACGTGGCCTCATCCTGTGCGTCCGAACTTCCACTAGATCGGACGCTCCAGAGAGAGCCACGTGGCTCGATCATAACCGTCGGATCAAAAATCAATTTATTTTCTTTTTTAGAAAAACCTACAAATCGGACGATCAGGAGTGTACCACGTGTAGGGGTGAGCATGGTTCCAGGGTAGAACCTGGAACCTGTAGAACCGGACCGGTAGGAACCGATTGGTTCCGGGTTCCAAGGTAAGAGGGTAGGTTCCAGGTTCCAAAAATTTGGGAACCTGCTTTGACGGGTAGGTTCCAGGTTCCAAGTAGGTGGAACCTGGAACCGGAACCTGGAACCTGAAGCAATCTTTTATATTATTTTGTAGTATATGTCATCACGTCATTATGAGGGATTTCATAAGGACGATAATGAGTATGTAATTTGAAACCACTTTATCATCGAGCTTTTTACTCTATTATTGTTTTATACTTTTCGTGTATATATGTATGAGTTATAGTTAATAGATTTTAGTAGTAGATGGTGGTCATTAGAGGTAATTATTCGCATTGATCGTTCAATCAATAATATATGTGGATAGAACCTGAAACCGCTCACCCCTACTTTCTTCTATTTTGGTGCAAATGAAGTTTTATTGATAGGTTTTAGGGTACCCTGGAACCGGATCCAGAACCTGTGACAGGGTAGGTTCCAGGTTCCAGAGTATAGAGGGTAGGTTCTAGGTTCCAGAAATTGAGGAACCTGTAGTAGCGGGTAGGTTCCAGGTTCTAGGTGGAACCTACCCAGAACCTGGAACCGCTCACCCCTAACCACGTGTCCAATTGTGGTGCGTCCGATCTTGGACAAGATCGGACGATCCACAGAAAGCCACTTGGCACATTCTTAGCCATCGGATTGAATTTATTTAATTATCCGAAAATCATTTATTAATTCTGAAAATCTTTTAATTTTCCAAAAATCCCAGATCGCGACACGTGGCGAAGCCACGGCCGTCCGATATGGGCGTTTTTTACTCTCGGCCCCGGCCTGCCACCGCTGACGTGGCTGCTGACGTGGCACGCCACGTCAGCGCTGACCGTTGACCACCGGCGATAGTCGCCGGAGAAGATGATGAATAGTGACTATTCCGGCGACTATCGCCGGAAACCTCGCCGGCTAACCCAAAACAACGTAAAAACGATGGTTTCCAGCCCCGATTTTTTTACCAAACAAACCCCCATCAGACCCCGATCAATCTACGCTCATTTTATAGCAAAAATAACGTGAGGAACCGGCCAAACGAACCTACACCGAACCGGCGCGGGCGAGGGGGATTCGCGAAAATTTTGTATCGTTCTAGCTCGATTCCACTCGTTCATACATCATCTGAGAAAGGTTAGGAAGCTTACTTGAGCTTCTTTGGAGTTCGGCGACCGCCGAAACTCGCTCGTCGAGCTCCCGGTTCGGACCGCGGCCGGCGAAGCTCGGACCGTCGCTCTCAGCGGTTCTCGATGCAAAACAAGGGTCACAGAAGGTTTAGGGCTAGTTCTAGAGGAGCTTAGAGACGAAAGGCATGGAAAATAAGGATCGGGAACCCTCGGCCGAGACTAAAAAAATTCAAAGCCCAATGGAGCATTTTGTCGAACACATGGCAGGCGTATCCGAGATGGTGATCGGAGGGAAAAACTGACCTTTCCGGAGGTTGTCGAAGGCGACGGTGACCTTGACGACGATGGGTAGGATGTCCAGGAAGCTTGAGGTGATCGCCTCTTCCTTGTTTTTGCACAAAAAAATTTTCTTCTTTTTTCTTCTCCTTTGGTGCCATGGCCGAGACCTCTATTTATAGGGGATTTTGCCTATTATTTTATGGCCGCCGGCGACCCCCACCTCCACCATTGTGTTGCTCGTCGACTCAGCTCCACTTTCTCCTTCATGGCCGACCACTTTTGCGCACTGAATCGACCTCCATTTCCCCTCCAAAGTGCGCCACTCAAGCTGTTTTTGGTTCGCCGGCTAGTTGCAGACCCGGTCGGACCGGGTCGGGTCGGATCTGACCCGACCGGCTCGGTTCGACCAAATCGCCCGAATTGAGCCCCAATTTGACCTCTTTTTTTGAAATTGATGGTAAAATCGGATTCCTTGACATGTTTTCCATCAAATATGGGTATTTTTGTGAATCAATTGATTCGAATTTAGTGAAAACCCCAAATAGTCCTTAGGATCCGAAAATGATTTTTGCTCAATCGAGGGCCTAAATGACCAAATTAGTCAAAATTGAGGCCACTAATGGATCCCTCATGATGAAAACTATCGGGTAGAGGTGTTTAATTTCAATGGGTATGCCCGTATGAAATTTAATTTCAAAAATTGTGAAACCGGGGACTAAATTGAAAGAAATTTGTGCAATTAGGCCCTTTTGTTCAAAATTGATCAAATGGGAGGGCAAATTGACCCAATTGTACTTCAAGACTTTAGAATCCAATGTCATAGCTTATAAAAACCAAGAATGGAAAATTAAAAGACTCGAAAATGATTTTTTAGGCTCGGTTCGGGATTATGTTTGTGAAGGAAACCCATGAATCATGCCGAATTTCCCTGACAAAAAGTGAAAATATTAAAGAGGGAATTAAAATAAAATTTTTGAATATTTTTTTTGTATTTTTCTGACCACGAATGGTATTTTTTCTGATTTTTTGGGTATTTTAATAATTAAATAAATTCCAAAAATATTAAAGAAATTCAAAAAATATTTTTTGTTCAAAATTGGTTCCTAAGGCTAGGCTAAGGCTTCCAAAGTTGATTTTGCAATTTTTTTTGACCTTTTTTGCTATTTTTAATTAATTTTAGGAATACAAACTATAATAACGGATGGCCAAAAATCAGGTGTCAACAGCTGCCCCTCTTTGAGAGTGAGCTCGTCAGAGGTTGCTTTCAAAGACAAAATGACACCTGGATCTTTAACCTACTCGACTGGGGAAAAGAAATGCTATGACATCGGACCCTTAAGTCTTTTGATGAATGCTCAAGTTAATCACCGGTTTACTCTTGCAATTCGAACATGGGCCGGAGTGAGAGAGGCTTACCTGAAGCTCACCTGTCGGATGCTGCCGGTTGCGATAAATTTCAAGAAGATACCTAGGACTCGTCATTCAGGATATCCTAGGGAGATTAAGCTCTGATCTTGTGTTGACCTTTCAGGCGGTATCTACCATGAGTTGACCCTTTAGGCGGTATCTACCATGAGATTTGACCCTTCAGGCGGTATCTATCTTAAGTTGACCCTTTAGGCGGTATCTACCATGAGTTGACCCTTTAGGCGATTTCTACCTTGGTTTGACCCTTTAGGCGGTTTCTACCATGAGTTGACCCTTTAGGCGGTTTCTACCTTGGTTTGACCCTTTAGGCGGTTTCTACCATGAGTTGACCCTTTAGGCGCTTTCTACCTTGGTTTGACCCTTCAGGCGATTTCTACCTTGATTTGACCCTTCAGGCGGTATCTACCATGAGTTGACCCTTTATGCGGTTTCTACCTTGAGTTGACCCTTTAGGCGGTATCTACCATGAGTTGACCCTTCAGGCGGCATCTACCATGGTTTGACCCTTCAGGCGGTTTCTACCATTGTTTGGCCCTTCAGGCGGTATCTACCGTTGGTTTGACCCTTCAGGCGGTTTTTACCTTGATTTGACCCTTTAGGCGGTTTCTACCTTGAATTGACCCTTTAGGCGGTTTCTACCATTGTTTTGACCCTTCAGGCGGTATCTACCGTTGGTTTGACCCTTCATGCGGTTTCTACCTTGGTTTGACCCTTTAGGCGGTTTCTACCATGAGTTGACCCTTCAGGCGGTTTCTACCTTGAGTTGACCCTTTAGGCGGTATCTACCATTGGTTGATCCTTTAGGCGGTTTCTACCATGATTTGACCCTTCAGGCGGTTTCTACCTTGATTTGACCCTTCAGGCGGTATCTACCGTGGTTTGACCCTTCAGGCGATATCTACCGTGAGTTGACCCTTCAGGCGGTATCTACCATGGTTTGACCCTTCAGGCGGTTTCTACCATTGTTTGACCCTTCAGGCGGTATCTACCGTTGGTTTGACCCTTCAGGCGGTTTCTACCTTGATTTGACCCTTCAGGCGGTATCTACCGTGGTTTGACCCTTCAGGCGATATCTACCGTGAGTTGACCCTTCAGGCGGTATCTACCATGGTTTGACCCTTCAGGCGGTTTCTACCATTGTTTGACCCTTCAGGCGGTATCTACCGTTGGTTTGACCCTTCAGGCGGTTTCTACCTTGATTTGACCCTTCAGGCGGTTTCTACCTTGAATTGACCCTTTAGGCGGTTTCTACCATTGTTTTGACCATTCAGGCGGTATCTACCGTTGGTTTGACCCTTCAGGCGGTTTCTACCTTGGTTTGACCCTTTAGGCGGTTTCTATCATGAGTTGACCCTTCAGGCGGTTTCTACCTTGAGTTGACCCTTTAGGCGGTATCTACCATTGGTTGATCTTTTAGGCGGTTTCTACCATGATTTGACCCTTCAGGCGGTTTCTACCTTGATTTGACCCTTCAAGCGGTATCTACCGTGGTTTGACCATTCAGGCGGTATCTACCGTTGGTTTATTTTGAAAAGGGGTCTCATGACGAGGGTTCTCCACGTCCGATGAGACTGCCTGATTTTTGAAAAGGGGTCTCATGGCGAGGGTTCTCCACGTCCGATAAGACTGTTTGATATTTTAAAAATGGGTCCTGGGACGAGGGTTCTCCACGTCCGCTGGGACTTTTTGATATTTTTGAAAATGGGTCCTGGGACGAGGGTTCTCCACGTCCGATAGGACTGTTTGATATTTTGAAAAGAGGTCCTAGGACGAGGGTTCTCCACGTCTGCTGGGACAGTTTGCCGACTTCTTTTGAAAAAGGTTTCTATCCTCATCCATTCTTTTGAAAGATCCCGAAATTTGTCGAGAATTCAGTTTTGAAGCAGTGAAAGATTTTATCTTGATAAAGCTTCACTTGGTTCTGTTGAGGCGACATTCTGGGAGCTGGGTTCTCCAGGTATCCTGCAGAAGTTTGAGCCTGAAAGATTTTTCTTCACCAAGAAAACGTTAGTAATCTTTGGGAAGACCACGACTGTCCATTTGACAAAAACCGTATGACTTAAGTTTTAATCGTGAAATGTGCATTTTGATGCTGGAGGTTATCCAAAGCATTCTTGCAGCATGCAAATGTGATCACAAATCCCTTGCACGGAAAATCTGGATCAACAGTTTGAAAATTCAAAAAAGAGTTTATTCAAAACATCAATTGGAATATTTCTCGACAATGAGGTCTTCTCACCTGTTTTGAGATAGTGTTTTTTATAGGGGATGCACTCAATTCCCTACTAACCTGTGCCTAGGTTTTAGGCTCATTTGCAGCGCATACATTTTGATCGGTCGGGAGGTCTTCCACGGGACCGTAATGTTGGGCTTGGTTATTGGTTTTCAAGGGGGACCCGCTTTGGAGTCGAGGCCATTGAATGAAAGTCTTCAACATTTGCTCCGGGTTTACAAGTCAAGAACCCTGCAAAATGAGAAAGAAATAGTCTTGCTCGTACTTCTTCGAGCTAAGCTATATGTTAACCCAAGTGTCTTAGTCAGAGAAAACTGTTTCAGGGTTGTAACATTGGTAGGATCAGGGATCGATGTCGCGACCCTCTTGAGGTTGTCGGGCTCTCGAGGGCTAATGGGCCGTCCTGTCTGGTCGGACGCGGGCCTCTCCTAAGGCCCATTACCCAAATCGCAACGGAGGTATGCGTGATCGACTTTCAGTGTGGTCTAGTGACATGTGCTAAGTGTGCATGCCATGGAGTCGCCACCAATCATTTGTTTAAGGTATGATTGGACCACCCAATCGAATAGTTGGGAGTTTCTATTCAATTCTGCGAGAACCAGAGAAATGGTTTCTGGGACTTAGTTACGCCAACCGTCAGAGTTGACGCCCTTTCGGCACCTAAGTTGACTGAATTTTCTAGCCTGAGATTCATGTGGATGAGTAAGGTATGAACCATAAATCTAGAAATTCATGCAGATAGGAGTGATTATCCTAGCAATCACAATCAGTAATAAAATGCGCAACTCAAGGAATCTAGATATGCAAATAAATCACATGGCATTCCTAGTAATGCCCTATTTATCAATTACAGCTCAAGAATGATTTAGCTGTCCTAGCCGTTCTACACTCGATCTAACCTAAGAAAAGCATTAGGAAGCATCGCAGGAGTTCGAGAGTACTCACATGGGGTTCGCCGTGCCCTGGTTTGGTCTTGGACGAGCTATCGAGCTCATGCCGACCCGATTATATTTGGGGATCCACTCGGCGTTTTACACCATGAAATCATGTGAAACAAAAACGAAAATATTCAGCAAGGGGCATTTATTGTAGATGGTGGTCGATCTAATTGGACATCAAGACTAAAAAAGATGTAGAAATTTACAAATTAAAAGACTCGAATGATATTTTTTTTTGCCAAATTCAACTCTATGCGTCGTGAAGAAACACATGCAATTGAACTTGAATTTTGACTATTTATGAGTTCAAAATGAAAAGAAAATTAAAATAAAAATATTGACTATTTTTCTATATTTTTACGACATCGAATGCTATTTTTCTTTATTTTTCATGTATTTTTCTATTTTTGGAAAATATTAAAAAATTGAAAAATTATTTTTTTGTCAAAAATGGTTCCTTTAGCTTGGTCAAGGCTACCAAAGATGATTTTTTAATTTTTTTAACTTTTTATATATTTTTTTATGAATTTTTAAAAAATAAACTATGAAAGACTGATAAAAAATCAGGTGTCAACAGCTGCCCCTCTTTGAGAGGAATTTCGTCAGAGGTTTCTCTCAAAGACAAGGTGACACCTGTGTTCCGATCGACTCGACTGGGAAAAGAAAAGAAAAGAAAAGAAATCATGACATCCAATTTTCATGCCCATCAATGTGTGCTTTTCCTTAAAAAGAGATGTGCTCATTCAATTCCCTGATATGATGTAAGAAAGTTAAGGAGTAGATAGACTTCCCTGCCCCTTACCTGCCGAACGCTTGCGGCATTTGCTGTGTCTGATGGGTTCAAGTAGATTCCTAAGGACTCGTCATCGGAGTGTCATAGGGATGTTAAGCTCTGACCTGTAAGGTAGGTCAAACCATAATGGGGTTCCTAACTGATAGGAACCTAAGGAAGACGCATCCCACATTTGGGAATTTGCCAAGGGTTTTGATCCGTGTGGTGGACTAAACTAGAAATGGCTTGCCTAATGTAAGGCTTATTAGGGAAAACGACTCCTCCCGCGTTCGGGATTCATCAAGGTTTTGATCCGTATGGTGGATCGGACCATTGGGTTGATCCTTCAGGCGGTCTCTACCAGTCCTTTGACCCTTCAGGCGGTTTCTACCATTCATTGACCCTTCATGCGGTTTCTACCATTGAGTTAACCCTTCAGGTGGTTTCTACCATTGGTTGACCCTTTAGGCGGTTTCTACCATACATTGACCCTTCAGGCGGTTTCTACCATTGGTTGACCCTTCAGGCGGTTTCTACCATACATTGACTCTTCAGGCGGTTTCTACCATTATGTTGACCCTTCAGGTGGTTTCTACCATTGATTGACCCTTCAGGCGGTTTCTACCATACATTGACCCTTCAGGCGGTTTCTACCATTGTGTTGACCCTTCAGGCGGTTTCTACCATTGTGCTGACCCTTCAGGCGGTTTCTACCATTGATTGACCCTTCAGGCGGTTTCTACCATTGAGTTGACCCTTCAGGCGGTTTCTACCATTTATGAAATTCCAAATTGATATGAATCAAAGGATGACGTACCCGCTCTTCAGGGCTAGTCGGAGACTCGATCATTCTGTGGATCGGTCTTAGAAAAGATTTGCCTACTAAAAGGCCTCACTTAAGGATGACGCACCTAGTCTTTAGGGTGGCCAAAAGTCCTGCAGAAAGCTTAGACCTGAAAAAATTTTCCTTGCCAAGAAGATGTTAGTAATCTTTGGGAAGACAATAATTGTCTAACTGACAAAATTCTACGACTTAAGTTTTAGTCATGAAATGTGCATTTTGATTGTTGGAGGTTATCCAAAACATTCCTGCCACATACAGATGTGATCATAAATTCCTTGCACGGAAACTCTAGATCAAACAATTTGAAAATTTCAAAAAGAGTTTGCTCAAAACATCCATTGGAGTATTTCTCATCCAAGAAGGCTCCTCACTACTCTGTGATAATGATCTTTAATAGGGAAAGTGCTCAATTTCTTACCGACCTGTGCCTGGGTTTCAGGATCATTCGCAACGCATACATTTCGATCAATCAGGAGGTCTTTCACGGGACCGTAGTGTTAGGCTTGGATATCGGTTTCCAATGGGGACTCACTTTTGAGTCAAGGCCGTTGAACGAAATTTTTCACTATTTGCTCCGGGTTTACAAGTCAAGAACCTTGCAAAATGAGAAAGAAATAGTCTTGCTCGTACTTCTTTGAGCTAAGTTATACATTAACCCAAGTGTTTTAGTCAGAGAAGACTGCTTCAGGATTGTAACATTGGAAGGATTTGGGACTGAAAAAGGCTTGTTTTTTGCCTAGAAATTTTGAAGGGTTTGACATTGGTGATCATTGCAAATTTGCCACATGTCCTTCGAAGAACATCTCCATTTCTTGAAGTGTACACTCCTCTTTTAGAGCGCACAAGGATGTTTAAAAGCGTCTCTTGTTGCATTAAGAGACCGTCTGTTTGTGTGTTTGCTATTTGAGCACGACATCATTTGGGGAGTAGTCATCTTGATCTGACTCCTTTGGAGGGTCTTTTCATCATCTCTCTAGACTTTACTGGGGATATTTTGAATGGACATCGGCCTTGCTTTTTACCAGGCACTTTGCTTTTTCTTGATGTCTAGGGATTTTTCTTTTCCCCCTTTTTTTAATCCCGTTTTTTCTTTTCTTTTGGAGCTAGGATTTTCAGCAATCATGCTAGATATGCAACTTAAACTTTGGCATGCTTCCGTTCCTAGAGTGATGTTGCCTTTGCTTTGGAATATGCAATGATCACCAATAGGTTGATGAAATGAATTTGCTGGCTCAACATGGTCGTGCAATGGATAACAGTGTGTAGGATAGAGAAATGAATTATTCTCGTCATCCTATAACACTTGGATTATCATATAAACAACACACAAAGATTTATGTTAGTCCGAGCAAGAAAATTTCTAACCATTTACTTTCTGATACTGTTGGACTAACCTTCATTTGCCCCAATGTAGGGTGGTTCTTGACAGGGTTGAGAATAAAAATCGCCGTTCAATGGGGTTCTCAATGGGCATCTGTAGTGTTTGGAATGAAGAAATAAATGCCTCTGTCATCTCGATCCATGTAATCGTTGCGAATGACCCTTATGTCCATAGGTTAAGGTTTCTCAATCATTTCCAATCTTCTCATCTCTCAAGTGTGTATGGGACGTGTTTGGATTAGGCTCGCTTCTCTTATGAGAAAATACCCTTTTGAACAGTTCAAACGACTCTTGTTGGAAAAATTCATTTCATTTCATCAAGATTTATCCTTCAAAGGGATTTTGTGATGCACCATATATGTGTAATTCATGTTCAGACAATCTCTTGTTTTAAAACATGAATGTCAATGAAGTAAGAATTCTATGTCTTTTTAGATGTGAGAATCGAATTAATTCTGAAAGTTTTTAATCTCCAATGAATTGGGAAAAGGGATACTTACCTGCCCATCGAGGCTGGAGATCCTGGAGATATAAAAGGGATATGTCATTGTATATTCTAAAACTTTGCAAAAATTGGAATGATACATCTTACCCTTCGTCATATGCTCCAACGAGTGTACAAGGGTTGTGAAAATCTGCACTTCACATAGTAACACAAGATTGTTAGGTGTTCTAAAGTTCTTTCGACTTCTTGATTTTTAGAGAAAAATCAAACTTACATGTCTGCCCTGATGGCGAGCTCCTGCCAAGGATAAATATTAAGCATTATTTTGGGTTTCCAAATTCAAAACAAATTGGGACGATACTACTTTACTCTTGATTTGAATTCCATTCTGCATGCCAATGTGGGGATTGCAGAAGCCGGCCCTCAAGCTTGTGGCCATGATTTCTTCGTCTGGTTGGGCAACGAATCCACCTCAAGGATTTACGTCGGAGGAGATTCATTCATCTTTTTGGGCGTGTTTCATGCGCCGTTTTGTTATTTGAATGCATGGCTTCTTGGGTGCCTCGTCTCTATTCATCACCTGAGAGGAAAATGAGAGAACATTATCCCCTCATCTGATTGAAAATCATTTAGGAACGATACGTTCTTTTTACCAAATGGGTGGCTCCGCGGCCAAATGCGTTTTACGTTGAAAGGATGGATTCCATTACGCTTTGCGGATGATAACTATCTCTTGGGGGACTTGCCCCACGGATTAAACGATGAATCTGATGTCTTCGGCTTCGACATGCTTTCCGGATGTAGGAATGGTTTGCCCCCATTTTCAGTAGAGATGGGTTTTGTCGAGTGGGCAAGATCGATAACTCATCCTAGATTTGGCTTTAGTCGAAGGTTGAAATCCCGACCTTGGATAAGCGAATCATGATTCATCTCCTTCTGCTTCGGATTTGTCATTTGCGCGCTTCACATTTTACAATACCAACTTCGCCGCTTGATGAAAATAAATCGATGATTTTCGAATTGCCCCAAGTTCTATAGTCATCTGCGTCGAATCTCTTTAAACTTCATCGAGTGATAGACCAACTGATAAAATGATTTTTCAATCCCGAGATCGAACTCCTGACATTTCGTACCACCATTTCACTGACTACCAAGACACAGCACTATTGGCGTCCCTAACTGGTTCGTTTTTTGTTATAAAATTCTCGATGCAGTTAGCAACCCCCATTGAGAATGAAATAAGCTCAATTTAGAGTTCGTAACGACTAAAGGTCCCTTGGAACGATACAGAGCTAACCGTCTTTGAGCTCGCTCAGGCTTTTACTCACATTTTCCTATGTGAAGCCTTTAAATGTTTTTCTTCGTGGCGTTCAATTGATTCGCCTCGACTCTAATCTAACAAGGGATTGTCGCACTCGAGCATGATGATGCTCGCAGGTAGTACTAATCGCTACCCCAAATTAACTCTAGGCATTAAGGAAGATTATCTCGCATGGAAGACTTTATGACAGAAAGATTAATGATACATCCAGTCACATGTGCCTAGGTCCCTTGAAGATTCTCGGTGATCAGCCAGTTACACCATGAATCAAATATATAATCGCCATTTTGGATCATAACTTCATAAGTCCATCAGTTTTAAACTGATCGATCCAGATATGAAGCTCCTCATCAAGGAAATCTTTTGATTCTTCGAGCAACTGAGATTCGGGTTGACCATCATCGCTTGGCGGCGAAGGATTCCTGTTTCTGTTGTGAGCGATCTGATTCTTCGAGCTAGAACCTTCGTCATTGCTCGAGATTATAAGAGGATGATTGATCGGTTCACTATCAAAAGCACCTTCCATTTGGGGATGGGAGAAACAAAAATCCTCAGAGCATCCCCCCGCTTGATCTTCCGAAATCATACGCCCAAGCCAGGCAGATCTTTGAACACTAGGCGCGATATGTTGATCGGCGATAGGAAGAGTACTAGCGAAAAGTTGCTGCTCAAACCAAGGAGTTCGTACCTGCTGCACTTGTGGCATATACTCTTGAGTGGTGCTGAGATGATTCGGGGGAATATTCTGATTAGCGCCCAAGCAGTCGATGGTGCTGCTACCAGCTTGGTCGGTGCCTAGATTCGGCAGGGTATTTCTTACTTCAGGGGCATTGTAGTTGTGGCCATGCCTAGTGTTTAGGCACAAGTTGAGTTCTTTCAGGTTCAGTGCTGTGTGGCGCTGTCTTAGCGCCCTTCTGTAGCTCTTGAGATGACTCGCGACTCCATCTTTAGTGAGTCCTGGTATGTTCATGATCTCAAGTATGCGCGTTGGATATGCTGAGTTGATCCCTAGTTGCTGAACCGCACTAAGGAACTTGAGATGAAGCTCGGGGGACCAATTGACCCTCGTCTTCTTGCGACCCAGAACAGTGTTGACAACTTGGCTATTGCTCTCTGGCCTATTTCCAATAGGATTTGATCGAGCCGGAAATTGTTGTGGAGGGAATTCATCAGCTTTGGATTGGTCGGTCGTGATAGTAAGCTCATCGTTAAGGAAACTCCAATCATGGTGACGCATATCCCATCCTTTAGAAGGCATCGGTATTGACTTCGTAGAATTGATTTGTTCATGCATATCTCCAACAAAATCCGATTGTATCAAAGATGGTTCGAGGGAGTGGGGTGGTGAATGAGCATTTTCAATCCTCATATAAGGCTTATCAAGGAACATTTCGCCGAGAGTGACAGGGCCACCGCAATTAAGGCAAGCGATAGTGCTGGGAGCTTTCTTATACCTCATGTTCTCCACTCGAAGCTTTTCGTTTTCCTCCTTTAGAATCGCAAGTTCTTGACGTCTGTGTTGAGCCCTCAATTTGGCTCGCTTATTTTGAAACCAAAACTTGACCCTCAAAGGTTTCATCCCTAGCTTCTGGCCCAATTCATTTCTTTGTTTCATGTTCGGGAGAGGGCATTCACTAAAGAAAGCTTCAAGCTCTTGGATTTCATTCTGAGTGTGGCACTGGCGACGTTTCCTTTTCCGGGATTGACCATCGCTGCTGCTGTTGTCGTCGCTGCTGAGATCCTGAACTTCGTTGTCGAAAGGGTTGGGTTCTGTGGTTCTGGTACCAGACGCGATCCTGGAATCTTTGAGATCTCTCAATAGTTCATTTTCTGAGATTTTTGGATCAGTCGCCTCTAGCAACTGACGGTAACCCTCAAACATGTTGGATCGAAAAATGTTCGATCAATTTTTGCTCACTCAGGGTTCTCTACTCTCTCATGTATGCTCACTCTCTCTAAATTTTCTTTTGGGTGGTTCTGTATGCCCAGGAAACGTTCTTTAAACATGGATGAAGATCATCAAGCAAGCGTTTCTCCCAAGATTTCGTATTTCTCGCTTTGTCGTCTTCTTTCTTCTTTTCAACGTGGAGGGACACCAAATTGATTTCCTTTTCTCGATATCCATGTCTGTCTCCCACTTATTTTCAAAAAGGTGGAACTACGCTCGCCTCCCGCTCAGTTTTTTTAATATGATGGGACCGCCAAATCCTTTTGCAACTTTTTTCGATAGTTGCGCTTAACTCTCGCTCAATTTTAATATGGTGGCACTGACATATCTTTTTACAAACTTTTTTAGATTTATCAAGCCTGAAATCGCGGACTGGGACGGATCTGATGGTTCACCGAAAGAGCCACCACTGCTTTACCCAATTAACTTGGCTCCATGAGCATTATTGCTGTGACCTTTCTTCATCCTCGAGTTGTTATAAAATGAGGAGTTAATGCAGAGAAGATTAACGCTCTTACATAATTGCCTTTTCATATTTTAATCACTCTACCACACCCATCTTCTTCTCCCTCACTCCAACGAAAATGACCTCCTCTCCTATTCGCGCTTTCTCGGCTGAAATTTTGGCCCAGTGGGAAAAACTCTATAACCTCCTAGGTCGAGGCTATGCTCATATAGCCGATCACCCAGAAATTGAAGATGAAATTCGCATTTTGCTCGTGGAAATAGACACCACCTCTATCGAGGGCACTAATTTAGAGAGGGAATATAGAATCTTCCCAACCCTCTTTATAAACTTTTTAGAGACTTACCGTGTCGCTCAGCGAGAAGTTACCGTGGCTCACGTTTTGCGAGCTCGCTATGAGGATCGGTCCAACTGCTTGGTGTTGGCCAACCTTGTGGCCGATAGTCACAGAAAGGCTGTTGAGTTCGCCAACGAGCGGGTCTCGATGTTGCTTCGCGAGAGGGGAAATTTGGTGGAGCGCTTGGCCTTATCCCTGACCACCTATGAGCACGACCGTCGTAATGTCGTGTTGAAGTTTCAATGTGAGTGGCAGGAAGAAAGGCTTGACAGCATTACCGCGGATATAGCCCATGGGAGAGGACTAGTTCGGGACCTGGAAATAGCCGCCGAAGATCACGGGACCAAGGTTGCCAGCTTAAAGGGGAATGTAAACGCCTTCTTCTTAAGCTTGCAGATCTCGAGTCTCGAGGTGGTGAGTATAGGCAAAGCATCAATAATATGGAGGGCCAACTGGGTTCATTTGTGATGCTAATTAGGGCTCATTTCGGTTTTACTTTTCCACCTCGATGATCTGTATGATCTGCTTTTAAGGTCCCTCGATTGAGCGAAATGAATGAAAGCTCTAATATGTGTGTCTCAACTTCTGTATGGCTGACTTTCTCGAACACCTGACCACTCTCAACCTAGGCAAGCTGCTCTTTGACATTGATGATTCGAGCGTGTACATCTTGATTTTTTAATCTTGCTTATGATCGAATAAAGGAACCTCCCACCGTGTTTATCCACAAAAAGACTTCTCTTCTCTACCTGTTTTTAACTACTTAGAGATGCCCCAGTTTCGATCTTTGAGACGTGACTTCAGGATCACCTATTCCAAATCGTCATCTTCATTAGATGATACCTCAATGATGTCCATAGCAGGCTCTTCTTGTCCACTTGGCGCTCGTAATGAGATGACACCATCTTCGTCTTCCATCAAGAACATTGGGAGGAAAACACACCTATCTATCCTCAAAATGGCATTTAATCCAATCACCGGAATTATGTAATGAATATAATGATTATGAGCTGTAACAAGTTCGAGGGATAGAAAAGTCTTACCAACCAAACTTAAGAGAAAATCAAGCTTCTCTGTACAGTGTTAGGTATACTAACCTTCCATAGACAAACGCATGAGACAAGTGAGGGAAAACTCCTAAAAATCAAAAGATAAGGCTTGGTACCTAAAGCCAAGGTTCTCATCTCGAATTCTGGGAAGAGTCGATTCCATTGCACAACTATCGTTGCATTGGGACTCAATCCATAGTTCGAAGTGAGCGGAATTGAAAAGTGGATTACCCCATGTTTTTCCTCACGGAGATTCCATTTTCAATTCCTTCTATTGTGTTCCTAAAGAGGGCGCCTGGGGTTTTAGGCGCAATTGTGTGTATTCATTGTGTCGTGCTAAAGCAATAAACATGCATTTTATTTAACAATCACCGCTTCAATATAAATATCCACACAATCATAAATCCAAAACTCTTGCCTGCATAAAACAAAGTTAACAAGCACTTCACCCCTTATTTCTCCCGTCTACAAAAACATCTAACACATTCGTTAGCATATACACCTCACTTTCGAGAGCATCTGCATAAAATTAGGTTAGAAGAATCAATCAACTTTTTAATCGGCTCAAGTCCACTAAATGGTTAAGAACCAGTCCCCAGTGGAGTCGCCAGTCTGTCGCGACCCTCTTGAGGTTGTCGGGCTCTCGAGGGCTAATGGGCCGTCTTGTCTGGTCGGACGCGGGCCTCTCCCAAGGCCCATTACCCAAATCGCAACGGAGGTATGCGTGATCGACTTTCAGTGTGGTCTAGTGACATGTGCTAAGTGTGCATGCCATGGAGTCGCCACCAATCATTTTTTTAGGGTATGATTGGACCACCCAATCGAATAGTTGGGAGTTTCTATTCAATTCTGCGAGAACCAGAGAAATGGTTTCTGGGACTTAGTTACGCCAACCGTCAGAGTTGACGCCCTTTCGGCACCTAAGTTGACTGAATTTTCTAGCCTGAGATTCATGCGGATGAGTAAGGTATGAACCATAAATCTAGAAATTCATGCAGATAGGAGTGATTATCCTAGCAATCACAATCAGTAATAAAATGCGCAACTCAAGGAATCTAGATATGCAAATAAATCACATGGCATTCCTAGTAATGCCCTAGTTATCAATTACAGCTCAAGAATGATTTAGCTGTCCTAGCCGTTCTACACTCGATCTAACCTAAGAAAAGCATTAGGAAGCATCGCAGGAGTTCGAGAGTACTCACATGGGGTTCGTCGTGCCCTGGTTTGGTCTTGGACGAGCTATCGAGCTCATGCCGACCCGATTATATTTGGGGATCCACTCGGCGTTTTACACCATGAAATCATGTGAAACAAAAACGAAAATATTCAGCAAGGGGCATTTATTGTAGATGGTGGTCGATCTAATTGGACATCAAGACTAAAAAAGATGTAGAAATTTACAAATTAAAAGACTCGAATGATATTTTTTTTTGCCAAATTCAACTCTATGCGTCGTGAAGAAACACATGCAATTGAACTTGAATTTTGAATATTTATGAGTTCAAAATGAAAAGAAAATTAAAATAAAAATATTGACTATTTTTCTATATTTTTACGACATCGAATGCTATTTTTCTTCATTTTTCATGTATTTTTCTATTTTTGGAAAATATTAAAAAATTGAAAAATTATTTTTTTGTCAAAAATGGTTCCTTTAGCTTGGTCAAGGCTACCAAAGATGATTTTTTAATTTTTTAACTTTTTATATATTTTTTTATGAATTTTTAAAAAATAAACTATGAAAGACTGATAAAAAATCAGGTGTCAACAATCGAAAAAGGCTTGTTTTTGGCCCATAATTCGTGACGGGTTTGACATTGGTGATCATTGCTGATTTGCCACCTGTCCTTTCTTTTTTGCATCTTTAGCCTTTGAGGCGCTCAACCTATCTTGCGATGTGCACCAGCTCTTTAAAGAGCGTCTCTTGTTGCATTCAGAGACTGACTCTTTCTATGTCTTTGTTCTGCGCTTGATAGCATTTGGGGAGCAGTCCTTTTGGATTTGACTCCTTTAGGAATTTTCTCTTTTCCCATCCAAGTTTCACTGGGGGTCAAGCAAACAGCTTGCACGAGCATCGGCCTTGCTTTTACCAGGTACTTTGTTTTTTCTTGATGCTGGGGATTTTTCTCATTTTCATTTTTTTTTGCCATTTTTCTTTTGAAATCCCATTTTTCTCATCTTCAGGAGATCACTTTAGACATATGATCGAAAGTCTAAACATGCTTTAACCATAAACCCAGGAATTTCTCTGTAATCCCTTAGTCTTGAGCTTTTCCGTTTCTGAAGTGATGCTGCATCCATCTTGAAATGTGCAATGATCACCAACGGGTTCATGAAACGAATTTGCAGGCTCAACTTGGCTGTGCAAATGATATGGTGTGTGGGATAGAGAAATGAATGCTTCTCGTCATCCTATGGCATTTGGATTACCATATAAACAACACACCAAGATTAATGTTAGTCCGAGCAAGAAAATTTCTAACCATTTTCTCCCGATGCCGCTGGACTTGCTCCCTTTTTTGCCCCGATGTGGGGTGGTTCTTGACAGGGTTGGGAATGAAAACCGCCGTTCAAAGGGGTTGTCAATGGTCACTTGTAGTGTTTGGGGATAAGAAACGAATGCCTCCGTCGTCCCAATCCATGTAATTGCTGCGAATGGTCCCTACTTTCGTAGGTCCAGATTTTGCTGTCTGATTCGCTCCACTTCTCTCTCAAGTGTGTATAGGACGTGTTTGGATTAGGCTTTGCCTCTCGTCTTTTGAGAAAACATCCTTTTGAAAGTTTTGAACAACTTTTGATTGGAAAGATCTCTTTCGCTTTCTCCAAAAATTTTACCAGTCAAGGGGATTTTATGGTGCACAATGCATGTTCTTATTCATGTTCAGACAACCTCCTGTTTCAAAACATGAATGCCAATGAAGTTAGAATTCTATGTCTTTTCTAGACATTAGATTCTGAAAGCTTTTCTTTTCTTCTCTATTTTTTATTCAACATCTTCAATGGGTTGAGGAAAGGGATACTTACCTGTCCACCGTGGCTGTAGATCCCTGAAAATGTAAAAGAAACATGTCATTGTATGTTCAAGAATTTTTCGAAAACTTGGAACGATACATCTTACCCTTGGTCATGGGTTCCAACGGGTAATACATGGGATGTGAAAACCTGTTTCGCCTTGATGGCGATCCCCTGTCAAAGACGGGAATTGGGTGTCAGTTAGCGTTCCAAAATTCAAGGCAAATTGGAACGATACAGCCTTGTTCTTGCTTTGTGTTTCCATTTGAACACAAACGCGCGGCTTGCAGAATTTGGCCCTCTATCTTGTGGCCATGATCTCTCCATCTGGTTGGCAATGGAACATTCTTTAGGATTTGCACTAGAGGAGATCCTTTCATGCTTTTGGACGCATTCCAACGCCACTCATCCACTGGGTCTTATAATCAAAGACCATTTCTTGGAGTCCTGACTTCCAAGGTCGATAATTCTATTCGCCTCCCCGTCGGCGAGTTCTTTTCTTTTGCGGCTTTCTGGCGCCAACAATTCTCTGTTCATGTTGACGGCGAATCCCTGTCAACGATAAACATTAAGCGTTAGTTTGAGTTCCGAAATTCAAGATAAATCGAAACGATACTGCTTTACTCTCGCTTCGCGTGAGGTCCGCAAAAGTTGGCCATCTAGCTTGTGGCCATGTCATCCAGCAGGCTGGGAACAAATATTTCTCTAGGATTTACACTGGATGAGATTGATTTGTGCTTTTGGACGTATTCTACGTCGTTTTTCAGGGTTCCAATTCTCGGCAATCTGCCTCCCTGAAACTGATATTCTTTTTGCTTCCATGTCGGCGAGATCCTTTCTTTTGTGGCTTTCTTGGCGCCACCAATTTTCTGCCTCCTCTGACGGCGAATTCGTCGCTTTTCATATTAAGTCATTCCGGCTGTAAGTTGTTTCGCAGTTTGGCAAGGGTAAGTGAGAAATGCATCCCTTGCGCTTGATTATGTTTCTTAAAGATCTCCTGTAAAAAAGTGAAGAGATGTGTATGTATGTATGTATGCATGTATGCATGAGGCATATGGAAGCCTTCTGACTGACTCACAATCATTTTTAGAGGGAAAACGCCACTTAGGGGCTCACGATTTATTCACGGATAGTACTTCTTGACTGCATCAGTGTTTGCAGGGTGTCCCAGCTCTTCTCCATCCATGTTTATAAGAATTAAGGCCCCCCCAAGTAAAACCTTCCTAACCACATACGGTCCTTCATAATTTGGGGTGAACTTGCCCCCTGGGTGTGACACGTTTGGGAGGACCTTCCTGACGACAAGTTCCTCAGCCTTGAACGTCCGCGGTCGGACCTTTTGATTGAATGACTTAGCAACTCTCTTCTGGTATGCTTGGCCATGGCAGATTGCTTTTAGACGCTTCTCGTCTATCAGGTTTAGCTGTTCGTGTCTCTGCTGGACCCATTTAGCCTCATCAAGCTCGATCTGAGACAAGATCCTTAATGACGGGATTTCTATTTCGATTGGCAGGACTGCCTCCATACCATATACTAGGGAGTAGGGTGTTGCCCCAGTAGAAGTCAGAATTGAGGTTCGGTATGCCATCAGGGTGTAAGGTAGCCTTTCATGCCAATCACGGTAGTTCTCTGCCGTTTTAGCCAGTATCTTCTTGATGTTCTTGTTTGCCGCCTCTACCGCTCCATTCATTTGGGGTCGGTAAGGCGACGAATTAAGGTGGCGAACATTGAAACTGTTCAGAAGATTATCCACCGTTTCGTTATTCAGATTCGAGCCATTATCAATCACGATGGCTTGAGGTGTCCCATACCTCGAGATGATGTCTCGCCTTATGAATTTAGCCACGTTCTTTGCAGTCACGTTAACGTATGATGCAGCCTCGATCCACTTGGTGAAATAGTCTATTGCCACCAATATGAATCGGTGTCCGTTCGAGGCCTTAGGGTTGATTGGCCCTATCATGTCTATGCCCCACATTGAGAATGGCCAAGCCTCGGACATTTGATGGAGCTCGTTCGGAGGTGCATTAATTCTGTCCCCATACACCTGACACTGATGGCATGATCTTACGTGTTGATTACAATCCGACTCCAAAGTCATCCAGAAATAACCTAGTCGCATGATTTTCTTGGCGAGGAGATGTCCGTTCATGTGTGGACCGCATTGCCCTTCGTGTATTTCGCTCATAAGCGATCTAGCTTCGTTGGCGTCCACGCATCTGAGGAGAACTGAGTCATAAGATCTCTTGTAGAGAGTTGGACCACTGAGAAAAAACTTCGCAGCCATCTTCGCAATGTACTTCCTGTCCCCTGCTTGAGCATCCGGAGGAAATTCCCCTTTGACCAGGTAGTTCTTTATATCATGATACCAAGGCAGGTCTTCGAACCCCTCTTCAATTACCATGCAATGGGCGGGTTCTCGAGTAATGCATATGCGCAATGGTTCAATGTCTACGCCGTTTGTTACTTGAAGCATAGATGCCAAAGTAGCCAATGCATCTGCGAAGTGATTTTGCGTCCTTGGCAGATATTCGAAATCAATTACTTCGAATCCCTTGATCGTCTCCTCTAGGAATTTGTGGTACGGGACGAGCTTGAAGTCCCTAGTTTTCCATTCGCCTTGGGTTTGGAGGATGATTAGCATTGAATTTCCATAGACTTGTAACTTTCGCACTTTCAAGTTACTGGCAAGCTGCAAACCGAGGATACATGCTTCATATTCAGCCACGTTGTTGGTGCATGGGAATGCCAGTTTTGCGGCCACGGGGTAATGTTGGCCATCTGGAGATATTAAGACAGCCCCAGTACCTACCCCAGCTAAATTGACTGCGCCATCAAAATACATAGTCCATTTGTCATCTGAGAGTGTCAAAATGTGGCCTTCAGCCTTTCCTCTTCAGGGGTATCGTGAACTTGAGAATTCTCGGCCAGCATGTCGGCAATGGCTCGTCCCTTTACTGACTTCTGGTTTGAGCTTCTAACGTCAAACTCAGAAAGGAGTACCTGCCACTTGGCCAATTTTCCTATCGGCGGACTGACCAGATGCCCCTTGATTTCCTCGAAAGCCTGCTGGCATTCGTGGTCCCACTTGATTTTGGCATTCTTCTTCAATAATTTGAAGAGTGGCTTTGCAGATTCTGAAAGGTGAGATATAAAGCGGGCGATGTAATTTAATCTTCCTAGGAGGCTCCTTACGTCTTTAACTGTTGAAGGGGCGTCAAGACTGAGGATAGCTTGAACTTTGGTGGGGTCAATCTCGACGCCACGATTGCTAACTATGAATCCCAGCAGTTTGCCCGACTTTGCACCAAATATGCACTTTGCGGGATTGAGCCTCAGCTTATACTTCCTGAGTCGTTCGAACAATTTCCTCAGTACTAGAGCGTGATCTTCACCATGCCTAGATTTTGCTATCATATCGTCCACGTACACCTCTATTTCTTTATGCATCATATCGTGGAATAGGGTAACCATCGCCCTCTGGTAAGTTGCTCCGGCATTCTTCAGACCAAATGGCATGACTTTGTAGCAAAAGGTGCCCCAAGGCGTGATGAATGACGTTTTGGCTTTATCCTTCTCTTTCATGCGGATTTGATTGTAGCCCGAGAAACCATCCATAAATGAGAACCGTTCGAATCCGGCTGTGCTATCGACTAAGACGTCGATGTGTGGCAATGGGAAGTCATCTTTGGGACTGGCCCTGTTCAAGTCTCGGTAGTCCACGCAGATTCGGACTTTCCCGTCCTTCTTCATGACGGGGACAATATTGGCAACCCATTCCGGGTAAGCGATCACCTCGATGAACCCTACTTTGAGGAGCTTCATTGTTGACACTTGATTTTTGACCATTTATTATTGTGATTTTTTTTTATTCTTTAAAATTAATTAAAAATATCAAAAAAAGGTAATAAAATCACAAAATCAACTTTGGTGAACTTGGCCAAGCTAAATGAACCATTTTGACAAAAATAAATAAATAAATTTTCATATTATTATTATTATTGAAAAATAAAAAAATGAATGAAAAATAAAATAGTAGAGACATAATTATTAGTCAAAGTCCTCCTTTGCTTTTGAATGATTATGTTTTTTCTACTTTTTATTTTATTATTATTATTTTACTTGATTTTTTTAATCTCTCTCTCTCTCTCTCCCTTTTCTCTCTTAATCTACGGACGACGTCTTTTTCTTCTTCGGGGGGTTCTTCTTCATCAGGGGCGAACATCTTCTTCTTCTGGTTCATTTTTTTTTCTTTTCTGTGGCATCTCCCCCTCGCCGAACGCACCACCACCAGCCAACCGTCGGTGTTGTCATCCCCACCGAGCTCGGCCAGCTCCGCGAGCCCGCCAGATCCGAGCCCGAAAATACCAGCCCGTCGATCCTCCGTCCGCCTCGCACGTCGTCAGCGACGCCTATTCCCCTGCCCGACGCTGTTGTTGCTTCCTCCCATCACCACCGCCTCGCTCCGCCAGTGACCACCACTCCACTGCCGACCCGCTCTTCTATCGGAGCTCCTGGACACGGCGACCTCCTTCATCTCCTTCCACCGTTTGCGGCGCCACCCTCATCCCGACGTCTTCGATCCTTCACCCCTACAACTTGATGGCGCAGCCCCTCTGACCTCCGTCCGTGCCGCTCCCCTTCGTCGGACCAGAGCCCCAAATCCCGTGAGTCCCCAGCCTCGTCCGACCACCCCGCAGCCAGTTAAGCCGTTGAAAGACCCTGAGAATCGCCAAACTCCTGCTGCTCTGTTTCGGTGTCCCATGTTCCGAACCCCAGCCCGGTTCTGTTCTGCTTCTGTTCGTGGCTGCCAGTTGCTGTGCCGGCCACCCAGCAACTGTTTCGACTACCCTCGACCACCCTGGGAACTCCACATCCCGAGAAACCATCATACCAGCCCATGTTTTTGCTCAGTTCCCCTGTTTACAGCCAGTTTGCCCTATCCAGCCACTGTTGCCATAGCTCCGCCGCAACTCCGCCACCCCCACGACCTCCGTCGACTACCCTAGCTCATTCCCCGTTGGTTCGCCTCCCGCAACTCGAGGAGGTCGAGAACAGCCCCGGTGTGCCCTATTCGATCCAGGCCATCCCATGTTTCGGGCCCTGTTCGCGGGCCATTTTTCCGGGCCACGGCCCGTTTTGGTCTGGGCCATGACCTGTGTTTCTGGGCCGAGAGCCTGGGCCGTGGCCGAGAACTATGTGCCGAGTGTTTGGGCCCGTGGCCGGTCCTGTGGGCCAGTTAGCTGAGGAACGGTGCCCATGTGCTCGTGAGTTGCGCCGATCATGCCCAAGCCGTATCGCAAGTTCGTGGTCTGTTTGAGTTCGAGGTTCGCGTCGAAGGATTGCTCGAGGATCGTCGCCGCCGTTCGTCGCCCTTGAGCCCGCCCTAGCTAGTTGAGCTGTAACGGGTATGGAGATGGTCGCAGGCTGGGGCTGGGCGATTGAAGGTCGGTGTCCAATCCGGTATATTCTACGTACCCGATCCGTATATCAGAGTTATTTTTCTAAAATATTGCCATTATAGACTTGATTTGCATGTGTTTGTTTCAGTCTAGTGGTTAGCTTATTTATCTGGTTGAGTGTTATCTATTGTCAAAGACATGCTTTTTAATAAAAAAATTCATAAAATAATAATAAAAAATAATAATAAATCAAAAATTCAATAAAAAATGGAAAATCATAAAAAAATTCAAAAAAATTCGAAAAATTCAGAAACATTCTAAAAAATTCCAGAAAATAGGAAATGGCCACATTCAACTGGCCACGACCTGTTTCGGGTCATTTGATCCCCGATTTTTCCAGAAATGACGGTTTTGCCCTTCCGGCAAACCGTCTTCCAAAAAAATTCTAAAAAAATCCAGGAAAATCCCAAAAAATAGGAAATGGCCACAATCAACTGGCCGAGACTCATTCCGGGTGTTTTGAACCCCGACCCTTATTAAAATGACGATTTCTCCCTTTGGGCGAATTGTCTTCCAAAAATTGAAGAAAAATCAAGAAATTCCAAAAAATTCTCAAAAATGGGAAATTGCCACAATCAACTGGCCATGGAATATTTTGGGTAATTCGGTATCCAAATCTCCCAAAAATTGACGATTTTGCCCTTCGGGCTAATCGCCTCCAAATCTTCCCATTTTACCCCTGACCGAAATCACACTTTCCCTAAGCCCTTATGGCTATGCTAGGAAGCCATTGACTTGAATTGATGTGCATCAATGAGATTTATTTATGCACTTGATTACGCTTTCATTTAAATTGATTGTGATTGATAGGAATAGTTTTCCAATCTGCATGAAACCATGAATCAAGCCTACCCCACCCAAAATTGTGCCTGCATGAATTCTTAGCTAGGAAAATCACTCGCGTTAGGTACCGAAAGGGCGTTGGTAATGACACCAGCGTAACCAACTCCCCGAACCCAAAATCTCTGGTTCCGCAGAATTGATCGATCTCTCCCAATCGGTTAATAAGGTTTCCGGTCTACCCTCCAAGAAAGACCGGTGGCGACTCCATGGCATGCACACTTAGCACATATCACTAGACCACACTAAAGGTCGACTACGTATACCTCCGTTGCGATTTGGGTAACGGGCCTTGGGAGAGGCCCGCGTCCGACCAGACTGGACGGCCCATTAACCCTCGAGAGCCCATGGCGAATCTCGAGAGGGTCGCGACAGCTGGCGACTCCACTGGGGACTGTGTTCTAGAACCTATGGTTCTAGACCTCAAGTGGACTTAGGCCGTAATTAAAACGCTGAGTGATTTTTCTAACCCTGCAGGTGCTCTTGAAGGTGAGGTAAGTCCGCTCATGGTAGGTGTTATATGTTTTTGCAGATTGGAGAGATAAGGGGTGTAGTCCGTGATTAACATTGTTTTATGCAGGTTGGCGTAGGAATGTATGTTGTATGGAGGATTTGAAGCGCCGATTGATAAACTGTTGTGCATGACTCGCATTGTGGTGATCACGACACATGGACACACACAACCGCGCCTAAACCCTCGGGCGCCCTCTTTAGGAAAACAATAGAAGGAATTGAAAATGGAATCTCCGTGAGGAAAAACATGGGGTAATCCACTTTTCAATTCCGCTCACTTCGAACTATGGATCGAGTCCCAATGCAACAATAGTTGTGCAATGGAATCGGCTCTTTCTAGAACTCGAGGTGGGAACCTTGACCTTAGGTGCCAAATCCTTTGATTTTTAGAAGTTTTATCCTCACTTGTCTCATGTGCATGTCTTTAGATGGTTGGTATATCTAAAACCACCTAAAAAAAATCGGTGATCTTGGAGTCACATCTCGAAGACTGGAACTGGGGCATCTCCAAGTGTTCAGACCACATTCCTTTGATTGATTTGGCATTCTTAGTTCTCTTGTATAAGATTAATTTTGCTGAGATCCTCTCTATCTCGTCCCTTAGATTGATTGTATTAGGGATCTATTTGTATTGTATACATCTTGATAAGGCTCATTTCTATCGAAAATGGGGGCAAATTCCCCAAACCCGTGGAGCATAGTGGAATTCGTCCCTTCAGTGCAAAATACATTTGGCCGCAGAGCCACTCGTTTGGTGAAAGGACGTATCGTTCATAATTGAATTTTAATCAGATCTGGGGATAAGTTTTTCTCCATTTTTTTTTATCTCAGGTGATAAAAGAGACAATGCACCCAAAAGCTCATGCATTCAAATGACAAAACAGACGTCGCCCAGCTGGGGCAAATGAACCGTAGGCGTTGCAAATACCTTCAAGCACGGATGGAGGAATTTGATAGATGTTGTGCATATCAATATGCAACATCAAAACGGAATGCAAATCAAGTGTAAAAGGACGTATCATTCCAAAATGATTATTTTCTTGATATGGGAATAATGCTTCCTTTCTTTTTCCTCTCAGATGATGATCAAGAGCAGAGGACGCAGGATGTAATGCTTTCAAATAACAAACAGGGAACATCAAATACTTCAAATGGCGACTGTGATCGAGAGAATCACCAAACCGCCACATGACGAATCCCAAGAATATCAAGCTGTCTTGAGATAGATAAAATTGATCAAGGACTCTGACAATCGAGATGGATGATCAGAATCTGCAAAAATCAATGGGAGTAGGTTCCCCCCCCCATTTGCTTTGAGGAGCCAAACCGGGGACAAACTCTCATGATCCCCCATGAAAGCGCATCAGACCAGGGTCATCGAATCCAGAGATGACAAACAGCAAAACCATGCCTAACTGGGGCAAGTGAATGATTTGTGCGCAGGACGTTTCTCCTCTGACAAAGTCAATGGATGCAATAACAGAGTCGTCCGCATCAGAATCAAACCCCAAGATACGAATTTGGGTGAATGGTAACCTTGTATCGTTCCAATTTGGTCTTCGAGGACCACGTGCCTAACATGAGCTTTTACTCATTTTACAGGAAGTAGTTGGCGCTGAAAGCCTAAAATGAAAAGAGCGCGCTAACAGGGAGGTGAATAGAATCATTGGCCTTAGAAATCAGGATTCCAAGAGATGGTCTTTGATTATAAGACCTAGTGGATGGTAAAAAGTATCGCTCCTACGTCACATGCTTTGACATGCATTTTGATAAAATCTTTTTTTCCTTGAATAAAAGGAACCTTGAAGAATGGCGTTGGAGTGCGCCCAAAAACACAAATGGATCTCCTCTGGGGCAAATCCTTGAGAATGATTCATCGCCAACCAGACGGAGAGATCAAGACCACAAGATAGAGGGCCAAATCCTGCAAGCCGCGAGTTTGTGTTCAAATGGAAACACAAAGCAAGAACAAGGCTGTATCGTTCCAATTTCCCTTGAATTTTGGAACGCCAACTAACAACTAATTCCCGTCTTTGACAGGTGATGGCCATCAAGGTGAAACAGGTTTTCACACCCCATGAATTACCCGTTGGAGTACACGACCAAGGGTAAGATGTATCGTTTTAATTTTTTGAAAAATTCGTGAACGTACAATAACATGTTTCTTCTGCATTTTCAGGGATCTCCAGCCGCGGGGGACAGGTAAGTATCACTTTCCCCAATCCATTGAAGATGTTGAATAAAAAACATAGAGAAAAAAAAAAGAAAAGCTTTCAAAATCTAATGTCTAGAAAAGACATAGAATTCAAACTTCATTGGCATTCATGTTTTAAAACAGGAGGTTATCTGAACATGAATAAGAACATGCATGGTGCATCATAAAATCCCCTTGACGGGTAAAATCTTTGGAGAAAATGAAAGAGATTTTTTCCAATCAAAAGTTCAAAACTTTCAAAAGGACGTTTTCTCAAAAGACGAGAGGCAAAGCCTAATCCAAACACGTCCTATACACACTTGAGAGGGAAGTGGAGCGGATCAGACAGCAAAATCTGGACCTACGGAAGTAGGGACCATTCGCAGCAATTACATGGATTGGGACGACGGAGGCATTCGTTTCTTATCCCCCAAACACTACAGGTGACCGTTGATAACCCCTTTGAACGGCGGTTTTCATTCTTAACCCTGTCAAGAACCACCCCACATCGGGGCAAAATAGAGGTGAGTCCAGCAGCATCAGGAGAAAATGGTTAGAAATTTTCTTGCTCGGACTAACATTAATCTTTGTGTGTTGTTTATATGGTAATCCAAGTGCCATAGGATGATGAGAAGCATTCGTTGCTCTATCCCACACACCGAATCCTTTGCATAGCCAAGTTGAGCCTGCAAAATCATTTCATAAACCCGTTGGTGATCATTGCACATTCCAAGACGGATGCAGCATCACTTCAGAAACGAAGGAGTTCAAGACTTAGGGTTTGCAAAAAAAATTCCTAAGTTAATGCTTAACCTTGTTAGACCTTTGATCATAGGTCTAACACGATCCCATAAAGATGAGAAAAAAAGTGGGATTTCAAAAATGGAAATGAGAAAAATCCTCAACATCAAGAAAAAGCAAAGTGCCTGGTAAAAGCAAGGCCGATGCTCGTGAAAACTGTTTGATTGATCCCCAATAAAGCCTAGTTGGGAAGAGAGAAAAACCCCTAAATGAGTCAGATCAAAAAGACTACTCCCCAAATGGTGTCAAGCGTGGAGCAGAGACGCAGACAGAGTCATCAGTCTCTTAATGCGACGAAACGCTCTCTAAAGAGTTGGTGCACACCTCAAAAGCGGGTGCACACCTCAAAAATTGAAGGTGCAGAGAGGAAAGCGCAGGTGATAAATTTGCAATGATCACCAATGTCAAACCCTTCGTAATTTTCTGGGCCAAAAACAAGCCTTTTTCGGTCCCCAATCCTACCAACATCATAACCCTGAAACAGTCTTCTCTGACTAAGACACTTGGGTTAACATGTAGCTTAGCTCGAAGAAGTACGAGCAAGACTATTTCTTTCTCATTTTGCAGGGTTCTTGACTTGTAAACCCGAAGCAGATGATGAAAATTTTTATTCAATGGCCTCGACTCCAAAGCGGGTCCCCCTTGAAAACCAATATCCAAGCCCAACATTACGGTCCCGTGGAAGACCTCCCGACCGATCAAAATGTATGCGTTGCGAATGAGCCTAAAACCTAGGCACAGGTCAGTAGGGAATTGAGTGCATCCCTAATAAAAAAACACTATCTCAAAACAGGTGAGAAGACCTCATTGTCGAGAAACACTCCAATTGATGTTTTGAATAAACTCTTTTTGGAATTTTCAGACTGTTGATCCAGATTTTCTGTGCAAGGGATTTGTGATCACATTTGCATGCTGCAAGAATGCTTTGGATAACCTCCAGCATCAAAATGCACATTTCACGATTAAAACTTAAGTCATACGGTTTTTGTCAAATGGACAGCCGTGGTCTTCCCAAAGATTACTAACGTTTTCTTGGTGAAGAAAAATCTTTCAGGCTCAAACTTATGCAGAATACCTGGAGAACCCAGCTCCCAGAATGTCGCCTCAACAGACCCAAGTGAAGCTTTGTCAAAATAAAGTCTTTCACTGCTCCAAAAAAAAAACTGAATTCCTGACAAACTTCGGGATCTTTAAAAAAGGGGGGAAAAAACCCTTTCAAAAGAAAAAGTCCTATCAGACGTGGAGAACCCCAGTCTCAGGACCCATTTTCAAAAATCAGGTAGTCTCATCGGACGTGGAGAACCCTCGTCATGAGACCCCTTTTCAAAATCAAGCAGTCCTAGCATGACGTGGAGAACCCTCGTCCTAGGATCCCTTTTCAAAAATATCAAACAGTCCTAGCATGACGTGGAGAACCCTCGTCATAGGACCCCCTCTCAAAAATCAAGCGGTCCTCGCATGACGTGGAGAACCCTCGTCTCAGGACCATTTTTCAAAATTTAGGCAGTCTCATCGGACGTGGAGAACCCTCGTCATGAGACCCATTTTCAAAATTTAGGCAGTCTCATCGGACGTGGAGAACCCTCGTCATGAGACCCCTTTTCAAAGCAAAAACAAAGGTAGAAACCGCCTAAAGGGTCAAACAAAGGTAGAAACCGCCTAAAGGGTCAAACAAAGGTAGAAACCGCCTAAAGGGTCAAAACAAAGGTAGAAACCGCCTAAAGGGTCAAAACAATGGTAGAAACCGCCTAAAGGGTCAAAACAATGGTAGAAACCGCCTAAAGGGTCAAAACAAAGGTAGAAACCGCCTAAAGGGTCAAAACAAAGGTAGATACCGCCTGAAGGGTCAACATAAGGTAGAAACCGCCTGAAGGGTCAACCCAAGGTAGATACCGCCTTAAAGATCAACACAAAGGTCCGATCCACCATACGGATTAAAATCATTGGCGAATCCTCAAGCGTGGGATACGCCTTCCTTAGGTTCCTACCAGTTAGGAATCCCATAATGGTACGACCTACCATACAGGTCAGAGCTAAATCTCCCTAGGATATCCTAAATGATGAGTCCTAGGTATCTTCTTGAAAGTCGTCGCAACCGGCAACATTCGACAGGTGAGCTTCAGGTAAACCTCTCTCACTCCGGCCCATGTTCAAATTGTTAGAGCAAACCGGTGATTAATTTGAGCTTTCATCAAAGGGCCTTAAGGAATCAATGTCGTAGCATTTCTTCTCTCATTTTCCCAGTTGAGTCGGTTAGGAATCAGGTGCCACCTTATCTTTGAGAGAAACCTCTAACGAGATTCCTCTCAAAGAGGGGCAGCTGTTGACACCTGATTTTTGACCATTTATTATTATGATTTTTTTTTATTCTTTAAAATTAATTAAAAATATCAAAAAAAGGTAATAAAATCACAAAATCAACTTTGGTGAACTTGGCCAAGCTAAATGAACCATTTTGACAAAAATAAATAAATAAATTTTCATATTATTATTATTATTGAAAAATAAAAAAATGAAAGAAAGTTAAGTCCGGAAAATATGTAATGGGGGGCTAGTTCTCATATCATCGAACATCCTTGCTTCCCCAACAGTCTTGAAGAATAAGAGACGTGTGGGAAATCAGGTCTCAGGGTTGTTTTCTTTTTTTGTCTCTCTCTTTTTGGATCGTCATTGACCGATTTGTAGCTCCCACACGCCTCCATTTTTTTTTTGTATTTTTTGATGATTTTTTTTTTGTAAAGACATAAGACAAAGGTGAAAGTTCGAGGCATCTGAAGAAACGACTTGGGGGTCTTCCGTTGTGGCGTCCATCTTCTCGTCCTTCAGCCACTTGGATGTCTCATTGAAGAAACGACTTAGGGGAGTTTCGAACATCTTTCGCTTACCCCTCCAAGTGTTCGACCCTAGGAAACGGCCACCGCGGCCCCTACCGCGGCCCCTGCCGCTCCCATAACCTTCCGGTGGGGAGTGTCGACTCGGTTCTCCTTTATAACCCACCCCTTGGCGGTTCTTTACCGTTGCCAAACTGACCGGTTCTTGAATACCTTGGTGATGCTTGCCTAAACCGAGGCCCGGGATAAAACCATGTTGTATTAGTATTTTTCCCGCCATGATCGATGATTCGGAGCAATTTGGGGGTCTCATGGCTGTACCGGCTGGTACGTGCATAATGTACATTCTCTCCGTAGAGCGAAAGTTTGATTCTTCTCCGGATGAAGGTTCCACCAATGGAATAGCATCAATGTGGCCCGTTAAGTGATCAGTCTCTGAGTGTACGGTGATTAGTTTGTCGTTAATGACCATACGGACCTTCTGGTGTAGGCTGGATGGCACGGCGCCGGCTGTGTGAATCCAAGGTCTTCCCAGCAAAATCCCGAACGACGCCGAGATGTCTATGATTTGGAATTTGATCAGGAACTCTGTTGGGCCCACAAGGACGGGTAGTTCTACCTCTCCAGTTACTTCTCCCTTAGCCCCATCGAAAGCTCGAATGGTGGATTTCGAGGTTTTGATTGAATCTTCCTTCACCCCGAGGCCTCTGAGCGTGCTTAAAGGGCATATGTCAAATGCAGATCCGTTGTCTATGAGGACTCGGGATACCCGCTTACCATGGCACATTGCTGATACATAGATGGCCTTGTTATGTCCTCGTCCTTCCGGTGGGAAGTCTTCATCTGAAAATGAGACTTGGTCCTTTAAGAGGATCGCCCCGACGAAGTCTTCCAATTGGGCCTCGTTGATCGTTTCGGGTACGTGGGCCTCATCCAACACCTTCAAACGGGCATTTCGATGCTTCTCAGATGTCTTGAAAAGATCCAAGAGCGAGATTTGTGCAGGCATCTTTCTCAGCTGTTCGACCACTTCGAACTCGCTAGTTCTAATGATGGCCAGGACCTGCTTAGCGTCCTCCTCCGTTACTCCTTTCTTTTCAACTTCTCCCTCCTTTTGGACTTGGCATCTCCCAGAGCGAGTAATGGCATCCACTTCACTGGTGCCGTAATCCCAATGCACTGCCTTAGGGTTGTAAGTCTCTACTGCGGGGAGTGTGATTATTAGGGGTTTGTCCTTTGTGACCTCGCTTTCGTGAGAACTGCTGGCCGCCTCTACCTCGATATCACTACGTTCCTCCTGCATGAGGTCGAACTCAGCGAGGTTGATTACCAGTGGGGTCATACCTTCCACCATGCATATCGAACCAACTAGGTATGGTTCCTCTGAGTCGTATAGGTTTCCCCATTGATCTATATTGAACACCGCGTTCGCGGTGTGGTCGGGCAGTGGATTCTGTTGGATGTTCGGATCCGCTCCATCAAACTTCAGCAAGTTGCTGTCGATAAGGGCTTGTATGTCGTATTGTAGGGTCCGACAATTGTCTATGTTATGTCCCTTTTCGCCCATGTGATACGCACATGTCTGATTCTCATCGAAACCTGTGAACTTTGGCGGCGTTGACCTCGGCGGCTTCTTGGCTAACAACCTTGCCTCTAGAAGCTTAGGCAGTAATTTTGACATCGGGACTGGGAGTTGGGTAAAAGAGGGAGGACTCCTTCCTTTCGGTGCCGAGATCCTTTGGGCCGTCCAGGAGGTATTCCCCTGGGTCGGGGTGGCGTTTTCGAACCTTTTGGGTCTCGGTGGATTGGAAACGAAGGCAACCTCTGCAGTAGGTTCTCGTTCTTTCCTTGCGGGGAACGGTCGCTTCGGAGTTACTTCCGGCACGCGCCTTTCTCTTATGGCCCACTCGTGCCTTTCCGCCACTTTGATCAAGTGCGCAAAAGTCTGACACCCAGAGGTGTTTAGTTTGTCAAAGTAATCGTACGGCAGCGCCTTCAGAAAGATGTCCACCAATTCTTCCTCCGGGATGTGCGGCTTTACCTGAGTGGCAAGTGCCCTCCACCTTTGGGCGTATAGATGAACACTTTCTGTCCTCCCTTTCGCGGTCCGTAGCAGGTCTTCTCTGGTTGGAGCGGTCAGCGCGTTGAACTTATACTGAGATAAGAAGTCTCCTGAAAACTCGTCCCAGTCGTCATACCTCTGTATGTTTAGCTCCACGTACCAGGACAGAGCGGCGCCAGCCAGACTCTCTTGAAAGGTATTGATCAGCAATGGCGTGTAATCTGAGTATTTGGCCATCTTGTACAAGTAGTACTTCAGGTGGGTCTTGGGACAGCCTGTCCCATTATATTTTCTTGAGAAATCCGGCTCCTTGTAGTCCACAGGGACCTCAATCTTGGTGAAAGGCATGATTTTATCGTACTTTGACAACTCAAATCCTTGGCTGGTGAGACATTCCTCGATTTTGGCAATCCTTTTTACTCCTTCATCGATCTTGACAGACTTCTCACTCCGTTTCCCTTCTAGGTTGATGGTGACAGGTGGGGCTCTCGGTGGTGCTTCATCAGTTGGAGCTTGCTCAGCGCCCGGTGTAACACTAGTCCCAGCAGGCCCCCCTGTATCAGACTCGGTAGGCGTGCCTGAGTTCGCAGTTTGGCTAAGATCAACTGGCAGAGTAGGCCTGGCGTTAGCTGCGATGAATATGTCTTTCATTTCGGCCAGCATCTGAGTCACTTGGTCTAATCGTGCTTCCAAAGTCCCAAGGCGGGTGTTAACTTGTTCGTGTTCCATACGAGCCTGAGAACGTGCTTGGGCTCGAGTCCTCGTGATTGAGAGCTACCTGTTATGGAAAAGTAAGGTAGCGTGAGGAAATTCTGGGTGGAACATAAGATCCCTCTTTCATTTTATATTTTCGTTTGATGAAATGGTAGCGAGAGACATCTGTGCGGATAATGTCCTCGGCCAAAATTTCTTCAAAAGAAATTATACAATGAAAGATGAGCAAGCGGTGTTTACTTAAAATGTCCTTCGCACATCCCCCTAATGCCTAGCGAAATTTAGTGATCACATTCGAGAGATAGATCCCTATACATCATTCTAAAGAGGTTAGATGAAAATAGGAAACTCTTATTGCAGCACAAAAGGTGGTCTACAGTGCCTAATCCTTCGCGGGTATAAACTCAAGACGGAGGCGCTTGTTCTGGCGGGCTAAGGACACGACTTGACGTAGTGCTTCATCTCTTTCTTGAGCAGCCTTTTCAGTTAAAATATCTTGAAGAGTCAATTTGTCAAGCAAGGTGGGAACGACCACCTTAGGTAGGGCTGGTAAGGCGAGACATATGTAACCTTCAGATGCATGGTGCTCCTTCATGTTCCCTTCAAGCTCGGCCCTGTCCACCATGGTAACAGACGTCGTACGATAATCACGCCAAGTGTAAATTATGTTTGCGACTATCTTGTCCAGTTGAGCCTTTCGTCCTTCAGTAACCTCTTTGTGATAGTCCAATGCGAGAGGATTGGATTCAAGAGGGGGAGGGACTTGCTGGATGGCGCGGAACTGACGGATCACTCTAAGAGGGTAGTATGACGTAACTCCCGTCAATCCTAGCAAAGGGATGACGTTGTCGAACCCATCGGCTAGGCAAGGTTTGCTAGACACAAGCCATTTGGCGTACCATTGCATACGAATGGGGACAAGAGATTTGAGATAGTTGAGCCATCTAGAGAATGCCCAACAAGGAAATAGTTTGTTCTTTTCAAAGAAACGGAGTAAGGGGTGAGAGGAAGGGCTGATTTGTGAAATTTGCATATCAGTGGCGAATTCCCTAATGTGGGATATCAACCAGACCTGGAGAAGACCTATAGGTGCTCTAAAAGTACCCTTACCCGACTTCTTGAATCTTGACAGAGAGATGAATGTTTCGCCAAGAATTAAGTGAGAGAACTTCTTACCACTACACACTTGGAGTACGATGTGGATGATGGAAGGGGTCATGCTCTTATTTGTGTATGGGAAGATAACAAATCCAAAGAAAGCTAGGATAAAGACCCTAGGGATTTGCGTTCCAGATTCGGCGGGTAAGCCTGAAGAGAGTTCATCGAGAAATGTTATGGGAATAGCATTGGTGTTTCCCTTGAGAATGTTTCTGATGAGAGTGGAATTGACTTTCAAAAATTGGCTAAGCAGTGCTACTGAATTGACATCTATCGGAGGGGTGGCCAAACCAAAAGTTCCGACGGGGCCTATCATGGCATCATACTCTTCGAGAGTTGGGGTGAGCTCGCATTGGCCTATCACAAAAAAAGAGGACTCGGGGCTCCAAAAATGTGACAGTGCTTTAATCATGGCAATTCTCGCCTCGAGATGTATCAATGATGTGAGAAAGCCTATCTTCTTCACCACGTAGCCCTTGTGGGTTGGCAGTAGTCGATCCCACATGTTGATGATCGTTCGCGGGAAATGTGTAATTTTAACCTCAGGTGGTCCCATTTTCTAAATCCCATTGAAGGGCATTTATGTTAAACACCGCTTGCTTTTGACGAAAAATAATATCGAGCTGAAAGGAAACAAATTCCAGGGGAAGGAAACTTACACACCATTGGAAAAGGATAGGTCATGTCAAACACATTGATCAAGCTCATGAAGTAAGTGAGGGTGAAACTATAAAAATCAAGATAGGGTTTGGAACCTAAGGCCAAGGCTCCCACCTTGAATTCTAGAAGGGGTAGATTCCATTGCACAACTATCGTTGCATTGGGACCCAATCCATAGTTCGAAATGAGCGGAATTGAAAAGTGGATTACCCCGTGTTTTTCCTCACGGAGATTCCATTTTCAATCCCTTCTATTGTTTTCCTATAGGCGGCGCCCGGGGTTTTAGGCGCGGTTGTGTGTGTTTTCGGTGTCGTGCTAAAGCGATAAACATGCATCTTATTTAACAATCACCGCTTCAATATAAAACCTCCACACAATTATTCATTCCTACGCCCAACCTGCATAAGACAAAGTTAATCACGGACTACACCCCCTTATCACTCCAATCTGCAAAAACATATAACACCTATCATAAGCGGACTTACCTCACCTTCAAGAGCGCCTGCAGGGTTAGAAAAATCACTCAACGTTTTAATTACGGCCTAAGTCCACTTGGGGTCTAGAACCATAGGTTCTAAAATATTTCCCCAGCGGAGTCGCCAGCTGTCGCGACCAGTCCGAAAGCGGACGCGGCTAATGGATTACCGATCGTGGGTCTTGGATCGGCGCGAGCCCTCCCAGGCCCATACCAAATCGCGGCGGGAGTTTTCTTTTAATGGGTTCGACGATAAGAGTGGATCGCTTTCGACCTTCAGTGTGGTCTTGATGGCATGTGCAACTTGTGCATGCATTTGGAGTCGCCACCGGTCTTTCTTGGAGGGTAGACCGGAAACCTTACTGACCGATTGGGAGAGATCGATCAGTTCTGCGGAACCAGAGATTTTGGGTTCGGGGACTTGGTTACATCGGTGTCATTACCAACGCCCTTTCGGTACCTAACGCAAGTGATTTTCCTAGCTAAGAGTTCATGCAGGCGCAATTTTAGGTGAGGTAGGCTTGATTCAGGGTTTCATGTAGATTGGAAGACTGTTCCTATCAATCACAATCAATTTAAATGAAAGCGCAATCAAGTACATAAATAAATCACATCAATGCACATCAATTCAAATCAATGGCTTCCTAATATAGCCATAAGGGTTTAGGGAAGATGTGATTTCGGACCAGGGGTAAAATGAGAAGATTTGGGGACGATTAGCCCGAAGGGCAAAATCGTCAATTTTGGAAGGTTTAGATACCGAATTACCAAAAATATTCCATGGCCAGTTGTTTGTGGCCATTTCCCATTTTTGAGAATTTCTTGGAATTTCTTGATTTTTCTTCAATTTTTGGAAGGCGATTCGCCCAAAGGGCGAAATCGTCATTTTAAGAAGGGTCGGGGTTTAAAACACTCGGGATGAGACTTGGCCAGTTGTTTGTGGCCATTTCCTATTTTTTTGGATTTTCCTGGATTCTTTAGAATTTTTTTGAATTTTCCGATTTTTTTGAATTTTTTATGATTTTTTATTATTTTCTGAATTTTTTATTATTTAAAAATATTTTCCGGGCTGGATCAGACCCGACCCGCGCCTCTCGGGCGCCCGGCCCGACCCTAGGGGTCGACACCGGCCTAAAACGACACCGTTTTATATTTTTAAATATTTTTTTCTATTTTTTAACAATTTTTTTTTTATTTTTTATCTATTTTATTTAATTATCCGAAAATTCCCCGGATCGGGCGGCTCTCATTGCGCCACGTGGCCTCATCCTGTGCGTCCGATCTTCCACTAGATCGGACGCTCCAGAGAGAGCCACGTGGCTCGATCATAACCGTCGGATCAAAAATCAATTTATTTTCTTTTTTAGAAAAACCCACAAATCGGACGATCAGGAGTGTACCACGTGTCCAATTGTGGTGCGTCCGATCTTGGACAAGATCGGACGATCCACAGAAAGCCACTTGGCACATTCTTAGCCATCGGATTGAATTTATTTAATTATCCGAAAATCATTTATTAATTCTGAAAATCTTTTAATTTTCCAAAAATCCCAGATCGCGACACGTGGCGAAGCCACGGCCTTCTGATATGGGCGTTTTTTACTCTCGGCCCGGGCCCGCCACCGCTGACGTGGCTGCTGACGTGGCACGCCACGTCAGCACTGACCGTTGACCACCAGCGATAGTCGCCGGAGAAGATGATGAATAGTGACTATTCCGGCGACTATCGCCGGAAACCTCGTCGGCCGACCCAAAACAACGTAAAAATGATGGTTTCTAGCCCCGATTTTTTTACCAAACAAACCCCCATCAGACCCCGATCAATCTACGCTCATTTTATAGCAAAAATAACGTGAGGAACCGGCCAAACGAACCTTCACCGATCCGGCGCCGGCGAGGGGGATTCGCGAAATTTTTTTTATCGTTCTAGCTCGATTCCACTCGTTCATACATCATCTGAGAAAGGTTAGGAAGCTTACCTGAGCTTCTTTGGAGTTCGGCGACTGCTGAAACTCGCTCGTCGAGCTCCCGGTTCGGACCGCGGCCGGCGAAGCTCGGACCGTCGTTCTCAGCGGTTCTCGATGCAAAACAAGGGTCACAGAAGGTTTAGGGCTAGTTCTAGAGGAGCTTAGAGACGAAAGGCATGGAAAATAAGGATCGGGAACCCTCGGCCGAGACTAAAAAAATTCAAAGCCCAATGGGGCATTTTGTCGAACACATGGCAGGCGTATTCGAGATGGTGATCGGAGGGAAAAACTGACCTTTCCGGAGTTTGTCGAAGGCGACGGCGACCTTGACGACGATGGGTAGGATGTCCAGGAAGCTTGAGGTGATCGCCTCTTCCTTGTTTTTGCACGAAAAATTTTTCTTCTTTTTTCTTCTCCTTTGGTGCCATGGCCGAGACCTCTATTTATAGGGGATTTTGCCTATTATTTTATGGCCGCCGGCGACCCCCACCTCCACCATTGTGTTGCTCGTCGACTCAGCTCCACTTTCTCCTTCATGGCCGACCACTTTTGCGCGCTGAATCGACCTCCATTTCCCCTCCAAAGTGCGCCACTCAAGCTGTTTTTGGTTCGCCGGCCAGTTGCAGACCCGGTCGGACCGGGTCGGGTCGGATCTAACCCGACCGGCCCGGTTCGACCAAATCGCCCGAATTGAGCCCCAATTTGACCTCTTTTTATGAAATTGGTGGCAAAATCAGATTCCTTGACATGTTTTCCATCAAATAGGGGTATTTTTGTGAATCAATTGATTCGAATTTAGTGAAAACCCAAAATTGTCCTTAGGATCCGAAAATGATTTTTGCTCAATCGAGGGCCTAAATGACCAAATTAGTCAAAATTGAGGCCACCAATGGATCCCTCATGATGAAAACTATCGGGTAGAGGTGTTTAATTTCAATGGGTATGCCCGTATGAAATTTAATTTCAAAAATTGTGAAACCGGTGACTAAATTGAAAGAAATTTGTGCAATTAGGCCATTTTGATCAAAATTGATCAAATTGGAGGGCAAATTGACCCAATTGCACTTCAAGACTTTAGAATCCAATGTCATAGCTTATAAAAACCAAGAATGGAAAATTAAAAGACTCGAAAAGGATTTTTTTGTTCAAAATTGGTTCCTAAGGCTAGGCTAAGGCTTCCAAAGTTGATTTTGCAAATTTTTTAACCTTTTTTGCTATTTTTAATTAATTTTAGGAATACAAACTATAATAACGGATGGCCGAAAATCAGGTGTCAACAGCAGTACACTTAGCAAAGAATGCAGCTTATCACTCAAGGACTAGACATATCAAGAAGCGTTATCACTTCATCATGTCAGCATTGAAAGATAACGAGTTAGAGTTACAGAAGATTGATGGCTCAAAGAATCCAGCTGACATGTTTACCAAGGTAGTAGACAGAGAGAAGCATACTTTCTGTACTACTACTATTGGTATTACTCCATGTTAATTGATGAGGAGTATCGCAGAGGCACAAGTTCGAGTTACTATCTTTTGAAGAGGGTGGATGCAAAGTTGCTTGGTGCATCAGATATATTTGTCTTCAAGTGGGAGATTGTTGGCGTGAAGCCAAAATATATCAAAAGATATTATTAAGATTTCTTTTTTATCTTTTGTTCTTTCATTTTCTTCTAGGTTAAAAGATACACCTTATATATTAGGGATATATAGGTTGTAGCCATTAGAAGAGAGAAAAGATAGAAGAGCAGACAGAAAGAACAAGAGCAGACAGAATACGCAAAGTAGCGAACAGAGAGAAAAGAGAGAGAGAGAGGCCGTGACGGCATTCTTGAGTGTTCTCGTTTTCTTTTTCCTTCGATCTTGTGAGAAGATCGTCAGTTGTATTCTTACTTTTCTCGAAGACTAGTGGATTCGCAGAGTGCCTCTGCGCGGAGACGTAGCCCAGGTTTGGGTGAACTTCGATAACAAATTCTCTGGTGTGTTCTTCTAATTATGTTCTTTTATCGTTATATTCTGCTAGTGTGGATCGTTTGCTTGGATTATATTTCTAGAATTGGGGCACGATTCCTATCAACTGATATTCGATGTATATGGCTTCTCGTAAATATTCGTTAGAATATCCATAGCTTCTTTTGCAGTCTTAGCTTTCGCGATGTGGTATCCTGTCTTTTTCGTTAAACCTAGACGAATCGCACCTAACGCCTTTCGATCAAGAATTTTCCATCCTGATTCTGCCGTCGGATCAACTTCCGCGATTTCAGGTTTCCAATCCTCAAGTGGTGCATAGAGATCTTTCTAATAAAGATAGTCCTCTATTTGGAGTTTCCACCATCCGAAATCCTGCCCATCGAACTTATCAATTCTAATTTTATCTTCTGCCATACCGTTTGTTTTCAATCGAACGTCACCGAAAAACCCTCGATGTTCTCGATTAGCCAACCTAGGCTCTGATACCAGTTGATACAGCTGTATATTTGATTAACAGGAGTCCATCTAGTGCGCTGGATGGAGGAGTACCGCAAGAGCAGTGGTCAGGTAAAAAGGTCAATTATTCATATCTAAAAGTTTTTGGTTGTATTGCATATGCTTTGATTGACAGAGAGGACAGGAAAAAGCTTGATGCTAAGTCCCAAAAGTGCATCTTTATTGGATATGGCGGCGATGAATATGGATATAGGCTTTGGGATTATGGGAATAACAAAGTCATTCGCAGCCGAAATGTGATGTTCCAAGAAGAAAAGATGTATAAAGATCGTCAGACAGAGCATGAGATGGCAGTAGAACCAGAATATATTGAGTTGGACACAATTCTTGTGAAGATGGTTCGAGCAGATCATAGTGCATCTGAAGGGGAGGTTGTTCAAGATGAACGCATTATTAATGAGCAGGCAGTACAAGAGGAATGCGATGATCCAGAACAGACTAACGACCTTGAAGTACATGTTTTAAGGAGATCTACCTGTGTGAGAAAGCCAAAGGTAATTTTTGATCATTCAGCTAATACTGTTCTGAGCCATGTCTTATATACAGATTCGGGAGAGCCAGAGACTTATGATGAGGCAAAGAAAGACACATCTCACATGCAGTGGGAGCGTGCTATGAAAGACGAGATGAGCTCGTTAATTCAGAACAAAACTTGGGAGTTGACCAAGTTGCTCACAGGTAAAAAAGCTTTATTAAACAAGTGGGTGTATAGGATAAAAAATGAAGCTGATGGTAGTATCAGATACAAAGCGAGACTTGTAGTAAAGGGCTTTTCTAAAAAAGAATGGATCGACTACTCCGAGATATTTTCACCAGTAGTGAAGATGACATCAATCAGAGTGTTGATGAGTATAGTTGCAGTGGAGGATCTTCATCTCGAGCAGTTAGATGTAAAAATAGCTTTTTTGCATGGTGATTTAGATGAAGAGTTATACATGGTGCAACCTAAAGGTTTTGAAGTCAAAGGTAAAGAACACATGGTATGTCGCTTGAAAAAAAACTTGTATGGCTTAAAGCAAGCTCCGCGACAATGGTATTTCAAGTTTGATAGTTTTATGGAAGAAAAAGGATTTGCACACTGTGAGGCTGATCATTGTGTTTATTTTCGAAAGCATAGCGATAGTGATATTGTATATCTCTCTTTACATGTTGATGACATGTTAGTGGCTAGTTCTAATATGAAGAGAATCGCAGAAGTAAAGAAGATGTTAGCAGCGCAGTTTGCTATGAAAGACTTGGGAGAGGCCAAGAAGATTTTAGGCATGAAAATCATCAGGGATAGGAAAAATAAGAAATTATGGTTGTCGCAAGAAGACTATGTGAACAAGGTGTTGAAAAGATTCAACATGGACAAGGCAAAATCGGTTGTGACTCATCTTGCGGGTCACTTCAAACTTTCCAAGGATATGTGTCCCAGTACTCAAGCTTCAAAAGAAGAGATGGCGGCAGTGCCGTATGCGTCAGCAATTGGAAGTTTGATGTATGCTACGGTGAGCACGAGACCTGACATTGCACAAGCAGTGGGAGTTGTGAGTCGATATTTGCAGAACCCGGGCAAAGAGCATTGGAATGCAGTAAAATGGATATTGAGATATCTAGTAGGTATATCAAATTACTCTCTTTGTTATGGAGGTACATCTCTAGAATTGCAGGGTTATGTGGATGCAGATCACTCGGGTGATCGAGATAGTGGTAAAAGTACCACTGGATATGTCTTTACAGTTGCAGGTACAGCAGTGAGTTGGGTATCTCAACTACAGAAAATAGTGGCTTTATCGACGACAGAAGTAGAGTACGTGGCGATCACAGAAGCCTCTAAGGAAATCATGTGGTTACAAGATTATTTGGAGGAGCTACATCGAAAGCAGCCAGTGAGTACACTGTGGAGTGATAGTCAAAGTGCAGTACACTTAGCAAATAATGCAGCTTATCACTCAAGGACTAGACATATCAAGAAGCGTTATCACTTCATCATGTCAGCATTGAAAGATAACGAGTTAAAGTTACAGAAGATTGATGGCTCAAAGAATCCAGCTGACATGTTTACCAAGGTAGTAGACAGAGAGAAGCATACTTTCTGTACTACTACTATTGATATTACTCCATGTTAATTGATGAGGAGTATCGCAGAGGCACAAGTTCGAGTTACTATCTTTTGAAGAGGGTGGATGCAAAGTTGCTTGGTGCATCAGATATATTTGTCTTCAAGTGGGAGATTGTTGGCGTGAAGCCAAAATATATCAAAAGATATTATTAAGATTTCTTTTTTATCTTTTGTTCTTTCATTTTCTTCTAGGTTAAAAGATACACCTTATATATTAGGGATATATAGGTTGTAGCCATTAGAAGAGAGAAAAGATAGAAGAGCAGATAGAAATAGCAAGAGCAGACAGAATACGCAAAGTAGTGAATAGAGAGAAAAGAGAGAGAGAGGCCGTAACGGCATTCTTGAGTGTTCTCGTTTTCTTTTTCCTTCGATCTTGTGAGAAGATCGTCAGTTGTATTCTTACTTTTCTCGAAGACTAGTGGATTCGCAGAGTGCCTCTGCGCGGAGACGTAGCCCAGGTTTGGGTGAACTTCGATAACAAATTCTCTGGTGTGTTCTTCTAATTATGTTCTTTTATCGTTATATTCTGCTAGTGTGGATCGTTTGCTTGGATTATATTTCTGGAATTGGGGCACGATTCCTATCATTTCACGACTGCCTCTATTTGCATGCAGTAATAGCTTCGATGGATGAGGCACCGAATGGAAACACAGGCGGGGCTAGATGGCCTCATCCCGCAAACGATGGCTCCGCGTAACCAAACGTTCGATGGGTAAAGGTTTCTCGTTAGTTCGATAAAGGGGTGAATTCGACCTAAAACAGGTGATTCAAGGTCAAAGCTTCTACCGATCAAAAATAAAAATAAAAGGGTCAAGGCTTCTTTTTAGTTTGATAAATGGGTAATTATATGTCAAATATTGAATGGAAAGTGTCGTTATAATTGGATCATTTTGATGGTTATTTAAGTTTTCCAGGGTGACCTGCTGGTGTTTAAAACTGAAGCAGCTCATATCTGGAGCAAACAAGCAAAAACTGGATTTCCAGAGAACTACAATGAGAATGAACTGGATCGGAAGAGGAGCTGGACGCGAACTGTGAAGAGTTCTCTGGCGTATGGGTGCGTCCAGAGATCTAGGAGGGAGGAATTCCGTTTGCAAAGGAGACGGAGAGCATAGAGAGAGAGGGGGAGAGCGCGAAGAGAGTGAAGTCTGATGGGCCAGAGCTTCTGGCCTCAAATGAATTAATCAGGATTGCAAGGGCCATGACTTAAGCGATGGGCCTGAGCTGCTAGGCTTAAAAGATGTGCATGTTGGGAACCCAGCTGCACAAAAAACAAAATTGTGGGATCAAATCGATCACTTTGCAAGGGGACAAAAATGCTTTTAATTGTTCACTATGGCCATCCAAGGAGTCTTTCCAAAGTCCACTTGCTTAGGTGGGGAGGGAAATATACAATTTTTTTTTTATTCCAACGAAGTCGGGAAATTTTGTTTCTTCCTCGAAACCACATCAGTAAAACTCTTTTATTCTTTTGGGAAAGCTAATTTGGCCATAGATGTGTGTCCCTTAGTATTAAAAGGATTTTCCTGCTCTCTTAAAAAAATAAACTTATCAAGAAAAAAAGGGCTGAGTTTGTGCGACTTTATGTGTTCTTGTTTAAGAAAGTGGGACCTCGGTTCATTTCCAGGAAATGTAACCCTCAACCTATGTGGCTGCGCATGTCTTATCAAGACAAAATAATAATAATAATAATAATGAATTGCATGTTCAAGTCTAGCGTCAAATGTCGCCGTGCATGTGCTCAGATTCGCAGTCATCACTCACAAGAAAGAGGAAGAAGAAGACGAATTGGCAATAAAATATGTGGGATGCACACATAATGGCTGGTTAAAGTTGTCAATTTGCCCATTTAAAATGAATAATTGGCACATCCATAGTCGATATAAAACTTTTTCTCTACTTTTCCATCTTTGAATGGATTGTAGATAAATGAATTCGGCTAGGCAATTATCTTTAAATAAAGGGTTAATATCATGAAAAATCCCAAATTGGTACAACTGTGATAAATTTATCTTAAATTAGATTTTTTATCAGGAAAAACCCCAAACTGGTAAACTTGTGAAAAATTTACTCCAATCTATTTTTTTTATCACCAAAAATCCTAAATTGGTACACCTATGATAGATTTACTCTAAATTAAAATTTTTGACAATGAAAAACCCCAAACTAGTATACATGTGACAAATTTATCATCCGTCAAATTGTGTTAATATCACGAAAAATTTCAAATTAATACACATGAGACAAATAGAGAGTAAAAATCCCAAGCTGGTACACCGGTCAATTGCCACGTGTCTTAAACTTAGCATTTTGATGGTTAGATTTAACGAAAATTAAGGAATGATAAATTTGTCACATATGTACTAGTTTTGGGTAAAATTGTCACAAATGTACCAATTTATGATTTTTTGTGGTTAAAAAAATATTTTAGGGTAAATTTATCACAGGTGTATCAATTTGAGATTTTCTGTGATATTAACCCTTAAATAAATATGTCATGGATTCAACAACGATAAAGGTATAAAAAAATTTATTGCATGGACATTGAATATAATAAAAAGGGAGAATACCACCGAAAGCCTTAATTATACCCACTATGATTATGAATTCTAACTTTTTTATGTCACAAATAATCACAAATATATACAAGTGTCGCAAACTATACCCTTTGTCACAGTTTCATCGAAGACGGCTATTAAAAATTGTATGTGATGTCTTATGTGGACAACGATAGGCAAATAGAATTGATGTGGATCCAACGTGATTTTAGAGAAGCCAAAACCACGTCATTTCAATTATTGTTTGGTCTTCTTACTCTTATATTAATTTTATTTTTCTTATTGCGTTACGAAAAATGAACGTTCGATTTGTTGGCAAAAATTCAAGTGTCAATACAGACTTGAAAGGCTCAAGGTTTTTTTTTTTTTTTGGGGGGGGGGGGGCGGCGTCGAAAAAGGCTCAAGTTTGGGCTGCTTAGGTATGAAGGGACTATCGACCAAAAAAAAAGGTATGAAGGGACTAAAGTCAAACTTAGTAATACTTTATTTGAGAGACTTCTCTAAGCTTTATTAAAATCTTTTAAATGGCAATATTTGGACATGGCATGTTGCACTTGATGATGCAAGAAATGTTACATGACTTGTGCATTTCGCGTCCGGAAAAACGGTTAATTGTAAATGACCTAATCCTTTGCTTTCCTTCGAAAATAAAACTCATTTCCAATTAAAAAAGAGAAAAAGAAAACATGGATCAAATTCAATTAGCGTGTCCCGAGGATGGTTCAGCGAGGAAAACAAATACGATCGATGAAATTATAAAAATAAAGCACCCACGTTTCAATCTCAGACACAGCTAAAAAAAAAAGGAGAGCCAGCTGTGAATGACATTCATAGCTTTGGAGCATGGGTGTGCAACAAATTGGGCCGGCCCAAGACCGGCCCGGGTCGGCCGGGTTGATCCGGTCCTTGAGGTTGGCGGTCCGGTCCCCGGTTCCATGATTTGGGACCGGACCGGCCCGGCCAGGATCGGACCGCCAATATTTTTTTTAATTAATCTATATCTAGAGTTAACTTAATTTTAAGATTTTGAGAAGTCCCGTGAATCTCATCTCACGCATCTTGAATTTAGTAATGTCATTATACGTATTATTTAGTAATTTGGATTTTGGTATTACTTTTGGGACAAAATCATGTCTTAATTGATGAAAAGATCTGTTCCTTATGATGAGCACATGCATGAAGAATAAACACACACGTGCATGAGGACAGAAACTCGAGTCATTATGCAGATTTGAGAAATCTATTTTTTTTTTCACAACCAAAAATAAAAAAGAGAAATAAAATTCTTTGGTTCCATCGCCCATTTGAATTCAGCGGGCCACATGCGAGTGTCGATTACGAGGAGAAAAGACACGTGAAGTCTTCAAGGCTGGATCGAACACACGTTGGGTGGCCTTAGCATTTACGTGGTTGTCTTGCCGTCGTAGGTTGATTATAGATTGTAAATTAACATTGTATTGTCATTTCTAAGAGCTAGATTTTTATAAGCAGTTAGAGTTAGCGGTCTTACTAGGCCCGAACCAGGATCGGCCTGGATCGGGATCGGCCCAGATCGCCAGTCTTGGTTCGGTCCGTGGTCCCGAAAATATGAGGACCGAGACTATTGCTCCGGTCCCCGGTTCCATATCAGGACCGGACCGGCCCGTACCATGCACACCCATACTTTGAAGTGGACTAAGAATTCTCATTTGAACATGAAAACGACAATAATTGTTGGAAAATATGGTCGGATTGGATGAACAAAGGAATCAGATTCTGAGACGTGATAGCACTCTCTTTAAGGAATTATTTGCCCCACAACGTTGCTAATGGTTACCGGCAAAGATCCTTCAGGATACAACAGAGTGTCAAGCGAGATTATTAGATAGCAATTCTAATAACTCTTCAAGAAATCTCAAGAAAACAATCAGAAAGGAAGACCGTATCTTTCGAGTTTTGAACGAAAATTGAAAGTGAAGAAGTGTATTAAAAATGAACAGAACACTTGAATATATAATGAGAAATGAACATACATTTTCGCGTCCGAAAAGTGTTAATTCTCATACAACTCTTCGTGTTCAAAACATTTTATTTAAACATATCTTTTCAGAATTTTTCAAAGACAGTCTTTTGTACGAAAAATTGTAACCCTTCGTGCCCAATAACAGATAGTTCAAACATACCTCTTCATATTCGAAATTATACATCCAATTACACCTTTTCACAAATACAAGCACTCCAAAGATTTCAAGAGTGTCAGTTTGGTAGTTATGTCCGAACAGACATAAACCTTCCAAAAGATGTAATAGAGTCTTATATCCATGGACAGTCGCACTGTTCCAATGAGTCACGAAATTCATTTATAGAAAGAAATTATTTTGAAATATAAAATAAAATAAAATAAAAATAATTGTTGAATAGAGCCAATTTCGTGATCGCGATCGCGCAAGCGTGCTAAGTGAGTCTAATAATGGCATCAAAATCGCGCAATCGCACGCGCACCCGCACGCCGGTGTAGTGGGGTGTAACCCACTTGCAAATTTCTTTCTTTGAAAGACAATATTAGCCTTCTAACTAATAAAGTAAATTGCTCTCCACCTTTTATTCTATATGGGATGTAAAAAATGTAATATCTTGTTTGTTTTAGAAACAAATTTCAACAATAATTTGAGCAGTAATAATTTAGGATGCAGTAGTTATGATTTGATTGACGACAAACTCGTCAGGATAAACAAGGGTGAAAATCTATTTACCGAGATTGAAAGTTGACAAGATCGAGAAGTGATTTTGATTTTTGATGGCCACGGTACATCGCAGAATTATCCAAGTAATTATATACAAGAGTATGTCATGGAAAATATTATTCGTCAGTTTCATGATGTCAATTTCAAGGACAATTATTTCATCCATTTTCAAAGACGAAAATATCATGAAATTAATGTACTCTGAACGTGCATGGTCCTAAGAGAAAATTGTTACCTAACAATTTAGGGCGTGTTTGATATGTTTCTTTTTTCGAGAATAATTTTTTTATCAGAAATGTTTTTTTTATTCTGTTTTCGAGATAGTTTCTGAGTAGAAGAACGCGTTGGTAACTGCATAAAAATTATATTTCAAAAAGAGAAAAAAGTGTGATCCTAAATTTTTTGTTTTCAATTTTCTTTATCTAATTATAACAGTATAAGTGGAGGTGGCGGGGACAGTGGGTTGTGGTGTAAACTGTGGCATGGGGACAACGAACGACTGTGAGAGCGGTGGACTTATTGTTGCAAAGATGAACATTAAGTTACACTGAGCTCGTTTTTCTAAAATGATATTTTTTTATTCTGTTTCTAGGAACAAAAAAGGTATTTTTTTTTCTTTTTACTTATTGTTTCTGTGCCTGGTGTTGTTCCAGGCTAGGCTATACACCTAGAGGGGGTGAATAGGTGTATATATCGAATTTCGACAAATAATGCGGAGTTAATAAAATAATCGAAATTGAGATAACACAAGTGATAGCAAAGTATTGCAGTGCTTCTGCCAGATGGTTGATAGAGGCAGTTGATAGAGGCAGAAAGAGTAGGAAAGCGTTGCATACGAGATTATAGTGGTTCGCTTTTGAGGGCCTACGTCCACTCTCCCACACTAACAGCCTACTGGCTGGATTTCACTAAGTATCCGAATAAGAGATTACAGAATACACGAATGACTGCTTGAACTTCCACTACTTCAATAGAAACGGACTATGCCTCTATCAAGATTTTTCACTCAGCACTCTTTCTCTGCTTCACTCTCTCTTACGGGATTCACTAAAGTACTTTTAGACAAACGATGAAGCTCTCTTTGAATAAGATATGTTGATCTTTTTGGTCACCTTCCGTTCTTTGAACTTCGTGCTCTTTATAGTCCTCGTCCTCCAAGCTCCCCGCTGGATAGATCCACTCCGAGGATCAATCACCAAAACTAGCCATTGGTTGATTGACAAAAGATCACTAGTCATTTACGGTAAGATACACCAGAAATTTTTGGAAAGATATATTCGCCCATACAAATATATCGAAAAACTTTAAACAAAGAATCTAAATAAGGTATTTGCCTAAACATTGAATTGGCAATTAGGATAACCTTTAAAAGGAAAACATTTAGTAAATCATTTTGATTGACACAATGACGATATGACTTAGCATCGAAATCTTTTCCAGATCATCGACCGTTAGTGGGGAATTTAAATCTGCAACAAACAGAAAATAAGATTTAGTTGAAATATTAAATCGAAGTATGCGAACATCCAACCATCGTGCCTCTGCCATATGTTTTGCCTGCTTCTATCAAGATGGATATGTCAAAGATAAACACAGTGAAATACATGTCCTTCAAGTTCAACCAAATTCTATTTATCAAGACACGAATGGTTTTGTTTACGTCAAAATTAATAATAATTTTCTAACAATCTGCCTCTATTTTGATGGAGACAAAACCATTTTCTCGAATTGCGATAGAGTTTATAAAGGGCAAACTTACAGACCAATCTGGTGTCTCTCCCCCTTTTTGTCAGCATCAAAAGATCAGAGAAAGTCATAAAGCAAGCAATTTATTTAAACATGCAATTTATAGTACGTCAGTACATTGCATGCTAGCATAACCATGATAGAAAATACGACAAAACATGAAGGTGGGAGGATCATTTTGGAGGTTGGGAAGAAGAGGATGGTTTGGATGTGGCAATGTCAAAGGGAACACGAACAAGGTTGAAGGTCATCAAGTCCCGCAGCCGCATAACGAACACCTCTGTTAAGTTCTTCATTTCTCTGGCCAGTAAAACTTGGTTCTATGCAAACATAGCCGGATCCCCTGAAACCTGGTCTTGAGCTTTCTTGACTTCAACTGGTAGACAGCTTTCAATGGATTTCAGGCGACTTGCAAGAGCATCAGTTTGTTTGAAGAGTTCTGCCCGAAGAATATTGATTTGCTGCTGCATCTTTTCTTGCCCTTGCTGAATGTTTAAGAGAAGCTGTGTGAAGTTCTCAAGTACTTTTGTCAATTTCTTCCCCTGAGTGTCAGCCCCTTTTGTAAAACTGGCAAGATCAAGTTTGTCAGCAAGAACAGTTCGCTGCTCTTCACGTTGAGCTCGTTCGCTGCGAAGAACTTCAAAATATTCTTCGCGAAGTTGTTGCTTTTCTTCCTCTCTTTTTTCTCTTCTTGCCTCTGCTTCAGCAAGTTCTTCAGTTTTTCTTTTCTTTTCATCCTCAATAACCTTCGTGACAGCTGCTGTGGCGGCAAGTTAGGCTTGAGCAATGCTTTCTTTCTCTGATAAAGCATCTGCTTCGGCCTGTGCCTTGGCAGTAGCCTCTGCTTCTGCTTTGGCTTCTTTAAGAAATTTGGCATGGGTCGCAGCTTCCAACTGAGCCTGTTTTGCTGTTTCTTCTTGAGCTTCGTCATGAATCTGAGTGTCCAACTCTCGAATTATGTTTTCAGTTTGTAGAATAGCCTTCTTTGTGCTTCAAACAGGGCTGTGGCACTCTCTTCCAATGCATTACTCTTTTCCAGTAGAGTAGTTTCTCCTTTTTCCATTTCCTCAGCAATCTGTGCATCTATCGCAACCTGAGAAGACTTCTGGCTTAGAAGAGAGGCATCACCTGAGATGGTTTGCTCAGAATCAGAGGAGACGGAGTCCTTCTTGACTCTTTTTCCTTTCTTCGGTGACACATAAACTTTTCTTAAAGCTTTTCACTTTGCTTTTCCTTTCAATTTCACCAGTGTATAAGCAATGATCTTCTTTGAAGCATCATCAAGATCACAACCTATCTTGATGATCTGACCATCCTTGTCCATCCAGCCATCAGGAGTGACAGAAAAATGCATCTTGAATAATGTATCAGCTCATAGCCGCGTCCGCTTCCGGACGGGTCGCGACAGCTGGCGACTCCACTGGGGACTTGCTCTAGAACATGTGATTCTAGACCTCAAGTGGACTTAGGCCGTAATTAAAATGCTGAGTGATTTTTCTAACCATGCAGGCGCTCGTGAAGGTGAGGTAAGTCCGCTCATGATAGGTGTTATATGTTTTTGCAGATTGGAGTGATAAGGGGGGTAGTCTGTGATTAACATTGTCTTATGCAGGTTGGCGTAGGAATGAATGATCGTGTGTATGTTTTATATTGAAGCAGTGATTGTTAAATAAGATGCATGTTTATCGCTTTAGCACGACACCGAAAATACACACAACCGCGCCTAAAACCCCGGGCGCCTATAGGAAAACAATAGAAGGGATTGAAAATGGAATCTCCGTGAGGAAAGACACGGGGTAATCCACTTTTCAATTCCGCTCATTTCGAACTATGGATCGAGCCCCAATGCAACGATAGTTGTGCAATGGAATCTGCTCTTTCTAGAATTCGAGGTGGGAACCTTGACCTTAGGTGCCAAACCCTTTGATTTTTAGAAGTTTTATCCTCACTTGTCTCATGTGCATGTCTTTAGATGGTTGGTATATCTAAAACCACCTAAAAAAAAAAAAAATCGGTGATCCTGGAGTCACATCTCGAAGACTGGAACTGGGGCATCTCCAAGTGTTTTGACCACATTCCTTTGATTGATTTGACATTCTTAGTTCTCTTGTATAAGATTAATTTTGCTGAGATCCTCTATATCTCGTCCCTTAGATTGATTGTATTAGGGATCTATTTGTATTGTATACATCTTGATAAGGCTCATTTCTATCGAAAATGGGGGCAAATTCCCCAAACCCGTGGAGCATAGTGGAATTCGTCCCTTCAGTGCAAAATACATTTGGCCGCAGAGCCACTCGTTTGGTGAAAGGACGTATCGTTCCTAATTGATTTTTAATCAGATCTGGGGATAAGTTTTTCTCCATTTTTTTTTATCTCAGGTGATAAAAGAGACAATGCACCCAAAAGCTCATGCATTCAAGTGACAAAACAGACATCGCCCAGCTGAGGCAAATGAACCGTAGGCGTCGCAAATACCTTCAAGCACGGATGAAGGAATTTGATAGATGTTGTTCATATCAATATGCAACATCAAAACGGAGTGCAAATCAAGTGTAAAAGGACGTATCATTCCAAAATGATTATTTTCTTGATATGGGAATAATGCTTCCTTTCTTTTTCCTCTCAGATGATGATCAAGAGCAGAGGACGCAGGATGTAATGCTTTCAAATAACAAACAGGGAACATCAAATACCTTAAATGGCGACTGTGATCGAGAGAATCACCAAACCGCCACATGACGAATCCCAAGAATATCAAGCTGTCTTGAGACAGATAAAATTGATCAAGGACTCTGACAATCGAGATGGATGATCAGAATCTGCAAAAATCAATGGGAGCAGGTTCCCCCCATTTGCTTTGAGGAGCCAAACCGGGGGCAAACTCTCATGATCCCCCATGAAAGCGCATCAGACCAGGGTCATCGAATCCAGAGATGACAAACAGCAAGACAAGCGTCACCTAGCTGTGATAAATCACGCCTAACTGGGGCAAGTGAATTAATTTTGCGCTGGACAAAGAAAGATGTGTCTTCTCCGGCAAAGTCAAATAGCAGAGTCGTCCGCATCAGAATCAAACCCCAAGATACGAATTTGGGCGAACGGTAACTTTGTATCGTTCCAATTTGATCTTCGAAGATCACGGGCTTAACATGAGTTTTTCTCATTTAACAGGAAGTCGTTGGCGCCGAAAGCCTCAAAAGAAAAGAGCTCGCTGATAGGGAGGCGAATAGAATCATTGGCCTTGGAAGTCAGGATTCCAGAAAATGGTCTTTGATTATAAGATCGAGTGGAGGGTAAAAAGTATCGCTTCCACACTTCATGCTTTGACATGCATTCCGATAACAATTTCCTTTTTCCTTGAATAAAAGGAACTCTGAAGAGTGGCGCTGGAATGCGTCCAAAAACACAAATGGATCTCCTCTGGGGCAAATCCTGGAAAATGATTCATCGCCAACCAAACGGAGGGATCAATGCCACAAGATGGATGGCCAACTTCTGCAAGCCGCACGTTTGTGTTCAAATGGAAACACAAAACAAGAACAAGGCTGTATCGTTCCAATTTGCCTGGAATTTTAGAACGCAAACTGACGCCTAATTCCCGTCTTTGACAGGGGATCACCATCAAGGCGAAACAGGTTTTCACATCCCATGTATTACCCGTTGGAATACATGACCAAGGGTAAGATGTATCGTTCTAATTTTTTTGAAAAATTCATGAACGAACAATAACATGTTTCTTCTACATTTTCAGGGATCTCCAGCCGCGAGGGACAGGTAAGTATCCCTCTCCCAAATCCCTTGAAGATGTTGAGTAAAAAATAGAGAAGAAAAGAAAAGCTCTCAGAGTCTAAATGTCTAGAAAAGACATAGAACTCAAATTTCATTGGCATTCATGTTTTGAAACAGGAGGTTGTCTGAACATGAATAAGAACATGCATGGGGCATCATAAAATCCCCTTTGACGAGTAAAATTTTTGGAGAAAATGAAAGAGATTTTTCCAATAAAAAAAATTGTTCAAAACTTTCAAAATGACGTTTTCTCAAAAGACAAGAGGCAAAGCCTAGTCCAAACACGTCCCACACACACTGGAGAGATGAGTGGAGCAGATCAGATAGCAAAATCTGGACCTACGGAAGTAGGGACCATTCGCAGCAATTACATGGATTGGGACGACGGAGGCATTCGTTTTTTATCCCCAAACACTACAGGTGACCGTTGATAACCCCTTCGAACGGCGGTTTTCATTCTTAACCCTGTCAAGAACCACCCCACATCGGGGCAAAATGGAGGTGAGTCCAGCGGCATCAGGAGAAAATGGTCAGAAATTTTCTTGCTCGGACTAACATTAATCTTTGTGTGTTGTTTATATGGTAATCCAAGTGCCATAGGATGACGAGAAGCATTCATTTCTCTATCACACACACTGAATCCTTTGCACAGCCAACTTGAGCCGGCAAATTCATTTCATGAACCCATTGGTGATCATTCCAAAACGGATGCAGCACCCCTTCAAAAATGGAAGAGTTCAAGACTCAGGGATTACAAAGAAGATTCCCGGGCTGATATTTAAAGCATGTTTAGACTTTCAGACATATGTATGACATGATCCCATCAAGGATGAGAAGAACCGGGATTTCAAAAAAATAATAGTAATAATAAATCCCTAGCATCGAGAAAAAGCAAAGTGCCTGGTAAAAGCAAGGCCGATGCTCGTGTAAATTGTTTGATTGATCCGCAATGAAGCCGGATGGGAAAAGAGGAAATCCCTAATGGAGTCAGATCAAAAAGACTACTCACCAAATGGTGTCAAGCGTGGAGCAGAGACGCAGACAGAGTTGTCAATCTCTTAATGCAGCCAGAGACACTCTCTAAAGAGCTGGTGCACACCTCAAAATCGGTTGCGCACCTCAACAACTGAAGGTGCAGAGAGGAAAAAGCAGGTGGTAAATTTGCAATGATCACCAATGTCAAACCCTTCGTAATTTCTGGGCCAAAAACAAGCCTTTTTCGGTCCCCAATCCTACCAATGTTACAACCCCGAAACAGTCTTCTCTGACTAAGACACTTGGGTTAACATATAGCTTAGCTCGAAGAAGTACGAGCAAGACTATTTCTTTCTCATTTTGCAGGGTTCTTGACTTGTAAACCCGGAGCAGATGGTGAAGACTTTCATTCAATGGCCTCGACTCCAAAGCGAGTCCCCCTTGAAAGCCAATGTCCAAGCCTAACATTACGGTCCCGTGGAAGACCTCCCGACCGATCAAAATGTATGCGCTGCGAATGAGCCTAAAACCTAGGCACAGGTTAGTAGGGAATTGAGTGCATCCCCTATAAAAACCACATCTCAAAACAGGTGAGAAGACCTCCTTGTCGAGAAATATTCCAATTGACGTTTTGAACAAACTCTTTTTGGAATTTTCAAACTGTTGATCCAGATTTTCCGTGCAAGGGACTTGGTATCACATTTGCATGTTGCAAGAATGCTTTGGATGACCTCCAGCATCAAAATGCACATTTCATGATTAAAACTTAAATCATACGATTTTGTCAAATGGACAGCCGTGGTCTTCCCAAAGATTACTAACGTTTTCTTGGTGAAGAAAAATATTTCAAGCTCAAATTTCTGCAGGATACCTGGAGAACCCAGCTCCCAGAATGTCGCATCAACAGACTCAAGTGAAGCTTTGTCAAAATAAAATCTTTCACTGCTTCAAAAACTGAATTCCCGACAAACTTCGGGGTCTCTAAAAAAGAGGGGAAGAAAAACCCTTTTAAAAGAAAAGTCCTATCAGACGTGGAGAACCCTCGTCCCAGGACCCATTTTCAAAAATCAGACAGTCTCATCGAACGTGGAGAACCCTCGTCATGAGACCCCTTTTCATAATTTAAACAGTCTCATCGGACGTGGAGAACCCTCGTCATTAGACCCCTTTTCAAAAATCAGACAGTCTCATCGGACGTGGAGAACCCTCGTCATGAGACCCATTTTCATAATTTAGGCAGTCTCATCGGACGTGGAGAACTCTCGTCATGAGACCCCTTTTCAAAAATCAGACAGTCTCACCGGACGTGGAGAACCCTCGTCATGAGACCCCTTTTCATAATTTAAACAGTCTCATCGGACGTGGAGAACCCTCGTCATGAGACCCCTTTTCAAAGTCAAAACTGATGGTAGACACCGCCTGAAGGGTCAAAACTATGGTAGATACCGCCTGAAGGGTCAACACATGGTAGATACCGCCTGAAGGGTCAACACAAGGTAGATACCGCCTGAAGGGTCAACACATGGTAGATACCGCCTGAAGGGTCAACACAAGGTAGATACCGCCTGAAGGGTCAACACAAGGTAGATACCGCCTGAAGGGTCAGCTCAAAGGTAGATACCGCCTGAAGGGTCAAATGAAGGTAGATACCGCCTGAATGGTCAAATCAAGGTAGATACCGCCTGAAGGGTCAAAATATGGTAGATACCGCCTGAAGGGTCAAATCAAAGGTAGATACCGCCTGAAGGGTCAAAATCAAAGGTAGATACCGCTTGAAGGGTCAACACAAGGTAGATACCGCCTGAAGGGTCAACACATGGTAGATACCGCCTGAAGGGTCAACACAAGGTAGAAACCGCCTGAAGGGTCAAATCAAAGGTAGAAACCGCCTGAAGGGTCAACTCAAGGTAGAAACCGCCTGAATGGTCAAACCAAGGTAGAAACCGCCTGAGGGATCACATTAATGGTAGAAACCGCCTGAAGGGTCACATATGGTAGAAACCGCATAAGGGTCAACTCATTGATAAATATCGCAGTAAGGATCAACACAAAGGTCTGATCCACCATACGGATCAAAATTCTTGGCAAATCCCAAAGCGTGGGATGCGCCTTCCTTAGGTTCCTACAAGTTAGGAATCCCATCATGGTATGACCTACCATACAGGTCAGAGCTTAATCTCCCTGGGATATTCTGAATGACGAGTCCTAGGCATCTTCTTGAAAGTCGTCGCAACCGGCAGCATCCGACAGGTGAGCTTCAGGTAAGCCTCTCTCACTCCGGCCCATGTTCAAATTGTTAGAGCAAACCGGGGATTGATTTGAGCTTTTATCAATAGGCTTAAGGATCCGATGTCATAACATTTCTTCTCTTATTTTCCCAGTTGAGTCGGTTAGGAATCAGGTGCCACCTTATCTTTGAGAGAAACCTCTAACGAGATTCCTCTCAAAGAGGGGCAGCTGTCGCGACCCGTCCGGAAGCGGACGCGGCTAATGGATTACCGATCGCGGGCCTTCCCCCGCACAAAGGTGCGGATCGCGGGCTTTGGATCGGCGCGGGCCCTCCCAGGCCCATACCAAATCGCGGCGGGAGTATTTTTCAAAGGGATTCGACGATAACAGTCGATCGCTTTCGACCTTAGTGTGGTCGTGGTGGCATGTGCAACTTGTGCATGCATTTGGAGTCGCCACCGGTCTTTCTTGGAGGGTAGACCGGAAACCTTATTGACCGATTGGGAGAGATCGATCAATTCTGCGGAACCAGAGATTTTGGGTTCGGGGACTTGGTTACGTTGATGTCATTACCAACGCCCTTTCGGTACCTAACGCGAGTGATTTTCCTAACTAGGATTTCATGCAGGCGCAATTTTGGGTGAGGTAAGTCTGACTTTGCAAATTAACCAGTTTAACATGCTCACGTAATCATAACAAATAAATAGATGTCAATCACATAAACATCTATCCTACGTGGTGATCATGGAATTATGATTTAATGGGTCTCGAGCCAATGAGACCACATTTAATCATTTTAATATTTTAATAACGGAGAGCCGCTCTTCGCTTCTTCTTGGTTTCTTGAACTCTTCAAGAATTGGGCCCCTAAGAGCTCGCCGACTTAAAAGGCTCATCCACGTAATCCTCGTAGCATTTACATTAACAATTGACTATGCTAAAAATAAAGATTACATGAAAAATAAAAGGAGTACGCAGCCTCCATTTAATAATTACAACCCCAAATATATAAATAATCACCATACATTCATATATACATCAATCACATTGATTAGGGATTTTTCCATGATCACCACCCTTCCATGTAAGTAATAAATTCACAATTTAAAACTTAGGAAGGCACAATAAAAATTTTACGTTGAATCATAATCAGAATTTTTACGTAAAATAAGATAGCCATAAATTTTCGATTCAAAATTGATTTAGTCTTAATTTTTGCTACGTTGATTAATTTATCATATAAAATAATCAACCTCCATTAGCCATGTAAGACGAACAATTCGTTAATACATATTGGCCATAGTATTGCAAAAATTGCAAAAAATCAATTAAATGCACGAAAACACCTAAGGATCGGCTCTGATACCACTGTTGGGATCCACGTAACACGTAGCGGAAATAAATAACAACCCATACATGTATCTCCAGAGGCTTACTTCGTGCATTTCAATCGAAAAAAAATCACAAAGCCTCAAAGGGAGTAAATGGATTACCTCTCGTAGCGTGCTTGAACGGAGGTGTCGGTTCGATGTTCTTCGATCTCAGCCTCCACAAGTGTTAGGCATCTAGTTCGGACGCACCACCAATTGACGAACGGGGAGACGACTAATAACTTCACAACAATTGTGCTAGCAATATGCGGAATCAATATTCCGAACTTAGTATATTTTGCTTACTCAAGATTATGAGAATATAGAGAGTGTTTGTGTTCTTCTCTCTAAGCTCTCAAAAATTTGCACACTCTACAAAATGTCTCTCCCCTCAACCTCAAAACTCTTGCCATCCTTTTATAGCCAAAAATACCTTCCAATAAATTGTATTTAAAAATAGCACTAACAATTATAAATTCTATCTAAAAATAGCACTCACAAATAAATGACATTTAAAAATAGCACTAACAATAGCACTCACAATTTATAATACAAAAATGCTATTTAAAAATAGCACTAACAATAGCACTCACAATTTATAATACAAAAAAATTCTATTTAAAAATAGCACTAACAATTATAAATTCTATCTAATAATAGCACTCACAAATAAATGACATTTAAAAATAGCACTAACAATAGCACTCACAATTTATAATACAAAAATGCTATTTAAAAATAGCACTAACAATAGCACTCACAATTTATAATACAAAAATTGTATTTAAAAATAGCACTAACAATTATAAATTCTATCTAATAATAGCACTCACAATTTATGATAAATAAATGCCATTTAAAAATAGCACTAACAATAGCACTCACAATTTATGATAAATAAATGTCATTTAAAAATAGCACTAACAATAGCACTCACAATTTATAATACAAAAAATGCTATTTAAAAATAGTACTAGCAATAGCACTCACAATACAAAAATGCTAAAAAAGGCACTAACAAAGGTGTTAAAAATAATAACCATTATTATTATTACAAGAGTTAAAGAGGTTACCAAACAATACAAATATGCATAACGTATAAATACGTATGGCGTATAAATACGTAGAGCATACGTATACATCCGTGAAACCGGGGACTAATTGAAAGAAAAATGTGCAATTAAGCCCTTTTGGTAAAAATTGATTAAATTGGAGGGCAAATTGACCTAATTGCACTTTAAGACTTTAAAATCCAATGTCATAGCTTATAAAAAGTGAGAATTGAAAACTAAAAGACTCGAAAATGATTTTTTTTTAGGCTCGGTTCGGGTTTATGTTTGTGAAGGAACATAGTGACCCGAGCCGAATTTTTGAGATTTAAAGTGACACACTTGAAGAGGAAATTAAAACAAAATTATCGAATATTTTTGGGTATTTTTCTGACCACGAATGGTATTTTTCTGATTTTTTGGGTATTTTTATAATTAAATAAACTCGAAAAATATTAAAAATACCGAAAAATATTTTTTGTTCAAAATTGGTTCCTAAGGTTAAACCAAGGCTTCCAAAGTTGATTTTGTGATTTTATGACCTTTTTTGATATTTTTAATTAATTTTAAAGAATAAAAATCACAATAATAAATGGTAAAAAAAATCAGGTGTCAACACTCATACTGTCATACCTGGCATAATTTCTTTCTTCATTTTCGAGGGGGATTTGACATTCAATGCTTGAAACAGTTTGGTAATGAGAGCACCATAAGGGAGTTGACCAGCTCGCTTGGTGACAGTGCGATACATTTGAAAGATGATAGTATGTGCCAGCGAAAAAGACTTGCCTTTTTCAATTGTAGCCATCAATCGAGCTTCGTACCTTGATACATCAGTAGTGGATGAGGCTTTAGGACGAATACATCCAATGAGAATCTTGTGCACGATCTTGTATATCAGAGGCATGGCAGAATAGTTGATATGTGTCCCGATGCTCCTTCGATAGTCAATATCTTCCGTGATCAGCTTGTAAGCTTCGTTAGATGAAATCTCGATTTTCACAAAGTCAGACGCTCTTACTCCAATGAGAGATGCTATCAGTTCGGCAGACACAACATACCAAAAATCGCCAACAGTGAAGGTCATTCTGTTCGGGTTCTTTGTGAAATGCAAGTTGGAATAAAATAAAGCCACCAATTCAGGGTACACAACTTCAGAATCGGTACAAAAAGTCAGCAAGTCTATCTTCTCAAACATTTCAGTGACAAGAATACCATGACTATCAAGATAGTCAAAATCAACCGTCTTATGTGGCATTACCTTTTGGGCTAAAAAGTTTTGAAAAGAGTCATGATGTTGTTGACTCTTGAACAGTTTGGGTTGAAATTTTGTATCTTTTGCAAACCCACCAAAGGCTCGAAAGTTCTCAAACAGCAGATCATCATCATCAGTAGTCCTTACCCTAGGCTCAGTGTCATCTCCTTCTTCCAAAGAGTCATATGTTTCTTCTATATCAGCACTAATCGTTTCCTTCCCTTTCGATGTACCAACACCATGTTTCTCCACATTAGCAGAATCAAAAGGACTTCGAATTTCCTAACCTCAGTCTCAACATCTGAAGCAGAATCGAACCCAAAATTTTTCACAAATTGTTCCACAGCATGATCATCCATCCCGGATTTACGCATTAGGGTAATGGATTTTTGTATTCCCTCAAGAGTCTGTAACGGAGAGGGAGTAGAAATGCTCGAACCTAGGCTCGGATGAGTGGTAGGAGTGTGAAAAACTTGTAAAGATCCATCCTTTGGCGGGGAGTTAGTAGACCCACTCGATCCTCATTCTGCTGAGGAAACTTCCATGCTATCAGAGTCTTCATCCACCAAGGAAATGTGTGAGGGACCTCGTTTTGAGAGCCGTGCGGCTTGAGCGGATGTTCTTTGTGATCGGTGAACAGAGGTGGAGGTCTTCTTTGGCTCGAGAGAGAGAGGTTTACGAGGCATGACGGAGAAGATGAACGGTTTTCGTGTGGAAATTTTGAATTTTTAAGAGGATGGGAGAAAGGTGATAGCTTTTCGAAGGACGGTTGTGTGTGTGAAAAGAGTGAGAAACTGTTCCTTTTATAGGGATAGTGTAAAGAGTGATTATTAAAGGTAACTTCCCGAGCGATTTTCCAAGATGTCCGAGAAAGTCGGGATTTGTGATAAATAGTAACGGGTAGTTTTTCTTAGAAAGTGGATATGCATGATAATGTTCAGTCAATCAATCACAGCATATTCAAATAAGATTATAAGAGATTTGAGATCATACCTTCGCTTCTTAGCAAATTGGAAAGGATTTTATTTCCTTTCTTTCAACCCCTGTTTCCTGCATCTACTCAGGATTTCATAGGAAAGTTAGTAATTCCAAGCTTTTCTTTAATGAAATTAAAACTACCTTTTTCAAGAGGCTTCGTAAAGATGTCAGCCAATTGATTTTTAGAATCAACAAACTGAATATGAACATCATTGTTTTGCACATGGTCTCTTATGAAGTGATGCTTGATCTCGATATGTTTCGGCCTTGAGTGAAGAACATAATTTTTTGTCAGGCTAATGGCGCTTGTGTTGTCACACTTAATCTCAATGTTGGATTCCTCAAGATCATAATCTTGAAGTTGTTGCTTTAACCATAAGATTTGTGCGCAACAGCTTTCCAGAGCCACATATTCTACTTCTACCGTGGATAGAGCCACTATACTCTGTTTCTTGGAGAACCAAGATACCATCATATTTCCCATTAGTTGGCATGTCCCTGATGTGCTCTTTTTATCAATTCGACATCCAGCATAGTCAGCATCAGAATATCCAATAAGAGAAAAATATGAATTTCTAGGATACCACAATCCAAGTGAAGAATAAGTGCTGACATATCGAATGATTCTCTTGGCAGCAGAGAGATGTGATTCTCTTGGATCTGATTGAAAACGAGCGCACATGCATACACTGAAAAGAATATCTGGTCGAGAAGCAGTAAGATATAGTAGAGATCCAATCATGCTTCTATAGAGTTTTTGATCTACCTTTTTCTCAGTATCATTTTTTTTCAAGCTTAGAAGAATGAGACATAGGAGTTTCAGTCTTTTTGCATCTGTCAAGCCCAAATCTTTTTACTAGTTCGTTTGCATACTTTTCTTGACAGATGAACGTACCTTCGCTTCCTTGCTTGATTTGTAGTCCAATGAACAAATTTAACTCACCCATCATACTCATTTCAAACTCATTTGTCATAATCCGTGAAAAGTTCTTGCATAGAGTTCCATTAGTAGAACCAAAAATGATGTCATCAACGTATATTTGAACTAGAAGAATGTTCTTACCTTCCCTTTGAATAAACAGAGTGGTGTCTACTTTACCTTTTTCAAAACCATTAGAGATGAGGAAAGTACTCAGCCTTTCATACCAAACACGTGGTGCTTGTTTTAGACCATACAAGGCTTTGTTCAGTTTGTACACATAATCAGATCTGTTCGGGTCTTCGAAGCCTGGTGGTTGATCTACATATACTTCTTCTTTGATGTAGCCGTACAGGAACGAGCTTTTGACATCCATCTGAAAAAGCTTGAAGCCATAATAACATGCATATGCTAATAATAATTTTATATCTTCTAACCTGGCTACCGGCGCATAGGTCTCGTCGTAGTCAATCCCTTCCTCTTGTGAGTATCCTTTTGCAACCAACCTTGCTTTGTTTCGTGTGACTCTTCCTTTGTCATCAAGCTTATTTCGAAACACCCATTTTGCACTAATGACTGGTCGGTCTTTTGGTTTTGGGACCAGTTCCCAGACTTGATTTACTTTGAACTGGAGTAGTTCTTCTTGCATCGCCTCTATCCAACTTTCATTCGAGAGTGATTCTGTCAAGTCTTTTGGTTCAATTTCAGAAATAAGAGCAAAAGTACCTGTCATTTCCTTGATAGAGGCTCGAGTTTTGATTCCATCTTGTACGTTTCCAATGACATGTTGTAGAGGATGACTGGACTTATGCTTTTAGTTGTGGTCAAACTTCTCTTTCTGCTTTTCATCTGTAGAGGCAGACTTAGCTTTGATAGAGTCGGAGTGAGTAGAGTCTTCAGATAGGTTGTTCAGTATCTCCTTCCACATGAGTGACATAGAGAGTGCTCTTCTCATCAAACTTCACGTTCATTGATTCTTCCACCATGTGAGAGTTTTTGTTGAAAAACCTGTATGCCTTGCTTGTTGTAGAGTAGCCAAGAAAGATTGCTTCATCGGATTGTTCATCAAACTTACCGATTCTATCATTTACATTTTTAAGCACAAAACATTTGCAACCAAACACTTTGAAGTAGGAAATGTTCGGTTTTCTGCCTTTAAAAAGTTCATAAAGCGTTTTGTCAAGAAGTGGTCTGAGATATACACGGTTTGAAATGTAACAAGCAGTTGAGACTGCATCTGCCCAAAAATATGAAGGAATTTTGCTCTCGATCAAAAGTGTTCTTGCCATTTCCTGTAGAGAACGATTTTTCCTCTCTACAACCCCATTTTGTTCTAGAGTGTAAGGAGTAGAGAAATTGTGTTGTAAACCTTTTTCAAATGCAATAGGAAGAGAAATTTTGATTTTCAAATTCTCCAGCATGATCCATTTTAATGCAAGAAATTGTGTACCCTTTTTCGTTCTGGACAAGTTTTGCAAAGCTAGAGAAATATAAAAATACTTCATTTTTGTAAGCAAGAAAGTATAACCATGTAAAACGAGTGTAGTCATCTACTATCACTAAACAATATCTCTTACCGCCAAGGCTTTGACTTCGGGTAGGACAAAAAATGTCCATATGTAAAACCTGCAATGTTCGATTAGTAGAGACATAATTTATTGGTTTAAAGGAACTTCTTACCTGCTTTCCGAGAGTACAGGCTGTACATAATTCAGCTTAGTTAAACCTGACTCTGGGTAATCCTTTCACAAGCTTTTTGGAAGATAGCTTGATAATTTATTTATGACTAATGTGCCCAAATTTCTTATGCCATAGGTCAGACTCTTCCTTGATTGTGATCAGACATTTTTCTTCCTCGGTATCCACATCTAATAGATAGATGTTCCCATGCCTTCTTCCAGTGAAGGTTTGAGTTTTGTCACTGCTTTCACCTGTGCATTTATTCTCTTGGAAGCATATCTTATAACCAATATCACAAAGTTGACTTACGCTCAGAAGATTGTAGTTGAGTCCTTCAACGAGTGATACATTGCTTAGCGTAAGCTTTCCGATTTTGACAGTTCCTCTGCTTGTTATCTTTCCTTTGCTTCCACCGAAAGACATACTTCTACCATTTACTTTGGAAATGTCCATAAACTTGCTTGTGTCACCTGTCGTATGTCTTGAGCAGCCACTATCAAGGTACCACTTGTTCTTTTTCTTTGGTACCTACAAACAATAGATAAATTTTTGGTACCCATATCTTTTTGGGTCCTTTTGTGTTAGTAGACTCCATCAATTTGATAAAAGGCCATCTGATAGGTTTCCAGATTTTGGAACACTCATTTTTCAAATGAGTCTTGTTTCCACAGTTGGAACAGAAAAATTCGTGCCTAACAAGTTTTGTAAAATATCTTTGAAAATATTTTTTGTAATCTTTCTTCGAATGTCTCTATTTTCTCCTTTCTTCATACTTGGGAAATGTATTTTGTAAAACAGTTTTATTTTTCATTCCAAGACCGTTTTTGTCATAATAAGGAATTTGAATAGAGAGGATGTGCTCCAAGGTTTTTGAGCCTGTTGAAAAATTATTTTTTTATTTTTGAAATATCTTGCTTGATGAAAGTATTCTCTTTTGAGAGAGAATAGTATTTTTCTTGTAAATCAGAAAGATCCTTTTTGAGAAAATCATGTTTTTTGGATAAGCTCATATTTTCCTTTTTGAGAAGATTACGATCTTGAACTATTACAGAATATTCTTTTTGAAGAAAATCAATCTTTTCGTTTTTGGAAAGATCCTGTTGCCTTAGCTTAGAATTTTCCTTTTTCAAATCAGAAATCCTTTTAAGAGCATTTTTCAGATCCGAACATAATTCATCAATGTAATCAAATACTTCATTAGAGATTTCAAGAGAACTTACCTCTTTTTCATCCTCTGAATCCGAAGTTGCCATAAGACAAATATTTGCGCAATCTTCATCATCACTTTCTTCACATTCGATATCACTCCATGTCTCAGCCTTTAGTGCTTTCTTTTTCTTCTCAAATTTTCCTCGAGTCTTCTTCAGAGAGGGACAGTTTGGCTTGATGTGTCCACGTTTACCGCATTCGAAACAAGTTACTTCCTTGCCTTCATCCTTTTCACCTGAAAATTTTTCAGTTTGTCTGAAAGGACGTTTTCCTTTGAAGTTTCTCCCTTTTCTTGCCATCTTTCTGAATTTTTTAACCATCAATGCCAATTCTTCATTGTCATCCTCTGCCTCTGATTCAGAGTCCCTCGAATTTATCATCTTTGATCTCAGGGCAATCGTCTTTCTTCCTTTTGTTTCATCTTCTTCATTCTGTCACTCAGACTCATATGATGTAAGTGTACCTACAAGTTCATCAACAATCAAAGGTGAGATTCTTGATGTTTCACGAATAGTGATTTTTATGTTGTTCCTCTCCTTTGTCAATCCTCTCAGAACTTTGTTGACTCTTTCCGTTTGAGAAATCTGCTTACCATAATATGTTAAGCCATTCACAATATCTGTAAACCAGTTGATCATATCAGAAACAGATTCGTCAGGTTTCATCTTAAAAGATTCATATTTTCCAAGCAAAATATTTGTCTTTGTTTCCTTGACTCTATCAATCCCTTCATGGATAAGTTGCAGACTTTCCCAGATTTCATTTGTTGTTTCACAAGAGCAGATGCAATTATATTGAGATGGAGATAAAGCACAATAGAAGGAATAGATTTGTTGACACTTGATTTTTGACCAAGTCTTTTTGCAGTTATATTTTGAAAAATCACAAAAAATCCAAAAAAGTCAAAACAAATTACAAAATCAACTTTGGTGGCCTTGGCCAAGCCCAAGGAACCATTCTTGACAAAAAAAAAATAATTTTTCATATTTTTCATATTTTTTAGTATTTTTAGAAAATAGGAAAATACTCAAAAAAATCAAGAAAAATAGCATTTGAGGTCACAAAAATATAAAAAAATAGCCAATATTTTTATTTTTAATCTCTTGCATTTTTGACCTCACAAAGAATCCAAAATCAGATTCAATTATGGGTGTTCCTTTGTAACCCATACTATTGAATTTGAGAAAAAAATATCAATTGAGTCTTTTAATTTGCAATTTTGGCATTTTCTAAGATCTTGACATCCATTCTAACTGTCCCTTATTGCAATTTAGCCCAATTGATTGTACAAATTGCTCAATTGCACGAATTTGGAAAAACTGCATACTAAAATTGCATTTTTAGTCCTTGAAATTGAGCATAATTGAAATTACTTTCAATTCAAGGGCTATCATTGCAAATTAAACATACTGCCCAATGGGTTTCACCATTTTGAATCGATTGGCACAGGTAATTTGACCCAATTTGATCATTTGAACTTTCAATTGCATAATTCTCCAATTTGCAATTAAAAGGAAATTTGGGGTTTTTGTTGAATTTGATATGAACTTTTGGGCAAAATCACATTTTTTGATAGAATTCATGCCCTAGATTCGATTAAGAGGTTCAATTGTAAAAATTTCCTACTAATTTGGGTTTAATTTTGAAAAATCCAATTCGGAGCCGGTTCAGACCGATCAGACCGCCGGTCGGACCGGTCGAACCGGTCTGCTACAGTGCCATCTTCTTCCTCGCGCAGAGGAACAGTCCTGAGCTGATTTTGATCAAGAAATTGAAGGGCAATTCGCGATTAATTGAAAAGGGAAAGGTGGGCGTTTTGTTCCTTACTTCAATACCTTTCAATCAAGACCGGCCGCGAGGCAAATGGCCGCCGGACGAACTCCGGCGAGGTCAATCAAACCTGCACGCCTGCAAAAGTCAACAAACGTCAAACGCAAGCCAAATCCGTGCCAAATCGCGTAGGATGAGACCCGCCGGAGGACCAAACTAAGCTAAACGGAATCCCTAGTCTCCCCGACGCCGTTTGGACCTGAAACCACGTGGCTAGACGTGCGATTCAAGTCTGTTAGCTCCCTCCGCGCCGCGCCAAAATTCGAAACAGGTATATAAGCTAACAAACCTTCGCGAAGCAGGAGGTTGGGAAGTTCAGTTAGGAAAAGGAGAATAGAATGGAAAGAGAGAGAGAGAACGAGAGAGAGAGAGAGCTCCCCTCCATCGCCATTGTCGAGGGTTGAGCTCGAACTTGCAGGGCGCTGGTTGGGCCGTCTCCGGCCAAACCGAAGCTAAGGGAAACCACGAGAAGGTCGTCTAGTGTGCCAGGAAGCGAACGCCACCGATCGCGCCGCCTGAAACCGCAGAAATAGGTAAGACGAGGCTTAAAGCTCTCCACTGTACGTCAATGGTGACTTGCCTATTTCACATTCCTTTTTGTGATTTGTGTGTGCGTTTTCTTCCCTGAACATCACTGACCACATTCGCATCTTGATTTTGCATCGATTTTGTCCGAACAACCCGAATCGAGTATTCGAACTTAGCCTTTATAGCCGACCGTTGTTCATCCTTCCTGTCGCGACCCTCTCGAGATTCGCCATGGGCTCTCGAGGGCTAATGGGCCGTCCAGTCTGGTCGGACGCGGGCCTCTCCCAAGGCCCGTTACCCAAATCGCAACGGAGGTATACGTAGTCGACCTTCAGTGTGGTCTAGTGGCATGTGCTAAGTGTGCATGCCAGGGAGTCGCCACCAATCATTTTTTGGAGGGTATGATTGGACCACCCTATTGAATAGTTGGGAGTTTCTATTCAATTCTGCGATAACCAGAGAAATGGGTTCGGGGACTTAGTTACGTCAACTATCAGAATTGACGCCCTTTCGGTACCTAAGTTGACTGAGTTTTCTGACTTAAGATTTCATACAGATGAGTGGGGTACGAGTCCTAAATCTAGGAGTTCATGCAGATAGGAATGACTATCCTGGCAATCACAATCAATAATAAAGTGCACAAATCAATGAATTCAAATGTACAAATAAATCACATGGCATTCCTAATAAGGCCATATTGGCCTAGAGAAGCATCAATCAGGCTTAGGAATGATTTAGACATGATTTTGCCCATCAGGGGCAAAATCGTAATTTTGAGACAAAGGGGACAATTTGCCCAAAAAGGACAAAATCATCATTTCGGAATGAATCCGGAGTCAAAACAGGTTTGGTCACTCAATTGACCCATTTCCTATTTTTTGGCAATTTTCGTGATTTTCGGAAATTTTAGAAACCGATTTACCATTCGAAGGGTAAAATCGTCATTTTCTAAAAATGGAAATGAAATGTGGAAATCTTAGACATAATGTTTAACCACCCATCTGGCCCATCACCAAATTCTAAGCAATTTCCACAATTCATCAGAATATCAAAGACGATTTACCCTTTGAGGGGTGAAATCGCCATTTTGGATTAAATGGGAGAAAATCCCAAAAATGAAAACAAATCAATTTTTTGTCATTTTCAGCCTTGGACAATTTTTAGAATTTTTCTGCAATTTTTCTCAATTTTTTTTGTTTTTCTTTAATTTTTCCATTTTTTTGGCATTTTTGATTTATTAATATTTTTTTATATTTTCAGAAAATATTTTAACAAAAAACATGTCTTTGACAATAGATAACACTCAACCAGATAAATAAGCTAACCACTAGACTGAAACAAATACATACAAATCAAGTCTATAAATGCAATATTTTAGAAAAATAATCCTGATATACGGATCGGGTACGTAAAACATACCGGATTGGACATCGGCCTTCAATCGCCCAGCCCCAGCCTGCGACCATCCCCATGCCCGTTACACTGTTCATGCACTGTTCCGACACTGTTCATGCACTGTTCCGACACTGTTCATGCACTGTTCGGACACAGCTCCGACACGGCTCCGACACGCTCCGACACGTCCGACACGGCCGGACACGTCCGACACGCCCGGACACGTCCGGACACGTCCGACACGCCCGGACACGTCCGGACACGTCCGACACGCCCGGACACGTTCCGACGACGGGGTGGTGACCCGAGGCTGTTTCTGGGCTCCACCAGCGGCGCGTAGGCTCCATAAGCTCCGAGGGAGGAGGTAGGACTCCGGGGCTGTCGCCGGAGGCGATAGCGCGCTTTGGCGATGACGGATTTGGCCCGATCCGAAACAATCCCGAACCAAACTCCGAAACGGGTGGAGGTCGCGGGTCTTGGGTTATTCACGGCGGCTTTGAGGTACGACGGCTAGCGACGACGGCGGAAGGGTCGAAGGCGAAGGCAAATAGTGCACGAAGGTGAGGCTTCCATTTTTTTTTTTTAAGATGAAGAAGAAGAAAAGAAGAAGAAGAAGCTACGGGAGGAAGGAGAAGAAGAGGAAGGAGAAAGAAGAAGAAGGAGGGGAGACGGATGATGGGAGGGGGGAGGTGAGTAAGAAAATAATAAAAATAAAATAATAATATAATAAAATATTAGAAAGTAATAATAATAATAAAATAATCAAAAGCGAAGACAAAATGATTATTCATCTTTTCCTTTTAAATGATGATGTTTTCAATCCTTTTGCTTTTAATTATTACTAATATTTTTGCCAAATTCAATTTTATGGTGATCAGAGAATACCTAAAATCGAACCTGAATTTTACTGTTTTATGAGGTCAGAAGATAGATAAAATAAAAATAAAAATACCGACTATTCTTATATAATTTTTGTGACCTCAAATATTATTTTTCTTGATTTTCTTCTTTTCTTTTTTTTTGTATTTTTCGAAAATATTAAAAAAATGAAAATTATGAAAATTATTTTTTTGGTCAAAATGGTTCCTAAGGCCAAGCCAAGGCTTCCAAAGTTGATTTTGTGATTTTATGATCTTTTTTTGATATTTTTATGAATTTTTTAAAAAATATAAATAAAAAAAGTTTGATCAAAATTTAGGTGTCAACAGCTGCCCCTCCTTGAGAGGAATCTCGTCGGAGGAATCCCCTCAGAGGTTTCTCTCAAAGACAAGGTGACACCTGAGTCTTGATCGACTCGACTCGTGAAAAGAAATGCTATGACATCGGACCCTTAAGTCTTTTGATGGATGCTCAAATTAATCACCGGTTTACTCTTGCGATTCGAACATGGGCCGGAGTGAGAGAGGCTTACCTGAAGCTCACCTGTCAGATGCTGCCGGTTGCGACGACTTTCAAGAAGATACCTAGGACTCGTTCAGAATATCCTAGGGAGATTAAGCTCTGACCTGTATGGTAGGTCATACCATTATGGGGTTCCCGACTGGAAGGAACCTAAGGAAGGCGCATCCCACGTTTTGGAATTTGCCAAGGATTTTGATCCGTATGGTGGATCAGACCATAAGCGGTTCACCTACAGTAAGGCTTACCTAGGAAAATAACTTCTCCAACATTTAGAATTAGTCAAAGTTTTGATCCGTATGGTGGATCGGACCATGGGATTGATCCTTATGGCAGTATCTACCTTTGGATTGACCCTTCAGGCGGTTTCTACCTTTGGTTGACCCTTCAGGCGGTGTCTACCTTGGTTTGACCCTTTAGGCGGTTTCTACCATTGGTTTGACCCTTCAGGCGGTTTCTACCGTGAGTTGACCCTTCAGGCGGTATCTACCTTGAGTTGACCCTTCAGGCGGTTTCTACCTTGAGTTGACCCTTCAGGCGGTTTCTACCTTTGTTTTGGTTTGAAAAGGGGTCTCATGACGAGGGTTCTCCACGTCCGATGAGACTGTTTGATATTTGAAAAGAGGTCCTAGGACGAGGGTTCTCCACGTCAAGCTAGGACTGCTTGATTTTTGAAAAGGGGTCTCATGACGAGGGTTCTCCACATCCGATGAGACCGCCTAAATTTTGAAATGGGATCACATCCTCACCCCTTCTTTTGAAAGATCCCGAAATTTGTCGGGAATTCAGTTTTGAAGCAGTGAAAGATTTTATTTTGACAAAACTTCAGTTGAGTCTGTTGAGACGACATTCTGGAAGCTGTGTTCTCCAGGTATCCTGTAGAAAGTTCAAACCTGCGTGCTCCACTCCACGGAGCAAATGTTTTTCTGGGATTTGGGGTTTCCAAGAATCCTGCAGAAGTTCGAGCCTGGAAGATTTTTCTTCACCAAGAAAACGTTAGTAATCTTTGGGAAGGCCACGGCTGTCCATTTGACAAAACCGTATGTTTTAAGTTTTAATCATGAAATGTGCATTTTGATGCTGGAGGTTATCCAAAGCATTCTTGCAATATGCAAATGTGATCACAAATCCCTTGGACGGAAAATCTGGATCAACAGTTTGAAAATTCCAAAAAGAGTTTGTTCAAAACATCAATTGGAATATTTCTCGACAATGAGGTCTTCTCACCTGTTTTGCGATAGTGGTTTTTTTTTTTTTGTAGGGGATGCACTCAATTCCCTACTAACCTGTGCCTAGGTTTTAGGCTCATTCGCAGCGCATACATTTTGATCGGTCGGGAGGTTTTCCACGGGACTGTAATGTTGGGCTTGGTTCTTGATCTTCAAGGGGGACTCACTTTTGAGTCAAGGCCATTGAACGAAAATTTTCACCATCTGCTCCGGGTTTACAAGTCAAGAACCCTGCAAAATGAGAAAGAAATAATCTTGCTCGTACTTCTTCGAGCTAAGCTATATGTTAACCCAAGTGTCTTAGTCAGAGAAGACTGTTTCGGGGTTGTAACATTGGTAGGATTGGGGACCGAAACATGCTTATTTTTGGCCCAGAATTCGTGACGGGTTTGACATTGGTGATCATTGCTAATTTGCCACCTGTCCTTTCTTTTCTGCATCTTTAGCCTTTGAGGAGCGCAACCTATCTCGCGATGTGCACCAGCTCTTTAAAGAGCGTCTCTTGTTGCATTCAGAGACTGACTCTTTCTATGTCTTTGTTCTGCGCTTGATAGCATTTGGGGAGCAGTCCTTTTGGATTTGGCTCCTTCAGGGATTTCCCCTTTTCCCATCCAGCTTCATTGCGGACCAATTAAACAACTAGCACGAGCATCGGCCTTGCTTTTACTAGGCACTTTGCTTTTTCTTGATGCCGGAGATTTTTCTCATTTTCATTTTTGAAATCCCCCTTTTTCTCATCTTCATGGGATCATGTTAGACATATAGTCTAAACATGCTTTAAATATCAGTCCGGGAATTCTCTTCGTAATCCCTGAGTCTTGAACTCTTCCATTTTTGAAGTGGTGCGACATCCGTCTTGGAATGATCACCAATGGGTTCATGAAATGAATTTGCAGGCTCAACTTGGCTGTGCAAATGATACAGTGTATGGGATAAAGAATGAATGCTTCTCGTCATCCTATGGCACTTGGATTACCATATAAACAACACACAAAGATTAATTAGTCCGAGCAAGAAAATTTCTAACCATTTTCTCCTGACGCTGCTGGACTTACTTCCTTTTTGCCCCGGTGTGGGGTGGTTCTTGACAGGGTTAAGAATGAGAACCGCCGTTCAAATGGGTTATCAATGGTCACCTGTAGTGTTTGGGGGATATGAAACAAATGCCTCCGTCGTCCCAACCCATGTAATCGCTGCAAATTGTCCTTACCCCCGTAGACCCAGATTTTGTTATCTGCTCACTTCACTCATCTCTCAAGTGTGTATTGGACATGTTTGGATTAGGATTCGCCTCTCGTCTGAGAAAACACCCTTAAACGGTTTGAACAATTTTTATTGGAAAAATTCTTTTTGTTTTCTCCGAAAAATTTCCTCCCAATGGGGCTTTATGATACACATGCATGTTTCATTCATGTTCAGACAACCTCCCAACTTCAACTGTGGATGTCTATGAGTTTAAAAATTCGATGCATCTTTTCAGACATAATGATTGAAAGAGTCCTAACACTTTTTTTTATCTTCAACGACTTGGGGAAAAGGGATACTTACCTACCCGCCGCGGCTGGAGATCCCTGAAAATGCGAAAGAAACATGTTATTGTACGTTCATGAATTTTTCAATAAATTAGAACGATACATCTTACCCTTGGTCATGTGTTCCATTGGGTAATACACGGGATATGAAAACCTGTTTCGCCTTGATGGCGAGCCCCTGTCAAAGAAGGGAATTAGGTGTCAGTTTGCGTTCCAAAATTCAAGACAAATTGGAACGATACCGCCTTGTTCTTGTTTTGTGTTTCCGTTTGAACACAAACGCGCGGCTTGCATAATTTGGCCCTCTATCTTGTGTCCTTGATCTCCCATCTGGTTGGGCGACGAATCATTCTCAAGAATTTGCCCCAGAGAAGATCCATTTGTGTTTTTGGGCGCACTCCAGCGCCATTCTTCAAGGTTCCTTTTATTCAAGGAAAAAAAGAAGATTTTATCAAAATGCATGTCAAAGCATGTGACGTAGGAGCGATACTTTTTACCATCCACTAGGTCTTATAATCAAATACCATCTCCTGGAATCCTGACTTCTAAGGCCAATGATTCTATTCGCCTCCATGTTAGCGCGCTATTTTCATTTGAGGCTTTCAGCGCCAACAACTTCCTGTAAAATGAGTAAAAACTCACGTTAGGCATGTGGTCTTGGAAGACCAAATTGGAACGATACAAGGTTACCGTTCACCCAAATTCGTATCTTGGGGTTTGATTCTGATGCGGAAGACTCTGTTATTGCGTCTATTGACTTTGTCAGAGGAGAGACGTCCTGAGATAAAAAGAATGGAGAAAAACTTATCCCCAGATCTGATTAAAAATCAATTAGGAACGATACGTCCTTTCACCAAACGAGTGGCTCTGCGGCCCAATGTGCTTTGCACTGAAGGGACGAATTCCACTATGCTCCACAGGTTTGGGGAATTTGCCCCCATTTTCGATAGAAATGAGCCTTATCAAGATGTATACAATACAAATAGATCCCTAATACAATCAATCTACGGGACGAGATATAGAGGATCTCAGCAAAATTAATTTTATACAAGAGGACTAAGAATGTCAAATCAATCAAAGGAATGTGGCCCGAACACTTGGAAATGCCCCAGTTCCAATCTTCGAGATGTGACTCCAGGATCACCGATTTTTTTTAGGTGGTTTTAGATATACCAACCATCTAAAGACATGCACATGAGACAAGGGAGGATAAAACTTCTAAAAATCAAAGGATTTGGCACCTAAGGTCAAGGTTCCCACCTCGAGTTCTAGAAAGAGCCGATTCCATTGCACAGCTATCGTTGCATTGGGACTCGATCCATAGTTCGAAGTGAGCGGAATTGAAAAGTGGATTACCCCGTGTTTTTCCTCACGGAGATTCCATTTTCAATCCATTCTATTGTTTTCCTATAGGCGGCGCCCGGGGTTTTAGGCGCGGTTGTGTGTATTTTCGGTGTCGTGCTAAAGCGATAAACATGCATCTTATTTAACAATCACCGCTTCAATATAAAACATACACACAATCATTCATTCCTACGCCCAACCTGCATAAAACAGAGTTAACAAGTACTACACCCCTTATTTCTCCAATCTGCAAAAACATTTAACACCTCAAGGGTTAAAGTACGTACCTCACCTTGAAGAGCATCTGCATAAAACATGTTAGAAAAATCAATCACCTTTTTAATCGGCTCAAGTTCTCTAAAGTCCCCAGCGGAGTCGCCAGTCTGTCGCGACCCTCTCGAGATTCGCCATGGGCTCTCGAGGGCTAATGGGCCGTCCAGTCTGGTCGGACGCGGGCCTCTCCCAAGGCCCGTTACCCAAATCGCAACGGAGGTATACGTAGTCGACCTTCAGTGTGGTCTAGTGGCATGTGCTAAGTGTGCATGCCAGGGAGTCGCCACCAATCATTTTTTGGAGGGTATGATTGGACCACCCTATTGAATAGTCGGGAGTTTCTATTCAATTCTGCGATAACCAGAGAAATGGGTTCGGGGACTTAGTTACGTCAACTATCAGAATTGACGCCCTTTCGGTACCTAAGTTGACTGAGTTTTCTGACTTAAGATTTCATACAGATGAGTGGGGTACGAGTCCTAAATCTAGGAGTTCATGCAGATAGGAATGACTATCCTGGCAATCACAATCAATAATAAAGTGCACAAATCAATGAATTCAAATGTACAAATAAATCACATGGCATTCCTAATAAGGCCATATTGGCCTAGAGAAGCATCAATCAGGCTTAGGAATGATTTAGACATGATTTTGCCCATCAGGGGCAAAATCGTAATTTTGAGACAAAGGGGACAATTTGCCCAAAAAGGACAAAATCATCATTTCGGAATGAATCCGGAGTCAAAACAGGTTTGGTCACTCAATTGACCCATTTCCTATTTTTTGGCAATTTTCGTGATTTTCGGAAATTTTAGAAACCGATTTACCATTCGAAGGGTAAAATCGTCATTTTCTAAAAATGGAAATGAAATGTGGAAATCTTAGACATAATGTTTAACCACCCATCTGGCCCATCACCAAATTCTAAGCAATTTCCACAATTCATCAGAATATCAAAGACGATTTACCCTTTGAGGGGTGAAATCGCCATTTTGGATTAAATGGGAGAAAATCCCAAAAATGAAAACAAATCAATTTTTTGTCATTTTCAGCCTTGGACAATTTTTAGAATTTTTCTGCAATTTTTCTCAATTTTTTTTGTTTTTCTTTAATTTTTCCATTTTTTTGGCATTTTTGATTTATTAATATTTTTTTATATTTTCAGAAAATATTTTAACAAAAAACATGTCTTTGACAATAGATAACACTCAACCAGATAAATAAGCTAACCACTAGACTGAAACAAATACATACAAATCAAGTCTATAAATGCAATATTTTAGAAAAATAATCCTGATATACGGATCGGGTACGTAAAACATACCGGATTGGACATCGGCCTTCAATCGCCCAGCCCCAGCCTGCGACCATCCCCATGCCCGTTACACTGTTCATGCACTGTTCCGACACTGTTCATGCACTGTTCCGACACTGTTCATGCACTGTTCCGACACTGTTCATGCACTGTTCGGACACAGCTCCGACACGGCTCCGACACGCTCCGACACGTCCGACACGGCCGGACACGTCCGACACGCCCGGACACGTCCGGACACGTCCGACACGCCCGGACACGTCCGGACACGTCCGACACGCCCGGACACGTTCCGACGACGGGGTGGTGACCCGAGGCTGTTTCTGGGCTCCACCAGCGGCGCGTAGGCTCCATAAGCTCCGAGGGAGGAGGTAGGACTCCGGGGCTGTCGCCGGAGGCGATAGCGCGCTTTGGCGATGACGGATTTGGCCCGATCCGAAACAATCCCGAACCAAACTCCGAAACGGGTGGAGGTCGCGGGTCTTGGGTTATTCACGGCGGCTTTGAGGTACGACGGCTAGCGACGACGGCGGAAGGGTCGAAGGCGAAGGCAAATAGTGCACGAAGGTGAGGCTTCCATTTTTTTTTTTAAGATGAAGAAGAAGAAAAGAAGAAGAAGAAGCTACGGGAGGAAGGAGAAGAAGAGGAAGGAGAAAGAAGAAGAAGGAGGGGAGACGGATGATGGGAGGGGGGAGGTGAGTAAGAAAATAATAATATAATAAAATATTAGAAAGTAATAATAATAATAAAATAATCAAAAGCGAAGAAAAAATGATTATTCATCTTTTCCTTTTAAATGATGATGTTTTCAATCCTTTTGCTTTTAATTATTACTAATATTTTTGCCAAATTCAATTTTATGGTGATCAGAGAATACCTAAAATCGAACCTGAATTTTACTGTTTTATGAGGTCAGAAGATAGATAAAATAAAAATAAAAATACCGACTATTCTTATATAATTTTTGTGACCTCAAATATTATTTTTCTTGATTTTCTTCTTTTCTTTTTTTTTTGTATTTTTCGAAAATATTAAAAAAATGAAAATTATGAAAATTATTTTTTTGGTCAAAATGGTTCCTAAGGCCAAGCCAAGGCTTCCAAAGTTGATTTTGTGATTTTATGATCTTTTTTTGATATTTTTATGAATTTTTTAAAAAATATAAATAAAAAAAGTTTGATCAAAATTTAGGTGTCAACACTTCCCCAGCCAAATCTGGGCCGAGCGAGCTCAATCGGATCTCGAGGTAAGTTTTCTGAACCTCCACTGGCGCTGTTCTGTGATTGAATTGTCACGATTTTAGATAAATTACGGGATCGAACTCCCATGGCCGTACTCGGCACTTTGCATGATTCTTGCGATTCTGTGAATTAGATGTCGCGATTCTTAGATATGTTAAAATAGAGGTTATCGCGAGTCGATTGCCGTCGGTCTCGCTCCAATCCATCAAGATTCCACCGTTAGATCAGCACCGGAGAAGCTCAGCCATCCATTCTGCCGGAGTCGCGAAGTTGAAGACGAAGCTGACGTGGCAAGGTCAACGAGTCAAAGGTCTAGGTGGCAACGCGTGATTGGTCTACGTGGTGTCGAGTCAGCATGGCCGTTGGGTCTGTTGAACCTAAATTCTAGTGGCCGTCCGATTAATAAATAGGATTATCCGAAAATGGTTTTAAAATCAGAAAATCAAAAATGGGATGAAACGGTGCCGTTTAGTTTAGTTGTAGCGCGGCGTCGTTTAGGTTAATATGAATAGACGGCCCAGACCTAGTCTTGGGTTTTAATCGTGGCCGTAGGTTTAAGTAGTCTGATCCGACGGGCGTGGATTAGCCACGCGGTTCAATAGGAACCGTTGGATCTGAGTCGGATAATAAAAAAATAAAAAAGGGAGATACGGCGTCGTTTTGGAGCTGTGGTCTGCGCGAGTCCGGGTCTGGGTCGGGTCGACCCGGCCCGAATAATATTTTTTTAATAAAAAATAAATAAATAATGATTTTTAAAAATAAAAAAAAATTAGAAAAATCCTAGAAAATAAAAAAAATGCTAGAAAATTCCAGAAAATTCCAAAAAAAATGTGGGAAAATCCTAGACACTCTAGAAATCCCCAAAAATCAAGGATTGACCACAGACAACTGGTCAACCCTATTTTTGGGGTTTCTTATCCGTTCTTCCGAGACTTGACGATATTACCCTTTAAGGGTAAGTCGCCTCTGCTGTATATGCGAGATAAGGCCGATAATGCCAAGGTGAGAATTAGGGTCGAGTAGGCGACCAATTCTTAGGTTTGGGTTTTCGAGTCCCGCATCTTTTCTCAAAATGACGATTTTGCCCATCATTGGGAAAATCGTCTTTCTTGTTCCAATTGGGTTCTGAAAATTGCTTAAAGTTAGGGTTTAGGTCAGGTGGAAGACCAACCCTAATATTTGAGATTTTCAGTTCTCGTCTTTGTCCAAATGACGACTTTACCTCTCCAAGGGTAAAATCACTTGAAAATTCCAGAAAAATCCTGGAAATTCCCGAAAAATAGGAAATGGATTGGATTGATGGCCAACCCTATTTCCTCTGTCTTTTGACTTCCCAATTAATCTAAAATGATAGATTTACCCTTTCGAGATGAATTTTCCCGAATTGCTCAAAATTACGATTTTGCCCCTCATGGGCAAATCATGCCAAAATCATTCTTAAGCCTTGATTGATATTTCTCTAGGCTAATAGGGCCTCATTAGGGATGCCATGCTGATTTCATGTGTTTTATCCGTATGTATTGGATCCTTGATTTGCGCATTTACCTTTAATGATTATGAGTGATAGGGTAGCTATTCCCATCTGCATGAACTCCTAGAGTTAAGATCTTTACCCCACTCGTCTGTATGAAATCCTAGGGTCAGATAAGCCATTCAGCTTAGGTACCGAAAGTGCGTCAACTTTGACAGTTGGCGTAACTGAGTCCCCGAACCCACTTATCTGGTTTCCGCATAATCGAATAGACCACTCACAACTATTCGATAGGGTCTCCGATCGTACCCTCCACGAAATGATTGGTGGCGAGTCCTTGGCATGTACACTTATCACATGTCACTAGACCACACTGAAGGTCGACCACGTATATCCAGCAGTTGCGATTTGGGTAATGGATCTTGGGAGAAGCCCGCGTCCGATCATGCAACATCGGACGGCCCATTAACCCCCGCTAACCATGATGGCGCTCGAGAGGGTCGCGACAAGATTGCTTTTGAATCCAAAGCTTCTCTTTTAGAAATCTCCGAGACACTATGCTTTGGTTCTTCTTTGCTACTTTCTTTTGACGAGGAGATTGTTGGATTTGCCACATTCTGTACGACATCCCACATCAGTGGATCTATAGATTTGATGAACGCTCTCATCTTATTTTTCCAGATGTTGTAGTCTCTTCCATCGAAGTATGGAGGTCGTGTGTTGCTTTGTCCTTCCACAATACCTGCTCCAAGGATGCTAGCCATTGTAGATCGTTAGCTTAGAAGTATACACTTCCAAAAACAAGCCTTAGGCTATGATAACAATTGTTGTTCCAAGCTAGGCTATACACCTAGAGGGGGTGAATAGGTGTATATATCGAATTTCGACAAATAATGCGGAGTTAATAAAATAATCGAAATTGAGATAACACAAGTGATAACAAAGTATTGCAGTGCTTCTGCCAGATGGTTGATAGATGCAGTTGATAGAGGCAAAAAGAGTAGGAAAGCGTTGCACACGAGATTATAGTAGTTCGGCTTTTGAGGGCCTACGTCCACTCTCTCACACTAACAGCCTATTGGCTGGATTTCACTAAGTATCCGAATAAGAGATTTCAAAATACACGAGTGACTGCTTGAACTTCCACTGCTTCAATAGAAGCGCACTATGCCTCTACCAAGATTTTTCACTCAGCACTCTTTCTCTGCTTCATTCTCTCTTACGGGATTCACTAAAGTGCTTTTAGACAAACGATGAAGCTCTCTTTGAATAAGATCTGTTGATCTTTTTGGTCACCTTCCGTTCTTTGAACTTCGTGCTCTTCATAGTCCTCGGCCTCCAAGCTCGCCGCTGGACAGATCCACTCCGAGGATCAATCACCAAAACTAGCCGTTAGTTGATTGACAAAAGATCACTAGTCGTTTTACGGCAAGATACACCAGAAATTTTGGAAAGATATATTCGCCTATACAAATATATCGAAGACCTTTAAACAAAGAATCTAAATAAGGTATTTGTCTAAACATTTAATTGGCAATCAGGATCATCTTTAAAAGGAAAACCTTTAGGAAATCATTTTGATTGACACAATGACGATATGACTTAACATCGAAATCTTTTCCAGATCATCGACCGTTAGTGGGGAATTTAAATCTGCAACAAACAGAAAATAAGATTTAGTTGAAATATTAAATTGAAGTATGCGAACATCCAACCATTGTGCCTCTGCCATATGTTTTGCCTGCTTCTATCAAGATGGATATGTCAGATATAAACACAGTGAAATACATGTCCTTCAAGTTCAACCAAATTCTATTTATCAAGACACGAATGGTTTTGTTTACGTCAAAATTAACAATAATTTCCTAACACCTGGAACAAAAGATCAATTTACATTTCCAAATGGATTTCTGTTCCTTTTTTGTTTTAGAAAACAAAATAAGCAAAAAATCAAGAACCAGCGCAATTATTAGCCAAATCCATTTTTGTTTGTTCCTCTTATTTCACTAAAAGCTTGGATAACCACCAACAAACACATCAAATAACTCGTATTGATTAACAAAGTATATGTTGCGGAAAACGCCAAGAGATGCGCAAATTCAAGCGCGTAATAGCAAGGATGAAAGCAAAATAAAACACAAGACACGATATATGTGAAAAACCCAAAACGGAAAAAACCACGAGGAGAGAGAGGGGTTTCACTATCTTCAATAACGAGTACAAGCATACAATCAAAGATCCAAAGATCAGACAAGAAGAGAGTGAAAACAAAGGATTTTGGGGCAAAAGCTAAGGTAAGCATCCCTATGTGATATGCAAGATATCCTTTTTATAGCCCCAATCTAAGAAACCCTAAAATTAAGTGAATGGTCCAAAATAACCTTATCACTAATTTGAAAGTCAGAATATAACAAATCTCCACCTTGATTTCAAATCTCAAGAAGAGCATTTTACCAAATGCCACAAGACCTCTCTCTCTTACCTTCAAGAGTAACCACACAAGGCCACCCGCCAAACGGTGAAATTAACGACGCACACCCCTAAACCTACGTGAGCGTACTCAATATAGGAAACAAGGGATGAACTGCCATCAACACCGCCTAAGCAACTTAAACGGTGAGAACACCAACCAAATTCAAACAATACTTGAACATGGTCAAAGGAATTAGTTTAGTCAACATATCTGCTGGATTATTGTCGCGACCCTCTCGCGGCGGAGGGGACTAATGGGCCGCTCGATGTTGCTTGATCGGACGCGGGCTTCTCCCAAGGTCCATTACCCAAATCGCAACGGTTGGATATACGTGGTCGACCTTCGGTGCGGTCTGGTGACATGTGACATGTGTACATGCCAAGGAGTCGCCACCAATCGTTTCGTGAAGGGTACGATTGGAAACCCTATAGAATAGTTGAGAGCGATCTATTCGATTCTACGAAAACTAGAAAAGTGGGATCGGGAACTTTGTTACGTCAGCTGTCAGAGTTGATGCCCTTTCGGCATCTAAGTTGAATGATTTTTCTAATCTTAAGATTTCATATAGATGAGTGGGGGTACGAACCTAAATCTAGGAGTTCATGCAGGTGGGAGTGGCTACCCCTATCACTCACAATTAGCAGAAATAAATGCGCAAATCAAGGATCCAAAACATGCGGATAAATCACATGAAAGTAACATGGCATCCCTAATAAGGCCCTATTAGCCTAGAGAAGTATCAATCAAGGCTTAGGAGAGATTTTGACACGATTCGCCCAAGAGGGGCAGAATCGTAATTTTGAGAAATTTGGGGACAATTTGCCCTAGAGGGGAAAATTTGTCATTTCAGATGAAATGAGTAGTCAAAAGATGATGGAAACGGGAATGGCGATCAAACCAATCCATTTCCTATTTTTCGGGAATTTCCAGAAGTTTTTGGAATTCATAAGTGATTTTACCCTTGGAGGGGTACAATCGTCATTTCGGGTGAAGATGAGAAATGAAAATCTCAAACATTAGGGTTGGTCGATCACCTAACACAAACCCTAATTTTAAGTAATTTTCAGAACTCGATTTGAATAGGAAAGATGATTTACCCATTGAGGGGTAAAATCGTCATTTAAAAAAAAAGGGACGAGATTCGAAAACCCAAGCATAAGAATTGGTCGCCTAACCGACCCTAATTCTTATCTTGTCATTATCGACTTATCTCGCACACACAATAGAGGCGACTTACCCCTAGAGGGTAATATCGTCAATTCTCGGAAAAACGGATAAGAAACCCCAAAAATAGGCTTGACCAGTTGTCTGTGGTCAATCCTCAATTTTTGAGAGTTTCTGGAGTGTCTAGGATTTTTCCATAATTTTCCTATATTTGTTTGGGATTTTCTAGTATTTTCTAGTATTTTTTAGGATTTTCTAGAATTTTTCCAAATTTGTTTTTATTTTTTAAAACCATTTTCTGAATTTTTATTAAAAAAAATGATTCGGACCGGGTCGACCCGACCCACTCGGATCGGAACCCGGCCCAAACCCGAACCCGCGCGACCTAGCCACCAAAACGACGCCGCCCCGCTTTTTTATTTTTCTATTTTTCGGATTTAATCCGACGGTTCCTATTGAACCACGTGACTATTCCATGGCCACTGGATCTATTGACCGAAACTAATGGCTCAGATCAAAAGCCAACTATTCCCTAGCCGTTAGATCTGATTACCTAAACCTACGGCCACGATTAGAACCCAAGACTCGATCTGGACCGTCCACCCTCACTAACCTAAACGACATCGCTTGACCACTAACCTAAACGGCACCGTTTCGACTTGTTTTAATTTTCTAATTTTAAAACTATTTTCGGATATTCCTAATTATCAACCGGACAGTCATTATAAAGTAGACTCGATTAACCTAGATCGTCCGATCTAAGCTGACTCAACCTAACAAACTAACGGTCGAACCAACTCAGCATCCACGTGGACCAATCACATGTTGCCACCTAGACCTTTGACTCGTTGACCTGCCACGTGTGTGTCGTCTTCAACCTCTCGACTACGACTACATGGACGGCTGAAAACCTCCGGCGATGATCCAACGGCAAAACCTCGATGGAATTACACAAGACCGGCACCAATCGACCCGCAGCGATCTCTAGTTTAACATACCTAAAAATCATGGCATCTAATTCACGAAATCGCGAGTATCATGCAAAATGCCGAGTACGGCCGTGGAAGTTCGATCGCACGATTTACTCCAAACCATGGCAATTCAGCCACAGAATAGCATCAATAGAGGTTCAGAAGACTTACCTCGAGCTCCGATTGAGCTCGCATGGCCTAGATTAGGCTAGGCGAGAATGAACAGTGTTCAGCAATGAAGGTTGGATTTGAAGACTCGATTCGATGTGTTAAGACAAAACCAATTCAAAACAGATATGCGACGATGGTCAATGATGTCTAGGGAACAAAACGCACACTCTAGATGCGAGAATGAACAAGAGATACGTGAATCGCCATTGATGCACAGTGAGAAGCTCAGAAATGCATCTCACCTATTCCTGCGGTTTCAGGCAGCACAGCCGGCGGCGATTACTTCCTGGAATTCCCAGCGAGCTTCCTGCAACCTTCTTTTGCTTCGGTTTGGTCGTAGACGGCCCAACCAGTTCCCTCCAAATTCGAGCTCCACCCTCGATAATGGCGATGGAGGGTGAGCTCTCTCCCCTTCATTCTCTCTCTCTCTCTCTCTGTTGATTCTGTTCAGCCTCTGCAACTTAACCACCTCCTGTCTTCTAGAAGGATCAATTGGTTTTTATACGTGTTTGAAATTTTGGTGCCGAACGGGGGGTTGAGCCGATGACCTTCGCACGTGCAATCACGTGCGAAATGATCATCGGACACCGGTGAACGTCCGGGACGAATTGGCCACTAATTCTGGTCACCCCATAGTGCTAATTTCACTCGAATTCCACCTACATTTGGTCCTGCGTTTGGTTTGAAAACGGCCGGTGGGTATTTGGCCTTCGTCGGTGCCGCTCCGACGGACCAAGATCGTCGGACTGGTCTCGATCGACAGAGAATTTCTTGGCCAATAAAACGCCTCCATCAGTTTCACCAATTGAAGCCGATTGATTGTCCAATTTTGCAATTAAAATTCACCTTCAAAACTTGTAATTGGCGCAGGAAGCTTTGGGGAAGAAGACACTGTAGCGGACCGGTTTGACCGGTCCGACCGGGCGGTTTGACCGGTCTGAACCGGCTCCGCCTTGAAATTTTCAAATTAAACCCCAATGGGTAGGGAATTTTTGCAATTAAACCTCAGAATCGAACTTAGGGCATGGATTTTATCTAAAAATGTGATTTTTCCCAAAAGTATATGTCACTTTCTACAAAAGCCCCAAATTTGTCCTTAATTGCAATTAGGCAAATCATGAAATTGGAGGCTCAAATGATCAAATTGGACGAAATCACTTATTCCAATTGATTCAAAATGATGAAAAGCATTGGGTAGTGACTTCAATTTGCAATGATAGTCCCTGAATTGAAAGTAATTTCAATTATGCCCAAAATTCAAGGACTAAAATGCAATTAAGTATGTAATTTTGCCCAATTCATGCAATTGAGCAATTTGTACAAATAATTGGGATAAATTACAATAAGGGACAATTAGATTAATTGTCAAGATCCTAAAAAATGCCAAAATTACAAATTAAAAGACTAAATTGACATTTTTTTTACCAAATTCAATCATATGTGTAACAAAGGAACACTTAAAATTTGTGACTTCAAATACTATTTTTCTTGAATTTTCAAGTATTTTTCTATTTTCCAAAAATACCAAAAAATGCGAAAAATATGAATTTTTTGTCAAAAATGGTTCCTTAGGCTTGGCTAAGGCCACCAAAGTTGATTTTGTAATTTTTTAATTTTTTATGAATTTTTTTATGAATTTTCTAAGAATAAGCTAAAAAAAGGCTGATCCGAAATTAAGTGTCAACAGCCGCCCCTCTTTGAGAGGAATCTCACGAGAGGTTTCACTCAAAGACATGTGACACCTAAGTCTAGATCGACTCTACTTGGGGATAGAAAAATAAATCTTGACATCCAATCTCTCTTGTCTCGCTGGTGAATGCTTTGTTTTATCTCTGTCGATGTGAGAGAAAGAGAGGTGGAATAGAGATGCTTACCTATCACTCACCTGTTTGATGCTCGCACGGCATGCGCGGTTGTTGACACATAAATCTTGATTATTCTTTTCCATCAATTTTCACATAAAAAAATTAAAAAAAATATAGAAAAATAGAACTAATTTTAGTTCTAAACAAAATCGTCTCTCTTATTTATTTTGCACGCACTGCATTTGCATTTAATTGACCCCATGACGCAGGGCAGGTCGCCGATACTGCGAAGTCGATTCCATGTCTGCCGATATCGCACAGTGACTGCGACACCATTGATCTTTCTTCAATGCAAATCGTAGACTGCCATTTTGATAATTAAGAGGAGCACTCGACGAGCATGATTGAAAAAGAAAAGAAAATGGATTCACACCCTCGTTCTCTAGATTCCAAGAGCAAATAATAATAATAATAACATTCGGGGCCATTCGCAGCGCATACATTTAGAACAATCAGGACGTCTTTACGGGACCGTAATGTTGGGCTTGGACATGGTTTCCAAGGGGGACTCACTCTTTGAGTCAGGTCTTTTTTGAACGAAAAATTTTCTTCATTTGCTCCGAGTTTACAAGTCAAGAACCCTGCAAAAAATGAGAGAAATAATCTTGCTCGTACCTCTTCGAGCTAAGGTATATATCAACCTAGGCGTCTTAGTTAGAAAAGACTGCAAAGGTCCGTAACGTTGGTAGGATTGGGGACCGAAAAAGGCTTATTTTTGGCCCAGAATCACGAAGGGTTTGACGTTGGTGATCATTGTCGATCAGCCTTCTGTTCCATCCCGGATTGATAATTCTTCAAAGGACGCTTTTAGTCTTCTCGCTATTACGCATCTTGAGAATGAGTCTATCCCTTGAAAGACATTGCTCGCCGTTTTGGCAGTTGGCTACGATTCCATTTGAAGAGTAGCTTCTTATTACCCAAGTCTTGAAGGTTCTTCTTCATCTTGAAATTCATTGGGGAGGTAGAAATATCCCGTAATCCCCTGATATTCCCAAAATTTTGCCTTATGATCCTCCAGTATTTTGGTGGAGATCGGCCATGTTCTTGTCAAGCTTTTGATTTCTTTACTAATACATGGGGATTCGGCTTTTTCTCTTTTTTTTTTCGATCCCACCTTTGCCTTATCTTTTTCTAAGAACTAAGATCTTTGATCGTTCTTTGAGGCGTGTGACTTGAGTCCCATTCTGTCTTGAATACCTCACTTTTTTAGGCTCGCACGTAACTCTTATATTTGAGCTTTCATGTCCACCGGTGCCTTGGTCATCCTTCCCCTGGGACTGTACAATGATCACCAACGAAGGTATATGAAACGAATGTGTAGGCTCAAATTGGTTATACAATGGATATAAGTGTGTAGGGTAGAGAAATGAACATCTCTCCGTCATCCTAAGGTGCCTGGATCAATACATATCAACACACGAAAATTGAAGTTAATCCGAGCAAAAAGATTTCTAACCATTTACCTGTTCAAGCCACTGGGCAGCTGCTTGTGTAACCTCAATGCGGGGCGGCTCTTGACAGGGTTTAGAAATGAAAACCGCCGCTCAAAAGGTTTGTCCATCCTAATCCATGTAATCGATGCAGAAGGTCCTTATATCATCAGGTTTTAGGCTTTTCTATCCTCATACCTCTCTCATCTCTCGAGTGTATGTAGGACATGTTTGGATTAGGTTTGTCTTTCATCTGGAGGAACATCCCTGCTAGATAGTCTAGGCAAACCGTGCTTTGGAAAAATCACTTTGTTTTTCTCCAAGCATTTTACTCCACAGGAGATTTTAATGATGCATCGTGTATACTTTGACCATGCTTGGACAACCTCCGATTCCAACAGATATGCAATAAGTGTCAGGAATTCATTTTTTGAAAACGAGGTTTATTCCTAAGTTCGACCATATGATTGTTTATTCTCCTGCTCCTTTCATCTTACAAGGGGTGAGAGACTTTACAATGTTTCTCATTTGTTGTCTCATGTCTTCATCAGGCATTCATACATGTAAATATAGAATAGACATTCCTGTGAGTGAAATATGGTTTAACCCTTGATGGAACAGATACATATCACCTGATTCTTGATGTCGAGGATTCTTCTATCTAGGGTTCCATTTGAATGAATCCGATTTTGAGTCTACTTCTTGGAATCCTACAAAACCGAACACATGCTAATGTATGCATGGATGCATGGTATGCTTATGTAATGACTGTCACGGCGACTTGGATCGTTTCGGGACAAGCCACATAATCAATATCTGATTTCATTTCAAGGATAATATTTCTTCACAGCTTCTGAATTTACAGGATGCCCTAGTTCTTCTCCTTCAGAATTTACAAGAATTAATGCTCATCTTGTCGGAATTTTCTTGACAATATAAGGGCCTTCATAATTCGGGGTAAACTTGCCTCTCGGATGGACAACATTCGACAGAGTCTTCTTTACCACCAGGTCATTCACCTCAAAACTTCTGGCTCTAACTTTCGGATTAAATGACTTGGCCACCCTCTTCTGGTAACCCTGACCATGACAGATTGCTCTAAGACGTTTCTCGTCTATCAAATTCAGCTGTTCACATCTGTGTTTGAAATACTCTGTCTCGGAGAGTTTAGCCTCAGATAAGATTATCAAATAGGGGACCTTAACCTCTATGGGCATGACAGCTTCCATTCCATATACCATAACATAAGGAGTTGCCCCTGTAGAAGTTCTGATTGAAGTTCGATATGCCATTAAGGCGAAGGGTAGCCTTTCATGCCAATCCCTATAATTTTCTGCAGTCTTAGCTAGGATCTTTTTGATATTCTTGTTAGCCGCTTCTACTGCCCCATTCATTTGCAGGCGGTAAGGGGAAGAATTAAGATGTCGAATACCAAAGCGATCCAGTAGATCGTCGACAATCTTGTTGTTCAGGTTATACCCATTATCTGTGATGATCGCTTGAGGGGTACCATATCGAGAGATTATGTCTCTCTTAATAAATCTTGCCACATTTCTTGCGGTGACATTCTTGTAAGAATTGGCCTCTATCCACTTTGTGAAGTAATCAATCGCTACCGGGATGAAGCGATGACCATTTGAAGCCGTTGGATTGATAGGCCCTATCATGTCTATCCCCCAATTAGAAAAAGGCCAGGCTTCGGACATTTGATGAAGTTCGTTCGGGGTCGCATTAATCTTGTCACCATATATTTGACACTGGTGGCATGACCTGACATGTTGACAACAATCCGATTCGATGGTCATCCAATAATAGTCAAGCCGCATGATTTTCTTACCGAGGAGGTGGCCGTTCATATGTGGCCCACATATACCTTTATGGATCTCATTCATGAGAACTTTTGCTTCTTTAGCATCTACACACCTTAATAGAGTGGAGTCAAATGACCTTTTGTACAAAACTTATCCACTGAGGAAGAACTTGCTGGCCATCCTGGCTATGTATCTCCGGTCTCCTGCCTGGCACCCTTCAGGAAACTCCCTATTTAAGAGATAATTCTTGATATCGTAGTACCACGGCTCTCCGTCAAATTCTTCTTCTATCATTATACAGTAGGCCGATTTTTTAGCTATGCCGATCCTTAGCGATTCTATTTCTAACCCATCAGTTATTTGCAACATCGAGGCCAGTGTGGCTAATGCGTCTGCAAATTGGTTATGAGATCTTGGTAGGTATTCAAATGACACATCTTCGAACTTAAGTGTCAACTCTTTAATATATTCATGATAGGGGATAAGTTTCGCGTCCTTTGTTTTCCACTCTCCATGCGTCTGTAAAATGATGAGCAAGGAATCTCCATAAAATTACAGCCTAGGTATTTCCATGGAGATGGTCAATCGTAGGCCTAGAATACACGCCTCGTATTCTGAGATATTATTGGTGCAAGGGAAAGTCATCTTTGATGCAATAAGATAATGCTGACCATCAATGGATATCAGTACTGCCCATGTGCCCGCTCCTGACAGATTAACAACACCGTCTAAATACATGACCCATTTATCCTCTGTCAGGTTCAGAACTTGATCTTCCACCTTTGTCTTTCCAGAAGACGTGCAACTTTACGAATTCTCTGCCAGCATATCGGCTATGGCTCTTTCTTTTACCAATTTTTGTGGAGAACACCTGATGTCAAATTCAGATAACATCACTTGCCATTTTGCTAACTTTCCAATCAGAGCGAGTTTCTCCAAGAGGTATTTGATAGTGTCATTTTCTGTTACCAGTTGAATATGGTGATGTAGGGTATACTGTCTTAACCTGCGAAGTACCCATATTGTTGCTACGCAAGCCCTTTCAACAGGTACGTATTTTGTTTCAGACGAGGTGAATTTCTTGCTTAAATAGTAGATGGCTCTTTCCTTACCATCTACCGGGTTTGTCTGGGCGAGTAAGGCTCCTAAATATTCTTTCTGTATAGCCAAATATAGGGTCAAGGGGTGAGCACTGGTGGAGTGACTAGATAGGTCTTGATCTTCTTGAATGTCTGGCTGCATTTTGTGTCCCATGTCACTTTTGCGCCCTTCTTGAGTAGTCTGAAAATTGGTTTAGCCACATCTGATAACTGATTGATGAACCTAGCAATATAGTTTAATCTCCCTAGAAGACTCCTTACTTCTTTCACCGTTGAGGGAGTTGCTAGGTCATGGATAGCTTGAATCTTTGAAGGGTCAATCTCAATGTCCCTGTTACTGACCATGAATCCGAGAAGTTTCCCAGATTTTGCCCCAAACACACATTTATTAGGGTCAACCTCAACTTGTATTTGCGTAGCCGCTCAAATAGCTTTCTTAGCACCTGAATGTGATCCTGTCCCTTCTTGGACTTTGCGATCATGTCATCGACATACACCTCGATTTCCTTATGGATCATGTCATGGAATAGTGTGATCACAGCCTTCTGATAGGTGGCACCAACGTTCTTCAGTCCGAAAGGCATAACTTTATAGCAAAAGTTTCTCCAGGGCGTGGTAAATGCAGTTTTTGGTTTGTCCTCATGCTTCTTGAGGATCTGGTTATATTTGGAGAATCCATCCATGAATGAGAATAATTCATACCTCACGGTACTATCTACGGGCACGTCAATGCGAGGAAGTGAAAAATCATCCTTTGGGCTTGCTCTATTCAAATCTCGATAATCCACATATATCCGAACTTTGCCATCCTTTTTCATGACGGGGACTATATTTGCAATCCAATCCGAATACATATAGCTTGAATAAAGCCTACCCTAAGAAGCTTCATCACTTCTTCCTTAATTTTGTCTTCTAACTCGGCTTTCATCCGCCTGCTACCTTGTCTGACAGGTTTAATACTGGGATCTGTGGGTAATGCATGTTCCACAATTTTGGGATCCAAACCCGGCATGTCAGCATATGACCATGCAAAGACATCTTGATATTCCTTCAGTAATTCTGTAAACCTGAACCTTTCATCTCGGGATAAATATCCATTGATCTTGATTTCCTTAATATCTGCGGAGTCACCCAAGTTAATAACAATTGGTTCTTCTGAAGTGAGAGGAATTGACTCTTCGAAGGTACTCCATTCTCTACGGATAGATGCATAACCTTCATCCTCATCCTCTTCAATGTTGTAGGAACAACCAACGTGGCAATCCGAATCGCGTAACAACCTGGTATGTATGTTTGAGATGACATGCCTGAAATGTCATGAGCATGGTTAGTCTATACTTCGTGCAAAAATGCCATGTATGAGTGCGGAAAATCTTTTTGAAAGAGACTTTAAAATAGGTGCAGGCGTAAATGGAACTAGTCCTCATATCCTAGGACATCTTTGTTCCTCAAAAATCTTTTGGAAATCAGGAATCATATGAAAATCAGGCCTCAAACTTCCGTATGAAAGACTAATATCATCATTGGGCTGATTTATGCCTCAAAATGCCATGTATGAGTGCGAAAAATCTTTTTAACAAAACTTGTGCGATTTTATTGAATGCAGAATGGGCCGCATTACAAGTTATGCTGTTTGGACCAACGGCCGGAGATCCAAAGGCGTTTTCCTACATTTATATCAAACAACAAAACTAAAAGTGCAACGAAATGCGGGAAATTTAAATGCAGTATTAAAAGCAGGGAAGAAGTTTCTTTACTCAGAAGTAGTGGCTTCATCACCCAGCCACTCTATGATAACAATCACGAAGTTGTCTTCCAAGAAAGGGTTTTCCAAATCTAATTCTACTGTTGGAACCCTATCTTCTTCTGACAACCACCTAGAGTTCTTGCTGAAATATTCGTTCAAAGGGCTGCTGAACATCTTAGATTTGCCCTTCCAAGTTAGAGAACCAATGAATGAATCTTTCTGGTTTTCCTGGCTTCCATGGCGTCCCTGGCTCTTGCCTCGGTCTTGGCCTGCTGTCTTAGGGGCAGATTCACTCATGTGGGTTTTTTTGATACCCCAAGCCCATCTTATGCTCGTTGGATTTCAACTGTATAGTACTCATTCTTTGACCATATTTGCCCAGACTCTCTCTTGGGTTGTACCCGTATGCCAATAGCATTTTGGCTGGTAAAAGGTTGGCTTCAAAAATACAAGGAGTTTTCAATCTTGCCCCCACGGGAGTGTGCACTGCTGCCACCAGCTCTAGGGAATGGTAGCTTGCTTTCAGCTTAATTTCGAGTTCAATGTAGGGAATGGCACTGCTCTGATATGCTTGGAGATCAACTTCTCCATGTATGGTAATCACCTTCCCATCCACTACTAATCGTACTTTTTTGTGTAGGCTTAAAGGTACGGCTCCAGCCACATGAATCCAAGGTCTTCCCAACATGAATCCGAATGTGCTAGGCAAATCCATCACTTGGAAGTTTATAAAGAATTTGGTTGGGCTGATGAGCACATCCAGCTCAATCTCACCTACCACTGCCTTCTTCATCCCATCAAAAGCTTTCACGGCTGTTTTGGAGGTTTTAACCATCTCTTCTTTGATGCCCAAACTCCTAAATGTAGCTAAATGGCAGATGTTAAAAGCAGATCCATTGTCAATTAGCACGTGCGCTACTCTCTTTCCATTGTATTCTGCCGTAATGTATAAGGACTTGTTGTGTCCCATCCCTTCCATGGGGAAGTCTTCATCTTAGAAGCTTAATTGGTCTTTTAGAAGGATTGCCCCTGCAAAGTCCCCTAACTGCACATCATTGATAGTTTCAGGGACATGCACCTCATTTAGTATCTTCAACAGTGCATCTTTGAGTTTCTCTGAGTTGATGAACAAATCTAACAGAGATATTTGGGCCGTCATCTTCTCTAATTGCTCTATCACTTCAAACTCACTAGTTTTAATGATGGACATGAGTTTCTCTGCGTCTTCTTTTGAAACTTCTTTCTTTTCGGATTCGCCTTCCCTAGGGGCGTAAAATCATCCATACCTCATTACAGCATCTACTTCCTTCGTCCCATAGTCCTAGTGGATTGTCTTAGGGTCATACTCTTCTATCGGAGGGACTTTTATAGTTACTATCGTTAGGCAAGATGCCTCTGGTTTTGCTCTATCATCTGCTTCATCTCTCGGCAGTCGAATCACAACAGGTTTAATCGGATAATCCTCTCCCTGACTCAAGCCATCGAGCTCTTCTAGCTTGATCACCACAGTCGTAGTGGCTTCAATCATTGACACAGTGTCGCCAAGGTCTTTTGTTATAGTTTCATTTTCCAGCTGACGATGCCCGTAAATATCACTTGGTTCTGTTGTTATTGCGAATTCCAAGTACTCTCTCATTCCCTTGAATAGTTCAATTGAGCTTCGCTGCCGAACTTTCGATCTTTCCGCCTTGGCGTATTGCTCTGCGCTAATCGTGGCATTCGTCGCTTGATCAAGCGACGATTCAGATTCTTGCAGAAAGGGCCATGTCGCATCCTTTTGGGTTTTTGGCTGAACAGGATCATCCATACCTCCCCATCCGTCTGGTATGATATCCTCCATCCTCTGATAGAAACTTGGAGGAGCTGAATATTTTACTTTGAAGTTGTATCCTCCAGAATCTTCCCCCAGATTGTCTATGACTTCGCCCATTTCTAGTGCTTTAGCCATAAATCTGCGATCTGCCAGACTTCGCCTGCTAGCTTCCAGTTCGTCCTCATCAAGTTCTTCTTCTGGCTTGATAATCAGCTCAAGATCGTCTACCAGACTTTCGTGCGGGATATTCCACATGTTTCCATGTTCAGTTTTAATCACAAACTGGATCCCCTCCAAGCTTAAAGAGGCCTCGACTCCCTTGAATCTTTCATCGGTAACACTCGACATTATCCCCAAGCTCATCATCTTAGCGATACACAACTTCTTCATGTCAGCAGAAACTTCCCCCTCTTTTGGATATAGTAAAACGATCGCCAGAATGTTGGTTAGCTTAGGTATATCCACCTTCAGTTCAAGGTGGTTTTCCTCTTCATCAGCGAATATTGCCCCTACTGTTTGGTGATCAGGGAGCGGGTTTCTTGTACATTCGGAGTCATATCATCAAACTTCAAAATCTGACTGTCGATCAAAGCTTACACCTTCAGCTTAAGGATATAGCAATTATCTACGTTGTGTCCTCTTTCACTCATGTGATAGACACAAGTTTGGCTCTCATCAAAGCCGGGAAATTTAATAGGATTTGTCCTAGGAGGTTCTTTTGTCATCAAGTGTTGTTCTAGTAACATCGGGAGAAGTCTGGATAAAAGCCTCGGGAGAGAAGAGAACTGCTTTTGGGTGTCTCTTTCTCGGCTCTTGCCCTTTTGGCATTGACCACAATGATCCTCCCTTGGTCTGATTAGAGTTATTAAACACCTTGGACTTATGGGGGTCTGGTATGAAGGCTATGTCAAGCCCAGTCTCTCTCTCATTTTTTCAGGGGGGTATTGCTTTCTCGTGAAAGTTTCATGCGGCCTCCTTTCTCTTAAGACCCATTCGAGTCTCTCGGCCACCTTTATCAGATAAGTAAAGGTTTGACATCTTGAGGTGTTCAATCTGTCAAAGTATTCGTAGGGAAGCACTTTTAAGAACAAGTCAATCAGCTCTTCTTCTAAGATTGACGATTTTACTTGGGTTGTCAAAGCTCGTCACCTTTGGGCGTATGTTCTGATTGTTTCACCCCCCACTTTTAAAGTTTGTAGTAGGTCTTCCCTCATCGGGGCCGTAGCTGTATTGAACTTATATTGCCTAAGGAAATCTTCTGTTAGATTTTTCCATCCATCGTAGTCATCTAGGTCTAACTCGATCAACCAAGCCAGGGCAATGCCAGCCAAGCTTTCTTGGAACGTATTCATCAACAACGGAACGTAGTCTGAAAACTGCGCCATCTTACGCAGGTAATAGTTGAGGTGAGCGCGGGGATAGCCTGTCCCATTATACTTCCTCACGAAATCTGGCTCTTTGTAATCAGGAGGGGTTTCTACCTTGGCGAAAGGAGATATCTTGTCAAAATGAGTCAACTCGTAACCCTAGCTGCTTAAACATTCTTCGATTTTGGCTATTCTTTTAGCCTCTGCTTCAGTTTTCACCGTATGCTTTCCTTTTTCCTCCTTCTCAAGGTTGATGACAACAGGGGGTGCCTTTGGCTGTGACTGGACATTCGGCCTATGGATATCTTCCTCGGCACGTTGGGCATCTTCTTCCTTTTCTTTGTCAGCCATATCGGGTACAAAGGATGGACCTGAGTTGTTCTGGTTAGGAACCATTGTCTGTCTGGCCTGGGAGGCTTCCAATATTGCCTTAATATCAGCTATCATAGTCGCCATAGCAGTCATATGAGTTTCCAGCATGCCTACTCGTGGGGTCAACTCATGTTGTTCTATTCTTGTCTTAAGTCGAGTATGAAAATGATGCTTTGGTAGTTCCATGATTAGAGTGCATCTGTTTATTTAAAAATAACAAGTGAGAGTTTCTTCAGGATTGACAAAAGGAAGTACTTGTTCTTCTAATTGCATGTTTTCTATTGATGAATGAGAAAAAAGACTACTTTGTGAGCCTTAGTCTCACGTAGGCAGTTCTTTTAATTATTCTCCAAAAGAATTCATGAAATTAAAAGAAGCGTAATCTTTGACGATTTTACGCTCACGTGGGCAGTTCTATAAAGCATGTTTACGCTCATGCACATGTGTCCAAAGTAATATTCAATACAAATGAGTATGCTAAAAAGGCATCATAATGTTTGCTCATTTTACACTTGACAGAATAGTTTATTCAAGTCTAGAGCGTTTGAGGTCTAAGGTATCCTCATCATCCCAATATAGATCAACCTCTTCAGTCGGGGATTCTTCTTCTTCTGAATACAACGGCGATCCCATATCTTCGGGTATATACGACTTTATCCTAGGTACGTACGGTACGATATATTCAGGTACATAAGGCTTGACAAAGCTGCGTCTGATCGCCTCAAAGTGCTGAATGTATTCTGTGGTAGCCCTGTGAATGTTCTCCCTGTGAGTCATATCTTTTGGCCATCTTATATCTTCATCCTGAGAGTTCTTCAAAGAGCATATAATAAATTCCACCTTAGTTTCAAACTGTTTCTTCTTTTCTCCTATGAGGGTCTCTTTTGGCATGTCAAACGAGAAGATACCAGGTCGCGGTGGTGAAGGGATCTCCTGCAATGTTCCAAACTGTCGGATAACCCTCTTCGGATAATACGCAGTAGCGCCTGTGAATCCTAGCAAAGGGACTGGGTTTTCGTCATTACATCCGAGCTTGACTTTGCCTAGTGTTGGCAATCTAAGCCGCCATCGGAGCCGTTCTGGCTTTAGAGTTTCAAGGAATTTCTTCCATTCTATAAAGTTGAACTTAGGAATGCGTGTATGAGTTCTGACGAAAGTTTTAAGAGGATGGGCATCGGAGCTAATCTCAGTGAAACCCATGCGGATATGGAATTATCTGATATGAGACGTGAACCACAGATACAGAAGATCACTAGAGGCCCTAAAGATTCCATTGTTTTTCTTGAAGCGGTTTAGGGAAAGGAAGGTTTCAGCAAGGATAACGTTCGAGTAATCCCACCCACAACAAACTTGTCTGACCACCACAGCCATAATAGGGTCGAAAGTAACAGAAGAGATCGGAAATAGCACAAAGCTAAAGAAGGCCAAGACAAAGGCTCTACTAGATTTAGTTCCCTTAGCTGTAGGGAGGTTAGGAAATCTATCTAGAAGGAAAGATAGGGAAATTCGTCCAAAATTATTTTTGACATCTACTTTGACTTCGTTGAGGCTTGTATCAAGGAATTCAGCTAGTTGACTCAAGGGCTCAAATCCTATAGGAGGTTGGACTAGTAAATGAGTAAACTTAACTCCAATGACGGCGATGTACTCTTCAAGAGTAGGGGTAACTTCCAGCCCTTCCATGCAGAATGTAGCGGTGGTCGGATCCCAATAGAGCGCCATGGCTTGGATAAAGGTAGATGGACACTCAATCTTCAGCAACTCCAATAGATACCCCAGTCGTGTTTTGGCGTATTTCTGGCTGGTTTCACCCATGCTATCCCACCATGATAGGAGCTCGGTCCGTGGGACTTTGAACACTTGAATATCATTCTTTCACATCAAGTCTAAAATATGCAAATGATTTTGAAAAGTTAATCGTCAAAAATTACTTTAAATATGTGACTATGCAAATGCCATGAAATATGCATGTGCTGATTTAATTGCATAGTTCAATTGGAGAAATTGAGATTAGAGCCTTTTTCAGGTCTGAAAACCCGACTCAAAGTCTAATTTGAATTTCAGGCAAGTGAATTATGCATTTTAGTCAGGTTCACTCTAGTGACTAAAGGAAATAACATAGTCACATTCCATTGGTCAATACATCAAATGGGAGTAGAGCAGAGTGAATCCCTTATTACAACCAGGACGCCTAATGAAAGAACGGTAAAGAGAGACATTGCAAACAAGAAAGCCATAAAAGGCCCACGGAATGTGAGGATCTAAGACACCCCTTCCCATTAAGCAATTTTCAGGACTCGATTGGAATAGGAAAAACGATTTACCCATTGAGGGGTAAAATCGTCATTTCGAAAAAAAGTGACGAGATTCGAAAACCCAATCATAAGAATTGGTCGCCTAACCGACCCTAATTCTTATCTTGGCATTATCGACTTATCTCGCACACACAGCAGAGGCAACTTACCCCTAGAGGGTAATATCGTCAATTCTCGGAAGAACGGATAAGAAACCCCAAAAATAGGATTGACTAGTTGTCTATGGTCAATCCTCAATTTTTGGGAGTTTTTGGAGTGTCTAGGATTTTTTTCATAATTTTCTTATATTTGTTTGGGATTTTCTAGTATTGTTTACAATTTTCTACGATATTTTCGATTTTATTTTTATTTTTTAAAACCATTTTCTGAATTTTTATTAAAAAATGATTCGGTCCGGGTCGACGCGACCCACTCCGGTCGGAACCCGGCCTAGACCCGGACCCGCGCAACCCAGCCACCAAAACGACGCCGTCCCACTTTTTTTATTTTTTTATTTTTCGAATTTAATCCGACAGTTCCTATTGAACCACGTGGCTATTCCACGGCCACTGGATCTATTGACCGAAACTAACGGCTTAGACCAAAAGCCAACTATTCCCTAGCCGTTAGATCTGATTACCTAAACCTACGACCACGATTAGAACCCAAGATTCGATCTGGACCGTCTATCCTTACTAACCTAAACGACATCGCTAGACCACTAACCTAAACGGCACCGTTTTGACTTGTTTTAATTTTCTAATTTTGAAACTATTTTCGGATATTCCTAATTATCAATCGGACGGTCATTATAAATTGGACTCGATTAACCTAGACCGTCCGATCTAAGCTGACTCAACCTAACAAACTAACAGTCGAACCTACTCAGCATCCACGTGGACCAATCACATGTTGCCACCTAGACCTTTGACTCGTTGACCTGCCACGTGTGTGTCGTCTTCAACCTCTCGACTACGACTACATGCTGAAAACCTCTGGCGATGATCCAACGGCGAAACCTCGACGGAATTACACAAGACCAGTACCAATCGACTTGCAGCGATCTCTAGTTTAACATACATAAGAATCATGGCATCTAATTCACGAAATCGCGAGTATCGTGCAAAATGCCGAGTACAGCCATAGAAGTTCAATCGCACGATTTACTCCAAACCATGGCAATTCAGGCACATAATAGCATCAATAGAGGTTCAGAAGACTTATCTCGAGCTCCGATTGAGCTCGCATGACCTAGATTAGGCTAGGCGAGAATGAACAGTGTTCGGCAATGAAGGTTGGATTTGAAGACTCGATTCGATGTGTTAAGATAAAATCGATGCAAATAGATATGCGACGATGGTCAGTGATGTCTAGGGAATAAAACGCACACTCTAGATGCTAGAATGAACAAGAGATATGTGAATCGCCATTGATGCTCTCACCTGTTCCCGCGGTTTCAGGCGGCGCGGCCGGCGGTGAATACTTCCTGGAGTTCCCAGCGAGCTTCCTGCAACCTTCTTTGGCTTCGGTTTGGCCGTAGACGGCCCAACCAGTGCCCTCCAAATTCGAGCTCCACCCTTGACAATGGCGATGGAGGGTGAACTCTCTCTCCTTCGTTCTCTCTCTCTCTGTTGATTCTGTTCAGCCTCTGCAAGCAAATCAACCACCTCCTGTCTTCTAGAAGGATCAATTGGCTTTTATACGTGTTTGAAATTTTGGCGCCGAGCGGGGGGTTGAGCCGGTGACCTTCGCGCGTACAATCACGTGCGAAATGGTCACCGGACACCGGTGAATGTCCGGGACGAATTGGCCACTAATTCTGGTCACCTGGTAGTGCTAATTTCACTCGAATTACACCTGCATTTGGTCCGGCGTTTGGTTTGAAAACGGCCGGTAGGTATTTGGCCTTCGCCGGTGCCGCTCCAACGGACCCAGATCGTCGGACTAGTCTCGATCAACGTAGAACTTCTTGGCCAACAAAACGCCTCCATCAATTTCACCAATTGACATTTTTTTACCAAATTCAATCATATGTGTAACAAAAGAACACCTAAAATTGCATTTGAATTTGGACTTTTTGTTAGGTCAAAACGACAAAGTGTTTAAAATAAAAATATTGACAATTTTTCCATATTTTTGTGACCTCGAATGCTATTTTTATTGAATTTTCAAGTATTTTCCTATTTTCCAAAAATACGAAAAATTGCGAAAAATATGAAAAATTATTATTTTTTTGTCAAAAGTGGTTCCTTAGGCTTGGCCAAGGCCACCAAAGTTGATTTTGCAATTTGTTTGACTTTTTATGAATTTTTTTATGAATTTTCTAAGAATAAGCTAAAAAAAAACTAATCCAAAATTATGTGTCAATAATTATCCGATGTACGTACTTTTTTCACTATTATTGTACCTTTAGCAACCTCATCACGTACAAAGTGATGACAAATATCAATGTGTTTCGTTCTCTCGTGATACATCGCGTTTTTGGTCAACTGAATCACACTTTGGTTATCGCAAAAGATAATTGAGGCTTCCTACTACTTCATCCCAAGTTCTGTAACCAAACGCTTCAACCAAAGAGCTTCTTTTGCTGCCATGTATTCTGCTTTGGTGGCAGATAAAGCAACCGTGTCTTGCAAAGTTGCTCTCCACCTAACCGTGGAACTATCAAGTGTAAAAACATAACCCGTCAAAGATCTCTTTTTATCGAGATCACCTGCATAGTCGAAATCAATGAAGCCAATAACTGAATTCCCTATATCACAACTTCTATCAAAGACCAAACCAACATCTGAGGTACCCCTGATTTACTGAAGAATCCACTTCACAGCTTGCCAGTGAGCTTTACCCGGATTTGCCATATTCCTGCTCACAACACTAACTGCCTGGGAAATATCTGGACGAGTGCACACCATGGCATACATAAGACTACCCACAACACTAGAATATGGAACTCGAGATATTTCATCTTCCTCTTCTTTAGGTTTAGGTGACAAAGAAGCAGAAAGTCTAAAGTGGGACGCTAAAGGAGTACTTACCGGTTTAGCATTCTTCATACCGAAACGTTCAAGCACTTTCTCAATACACCCCTTTTGCGAAAGGTAGAACTTCTCAACCTGTCTATCTTTATGAATTTCCATACCTAGAATTTTCTTGGCAGCTCCAAGATCCTTCACCTCAAATTTCCTGCTAAGTTGCTTCTTTAACAACTGCATCTCTGACATGTCCTTCGCTGCAATAAGCATGTCATCCACATACAATAGCAGATAAATAAAAGAACCATCACGCAATTTTTTATAGTACACACAACTGTCATGCGCACTTCGCGAGTAGCCATGACTTAACATAAAGCTATCAAACCTCTTGTACCATTGTCGTGGAGATTGCTTGAAACCATACAAAGAGTATTTCAACCTACAAACATGGTCTTCTTTACCCTCAATAATGAATCTCTCGGGTTGAGACATATAGATTGTCTCCTCAAGGTCGCCATGCAGAAAAGCGATCTTGACATCAAGTTGCTCAAGTTCTAGATCATAAAGGGCTACTAAAGAGAGCAACACATAAATGGAACTATGTTTCACAACTGGAGAGAACACTTCATTGAAGTCGATCCCTTCCTTCTAACTAAAGCCTTTCGCTACCAAACGTGCCTTGAATCTTTCATCTTCAACCCATGTAATTCCCTCTTTTCTTTTGAAAATCCACTTGCATCTAATTGTTTTCTTGTCTTTAGGCAATTTCACAAGATCTCAAGTTTGATTCTTATGAAGAAACTCCATCTCTTCATTCATTGCAACAAGTCACTTCTCAGATTTAGAACAAATAGTAGCTTCACGAAACGTGGAAGGTTCTTCAATACTAAGCTCTTTAGCAACTGTAAGAGCATATGCTACGTCAGCAAAACCATATCGTTGAAGAGGCTTAATTTGTCTTTTAGCTCTCCCCGCAGCCAAAGTCTAATGTTGTTCAACTTATTCTAATTCTTTTTTAATCGAATCTGAGTCTTGTTGCTCACTATCACTTTCTGGCTGAATAAGAATGTCTTCAGAGGTCCTTTGTGGATACTTTACACTAATTCTTTTCTTGAATATCTGTAGATTCAACAACTTTTCTTTGATCTAGCATAAAATTTTCATCAAAAGTAACATCCCTATTGATTATAAACTTTGGTGACTAAGACTCAGAACACAACAATCTATATCCCTTAACCCCATCTGCATAACCAACAAAAATACCTTTCTTGGCTCTAGGTTCAAGCTTACCATCTTTTACATGGTAATAAACGGGACATCCAAATACTTTCAATACAGAATAATCAGAAGGTTTACCAGACCATATCTCGTTTGGAGTCTTACATTCAATTGCAATAAAATGAGAATGATTCACCAAATAACATGTAGCGTTCACGGCTTCAGCCCAGAAATTTTTATCAAGTTCAGCATTAGAAAGCATACATCTAGCTCTTTCTAAAAGTGTTCGGTTCATGCGCTCCGCCACCCCATTCTACTGAGGCATATACCTGACTGTTCGATGTCAAACGATCCCTGAATCTTCACAGTACTTATTAAAATCACATCCGCAAAACTCAAGACCATTGTTTGTTCTGAGACGCTTTATCTTCTTACCAGTTTGATTTTCAATCAATATCTTCCACTTCTTGAACGTATCAAAGGCGCCACTTTTACGCTTCAAGAAATAAACACAGATTTTCCTAGAAAAGTCATCAATAAATGTTAGAAGATAAACTGCACCACCTTTAGATGTAACCTGTGCAGGTCCCCACAAATCAGAGTGAATATAATCAATTGTGCCCTTCGCCGAGTGTACCCTAGTACTGAAACTAACTCTGTGCTGTTTCCCGTAAACACAATGCTAACAGAAATCAAGTGGAATTGTATGCTCTCCATAGAGTAAACCACGCTTACTCAGGATAATCATTCCTCTTTCGCTCATGTGACCCAACTGCATGTGCCACAACCTTGATTTATCAGAATCTAAAGAGGATATATTTAAAGAACCCACAACGGTACTTCCCTGCAGGACATAAAGACTATTCTTCTTGTTACCTCTCATCACAATCAAGGAGCCCTTTGAAATTTTCAAAACTCCACCTCCACCAGTATAGATGCATCCGGTAGAATCCAAACTGCTCAAAGAAATAGGGTTCTTCTTCAAATTTGGGATGTGCCTAACATCTATCAAAATTCTTACTACTTTGTCATGACATTTGATCCGCACTGTACCAATACCCACAATCTTGCAAATGCATTATTACCCATCAAAACTGAACCACCAGTGACTTTTTCATATGTTGAAACCAATCTCTATTTGGGCACATATTGTATAAACAAGCTGAATCCAAAATCCATTCATCGTCTACACGACAATTCGAAGACAAAACAATAAAAACATTATCTACATTAGCAGACTCATTATTCTTTATCAGACTAGCCGAATCAGAACTGTCCGTCGACTTTTTCCCCTTAGCTTTGAGTAAAGGACACTCGATTTTATAGTGTCCGAACTTGTTACAATAGTAGCATTCAACCTTTTTCTTGTTCGGGCCTGATCTAGATTTCGAACGCCCTTTGCTATTACCGCATCTATCTCGATGATTCGACCTTCCCCTAACAACTAAGCCATCTGCTTTATCTGCACTACTACTCGCATTCAACTTTGTACGCATGTCGCGACCCTCCCGAGCGGCTTCGTCGGGCTTGGAAGGGTTAATGGGCCATCGGATGTTGTATGATCAGACACTGACCTCTCCCAAGGTCCATGACCCAAATCGCAACTGTTGGATATATGTGATCGACCTTCAGTGTGGTCTAGTGACATGTGATGAGTGTACATGCCAAGGAGTCGCCACCAATCGTTTCGTGGAGGGTACGATCGGAAACCCTATCGAATAGTTGGGAGGGGTCTATTCGATTCCGCGGAAACCAGAGAAGTGGGTTCGGGGACTTAGTTACGCCAACTATCAGAGTTGACGCCCTTTCGGTACCTAAGCTGAATGGTTTATCTGATCCTAGGATTTCATACAGACGAGTGGGGAACGGATCCTGAATCTAGGAGTTCATGCGAATGAGAAATACTACCCTATCAATCACAATCAATAGAAATAAGTGCGCAAATCAAGGATCCAGTACATACGGATAAAACACATGAAAGCAGCATGGCATTCCTAATTAGGCCCTATTAGTCTAGAGAAATATCAATCAAGGATTAAGAGTGATTTGGACATGATTCGTCCATGAGGGGCAGAATCATAATTTTGAGTAATTCGGGAAAATTTACCCTTGAAAGGGTAAATCTGTCATTTTAGATGAATTGGGAAGTGAAAGGACAGGGAAAATAGGATTGGCTATCAATCCAATCCACTTCCTATTTTTAGGAAATTTCCAAGATTTTTCTGGAATTTAAAAGTGATTTTACCCTCGGAAGGGTAAAATCGTCATTTTGGACAGAGATAAGAACTGAAAATCTTAAATATTAGGGCTGGTCGTCCACCTGACCCGAACCCTAACTTTAAGCAATTTTCAGAACTCGATTGAGACAAGAAAGATGATTTTCCCATTGAGGAGCAAAATCGTCATTTTGAGAAAAGGGGCCGGACTCGAAAACCTAAACCTAAGAATTGGTCGCTTACTCGACCCTAATTCTTACTTTAGCGTTATCGATTTTATCATATGGACACAGCAACGGCGACTTACCTTTAAAGGGTAATGTCGTCAAGTCTTGGAAGATCGGATAAGAAACCCCAAAAATAGGGTTGACCAGTTGTCTGTGGTCAACCCTCGATTTTTGGGAGTTTCTAGAATACCTAGGATTTTCACAATTTTTCCACATTTTTTTTGGAATTTTCTGGCATTTTTTTGGATTTTCTAGGATTTTTCTGATTTTTTTAAATCATTTTCTGATTTTTTTTATTAAAAAATATTATTCGGACCGGGTCGACCCAACCCACTCGGGTCCGAACCCGGCCCAGACCCGAACCCGCGAAACCAGCTTCCTCAAAAGGACGTCGTCCCAATTTTTTTTTTCGAATTATTTGGATCTGATCCAAGGGTCCCTAATGCACCGCGTGGCTAATCTGCGCCCATTGGATCTGATTACTAGAACCTATGGTCCAGATTGGACGAAGACTTGATCGTCGCCGTCTGATCAGACTACTTAAACCTACGGCTACGATTAGAACTTAAGTCTTAATCTGAACCGTCCAATCCTACTAACCCGAACGACGTCGCCTCCTGACTAACCCATACGGCGCCGTTTCCACCCTTTTTTATTTCCGATTTAAAATCATTTTCGAATTAACCTAATTTCTAATCGGACGGTCACTATTTGTAGGACTCGATTAACCTCGACCGTTGGATCTTCCCGTTTGAGCAACAAACTCCAACGGCCGAGCTGACTCGACAGACACGTGGACCAATGGCCGAATGCCAACTAGGAGTTTGACCGGTTGACCGCGCCACGTCAGCTTCGTCTTCAACCTCTCAACCCCGGCGGAATGAACGGCGGCGCTTCTCCGGTGATGATCTGACGGTGGATTCTTGATGAAATCATGCGAGACCAACGGCAATCGACTCGTCTTATCATCACATCTCATATATATGGGAATTGAAGCACATCGATCACTAAATCACGAATATCATGCACTGCGCCGAGTACGGCCATGGAGATTCAATAGCTCGATTCGTAACAAATCATGGCAATCCAGTCATAGAATATCATCAGAGGGAGTTTAGAAGACTTACCTCGAGCTCCGATTGAGCTCGCTCGGCCCAGATTTGGCTGGGCAAGGATGAACAGCGGTCGGTTATGCAGGCTAAGTTCAAAGACTCGATTCGAGTTGTTCGAACAAAATCAATGCAAAACCAAGATGCAGAGATGGTCAGTGATATTCAGGGAATGAAACGCACATACTAATTACAAAAATGATCAAGAAATGCGTGAATCGCCATGAATGCTCAAAGAAGAACTCGAGACTGCGACTTACCTATTCTCACGGGTTCCACGTGCTTGGGCGACGGCGATCGCTTCCGCGGACTCTGGGCGACCTTCTAGTAGCACCGTGAAGCTTTGGTTTGGCCTGGGAAGGCCTAACCGGCGCTCTGCAATTTGAGCTCAAGTTCTCGACGACGGGGGTTGGAGAACGAGCTCTGTTTTGCGCTCTCTCTCTCGCTCTCGATTCTCCTCGTCCTCCACTAACCGAATTGACCAATCCCTCCAACAGAAAACCATCACAAGCTTATATAGCTCTTTGGATTTCAAGAAGCTTTTGCCGCCAATCGGGAGGGTGAACGAACTCGAAATGGCACGTGATTACACGTGCCATTAGGTCCAAACGGCGACGGAGGGAATGGGTGTCCCGTCTACGTCCGTTTACTTCTTCAGCAACTCCTAATTCGTGCGAATTTAGCATGAATTTGCACTGAGTTTGGGAGATGTTGACTTTTGCAGGCTTGCGAGATTGACCGTCCGATTACTCTCCCCTCCGGCGACCATTGATTCTCATTTTGCTCCCAATCGACGGGCAATGACCTAAGGGATCAAACGCCCATAAGTGTGTCTTCGATTATCGCCGATTGGTCCGTCAATTTGGCCATCAAAGCTCGGCATTTTACTGTTCATTTGTACAGACTCTCGGGGAAGAAGAAGACACTGTAGCAGACCGGTTCGACCGGTCGGACCGGCGGTCTGACCGGTCCGAACCGGTTCCAAATTGGGATTTTCAAAATTAATCCAAATCTGTTGGGAATTTTTGCAATTAAATTTCAGAATTGAGCTTAGGGCATGGATTTTTATCCAAAAATGTGGTTTTGCCCAAAATTTCACCTTAATTTCTATAAAAACCCCAAATTTCTATTTAATTGCAAAATTAGGGATTGTGCAATTGAAGGTTCAAATGACCAAATTGGGCCAAATTACCCATCCCAATCGATTCAGAATGGTAAAAATCATTGAGTAGCATGTTCAATTTATAAGGATAGCCCTCGAATTGGAAGTAATTTCAATTATGCACAAATTCAAGGACTAAAATGCAACTATGTTTGCAATTGAACAACTTGTCTGAGCAATTAGGTCAAATTGAAATAGGGGACAATTAGATTGAATGTCAAGATCCTAGAAAATGCTAAAATTTCAAATTAAAAGACTCAATTGGTATTTTTTTTTCTTAAGTTCAATAGTACGGGTTACAAAGGAACACCTAAAATTGAATCTGATTTTGGATTTTTTGTGAGGTCAAAAATACAAGGGATTAAAAATAAAAATATTGGCTATTTTTCCATATTTTTGTGACCTCAAATGCTATTTTGCTTGATTTTTTGAGTATTTTTCTATTTTCTAAAAATACTAAAAATTTTGAAAAATGTAAAAAATTATTTTTTGGTCAGGAATGGTTCCTTGGGCTTGGCCGAGGCCACCAAAGCTGATTTTGTAATTTTTTGACTTTTTATGAATTTTTTGTGATTTTTCAAAGATAAAACTTGAAAAAGACTTGGTCAAAAATCAGGTGTCAACAGCTGCCCCTCTTTGAGAGGAATCTCGTGAGAGGTTTCGCTCAAACACAGGTGACACCTGAGCCTAGACCGACTCGACTGGGGAAAAGAAAAACGAATCTTGACACGCAATCTTTCTTGTCCCGCTGGTGAACGCTCTACTCCTCATTCTTTTGGTGACGTGAGACAGAAAATAGAGAGACCCGCGTGTTACTTACCTGTTGATCACTTGCCTGATGCTCTTGCGGCATGTGCGGTGTATAGCGGGTTCGAGTGAATACCTAGGGACTCGTTTTTTTGAGTATCCTAGGGCGGTTAAACTCTAGCATGTATGGTAGGCCGTACCAGAATGAGATCCCTATACTTGGCAGGAACCTGTGAATGACACGCCCGATCTCTTAGGGATTGTCAGAAGTTTTGATCCGTATAGTGGATTAGACCATGAATAGGAATCCTTTCTGTTAAGAACCTATGGATGACGCACCCAGTCTTTTAGGGATTGTCGAACATTTTGATCCTTCATGGGGATCAGGCCGAGAATAGGACTCCTTTCTGCTAGGAACCTATGGATGACGCACCCAGTCTCTTAGGGATTGTCGAACATTTTTGATCCTATATTCTAAGGAATTAACTAGGATTTATACAAGTGAGGTGTGCCTAACCTTTAGGCTTCACCAAATGGGCTATTCTGGGTTTAGGGGTTACCTAGAACCTCACAGAAAGCTGATTTTGTCAGAAATTTTCGATCCTATATTCTAAGGAATTAACTAGGATTCATACAAGTGAGGTGTGCCTAACCTTTAGGCTTCACCAAATGGGCTATTCTGGGTTTAGGGGTTACCTAGAACCTCACAGAAAGCTTGATTTTGTCAGAAATTTTCGATCCTATATTCTAAGGAATTAACTAGGATTCATACAAGTGAGGTGTGCCTAACCTTTAGGCTTCACCAAATGGGCTATTCTGGGTTTAGGGGTTACCTAGAATCCTGCAGAAAACTTAAACCTGCAAAAACTTTGATAAGATTCTTCTGGGATCTAGAGGCTACCTGAGATCTCGCAGAAAGACTATCTTGAATATTGTCCTTTCGTCATTGAAGGTGATATTCTGGGATCTTGGAGCTCTAGGTATCCTGCAGAAAGTTCCAACCTGTAACACTGGGATCTCACGGAGAGATGGTTTCTAAAGATTGTCTTCTTGACATGGGAGGTGACATTCTGGGATCTGGGTACTCCAGGCATCCTGCAGAAAGATCAAACTTGTAATACTGGAATCTCACACAAGGAGATAATTTCAAACATTGTCCTTTTTGACATTGGAGGTGACATTCTGGGATCTGGGTACTCCAGGCATCCTGCAGAAGTTTAGACATGTTAAACGTTTCTCGCTGTTGACACCTGATTTTTGACCATTTATTATTGTGATTTTTATTCTTTAAAATTAATTAAAAATATCAAAAAAGGTCATAAAATCACAAAATCAACTTTGGAAGCCTTGGCCTAGCCTCAGGGACCAATTTTAAACAAAAAATATTTTTTGGTATTTTATAATATTTTTCGAATTTATTTAATTATAAAAATACCCAAAAAATCAGAAAAATACCATTCGTGGTCAAAAAAATACACAAAAATATTCAATAATTTTGTTTTAATTTCATCTTCAAGTTTGTCACCTTAAATCTTGAAAATTCGGCTCGGGTCACTATGTTTCTTCACAAACATAAACTCGAACCGAGCAAAAAAATTCCTTTGCGAGTCTTTTAATTTTCAATTCTCACTTTTTATAAGCCATGACATTGAATCCTAAAGGCTAGAAGTGCAATTGGGTCAATTTGTCCTCCAATTTGATCAATTTTAACCAAAAGGGCTTAATTGCATATTTTTCTTTCGATTAGTCCCCGGTTTCACGGATCTTGAATTTCACACGGGCATACCCATTAAAATTCAACACCTCTACCCATAATTTTCATCATGTTCAATCCATTGGCGGCCTCAATTCAGGCTAATTTGGTCGTTTGGCTGTATATGTATGCTCTACGTATTTATACGTCATGCGTATTTATACGTTATGCGTATTTATACTGTTTGGTAACCTCTTTAACTCTTGTAATAATAATAATGGTTATTATTTTTAACACCTTTGTTAGTGCTTTTTTAAATAGCATTTTTGTATTGTGAGTGCTATTGTTAGTGCTATTTTTAAATAGCATTTTTGTATTATAAATTGTGAGTGTTATTGTTAGTGCTATTTTTAAATGGCATTTATTTATCATAAATTGTGAGTGCTATTATTAGATAGAATTTATAATTGTTAGTGCTATTTTTAAATAGCATTTTTGTATTATAAATTGTGAGTGCTATTGTTAGTGCTATTTTTAAATAGCATTTTTGTATTATAAATTGTGAGTGCTATTGTTAGTGCTATTTTTAAATGTCATTTATTTGTGAGTGCTATTTTTAGAAAGTATTTATTATTTGTGAGTGCTATTTTATAATACAATTTATTGGAAGGAATTTTTGGCTATAAAAGGATGTCAAGAGTTTTGAGGTTGGGGGGGAGACATTTGTAGAGTGTGCAAATTTTTGAGAGCTTAGAGAGAAGAACACAAACACTCTCTATATTCTCATAATTTTGAGTGAGCAAAATATACTAAGTTCGGAATATTGATTCCGCATATTGCTAGCACAATTGTTGTGGAATTATTAGTCGTCTCCCCGTTCGTCAATTGGTGGTGCGTCCGAACTAGATGCCTAACACTTGTGGAGGCTGAGATCGAAGAACATCGAACCGACACCTCCGTTCAAGCACGCTACGAGAGGTAATCTATTTACTCCCTTTGAGGCTTTGTGATTTTTTTTCGATTGAAATGCACGAAGTACGCCTCTGGAGATACATGTATGGGTTGTTATTTATTTCCGCTACGTGTTACGTGGATCCCAATAGTGGTATCAGAGCCAATCCTTAGGTGTTTTCGTGCATTTAATTGATTTTTGCAATTTTTGCAATACTATGGCCAATATGTATTAACGAATTGTTCGTCTTACATGGCTAATGGAGGTTGATTATTTTATATGATAAATTAATCAACGTAGCAAAAATTGAGACTAAATCAATTTTGAATCGAAAATTTATGGCTATCTTATTTTACGTAAAAATTCTGAATATGATTTAACGTAGAATTTTTATTGTGCCTTCCTAAGTTTTAAATTGTGAATTTATTACTTACGTGGAAGGGTGGTGATCATGGAAAAATCCCTAATCAATGTGATTGATGTATATATAAATGTATGGTGATTATTTATATATTTGGGGTTGTAATTATTAAATGGAGGCTGCGTACTCCTTTTTATTTCTCATGTAATCTTTATTTTTAGCATAGTCAATTGTTGATGTAAATGCTACGAGGATTACGTGGAGGAGCCTTTTAAGTCGGCAAGCTCTTTGGGGCCCAATTCTTGAAGAGTTCAAGAAACCAAGAAGAAGCGAAGAGCGGCTCTCCGTTATTAAGATATTAAAATGATTAAATGTGGTCTCATTGGCTCGAGACCCATTAAATCATAATTCCATGATCACCACGTAGGATAGATGTTTATGTGATTGACATCTATTTATTTATTATGATTACGTGAGCATGTTAAACTGGTTAATGTGCAAAGTCAGACTTACCTCACCCAAAATTGCGCCTGCATGAAATCCTAGTTAGGAAAATCACTCGCGTTAGGTACCGAAAGGGCGTTGGTAATGACATCAACGTAACCAAGTCCCCGAACCCAAAATCTCTGGTTTCGTAGAACTGGTCGATCTCTCCCAATCGATCAGTGAGGTTTCCGGTCTACCATCCAAGAAAGACCGGTGGCGACTCCAAATGCATGCACAAGTTGCACATGCCACCACGACCACACTGAAGGTCGAAAGCGATCGACTCTTATCGTCGAATCCTTTGAATAATACTCCCGCCGCGATTTGGTATGGGCCTGGGAGGGCCCGCGCCGATCCAAAGCCCGCGATCCGCACTCCGGTGCTGGGGAAAAGGTCCGCGATCGGTAATCCATTAGCCGCGTCCGCTTCGGACGGGTCGCGACACTCACCAAGAGTGATACAAGCTATTTCAGGAGCCGAAGTCGTCAAGAATCTTGCAGAAGCTCCGATCTGAAAATTTTTCTTACCAAAGGCACATCAATGGTCTTTAAGTGATATCTAATGTCAAACTGACAGCACTTTATGACTTATATCATAGTCATGAAAGAATTTCAATGAACGCATTACGATGCTGGAGGTTATCCAAAACACCTTACAACATACGAGAGTGATCATAAATCCATTGTGAGGAAAGTCTGAATCAAACAATATGAAATTACCCCCAAGAGCTTTGGTTAAAACGTCCATTGGAGTGTTCTCATCAAAAAGGACTTCTCACCGTCTTTGAGATGATGGTCTTTTACTAAGAATGCACTCGAATTTCCTATCAAACCTGCGCCTAGGGTTCGGGATTATTCGCAGTGAATACACATCTATCGATCAGGAGGACTTCCAAGGGACCGTAATGTTGGGCTTGGTCAACGGTTTTCAAAAAAAGGGGGACTTGCGTGCAAGTCAAGGCTTTCGAAGAGAAGTCTTCAATGTCTGCTCCAGGTTTACAAGTCAAGAAACCTGCAAAATGAGAAAGAAATAATCTTGCTTGAACTTCTTCGAGCTAAGCTTAGACATTAAACCCGATGTCAATCTAAGTGCCTTAATCAGAAAAGGCTTTTCAGGGTTGTAACGTGGGTAGGATTGAGGACCAAAAAAGGCTTGTTTTTGGTTCAGAATATGTGAAGGTTCTAACATTGGTGATCACTGCAGATTTGCCGTCATCTGCCCCTTTCTGGTCCAAAGAGCGTCTTCAGTCTTTGAAGTGTATTGATAGTTTTTTGAAGAGCATTGTCAGTCTTCAAAGCGCGCATTTGTCTTTAGAGAATATCTATTTCATGCTGAGACGGCGTAAACATCTTGTCTATGCTTTCATCATCTGGGTGTGACATGTTTAGGAGCATCTTTCGCAGTCCAGCTCCTTGGAGATTTCCTCGTACAATCAGATCTCACTGGTGACCTGTACTAAGGTACCATGCCATCTTTTGGCATTTACAAGATAAAACACATGATTTACGAGCGCTCATGTATTCGTACTGGCATTGGCCTTGCTTTTACCAGGCACTTTGCTTTTTCTCGATGCCTAAGATTGGATTTTTCTCTTTTTTTTTTCTTTGTTGAAATCTCATATTTTCCTTTCTTTTTGGGAATCGGAATTTTCAAATGAGTGTGCTAGATGTATAGCTCGAATCTCAGCACTTAAAAGTTAATCCAGGGATTTTTCATAAATCATGTATTTTGGATTCTTCTGCTTTTGAAGTGACGTCGCTTTCGTCTTGGAATATGTAATGATCACCAATGGGTTTTGCGGAACAAAATACAGGCTCAACTGGGCTATGCAAAGGGTAAAAGTGTATAGGATAGAGAAACGAATGCTTTTCATCATCCTAAAGCACCTGAATTAGCATAGAAGTTAAAATGACAAGTAACACATGAAGATTGATGCAAGTCTGAGCAAGAGAACTTCTAACCATTTTTCTCCTGATACCGCTGGACGTACCTCCAGTTTGCCCCAGTGTGGGGTGGTTCTTGACAGGGGTAAAGAATGAAACCGCCGTTCAAAGGGTTATCAATAGTCACCTGTAGTGTTTATGATAAAGAAACGAATGCTTCCGTCGTCTCAATCCATGTAATCACTGCGAATAACCCCTACGTCCATAGGTCAAGGTCTTGCTATCCTTACCACTCCACTCATTTCTCAAGTGTGTATGGGACGTGTTTGGGACCAGGCTTGCCTTTTGTCTGAGGAAACATCCTTTTAAACAGTTCTAAACAACTCTTGTTGGAAAAGTTCATTTCGCTTTCTCCGAAACTTACCCTCTAAGGGGATTTATGATGCACAATGCATATTTCAATCATGTTCAGATAACCTCCAAGTTTAAACATGAATGCCAATGACATGACTGTGAGAATTTTGTGTCTTTCTAGACATGAGATTTGAATGCATGCTATATTCCAAGAAGCCTTCAAATTCTCGCAAAAAGGGTTCTGACAGTCTTAAAACCTAAAAGATTGGGAAGGGAATACTTACCTGTCCAGCGTGGGCAGGGATCCCTGAAAAGCATAAAAGGAATCTGTCGGTATATGCTCTCGAATTTCAAAAAATTAGAACGATACACCTTACCCTTGATCATGCGCTCCAATGGAAATGGATAGATTCATGAAAATCTGCATCGTCTCTTAATAACACAAGATGAAAAAATTTGTTCTAAATTTTTTTGAAATTCTCAGTCTTTGGAGAAATAGGACATGTACCTGGTCACCATGACAGTGAGTCCTCTTGATCATGCATTCTAATTGGCTTCATTCATTTTGGAACGTGCTCATGTGCCCTTCTTTTGAAGTTTCTTGCTCTTCGTTTTGCTGTCTGCTGTCTTCATCGGTCATTCTTGGTATTTGCCATCGAGGACCTTGCTTCCTTGAGTCCTGCAATATTGAACACATGCTAATGTATGCATGGATGCATGACATGCTTATGCAATGACTATCATGAAGAGTAGGCTCAATTCGAGGTAGGGCATATGACCGGAATCTGATTTTATTTCAAGGGTAATATTTCTTCACAGCATATGAATTTACAAGGTGCCACAGTTCTTCTCCCTCAGAGTTTACAAGAATTAATTCTCCTCCCGTGAGGATCTTCTTGACAATGTAGGGGCCTTCGTAATTCGGAGTGAATTTTCCCCCTGGATGGGTAGTACTCGGCAAAACTTTCCTAATTACCAAGTCATTTACCTCGAAGTTTCTGGTCTTAACCTTTCGATTGAACGCTCTGGCTACCCTTCTCTGGTAAGTTTGTCCATGGCAAATGGCTTTAAGACGTTTTTCGTCTATTAAATTCAACTGTTCATATCTGTGTTTGAAATACTCTGACTCAAAGAATTTATCTTCTGATAAGATTCTCAAAGAGGGAATCTTAACTTCTACGGGTAGAACTGCTTCTGTCCCATACACCAGACTGTAGGGAGTTGCCCCTGTGGAAGTCCTGATCGACGTTCGGTAGGCCATCAAGGCGAAGGGCAGCCTTTCGTGCCAATCCATGTAGTTTTCTGCTGTTTTAGCCAAGATTCTCTTGATGTTTTTGTTGGCTGCTTCCACTGTCCCATTCATCTGTGGGCGGTAAGGAGATGAATTTAGATGTCGAATGCTAAAGTGATCCAGTAGATCATCGACAATCTTGTTGTTCAGGTTAGACCCATTATCTGTGATGATCGCTTGAGGGGTACCATACCGGGATATGATTTCTCTTTTGATGAATCTTGCCACATTTCTTGCAGTGACATTCTTGTAAGAGCTGGCTTCTACCCATTTTGTGAAGTAATCAATCGCTACCAAGATGAAGCGATGACCATTTGAAGCCACAGGATTAATAGGCCCTATCATGTTTATGCCCCACATAGAGAAAGGCCAAACTTCAGACATTTGGTGTAGTTCGTTTGGGGGTGCATTGATCTTATCACCATATATTTGGCACTGGTGGCATGACCGGACGTGCTGACAGCAATCTGATTCGATGGTCATCCAATAATAGCCAAGCCGCATGATCTTCCTGGCGAGGAGGTGGCCGTTCATGTGAAGCCCACATATTCCTTCGTGGATTTCTTTCAAGAGGATATTTGCTTCTTTGGCATCTACACATCTCAATAGAGTAGAATCAAAGGATCTTTTGTACAGAATTTGTCCATTGAGAAAGAACTTGCTGGCCATCTTGGTTATGTATCTTCGGTCTCCTGGCTGGCATCTTTAAGGGAATTCCCCTTTTGAGAGGTAATTCTTGGTGTCATAATACCATGGCTCTCCGTCAAATTCTTCTTCGATTAGCATACAATAAGCTGGTTTTTCAACTATGCCGATCCTTAGGGGTTCTATATCACACCCTCTAGTTGTTTGCAACATTGAGGCCAAGGTGGCTAACGCATCTGCAAATTGATTGTGAGATCTCGATAGATACTCGAATGACACTTCTTCGAACTTAAGTATCAATTCTTCAAGGTATTCGTGATAAGGGATGAGCTTTGCATCTTTCGTCTTCCATTCTCCCTGTGTCTGTAGGATGATGAGCATGGAATCTCCAAAAACTTGCAACCTAGGTATCTTCATGGAAATGGCCAATCGTAGGCCTAATATGCACGCCTCATATTCTGAGATGTTGTTGGTGCAAGGGAAAGTTATTTTTGCCGCCACAGGGTAATGTTGATCATCAGGGGATATCAGTATTGCCCCAGTGCCTGCCCCTGATAGATTAACAGCACCATCGAAGTACATGACCCACTTGTCTTTTGCTAAGTTGAGAATTTGACCTTCTGTGTTTGTTACTTTAGGAGACTCACCGTTTGTCGGGTTTTCTGCTAGCATGTCAGCTATAGCTCTTCCTTTAACTGACTTCTGTGGAGAACATTTGATGTCAAATTCAGATAGCATTACTTGCCATTTTGCTAATTTTCCGATTAAAGCGGGTTTCTCCAGGAGGTATTTGACAGGATCGTTCTCTGTTACGAGCTGAATGTGGTGGTGTAAGGTATACTGTCTCAGTCTGCGAAGTACCCATACCGCTGCTACACAGGCCCTTTCGACTGGTGCATATTTTGCTTCAGATGGTGTGAATTTCTTACTCAGGTAATAGATGGCTCTTTCTTTACCATCTATCGGGCTTGTTTGGGCAAGTAAGGCTCCCAAGGATTCCTGATGTATAGTCAGATATAAGGTCAATGGGTGACCAGAAATTGGTGGCACAAGTACCGGTGGTGTGACCAGATAGTTCTTGATCATTTGGAATGCCCTGCTGCATTCAGCATCCCATGTTGCTTTTGCGCCTTTCTTAAGCAATTTGAAGATTGGCTTAGCCACATCAGACAGTTGATTGATAAATCTGGCAATATAGTTCAGTCTCCCCAGAAGGCTTCTCACTTCTTTTACTGTGGAGGGAGTTGACAGATTGTGGATAGCTTGAATCTTTGAAGGATCAATCTCAATGCCTTTGTTAATGACTATGAACCCAAGAAGTTTCCCAGATCTCGCCCCAAACACACATTTGTTAGGGTTCAACCTCAACCTATATTTGCGCAGGTGCTCAAATAATTTTCTTAACACTTGTACGTGATCCTGTCCTTCCTTGAATTTGGCGATCATGTCATCGACGTATACTTCAATTTCTTTGTGGATCATATCATGGAATAATGTGACCATGGCCTTCTGATAGGTAGCCCCGGCGTTTTTTAATCCAAAGGGCATGACTTTGTAGCAAAAGTTCCCACTGGGTGTGGTAAAAGCAGTCTTTGGTTTGTCTTCTTGTTTCATGAAGATTTGGTTGTATCCCGAGAATCCATCCATAAATGAGAACAATTCATAACCTGCTGTGCTATCCACTAACACATCAATGTGAGGAAGTGGAAAATCATCTTTTGGGCTTGCTCTATTCAGATCTCGGTAATCCACGCAGATCCGAACTTTATCATCCTTCTTCATGACGGTGACTATATTTGCAATCCAGTCTGAGTATGGGATAGCTTCAATAAAGCCCACCCTAAGAAGTTTCATGATTTCTTCCTTAATTTCGTCTTCCAACTCGGCCTTCATCCGTCTGCTGCCTTGCTTGACAGGTTTGACACCGGGATCCGTGGGTAATGCATGCTCCACAATCTGAGGATCAAGGCCTGGTATATCAACGTAAGACCATGCGAAGATGTCTTGATATTCCCTCAGTAACTTTGTGAACTCGAGCCTTTCATTTCGGGATAAATGCCCGCCGATCTTTACCTCTTTGATATTCACGGAGTCTCCCAGATTAACAATGATTGGTTCTTCTGAAGTAGGAGGTGTCGATTCCTCAAAGGCATTCCAATCTCTGCGGATAGACGCATAGCCCTCGTCTTCATCTTCCTCAATGCTATAAGAATGGTTAATGGAGAAGTCCGAATCTCGTAACAACCTGGTATGCATGTTTGAGATGATATGCCTGAAATGTCATGAGTATGGTTAGTTCGTATTTCATAAGAACGACATGTATGATCATGGAAAGTCTTTTTGAAAGAGTTTTCGAAATAGGTACAGGTATAAACGAGACTAATCCTCATGTCATTGGACATCCCGGCCCCATGGAAATCTTTTTGGAAATCAGGAATCATATGGCGAATCAGGCCTCAAGCTTCTGTGTGGAAGACTAGTATCATCATTGGGCTGATTCGTGGCTCCATATGTCCTTAACAAAATATGCGTGGTTTTATTGAATACAAGATGGGCCGCGTTACAAGATGTGCTATTTGGATCAACGGCCAGAGATCCAAAGGCGTTTCCCTATATGTACAATAAGGAATGAAAATACAACAAAATGCAGAAAGTTCTAAATACAGTATTTAAAGACAAAGGAAAAGGGCTCTTTACTCAGAGGAAATGGCTCCATTGTCCAACCACTCCATGATGACATTCACTGAGTCATTTTTGAGAAAAGGATTTGTCAGATCTGGTTCTATCGGTGAAGTGACATCTTCTTCAGACAACCATTTAGAGTTCTGGTTGAAGTGGGCATTCAAAGGGTTATTGAACATTTGAAACCTGCCTTTCCAAGTTGGAGAACCGATGAATGAGTCATTCGGGCTATTTCGGCCTCCCAGGCGTCCTAGACCTCTGCCTCGACCTCGGCCTGGGCCTGTTGTCTTTGGGGAAGATCCATCCATGTGATATTTCTGATACCCCAAGCCCATTCTATGTGGGTTAGGTTTTAACTGCAGTGGGGTATTTATTCCTTGATTGTGTCTGCCTAGGCCTTTTTCGGGGTTGAATCCGTATGCCAGTAGCATCTTAGCTGGTAGAAGACTGGCTTCTGAGATGTATGGGGTTCTTAGCCTTGTCCCTGCCGGGGTATGAACTGTTGCTACCAGTTCTAGGGAATGATAGCTCGCCTCTGTTTTTACTTCGGGCTCAACATAAGGTATGGCACTGTTCTGGTATTTCTGGAGGTCGACTTCTCCATGTACAGTAATCACCTTCCCATATACTGCGAAGCGTACTTTTTGATGCAAGCTTGAAGGGACAGCTCCTGCTGTATGGATCCAATGCCTTCCCAACAAGAACCCAAATGCACTGGGCAGATCCATCATTTGGAAGTTTATAGAGAACTTTGTCGGGCCGATGGACACGTCAAGCTCAATCTCACCCACCACAGTCTTCTTCATCCCGTCGAAAGCTCTTACAGCCGTTTTGGATGTTTTAACCGTTTCTTCATTGATTCCCAATCTTCTCAGGGTAGCTAAAGGGCAAATGTTGAAGGCTGATCCATTGTCGATCAATACGTGCGCCACTCTTTTTCCTTTACATTGCGCGGAAATATACAAGGCCTTGTTATGCCCTTTTCCTTCCATGGGGAAGTCCTCGTCAGAGAAGCTCAATTGGTCTTTTAAAAGGATCGTCCCCACAAAGTCCCCTAATTGTACCTCATTAATTGTTTCAGGGACATGTACTTCATTAAGTATCCTCAATAGTGCATTCTTGTGTTTTTCAGAATTGATGAATAGATCTAATAGGGATATCTGAGCGGGTAACTTCCTCAGCTGTTCTATCACCTCAAACTCGCTGGTTTTGATGATCGATATGAGCTTTTCCACGTCTTCCTTTGAGACCTCCATTTTTTTGGATTCGCCCTCCCTAGGGGCATAGAATTGTCCGGACCTCATTACCGCGTCTACCTGCGTGGTCCCATAGTCCCAATGGACTGCTTTAGGATCGTATTCTTCTACTATGGGGACTTTTATAGTTACAGTAGTCTGATGAGATATCTCCGGTTTAGTCGCGTCGTCTGCTTCTTCTTGCGGCAGTTGAATCAGAACAGGCTTGACTAGGTAGTCTTTCACCCCGCTCATGCTATCAAGTTCTTCCAATCTGATTACCACTGTCGTAGCGACTTCGACCATCGATACGGCGTTGTCAAGTTCTTCTATGCCCTTCGAGGTCTCTGGTTGAGAGAGATCATCCATACCTCCCCATCCGTCCGGTATGATGTCTTCAATTTTCTGATAAAAGCTGGGAGGGGCCGAATATTTCACTTTGAAGTTGTACCCTCCAGAATCTTGACCAAGGTTGTCTATAATTTCGCCCTTCTCAAGTGCGTCGGCCATAAATTTGAGGTCTGCTAGACTTCGTCTCTTGGCTTCCAGTTCGTCTTCTTCGAACTCTTCCTCTGACTGAGTGACTGGCCCAAGACTGTTTACCAGATTCTTATGTGAAGTACCCCAGGTATTACCCTGCTCAGTCTTGATCACGAAGTAGCTACCTTCCAAAGATAAAGAAGCTTTGACTCCTTCGAACTCTTCATTTGTGATACCAGACATTATCCCCAAGCTCATCATCTTAGCGATGCATAGTCTCTTTTGGTCAGTCGAGATCGCTCCTGCTTTTGGGTATGATGAAGCGGTTATTAGCAAGTCGGTCAACTTAAGCACATCTACCTTCAGCTTAAGGTAGTCTTCTTCCCCTTCAGAGAATATTGCTCCTACTGCTTGATAATCTGGCAGTGGATTTGCTTGTACATTTGGGGCCGCATTGTCAAATTTTAGAATCTGACTATCAATCAGGGCTTGCACTTTCACCTTAAGGATATAACAGTTGTCCACATTATGCCCTCTCTCGCCCATATGGTAGGCACAGGTCTGGCTCTCATCAAAGTCAGGATACCTTGCAGGGTTTGCCCTGGGCGGTTCTTTCGCCACCAGGTGTTGCTGTAGCAACATCGAGAGCAACTTGGATAAAGGCCTCGGGAGCTGAGAGAATTGCTTCTGGGGTTGCTTTCTTCTAGGCTCTTGCACTTTAGGTGTCGACCAGGACGATCCTCCCTTGGCCTGGTTGGAATTGCCGAACGTCTTGGGCTTGTGGGGATCTGGTATAAATGCTATGTCGAGTCCGGCTTCTCTCTCCTTTTTAAAGGGGTATTGCCTTCTAGAAGCTTCATGAGGCTTTCTTTCCCTTAAGGCCCATTCTAGTCTTTCGACAACCTTAATCAAGTGTGCGAATGTTTGACACCCGGAAGTGTTTAGCCTGTCAAAGTACTCGTAGGGGAGTGCTTTCAGGAATAAGTCAATCAGCTCCTCTTATGGGATTGATGGCTTTACTTGGGTGGCCAAGGCTCGCCACCTCTGGGCATATGTCCTGATTAGTTCACCTCTTGCCTTTGAAGTTCGCAGAAGGTCTTCTCTTGTAGGGGCCGTAGCCGTGTTGAATTTGTACTGTCTGAGGAAGTCTTCTACAAGATCCTCCCACCCATCGTAATCTTCTAGGTCTAGCTCAATGAACCAGGCCAGAGCGGCGCCAGCCAAACTCTCTTGGAACGTGTTCATTAGTAGGGGAATATAATCTGAATAGTGCGCTATCTTGCGCAGGTAATACTTGAGGTGTGCTCGGGGACAACCTATCCCATTGTATTTTCTTACGAACTCTGGCTCCTTTTAGTCAGGAGGAGTCTCAACTTTAGAGAAAAGAGATATCTTGTCGAAGCGGGCTAACTCGTAATCTTGACTGCTCAAGCACTCCTCGATTTTGGCCAACCTTTTAGCCTCCGCTTCAGTTTTCATGGTCTGCTTCCCCTTCTCCTCCTTCTCGAGGTTGATAACAACAGGCGAGGCCTTTAGTTGTGATCAGCTGTTTGGTTCATGGACATCCTCCTCTGTATGTTGGGTATCCCTTGTTACTTCTCTATCTGCTGCATCAGGTACCGAAGAAGGGCCTGAGTTGTTCTGGTTATGGGCTGTGGTTTGTTTAGCTTGGGTGGCCTCCAGCATGGCCTTGATGTCGGCCATCATAGTTGCTAAGGCGGTCATCTGAGATTCCAACATGCCCACACGCGGAGTCAATTCTTGTTGCTCCATTCTTGTCTTAAAGCGGGTACGGAAACGATGTGTTGGTAGTTCCGTGATGAGAGGGTACCTGTTTCAAAAAGATTTCTAGTGAGTGCTTCGTGTATTTTTGGTAAAAAGAAGCAGTTAATTCTTTCAGTTGCATGCTTCTTGTCAGTAGATGAGAAAAAGGGCTACCTTGTGAGCCTTAGCCTCACGTAAGTAGTTCTTTTAGCCATTTCCTGACATGAATTCATGAAATTAAAAGAGGCGTAATTTCTGACGATAGTTTTTATGCATTGGTAAACTATGTTCACATTCATGCTCATGTGTCCAAGATAGTATCTAACAAAAATGAGAAAGTATGAGAAGGTGTCATAATGTTTGCTTATTCTACACTTGACGGAATAGTCTATTCAAGTCTAGGACGCTTGAGGTCTAAAGTATCCTCATCATCCCAATATGGATTCCCCTCTTCAGTCTGGGACTCCTCGTCTTCTGAACATGACAGCGGTCCCATGTCTTCGGGTATGTACGGCTCTATTCCAGGTACGTATGGCACGATGTATTCAGGTATGTAGGGCTCGACCAGGCTTCGTCGGCACGATGTTTTCTTCACGAGTCATGTTTTCTGGCCAACTTATTTCTTCGGCCTGAGAATTATTCAAAGAGCGTATGATGGATGCCACCTTGGCTTCAAACTGTCTCTTCTCCTCCTCTATGAGGGTCCGGCTTGGTAAGTCAAAGAAAAAGATACCAGGTTGCATTGGAGAAGGGATCTCCTGTAGAGCTCCAAACTGTCGAATCACCCTCCTTGGATAGTATGCAGTAGCACCCGTGAATCCTAGTAAGGGGATTGGACCTTTGTCATCACAGGCCAATCTGACTTTGCCCAGCGTTGGTAACCTTAGCCGCCATCGGAGTTGTTCGGGTTTTAGAGTTTTAAGGAAGTTTTTCCACTCTACAAAGTTGAACTTAGGAACATGTGTATGTGTTCTGACAAAGGTTTTAAGAGGATGTGCATCAGGGCTGATTTCAGTGAAACCCATACGGATGTGGAATTGTCTGATATGGGATGTGAGCCACAGATACAAAAGATCACTAGAGGCTCTAAAGATTCCCTTTTTATTTTTCTTGAAGTGATTTAAGGAAAGGAAGGTTTCGGCAAGGAGGATGTTTGAGTAATCCCACCCACAACAGACTTGTCTAGCTACTATAGCCATGATAGGGTCAAAGGTGACAGATGAGATCGGGAATAGTACAAAGCTAAAGAATGCCAAGACAAAGGCTCTACCAGATTTGGTTCCTTTAGCAGCAGTGAGGCGGGAAAATCGGTCTATAAGGAAAGATAAGGAGACTCGTCCAGAATTGCTTTTTGCGTCTGCTTTGACTTCATTCAGGCCTGTGTCAAGGAATTCAACCACCTGACTCAGGGGTTCAAATCCTATAGGGGTCGGACGAGCGTAGGAGCGAACTCAACTCCGATGACGGCGCTGTATTCCTCGATAGTGGGAGTAATCTCTAGTCCTTCCATGCAAAATGTAGCGGTAGTAGGATCCCAGTAGAGCGCCATGGCTTGAATAAAGGCAGGTGGACACTCAATCTTCATCAGGTCCAGTAGGTATCCTAGTCGTGATTCAGCATACTTTTGGCTGGCTTCGCCCATGCTGTCCCACCATGATTGGAGTTCGGCCCGGGGGATTTTGAATACTTGAATATCATTCTTTCCCATCAAGTCTAAAATATGCAAATGATTTTGAAAAGTCAATCTTCAGAAATTACTTTAAACGTATGAACATGCAGATGTCATGAGGTATGCATGAGCTAACTCGATTGCATAGTTCAAATGAAGAAATGGAAATTAGGACCTTTTTCAGGTCTTGAAAGCCTGACTCAAAGCCTAATTTGAATTTCAAGAAAGTGAATTATGTAATTTAGTCAGGTTTACTCAGTGACTAAGGGAAATAGCAACGTCACATTTCATTGGTCAATACATCAAAAGAACAAAGTGGAGTGAACTTTTATTACAATCAAGATGCCTAATGGAAGAAAGGTAAAGAGAGATCTTTCAAACAAGAAAGCTGTAAAAGACCGTTGGAATGTGAAGATGCAAATCAACTCTTTTCCCAGAGGTCTATCCAAATGACAGTTGGTCGGGAGTTTTCCTCTAATCAAGTGTAAATGAGTCGTCTTCAGTGTTTTGGTCGAGAGGCTGTAGTTCCTCTGGCCATTCTCTGGTCCATGGTACGACGACTTCAGAATCCTTCTTGGGTTTCGCCTTCTTGAACGTGATACGCTTCGATTTTGTCTTGGTCGCGGGGCACCTTTTTCTTCCCCAGAAAGTGACCATGGGCACACTTTCTCTGGCCAATAGTTCAGCCTTCCGACGGGTTGTGACGCTGGTTGTGACGCTGCCTCTCTGGCCAACTGGTTGTGACGCTGCCTCTTCATCTCCAGATAATTCTTAAACATCTCATCTGCTTGTCGCTTGAATCTGAGGTTATCAACGTAATAACGGGTTTGACAGTCTTCCGCATATCCTAGCTTACGTCCAGTCAGCTCCCGACCATGCACGAATCTAGTGAAATGTAGCCTTGTGTTTGGTCCGGGGCGAGTGACTTTCCTCAGGTATTCGAAGGTCACCAATTCTGTCGAGCTCTTAAGGAACAGCGACATTCTACCCTATTACCATTGCTGTTTTAATTAGTCACTTGAGCGATTTACATGATGTGAATGTATATGAATGTATGTAATGTATGAGTCACATTATGGAGCAGGGAGTAGTAAAGTACATCGGAAATAAATGCCTTACCAACCATACCTGGGGGAATGTGGAATGTCCCCCTCTTATCAATGGGCGGTTTTAGGTATACCAACCATCCATAGACATGCGCATGAGACAAATGGGTATACTCTAAGAAATCAAAAAATCAGGTGAGGAACCTACGGCTCAGGCTCCCACGATCCACACGAGGCAGATTCCTCCCCAATGGTACCTACCCAAGAGGGCTAGATATCGCCAATGCAGATGGTAGGCGGGAACGAGTACGAAAGTCTCAAGTGCCATCAAACACAAGATCCTTTTTGCACCCTTTCTCTATCTAAGGTAACCTAGGGGTGGTCGCAGTCGGGGTTTGACCGCCAGTGTGTGCAATGTGTCGTGATCATCACAATGCAGAGTCATGCACAGCAGTTTGTATCAAAGCACCGCTTCAGTATGTGCATAAAAATAAACATACATTCTCAACTCCAACTTGCAGGAAAAATTGTCAACAATCACTCCACCCATTATTTCTCCAATCTGCAAAAACATCTAACACAATGGTTAGTGTACGTACCTCACCTTCGAGAGTACCTGCAGAAAATAAGGTCAGATAAACCAAACAACTTTTTTAATTGGCTCAAGTCCACTGGAATTCGAAACCAGAGATTCTGGTTTAGAGTTCGGTCCCTAGCGGAGTCGCCAGTCTGTCGCGACCCTCCCGAGCGGCTTCGTCGGGCTTGGAAGGGTTAATGGGCCATTAGATGTTGTATGATCAGACACGGACCTCTCCTAAGGTCCATGACCCAAATCGCAACTGCTGGATATACGTAATCGACCTTCAGTGTGGTTTAGTGACATGTGATGAGTGTACATGCCAAGGACTCACCACCAATCGTTCCGTGGAGGGTACGATCGGAAACCCTATCGAATAGTTGGGAGGGGTCTATTCGATTCCGCGGAAACCAGAGAAGTGGGTTCGGGGACTTAGTTACGCCAACTATCAGAGTTGACGCCCTTTCGGTACCTAAGCTGAATGGTTTATCTGATCCTAGGATTTCATACAGACGAGTGGGGAACAGATCCTAAATCTAGGAGTTCATGCGAATGAGAAATACTACCCTATCAATCACAATCAATAGAAATAAGTGCGCAAATCAAGGATCCAGTACATACGGATAAAACACATGAAAGCAGCATGGCATTCCTAATGAGGCCCTATTAGCCTAGAGAAATATCAATCAAGGATTAAGAGTGATTTGGACATGATTCGCCCATGAGGGGCAGAATCGTAATTTTGAATAATTCGGGAAAATTTACCCTTGAAAGGGTAAATCTGTCATTTTAGATGAATTGAGAAGTGAAAGGACATGGAAAATAGGATTGGCTATCAATCCAATCCACTTCCTATTTTTAGGAAATTTCCAGGATTTTTCTGGAATTTAAAAGTGATTTTACCCTCGGAAGGGTAAAATCGTCATTTTGGACAGAGATAAGAACTGAAAATCTTAAATATTAGGGCTGGTCGTCCACCTGACCCGAACTCTAACTTTAAGCAATTTTCAGAACTCGATTGAGACAAGAAATATGATTTTCCCATTGAGGGGCAAAATCGTCATTTTGAGAAAAGGGGCAGGACTCGAAAACCCAAACCTAAGAATTGGTCGCTTACTCGACCCTAATTCTTACTTTAGCGTTATCGATTTTATCATACGTACACAGCAAAGGCGACTTACCCTTAAAGGGTAATGTCGTCAAGTCTTGGAAGATCGGATAAAAAACCCCAAAAATAGGGTTGACCAGTTGTCTGTGGTCAACCCTCGATTTTTGAGAGTTTCTAGAATACCTAGGATTTTTCACAATTTTTCCACATTTGTTTGGAATTTTCTGAAATTTTCAGGCATTTTTTTGGATTTTCTAGGATTTTTCTGATTTTTTTTAATCATTTTCTGATTTTTTTATTAAAAAATAAGATTCGGACCGGGTCGACCCGACCCACTCGGGTCGGAACCCGGCCCAGACCCGAACCCGCGAAACCAGCTTCCTTAAAACGACGTCGTCCCAGTTTTTTTTATTTTTTGAATTATTTGGATCTGATCCAAGGGTCCCTAATGTACCGCGTGGCTAATCTGCGCCCATTGGATCTGATTACTAGAACCTACGGTCCAGATTGGATGAAGACTTGATCGTCACCGTCTGATCAGACTACTTAAACATACGGCTACGATTAGAACTTAAGTCTTAATCTGAACCGTCCAATCCTACTAACCTGAACGACGTCGCCTCCTAACTAACCCATACGGCGCCGTTTCCACCCTTTTTTATTTTCGATTTAAAATCATTTTCGAATTAACCTAATTTCTAATCGGACGGTCACTATTTGTTAGACTCGATTAACCTTGACCGTTGGATCTTCCCGTTTGAGCAACAAACTCCAACGGCCTAGCTGACTCGACAGACACGTGGACCAATGGCCGAATGCCAACTAGGAGTTTGACCGGTTGACCGCGCCACGTCAGCTTCGTCTTCAACCTCTCAACCCCGGCGGAATGAACGGCCGCACTTCTCCGGTGATGATCTGACAGTGGATTCTTGATGAAATCATGCGAGACCAACGACAATCGACTCGTCTTATCATCCAATCTCATATATATGGGAATTGAAGCACATCGATCACTAAATCACGAATATCATGCACTGCGCGAGTACGGCCATGGAGATTCAATAGCTCGATTCGTAACAAATCATGGCAATCCAGTCATAGAATAGCATCAGAGGGAGTTTAGAAGACTTACCTCGAGCTCCGATTGAGCTCGCTCGGCCCAGATTTGGCTGGGCAAGGATGAACAGCGGTCAGTTATGCAGGCTAAGTTCAAAGACTCAATTCTGGTTGTTCGAACAAAATCAATGCAAAATCAAGATGCAGAGATGGTCAGTGATATTCAGGGAATGAAACGCACACACTAATTAGATAAATGATCAAGAAATGCGTGAATCGCCATGAATGCTCAAAGAAGAACTCGATACTGCGACTTACCTATTCTCGCGGGTTCCACGTGCTTGGGCGACGGCGATCGCTTCCGGGGACTCTGGGCGACCTTCTAGCAGCACCGTGAAGCTTTGGTTTGGCCTGGGAAGGCCTAACCGGCGCTCTGTAATTTGAGCTCAAGTTCTCGACGACGGGGGTCGGAGAACGAGCTCTGTTTTGCGCTCTCTCTCTCGCTTTCGATTCTCCTCGTCCTCCACTAACCGAATTGACCAATCCCCCCAACAGAAAACCATCACAAGCTTATATAGCTCTTTGGATTTCAAGAAGCTTTTGCCGCCAATCGGGAGGGTGAACGAACTCGAAATGGCACGTGATTATACGTGCCATTAGGTCCAAACGGCGACGAAGGGAATGGGTGTCCCGTCTACGTCCGTTTACTTCTTCAGCAGCTCCTAATTCGTGCGAATTTAGCATGAATTTGCACTGAGTTTAGGAGATGTTGACTTTTGCAGGCTTACGAGATTGACCGTCCGATTACTCTCCCCTCCGGCGACCATTGATCCTCATTTTGGTCCCAATCGACGGGCAATGTCCTAAGGGATCAAACGCCCATAAGTGTGTCTTCGATTATCGCCGATTGGTCCGTCAATTTGGCCATCAAAGCTCGGCATTTTACTGTTCATTTGTGCAGACTCTCGGGGAAAAAGAAGACACTGCAGCAGACCGGTTCGACCGGTCGGACCGGCGGTCTGACCGGTCCGAACCGGTTCCAAATTGGGATTTTCAAAATTAATCCAAATCTGTTGGGAATTTTTGCAATTAAATTTCAGAATTGAGCTTAGGGCATGGATTTTATCCAAAAATGTGGTTTTGCCCAAAATTTCACCTTAATTTCTATAAAAACCCCAAATTTCTATTTAATTGCAAAATTAGTGATTGTGCAATTGAAGGTTCAAATGACCAAATTGGGCCAAATTACCCATCCCAATCGATTCAGAATGGTAAAAATCATTGAGTAGCATGTTCAATTTATAAGGATAGCCCTCGAATTGGAAGTAATTTCAATTATGCACAAATTCAAGGACTAAAATGCAATTATGTTTGCAATTGAACAACTTGTCCGAGCAATTAGGTCAAATTGAAATAGGGGACAATTAGATTGAATGTCAAGATCCTAGAAAATGCTAAAATTGCAAATTAAAAGACTCAATTGGTATTTTTTTTCTCAAATTCAATAGTACGGGTTACAAAGGAACACCTAAAATTGAATCTGATTTTGGATTTTTTTTTTGTGAGGTCAAAAATACAAGGGATTAAAAATAAAAATATTGGCTATTTTTCCATATTTTTGTGACCTCAAATGCTATTTTGCTTGATTTTTTGAGTATTTTTCTATTTTCTAAAAATACTAAAAATTTTGAAAAATGTAAACAATTATTTTTTGGTCAGGAATGGTTCCTTGGGCTTGGCCGAGGCCACCAAAGCTGATTTTGTAATTTTTTGACTTTTATGAATTTTTTATGATTTTTCAAAGATAAAACTTGAAAAAGACTTGGTCAAAAATCAGGTGTCAACAACGCATTTCCGAGGAATTCAGTGAGGCCTTCACATCCTCAAGAGTTATGGATTCTCTTCCATACAACATAGAATTCACAAAATTCTCATACGAGCTCGGTATCGAGCATAACACAATTAGGGCTTGATCCTCACATCTAACTTCAAATCTAGATTTTTCATATCCATAACGATTTTATTAAATTCATTTAGATGTTCTTAGATAGGAGTACCTACTTGCATCTTTAATGTATAAAGACGCTGCTTCAAGAATAATCTCGTCGTAAGTGACTTCTTCATATAGAGATTTTCTAACTTTTGCCATAATCTAAAAGCCGTTTATTCATCAGCAACTTCACGAAGCACATTGTCAGACAACGATAATTAGATGGTGCTATGCGCCCTCTCTTCCATCTCCTCAATCTCTGTTATTGTCATGTCATCGGAATACTTCCCATCGAAGGCTCTAACCGAACCTTCCCGACGCAGCAAAGCTTTCATCTTTATCCTCCATAGCCTAAAATGGTTTTGGCCATCGAAGAGTGCCACTTCAAACTTGATAGATGCCATCTCGAACAAAAGATCGAGATTCCTTCGCTCTGATACCAATTGGTTGCGGAAAACACCAAGAGATGCGCAAATTCAAGCGCGTAATAGCAAGGATGAAAGCAAAATAAAACATGAGACACGATATACGTGGAAAACCCAAAACGAGAAAAATCACGTAGAGAGAGAGGGGTTTCACTATCTTCAATAACGAGTACAAGCGTACAATCAAAGATCCAAAGATCAGATAAGAAGAAAGTGAAAATAAAGGGTTTCGAGGCAGAAGCTAAAGTAAACATCCTATGTGATATGCAAGATATCCTTTTTATAGCCCCCATATAAGAAACCCTAAAACAAAGTGAATGGTCCAAAATAACCTTATCACTAATTTGAAAGTCAGAATATAACAGTATCGGACCTAATTTTGTTTCCTGCCCACTTATTTTACTCAAACAGCCAATGTTTCTATACATCTATATTCGTTCACCTTCTAGATCTGATTTTGGGGAGTCCAAATTCTTTCTTTCTCCGCCATTCAGCTTGACATGAATTGGCGTATATTTTACTAAATTGATTGCTAATTGCTTTTTTTTTCCTGGAAAAAAAAACTCACTTCCAATTAAATAAAAGAAAAAGAAAACATGGGTTCAACTCAATTAGCAGAGACCAAGGTGGTCAATTTGGAAAAAAGAGGAGCTTGCTACGCGAGTTAGACCTTGATTGAGTAAAGTACCATGCGCTCACTTCATTAATAATAGTGGGTTAGTGCTCAGACGTAACTGCCAAGTCAAGTCAACTATTCACCTGTTCATCCGGCTTGTCGATAAACTTTCGTTTTTGGGGTTTTATCTCGTACAATCGCTAGATGTAGCCGTAAGCTAATAAAAATCGCTAGGACAATGACATATTAACAACTAACAATAACTTGGTGATATTGATATCCAATCATCAGTGAGGTTCGTGCACAGGAAATACGTGAACTGCGAAGTCTTTTTATTTGTCTAGAAGTAGCGAACTTAAATAACAACAGTATTCTAGGTGGACCGAGTCATTAAGCGCCATGAGACGTTTCATGCCTCAACCATCCAGTTCATGCATGGTATCTTGAGAAATTCAAGAACCATTTTATTTGTAATAGCCACTCAAAATAATCTAAACCTAACATATCTTATGAATAATCACCAAGATAGTAAACTATGCAAGTGAATATTTAGACAAAACCAAATAATCTAATGCCATGTGAACAAGTCATAAATGTAGAGAAAAGAAGAATTATGGAAGAAATCAATTGTGATTTCTATATTCCGTCTTACATTTACAAGGCTATAAGCACACTTATATATAGAGAAGAGAACCAACTCTAATTGATCTACAAATCAGGGGATATATATGGAAACATGGAACATACATAGAAAGAATATAAAACAAGAAGGACTCTTCCTATTTTGAATCTAATGGAAAGCTCACGCAAACAATAAAAGCTTCAATATGCAAAAGTGAAAAAATCAAATTCAATTCCGTCAATCAATTAAGCCTTAATGCCTTTTGGAAACGTGTAGTAATTATGGTCCAAATTGACAACTACTTGTTGAGATAATTAAGGGCAAAAATCTGTTTATTGAAATGAAAAGATGACGAGGTCTACATAGTATAATCAACCAAGCAATCATATGCGAAAGATATGTCGGGGACAATCTCTATTCATCATTCATAATGTCAATTTCAAGGGAGATTATCTCGTCATTTTTCTATGACGAAGTTATCACGACATCAATATACTAGGATTATCAGTAGGTCCATGAGAGAAAATTATTGTCTGACAAAATTGATAGGCATGATCATCCGCGCATAATCGCTCTCAACTAAAAACATGAAAAAATTTCGAAACAATCACATTAGATAATACATAGTAATTACCAAACCCACTTTTGTTTTTTTCTAGTTTTTTACTTGAACGGCCAATGTTTCTATCTGTAGTTGTCTACTTTCTAGATCTGATTTGGGGGAGTTCCGATTCTTTCTTTCTCTATACTCCAACTTGAATTGACCTGCTGATATGTTTACATTACCCGGTCAAAAATCCCACTATTAATTATCTTATCAACATGTGTTGACACCCAAAATAATTCGCCCGTGAAAACAAGTGGTGCACACTTGCATCCGTCCAGCTTCCCCTGGCGATGGCCATCCCCTCAAAATGCTCATCTTGATGATACGAGTCTATTTGTATACACAAATCCCTTTTTCATTGACTAAAATTGCATGAAAAGATGACGTTTCGTTGCTGGTTTGACAGGACTGATCCTCCCTAAGCGCGTGGCGCGTGCGATGTCTCCCAGCATCGCCTAGTGATGGGTGACCGCTCCAAATTCTCGTCTCGCTAAGCCTGTTCGGAATATGTATCGAAAAATCAATTTTGTTGCACATAAAGGCACGAATGAACCGTGAACAGTATAGACAAAAAATGATTTTGTTGCGTTGAAAAAACAATTATGAAACTCATACAATCAGGAAACAATAAGGATTATGCTCTAATACCAATCAAGGGAACCAGTCCCATAAACATACGCAAGGTGTAACCTAAAATCATACTTGAATCACTGGTTGGAGAAGTGTATCATAAAACAGACATATCTTGTTTTCAAATATTAAATGTACCTTATGCAACAAGAGAACATTCGACCCTATATCACGTTTGGGAGAGGAGAAGAGTGAATCGCCATCGTGTTCATCATTGTGCTCTCTTTCTTTTTTCTCTTTTTTAGTTAATGTTGTTGGAAAAACAATGTTAAATAAATAAACAAAACTGTTTTAAGAATATGGAGGATACTTACAATTCAAATGGCAATAATAAATGAAAACAAAATGCCTCAAATATGAAAACACTAAGTTGGCAGAAGCACAAAATATGAGTCTTCAAAAGGACTGTTGAAAACCCGTCAGATGCAACTCAGATGCACCCATCAAAAGCAGTCCTTCTGAACCCGTCAGATGCAGTCCTTCTAGGCCCGTCAGATGCAGTCCTTCTGGACCTGTCAGAAGCAGTCCTTCTGGACCCGTCAGATGCAGTCCTTCTGAACCCATCAGAAGCAGTTCCTTCTGAGTCTCCTTCTGAGTCTCCTTATGGATCTCCTTCTGACCTTCCTTTTGAGCAACAAGATCCGAATGGAAATATAACAATATAAAATAAATTGAATTAAAAAGAATACCGAGGCCTGTGTCTGACACAATTTCCTTAAAACAGATTCGTCTCCTCCAGTACGTGCTTTGAGGTTTCGTGAACGTCTATCTCCCAGGATACAACGGTTAAGCAGTGATAGAGGCAAGTACAGCATTCCAAAGCTTTCGGCGAACTTGAACAACACGAGAACACTATAGAAAATAATGCAAATGTAGACAATTCAAAAGAGGGAGAAGATTTTCGTAGTCTGTAGTTCTTATGTCTCTAGTCACTTAGAAATAGAAGGGGAAGACATCTATATATAGGCTAAGCGGGGCATTCCGGAAATAAAGAATAACGGCTAAATAATTATGCCGTTTAGAGCCGTTATGTATTTAATTTTGTAACTACAGAATTATAACAGTCGTTACTTAGTTAATACCATTAACAACACCGGTAAATAACTTAAGAACGGTTAACGGCTTGAGTTGGAAAAAATTAAAACAGAAGGCAAAAATGGGCTTGTCGCGAGGCCCACTTTCCGGTCCTGCATTCGCGTACGCAGGTCGTGCGCTCGCGCCCAAGTTCAACTTGTCGGGCCTCCGTCGGGGTCCGGGATTTGCACCCCCCTGCACGTGCGCGAGAGGCATAGTGCTTTGTTATGATAGTTACCACTCAAAGAGAGTGTATCCATATATAAAGCACTTCAAGGCCTTATTCCTTTCTTATGTGTGACTAGTGCTTTGTCACTTCCCACTTCCAACTCAATGGTGTTCTTTGAGAAAACAATTCCTCATTCACTCACCCATCAAAATACCTCATATTTTCCAACAATCCCCCACATGAATGAAAATTATTTTGGTTTTGACTCTGTGATAGTGTTCAACAAATGAAACCTGCATAGGATAGGTAGGTATCACCCTTTGAACCTTCCCTTGTGAAAGTATATTTAATTTATTAGCTGTCCAGTAGACATGATGTTCTTGAACTGTCCTGCTTTCTTAGTAAATGACCCATGAACTTCACACAGGAATCATCTAAACGTTTGTTCAGTTCTCATGAGTATGTTCGTTTTGGCCATGAACATCGTCCTGGTTCTGCGAGAGTTTCTAAAGAATTCAGCCCTCAATAATTCTCCTTTGAAGTGGCCACACTTCTCTCTCACATAGGTGATTACTTAATCTTGAATAATTGGTTTACTCCACTTAAGAATCATTAAAGCATAATTGCTATCCTTTTCCTGATAAACCCCCACAATAATTGATTTTTTTCCACATATGTGAGGGATATCAAATCACTGTTTCTTTTATAGGAATGGTTTGAGGGATAGACCCCCATAGTGATATCATTCAGTTCATATAATTAGGTTGTCCCTTTGAACCTAGATATTGGGATCTCCAGTCAGCTAGGTTGGGTTTTCCTTTATATAAACTTTTCTGTAATGGGCTTCAATCCCATTCCTATTGTTGACTTTTCAACTAACTCTCTGTTTAACCCTTTGGTTAGCGGATCCGCAATATTATCCTTTGACTTTACGTAGTCAATAGAGATAATTCCAGTTGAAAGTAGTTGTCTAATGGTATTGTGTCTACGGCGTATATGTCTAGACTTACCATTATACATGTTACTCTATGCTCTTCCAATCGCAGATTGACTATCGCAATGTATACAGATTGGTGGCACATGTTTTTGCCATTTTGGAATATCCTTTAGGAAATAGCGTAGCCATTCAGCCTCTTCACCACATTTATCCAAAGCTATAAACTCGAATTCCATTGTGGATCTGGCTATAACAGTTTGTTTACAGGATTTCCAAGATACAGCTGCACCTGCTAGTATGAAAACATATTCACTAGTAGATTTTGAGTCTTTTATATCAGATATCCAGTTTGCATCACTGTATCCTTCTAATACAGATGGATACCTGGTATAGTGCAGGCCATGATTCCGAGTATACCGTAGGTACCTGAGTACTCTCACTATTGCTTTCCAATGGTCAACACTCGGATTGCTCGTATATCTACTCAATCTTCTAACCGTATAGGTAATATCTGGTCTAGTATAACTCATTAAGTACATTAGATTTCCAATAATTCTAGAGTATTCTACTTGAGAAATACCCTCTCCTCTATTCTTGGATAGATGAAGACTATTGTCTATTGGTGTTCTAGCAATACCAGAATCATTCTTGCTGAATTTTTCAAGAATCTTGTCTACATAGTGTGGCCGGTTTAAAACTAAACCTTTTGACGTTCTTGTGATCTTAATCCCTAAAATCACATCAGCAAGTCCCATATCTTTCATGTCAAATCTTGAATTCAACATATTCTTGGTAGATTTAATCATTATATCATCACTACCAACAATGAGTATGTCATCTACATACAGACAGAGAATGACATATCCATTCTCTGTCTCTTAAATGTAGACACATTTATCACATTCATTGATTTTAAAATCATTGGTAATCATTGCATTATCAAACTTTTCATGCCACTGCTTTGGCGCTTGTTTTAGACCATACAATGATTTTACCAATTTACAGACTTTCCTTTCTTGTCCTGGAACTACAAAACCTTCAGGTTGTTCCATATAGAGTTCTTCATCCAAATCACCATTTAGGAAAGCCGTTTTTACATCCATTTGATGTACTTCTATATTTCGCAATGCTGCAATTGCAAGTATCATCCTAATGGAGTTTATTCACGTCACAGGAGAATAAGTATCAAAGTAATCTAAGCCTTCTCGTTGTCTATATCCTTTGATTACAAGTCCGGCTTTATACTTATCAATGGAGCCATCTGCTTTCATCTTCCTTTAAAGATCCATTTGGACCCTAAAGGTTTACAACCAGGAGAAAGATCCACTAGCTCCCAAGTATGATTCTGCAAAATAGAATCAACTTCACTTTTTATTGCTTCTTTCCATAGAGGTCCCTCAGAAGAACTCACGGCTTCTACATAAGTTAGTGGTTCTTTTTCTAACAACTAAGTTAGAAAATCATTTCCAAATGATTTTTCCACTCTTGCTCTTTTGCTACGTCTTAGTTCATGATTTGAAACATGACTTTCATCATTCATAGTTTCATTCGTTCGTTTAGACGAACTTGAACCATCATTGGATTTATAAGGAAATACATCTTCAAAGAATGAAGCATTCCTAGACTCTATGATTGTATTCTTGTGTATATCTGGAATCTTAGATTCATGCACAAGAAATCGATATGCAGTATTGTTATGTGCATAGCCTATAAAGATACAGTCCACCGTTTTAGGACCTATCTTAGTTTTCTTTGGTGTTGGAACAATTACTTTAGCAAGGCACTCCCACACTCGTAAGCAATTGCAGGATAGTCTCCTACCTTTCCATAGCTCATAAGGGGTTTTATCCTCTTTCTTTCGAGATACCTTATTTAAAAGATAATTGCTTAACAAAATAGCTTCACCCCACATATTTTGAGGTAAGCTTGAACTTAGTAACATCGCGTTCATCATTTCTTTCAATGTGCGATTTTTACGTTCAGCAACACCATTTGATTGAGGTGAATAGGGCGCAGTTACCTCATGTATAATTCTGTGTTGTGCACAGAATTCACCAATTGGTACTTCATACTCACCGCCTCTATCACTTCTCAATCTCTTGATTTTCTTATCAAGTTGATTTTCAACTTCATTCTTATAGAGAATAAATTTCTCTAAAGCTTCATCTTTGCTTTTAAGCAAATACACATAGCAGTATTTAGAGCTATCATCGATAAAGGTAATAAAATGTTTATTACCACATCTTGTCTGTATGAATTTTAAATCACAAACATCACTATGAATCAATTCAAGAGGTACGGTACTTCTGTCAATCGATTGAAACGATGATTTCGTTAATTTTGTCTCAACACAAATTTCACACAAATCAATTTGGAATGAGGGTATATGTTCCAAGTTAATTAATCTACACAATGTATCATAATTAACATGTCCGAGTCTACCATGCCACAAATTGGAGGACTCAAGCAAATAAACGGAAGGCTTATTATCTTTATTGATAATTGTCATAAATTGAGCTTAAACAGCCCATCAGTTACATATCCCTTCCCCACATACATTCTAGATTTAGACAAAATAACTTTATCTGACTCGAACACCATGCGAAAACCATGCTTGTTCAACAGTGATCCGGAGACCAGATTCTTTAGAATTTTCGGCACATACAAGACATTATTCAGAGTCAGCTCTTTCCCAGAAGTCATCTTCAGAAGCACCTTCCCTTGACCTTCAACCGCAGAAGAGGCAGAGTTTCTCATGAACACTTTCTCCCCATCAATTGGTTCGAAAGTTGTGAACATGTCCTTATTGGAGCTAACGTGCCTAGTGTTGACACCTAAATTTTGATTTTTAGGAAATTCATTTTTTTTCACAAAATGAGAGTTAATCCTAATTCTTGCAAAAATAAATTCTTATGCATTACATATTTTAATTTTTCTGTCATGCATTGGCAGTCAGTCGAAGGCGAATCAATTGAGCTGAATTTAACAGGCGGCGGAACCAAAATCAATTGGGGAATTTTCGATCATGAAAGGGGGAATTACCAGAAATTATAATGGCATCAGTTTAAAATCTCATTCGGTCCATTTTAATTTTTTGAGAATAAGGCTTTTAATTAACTATCCGCTTAATTAATTAAAGCCCAATTAAGCCATGAATTCGCACGAATAAGCCCATTTTATAAAGGAATTTTCGGCTAGAAGCCTTATTCCCCCCATGGTGGCCGAATTTTTGATATCCTAGCCCGATAGGTTTACTCAAAAATCAGAAATTACAATCCTACGGTTGATATCTAGTTTGAAATTTTTAAAGTCAACGGCTAGGATTAAATCCCTATGCATTACCCTAATCTTCTCTATATATACATCATTGTGCTTAGGGGATTCATTTTTCACAGTTCCCGTCCAAAAAAAGGATACGACCAGAGACACTGAGAAAAGGAGAGAGAGAGAGAGAGAAAAAAAAAAGGGAAGCGAGAGCTATTCTCATTTTTCAATTGCTAGTCGCTAGTTCTTTTGGCGTTTCCGGTAGATTGGACCGTTGGATCTAGCTGATTGTTTGTGTCCAAGGTTAACTTGATCCCTTCTTCAGCTCGACCGTTCGGATCTTTGAAAAGAGTTCTCTTGGTGGTCAAACAACAGCTCAATGAGCAGCTGTTCCTAGCCGCGGGTACTACTTTCCCGCAGGATCTTCTGGTGTTTCAGGCCGATTTGATCGTTGGATCGAGTTCATTTTTAGTGTCCAAGGTCCACACAATCCCTTCTTCATCTCCACCGTTCGGATCTGTGAAGGAGCTCTCCTGGTGATTTAATAACAGGTCGATCAGAAACCATTCCAGGCGCAGACTCTGTTCACCCGCCGGCACTTCCTGCTGTCGCGACCCGTCCGGAAGCGGACGCGGCTAATGGATTACCGATCGCGGGCCTTCCCCTCGCACAAGGGTGCGGATCGCGGGCTTCGGATCGGCGCGGGCCCTCCCAGGCCCATACCAAATCGCGGCAGGAGTATTTTTCAAGGGGATTCGACGATAACAGTCGATCGCTTTCGACCTTCAGTGTGGTCGTGGTGGCATATGCAACTTGTGCATGCATTTGGAGTCGCCACCGGTCTTTCTTGGAGGGTAGACCGAAAACCTTACTGACCGGTTGGGAGAGATTGATCAGTTCTGCGGAACCAGAGATTTTGGATTCGGGGACTTGGTTACGCTGGTGTCATTACCAACGCCCTTTCGGTACCTAACGCGAGTGATTTTGCTAGCTAAGAGTTCATGCAGGCGCAATTTTAGGTGAGGTAGGCTCAATTTAGGGTTTCATGCAAATTTGAAGACTATTCCTATCAACCACAATCAAATTAAATAAAAGCGCAATCAAATACATAAATAAATCACACTAACGCACACAAATTCAAATCAACGATTTCCTAATACAGCCATAAGGGCTTAGATGGGGAATGACTTGGGACTAGGGGTAAAATGAGAAGATTTGGGGGACGATTAGCCCGAAGGGCAAAATCGTCATTTTTTTGGAAGATTTGGATACCGAATTACTCAAAATATTCTGCGGCCAGTTGATTGTGGCCATTTCCCATTTTTGAGAATTTTTGTGGAATTTTTAGAATTTTATTTTATTTTTTTTATTTTCTATTTTTTATTGAATTTTGAATTGAATTTTTTTATTATATTTTTTTATTATTTTTTTATTTTATTATTTAATTAGTACTTAATTAAAATGGTCGGAGCCGGATAGGATTCTTGGACCCGAACCTGGATCGGGCCACTGGGCCTAATCCGAACCAGGGAAGAGGGCTTGGATCGGGCCCAATTCACACAAGGAACCCAAGCCCATCTTTTTTTCTTTTAGGCCTACTGAGCCCATTTATCTAAACCCAATTCTTCTTTTCCACCAGCCCCCCCCCCCAACGCAAGCCCATATCCAGCCCACAAAACCAAACAAACCACACGTCCAAACCAATCATGCAAATAACTTACCTCACTATTCATCATCTTCAACGTGAGACACGCTTTCCCCATGAAGACCGGACCGAGCTCGAGCGCCTTGGCTCCTGTCGCCCACACCGACGCGGTGACGGCCATCGTCACCCGCGACAAGTCTCATCCTTTGGCAGCCACCAAGGAGGACAAGGTCTACGGCGTCCCCTGCCGCCACCTCACCAGCCACTCCCACTTCGTCCAGGACGTCGTCCTTTCCTCCGACGGTCAGTTCACCCTCTCCGGTTCATGGGATGGCGAGCTCCGCCTCTGGGACTAGCCGCCGATGTCTCCACCCGCAGGTTAGTGGGCCACACTAAGGACGTGTTCTCGGTGGCTTTCTCCATCGACAACCGGCAGATGTACCAGCGTCCCGTGACCGCACGATCAAGCTCTGGGACACTCTGGGAGAGTGTAAGTACACCGTTCAAGAAGGTGAAGCTCATATTGATTGAGTGAGTTGTGTCAGGTCAATCCCAACGATCTTCAGCCGACCATCGTCTCCGCATCCTGGGACTGCACCGTGAAAGTGTGGAATTTGACCAATACACGCTGAGAAACACCTCGCATGGGCATTCTGGCTATGTGAATATTGTGGTTGTGTCTCCTGATGGGTCACTCCGTGCTAGCGGTGACAAGGATGGAGTGATATTGCTCTGAGATTCGCTCATCAAGCCACCGAGACGCTCAGGTCGCGATACTGGTGGGATCATCGTGCGCGTAGGAGTATGCCCTGGGGCAAGCCGTCTTGAAGATCCTCGAGTAAGCCGTCGGTCGACTGCGGGTTCCCGAAGCTCCCCGTGCAGCAGTACCTCGGGGAGTTGAACGCGAAGCAGGCGCTTGCAGGCCACGACCCTGTTGTCGTGAGCCCGGACCTAAAGTCCCACCGGGCATACCTTGTTCAGGTCACTCACGCAACCTGCATGGCTGCATTTCCCAGAGCCCTTGAATGGTGTGATCGAGATGGCGAGATTAGCCATCGGCGAGGCTGACACCGTAGAAGTCTTGGTCGCTTCTTAAAGCGATTTCAGCGAGGGTGGCAGGAAGGGTGCCACCGAGGCCGTCGCGGTGAAGGGAGCCGCCACAGTCCCCGGTGGCGCATTGGTTGAAGAAGGTTCCCGCCGACGCCTCCTTCAAGAGCAACAACGAGCCATGGGGAAAAACCGTACTCCCAGCCAGCCTCAAGCCGCTTCAACTTTTTCCCCCACCCCCCCTTTTCATATTGCCACCCTCTCTTATTTTATTCTCCCTTCTTTTGCCTAGTTCCTCGTGGAACCCTTTTATAGATTCCTCCTCCTCTTCTTCTTTTTTTATGGCGCCGTTCATTCCACTATCCATGTCGGCCAGTTCTTTTGAGCCATCGCCATGCACACATGTTGATTGACCAAAAGGAATGGCAAAAACCGTTTGAATGCCATTTATTTATTTATTTTGTCACAAAGGGTTGATAAAAATTACATGTCAACACCTGCGTTTCCAGCCAATTGGACCGTTGGATCGAGCTCATTTTTTTTGTGTCCAATGTCATATCAAACCCTGCTTCATCTTCACCGTTTGGATCTTTCATAGAGGCCCATGGCTATTCGGTTTGATTGCTTTGGAAAGTCAATTTTTCGAGGTACAGTCCTTATTTTCCCGAAAAATCTGTCTGCATAATTTGGGTGATTAATTGGTGACATTGATTTTCGATTATGTTCATACATGATTATTACTGATTTTGAGGATGAGGCAAATGCATAAAATTCTGTACATATTTTCCGGCATTGGATATATTTGACATGTCTTGTGATTTGATATTTGAAATAATCTGAAACTCAATTGTATCCATGGATTTTGCCAAGAAAATTTTAGATATAGCTAATCTGACCTATCACTGTTTAGGTCTGATTTGCTGTCTTTGAATAAAAAATCATTCCTTAATTCAAAATCTGAGATTGGATAAGTTTTTTGGAAATATTCGAAAATATGGTAGTTCGGGACGTTGGTAGTCGTGATTCTGATTGAATGATTGATTGACAGACTGTTTGATTGATTATCCAATTAATTGATTGATTGATTGATTGTTTGATTGATGACTAACGGCTTGATTGATTGTCTAATTATTTGATTGATCGATTGAGTGATTGATTGATTTTTACCATGTCTAGAGAATTAGTTGCCGAGAATAGGATAGTTTCTTTCTCTTAAAAAAATCCAAAAAATAAAAAATAATTGCACGTCATCTTGCCATGTCATTCGTACATGTCATCCATGCATAAATGCCACGTCATCTTGCCATGTCATTTAGGCATGTCATCTTGCCACGTCATCTTGCCACGTCATCTTGCCACGTCATCTTGTCATGTCATTTTGCCACGTCATCTTGCCATGTCATGCATCGTCGCCATGTCATATCATCTCACGTGTCATGTAGTTAGGTTGCATCAACATCATAAAGTAAAAAATAAAAATAAGAATAAAAGATAGGAAATTGTTCATTATATTATCATACATTTTTTTGACAATTGCTTATTCATGCATCATTATCATTTTCTAAAATCATGCATAATATGTCATAACATTTGCATGTCCAATATTTATATGCATGTGTCTCATTCTATTTTGTCATGTCTCTAGTACCATGTTTAGGGTATTCATACTAGGTTAGCTTGACTGCATGATTAAATTATTTAGGTAAAAATCACGTGCTGCATGGGTTCTTGTGTGTATGTAGTTTGCATGTTCAATTTAATCAACTGCATGATAGCTTGCATGTTTAATTAACTAATTGCGTGATTGATTGTGTAATCATTTTGCTTGAATTAAGAATTGCATGCTACTTAGTTTAGTTATAGTTTACCGCATGTTACATGTAGTCTTCGCATATTTATTTAATTGCATGACTATTTATACGTTGCTTTGAAAGTTGCATTGAGTTGATATTATTTTTGTATGCTTGATTTAGTCCTATAAAGTCAGCATATATGTTAGTCTTGCATGTCATGTACTGCATCCACTCTAAATAAGTGAAAATACCACAAAAAAACCACTCCATCTTTTTGAACCTTAAAGCAAATTCAGTCAAGCTTGAGTCATCGATTCAGGACATCTCATGGAATTAAGGTACCGAAAGGGCATTGGTTTTAATTAACTAGTGTAACCAAGTCCCCGAATCTATAATCTCTGGTTCGTAGAAGTAAAATAGTCCTCCCGCTATTTTACTTAGGTTTATAATCAACCTACCAAAAATGATTAGTGGCGACTCCAAATTCTAAATCACTCTGATTAATTTAAGTTGCGATTTGGTAGGGCTTGGGAGAGTCCGTATTAGGTTAGTTAGTTTAATTGAGCTAATAATCCAGTAGCCTAAATTTTTTTAGGTCGCGACAGCTTGGCGACTCCACTGGGGAATGGAACTTTAATTTTTCGAAAAAAAAATAAGATTTAACTGGTTTACTTGAAATTTCTCAAAAAATTAAAAGCTTTAGTGGACTTAGGCCTGATAAAAATTCCATTGATGTCTTGCCTTGATTGATCTTGTTTGAATCTAATTTATAAGGTGTTAAATGTTTTTGCAGGTTTGGAGTGATAAGGGGTGTAGTGTTTGCTAACTTTTCCTTGCAAGCTGGAGTAGGAATGTATATTTTGGGGTTATATTGAAGCGATGTTTTGATATAAACTCTAGTGCATGTCTTTACTGCATTTGCATCCACACTTGGCACACACAACCCGCCATTGGACCTGAATGGCTAGGCTTAGGATGATATTTGATTTGGGACACTCTGGCCATCACCACCCGGCCTGAGTCTCCCTCTTCAAGTCCCGAACTATTTCAAATCGGTGCCATGATTCATCACCCCTGTCATTCACCATGTGATACGGGTCGATACTTGGCTGAGCCGGATGTCTACGGGGGATCCTGATTCAATCACAAACCAGGGTGGTTCAATCTGGGTATCCTTGGGGCTCCACCTTTGTTAAGCCTGGATAGATAGAAATCGAACCTCACGTCATATTTCATCTGCATGTCTATGTGATTGGTCATTTCAGACGTCCCAAAAGGCGGTACTCTCTTCAATCATTATCCTCCTGCTTACTTATATTTTCGGGTCTGTCCATGACTATGTTTAGGCGAATACTTTGCATGGTTGGATTTTTTTTAGAGTATATTCTGGGCATTTTCGAGTTCTAGTGTCTACATGGAAAATGTTCCGAACATTTTGAGCTATCATCTTTAAAAGTTTGAGACTGATCCATGGTGTTTTCCATTTATTAAAGAATTTTCATTAAGAATCTTGTAAGTTGGAATTTCAGCAGTTTTGTGGTGCCCATCTTGTCTTGCCGATTACTATTTTTAAATGACATCCCTTACTGAACCACTAAACATGAAAGTTGTAGGTCGATGTCTCAACTAGTAATCTGCAAAATTCCAGATTTTAATTCGCATTTTAAGGGGGACCTTTGTTCGTTTAATAAAAATCGGACAGAACAGTTTTCTGGACAAAAGTTTTCCAAAGAAATATTAAACTGTACTGATCGGTTCACTTTTAGCCTTAAGTCCAAAAATCAAAGTTGTTCATCATTAAGTTCCGTATCAGCTCGTAAAATATGGAAATTTTTCGATCAACGCGCGAATTATGAAGAATTGTATTGTAAAGGTCGACGAAACTGAAAAATTGCCTGATTCAATCTGTTGCTCATTGTTGTTTTGTTTGTTGAGTCTAGAGAGTTGTCATGGACCGGCTCACTATATTCGCAAATTATACTAATCTTAGCTTGATCATTTTTTTACAAGGTGATATATCATGGATTCGTCACACTCTCATAACATTCGATTTGGAGCAAGGAGAATGACTAATCAAACTGAGGTTTCAGTTCTTACATGTCAAAGAATCGATGAACTCCTGGACGAAATGCATGCTAGGGGGATTCAGATGTACAGGGCTATTGATGCAATGGAACGCACTATTCAACTTCTCAAGTATCAGATTGAGACGATTCGATCCGACTTGGCATATCTTGCCAATCAACTCCTATGTGACGAGCCTCCATCCGTGATAGGAAGAGAGTTTACTCCGCTTCCCATAACAATTTCCATCATATGGCCAATACTCCTAAAGAAATGAGTAATTCAGCGAGAGCAAACCCCTCCTCAAATTGAAAGATCCCGAAATTCCTACTCGGGCAAGTCTTGTGATTTCCATTATGGTCAAAAAGGCCACTCCCTCGAAGAATGTGTCACCCTGCGATTTCAGATCCAGGACATGATTGATGCTAGAGATCTAATGTTCCGCGTATGGAAATATTGTGAAGGAGATCCAGATTTGCTGGTTGTCCCGAGCATGCGATTGAAATACCCACACCTGTTCAAAGATGGGCCATCCTCATCCGGTCATCGTTTCCCTCGTGGTGTTACCTGGAACACGTGGGACAATTAGTCCCTCCAGAAGCTAAAAGAATCCCTAATTGAGGAAGTGGGCGTAGACCCAGATCAGCACTATTTTTATGATTCTTCAATCCCCTGCGTGGGATTCTTCCTGCTTTCTTTAGGTTTCAAGTCTACATTAGGATTTTCAATTGATGTTAGGCTTTCATTTCAATTCATTAGAATGTTGCATTTCCTTTCAGCAAGATGTAATACATTGATTTTATATCAATAAAATTGCAAATGTTTTTCATTAAAATTTTGAAATCTTGATGAGGCATCCCAAACTGACCTGATGACGACAATCAATGAGTGAACAATCTGTCATCCATGGTAAACACTGAGGGTCGGGCTTCCTCAAGAGTTCTCGTCCCACAGTCTTAAAATCAAGGTCAAAATTTTCAAAAATACACATCGAATTTCGGAAATTGCAAAGCATGCATAATTAAACCCCGTTTATTTCTCTGACTCCGCCATTTTATGTTTCAGGGGCAAATATGAGGAAGGTGATCCATTGGAGTCTGGCGTGTATGATTTAGATGAATTCACCCCTGATTATGAAGAAATACGTCAAGAGTTTGAACAGCACGAGATGATTAAGCCTATGACCAGTGATGAGACTATATCAATCAACTTAGGCGATGAAGATAATCCAAGAGAGATGAAAATTGGGGCAAACTTGTCCACCGAAATGGTCGAACGTCTCACCAAGCTCCTGAAGGATTACCAGGATATCTTCGCCTGGTCCTATGTGGATATGACCGGTCTCGATCGATCAATTGTCGAACATTGCTTACCGACCGATCCCTCATTCAATCCAATAGTGCAGGGATCACGAAGAGCTAAGCCAGAACTAGCAAAGAAAATCAGGGAAGAAGTCATGAAGCTTCTTGATGTGGGATTTATTGAGGCTACCCAATATTCTGACTGGGTTGCTAACATTGTCCCGGTGCTGAAGCAAGACGGTCGAATTCGAGTCTGTGTTGACTACCGTGATCTAAACAAAGCTAGTCCTAAGGATGATTCCCCACTCTCGCACATTGATGTGCTTGTAGATAGCACGGTAGGATTCTAAATGTTTTCATTTATGGACGATTTCTCGGGCTACAATCAAATCCTGATGAACGTGGATGATAAACTGAAGACTACATTCACCACTCCGTGGGGGATGTTCCATTATAAGGTGATGCCTTTCGGTCTCAGGAACGCTGGCAAAACTTATCAACGGGCCATGGTTACTTTATTCCATGACATGATGCACAACGAGATTGAAGTCTATGTCGATGACATGATTGCAAAAACAAGGCGTGGGAAAGATCATATTGAAACCCTGACAAAGCTATTCGACAGACTCCGGAAGTTCAAGCTACGGCTTAATCCCGCAAAATGTGTCTTCGGCGCCAGCTCGGGCAAATTGCTCGGGTTCATTGTCAGCAACAAGGGTATTGAGATAGACCCGTCCAAGGTGAAAGGAATATGCGAGCTCAAGCCGCCAACGACTGTAAAAGAAGTTCGAAGCCTCATAGGCAGGTTGAATTATATTGCCCGATTCATTTCTCAGCTATCTGAGACGGCTAAACCTTTCTTCAAGTTGTTAAAGAAGAATGTGCTGGTCGAGTGGGATGATGATTGTGATGAAGCCTTGAGAAAATAAAACAACATCTCATGAATCGGCCAGTGCTTGTTCCGCCAGTGCCGGGGCAACCTTTGATACTTTATCTCACGATCCATAGTGAATCATTGGGAGCTATGTTGGCACAGATAAGACAAGATGATGGGAAGGAACGCGCCATTTATTATCTAAGCAAGAAGTTCACAGCCTCCGAGATGAATTACTCTGAAGCTGAGAAGACATGTGCAGCTCTAGTTTGGGTGCTACACAGATTGCGGCAATACACTTTGCATTATCAAATCTCCTTGGTGACAGAATGCGATCCCATCAAGTACCTGCTAAACCAAACCTGCCCTGATTGGCAAGCTTGCCAAATGGAAGATCCTCATTTCTGAGTTCGATGTGCAGTATTTATCTCAAAAGTCGGTAAAAGGATGAGCCATAGCCGATGTCCTAGCCGAAAATCCGGGACAAGATGAAGATCCATATCAACCCGAAGATAGAGTCATGGCGGTGGAAGATTATTTCTGGATCACGTATTTTGATGGAGCTGTGAATTTGTCTGGATCGGGTACAGGAGTAGTCCTAATATCTCCAGGAGGTCAACATTATCATGTGGCGGCAAAGTTAGTATTTCCCTGTACTAACAATATTGTAGAATATGAAGCATGCATTCTCAGCCTTCAGGCCGCAATCGAAATGGGCGTCGCTCGGCTTAAAGTATTTGGAGACTCAGCCTTAATCATTCTCCAAACGGTTGGAAAGTGGAAAACAAGAGACGCTAAGTTAATGCCCTATCATGAATATCTGGATCAGTTGGTGGAGAGATTTGATGATATTTCGTTCAAGTATTTATCCAGAATTCACAATCAATTTGCTGATGCATTGGCTACTCTATCTTCGATGTTGCAAGTCACCGATGGGCTCGAGGTTGAGCCATTGAAAATTGAGATACTGAGAGAGCCAGCCTATTGTATGATCATAACCAATGAACCCGATGGCAAGTCTTGGTACCATGATATCAAGATTTACATTCAGGAGCAAAAATTTCCTAAACAGAGTTCGGTGTCTGATCGGAAGTACATAAGGAAGATGGCCTCGAAGTTTTTCCTGAGCGGAGAGAGTCTCTATAAAAGATCATTTGATTTAGTTCTTTTGAGATGCATTGACTCTACTGAAGCTCTCCGTCTGATGATAGAAGTACATGAAGGAATTTGCGGTTCACATATGAATGGCCACATGCTCGCCAAGAAGATTATGAGGTTAGGCTATTACTGGCTCACTTTGGAAAATGACTGCGTCCAACATGTTCGTAGCTGCCACAAATGCCAAATTCATGGTGACAAGATAAACGTTCCTCCGAACGAGCTACATCAGTTATCTGAGCCATGGCCTTTCTCTATGTGGGGGATTGATGTGATCGGTCCAATCACCCCAAGGCATCTAATGGACATCGTTTCATTCTAGTTGCCATTGATTATTTCTCGAAATGGATTGAAGAAGCGTCGTATCTGGCATTCACGGCACGAAATGTGGTGAAGTTTATTAGCTGAGACATCATCGCCCGATATGGTTCACCCGAAGTCATAATCACTGATAATGGCTCAAATCTGAACAACAAGCTGATCGATGATTTGTTCACAAAATTCAAGATCAAGCATCTAAATTCTTCCCCGTATCGTCCTCAGAAGAATGGTGCAGTAGAGGCGGTGTCGCGACCCGTCCGAAAGCGGACGCGGCTAATGGATTACCGATCGCGGGCCTTCCCCCGCACAAGAGTGCGGATCGCGGGCTTTGGATCGGCGCGAGCCCTCCCAGGCCCATACCAAATCGCGGCGGGAGTATTTTTCAGGAGGATTCGACGATAAGAGTCGATCGCTTTCGACCTTAGTGTGGTCGTGGTGGCATGTGCAACTTGTGCATGCATTTGGAGTCGCCACCCGGTCTTTCTTGGAGGGTAGACCGGAAACCTTACTGATCGATTGGGAGAGATCGATCAGTTCTACGGAACCAGAGATTTTGGGTTCGGGGACTTGGTTACGCTGGTGTCGTTACCAACGCCCTTTCGGTACCTAACGTGAGTGATTTTCCTAACTAGGATTTCATGCAGGCGCAATTTTGGGTGAGGTAAGTCTGACTTTGCACATTAACCAGTTTAACATGCTCACGTAATCATAATAAATAAATAGACGTCAATCACATAAACATCTATCCTACGTGGTGATCATGGAATTATGATTTAATGGATCTCGAGCCAATGAGACCACATTTAATCATTTTAATATTTTAATAACGGAGAGCCGCTCTTCGCTTCTTCTTGGTTTCTTGAACTCTTCAAGAATTGGGCCCCAAAGAGCTCGCCGACTTAAAAGGTTCCTCCACGTAATCCTCGTAGCATTTACATCAACAATTGACTATGCTAAAAATAAAGATTACATGAAAAATAAAAGGAGTACGCAGCCTCCATTTAATAATTACAACCCCAAATATATAAATAATCATCATACATTCATATATACATCAATCACATTGATTAGGGATTTTTCCATGATCACCACCCTTTCACGTAAGTAATAAATTCACAATTTAAAACTTAGGAAGGCACAATAAAAATTCTACGTTGAATCATATTCAGAATTTTTACGTAAAATAAGATAGCCATAAATTTTCGATTCAAAATTGATTTAGTCTCAATTTTTGCTACGTTGATTAATTTATCATATAAAATAATCAATCTCCATTAGCCATGTAAGACGAACAATTCGTTAATACATATTGGCCATAGTATTGCAAAAATTGCAAAAAATCAATTAAATGCACGAAAACACCTAAGGATTGGCTCTGATACCACTGTTGGGATCCACGTAACACGTAGCGGAAATAAATAACAACCCATACATGTATCTCCAGAGGCGTACTTCGTGCATTTCAATCGAAAAAAAATCACAAAGTCTCAAAGGGAGTAAATAGATTACCTCTCGTAGCGTGCTTGAACGGAGGTGTCGGTTCGATGTTCTTCGATCTCAGCCTCCACAAGTGTTAGGCATCTAATTCGGACGCACCACCAATTGACGAACGGGGAGACGACTAATAACTCCACAACAATTGTGCTAGCAATATGCGGAATCAATATTCCGAACTTAGTATATTTTGCTCTCTCAAGATTATGAGAATATAGAGAGTGTTTGTGTTCTTCTCTCTAAGCTCTCAAAAATTTGCACACTCTACAAAATGTCTCCCCCCTTCCAACCTCAAAACTCTTGCCATCCTTTTATAGCCAAAAATACCTTCCAATAAATTGTATTTAAAAATAGCACTAACAATTATAAATTCTATCTAAAAATAGCACTCACAAATAAATGGCATTTAAAAATAGCACTAACAATAGCACTCACAATTTATAATACAAAAATGCTATTTAAAAATAGCACTAACAATAGCACTCACAATTTATAATACAAAAATGCTATTTAAAAATAGCACTAACAATTATAAATTCTATCTAATAATAGCACTCACAAATAAATGACATTTAAAAATAGCACTAACAATAGCACTCACAATTTATAATACAAAAATGCTATTTAAAAATAGCACTAACAATAGCACTCACAATTTATAATACAAAAATGCTATTTAAAAATAGCACTAACAATTATAAATTCTATCTAATAATAGCACTCACAATTTATGATAAATAAATGTAATTTAAAAATAGCACTAACAATAGCACTAACAATTTATGATAAATAAATGTCATTTAAAAATAGCACTAACAATAGCACTCACAATTTATAATACAAAAATGCTATTTAAAAATAACACTAACAATAGCACTCACAATACAAAAATGCTAAAAAAAAGGCACTAACAAAGGTGTTAAAAATAATAACCATTATTATTATTACAAGAGTTAAAGAGGTTACCAAACAGTACAAATATGCATAACGTATAAATACGTATGACGTATAAATACGTAGAGCATACATATACATCCGTGAAACCGGGGACTAATTGAAAGAAAAATGTGCAATTAAGCCCTTTTGGTAAAAAATTGATTAAATTGGAGGGCAAATTGACCTAATTGCACTTTAAGACTTTAGAATCCAATGTCATAGCTTATAAAAAGTGAGAATTGAAAACTAAAAGACTCGAAAATGATTTTTTTTAGGCTCGGTTCGGGTTTATGTTTGTGAAGGAACATAGTGACCCGAGCCGAATTTTTGAGATTTAAAGTGACACACTTGAAGAGGAAATTAAAACAAAATTATCGAATATTTTTGGGTATTTTTCTGACCACGAATGGTATTTTTTTGATTTTTTGGGTATTTTTATAATTAAATAAACTCGAAAAATATTAAAAATACCGAAAAATATTTTTTGTTCAAAATTGGTTCCTAAGGTTAAACCAAAGCTTCCAAAGTTGATTTTGTGATTTTATGACCTTTTTTTATATTTTTAATTAATTTTAAAGAATAAAAATCACAATAATAAATGGTAAAAACTCAGGTGTCAACAGCTGCCCCTCTTTGAGAGGAATCTCGTTAGAGGTTTCTCTCAAAGATAAGGTGGCACCTGATTCCTAACCGACTCAACTGGGAAAATGAGAGAAGAAATGTTATGACATCGGATCCTTAAGCCTATTGATAAAAGCTCAAATCAATCCCCGGTTTGCTCTAACTATTTGAACATGGGCCGGAGTGAGAGAGGCTTACCTGAAGCTCACCTGTCGGATGCTGCCGGTTGCGACGACTTTCAAGAAGATGCCTAGGACTCGTCATTCAGAATATCCTAGGGAGATTAAGCTCTGACCTGTATGGTAGGTCATACCATGATGGGATTCCTAACTTGTAGGAACCTAAGGAAGGCGCATCCCACGCTTTGGGATTTGCCAAGGATTTTGATCCGTATGGTGGATCAGACCTTTGTGTTGATCCTTACTGCGATATTTATCAATGAGTTGACCCTTATGGCGGTTTCTACCAATGAATTGACCCTTATGGCGGTTTCTACCATATGTGACCCTTCAGGCGGTTTCTACCATTAATGTGATCCCTCAGGCGGTTTCTACCTTGGTTTGACCCTTCAGGCGGTTTCTACCTTGAGTTGACCCTTCAGGCGGTTTCTACCTTGGTTTGACCCTTCAGGCGGTTTCTACCTTGTGTTGGCCCTTCAGGCGGTATCTACCATGTGTTGACCATTCAGGCGGTATCTACCTTGTGTTGACCCTTCAAGCGGTATCTACCTTTGATTTTGACCCTTCAGGCGGTATCTACCTTTGATTTGACCCTTCAGGCGGTATCTACCATATTTTGACCCTTCAGGCGGTATCTACCTTGATTTGACCCTTCAGGCGGTATCTACCTTCATTTGACCCTTCAGGCGGTATCTACCTTGTGTTGACCCTTCAGGCGGTATCTACCATGTGTTGACCCTTCAGGCGGTATCTACCTTTGTTTTGACCCTTCAGGCGGTGTCTACCATCAGTTTTGACTTTGAAAAGGGGTCTCATGACGAGGGTTCTCCACGTCCGATGAGACTGTTTAAATTATGAAAAGGGGTCTCCTGACGAGGGTTCTCCACGTCCGGTGAGACTGTCTGATTTTTGAAAAGGGGTCTCATGACGAGGGTTCTCCACGTCCGATGAGACTGCCTAAATTATGAAAAGGGGTCTCATGACGAGGGTTCTCCACGTCCGATGAGACTGTTTGATATTTTGAAAATGGGTCCTGGGACGAGGGTTCTCCACGTCTGATAGGACTTTTCTTTTAAAAGGGTTTTTCTTCCCCCTTTTTTTTTTGGAGACCCCGAAGTTTGTCGGGAATTCAGTTTTTTGAAGCAGTGAAAGATTTTATTTTGACAAAACTTCACTTGAGTCTGTTGAGGCGACATTCTGGGAGCTGGGTTCTCCAGGTATCCTGCAGAAGTTTGAGCATGAAAGATTTTTCTTCACCAAGAAAACGTTAGTAATCTTTGGGAAGACCACGGCTGTCCATTTTGACAAAACCGTATGATTTAAGTTTTAATCATGAAATGTGCATTTTGATGCTGGAGGTTATCCAAAGCATTCTTGCAACATGCAAATGTGATCACAAATCCCTTGCACGGAAAATCTGGATCAACAGTTTGAAAATTCCAAAAAGAGTTTGTTCAAAACATCAATTGGAATATTTCTCGACAAGGAGGCCATCTCACCTGTTTGGAGGTAATGATTTTTATAAGGGACGCACTCAATTCCCTACTAACCTGTGCCTAGGTTTTAGGCTCATTCGCAGCGCATACATTTTGATCGGTCGGGAGGTCTTCCACGGGACCGTAATGTTAGGCTTGGATATTGGCTTTCAAGGGGGACTCGCTTTGGAGTCGAGGCCATTGAATGAAAGTCTTCACCATCTGCTCCGGGTTTACAAGTCAAGAACCCTGCAAAATGAGAAAGAAATAGTCTTGCTCGTACTTCTTCGAGCTAAGCTATATGTTAACCCAAGTGTCTTAGTCAGAGAAGACTGTTTCGGGGTTGTAACATTGGTAGGATTGGGGACCGAAACAAGCTTATTTTTGGCTCAGAATTTATGAGGGGATTGACATTGGTGATCATCGCAGATTTGACACCTGTCCTTTCCTTTCTGCATCTTTAGTCTTTGAGGTGCGCAACTGATTTTGAGGTGTACACCAACTCTTTAGAGAGCCCCTCTTGTTGCATTCAGAGAACGAGAACTCTCTCTGTGTCTTTGTTCTGCGCTCGGCACCATTTGGGGAGCAATCCTTTTGGATTTGGCTCCTTCAGGGATTTCTTCTTTTCCCATCCGGCTTCATTGTGGATCAATCAAACAACTTACACGAGCATCAGCCTTGCTTTTACCAGGCACTTTGCTTTTTCTCGATGCCGTGGATTTTTCTCATTCACTTTTGAAATCCCATTTTTTTTCATGGGATCGTGTTAGACATATAGTCTAAACATGCTTTAAATATCAGTCCGGGATTTCTCTTTCGTAATCCCTGAGTCTTGAACTCTTCCATTTTTGAAGTGGTGCAGCATCCGTCTTGGAATGATCACCAATGGGTTCATGAAACGAATTTGCAGGCTCAACTTGGCTATGCAAAGGATATAGTGTGTGGGATAGAGAAATGGATGCTTCTCGTCATCCTATGGCACTTGGATTACCATATAAACGGCACACAAAGATTGATGTTAGTCCGAGCAAGAAAATTTCTAGCCATTTACTCCTGATGCCGCTGGACTCACATCCATTTTGCCCCGATGTAGGGTGGTTCTTGACAGGGTTAAGAATGAAAACCGCCGTTCGAATGGGTTGCCAACGGTCACCTGTAGTGTTTATGATATGAAACGAACGCCTCCGTCGTCCCAATCCATGTAATCGCTGCAAATGGTCCCTACCTCCGTAGGTCCAGATTTTACTATTTGATTCGCTCCATTCATCTCTCAAGTGTATGTAGGATGTGTTTGGATTTGAGCTTGCCTCTCTTTTGAGGAAACATCCTTTTGAGAGTTTTGAACAACTTTTGATTGGAAAAATCTCTTTCGTTTTCCCAAAAATTTTACCCGTCAAGGGGATTTTATGGTGCACAATGCATGTTCATACAACCTCGTGTTTCAAAACATGAATGCCAATGAAGTTAGAATTCCATATCTTTTCTAGACATCAGATTTTGAAAGCTTTTCTTTTTCTCTCTGTTTTTTATTTAACATCTTCCATGGATTGGGGAAAGGGATACTTACCTGTCTCCCGCGGCTGGAGATCCCTGAAAATGCGGAAGAAACATGTTATTGTATGTTCACGAATTTTTCAAAAAAATTAGAACGATACATCTTACCCTTGGTCATATACTCTAACGAGTATACCAGGTTTGTAGGAAATCTGCCCGCTTTGATGACGAGTTCCTGTCAAGGATAAATAATAAGTGTCAATTCATGTTCCCAAATTCAAGATAAATTAGGACGATACAACTTTACTCTTGGTTCTCATCATGTTCTGATGTTGCGTTTTTGATATGAATAACATCTATCGAATCCGCCTATCCATGCTTGGAGTGTTTGTAACATCAATGGTTCCTCTGCCCCCAGTTAGGCAACGTCTATTCTGTTATTTGAATAGATGGCTCCTTGAGTGATTTACCCACGTTTATCACCTGAGAAGGGAAAGAAAGGAGATATTACTTTGGTATTCGGTTGAAGATCGTTTAGGAACGATACATCGTTTTACCAAATAGGAGGCTTCGTGACCAAACGTATTTCGTGCTGAATGGGGTAGATCCCACTATGCTCCGCGGGTGATAGTCATCATTCATGGAACTTGCTCCACAGATTAAGTGATTAATCCACGGCCCTTGGCTCGAAGATGTTCAAAGGGTGACACTCAGAGCGGTTAGTTTTAAGCGTTAATTAAAATGTTCCCGCGGGAACTTTACAACGAGATTCGTAACACATTCCTTCGACGTATTCGCCTCTCACTCTCCTGAGCCTTCTAATGATTTTGCATACGAGCTTAGAACCAGACGTCTGGTCGCCGGTACCGGTCACGACTGCGAAGATGCACTTGTTCCAAAATGCTTGACCCATAGGCTGAGTTGCTCATTCAGGAGATCGTCTGACTGTTCGAGTCGTTCAAGTTGAGCATCCTTAATTGCGGGTGACGGACTTCTCTCATTTTCGGCACGAACAACCCGGTTCATCGGTTTATGCGTGATCCACACGCCGAGTTGCTCACTGAGGGACTCACTTGAAATTTCAAGCCATTGACGCCCAAGTCGGGCATCCTCAACCGTTGGCGATGGATTCCTCACACTACTTTCGGCATGAACAACCTCACTTCTCGAGTTGGTACTTTCATCGTTGTCCAGTAGGTTTGTATCCAATGCTGGATTCGCCGTAGGAATAACACTAACGATCGGTTGGTGCTCAAATTGGGGAGTCCATACCTGCTGAAATTGTTGTACATACTCTTGAGGAGTACCGGGGTAACTCAGGGGGGAATTCAGCCGATCGAACCAAGAATAGATGTTCTCAAGGAGATCATCTGAACCATCGAGCGACTGACACTCAGGTTGAGTATTGTCAACTATTGGAGAAGGAATCTTTTCACCATTTTCGTCATGGACCACCTGATTCTTCGAGCCGGAATCCCCGTAATTGTCTCGCAAGATTGTATGTGCATCTCTTGCCAATGTTAGATCCGCTGTAGGACTAGCATTACCGGCCAGTCGGTGCTCAGACTGGGGAGTCCCGATTTGCTGAAATTGCGGTACATACTCCTGAGGAGTACTAGGATAACCCAGGGGAGTACTCTGATTGATGCCTGAACAATCGACCGTGTGATTGCCAGTCCCATCGGTGTTGAGAAGTGATTGGATGCTTCCTGCTTCATGAGGATTGCGATCACAGCCATGCTCATCGTTTAAACTTGAACCGCTTCTATCTTGGTCTAGCGCCACTCGTCCATCTCTCAGTAGTCTTCTGTAGCACCAAAGGTGGTTCCTGACTTTATTTCTATCCAGCTCCGGCATGTTCATGATCTTGAGTATGCGCGATGGGCGAGCCAAACTGATCCCTAACTGTTGAACTGCATCAACAAATTTGCTATGAAGCTCCGAGGTCCAATAAAACCTTGTTTTCTTGCTAGCCGAAGTAGTGTTGGCAACTCGGCGGCTACTCTTCGCGGAATCTGGTCGTGTTGAACCGCCTCTATCTTGGTCTAGCGACGCTCGTCCATCTCTCAGTAGTTTCTTGTAGCGCCAAAGGTGATTCTTGACCATATTTTTCGCCAATCCCGGCACGTTCATGATTTCAAGTATGCGCGATGGGCGAGCAAAATTGATCCCTAACTGTTGAACTGCATCAACAAATTTGCTATGAAACTCCGGGGTCCAACGAAATCTTATTTTCTTGCTAGCCGAAGTAGTGCCAGCCATTTGGCGGTTACTCTTCTCGGAATCTGGTCGTGTTGGAGGTTGCTCTGGAGGGGATTTAGTGGTCTCAGATCGGCTGGTCACGATGGTGAGTTCATCATTGAGCGGACCTGACTTGTCATGACGCATGTTCCCTTCCACAATGGGCGTCGACTTTGATCTTATAGCACTAGTTTCCTCTTGTAGATCCTCGGCGGTACCCGCCTGTTTCGAAAGATGTTGCGAAGGGCATTGCAACAAATGAGCATTATGAACCCCCAGATCTGGCTCTTCAGTGAATACTCCGTCCGTGGGAACAGGGTTACCGCACTCAAGACAAATAGCGATGCTTAGAGCTTTTTTGTACTGAATGTTTTTTATTCGAAGCTTTTCATTTTCCTCCCTCGCAATCGCTAACTCGTGCCGATCGCGTTGCTGCTTCAGCCGGGTTCGTTTGTTTTCAAACCAGCACTTGACCTTCCGAGGCTCCCACCCTATCTCCTGGCCCATTTTGATTCTCTGTTCCATGTCCGGATAGGGGTATTCCCTGAAAAACAATTCGAGTTTATGGACTTGACCTGAAGTGTTGCGTTGGAGATATTCCCCTTTCTGACGCTGATCACCGTCGCGGGTACTGTTCTCGTTAACCAAGCCGCGGGTCTCATCATTAGAAGGATCGGTCTCCATGGCCCTCGTGTCAGGTTCGGTCCTGAGATCTTCAAATTCTTCCAGCAGCTCAAGCTCGGAGACCTCCAAGTCTGGCGCTTCCAGTAAATGACAGAACCCCTTGAACATTTTGATCGAAATATCACTACTTGATTTTCTGTTAACTCAGCTTTCTTTGTTCCTCCTTGGATCCTCACTTTCTCTGCAAATTCTGAAAGGTTAAAGGAGTCGGATCACCGTTCTTTGATCAAAGGTGATGGCTACCCGACGAGCGCTCTTCTCAATGCTTCGAGATTCTCACTTCGTCCTTTTGTGATGGCTACCTGACGAGCGCTCTTCTCAAGGCTTCGTAATTCCCACTTCGTCTTTTGTGATGGCTACCTGACAAGCGTTCTTCTCAAGGCTTCGTAATTCCCACTTTGTCCTTTTTTTTCTTTTCTGCGTGAACGGAGCATGAAGATCTCTTGCGTTGATTTCGCTCTGTCGAGCACTACGCTTGTCCCCCTGGCCCAATCTCTAGAGTAACAAGCCTGCCCACCTTTCGGCGCCATTATGTTTCGTAAAACCCGAGATCACAGGACGGTAGTGGATTCGTGACTCATCGGGGAGGCATTAATGAAACCCGTTTGGCTCTACTGCACATAAACTATTATTATCACTTCTCCCTGCTTACTCGAGCATTTATAAGGTGATAGATTGACGTCAAGAAGATTAACACTTTAGCCTTATCAGACTCAGCCTCTCAAACACTCTTCACATTCCCACTCTCCTCTCTGTCATTCCATCGCATATGGATTCCTCGTCTGTGTCTGCTGCCTTAGCTGAAGCTTCGACCCAATGGGAGAGATTTTACCACCTCTTGGGTAGAGGTTATGGCTACATAAACAATCATCCTGAAGTTGAGGTTGAAGTTCGTACTCTGATTCCGGCCCTGGATACTGCGTGTATTGAAGGTACAAAACTGCAAAGGGAGTTTGTGATCTTCCCAACTCTCTTCAACAATTTCATGCAGGCTTACGAAGTCGCTAGCCGGGAGGTCACTTTGGCTGGTATCGTGCGAGCCCGCTATCAGGACCGAACTGAGTCCCTGATGTTGGCCACGCTGACGGCCGATAACCATAAAAGGGCTGTTGAATACGCCCACGCTCAGGTTTCGATGCTGGTCCGTGAGAGGGACAACTTGGTGGAGCGTCTGGCTCTTTTTGACACCGCCTTTGAGCAAGACCGGAACAACCTCGTGCTGAGGTTCCAGTGTGCCTGGTTGGGGGAAAGGCTTGAAGACCTGAGCATGGATATAGCTCGCGGGAGGGTGCTGGCTCATGACTTAGAGCTTGAGTTCGAGTACTATGAGACCAAGGTGAACGAACTTAAGGAGAAATGTCGTCTCCTTTTCTTCAAGCTTGTAGACCTCGATTCCCGGAGTGTGGGTTGTAAGCAAGGCATGGATAGCATGGAGGGTCAGTTAAGCTTTTTTGTGATGCTTGTCAGAACTCATTTTGGGTTTACTGCTCCCCCTCAGTGATCCACTTGTAAACTTCCCTGTTGAATGAAATAAATGCGAGTTTGTTTATATACGCTCTTTCATTCTGCATTGTTGACTAGCCAAGAAAGGTTTTTGCTTTCAGATCTACGCGACTCCTTTTCGCATGTGTCAACAGCTTGACTACGCATCATTCTCACAGCCCGACGCTTTATATTTGATTGACTTGAATGCCTCGTGAGAAATAGATTTGTAGTTGCTCGAAACTTAAAGATTGCCCCTGATTTTGTGGTCACGGCGTTTGGGGCCGCTAGTAATCTTTCGCTTTCGAGCTCGATCACATTCTGCTAGTAACTCATGCTATCAATTCTGCCTTCACGCGTCGGGGCTGATTTTACCTTGAACTTAATAACAAGGAATTACCGTATACACATGAGATGACGTTCGCGAAAAACATTATGCAAAATCAACTCTAGCTATTGAAGAAACAATCGCGTGCACCGATGAGAACTTTACAATAGGAGATACATCCTTCTCGCGTACATCCCCTTCTTTCTTTGGGCATGTACAATGACCAACCAATCTGGCCTCGGCTTAGGTCTGCCATTACCGACTGCAGATCATGGTTGCCAATCTTTAATAGCTTCCAACTGATCGAACCAGGTATCAAGTCCTTCATCGAAGAAATCACCTGACCCCTCGAACGATTGATGTATAGGTTGAGCTGCATCGCCCGACGGATTCTTCGAACTGGAACCCCCATCCTTATTTGGGATTATAAGAGGAGATTTGATCGGTTGACTACCACAAGCATCTCCCACTTGGGAATTAGGGAAATAAAAATGCTCCAAGCATTCTCCCATTAGGTCATCTGAAGCCACGTGCTCCGATTGGGCAAACCCTTGAGCACTGAGCGTGGTGGGCTGATCTGCGACAGGATGAACACTGACTAGCTGCTGCTCGGACGGGGGAGTGCTTACTCGCTGCACTTGTGATGCGTGTTCTTGAGGAATATTGAAATGACTCGCGAGGATATCCTGATCAAATCCCCAATAGTCGTCCAGATTCGACCGGGCCTCCTTTGACATAGGGGTGCTGGGCTCGCAGCCGAGTCTATTGCTCGGATTCAGCTCTGTATAACGCTGTCCTAACGCCCTTCTGTAGCAACCAAGGTGATTCGCGACTAATTGCTTGGTAAGTCCCGGTACCTTCATGACCCTAAGTATGCTCGTCGGACCTATGAAGTCGAGTCCTATCTGTCGAACTGCGTCTAAGAACTTGAGATGAAGCTCCGGGGGCCAAATGAATTTCTTCTTCTCGTCGTCCAGAGTGGCGCTGATAGCCTGCCGACTAATCTCTAACTCCTCTTGAACTGTATCTGATCTTACCGGAAGCTGTTGTGGAGGAGATTCATGGGCTTCGATGAGGTGACTCCGATCATAATGACACGTATCTTCTTCCTCCGAAGACACTGGTATAATTTCTGTGGGATCGATCTCCTCATGCGCGCCATTAGCAGGATCTGATTGTGCCGGAGATGGCTCAAGGGAGCAGGGGGATGAATGAGCACCTTCCATCCTCGTAGAAGGCTTACCGGGGAACAATTTACTGAGGGTGGTAGGGCCACCGCAGTCAGGGCAGATAATAGTATTGAGGATTTTCTCATACCGCATGTTTTCCATTCGAAGGTTTTGGTTCTGCTCTTTTAGGGCCGTGATCTCCTTACGCCTGTGTTGGACACCTAGTCTGAAACGTTTATTCTGAAACCAAAAATGGATTCTCATAGGATTCATTCCCAGCTTCTGGCCCAATTCAATCTTTTGTTCCTCGTTTGGGCAAGGGCATTCATCGAAGAAAGCTTCAAGCTCCTGGATTTCTTTCCGAGCGTAGCGCTGGCGACTTTTTCTTTTCCGGGGTTGAGCGTCGTGGCCACTGCCGTCGTCACCACTGCGATCTTGATGTTCGTCACCGGCGATGTTGAGTTCCATGGCTTCGATGTCGAATTTGATTCTAGAGAATTTGAGGTCTTTCAACGAACTCGTCACTCGGGGTTCTCTGTTCTCTTTTGTATACTCGCTCTTTCGATTTGTTGCCTCCTTTTCCTCGAAAGCTAGGTCTGTTCAGCGTTCTGTTTTTGAAACGACGGAACTGTTTACCTCCTGCTCAGCTTTCCGACACGAAGGGGTAACCAAATCCTTCCGCGGCTTCTTCGATAGTAGCGCTCGCCTTTCACCTTTCCTCAATAGTCGTGTCTGTTCAGCACTGTTTTCCCTTTTTTAAGTGGCAGAGCTGTTCACCTCGCCGCCCAGCTTTATGTGTGACGGAACAACATAATACTTTCGCGGCTTCTTCGATAGTTGCGCTCGCCTTTCACTTTTCTTCAATAGTTATGTCTCTTCAGCACTGTCTTCCCCTTTTTTAAGTGGCAGAGCTGTTCACTCGCCGCCCAGCTTTATGCGTGATGGGACAACCCAATCCTTTCGCGGCTTCTTCGATAGTTGCGCTCGCCTTTCACCTTTCTTCAATAGTTATGTCTCTTCAGCACTGTCTTCCCCTTTTTTAAGTGGCAGAGCTGTTCACTTCGCCGCCCAGCTTTATGCGTGATGGGACAACCCAATCCTTTCGCGGCTTCTTCGATAGTTGCGCTCGCCTCCCTCCCAGCTTTAATAATGGCGAGACCGAATTTGCCAGGCCTGAAATCGCGGGCCAGGATATGTCTGGTGATTCACGGGAGAAGCAGCCCCCTCTTTACATTAATTAACCCGGCTCCACGAGCATTAGCTGCAACTTTTCTCCGCTCTCGAGACGCTATAAAATGCGGGGTTGGTGTTTGGGAGATTAACGCTCTCATATAATTTGCTTCCATCCTCTAATCGCTCCACTACACACATCTCCGTCGAAAATGGCTTCTTCCCAAGTTCACACTTTCTCAGCCGAAGCTTTGACTCGATGGAAAGAGTTCTATAACCTCTTGGGTCGAGGCTACGCTCACATAGCCGATCATCCCGAAACCGAGGATGAAATCCGAGTCATGTTCGGGGACCTGGACATCACCTCCCTCGAGGGTACCGCGTTGGGGAGGGAATACAGTATTTTCCCAACGCTCTTTACGAACTCCTTGGAGGTCTACCGCGCTGCTCATCGGGGAGTTACCGTGGCTCGTGTCTTGCGAGCCCGTTATGAGGATCAGTCCGACCGCCTAGCGTTGGCTGACTACCTGGCCGATAGTCACAAAAAGGCTGTTGAGTTCGCCAAAGAGCGGGTTTCGACATTGCTACGCGAGAGGAGGAATCTGGTGGAGGACTTAGCTCTATCTCTGGCTACCTATGAGCGCGATCGACGCAATGCCCTGCTAAGGAATCGAAGCGAGTGGCTGGAAGAAAGGCTCAACGGCATAAATGAGGATATAACTCGTGAGAATGGACTTGTTCGGGACTTGGAAGCAGTCGCCGAAGATCACGAGACTCAGGTTGTTGCAGTCAATGATGAACGCAAACGCCTTCACCTCAGGCTTGCGGACCATGATACGCGGAGTGGTGCGTATAAACAAAGCATCCATAACCTGGAGGGCCAGCTGGGCTCCTTTGTGTCGTTGATTAGGGCTCACTTTTGCTTTACTTTTCCACCCCAATGAATTGTATGATCTGGTTTGGGCAAGAATGAATGAAAACCCCTGTGTTTGTTTTAGCTTTTATATGATCCATTTCTTCGAGCATCCAGACATTTTAGACTTGGATGAGCCGATCCACGATAAGTCGAGTAGATGTGTTCTGATTTTCTAACTCGCTCATGATCAGATGAAAGAATAGCCCCAGACTTATCCAGGAAAAGATTTCTCTCTATTACCCTATATTTTTTTTACCTGCAAATGAAATGACAGAATCAGAAGGAATAATTTGAAAAATAAAGCATAAACCCCTTTCAATGTTATGCTTGCTCGTGATTAATAAGGACAAAAAAATTTTACAAGGGTTTTAATCTTGTGTAAAAAGCTTTTTATCAGTATTCCTCGAAGGAAAGCATACTATTGAAAGGAATGTAATTCACGATAATCGCTTTCGACCAATTTTGAGAAGAGCGAATTAGTCAAAAGTGCAAGGCGTAACGACGTGTTTTAAATTTAATTGAAGATACGGCATCCAAATCAAGGCCGTTTGTTAAGAACGAGGGCAATTTGGACATCTATCTCGTCATTAAATTCGAAACAATGCCGATACTCTTGATCGATTATCGTGGATTACCAATGACGTACGACATGCATGAATCAATTCAAGTGTATAATTCCTTCTAGCGAAATTGGGGTTGGATTACCCTATACGACCAAAAAGGTCATGCAAGATTTCCAATTTTGATTTCCTCTAAAGGAATTATAAACTTGACTTGGGAGTATTCGGATGATTAGAGAAAATGCCACTATCACATTCCCATGACCCGTTAAAAGAAATACAACCAAGCTCCATCTGAGTGTATACACCAATAGATCCCTAATACAATCACTCTAAGGGGTGAGATAGAGAAAACCTCGGTAAAAAAATAAACCCTATACAAGAGGACTAGTAATGGAAAATGAAACAAAGGAATGTGATCCTAACGTTTAAGGATGCCCCAAGTTCGACCTGTGACTTCCGGATTACTTGCCCTAACTCGTCATCTTCATTGGACGATACCCTAATAATGTCCATAGTAGGCTCCTTTGTTGCACACTCGGTGTTCGCGATGGGATATCGCCCTCCTCGTCTTCTATCAAGGATGTTGGAGAAAAAACACACATATCTACCCTCGAAATGGCATTTAATCTAATCACCAGAATGCAATGAATGAAATGCATATATTTATATGAACTGAAATAGATTTGAGGGATAGAGAGTCTTACCAACCAAACTCCTCGACTTATGTGCGGTTTTAGGTGTACCAACCGTCTAAAGACATGCGCATGAGACAAGTGATGGTAAACTTCTAAAAATCAGAGGGTTTGGCACCTAAGGTTAAGGTTCCCACCTCGAGTTCTAGAAAGAGCCGATTCCATTGCACAGCTATCGTTGCATTGGGACTCGATCCATAGTTCGAAGCGAGCGGAATTGAAAAGTGGATTACCCCGCGTTTTTCCTCACGGAGATTCCATTTTCAATTCCTTCTATTGTGTTCCTAAAGGCGGCGCCCGGGGTTTTAGGCGCGATTGTGTGTGTTCATGTGTTGTGAGTATCACAATGCAAGTCATGCACAACAGTTTATCAATCGACGCTTCAAATCATCCATACAACATACATTCCTACGCCAACCTGCATAAGACAATGTTAATCACGGACTACACCCCTTATCTCTCCAATCTGCAAAAACATATAACACCTACCATGAGCGGACTTACCTCACCTTCACGAGCGCCTGCATGGTTAGAAAAATCACTCAGCGTTTTAATTACGGCCTAAGTCCACTTGAGGTCTAGAACCATTGGTTCTAGAACAAAGGTCCCCAGCGGAGTCGCCAGCTGTCGCGACCCGTCCGAAAGCGGACGCGGCTAATGGATTACCGATCGCGGGCCTTCCCCCGCACAAGAGTGCGGATCGCGGGCTTTGGATCGGCGCGAGCCCTCCCAGGCCCATACCAAATCGCGGCGGGAGTATTTTTCAGGAGGATTCGACGATAAGAGTCGATCGCTTTCGACCTTAGTGTGGTCGTGGTGGCATGTGCAACTTGTGCATGCATTTGGAGTCGCCACCGGTCTTTCTTGGAGGGTAGACCGGAAACCTTACTGATCGATTGGGAGAGATCGATCAGTTCTACGGAACCAGAGATTTTGGGTTCGGGGACTTGGTTACGCTGGTGTCGTTACCAACGCCCTTTCGGTACCTAACGTGAGTGATTTTCCTAACTAGGATTTCATGCAGGCGCAATTTTGGGTGAGGTAAGTCTGACTTTGCACATTAACCAGTTTAACATGCTCACGTAATCATAATAAATAAATAGACGTCAATCACATAAACATCTATCCTACGTGGTGATCATGGAATTATGATTTAATGGATCTCGAGCCAATGAGACCACATTTAATCATTTTAATATTTTAATAACGGAGAGCCGCTCTTCGCTTCTTCTTGGTTTCTTGAACTCTTCAAGAATTGGGCCCCAAAGAGCTCGCCGACTTAAAAGGTTCCTCCACGTAATCCTCGTAGCATTTACATCAACAATTGACTATGCTAAAAATAAAGATTACATGAAAAATAAAAGGAGTACGCAGCCTCCATTTAATAATTACAACCCCAAATATATAAATAATCATCATACATTCATATATACATCAATCACATTGATTAGGGATTTTTCCATGATCACCACCCTTTCACGTAAGTAATAAATTCACAATTTAAAACTTAGGAAGGCACAATAAAAATTCTACGTTGAATCATATTCAGAATTTTTACGTAAAATAAGATAGCCATAAATTTTCGATTCAAAATTGATTTAGTCTCAATTTTTGCTACGTTGATTAATTTATCATATAAAATAATCAATCTCCATTAGCCATGTAAGACGAACAATTCGTTAATACATATTGGCCATAGTATTGCAAAAATTGCAAAAAATCAATTAAATGCACGAAAACACCTAAGGATTGGCTCTGATACCACTGTTGGGATCCACGTAACACGTAGCGGAAATAAATAACAACCCATACATGTATCTCCAGAGGCGTACTTCGTGCATTTCAATCGAAAAAAAATCACAAAGTCTCAAAGGGAGTAAATAGATTACCTCTCGTAGCGTGCTTGAACGGAGGTGTCGGTTCGATGTTCTTCGATCTCAGCCTCCACAAGTGTTAGGCATCTAATTCGGACGCACCACCAATTGACGAACGGGGAGACGACTAATAACTCCACAACAATTGTGCTAGCAATATGCGGAATCAATATTCCGAACTTAGTATATTTTGCTCTCTCAAGATTATGAGAATATAGAGAGTGTTTGTGTTCTTCTCTCTAAGCTCTCAAAAATTTGCACACTCTACAAAATGTCTCCCCCCTTCCAACCTCAAAACTCTTGCCATCCTTTTATAGCCAAAAATACCTTCCAATAAATTGTATTTAAAAATAGCACTAACAATTATAAATTCTATCTAAAAATAGCACTCACAAATAAATGGCATTTAAAAATAGCACTAACAATAGCACTCACAATTTATAATACAAAAATGCTATTTAAAAATAGCACTAACAATAGCACTCACAATTTATAATACAAAAATGCTATTTAAAAATAGCACTAACAATTATAAATTCTATCTAATAATAGCACTCACAAATAAATGACATTTAAAAATAGCACTAACAATAGCACTCACAATTTATAATACAAAAATGCTATTTAAAAATAGCACTAACAATAGCACTCACAATTTATAATACAAAAATGCTATTTAAAAATAGCACTAACAATTATAAATTCTATCTAATAATAGCACTCACAATTTATGATAAATAAATGTAATTTAAAAATAGCACTAACAATAGCACTAACAATTTATGATAAATAAATGTCATTTAAAAATAGCACTAACAATAGCACTCACAATTTATAATACAAAAATGCTATTTAAAAATAACACTAACAATAGCACTCACAATACAAAAATGCTAAAAAAAAGGCACTAACAAAGGTGTTAAAAATAATAACCATTATTATTATTACAAGAGTTAAAGAGGTTACCAAACAGTACAAATATGCATAACGTATAAATACGTATGACGTATAAATACGTAGAGCATACATATACATCCGTGAAACCGGGGACTAATTGAAAGAAAAATGTGCAATTAAGCCCTTTTGGTAAAAATTGATTAAATTGGAGGGCAAATTGACCTAATTGCACTTTAAGACTTTAGAATCCAATGTCATAGCTTATAAAAAGTGAGAATTGAAAACTAAAAGACTCGAAAATGATTTTTTTTTGGCTCGGTTCGGGTTTATGTTTGTGAAGGAACATAGTGACCCGAGCCGAATTTTTGAGATTTAAAGTGACACACTTGAAGAGGAAATTAAAACAAAATTATCGAATATTTTTGGGTATTTTTCTGACCACGAATGGTATTTTTTTGATTTTTTGGGTATTTTTATAATTAAATAAACTCGAAAAATATTAAAAATACCGAAAAATATTTTTTGTTCAAAATTGGTTCCTAAGGTTAAACCAAAGCTTCCAAAGTTGATTTTGTGATTTTATGACCTTTTTTTTATATTTTTAATTAATTTTAAAGAATAAAAATCACAATAATAAATGGTAAAAACTCAGGTGTCAACAGGCGGCCAACAAAAATATCAAGAAGATCATTGCTAAGACAGTTGAGAATTATCACGATTGGCACGAGAGGTTGCCTTTTGCACTTATGGCATATCGGACTTCGATTCGAACTTTTACCGGGGCAACCCCATATTCCTTGTGTACCGAATGGAAGCAGTGTTACCAGTTGAGGTAGAAATCCCTTCTTTCCGTATATTATCTCAGGTCAAGCTGACTGAAGCGGATTGGATCCAGCAGAGGATGGACCAGTTAAATCTGATCGATAAAAAATGGCTTAAAGCCTTATGCCACGGCCAATGCTACCAACAGAGGGTTGCTAAGTCCTTTAACAAGAAAGTCCGACCTTGGCATTTTCAGGTAGGAGATCTTGTTCTGCGAAAATTATTGTCTATTGTCTCTCTTCCAGAGGGGAAGTTCGCTCCGAACTATGGCGGTCCATATGTTGTGAAGAAAGTACTCCCATGAGGTACTTTAATCCTTGCGGAAATGGATGGTCGTGTTTTCACCAGTCCTGTTAATTCTAATGTTGTGAAGAAGTATTATACTTGAATTGCCTTGACACCTTTTGATCAAGTTATAATACTCATCCAATGCTCATTTCACCTCATCATGCTGTTTTGTACACATTATTAAGTTCCACTGTGAGGTAGTCTCAATCAGGAAGTTTCTCTGATCCAATTGAATTGACCATTTTGAATGAGGAACATCGGGATGATGAAAGGCAAGCTATTTCCATACACGTCCTATATTACAAATTCTCAATGAGCAATGTGAGAATTTCCATGCTTGCAAGGTAAAAGGTTATCTCGTGAAAAGTATGACGGTCAAAACAATATGATGCATTCAGCTCATCCATCCCAAACACTACAGGTTGCCCATTGCTCAACCCTTTGAACGGTGGTTTCATTTCATAACCCTGTCAGGAACAATCCCATATCGGGGCAAATTTCAGAGAGTCAAAAGATGAGTTGAATTTTCTTGCTTTCACTTGCATCAATCTTTGAGTATATTTATTGCATGCGGATTCGGTGTTAGCTCAAGTGCTTTAGACATGACGAAGAGCATTTCATTTCTACACCCATATACACTAATCCTTTGCTAAGCCAATTTGAGCGGCGGATTCACTTCTCCAAACCAAATTGGTGAATCATCTTGAGCAAGAAATCATTTCAAAATATCTGAAAAAACGAGCGAAATGTCTTGGGGCCGGCCGAAATCTGAAAGATTGACTCACGCAATAAACATACAATTCAGATAAGACACTTCCTTCCTAAAAAAAAAGTCGATCTGCAAAAAAGAAAAAATGGTGAAGCTTACCATGCAAAAAGGGGGGCAAAATTGTCCACTCCCATTAAAAGGGAGAAAATAAAAAGCTCTCTCGAAGAAACTCCAGAAAGAAGGAAGGGTCTTACCTGAGTGGGTTCCTCAAAGAAAAATCATTTCTGAAGCATAGAGTGACAGAGATGGATGATCACTGATTCTCTCATGCAACCCATTGTTGAAAGTAAGCCTTTCATTTTCAAGCCTACCCTGAACCTACATTACAAACCTCACCGAAAGTCTCTTTAGATTAGGGCACTCAGGTTAATGCAGAGTTTCCAATTCTTATGAATGTCGCTCGAAGAAGTGCGAGCAAGATCATTTTATCTCATTTTGCAGGGTTCTTGGCTTGTAAGCTCAATGCAGCTGATGAAGATTTCATTTCATGACTTAAATGACTCAATTGGAATCCCATTTGAAAGCCTTTGACCTGGCCCTCATTACAGTCCCTGTGAAAGACCTCATGGATTGATATGGTCATACTAATTGCGAGAATACCCAGACCCTTGTCAGGCTTGATGATGACAGCTCTGAGCGTTTCTCTTACATTAATGGACGGGTCTTAAAAGCCTTTTTCAAGAGAAAGAGTGAAAAGTCCTTTCTGATTGAAATTCCTCATTCAATTTGATTAATTTTATCAGAAAGATCAGATAGACTTTCCTATTGACAAATTCCCTAATGGAGCTTTATAATGCAAACAAAAGCTCATGAACTTTTTCCAACATATGATGTCGCATTTACATTGAGCTTATGCATGTCATCATTTTTTTAGAGATTGGACATGTATGGTGCAGTCAGTCTACCCAACATTCATTCGTCACTCAGAAAACCCAGTAAGTTTTCTAAACCCTTTCAAAGTCGACTTCAATCGTAATCCACTTGATGCTTGCACTGACAATTTTTTCAGGTATCATACTCATTTGGTATTCATACTGATTCAATTCAGATAATACATCACATCTTGTCTTGATACGATGAGACTTGCTTGAGAAGGTCGCGAGAGATATTTTACCAACTCATGGTGACCTGTGGAGGTGGTCCCCAAGAGACACTTCACCGACTCATGGTGACCTGTGGAGGTGGTCCCCAAGAGACACTTTTACCGACTCATGCTGACCCGTTGAGGAGGTCCCCAAGAGACACTTTACCAACTCATGTTGACCTGTGGAGGTGGTCCCCAAGAGACACTTTACCAACTCATACTGACCCGTTGAGGAGGTCACAAGAGACACTTTACCAACTCATGGTGACCTGTGGAGGTGGTCCTCAAGAGATACTTTACCGACTCATGATGACTAGTGGAGGTGGTCCCCAAGAGACACTTTACCGACTCATGCTGATCCGTTGAGCATGTCACAAGAGATACTTTACCGACTCATGGGGACCTGTGGAGGTGGTCCCCAAGAGACAAATGGCCAGCTCGAACCATAACTAGAGCACATTTTCAAACCCTACATAAATCCTGCGCTGTCCCGCATCAAGGGGAAACCTTCGATAACGGATAAGGCCCCCAAAACCTAAGATCTACATGTGATTTTGGTTTGTTTTCTCGATTTCATAATGTATGCGGTCTTGTGATTTCAAAAAAATAAATGGTCAGCTCGAACCATAACTCGAGCACATTTTCAAACTCTACAGATCTTGCGCCGTTTCGCGTCAGAAAGAAACTTCTGGCAACAGATGGGCCAGTACCTTAGCATCCTGGCATCCACTGGAAATATGGAGGTTAAGGGAACCATCAGCTTGCGAGAAATTTGGTAAAACAAGTATTCACGTATGCGACCCATGTGCAAGTTTCTCTAATGTGGGATAAGAGAAGTTTTAGCACATGTTATTTATAGCATTGCATTTAACGCATCATCTCTATTTGCATTAGAAAATGGGATTTGAACTCCCGCCCAAATTTTTTTATCATCATCATTTGCATTTGCAAAATTTAGGCTTCAATTTTAGTTTTTGAGCAAAACCTCTGCGAGCTTCCACTCAAAGAGAGGCAGCTGTTGACACCTAAATTTTGATTTTTAGGAAATTCATTTTTTTTTCACAAAATAAGAGTTAATCCTAATTCTCACAAAAAGAAATTCCCATGCATTACATATTTTAATTTGTCTGTCATGCATTAGTAGTCAGTCGAAGGCGAATCAATTGAGCTGAATTTAACAGGCGGCGGAACCAAAATCAATTTGGGAATTTTTTATCATGAAAGGGGGAATTATCGGAAATTATAATGGCCTCAATTTAAAATCTCATTCGGCCCATTTTAATTTTTTGAGAATAAGGCTTTTAATTAATTATCCGCTTAATTAATTAAAGCTCAATTAGGCCTTGAATTCGCACGAATAAGCCCATTTTATAAAGAAATTTTTGGCCAGAAGCCTTATTCCCCCCATGGTGGCCAAATTTTTGATATCTTGGCCCGATAGGATTACTCAAAAATCAGAAATTACAATCCTAGGTTGATATCTAGTTTGAAATCTTTAGAGTCAACGGCTAGGATTAAATCCCTAGGCATTACCCTAATCTTCTCTATATATACATCATTGTGCTTAAGGTTATAGGGGATTCATTTTTCATAGTTCACATCCAAAAAAAGGATACAACCAGAGACACTGAGAAAAGGAGAGAGAGAGAGAGAGAGAGAGAGAGAGAGAGAGAGAGAGAGAGAGAGAGAGAGAGAGAGAGAGAGAGAGAGAGAGGGAAGCAGGAGCTATTCTCATTTTTCAATAGCTGTCGCCGGTTCTTCTGGCGTTTCCGGTCGATTGGACCGTTGGATCGAGCTGATTTTTTGTGTCCAAGGCTAAATTGACCCCTTCTTCAGTTCGACCGTTCGGATCTTTGAAAAGAGTTCTCTTGGTAGTCGAACAACAGCTCAATGAGCAGTTGTTCCTAGCCGCGGATACTGCTTTCCCCCCGGATCTTCTGGTGTTTCCGGCCAATTGGACCGTTGGATCGAGCTCATTTTTTGTGTCCAAGGTCCACATAATCCCTTCTTCATCTCCACCGTTCAGATCTGTGAAAGGAGTTCTCCTGGTGATTTAATAACAGGTCGATCAGAAACCATTCCAGGCGCGGGCTCTGTTCATCCGCCGGTACTTCCTGCGTTTCCAGCCGATTGGACCGTTGGATCGAGCTCATTTTTTTGTGTCCAAGGTCATATCAAACCCTGCTTCATCTTCACCGTTTGGATCTTTCATAGAGGCCCCTGGCTATTCGGTCTGTTTGCTTTGGAAAGTCAATTTTTCGAGGTACAGTCCTTATTTTCCCGAAAAATCTGTCTGCATAATTTGGGTGATTAATTGGTGACATTGATTTTCGGTTATGTTCATACATGGTTATTAATGATTTTGAGGATGAGGCAAATGCATAAAATTCTGTACATATTTTCCAGCATTTGATATATTTGACATGTCTTGTGATTTGATATTTGAAATAATCTGAACCTCAATTGTATCCACGGATTTTGTCAAGAAAATTTCAAATATAGCTAATCTGACCTATCACCGTTTAGGTCTGATTTTCTATATCAGAATAAAAAATCATTCCTTAATTCAAAATCTGAGATTGGATAAGTTTTTTGGAAAAATTCGAAAATATGGTAGTTCGGGTCGTTGGTAGTCGTGATTCTGATTGAATGATTGATTGACAGACTGTTTGATTGATTGTCCAATTAATTGATTGATTGATGACTAACGGCTTGATTGATTGTCTAATTATTTGATTGATCGATTGACTGATTGATTGATTTTTACCATGTCTAGAGAATTAGTTGCCGAGAATAGGATAGTTTCTTTCTCTTAAAAAAATCCAAAAAATAAAAAATAATTACACGTCATCTTGCCATGTCATTCGTACACGTCATCCATGCATAAATGCCACGTCATCTTGCCATGTCATTTTGCCATGTCATTTAGTCATGTCATCTTGTCACATCATTTTGCCACGTCATCTTGCCACGTCATCTTGCCATGTCATTTTCCATTGCCATGTCATTTAGTCAAGTCATCTTGCCATGTCATTTTGCCACGTCATCTTGCCATGTCATGCATCGTCGCCATGTCATATTATCTCACGTGTCATGTAGTTAGGTTGCATCAACATCATAAAGTAAAAAATAAAAATAAGAATAAAAGATAGGAAATTGTTCATTATATTATCATACATTTTTTTGACAATTGCTTATTCATGCATCATTATCATTTTCGAAAATCATGCATAATATGTCATAACATTCGCATGTCCAATATTTATATGCATGTGTCTCATTCTGTTTTGTCAAGTCTCTATTACCATGTTTAGGGTTTTCATACTAGGTTAGCTTGACTGCATGATTAAATTATTTAGGTAAAAATCATGTGCTGCATGGGTTCTTGTGTGTATGTAGTTTGCATGTTCAATTTAATCAATGTCGCGACCCTCTTGAGGTTGTCGGGTTCTCGAGGGCTAATGGGCCGTCCTGTCTGGTCGGACGCGGGCCTCTCCCAAGGCCCATTACCCAAATCGCAACGGAGGTATGCGTGATCGACTTTCAGTGTGGTCTAGTGACATGTGCTAAGTGTGCATGCCATGGAATCGCCACCAATCATTTTTTTAGGGTATGATTGGACCACCCAATCGAATAGTTGGGAGTTTCTATTCAATTTTGCGAGAACCAGAGAAATGGTTTCTGGGACTTAGTTACGCCAACCGTCAGAGTTGACGCCCTTTCGGTACCTAAGTTGACTGAATTTTCTAGCCTGAGATTCATGCGGATGAGTAAGGTATGAACCATAAATCTAGAAATTCATGCAGATAGGAGTGATTATCCTAGCAATCACAATCAGTAATAAAATGCGCAACTCAAGGAATCTAGATATGCAAATAAATCACATGGCATTCCTAGTAATGCCCTATTTATCAATCACAGCTCAAGAATGATTTAGCTGTCCTAGCCGTTCTACACTCGATCTGACCAAAGAAAAGCATTAGGAAGCATCGCAGGAGTTCGAGAGTACTCACATGGGGTTCGCCGTGCCCTGATTTGGTCTTGGACGAGCTATCGAGCTCATGCCGACTCGATTATATTTGGGGATCCACTCGGCATTTTACACCATGAAATCATGTGAAACAAAAACGAAAATATTCAGCAAGGGGCATTTATTGTATATGGTGGTCAATCTAATTGGACATCAAGACTAAAAAAGATGTAGAAATTTACAAATTAAAAGACTCGAATGATATTTTTTTTTTGCCAAATTCAACTCTATGCGTCGTGAAGAAACACATGCAATTGAACTTGAATTTTGACTATTTATGAGTTCAAAATGAAAAGAAAATTAAAATAAAAATATTGACTATTTTTCTATATTTTTACGACATCGAATGCTATTTTTCTTCATTTTTCATGTATTTTTCTATTTTGGAAAATATTAAAAAATTGAAAAATTATTTTTTTTTTATCAAAAATGGTTCCTTTAGCTTGGTCAAGGCTACCAAAGATGATTTTTTAATTTTTTAACTTTTTATATATTTTTTATGAATTTTTAAAAAATAAACTATGAAAGACTGATAAAAAATCAGGTGTCAACAATCAACTACATGATAGCTTGCATGTTTAATTAACTAATTGCGTGATTGATTGTGTAATCATTTTGTTTGAATTAAGAATTGCATGCTACTTAGTTTAGTTATAGTTTACCGCATGTTACATGTAGCCTTTGCATATTTATTTAATTGCATGACTATTTATACGTTGCTTTGAAAGTTGCATTGAGTTGATATTATTTTTGCATGCTTGATTTAGTCCTATAAATTCAGCATATATGTTAGTCTTGCATGTCATGTATTGCATCTACTCTAAATAAGTGAAAATACCACAAAAAAAACCATTCCATCTTTTTTAACCTTAAAGCAAATTCAGTCAAGCTTGAGTCATCGATTTAGGACATCTCATGGAATTAAGGTACCGAAAGGGCATTAGTTTTAATTAACTAGTGTAACCAAGTACCCGAATCCATAATCTCTGGTTCGTGTCCTCCCGTTATTTTACTTAGATTTCTAATCAACCTACAAAAAATTATTAGTGGCGACTCCAAATTCTAAATCACTCTGATTAATTTAAGTTGCGATTTGGTAGGGCTTGGGAGAGTCCATATTAGGTTAGTTAGTTTAATTGACCTAATAATCCAGTAGCCTATTTTTTTTTGTCGCGACACCTAGTTGTCCCAATGTCAATCCACCATTCCTTTGGATTGGACCTAATTAAGTTCACCTCAGAAAGCATTGCAGAGAGGTTTATGTCTGACATGTCTTTTGTCATGTCATTAACCATGTTTGTCTCATGATTCTTCCTCTTTGGAAGTCTGCAATCCACATATCTATGACCCGTCTTGCCACAGTTGAAGCATTTCCCTAGAAACTTGTTCTTGAAAACTCCTCCTTTTGGTCCCAACTTTGGTTTGGCGACCTTCTTGTTCTTGTGGCCATGCTTATGCTCCACAACATTTGCCTTAGCTGTAGCAGAATTGAATCCTTTGCGTTCAGAGCTTCTGTTGTCTTCTTCAATTCGAAGCCTAACAATCAGCTCCTCCAGATTCATTTCCTTTCGCTTGTGCTTGAGGTAGTTCTTGAAATCCTTCCACCCAGGAGGTAGTTTCTCAATAATCGCAGCCACTTGGAAGGTTTCACTTAAGTTCATTCCTTCAGCTCGAATCTCATGCAAGATAACCTGAATTTCTTGCACTTGACTGATTACAGCCTTAGAATCCACCATCTTATAATCAATGAATCGACCGACAACAAATTTCTTTGCTCCGGCATCCTTTGTTTTATATTTCCGGTCTAAGGATTCCCATAACTCCTTTGCCGTCTTTATTGTACAATAAACATTGTACAATGAGTCATGTAATCCATTCATGACATAATTCCTACATAGGAAGTCAGAATGTTTCCGAGCCTCAACAGCATTGAAGGCTTACTTATCAGTTTCTCCATCGGATACCTTAGGAGGTTCCTCAGTCAAGAATCTCGCAAGATTCAGTATTGTTAAATAAACAACATCTTCTGCTGCCACCTTTTAAAGTTCGATCCGTTGAACTTTTCAGGTTTCTCACCATGGTGGAAAGAAGGCGTAGCAGAAGTAGAAGATCATCCAGGCTGATAAACAACAGATGTAGAGCTTTTGGTGATGTCATCAGCAGGCACATCAACAACGTCTTTTCCAATAGCCATTTGAATTGTAAGTGTCAAATCGAATCAAATCTGTTTTAAGATTGTTGGAAAAATAGTGTTAAATAAATAAACAAAACTATTTTAAGAATATGGAGGATACTTACAATTCAAATGGCAATAATAAATGTAAGTAAAATGCCTCAAATGTAAAAACACTATGTTGGCAGAAGCACATAAAATGAGCCTTCAAAAGGACTGTTGAAAACCCGTCAGATGCAACTCAGATGCACCCGTCAGAAGCAGTCCTTTTGGACCCGTCAGATGCAGTCCTTCCGGACCCGTCAGAAGCAGTTCCTTCTGAGGCTCCTTCTGACCTTCCTTCTGAGGCTCCTTCTGAGTCTCCTTCTGGATCTTCTTATGACATTCCTTTTGAGCAACAAGATCCGAATGGAAATATAACAATATAAATAAATTGAATTAAAAAGAATACCGAGGCCTGTGTCTGACATAGTTTCCTTAAAACATATTCGTCCCCTCCAGTACGTGCTTTGAGGTTTCGTGAACGTCTATCTCCTAGGATACAACGAATAAGTAGCGATAGAGGCAAGCACAACACTCCAAAGCTTTCGGCGAACTTGAACAACACGAGAACACTATATTAAATAATGCAAATGCAGACGATTCAAAAGAGGGAGAAGATTTTCATAGTCTGTAGTTCTTATGTCTCTAGTCACTTAGAAACATAAGGGGAAGCCATCTATATATAGGCTAAGCGGGGCATTGCGGAAATAAAGAATAACGGCTAAATAATTATGTCGTTTAGAGCCGTTATGTATTTAATTCTGTAACTACAGAATTATAACAGTCGTTACTTAGTTAATACCATTAACAACACCGGTAAATAACTTAAGAATGGTTAACGGCTTGAGTTGGAAAAAATTAAAACAGAAGGCAAAAATGGGCTTGTCACGAGGCCCACTTTCCGGTCCTGCATTCGCGTACGTAGGTCGTGCGCTCGCACCCAAGTTCAACTTGTCGGGCCTCCGTCGGGGTCCGGGATTTGCAACCCCTTTGCGCGTGCGCGCGAGGGATAGTGCTTTGTTAAGATAGTTACCACTCAAAGAGAGTGTATCCATATATAAAGCACTTCAAGGCCTTCTTCCTTTCTTATGTGGGACTAGTGCTTTGTCACTTCCCACTTCCAACTCAAGGGTGTTCTTTGAGAAAACAATTCCTCATTCACTCACCCATCAAAATACCTCATATTTTCCAACAAACGTAAGAAGTGACGAACGAACGATGCATATAGACGTGATCCCTTTATCATGTTTTAAAAGAGTAACTCCTTTTGGCAGTTATCAAAAACTACAAGGGACTGAGATAGTTTGCATTGGCGGACCATGGTACTTCCATACATGCCAAGATAGTAATAATAATAACATGGTTTATCATGCATTTCGATGCACTTTTCATGCCGTTCTTCTTTTTCCTCTTTCTATTGGGAAAAAAATACAGTCAATAAGTTAATAATAGCCAACAACTTATGTAAGTATGTGTACTTTATGTATGCATGTGTTTCATATGAACTATGGAGAAATCGATGAAAAGCCTACAATTGCAGGCAGCACAGATGTTTTGCAAATAAATTAATGATTTATTCAAAATCCAAACAAACTACACAATCTAGAAACTTGCACTCGGGTCGGCAGGCGAAAGCGGTGCTGGCAGCCGCCTACTTCTTTGTGAAGCCAACGCCTCATGCGAACCCTCTCCACTCTAAGGGGAAAATTGTCAAAAATAGATAATGAACAGAATCATTAAATAACTGCCACTCATAATCATGTACGCGTTTGTAAGGGGTTCTAACTCACTTTACCCATTTCTTCATTTAAAAGCATGTAATAGCCTTTCACTTATAAAGTGTATCACACTTTCTCATCTTTCCTCTATGGGATAAAGAAAATGCATGTTTATTTTTTTTACAAACAAACACCAACTAATAGCTCGACTACATCGGTTGGATCATAAGATGGTCGTTTATGAAAGGAAGAGTAAGCTCTAATTGTCTTGGTGTCAAGATTTAGCATCTTGGCAGAAGAAGAAGAAGTAAAGCTCAAATAGCCTCCAGAAAAAAAATTATGAGAGGCTTGTCTGAGCCAAGGTATGAGCTCTCAAGTGGATAGTACGAAGGACAGTTTGAATGATCCGACACCTAGTGGTAAGAAACTGATGATAGTCGGATGGATTACCCAAGGGATGACTGGATTGATTGTTACCGTCTTAAGAGACGATAATCAAACTCGTTTAAGGAGTCGTGAGGAATATGATAAACCCTTGAGAACATCCAATAAAACCTAAGAGAACACTCGATGTATGCTAAGTTTTAATAGCATGAGCCGTGGGCCCGATAAGGTAAAATTCCTTGACCAGGTAGTTCTGGGGAGTGGAATCCCTGTGAATCCTCGAGGGTAAGATATGGCGATGGACTGCCCAAGGCCGACGGGAGCTACAGAGGCTTGAGGCTTCCTAAGTCTGATGGATTATAATGGATTGCTATAGGCGTCATGGGAAAATTCCCCATAGGAGCTATTCCATTAAGGAAATGGGCTAAGAACGAGATGTAGCGCGAGTGGATGAACAAATATAAAAAGGAGACCTAAGGACTTGAGCCTAGTTGGCGACCGCGTTGATGGTGGTGAGAGTTACGATGGCGTGACGCAAAAAGAAAACTTGAATGTGAATTAGTGCAACATGGAAGATTGTTGCTTACACGTCGCGGCCGTAAGACCTCATGGGTAGGAATACCCAATGCATGATTGGAATTAGTGTACGACCTCCCCTGCGACGAAGTTTGAGAAAACATGACTTGCGTGAAGAAGGGTTTCGAGTTTCTATAACCCATAAGAACTTGAAGTATGAGTCTCTCGAGAGGAATTGAATGAGAAGCAACATGGATGAAGTTGCGTAAGGACTATGAATAAGAGCAATTGGGAGAAAACCCAGACTTTTGAGTATCTGGAGGAGAAACATTGAAATTGAGGATGGAAACCATGGAGTTTCATAGACAAGGAAACGTACTAATGAAGGAAAGCATAACCGTTGCAAGTTGGTGGATTAATTGGTCATTGGAGGATCTCGAATGTAATCGAGGAAGAACTATTAAGGACTAAATCATGAGTTTGCCTGAGAAGTCGAGAAGGCTATGATTTAATTTGGACAGGCAAGGTTAAGTTAATGGAACTTGTGTGTTCCCGACGGTACAAAAGGACGTTTGAATGGGATGATTACGTTCAATGGTAGAGGCACCAAGGAGTACTTTTTCATGATGGTTTAACAATGATCGTGATAGGAAAAGATCTTGAATCTACTACGACGTTCTGGAAAAAGCCTTCCGACAAGGAATTTGAAAAGCAGGGTTACAATATGTTGCACATATTGTCCTCGGACCAATAGATAAATCGAAAAGATGATCCGAATGCTCGAGAGTATACCACCGACAGATGTTATGAATGTCGAAAGAGGATAGAGAAAAGCAAGAACGGATTGAGGACAAAGGGAAACCAGTCCTAGAGGAGGATAACTTTTGTTAGAAAAGACAAATGGGAGCGTCAAGTAATGAAAGGAGTTATCTGGGAAAGTGAGGATGCGATGAGGCATTGTTGACACCTAATTTTGGATCAGCCTTTTTTGTGGTTTTTTCTTAGAAAATTCATTAAAAAAAAATCCATAAAAAGTCAAAAAATTATAAAATCAACTTTGGTGGCCTTGACCAAGCCTAAGGAACCATTTTTGACAAAAAATAATTTTTCATATTTTTAATATTTTTTAATATTTTCAGAAATTAGGAAAATAGTAGAAAAATCAAGACAAATAGCATTTGATGTCACAAAAATATGGCAAAATAGTCAATATTTTTATTTTAAATCCCGTGTCTTTTTTACCACACAAAACGTCCAAAATAAAATTCAATTCTACGTGTTCCTTTGTAACACATATGATTGAATTTAGTAAAAAAATATCGATTGAGTCTTTTAATTTGTAATTTTAGCATTTTTTAGGATTTTGACATTCAATCTAATTTTTCCTTACTGAAATTTAGCCCAATTACCCTCACAGAATGTTTAATTGCATAAATTGGGTGAAATTGTATACTAAATTGCATTTTAGTCCTTGAAATTAGGCATAATTGAAATTACTTTCAATTCAAGGACTATCAGTGCAAATTAAACATACTGCCCAATGGTTTTCACCATTTTGAATCGATTGGAATAGGTAATTTGGTCCAATTTGATCACTTGAACCTTCAATTGCACAATTCCCCAATTTGCAATTAAATGAAAATTTGAGATTTTTGTTGAAATTGACATGAAATTTTGGGTAAAATTACATTTTTAAATAAAATTCATGCCCTAGACTCGATTCTGAAGTCCAATTGCAAAAATTCCTCACCGATTTGGGTTTAATTTGAAAATTTTAAATCGGAACCGGTTCAGATCGGTCAGACCGCCAGTCGGACAGGTCGAACTGGTCCACTACAATGTCATCTTCCTCCTCGAGAGTCTGCGTAGATGAATAGTGTAAGCTGAGTTTTGGTAGCCAAATCGATCGACCAATCAGCGACGATTGAAGACACACTGGTGGGCGTTTTGTTCCTCAACCAATTCCCCGTCGATTGAGGCCAAGGTCACGACTAATGGTCGCCGGAACGGGGAGTAATCTGCCGGTCAAGGCTGTGGTATCTACAAAAGTCAATGGCGACAGAACTCAGATGAAATTCGTCCAAATACGTGCCAAATGCGATCACTGGAGGTCCCGAACAGAATTTCCATTTCATGCCCGTCGATTACCGGTCGTCGGTGACCATTTAGCACGTGTTTTCACGTGCGGAGGTCACCGATGCTTCCTTCCCGTGTTCGGCTCCAAAATCGCAAAAGCAATATAAGCCAATGGACCTTCGCGAAGCAGGAAGGCAGTTGATTCAGTTGGAAAAGAGTAAACAGAATCGAAAGAGAGAGAGAACGGAAGAGAGAGAGCTCGCCCTCCATCGCCATTGTCGAGGGCGAAGCTCGGATTTGCATAGCATCGGTCAGGCCTTTCTAGGCTAAACCAAAGCACGAAGAGACCCTCGAGAGGCTGCCCATATCGAGAGGAAGCTATTGCCATCGATCTCACAAGCCAAAACCGTGAAAACAGCTGAGGTGCAGCTTCAAACCTCTCACTGTGCATCAATGGTGATTTGCTTATTTCACGTTTATTCTTACATTTAGCGTGTGCATTTCGTTCCCTCGACATCACTATCATCGTCGCATATCTATTTTGCATCGATTTTGTCTTAACACATCGAATCGAGTCTCCCAATCCAACCTTCATTGTCGAACACTGTTCATTCCTGCCTAGCCCAATCTAGGCCATGCGAGCTAGTTTGGAGCTCGAGGTAAGTGCTCTGAACCTCCTACAATGTTAATCTGTAAATGAATTGATCTGATTTCGTGTGATTTGTGCGATTGAGTTTCCATGGCCGTACTCGGCACTCCGCATGGTGATCGCGATTTTGTGAATGAAATGCTTCAATTCTTAGATATGTTAAACTAGAGACGATCGCAAGTCGATTGGCGTTGGTTTTGCGCGATTTCGTTAAGATCTCACCGTCGGATCATCGTCGGAGAAGCTCAGCCGTTCGTTCCACCGGATTCGCGAGGTTGAAGACGAAGCTGACGTGGCGTAGTCAGCGGGTCAAAGTCCTAGGTGGCATTCGGCCATTGGTCCACGTGTCGGTCCAGTCAGCACGGCCGTTAGGGGGTTGTTATTCGAATGAGTAGATCGGACGACTCAGGTTAATCGAGTCTAATAATTGGTAGCCGTTCGATTAGTTATTAGGATTGTTCGAAAATAGTTTTAAATTAGAAAATCAAAAGAAATCGAAGCGGTGCCGTTTAGGTTAGTGGCTGAGCGATGTCGTTTAGGTTTAGTGAAGGTAGACGGCTCAGATCGAGTCTTAGGTTCTAATCCTAACCGCCCATTTTAGTAAGCCAATCAAACGGCCCCGGTTGAATCGTCGTTTAATCTAGGCCGTAGATCCCAGTCAGATCATCTGGTGGTCATGGATTAGCCACGCGGTTCAATGAGGGCCATCGGATCAAATCCGATTAATCCGAAAATAAAAAAGACGGATACGGCGTCGTTTTGACGTGTGGGTCACGCGGGTTCGGGTCTGGGCCGGGTTCCGACCCGAGTGGGTCGAGTTGACCTGGTCCGAAATATTTTTTAATTAAAAAAATCAGAAAATGATTTTAAAAATAAAATAAAAATCAGAAAAATCACAGAAAAGCCAAAAAAATGCTAGAAAATCATAGAAAATGCGAAAAAAATTGTGGGAAAATCCTAGACACTCCAGAAATCCTCAAAAATCGAGGATTGACCACAGACAGCTGGTCAACCCTATTTTTGGGATTTCTTATCCGTTCTTCCGAGACTTGACGATATTACCCTTTAGGGGTAAGTCGCATTTGATGTATATGCGAGATAAGGTCGATAATGCCAAGATAGGAATTAGGGTCGGGTAGGCGACCAATTCTTAGCCTTGGATTTTCGAGTTCCGTCCCTTTTCTCAAAATAACGATTTTGCCCCTCAATGGGAAAATCGTCTTTCTTGTTCCAATCGAGTCTTGGAAATTGCTTAAAATTAGGGTTTGGGTCCGGTGGGTGACCAACCCTAATATTTGAAATTTTCAGTTCTCATCTTTGTCCAAAATGACGACTTTACCCCTCCAAGGGTAAAATCACTTTTAAATTCCAAAAAAATTCGGGAAATTCCCGAAAAATAGGAAATTGAAGGATTTTATCGCCAATTCCATTTCCACCATCCTTTGACTACATATTTCATCTAAAATGACAATCTTTCCCTTTCGAGGCAAATTGTCCTCAAATTTCTCAAAATTACGATTCAGCCCCTCATGGGCAAATCATGTCAAATCACTCCTAATCCTTGATTGATACTTCTCTAGGCTAATAGGGTCTCATTAGGGATGCCATGCTGCTTTCATGTGTTTTATCCGCATGTATTGGATCCTTGATTTGCGCATTTACTTTTATTGACTGTGAGTGATAGGGTAGCCATTCCTGTCTACATGAACTCCTAGAATTAGGATCCGTACCCCACTCATCTGCATGAATCTTAAGATTAGATCAACCGTTCAACTTAGGTACCGAAAGGGCGTCAACTCTGACAGTTGGCGTAACAAAGTCCTCGATCCCGTTTCTCTGGTTTCCGCAGAATCGAATAAATCGCTCCCAACTATTCGATAGGATTTCCGATTGTACCATCCACGAAACGATTGGTGGCGACTCCTTGGCATGTACACATATCACATGTCACCAGACCGCACTGAAGGTCGACCACGTATATCCAGTCGTTGCGATTTGGGTAATGGACCTTGGGAGAGGCCCGCGTCCGATCAGGAAACATCGAACGGTCCATTAGCCCTCGACAACAACGCGCCCATGGCGCTCCCCGCGCGAGAGGGTTGCGATAGACTGGCGACTCTGCTGGGGACTATTTGAACCCAGAATCTCTGGTTATGAATTCCAGAGGACTTGAGCCGATTAAAAAGTTGGTTGGTTTATCTGACTTATTTTCTACAGATGCTCTCGAAGGTGAGGTACGTACGCTAACCGTTGTGTTAGATGTTTTTGCAGATTGGAGAAATAAGGGGTGGAGTGATTGTTAACATCTTTCCTGCAGGTTAGAGTTGGGAATGTATGTTTATCTTAGGCACATACTGAAGCGGTGTTTTGATACAAACTGATGTGCATGACTTTACATTGTGATGATCACGACACATCGCACACACTGGCGGTCAAACCCCGACTGCAACCACCCTTAGGTTACCTTAGACAGGGAAAAGATGCGAAATGATCTCGTGTTTGATGGCACTTGAGACTTTCGTGTTCGTTCCCGCTCACGATCCAAATTGGCGATATCTAGCCCTATTGGGTGGGTACTCTTGGGGAGGAGTCTGCCTCATTTGGATCGTGGGAGCCTGAGCCATAGGTTCCTCACCCGATTTTCGATTTTTAGAGTATACCCACTTGTCTCATTCGCATGTCTATGGATGGTTGGTATACCTAAAATCGCCCATTATTACAAGGGAAAATTTCATATTCCCCAAAGTTGGTTGGTAAGGCATTTACTTTCAATGTACATTATTATTCCCTGTATTTTAATTTGATTCATGCATTACATATATCCATATGCATTTGCATACATCATGAAAATCACTCAAGTGACTAATTGAAATAACAATGATAAGGGGGTAGGATGTCGCTGTTTCCCAGAAGTTCGACAGAGTTGGTAACCTTCGAATACCTAAGGAAAGTCACTCACCCTGGGCCGAACACGAGGTTGCACTTTATCAGATTTGTGTATGGTCGAGAGCTAACTGGACGCAAGTTGGGATACGCCGAAGATTGCCAAACCCTCTACTATGTCGATAACCTCAGGTTCAAGCGACAAGCAGACGAAATGTTCAAGGATTATTTGGAGATGAAGAGACAGCATCGCAACCACCTAGCTAGAGAGGCATACGCACGTCGATAGGCCGAACGACGCGCTAATGAAGACATACCAAGGATCACCTTTTGGGGAAGAAGGAGATGCCCTGCAATCAAAACAAGACCGAAACACATTGTACTTAAAAAGCTGGGACGCGAGAAGACTCCAGAGGTCATTATACCATGGACCAGAGAATGGCCAAAGGAGCTGAGATGCCTCGATCAATTTACTAAAGAAGATCCCTTACACTCAACTGGAGAAGGATTCCCGATTGACTATCATAGTAAGGAAGAATAGACCTGTATGAAGGTGTGGTTTAGATCCTCAAATTCCATCGGCCTTTTATTGCTTTCTTGTTTGAAGAGTTCCTTCTTACATTTCTTTCGTTAGGCGTCCTGGTTGTAATAAGGGATTCATTCCGCTCTTCTCCCATTTGATGTTTTGACCAATGGAATGTGACATTGTTATTCCCTTTAGTCACTAAAGTGAACCTGACTAAATCGCATAATTCATTTGTCTGAAATTCAAATTAGACTTTTGAGTCAGGTCTTCTAGACCTGAAAAAGGGCCTAATCTCCATTTCTCCAATTGAACTATGCAATTAAGTCAGCCCATGCATACCTCATGACATTTGCATAGTCACACGTTTAAAGTAATTTTTGACGATTGACTTTTCAAAATCATTCGCATATTTTAGACTTGATGGGAAAGAATGATATTCAAGTATTCAAAGTCCCCCGGGCCGAGCTCCAATCATGGTGGGATAGCATGGGTGAAGCTAGCCAGAAATACGCCAAATCACGACTGGGATATCTATTGGACCTGCTGAAGGTTGAGTGTCCACCTGCCTTTATCCAAGCCATGGCGCTTTATTGGGATCCTACCACCGCTACATTCTGCATGGAGGGACTGGAGGTTACCCCCACTATTGAAGAATACAACGCCGTCATTGGAGTTGAGTTCACTTACTCACTAGTTCAAACCTTCCATAGGATTTGATCCCTTGAGTCAACTAACCGAATTCCTTGACACGAGCCTCAAAGAAGTCAAAGCAGATGCCAAAAGCAATTCTGGACGAATTTCACTACCTTTCCTTCTAGATCGATTTCCCAACCTTCCTCCCGCTAAGGGAACTAAATCAGGTAGAGCCTTTGTCTTGGCCTTCTTTAGCTATGTGCTATTCTCGATCTCGTCTGTCACCTTCGACCCTATTATGGTTGTAGTAGTTATACAGGTTTGCTGTGGGTGGGATTACTCGAACCTTATCCTCGTTGAGACATTTCTTTCCCTAAATCGCTTTAAGAAAAATAAGAAGGGAATCTTTAGAGCCTCTAGTGATCTTCTGTACCTGTAGTTCACATCTCATGTCAGACAATTCCATATCTGCATGGGTTTCACTGAAATTAGCCTCGATTCCAATCCTCTTAAAACATTCGTCATAACCCATACACGTATTCCTAAGTTCAATTTTAGAGAATGAAGAGAATTCCTTAGAACTCTAAAATCAGAACAACTCCAATGTCGGCTAGGATTGCCAACAATGTGCAAAGTCAGGCTTGCATGCAATGACAAAGATCCAATCCCTTTGTTAGGATTCACAGGCGCTACCGTATATTATTTGAAGAGGGCTATCCAACAATTTGGAGCATTACAGGAGATCCCTTCTCCACCACGACCCGGTGTCTTTTCCTTTGATATACCAAACGAGACCCTCCTAAGAGAAAAGAGGAAACAGTTCGAAGCCAAGGTGGCGTTTATTATACACTCCTTGAAGAACTCTCAAGCCGAAGATATAAGTTGGCCAGAAAACATGACTTGTAAGGAGAACATTCACAGGGCTACCACAAAATACATGCAGCACTTTGAAGCGACCAGACGCAGCCTTGTCGAGCCCTATGTACCCGAATATATTGTACCATACGTACCTGGGATAGAATCGTACGTACCCGAAGACATGGGACCGCCGTCATATTCAGAAGATGAAGAGTCCCAGACTGAAGAGGGGAATCCGTACTGGGATGATGAGGACACCTTAGACCTCAAGCGTCCTAGACTTGAATAGGTTATTTTGTCAAGTGTAAAATAAGCAAACATTGTGATGCCTTTTCATGCATTCTCACTTGTACTAAATATTATTTTGGACACATGAGCATGAATGTGGACATGTTTCACAAATGCATAAAAACTATCGTAAAAAATTACACTTCTTTTAATTTCATGGATTCTCTTTAGAGAATGGCCAAAAGAACTACTCACATGAGACTAAGACTCACAAAGTAGTCCTTTTTCTCATTCACCAATAGAAAACATGCCATTAGAAGAATCGAATACTTCCTTTTGTCAGTATCAAAGAAATACTCATTGGAATTTCTTCTGAAAACATGTACACTCTCATCACGGAATTATCAACGCATCGTTTTCGCACTCGGCTTAAGACGAGAATGGAGCAACAGGAGTTGACCCCACGCGTAGGCATGCTGGAAACTCAAATGACTGCTATGGCGACTATGATGGTTGATATTAAGGCAATGTTGGAAACCTCCCAAGCCAGACAGACAGTAACTCCTAACCAGAACAATTCAAATCTGCCATTCACACCTGATATGGCTGACAAAGAAACGACAAGAGATACTCAACGTACAGAGGAAGATATTCGTGTGTCGAACATCCAGACATAACAGAAGACACCCCATGTTGTCAGCAACCTCAAAAAGGAAGAAAAAGGGAAGCAGACCGCAAAAACTGAGGCAGAGGTTAAGAGAATAGCCAAGATCGAAGAATGCTTGAGCAGCCAAGGTTATGAGTTGGCTCGTTTCGACAAGATATCTCCCTTCGTCAAGGTGGAGACCCCTATTGACTACAAGGAACCAAACTTCGTGATGAAGTTTAATGGGACAGGCTGTCCCTGCGCTCACCTCAAATATTGCATGCACAAGATGACGCAATATTCAGACTATGTTCCACTGCTAATGAACACGTTCCAAGAAAGTCTGGCTGGGGCCGTTCTGGCTTGGTTCATTGAATTGGACCTGGATGACTATGATGGATGGGAAGATCTTGCTGAGGATTTCCTCAGGCAGTATAAGTTCAACACAGCTACAGCCCCAACAAGAGAAGATTTTCTGCGAACCTCAAAAGCAAGGGGCGAGTTGATCAGAACATACGCTCAGAGATGGCGAGCTTTGGCAACCCAAGTAAAACCATCAATCCAGAAGATGAACTAATTGACTTGTTCCTGAAAGCACTCCCCTATGAATACTTTGACACGTTAAACACCTCTGGATGTCAAACCTTTGCACATTTGATAAAGGTGGCTGAAAGGCTAGAATGGGCCTTAAGAGAAAGAATGCCTCATGAAATTTCTACCAAAAAGCAGTACCCCCTGAAGAAGGAGAAAGAGGCTGGGCTCGACATAGCATTCATACCGGACCCACATAAGCCCAAATTGTTTGGCAATTCTAATCAAACCAAAGGAGGATCGTCATTGTCGGCGCCAAAGGGGCAGGAGCCTAGAAAGAGGCAACCCCAAAGGCAGTTCTCTCAACTCCCGAGACCTTTATCCAAGCTGCTCCTGATGCTGCTAGAGCAACACTTGGTGGCGAAGGAACCACCTAGGGCAAATCTTGTCAAGTATCCAGGTTTTGACGAGAGTTAGACTTGTGTCTATCACATGGGCGAAAGGGGACATAATGTTGATAATTGCTATATCCTTAAGCTGAAGGTACAAGCTTTGATTGACAATCAGATTTTGAAATTTGATAACGTTGCTCCGAATGTGCAAGAAAATCCACTCTTTGATCACCAAGCAGTAGAGACAATATTCACTAAAGAGGAGGAAAATCACCTTAAGCTGAAGGTGGACGTGTCTAAGCTGACCGACATCTTGGCAATCGCTTCACTATACCCAAAAGAAGGGGAGATCTCCGCTGACGTGAAGAAATTGTGTATCGCTAAGATGATGAGCTTGGGGATAATGTCAAATGTTACCGGTGAAAAATTCGAGGGAGTCGAAGCTTCTCTAACCTTGGAAGGAAGCCACTTTATGATTAAAACTGAGTAGGAAAGCATGTGGAACATCTCGCACGAGGGTTTGGTAGGCAGTTTTGGGCCGATCATCGAGCCAGAAGAAGAACTCGATGAGGATGATCTAGAAGCCAATAGGCGAAGTCTAGCAGATCGCATATTCATAGCTAACGAGCTAGAAATGGGAGAAATTATAAACAACCTGGTCAGGATTATGGGGGGATAAAACTTTAAGGTGAAATACTCTGCTCCACCTAGTTTTTATCAGAGAATGGAGGATATCATACCAGACGGATGGGGAGGTATGGACGATCCCGTTCAAATCCCGAAAGAGGTGGAAAAGCCTTTTACGAAAGGGCTCGAATCACCGCTTGACCAAATGATAGATACCAAACAGTATGAGAGATCGGAGGATCAACAGCACGGTTCAGCTGAACTATTCAAGGGAAAGAGAGAATACCCGAGATCTGCGACATCAACAGTACTAGGTGACGACGACCGGCATTGTCAATTGGGAAATGAAATCCTCTCAAATGGCTCTGACAACACTATATCAATGATCGAAGCCGCTACGACTGTGGTAATTAAATTGGAAGATCTTGATATCTTGAATGAGGTAGAAGATTGCCTACTCAAGCCTGTTGTGATTCGATTGCCGGAAGAGGTAGAAGACGACACAGCTGAACCAGAGACATCTTATCCGAAGACAATAACCATACAAGTCCCGCCAATAGAAGAGTACGATCCTAAGGCAGTCCACTAGGACTACGGAACAAAGGAAGTGGATGCAGTAATGAGGTCTGGACGATTCTATACCCCTAGGAAAGGCGAGTCCGAAAAGAAGGAAGTCTCGAAGGAAAACGCAGAAAAGTTCATGTCCATCATTAAAACCAGCGAGTTTGAAGTAATAGAGCAGCTGAGGAAGAAGCCAGCTCAAATATCTTTACTGGATTTATTCATCAATTCAGAGAAGCACAAGAATGCACTATTGAATATACTCAATGAGGTACATATCCCTGAAACGATTAATAATGTACAATTAGGGGACTTTGTAGGGGCGATCCTTTTGAAAGATCAGTTGAGCTTCTCAGATGAAGACTTCCCTATGGAAGGAAGAGGACACAACAAGGCCTTATACATTTCTGCGCAATGTAATGGAAAGAGAGTGGCACACGTACTAATCGACAACGGATCTGCCTTCAACATTTGCCCTTTGGCTACGTTAAGGAGGTTGGGTATCAATGAGGAGATGATAAAAACCTCCAAAACAGCGGTTAGAGCTTTTGATGGAATGAAGAAGACAATGGTAGGCGAAATTGAGCTAGAAGTGCTCATCGGCCCAACCAAATTCTCCATAAATTTCCAAGTAATGGATCTACCTAGTGCATTTGGATTCCTGCTGGGGAGACCTTGGATCCATGTAGCAAGAGTCGTACCATCAAGCTAGCATCAGAAAGTGCGCTTTGTAGTAGATGGAAAGGTAATTACCGTGCATGGAGAAGTCAACCTCTGAATATATCAAAATAGCGCTATTCCCTACATCTAGCCCAAAATCAAGGTGGAAGCAAGCTATCAATCCTTGGAGTTGGTGGCAACAATGCACACTCCCGTGGGGGCAAGATTGAGAACTTCTTACATTTCTAAAGCCAATTTTTTACCAGCTAAGATATTATTGGCATATGGATACAACCCCGGGGAAGGTCTAGGCAAGTATGGTCAAGGAATGAATACCCCCTGCAGTTGAAAGCTAACCAGCATAGGATGGGCCTAGGGTATTAGAAAAATCACTTGGGCGAGTCCGCCCCCAAGGCAATAGGCCGAGGTCGAGGCAAGAGCCTAGGACGCCAAAACAACCCGAAAGATTCATTCATTGGTTCTCCAACCTGCAAAGGCAGGTCACAGATATTCAAAAGCCCCTTGAACGCCTATTTTAGCAAAACTCTAGGTGGTTGTCAAAGGAAGATATAGCTCCAAAGCAGAACCGGATCTGGCAAACCCTTTCCTGGAAGACAATCTCGTGAATGTCATCATAGAGTGGCTGAGCGATGAAGCCACTACTTCTAAGTAAAGAAACCTCTCTCCTGCTTCCAAATACTGCACTTAGAAATTTTTGCATTTTGTTGCATTTTCAGTTTTTCTTATAGATACAGTAAGAAAACGTCTTTGGATCTCCGGCCGTTGGTCCAAACAGCATACCTTATAATGCGGCCCATTTTGCATTCAATAAAATCACACAAGTTTTATTAAGGACATATGGAACCACAAATCAGCCCGACGATGATGCTAGTCTTCAGCGCAGAAGCTTGAGGCCTGATTTTTCATATGATTCCTAATTTCCAAAGGATTTTTTAGGGACAAGGATGTCCCATGATATGAGGACTAGTCCCATTTACACCAGCACTTATTTTGAAATCACTTTCGAAAGGATTTTTCACACTCATGCATGGCATTTTTTATGGAGTATGAACTAACCATGCTTATGACATTTCAGGCATGTCATCTCAAACATACATACCAGGTTATTATGCGATTCGGATCGCCATATTGACTGTCCCTACTACAGCATTGAGGAAGATGAGGACGAAGATTATACATCTATTCGCAGAGAATGGAGTGCCTTTGAGGAATCAATGCCTCATACTTCAGAAAAATCGATTGTCATTAACTTGGGAGACACTATGAATAACAAAGAAGTCAAGATCGATGGACATTTATTCCGAGATGAAAGACTCAGGTTCATAGAATTACTGAGGGAATATCACGACGTCTTCGCATGGTCATATGCCGACATGCAAGGTTTGGATCCCAGAATTGTGGAACATGCATTACTAACGGATCCCAGTGTCAAACATGTTAGGCAAGGCAGTAGACGGATGAAAGTCGAGCTAGAAGACATAATTAAGGAAGAAGTGATAAAGCTTCTCATGATAGGCTTTATTGAAGCTATCCCATACTCGGACTGGATTGCAAACATAGTTCCTGTCATGAAAAAGGACGGCAAAGTTCGGATATGCGTGGATTATCGAGATCTGAATAGAGCAAGCCTAAAGGATGATTTTCCACTACCGCACATTGATGTGTTGGTGGATAGTACCGCGGGATATGAATTATTCTCATTCATGGATGGATTCTCCGAGTATAATCAATCCTCATGAAACAGGAGGACAAGCTAAAGACTGCTTTTACCACGCCCTGGGGAAACTTTTGCTATAAGGTTATGCCTTTTGGATTAAAGAACGCCGGGGCCACCAACTAGAAGGCTATGATCACATTATTCAACGACATGATCCATAAGGAAATCAAAGTATATGTCGATGACATGATTGCTAAGTCCAAAAAGGGGCAGGATCACATTCAGGTGTTAAGAAAATTATTTGAGCGACTGAGCAAATACAAGTTGAGGTTGAACCCTAACAAATGTGTGTTTGGGGCAAAATCTGGGAAACTTCTCGGATTCATGGTCAGTAACAGGGGCATCGAGATTGATCATTCAAAGATTCAAGCCATCCATGATCTAGCAACTCCCTCCACAGTAAAAGAAGTGAGAAGTCTTCTGGGGAGACTGAACTATATTACCAGATTCATCAATTAGTTGTCAGACGTAGCTAAACCGATCTTCAGACTACTCAAGAAGGGCGCGAAAGTGACATGGGACGCAGAATGCAGTCAGGCGTTCCAAAAGATCAAGAACTATCTAGTCACTCCACCAGTGCTTGTGCCGCCCATCTCAGGTCATTCCTTGACCTTATATTTGACTATACAGCAGGAATCTTTAGGAGCTTTACTTGCCCAAACAAGCCCGATAGATGGTAAGGAAAGAGCCATCTATTACTTGAGCAAGAAATTCACCTCATCTGAAGCCAATATATACCTGTTGAAAGGGCTTGCGTAGCAACGGTATCGGTGCTTCGCAGATTAAGATAGTATACCCTACATCACCATATTCAGCTGGTAACAGAAAATGATCCCGTCAAATACCTTCCGGAGAAACCCGCACTGATTGGAAAATTAGCAAAATGGCAGGTGATGTTATTTGAATTTGACATCATGTGTTCTCCACAAAAATCAGTAAAAGGAAAGCCATAGAAGACATGTTGGTAGAAAACTCATCAACATGCGAGTCTTTCGGAAAAATAAAGGCAGAAGGTCAAGTTTTGAACCTGACAGAGGATAAGTGGGTCCTGTATTTCGATGGTACTGTTAATCTATCAAGAGCCGGCACTGGGGCAGTACTAATATCCCCTAATGATCAACATTATCCTGTTGCGGCAAAGATGACCTTCCCTTGCACCAACAATATCTCAGAATACGAGGCGTGCATTCTAGGCTTACGATTGGCCATTTCTATGGGAATACCTAAGCTGCAAGTTTATAGAGATTCCATGCTCATCATTTTGTAGACACAGGGAGAGTGGAAGACGAAGGACGCAAAGCTCATTCCTTATTATGAATACCTTAAAGAATTGACACTTAAGTTCGAAGAGGTATCATTCGAATACCTACCAAGATCTCACAATCAATTCGCGGACGCACTAGCCACCCTGGCCTCGATGTTACAGATAGCTGATGGGTTGGAAATAGAACCACTAAGGATCCGCATAGTTGAAAAGTCAGCCTATTGTATGTTGATCAAATAAGAGTTTGATGGAGAGCCGTGGTATTATGACATCAAGAATTCCCTTGAAGGGGGAGTTTCCTGAGGGGTGCTAGGCGGGAGACCAGAGATACATAACCAGGATGGCCAGCAAGTTCTTCCTCAATGGACAAATTCTGTATAAAAAATCATTTGACTCCACTCTGTTAAGGTGTGTAGATGCTAAAGAAGCAAATATTCTCATGAAGGAGATCTATGAAGGTATATGTGGGCCGCACATGAACGGCTATCTTCTCGCTAGAAAGATCATGCGACTTGGCTATTATTGGATGACTATCGAATCAGACTGTTGTCAACATGTCCGGTCATGCCACTAGTGTCAAATATACGGCGATAAGATTAATGCGCCCCCGAATGAACTACATCAAATGTCAGAAGCTTGGCCTTTTTCTGTGTGGAAAATAGACGTGATAGGACCTATTAACCCAACGGCCTCAAATGGTCATCGTTTCATCCTGGTGGCGATTGATTACTTCACAAAGTGGATATAGGCTAATTCTTACAAAAATGTCACCGCAAGAAGTGTGGCAAGGTTTATTAAGAGGGACATAATCCTCGATATGGTACCCCTCAAGCGATCATTACAGATAATGGGTCCAACATGAATAACAAGATTGTCGATGATCTGCTGGACCACTTTGGTATTCGACATCTTAATTCGTCCCCTTATCGCCCACAGATGAATGGGGCAGTGGAAGCAGCCAACAAGAACATCAAGAGAATCTTGGCTTAGATCGCAGAAAACTATAGGGATTGGCATGAAAGGCTACCCTTTGCTTTAATGGCATATCGAATTTCGATCAAGACTTCTACAGGGGCAACTCCTTATAATCTGGTGTACGGGATGGAAGCGGTCCTACCTGTGGAAGTAAAGGTTCCCTCTTTAAGAATCTTATCAGAGGGCAAACTCTCCAAGGCAGAATACTCCGAGAACAGATATGAACAGCTGAATTTGATAGACGAGAAGCGTCTTAGAGCGATCTGTCATGGTCAAGGCTACCAGAAGAGGGTGGCCAAGTCATTCAATCGAAAGGTTAGAGCTAGAAATTTTGAGGTGAATGATCTGGTGGTAAAGAAGACTCTGCCAAATGCTATCCATCCAAGATGCAAGTTTACCCCGAATTACAACCCCTATATTGTCAAGAAGATTCTCACAGGAGGGCGTTGATTCTTGTAAATTATGAAGGAGAAGAATTGGGGCACATTGTAAATTTAGATGTCGTGAAGAAATATTATCCTTGAAATGAAAATCAGATGTTGGTTATGTGGCTTGTCCCGAATTGATCTGAATCGCCATAATAGCCATTACATAAAGCACGTGTTTCGTTTTGCAGGATTTCAAGAAGCAAGCCCAAAATCAGATTCATTCGAACGGCACCCTAGACAGAAGGGACCTCAACACCAAGTATTAGGTGCTATGTATCTGTTCCATCAAAAGTTAAACCATCTTTTCACTCACAAGAATGTCTCTTCTATCCTACATGCAAGAATGACTGGTAAAGATAGAAGACAACAAAAGAAGAACACAGCAAAGCCTCCCTCACTTCCTGTAAGATGAAAAGAACGAGAGAATGGGCATTCACCTACTTGGATTCCGGAATAAACATTATTTTTTTTCTTCTTCTTCGAAAAATGAATTCCTGGCACTTATTGCACACCTGTCAAAATCAGGGATTGTCCAAGCATGTTCAAAATATGCATGATGCATCTTTGAAATCTTCCTGCGGAGTAAAACGCCTGGAGAAAAACAAAATGAATTTTTCAAAGACATGGCTTGCTTAGGCTATCTAGCAGGAATATTCCCCTAGATGAAAGGCAAACCTGATCCAAACACGTCCTACACACACTCGAGAGAAGAGAGAGTGGTGAGAATAGAAAAGCCTGAATCTGAGGATGTAAGGGCCATTCGCATCAATTACATGGATCGGGAAGACGGAGGCATTCATTTCTCTATCCTAAACACTACAGGTGACCATTGATAACCATTTGAACGGCGGTTTCATCCTTTACCCCTGTCAAGAACCACCCCACATTGGGGCCAACTAGAGGTAAGTCCAGCGGTATCGGGAGGTAAATGGTTAGGAATTCTCTTGTTCAGACTTGCATTAATCTTCGTGTGTTGCTTGTCATTTTAACTTCTATGGTAGTTCAAATACTTTAAAATGACGAAAAACATTCATTTCTCTATCCTATACACTTTTTACCCTTTGCACAGCCCAGTTGAGCCTGTACATTCGTTTCATAAACCTGTTAGTGATCAGTGCATGTTCCAAGACGGAAGCGACATCACTTCCAAAGCAGAAGAACTCGAAAGATATGATTTGTGAAAAATTCCTAGTGCTGAGGTTCAAGATGTATATCTAGCACACTTGTTTGAAAGAAAACCTGGTTCCCAAAAGAAAAGAAGGGATCTCAGCAAAACAATGAGAGAAAAATTCAATTATGGGCATCAAGAAAAAGCAAAGTGCCTGGTAAAAGCAAGGCCAATGCCCATCCAAATATTTGTACACTTGTGAATCACGTGTTTAATCTTGTAAATGCCAAAAGATAGCATGATCTCTGTGTATAGGTCACCAGTGAGATTTGGTTGTAAAAGATACACCCAGATTATGTCACATTCAGGTGTTGACACCGTACTTGTTGTGGAAATTCTCCTATATTTTGATTCTGACAAAACTATCGAGAGAAATTGTATAACGTTATGTGATGCAGAAAGAATGTGTAAGCAGCAGGTTGAGTGGATCTAATTCTGTCGCGCTGACAAAGGGTCAGATGGAAGTGCTTTTGACTAAGGGTCAGATGGAAGTGCTTCTGACGATCTAAACAGTGACGGATGGATCGCACCAAATCTCCGTATTACCATTCCATGTCAACTGATCAAGTAAGAAGCAAATCTATTCTAAGATGAAACCCAAGAAAGATCAGTTTCTGCATTTGCAAAACATGAAGACCCACGTATGACAGGTTTCCGATCAAGGTAAGATTCCTAAGGAAAGCTTGTGATATTCGATTACCCTGATATCCCTTCCAATCAATCAAGGAACCTTCTACAATGGAATATCATCTTCTAAGGAATATTCTTTCGGGAACCAACTCAGACTTATCACACTTATGGAAGCTGGAGATTTAGTTGTATGGGTGACTGAATCAGAAGGGTTCAATATCTCACTCAACGGTCTACATATCTTCTAAAGATACAGTCTCGTTTAATCACGATTGATGACGTCCAATCAAGGATTGAAGAGCGATCCCTTGGCCGGGAATCCAAAGGCTAGTTTGGAGGCAAGGGAGTATAAAAGAAGAACCATGATGGACTAAAGAAAGTGGGGGGAACAACAAACCAAAATGCAAGAATAATCTGAGTTCTATCCGAAAATATTCTGTGTACCAAAAATCCTATTCATTGTGAAAATCTATGAGAGAGAAAAACCAAGTGATTGAGTGTTTGTAATTCTCGTGATTTTTCATAGTGAAATCCAGCCGATCGGCTGTCATCGTGGGATAGTGGACGTAGGCTTAATCTAAGCCGAACCACTATAATCATCATGTGCAATATTCTCTACTCTAAACTCTTACTTTTGTGTTTAGACATTTTGCACACTGTTATGTTGTTTCTGATTCTAATGATACACTGAATTATTTTTTATTCCGCAAGAAATTTCATTTATATTCAGAATCACCTATTCACCCCCCCTCTAGGTGATATTGCTAGATCCATCAATTGGTATCAGAGCAGGTTGCTCATATTTACGAAGTGTTTATTGACTTCAGAGCTAACGATCTACTATGTCTAGCAATCACTCTTCAGGAACAAGCGATTCGCACTTTGTCAACAAGCCACCATACTTTGATGGGAATGACTACAATATGTGGAGCAACAAGATGAAGTGGTTCTTCAAAGCCTATGATGATCTGATGTGGGATGTTGTTACGAGTGGAGTAGTTCCTGCAACTGCTACAAATCCAACTTCTGCTGACGGAGCAAATCCTGTCACAACAATGACCGATGCTGAAAAGGCTAAAAGAAGAGGCCTTGATTCTAAAGCTGTCAATGCTCTCTTTTGTGCCTTATCTACCCCTCTCTATAATCATGTCTCAAAGGAAGAATCATCGAAGGCAATATGGGATAGACTTCATATTACCTTTCAAGGAACAAATCGAGTAAAAGAAACGAAGCTCAGTATTTTACTGAGTGACTATGAAGCATTCCAAATGAAATCTGATGAATCTATTGTAGATATGATAGATAGGTTTCAGACTTTGGCAAGTGGACCTGCAAGACAAGGCGCACCTATTGCTGAACCAATGCAAGTCGGAAAAATACTACGTGGACTCATAGATGATTGGAATTACATCAAACCATCAATTCAAAAATGTCAAACAATCAGACCACTCTCGGTGGATGAGCTAGTCGGGACTTTGCAATCTTATGAAACACAACGAGCAAACAAGAAGGGAGAACAAAAAGGTAAAAAAATCTATTGCCTTGAAAACTGAAATTGCTCAATGTCTTTCTGATACAGATGATGAAGATGAGGATGATGAAGAATTAGCCCTCATGGTCAAGAAATTTAGAAAGATGGCTCGGAAAGCCAGAAATATCAAAGGGAAGAAACCTTGGAAGAAGAATGATATGAAAATGTCAAACAACGACTCACAAGATAGCAAAGACGTGATCTTCTTTCACTGTAAGAAGGCAGGACATATCAAACCGAACTGTCCAATTTTGAAGAAGGACAAACTCACGTATGAGAAGTACAAGAAGGCCCTAAAGGCAGATACTCTAAGTGATTCTGATGAAAGTGAAAATGATTACACAAACATCTGTCTCATGGCCGAATCAGATTCAAATTCAGACTCAGAAACTGAGGTATGTTCATCTGAACTCCCTGATGAAGTTACTGAGTATATTGATGAATTGTGTAGAAACTACAAAGAAGCTCTTGAAAAAGTTTCTGGTTTGAAAAAGGAAAATTTATCCTTAAAACAGCAGAATTTATCTCAAAAAGAAAAAATCGATTTTCTACAACAAGAGTTTCACCAATTGAAAGAAAATCATGATTTGATTTCAAAAGAAAATGCTTCTCTGAAAGAAAAGGTTTCCGATCTCTCAAAAAGGTTTTCACAAAGCTCAAAAACTCTGAATAACATTATTTCAAAAAAATACCCTTCAATGACCGATCTGGGTTAGGTTTTAAAAAAGAGAGTAATCTCAAAAATTCCTTTAAAACTGAATTTCGAAAACCAACATTTTCTGATTACAGGCATCATTTTCATAAGCATTTTACTAGATCTTATATTCGACTATCCTGTGTGAACTGTGGTGATCCTAGTCATACTAAGGATTATTGCAAGAAAAATTGGAGACCCGTTAAAAGGTCAAAACCTACTAACACAGAAGGACCCAAGAAAGCATGGGTACCAAAGAAACAGTAAGTTGTTTATTTCTTGCAGGTACCAAAGAGAATGAAGAACAAGTTGTTTCTGGATAGTGGCTGTTCAAGTCACATGACTGGAAATCCATATGTATTTATGTCCTTCTCAGATTGTAATGGTAGAAGCGTGTCCTTTGGAGGAAAGAACAAGGGAAAGGTCATTGGGAAGGAAAATGTAAAGATTGGAAATCTGACGGTTAAAGATGTCTCTCTAGTCAGAGGATTGAACTATAACTTAATTTCTGTAAGTCAACTCTGTGACTCTGGCTATGATATTTGCTTCCATGATTTAAAATGTACAAGTATGAGCAAGAACAAGAAGCAATCCTTCATGGGACGAAGGCATGGGAATATTTACCTTTTAGATATTGATGTTAACTGTGAAAGTGTAAAATGTCTTATTTCTGTTAAGGATGAATCTGATCTTTGGCACAGAAAGTTAGGTCATATTAGTGTAAAACATATCTCAAAGCTTTCCAAGAAGGGACTTGTTCGAGGGTTACCTCAAACGAAATTTGAGAAAGGTGGACTTTGTCATGCATGCACACTAGGCAAGCAGGTAAGAAGTTCTTTTAAGTCCTTAAATCAAGTGTCCACTAAGCATTGTCTACAGCTACTTCATATGGATATCTTTGGACCGAACAGAACCTTAAGCCTTGGAGGTAAGAAATACTGTCTTGTCATAGTTGATGACTTCTCTATTTTTACACGGGTTTTATTTCTAGCTCACAAAAGTGAGGCTTTTATGTCCTTTTCAAAACTTGCCAAAAGGATTCAAAATGAAAAGGGCTACACCATTTCTAGTTTGAGAACGGATAATGGGGAAGAATTTGAAAATCAAACTTTCTCAGATTTTTGCACTGATTTCGGAATTCAGCATAACTTCTCTGTACCTTATACTCCTCAACAAAATGGGGTAGTAGAAAGGAAAAACTGATCCTTGAAGAAATGGCCAGAACTCTTCTTATTGAGAGTAAAATTGCTTCTAATTTTTGGGCTGAGGCCGTTTCAACAGCTTGTTATATCTTAAATCGAATTTCTCTCAGACCTTTTTTTCGAGAAAACCCCCTATGAAATTTTCAAAGAAAGAAAGCATGATGTTGCATATTTTCATGTATTCGGCTGTAAATGTTTTATTCTAAAGAATGCTAATGATTGAATTGGAAAGTTTGATGAGAGATCAAATGAAGGAATTTTCTTGGGATATTCAACAACGAGCAAGGCCTACAGAGTCTACAACAAGAACACTCGCGTTGTTGAAGAGTTGGTGAACATCAAGTTCGATGAAAGCCATCAAAATGATGAACCTCAAATCAATCAAGTTCATATACCTCCTCAAGTCTCAGACTCACACGAAGAATCAGGAGAAAAACAAGACTCAATTGTGGATGATGGTTCGGAGAATGTTCAGAAGGAAATTCTCTCAGTTGAAGAAAGACCAGAAGATGAACAGAATGAACCCACAACATCCTCAAATGATTGCTTCGACAAAAGTTGGAAGTACAAGTCAAGTCATCCAAAGGAACTTATCATAGGAAGTATAAGTGATGGCATAAAGACAAGATCAAAATTCAAACAAGCAATGAGCAACATAGCATTGATATCTGAATTAGAACCAAAAAGGATTGAAGATGTATTAGCAGATGAGAACTGGATAAATGCAATGCAGGAAGAGTTACATCAATTTAAAGTCAACAATGTTTGGGAATTGGTCAACAGACCCAAAAATCGTCCAGTGATTGGAACTAAGTGGGTATTCAGAAACAAACTGGATGACAAAGGAAATGTTGTAAGAAACAAAGAAAGATTTGTAGCAAAAGGCTATTCTCAGGAAGAAGGAATAGACTACGATGAGACTTACGCCCCGGTTGCCAGGTTAAAAGCCATTAGGCTACTTCTTGCTTATGCTTGTTACAATGATTTCAAACTTTTTCAGATGGACGTGAAAAGTGCTTTTTTTCTAAAGAGCCACATCAAAGAAGAGGTATATGTTGAACAACCCCCCGGCTTCGAAGAACCTAGAGAAAAGGATTTGGTATTTGTCTTAAAAAAGGCACTCTATGGACTGAAACAAGCACATTGTGCTTGGTATGAAAGGTTGAGTAACTTTCTATCTCAACACAACTTTACAAAAGGTAATGAAGACACTACTTTTTTTATTCAAAGAATAGGTAAGGATATTCTTCTAGTTCAAATCTATGTTGATGATATTATATTTGGGTCTTCTAATGAGCTTCTCTGCAAGAAATTTTCTAAAATAATGCAGGATGAATTTGATATGAGTATAATGGGAGAATTACGATTCCTTCTTGGTCTTCAAATTCATCAATCTCAGAAAGGAACTTTCATATATCAAGAAAAGTATGCACTGGAAATAGTGAAGAAGTTTGGTTTGGAGAACGGCAAAAAGACAGAAACTCATATGTCTCACTCCTCCAAATTAGATAAAGATGAAGATGGAAAGGAAGTTGATCCAAACTATATCGAAGTATGATTGGATCACTACTCTAGCTCACAGCTTCAAGACCAGACATCCTATATAGCGTCTGTTTATGCGCAAGATTTCAATCAAGCCCAAGAGAATCACACCTATCAGCCATCAAAAGAATAATCAAATACATTGGGACGTATCCCAACTATGGTTTGTGGTACTCTAAATCTTCTGATTTTATACTAAAGGGATATTCAGATGCAGATCTTGCAGGTTGCAAAATTGATAGGAAAAGTACATCTGGAACTTGTCAGCTCATGGGAAACATTCTTGTCTCATGGTATTCCAAGAAGCAAAATGCAGTGGCACTTAGTACAACTGAAGCAAAATACGTATCTCTTGGAAGTTGCTGTGCTCAAATACTTTGGCTAAAAGAGAAGCTCAAAGATTATGGTGTTGAAGAATCAATTGTGGAAATCCTTTGTGACAATACAAGTGCCATAAATCTTACAAAAAATCCCATACTTCACTCAAGAACAAAGCACATTGAGATCAAGCATCACTTCATACGTGATCATGTTTAGAATGGTGATGTTAACATTCAATACATTGATACGAAAAATCAACTTGCAGATATTTTCACTAAACCATTGGATAAGCAGACTTTTAATTTTATTAGAAATGAATTATCCATCATTAACCCTCATTCTTAAGTATATTTTAGAACATGGAGAGTCAGAAGGAGCGTCAGAAGGAACATCAGAAGGAACGTCAGAAGCAGCATCAGAAGGAACGTCAGAAGCAGCATCAGAAGGAACGTCAGAAGGAGCGTCAGAAGGAGCGTTAGAAGGAGCGTCAGAAGGAGCGTTAGAAGGAGCGTCAGAAGGAGCGTCAGAAGGAGCGTCAGAAGGAACGTCAGAAGGAGCGTCAGAAGGAGCGTTAGAAAGAACGTCAGAAGGAACGCTAAAAGGCGCGTAAGAAGAAATTCACATCTTTTTGGAAAAGTTCATAAATCAATGTCAGTTAACTCTTAAAATTCTCTTTAAGGTAAGTTTCTCATATGAATATATATCTCCGAATATCTGATTGATGGTAATTAATTGATTTGTTAAAGAAATTCTTTTATTTCTTTTTAGAAGATCGGAATTTTCTTTTATTGATTTTGTTTCCAAAAATAACCGCCTCTTTTATAAAACACCGAACCGTCACCTCTGTTCTCTCATTTTCAAATCTCTCTCAAATCGAAACCCTAAAACCGTATTCAAGATCTCTCGCTCTCGATTTCTTCCTCAAAACAACACTCTTTCATCCAAAGTTTCAAACTTTCTACGTATCAATGGCTCCAAAATCAGCCTCTGACTCGAAGAAGACGCCTCAGTTGAAGAGAAAGTTTTCCGCCTCAACTGCAAGTAGTATCGAACCTACGGAAACCCAAATCAACGAACAGCGTGAGGCATTCCGATTGGCAAAAGGTTTGTCTCTATCTGCTTTTGAAGGAAAAGAAGCAATGGCACATTCTATTAAGCCAATGTACGATAATATTAAGGCAGTAGGGGATTCTAGCAATGAACTTAGAAGATTGCTGAATGCTCATCAGTTCGAAAGTGAAGGTGAACTGCTCGAGTTTATTAGTTTACCTGGAAAAATAGTTGATCCAATTGCTGTAGAAAAACCTGAATCGGCATCTAGAAAAGGAAAAGCGAAAATGGCAGAGCCTAGTTCGAAGTCAAGAAAACCATCCCCTATAAGACCTAGCGGAACTAGGGCAAAGGTTGAAGATGATGATGACATTCTGTTCAATGATTTTGTGAAGAATATCGGGTTTAATGTGGATAAAAGCTTTCCTGATCTCATATTCCAGAATCAGGCTCACAAAGACAAGTTTGAATTCATGAAACAGAGATGTGTTATACCTCACAGGGTATTTGAGTTAAAGTACTTTGATAGTAACAGCATTTATTTGAGGGAGCATCTACAAAAGGTGAAGATAGATCAATTCATACCGCATAGGGGCTATACCTTTCCTGATCTGGTAGCCTACTTCTACTCAAATCTTCAGTTTGTCAACTTCAACTCCTTGGTTTTCACGATGAAAAGAAAGCAGTATATTTTGACTGTTGATGAATTGGCATCTATCATGGGAACCAGAAAGAGAGATTTCATACCTCTAGATGTCACTGTAGAAGAAGCTTTTTGCTTCCTAACTGGCAAATCAAGCTTCTCAAGGGAATCGAAGTCGCATATTGCCTACAGTGACTTTCCCTTAAAACACATCATGATGCACAAGGTGATCATTGAATGTCTTAGACCCAAGGCAGCCTTTAAAATAGACATCTCGAAGTATGAGGCAAAACTGTTGTGGGGCATCTTGACAGGAAAGAGGATTTCTTTTGCTCACACAGTCCTATTACACATGTATATGTATGTTTTCAAGCCAAAGGGACAACTACCTTATGCTGCTTTGATCTACAGAATAATGGATCATTTCAAGATCGGAGGTCTGGGCTCTCTTGTCAAACAAGATATCCCTCTAATGACTGCTGGTGAAACTATGGTGACAAAGATGGGATACAAGATGACTCATACTGGATGGCGGACAAAGAACAATGAACCAGTCATTGTGGATTTCAAGGATGAGTCCAAGTAGAAATCTCCAAAGAGGAGAAAAGTTATGGCTGTCAAGGGACAACAAAAAGACAGCTTAACTGATAAGGACTCAGAGGCAAGTGAAGAAGGAACATCGGAGTATGACTCTGAAGCTACACAATCTCGAGGTGGATCAGATGGAGAAGGTGAATCTGGGGATCACAGTGATGAAAGGAATGAGGAAGGAGGAGATGAAATAGAAACACAACCAAAAGAAAAGGTTGTATATCCTTGAAGAATTCCTCACAATGTGGAATGAGGAGCATGCTGCCAAAATTGAAGATGAAATAGAGTATGACAATACCCTTGTCAATTTTGATCATGAGCAGTTGCTAGCACAAGTCCTAGCTAAGTTGGCCTCAAAAGAGTAGGAGAAAGAGCCAGATGACATTGAGGCTTATTCTGTATCCTCCACCAGACAAACAATTCACAAAGCTGCTACAAGCTTGGCTTCGGCTATTGCACGAGAAGATCAACTCTCGAGTGCTCAGTCCATACCAATAGACATTGATGAAGATGTAGAATTTGTACCCAGCTTACGAGCTAAAGGGAAGAAGGCTCAAACTCAGGGGGAGCCCTTGCCTGCAACATCTGATGTCTTTTTCACTGAAGTGTTTGCCTCTCAAGCTTTTCTTAAAACACAAACTGAGGGGGAGAATTTAGCTAAAAAAGGGATTGACACCTCGTATCAAGAACCTGCTCTTACAGAACTACAAGTGGACCTTCAAGGAAACTTTGAAAATCTTCAACATATCCTTCTTCAGACTCTGGCTGCTATGGAAACAAGGTTAGATCAGAAACTGCAGACTTTTGAACAGAAGATCGATAGGAAGTTGCAAGGCATGACTAGTCAGGTGAACAAGTTGGAGAAGTCAATTGATCTATATGGCAGAATGTTTTGTGCTGAGGTTACAAACATGCCTACCTACACACTGGTCAGAATTGACAGAACAGATTCAGAACTGCCTTCATCTCATGCTGTTAGACGCCGTGCTCAGCAAATGGGAAGAAGCTCTGAAGGACCTTCCCCAGTGGAGGCTGATAACGAGCCTGAAGATCACCCATCTTCTTCAAAAATGCCTCCACCCACATCTTCTTAGTTTTATTTTTTTTGGACCAAAAGTTGCTCTTTGCTATGATACAACCTTTACTCTATTTGTTTAACATTAACTCGATTCAATTTTTTAACTTTATACAATCTTTCTGATGTTGACAAAAAGGGGGAGAAGAGTTGATATCCATTTTGTGCAAGGATTGATATCATCTTGAGCAAAGATATCTATACGCTATTTATACTCTGATTACATACCTCTGATTATACTCCAATTCAGAAAGGGGGAGAAGAGTTTATTCTTGTGCAGGATAACCATACTCCAATAGATACCTACACTATGTTTATACTCTGATTATGCATCTATACTCTGATCATGTTTTCCTACAGGACTATTTTCAGTACAGGATTCTAATGATGATTACCTGCAGGAGCAAATCAGATGATTACTCGTTTTTGTCACTGTTTAAAATCTTTAAATTTACATATATGTATCTATAATAAGAGTAGCTTTGTCACCATCAAAAAGGGAGAGATTGTTGTGGAAATTTTCCTATATTTTGATTCTGACAAAACTATCGAGAGAAATTGTATAACGTTCTGTGATGTAGAAAGAATGTGTAAGCAGCAGGTTGAGTGGATCTAATTCTGTCGCGTGGACGAAGGGTCAGATGGAAGTGCTTCTGACGATCTAAACAGTGACGGATGGATCGCATCAAATCTCCGTATTACCATTCCATGTCAACTGATCAAGTAAGAAGCAAATCTATTTTAAGGCGAAACCCAAGAAAGATCAGTTTCTGCATTTGCAAAACATAAAGACCCACGTATGACAGGTTTTTGATCAAGGCAAGATTCCTAAAGAAAGCTTGTGATATTCGATTACCCTGATATCCCTTCCAATCAATCAAGGGACCTTCTACAATGGGATATCATCTTCTAAGGAATATTCTTTCGGGAACCAACTCAGACTTATCACACTTATGGAAGCTGGAGATTTAGTTGTATGAGCGACTGAATCAGAAGGGTTCAATATCTCACTCAACGGTCTACATATCTTCTGGAGATACAGTCTCGTTCAATCACGATTGATGACGTCCAATCAAGGATTGAAGAGCGATCCCTTGTCCGAGAATCCAACGGCTAGTTTGGAGGCAGGGGAGTATAAAAGAAAAACCATGATGGACTAAAGAAAGTGGGGGGAACAACAATCCAAAGTGCAAGCATAATTTGAGTTCTATCCGAAAATATTATGTGTACTAAAAATCCTATTCATTGTGAAAATCTGTGAGAAAGAAAAACCAAGTGATTGAGTGTTTGTAATTATCGTGATTCTTCATAGTGAAATCCAGACGATCGGCTGTCATCGTGGGAGAGTGGATGTGGGCTTAATATAAGCCGAACCACTATAATCATCGTGTGCAATATTCTCCACTCTAAACTCTTACTTTTGTGTTTAAACTTTTTGCACACTGTTATGTTGTTCCAGATTCTAATCGTACACTGAATTATTTTTTATTCCGCAAGAAATTTCATTTATATTAAGAATCACCTATTCACCCCCCCTAAGTGATATTGCCAGATCCATCAATACTAACACAAGAGAAAGGTTCTCCAAAGACTACCAATGCACTTCGAAAACTGAAAGCGCTCTTTGGGCCAGAAGGGACAAGATCGATGGCGAATCTGCAGTGATCACTAATAATAAACCATTCGCATATCTTAGGCAAAAAACAAGCCTTTCTTTTTGGTCCCCAAACCTACATGTGTTACAACCTTGAGAAGTCTTTTCTGATTAAAGCATTTGGGTTAATGTAGGGTTTAATGTCTAAGCTTAGCTCGAAGAAATTCGAGCAAGATTATTTCTTTCTCATTTTGCAGGGTTCTTGACTTGTAAACCCGGAGCAGATGAAGAAAATTGTGTGTGCAAAAAACCTGACTCGTAAAGTGAGTCCCCTTTCGGAAACCATGTCCAAGCCCAACATTACAGTCCCGTAAAGACCTCCCGATTGATCGGAATGTATGCGCTGCGAACGGTCCCGAAAACCCAGGTACATGGTATTAGGAAATTCGAGTGCTCCTATTATGAAAAGACCAAGTTAGGAAAATTGGTAAGAAGACCTTTCTGACAGAGATATTCCAATAGAATGCTCGAAAGCAAGCTTTGGTTGGAAACTTCGAATTGTTTGATCCAAGGATTTTCCTCACAAGGGTTCTTGATCATCCTCGCATGCTTGAAGATATTTTGAACAATCTTCAGCATCCCAAGTCATTTTACATAATTGCATAGGTTAAAATGAACCTTTATCTGCATTATGTTTATCATTATGTCAAAAGGATAATCTTCGGAATCATCTCTTCATGAGATTTCAGTTTTATTGGTTTGAACTTTCTGCAGGATGCATGGAGTCCCCAGATCCCAGAATGTCACCTCCGATGTTAAAAGGACAATCTTCGGAATCATCTCTTCATGAGATTTCAGTTTTACAGGTTTGAACTTTCTGCAGGATGACTGGAGTCCCCGGATCCCGGAATGTCACCTCCAATGTCAAAAGGACAATCTTCGGAATCATCTCTTCATGAGATTTCAGCTTTACAGGTTTGAACTTTCTGCAGGATGACTGGAGTCCCCAGATCCCTGAATGTCACCTCCAATGTTGAAAAGACAATATTCAAGATCGTCTTTCTGTGAGATTTCAGGTAACCCCTAGATCCCAGAAGAATCTTATCAAAATTTTTGTAGGTTTGAGTTTTCTGCAGGATATTTGGAGTCCCCAAATCCCAGAATAACACCTTGCACATCAAAAGAACCATTTCAAAAACAGTTGTCTATAAGGTTCTAGGTAATCCATAAACTCAGAATAGCTCGTTTGGTAAACCTAAGAGTTAGGTACACCTCATTTGTATAAACCCAAGTTAATTCCTTAGAATATATGATTAGCTTAATGTTCGCCAATCCCTACAGAACGGGCGCGTCATCCATAGGTTCCTAGCAGAAAGAAGTCCTATTCACGGCCTGATCCCTCTGACGGATCGAAAAGTTCGACAATCCCTACAGAACGGGTGCGTCATCCATAGGTTCCTAGCAGAAATGAGTCCTATTCACGGCATGATCCCCCTGACGGATCAAAACGTTCGACAATCTCTACAGAACGGGTGCGTCATCAATAGGTCCCTAGCAGAAAGGAGTCCTATTCATGGTTTGATCCACCATACGGATCAAAACTCCTGACAATCCCTAAAGAACGGGTGTGTCATTCACAGGTTCCTGCCAAATATAGGAATCTCACTCTAGTATGGCCTACCATACAGGCTAGAGTTTAACCGCCCTAGGACGCTCAAGAGACGAGCCCATAGGTATTCACTTGAACGTGCTTTACACCGCGCATGCCGCACGAGCATTAGGCATGTAAGTAACAGGTAAGCATCTCTATCCCACCTCTCTCCCTCTCGCATCGGCAAAGATAGGGCAAAGCATTTACAAGCGGGACAAAAAAGATTAAATCTCAATATTCATTTTCCTATTCCCCAGTAGAGTTGATCTAGACTTAGGTGTCACTTGTGTTTGAGAGAAACCTCTCGCCAAATTCCTCTTAAAGAGGGGCAGCAGTTGACACTTAATTTTGGATCAGCCTTTTGTGGTTATTTCTTAGAAACTTTATAAAAAATCCATAAAAAGTTAAGAAATTGTAAAATCAACTTTGGTGGCCTTGGCCAAGCCTAAGGAACCATTTTTGACAAAAAAATATTTTTTCATATTTTTCGTATTTGTTTTAATATTTTCAGAAATTAGGAAAATACTAGAAAAATCAAGAAAATAGCATTTGAGGTAACAAAACTATGGAAAAATAGCCAATATTTCTATTTTAAATCCCTTGTCTTTTTTACCTCACAAAAAGTCCAAAATAAAATTCAATTCTATATGTTCCTTTGTAACACATATGATTGAATTTAGTAAAAAAATATCGATTGAGTCTTTTAATTTGCAATTTTAGCATTTTTTAGGATCTTGACATTCAATCTAATGTTTCCTTATTGCAATTTAGCCCAATTGCCCTCACAGAATGTTTAATTGCATAAATTGGGTGAAATTATATACCAAATTGCATTTTAGTCCTTGAAATTAGGCATAATTGAAATTATTTTCAATTCAAGGACTATTAGTGCAAATTAAACATACTATCCAATGGTTTTCACCATTTTGAGTCGATTGGCATAGGTAATTTGGCCCAATTTGAACACTTGAACCTTTAATTGCACAATTCCCCAATTTGCAATTAAATAAAAATTTGGGGTTTTTGTTGAAATTGACATGAACTTTTGGGCAAAATTACATTTTAAAATAAAATTCATGCCCTAGACTCGATTTTGAAGTCCAATTGCAAAAATTCCTCACCGATTTGCGTTTAATTTGAGAATTTCAAATTGAAACCGGTTCAGACCTGTTAGACCGGTCGAACCGATCCGTTACAGTGTCATCTTCCTCCCCGAGAGTCTGCGCAGATGAACAGTGTAATCCGAGTTTTGGTAGCCAAATTGATCGATCAATCGGCGACGATTGAAGACATACTGGTGGGCGTTTTGTGCCTCAAGCAATTCCCCGTCGATTGAGGCCAAGGTCACGACTAATGGTCACCGGAACGGGGAGTAATCTACCGGTCAAGGCTGCGGTATCTACAAAAGTCAACGGCGACAGAACTCAAATGAAATTCGTCCAAATACGTGCCAAATACGATCACCGGAGGTCCCGAACAGAATTGCCATTTCTTGCCCGTCGATTACCGGTCATCGGTGACCATTTCGCACGTGTTTTCACGTGCGGAGGTCACCGATCCTTCCTTCCCGAGTACGGCACCAAAATCACAAAAGCAATATAAGCCAATGGACCTTCATGAAGCAGGAAGGCAGTTGATTCAGTTGGAAAAGAGTAAACATTATCGAAAGAGAGAGAGAGAACGGAAGAGAGAGAGCTCGGCCTCCATCGCCATTGTCGAGGGCGAAGCTCGAATTTGCAGAGCATCGGTCAGGCCTTTCCAGGCTAGACCAAAGCTCGACGAGACCCTCGGGAGGCTGCCCATACTAGGAGGAAGCTATTGCCATCGATGGCGCGAGCCGAAATCGTGAAAACAGGTGAGGTGTAGCTTCAAACCTCTCACTATGCATCAATGGTGATTTGCTTATTTCACGTTTATTCTTACATTTAACGTGTGCATTTCGTTCCCTCAACATCACTGACCATCGTCGCATATCTGTTTTGTATCAATTTTGTCTTAACACGTCGAATCGAGTCTCCCAATCCAACCTTCATTACCGAACACTGTTCATTCCTGCCTAGCCCAATCTAGGCCGTGCGAGCTCGATCGGAGCTCGAGGTAAGTGTTCTGAACCTCCTGTAGTGTTAATATGTGAATGAATCGATATGATTTCGTGTGATTTGCGCGATTGAGTTTCCATGGCCGTACTCGGCACTTCGCATGGTGATCGCGATTTTGTGAATGAAATGCTTCAATTCTTAGATATGTTAAACTAGAGACGATCGCGAGTCGATTGGCGTTGGTTTCACGCGATTTCGTTAAGATCTCACCGTCGGATCATCGTCGGAGAAGCTCAGCCGTTCATTCCACCGGAGTCGCGAGGTTGAAGACGAAGCTGACGTGGCGTAGTCAACGGGTCAATGTCCTAGGTGACATTCGGCCATTGGTCCACGTGTCGGTCCAGTCAGCACGGCCGTTGGGGGGTTGTTATTCGAATGAGTAGATCGGACGGCTCAAGTTAATCGAGTCTAATAATTGGTGACCGTCCTATTAGTAATTAGGATTATTCGAAAATAGTTTTAAATCAGAAAATCAAAACAAATCGAAACGGTGCCGTTTAGGTTAGTGGCTGAGCGATGTCGTTTATGTTAAGTGAAGGTGGACGGGTTAGATCGAGTCTTAGGTTCTAATCCTAACCGCCCATTTTAGTAAGCCAATCAAACGGCCATGGTTGAATCGTCGTTTAATGTAGGCCGTAAATCCCAGTCAGATCATCCGGTGGTCGTGGATTAGCCACGCGGTTCAATGAGGGCCGTCGGATCAAATCCGATTAATCTGAAAATAAAAAAGACTGATACAGAGTCATTTTGACGTGTGGGTCGCACGGGTCCGGGTCTGGGTCGGGTTGACCCGGTCCAAAATATTTTTTAATAAAAAAATCAAAAAATGATTTTAAAAATAAAAAAATTAAGAAAAATCATATAAAACCCAAAAAAATGCTAGAAAATCACAGAAAATCCAAAAAAATGTGAAAAAATTGTGGAAAAACCCTAGACACTCCAGAAATCCTAAAAAATCGAGGATTGACCACAGACAACTGGTCAACCTTATTTTTGGGGTTTCTTATTCGTTCTTCCGAGACTTGACGATATTGCCCTTTAGGGTAAGTCGCATCTGCTGTATATGCGAGATAAGGTCAATAATGCCAAGGTAAGAATTAGGGTCGGGTAGGTAACCAATTCTTAGGCTTGGGTTTTCGAGTCCCGTCCTTTTTCTCAAAATGACGATTTTGCCCCTCAATGGGAAAATCGTCTTTCTTGTTCCAATCGAGTCCTGGAAATTGCTTAAAATTAGGGTTTGGGTCAGATGGGTGACCAACCCTAATATTTGAAATTTTCAGTTCTCATCTTTGTCCAAAATGACGACTTTACCCCTCCAAGGGTAAAATCACTTTTAAATTCCAAAAAAATTCTGGAAATTCCCGAAAAATAGGAAATGGAAGGATTTGATCTCCAATTCTATTTCCACCATCCTTTGACTACATATTTCATCTAAAATGACAATTTTTTCCTTTTTGAGGCAAATTGTCCTCAAATTTCTTAAAATTACGATTCTGCCTCTTATGGGCAAATCATGTCAAATCACTCCTAAGCCTTGATTGATACTTCTCTAGGCTAATAGGGCCTCATTAGGGATGCCATGCTGCTTTCATGTGTTTTATCCGCATGTATTGGATCCTTGATTTGCGCATTTACTTTTACTGACTGTGAGTAATAGGGTAGCCATTCCTGTCTGCATGAACTCCTAGAATTAGGATCCGTACCCCACTCTTCTGCATGAATCTTAAGATTAGATAAACCGTTCAACTTAGGTACCGAAAGGGCGTCAAGTCTGACAGTTGGCGTAACAAAGTCCTCAATCCCGTTTTTCTAGTTTCCGCATAATCGAATAGATCGCTCCCAACTATTCGATAGGGTTTCCGATCGTACCCTCCACGAAACGATTGGTGGCGACTCCTTGGCATGTACACATATCACATGTCACTGAAGGTCGACCACGTATATCCACCTGTTGCGATTTGGGTAATAGACCTTGGGAGAGGCCCGCGTCCGATCAGGCAACATCGAACGGCCCATTAGCCCTCGACAGCGACGTGCCCATGGCACTCCTCGCGCGAGAGGGTCGTGACAGGCATCTTTACCCCATGAGATTGGATAACTAGAAGATTGCAAATTTTGAGGACGAAATTTTTTTAACGGGGGAAGAGTTGTAACATTCTGAATTTCGACCCCTCCTGAGGCTATGGAATGGAAAGACATCGATTGGTGTATTTCAGTTATAACTCGCTTGGAGTTGGCCACTCTCGAGTTAACTGGTCAAAAGGGAAAGACTAACGCGGAGTTGGGTACGTGGACTTGGGAAATTTGAATGAGAAATGGTACTTTGACCATAAGGATTGTCGAGGAAATATTTTGGGCCAGCAGAGATCGATCTAGGAACGAGCAGGGGATGCCTCGCTAGTGTTATATGTTGGGACGCGGGTGATTCCGCTTAACCAATGTGTAATTTGCGAGAATTTCCTAAATCGGATTCCGATGATCAGGACCGCGGGAGCTAGCTATAAACCCTCGTAATTACATGACAACCAAAGTCGCCACGGCTTGAGAAACTCTAAGGTCGATGTGCGTAGCGCCTGCAAGAGTCGCCCGTCAGTTTGAGATAAACTTGAATTACAATCGACGAGAGCTCGACATGAAATTGGACCTCGAAATTGGGTATTGGACAATGAGGAATTCCAACATTTGATATGAATTGGACGTCGCCTCATCGAGGACAATTTAAATTGGAAAAGTGAAGTTTTGGACTAAAAGTGCGAAATGACCATTTTGCCCATTGAGGTTTAACCTTGCCTTAAAATTAGAGGAATTGCATTTTAGTCAATTGGAAGTCTCCTATGGCTGTCGAAAATTCAAGGGCAAGAGAGTCAATTGATACCAAGATATTATTGACATGAAGACAAGTGTCAAAGTTTGAGTACATGGCATTAATTAAGAGCTTTTAACCTACCATTCAACCTCTTTGACTAAGAATGGATTAATCTTGACCTCTCTTCTCTCTCTCCCTCATTTTGTCGACCACTGTCTCTCTCTCTCTCTACTCTTCTTCTTCTTCTTTTTCTTCTCGGCCGAATGGAGCTCCCCCGACCAGCTCGCTAACCTGTTCGACAGATCTACTGTTCCGGCCATAAATTTTTCGTCCAATATCGGATTGAGGTGAGACTACCACCAATAGAAAGCTTATTGTCTTGTGGTTCTAGGGACATATTATAAGCTCATTTTGGCCCAGCCGTTTTTTCTGTAGGTCTGTTTGAAGGGGCAAAGGTTAGGACGGGTCAGATTCGGACCCGGTTTTGGAGAGGGTCTTCGTTCGCCCACTTCAAGAGCTCGATTGCTTCCAAAGACAGATTCTGAGCAAGTTATTTTGGAGAATTTGTTGGAGTTAGAATGGATTTTGAAGTTAGTTTTGTGTGATATTCCAAAGACAGATTCTGTTTCGCTATTAGCCGTGTAGAACCGAGGCATTCTGAGGTTCATCAAAGTGTTATTTTGCTCCAAAATTTTCGACAAAACCCTTAACGTTGTAGTGTGGTACGTTGGCAAGGAATTTATGTGAGAAATTGAAGTTTACAATTGATTAAGAGCTGTTTTGGTGTGATTGGATTAGGGTCGGTTCTGCCCCTGCATTGGACTGTGAAAAATGAACCCTTTAAGGGTTTGTGGAGGTGTTGCCTTACTTTAAAATCCTTGGTAAGGCATCTTGGAACGTTATATGAGGAGTTAATGAAGTGGTGGCTTGACGGAATTGAGTTTGGAAGGGAATTAAGGGCTGTTTTGTGTAATTTTTCTAGGGCACTACACTGCCCTGCACCGGTCAGATTAGAACCGAAGCTTGTGCGATCTCTTGGAGGAGCTTGCTAGCTTGGATTGTGAGGTAAGAAGATTCTAACCCTTTGTTAGGATGTTGGGTTACTAATGGGTGGATTTTTTTTATTGAATTGAAGGTGTTTGAGAAGCCATTTTGAGGTGAAACTCGAGAGTGTTGCAAAATTGATTTCAGCGCGCTGATTTTAAAACGGGTCGTTCTAAGTCATCTGAAATCCAAATTGAGCTCTATTTTCGACCATGTGTCCGTAAACCTTGAGGGACAAGGGTATGAAATTGGATTTCTCAAAAAGGCATTCGAAAAATACCTGTTTGCTCGTGATTATTCCTGTTCGTGGATGGCCAGAATGGGCATTTTGGTGAATTGGGGTTATTGATGACTTGCTTTGATTGAATGGAATGCTTGATGCATGATTGAACATTCAGCGGCCATGTGTCTAATGAGGAGGCATGAACTTGATTGATGGCTGAATGATATGTTTGAATTAATACACCAATTGTGCTTGAAATGGCAAGTAAATGAATTGTTTGATTGATTGCCATGAAAGTATTTGGCCTTGATGTTTCTCATGTCAAAAGATTTGTTCTTCGTTTGACGTGATTATACTCGATTATGAAGTCACTTGATGAGGTTGGCTATTGAGCCTTGAGAAACGATGTGGCTATCGAGCCTTGAGAAGTAATATGGCTAGTGAGCCCTTGTGAAATGAAATGGCTAATGAGCCCTTGAATGATGAATCGGCTTGGTGGCCTTGATTCATGAGAATTGGCTTAGTGTCCTTAAAAGATGAATCAGCTTGGTGCCCTTGATTCATGTGAAATGGCTTGTGAGCCTTTAAATGATGAGACTGAAATTAGCCTTCATGTATGCATATGAGGGATTGATGCTCTAGTACGATGCTTGTTTTATTGTTATGGTTGCTTTCGAATGGTGACGGTTTCATACCAATTATGATGACTGGGCATGAATTGAGAAATTATGAGGCCATTGAGATGAAATTTCTGGCTTGTTGATTTATCTTTGTGCTAGTGTGCTTGAATGTATGTATGCCTGAAATGCCATACTTTTGCCAATTGCTTGACTATCTAAATTGAAAAGGGAATATTTTCAAAATTGCCTGGACGTACTAATAGCCTAGCTTAGGGTTAGGGTCGATTTATTGAGATTATTATCTCACCTCGTCGTAAGGCCAACATTTTCAGACTCGAAGCCGTGATGGAGACCCCTGGAGGAAGACGAAGACGAAGAGGTCGAAGAGGAGTTCGACTAGTTGAGATGTTTGTTTTCTCTTTTGATGTTAGTGAGGATTTCTTAATGTTTTGAAGTTAGAGTGGTAATCTGAATCCATGCCTTATATTGGGAGTAAATATCCTTGGGTTGAAACGTTCTAAAGTCATCTTTTGTAACAAAGAGAAGGAGTTATTGTCTCATTTTCGCTTGTCCGTTTTATTGTATGGTCTTTGATATGTTGTGGGCCGAAGGATCCTGGGAGACAATCAATAAGAAGAATGGTCTGGCGGGATGCTCGCGTTGCCTAACAGGTTCGGGGCGTGACAGGGAGGCTAGAAAAAGTTATATTGTGCTTCATTCTCTATTATGATTCTGATTTTCGTTGACGAAGACGAGGGATATGCTTGTTATATTAAAAAAATTAAACTAGAGTGGTGAGATGCTGGCGAAGCCGTTCATGGTGTGGTGTGTGCTGACAAGATGGGGGAATTAGTTGCCGAGAACCGATGGATCATTTTCACCAGTTTCTCCGCTCTCATTGTCATTGCTCTTTCAGAGATCTACATGCCACATAATTGATGACATCGGCATTTTTAGCATATCATTGGAATACATCTCTTGGTTCTTTTGTGCATTAGTGCATGATACTTAGGTTAAAACCTTTGGTGTGTGAGGTTGTTATTTTTACATTGGAAATAAGATCATTGTCAAGCGAATGAGAGAGACTCTATATTGGCCTCTCTAATTTCACGTGATTTCTCCTTCTTTGATGGAAAATAATGGGTGATTGGACTAGAAAGCTTGGCGCGGATTGTCACTACGTGCCAAACGTGTAATTAGCAATGAAGTTAACCTATTATTGCGCAATGCCCTTCAGGGTGCAGGTTCATTGATCTACTTTGGTACCAAGAGATTGTAGTACCCGATGTGCACGTTATTAGTCCTTGGTTCTGATAAGCATGCATTTCTTGTCACTTGAGTAATTACTTGTAGCTTTTTGAAGCCAGATGTCACAAAGTGGATGATATCACTTCTTGATTGAGCGAGAAGTATTGAGCCTCTATAGAAGGTTAGCAGTTTCTTATTGATGACATGTTTATCTTTAGAACTAATATTACTGGAATCATTGTGATTAAGAAGTATCTACCTTTCATATTGAATATGAAATATTTTGGTAATGTAGATACTATCTCACGAATTGAAGTTATAAAAAAATAGTGGGGGTCATTCTTTGAGCCAATGTGATCTTATTGAAAATATGTTAAATAAACTCAAACATCTTGGCTTTAGAGAACTGAGTACTTCATTTGATTCCAATATGAAATTGAATTATAATACTGGTAGAGTAGTAGCACAAGTTGAATATGTGAGTGCTATAAGGTCTTTAATGTATGCAATGCATTGTACTAGACCTGAGATTACATTTTTCGTATGTAAGTTGAGTAGATATTTTTGTAATTCAAATATAGAACATTGTAATGTCGTCACAAAGTTTTGGTTAAGAGAACTAAAAGATTTGTGATTATTCTAAAATAATTATCCGGTTGTATTAGAATGATACATCGATGTTAATTGAATTACAAGTGTGGGAGATGCACATTCCACTTATATATAGATCTTCACATTAGGGAGATGTGATGTATTTTGGATAAGCAAGAAACAAATATGTGCAATTCACTCAACGATGGAAGAGAAATTCATTGCTTTAGCGGCAACTGAAAAAGAGGCTGAGTGAATTAGAAATTTGTTATTTGATGTGAAATTATTGCCTAGTCTTATGCCTCTTATTTATGTTCATTGAAACAGTCAGGGCTACTTTGGCAAGAGCTTATAGCAGCGCGTATAATAAAAAGTTTAGACTTATTAGCCTAAGGCATAATTGTGTTGATAATTATTGTCAGAATCCTTTGTGTCAAACTTAGTCCACGTGCGCACTCACATCTTTTCGATGTGAAACAAGACACCTCTTAGTTTGTTTTTACAAACAAACCACCAACAATCCCCCACTTTGTTTGTAAAAATAAAATTACAAAACAAAAATTCTTAGAAAAATTACAGCCAACATTTCCATGAGATTAATATACATACATAAATGTCTCTTTCGAGTTGAACCTTTATTTAATGCAAGTATCTCAAAATTCTATCAAAGTTACAAGTAGCTTGGCCTTAAACTTGTTACTTTATGTAATAGAATCGGACATACCGCACATATACTAACCTCTTGTTTAAACGAGAAGTTCATATTTATTCAGCACTATTATGGCATTGTACTTGTACCTGTTTCATGAGCTCTCTAGAAAGCAACTCTAACTTTCGTAAGAAGTGGCACCACTTCTAAACCCATATATGTGAAGTATTTTCACGTGTTTCTGTTTCTAATGAACACGCTACTAAAACATATTATACTTCATTAAGAGTATAACTCAACCTCTAAAACATAACAGACAATACTGACTTCTCATGTCCGGGCAAGTGTTAGCATCAAACAATCACTATTAGTAACTTGTTTTTACCCATTAAATCTTATAACTAGTGATGTGCTAGTATCAGGTCGGGTTACTATTATTGGTGATTTTAAGCAAAGTGTTTCAGCTCGTTTCTTTTGAAGTCATCTTGACCACATCTCTTGATAAAAGCCTTTGTAAAGAGATCAATCATATTTTTGTTTGACCTCAAGTAGACAATTGTTATGGTACCCTCTTGAATCAATTGTCTCCATTATTTTCTAGTGAAACAGTGTAACTATTCACGAAGGATTCTGACAACTTTTGAAATGTTGCGTCTATTCAATTATCGATTATTTTCTAAGGCAATCTTACAACCTTTTGAATATTTGTGTCTCTTCGGAGATAACTACCGATTCATACATGAAAATGTATGATTGAATAAACTATTTGGACACGAAGAGTTGCATAAGAATTAACTACTTTTCGGACACAAAAATGTGTGTTCGTTCTCGTTATATATTCAAGTGTTCTGTTCATTTTCATAATCTTCACTTATTCTCTCAATTTTCATTCTTTGAACACAAGAGAAATACAACCTTTGTTTCCAATTGTTTCCTAGAGAGATTTTGGAGAAATATCAGAATTGCTATTTGCTATTATTGTTGAGACTTTGTTATATCTTGGAAGATATTTGCCGGAAACCATTAGGAAAGTTGTGGGGCAAATAAATCCTCAAAAAGAGTGATTACATGCCTCAAAGTTCGATTCCATTGTTCATCCCATTTCGGACGAAATTTCCCAACATATAGTTCCTATAACAAAAGTTCAAAAATAGGGTTATAAAATACCTTGGACTGTCCTTACAAAAAAAAAATACCTTGGACTGTGGTGATGATTGTCGACGGCAAAAACAATGGTGGAAAAAGCTATTCTTCCGCAAAAAGATGCTCCAAGTCTAGCCAAGACCAGTCATCAATAATAGACAGAATGAATAAGTTAATCAACTTCTTGTAGTGGTTTGCATAATTTATTACCTAACCTACTCTTGTTATTGGATAACACTGTCCAAGAGTCTATCCGGCACATTATAAAATACATTGGACGGCTTGATATTAATAGTACCGATGATTAACCATGGCAACCGAAAAAAAAAAAGAAAAAGGAAGAAGCTTTTCTTGAGCAACAAAAAGATGCTCCAAGTCTGGTCAAGAGTGTCTATAATAGAGAGAATCAATAAGTTACTAGACTTCTTTAGTATTTTGCATATTGAGAGCATTCGTTGAGCCAAAGATCACCCTGTCCTTGGGAAGCCATATTCGATCTTCTTTCACTAAATCTTGTTGCAATTAGAGCTCTTTTTACACAACGTGGTTCAATTTATATTTATATTGACGTAAAAGAGCACAAATTAACTTCTTCACTTTCTTCTAAAAAAATAACATAGTTTTCAAATATTAAAAAAATGATGAAAAATAAAACTTAAATTTCCGTATTGATTTTTTAATAACATACAAGTTTCAGACCGTACAATTGAAAAGAAAATCAAAGTGTGGATCGCAAAATTTGAAAAAAAAAGTAAAAAATAAAAATAAATTTCGGTCTCCGGTAGAGCCAATGTCCCCGCTAACTCTGTTTACTATATGTTGTTTAATTCTACAAAGTGGTGGGACCACGTGATTCGCACATGACCGGTGATTTTGGCCTATAATTTTTCCACCTGCCCTGTTGCTCATATCTCCCCCTTTTTCTTTTTCTTTTTTACAGAGTAACGGATGACTTTCATTAAGACTTCGAACAAGCTACACCACAGAACTCACAATCATAACAAAGCAAAGACCAAAGTAGATGGGGAGGTCTGGTAAGCCAATTGACTCCTCTCTGTTTCTGTGCGCCCTCCTTCTCTTCACCGTGAGAAGTTTAGAGTCGATCTTCCTTCGCTGAACGCTTCTAGTCTGTGGGTGAATACAGCTGAGATGGACTTAAACGGATGTTGGACACTATTCATCATCCTTATTTTGACCGTAGGACTGTAAGTGCTCTTGTTTACAGATAACGCATCCAACACCACCCTCCCCCCCCCCCCCCCCCCCCCCAAAAAAAAAAAAAAGGAAAAAAGCTCAGCTCCTTTACATATTTGATGCAGTTTAGCCTGTTTTTTTAATTTACGTTTCCATTTTATGTCTTCATCAGGTTAAAGTTTGTTATTTTTGGCAGGGTTTTCAGACAACTCACGACATGGCAGAGAACAGCAGATGCATCTGGAGAAGAGAACGGGGCATTAAGGAGGCACTCGGAGTCAACGGACGAAGGGTCTGGAGAACAGTACGATGTTTTTTTGAGTTTCAGGGGCACCGACACGGGTAAAAGCTTCGCTGATATACTCCAACGCGATATGATCGATGCAGGAATTCGCGTTTTTTTTGCCGATGTAGAACTCAAAGATGGTGGAAAAATTAATGTACTTTTGAAGGCAGTAAATAATTCTCGGATCTGCATACCCATCTTCTCTCAACACTTCGCCGACAGTGTATGGTGCCTCCGTGAGGTAGAACGCATGGTAGAATGCCGATCAATACCAAATGAGAAGAAAGAAATTATCCCCATTTTTTATGACGTGACGCCTGACGATGTGAAGCTCAAAACCTATCTGTACCATAAAGACTTACGCAGGCACCTGAAGAACTATGACCCCTCTCAAGTGCAGCAATGGAAAAAAGCCCTTCAAACGGTTGGCGGGATACGTGGACGAGAAATTCAAGGAAAACGGTAAATTTCTCCTCAACTTTTAGTGGATAATTGGACGAAAGGTATCCCAACTTTTTGCCTGATCATATATTTTGGGTAATCAATCTTTCTAGTTGCTCATACTATCACAATAAATATGGTGGAAATCATGATTTTTTATTTATGTTCCCCATCTCAAATCCCAATATTTTGTACGCTAGTAATCTCGTGTTAAGTTGTCAAATCAATTAGAGTATTGCAATTTTAAAATTAGACAAAGACATGATTAGATTCTTTTTGGCAAAATGACACAAATAGTCCCTAAACTTTGGCAGAATGCGCAATCTGGTCCCTGAACTTTTAATTTGTTCAATTTAGTCTCTGAACTTTGGCAGAATGTGCAATTTGATCCCTAAACTTTTGACTTGTTCAATTCAGTCCCTGAACTTTTAATAAATGTTCAATTTAGTCCCTGGACTATATGAAAATGTTCAACGTTATCCATGATCTTAATTAACAAAAGGACTATATTGAACATTTCCTATAATTCAGGTACTAGATTGAACATGCACTAAAAGTTTAAGGACTAAATTGAACAAGTCAAAAGTTTAGGGACTAAATTGCACATTCTGTCAAAGTTCAGGGACTAAATTGAACAAATTAAAAGTTCAGGGACCAGATTGAACATCCTGTCAAAGTTCAGGGACCATTTATGTAATTATCCCATTCTTTTTCCTAAAAAAAGTGCATATTTAACATTACAAAAGTGCAACCGCGATGCATACGCTTAAAGGATTTTGCAAAATTTCCCTATTATGATGTATTGGAACTACAATTTTAATGAAATGAAATTATAATACGAAAATATTGAACCGATATATGTGGAAAGCCAACAATATTTATGTTTGAAAGATAATGTTTAGTCAAGACCAATTTGTGCGGAAAAGCGGTATCTATGGATAAGAAGAATGTTGGCCCTGAGGAGTTGACGCGGTAGAAGAAGGCTTTTGTGGAGCTTGTACGTATAAAAAGGGATGGGATCCTATCGGCAAAAAGGGGAATTTTCCTGACACGTTTTCTTTTGTGCAATTGTTGCAAACCACATCTGCAAAAATTTTCCAGTTCAACTGATTATAATGTTTAATTTCTCTTGGTTTAAGCTCATGAAATAGCTGAGTTATGTATCCACATGTTCCTTAGGGTCATGTAGTCTACCATGTCTTTGACTGAAACGACATTTTCATGCTTTGCTGCAGCCAAGGCCAAGAAATTGACTCAATTGTTGAAGAGGTTTCCCATATGCTTAATACAGGACACAAGAATGAGACTGAAAATTTGGTTGAAGATGTTGCACAGGTGCACGACATAATTAAATTGTTGGATGTTGGCTCTGATAGTGTACGTTACATTGTCATCCATGGTATGGGTGGCATTGGTAAAACAACTCTTGCCACAACTGTGTACAACAAATTACGTTTTCACTTTGAAGGCTATTGTTTCCTCGACGACGTTCGAGCATCATCGCAATCTCATGATGGTCTTTTAAAGTTACAGAAAAAGCTCTTATCAGGTTTCCTCAGTTCGGGGATTATTGGCCGAATTAAAGATGTTGATGGGGGGATCACGAAAATCAAAGGCGTATTTAGCAAGAAAAAAGTAATCATCGTACTAGATGATCTAGATGAGAAAAAGCAACTCGAAAAGTTAGCCGGAAAATGTGATTGGTTTGGTTCAGGCAGCAGAATCATCTTCACGACTAGAAGGAGAGAAATCTTGACGACTCTAGCGGAATTATCCAGTGAAGAGATGCTGATTCAACCCCAAAGGATTTTCGATTATGAAGTTAAAAGAATGGCACTTGATCGTGCATCTGAGCTGTTTTGTAAGCACGCGTTCAAAAGATTCTCTGCCGTAGAAGGACATAAACCTTTTGGAGAGAAAATTGCCCTTGCAGTGGGTAGGCTTCCTTTGTCCATCCGGGTGATAGGTTCTCATATTTCTGGGCTGAACTTTGACCTGACGTCGCCTCAAACTCTAGAGATGCTATTGAGAGAGACGTTGCAGAAATTGGATGGATATGACTTTGACGAAATCCGAAAAGCATTAATGGTCAGTTATCATGGATTGGAGAAAAAGGAAAAAGAAGTATTTCTGGATATTGCTTGTTTTTTCGTCAACGAGGACCAAACATATCCGATTATCATGTGGGATGATTGTCAGTATGGTGCTAACAGTGCGCTTTCTGTCCTCGAGCAGCGGTCCTTGCTCAAAGTTAATGGTAAAAAACTTTGGATGCATGATCAAATTCGAGATTTGGGGAGGCATATCGTCCGTGAAGAACATACTCCCAAATTTAGTAGGGTCTGGGAACATGATGCTGCTGTAGAACTACTGAAGAAAAAACAGGTAAAATGGAAGATTATGTCACATAAATTTTTTTTTTTTTTTGGAAGGAGAAAACTTGTTGAATTTTTTCTTTTAGTTTATAGTTAGTTTTATTTTACTTACTGTTTGTCCTGTGATTGTGACAGCTCTCTCTCAAAACATTTGGGTCAAAAGGCATTGTATAATGGTGAAGCGAGAGCAAATAGATTGCCTGATAGTTAGCTTTGTTTTTTAGGTTTTACAGAATGGAGAATAGTTTTCTGACAATTCTGAAACAATAATGTACCCTTTCATGTGCTATCCTGTTGGAATTTCTAAATTGCTTTCAAACACAATTACAGTGATAACAAAAAACTAGGAAGATTGGAATATAGATAATTATACTTCTTGAAAGATAGAAATCAGGAAATGAAGAAAGGATTTAGAAGGTATCTTCAAATGGAAACTGAAAAGTTTCATTAATGATGGGAACGAAAATATACAATATTACTTTCTGGGAAAAGGCGCGTGCCGTTGCAGGCTCCCTATTGGAGAAATTGTCTACGATTGTTCATATGCTTCCTTTCTTTATTGCTCCGTAAGAGCGTTACCTGTTGTGCACTCAATTAATCTCGAATCTCTGTTGGCAGAGAAATGAAAATGTAGAAGCCCTGAGCCTGACTTCAAGTGACAATAACCACAACTTGGTAGATGAAGAATTAGCTGCTCTACCAGAACTGAGATTCCTTCGAGTGAAAGGCTTGGATATTTCTGGCGACTTCAAGGATCTTCTTTCGAAGCTAAGATGGCTTTCTTGGCACACATGGCAAACGACTTTTCAGGCAGAAAACTTTCACTTAAGTAGATTGCTTGTACTCAACCTTTCGAATAGCAATATTAAAGATGACTGGGATGCCTGGACCAAAATGAAGGTATGAAATGCCTTAATCTATGCACATTTTTTTGTCATTACCGCATTCGCAATGATGGAAGCAAGAGAGTACTTATACACACGCACGATTGACATAATGGTTGCATGCGCTCCCCTACTCATCTGAGTGTAGAATATATTTTGCAAGAGCAACATTCAATATCTTTCTGTATATCAAAGTGAAACACAATTATGTCCCACATAAAAGTTGCTTAGGCTTTGGAAATGGTGTGTTCCAGTAAACGTGTCATTTAGCTTCGACATGAGTCAAGTCAAATAATGCAAAAGTTAATTGGAATCAAGTATGAGATTGACAACACTCCACTTTGAATTGGGTAGGGGATCACTAGTTTATTTGTTATAGCGAAGTTGATGATTTGATTCATGGCGAGCTCTGAAGATATCACCCCCTACCTATCGTGACTCTTCGTATTTTGGCTGTTGTCGAAACACTGTTCGGTTCCTGATGGATGTCTTTTCGGCGCGTGTGTCTTTATCACTTTGTGGTTTTCTAGAGTTATTATGAGTTGTGTGTCTCGAGAGTCTTTTAGCATTTCGATATATAATTATTGTTATGTATCTAGACATGTCCTTTCAAGTATCTAGAGTATTTCAAGAGTCATGTTTCTAGCCTATATAAAGGCGAGTCTTTTGAACATTTCTGTAAGGAGAGTGAAGGCAGATTTCAGAAAATAAAGTAGTTCATTCATCTCTTTCCTTAAGAGCTTCTCTTGAGTGAGTGATATCAGAACTTTGTGTCTCTGAGATTCTACAAGTGGTATTAGAACTGCTCCTCTCTGATTCAACATTTTGTATCAGAGCACGGTTGTCAGGAACCGTGAATCAAGTCTTCTGGAGCGTGGCTCGTGAAGATGGTGGTTAGGGACCATTGTTCGTGTGCAAGCGGTCGAGGACCGGAGTACGTCGAAGTCTTGCCAGTGTACAGTCAGGGACTGTGATCGATTGGTCAGGGACCAAGGTTTCTTGGAGTTGTGCTAGGCATTATTTCCAGTCAGATGGTAGAGATTTCAAATTCGACGAATGATAATGAAAAACTCAACAGTTCCAATTATAATAATTGGAGTATCCGTATGCAATTTTACTTGTTGGGTCAAGACTTGTGAGATGTTGTTGGCGGCGGCAATACCACGGCACCCACAGACAATGGTGAACAAAGGAGATGGAAGATCAAAGCGAGTAAGACTCTTTATGCTCTTGATGTAGCTGTTGAAGATGACTTGTTGCAGCACATAAAGAGTGCGCAGACTCCCAAGGAGGCGTGGCATAACTTGGCAGCGTTATTCGCGAGGTCGAATGATGCCAAGCTGCAAAGGTTGGAGAGAACGCCGCTGTCGATGTCACAGCAAAATATGATGGTGAGTTAGTGTTTTCAAAGCTGGATATGAATAATGACATCTCAAAAATAAGGATTAGAAGGATTATTATTCACGGGTTAAAGCCGAAGCATAACGGTATTGTTACGGCTACTCGTGGATGGGCAACTCAACCGACGTTGATCGACCTGGAAAATATATTGGTCAATCAAGAGACTTTAGATAATCAAATGTCTAAAGTCACAATCAAGGGAGATGAGAGTGCTCTCTTCAGTGATAAAAGTGGGTTTAAGGGCCAAAGGAGGTTCGGTGCGAACAATAGAGAAGGTAAGCCGATGACAAGTCATGGCGAAAGGCAACAACAACCAGCTCGTGGAGAATGGCAAATGCGTCTAGGAGAGACGAGTCATCAACCAAGGGGAGCTTGGCGGAATCGCAATGGCAATGACAATAAAAGACGTAGATGACGATGTTATGTCTACGGCATGGAAGGTCATTTTGCTAGAGATTGTCGAGCCAAGAGAGTTGAAGGAATGTTGCAGCATCATGTCGCGACCCTCCTCGAGGCGGAGGGCTAATGGGCCGCCCGATCGCTGGCTTGATCGGACGCGGGCCTCTCCCAAGGTCCATTACCCAAATCGTAACTGCTGGATATACGTGGTCGACCTTCAGTGTGGTCTAGTGACATGTGATGAGTGTACATGCCAAGGAGTCGCCACCAATCGTTTCGTGGAGGGTACGATCAGAAACCCTATCGAATAGTTGGGAGTGGTCTATTCGCTTCTGTGGAAACCAGAGAAGTGGGTTCGGGGACTTAGTTACGCCAACTGTCAGAGTTGACGCCCTTTCAGTACCTAAGCTGAATGGTTTATCTAATCTTAGGATTTCATACAGACGAGTGGGGTACAGATCCTAAATCTAGGAGTTCATGGAGAAGGGAATGGCTACCCTATCACTCACAATCAATAGAAATAAGTGCACAAATCAAGGATCCAATACATGCGGATAAAACACATGAAATCAGCATGGCATCCCTAATAAGGCCCTATTAGCCTAGAGAAATATCAATCAAGGCTTAGGAATGATTTTGGCATGATTTGCCTATAAGGGGCAAAATCGTAATTTTGAATGGTTCGGGGACAATTCACCTCAAAAGGGCGAATTTGTCATTTTCAGATGAATTGGGAAGTCAAAAGACAGGGGAAATAGGATTGGCCATCAATCCAATCCATTTCATATTTTTCTGGAATTTCCAGGATTTTTCTGGAATTTAAAGGGATTTTACCCTTAGAAGGGTAAAATCATCATTTTGGATAAAGTTGAGAACTGAAAATCTCAAATATTAGGGTTGGTCGTCCACCTGACCCAAACCCTAACTTCAAGCAATTTTCAGAACTCGATTGAGACAAGAAAGACGATTTTCCCATTAAAGGGCAAAATCGTCATTTTTGAGAAAAGAGGCGGGACTCGAAAACCCAAACCTAAGAATTGGTCGCCTACCCGACCCTAATTCTTACCTTGGCATTATCGGTTTTATCTTGCATACACAGTAGAGGCGACTTACCCCTAAAGGGTAATGTCGTCGAGTCTCGAAAGAACGGATAAGAAACCCCAAAAATAGGGTTGACCAGTTGTCTGTGGTCAATCCTCGATTTTTGGGGATTTCTGGAGTGTTTAGGATTTTTCCACAATTTTTCTACATTTTTTTGGAATTTCCTGGAATTTTCCGATTTTTTTTATTTTTTTTAAAATCATTTTCTGATTTTTTATTTAAAAAAATGTTATTTGGGCCGGGTCGGATGACCCGGCCCGCGGCCCACGGTCCGGCCAGGACCCGGGTCCGCGCGACCCACGCCCAAAACGACGCCGCTTCACTCTTCCCGCTCAATTTTTCAAACTCCCGCCTATACTTGAATCAACACTTCTGATTGCGCCACGTGTCGACTGATGGACGGCCTGATCTTCACAACGATTCAACGGTTCAGATTGCGCCGTGTGGTGGACGTGTGAACGGTTCGATGTAACAAAAGAGACCGACAGCCACGATTGAAGGGCAAGATTGAATCTTGACCGTTCGACCAGTGACATTTTTTTATTTCTAAAAATCATTTTTATTCCTGAAAATAGCGAGATCGCGACACGTGGCAAGCCTACCACCGTCCGATCAAGTTTGTTATTTTATTCTATTCGGTTTTAACCGAATGCGCTGACGTTGCTGCCACGTGGGCGCCACGTCAGCGCCACGTGGGCGTTGACCGGTCAACCGCTTCGCCGAAGAAGACGATCGGCGCCGGCTCTGTTTCGCCGGCGCCTCGTCGGAAGGCGGTTTCTCCGGCCTCAGGACGCCAAACCATACAAGACCAACGCCAATCGATTCGTACGAATCTCCTCTACGACATACTTGAGGCTCGACATAGCAGAATCGCATCTCATACATGTGCCATCTCCAACCAACGCTAATCTCCGGCGAGCTATCGGCCTAGCTATTTCTAACGTCAAAAAAGCATCTCAAACCATCCAACAACATCCATGGAGTTAGAGAGAACTTACCTGATGATCGTGAGGCGTCGGTTCAACCTAGGAGGGGTCATAGCATTCACGGCCGATTAGTCAAAGTCGAGGGTTGACTCGACGGTTTTATGCAACGAAAATGCGAAAATGAAAGGCGACGAAGATCAATTGAGTTCAAGGAACAAATCAAGACCGAAAACACACACAATGGTCGACAAAATCATGAGTCGCCATTAGAGGCCGAGGCCAAGCTCGAAGATGTTCCTCACCTGTTTCAAGAGCGTCGGTGAATGTGAGTCGGTCCGACGCGTTCTCCGGGTTGAGGCGAAGCTAATGGGAGTGGCAGCGTCAAACGATGTCGTCCGGATCGTCAAGGATCCGAGCTCGAATCTCTCGAGCTCGGAGCTTCAATGGCCGTCACACACTCTCTCTCTCCTCACTCTCTCTGTTTCGTTCTCTCTGTTTCGCTCTCTCCTTTTCCACTCTGCGAGCTCCTCCTCTCGCGAACTCTCTCTCGTCCTCCCTCTCTCTCTCTGCCTTCGCGCGAAGAAAACCGCCCCCCTCTCTCGCTCTCTCTCTTTCGCTCCTTTTTTGGTCCTCTCTCTCTCTCTTTTCGTTTTCCCGAGTCTCTTCTGTTTGCCTCTCTTTTCTCTCACCTGCTCTGTACGCGCCTAGAAGAAGCTCCCCTTCTTCTTCTTTTGTTCGTTCGTCTCTTGGCGAACTCCCCTAACCAATTTCCCAACTTAACTGACTTCTTCCGCCCACTTCTTGAACTTTTGTTCGTTTGTTGGCCAACGCCCCCTAACCGATTGATTTCTCTTTCAACTGATCTTCTCTTCCCTTCCTTCTTTGGGTGGTCTTCTGCGTGCGCGAAGAAGAAGGCCAGAGTTGTTCTTTCTTCAGGTTGGTCAACCGGGTTGACTGGGTCGGTCAACCCGACCCAGTTGACCCGGTTCTACTTTCTTTGTTCAAATTGGACGTCTATATGTGCCAAGATCGCAAAATTGACACTAGAATTGGACTCCATGGCACAGACTCCATCTAGAAATGTGATTTTCGTGACAAATTCCTTTTGAATTGATTGAAAACCCCAAATGTAGAGTAGGATCCGAATTTGATTTTTTGCCAAATTGATGCTCTTAATGGGCGAATTGGCCCCAATTGAGCCCCTCATTAGATTCAGTGGGTCAAAAACTATAGGGAGGAAGCATTGGAGTTCTATGGGTGTCCCTTAGAGAATTTTAATTTCAGAATTGGCACTATAGGGACTAAAATTAAAACATTTTTATGCGATTAGGTCCCTAAGGCCAAAATTGATCAAATCAGCGCACAATTGAACCAAATTGAAAAGTGGGGCAATCAATTCGAATGTCAAGATTCGGAAAATGCAAAAGATCGCAAATAGAAAGACTCAAAACATATTTTTTGACAAATTTAACCCTGTGCGTTACAAAGAAACACACAAAATTAAACTTGAATTTCGACTCTTGATGAGGTCAAAATGACAAGGGATTTAAAATAAAAATATTGACTATTTTCCTATATTTTTGTGACCTCAAATTCTATTTTTGTTGATTTTTCTAGTATTTTCCTATTTTCTAAAAATACTAAAAAATGTGAAAAATATGAAAAATTATTTTTTGGTCAAGAATGGTTCCTTGGGCTTGGCCAAGGCCACCAAAGTTGATTTTGTAATTTTTTGACTTTTTATGAATATTTTTATGATTTTTCAAAAATAAAATTGAAAAAGACTAGGTCAAAAATCAGGTGTCAACAGCTGCCCCTCTTTGAGAGGAATCTCGTGAGAGGTTTCTCTCAAAGACAGGTGACACCTGAATCTAGACCGACTCGATTGGGGAAAAGAAAAACGAATCCTGACATTCAATCTTTCTTGCTTTGCTGGTAAACGCTCTGCTTGTTCTGCTTTGGCTATTGTGAGAGAGAGACGGGATAGAGATGCTTACTTGTTGCTCACTTGTTGATCACCTGCCTGATGCTCGTGCGGCATGCGCGGTGTATAGCGGGTTCTAGTGAATACCTAGGGACTCGTCTTTTGAGTATCCTAGGGCGATTAAACTCTAGCCTGTATTGTAGGCCGTACCAGAATGGGATTCCTATACTTGACAGGAACCTGTGAATGACGCACCCAGTCTCTTAGGGATTGTCGGGGTTTTGATCTGTATGGTGGATCAGACCATGAATAGGACTCTTTTTTGCTAGGAACCTATGGATGACGCACCCAGTCTCTTAGGGATTGTTAGGGGTTTTGATCCGTATGGTGGATCAGACCATGAATAGGACTCCTTTCTGCTAGGAACCTATGGATGACGCACCCAGTCTCTTAGGGATTGTCAGGGGTTTTGATCCGTAGGGTGGATCAGACCATGAATAGGACTCATCTCTGCTAGGAACCTATGGATGACGCACACAGTCTCTTAGGGATTGTCGAACACTTCGATCCTTCAGGGGGATCAGGCCGAGAATAGGATTCCTTTCTGCTAGGAACCTATGGATGACGCACCCAATCTCTTAGGGATTGTCAGGGGTTTTGATCCATATGGTGGATCAGACCATGAATAGGACTCCTCTCTGCTAGGAACCTATGGATAACGCACCCGGTCTCTTAGGGATTGTCGAACATTTTGATCCTTCAGGGGGATCAGGCCGAGAATAGGATTCCTTTCTACTAGGAACCTATGGATGACGCACCCAGTCTCTTAGGGATTGTCGAACATTTTGATCCTATATTCTAAGGAATTAACTAGGATTTATACAAGTGAGATGTGCCTAACCTTGAGGTTTTACCACATGAGCTATTCTGGGTTTAGGGGTTACCTAGAACCTCTTAGAAAGCATATTTAGTCAACAGTTTTTGATCCTATATTCTAAGGAATTAACTAGGATTCATACAAGTGAGGTGTGCCTAACCTTTAGGCTTCACCACATGAGCTATTCTGGGTTTAGGGGTTACCTAGAACCTCATAGAAAGCATATTTAGTCAACAGTTTTTTATCCTATATTCTAAGGAATTAACTAGGATTCATACAAGTGAGGTGTGCCTAACCTTTAGGCTTCACCAAATGGGCTGTTCTGGGTTCAGGGGTTACCTAGAACCTCACAGAAAGCTGATTCCTAAAATTGTCCTTTCGACACGCGAGGCGTTATTCTGGGATTTGGGGATTCCAAGTATCCTGCAGAAAACTTAAACCTGCAAAAACTTTGATAAGATTCTTCTGGGATCTAGGGGCTACCTGAGATCTCGCAGAAAAACTATCTTGAATGTTGTCCTTTCGACATTGAAGGTGACATTCTGGGACCTGGGAGCTCCAGGTATCCTGCAAAAAGTTCCAACCTGTAACACTGGGATCTCACACAGGGAGATAATTTCAAACATTGTCCTTTTGACATGGGAGGTGACATTTTGGGATCTGGGTACTCTAGGCATCCTGCAGAAAGATCAAACCTGTAATATTGGAATCTCACATAGGGAGATAATTTCAAACATTGTCCTTTTGACATGTGAGGTGACATTCTGGGACCTGGGAGCTCCAGGCATCCTGCGGAAAGGTCAAACCTGTAAATTTGAAATCTCACAGAGGGATGATTTCGAAGATTGTCCTTTTGACATTGAAGGTGACATTCAGGGATCTGGGGACTCCAGGTATCCTGCAGAAAGTTCAAACCTGTAAATTTGAAATCTCACAGATGGATGATTTCGGAGATTGTCCTTTTGACATTGAAGGTGACATTCTGGGTTCTGGGGACTCCAGGTATCCTGCAGAAAGATCAAACCTGTAAATTTGAAATCTCACAGAGGGATGATTTCGGAGATTGTCCTTTTGACATTGGAGGTGACATTCTGGAATCTGGGAACTCCAGGTATCCTGCAGAAAGATCAAACCTGTAAATTTGAAATCTCACAGAGAGATGATTTCGGAGATTGTCCTTTTGACATTGGAGGTGACATTCTGGGATCTGGGAGCTCCAGGTATCCCGCAGAAAGTTCCAAGCTGTAAATTTGAAATCTCACAGAGGGATGATTTCGGAGATTGTCCTTTTGATATTGGAGGTGACATTCTGGGATCTGGGAGCTCCAGGTATCTTGCAGAAAGATCAAACCTACAAAATTGTTCATAAGAATGTGTTTTCCTGATATATGGAATTACCAGGGATCTTGCAGGAAAATAAACTTGAAAGCTCTTCTTCACAGAGAAAGGCATCCTTCTAGAATCTGGGGTTACCATGATTCCTATAGAAGTTTAACCAAGAACAATAGCATTCTAGAATCTGGGGTTACCAAGAATCTGTCAGAAGCTCAGGCATATAAACTCTCCTTCTTAGAGAAATGTGTCATTCTGAGACCTGGGGTTATCAGGGGTCCTGCAGAAGTTTAAACTTGAAATATATTCTTCACAAAAGAAGTAGCATTCTGAGGTCTGGGGATACCAGGGGTCCTACAGAAGCTTGAACATGTAAACTCTTTCTTACCAAGAGAGGTTGTGTTCTTCTGAGATCTGGGATTTCCAGGAATCCTGCAGAAGTTAAGACATGTAAGTCGTTTCTCACCAAGAGTGATACAAGCCATTTTAGGAGCCGAAGTCATCAAGAATCTTGCAGAAGCTCCAATCTGAAAATTTTCTTACCAAAGGCACATCAATGGTCTTTAGGTGATATCTGATGTCAAACTGACAGCACTTTATGACTTATATCATAGTCATGGAAAAAATTTCAATGAATGCATTACGATGCTGGAGGTTATCCAAAACACCTTGCAACATACGGAAGTGATCAAAAATTCCTTGTGGGGAAAGTTTGAAACAAACAATTTGAAATTACCAAAAGAGTTTGGTTAAAATGTCCAACGGAGTATTCTCATCAAAGAGGACTTCTCACTGCTTTGAGATAATGGTCTTATACCAAGAATGCACTCGAGCTTCCTATTAAACCTGCGCCTAGGGTTGAGGATCATTCGCAGTGAATACACCTCGATCGATCAGGAGGACTTCCAAGGGACCGTAATGTTGGGCTTGGTCAACGGCTTTCAAAGGGGACTTGCGTGCAAGTCAAGGCTTTCGAAGAGAAGTCTTCAATGTCTGCTCCAGGTTTACAAGTCAAGAAACCTGCAAAATGAGAAAGAAATAATCTTGCTCGAACTTCTTCTAGCTAAGCTTATACATTAAACCCTATGTCAATTCAAGTGCCTTAATCAGAAAAGGCTTTTCAAGGTTGTAACGTAGGTAGGATTGGGGACCCAAAAAAGGATTGTTTTTGGCTCAGAATACGCGAAGGGTTTAACATTGGTGATCACTGCAAGTTTGCCGCCATCTTGTCCATTCTGGTTCAAAGAGCGTCTTCAGTCTTTGAAGTGCATTGACAGTCTTTGAAGAGCATTGTCAGCCTTTGAAGCGCACGTTTGTCTTTAGAGAACATATCTCTCTCATGTTGAGACGGCGTCAACATCTTGTCTATGCTTTCATCATCTGAATGTGATATAATCTGGGAGTATCCTTTGATGTCCAGCTCCCTCGGGATTTTCTTTACAATCAGATCTCACTAGTGACCTATACAAAGGTATCATGCCACCTTTTGGCATTTACAAGATCAAACACATGATTCACAAATGTACAAGTATTTGGATGGGCATTGGCCTTGCTTTTACCAGGTACTTTGCTTTTTCTTGATGCCCAGGATTGAATTTTTCTTTCTTTCTTTTTTTGTTGAAATCCCATTTTTTTCTTTTCTTTTGGGGATCAGAATTTTCAAATGAGTGTGCTAGATGTACAACTTGAATCTCAGCACTCAAACATTAATCTATGAATTTTTCACAAATCCTGTGTTTTGAACTCTTCCGCTCTTGAAGGGACGTCGCTTCCGTCTTGGAATATGCAATGATCACCAACGGGTTTGTGAAATGAACGTATAGGCTCAACTGGGCAGTGCAAAGGGCAAAAGTGTATAGGATAGAGAAACGAATGCTTTTCGTCATCCTAAAGCACCTGAATTACCATAGAAGTTAAAATGACAAGCAACACACGAAGATTGATGCAAGTCTGAGCAAGAGAACTTCTAACCATTTACCTCATGATACTGCTGGACGTACCTCCAGTTTGCCCCACTGTGGGGTGGTTCTCGACAGGGGTATAGAATGAAACCGTCGTTCAAAGGGTTATCAATGGTCACCTGTAGTGTTTATGATAGAGAAACGAATGCCTCCGTCGTCTCAATCCATGTAATCGCTGCGAATAACCCCTACTTCCGTAGGTCAAGGTCTCGCTGTACTTACCACTCCACTCATCTCTTAAGTGTGTATGGGACGTGTTTAGATTAGGCTTGCCTCTTGTCTGAGGAAACATCCTTTTGATCAATTCAAAACAACTCTTGTTGGAAAAGTTCATTTCGCTTTCTCCAAAACTTACCCTCTAAGGGAATTTATGATGCACAATGCATATTTCAATCACGTTCAGATAACCTCCAAGTAAAAACATGAATGTCAATGACGTGATTGTGAAAATTTGGTGCTTTTCTAGACATGGGCTTTGAATGTGTGCTAGATTCTGACAGTCTTAAAACCTAAGAGGTTGGGAAATAAATACTTACCTGCCCAGCGCGGCTAGGGATTCTTGAAAAACATAAAAAGGAATGCGTCAGTGTATGATCTCGAATTTTAGAAAATTAGAACGATACTCCTTACCCTTGATCCTGCGCTCCAATGGAAATTCATAGATTCGTGAAAAATCTGCATTTTTCTTAACAACACAAGATGGTTAAGTTGTTCTAAAATTTCTTGAAATTCTCAGTCTTTGGAGAAAAAGGACATGTACCTGACCACCACGATGTTAAGTCTTCTTGATCATGCATTCTCATGTGAACGCCAATGTGCAGATTATAGAAAACGGCCATTTTGGCCTATGGCGATGACGCATTCGTCTGATTGGGGCAATGAATCCTGCTCGATGGCTTCATTCTCTTTTGTACGTCTTCCATGCCATTCTTCGGAGTTCCTCCAAAGATCATCTCGCTTTGAAGTTGAGTTGGCGAGTTCTTTCCCTCTGAGTCCTTTTGAATGCCAATAATTTTCTGTTGAAATTAGGGCAAATTCATATTAGGAGAAAGATCATTGAGGACCAAATTAGAACGACACAAAGTCACCCTTCACTCAAGTTTGTATCTTGAGGTTTAACTCTGATGTGAACGACTCTTCTATCACGTTTATTGATCCTGCTGGGAATGAAATGCCACTTTTTCCTCCAGTCACGTAGATGATCTGCTTGCCCCAGTTAGGCATGACTTGTCATGGCTAGGTAATGCTTGCCCCAGTCAAATGGTTCTATTCATTTTTGCATTTTCATGCGATCCCTTATCCAGTTTGGATTATCTCTTACTTGGATCTTCACTTTACTTTTCACTTTTGAAGTGTCATCCTTCCAATGCTTTGAGAAAGTCGTTTGCTTCATGCATCTTTGTCACTTGTGACCATCCTTGTGATGTTCTCCTCTTTGTTGGACTCCTAATAATGTCCTAATGGCGTATTCTGCCACAGAAAGAAATGATTTTTGCATTAGCAAATGTAAGAAAAAGGAGTAAATTGGATACGACACTCAACTACCATTCTTTTGTCAATTGTCGACATTTATCTCTTGATTGAGTCCATTCCAATATTGTATGCTGATATGGACAACATTCGTCGAATCCCTCAATCCATGCTTGAAGGTGTTGATAACATTAACAATCCATTTGCCCCAGTTGGGCGACGTTTACCTTGGCCAAATGCCTTAGCACTTTTCGTATCATTTGACGATTTCCAATCCTATTTGAAGAGGTCTTTGTACCTGTACATGAAGCAATGAGTATTCATCCATGTTTAACTTTACATAAATCACCAAGGAACGTGATACTCCCCTTAAGGTATTTGCATTTCCGTTGATTAAGGAAATCATCTCTTTCGGTTGCTTTGCCCTAATAGGGGATGTCTTGACGCTTGTCATCTTTGGGCTTGACAACTTGCTCCAATATGCTGTCTTGGTGGTGCATGAGAATCTTGCCCCCAGCTTGGTCTCTTGACAGGAAAGGAGGGGTTTTCCCTAATGAACATTCTTTGCTGGTTCTGGTTATTTATCTCAACCATCTGAATCTTCGATCATTTTTATCTACCTCTTGGTAGCTCGACATCTTTGGAATTTGTCGCATGACATCTTAGAGACCTTCTCAGTAGTTCTGTGAACCTGAGTCTTTCATCTCGGGATAAATGTCCACCGATCTTGACTTCTTTGATATTTTCAGTATCCCCCAAATTAACAATAACCGGCTCTTCCGAAGGAGGAGGCGTTGATTCCTCAAAGGCATTTCATTCTCTGCGGATAGACGCATAACCTTCATCATCGTCTTCTTCCTCTGTCCCATAGCCCCAGTGGACCGTTTTAGGATCGTACTTTTCTATCGGATAGACTTTTATAGTTTGCTGTCGTCTGATAAGACGTCCCTGGTTCAGCTGTGCCGTCTTCTTCCTCTTCCGGCAATCGAATCAAAATAGACTTGACTAGGCAATCTTCTACCTTACTCAAGCTGTCAATCTCTTCCAGTTTAATTACCACAGTCGTAGCGGTTTCAATCATTGACATAGTGTTGTCAAGGTCCCTTGAGGAGATTTCGTCTCTCAATCGTCAATGTCGGTCATCGTCACCTAACACTGCTGATGTGGCAGATCTCGGGTATTCTCTTTCAGCTAAACCCTGCTGTTGATTCTTTGATCTCTTTGTTTCAGCATACTGCTTTGTGCCAAGCTTAGTAACCCTTACTTGGTCAAGGATGACTCGGGTTCTTTTGAAAAAGGCCTTTTCAGGTTGAACGGGATCATCCATGCATCCCCATCCGTCTGATATGATATCTTCCATTATCTGATAGCAGCTAGGGGGAGCAGAGTACTCCACTTTAAAGTTGTATCCTCCAGAGTCCTGACTCAGGTTGTCTATAATTTCACCTATTTCAGGTGCGTTAGCCATGAATCTGCGATCTGCTAAACTTCACCTCTTGGCTTTCAGTTCATCCTCTTCGAATTCTTCTTCTGACTGAATGACCGGCCCAAGACTGTTTACCAGATTCTCGTGCGGGATGTCTCATGTGCTACCCGGCTCAGTTTTGATCACGAAGTGGCTTCCTTCCAAAGATAGAGAAGCTTCGACTCCTTCGAATTCTTTATCGGTAATATCGGACATTATCCCCAAGCTCATCATCTTGGCAATACATAGCTTCTTTACGTCTGCAGAGATCTCACCTGCTTTTGGGTATGATGAAGCGGTCGCTAGATGGTCGGTCAGCTTAGACATGTCCACCTTCAGCTGGAGGTGGTTTTCCTCATTTTCAGTAAATATTGCCCCAATTGCTTGATTATCAGGGAGCGAGTTTTCTTGTACGTTTGGAGCCACGTTGTCAATTCCAAAATCTGACTTGTCAATCTAAGCTTGTACCTCCAGCTTAAGGATATAGCAGTCATCCACATTATGTCCCATTCCGCCCATATGGTAGACACAAGTCTGGCTCTTGTCAAAATCAGGATACTTAACAGGGTTTGCCCTATGTGGTTCCTTTGCCACCAAATGTTATTCCAGCAACACTAGGAGCAACTTGGATAAAGGCCTTGGGAGCTGGGAGAATTGCTTCTGAGGTTGCTTTCTTCTAGGCTCTTGCACTTTCGGTGTTGACCAGGACGATCCTCCTTTGGTATGATCGGAATTGCCAAACGGCTTGGGCTTGTGGGGATCTGGTATAAACGCTATGTCCAGTCCGGCTTCTCTCTCCTTTCTCAAGGGATACTGCTTCCTAGTAGGAGCTCCATGAGGTCTTCTTTCTCTCAAGGCCCATTCTAGCCTTTCAGCAACCTTTATTAAGTGTGCAAATGTTTGACATCCGGAAGTGTTTAACCTGTCGAAGTATTCGTAGGGGAGTGCTTTCAGGAACAAATTAATCAGCTCGTCTTCTGGTATTGACGGCTCTACTTGGGTCGCCAAAGCTCGCTATCTCTATGCGTATGTTCTAATCAACTAGCCCCTTGTCTTCAAGGTTCGTAGAAGGTCTTCCCTCTTCGGGGCTGTAACTGTGTTGAACTTATACTGCCTAAGGAAATCTTCTGCAAGATCTTCCCACCAGTCATAATCATCCAGGTCCAATTCAATAAACCATGCCTAAGCGGCGCCAGCTAGATTTTCTTGGAACATGTTCATCAGTAATGGAACATAGTCTGAATACTGCGCCATCTTGCGTAGATAATATTTGAGGTGAGCACGGGGATAGCCTGTCCCATTATACTTCCTCACGAAGTTTGGTTCCTTGTAGTCAGGAGGAGTCTCCACCTTGGCGAAGAGAGATATCTTGTCTAAACGAGCCAACTCATAACCTTGGCTGCTCAAGCATTCTTCGATCTTGGCTAATCTCTTAGCCTCCACCTTGGCTTTTTACAGTCTGGTTCCCCTTTTCTTTCTTCTCGAGGTTGACAACAACAACAGGGGGTGCTTTTTGTTGTGACTAGATGTTTGGCTCACGGATATCCTCCTCCGCCCGTTGAGTATTTCCCGTCGTTTCTTTATCAGCTATATCGGGGGCAAGTGATGGATTTGAGTTGTTTAGGAACTACTGTTTGTCTGGCTTGGGAGGCTTCCGGCATTGCCTTAATATCAGCCATCATAGTTGCCATTGAACTATTTGGTATTTCCCTATCAAAGGAAAGAAGGTTCGTGTCAGAACAGCATACAAAATGGGCAATTGGAATTGATACAATTTACCCTTCGTTCCTTGGGTCTTGGCATTTTCCTTTCACTTGGATTCTTTTGCCTTGACCTGTCGACGTCTTTCATATAAGTGATGCATGCATGATATGTATGATGCGAGTGATCTAAGATGATTCATGTTTGCAACGAAAAATGGATTCATGCTTTTCACTCTTGTTCACAGAGAGCATTTCTTATCAAGCATGTCAATATATAAAGTTTGAATTCTTTCTTTTCGAATGCTCTTTTCAAAGAGACTTCTAATTGTTAAGAAACTTTTTCAAGTTTTCTCGAGAATTTTGTTCGCAGATTGAGCCATTATGACTCTCTTGAAATCATCTATCCTAAATGCATGTGTGAGATGATATGAAAAGCGGATACTCCCTGTTCTGCCATCTGAAGTCGTTGCTTCTTAGGTGTCTTGACTTTGTTTATCACCTGAGAGGAAAAAGATAGGAAATATTATTTCCACATCTGATTGAAACTTATTTAGGAACGATACGCCTTTTTTTTACCAAGAGGGATGGCTCGGCATCGTTCTTCTTGGAAGCGTTGTTGCTATGGCGAAACGCTTTTTGTACTCAATGGATGAATTTCATTCCATTACGTTCCATGAGTGATAACCAAGGTTTCGGGGACTTGCCCCACATATCACCATGGCAAATCTGATGTCTTCGACTTCGGCATGCTTTTTGGATAGGGAAATGATTTGCCTCCAGCAACTGAGTACTCCACCTTGAGTTAGCTGATTTAGCCATATGAAGCTCCATTGTATCACATTAATGCCTTTCCTATTGGTTGAGTCAATCACTTCCACGTCAGGTGATTTTGGTGTTTGACCTTCTTCAATCTTTTCTAACACCTGTCTCGAATTAACATTCTCTGTATATGAAAGAGAAACATCTCAGTCATTTGTATGAAATGGAATCATAATAAGGAACAATTTACTCCCTTTTGTGACAACAGAGGATGAAACTTCATCGTAATTATCCGAAGGTCTCAGCCTTTGATGTTGCACGATGTTCGACACTTTTTGGGTTATGTCACTCTCTTTCTTGAGGTTGGGTGATCTTTCGCCACTTTCGCTCTATTGATGCATTTCAATCTCTTGGTTCAAAGATGGGCAACGATCATCTCTTCATGGTCTTCTCGATTTATCATGACTTCATGCCACTCCTCAAGCACCCTACTACTTGAGATCCACAAGTGTAGATTTATCTCTATTTGTGTACATTTACACCTTGAAGTGTTGCTTCGCAAATGAGCATTCAGTTTTCTTCATCTCTACATATAGAAAAGGAGATGAGCATTTCATATCTTGAGAGGATTGAAATGAGGAACGATATACACCCTTTTATGGTTGAGTGATCATCAATCTCATGGTGGGAAACACGAGTATTTGTACTCCTTGAGACGTGCTTCAATTGGCGATCGTGCCATGTCACATTGGCCTCCAGTTTTGAGGATCCACAATTGAGTCTTCTTTAAAGGGACAAATGTCGACCTCACACAATCCTTTTATTTCACCTACATGACATGTGGAAGGAATATGTCAATTGTTGTACAACAGGCTCTAATTGAAACGATAACAGATTTACTATCCCCATAGTATATTTCATCAGCTCCCATCACTTTGAGCATCAGAGATGAAGGAATGTTCCTTAACGATCCTCATTCATCTTTTATAATCACCTGCAAGTGTGAGTGACCATGTCATTGTTTAAACAAATCAATTTAATTTGGAACGAATACACCATTTTCAACTTAGAGAGGTCGATCCAAATCAGGCATGCCCCTTTTTCATGTTGTCTTGTTCTGGGCTTATCATCGTCGATTCATCTTATTTTGGAAACCTCATGGGTGGCTTCTGATGAAGACGCATCTCCTTTCATATTACAGGGAAAACAGGCCTCGCATCATTGGCCTTCAACCGTTTTGACCTGTTGGCAAAAGAAATAACCAAGCAAGTCAAGTATAACACTCGAAGTTTTTATTGGAACGACTACAGTTTTACCATCGTTCGATCACATCTCGCATGTGATTAGATGAAGGAATCTTCAATAAATGTATGTCATGCATAACCTGTCAGAAAGGAGACACACTTAGCATTTTACATAGCAAAGACATCTCTCAATGAGGTCGCCTCTTATAATGAAAGCAAGGCGACAATACGTACCCCATAATCCCTATTTACGGGCATCTGATGTCTGCCAAGATTTCAAGATAAGAGGATACGTCATTAAAAGATCGATCCATGGTCATCAATCAAACACCCATTTAATCCCAAACGTTTAATACGCAAATGGGGGCATTAATTTTGAAAGATTGCTTTGTGACATTTTTCTTGTGAAAATCATGTGATCTTTGTTTTAAGAACTCACTATACAAAAATGTGATTGTAAACATGGCCTTAGCTTTATGCCCCAAAATCTTGAATTGGAAGAATTTTAGACAAAAAGAAATGTCATCTTAATCCATAATTGAAAATTTGGATGAACCATCTATTCCGTAGGGACGGCTTAGAAGTGTTCCCATTTTTGTATCTAAAATTCATTGTCAAAAACTTTCATTTGTAAACTCAAACACGCAGGGCATTCGGTTGATTTCCATGAATTTCCTATCATGAAATTTCACTAGGAAATGAACAAGTAGAGGGAGAAGTCATACTTACAGTGATCAGCGGGATTTTTTTTTTTTTTTGTTTTAGGTATACCAACCTCTCATAGACATGCGCATGAGACAAGTGGGGGGTATACTCTAAAAATCAAAAATCAGGTGAGGAACCTATGGCTCAGGCTCCCACGATCCACATGAGGCAAATTCCTCCCCAAGGGCACCTACCCAAGAGGGCTAGATATCGCCAATGCAGATGGTAGGCGGGAACGAATACGAAAGTCTCAAGTGCCATCAAACACAAGATCCTTTTCGCACCATTTCCCTATCTAAGGTAACCAAGAGGTGGTTGCAGTCGGGGTTTAACCGCCAGTGTGTGCAATGTGTTGTGATCGTCACAATGCAAAGTCATGCACAGCAGTTTGTATCAAAACACCGCTTCAGTATGTGCATAAAAATAAACATACATTCCCAACTCCAACCTGCAGGAAAAAATGTCAACAATCACTCCACCCCTTATTTCTACAATCTGCAAAAACATCTAACACAATGGTTAGTGTACGTACCTCACCTTCGAGAGCATCTGCAGAAAATAAGGTCAGATAAACCAGACAAATTTTTAATCGGCTCAAGTCCTTTAGAATTCGTAACCAGAGATTCTGGATTCGAATTCGTCCCCAGTGGAGTCGCCAGTCTGTCGCGACCCTCCTCGAGGCGGAGGGCTAATGGGCCGCCCGATCGCTGGCTTGATCGGACGCGGGCCTCTCCCAAGGTCCATTACCCAAATCGTAACTGCTGGATATACGTGGTCGACCTTCAGTGTGGTCTAGTGACATGTGATGAGTGTACATGCCAAGGAGTCACCACCAATCGTTTCGTGGAGGGTACGATCGGAAACCCTATCGAATAGTTGGGAGTGGTCTATTCGCTTCTGCGGAAACCAGAGAAGTGGGTTCGGAGACTTAGTTACGCCAACTGTCAGAGTTGACGCCCTTTCGGTACCTAAGCTAAATGGTTTATCTAATCCTAGGATTTCATACAGACGAGTGGGGTACAGATCCTAAATCTAGGAGTTCATGCAGAAGGGAATGGCTACCCTATCACTCACAATCAATAGAAATAAGTGCACAAATCAAGGATCCAATACATGCGGATAAAACACATGAAATCAGCATGGCATCCCTAATAAGGCCCTATTAGCCTAGAGAAATATCAATCAAGGCTTAGGAATGATTTTGGCATGATTTGTCCATAAGGGGCAAAATCGTAATTTTGAATGGTTCGGGGACAATTCACCTCAAAAGGGCGAATTTGTCATTTTCAGATGAATTGGGAAGTCAAAAGACAGGGGAAATAGGATTGGCCATCAATCCAATCCATTTACTATTTTTCTGGAATTTCCAGGATTTTTCTGGAATTTAAAGGGATTTTACCCTTGGAAGGGTAAAATCGTCATTTTGGATAAAGTTGAGAACTGAAAATCTCAAATATTAGGGTTGGTCGTCCACCTGACCCAAACCCTAACTTCAAGCAATTTTCAGAACTCGATTGAGACAAGAAAGACGATTTTCCCATTAAAGGGCAAAATCGTCATTTTTGAGAAAAGAGGCGGGACTCGAAAACCCAAACCTAAGAATTGGTCGCCTACCCGACCCTAATTCTTAACTTGACATTATCGGTTTTATCTTGCATACACAGCAGAGGCGACTTACCCCTAAAGGGTAATGTCGTCGAGTCTCGAAAGAACGGACAAGAAACCCCAAAAATAGGGTTGACCAGTTGTCTGTGGTCAATCCTCGATTTTTGGGGATTTCTGGAGTGTTTATGATTTTTCCACAATTTTTCTACATTTTTTTGGAATTTCCTGAAATTTTCCGATTTTTTTTTATTTTTTTTTAAATCATTTTTTGATTTTTTATTTAAAAAAATGTTATTTGGGCCGGGTCGGATGACCCAGCCCGCGGCCCACGGCCCGGCCCGGACCCGGGTTCGCACGACCCGCGCCCAAAACGACGCCGCTTCACTCTTCCCGCTCAATTTTTCAAACTCCCGCCTATACTTGAATCAACGCTTCTGATTGCGCCACGTGTCGACTGATGGACGGCCTGATCTTCACAACGATTCAACGGTTCAGATTGCGCTGCGTTGAGGAAGTGTGAACGGTTCGATGTAACGAAAGAGACCGACGGCCACGATTGAAGGGCAAGATTGAATCTTGACCGTTCGATCAGTGACATTTTTTTATTTCTAAAAATCATTTTTATTCCTGAAAATAGCGAGATCGCGACACGTGGCAAGCCTACCACCGTCCGATCAAGTTTGTTATTTTATTCTATTCGGTTTTAACAGAATGCGCTGACGTGGCTGCCACGTGGGCGCCACGTCAGCGCCACGTGGGCGTTGACCGGTCAACCGCTTCGCCGAAGAAGACGATCGGCGCCGGCTCTGTTTCGCCGGCGCCTCGTCGGAAGGCGGTTTCTCCGGCCTCAGGACGCCAAACCATACAAGACCAACGCCAATCGATTCGTACGAATCTCCTCTACGACATACTTGAGGCTCGACATAGCAGAATCGCATCTCATACATGTGCCATCTCCAACCGACGCTAATCTCCGGCGGGCTATCGGCCTAGCTATTTCTAACGTCAAAAAAGCATCTCAAACCATCCAACAACATCCATGGAGTTAGAGAGAACTTACCTGATGATCGTGAGGCGTCGGTTCAACCTAGGAGGGGTCATAGCATTCACGGCCGATTAGTCAAAGTCGAGGGTTGACTCGACGGTTTTATGCAACGAAAATGCGAAAATGAAATGCGACGAAGATCAGTAGAGTTCAAGGAACAAATCAAGACCGAAAACACACACAATGGTCGACAAAATCATGAGTCGCCATTAGAGGCCGAGGCCAAGCTCGAAGATGTTCCTCACCTGTTTCAAGAGCGTCGGTGAATGTGAGTCGGTCCGACGCGTTCTCCGGGTTGAGGCGAAGCTAATGGGAGTGGCGGCGTCGAACGATGTCGTCCGGATCGTCAAGGATCCGAGCTCGAATCTCTCGAGCTCGGAGCTTCAATGGCCGTCACACACTCTCTCTCTCCTCACTCTCTCTGTTTCGTTCTCTCTGTTTCGCTCTCTCCTTTTCCACTCTGCGAGCTCCTCCTCTCGCGAACTCTCTCTCGTCCTCCCTCTCTCTCTCTGCCTTCGCGCGAAGAAAACCGCCCCCCTCTCTCGCTCTCTCTCTTTCGCTCCTTTTTTGGTCCTCTCTCTCTCTCTTTTCGTTTTCCCGAGTCTCTTCTGTTTGCCTCTCTTTTCTCTCACCTGCTCTGTACGCGCCTAGAAGAAGCTCCCCTTCTTCTTCTTTTGTTCGTTCGTCTCTTGGCGAACTCCCCTAACCGATTCCCCAGCTTAACTGACTTCTTCCGCCCACTTCTTGAACTTTTGTTTGTTTGTTGGCCAACGCCCCCTAACCGATTGATTTCTCTTTCAATTGATCTTCTCTTCCCTTCCTTCTTTGGGTGGTCTTCTGCGTGCGCGAAGAAGAAGGCCAGAGTTGTTCTTTCTTCAGGTTGGTCAACCGGGGTGACTGGGTCGGTCAACCCGACCCAGTTGACCCGGTTCTACTTTCTTTGTTCAAATTGGACGTCTATATGTGCCAAGATCACAAAATTGACACTAGAATTGGACTCCATGGCACAGACTCCATCTAGAAATGTGATTTTCGTGACAAATTCCTTTTGAATTGATTGAAAACCCCAAATGTAGAGTAGGATCCGAATTTGATTTTTTGCCAAATTGATGCTATTAATGGGCGAATTGGCCCCAATTGAGCCCCTCATTAGATTCAGTGGGTCAAAAACTATAGGGAGGAAGCATTGGAGTTCTATGGGTGTCCCTCAGAGAATTTTAATTTCAGAATTGGCACTATAGGGACTAAAATTAAAACATTTTTATGCGATTAGGTCCCTAAGGCCAAAATTGATCAAATCAGCGCACAATTGAACCAAATTGAAAAGTGGGGTAATCAATTCGAATGTCAAGATTCGGAAAATGCAAAAGATCGCAAATAGAAAGACTCAAAACATATTTTTTGACAAATTTAACCCTGTGCGTTACAAAGAAACACACAAAATTAAACTTGAATTTCGACTCTTGATGAGGTCAAAATGACAAGGGATTTAAAATAAAAATATTGACTATTTTCCTATATTTTTGTGACCTCAAATTCTATTTTTGTTGATTTTTCTAGTATTTTCCTATTTTCTAAAAATACTAAAAAATGTGAAAAATATGAAAAATTATTTTTTGGTCAAGAATGGTTCCTTGGGCTTGGCCAAGGCCACCAAAGTTGATTTTGTAATTTTTTGACTTTTTATGAAGTTTTTATGATTTTTCAAAAATAAAATTGAAAAAGACTAGGTCAAAAATCAGGTGTCAACACATCACCAAAGAAAATGGATGACAATGGGGAATGAGATTTCCATGCGTTTGTTGCAACGGAGGTGCAAGACGAGCTCACTGCTTCGTCTATTGCCGAGTTGAACGATTCGACGGCTTTAGTCACTGTAAGTGATAAGCCGATTAACTATGATGCTGATTGGATTGTTGATTCAGGATATTCGAATCACATGACTAGAGATCAGGGCAAGCTGTCGAACTTGCTTGATTATTGATGTAGGACAACTAGCGTGTTAACTTTTCAGGCAGTTTTCTATTTTAGGCAATTTAGAATATTGCGTGTTAACTTTTCAGGCAGTTTTCTGTTTTAGGCAAAATTTCAGAATATTCTAAATTGCCTAAAACAGAAAACTGCTTGAAAAGTTAACAGGCAATATTCTAAATTGCCTAAAACAGAAAACTGCCTGAAAAGTTAACACGCTAGTTGTCCTACATCAATTATCTGGTGGACGTGTTGTTATTACTGTAGATAACATGAGGTTGCCAATTTCTCAAATTGGGAAGACGATGGTAACTCCCCGATTCAATTCATAGCAGGTCGAATTGAAAAATGTGTATCATGTGCCATGAATGAAGAAGAACTTGTTGTCTGTGTCCCAGCTCACAAACTTGGGTAATTATGTGGTGTTTGCTCCATGATATGTCAAGATGTATCGAAGTGTGAAGCCCACTAGTCGACCAATCATGGAGGGACGTCGACTGGAGTCCGTTTACGTGATGTCAGCTCAAACGGCATATGTAAACAAAACCCGGAGGAATGATACACCTGATTTGTGGCATGCGCGGCTTGGGCATATAACTTATCACAAGTTGAAGATAATGATGTAGAAGAATATGCTGAGGGGTCTTCCCCAATTGGAAGTTCAAGAAAATGTGGTTTGTGCCGGATGCCAGTACGGAAAAGCACATCAGCTTCCTTATGAAGAATCGTCGTTCAAGGCTAGGATGCCTCTTGTGCTCATTCACTCGGATGTGTTTGGTCCAGTGAAGCAACCTTCTGTTGGTTGATCAAAGTACATGATCACTTTCATTGAGGACTTCTCTAGGTATGTATGGATTGATTTTATGAAGAATAATCTGAGGCATTTATCAAATTCAAGGAGTTTAAGGAGAAGGTTGAAAGTGAATTAGGCAAGAAGATTCGTTGCCTACGCACCGATAATGGGGGAGAGTATGCTTCCTATGAGTTCATGAAGTATTTGCAAGAGTGCAAGATACGTCGACAGTATACCTGTCCATATACGCCGCAGCAAAATGGAGTCGCCGAAAGCAAGAATCAGCATCTTGTAGAGACGTGCAGGAGCATGCTGTACGCGTAGAATGTTCCACCGAGATTTTGGGCCAAGTGTACGAAGACGACAGCTCATGTGATTAACAGATTACTATAAGCAAGGCTTGGCTTTATGTCTCCATATGAAAAGCTATGGAATCGCAAGCCCGTGGTAATTCATTTCAAAGTTTTTTGTTGTGTATATTATGCTTTTATGCCAGATCATCTTCGCAGCAAATTTGACAAGAAGGCCATTCGCTACATATTCGTGGGCTATGATGATCAACGGAAAGGATGGAAGTGTTATGATCTTACAATAGGGAAATGTTATATTTCGAGGAATGTGGTGTTCGACGAATTGTCGTCATTGTGGTCACCTCAGGCTGTTGAATTGCCTATCCACAGTATATCGAAGAAGAGGTCAGAGAAAGGCTGAATGAATTCAATGAGGATCAGCCTGTCGAAAAAGATGTCGACAAGGATATCGAAGCTCAGTCACCATGATCGATAAGTTCATCTGGTGAGCGTCGAATAACGACAAAAGAACTTCGACCAAGTCAGGTAAAGGAACTCGAAGAGGAGGAGCCTCAACTTCGAAGGTCGTCGAGGCGAAGGAGGCCAAACCCTAAATCTGCTAATGCGGCATTGACTGAAGATGTTGACGTAGTGGAGCTGTCGACGTACGAAGAAGCCTCAAAAGGTGCAGAATGGAGGAAGGCCATGGAAGAAGAAATCCTCGCATTAAAGAAGAATGAGACGTGGGACTTGGTATCGAAACCTAAAGAGGTACGTCCTATTTCTTGCAAATGGGTTTATAAGCTTAAAAATCAACTAGACGGGTCGATTGAGTGGTATAAAGCACGTTTACTGGCTTGAGGATTTTCGCAAAAGTACGGTGTTGATTATGAATAAACCTTTAGCCTTGTGGCAAAGGTTACCACAATTCGAGTTTTGTTAGCACTTGCGACAAACAAGTCGTGGAATCTGTGGCAAATGGATGTGAAGAATGCCTTCTTACATGGAGAACTTGATCGAGATATATACATGGAGCAGCCGGATGGTTTCGAGAGTACAACTCATCCAGAATATGTCTGCAAGCTAAAGAAAGTGATGTATGGCTTGAAGCAAGCTCCGTGAATTTGGTATGGTAAGATTGCAGAATTCTTGTTGAAAAACGATTATTCTGTAGCTCCAGTAGACTCGAGCTTGTTCGTGAAGGTAGAAGATGGAAAGATTGTAGCTGTGTTGGTTTATGTGGATGATCTCATCATTACTGGAGATGATGAAGATGAGATACATCGAATCAGAGCCAACCTCTCTGTTCGGTTTCAGATGAAGGAGCTTGGAGTGCTCAAACACTTTCTAGGACTCGAGGTTGATCGGACAAAGGAAGGATTATTCCTATGTCAGCAGAAGTATACACGAGATCTCTTGGAGAAATTCGGGATGCTCGATTGCAAACCTATATCTACTTCGTTGGATGGGAATTCAAAGCTATGTACTGATGAAGGTCGAGAGCTGGAAGACTCATCCATGTACAGGCAACTGGTAGGTAGTCTAATTTACCTTACCATAACTCGGCCTGATATTGCTTGTGCAGTGTGAGTAGTAAGTCGATTCATGGGAAAGCGACGGAAGCCTCATTTGGATGTAGCAAGCATATCCTGAGGTATGTTAAGAAGGCATTTGATTTTGGGCTTCTATATAAGAGATTATCATCAAGTGAATTGGTCGGTCATTGTGACGCCGACTTTGCTGGAGATCAGTACACACGAAGATCGACTACATGATACTCATTTAATCTTGGATTAGCAGTAGTATCCGGGTGCAGTAAAAGATAGCCAATTATGTCTTTGTCCACAACAGAAGTTGAATACAGAGCAGCAGCAATGGCAGCTCGTGTAGTTAGTGGATGATCTTCATCAACCAATAAATTATTCGACAACATTGTATTGTGATAATCTATCCGCTATAAGCTTGGCAGAGAATCTAGTTTTCCACGCTAGAACAAAGCACGTGGAAGTACATCATCACTTTTTGAGAGGGAAAATGCTACAGGGCGAGATCAAGATGGGGTACACCAAGAGCGGTGATCAAGTTGCTGATATCTTCACCAAAGATATTGGAGCTACAAAGTTTGAAGAGTTTCGAACTCAACTTGATATGGTCGCGAGGATTGTCCTTAGAGAGAGATATCACCGTCTACCTCTCGTGACTCTTCGTATTTCGACTGTTGTCGAAAGACTGCTCGGTTCCCGATGGATGTCATTTCGGCGTGCGTGTCATTATCACTTTGTGGTTTTCTGGAGTTTTTATTAGTTGTGTATCTCGATAGTCTTTTAGTATTCCGATGTGTAATTATTGCTATGTATCTAGACATGTCTTTTCAAGTATCTAGGGTATGTCAAGAGTCATGTTTCTAGCCTATATAAAGGCGAGTCTTGTAAACGTTTCTGTAAGGGGAGTGAAGGCAGATTTCAAAAAATAAAGTAATTCATTCATCTTCTTCCTAGAGAGCTTCTCTTGAGTGAGTGGTATCATAGTTTTGTGTCTCTGAGATTCTATAAGTGGTATCAGAGCTGTGCCTCTCTGATTCAACAAGCTCAAACTTCATAACACTAATGAACAAAATAAATGAAAATGACATCACTTTTACTTTTTTACGTAGTTCGAGTCGATGAGCAAAGGCTCAAGCTTTCCATTGAATCTTGTTTAGAACCAAAGTACCAAACCAAGTTTCATGGAAATTTATAGTTCAGTTCAGGGTAGAGAACAACTTTAATGGAGTTCCTTGTCCAATTCTAACATTTAATTTTAAATCAACTTTTGGGCTACAAAAATTGTGCGAAATAAACTCAGCTCCATTAAAAAGTTTGAATCCTTGATTTTTTTTTTTTTTTGAATCCTTGTTTTATCTTTCCCGTCAATGGACTTCCCCAGTAACAGTTGCCATGATTCACCACTTGCAAACCTTGTCTCCATCTCAGATTCTTTATATCTTGACTATTATCAGGTTATACATAGAGAGTAAGAGAGAGTTGAGTTGGTGATTTGGGAGGGAATTAGAGTTTTCTGCGTCTTCCTAGCGAGGTTACGGAGTATAACCCTAAGATACAAACCGCGGGTTTTGGAAATGAAGGATGTGAAGTGAAATAAAAGGTGGGATGTCTATTTGTACTTTTCCCCACGTTATGAATTTGACTTCTAGCAGCGCCCAACTCCATTAAAAAACTCAGGTTGGGGATAATTTGCAACATCCCCGAAAAATATCCCAAAAAACTTCCGATGTTCAAATTACCCCCCGATAATATACGACCATATATGCTGATGTTTCTCATTTTTTTCCCCATTTCTACTCTTTTTTGCAGATGGATAAATTGAAAGTTCTAGATTTGACGGGTTGTATGGACTTAACAAGGACACCTAACCTCTCCAACTTCACATCCTTGGAGACGTTGATTCTTGCTCGGTGTGTCAAGTTAACCACAATTGACGGCTCCATTGGTAAGCTACAACGCCTAAGAAATTTCAGTATCAACGGATGCAAGGCTCTTCTAGAATTGCCTACAGAACTCGGTTCTCTGCAATCTTTGACGGAGATTATCATGCCCCAACATTATCAACCCTTCAAGCTTCCGGAGACATTTGGCAATTTGCATTCTCTGTCAAGTTTAATATTGGACGAGCACCCTGGAATCAACAAACTTCCAGACTCTATTGGAAGGTTGGTGAATCTTACACGTTTATCTTTATGCGAGTGTGTGGGGATAACGAAGCTTCCAAGCTCTATTGGAGAAATGAAAATGTTGACTGAATTGGATTTATCAAAGTCAGAAATAGATGAACTACCTGATTCCATTGGATTTCTAAAGAAACTAAAAGTGATCGGGGTAAGTTATACCAAGATAAGTAAGTTTCCTCATACTATCGGAGACATGGAAATGCTTGAAGAATTGCATGCCAAGAAGTGTTGGAATCTGACAGATGAAAACCTGGAGAAAATTGGGAAGCTATCCCACTTGAGGATATTGGACATGTCATATACTGGTGTAACTAGATTCCCCACGATGCTACGTAGTCTCTCTGGTCTCGAAACACTTGAAATGAGTTCAAGTCACCCACAAAAAATCCCAGACCTTCCCTCAAGTTTGAAGCGCCTTCACATGCAAGCACGTCACTTCCCATTTATCCCTGACATCTCAAGCCTCGTCAATTTAGATTATCTGGAACTATCTATATTACATGTTCCAGGGGAGGAAACTGACGAATCTAGGACGAATGATCCGCCAGAAGAGCAAGAGATCCATCCGCTTCCATCTAGTTTGTCAACCATGAAATTTAGGGAAATCAATATACTACCACATTTTTCCAACTTAAAAAAAATTGTTGGAAATGTCCTTAGTTGAATATTCAATGCGACGCTTCTCCGTCTCTGAAGACCTAACACATTTGAGAATATTGAAACTAAGAAAATGTAGATTTCTGAGGAAAATACCTGGTCTGGCACTCTTGAAGAATCTAGAGTGGTTGGAACTGAACAAATTGAGTAGTCTGGTTGAGATTGATGATTTGCGGGAACTCCAATCATTGAAGCACTTCCGTATTTCCCAATGCAATGTGATAGAAAGCTTACCCAACTTATCAAGCTTAGGTAATCTACGGCGTATTGAGCTGGAAACTTGTCCGAATATAAGAAAGATCGAGGGTCTCAAGGGCATAGAAAGCTTGCAGTTAGATGAACGTGGTTGCACTATCCTGGAAAGATTGCTGGATGACCCAGAATCAACCTGGCATTCTCATAGAATTCCTACGTATGATGTGTTCCTGAGTTTTAGGGGATTGGACACTCGTTATAGCATCGTCGACATCCTTTACAGGAACCTTCTTCGTAACAAAATTCTGGTTTATAGGGACGAGGGGTTATCCAACCATGGTATTGGATTTAGCAGTGAGCTTCTACTAGCACTCGGCGACTCTTATATCTACATACCCATCTTATCTAAGAACTTTGCTTCTAGTCCGTGGTGTCTCGATGAACTAGTTGGCATGGTAAAAGGCAAGAAGTCAGACGGAAAGAGAAGATTCCTGCCCATATTCTACGACGTGGAGAAGGACGATGTTAAGCTTGAAAGCAATTTATACAGAGATAAGCTGAAAGACCTCAGGAGCTTATACCGCCACAACAAGGAGTACTGGGACCACCGATTCGAGGAATGGGAAGAGGCTCTTAGATTCGTCGGGGACATGGATGGGTACGACCTGAAAACTAACAGGTAATGCTCCTTTTTTTTTATCAATTGCATTTTACCTTCTAAATTATGAGCGAATGAGTCATTCAATTCAACAATACCAACCCATCAATTTCAACTCATGGAGCAAGATCTCGTGTCCCCACAGCTCCTGTGTTTTTTTCATGCGGCAGCACTTATTTTTTGCGTCCCGGATTGTGAATGCCCAAACAGGGGTGCCAAAATACTAGGTGTTGAACTATTATTACGTACGACCTCTCCCTCCATGGGAGCTTTCTCTCCCTTCTATGGGAGCTTCCCCTCTCGATTCAATCTGAGAGTTTTCTAACCTATTTTTTAGCGCATCCAGTCCATCTTTTCCCACCACCCCTCTCTCTGCGTTTCCACCACCTTTACAACACACCGCTTCAACTTCTTTTCCTGATGTTCCACCTCTCGGCCGACAAGTGCTGAAGAACACCTCTCTGCTGTGGTGCGTGTGGCATTTCGTCATCTCCACCATCCCATGCTTCATCTCTAATGCAGTATTACTTGCGTCGTCTGCTTTGTCTTTGGTCCTTTTATAGTGCCTGTCAGAAGTTCCTCCCTGGTGCCGAACACCTGTTCGACAGAATGCTTTGGTCAGGTTTTTTCATTTAGCGTCTACAAACCGGGAGTCAAATGAGTATCCTAGCTTGGAACTGTCAAGGTTTGGGCTCACCCTTGACAGTTCAAGCTCTTAGAGTCACCATGGCTCAAGAAAAGCCCAATTTGGTGTTTTTATGTGAAACTAAGAACCAAGAAAGGGTGGTTATGACCTTACCAAAAAAAAAAGAAAAGAAAAGAAGAAAGGGTGGTTATGCAAGTGAGAAAGAGACTCAAGTTTCAGAATCACTTTATACTTAATCCAGTAGGAACCAGGGGTGGTTTGGCTTTATTTTGGAATGAGGATATTGAGGTCTCGATTTTATCGACTACAGAGAATTTTATAGATATACAATATGAAGATCTTCCTCAGAAAATTCCTTTTAGGGTGACCTTCGTTTATGTTCCAGCAACATATAAGGAAAGGATCAGAATCTGGGATACGATCAGATTATTAAAACCTTTGTACAATCTCCCTTGGGTTTGGATTGGTGATTTCAACGAAACTCTTTTTCATTGGGAAAAGGTGGGACGGAGGAACTTTGAAAATTACCGTATGCAATCATTCAAAGAATTACTGGATGACCATGGAATGATGGACTTGGAGAGTAAAGGATGTGCATATACCTGGTCGAATAATAGAGAAGAGGGGAATCTGGAGAAGAAAAGAATTGGTAGGGCAGTCTGTGATTTAGAATGGAGATTAACCTTTCCTATTGCGGAAGCCTTTGCGCTACCCACAGTAGGATCAAATCACTGCCCAATCCTTCTTTCTTTGTCTGCTAAAAGAGTTAAAAGGAAAAGATCCTTTAAATTCGAGGCCTTTTGGGTAGAGAATGAAGAGTGTGGGCAGATTATTAAAGAGGCATGGAGCAAATTAATGGAAAGAGGGGACGACTTGGTTCAAAATATCAAGAAAGTGTCTGGAGCTTTGGTAAAGTGAAGTGAAACAAGCTTCCCCAACAATCGGCAGCAGCTTCAACGGCTGAAATATGAGCTTGAAGTTATGACGAATAATCGAAACTTGAACCAAGATAAAGGCAAAAGAGAGCACATTCTGAACCAAATTGAACTGATATGGAGAAGGAAAGAGATGTTATGGGGGATGAGATCCAGAGTGAATTGGCTGAAATGGGGAGACAAGAACACAAAATTCTTCCATGCCACTACTATTCAAAGGAGACAGAGGAATAGGATTTCGATGCTCAAAAAAATAGGTGGTGATACTTGGATTAAAGATCCCTCAAACCTGAAGCAGATGACCACTGATTTCTTCAAAGAGCTATATACTTCAGCAGGTCCGCGAAACTTCTACCCAGTCTTACTTCAATGCTCTTCCTTGGTGTCAAGCGAGATAAATGCGGATCTTTTAGCGGGAGTGACATTATCCGAAATTAAGAAGGCTGTTTTTGAGATGGGTTCTTTAAAAGCACCGGACCCGGATGGATTGAATGGTCTTTTCTACCATCAGAAGTGGGACACTATCGAGATGGGACTCCTAGAGGAGGTCAATCGTTTTTTTGAAACATGAGTAATGCACCCCGAGCTAAACAGAACATATATTACACTGATTCCCAAAGTAAGAAATCCAAAAAGACTCGATCAGTTTAGACCCATCAGCTTATGTAATTTTGCATACAAAGTGATCTCAAAGGTCTTAGCAAATAGATTAAAAAAATGGTTGCCCGACTTGATCGCAGAAGAGCAAAGCGCCTTTGTGGGAGGAAGACAAATTCAGGACAATATTCTGGTTGTCCAGGAAGTTTTGCACCAAATGAGAATTCGGAAATGAAGAAAGAGACACAATTGCCATCGAACCGATCGATCTTTACCTTCCCTTTGTCCATGTTCCTGCTCCCACTATTTCGCCAAACCAAGCTCTGATACCAGTTGTAAGGAACGCGAATCTTTGAAGAGAAGAAAAAAGTAGAGAAGAAAAAGGCAAGAGCATTTTTTACATGGAAAAACCCTTCTAAATCAGAGAGGGAAAAAACCACGATGCCGCACTAGGCAATCTCTCCACTATCAGTTTTCAGCGTTACAGATACAAAAGATATCACCCAATATATAACAGGAGTCTATGGCATACAAAGTTGAAAAGTAAATTATAAGTATGCCACCTAGAATATTTACGCTTAATATTACTTTTTATTTTTCCTTATCAGACTCCACAAAATCCATCAATTTTGGCCCGTTTGCCTTACATTTCCTTAGCCCACTGTAATAGAAAAGTCAATCGAGTTGCGGACTAGTTAGCAAAAAATCACCGCTCAGACAATGTTCCGTTATCTTGGGTTTCTTATCCTCCCCATCCCCTTTGAAATTTGCTTTGTGTTGATGCCTCTTTGCTGTGCCTTTCATGTAAAGGCCCTTAATTATCTGGTAATTTTACTACTTCTTCTGACCAAAAAAAAAAAATCAACAATACCACCAACTGTAAACTTTTGCTCTCAAGTACACTCGAGTAGAAATCGAAGGTGAAGAAAAGACATTCTTCGTTAATTGGTATTAAGGAATGTAGTTAATATGTAACGGACAACTCAAAATTCTAATTTTTGAATAAGTCCATTAGTGTAGCAATATTCTGTAGTTAATACTGTAACGTCTGCAGTTAATACTGTAACAGACTAATTTTGAATTTGTCCATTAATGTATTTATATTCTATAGTTAATTTTGTAATGGACAATTCAAAATACTTTGAATTAATCCTTCTAGAAAAACTCTATAAATACAAACGCTATCCTAGAGTTAAGGATAAGCGAAATTCATTCTCAAACATTGAGTATATTTCTCACAGTTGGAAATTGGCATTTTCACATTATAAGTTTGATTGTATTTCATTGCAAACTTACTGAGTGTTCTAAAGATAATTAAAGGAGCTGTGAAATTCTTAATTCAATTGTCTCCCTAACAGAACATGAAATTCACTGCAAAAGTGTTAGATGGAATAAAAGAGGTACTTTAACCTCTGGATTAGTCTAATTTTACTAAGAGAAAAATTAAAATAAAAAAATTTCAAAATGGAAAAAAAATAAATAATATGTATGAAGATTTAGGAAAATTTATTCTAATATGATTATTACTTCGAGGACAAACGACGAAATAAATTCCAACCTTCTAGACGATTTTCATTTATCCCTACCTTTCAAACTTATCAGAAAAATGCCCAACTTTCGAATTTTTTTTAACTTATTCCGAGTCTTTCAACACTATTTATAGGAGGGAATGTTCCTTTAGATTCTTTCCCAATTCCGAATTTGCTACTAAAAGAAGGAAGATTAGCTGGATTTATTATTCAACAAAGAACATTTGAGGAAAAGTAATCTAACGTATGTATAACTCAAGGGAGAATATTTATTTTTGCTCCATATCAGCCTTTGTTTTTTATTCATAGTACTTTTCAATTTTCTAGTATGAAAAAAAAAAAGGTTCTTCTGTGGAAATATAGTCTTCATGGCAATGTTATAAGTACTTAAATCTAAAGAGGCCAAAAGGGCAATCAAAATTTGATTAGATAGGCCAAGAGGGCAATAAAAATTAGGTTCTTCTTTAAGATATAGTCTTCTCAAGATTTTTTGCTTCGACCCTACGCCTTGCTTATCTTAGAATTCAAGTACTGTTGAGACCGAGATATCATTTTAGATAGTTGGATCAAATTTCACCGATTCCGTTAGGAACGGCAACATCACATTGGTTTGCGAATTTTTAGAGCATTTAAATTTTTTCATATTGAGCAATGTCAGACCAAATTCTGGTGTAGCTGAAGACAAATTTGGTTGTCATTTTGATATACTTTTGTTTCGTGCCTGACCAAAACAAACCTTTTCTTTCGTTGTGCATTGCTGCAGCCTCGAAGAAGTAATTGACTTGATCACTGAAGAAGTTTCGAGGGAGCTGTTAGATGCCGACGTAAATAGGTCTCCAACAGTTGAAGATTAGTGGTTGTTGATAGGAAGCTGCACAAAAATAGAGTATCAAAGAAGAGAAAAGAAAAAAAGAATTCGACCTGAAAACTAACGGGTAATTGTTTGTATTCCAGTTGATGAATTTGGTTGAAATAATCTCTTTGGAACACTAATTTCTGATTTGGGGCAAAAAGAATTCTATTAACAACCCTGACCTTTTCAATATGTGTTGCTCTCTCTCTCTCTCTCTCTCCGCTCGTTCAAAGAGACGAGTCATTGATTCAGAAGTCCGAAAAATGACATCGTTATTAATTAGAGAGAAACAACTTTGTTTAGTCTCACTGACATTTCTATTGTACCCATCCACACCAATAGCCACGTTAAATGCCACATTAGCTTGTTCGGCTGTGGATATATTTGTCAATTAGTAATGGTTCGCACAATTTTTTGTCATGTTTTTTTGGAAAATGAAAAAAATTGCCCCAGTTTAAATGTAAAGACGAAGAAAATGCTCAAAGAAAGAGAAGCGCCTCTTCTCATCACATTTTAATTTAGTACTACGAATGGTTTTTTTTTTCACAATATCCCTAAAAATAGCTCGAAAGAATATGCCCTGAATCCTCCAGATATTGCTTGGAACCCACATCTAATACTCCAAATTATTTGTTGTCGCGATCGACATTTTATTTTCAGACGGATCCCTGGATTTCAAATGTCCTTTACGAGATTATCTCCTCAAGCTTGGTAAGTTGATCCTATTTCATTTATTCCATCAAGAATAGCTACTTCTCATTGGTTCCTGAATTCTAGAGCATCTTAGTTTCTTCCTACGAGCAATATTCGATGATAATTTGGTGTAGCTGTAGACTAATGGGTGCTAATACTAGAGTCATTAGTTAATCTACTAAGTTTTCATTCATAGCTTATGTTCTCAGAAGTAGATCCCAATAGGTTACCTTGTTTAGAGAAATTTTGGGGTCGTACAAAATTGCATGGCGGTATCTTCACGGTCTACTTTTTCATTGTCGTTTCTTTTGCTTATCAAAGAATAAGACGTACTCGAGGAAGAAGAAAAAGGTGAAGAAAAACAGAGCAAGCTTTTCTATATTTCTTCACTTGTATCGTCTGTACAGTTGTGTGACTATATAATATCGACAAGGCAGAAATAAAAAGAGGAAAGTAACTATATAGGTAACCAATCAAATGTTATGTCCAAATATGATCTTCAATCAAGAAGATTATAATATGACCTCTGATTTATTGTGATTTCCAATCTCTGATTTATTGTGATTTCCAACACTCCCCCTCAAGCTGGCGAAGCTTGCTTAGGAGATACGCATGCCGCCTCTGACACAACGGTTTTGTGAAAATATCCCTAGGTTGTTCCACAGTCCCAATCCCCTTAGTGACTAAGACTCCTTCTTGAATCTTGTCTCGAGTGAAATGGCAATCAACTTCAATATGCTTTTTGCTGCCAACTTGAGTGCCGCATCATTATCACAGAATAATTCGGTTGGACCTTCTACATGTACGCCGAGATCAGAGAATAAACCTCGTGACCATACTATTTCACAAACAGTTTTGGCCATGGCACGATATTCCGCTTCGGCAGATGACAACGATACTGTTGTTTGCTTCTTGGTTTTCCATGAAATCAGAGACTTTCCCAATTTCACGCAGAAACCAGTAATAGATCTTTTGGTCATGGGACAGGTTGCATAATCGGTGTCACAAAAAGCTGTCATTTTCATGTTACAGCTGTGAGATAGAAAAATTCCAAGTCTCGGACACCCCTTCAGATACCTTACCACCTTTAATGCTGTGTTCATATGAGATTGCTTTGGCTGATGCATGAATTGACTTAAAATTTGAACTACATAACATATGTCAGGTCTTGTCATTGTAAGATATATCAACTTCCCCCACAAGTCTTTGATATCTTGATGGATCCTTGATTAGTGGATCTTCGACTGCCGTAGAAGTCCCTAAATCATATTCATGGGTTGTCATCTTGACATTCTTCTCTATGGGAATGACGACAGGTTTGCATCCTGATAAGCTGGCTTCAAACACAATTTCTAATGCAAACTTCCATTGGCTGAGGTTGATTCCTTTATCAGAACGTGCAATTTCAATGCCAAGGAAATATTTTGGAGCTCCTAAATCCTTGAAGTGGAATGTGGAGTGCAGATATCTTTTGAACTTATAAATGCGAGACTCGTCATTTCCCATGATAAGTATGTCATCGACATAAATCAGCAAATAAATGGATGTAGTACCTGAGGTCCATGTGAAAATGGCATAATCATATTTTGAGTGCCGAAAACCTGCTGCTGTTAGAGCATTCGTAAACTTGGCATACCATTGTCTGAAAGCCTGCTTGAGACCATACAGGGATTTGCGAAGACGACATACAAACTCCCCCTATCTGCGTAATCCCAGTGGAAGATTCATGTATATTTCTTCATCTAGATCTCCATGAAGAAATGCGTTGTTTACATCCATCTGATGAAGAGACTAATGACGTGCTGCTGCAATTGCGAAGAAAGATCAAACAGTTACTTCCTTCGCAACTGGTGAAAAAGTTTCATGATAATCAAAACTCTCTCTCTGAGTGAAGCCCTGTGCCACTAAGCGTGCCTTGTATCGTTCGACAGTCCCATCGGCTTTAAATTTGATCTTGTAGACCCATTTGCATCCAATGGATTTTCGATGTTTAGGTAAAGGAACAATGTCCCATGTGTGATTTTCTACAAGTGTGTTGAGTTCATCTTCCATCACCTTTTGCCATTGTGGGTCTCGTGCAGCTTCTTGGTATGAAGATGGTTCTTGTTCTTCAGAAATTCGGTTAATGCTGCACACATATGTGGGAGAAAGATGACTGAATGAGACATATGAGGATACAAGATAGTGGCTATTTGAAGTTTTGGATGCAGAACAGATATAATCTTTAGTCCATGTAGGCGGCCGAATAGTGCGCCCAGAACGCCTTGGTTGTTCTGTAGGAACTGAAGTCACTGAAGAAGGATCCGATGAAGGTGACTCTAGTGACGATGGACAATCAGCAATAGGGGATAAAGAGACATCCGTTGGAGATGAATATGCTAATGCCACCTCCGAACTTGCTACCGGAGCTGATACAACTGGTATCGATGGGGCAATAAAGTATGGAGGAGAACGAGTCAAAACATCCTCTTCTAAGAAATTCTGGCGAGCCGGAGCAGTTGAAGATGAAGACGTATTATCTTGAAAAGGGAAAATATCTTTATGGAAAACAACATCTCTACTAACGAAGAAATTTCCAGTAGATAATTCCATAACTCGGTAACCCTTTTGCAAAGTGGGGTACCCCATGAAAACACACGAGATGGCACGAGGATCCATCTTGGTTCGAGGCCCAACAGTTGTTGCATAACATAAGCATCCAAAAATCTGTAGATGATCAATGGAAGGCAATTTTCCATAAAGTAACTCAAAAGGTGTGAGACCACCAAGAATTTTACTTGGCATGCGGTTAATCAAATAAGTAGCAGTGATCACACAATCACCCCAGAATTGTTCAGGAATTAAAGCTTGATATTTGAGAGCTCGTGCGACTTCTAAGAGATGTCGATGTTTTCGTTCCACAATTCCATTTTGCTATGGAGTATAGGTGCAAGAGGTCTCATGAAGAATCCCATGAGAAGTAAGTAAAGATTGGCAATCATTGGAAAGAAATTCACGTCCATTATCTGTCCGAATTTTTTGGATAGATGTATTAAATTGAGTCTTGACCATAGAGAAGAAATTTGATATCTTGGAAACGGTCTGACCTTTGGAGTGCATGAGGAAGGTCCAAGTGGCACGTGAAAAATTATCAACGATTGTGAGGAAAAAACGAGAACCATCACGATGAGCCGTATGATAAGGCCCCCAGATATCAAGGTGTATCAATGAAAAAGGACGAGTAACTCGAGATGTACTTAGTGGAAAATATTGTTTGGATTGTTTGGCTAGAGGACATACTGGACATTTCGGAGAAGGAAATTTTGCACTATGACCCAAGCGTTGATGATAAAGGAGATTTTTATTAATAGTAGTAGCACTGCAAGAAATGCTTTTATTTAAGGATGTGACATCTCCAGGAGAATTGATCCAGAAAAATAACCCATCTTCAACTTTACCCAAGCCCATCAGTTTGCCAGTCATACGGTCCTGAAATAAGCAATTGTCGGAATTGAAAATGACATTGCAAGAATTGTCTTGACAAACTCGCGAGACAGATAGGAGATTAAATTCAAACTCGGGAATGTATAGGACATTGCGAAGGACAAAATTGGACCCAAGCTGAACTGTACCAATTTTAGTGAATAGAGTAGTGTTCCCATTTGGAAGTCGCACCGACAAAGGGAATTGAGATCTTTCATCAATATGAGAAAATAAATTCTTGGTGCAAATTATATGATCACTGGCACCTGAATCGATTATCCAATCATTTACCAAAATATAATTTTTCTTGGATAGAAGGGTACATGAGAAACTTGCACTCTCATCGGTAGTCTTCAACTGGCTCAGCATTTTTATGATGGTTTGATATTGATCCTGAGTAATAGTGTTGTGGGTCCCATCTCCTTTTTGTGCAGAAACCTGATAGGCAGTTTTGTCCTTTCTTTCGTGATCACTCGGGCGTCCATGTAATTTCCAGCACGTCTCCACAGTATGATGAGGCCTTTTGCAATAATCGCAATATTTATTTTTGGACTTAAAAAAATTCCCACCTATTTTTCCTGTAGCATGAAGCCCATTAGATTCGCGTGGAAAGCCCATTGTAGCGCCCGATTCAGGCCCATAAAGTCCATCACCAGATCCGTGTGAAAAATCGGCGATAGCACCCGAACCAGGCCCATAAAACCCATCACCTTTGCTGGCGAATCCTGGGCTTAGTGAGTTAAAGATCTTCAGGTCACCATTGTTTGTGACATGAAAACAACAATTACATTGTCATTTTGATATCCATTTACTTTCTATTTGTCCGGCCAAATGACTGCCCTCTATGCATTGTCGTAGGTCCAGAGAACTAGCTAGAAGGTTGTTGAAGAGTTTTCGGGAGCAAGTATTATTAGATGTCAACTCTTTGAAAACTTGTTTTGGTTCTTGCGAAAGGAAGAAAAAAAATGGATTTGTTCTATAGCAAATAATATTCCATACAACTCCAATTTTTTTTCCCTAATTGTTTGGAGGATCTAGATATTTCATTTTGCTATGAAATTGGTTTGCGGTTCTAGTGAAGCTTTCATTTGTCTATGCAACGAAAGAAAGGACCTTTCTATTGGTAGATTAGATTTATACTTAAGGGCATAATTGTCATTGTATTATTTTAGCCATGAACCCTAGCGTATATATTGTAAATTACTTCATCAATGCAAATTATGTTTGCCCAAACTGTACATTGTATCAGAGCGGTGATCCTTTGAGACCGTCTCTCTTATCCTGCTCTTTTTCAATTCTCGCTCGTGGATATTGGCAATTCTGGTGGAGTTGTTATGTCTTCTCACTTTTGGGCGCCTTCTCAATTTTGGCGTCTTCGCGGCTACTCAAGAAAACGCCTTTGGAGCGGATCCGGATCCCCTACCTTGGTTTTATCAAGGCAGGGGGATCCCCACCCTTGATATAGGGGGGAGAATAGTTTATTCATATATCAAGGGTGGAGATTTGCTGCCTTAGAAAAACAAAGGCAGCAGATCCCTTCCCCTCTGGAGTGGCTTCTGTTCTGTTTTCGTGCGGCTTCTCTCAAGGAAATTAAAGCAAGACACCCTTCTTTGTTTCATTCATGGACACTGACGTTTCTGCCCTCAAATAAGCATAAAATTTTATACTCCCCTCTTTTTTCGTCTTTTAGTGGCAGAAAGAACTCTTTAGTTTCCATCCCCGAAGAAATTTCAAAATCTTTACTGTGCCGAGCAAAGAACAGGAAGACGAGATTGTTTCTTTTTGCTTGTCTTTTTCTAATACTTTGCAAGTTTCGTGAGTTGTTCCCATAACCCTTATACTCCTGCTCGAATCAAGACGACATTTTTTTCCTTGGCTCCCGAAAGTTAAGTGTGACGCCCCGGAAATTCACCCCTTTTGTAAGCGACTGGAATCAATAAATTGCAACCAAGGGAATGTCAGTCTGAATATGAATTTTGGACTGTAAGGATTTAAGAGACGAAATTGGACGATTTTCTAAAACGCCAGTCGGTTTAGATTAGATTTCGAAATTCTTAACCGTCGCGAATTAGGATCTCAATCCTCGCGCCCAAGCCTAATCCTTACCGAGCATGGCCAGTGAAAACACCCTCCGTCAGTATACCAAAATTCATTTTCAGTTCCGAAATACCAATTTATCACTTTGCCCCCGGATATTATGCATATAAGACAAAAGAATTCAAATCTTGGTGGGCCCCACCCATGTCACGCCTCACCAACCATTGTCACCTCTCATTAACTCTCTCTCACGCCCTCTCTTTTCTCTCTGCTCCCTCTCTTCCCCCTTCGTGGACAGCCCTTTTCCCCCGATCGAACACCTATTCTCCTTCTTCTTCCTCTCCTTTTTGTGCCGACCACCACCGACAGACGCTCATCCCTCCTCCGCCTACCGCTGGTCGCCACCCCCGATGCTTTTCCGGCTACCGCTTGCCATCGGGGAGTCTCGAGGAAGCCCGTCATCCAACCTGCCCTATTTTCCAGCCCTTGCCCGAGACAACTCCAACCACCCCTCCGGTTGTTTGTAACGTTGCCGCCGCCCCTCACCACCTCACCGTCGTTCCTTCACCTCCTTACAACAGTCTCGATGTAGCCCCACCGTCGGATGACCACCAGAACAGCCGCGAGTAGCCCTTAGAACCGCGGTGCCCTATTTCAGGGTCTGTTCAGGTTTGCTCGGCTTTGGCCTAAAATCCCCGCTTCCGGTCGCCCACCACCACTCCCAATGGTCGCCTTAGACCCCTCTCTCTTCCCCTTGAGCTCGTGGAAGACCGCCGTCGGCTGTGGAGCTCGATTTAACCCTGGCCGGCCTCCATTGTTTCTGTCTAACCGATCCCGAAGGTCCCCCTAGACCTGCTGGTGAGTTCCGTAGCCCTTCTCGGCCTTGTCTTGGCCTTTGATGTCGAGAAACACCCCTAAACAAATCCCGAATGCCCTATTCTGTTTTAACCGTTACTGTTTTAGGCTGCCGCTGCCCTTGCCTAAGCTCTACCACCGTCCGACGACTCTTACCGGACCTCCCCGATGTGTTCTAGCGGCTGTGGGGTGGTGCTGTCGCTTGTTGAACCGAAGAACCCCAAGGGTTCTTAAGGGATCGAGAATCGTCACCACCTTCGCCGCGACCCGCCGTCGTCGTTTTCGAGAACGCCCGAGCTAGCTCAATAGTGAGTTGACCCTAATCCTTCGTTACGATGTAATTGGGCATATGATTAGTCGGTTGGCTGATTAGGGAAATTAAGTATGCGATCGAGGCCGGTTTAGATAGACCTTGGGTTTATGTTAAATTGCTGTGATCAATTAAGTTAGCTGGGTTGATTATTTGTTTGTGGCTAATTGTTGTTACATGAAGATTGGAATGACTGATTGTGAGTCGTGGTTCGATTGGGAGCGAACGATAGGTTAGTGATGAGCGATCGATAGACATTTATAAAGCAAATCGGCTAATAAAGAATTATTGTACGAATCGGATGTTATACATTGCTTAACTGAATTGATAGCTTGATTGGATTGATTGCCTCGCTGATATGTTTGATTAGATGTATGGATTGTTCATTGATTGAATTGGCATTCATTTGGGGGTTAATCGTTCCATTCGTAATTGTAGCATTTAATTGATAGTCTGCATATGCATATGACCGTATGCGAAATCAAAGAAGTGTGTTTTAGCATGAAAATGACAGTGGACCGAATCTTTGAGCATATTGTGTGAGCATCCGACCTAAATTAAAGAGAATAAAATTGATTGACATGGCAGGTGCAATGTATGGTCATATGATGGAACGATGGTGGGTTTTCCTGGTAAGCTCGTATTGTACTAATCATACATACCGTACCAACCGTATGGAATTACACAACTTGCTAGAAGCACGATAATTCATGCCACATATGGTACGTACGGTTTTAAGGGATTATCGGATGCCGGTCGCAGCTTGTGATGGATCGACGCCCCGTTTAGGGATGCCTACTTGCCGTGCCGTGCAAGATGCACTAGATAGACCGTTTGTAGTAGCCGTTGTCGTGAGGGAAAAGGAACGTAGCCTGGTCCTGCCAGAGGAGTGTGGGCACGCATTAATTATGAGAGTCGATCATGCTAATCGCGTCGATCCTCTCATTACGCTATTAGCGCGATCATCGTTAATAAATGGACTCGTGTGGTGTCCTGTGCGTACTTGTAGATGCGATGCATTGTCTGAGTGATTGACTGATATGACTGTTGAGTCGAGTCAAACATTGCATTATGTGTGGCTGAAGGCTGGTAAGTATGCATGTGGATGATTGTTATATTGTGATTGTGATTGCCTGTTATACGTGCTGATGTGAGCCTTCTGTTAGGATGTCCTGGGTGAATCAGTGTCCTAACCGAGCTTAGGCTCGATTCACTGAGATTTATATCCCACCCCGTTGTGGGAACCATTTTCAGGTCCCAAGTGATGAAACCACGTAGATACCGAAGCAAGAACGTGGGAGTACCCCTTTTGAAGTAGATGAGACGTTAACATTACCTTACCTGACCGTATAACCTTTTGAGGTCTTAGTGAGCCGCCTCGAAGTATGGGGTTGTCTGTTAATAGCTCAGTAGGGTTAGGACTCATCTGCTATCTTATTGTTGATGTGACTATCTTTTGATGAATTGCTTCGGTATATATCTCCTGCTAATATATCCCTGTCCGTTATATGTTGTCTGGGAGTAAATCGTTTCCGCATGCGTATATAGTTAATAGGTCGATAACGGGCCTGAGACGTTATCCTTCGTGACCTCGCAGTGATTTTGCAAGGGATGTCGCGAGCTCGAGAGTTAGGGCGTAACATCCTCGCCCAAGGTGGTATCAGAGCAAGGCCGGCCTGATCCATCTGGTCATTGGCTAGAGTAATAAGGAGCATTGGGAAATGGGATAGTTAGTAGGATTTTTGTCCCTATGATTGTTAATTTTACACATAAGACATGTAAGATACGTTGTTAGTTTTTATCTATTGTTGATGATTATTCGCGCCACACTTGGATTTTTTTGCTAATATTTAATTCTGATGCAATTGATTCTCTGATTCGTTTCTTTGCATTTGTTGAAACTCAATTTCAAACTAAAGTCCAAAATGTTCAATCTGATAATAAGAATGAGTTTCTTTCCTCTAGCTTACAAGAATTTTTCTACACTCACGATATTCACCGTCAGCGCAGTTGCCCTCACACTCCTCATCAAAATGGAATTGTTAAGCATAAGCATCGTCACTTGCTCAATGTTGCTCATGCCTTGCGTTTTCATTCTGGAATGCCTCTTCATTTTTTGGGGGATTGTGTTTTAACTTCTACTCATCTCATGAATAGACTATCAAGTCCTCTCCTCCATAATAAAACCCCCTATAAACTTCTCTATGACAAACCACCTTTATATTATCATCTTTGTGTTTTAGCTCATTATGTTATGCTTATACCGGTCATCTTCACTCCGATAAATTTGGTCCTCGAGCTCGCAGATGTGTTCTAGTCGGTTATCCCACAAACCACGAAGGTTACCGTCTATATGACCTCCAAAATCAAACTACTTTTACTAGTCGTGATGTCATTTTCTACGAACAAGATTTCCCTTTTAGTCAGACAGTCGAACATACCACCTCTGAACAAAGTTCGGTAATTCCAATACCTGTACCCAACCTTGGTGAAACATCTAGCCCGATGCTTGTACCAACCTCCCATTCTCAGCCTCCTGCACCCATGGCAGCACCACCATCCATTGAGACCGAAGCCGCGCCTCGGCCATCTCGGCAGCGCCATCCACCTGGCTATCTTCGGGGCTATCACTACGCTGTTGTAGCCTCTGATCAATTATCTTCGGACTCTAAGGTAACTGAATTAGGTACTCTCTACCCCTTATCCAATAGTTTATCATACTCGCGATTTTCACCCACTCACCGTCTTTTCTAGCCTCCATATCTTCTGAGCATGAGCCTGAAACTTATGATGCTGCGTGTCAATCTCCCAAGTGGCGGAATGCCATGTCTTCTTAGATAAAAGCCCTTGAACAGAATCATACTTGGGACATTGTTTCTCTTCCTCCCCGTAAACATCCCATCGGATGTAAATGGGTTTACCGTATCAAATATAATTATGATGGCACCGTTGAGCGCTACAAGGCTAGGCTTGTTGCAAAGGGTTACACTCAAATAGAGGGCACTGATTACCATGACACCTTTGCGCCCATTGCTAAAATGGTAAATGTTCACACTTTATTAGCTCTTGCTTCGATTCGTCATTGGCCTCTTTACCAGTTAGATGTGAATAACGCTTTTCTGCATGATGATCTTGACGAAGAGGTCTACATGAGGGTTCCACCGGGTTTTCATACTAAGGGGGAGAATTTAGTCTGTCATCTTAAGAAATCACTCTATGGTCTTTAACAGGCATCAAGGCAATAGTTTGCTAAATTCTCTTATGCATTACTTGATGTTGGTTTTCAACAGTCCAAGACAGACTATTCACTTTTCACATAGATTCGCGACTCTCTTTTGACCATTGTCCTTGTTTATGTTGATGATTTAGTGATCACGGGTGATGATGAAGTTATGATTCAGCTTCTCAAGCGATTTCTTGACACACAATTCCGCATTAAGGACTTGGGTACTCTTAAATACATCTTGGGCATTGAAGTTTCTTGTTCTAAGTCTGAGATTTTCTTATCACAAAGGAAATGCACTCTTGATATTTTATCTAACGTTGGTCTTCTTGGAGGACGTCCTATTGACACTCCGATGGACCCTAATATATAATTTTTGGACTCCTCACCAGCTCTTAAGGATACAAGTTCATATCGAAGACTTTTGGTAGATTATTATATCTTACAATAACTCATCCAGATTTGCTCTGTGCAGTGCAACATCTTAGTCAATTTATGCACTCTCCTCATGAAGACCATTGGAATGCTGCCCTTCGTATTGCGCGATATCTCAAGCATGATCCCGGCACTGATTTATTTTTCTCATCTGATTCTACTCTACAACTTAATGGTTATACAGATTCTGATTGGGCATCTTGTTCTATATCTCGATGATCTGTTTCTGGCTACTGCATGTTTCTTGATTCTTGCCCCATCTCATGGCGTTCCAAGAAACATACTATTGTTGCTCGTTCCTCAGCAGAAGCTGAATATTGTGCTATGTCGTCTGCTGCATGCGAAATCACATGGCTTCACATGCTTCTCTCAGATCTCCACGTCAACACTGCTACTGTTGATCTTTTTTGTGATAATAAAGCAGCCATCCACATTGCCACTAATCATGTTTTCCACAAACGCATCAAACACATCGAGATTGATTGTCACTTGGTTCGTGAAAAAATTCAGGATGGAACTTTGCGTACTCTTCATGTTCCCGGCCCCTCCCAACTCGCAAATTTGTTCACGAAGCTGGTCACACGTGATTTATTTTGTATTTTTAAGAACATGTTGCTGACATGTTTACATTCACCAACTTGAGGGGGAGTATTGGTAGATTAGATTTATACTTAAGGACATAATTGTCATTGTATTATTTTAGCCATGAACCCTAGTGTATATATTGTAAATTACTTCATCAATGAAAATTATGTTTGCCCAAACTCTACACTTTCTTTCCAAGTAATAAGCTCCTGTAGGACGGTGTTTTTTTATGTTTGTTGGATCTAGAAGTTTCATTGAGAAATGAAAACAATTATGATTATAATGCTTTGGTACTTTTTTTTTGGTTGAAATATTAGCTTGAAGTGTGAACAATTGTTCACGTGCATGAACTAGAAAGTCATTGAACTTCTATTTATGTAGACTTAGCAGATTTCTAGGGCTTATACGTCTCAAACATCATGGAAGGGTAAATACGGTAGAAAAGGGGAAAAGTACATTTTTAGTGCCAAAAGTTGTGTACTAAAATTACTTTGGTGCCAAAAATTTCAAACAGATCACTTTAGTGTCAAAAGTTGTGTACGAAGATCACTTTAGTGCCGAATGTTTCAAATAGATCACTTTAGTGCCAACAGTTTTTTAAAAACGATCACTTAAGTACCAATTTCTTTTAAAAACGATCACTTTTAGTGTCAAATATGATGTGCTACGTTAGCTTAAAAAAATAAAAATAGCACGTGTCGAATTTTCGGCGAGCCACGTCATCTCTAGCACTGAAGTAGTCTTTTTAAAAAGAAGTTGGCACTAAAGTGATCTACGTGCACAACTTTTAGCACTAAAGTGATCCGTTTGAAACTTTTGGCACTAAAGTTATATTCGTACACAACTTTTGGCACTAAAAGTGTACTTTTATCGGCAGAAAAGAAACCTTCATATTATTAAATTTTATGTCTGAAGGAAAGTTCCCATATTAGCTTAAGTTTATTATTTATCGTTAAGGGCTCGAGTAAATATGGAGATATTTAGGTTAATATTAGTGCCTTGCACATGAAACATATTTCGTACACATGCAAACTACAGTTGCTAAAATGTTCTGCTCTAGATGAGGCACAAAGTCAAAAGGTCATTACATTTCAAATAATGATCCTTGGACCTAACACATTTGCAATTAGTTTCGTTAGTCTATGGTGTTTAGTTCTGGGTGAGAAGTTTTGCAAATCTTACCAACTTTAGAATTCCCACTTGGAATAAGAATCGCATACATGCTTACAACATTAAGTGCCAAGCGCTATCTTATTTGGCATTTTATATGGCCTAGCTCTCTTAAGAAAACATGAACATTAGGGCATTCTCCAATTGTGATCTAAACATTTTTTTCCCAGTTTCTTAAGAGCTAAGGTCCAAAATAGGGGAGAAAGGGGTGTTTCCACGACTCTACCACTCAGTCAATTCTATTACACTTAAACCGAATTTCATGGCCACTTTGTCTAATTTAGGATCTTTCGATCAATTTTAACTCTATAGAATATGTAATCACCAGCTTTCACTCGACATCCTTTAACTTCTCATCTAAAATCACTGTTAACGGTCCGCTATATATATATATATATATATATATATATATATATATATATATATATATTTATATTTCCTTCTTCTTCTTCTTTCCGGTTCTTCCTCTTTCTTTCACTTCCACCATTAACAACAATCTAAAGTTCGTGACCCTATTCTTTTTTTTTTAAGGACGGAATTCGTGACCCTATTCACGAAGAACGGAAAAGATGAAAATTTGGGGAAATTTTGAGGGGGAGATGGATCCAAATCCTATTCTTGTTTTGGTTCTCCTCTCTCTCTCTCGGGCTTTAACCAGTCTCGCATTTGAGTCTCTCTATTTTTGGGCTTTGACGAATCTCAAATTTGTGTCGCAGGTTTAATGGCGTTGTGGTTTAACTAGTGAGAAGTAAGTCCCACTAAATGGCACTAATACCAGAGACCGAAAGCTGAGAGGATCATCATCATGAGGTACGCCCTTCTCGGCAAGTGCGGGGTCGGGAGGCTGCTGGGCTGTGGCGCTTTCGCCAAGGTGCACCAACCTCACAACCTCCACACAGGGCAGAGCGTGGCACTCAAGGTCATCCAATAGAAGGTCTCCTCCTCCAACTCTTCCACCCTCACGTCCAACATCGAGCGCAAGATCTCCGCCGTCTCCACCACCTTTTCATCGAATACCTCTTCAAGGTCCTCGCCAACCGTTTCAAGATATAGGTCGTCATGGAGTTGGCCAGCCACGGCGAGCTCTCCGCCAAGGTGTCACGTCCCGCTTCCCTTACGAGAGCGCACATCCGCAACCTGCCGTAGTACCTGTCCCAGGACATCCCTCTAATACGGCCAAAGGAAAAGGAACTTGCAACGGAAGGCTTAAAGAAAAATAAATCTTCTCCACTTTAAACTCACCCTTACAATAAAATAAGAGAATGAGATGCGGGGGCAAAATAAAAGACCTTTATACCATCAAAACACAAGTCTATACATAAGGGGCCGTGCACTAGTCCACCCATAAGTAAGGGTCAAAAAAAAAAAAAGTGAACAACAGTCCCGTCAAAAACCGTCATATCCAAAAGGCCCTCCAAAAAGTCAAGCGACTACAAATATACTAGGTAGTGCTAGTATCATCAGCTTGCTCCGTATCTTCGGCGGGGTCGTAGTCCGAGAAAGTTTCTGATTGTACTTCTATGGAGTCCTCTTCCATGTCCTCCTCCTTCGAATATGAAATCTCGATCACTTCAACAGTTGCCTCGCCCGCCGACTCACCTGCAGGTACGTTCCTCGATCCCACGGTGGAAGTCTCTATCTCTATCTCCTCTCGGGTTGGATGACACCAAGAGGATACGACTCTTCTCGGGACATCTTGAGGCCTCAACTGTTCAGACATGACCTCACCTACTCTTCGGTACCAAGCCTCAAACCTGTGTGGTTTGCTCGGCGCTCCTGGCTCATCTACCCATATTACTGTAGTTTGTCTAACGTATACTGTACCACTACGATCAGGAAACTCCTCTATGTACCTGGTCATTTCTTGGGGTTCACCCAGCCGGATCGGCAGCATCTTTAGTTTTTAGGGTCTGGAAAAAAAAGGGGTCCCAATACGGGGTGAGATCGACATCTCAGTAAGATGAGTCCTAACCTTAAGCTAGATTGACCGTACACTCAGGCGAATGCAAATATGAACAACATGCACAAGTGTTCACATAACGCATCTAATAACCACATATTCACACATGAATATCATTCAATATCAATAAAGCAGTCAAAGCATCAAATCTCTTTATGTTAGCCAAGCATGCATTACAAAGCCATACCACACCTTCCTTCCTTCCCGACTTCCTACTCAATCAAGCCCGCGTCTTAACGCGTCAGGATACTAACCATTTCAAATCCGCGACTACTTCGCATTAGTGCTTTTCACCACTCCTCAATCCCGTGTCATATAGGCACCTCAGGGTATTTCGCAACTTCCCAACCCAAGGCACCTTAGGGCATTTCACAACTTCACAACCCCGTGTCATATAGGCACCTCAGGGCATTTCGTAACTTCACAACCCCATGTCATATAGGCACCTCAGGGCATTTCGCATAACAACTCTCAAGCATGCCAGTATTCATATCCATTCAAGACTTCATGATCAAAATACAAGCTCACACATTGAGCTAGCAATTCAAGGCGTGCAAGACAATCAATTTCAATAATCAAGAGTGACACTCATTCACATCATGAATTTCAATGCTCATTTAAAATAAATAACACCACCCGTGAGCACACATAAGACAATTCTATCATAGATCACCACATATTAGCATAATTTCTCACGGAATCACCCAATCGAGTCCAATCCCCCTAACCAAGGTTTAGAAATTTCTTACCTCAAGCTCAATTCGACAAAATTCACTTCTCGAGCACTTCAAATATTCAGCCTTAGCAATTTCCAGAACAGGGCAGCGGCAATTCTAGTGAAAATCGATCGATTCGTCAATTTTTCTTCGCCCAATCCTCAAACTACAAGAGGTAAACCTCAATAACACATCGCTAGACGTTCTAGTATCTCTCAACGGAAAAATTTAGACTCAATTCCACCAAAAACAGCCCTACAACTCAGTACAAACAGAACCGAAAGAGGGTAACCCCCTGTTCTGCTTCAATCCAACTCAAACAGCCCCAAATCTCAACTCTATTCCTCAATTTATCCACAAATATCCTTGCTAACACCAATTTCTAAGTAATAAGGGACCTCACCGAAAATTTCAGCTCAAGGCGACACCAAATGAACCTTGAAAGGCGCCAACTCCTCCTGGTCTGCAGATGGACAGATTCTGTCCTTCAAATACCAAAATGGATAGAGGTCAAGACGTTACCCAATTTCGCCCACAATTTGACAGCAACACAATATATAAGTCTACTAGGCGTCCATAAAATTTGAGCTTAATATTCGTCCATTAAGGGGTCTAACGAAACACAAACCAAAGACTACCTCCTGTTGAGTCCGTTTCCGTCGACTCGCGGGAAATTGGCCGGCCAGAGTTCCACAGGTGACCAATCGACGCGATTCCACTTGAAAAAGTTCGCCAATAGGAAGATCTTCACAGTGATGGGTCGTTCGCGAGCTGGTTGTCAGCCGTTGAAGAGCTGGACGTCGGTGAAGCTGACGAAAATTTCTGGTCGAGCGGCAAGCTGTTCTGTCCGTGCAAGAGGGGAAAAACGAAGAAGGTGGTGGTGCTGCTGGTGCTGTGCTCGTGAATTGGCAAATGAAGGAAGGAGTAGATGGCTTGTTCTCATCCAACAAGGTTCTAGAAATGCTTAGGTGGAAAGATTAATTAATGCATCACCTTAGTTTAGTGACATTTGGCCTTGTCCCAATAATATCAAAATTTTCTTCCACTTTTGCCCCTATGATTTCGGCTGATGCATTGAAGATAACCAAATGACAAAAATGCCCTTGTCCGATTAATAAAATGATGGTGACACTCCAAGGGCAAAATCATCTTTTCACACTCTTCGTCCGAAAATTCATTTTTCCGTCAATTTTCATCCTCGATTAGGCGTCGTCCAATCCAAGCTCCTTGTTACCACTCTTCATTTTCATTTTCCATTTCCGAGATCCCATATCGTGATCGATTTCTCATTGTTCGTAATTTCAATTTATCTCGAACTAATGGGCGGCTTTTGCGAACGTTACACGTATCGACTCTGTGATTCTCATCACACTTAGGAAAATTCAAACAACGGCTATCTTGGTTGTCATGTAATCGCGATGGTCTATCACTAGTCCCGACGGCCGCGATCGTCATAAATCGATTTAGGAAAAATTCGTAAATCATACGTTGGTTAAGCGGCATCACCTGCGTTCCAATCGTATGACACTAGAAATGAATCCCTTAATCGTTCTCTGATCGGCCTCGGTTCTAAATATCCCTCGACGATCCTTATGGTCAAAATGCCGTTTTCCGCTCGAATTTCCTAGGTCCACGTACCTCGTCGCGCGTTAACATTTCCCCTTCGGTTAGTTAACTCATGACTGATCAGGTCAGAGCGAGATATAATTGAAATACTTCGATAAATATCTTACAGTCAAAGGTCTCGGAATGACAGGAAAATCAAACTGTCACACAAGGTCTCCAAGGGTTGCCTCCCTGAGGACCTCGTCCACCGCTACTTCCCGCAACTCATTTCCGTGGTCGGCAAAATTGCCCAAAGAGTCCTAAATCTTGTCAATTTAGTTCTAAACTTTTTAATTTCACCAATTTAATCATATGTATATATATATATGTATATATATATATATATATATATATATATATTTCATATCTACCCAATTAAGTTCGTTCTGTCAATTTTGGTCAAAAATCATGGACATGGACGCGACCGTTTTATGTGACACCGCCGGTGCTGACGTGGAAATTTTAATAATATCTTAATATTTTTGAAATTTTTTATTTTTTCCGTTTTTCCTTTTCTTATATTTTTCTTTGCTTTTCCCTCTGCTGGCCTCAGGCGAGAGTTGCTTGCTATCCTTTATTGAGATACGCCTGAGCATGGGCTGGTGAGGGCTGCCCGCGTCAAATTGGCCTACAATCATCCTCTCCTCTGCTGGCAATGCAAACCCTTGCTCTATCTAGTGAAGGGATATCCTCGCCTACGGCCGATGACCTCTGCCACGTCACCAAAAAGAAAAGAAAAGAAATTGCCACATCACAAATAATGACAAAAAAGTCATAAATATATTTTACATATGCAATTTAGTCATTGACCTTTTAATTTGATCAATTTTGGAGGGGACTATTTTGAGAAAGATAGTAGATATTAATGCATTGTTCCAGTACCTATTAGCTTAGAATTAAAAAGATGTATGATTTGAGGGGGCTATTTCACTTTGATTTTATGAAATATTCACCTTCAGACTGTCCGTATTTTTTTTTTCGTAGGTTCAACTAACGGTGATTATGGACGGAAGATTAACAATGGTAGAATTGGAACAAATATAAAAGTCAGAGGTTTTTTATGAGAACAAAAAAAAGACTTTTTGATAAAATTAAGACAGATGCTAGGTTGGGATTTTTTTGGGGTAATAGGCTTGTAGAATTGAGAGAAAAGTAAAAGTCGGTGATTTTTTACGAGACAAAAAATTTTGGATAAAATTGGGCCAGATGCTGAGGTCGTATTTTCTTTTGGGCATGTATTGTGTCGTTAGTCTTGCGTCGTCAGAAATGTTTGTATCAATGGATCCCATCATATGTTACTTGGCTTTCACAAAACGCTTCTCTTCTTTGGGTGAATACCTCTTAGAGGATCGGCACACAGATGGAATTCAGCGGAACACAGGCTTGATGGGAGTGCGTAGCAGAAGTCCGATACCTTTTTTCGGGGAGATATCCAAGGGGGAGCCCATATCCAAGCCCGTTAAAATATTCAGTCAAACCCACCTTAACTCAAAAGTTTAAGCTAATGAGTTATGGGCCAATTTAGGTATATTAAGTACTCAACACCACATTAATTCTCCAATGTGTGACTCTTCTAACACAACTCACACGTACAAATCCTAACAATCTCCCCCTCACGTGTGAACTCCAGTGTTAGGTTTGCTCCCCATTAATTCAGGTATCCTTCTGCATCAACTTATCTCAAGTTGAATAGCCCAACTTCATAACCATGAAGTCTACCTTTGGGCCCGCTTAATAACTGCATGGGGGACATCAACCATCGGCTCTGATACCATTTGATGGGAGTACACAGCAGAAGTCCGATACCTTCTTTCGGGGAGATATCCAAGAGGGAGCCCATGTCCGAGCCCGTTAACATATCTAGTCACACCCACCTTAACTCAAAATCTTAAGCTAATGAGTTATGGGCCAACTTGGATATATTAAGTACTCAACACCACATTAATTCTCCAATGTGGGACTCTTCTAACACAACTCACACGTACATATCCTAACAAGACTATAGTCACCATCCTCGCTTTGATTGTAGGAGGACTGTAAGTGCTCTGATTCAACTCCTGTTCGAGCTCTTGTTGACAGATTATGCGCAAAACAAAGAAACTTTGCTCCTGTACATGTTTGATGCAATTCATCCTTTCCGTTCGATTAACATTCCTATTCTTAAGTTCTCGATCTGGTTAGAAGTTGTAATTTTTGGCAGGGCTCTGAGACAACTCATGAAATTGAAGAGGAGGAGGGACTCGGAGTCGACATCGAGGGTGGACGATGCATCTAGAGAAGAGAATGAGGCCTTACAGAGGGGCTCGGAGTCTACCTCGAGAATGGATGATGCGTTTGGAGAAGGGTACGATGTGTTTTTGAGTTTCAGGAGAAGCGAAATGCGCCAAAATTTCATTGATATCATCTACCGCAGCATGTTACGTGCAGGAATTCGCGTTTTCCTTAACAATGAAGAAATTAAAGATGGTGGAAAAATCAATGAACTTTTGAAGGCAGTAAAGAATTCTCGGATCTACATACCCATTTTCTCTCAACACTTCGCTGACAGTGTATGGTGTCTCCATGAGGTAGAGTGCATGATAAAATGCCATTCAAAACCAAGTGGCAACAAAGAGATCATCCCCATTTTTTTAGACGTGACGCCTGACGATGTGAAGCTCAAAACCAATTGGTACAAGAAAGCCTTACACAAGCACAAGGAGAATTTTTTCCTCTCTTTGTTTGGTCTGAAGCGCAGGGGGAAGTATGACTCCTCTCAAGTGCAGCAATGGGAAAAAGCCCTTCAAACGGTTGGCAGGATATTTGGACTGGAACTTCAAGGCAAAGGGTAAATTTCTCCTCAACTTTTAATGGATAATTGGACGAAGGTTGTCCCAACTTTTTGCTTGATCATATACTTTACGTTATCAATCTTTCTAGTTACTCATATAATCACAATAAGTATGGTGGAAATCATGAGTTTTTATGTAGGTTTCCCCTCTCACGGTAATCACAATATTTTGCATGCTAACAATCTTGTGTTAAGTTGTTGAATCAATAAGAGTATTGCAATTTTAAAATTAGACAAAGACATGCTCAGAATCTTTTTTCTAAAAAAAAGTGCATCATTAACATAGAAAAGTGCAACCGCGATGCATGATCAGAATTTTGCCAAGACTTTTTCTCTTGATCAATTGTTGCAAACCACATATGCAAATATTTCCAATTCAACTGATCATAATGCTTAGTTTCCATTTGTTTAAATTGTTGAAATAGCTTAATTATGTATCTACATGTTTTTCAATTCATGGCCCGTTAACACACTATGACCCGACTCGTGAAACCACTCTTTACTTGATCATATTCTTTACTTGATAAACTTTTTGACTTAATCATACTATCACAACGGTAATCACAAAATTTTGCGCAGTTAACCCAATGCTTTTTACTTAAAATATTGCGATTTTTAAAATTAAATCAATACATAATTATAATTTGTTACACAAAATTTGCATTATTAATATGACAAAAGTACACGTGCATGTACGCAAAAAATATTAGAACTAATAATTAATGAAAAGGGTGCGTTTGTTTTGGGAAAAGTATTTTCAAGGAAAGTGTTTTCTGGACTTTCGTCTGTTTGGTTCGCGGAAAATGATTTGGTCAACGGAAAGTACTTTCCAGTCAATAAAGATTTTATTCATTAAAATAGGAAAGTGAATTCCCTAAAATAAAAAGGTGAAAACACTTTCCCAAATTTGAGTCTATCACTTTCTTTAAAAACAGGACTAAGACCAATCCCGGGGGCCGATCCCGGGGCCAAGGCCGGCGACCCGGGTGGGGATCAGGGCCGAGACCGGGACCGGAGCCGGAGCCGGGACCGGGCCTGGCCGGGTCAGTTCACGTCAGTTCTCTCGACCATCTGTCTTTCCTCAGTATCAAGGACAGTCCCTTTGGTGAGATTGAAATCGTTTTCCAAATGAGAACCAAACACCGAAAAATATTTTCGGTAACATATTACCAAACAAAGAAAAACAAATCGTTTTCCGAGAAAGTGGTTTTCATGAAACCACTTTCTAGAAAACGAATTCCTGAAAATCACTTTCCTTGAAACAAACACACCCGAAATTATCAACACAACGCAGAAAGTTTGGACATATTATGTGAAAGAGAACAATATTTCAAGACTTACACAGAAAAAAAATAAATAAATGTTAAGCTCAAATCAAAGCGATATCCAAGCAAAAGAAGAAGTTTGGCCTTGATGAATTAAAGCAATCGAAGAAGACTCTTTTAGAGGTAGCACGTATAAGAAGACTCCTATGGCCAAAGGGGATTTTTCCTGCACTTTTACTCATGGAAAATAGTGGCAAACTACATATGTTTGGAAGAAACTCTATGTGTCCAAATTTTCGGAAAAAAGAGGGATTCTAGCTGTAAGATATCTAATAAAACCTCCCAAGGATCAGGAATTGCCATTCTAACTCTTAGTCGTAAGACCATGTATGGTGGCTAATGCCTACCTTGTGCCGAGAGGTCAAACTCCCCCCCGCCAACCCCCCCAGGTTCTATTTTTTTTTTCTCGTTTTTGTATCCATTTTAGTGATTGTTTTTCGATTTATTTTATAGAGAACCCTCTTGATCCAAATTTCCTAAAAAGTTAATGTTGCAGTAGTAAAGATTGATAGACAAAATAAGTTTTTACAAAATTATACATTAGATATTGATTAGATGTTCAATGGAGAGGCATGTACTATTTCCAGATCCTATAACTATATATCCTTACACCCTTCTAGTACACCATTAGGTGCAGCCTGCAAATCCACTTTTGAGTCAATATTTGTAACATTGTCATTGAAACCCTACAACACACCTCTATCTCTAACTGTCACGTCCCGCCTTCCTTACAAGCACATACATCCGCAAACAGCCATAAGACCTGTCCCAGGATACTCTCTAATACGGCCAAATGAAATGAGACTCGCACGCGGAAGATAAAGAAAAATAAAAACCATCCGAATATCATCAACTAATACCAACAACCAAGAATGAGATGCGGGGGAACAAGAAACTTTTATACATTCTAAGACGGGTTCTTACATACGAGACCATATCCTAGCTATCGCTACTTGCTGAGGTCGAGGAGCCAAAGGGCAAACAAAAGGAAACTACCAGCCTAACAAAAGATCATCTCCACAAAAGACGTAACAAAAGGGTCAACCAACCCTAAGCACTCTAGGAGGTGCTAGTGTCCTCAGCTCGGCTCGCATCCTCGTCTGGATCATAGTCTGAAAAAGACTATGACTGAACCTCAACTGAGTCCTCCTCCATGTCGTCGTACTCTAGGTCATCCTCTGAATCCGAATCTCGATCACTTCCACACTTGCTTTGCCCGCCGGTTCTCCTTCGGGTATGTTCCTCGAACCCACCGTAGAAGTCTCGATCTCTATCTCCTCTCGAGTTGGGTGGCACCAAGAGGGTACGGCTCTCCTCGAGACTTCTTGAGGCTTCAACTGCTCCGACATAACGTCACCTAACCTACGATACCATGACTCAAACCTATGGGGCTGGCTCGGTGCTCCCGGCTCATCTACCCAAACCACCGTAGTTCTTCTAACATATACTGTACCACGGCCGTCAGGAAACTCCTCGATATATCTAGTCATCTCCTGGGGTTCACCCAAGCGGGTCCGCAGAATCTTCAATTCTTAGGGTCTGGAAAAAATAGGGTCCCACTACGGGGTGAGATCGACATCTCAATAAGAAAAGTCCTAACCCTAGGTTAGACTAACAGTACACTCAAGTGAACGTGACATAAACTTAATGTACAACAATAACGTGACGCATGCAACAACCATAAAGAACACATCAAGTATCATTCATACAATCATGGCACCCGGCCTCATCATTCAAGTTAAGCGCACTTTACATGGCCAAGCCACTCATTTCTTCCCATTCGACTTTCGCTTAAATCAAGCCTGCGTGTGGAACGCCTCAGGCTAGGTCCACGTAGTTACGCCTCAGACCATTTTATTGATAAACCCGCGTGAAACGCCTCAGGTTTCAATATCACCCCAGGCCTGTGTCGACACATCAATTTTCGTCCCGCGTCTCACGCATCAGGTTATATCATAAAAATTCTCAAGCATGCCAGAATTCATCCCAATTTGAGACTTCATGATCGAATATAGTTCACGCATTGAACTAATAATAAAAGGCATGTGAGACACTTACTTTTCAACAAACAAGAGAAACAATCAACATATATCATGATTATTCAATGAACATCCAAGTAACCGGCACAACACGTGATGAAATATCGATCAATATCACCATAGCTCGCCAAAATTAGCGTAATCCTCATCGGATTCACCCAATCGAGTCCAATTGTTCTAGCAAAGGATTAGGAACTTCCTTACCTCAAGCTTAAATCAGCAAAAACCTCTTGCCTAGCACTTAAAGAATTCGGCTCCAACAACCACAAAACAGGACAGCGAGCGAACCTAGTGAAAACCAATCAATTCGTAAATATTTCTTCGTCTAAACTTCAAACCATCGGACATAAACCTCCTTAACATATTACTCCACACCCTAACATGCCTCGAGGATCAAATTAGACCTCAATTCCATCACTAACAGCCTTCACCAACTCAGCAAGAACAGAACCGAAATAGAGCATGTTTAGTTCTGCTTCAAATCCACTCAATTAGTCCACAATTCAACCTAATTCCTCAATTTAACCACAAATACCCTTGCCAACACAAAGTTCTATGTGTCAAGAGGCCTCACCAAAAATTTTGGCTCAAGGCGACGCCGGATGACCTTCGAAAGGCGCCAATTCCTCCGAGTCTGCAAATGGACAAATTCTGTCCTTCAAACATCACAATGATTCTAGGTCAAGATGTTGCTCAATTTTGCCAAAAATTTGACATCAACTCAATATATGTGTCGACTAGACCTCCACAAAAAGTGAGCTCAAACCTCGTCCATTAAGGGGTTCAATGACATACAAACAGAAGCCTACCTCCGGTTGAGTCAGTTTCCGTCAACTCGCGGGAGATTGGCCGGACAGAGCTCCACAAATGGCCAATCGGCGCACTACTAGTTGGCAAAGTTCGGTAACAGAAAGATATTTGCGATGATGGGTGGTTCGCGAGCTGGTTGTCAACGGTTGAAGAGCTAGGCGACGATGAAGTCGACGAAAAATTCTGATCGTGCAGGGGGCTGTTATGGGCGTGAGGAAGAGGAAACGAAGAGGAGGAAGGTGATGTTCTGGTGGACTCCTGGGTTACTGAGAATGAGCAGGAGAGGAAGAGAAGGTGTGGACGATTTTACTCCCAAAAGATTTTCTAGAATATACTTAAGCTAGTGGACATTTAATGACTTTCATCCACATTATAACACTTGTCCCATATAAATAAAAATACAAATTTCTTCCCAAACTACCCTTAAAAAATCAGCAGCTTCAAAGAGGGGTTCCAAATGACCGTAGTGCCCTTGTCCGATTCATGAAATAAAGTCGACGCTCTAGGGGCAAAATCGTCTTTTTGCACTCTTCGTCCGAAAATCCAATTTTTCGCTAATTTTCATTCTCGATTAGGCGTCGTCCAATCCAAACTCATTGTTACCAATCTTCATTTCCATTTTTCCATTTTCGAGATCCCAATCGTGATCGATTTCTCGTCATCCGTAATTTCAATTTATCTCGAACTAACGGGCGGCTTTTGCGGACGTTACGCGTATCGACTCTGTGATTCTCATCACACTCAGGAAAATCCAAACTATGGCAATCTTGGTTGTCATGTAATCGCAAGAGTCTATTATCAGCCCTGACGGCCGCGATCATCATAAATCGATTTAGGAAAAATTCGCAAATCATACGTTGGTTAAGCGGCATCACTCGCGTCCCAATCGTATAACACTAGCAATGGATTCCTTAATCGTTTTCTGATCGGCCTCGGTTCTAAATATCCCTCGGCGATCCTTATGGTCAAAAATGCAGTTTTCGTGTCGAATTCCCCCGGTCCACGTACCTCGTCGCGCGTTAGCCTTTCCTCTTCGGTTAGTTACCTCATGACTGATCAGGTCAGAGCGAGATATAACTGAAATACTTCGATGGATATCTTACAGTCAAAGGTCTCGGAATGACAGGAAAATCAGACTGTCACAATTCTTCCCCCTTACAAAAATTTCATCCTCAAAATTTTTACATTCCACTAATCAAACAAATGGGGGTATTGACGCCTCATTGCCTCTTCGTTCTCCCACGTAGCGCCTTCAGTTCCATGATGCCCTCAAACTACTTTAACTAGCGATACCGTCTTGTTCCTCAAAACGTGCTCCTTAAACTCTTCAATCCTGACAGGCCTTTCCATATATGAAACTTTGTCATCCAATTCTATAGTCTCGTAATCCAAAACATGCGTCGGGTCTGGCTCGTACTTCCGTATCATTGACACAAGAAACACATTATGTACTTGGGACAAACTTGGCGGTAAGACAAGTCTGTAGGCCAAGGTCCCGATCCTTTCCAAAATTTCAAATGGTCATATATACCTCGGACTCAATTTCCCTTTCTTTCCAAATCGAGATATACCTCGCATAGGCGATATCTTGAGAAAAACATGGTCGCCAACTTGAAACTCTAGAGGCTTGCGTCGCTTATCGGCATAACTTTTCTGGCGACTTTGTACGGTTTTCAACCTATCTCTGATTACTTTTTCTGCCTCAACTGACTGTTCTACTAATTCTGGGCCAGTGATGCTTCTTTCTCCCACTTCATCCTAGCACAACGGAGTCCTACAAGCTCTGCCATACAATGCTTCAAATGGCGCCATTTCAATACTTTGCTGATAACTGTTATTATATGCGAACTCCACCAAGTGCAAGTGATCTTCCCATTCACCTTTAAAATCTATAACGCACGCTCGCAACATGTCCTTAAGCGTTTGAATCATCCTTTCCAATTGTCCGTCCGTCTAGGGATGATACGCCGTACTAAACTGTAATCTGGCGTCCTGAAGACTCTTCCAAAAATTCGCCGTAAACTTAGGGTCTAGATCCGACGTAATCGTGATAGGCACTCCATGTAAACGTACAATCTGCCGTATATACAACTCGGCTTACTTATCCATCGCGAAGTCCTTTCTCACAGGAATGAAGTGCGCAGACTTAGTCAATCTGTCCATGACTACCCAAATCGAATCATGTCCTTTCTGATTCCGCGGTAATCCCATAACAAAATCCAACGTTACGTGTTCCCATTTCCATTCCGGAATCTCCAAAGGTTGCAATAATCCACCAGGCTTACAGTGCTGCACTTTCACCTGCTAGCACGTCAAACACTTGGCTACATGTCTAGCTACATCCACTTTCATACCGTTCCACCAATAGTGCTGACGCAAGTTCTGATACATCTTCGTACTACCTGGGTGAATATTGTAATTACTCCGATGAGTTTCGGACAAGATTCTTTCTTTAAGCTCTGCATCATTAGGCACGCAAAGACGCCCGCGAAATTTTAAAATTCCATCCTCAGTCACCTGGAAATCATCTTTCCTCTTAGTCGCATCTATACTCAGGATTTTCTGGATTTCAGGATCTATAGCCTGTAAATCTTTGATTCTTTCTTGAATTTCCGGTTCGATTCTCAACGTCGCTATCAAGCTCGTCATTTGGCTCACTTCCAATTTGAACTCCGAGTCCCTCAATCCTTCCAGCACAGACCACCCTTTAACCATTAAGTGCGCAATATAAGACTTCCGACTGAGTGCATCGGTAACTCTATTTGCCTTACCAAGATGGTATAAGATATTGCAATCGTAATCCTTAAGTAATTCTATCCACCGACGCTGCCTCATATTCAACTCCTTCTGAGAAAATATGTACTTCAAACTCTGGTGATCCGTGTAAATTTGGAACCTTTCGCCGCATAAGTAGTGTCTCCAAATCTTCAAAGTGAAAACAATCGTAGCTAATTCCAAGTCATGCGTCGGATAGTTTAACTCATGGGGTCTCAATTACCTTGAAGCATACGCCACTACCCTTCTGTGTTGCCTCAGTACACACCCTAATCCTTTTAATGACGCGTCGCTATAAATTTCAAAACCTCAAAGTCTATAAGGTATCGTGAGAACTGGCGCGGTTGTCAAGCGATGCTTAAGCTCACGAAAACTCCTTTCACACTTGTCCGTCCATTCAAACTTCGTTGACTTTTTAGTTAGCTGGGTCAATGGCATAGCTATAGACGAAAACTTTTTCACGAAATGCATATAATAACCAGCCAATCCTAGAAAACTTCGAACTTCCGTAACTGTCGTTGGTCTAGGCCAATTTATCACTGCTTCAACTTTCGCAGGATCCACAGAGATCCCTTCTCCAGATATTATATGTCCAAGGAACGCTACTTTGTTCAACCAAAACTCGCACTTACTAAACTTAGCATAAAGCGAGTGTTCCCTCAAGGTCTGTAAAACAATTCTTAAATGCTTTTCATGTTCCCTGTTACTTCTTGAATAAATTAGAATGTCATCAATGAACACTACAACGAAACAATCGAGGTATTCCTTAAACACTCGATGCATCATATCCATGAATGCAGCTGGAGCATTCGTCAAACCAAAAGGCATCACCGTAAATTCATAGTGTCCATATCTCGTCCTGAAAGCCGTTTTGGGAATGTCCTCTTGCTTAATCTTCAACTTATGGTATCCCGTTCTCAAGTCTATTTTAGAGAACACTAAAGCTCCATGCAACTGATCGAACAGGTCATCGATCCTCGGCAACGGATACTTATTCTTAACGGTCACCCGGTTCAATTGCCTGTAATCTATACACAGACGTAAAGATCCATCCTTTTTCCTCACAAATAACACTGGTGCTCCCCATGGCGAAGCACTAGGCCTAATGAATCCTTTATCAAGCAACTCATGTAACTGTACTTTCAACTCTTTCAACTCCGATAACGCCATTTGATAAGGTGCCTTCGAAATAGGCTCCGTTCCAGGAGCTAACTCAATTACAAACTCAATCTCACGCTCGGGTGGCAATCCCGGCAATTCTTGAGGAAAAACATCAGGGATTTCACGTACCACGGCTATATTTTCCAATTTCGGTTCTTCGACCGTCGTACCAACTACCGCAACCAAGTAAGCTCGGCATCCCTCATCCAACAACTTTGTCGCTTCAAGCGATGAAACCAAAGGAATGGAAGTTCCCGCACGACATCCCTTAAACTCATAGCTAGGACGACCATCCGGATAGAAACATATTACCTTTTCACCACAGTCGACTACAGCTTTTTGCCTATTCAACCAGTCCATCCCAATAATGACATCAAAATCAAACATAGGCAGTACCGCCAAGTCTATCCTTTCCTCTCTACCATCTATGACTATCTTGCAATCCGCACAACCTAGCGAAACTATCACTTTATCCTTTAACGGAGTAGTAACATGCAAAGTTACATTCAAAGGCTTCAAATCCATTTCAACCATATTAGCAAAACGAGCAGACACAAAGGAATGCGTAGCTCCAAGATCAAATAATGCATAAGCAACTTGGTCACACAAGTAAACCATACCTGTGACCACACCGGGCACATTCTCTACTTCGCCTCGAACTACAGCATAAACTCGCCCTTGAGCTGGGGGTCTCGCCAATTCATTCTGCAGGGTAACAACTGGGGCTCCTGCCTGTGGTCGTTGTCCTTGAGGTCTAGCCATTTGAGTTTGGTTGGGATACCATCTCATCTAATGGCCCATCTAACCACACTTAAAGCATGCGCCCGTCCTAGTCGGATAAGATCTATTTCCATGTCTTCTTCCCCACAAGCGACAATTAAAGTTGGACTGATGCTGCGGCTTACCAATGTTCTTCCTTGCAGGCGGAACAAAACGCCTACCACTCAACATCGGTCTCTTACCCAACTGACGATTATCTCGAGGTACAGGGAACCGCGATCCCGATGCTATTGACCTCTCTCTCATGTCTCGTTCTATCATCTGACCCCATTCATAAACTTCCTTATAAGTTCTCAAATTCATGGCCACATCTGACTGCGAAGTTCAGGTCGTAACCGATCTCGAAACCTCCGCATCTTCTCTAGTGGATCTTCCACGTAGCGCGGTGCGTACATAGACAACCTCGCAAACTCTGCTTCATATTGATCAATAGTCAAATGACCCTGGCGTAAGTTCTGGAACTCCATCAACTTGCTTTCTCGCGCAGTCTCCAAGAAATACTTATCATTGAAGACCTCCGTAAACACAGTCCAATTCAAAGCAATGCCTTCAGGAAATACTCTGTCTTTAGTGGCCTTCCACCAATCATTTGCCGTACCATCCAGTTGGTACACTGCCAGAAGTACTTTTCCCTCATCCGTACATCTCAGGACTCCAAAAATTTTCTCGATCTTTTCTATCGATCTAGGTGCTAACTCTGGGTCACCAATTCCATTAAACTGAGGAGGCCTCAACTTCACAAACTGTTCCACTAATTGACCTATATCTCGAGGTGCAATTGTTGACACCTGATTTTTGACCAAGTCTTTTTGCGGTTATATTTTGAAAATCACAAAAAATTAATAAAAAGTAAAAAAAAAATTGCAAAATCAACTTTGGTGGCCTTGGCCAAGCCCAAGGAACCATTTTTGACCAAAAAATAAATTTTCATATTTTTCACATTTTTAGTATTTTTTAAAAAATGGAAAAATACTCAAAAATCAAGAAAAATAGCGTTTGAGGTCAAAAAAATATGGAAAAATAGCCAATATTTTTATTTTAAATCCCTTGTCTTTTTGACCTCACAAAAAGTCCAAAATCAAATTCAATTGTATATGTTCCTTTGTTATACATATGATTGAATCAGAGAAAAAAATATCAATGGAGTCATTTAATTTACAATTTTAGCATTTTCTAGGATCTTGACATCCATTCTAACTGTCCCTTATTGCAATTTAGCCCAATTGATTGTACAAATTGCTCAATTGCACGAATTTGGCAAAATTGCACACTAAAATTGCATTTTTAGTCCTTGAAATTGAGCATAATTGAAATTACTTTCAATTCAAGGGCTATCATTGCAAATTAAATATACTGCCCAATGGGTTTCACCATTTTGAATCGATTGGCACAGGTAATTTGACCCAATTTGATCATTTGAACCTTCAATTGCATAATTCCCAAATTTGCAATTAAAAAGAAATTTGGGGTTTTTGTTGAAATTGATATGAACGTTTGGGCAAAATCACATTTTTTGATAGAATTCATGCCCTAGATTCGATTATGAGGTTCAATTGCAAATATTTCCTGTTAATTTGGATTTAATTTGGAAAATTGCAAGTCGGGACCGGTTCGGTCCGGTCTGACCGCCGGTTGTACCGGTCGAACCGGTTCGCTACAGTGTCGTCGTCTTCCTCAGGCACCTGCGTGAATGAACAGTAAATGGTCGAACTTTGACGGGGAAATTGACGGACCAATCGACATCAATTGAAGACGCAATGGTGGGCGTTTAGTTCCCTAGGCCACTCCCCGTCGATTGGAGCCTGAATTATGATCAATGGCCGCCGGAGCAGGGAGCAATCGGCCAGTCAAACTGCGAACCTCCGAAAGTCAACATTTACCCAAACGCAGACCAAATTGATCCTAAATTCACACGGAATGAGACCCGCCGTAGGACCAAACAGAATCGGACGAGATGCCCATCGCCCCCAACGCCGATTGGACCTAAAATCACGTGATGGCACGTTCCATTCGAGTAAGTTGGCCATTCCCCGTTCGGCGCCAAAATTTCAAAGAAGGATATAAGCCAACAGACCTTCGCGAAGCAGGCAGTTGGTGGATTCAGTTCGAGGAGAAGAAACTGAATCGAGAGAGAGAAAGAACGAGAGAGAGAGAGAGAGAGAGTTCGCCTTCCCTCGCGGTGGTCGAAGGTTTGAACTCGGATTTGCAGAGCGCTGGTTGGGCCTTCTGAGGCTAAACCGAAGCTCCACGAGGTCGTCAAGAGGTCGCCCAAACTCCCAGGAGTCGATCGCCGTCGGCCGCGCGCGTTGAAACCACGGGAATAGGTGAGTTCGACCTTCAAGCTCTCTTACTGAGCATCAATGGCGGAAAACGATTTCGGTCTTGATTCTTTGATTTAGCGTGTGCATTTTGTTCCCCAAGCATTACTGACCATATTCGCATCTTGGTTTTGCATCTATTTTTCCTGAGCACCTTGAATCGAGTCTTCAAACTTAGCTTCTATAACCGACCACTGTTCATCCTCCCCCAGCCAAATCTGGGCCGTGCGGGCTCAATCGGAGCCCGAGGTAAGCTTTCTGCACCTCCTGCCATGTCAATCTGTGGATGAATTGATCTGATTTCGTGTGACTCGCGTGATTGAGTTTCCATGGCCGTACTCGGCAATTCGCATGATGTTCCCGATTCTATGAATAGGATGCTTCAATTCTCAGATATGTTAAACTAGAGATGATTGCGAGTCGATTGTCGTTGATCTCACGTGATTTCATCAAGATCTCACCGTACGATCGTCGCCGGAGAAGCATAGCCGTTCGTCCAGTTGCAGGCGCGAGGTTGAAGACGATGCGCACGTAGCGAGGTCAACGAGTCAAAGGTCTAGTTGGCAGCATGCGATTGGTCCACGTGGTGTCGAGTCAGCATGGCCGTTGGGTCTGTTATTCGAATAGAAAAGATAGGACGGTTCAGATAAATCGAACCTAAATTCTAGTGACTGTCCGATTAGTAAATAGGATTATCCGAAAATGGTTTTAAAATCAGAAAATAAAAAAATGGGATGAAACGGTGCCGTTTAGTTTAGTGGTAGTGCGGCGTCGTTTAGGTTAGTATGAATGGACGGCCCAGATCTAGTCTTGGGTTTTAATCGTGGCCGTAGGTTAAAGTAGTCAGATCAGACGGCTTGGCCGAGTCTTCATTCAATCTGAACCGTAGATTTTAGTAATCTGATCCGGCGGTCGTGGATTAGCCACGCGGTTAAATAGGAGCCATCGGATCAAGTCTAGATAATCTAAAAATAAAAAAAAAAAAGGCAGATACGGCGTCGTTTAGGTGATCGGGTCTCGTGGGTTCGGGTCTGGGCCGGGTTCCGACCCGAGTGGGTCGTGTCGACCCGGCCCGAATAATATTTTTTTTAATAAAAAAATCGAAAAATGATTTTAAAAAAAATTAAAAAAAAATCTGACAAATCCTAGAAAATAAAAAAATGCTAGAAAATTCCAGAAAATTCCCAAAAAATGTGGAAAAATTGTGGGAAAATCCTAGACACTCTAGAAATCCCCAAAAATCGAGGATTGATCACAGACAACTGGTCAACCATATTTTTAGGGTTTCTTATCCATTCTTCCAAGACTTGACGATATTAACCTTTAGGGGTAAGTCGCCTCTGCTGTATATGCGAGGTAAGGCCGATAATGCCAAGGTAAGAATTAGGGTCGGGTAGTGTCGCAACCCTCCCGCGAGCGCCCGTCTATGGTGCTAGCGAGAGTTAATGGGCCGTCCGATCGCTGACTTGATCCGACACGGGCCTCTCCCAAGGTCCATTACCCAAATCGTAACTGCTGGATATACGTGATCGACCTTCAGTGCGGTCTTGTGACATGTGATGAGAGTACATGCCAAGGAGTCGCACCAATCATTTCGTGGAGGGTATGATCGGAAACCCTATCGAATAGTTGGGAGTAGTCTATTCGATTCTGCGGAAACCAGAGAAGTGGGTTCGGGGACTTAGTTACGCCAACTATCAGAGTTGACGCCCTTTCGGTACCTAAGCTGAATAGTTTATCTGATTATAGGATTTCATACAGACGAGTGGGGTACAGATCCTAAATCTAGGAGTTCATGCAGGTGGGAATAGCTACCCTATCACTCACAATCATTAAAGGTAAATGCGCAAATCAAGGATCCAGTGCATGCGGATAAAACACACTTACACAGCAAATGCGACTTACTCTTAAAGGGTAATGTCGTCAAGTCTCGGAAGATCAGATAAGAAACCCCAAAAATAGGGTTGACCAGTTGTCTGTGGTCAACCCTCGATTTTTGGGGATTTCTGAATGCCTAGGATTTTTCACAATTTTTCCACATTTTTTTTGGAATTTTCTGGAATTTTCTAGCATTTTTTTTAATTTTCTAAGAATTTTCTGATTTTTTTTATTTTTAAAATCATTTTCTGATTTTTTTTATATATAAAAAAAATTATTCGGGCCGGGTCAACCCGACCCACTCGGGTCGGAACTTGGCCCAGACCCGAACCCGCTGAACCGACACTCCCCAAAACGACGCCGTCCCGGCCTTTTTATTTTCAAATTATTCGAATCTGATCCGAGGGTTCTCATTGCACCACGTGGTTAGCCTATGACCGCAGGATGGTCTGACTGGAACTTACGGCTCAGATCGAATGGAGACTTGACCAGGGCCGTCTGATCAGATTACTTAAACCTACGGCCGCGATTAGAACCTGAGACTTAATCTGAGCCGTCCAGTCCTACTAGCCTGAACGACGTCGCTTGCTAACTAACCTATACGGCACCATTTCAACCAATTTTTATTTTCTGAATAAAATCATTCTCGAATTAACCTAATTTCTAATCCGACGGCCACCATTCATTAGACTCGATTAATCTCTGCCGTTGGATCTTCCTATTCGAACAACAAACCTTAACGGCCGAGCTGACTAGACCGGCACGTGGACCAATGACCTATTGCCATCTAAGCGTTTTGACTCGTTGACTTGCCAGGTCAGCATCGTCTTCAACCTCTCGACCCAACAGAATGAACGGCTGAGGAACTCCGGCACCGATCTAACGGTAAAACCTTGATGGAATCGCGCGAAACCAACACCAATCGACTCGCAATCGACTCTATCTTAGCATATCTAAGGATCGGGGCATATAATCAATAGAATCAAGAACATCATGCAAGTCACCGAGTACGGCCATGGAAGTTCAATCACACAGACCACGCAAGATCAGATCAATTCATTCATAGATTGATATGGCAGGAGGTGTAGAGGACTTACCTCGAGCTCCGATCGAGCTCGCACGACCTAGATTGGGCTAGGCAAGTATGAACAGTGGTCCGCTATGGGGGCTAAGTTCGAAGACTCAATTCGAGGTATTCAGACAAAATTGATGCAAGAAGAAGATGCAATGATGGTCAGTGATATCCAAGGAGCGAAACGCACACACTAAATGCAAGAATCATTGCCAGAAATGAAGTTCGCCATTGAAGCTCAGTGTAGAATTCGAAGCTCTGGCTCACCTGTTTTCGTGGGTTTCACGTGCACGGCTGACGGCGATCGACTCAGGGGACTTTGGACGACCTCTTGACGACCTCGTAGAGCTTTGGTTTTGCCTCGGAAGGCCCAACCGGCGCTCTGCAATTTGAGCTCCAACGTTCGACCACCGCGAGGGAAGGTGAGCTCTTTCTCTCTCTTTCTTTCTCTCTCTCGATTCAGTTCTCTCCTCTCCAACTGAATCTTCCAACCTTCTGCTTCGCGAAGGTCTGTTGACATATTTACCTATTTTAGATTTTGGCACGGAGCGGGGGGGACTAACTGACTTGAATCGCATGTGTAGCCACGTGATTTCAAGTCCAAACGGCGTCGGGGAGACTGGGTAATTTGCCGAGGTTCATTCGGTTTCGCGGCGAGCCTCCTTTCTCACGAATTTGACACACATTTAACCTGTTTTTGCAAAATGTTGACTTTCGCAGGTCTGTTGCTTGACTCGCCGATTGTTCCTTCCTCCGGCGACCATTGGTCGTGATCTTGGTGTTGATCGACGGGGGAAGCTGAGAGGAATAAAATGCCCACCGTTCCCCTTTCAATTGGTCGCGAATTGACCTTCAATTTGGTCTTTAAAATTCGGTCTGTTACTGTTCATTCGCACGAGTGTTTTGAGGAAGACGATGACACTGTAGCAAACCGGTTCGACTGGTCCGACCGGCTGTCTGACCGGTCAGAACCGGTTCCGACTTACCATTTTCCAAATTAAACCCAAATTAATGGGAAAATTTTGCAATTGAACCTCAAAATCGAATCTAGAGCATGAATTCTATCAGAAAATGTAATTTTGCCCAAAAGTTTACATCAATTTCAACAAAATCCCAATTTTCCTTTTAATTGCAAATTGGGGAATTATGCAATTGAAGGTTCAAATGATCAAATTAGGTCAAATTACCTGTGCCAATCGATTCAAAATGGTGAAACCCATAGGACAGTTTGTTTAATTTGCAATGATAGCCCTTGAATTGAAAGTAATTTCAATTATGCTCAATTTCAAGGACTAAAAATGCAATTTTAGTATGCAATTTTGCCAAATTCGTGCAATTGAGCAATTTGTACAAACAATTGGGCTAAATTGCAATAAGGGACAGTTAGAATGGATGTCAAGATCCTAGAAAATGCCAAAATTGCAAATTAAAAGACTCAATTGATTTTTTTTCTCAAATTCAATAGTATGGGTAACAAAGGAACACCCATAATTAAATCTGATTTTGAAATTTTTGTGAGGTCAAAGATACAAGGGATTAAAAATAAAAATATTGGCTATTTTTCCATATTTTTGTGACCTCAAATGCTATTTTTCTTGATTTTTTTAAGTATTTTCCTATTTTCTAAAAATAATAAAAAATATAAAAAATATGAAAAATTATTTTTTGGTCAAAAATGGTTCCTTGGGCTTGGCCAAGGCCACCAAAGTTGATTTTGTAATTTTTTTGACTTTTTATGAATTTTTTGTGATTTTTCAAAAATAAAACTGAAAAAGACTTGGTCAAAAATCAGGTGTCAACAGATGCCCCTCTTTGAGAGGAATATCGTGAGAGGTTTCTCTCAAAGACAGGTGACGCCTGAATCTAGACCGACTTGACTGGGGAAAAGAAAAACGATTCTTGACACTCAATCTCCCTTGTCCCGTTGGTGAACGCTCTGCTCCTTATTTTTTTGCTGACGTGAGAGAGAAAGTAAAGGGACCCACCTGCTTTTTACCTGTTTGATCACCAGCCTGATGTTCGTGCGGCATGCGCGGTGTATAGCGGGTTCAAGTGAATACCTAGGGACTCGTCTTTTGAGTATCCTAGGGCGGTTAAACGCTCGCCTGTATGGTAGGCCGTACCAGAATGGGATTCCTATACTTGACAGGAGCCTGTGAATGACGCACCCAGCCTCTTAGGGATTGTCAGAAGTTTTGATCCGTATGGTGGATCAGACCATGAATAGGGCTCCTTTCTGCTAGGAACCTATGGATGACGCACCCAGTCTCTTAGGGATTGTCAAGGGTTTTGATCCGTATGGTGGATCAGACCATGAATAGGGCTCCTTTCTCCTAGGAACCTATGGATGACGCACCCAGTCTCTTAGGGATTGTCGAACATTTTGATCTTTCAGGGGGATCGGGCCGAGAAATAGGATTCCTTTCTGCTAGGAACCTATGGATGACGCACCAGTCTCTTAGGGATTGTCGAACATTTTGATCTTTCAGGGGGATCAGGCCGAGAAATAGGATTCCTTTCTGCTAGGAACCTATGGATGACGCACCTAGTCTCTTAGGGATTGTTGAACATTTTGATCCTATATTCTAAGGAATCAACTAGGATCCATATAAGTGAGATGTGCCTAATCTTTAGGCTTCACCACAAGAGCTATTCTGGGTTTAGGGGTTACCTAGAACCTCACAGAAAGCTGATTTTGAAAATTGTCCTTTCGACACGTGAGGCGTTATTCTGGGATTTGGGGATTCCAAGTATCCTGCAGAAAGTTTAAACCTGCAAAAACTTTGATAAGATTCTTCTGGGATCTAGGAGCTACCTAAGATCTCGCAGAGAGATTATCTTGAATATTGTCCTTTCGACATTGAAGGTGACATTCTGGGATCCGGGGGTTCCAAGTATCCTGCAGAAAGATCAAACCTACAAAATTGTTCATAAGAATGTGTTTTCCTGAGATATGGAATTACCAGGGATCTTGTAGGAAAATAAACTTGAAAGCTCTTCTTCACAGAGCAAGGCATCCTTCTAGAATCAGGAATTCAAAGGCACTTCAATGGTCTTTCAATGATATCTGATGTCAAACTGACAGCACTTTATGACTTATATCATGGTCATAAAAAATTTAATGAATGCATTATTATGTTGGAGGTTATCCAAAACACCTTGCAATATGCGGAAGTGATCAAAAATTCCTTGTGGGAAAAGTTTGAATCAAACAATCTGAAATTACCAAAAGAGTTTGGTTAAAATGTCCAACGGAGTATTCTCATCAAAGAGGACTTCTCACCGTTTTGCGATAATGGTCTTTTACCAAGAATGCACTCGAATTTCCTATCAAACCAGCGCCTAGGATTCAGGATCATTCGTAGTGAATACACCTCGATCGATCAGGAGGACTTCTAAGGGACCGTAATGTTGGGCTTGGTCAACGGTTTTCAAAAAGGGGGACTTGCGTACAAGTCAAGGCTTTCGAAGAGAAGTCTTCAATGTCTGCTCCAGGTTTACAAGTCAAGAAACCTGCAAAATAAGAAAGAAATAATCTTGCTCGAACTTCTTCGAGCTAAGCTTAGACATTAAACCCTATGTCAATCCAAGTGCCTTAATCAGAAAAGGCTTTTCAGGGTTGTAACGTAGGTAGGTTTGGGGACCAAAAACGCTTGTTTTTGGCTCAGAATACGCGAAGGGTTTAATATTGGTGATCATTGCAAGTTTTGCCGCCATCTTGCCTCTTCTGGTTCAAAGAGCGTCTTTAGTCTTTGAAGTGCACTAATAGTCTTTGAAGAGCATTGTCAGTCTTCGAAGCGCACATTTGTCTTTAGAGAATATTTCTTTCATGTTGAGACGGTGTCAACATTTTGTCTACACTTTCATCATCTGAGTGTGACATGATTTGGGAGCATCTTTCGCAGTCTAGCTCCCTTGGAATTTTCTTTTACAACCAGATCTCACTAGTGACCTATACAAAGGTATCATGCCATCATTCGGTCATTTACAAGATCAAACACATGCTTCACAAGTGTACAAGTATTTGGATAGGCATCGGCCTTGCTTTTACCAGGCACTTTGCTTTTTCTTGATGCCCAAGATCGGATTTTTCTCTCTTTTTTTCTTTTTCTCTTCTTTTTTCGAAATCCCACCTCTTCTTTTCTTTTGGGGATCAGAATTTTCAAACGAGTGTGCTAGATGTACAACTTGAATCTCAGCACTCAAACATTAGTCCAGATTTTTTTTTTACAAGTCCTGTGTTTTAAACTCTTCTGCCATTGAAGTGACGTTGCTTCCGTCTTGGAATATGCAATGATCACCAACGGGCGCGTGAAGCGAACGTATAGGCTCAACTGGGCTGTGCCAAGGGTAAACGTGTATAGGATAGAGAAACGAATGCTTTTCGTCATCTTAAAGCACTTGAACTACCATAGAAGTTAAAATGACAAGCAACACATGAAGATTGATGTAAGTCTGAGCAAGAGAACTTCTAACCATTTTTCTCCTGATATCGCTGGACGTATCTCCAGTTTGCCCCATTTTGGGGTGGTTCTTGACAGGGGTAAAGAATGAAACCGTCGTTCAAAGGGTTATCAATGGTCACCTGTAGTGTTTATGATAGAGAAACGAATGCCTCCGTCGTCTCAATCCATGTAATTACTGCGAAGAACCCTTACGTCCGTAGGTCAAGGTCGTGCTATCCTTACCACTCCACTCATCTCTCAAGTATGTATAGGACGTGTTTGGATCCAGCTTGCCTCTTGTCTGAGGAAACATCCTTCTAAACAATTTAAACAACTCTTGTTGAAAAAGTTCATTTTGTTATCTTCAAAACTTACCCTCCAAGGGGATTTATGATGCACAATGCATACTTCAATTATGTTCAGATATCCTCCAAGTTTAAACATGAATGCCCATGACATGACCGTGAGAATTTTACGTCTTTCTAGACATGAGATTTGAATGCATGCTATATTCCAAGAAGCCTTCAAATTCTAGCAAAAAGGGTTCTGACAGTCTTAAATCCTGAGAGATAGGGAAATGAATACTTACCTGTCCAGCGTGGGCAGGGATCCTTGAAAAACATAAAAGGAATCTGTCGGTATATGCTCTCGAATTTCGAAAAATTAGAACGATACACCTTACCCTTGATCATGCGCTCCAATGGAAATGGATAGATTCATGAAAATCTGCATCGTCTCTTAATAACACAAGATGATTAAGTTGTTCTAAAATTTCTTGAAATCCTCAGTCTTTGGAGAAATAGGACATGTACCTGGTCACCATGACAGTAAGTCCTCTTGATCATGCATTCTAATTGGCTTCATTCATTTTGGAAGGTGCTCATGTGCCCTTCTTTTGAAGTTTCCTGCTCTTCGTTTTGCTGTCTGCTGTCTGCTGTCTGCTGTCTTCATCGGACATCCTTGGTATTTGCCCTCGAGGACCTTGCTTCCTTGAGTCCTGCAATATTGAACACATGCTAATGTATGTATGGATGCATGACATGCTTATGCAATGACTATTATGATGACTCGGCTCAATTCGGAATGAGTCATATGACCAGAATCTGATTTTATTTCAAGGGTAATACTTCTTCGCAGCATCTGAATTTACAGGGTGCCCCAGTTCTTCTCCTTCGGAGTTTACAAGAATCAATGCTCCTCCCGTGAGGATCTTCTTGACAATGTAGGGGCCTTCGTAATTCGGAGTGAATTTTCCCCCTAGATGGGTAGTACTCAGCAAAACTTTCCTAATTACCAAGTCATTTACTTCGAAGTTTCTGGTCTTGACCTTTCGATTGAACGCCCTGGCTATCCTTTTCTGGTAAGTTTGTCCATGGCAAATGGCTTTAAGGCGTTTCTCGTCTATTAAATTCAGCTGTTCATATCTGTGTTTGAAATACTCTGACTCAGAGAGTTTATCTTCTGATAAGATTCTCAAAGAGGGAATCTTAACTTCTACGGGTAGAACTGCTTCTGTCCCATACACCAGACTGTAGGGAGTTGCCCCTGTAGAAGTCCTGATCGACGTTCGGTAGGCTATCAAGGCGAAGGGCAGCCTTTTGTGCCAATCCCTGTAGTTTTCTGCTGTTTTAGCCAAGATTCTCTTGATATTTTTGTTGGCTGATTCCACTACCCCATTCATTTGTGGGCGGTAAGGAGATGAGTTCAGATGTCGAATGCCAAAGTGATCCAGTAGATCATCGACAATCTTGTTGTTTAGGTTAGACCCGTTATCTGTGATGATCGCTCGAGGGGTACCATACCGGGATATGATGTCTCTTTTGATGAATCTTGCCACATTTCTTGCAGTGACATTCTTGTAAGAGCTGGCTTCTACCCATTTTGTGAAGTAATCAATCGCTACCAAGATGAAGCGATGACCATTTGAAGCCACAGGATTAATGGGCCCTATCATGTCTATGCCCCACATAGAGAAAGGCCAAACTTCAGACATTTGGTGTAATTCGTTTAGGGGTGCATTGATCTTATCACCGTATATTTGGCACTGGTGGCATGACCGGACGTGCTGACAGCAATCTGATTCGATGGTCATCCAATAATAGCCAAGCCGCATGATCTTCCTGGCGAGGAGATGGCCGTTCATGTGAGGCCCACATATTCCTTCATAGATCTCTTTCAAGAGGATATTTGCTTCTTTGGCGTCTACACATCTTAATAGAGTAGAATCAAAGGATCTTTTGTACAAAATTTATCCATTGAGAAAGAACTTGCTGGCCATCTTGGTTATGTATCTCCGGTCTCCTGGTTGGCATCCTTCAGGGAACTCACCTTTTGAGAGATAGTTCTTGATGTCGTAATACCATGGTTCCCCATCAAACTATTCCTCGATTAACATGCAATAAGCTGGCCGTTCAACTATATTGATCCTTATGGGTTCTATATCCAACCCTCCAGTTGTTTGTAACATTGAGGCAAGGGTGGCTAACGCATCTGCAAATTGATTGTGGGATCTCGATAGGTATTCGAATGACACTTCTTCGAATTCGAGTATTAATTCTTCAAGGTATTCATGATAGGGGATGAGCTTTGTATCTTTCGTCTTCCACTCTCCTTGTGTTTGTAAAATGATGAGCATGGAATCTCCAAAAACTTGCAACCTAGGTATCTTCATGGAAATGGCCAATCGTATGCCTAAAATGCACGCCTCATATTCTGAGATGTTGTTGGTACAATGGAAAGTTATTTTTGCCGCCACAAGGTAATGTTGATCATCCGGGGATATCAGTACTGCCCCAGTGCCTGCCCCTGATAGATTAACAGCACCATCGAAGTACATAACCCACTTGTCTTATGCTAAGTTGAGAATTTGACCTTATGTGCTGGTTGCTTCAGGAGACTCACCGTTTGACGGGTTTTCTGCTAGCATATCAGCTATAGCTCTTCCTTTAACTGACTTCTGTGGAGAACACTTGATGTCAAATTCAGATAGAATTACTTGCCATTTTGCTAATTTCCCAATTAAAGCGGGTTTCTCCAGGAGGTATTTGACAGGATCGTTCTCTGTTATGAGCTGGATGTGGTGGTGTAAGGTATACTGTCTCAGTCTGCGAAGTATCCATACCGCTGCAACACAGGCCCTTTCGACTGGTGCATATTTTACTTCAGATGGTGTGAATTTCTTACTTAGGTAATAGATGGCTCTTTCTTTACCATCTATCGGGCTTGTTTGGGCAAGTAAGGCTCCCAAGGATTCCCGCTGTATAGTCAGATATAAGGTCAATGGGTGACCAGAAATTGGTGGCACAAGTACTGGCGGTGTGATCAGATAGTTCTTGATCATTTGGAAAGCCCTGCTGCATTCAGCATCCCATGTTACTTTCGCGCCTTTCTTAAGCAATTTGAAGATTGGCTTAGCCACATCAGACAGTTGATTGATAAATCTGGCAATATAGTTCAGTCTCCCCAGAAGGCTTCTCACTTCTTTTACTGTGGAGGGAGTTGACAGATTGTGGATAGCTTGAATCTTTGAAGGATCAATCTCAATGCCCCTGTTACTGACTATGAACCCAAGAAGTTTCCCAGATCTCGCCCCAAACACACATTTGTTAGGGTTCAGCCTCAATTTATATTTGCGCAGGCGCTCAAATAATTTTCTTAACACCTGTACGTGATCCTGTCCTTTCTTGGATTTGGCGATCATGTCGTCGACGTATACTTCAATTTCTTTGTGGATCATATCATGGAATAGTGTGACCATGGTCTTCTGATAGGTAGCCCCGGCGTTTTTTAATCCAAAGGGCATGACTTTGTAGCAAAAGTTCCCCTAGGGTGTGGTAAAAGCAGTCTTTGGTTTGTCTTCTTGTTTCATGAAGATTTGGTTATATCCCGAAAATCCATCCATAAACAAGAACAATTCATAACCTGCTGTGCTATCCACCAACACATCAATGTGAGGAAGTGGAAAATCATCTTTTGGGCTTGCTCTATTCAGATCTCGGTAATCCATGCAGATCCGAACTTTACCATCCTTCTTCATGACGGGGACTATATTTGCAATCCAGTCTGAGTATGGGATTGCTTCAACAAAGCCTACCCTAAGAAGTTTCATGACTTCTTCCTTAATTTTGTCTTCCAACTCGGCCTTCATCCGTCTGCTGCCTTGCTTGACAGGTTTGACACCGGGATCCGTGGGTAATGCATGCTCCACAATCTGAGGATCAAGGCCTGGCATATCAGCGTAAGACCATGCGAAGATGTCTTGATATTCTTTCAATAACTCTGTGAGCTCGAGCCTTTCATTTCGGGATAAATGCCCGCCGATCTTGACCTCTTTGATATTCACGGAGTCTCCCAGATTAACAATGATTGGTTCTTCTAAAGTAGGAGGTGTCCATTCCTCAAAGGCATTCCAATCTCTGCGGATAGACGCATAACCCTCGTCTTCATCTTCCTCAATGCTATAAGGATGGTTACTGAAGAAGTCTGAATCTCGTAACAACCTGGTATGCATGTTTGAGATGATATGCCTGAAATGTCATGAGTATGGTTAGTTTGTATTCCATAAGAACGACATGTATGATCATGGAAAGTCTTTTCGAAAGAGTTTTCGAAATAGGTACAGGTATAAACGGGACTAATCCTCATGTCATTGGATATCCTGGCCCCAAGGAAATCTTTTTGGAAATCAGGAATCATATGGCAAATCAGGCCTCAAGCTTCTGTGTGGAAGATTGGTATCATCATTGGGCTGATTCGTGGCTCCATATGTCCTTAACAAAATATGCATGGTTTTATTGAATGCAAGATGGGCCGCGTTACAAGATGTGATATTTGGACCAACGGCCAGAGATCCAAAGGCATTTCCCTATACGTACAATAAGGAAAGAAAATACAACAAAATGCAGGAAGTTTTAAATGCAGTATTTAAAGACGAAGGAAGAGGCTCTTTACTCAAAGAAAGTGGCTCCAATGTCCAACCACTCCATGATGACATTCACATAGTCATCTTTGAGAAAAGGATTTGTCAGATCTGGTTCTATCGGTGAAGTGACATCTTCTTCAGACAACCATTTAGAGTTCTGGTTGAAGTGGACATTCAAAGGGTTAATGAACATTTGAGACCTGCCTTTCCAAGTTGGAGAACCGATGAATGAGTCATTCGGGCTGTTTCGGCCTCCCAGACGTCCCAGGCTCCTGCCTCGACCTCGGCCTGTTGTCTTTGGGCCAAATCCATCCATGTGATATTTCTGATACCCCAAGCCCATTCTATGTGGGTTAGCTTTTAACTGCAGTGGGGTATTTATTCCTTGATTGTGTCTGCCTAGACCTTTTTCGGGGTTGTATCCATATACCAGTAGCATCTTAGCTGGTAGAAGACTGGCTTCTGAGATGTAGGGGGTTCTTAGCCTTGTCCCTAACGGGGTATGAACTGTTGTTACCAGTTCTAGGGAATGATAGCTCGCCTCTGTTTTTACTTCGGGTTCAACATAAGGTATGGCACTGTTCTGGTATGTCTGGAGGTCGACTTCTCCATGTACAGTAATCACCTTCCCATCTACTGTGAAGCGTACCTTTTGATGCAAGCTTGAAGGGACAGCTCCTGCTGTATGGATCCAAGGCCTTCCCAACAAGAACCCAAATGCACTGGGCAGATCCATCACTTGGAAGTTTATAGAGAACTTTGTCGGGCCGATGGACACGTCAAGCTCAATCTCACCTACCACAGTCTTCTTCATCCTGTCGAAAGCTCTCACAGCCGTTTTGGATGTTTTAACCGTTTCTTCATTGATTCCCAATCTTCTCAGAGTAGCCAAAGGGCAAATATTGAAGGCTGATCCATTGTCGATCAATACGTGCGCCACTCTTTTTCCGTTACATTGCGCGGAAATATACAAGGCCTTGTTATGCCCTTTTGCTTCCATGGGGAAGTCCTCGTCAGAGAAGCTCAATTGGTCTTTTAAAAGGATCGTCCCCACAAAGTCCTCTAATTGTACCTCATTAATTGTTTCGGTGACATGTACTTCATTAAGTATCCTCAACAGCGCGTTCTTGTGTTTTTCAGAATTGATGAATAGATCTAATAGGGATATCTGAGCGGGTAACTTCCTCAGTTGTTCTATCACCTCAAACTCGCTGGTTTTGATGATCGATATGAGCTTTTCTGCGTCTTCCTTTGAGACCTCCCTTTTTTCGGATTCGCCCTCCCTGGGGGCATAGAATCGTCTGGACCTCATTACCGCGTCTACTTGTGTGGTCCCATAGTCCCAATGGACTGCTTTAGAATCGTATTCTTCTACTAGGGGGACTTTTATAGTTACAGTTGTCTGATGAGGTATCTCTGGTTTAGATATGTCGCATTCTCCCTCTTGCGGTAATCGAATCACGATAGGCTTGACTAGGCAATTTTCCACCCTACTCGGGTTATCCAGTTCTTTCAACCTGATTACCACGGTCGTGATGGTTTCGATCATCGATACGGTGTCGTCAAGTTCTTCTATTCCCTTCGAGATCTCTGGTTGAGAGAGATCATCCATACCTCCCCATCCGTCCAGTATGATGTCTTCAATTTTCTGATAAAAGCTGGGAGGGGCCGAATATTTCACTTTGAAGTTGTACCCTCCAGAATCTTGACCAAGGTTGTCTATAATTTCGCCCTTCTCAAGTGCATCGGCCATAAATTTGAGGTCTGCTAGACTTCGTCTCTTGGCTTCCAGTTCGTCTTCTTCGAACTCTTCCTCTGACTGAGTGACTGGCCCAAGACTGTTTATCAGATTCTCATGTGAGGTACCCCAGGTATTACCCTGCTCAGTCTTGATCACGAAGTAGCTACTTTCCAAAGATAAAGAAGCTTTGACTCCTTCGAACTCTTCATTGGTGATATCAGACATTATCCCCAAGCTCTTCATCTTAGCAATGCATAGTCTCTTTTGGTCAGTCGAGATCGCTCCTGCTTTTTGGTATGATGAAGCGGTTATTAGCAGGTCGGTCAGCTTAAGCACATCTACCTTCAGCTTAAGGTAGTCTTCTTCCTCTTCAGAGAATATTGCTCCTACTGCTTGATGATCTGGCAGTGGATTTTCTTGTACATTTGGGGCCGCATTGTCAAATTTTAGAATCTGACTATCAATCAGGGCTTGCACTTTCAGCTTAAGGATATAACAGTTATCCACATTATGCCCTCTCTCGCCCATATAGTAGGCACAGGTCTGGCTCTCATCAAAGCCAGGATACCTTGCAGGGTTTGCCCTAGGCAGTTCTTTCGCCACTAGATGTTGCTCTAGCAGCATCGGGAGCAACTTGGATAAAGGCCTTGGGAGCTGAGAGAATTGCTTCTGGGGTTGCTTTCTTCTAGGCTCTTGCACCTTAGGTGTCGATCAGGATGATCCTCCTTTGGCCTGGTTGGAATTGCCAAACGTCTTGGGCTTGTAGGGATCTGGTATAAATGCTATGTCGAGTCCGGCTTCTCTCTCCTTTTTTAAAGGGGTATTATCTTCTAGAAGCTTCATGAGGCTTTCTTTCCCTTAAGGCCCATTCTAGTCTTTCGGCAACCTTAATCAAGTGTGCGAATGTTTGACATCCGGAAGTGTTTAGCCTGTCAAAGTACTCGTAGGGGAGTGCTTTCAGGAATAAGTCAATCAGCTCCTCTTCTGGGATTGATGGCTTTACTTGGGTGGCCAAGGCTCGCCACCTCTAGGCATATGTCCTGATTAGTTCACCTCTTGCCTTTGAAGTTCGCAGAAGGTCTTCTCTTGTAGGGGCCGTAGCCGTGTTGAATTTGTACTATCTGAGGAAGTCCTCTGCAAGATCCTCCCACCCATCGTAATCTTCTAGGTCTAGCTCAATGAACCAGGCCAGGGCAGCGCCAGCCAAACTCTCTTGGAATGTGTTCATCAACAGTGGAATATAATCTGAATAGTGCGCCATCTTGCGCAGGTAATACTTGAGGTGTGCTCGGGGACAACCCGTCCCATTGTATTTTCTTACAAACTCTGGCTCTTTATAATCAGGAGGAGTCTCTACTTTAGCGAAAGGAGATATCTTGTCGAAGCGGGCTAACTCGTAACCTTGACTGCTCAGGCACTCCTCGATTTTGGCCAACCTTTTAGCCTCCGCTTCAGTTTTCATGGTCTGCTTCCCCTTCTCCTACTTCTCGAGGTTGATAACAACAGGCGAAGCCTTTGGTTATGATCGGCTGTTTGGTTCATGGACATCCTCTTCTGTATGTTGGGTATCCCTTGTTACCTCTCTATCTGCTACATCAGGTACCGAACAAGGGCCTGAGTTGTTTTGGTTATGGGCTGTGGTCTGTTTAGCTTGGGTGGCCTCCAGCATGGTCTTGATGTCGGCCATCATAGTTGCTAAGGCGGTCATCTGAGATTCCAACATGCCCACAGGCGGAGTCAATTCTTGTTGCTCCATTCTTGTCTTAAAGCGGGTACGGAAACGATGTGTTGGTAGTTCCGCGATGAGAGGGTACCTATTCCAAAAAGATTTCTAGTGAGCGCTTCGCTTATTTTTGGTAAAAAGAAGCAGTTAATTCTTTTAGTTGCATGCTCCTTGTCAGTAGATGAGAAAAAGGGCTACCTTGTGAGCCTTAGCCTCACGTAAGTAGTTCTTTTGGTCATTTCCTGATATGAATTCATGAAATTAAAATAGGCGTAATTTCTGACGATAATTTTTATGTATTCGCAAACTATGTTCTCATTCATGCTCATGTGTCCAAGATAGTATCTAACGGAAATGAGAATGTATGAGAAGGTGTCACAATGTTTGCTTATTTTACACTTGACGAAATAGTCTATTCAAGTCTAGGACGCTTGAGGTCTAAAGTATCCTCATCATCCCAGTATGGATTCCCCTCTTCAGTCTGGGACTCCTCGTCTTCTGAACATGACAGCGGTCCCCTGTCTTCGGGTATGTACGGCTCTATTCCAGGTACGTACGGCACGATGTATTCGGGTATGTAGGGCTTGACAAGGCTTCGTCGGGTCGCTTTGAAGTGTTGAATGTATTCTGCGGTGGCCCTATGAATGTTTTCTTCACGAGTCATGTTTTTTGGCCAACTTATTTCTTTGGCTTGCGAATTCTTCAAGGAGCGAATGATGGATGTCACCTTGGCTTCAAACTGTTTCTTCTCCTCCTCCATGAGAGTCTTACTTGGTATGTCAAAAGAAAAGATACCAGGTTGTGGTGGAAAATGGATCTCCTGTAGAGCTCCAAACTGTCGAATCACCCTCATTGGATAGTATGCGGTAGCGCCCGTGAATCCTAGCAAGGGGACTGGACCTCCGTCATCGCAGGTCAATCTAACTTTGCTCAGCGTTGGCAACCTTAGCCGCCATCGGAGTTGTTCGGGTTTCAGGATTTTAAGGAAGTTTTTCCACTCTATAAAGTTAAACTTAGGAACACGTGTATGTGTTCTGACAAAGGTTTTAAGAGGATGTGCATCAGGGCTGATTTTAGTGAAACCCATGCGGATGTGGAATTGTCTGATATGGGATATGAACCACAGATACAAAAGATCACTAGAGGCTCTAAAGATTCCCTTTTTATTTTTCTTGAAGTGATTTAAGGAAATGAAGGTTTCGGCAAGGAGGATGTTTGAGTAATTCCACCCACAGCAGACTTGTCTAGCTACTACAGCCATGATAGGGTCAAAGGTGACAGATGAGATCGGGAATAGTACAAAGCTAAAGAATGCCAAGACAAAGGCTCTACCAGATTTGGTTCCTTTAGCAGCAGGGAGGCGGGAAAATCGGTCTATAAGGAAAGATAAGGAGACTCGTCCAGAATTTCTTTTTGCATCTGCTTTGACTTCATTCAGGCTTGTGTCGAGGAATTCAGCCATCTGACTCAGGGGTTCAAATCCTATAGGGGGTCGGACGAGCGTAGGAGTGAACTCATCTCCGATGACGGCGCTGTATTCCTCGATAGTGGGGGTAATCTCTAGCCCTTCCATGCAAAATGTAGCGGTGGTAGGATCCCAGTAGAGCGCCATGGCTTGAATAAAGGCAGGTGGACACTCAATCTTCAGCAGGTCCAGTAGGTATCCTAGTCGTGATTCAGCATACTTTTGGCTAGCTTCGCCCATGCTGTCCCACCATGATTGGAGTTCGGCCCGGGGGATTTTGAATACTTGAATATCATTCTTTCCCATCAAGTCTAAAATATGCAAATGATTTTGAAAAGTCAATCGTCAGAAATTACTTTAAGCGTATGAACGTGCAGATGTCATGAAATATGCATGAGCTAACTCGATTGCATAGTTCAATTGAAGAAATGGAAATTAGGACCTTTTTCAGGTCTTGAAAGCCTGACTCAAAGCCTAATTTGAATTTCGAGGAAGTGAATTATGCAATTTAGTCTGGTTTACTCAGTGACTAAGGGAAATAGCAACGTCACATTCCATTGGTCAACACATCAAAAGAACAAAGTGGAGTCAACTTTTATTACAATCAAGATGCTTAATGGAAGAAAGGTAAAGAGAGATCTTTCAAACAAGAAAGCTGTAAAAGACCGTTGGAATGTGAGGATCCAAATCACTCTTTTCCTAGGAGTTTATCCAAATGACAGTTGGTCGGGAGTTTTCCTCTAATCAAGTGTAAGGGAGTCGTCTTCAGTGTTTTGGTCGAGAGGCTGTAGTTCCTCTGGCCATTCTCTGGTCCACGGTACGACGACTTCAGGAGTCTTCTCGGGTTTCGCCTTCTTGAGCGTGATACGCTTCGGTTTTGTCTTAGTCGCGGGGCGCCTCTTTCTTCCCCAGAAAGTGACTATGGGCACACTTTCTCTGGCCAGTAGTTCAGCCTTCCGACAGGCATATGCTTCTCTGGCCAACTAGTTGTGACGCTGCCTCTTCATCTCCAGATAGTCCTTAAATATTTCGTCCGCTTGTCGCTTGAACCTGAGGTTATCGACATAGTAACGGGTTTGGTAATCTTCGGCGTATCCCAACTTACGTCCAGTCAGCTCCCGACCATGCATGAATCTAGTGAAGTGTAGCCTTGTGTTTGGTCCGGGGCGAGTGACTTTCCTCAGATATTCGAAGGTCACCAATTCTGTCGAGCTCTTAGGGAACAGCGACATCCTACCCTATTACCATTGCTATTTCAATTAGTCACTTGAGCGATTTGCATGATGTGAATGCATATGATTGTATGTAATGCATGAGTCATATTATGGAGCAGGGAATAGTAAAGTACATCGGAAGTAAATGCCTTACCAACCATACCTGGGGGAATGTGGAATGTCCTCCTCTTATCAATGGGCGGTTTTAGGTATACCAACCATCCATAGACATGAGCATGAGACAAGTGGGTATACTCTAAGAAATCAAAAATCAGGTGAGGAACTACGGCTCAGGCTCCCACGATCCACACGAGGCAGATTCCTCCCCAAGGGTACCTACCCAAGAGGGCTAGACATCGCCAATGCAGATGATGAGCGGGAATGAGTACGAAAGTCTCAAGTGCCATCAAACACAAGATCCTTTCCGCACCCTTTCCCTATCTAAGGTAACCTGGGGGTGGTTGCAGTCGGGGTGTAACCGCCAGTGTGTGCCATGTGTCGTGATCATCACAATGCAAGGTCATGCACATCAGTTTGTATCAAAACACCGCTTCAGTATGTGAATAAAAATAAACATACATTCCCAACTCCAACCTGCAGGAAAAAATGTCAACAATCATTCCACCCCTTATTTCTCCAATCTGCAAAAACATCTAACACAATGGTTAGTATACGTACCTCACCTTCGAGAGCATCTGCAGAAAATAAGGTCAGATAATCCAAACAACTTTTTAATCGGCTCAAGTCTTCTACAATTCGTAGCCAGAGATTCTGGGTTCGAATTCGTCCCCAACGGAGTCGCCAGTCTGTCGCGACCCTCCCGCGAGCGCCCGTCTATGGTGCTAGCGAGGGTTAATGGGCCGTCCGATCGCTGACTTGATCCGACACGGGCCTCTCCCAAGGTTCATTACCCAAATCGCAACTGTTGGATATACGTGATCGACCTTCAGTGCGGTCTTGTGACATGTGATGAATGTACATGCCAAGGAGTCGCCACCAATCATTTCGTGGAGGGTATGATCGGAAACCCTATCGAATAGTTGGGAGTAGTCTATTCGATTCTGCAGAAACTAGAGAAGTGGGTTCGGGGACTTAGTTACGCCAACTGTCAGAATTGACGCCCTTTCGGTACCTAAGCTGAATAGTTTATCTGATCATAGGATTTCATACAAACGAGTGGGGTACAGATCCTAAATCTAGGAGTTCATGCAGGTGGGAATAGCTACCCTATCACTCACAATCATTAAAGGTAAATGCGCAAATCAAGGATCCAGTACATGCGGATAAAACAGATGAAAGTAGCATGGCATCCCTAATGAGGCCATATTAGCCTAGAGAAATATCAATCAAAGTTTAGGAATGATTTTGGCATGGTTTGCCCATGAGGGGCAAAATCGTAATTTTGAGCAATTCGGGAAAATTCACCTCGAAAGGGTAAATCTGTCATTTTAGATGAATTGGGAAGTCAAAAGACAGAGGAAATAGTATTAGCCATCAATCCAATCCATTTCCTATTTTTCGGGAATTTCCAAAATTTTTCTGGGATTTTCAAGTGATTTTACTCTTGGAGGGGTAAAGTCGTCATTTGGACAAAGACGAGAAATGAAAATCTCAAATATTAGGGTTGGTCGTCCACCTGACCCAAACCCTAACTTTAAGCAATTCTCAGAAGTCGATTGAGACAAGAAAAACAATTTTCCCATTGAAGGGCAAAATTGTCATTTTGAGAAAAATGGGCAGACTCGAAAACCCAAACCTAAGAATTGGTCACTTATTCGACCCTAATTCTTACTTTGGCATTATCGATTTTATCATACTTACACAGCAAAGGCGACTTACTCTTAAAGGGTAATGTCGTCAAGTCTCGGAAGATCGGATAAGAAACCCCAAAAATAGGGTTGACCAGTTGTCTGTGGTCAACCCTCGATTTTTGTGGATTTCTGAATGCCTAGGATTTTTCACAATTTTTCCACATTTTGTTTGGAATTTTCTGGAATTTTCTAGAATTTTTTTTAAATTTTCTAAGAATTTTCTGATTTATTTTATTTTTAAAATCATTTTCTGATTTTTTTTATATATAAAAAAATTTATTCGGGCCGGGTCAACCTGACCCACTCTGGTCGGAACCTGGCCCAGACCCGAACCCGCTGAACCGACACTCCCCAAAACGACGCCGTCCCGGCCTTTTTATTTTCAAATTATTCGAATCTGATTCGAGGGTTCTCATTGCACCACGTGGTTAGCCTATGACCGCAGGATGGTCTGACTGGAACTTACGGCTCAGATCGAATGGAGACTTGACCAGGGCCGTCTAATCAGATTACTTAAACCTACGGCCGCGATTAGAACCTGAGACTTAATCTGAGCCGTCCAGTCCTACTAGCCTGAACGACGTCGCTTGCTAACTAACCTATACGGCACCATTTCAACCAATTTTTATTTTCTGATTAAAATCATTCTCGAATTAACCTAATTTCTAATCCGACGGCCACCATTCATTAGACTCGATTAATCTCCGCCGTTGGATCTTCCTATTCGAACAACAAACCTTAACGGCCGAGCTGACTAGACCGACATGTGGACCAATGACCTATTGCCATCTAAGCGTTTTGACTCGTTGACTTGCCAGGTCAGCATCGTCTTCAACCTCTTGACCCAACAGAATGAACGGCTGAGGAACTCCGGCACCGATCTAACGGTGAAACCTTGATGGAATCGCGCGAAACCAACACCAATCGACTCGCAATCGACTCTATCTTAGCATATCTAAGGATCGGGGCATATAATCAATAGAATCAAGAACATCATGCAAGTCGCCGAGTACGGCCATGGAAGTTCAATCACACAGACCACGCAAGATCAGATCAATTCATTCATAGATTGACATGGCAGGAGGTGTAGAGGACTTACGTCGAGCTCCAATCGAGCTCGCACGACCTAGATTGGGCTAGGCAAGTATGAACAGTGGTCCGCTATGGGGGCTAAGTTCGAAGACTCAATTCGAGGTATTCAGACAAAATTGATGCAAGAAGAAGATGCAATGATGGTCTGTGATATCCAAGGAGCGAAACGCACACACTAAATGCAAGAATCATTGCCAGAAATGAAGTTCGCCATTGAAGCTCAGTGTAGAATTCGAAGCTCTGGCTCACCTGTTTTCGTGGGTTTCACGTGCACGGCTGACGGCAATCGACTCAGGGGACTTTGGACGACCTCTTGACGACCTCGTGGAGCTTTGGTTTTGCCTCGGAAGGCCCAACCGGCGCTCTGCAATTTGAGCTCCAACCTTCGACCACCGCGAGGGAAGGTGAGCTCTTTCTCTCTCTTTCTTTCTCTCTCTCGATTCAGTTCTCACTTCTCCAACTGAATCTTCCAACCTTCTGCTTCGCGAAGGTCTGTTGGCATATATACCTGTTTTAGATTTTGGCACGGAGCGGGGGGGACTAACTGACTTGAATCGCACGTGTAGCCACGTGATTTCAGGTCCAAAGGGCGTCGGGGAGACTGGGTAATTTGCCGAGGTTCATTCGGTTTCGCGGCGAGCCTCCTTTCTCACGAATTTGACACACATTTTACCTGTTTTTGCCAAATGTTGACTTTCGCAGGTCTGTTGCTTGACTCGCCGATTGTTCCTTCCTCCGGCGACCATTGGTTGTGATCTTGGTGTCGATCGACGGGGGAAGCTGAGAGGAATAAAATGCCCACCATTCCCCTTTCAATTGGTCGCGAATTGACCTTCAATTTGGTCTTTAAAATTCGATCTGTTACTGTTCATTCGCACGAGTGTTTTGAGGAAGACGATGACACTGTAGCAAACCGGTTCGACCGGTCCGACCGGCGGTCTGACCGGTCAGAACCGGTTCCGACTTACCATTTTCCAAATTAAACCCAAATTAATGGGAAAATTTTGCAATTGAACCTCAAAGTCGAATCTAGAGCATAAATTCTATCAGAAAATGTAATTTTGCCCAAAATTTTACATCAATTTCAACAAAAACCCCAATTTTCCTTTTAATTGCAAATTGAGGAATTATGCAATTGAATGTTCAAATGATCAAATTGGGTCAAATTACCTGTGCCAATTGATTCAAAATGGTCAAACCCATTGGGCAGTATGTTTAATTTGCAATAATAGCCCTTGAATTGAAAGTAATTTCAATTATGCTCAATTTCAAGGACTAAAAATGCAATTTTAGAATGTAATTTTGCCAAATTCGTGCAATTGAGCAATTTGTACAAACAATTGGGCTAAATTGTAATAAGGGACAGTTAGAATGGATGTCAAGATCCCAGAAAATGCCAAAATTGCAAATTAAAAGACTCAATTGATATTTTTTTCTCAAATCCAATAGTATGGGTTACAAAGGAACACCCATAATTGGATCTGATTTTGAACTTTTTGTGAGGTCAAAGATACATGGGATTAAAAAGAAAAATATTGGCTATTTTTGCATATTTTTGTGACCTCAAATGCTATTTTTCTTGATTTTTTTAAGTATTTTCCTATTTTCTAAAAATACTAAAAAATATAAAAATATTTGAAAAATTATTTTTTTGTTCAAAAATGGTTCCTTGGGCTTGGCCAAGGCCACCAAAGTTGATTTTGTAATTTTTTGACTTTTTTATGAATTTTTTGTGATTTTTCAAAAATAAAACTGAAAAAGACTAGGTCAAAAATCAGGTGTCAACAGCTGCCCCTCTTTGAGAGGAATCTCGTGAGAGGTTTCTCTCAAAGACAGGTGACGCCTGAATCTAGACCGACTTGACTGGGGAAAAGAAAAACGAATCTTGACACTCAATCTCCCTTGTCCCGCTGGTGGACGCTCTGCTCCTTATTTTTTTGCTGACGTGAGAGAGAAAGTAGAGGTACCCACCTGCTTTTTACTTATTTGATCACCTGCATGAAGTTCGTGCGGCATGCACGGTGTATAGCGGGTTCAAGTGAATACCTAGGGACTCGTCTTTTGAGTATCCTAGGGCGGTTAAACGTTAGCCTGTATGGTAGGCCGAACTAGAATGGGATTCCTATACTTGACAGGAACCTGTGAATGACGCACCCAGCCTCTTAGGGATTGTCAGAAGTTTTGATCCGTATGGTGGTTCAGACCATGAATAGGACTCCTTTCTGCTAGGAACCTATGGATGACGCACCCAGTCTCTTAGGGATTGTCAGGGGTTTTGATCCGTATGGTAGATCAGACCATGAATATGGCTCCTTTCTGCTAGGAACCTATGGATGACGTACCCAGTCTCTTAGGGATTGTCAAGGGTTTTGATCCGTATGGTGGATTAGACCATGAATATGGCTCCTTTCTGCTAGGAACCTATGGATGACGCACCAGTCTCTTAGGGATTGTCGAACATTTTGATCTTTCAGGGGGATCAGGCCGAGAAATAGGATTCCTTTCTGCTAGGAACCTATGGATGACGCACCCAGTCTCTTAGGGATTGTCGAACATTTTGATCTTTCAGGGGGATCAGGCCGAGAAATAGGATTCCTTTGTGCTAGGAACCTGTGGATGACGCACCCAGTCTCTTAGGGATTGTCGAACATTTTGATCCTATATTCTAAGGAATCAACTAGGATCCATATAAGTGAGATGTGCCTAATCTTTAGGCTTCACCACAAGAGCTATTCTGGGTTTAGGGGTTACCTAGAACCTCACAGAAAGCTGATTCTGAAAATTGTCCTTTCGACACGCGAGGCGTTATTCTGGGATTTGGAGATTCCAAGTATCCTGCAGAAAACTTAAACCTGCAAAAACTTTGATAAGATTCTTCTGGGATCTAGGAGCTACCTGAGATCTCGCAGAGAGATTATCTTGAATATTGTCCTTTCGACATTGAAGGTGACATTCTGGGATCCGGGAGTTCTAGGTATCCTGCAGAAAGATCAAACCTACAAAATTGTTCATAAGAATGTGTTTTCCTGAGATATGCAATTACCAGGGATCTTGTAGGAAAATAAACTTGAAAGCTCTTCTTCACAGAGCAAGGCATCCTTCTAGAATCAGGAATTCAAAGGCACATCAATGGTCTTTAAGTGATATTTGATGTCAAACTGACAGCACTTTATGACTTATATCATGGTCATAAAAAATTTAATGAATGCATTATGACGCTGGAGGTTATCCAAAACACCTTGCAATTTGCGGAAGTGATCAAAAATTCCTTGTGGGAAAAGTTTGAATCAAACAATTTGAAATTACCAAAAGAGTTTGGTTAAAATGTCCAACGGAGTATTCTCATCAAAGAGGACTTCTCACCGTTTTGCGATAATGGTCTTTTACCAAGAATGCACTCGAATTTCCTATCAAACCCGCGCTTAGGATTCAGTATCATTCGCATTGAATACACCTCGATCGATCAGGAGGACTTCTAAGGGACCGTAATGTTGGGCTTGGTCAACGGTTATCAAAAAGGGGGACTTGCGTACAAGTCAAGGCTTTCGAAGATAAGTCTTCAATGTCTGCTCCAGGTTTACAAGTCAAGAAACCTGCAAAATGAGAAAGAAATAATCTTGCTCGAACTTCTTCGAGCTAAGCTTAGACATTAAACCCTATGTCAATCCAAGTGCCTTAATCAGAAAAGGCTTTCATGTGTTTTATCCGTATATACTGGATCCTTGATTTGCACACTTATTTTTATTGATTGTGAGTGATAGGGTAGTAATTCCTATCTGCATGAACTCCTAGATTTAGGATATGTATCCCATTCGACTATATGAAATCCAAGGATCATATAAACCATTCAACTTAGGTACCGAAAGGGCGTCAACTCTGACAGTTGGCGTAACTAAGTCCCCAAACCCACTTCTCTGGTTTTCGCAGAATCGAATAGACCACTCCCAACTATTCGATAGGGTTTCCGATCGTACCCTCCACGAAACGATTGGTGGCGACTCATTGGCATGTACACTTATCACATGTCACTAGACCACACTGAAGGTCGACCACGTATATCCAGCAGTTACGATTTGGGTAACGGACCTTGGGAGAGGCCCGCGTCCGATCGAGCCAGTGATCGGGCGGCCCATTAGCTCCCCACTCGCCCCGCTCCGCGAGGGAGGGTCGCGGCAGACTGGCGACTCCACTGGTGAATTATTCTAAACCAGAATATCTGGTTACGAATTCCAGAGGACTTGAGCCGATTAAAAAGTTGTTTGGTTTATCTAACCTTATTTTCTGCAGATGCTCTCGAAGATGAGGTACGTACACTAACCATTGTGTTAGATGTTTTTGCAGATTGGAGAAATAAGGGGTGGAGTGATTGTTGACATTTTTTCCTGCAGGTTGGAGTTGGGAATGTATGTTTATTTTTATGCGCATACCGAAGCGGTGTTTTGATACAAACTGTTGTCCATGACATTGCATTGTGATGATCACGACACATTGCACACACTGGCGGTCAAACCCCGACTACAACCACCTCTAGGTTACCTTAGATAGGGAAGGGATGCGAAAAGGATCTTGTGTTTGATGGCACTTGAGACTTTCGTATTCGTTCCCGCCTACCATCTGCATTGGCGATATCTAGCCCTCTTGGGTAGGTACCCTTGGGGAGGAATCTACCTCATGTGGATCGTGGGAGCCTGAGCCGTAGGTTCCTCACCTGATTTTTCGATTTTTAGAGTATACCCACTTGTCTCATGCGCGTGTCTATGAATGGTTGGTATACCTAAAACCATCCATTGATATAGGGGGACATTCCACATTCCCCCAAATATGGTTGGTAAGGCATTTATTTTCAATGTACTTTATTATTCCCTGCTCCATAATATGACTCATACATTACATACATTCATATGCATTCGCATCATGAAAATCACTCAAGTGACTAATTGAAACAACGATGGTAATAGGGTAGGATGTCGTTGTTCCCTAAGAGTTCGACAGAATTGGTGACCTTCGAGTACTTAAGGAAAGTCACTCGCCCTGGACCAAACACAAGGCTACACTTCACTAGATTCGTGCATGGTCGGGAACTGACTGGTCGTAAGCTAGGATATGCGGAAGATTGTCAAACCCGCTACTACGTCGATAACCTCAGATTCAAGCGACAAGCAAACGAGATGTTTAAGAATTATCTGGAGATGAAGAGACATGGTCGCAACCAGTTGGCCAGGGAGGCATATGCCCGTCGGAAGGCTGAATTACTGACCAAAGAAAGTGTACCCGTGATCACTTTTTGGGGGAAAAGAAGACGTCCTGCTACCAAGACAAAGCCAAAGCGTATCACACTCAAGAAGGTGAAACCCGAGAAGGCTCCTAAAGTCGTCATACCATGGACCAGAGAATGGCCAGAGGAACTACGACCTTTCGACCAGAACATTGAAGATAACTCCCCTACACTTGATTGAAGAAGAGTTCCTGACTGACTGTCAAGAGTGATTTAGATCCTCACATTCCATTGGCCTTTTATGGCTTTCTTGTTTGAAGAATCTTTCTCTACCTTTCTTTCATCAGGAATCCTGATTGTAATAAAAATTCATTCCACTTTGTTCATTTGATGTATGGACCAATGGAATGTGACATTACTGTTTCCCTTAGTCACTGAGTGAACCTGACTAAATTGCATAATTCACTTCCCTGAAATTCAAGTTAGGCTTTAAGTCAGGCTTTCGAGACCTGAAAATGGTCCTAATTTCCATTTCTTCAAAATGAACTATGCAATTAAGTTAGCCCATGCATATCTCATGGCATCTGCATAATCATGTCTTTAAAGTAATTTCTGACGATTGACTTTTTAAAAAAAATCATTTGCATATTTTAGACTTGATGGGAAAGAGTGATATTCAAGTGTTCAAAGTTCCCCGGGCCGAACTCCAATCATGGTGGGATAGCATGGGCGAAGCCAGCCAGAAGTATGCTGAATCACGACTAGGATACCTGTTAGACCTGCTGAAGATTGAGTGTCCACCTGCCTTTATCCAAGCCATGGCGCTCTATTGGGATCCTACCACCGCTACATTTTGCATGAAAGGACTGGAGATTACTCCCACTATCGAGGAGTACAGTGCCGTCATCGGAGTTGAGTTCACTCACACACTCGTTCGACCCCCCATAGGATTTGAACCCCTGAGTCAGGTGGCTGAATTCCTTGACACAAGTCTAAGCGAAGTCAAAGCAGATGCAAAAAGCAATTCTGGACGAATCTCCCTATCTTTCCTTATAGACCGATTTTTCTGCCTCCCTGCTGCTAAAGGGACCAAATCTGGTAGAGCTTTTGTCTTTGCATTCTTCAGTTTTGTGCTGTTCCCAATCTCATCTGTCACCTTCGACCCTATCATGGCTGTAGTAGCCAGACAAGTCTGTTGTGGGTGGGATTACTCAAACATCATCCTTGCCGAAACCTTTCTTTCCTTAAATCGCTTCAAGAAAAATAAAAAGGGAATCTTTAGAGCCTCTAGTGATCTTTTGTATCTGTGGTTCACATCACATATCAGACAATTTCACATCCGCATGGGTTTCACTGAAATCAGCCTTGATGCACATCCTCTTAAAACCTTTGTCAGAACACATACGCGTATTCCTAAGTTCAACGTCATAGAATGGAAAAACTTCCTTAAAGTTCTAAAGCCCGAACAACTCCGATGGCTGCTAAGGTTACCAACCCTGGGCAAAGTCAGATTGGCCTGCGATGACAAAGGTCCAGTCCCCTTGCTAGGATTCACGGGCGCTACCGCATACTATCCGAAGAGGGTGATCCGACAGTTTGGGGCGCTACAAGGGATCCCTTCTCCACCACAACCTGGTATCTTTTCTTTTGACATACCAAGCAAGACTCTCATGGAGGAAGAGAAGAAGCAGTTTGAAGCCAAGGTGACATCCATCATCCACTCTTTGAAGAATTCGCAAGCCGAAGAAATAAGTTGGCCAGAAAACATGACTCATGAAGAAAACATTCATAGAGCCACTGCAGAATACATTCAGCACTTTAAAGCGACCAGACGGAGCCTTGTCGAGCCATACGTACCCGAATACATCGTACCATATATACTTGGAATAGAGCCGTACGTACCCGAAGACATGGGACCGCTGCCATATTCAGAGGATGAGGAGCCCCGGACTGAAGAGAGGAGTCCATACTGGGACGACGAGGATACCTTAGACCTCAAGCGTCCTAGACTTGAATAGGCTATTCTGTCAAGTGTAAAATAAGCAAACATTGTGACACCTTCTCATACATTCTCATTTCTGTGTAATGCTATTTTGGACGCATGAGCATAAATGTGAACATGTTTTGCGATTACATAAAAACTATCGTCAGAAATTACGCTTCTTTTAATTTCATGAATTCTTGTCGGAAAATGATTAAAAGAACTACTTACATGAGGCTAAGGCTCATGAGGTAGCCCTTTTTCTCATCTACTGACAAGAAGCATGCAACTGAAAGAATTAGCTGCTTCCTTTTTGTCAAAGACAAAAGAAATATTTACTGGGAATCCTTCTAAAATAGGTACACTCTCATCAAGGAATTACCAACACATCGTTTCCGAACTCGCCTTAAGACAAGAATGGAGCAACAAGAATTGACTCCGCGTGTGGGCATGCTGGAATCTCAGATGACCGCCCTAACAACTATGATGGCCGACATCAAGGCAATGCTGGAAGCTACCCAAGCTAAACAAACAACGGGTCATAACCAGAACAACGCAGGTCCTTCTTTTGTACCTGATATAACAGATAAGGAGGTGACGAGAGATACCGAACGTGCAGAGGAGGACATCCATGAACCAAACAGCCGGTCACAACAAAAGGCCTCGCCTGTTGTCATCAACCTCGAGAAGGAGGAGAAGGGGAAGCAGACTGTGAAAACAGAGGCAGAAGCTAAAAGATTGGCCCAGATCGAAGAATGCTTGAGCAGCCAGGGCTATGAGTTAGCCCGCTTCGACAAAATATCCCTTTTTGCTAAAGTAGAGACTCCTCATGACTATAAGGAGCCAGAGTTCGTAAGAAAGTATAACGGGACAGGCTGTCCCCGTGCCCACCTCAAGTATTATCTGCGCAAGATGGCGCACTATTCGGATTATATTCCACTGTTAATGAACACATTCCAAAAGAGTTTGGCTGGCGCCGCTCTAGCTTGGTTCATTGAGCTAGACCTAGAAGATTATGACGGTTGGGAGGATCTTGCAGAAGACTTCCTCAGACAGTATAAGTTCAACACGGCTACAGCCCCAACAAGAGAAGACCTTCTACGAACTTCAAAGGCGAGAGGCGAATCAATCAGGACATATGCCCAGAGGTGGCGAGCATTGGCTACCCAAGTAAAGCCGTCAATCCTAGAGGAGGAGCTGATTGATTTATTTCTAAAAGCACTCCCCTACGAGTACTTTGACAAGCTAAACACTTCCGAATGTCAAACATTTGCACACTTGATAAAGGTTGCTGAAAGGCTAGAATGGGCCTTGAGAGAAAGAAGGCCTCATGAAGCTTCTACTAGGAAGCAGTATCCCTTGAAAAAGGATAGAGAAGCCGGACTTGACATAGCGTTTATACCGGATCCCCACAAGCCCAAGCCGTTTGGCAATTCCAATCAGACCAAAGGAGGATCATCCTAGTCGGCACCAAAAGTACAAGAGCCTAGAAGAAGGCAACCCCAGAAGCAATTTTCTCAGCTCCCGAGGCCTTTATCTAAGTTGCTCCCAGTTCTGCTAGAGCAACGCCTGGTGGCAAAAGAACCGCCTAGGGTAAACCCTGTCAAATATCCTGGCTTTGACGAGAACCAAACTTGTGTCTACCACATAGGCGAGAGAGGACATAATGTGGACAATTGTTATATCCTTAAGTTGAAGGTGCAAGCTCTGATTGACAGTCAGATTCTGAAGTTTGACAATATGGCCCCAAATGTACAAGAAAACCCACTTCCAGATCATCAAGCAGTAGGAGCAATATTTACTGAAGCGGAGGAAGACTGCCTTAAGCTGAAGGTAGACGTACCTAAGCTGACCGACCTGCTAGCAACCGCTTCACCATACCCAAAAGTAGGAGAGATCTCTGTTGACGAAAAGAAGCTATGTATCGCCAAAATGATAATGTCTGATATTACTAATGAAGAATTCAAAGGAGTTGAAGCTTCCCTATCTTTGGAAGGAAGCCACTTCGTGATCACAACGGAGCGGGGTAGCACCTGGGGTATCCCACACGAGAATCTGGTAGACAGTCTCAAGCCGGTCACTCAGTCAGAAGAGGAATTCGTAAAGGACGAACTGGAAGCCAAGAGACGAAGTCTAGCGGACCATAAATTTATGGCCAAAGCGCTTGAAAATAGAGAAATTGTAGACAACCTTGGTCAAGATTCTGGGGGGTACAACTTCAAAGTGAAATATTCAGCCCCTCCCAGCTTTTATCAGAAAATTAAGGACATCATACCAGACGGATGGGGAGGTATGGATGATCTCTCTCAACTAGAGACCTCAAAGGACGTAGAATAACTTCTTTCAAAAGGGCTTGACAACACCGTATCAATGGTCGAAGTCGCTACGACAGTGGTAATCAGATTGGAAGAACTTGATAGCATGAGCGAGGTGAAAGACTACCTAGTCAAGCCTGTTGTGATTCAACTGCCGCAAGAAGAAGCAAAAGACACGGCTGAACCGGAGACGTCTCATCAGGCGACTATAACTATAGAAGTCCCTCCAGTAGAAGAATACGATCCTAAAGCAGTCCATTGGGACTATGGGACTAAAGAAGTAGACGCGGTAATGAGGTCTGGACGGTTTTATGCCCCCAGGGAAGGCGAATCCGAAAAAAAGGAGGTCTCAAAGGAAGACGCCGAAAAGCTCATATCAATCATCAAAACCAGCGAATTTGAAGTGATAGAGCAGCTGAGGAAGATGCCCGCTCAGATATCCTTACTAGATTTATTCATCAACTCAAAGAAGCACAAGAACGCACTGTTGAAGATACTCAACGAAGTACATGTCCCTGAAACAATTAACGAGGTACAATTAGGGGACTTTGTAGGGGCGATCCTTTTAAAAGACCAATTGAGCTTCTCTGACGAGGACTTCCCCATGGAAGGAAGAGGACACAACAAGGCCTTATATATCTCCGCGCAATGCAACGGGAAAAGAGTGGCACATGTATTAATCGACAATGGATCAGCCTTCAATATTTGCCCTTTGGCTACCCTAAGAAGTTTGGGAATCAATGAAGAAACGGTTAAGGCATCCAAAACGGCTGTGAGAGCTTTCGACGGAATGAGGAAGACCGTGGTGGGCGAGATTGAGCTTGACGTATTCATCGGCCCGACAAAATTCTCTATAAACTTCCAAGTAATGGATCTGCCCAGTGCATTTGGATTCTTGCTGGGAAGGCCTTGGATCCATACAGCAGGAGCCGTCCCTTCGAGCTTGCATCAAAAAGTACGCTTTGTAGTGGATGGGAAGGTGATTACCATACATGGAGAAGTCGACCTCCAGATATACCAGAACAGCGCCATTCCCTATGTTGAACCCGAAGTGAAAACAGAAGCAAGCTATCATTCCCTAGAATTGGTAGCCACAGTTCATACCCCGGCAGGGACAAGGTTGAGAACCCCCTACATCTCAGAAGCCAATCTTTTACCAGCCAAGATGCTACTGGCATATGGGTTTGATCCTAGAAAAGGTCTGGGCAAACACAGTCAAGGGATAAATGCCTCCCTGCAGTTAAAAGCTAACTCGCATAGAATGGGCTTAGGATATCAGAAATATCGCATGAATGAATCTGTCCCGGAAGCAGCAGGCCGAGGCCGAGGCAAAAGCCTGGGACGTCGGGGAGGCCGAAACAACTTGAATGACTCGTTCATCGGTTCTCCAACTTAGAAAGGCAGATCAAAGATATTTCCTCTGAATACCTACTTCAACCAGAACTCTAAATGGTTGTCTGAAGAAGATGTCACTTCACCGATAGAACCAGATCTGACAAATCATTTTCTTGAAGACAACTCTGTGAATGCCGTCATAGAGTGGCTAAGTGATGAAGCCACTTCCTCTGAGTAAAGAGACTCTTCCCTTGTCTTTGAATACTGCATTTAGAACTTTTTACATTTTGTCGCATTTTCTTTCCTTATTATACGTATAGGGAAACGCCTTTGGATCTTCGGCCGTTGGTCCAAATAGCACATCTTGTAATGCGGCACATCTTGCACTCAATAAAACCATACATATTTTGTTAAGGACATATGGAACCACGAATCAGCCCAATGATGATACTAGTCTTCTGCACAGAAGCTTGAGGCCTGATTTACTGTATGACTCCTGATTTCCAAAGAGATTTCCTTGGGGCCAGGATATCCAATGACATGAGGATTAGCCCCGTTTATACCTGTACCTACTTCGAAAACTCTTTCGAAAAGACTTTCCATGATCATGCATGTCATTCTTATGGAGTACGAACTAACCATACTCATGACATTTCAGGCATATCATCTCAAACATGCATACCAGGTTGTTACGAGATTCGGATTTCTCCAGTAACCATTCTTATAGCATTGGGGAAGATGAAGACGAGGGTTATGCGTCTATCCGCAGAGATTGGAATGCCTTTGAGGAATCGACGCCTCCTACTCCAGAAGAACCAATCATTGTTAATCTGGGAGACTCCGTGAATATCAAAGAGGTCAAGATCGGCGGGCATTTATCCCGAAATGAAAGGCTCGAGTTCACAGAGTTATTTAAAGAATATCAAGACATTTTTGCATGGTTTTACGCTGATATGCCAGGCCTAGATCCTAAGGTCGTGGAGCACGCCTTACCCACAGATCCTAGTATCAAACCTGTCAAGCAAGGCAGCAGACGTATGAAGGCCGAATTGGAAGATAAAATTAAGGAAGAAGTCATGAAACTTCTTAGGGTAGGCTTTATTGAAGCCATCCCATATTCCAACTGGATTGCAAATATAGTCTCCGTCATGAAGAAGGATGGTAGAGTTCGGATCTGCGTGGATTATCGAGATCTGAATAGAGCAATCCCAAAAGATGATTTTCCACTTCCTCACATTGATGTGTTGGTAGATAGCACAGCAGGTTATGAATTGTTCTCGTTTATGGATGGATTCTCGGGATATAACCAAATCTTCATGAAACAAGAAGACAAACCAAACTCTGCTTTTACCACACCCTGGGGGAACTTTTGCTACAAAGTCATGCCCTTTGGATTAAAAAACGCCGGAGCTACCTATCAGAAGGCCATGATCCACAAAGAAATTGAAGTGTACGACGATGACATGATCGCCAAATCCAAGAAAGGGCAGGATCACGTACAGGTGTTAAGAAAATTATTTGAGCGCCTGCGCAAATATAAGTTGAAGTTGAACCCTAACAAATGTGTGTTTGGGGCGAGATCTGGGAAACTTCTTGGGTTCATAGTCAGTAACAGGGGCATTGAGATTAATCCTTCAAAGATTCAAGCTATCCACAATCTGTCAACTCCTTCCACAGTAAGAGAAGTGAGAAGCCTTCTGGGGAGACTGAACTATATTGCCAGATTTATCAATCAGCTGTCTGATGTAGCTAAGCCGATCTTCAAATTGCTTAAGAAAGGCACGAAAGTAACATGGGATGCTGAATGCAGCACGGCATTCCAAATGATCAAGAACTATTTGATCACACCGCCGGTACTTGTGCCACCAATTCCTGGTCACCCATTGACCTTATATCTGACTATACAGCAGGAATCCTTGGGAGCCTTACTTGCCCAAACAAGCCCGACAGATGGTAAAGAAAGAGCCATCTATTACCTGAGTAAGAAATTCACGCCATCTGAAGCAAAATATGCACCAGTCGAAAGGGCATGTGTGGCAGCAGTATGGGTACTTCGTAGACTGAGGCAGTATACCCTACACCACCACATTCAGCTCATAATAGAGAACGATCCTGTCAAGTACCTCCTAGAGAAACCCGCTTTAATTGGGAAATTAGCAAAATGGCAAGTGATGTTGTCTGAATTTGACATCAGGTGCTCTCCACAGAAGTTAGTAAAAGGAAGAGCTATAGTTGACATGCTGGCAGAAAACTCGTCAAGCGGTGAGTCTCCTCAAGTAACAAGCACAGAAGGTCAAATTCTCAACTTAGCAGAAGACAAGTGGGTCATGTATTTCGATGGTGCTGTTAATCTATCAGGGGCAGGCACTGGGGCAGTACTGATATCCCCTGATGATCAACATTACCCTGTGGTGGCAAAAATAAGTTTTCCTTGCACCAACAACATCTCAGAATATGAGGCGTGCATTCTAGGCCTACGATTGGCCATTTCCATGAAAATACCTAGATTGCAAGTTTTTGGAGATTCCATACTCATCATTCTACAGACGCAGGGAGAGTGGAAGACGAAAGATGCAAAGCTCATCCCTTATCATGAATATCTTGAGGAATTAACACTCGAATTTGAAGAAGTGTCATTCGAGTACCTATCGAGATCCCACAATCAATTTGCAGATGCGTTAGCCACTCTTGCCTCAATGTTGCAAACAACTGGAGGGTTGGATATAGAACCCCTAAGGAACAATATAGTTGAAAGGCCAGCTTATTGTATGCTAATCGAAGAGGAATTTGACGGGGAACCATGGTATTACGACATCAAGAATTATCTTTCAAAAGGGGAGTTTCCTGAAGGATGCCAGCCAGGAGACCGGAGATACATAACCAAGATGGCCAGCAAGTTCTTCCTCAACGGAAAAATTCTATACAAAAGGTCGTTCGACTCTACTCTGTTGAGATGTGTAAATGCCAAAGAAGCAAACATCCTCATGAAAGAAATCCATGAAGGCATATGTAGGCCTCACATGAACGGCCACCTTCTCGCCAGGAAGATCATGCGGCTTGGCTATTTTTGGATGACCATCGAATCAGACTGCTGCCAGCATGTTCGGTCATGCTACCAATGCCAAATATATTGTGATAAAATCAATGCACCCCAAACGAACTACACCAAATGTCTGAAGTTTGGCCTTTCTCTATGTGGGGGATAGACATGATATGGCCTATTAATCCTGTGGCTTCCAATGGTCATCGCTTCATCCTGGTAGCGATTGATTATTTCACAAAATGGGTAGATGCCAGTTCTTACAAGAACGTCACTGCAAGAAATGTGGCAAGATTCATCAAAAGAGACATCATCTCCCGGTATGGTACCCCTCAAGCGATCATCACAGATAATTGGTCTAACTTGAACAACAAGATTGTCAATGGTCTATTGGATTACTTTGGTATTCCACATTTGAATTCATACCCCTACCGCCCGCAGATGAATGGGGCAGTGGAAGCAGCCAACAAAAACATCAAAAGAATCTTGGCTAAACAGCAGAAAACTACAGGGATTGGCATGAAAGGCTACCCTTCGCCTTAATGGCTTACCGGACGTCAATCAGGACTTCTACAGGGGCAACTCCCTACAGTCTGGTGTATGGGATGGAAGCAGTCCTACCCGTGGAAGTTAAGATTCCCTCTTTGAGAATCTTGTCAGAGGATAAACTCTCCGAGCCAGAGTATTCCAAGCACAGATACGAACAGTTGAATTTAATAGACGAGAAGCGTCTTAAAGCCATTTGTCATGGACAAACTTACGAGAAGAGGGTAGCCAGGACGTTTAACCGAAAGGTCAAGACTAGAAATTTTGAAGTAAATGACTTGGTAATTAGGAAGACTTTGCCGAGTAATATTCATCCGGGAGGTAAATTCACCCCGAATTACGAAGGCCCCTACATTATCAAGAAGATTCTCACTAGAGGAGCATTGATTCTTGTAAACTCGGAAGGAGAAGAACTGGGGCACCCTGTAAACTCAGATGCTGTAAAGAAGTATTACCCTTGAAATAAAATCAGATTTCGATTATATGACTCATCCCGGATTGAGCCGAGTCATCATAATAGTCATTGCATAAGCATATCATGCATCCATGCATACATCAGCATGTGTTCGATATTGCAGGACCCAAGGAAGCAAGATCCTCGATGGCAAATACTAGGAATGTCTGATGAACACAGCAGACAGCAAAACGAAGAGCAGGAAACTGTAAAGAATGGCACAGGGGTACGCTCCAAAATGAACGAAGCCATTGAGCAAGATTCATTGCCCCAATCAGACGAAGGCATCATCACCATAAATCAAAATGGCTGATTTATGTAATCTACGCATTGTCATTCAGATGGGAATGCATGATCAAGGAGACCTAACGGCATGATGGTCAGATTTTCATGAATTTATGAATTTCCATTGGAGCGCATGATCAAGGGTAAGGTGTATCGTTCTAATTTTCTGAAATTCGAGAGCATACACTGACATATTCCTTTCATATTTTTCAGGGATCCCTGGCCACGCTGGACAGGTAAGTATTCATTTCCCTATCTCTCAGGTTTTAAGACTGTCAGAACCCTTTTTGCTAGAATTTGAAGGCTTCTTGGAATCTAGCATACATTCAAATCTCATGTCTAGAAAGACGCAAAATTCTCACAGTCATGTCATTGGCATTCATGTTTAAACTTGGAGGTTATCTGAACATGATTGGAATATGCATTGTGCATCATGAATCCCCTTGAGGGTAAGTTTTGGAGGAAGCGAAATGAACTTTTCCAACAAGAGTTATTTAGAACTGTTTAAAAGGATGTTTCCTCAGACAAGAGGCGAGCTGGATCCAAAAACGTCCTATACACACTTGAGAGATGAGTGGAGTGGTAAGAACAGCGAGACCTTGACCTACGGAAGTAGGGGTTATTCGCAGTGATTACATGGATCGAGACGACAGGGGCATTCATTTCTCTATCATAAACACTACAGGTAACCATTGATTACCCTTTGAACGACGGTTTCATTCTTTACCCCTGTCAAGAACCACCCCACAGTGGGGCAAACTGGAGGTACGTCCAGCGGTATCAGGAGGTAAATGGTTAGAAGTTTTCTTGCTCTGACTTGCATCAATCTTCGTGTGTTGCTTGTCATTTTAACTTCTATGGTAGTTCAAGTGCTTTAGGATGACGAAAAGCATTCGTTTCTCTATCCTATACACTTTTACCCTTTGTATAGCCCAGTTGAGCCCATACGTTCGTTTCACAAATCCGTTGGTGATCATTGCATATTCCAAAGTGGAAGCGACATCACTTCCCGAGCAGAAGAGTTCAAAATATTGGATTTGTGGAAAATTTCGGAATTAATGTTGGAGTGCTAAGATTCAAATTGTACATCTAGCACATTCATTTGAAAATCTTGATTCCCAAAAGAAGGGAAAAGATAGGGTTTCAAGAAAAAAAAAAGAAGAGAGAAAAATTCGATCATGGGCATCAAGAAAAAGCAAAGTGCCTGGTAAAAGCAAGGCCAATGCCTGTCCAAATACTTGTACACTTGTGAACCATGTGTTTGATCTTGTAACTGCCAAGAGATGGCATGATACCTTTGTATAGGTCACTAGTGAGATCTGGTTGTAAAAGAAAATTTCAAAGGAGCTGAATTGCAAAAGATACTCCCAGATTATGTCACATTAAGATGACGAAAGCATAAACAAGATGTTAACGCTGTCTCAACATGAAAGAGATGTTCTCTAAAGATAAATGCGCACTTCGAAGACTGAAGGCACTCTTTGAATCAGAAGGGACGAGATCAACAGCAGACACTGCAGTGGTCACCAATGTTAGACCCTTCACGTATTCTGGGCCAAAAACAAGCTTTTTTTTTTCGGTCCCCAATCCTACCTACGTTACAACCCTAAAAAGCCTTTTCTGATTAAGGCACATGGATTGACATAGGGTTTAATGTCTAAGCTTAGCTCGAAGAGGTTCGAGCAAGATTATTTCTTTCTCATTTTGCAGGTTTCTTGACTTGTAAACATGGAGCAGACATTGAAGACTTCCCTTCAATAGCCTTGACTTGCTTGCAAGCCCCCCTTGAAAACCATTGACCAAGCCCAGCATTACGGTCCCTGGGAAGTCCTCCTGATCGATCGAGGTGTATTCACTGCGAATGATCCTGAACCCTAGGCGCAGGTTTGATACGAAATTCGAGTGCATTCTTGGTGAAAGACCATTATCTCAAAAACGGTAAGAAGTCCTTTTTGATGAGAATACTCCAATGGACGTTTTAACCAAACTCCTGTAGGTAATTTCAGATTGTTTGATTCAAACTTTCCTCACAAGGGATTTTTTTTTTATCACTTAAGTATGTCGCAAGGTGTTTTGGATAACCTCCAGCATCGTAATGCATTCATTAAAATTTTTTCATGACCATGATATAAGTCATAAAGTGCTGTCAGTTTGACATCAGTTATCACTTAAAGACCATTGGTGTGCCTTTGGATGCTTGGAGTACCCAGATCCAAGAATGTCACATCCAATGTCAAAAGGACAATCTTCGAAATCATCCCTCTGTGAGATTTCAAATTTACAGGTTTGATCTTTCTGCATGATGCCTGGAGTACCCAGGTCCCAGAATGTCACCTCCCATGTCGAGAGGACAATCTTTAGAAATCATCTCTCCGTGAGATCCCAGTGTTACAGGTTGGAACTTTTTGCAAGATACCTGGAACTCCCAGATCCCAGAATATCACATTCAATGTCGAAAGGACAATGTTCAAGTTTTCTGCAGGATACTTGGAATCCCCAAATCCCAGAATAACACCTCGCGTGTCGAAAAAACAATTTTCAGTATAAGCTTTCTATGAGGTTCTAGGTAACCCCTAATCCCAGAATAACCCATTTGGTGAAGCCTAAAGGTTAGGCACACCTCACTTATATAAATCCTAGTTAATTCCTTAGAATATAGGATCAAAATGTGCGACAATCCCTAAGAGACTGGGTGCATCATCCATAGGTTCCTAGCAGAGAGGAGTCCTATTCATGGTCTGATCCACCATACGGATCAAAACCCCTGACAATCCCTAAGAGACTGGGTGCGTCATCCATAGGTTCCTAGCAGAAAGGAGTCCTATTCATGGTCTGATCCATCATACGGGTCAAAACTTCTGACAATCCCTAAGAAGACTGGGTGCATCATTCACAGGTTCCTGTCAAATATAGGAATCACATTCTGGTACGGCCTACCATACGGGCTAGAGTTTAATCGCCCTAGGATACTCAAAAGACGAGTCCCTAGGTATTCACTTGAACCCGCTATGCACCGCACATGCCACACGAGCATCAGGCAGGTGATCAAACAGGTTAAAAAGACAGGCAAGTCTCTCTACTTTCTCTCTCACATCAGCAAAAGAATAAGGAGCAAAACGTTCACCAATCGGACAAGAAAGATTAAGTGTCAAGATTCGTTTTTTTCCCAGTCGAGTCGGTCTAGACTCAGGTGTCACCTATCTTTGAGAGATTCCTCCCAAAGAGGGGCAGCTGTTGACACCTGATTTTTGACCAAGTCTTTTTGCGGTTATATTTTGAAAAATCACAAAAAATCCATAAAAAGTCAAAACAATTACAAAATAAACTTTGATGGCCTTAGACAAGCCCAAGGAACTATTTTTGACCAAAAAATAATTTTTCATATTTTTCACATTTTTAGTATTTTTTAGAAAATGGAAAAATACTCAAAAAATCAAGAAAAATAGCGTTTGAGGTCACAAAAATATGGAAAAATAGCCAATATTTTTCTTTTAAATACCTTGTCGGTTTGAGCTCACAAAAAGTCCAAAATCAAATTCAATTGTATATGTTCCTTTGTTATACATATGATTGAATCTGAGAAAAAAATATCAATGGAGTCATTTAATTTGCAATTTTAGCATTTTCTAGGATCTTGACATCCATTCTAACTGTCCCTTATTTCAATTTAGCCCAATTGATTGTACAAATTGCTCAATTGCACGAATTTGGCAAAATTGCACACTAAAATTGTATTTTTAGTCCTTGAAATTGAGCATAATTGAAATTACTTTCAATTCAAGGGCTATCATTGCAAATTAAATATACTACCCAATGGGTTTCACCATTTTGAATCGATCGGCATAGGTAATTTGACACAATTTGATCATTTGAACCTTCAATTTCATAATTCCCCAATTTGCAATTAAAAAGAAATTTGGGGTTTTTGTTGAAATTGATATGAACTTTTGGGCAAAATCACATTTTTTGATAGAATTCATGCCATAGATTCGATTATGAGGTTCAATTGCAAAAATTTCCTGTTAATTTGGATTTAATTTGGAAAATTGCAAGTCGGGACCGGTTCGGACCGGTCTGACCGCCGGTTGGACCGGTCGAACCGGTTCGCTACAGTGTCGTCGTCTTCCTCAGGCACCTGCGTGAATGAACAGTAAATGGTCGAACTTTGACGGGGAAATTGACAGACCAATCGACGTCAATTGAAGACGCAATGGTGGGCGTTTAGTTCCCTAGGCCACTCCCCGTCGATTGGAGCCAGAATGATGATCAATGGCCGCCGGAGCAGGGAGCAATCGGCCGGTCAAATTGGGAACCTGCGAAAGTCAACATTTACCCAAACGCAGACCAAATTCATCCTAAATTCACGAGGAATGAGACCTGCCGTAGGACCAAACAGAATCGGACGAGATGCCCATCGTCCCCGACGCCGATTGGACCTAAAATCACGTGATGGCACGTGCCATTCGAGTCAGTTGGCCATTCCCCGTTCGGCGCCAAAATTTCAAAGAAGGATATAAGCCAACAGACCTTCGCGAAGCAGGCAGTTGGTGGATTCAGTTCAAGGAGAAGAAACTGAATCGAGAGAGAGAGAGAGAGAGAGAGAGTTCTCCTTCCCTCGCGGTGGTCGAAGGTTTGAGCTCGGATTTACAGAGCGCTGGTTGGGCCTTCTGAGGCTAAACCGAAGCTCCACGAGGTCGTCAAGAGGTCGCCCAAACTCCCAGGAGTCGATCGCCGTCGGCCGCGCACGTTGAAACCACGGGAATAGGTGAGTTCGACCTTCAAGCTCTCTTACTGAGCATTGTTGACACCTAAATTTTGATCAACTTTTTTTTATTTATTTTTATTTTTATTTTTATTTTTATTTTGAAAATTCATAGAAAATCCATAAAAAGTTGAAAAAATTGAAAAATCAATTTTGGTGACCTTAGCCAAGCTAAATGAACTATTTTGACCAAAAAAATAATTTTCATAATTTTCATTTTTTTATATATATTTTCGAAAAATACAAAAAAAAAGAAAGAAAAAGAAAATCAAGAAAATCAAGAAAAATAATATTTGAGGTCACAAAGATATATAAAAATAGTCGGTATTTTTATTTTTATTTTATCTATTTTCTAACCTCATAAATAGTAAAATTCAGGTTTGATTTTAGGTGTTCTCTGATCACCATAAAATTGAATTTGACAAAAATATTAGTAATGATTAAAAGGAAAAGGAGGGAAACATCATCATTTAAAAGGAAAAGGGGACTAATGATTTTGTCTTCTCTTTTTGTTATTTTATTTTATTTTTACTTTTTTTATTTTATTATTTTATTATTTTATTATTATTATATATTTTTTTTTCTTTCTCTCTCTCTCTCTCCCCACTCCCTCTCTCCTTCCCGCTGCCTATTTATCTCCCCCCTCCTCCTCTTCCTCTTCCCCTTCCTCTTCCTCTTCCTCTTCTTCTTCTTCTTCTTCTTCCTCTCTCCTCTCCCTTTCCCGAACCATCTCACTGTTCCGGTCATAACTCCGTCGTCCAATATCAGATCGAGGCGAAACTACCTCCAATAGAAAGCTTATCGTCTTATCTTTCCATGGATATATTATAAGGCTCATTTTGCCCAGCCATTCGTCCGATGGAGCCGTTTGAATGAGCAAAGGTCGCTGTTGACCCTGTAACGACCAGTTTCTGCCGCCGCCGTCGTCCTCCACGATCAGCCCTTCCGGCGACCTTTGCGCCTCCCTCTGACTATCACAGGTTAAGTTAAGATGTCCTTAACAATTTCCCGTTGGTTTCGTGAATTTTCGAGGTCTGGTTAAATTATGGTGATTTTTTGAAAAACAGTCGACGAAAATCGAGCGAATTGAGGTATTGTGGTCATATCTCACTCATTTGGACTCCTTTTAAGGTGAAATTTTCGGTGATGGCTTCCTAAGATGATAGGCTATGTTCTGGAATTTTAAGGTTGCTGAATATTTGCTGTGTATTTACTTTATGTCATAGCATTTCTATATTTCGCATAAAAGACCCAGAATCGGAAGGCCGAGCCTCCTGTTGGTGTCTAAATATTTGCTGCGTATTTACTTTATGTCATAGCATTTCTATATTTCGCATAAAAGACCCAGAATCGGAAGGCCGAGCCTCCTGTTGGTGTCTAAATATTTGCTGTGTATTTACTTTATGTCATAACATTTCTATATTTCGCATAAAAGACCTAGAATCGGAAGGCTAAGCCTCCTATTGGTGTCCAAGGTGTTTTATTTATTTATTTTCTGTAAATTATATTGTGCTACCCCAGAATCGGAAGGCCGAGCCTCCTGCTGGTGGTTTATACCCCCCACACATTGTTGCACGAGCACCGACGGACTCCGACGTCGTAAAATTCACCGGATCCCATCTCCTTTGCTTATGTTTATGTTGTATAATGACTTAATATCTTCTTTATTATTATTATTTTTTTTTGCATTGTGTTGCGTCCTATAAAAACAAAAAAAAAATGCTAGATTGGATGGTTGCAGATGAGCCACGTGTCGTGATCCGATGATTTTCAGAATAAAAAAATATTTTTAACATTAAAAGAAATAAAATTCGAATTTTACAACAATTAAAATGATTCGATTGTCACCGAGACGCCACGTGGCGAGTTAGGGACCGTTCAGTTGGGACTTATTTTCAGGAAATTTATAATAAAAAAAAAATCAAATAAAAAAAATTCAAAAAAAGTGAATACTAAGGAAAAATTCAAAAAAAATTTGAGAAAAATTGCAGAAAATTCAATCAACTTAGGTACCGAAAGGGCGTCAACTCTAACAGTTGACGTAACTAAGTCCCCGAACCCATTTCTCTGGTTATCGTAGAATTGAATAGAAACTCCCGACTATTCAATAGGGTGGTCCAATCATACCCTCCAAAAAAATGATTGGTGGCGACTCCATGGCATGCACACTTAGCACATGTCACTAGACCACACTGAAGGTCGACTACGCATACCTCCGTTGCGATTTGGGTAACGGGCCTTGGGAGAGGCCTGCGTCCGACCAGACTGGACGGCCCATTAGCCCTCGAGAGCCCACGGCGAATCTCGAGAGGGTCGCGACAAGCATCAATGGCGGAAAACGATTTCGGTCTTGATTCTTTGATTTAGCATGTGCATTTTGTTCCCCAAGCATTACTGACCATATTCGCATCTTGGTTTTGTATCGATTTTGCCTGAGCACCTTGAATCGAGTCTTCAAACTTAGCTTCCATAGCCGACCACTGTTCATCCTCCCCCAGCCAAATCTGGGCCGTGCGGGCTCAATCGGAGCCCGAGGTAAGCTTTCTGCACCTCCTGCCATGTCAATCTGTGGATGAATTGATCTGATTTCGTGTGACTCGTGTGATTGAGTTTCCATGGCCGTACTCGGCAATTCGCACGATGTTCCCGATTCTGTGAATAGGATGCTTCAATTCTCAGATATGTTAAACTAGAGATGATTGCGAGTCGATTGTCGTTGGTCTCACGTGATTTCATCAAGATCTCACCGTACGATCGTCGCCGGAGAAGCATGGCCGTTCGTCCAGTTGCAGGCGCGAGGTTGAAGAAGATGCGCACGTGGCGAGGTCAACGAGTCAAAGGTCTAGTTGGCAGCACGCGATTGGTCCACGTGGTGTCGAGTCAGCATGGCCGTTGGGTCTGTTATTCGAATAGAAAAGATCGGACGGTTCAGATAAATCGAACCTAAATTCTAGTGACCGTCCGATTAGTAAATAGGATTATCCGAAAATGGTTTTAAATTCAGAAAATAAAAAATTGGGATGAAACGGTGCCGTTTAGTTTAGTGGTAGTGCGGCGTCGTTTAGGTTAGTATGAATGGACGACCCAGATCTAATCTTGGGTTTTTATCGTGGCCGTAGGTTAAAGTAGTCAGATCAGACGGCTTGGCCGAGTCTTCATTCAATCTAAACCATAGATTTTAGTAATCTGATCCGGCGGTCGTGGATTAGCTACGCGGTTCAATAGGAGCCGTCGGATCAAGTCTAGATAATCTAAAAATAAAAAAATGCAGATACGGCGTCGTTTAGGTGATCGGGTCTCGCGGGTCCGGGTCTGGGCCGGGTTCCGACCCGAGTGGGTCGGGTCGACCCGGCCCGAATAACATTTTTTTAATAAAAAAAATCGGAAAATGATTTTAAAAAAATATAAAAAAATAAAAAAAATCGAAAAAATCCTAGAAAATAAAAAAATGCTAGAAAATTCCAAAAAATTCCCAAAAAATGTGGAAAAATTGTGGGAAAATCCTAGACACTCTAGAAATCCCCAAAAATCGAGGATTGATCACAGACAACTGATCAACCCTATTTTTAGGGTTTCTTATCCGTTCTTCCAAGACTTGATGATATTACCCTTTAGGGGTAAGTCGCCTCTGCTGTATATGCGAGGTAAGGCCGATAATGCCAAGGTAAGAATTAGGGTCGGGTAGGCGACCAATTCTTAGGCTTGGGATTTCGAGTTCCGCCTCTTTTCTCGAAATGACGATTTTGCCCTTTAATGGGAAAATCGTCTTTCTTGTCCTCAATCAAGTCCTGAAATTTTCTTAAAATTAGGGTTTGGGTCAAGTGAGCGACCCACCCTAATATTTGAGATTTTCAGTCATCATCTTTGTCCAAAATGACGATTTTACCCATCCGAGGGTAAAATCACTTTTAAATTCCAGAAAAATCCTGAAAATTCTCAAAAAATGGAAAATGGATTGGATTGATAGCCAATCTTATTTCCCCATCCTTTGACTTCCCAATTCATCTAAAATGATAAATTTTCCCTTTTCAGGGTGAATTGTCCTTGAATAATGCAAAATTACGATTCTGCCCCTCATGGGCGAATCATGTTCAAATCACTCTTAATCCTTGATTGACATTTCTCTAGGCTAATAGGGCCTCATTAGGGATGCCAAGCTGCTTTTATGTGTTTTATCCGCATATACTGGATCCTTGATTTGCGCACTTATTTTTATTGATTGTGAGTGATAGGGTAGTAGTTCCCATCTGCATGAACTCCTACATTTAGGATCTGTATCCCATTCGACTGTATGAAATCCAAGGATCAGATAAACCATTCAATTTAGGTACCGAAAGTGCGTCAACTCTGACAGTTGGCGTAACTAAGTCCCCGAACCCACTTCTCTGGTTTTCGCAGAATTGAATAGACCACTCCCAACTATTCGATAGGGTTTCCTATCGTACCCTCCACGAAACGATTGGTGGCGACTCCTTGGCATGTACACTTATCACATGTCACTAGACCACACTGAAGGTCGACCACGTATATCCAGCAGTTGCGATTTGGGTAACGGACCTTGGGAGAGGCCCGCGTCCGATCGAGCCAGCGATCGGGCGGCCCATTAGCTCCCCACTCACCCCGCTCCTCGAGGAAGGGTCACGACAGCAATAACATTACCTGGCATATTGCCAACTCCCACAGTTTGGCCAACATTTACATTAACTTGCGCATTACTAGTTCCAGCGCCTTGGCCACTGCTACCGCTACCTCCACCTCCGCCCTCTGCATTGGTACCAGTCGCCACATTCACCGCAGTGAAGGCGGCACCCACAGCCTGAGTGATAGCAGCATCTCTATCCTGAGTTTGCCTATCTATCAGATTCCCTATTCGTTCTAAAGCTCTCAACACATCACCCATTCCAGGATTCTCTACCGCAGGTGGCCTCGAACTAGAAGCCCTAACACTAGGTCTTCTACGTCTCACAAGTCGATCGCTCATCCTTATACTCCTTCCACCATTGTAATTCCACCACAAAACTAAAGACCTAGATCAACCATTCCAAACTAATGGTTCCATGCCACACAACTATCAGCATCCACTTCAGAGCAACCATTCCCAAACAATCTCAAAAGTACAACATTTCAGGATACACAATCATTAAAAATACTGAGTCATGCAACACACTTAAATAAAATATTCAATATTTCACCAAGCAAGCATCCACATTCAATGCACGCACTCAGTACAAAGCTTGGTTGCATCCAACCCGCATAACCATGCCACTTTCACGATACCAAACACATGCGTCATTCATATACCATGCATTGCTTGACTTACTCTAGCGAACCCTTCCAACAGTCCTACTACCCAGTCACCCCAGATCTCATTCCTCCTTATTACTCCAATCCTCAATCACTTGGATCGAGTTAAACCCCGCTCTGATACCACTTAACTAGGATGTCACGTCCCGCCTTCCTTACAAGCACGTACATCCGCAAACTGCCGTAAGACTTGTCCCAGGATACTCTCTAATACGACCAAATGAAATGAGACTCGCATGCAGAAGATAAAGGAAAATAAAAACCATCCGAATATCATCAACTAATACTAACAACCAAGAATGAGATGCGGGGGAACAAGAAACTTTTATACATTCTAATACGGGTTCTTACATACGAGACCATATCCTAGCTATCGCTACTTGCTGAGGTCGAGGAGCCAAAGGGCAAGCAAAAGGAAACTACCAGCCCTAACAAAAGATCATCTCCACAAAAGATATAACAAAAGGGTCAACCAACCCTAAGCACTCTAGGAGGTGTTAGTGTCCTCAGCTCGGCTCGCATCCTCGTCTGGATCATAGTCTGAAAAAGACTCTGACTGAACCTCAACTGAGTCCCCCTCCATGTCGTCGTACTCTAGGTCATCCTCTGAATCCGAAATCTCGATCACTTCCACACTTGCTTTGCCTGCGGGTTCTCCTTCGGGTATGTTCCTCGAACCCACCGTAGAAGTCTCGATCTCTATCTCCTCTTGGGTTGGGTGGCACCAAGAGGGTACGGCTCTCCTCGAGACTTCTTGAGGCTTCAACTACTCCGACATAACGTCACCTATCCTACGATACCATGACTCAAACCTATGGGGTTGGCTCGGTGCTCCCGGCTCGTCTACCCAAACCACCGTAGTTCTTCTAACATATACTGTACCACGGCCGTCAGGAAACTCCTCGATATATCTAGTCATCTCCTGGGGTTCACCCAAGCGGGTCGGCAGCATATTCAATTCTTAGGGTCTGGAAAAAATAGGGTCCCACTACGGGGTGAGATCGACATCTCAGTAAGAAAAGTCATAACCCTAGGTTAGACTAAAAGTACACTAAGGTGAACGTGACATAAACTTAATGTACAACCATAAAGAACACATCGGGTATCATTCATACAATCATGGCACCCGGCCTCATCATTCAAGTCAAGCGCACTTTACATGGCCAAGCCACTCATTTCTTCCCATTCGACTTTCGCTTAAATCAAGTCTGCGTGTGGAACGCCTCAGACTAGGTCCACGTAGTTACGCCTCAGACCATTTTATTGATAAACCCGCGTGAAACGCCTCAGGTTTCAATATCACCCTAGGCCTGTGTCAACACATCAATTTTCGTCTTGCGTCTCACGCATCAGGTTATATCATAAAAATTCTCAAGCATGCCAGAATTCATCCCAATTTGAGACTTCATGATCGAATATAGTTCACGCATTGAACTAATAATAAAAGGCATGCGAGACACTCACTTTTCAACAAACAAGAGAAACAATCAACATATATCATGATTGTTCAATGAACATCCAAGCAACCGGTACAACACATGATCAAATATCGATCAATATCACCATAGCTCGCCAAAATTAGCGTAATCTTCATCGGATTCACCCAATCGAGTCCAATCGTTCTAGCCAAGGATTAGGAACTTCCTTACCTCAAGCTTAAATCAGCAAAAACCTCTTGCCTAGCACTTAAAGAATTCGGCTCCAACAACCACAAAACAGGATGGTGAGCGAACCTAGTGAAAACCAATCAATTCGTCAATATTTCTTCGTCCAAACTTCAAATCATCGGACATAAACCTCCTTAACATATTACTTCACACCCTAACATGCCTCGAGGATCAAATTAGACCTCAATTCCATCACTAACAGCCTTCACCAACTCAGCAAGAACATAACCGAAACAGAGCATGTTCGATTCTGCTTCAAATCCACTCAATTAGTCCACAATTCAACCTAATTCCTCAATTTAACCACAAATACCCTTGCCAACACAAATTTCTATGTATCAAGAGGCCTCACCGAAAATTTTGGCTCAAGACGACGCCGGATGACCTTCGAAAGGCGTCAATTCCTCCGAGTCTGCAAATGGACAGATTCTGTCCTTCAAACATCACAATGATTCTAGGTCAAGATGTTGCTCAATTTTACCAAAATTTGATAGCAACTCAATATATGTGTCTACTAGACCTCCACAAAAAGTGAGCTCAAAACTCGTCCATTAAGGGGTTCAATGACATACAAACAGAAGCCTACCTCCGGTTGAGTCAGTTTCCGTCGACTCGCGGGAGATTGGCCGGCCGGAGCTCCACAGATGGCCAATCGACACGGTACCAGTTGGAAAAGTTCGGTAACAGAAAGATCTTCGCGATGATGGGTGGTTCGCGAGCTAGTTATCAACAGTTGAAGATCTAGGCGACTATGAAGTCGACGAAAAATTCTAATCGTGCAGGGGGCTGTTCTGGGCGTGAGGAAGAAGAAACGAAGAGGAGGAAGGTGATGTTTTGGTGGACTCCTGGGTTGCCGAGAATGATCAGGAGAGGAAGAGAAGGTGTGGATGATTTTACTCCCAAAAGATTTTCTAGAATATACTTAAGATAGTGGACATTTAATGACTTTCATCCACATTATAACACTTGTCCCATATAAATAAAAATCCAACTTTCTTCCCAAACTACCCTTAAAAAATCGGCAGCTTCAAAGAGGGTTTCCAAATGACCGTAGTGCCCTTGTCCGATTCATGAAATAAAGTCGACGCTCCAGGGGCAAAATCGTCTTTTTACACTCTTTGTCCGAAAATCTAATTTTTCGCTAATTTTCATCCTCGATTAGGCGTCGTCCAATCCAAACTCATTGTTACCAATCTTCATTTCCATTTTTCCATTTCCGAGATCCCAATTGTGATCGATTTCTCGTCGTCCGTAATTTCAATTTATCTCGAACTAACGGGCGGCTTTTGCGGACGTTACGCGTATCGACTCTGTGATTCTCATCACACTCAGGAAAATCCAAACTATGGCAATCTTGGTTGTCATGTAATCGCACGAGTCTATTACCAGCCCCGACGGCCGCGATCGTCATAAATCGATTTAGGAAAAATTCGCAAATCATACGTTGGTTAAGCGGCATCACCCGCATCCCAATCGTATAACACTAGCAATGGATTCCTTTATCATTTTCTGATCGGCCTCGGTTCTAAATATCCCTCGGCGATCCTTATGGTCAAAAATGCCATTTTCGTGTCGAATTCCTCCGGTCCATGTACCTCGTCGCGCGTTAGCCTTTCCCCTTCGATTAGTTACCTCATGACTGATCAGGTCAGAGTGAGAATAACTGAAATACTTCGATGTATATCTTACAGTCAAAGGTCTCGGAATGACAGGAAAATCAGACTGTCACACTATCTCTCGGACCTCTCTGCTTGGTTCTCCGTCATCCGATCACCTCCAGCAGAGCAACCGGGTCGCAATCATCACGCTCGAGTCGATGAATACCTTCGAGCCATCTCCGGCCATCGCCGATGCTAGTGTTGACCCATTGCCTTCTTTTCCTTGAATAAACACTTACATTTACAGCTTGTCACCTCAATTAAACTAATTTCAATGTCGGGCCATATTTACTGTTAACTTTATTTTAAGGAAACTCTCCAAATCACATTTTGGATTCCTGAAATACAAACATGGGCATCATCGACAATCAATTTTTGGTTAAGTTTGCATATGAGTGATGCTCCTAACTTGTAATCCAATAATTATAGACATTGTTGGAGGCAACTAATTGTAAATGTCTACGTGGAATGACTACGAGATAACTCAGTTTCCTAAACGGGCATGATTTTTTCGTAGAACCTTTTGGGGAACTTTCCACTTCGAGTGACGTTGGGAAAAGATTATTTTCAAGAGTCGACTTATTAATGGAATCGAGACTGAAATTTTTGCCCGAAAGCCTACAAGAGGAAATGACATGTGGGCGAAGGTGATTTTTTCTCAAACCCGCAAAAAGCTACAACTGACTATAATGCTTAATTTCCATTTGATTAAGTTGTCGTAGTAGCTGAGCTATGTATCCACATATTCCCTCTAGTCTGTGATGTCTTTGATTGATGGAATTTTCATGCTTTGCTGCAGCCAAGGAGAACAAATCGAATCGGCTGTTGAAGAGGTTTGCCATAAGGTTAATACAAGGACTGAACATTTTGTTGGGTAATGTGTCTCGAATTTGAGTTATTTGCCGATAGAAATCAATTTGCAAAGCATGTTATATTGTGGCCCATTGAAAGAAAAGGACAAAAAAAAGGAGGGGTGGCTTTCCTCTTTCAATTTCAACGTCTGCAGAAAGGTTGTGGGCCCAAGGCAATAAAAGAAGAAAAAGAAATCCAAGTCTTCTTTTATCCTGCAGTAGAAGCCGCATATTAATAGGTAGGTCTTCGTGGCTTCCTTCTTCGCCGCAGAGCCGAACAGCATGAACGAAGACTCCTCGAGCAGAAGCCGCCGCACGAAGACAAGAAGGCAGAGTCGCACGAATATCGACGAGGAGAACAGTGTGGTCTCGGTGCCGCACAGTGGGCCTTCTGAACGGCAAGAAGACGTACATGGACGTCTTGGGCAGCCGCATCAATAGAGAAGTGCCGCCCGATCAGCGGATTCCTTTTAGGTTCGACCGTTCGTAAAGCAAACAAGATGAGTATCGATATTTCTCTATGAGTGTTTCTGAGAGAATTCTCTGTGAGAGATTGTGAGATTACTTGTGGGTTTGCTTTGGGTTTAATTTAGGTGCGGGAAACACTCGAGTGCATGAGAGATTGTAAATCCGACTCTCCGATTATAGTGGATTATATTGCTGGCTCTCCCCGTGGACGTAGGTACCGATCTCGAACCGAACCACGTAAATATCTGGTGTCCTTTATTGTTCCTCGTAAGTTCTCTGGTAATTTCGTCTCAACATATTTGCAAGATCCGTTGGCGTTTTCGCATTATCGTTATTTAATCTCAACACATTTGATTGAAGATAATGCTCAGATGGAAACCATAATGAAATTGTTGGATGTTGGTTCTGATGGTGTCACACCCCGATCCTCGAGCATGTGGCATCCCTACCAAATCGCCTCAGATCATAAGAGATAACGTCCTTGGCACGTTATCGACCCATTTGTTTTATCTTTAATTACGCACGCGGAAACGTGTAACTCCCAAACATCAAACCAGACAACGGGGATAGTTAAAATAATAACCCATAAATAGTGAGCATACTACTAATACTACCATATATGCTGATATTATTCCTTTATTTTTCAACTTGGACTATCTTTTTTTTTTGGCAGATGAATATATTGAAGATTCTAGATTTGACGAGTTGCAGACAGTTACAAAGGACTCCTGAATTCTCTAACTTCATGTCCTTGGAGATGTTAATTCTTGCTTGGTGTATCATGTTATCCACAATCGACAGCTCCATTGGTAAGCTAAAACTCCTAAAAACTCTAAATGTTGAGGGGTGTAGCTCTCTTGTGGAGTTGCCTGTAGAAATCGGTTCTCTACAATCTTTGACAGAGATCGTCATGCCACGAAATTCTCGACCCTTGACACTTCCAGAGACATTCCGCAATCTAAAATCTTAATTGAGTTTGACATTAGACGGGCACCCTGGAATCAGCCAACTTCCAAAGTCTACGGGAGGGTTGGTGAAAATTACACGCTTATCTTTACGTGGCTGCGTGGAAATAAAAGAGCTTCCATGCTCCATTGGGGAGTTGCAAGCATTGGTGGAATTGGATGCATCGGAGTCAGGACTAGTAGAACTACCTAACTCTATTGGAGATCTGAAGAAACCAAAAGTGATCAGGATAAGTCATACAATGATAAGAAAGTTTCCTCGTACCATCGGAGGGGTGGAGATGCTTGAAGAGTTACATGCCAAGAAATGTTGGGATCTGACACATGAAAACCTAGAGGAAATTGAGAAGCTATCCCATTCGAGGATATTGGACTTATCATATACTCATGTATCTAGATTCCCTCCGAAGCTAAGTTGTCTCTATGGTCTCCAAACACTTGAATTGGGTTCAAATCACCTTCAAGAAGTATCGGATCTTCCCCCAAATTTGGCACGCCTTCACTTGCAAGCGTGTCACTTCGCATCTATCCTTGACCTCTCAAGCCTCGTCAAGTTAGATTATATGGAGTTATTTAGATTAACCGATTCAGAAGAGAAAGCTGACCCAACTTGGAGGAACGAATGGCCAGAAAAGCGACTGATCCATCAGTTTCCATCTAGTTTGTCAACCTTAATGTCGCGCGGAACAAGCAATCGCTCAAATAAATACACAGAACGAGTAAAGTAAATCGAATACGAGATGTACGTGGTTTGGTCGTAGAGATCTACGTCAACGGGGAGAGCAGCAACGAATTCGACTATAGAACGAGCGACACACAGAGATTACAAACCACACTCAAATTACACAAACACTCTCAGTATTTCCCAAGCCCCAATTACATCCAAGAACGCACACAGTGTTTAGCCCTCAATTCCTAAAGAAATAATCTCTCAATCTCGCAAAGGAATTAAAACACAAATCTAACCTCAAAATTTAACCGCCTTCGACACTTGAATTCTGGATGTAATTCCGCAAATAAATTCCACCGAAGATAAACCCTCTCAAGCACTCGTCGACGAAACGGTGCTTCTACGATTTGATCCGTCTTCCTCCAAGCACTCATACAATGGCGCTTCAAGACTTGATTAAAAACTGAACCTCTTTAACTCGTGCACAATATATATCGTCACTCCTTGGACGACATCAGCATGAAGCATGAAGAGGAAATACACCACGCATGTGATATCTATTAAGATTCTGCCCAAAGACACTTTTGCCTTTTAAATTCTTCTTCTTATCTTGGCATCCAGTAAAATCAACCGAAGACTCAGTCTCTCTCTTTCTTTATTACATCCAGGCGTTGTTTTACTTTTATATACCAAGACCCACAAAAATCCAAACTTGATCAGAAGAGAATCCAAAATTGATAGAATAATAATCCAACTCAAATAACGTGGTTTTCCAAAAATAGAGTCCATGATGGACTTCGTGAATTCACGCCCAAGACTCCACGTGCTGTAGATATCCACATATTTCAAATTTATCTAATCTTGCCAAAAGATATTTAACGCAAGATATTATATTTTGATCGATTTTGAATATTCGTAAAATATTTAATTCAAAATATTCATTGTTTCACTTTGGGCTCACAACTCGAGACATAGATTTAATGCTTGGAATGTACGAGCATCGGTCTATTGCCGCCTCTTTCCAACTTAAAAAATTTGTCAGACCTATGTATCATTGATAATCCAATGACACACTTCTCTATCTCTCAAGGCCTAACACAATTGAGGAAACTGACACTTGGTCAATGCAATTTCCTCGTGGAAATACCTGGTTTGTCGCTTTTGAAGAATCTACAGTGCTTGAATCTGGACAAATTGCCAAGTCTAGTCGAGATTCATGATTTGTCGGAATTGGAATCCTTGGTGGACCTCCGTATTTCCTCTTGCGATCAAATAGAGAGGTTACCCAACTTATCAAAGTTAGACAAGCTACAGCGCATTGAGGTAGAAGAATGTCCACAGATGACAACCATCGAGGGTCCCGAGGACTTAGAAAGTTGGGAATTGAGGCCTGGGAGAACTGCCCTAATAAGATCGGAATCTGGCCGGAGATGAAGTCAGAAGCCCCCTACACGTGATCAAGTTAAGGTTAGAATTTTTGCGGACATGATGAAACATGTGAAATCAATGGCGTGACGTTCTGAGGGCATCTGACGGCTGCAGTATCTACATACCTGACTCATCTAAAAATTAATTTTTCTAGTAAGTGGTGTCCCCGTGATTTAGCCCACTTGATAAAATCCTGCTCATTTTTTATGACGTAGAGATTGATGATGTTAAGCTTGCAGGCGATTTACGCAGGCGTGCCCTGGATAAGCACATCAGGAAATTCAGCAACGAAGTGGAGGAATGGCAAAAGGCTCTAAAAGAGGTCGCGGACATCAGCGTGTTCGATATGCCAGACTAACAGGTAACATTGCTGTTTTGACTAATTGCAGTTTACCTTCTAAATAATGAGGTAATAAGTCGTCGTTCAATTGAACTTTACCGCCATAGAATTCCAAAGTCATTTTTTTTGGTAAAGATAAGGATTATATTAACTTTCACCAAAGCGTAACTATACAATATCAAAGGAACCCGACACTACAAAAAAGAGGTGCTGCTCTCGTGATGACACTAAAGAATGCCATTACAAGTGCAAGAGTATCATGGGTCCAACAAAAGAGAAGTCACCCGAGGGATGGTGAAGCCATATAAAGCTATTTGGGCGCTGAATATCAAGAGTCGGGAGTTGTTCAGGCAAAGACTCTATGGTAGTGAAAATCGGCAACAAGCGGACTGAGGAAAGGAAGGTCTCAGTCACCATTGCCATCCGAGATGTGCCTAACCTGTAGATCTGTCCATTAGAGAAGAATCTATTTAGGGGCCTACGAGGATGCCAGGGATCAAACCAACACTACACATTGTGACTGTCTCCAAGTCGCCATTTGAAGTGGTCCTGGGAATCCCAAAGTCATTGCAATGCGAACTCTTGCACAAAAGCACTCAAGTAGATTCTTATTCTTATTTTTGGAAGAGTTTTTGTATAGTGTGAAGAAAAAAGAAGGTGAGGAAATTCGAAGTAATAAAAGTTAAGCTGAAGAGAAGATTTTCTTTGTTGTTGGTCGGGTCTTGTAGGATGCGGAGGTGAGGAAATTCCTTGGCTTGGCACGTTGTTTAGAAGATTAGAATGAAATTCGAGTAACTTGTTCTTGTGTCGGATATAGAAAATCATTCAACTTCCGAGGTTACCGAAGCTTTGCATGTTTGGCGTTAAGGGGTTGCAGTTGCTGGGAGATAGAGGAGCTTCCAAACTCTACTGAAGGGCTAGTTAAAGCCTACGCATCTGTGCCGATGTGGGTGCTATGTGATAAAAGGAGCTTCCCATCCTCTCGTGAAATTTTCTCTAGGAATGAATGTGGAGTTTGGGCATAAGTACACTTTTAGTGTTAAAAGTTGTTTACGGAGATCACTTTAGTGCCAAAAGTTTCAAACGGACCATTTTGGTGCCAAAAATTGTGTACGGAAATCACTTTAGTGCCAAAAGTTTCAAACGGACAACTTTAGTGTCAATTTTTTTAAAAAAATGATTACTTTTAGTACCAACTTTTTTTAAAAACGATCACTTTTAGTGCCAACTCTGATGTGCCACGTTAGCTCTAGCACTAAAAGTGATCTCTTTTAAGAGAAGTTGGAACTAAAAGTGATCGTTTGTGAAAAAAGTTGGCACTAAAGTTGTCCGTTTGAAACTTTTGGCACTAAAGTGATCTCCGTGCACAACTTTTGGTACTAAAAATGTACTTTTGCCTGGAGTTTGTAATTGATAATGTTGGCTCGGATGAGTTACTGCCAAGAAAACAAATTTTGGTCGTGATTATAACCCCATTGTATAGTGAGTTAAAATCGTGTACAACTGTATTCTGTTTCTATTATTTGGAGGATCTGGATATTTTTCATTTTTGTAATGAAATTTGTTCACAATTATAATCCTTTGGTGCATTTGGAAGTGGCAGTGAGGTTTTCACATTTGTTTCTGCAGTTAAGCTTAGAGATAGAGGAGCTTTGAACTCTATTCGAGGTCACCCGACATTGTCTACATAGGTGCTTTGCAACAAAGGAAAGCGGCTTCCATACTCGGTTGAGTTATATTCGCAAAACTTGTTTAAAGATAGTTGATCTACTTGATTTGACCAGAGATCTAGAGACAGTGTAATTGACTAGGATAAGTTAGTTGATGCTATTGGACCGTCGCAAGTGATTGAGGTCACATGCCAAGTCTATGAGTCTGACAGGAAATCTCTGGCGAAATCGAGAGACGATCTTATTTGAGAATCCTTGGGCTTACATTCGTCGAGTTATTTCTGGAGGCTACTTGAGATAACAAATCAAATTCCCCATATCTTATGGATGCAGTGTAATCCAAGAAGCACTTACTATTGGATATAATTGCTACTAACAACTTTCGTGGGCTTCTAACCGGGGAGTACGGCTAAATTACATGCACCTCAAGAGGAGGTCCGAGCACGGGAAGCATCACTAGAGTGCGCCGGAGATGAAACCGGCAGACTATTGGACGGTTTTCATGAGGAGGTCCGAGCAAGCACAGCAGCGCAAGTTGAAACTTTAGCGGTATTTATCTGGGTCCACCACTTCCAGGAAAGAACCGAACTCTCTCTTTTACTGGAGTCGGATAGTTTAGGTATGGCAAGGGCTCTCACAAATCAAGATCCGTTCTCTTGGGGGACGGTTCCGTTTATCTCCGAATGCAAGTGTTATAGAGATACGAATGAAGTGGCGAACTGGGTTGTTAAAGCCCACATACGAAAGAATCTTTCTCGCAATTAGATCACTAATCCTCCCCAAGTACTATGGGATCTTTTAGGGGCGGAGACCCATTTTGTTTGTAATTCGGGACTCACTCAAAGGAAATGAAAGGATTCGTATCTTTTGACACACACACACACACAAAAGAGGAAAAACCAACCAACAACAACAACAACAACAATCCTCTATTCATTTATTTTTGGGGTCGAAAAAGCCCAATGACTGGCCTTAGTAGCCCAGTCAGATACTTGATAAGCATGCGCACGTCCCAAGAGGCAGAGGATTGATCTGTGCCCAAGCGAAAGCTTTATCATGTTCGAGCTGTCAGATTCAAGTCCCTACAGTTGGTGCGCAATGGAGGTTGAGGGTTTCTATACAAAGATTGGATTTGGAGCGTGCTCCCGCTGATTTGGCTAAGCCATCAACTATTTTGCCTGCATAATCTCCACAAATACCAGCAATTCGACCTTCGATCGCGCCTTCCAAGGGCACGAACGAGCCCATCAATCTAAATTGTTGGTTAACACTTTGTCATGTGTTGGATTTGAACAACGAATTAACTTAATGAAGCTTTGGACGAGGTTCGAACGAGGACTAGCATCCCGTCGGAGGGGAAAAAGGAAACTCGGCCTTTTGAAGGAAAATAAATGAAGCATACTTGCGCTTTGGAGGAACAGTATGATCGCAACTTTGACTTGTTGACTGGAGATTAGAAGGAAGTTATTCGGTTCATGCCTAAAGGGACAAGGGTGCAACTAGTGGATATCACTCAACAAATGACCTGTGTGATTTGACCATGAAAAAAAAATGAAAATGAAAATTTGATCTGTGGAGCGTTGACATTTGGAAAAAGTTGATGCTCCACCGATGCCATCGATGAGTTGTATAAGATAAAGTTAGCTGTCATTTTATTTTATTTTTGTTATTTCAACTCTTTTATTTTCCCCTTCCACCAAAAAAAAAAAATCTTTGATTTTCCCCTTCAATTAAACTTTTAAGAATAGACGATATTGTGAGAGAAGCAACACTTTGGCCCCGTTTGGTTTAGCATTGCAGATGAACATTTGAGCTCTATAGTCCCTTGGCCAAATGCAAATGCTGTTTGGTTCAATTTTTTGCTCACTTTGGTCAAATATATTTGCATCTCAAATGCTCTCTAAAGTCCCTAAGCCCAAAGTACCTCTAGGCTAAGGGACTTTTACGAAATGCAACTATGTTTTTTTTTAACTTTGTCACCTTCGCCACCACCGCCCACTACCACCTGCCACACGCCGCCGGCCACCGTCGCAGGTCTCCGGCCACCGCCTCCGATCGTCGCCGCAGGTCTTCGGCATATGCCTCCGGTCGCTGGCCGCCGATCTTCGGTATCCACTGCAGCTGTCGGTCGCCCGCCGCCACCACCGATCGCTTTTTTTACAGCCGAACCGCCGCCAACGCCGTTTTTTTTAAAGTAAAAACACTTTACAAAAGTTCATTTTTCATCAAACAGTATTTACGTCAATGTGTTTTTAAAATCTATTTACCAAACAATACTTGTTTTTTGCAAAAGGCCTTTAGCCCAAAGGTATTCAAAGTCATTTAGCCAAATGCTAAACCAAATAGGCCCTTTGTGGAGGCATCAAGCAATATCTCGCGAGCTCACAATCCCACGAGACCCAAAAGTAAGGAAAATTGTACAAAAAAGTCATAAACTTAATGTGTTTCTGTCAATTTATTTTTAACTCTTTTAATTTTCCTAATTGAATCCTAAATATTATCACGGCTTGCCAATTAAGTTAATCTAGCCATTTCTGGCTGAAAATCACTCATGTGGACACCAGCCATCTTTCGTGAATAAATTTTTCAATAACATTTTTTTAAAAAATTTATGCGTTTTTTTTATAAAATTATGGCTGTCGAGAGCTAGCAATCCGCACCTAGTGCAGGCAAGGACGTTGCGGCCCTCACTTGGATCTAGGTGAGGGCCCGATATCCTCATCTATGGCCGGTGAGGGCGTGGAGGCCCTCACCCATGGCCCGTAATGGTCGGCCGACGACCTCACTAGCCGTAGTTGTAATATAAAAAAGAAAAGAAAAGAAAAGAAAAGAAATATAAACTTAAAGAAAATGAAAAAATATTAAGATATTGTTAAAAATTATTCATGTAAAAATACTTTACAAAAGTTCGTTTTTCATCAAACAGTATTTACGTCAATGTGTTTTTAAAATATATTTACCAAACAATACTTGTTTTTTGCAAAAGGCCTTTAGCCCAAAGGTATTCAAAGTCCTTTAGCCAAATGCTAAACCAAATAGGCCCTTTGTGGAGGCATCAAGCAATATCTCGTGAGCTCACAATCCCACGAGACCCAAAAGTAAGGAAAATTGTACAAAAAAGCCATAAACTTAATGTGTTTCTATCAATTTATTTTTAACTCTTTTAATTTTCCTAATTGAATCCTAAATATTATCACGGCTTGCCAATTAAGTTAATCTAGCCATTTCTGGCTGAAAATCACTCATGTGGACACCAGTAATCTTTCGTGAATAAATTTTTCAATAACATTTTTTTAAAAAAATTCTGTGTTTTTTTATAAAATTATAGCTGTCGAGAGCTAGCAATCCGCACCTAGTGCAGGCAAGGGTGTTACGGCCCTCACTAAGATCTAAGTGAGGGCCCGATATCCTCATCTATGGCCGGTGAGGGCGTGGAGGCCCTCACCCATGGCTAGAGGAGGCAAATGGGTGGGTCGGGCCGGGTTTGGGTCGGGTCGAATATGGTCCGACCCATATTGACCCATCTGACCCATATTTAATGACCCAAACCCGACCCGACCCGCGACTGACCCATACCCGACCCAACCCGTTTTGACCCATATTACCAAAACACAATAATTTTTTTAAAAAATAATATTACTAAAATAGTTCCCGACTTCGGTCCCGTCCCCGGCCCCGGCCTCGGGACGCCACCCAGGCCTCGGGACCCGGACCAGGGCCCCGCCCCAGCACCGGCCCCGGGAATCGGCCCCGGCCCCGGTCCCAAGACTCGGCCCCGGCCCCGGGACCTGGCTCTCGACCCTGGACCCGGGACCCGGCCCACGCCCCCGCTCCCTGCACCGGCCTCGGGACCCGGCACCGGGACCCGGCCCCGAGACCCGGCCCCGGCCCCGGACGCGGACCCGGACCAGGACCCGAACCCGGACCCGGAACCGGCCCCGGAACCGGCCCCCGGCCTCGGGACCCGACCCCGGGAACCGGCCCCTGCCGCGGACCCGGGACCCGGCCCCAGCTCCCGGGAGCTGACCCCGGGACTCTGCCCCGGACCCGGCCCTGGCCCCGGACTCGGGACTCGGCCCCGGAACCGGAACCGGCCCTGGACACGGGACCCGACCCCGGCCCCCGACCAGATCCCGGGACCCGGCCACCGGCCCCGGGACCCGGCCCCGGACCCCGGACCCGGCCCCGGGACCCGACCCCGGCCCGGACTCGGACCCGGACCCAGCCTCGGGAGTCGACCTCGAGACCCGGCCCCAGGAGCCGACCCCGGGACCCGGCCCCAGCCCCGGGAGCCGACCCCGGGACTCGGCCCCGGCCCCAGGACTCGGCCCCCGCCTCGGACTCGGGACCCGGCCTCGGGACTCGGCCCCGGCCTCGGACTCGGGACCCGGCCCCGGAACCCGGCCCCGGCCTTAGACTCGGGACCCGGCCCCGGACCCTGACCCGGACCCGGAACCGGACCCGGCCCCGGCCCCGGACCCGGGACCCGACCCCGGCCCCCGACCAGATCCCGGGACCCGGACCCGGCCTCGGACTCGGGACCCGGCCCCGGCCTCGGACTCGGGACCCGGCCCCGGACCCGGAACCAGCCCCGGGACCCGACCCCGGGACCCGGCCCCAGCCCCGGCCCCGGACCCGGGACCCGACCCCGGGACCCGCCCCCGGACCCGGCCCCCGACCCGGCCCCGGACCCGGGACCCGGCCCCCGACCCGGCCCTGGACCCGGGACCAGACCCCGGCCCCCGACTCGGACCCGGACCCTACCCCGGGAGCCTACCCCGGGACTCGGCCCTGGCCTCGGGACCCGGCCTCGGACTCGGGACCCGGCCCCGGACCCGCCCTCAGCCCCAGGACCCGGCCCCGGACCCGGCCCCGGACCTGGGACCCGACCCCGGACCTGGGACCTGACCCCGGCCCCCGACCAGATCCTGGGACCCGGACCCGGGACCCGGCCCCGCCCTCGGGACCCGGCCCCGGGACTCTATCTCGGCCACGGCCCAGGGACCCGGTCTCGGCCCCGGCCCCGGCACCCGGTCCCAGAACCCGACCTCTGGACCAGGCCCCGGGATCGAGTCCCGGTCCCGAGACCATTTGTAACTTGTGGAATGATGTTATCCTTATGAGTCGAAAGTGGGTTAATGTGGGTCGAAAATTGATTTAAGTGTGACCCATTGTTAACCTATTTTTAGTGAACCTTTTAAAAGTGAATGACCCATATTTGACCTATATTTGTAAAATATGGGTCAAATATGGGTTTGTGACCCATATTGCCACCTCTACCCATGGCCCGTAATGGTCGGCCGACGACCTCACTGGCCGTAGTTGTAATATAAAAAAGAAAAGAAAAGAAAAGAAATATAAACTTAAAGAAAATGAAAAAAATATTAAGATATTGTTAAAAATTATTCATGTGAGCGTTGATCGTTCCATGTGGGACGGTCGGCAACTACATTAGCTATTTTTAGTTAAAATTGGTCGGATGAACTCAATTGACAAAAAGTAAAAATGTTTTAAATTTTTAATTAACAAAAGTGTGATAAGTTGATGACTTTTTGCATAATTTTTCCCCAAAATGCACGTGGGATGGGGTGGGAAACCGAAGAAATAAGATCTCAATTCTTGCCAACTATTATTACTAAATTCGCCGCTATTGCTCCAATCGTTGTCATTGTTTGTCACGTTTAGAATCTTCCTGGGAAATACACTGTGGAGAAAACATCAAGGGTATTGTATAAATAAATTAATTAATGTTTTCGAGATCTGTGAGGCCTTATTAATTATTTTTTAAAAAATGATTCCGTGGAGATAGAGGTCAAAATACATAAGAACCCCGGCATTCCATATTTATCTCGTGACATCTAACATTAAGGCTCCGCTTGTTTCACGGAAAAAAAAAAATTCTGGAAAATACTTTCCCCAATTTCTGATGTTTGAGGGGCAGAAAATGTATGGTCAAAGAAAATGATTTTCAGTCAACAGAAAATATCCACTTAAAATTAGAGAAAATGATCTCCACTTTTGAGAAACGGAGATCATTTTCCAACTTTTTTTTACGTCTCTTGTGCTCTTCCTTCCCCCCTCTCTCTCTCTCTCTCCCCACTCGCTTTCTCTCTCCTCCCTTCCGCCTCTCTCTCTCTCTCTCTTTCCTCCCGGAGGAGAACCCTTCCGCCACCATGGAGTCGCTCCCTCAGCCGCCCCCTCCCCCGCTTGCCGCCTCTGCCGCACCGTCGGGCCACGATAACTACCGCTCCTCCTCGTGAGTCGTTCTCGAAGCACGGTGCCGCGAGCTCCATCCCCACCTCTCCTCAGAGCTCCAGGTCGGGACTCGGCATTGTTGGCTGGATCGATCCCCGCCGGATCTTGTCACCCGGCCGAGTCTCTCAGATCGACTCCGATTTCGTCCATGATGCTGATCCGGCTCCTAATTCGTCGGTGGATGTGGCCAAGCAACCACGATCCAGTGATTGCAGCTTCCGCGCCTGGTCGGAGAGGTTCTCGATGAAGGAGCTTGTCGCGACCCGTCCGAAAGGCGGACGCGGCTAATGGATTACCGATCGCGGGCCTTGGATCGGCGCGAGCCCTCCCAGGCCCATACCAAATCGCGGCGGGAGTATTTTTTAAGAGATTCGACGATAAGAGCCGATCGCTTTCGACCTTCAGTGTGGTCGTGGTGGCATGTGCAACTTGTGCATGCATTTGGAGTCGCCACCGGTCTTTCTTGGAGGGCAGACCGGAAACCTTACTGACCGATTGGGAGAGATCGATCAATTCTGCGGAACCAGAGATTTTGGGTTCGGGGACTTGGTTACGTTGGTGTCATTACCAACGCCCTTTCGGTACCTAACGCGAGTGATTTTTCCTAGCTAAGAACCCATGCAGACGCAATTTTGGGTGAGGTAGGCTTGGTTCAGGATTCCATGCAGATCGGAAGACTATTCCTATCAATCACAATCCATTATAATGAAAGCGCAAACAAGTGCATAAATAAATATCATCAATGCACATCAATTCAAGTCAAAGGCTTCCTAGCATAGCCATAAATGCTTAGGGCATGTGTGATTTCGGACCGGGGTAAAAATGGGAAGACTTGGAGGCGACTTAGCCCGAAGGGCAAAATCGTCAATTTTTTGGAAGACTGGGATACCGAATTACCCAAAATATTCCATGGCCAGTTGATTGTGGCCATTTCTCGTTTTTGAGAATTTTTTGGAATTTCTTGATTTTTCTTCAATTTTTGGAAGAACGATTCGCCCAAAGGGCGAAATCGTCATTTTAAAAAGGGTCGGGGTCCAAGACGCCCGGGATGAGTCCTGGCCAGCTGATTGTGGCCATTTCCTATTTTTTGGGATTTTCCTGGATTTTTTTTAGAATTTTTTTGGAAGACGGTTTGCCGGAAGGGCAAAACCGTCATTTCTGGGAAGACCGGGGGTCGAAAGACCCGGAACAGGTCATGACCAAGTGCTTCGGGTTGAATAAAATTTTCATCATCTGCTTCGGGTTTACAAGTCAAGAACCCTGCAAAATGAGAAAGAAATAGTCTTGCTCGTACTTCTTCGAGCTAAGCTATATGTTAACCCAAGTGTCTTAGTTAGAGAAGACTGTTTCAGGGTTGTAACATTGGTAGGATTGGGGACCGAAAAAAGCTTATTTTTGGCCCAGAAATTACGAAGGGTTTGACATTGGTGATCATTGCAAATTTACCACCTGCCCTTTCTTCTCTGTATCTTCAATTTTTGAGGCGTGCAACAGCTTTTGAGGTGTGCACGAATTCTTTAGAGAGCGTCTCTGGCTGCATTAAGGGATTGACAACTCTGTCTGCGTCTTTCTTCTACGCTTGACATCATTTGGAGGAGCGGTCTTTTTAATCTGACTCCTTTAGAAATTTTCTCTTCCCAACTAGGTTTCATTTGGGGATCAATCAAACAGTTTATGTGAGCATCGGCCTTGCTTTTACCAGGCACTTTGCTTTTTCTTTTCTGATGCTGGGATTTTTCTCATTCATTTTTGAAATCCCACTTTTTCTCATCTTCATGGGATCATGTTAGACATATGGTCTAAACATGTTTTAAATATCGGTCCGGGAATTCTCTTCGTAATCTCTGAGTCTTGAACTCTTCCATTTTTGAAGTGGTGCTGCATCTGTCTTGGAATGATCACCAATGGGTTCATGAAATGAGTTTGTAGGCTCAACTTGGTTATGCAAAGGATATAGTGTGTGGGAGAGAGAAATGAATGCTTCTCGTCATCCTATGGCACTTGGATTACCATATAAACAACACACAAAGATTGATGTTAGTCCGAGCAAGAAAATTTCTAACCATTTTCTCCTGATGCTGCTGGACTCACCTCCATTTTGCCCCGATGTGGGGTCGTTCTTGACAGGGTTGAGAATGAAAACCGCCGTTTTAAAGGGGTTGTCAATGGTCACCTGTAGTGTTTGGGGATATGAAACGAATGCCTCCGTCATCCCAATCTATGTAATTGCTGCGAATAATCCCTACTTCCATAGGTCCAGATTTTGCTATCTGATCCGCTCCACTTCTCTCTCAAGTGTGTATAGGACGTGTTTGGATTAGGCTTTGCCTTTCGTCTTTTGAGAAAACGTCCTTTTGAAAGTTTTGAACAACTTTTGATTGGAAAAATCTCTTTCTTTTTCTCCAAAAATTTTACCCGTCAAGGGGATTTTATGATGCACCATGCATGTTCTTATTCATGTTCAGACAACCTCCTGTTTCGAAACATGAATGCCAATGAAATTTGAATTCTATGTCTTTTCTAGACATTAGATTCTGAAAGCTTTTCTTTTCTTCTCTATTTTCTTCAATTCAACATCTTCAATGGATTGGGGAGAGGGATACTTACCTGTCCCCCGCGACTGGAGATCCCTGAAAATGCGGAAGAAACATGTTATTGTACGTTCATGAATTTTTCAAAAAATTAGAACGATACATCTTACCCTTGGCCATGTATTCCAACGGGTAATACATGGGATGTGAAAACCTGTTTCGCCTTGATGGCGAGCCCCTGTCAAAGACGGGAATTAGGTGTCAGTTTGCGTTCCAAAATTCAAGGCAAATTGGAACGATACAACATTGTTCTTGCTTTGTGTTTCCATTTGAACACGAACGCGCGGCTTGCAGAATCTGGCCCTCTATCTTGTGGTCTTGATCCCTTCGTTTGGGTGGCGATGAATCATTCTCAAGGATTTGCCCCAGAGAAGATCCATTTGTGTTTTTGGGCGCACTCCAGCGCCATTCTTCAAGGTTCCTTTTATTCAAAAAAAAAAATTATCAAAATGCATGTCAAAGCATGTGACGTAGGAGCGATACTTTTTACCATCCACTAGGTCTTATAATCAAAGACCATCTCCTGGAATCCTGACTTCTAAGGCCAATGATTCTATTCGCCTCCTTGTTAGCGCGCTCTTTTCATTTGAGGCTTTCAGCGCCAACGACTTCCTGTAAAATGAGTAAAAACTCATGTTAGGCATGTAGTCTTCGAAGACCAAAATGGAACGATACAAGGTTACCGTTCACCCATATTCGTGTCTTGGGTTTAATTTTGATGCGGACGACTCTACAATTGCGTCCATTGATTTTGCCAGAGAAGAAACGTTATTCTTTGTCCGACGTACAAATGATTCACTTGCCCCAGTTAGGCATGGTTTTGCTGTTTGTCATCTCTGGATTCGATGACCCTGGTCTGATGCGCTTTCATGGGGGATCATGAGAGTTTGCCCCCGGTTTGGCTCCTCAAAGCAAATGGGGGGAACCTGCTCCCATTGATTTTTGCAGATTTTGATCATCCAACTCGATTGTCAAAGTCCTTGATCAATTTTATCTGTCTCAAGACAGCTTGATATTCTTGGGATTCGTCATGTGGCGGTTTGGTGATTCTCTCGATCACAGTCGCCATTTGAGGTATTTGATGTTCCCTATTTGTTATTTGAAAGCATTACATCATGTGTCCTCTGCTCTTGATCGTCATCTGAGAGGAAAAAGAAATGAAGCATTATTCTCATATCAAGAAAATAATCATTTTGGAACGATACGTCATTTTACACTTGATTTGCACTCCGGTTTGATGTTGCATATTGATATGAACAACATCTACAAATTCCTCCATCCGTTCTCGAAGGTATTTGCAACGCCTACGGTTCATTTGCCTCAGCTGGGCGACGTCTGTTTTGTCATTTGAATGCATGAGCTTTTGGGTGCATTGTCTCTTTTATCACCTGAGATAAAAAATGGAGAAAAACTTATCCCCAGATCTGATTAAAAATCAATTAGGAACGATACGTCCTTTCACCAAACGAGTGGCTCTGCGGCCAAATGTATTTTGCACTGAAGGGACGAATTCCACTATGCTCCACGGGTTTGGGGAATTTGCCCCCATTTTCGATAGAAATGAGCCTTATCAAGATGTATACAATACAAATAGATCCCTAATACAATCAATCTAAGGGACAAGATATAGAGGATCTCAGCAAAATTAATCTTATACAAGAGAACTAAGAATGTCAAATCAATCAAAGGAATGTGGTCCGAACACTTGGAGATGCCCCAGTTCCAGTCTTCGAGATGTGACTCCAGGATCACCGATTTTTTTTTTTTAGGTGGTTTTAGATATACCAACCATCTAAAGACATGCACATGAGACAAGTGAGGATAAAACTTCTAAAAATCAAAGGATTTGGCACCTAAGGTCAAGGTTCCCACCTCGAGTTCTAGAAAGAGCCGATTCCATTGCACAACTATCGTTGCATTGGGACTCGATCCATAGTTCGAAGTGAGCGGAATTGAAAAGTGGATTACCCCATGTTTTTCCTCACGGAGATTCCATTTTCAATTCCTTCTATTGTTTTCCTAAAGAGGGCGCCCGAGGTTTTAGGCGCGGTCGTGTGTGTCCATGTGTCGTGATCACCACAATGCGAGTCATGCACAACAGATTATCAATCGGCGCTTCAAATCATCCATACAACATACATTCCTACGCCAACATGCATAAAACAATGTTAATCACGGACTACACCCCTTATCTCTCCAATCTGCAAAAACATATAACACCTACCATGAGCGGACTTACCTCACCTTAAAGAGCGCCTGCAAGGTTAGAAATATCACTCAGCGTTTTAATTACGGCCTAAGTCCACTTGGGGTCTAGAACCATAGGTTCTAGAACAAAGGTTCCCCAGTGGAGTCGCCAGCTGTCGCGACCCGTCCGAAAGGCGGACGCGGCTAATGGATTACCGATCGCGGGCCTTGGATCGGCGCGAGCCCTCCCAGGCCCATACCAAATCGCGGCGGGAGTATTTTTTAAGAGATTCGACGATAAGAGCCGATCGCTTTCGACCTTCAGTGTGGTCGTGGTGGCATGTGCAACTTGTGCATGCATTTGGAGTCGCCACCGGTCTTTCTTGGAGGGCCGACCGGAAATCTTACTGACCGATTGGGAGAGATCGATCAATTCTGCGGAACCAGAGATTTTGGGTTCGGGGACATGGTTACGTTGGTGTCATTACCAACGCCCTTTCGGTACCTAACGCGAGTGATTTTTCCTAGCTAAGAACCCATGCAGACGCAATTTTGGGTGAGGTAGGCTTGGTTCAGGATTCCATGCAGATCGGAAGACTATTCCTATCAATCACAATCCATTATAATGAAAGCGCAAACAAGTGCATAAATAAATATCATCGATGCACATCAATTCAAGTCAAAGGCTTCCTAGCATAGCCATAAATGCTTAGGGCAGGTGTGATTTCGGACCGGGGTAAAAATGGGAAGACTTGGAGGCGACTTAGCCCGAAGGGCAAAATCGTCAATTTTTTGGAAGACTGGGATACCGAATTACCCAAAATATTCCATGGCTAGTTGATTGTGGCCATTTCTCGTTTTTGAGAATATTTTGGAATTTCTTGATTTTTCTTCAATTTTTGGAAGAACGATTCGCCCAAAGGGCGAAATCGTCATTTTAAAAAGGATCGGGGTCCAAGACGCCCGGGATGAGTCCTGGCCAGCTGATTGTGGCCATTTCCTATTTTTTGGGATTTTCCTGGATTTTTTTTAGAATTTTTTTGGAAGACGGTTTGCCGGAAGGGCAAAACCGTCATTTCTGGGAAGACCGGGGGTCGAAAGACCCGGAACAGGTCATGACCAGTTGAATGTGGCCATTTCCTATTTTCTGGAATTTTTTAGAATTTTTCTGAATTTTCCGAATTTTTTTGAATTTTTTTATGATTTTCTATTTTTTTATTGATTTTTGAATTTTTTTTATTATTATTTAAAATTATTATCTGATTTTTTATTTATTTAAAAATATTTCCGGGCCGGGTCAGACCCGGCCCGCGCCTCTCGGGCGCCCGGCCCGACCCTACGGGTCGAAACCGGTCTAAAACGACGCCGTTTTTTATTTTTTTAAGAATTTTCTAATTTTTTTTATATTTTTTTTTATTATCCGAAAACCCCGGATCGGATGGTCCAGGACGCGCCACGTGGCCTCCTCTGGCGCGTCCGATCTTCGGTCAGATCGGACGTTCCTCAGAGTGCCACTTGGCGCGATATCAACCGTCGGATCGAAATATTTTATTATTTTCGAAAATCATTTATTAATTTAAAAAAAATCAGATCGCGACACGTGGCAAAATCGGGACCGTTAATTTTATTTTCAATCGCGCGGCCCCCACCCGGCTGACGTGGCTGCTGACGTGGCACGCCACGTCAGCCGTTGACCGTTGACCTCCGGCGACCTCACCGGAGAAGACGATGAACAGTAACATTTCCGGCGAGGTCGCCGGAAATCTCGCCGGAGGGCCCCGAAACCGAGCCAAAACATGACATTTTTCACTCCTTTCTTCGGCAATCGACTCCCCACTGGACCAGCATCCACATACGATTAAAAACAACGCCATGAACACGTCAAAAGCCGGCGAACCGGACCCCCCCCCCCCCCCCCCCCGAGCACGGCTCCGGCGAGGTATTCGGAAAAATTATTTTTACCACCCGGCCTCGATTCAGACCCTTACGCAGCATCTAAGTAAGGTGTATAATCTTACCTGAGCGTTATTAGGGATCGGCGATCACGCGAAATTTCCCCGAGCTTGGTCCGAACCACGGCCGGCGAGCCCTCTCCGGGTCACATCCTCCCCCACGATCCCATGCAAAATAGGGGTCACCAGGAAGTGAGAGCGAAGACAAATGCATTTATATGACAAACCTGCAACAAACAAGACCCGGGAAGGCTCAATCGAGACCTCAAGAACACGATGCCCATCTTGACGTTTCGTCGAGCATGTGGTATGCGTGCACGGAGAGGTGGCCGGAGAGGTATGCTGAGTTGTCCGAGGGTCAGCGGCGGTGGTGGCGGCTTCGAAACACCCCCCTGGATGTCGCTGAAGGCTTTGGTTCACCGCCCCCTTCTTGTTCTAGCTCGAATCTCTTTTTAAATCTCCTCTGTTCACCTCGTCGAGCTCGGTTAAAAAGAACCGAGTATCTTTCCCCTCCTCGTGGCCGACCAACCCTTTTCCAGGTCCCTCAACCCGCACAAACGATCGCCCACCCGCTCGTGTCCCCCGCATTCGCTCGTCGCCCATTTTTTTAGTCGGAAGTCTGGTCCCCGCGCTCTTTTTTTTAATCTCTGTTCTCCCCTGCATTTGCCCGGCGGGTCTGCAAGTTGCAGACCCGGTCGGACCGGGCCGGGTCGGGCCTGACCCGACCGGCCCGGTTCGACTTAAATTTCTCAAATCGGGCCCCGAATCGTACCCTTTTCATGAAATTGATGCCAAAATCGGACTCCTTGCCATGTTTTCTATCAAATATGGGTATTTTCGCGAATCAATTGATTGAAATTTAGTGAAAACCCCAAATTGCCCTTTGGATCCGAATTTGATTTTTGCTTAATTGACGATCCAAATGATCGAATTAGCCCAAATTGAGGCTACCAATGGATTCAGCATGATGAAACCCATAGGGCAGAGGTGTTTAATTTTAATGGGTATGCCCGTATGAAATTTAATTTCGAAAATTGTGAAACCGGAGATTAAATTGAAAGATTTTTATGCAATTAAGCCCTTTTGTTTAAAATTGATCAAATTGGAGGGCAAATTGACCCGGTTGCGCTTCGAGACTTTAGAATTCAATGTCATAGCTTATGAAAAGTGAGAATTGAAAATTAAAAGACTCGAAAAGGATTTTTTTTGCTCGGTTCGGGTTTATGTTTGTGAAGGAACATAGTGACCCGAGCCGAATTTTTGAGATTTAAAGTGACACACTTGAAGAGGAAATTAAAACAAAATTATTGAATATTTTTGTGTATTTTCTGACCACGAATGGTATTTTTCTGATTTTTTGGGTATTTTTATAATTAAATAAATTCGAAAAATATTATAAAATACCAAAAAAATATTTTTTGTTCAAAATTGGTTCCTAAGGCTAAGCCAAGACTTCCAAAGTTGATTTTGTGATTTTATGACCTTTTTTGATATTTTTAATTAATTTTAAAGAATAAAAATCACAATAATAAATGATCAAAAATCAGGTGTCAACAGAGTTGCAGGCAAAGGAGCTCCCTGCCGGACTGCGACAGCACCTTGCCCTCGGACCGCCCCCGAAAGGGGCCATACAGGATTTCGCTGAAGGAGCACAAGGTGCATGATTCGCACGAGACTCACATGTATTGCTTGTTCGGCTGCGTCGTCAATAGTCGGGCTTTCGTGGGGAGCTTGCAACCGGAGAGGTACGCGGCTTTGGACATGCTGAGGGTGGAGGAGGTCTTGAGAGTATTTGGGGATAAGGGCTTGGCATTCGTGGAAGAGGAGAGGGTGGATAGAGTTGGGGAATTGGGGATGTCTGGGTTGAAGATAAAAGAGAATGAAGAGATTAAGGTAGGGGAAGTGAACTTGGAAGAGTGGACTAGTCCTTCGAATGCGATCGAAGTTATGTTCCTCGGAGAAGAGATGATAAGGATGCCGCAGCGGCTTTGCGAGGACCTCCGGCTTCGCGAGGCTCCGCAGGGACTGCGGCTGAAGGGATGTATGTGATCGCCTCTCTTTGGAAAGGTAGGCGGTGATTTGCTGCTCAGGGACGGGCTGCGTGTGCGTGGTGGTCCTGACGGATTGCGAGTAGTCGAAGGACTTGCTGGACTCCCTCGATTGCTTGAACACTGCGGGAGGCGCGCGTCCTGCGTGTACTACACGACGGCCTTGCTCACGGAGTCCGTCTAGTGCGCCACCCGCGTCACGGAGTTGGAGGACTGCACTTGGTCTTAAGTCATCAAAAGGGACTGAGCCTGTTGTCGAGGAGTTGGCAATGGTTTTGTTGGCACTGACTCGAGGAAAGAGAGAACAGATTATTTCCCTTGCCAAACGTAAGAAAATATTTTCTTTTGATTTTTGACTTTTAGCCAAACACCAGAAAATTAAGTCATTTTCTAAGAAAATTACTTCCTGGAAAATATTTTTCAGAGAAGTCATATTTTCCGCGAAACAAACGGAGCCTAAAAGAAATACCCTCATCATGCATTCATCTAAATGCATCATTTAGAAATCAAATATCAAGGCTATCATATTGGAAAATAAAAATAGTTGGTTGAGTTGTAGTTGAAATGGTTAAAGATGGTCGATTTACCTGATTCAATTGGAAATTTACTGAAATTCAAAGTCTCCTCAATAATTTGAAAGTTAGGTGATGCTACGGAAAAAGATGCTTAAAGAGTCACATGCAATGCATATGACTAAGAGCCCATATTTAAATGACAACCATAGTCAATTGCATCATGTAATAAATAAATGAGGTTCACTCTCCAAAATCATGTCTTGGTCTCCTAGGCCAAGCCTCACACTCGGGGTAAGGATCACCTGTCTTGAACGCAGGTGCCTTAGTGAATCCCCACCACCCATGCATGATCAAAATATCCCCTTAAAGCAATGGGTGGTGGGGATTTAAGGGATCCCCTGCTTTTAAGGCAGGGGATCCGGATCCTCACACTCGCAACTCCCCCGGGTGGTCACTAGCTAATTTTGTCTCATTCCCATTTGCTTTGGTACTCCTGCATTCATCTAAATGTATATTCTCCCATGTTAGGTTCTTTCCTATGGTTTGTATGCATTCCCTCCGTTTGTGCATTAGTGAGGAAGGAAAAAGGGAAAAATGTCCACGAACACAAATGCTAAATGGACAAATAATCGATAAATGGTCATTATTAACGCTCCTTTGATCCATAAATAATACCGACCATGCCCCTTAACCTCTCCGTAAAACAATGTCCGATGAGTTCGTAAGACACAAAAGCACGTGGGATGGTGTGGGAAACCGAAGAAATAGGATCTTATTTCTTGTCAATTATCATTACCAAATTCACCGCCATTATTCTGCTATTATCATTATTCATTACGTTTAGAACCTTCTTGCTAAAGAAAACGATTATCAAGCTTATCATACATTTTCATTGTATTAATTTATGTTTTCAAGATCTATAAGGCCTTATTAAATATAATCAGAAGGATTCGGCTACCCATAGAAATTAATCGAGAACATTATTATATATGTCATACTATGTCAAATAGGAATGCTAACTTCGTAAGCTTCAAAGTTACTAGACTTTGCCCTCCTCCTCTTCACCTTGAGAAGTTGTGGTCGATCTCCCCTCTCCCAATTAGCTCTCTTTACATAAGCGTGGTTCTCTTCTTTGGTGAGAATACAGCCGAGAGGATCGGCCCACAGATGGGATTCAATGGAGGTCAGGCTCTAGTCGCCATCCTCACTCTGGCTGTAGGGCTGCTGTAAGTGCCTTAGAAAAAGAAGAAACTTCCATAACGTGGCATTTTTAAATTAATTTTTTTAATCTTATGTGGCATTTTTAAATATTTTATTTTTGGAAATTTTGTTTAAATTGAATTAAAAACTGAAGAAACTAAAAATTTATTTGAAAAAAAAAAACTGGAAAAAAGGGCAGGAAAAATTGTTGCGCTTGAAATACGATGGCCGCCACATGATGAACATCGTCCTGTCCTCGTTCCATGAGATCAAACCGTCCACCCCCGGATCGTCTATGAGCTGGTAAGTCTTCATGAACAATGGCGTCAGAAGCGACCTTTGCGAGTCGCCGGTTGTCGCGAATCCCTGGTCCGCTCCCCTAGCATCAGTCCCTTGGGGCGCCTCTCCCAGATCCGACGCTTGAGACACCTGGAGAAACTTCGAACCACACAAGCTCCAATCGAGACAGCTCGCGAACGGTGTTGTATGGGACACTGAATCACAAAATCAACACACCCGAAGCTTCCTCTATTGCAGAACTGAAGCTTCCACTCACCAATTTGATAACAAAAAAGAAAAACTAAAGATGAAAGAATGGAAGAAACTATGGCTCTATCTACTGGCGTTTCATCAGATTAGAAACTATTCAGATCTGAGTGAGCTTAACCGGCCCAGGCGAGGCCGGCATCGCCTAGATCTGAGAACCCTTACCTGCAGTCGGCCAGGCCTCGCTTGGCAAGGCTGGGGCCGGCCACCACCGCCCTTGCCCAGCAAAAATTTCCAACTCCTCCGGTGATGCGCCGCAGCCCCTACCAGCGAGACCACCTTTCCTTTTTTTTTAAAAAAAAAAAAAATCTTATATTTTATATGTTCTTATTCCTTTTAAATATAATATAAATAAATCTAAATAAAAAATACCAAATATGCCGCAAAGGATAAAAAAAAGTTCATTTAAAAATATCACGTCAACATTTTCTATCAATAAAGTTGACGGTGTTAAAAAAAGTACTCGATTTTATCAATTTGCTAAGTTTTAAGACTCGATTGCACTTTTTGTAAGTTTTGGAACTCAATTGCATTTTCATAATAAGTTTTAGGACTTCTTATGAACATATCGCTTAAGAAAACTAGAGGTTTAGAATGGAAATGTTCTAAGTTATCTATGGAAGTATGTATATCATCGATCCCTTGCATTCATCGGCTTGGTTAAGAATATAACACCGATGACCCTTTTTACCAAAAGGAAATAAAAAATGTGCTTCTCTTTGAGAATTGCTGCTTAATTAAAATATTATACCACTTCATATTGTAGAAAACCCAATTTCTTTATATTGTCTAGAGTTTTATAAGTAATTATGGAAAACAAGTATTCGTAGAAGTGTAGCAGAAAGTGTTTTTGCTCAAAGTCCGTGATGAGCAACAGAGGTATAAATACCCATTGTGCAGCATATGAGTTAATGATGCCTACTTTAACTCTGTGATATTGTCCGGAAAAAGTATCAAAAAAGTCATAAATATATCACCGTAAATAAGGTTTGGCGATAGAAAAATTACTATCAAGATTCTTGGGATCATATTTAATCGTATCTTTCTGGCGCCAATGCTAATTTGCAATTCCCATTGCGCTAGCTCTGAGGAAGTTTATTGGTATGAAGCCAATCCTAAATTTTTTTATTTGATCAATTTAGTCTTAAACTATATTATTGGTACTAATTAAGTTTATCTGGCCAATTTTTGCTAAAAATCACAACGTAACACGACCGACGCTGAAATTGACAAATTTTTAGTTGTTAATATTTTAATGATTTTTTTCTTTTTTTATTGTGGTGGGCGAGGATTGTTGATCCGGCCGCTTGGGCGAGGGCCGCCAAGCCCTCCCAGAACCTGCGAGGGCAACCCTCACAAGAACACATCGTAGGGCATGCATTATTCCCCAACAACAACATCTCCTTTGTCTGCTAGTGTTCGGTCTGCCTCTTGTGGGGCCAGCTAGCAAATAAAAATAAATAAAAGAAAACAGAAAAAGACAAAACAAAAGGAAAAAGAAAGTGGGGGCGTCTTCGTTGTAGGGTCAGTGGCCGAGAGTGCGAAAAAAAAACAGGGGAGGAGAGAGAATCGGTTCGGTGGGAAAAAGGGAGAACCGAGGGCAAGAAGAAAAGAAGAAAAATGGGCGCGCTTTGGCGGTCCCGATCTATGTAGCATCGACACGACACGGGACATGAGACACGACACGACACGACATGTCGACAGGTAATTTCTCAAAAAATAAAGGATTCTGGCATGCTGGCACACGTTGTATATTAGATATATATATTTTATATATACATGACAAATTATAAAATTTTATAATTATATAAATAAATAAATAATAGAAAAATCTCTAGAATAATTGTACACACACAAAAAATAACGATCCACCATTTGACAGAATAATGCAAACCCAATTCTTTAGAAAAAAAGATGATAAACAGCTTTTTTCGAAAATAATATTAAAAAAATAACTATTTACAAAATTAATTCAAAATAAAAAAAAGTATTTATCAATTTAGATCTCAATTGCTGAGGGAAGGGATAGCCTTTTTTAAAAAAAAAAATTTAGTTGCTCGGCAAGTGCCAAGCAACATTCTTTATTATTATTATTTTTTATTTCTTTTTCTTGTTTTCTTTTTATTATTCAATTTAATTTCAGTTAATCATTTTGTAATTTCTTTTCCTTGTCGTTTTGCAGCCTCGTCGCCTTGCTCGTTCGGTTACGCGTCTCGACTCTGTGGCCCCGTCACTTCGCTCGTTTGCTCGTTTGTTCGCTCACTCGCTCATTTTTCTTTCTCTTGTTTTCTTTTAGTCATTTTTTAAATTTCTTTTTCTCGTCAATTCGCGATCCCGTTGCCTCGCTCGTTCGTTCGCTCGCTTGTTCATTCGCTCGTTTTTCTTTTTCTTGTTATCTTTTAATTATTTTTATTATTCAATTTATTTTCTTTTAATCATTTTTAATTTATTTTTCTCGTCGTTCCACGTCCTTGTCGCCTCGCTCGTTCGTTTGCTCTCTCGTGCACCAAGATGACACTCCGCGGCTCTGTCGCCTCACTTGTTCGTTCGTTCACTCGATTGCTTGTGCATTACGATGACGCGCTTCGATTTCACAGCCCCGTCACCTTGCTTATTCGCTCGTTAGCTCGTTCGATCGAACTAACGAGTGAGGCGACAGGGCCACGAAGTCGAGCGGCGTCTTCATGATACACGAGCAAGCGACGAGGCCAAATGAGGCGATGAGGTTGCTGAGTGATGATTTAAATAAATTAAAAATGATTAAAAGAAAATAAATTTAATAATTAAAGTAATTAAAATATAACAATAAAAAGAAAAATGAGCGAATGAACAATAGAGGAAACGAACGAGCAAGGCAACGGGATCTCGAATCGACGAGAAAAAGAAATTAACAATGATTAAAAGAAAAACAAATTGAATAATAAAAAAATATTTTAAAAAAACGAGTGAGTGAGCGAACGAACAAGAGAGGTGACGGGGCCATGGAGTCAAGGCGCGTAATCGAACGAGCAAGACGACAGGGCCGCAAAACAATGAGAAAAAAGAAATTAAAAAATGATTAAGTGAAATTAAATTGAATAATCAAAAGAAAACAAGAAAAAGAAATAAAGAAATAAGAATGTTGCTCGGCACTTGCCGAGCAACTATTTTTTTTTTTTAAAAGCTATCTCCTCCCTCGGCAATTTGCCGAGGGAGTGTGGCCCCAGGTCTCCCGAATTACGGAGAATGACCTAAATTGATAAATATTTTTTTTTGTTTTGAATTAATTTTATAAATATTAATTTTTTTAATATTATTTTTAAAAAAAACTCGGTGATCCAACTAAAAAGATAAAAGGAGGTAGCTTGGTGAAGGACACGCGTGTGATGAGGGAGAGATGGTGCGTTTGGAAAGACTTTTGGGGAAAGCCTTTAGGAAAATGCAAATACATTTGGTATGAAGTGATTTCGTGAAATGCAAAAGCTGTTTGGTAAACTGTAATTAAAAAGTGCATTTGAAAAGAAAGTTTGGGACAATGCTGTTTGGTAAATATAAATTCGCAAATATCTTTAGCAGAGTATTTTAATATATATATATATATTATGATTTTTGTAAATTTTTTATTTTTTTCTCTTTTTTCTTTTTCTTTTATTTTTTTTCCTTCCCCAACCCTTCCCCTACCTCCAGCCGATCGGCCAACTTGCGATCTCCAACTCTCACCTCCGTCTGCATCTCTTCCTGTGTCCAAATCGATTCAATCCAACTTGCGCCCTTCTACCAATCCTCGCGAAATAGCCAAAGAATCAAAAGACTTCACGCAGAAGCATCCACAAACAACGCCTATCGAAGCCTCTTCAGCATCGCAAGGTTTTCGACGATTTCTCCAAAAGGAATTGCTTTTGTTCCTCAGAGAAAAGGACGCAGCTTTTTTTAACAACGAAGTCGTCTTCCCTCTGCCCCTTCCTCGTGCTAGGGTTCCGAATCGATTGCCTCCATCTCTTCCTTCGCCAGTCCTTCATCATCTTCTTCATCCGTTTCCTCTTAGTTTCTTCGATCCTCCATGTGGACCAAACTTGCAGACTTCACGCGAACTGCGCGGAATTTCGCAAGCCTTTTCAACATTGCCTGGCCATGGCGAGGCTCGACCTCACCTTCGCCGGGTAAGGCAGCGACGGTGAGGACAAGCCCTCGCAAGCCCAGATCTGGGGAAGTGGAGCGCGTTGGGATTGCGAGGAGGAGGGGGTAGTTGTCGCGATGGAGGGCACGAAAAGGTGGCTTGATGCCGGCGGCGCTTGTAACGGCAGCGTCGTTCGGTAGCGGCGTTCGGAAGCGGCCTCCTCGGCGGGGTTTGCGGCGGCGGCGTTCGGCAGTAGCCAATTGGTGGAGCTGAAGACGAAGGAGCAGCGGAGAGGGCAAGATGGACAGTGAGGGTAAATTATGGAATTATCAAGCCTGAATGAGGGTAATATTGGAAATTCAAAAAAATCACTAATTCGGACACTGTTGCCTACCGAGAATGCTGACATTGAGCCAAGGCTAAAAATAAAAAATTTGCCAAACACCAAAATTTTTTGCCAAGGGCCTTTGGACACCCAAAGCCCATTGGGAATGCTGCTTCCAAACAGAGCCAGAGTGGGCAAAAGAAGGACATCGAGGCAACAGAAACGTCATCGTCAAAGACAGAATGCTGCAGCATAGAAACTTTATTAAAATTCTCCCACTTACACCCACTCAAAAATCATTTTCGCCCTTAAAAACTCAAGAAATTTCCCATCATACCCCGGACACGTGTGTCCATTCCGTTGACCATGTGTTATGCTCGAACACATGGCCAACACTTGTTCGAGAGTGTCCGAACGTGTCCGACTCGTGTCGGTGTTCGACATGCGAAAAATGCCGCTGAAGGCGTGTCCGTGCTACATAGGTCCCGATTCGAAGGCAAAACATTGACGGATTTGGCTCAAATTCGAATATGTTGTTCGCGAGGCCAAGATCTACGGCTTGATTGGTTTTGTTCGTTGAGATTCTCTTCCGAACTCTCCCATTGCGGGTAGGATTTTCTTGCTCCTTTTGTATTGTTTCACTTTTGTGGTGAGGAAACTCTTTTGTAATGTTGATGTCGAGCCTCTAGCGTGCGACTAGAGAAAAACGCTCTGTGTGCCTACTATTCTTAATGACTAGTGAAAGTTTTTGGGTCGTGCGTGATTTTTCCCGTTTTGGATTTTCACATAAATCTTCCTTCGTATTTGTAGCAAGGTTGTTTTTGCTTGATATATATTGCTGATTGATGTTGAATTAAGTTGGAGTAATTTCGGGGAGAGAATTTGATTGAGAATTGGCTTAATTTCTGTCGAAGTGCTGCCCATTTTTTCCCCCCAACAGCTAGGGACCCAAAACAGAATTGTATTTTTTTTTCCTCTAAATCTTGTGTTGATAGCTAGATTATATCACTAATTACTCGATTAAGTGCACGATTGGTGAAATATTATGACCTGCTTAGCTTTCGGAAAATTCTCATTTGAACCTGAAAACGGTTCATTTTAATTGGCTAAAACCCTCTTCTTTCCTGGAAAATAAAACCCATCTCGAGTGACAGTCAAGAAAAAGAAAACATGAATTGGGCTCAATGAGCAGATCCCAAGGATAGTCAAACGAGGAAAAACCTGCTAGGACAATGACATATTAACAATGTGGTGATGTCCAAATCACCGATGAGGTTCACGCACAATGTGAGAGATGCTATTCTTCCGCGACAAGATGCTTCAAGTCTGGCGAAGACTTGTCATCTATAATAGACAGAATGAATAAGTGGGTTTGAATATTTTATTACCTCACCTACTCCTGTTGTTTCGTTCCTCTGTTTCATCTATTTCCACCCAATCAAGAGGGGACATGTGTCCCCTCTTTCTCTCATGAGTGTCTCTCTCTCTCTCTCTCCTCTCTCTTCTCGTCTTACATGTCACTTGGAGGGGACACGTGTCCCCTCCTGATTGGCCAGGGTGCAATGCACCTGGACCACCCAAAATTTTTCCAGTTCCACGGGTCCTCTCTTTCACAGAAGTTCACCTTCGTCCTCCCGGCGTTCTTGATGGTTTCTTCTTATCCAGAGCAATCGGAGAGCCAAAAATCACCTGTCCTTGATAAGCAATAGTCGATCTTCTTCCACTTAATCTTGAAACAATTAGCTCTTTTTGCGCACCGTGGTTCAAACGCCAGTTGTTTCGGGATTTGTTGGTGAATCCAGAGTAGAGGATCGGCCGCAAATTGAACTCCATCAAGGCGTCGCTTTGACCACCCTCTGAAGTTCGTCCACCAGGCAGACTGTAAGTACCTAATCTACTTGACTTGAAAATTTGAATAATTGCTGAGAGATATACGTCTCTTGGCAAACGTTGAGGCGCGACAAAAAGAACTTGCACTCATAAATGTTTGGTGCAATTGGGTGTGCTTCTTTGATGGCAGGAGCATGGAAACTAAGCCAGAATCCGAGTACGACGTGTTTTTGAGTTTTAGGGGAAGCGACACCCGCCTAAACTTCACTGATTACCTTTACCGTAGCATGGTACGTGTAGGTATTCGCGTTTTCCTTGACAGTGAAGAACTTGAAGATGGTGAAGAAATCAGTGAAGTTTTGAAGGCAGTGAATGAGTCTCGAATCTACTTACCTATCTTCTCTCAGAACTTTGCCTCAAGTTCATGGTGTCTCCGTGAGGTGGCCCGTATGGTAGAATGCGCCTTAGAACCTGATCGGAAGAAAGAGATTATCCCCATTTTCTATGACGTGAAGGCTGCTGATGTGAAGCTGAATACTGATCTGTACAAGGATGCCATACTCAAGCACAAGAAGAAGTTTGGCTCCGATGAATTGGAGAAGTGGGAAAGTGCCCTTAAAACGGTTGGAAGTAGAATTGGCCGGGAACTTATAGGCAAACGGTGAGTTTCCTCCACTTCTCATGGTTAATAAGCACAATATTTACATTTCATTGGATTAAAGTCTGTACTTCAAAATTTCCGAACATGAAGCATTGGGGCATGTATTTAAGATTTGCATTACAAGTTAACGAAAGCTACACCCAATGCAAAATCCGAGAACCCACAATAAAAAATAGGATATGGCTGATTTTTTCAATTAAAATCCAGTTAACCCCATATGACCCGACACGTGAGACCAACTTTTTACTTGATCCTATTTTTCACTTAATCAACTTTGTGGCATAATCATATCATCACAATATGTATAGTGGAGATCATGCAATTTTGTGTGTTTTTCCCCTCCCACGGTAATCACAAAATTTTGCACAATTTACTTACTCTTGTTAAATTGTCGAATCAGTAGGAGTCTTCCGATTTTAAAATTATACCAAGACACGATCAGCATTTATTCCAAAAATAGTGCATAATTAACATTACAAAAATGCACGTGCGATGCATGTATGCAAAAAGTGGACGCTTAAAAGATTTTGCAGAATTCCTTTACTATGAAATATTGGAACTACTGGTTAATGAGAAGAAATTATTGACACAATAAGGAAAAATTGAACACAATATGTGGAAGAGAACAATATTTCAACATGTAGGGAAAGGGAAATGTTAAGCTCAAAACCAGTTTGTACTGAAAAGCGACATCCAAGCACAGTAAGAAGTTTGGCCTGATGAATAAAAGCGGTGGAAGAAGGGTCTTGTAGAGGTTGCTCGGGTAAAGGGATGGGATCTTACAGGGAAAGGCAATCTTTCCAGCACCTTTTCTCGTGTGGTCAATAGTTGCAAACTATGTCTGTCTGGCAGAAACTGTGTGTGACATTAAGTTAATGGATTCGAGACTGAAATTGTGCTCGAAAAACTGCAAAAAGGAAATGAGGTGTGGGTGAAGGGGATCTTTTTCTCAAACCCGCAAAAACCTATGTCGAACCCAACCTGTACCCGAAATATAATGTTAAGTACAACTGTTTCTGATGCCTAATTTCCATTTGTTTAAGTTGTTGAAATAGCTGAGTCATGTATCCACATGTTCCCTACAGTCCTGTACACGTCTTTGACTGAAAAGACATTTTCATGCTTGCTGCAGCCAAGGAGAAGAAATTGACTCGATTGTTGAACATGTTTCCCGTAAGCTTAATACAAGACACATGAGTGTTACTGAACATTTGGTTGAAGATAGTGCTCAGGTGGAAGACATAATGAAATTGTTGGATGTTGGGTCTGATGGTGTACGTTTCGTTGGTATACATGGCACTGGGGGTGTTGGAAAAACTACTCTTGCCAAAGTAATGGTCAACAAACTATCTCTTCACTTTGACGGCTGTTGTTTCCTTGCAGACGTTCGAGCATCTTCGCAACCTCATGGTGGTCTTTTAAAATTGCAGAAACAGCTCTTGTCAGGTTTTCTCAGTTCGACATTTATTGACCCAATTGAAAATGTTGATGGTGGGATCACAATGATAAAAAAAGTATTTAGGAATAAAAAAGCGCTCATCGTACTTGATGATCTAGACGAAAAAGAGCAACTTGAAAATCTAGCCGGCAAATCTAATTGGTTTTATTCTGGTAGTAGAATCATTATCACAACTAGGGAAGAAAGCATCCTGAAGACTCAAGTGGACCAATCCAAAGGAATTTTGCCTTACGAAGTTCTTGGAATGAGATTCGATCTAGCACTTGATCTGTTTTATATGTATGCATTCAGAAGTGACTCTATGATAGAAGAATTTGAGGATCATTCACGAGAAATTGTTTGTGGAGTGGGCATGCTTCCTTTGGCCGTTGTGGTGGTAGGGTCCCATCTTTATGACTTGAGCAATGATTTGGGGCATTCGGACAAAAGAGAAGTATGGGACGAGACGCTGAAGCAGTTAAAGGAAGGTCCTTTTGACAAAGTTCGAAAGACATTAATGATAAGTTATAAAAGATTGGAGAATAAGGAAAAAGAAGTATTTTTGGATATAGCATGTTTTTTCACCAATGACGACAAAACATATCCGTTCATCATGTGGAAGGACTGTGGCTACTACCCTGCAACTGCAATGAGGATTCTCTCTTATAGGTCTTTGGTAAAAATTAGAGATGAAAATAGGTTTTGGATGCATGACCAAGTTCGAGACTTTGGAAGGTACATTGTCCTTGAAGACTATCCTCGCAAGTTTTGTAGGTTGTGGATTCGTGAGAAAGCGGTGAACCTATTGGAGAGAAAAAAGGTAAACTATGATGGTTTTTGAAGTAATATACCTGCTATATTTCCTGAAAAGTAGAACCTGGAAATATGATATCTTCAGCTAGAAAAGGAACCTCGAAAATTAGATACGTAGAGGAGGAACAAACAACTACTTGTTGGGAAAAAGAGAAAACCGTAGTTTGTGAAACTTTTTGTACCATTGGAGAAATATTGTTTGACAGTGCTTTGCATCCTCTCTGTTATATACTGTAAACTGTATGTTCAATGCTTAATACTGAGTTTGTGATATGCAGAGAAATGAAGATGTTGAAGCGCTAAGCCTGATGTTCGATGGCCATTGCTTCACCCGAGAAGAATTAGCTTGTCTACCGAGACTAAGGTTCCTTCGAGTGAAAGAGTCGGATTTTTCTGGCAACTTTGAGAATCTTCTTTCAGAGCTAAGATGGCTTTCTTGGCAAACATGGCAAATGACTTTCCATGCGAAGAACTTTCACTTCAGTAATTTGGTCGTGCTCGACCTTTCGGATAGCAATATTGAAGATGGCTGGGATGGGTGGAGCCAAATGAAGGTATGATACGCCTTCCTCTATTTACTTCTTTCTGGTCATTAATTCTTTGTGCCAATACCTCATATGATTGACATCATGGTTCGGTGCAGCCCTCACTTCATCCGAGTGATAGAATATATTTTGCATGAGTAAATCCCAAATCTTTTTATATCAAAATAAAAATGACCCACATAAAAAAATGCTTCATCTTGTTTATAACCTTGGTTTCTTAGCTCAATTGTGTATTCCAATAAATGCAAATGCCATTTTGCTTCCATATGCATCAGAATATGATTTGAATGACGTAAAGTTTGAGTCAAGTTGAGCAACAGAAAAGTCAATCAAATCAAGTTTGAGATTGGTGATATTAAACTTGAACCGCGTAAATGATGACAAATTTATATGGAATAGCTAAGTTGATTGTTTGAATCAAGGGAAGCTTGAGCTTCGTAATACTTGATTCAAGCGAATCACTAGCCTAGTTTAATAGTTAAGCATTTGTTTTTTTCTTTATGGTGGTAATTGCATTAACCAACTGTATAATAAATCAAAATGACTCTACTTTTACTTTTTCTGTTTTTCCTGGGTTAATGAGCGAAGGCTCAAGCTTTACATATAATGAAATCAAATCACACACGGGTTGAATGCGGTGATGTTGAAGATTGCGGTCGAAGGTGGTGTGATGGTGGTCAATGGCGGTGGCTGGAGAAAAACTAGGAGTCTTGGTATTCGGGACTTGTGGGTGATTTGGAAATTAGAGTTTTTTGTGTTTTCGTAGCAACGATAATTTAGTCTTCTGGCTATGGAGCTTTGTTCGAAGAGATATGAAGAGGGTTATTTGCAGCATCCCTAATAATACTTTGTAATTTCAATTAACCTAGATTATCTTAAACAATGATTATAGATAATAAGCTTATTAGTAATTGTCATGCCCCGATTCTCGGGGGCTCGCGTCATCCCTATCAAATTCCCTCAAGTCATGAAGGATAGAGTCACAAGCACATTATCGACCTACAAACTTACTACGCATGCGGAAACGTGAACTCTCCCAAACAATCAAACAAACAGGGATAGTAAAGCAGGAAATCAACTCAATCATTCAGCCAAACGATAACTTCATTTCATTAATCAAAAGCATATGAATTTTAACCCTACATAGCTACAACAGACATATACAACCCCATACTTCGAGGCGGCTCACTAGGACCTCAAAAGGAAATAAATGTCCTGTAAGGTTAAGCTCTCATCTACTCCAAAAATCTCACAATGCCATCGCCTTAGCATCCACGGGCCTTCAAAAAGAGGGCTGCCACATGGGTAAGCCGTAGAACCCTGATCAGAAGAGGGCTCTGCCTCCATGTCAGACTCAGGGTCCACTACCTCCCCATTCGGCGTATCCAAATCCATGGGATCCCAAGAGGGGACGTAAGGGTGCGGGTTAGATGGTCTCTCAAATTCGATAGCGGGCCATGGAGCACACCATGGTCATTCAAAAACCAGGCCTCGAAGAGGTGCAGCACTAGGTGCAGCAACCTTTCATCGACCTAGATCTGAGGGGCGTGCTGCTCCCAGACCCGCCCCGAGGCACTTCTTCATGGTGGATAATATAAAAGTGCTGGTCGGTACAGACGCTGAATCAGACATGTCGCTCCATCACTTGGGACCTAAAATGATTAAACGAAGGAGTGAGAAATAAATCACCGTGAGATCTCTTCCCTCAAACTTTCATGACATTCAACCAATAATGCTGCTTCAAATTCTGATACATTTTCGTACTTCCGGGATGGATACTATAACTGCTACGATATGCCTCCGATAAGATCTCTTCCCTCAAACTTTCAACAGTAGGCACAACCAAATGTCTTCTGGACTTCAGTATCCCATCCTCGGCTACTTGAAAGTCGACCATTCATTTAGCTGAGCCTTCTTGAAGGATCTTTTGAATGGTGGGGTTTGTCGACTGTAGGATCTTAATCCTAACCTGCACTTCTGGCTCAATCCTTAGTGTAGCCATAAGACTCGACAAGCGGCTTATCTCCAGCTTGAAGTCTGAGTCTCTCACTTGCTCTAACAATCGCCACTCATGAACACATAATTGAGAAATCACTGATTTTTTACTCAGGGCATGCGCAACCTTATTTGTCTTACCCAGATGATACTAGATCTCGTAGTCATAATCCTTAAGCAGCTCCTTTGTCGATGTTGCCTCATGTTCAGCTCCTTTTGAGAGAACAGATACTTCAGACTCTGGTGGTCGATGTACACCTGAAACTCTCCCCAATCAGATAGTGCCTCTAGATCTTCAAAGCAAACACAATAGCAGCTAACTCCAGGTTGTGCGTCGGATAGTTCGACTCATGGGGCCTCAACTAATGAGATGCATACGCTATAACTCTTCCATGCTACATTAGCACGCAACCCAATCCTCTAAGCGAAGCATCGCTGTAGATCTCAAATCCTTCAGGACCAAACGGAATAGTCAGAACATGAGCTGTAGTTAGCTTATGCTTAAACTCTTGGAAACTACGCTCGCACTTGTATGCCTATTCAAACTTTACGTCCTTCTTCAGTAGCTTGGTCAATCACTGATTTTCTACTCAGGCATGCGCAACCTTATTTGTCTTACCCAGATGATACTAGATCTCGCAGTCATAATCGACCCCATAAACCTGTCCATACCCTTTAGCAACCAGTCTAGCCTTGAGCCGAGCAAGGGAACCATCAGGGTTAACCTTGATAGTAAATACCCACTTACAGCCAATAGCCGTCTTCCCTGCAGGTAAAGGAACACGATCCCAGGTCTGATTTTGGTCCAATGCCAGTAGTGTTCCTCTTCTATAGCTGTCCTCCAACCTAGACTAGATAATGCTTCAACAACAGTTTGAGGAATAGAATGTGCATCAATGGTCATTAGACTAGCTCGACAAGAGACAGATAAACCAGAATATGAGACAAACTGTGCAATAGGGTGTTTGGTACAACTACGAACTCCCTTGCGATGTGCAATAAGGAATGTCAAGATCAGTATGTGACCGACTTACCTTAGGTCCAGAAGACAAAGAAGACGAGATAGGTTGAGATACATCTGTAGGGGGCTCCACATGCTGACGAGGACGTCTACTCTAAACACACTGGATAGGTGGAGAAGCTGGAGGTTCTATAGTGGGTATTGATTCCATAATAACATATATCAAGGAATCATCATCCACTCTAGGGGGCTCCACTGAATTATCAGAATAAATAGTAGAATAAAAAAAAGAAACATCTGCAGTAGGGAAGTACTTATGCAAAGAGGGGTAGTAGCACCGGTAACATTTTTGTGTCCGAGAATACCCCACAAAAATGAATTTAAGAGATCGAGAATCAAGTTCAGAAAGTCGTGGACGATGATCGCGCACATAACAGACACAACCAAATATACGAGGTGGTAAATGAAATAAGGGTTCAGAAGGAAAAAGAATAGAGTGAGGAATTGCACGCTTAAGAATAGAGAACGACATTCGATTGATAAGATAACAGACAGGCATAACAGCATCAGCCCAAAAAGATTTATCTACTTTCATCTCAACAAGAAAGAATGAGTAACTTCTAAAAAATGAATTTAATATAATCTGATCGACATCTCGAGAATCGTCCAAAAATTGTCACTTAAGTCATTACGATCCAAAATCTTATACAAACTGAAATTCAATAATAATCCTTTTATGATTTTAGACACTTTACAAAAGTCAAATCTTCAGAGCGTCACAGTAATACTATGACTCATACTGATGTTTCTCATTTATTTTTTTCCCTTTAAATTTTTCTTTCTGCAGATGGATAGATTGAAAGTTCTAGATCTGACGGGTTGCATAAGGATAAGAAAGACGCCTGACTTCTCCAACTTCATGTCTTTGGAGAAGCTAATCCTTGCTCGATGTGTCAATTTAACCACAATTGACTGCTCCATTGGTAAGCTAAAGCATTTAACAACTTTGAATATCAAGGGATGCAGGTTGCTTAGGGAGTTGCCCAATGAAGTCGGTGCTCTACAATCTTTGACGGAGGTGGTCATGCCCCAAACTTGTCAACTCTTCAATCTTCCAGCGGCATTCGGCAATTTGGAATCTTTGTCGAGTTTGATATTAGACGAGCACCTCGGAATCAGCCAACTTCCAAGCTATATTGGAGGGTTAGAGAAAGTTACACTTCTATCTTTACATTGGTGTGTGGGAATAGAGAAGCTTCCGTGCTCTCTTGGAAAAATGCAAATGTTAGTTGAGTTGGATTTAACAATGTCAGGAATAGCTGAATTACCTGATTCCATTGGATATCTGAAGAAATTGAAAGTGATTAGAGTAAGCTATACAATGATAACAAAGTTTCCTCGTACGATCGGACATGTGGAGATGCTTGAGGAGTTACATGCCAAGAAATGTTGGGATCTGACAGATGAAAACATGGAGGAAATTGGGAAGCTATCCCATTTGAAGATATTGGACTTATCATATACTCGTATATCTAGGTTCCCTGCGGTGCTAGGTTGTCTCTCTCGTCTCCAAACACTTGAATTGGGTTCAAGTGACCTTCAAGGAGTATCGGAGCTTCCATCAAGTTTGACACGCCTTCACATGCAAGCTCGCCAGTTCCCATCTGTGCTTGACCTCTCAAGCCTCGTCAGTTTAGATTATCTGGAATTATCTAGATTAACCGTTGCAAGAGAGGAACCTGACCCAAGTTGGACGAACAATTTGTCAGTGACAGAACTGATCCATTCACTACCATGTGGCTTGTCAACCTTGACATATAGGGGCATCAAGCTATTACCACCTCTTTCCAACTTAAGCAAATTGTCAGTTCTGTATGTCATTGAATATCCAATGCCATACTTCTCTATCTCCCAAGGGCTAATAAATTTGACGGAATTGAAACTAAGTAAATGCAAATTCCTCGAGAAACTATATGGTCTACCACTCTTGAAGAATCTACAGTGCTTGGATCTAAACAGATTGGACATGCTGGTTAAGATTCAAGATTTGTCAGAATTGGAATCCTTGTTGTACCTTCGAATTTCTGACTGTCGTAGGATAGAAAGGTTACCCAACTTATCAAAGTTAGATAAGCTACATCACATTGAGCTAAAAGCTTGTCCAAAAATAAAAGTGATTGAGGGTATCAAGGACTTAGAAAGGCTGGTGTTGGATAATCGTGGTTGCACTGTTCTGGAGAGATTGCTGGATGTCTCAAGATCAACTTGGCTTTCCCGCAAAGTACCTGAGTGCCAGGTGTTCCTGAGTTTCAGTGAACCAGACACTTCTTATAGCATCGTTGAAGTTCTTTACAAGAACTTGGTTCGTAACCAAATTTCGGTTTTTAAAGATGATGATGTATCGAGCTCTGGTGATGGAATTGGAGAAGAGCTTCCGCAAGCACTCGATGACTCCCAAATCTACATACCCTTCTTGACTAAGAACTATGCTTCTAGCTGGTGGTGTCTCCGTGAACTGGCCTACATGGTGAAATGCATATCAAACTCATATGGGACGAAGATAATCCTGCCCATTTTCTATGATGTGGAGGTCGATGATGTCAAGCTTGAAAGTAATTTGTATAGAAACGCCCTAGATAAGCACAGGCGGAACTTTTGCAATGAAGTGGAGGAATGGGAAATGGCTCTAAGAGAGGTCGCGGGCATAAGAGGGTTCAACCTGAATAGGAACAGGTAATGCTGATAAACTGGAGTTTACCTTCTAAATTATGAGTTAATTCATCCAATTGAACTTTAGCGCCATAGGATTTCATCGTCACTGGAATGCAAACTTTTGCACAAAAACACTCGAGGACACTCAAGTGGATTCTTACGCTTTGTCTGGAAGAGTTTCTTAGGTGGGTGAAGAAAAAGAAGGCAAAGAAATTTGAGGTGAAGATTGTGTAAGGATATGAATAGTGAAGATCGGCATATTTATTTCTTCGTGTTTTGACTTTTATGAAGTTCATTTTCTTTGCCATAGCCGGTACATGTCGTTTTTTAAGAGATGTATATAGAAAGCCTATGGCCAAAGAAGAGGAGGTTCCCATTGATTAATTACTGCATGATCCTTCACAATTTCTCATTTTCTATTACTTGTGAGAGTTTATTTGGAAATCAGTGTAATTGGAAATAAGACAAAAAATGTGAACTTCTCTCCTGCTTTCATGTCATTAACGAAAAAAACAATTTCCTGCTTTGCTGCAGCCACGGAGAACTAATTGATACGGTTGTCGAAGAGGTCTTGCGCGAGCTCATAGACAAGCAACAATTGCCTCGACATTTGGTTGAAGATCATCATCAGATAAAGGCCATAATGGAAAAGTTGGATGTGGACTCTGGTGGCGTACGTTTCGTTGGGATACATGGAATGGGTGGTATCGGTAAAACAACACTTGCGAAGGTTGTGTTCAACAAATTGTCGTCTCGCTTTGATGGGGCTATTTTTCTCAACGACATTCAAGAATCATCACAACATGGTCTTGTGAATTTGCAGAAAAAGTTATTATCAAGATTTGTTGGTTCTATGAAGACTGACCCAATAAAAGATGTTGGAGATGGGACGAAATGGATCAAGAGAGTATGTAGCACTCAAAAAGTCTTCATTGTTCTTGACGGTCTAGACAACAAAGAGCAACTTGAAAAGCTAGCCGGAAATTCTAACTGGTTTGGTTCTGGTAGCAGGATCCTTATCACAACTAGGGACAAAAGTATCCTGATGACTCAACCCAGAGAAATTTTGGCTTATGAAGTTCATGAAATGGAATTTGCTCTAGCACTTCAGCTGTTTTGCCAGCATGCATTCAAAAGAGACTCTCCCAATGAAGGATATGAGAATCTTGCAGAGAAAATTGTCCGTAGAGTGGGAATGCTTCCTCTGGCTGTCGTGGAGATAGGTTTAGCTCTCTGTTTCTGTGATAAGATTGAAGAATGGGAAGATCAGTTGAAGCAGCTGAATAAAAGACTTTTGAAGGTTGTGCGTGATGCGTTAATGATAAGTTATGAAGGATTGGATGATAAGGAAAAAGCAATATTTCTAGATATCGCTTGCTTTTTCACCAACGAGGACCAGACGTATCCGGTTATCATGTGGGATGCTTGTAATTACGATCCTCAGAGTGCAATTCCTGTCCTCCTCCATCGGTCCTTGATAAGAATTAAAGATAGTAAGTTTTGTATGCATGACCAATTGCAAGATCTTGGAAGGCACATCGTCCATGAAGAAGATGCTCAGAAATCTAGTAGGGTGTGGATTCATGAGGATGCTGTAAGTCTACAGGGGAGAAAAGAGGTAAAATGGAAGAGTATGTCACATAGTTTTTTTTTTTTTTTTTTGAAATTTCTTGCACATATTCTTTTATTTTATTGTTGACTTTGCTTAACTTCCCTTTTGTCTTATTGGTGAGGTAACTCTCCCAAACATTGGGGTAAAACATTCTGGCAAATTTGTGGAGAGAGACCAGTAGATCGTCTGATAGTTAGCTTTGTTTTACAGATTCTGTAGAATAGAACATAGTTTTCTGGAAATTCTGATACAACAAAGCGCGGTTTCACGAGCTATCCGAGCCAAGTCTAAAGAAAACTAGCTGTATGAAGAGTTTTTAACTTACTTTCAAATACAATTAGAGAAAAAAAACACAAAACTACGAAGATTTCAATTGATATGCTTATTATTCTTCTTGAAAAGTAGAAAATGGGAAATGGACAAGTGATTTATAGAATATCTGCAACTAGAAGCTGAATTAACCTTGACTGTCTGTTGGCAGATAAATCAAGATGTGGAAACACTAAGCCTGAATTCTAGTCTCCGGAGCGGCAACTTTACAGCTGAAATGTTAGCTTCTCTACCAAAATTAAGGTTCCTTGAAGTGAAAGGCTTGGAATTTTGTGGCGACTTCAAGAATATTCATTCGGAGTTAAAATGGCTTTCTTGGCAAACAGGGCAAACAACTTTCCATGGGGAGAACCTTCACTTTAGTGAACTGGTCGTGCTTGACCTTTCCAACAGCAATATTGATGATGGCTGGGTTGGATGGAGTCAAATGAAGGTATGATATGCCTCACTTTATATACTTATCTCATTTAGGATGAGTTAGGCGATGATAGAAGCAAAATATATGTTTTTACTTCTTTCTACCATTACTTCATACGATTGACATAATGGATGCATGCACTCTTTGTTGTTTTTTTTTTGTAAGGAGGCACTCTTTGTTGTTTGCGAACAATAATACCTAGAGGGGGTGAATAGGTTTTTTTTTTTAATTAAACTTGATAAAACAATGCAAAAATAAAAACTTCAAGTTTGATAGGGGCGAGCATAGAAAAATAGAACTGTGCAGTACTTCGTCAGATGGTAAATAGAAGCGAGCAAGAGAGTAGAAGGCAAGGAACAACAAATTATAGTAGTTTGGCTTTTGATAAAGCCTACGTTTACTCTTCCACACTAGCAGCTTACTAGCTGGATTCCACTAAGTACTCAAATGAAAGATTACAGAAAGATGTGATGGCTTGAAAAATATCAGTTTTGTTTCATTCAAGAACAAGTGCAATGGAGCTGCTTGACCATTTTTAACATTTCATTTCAAGTCAATTTTTGGCTACGAAAATAGTGTGAAATCAAATTCTTTGACATTTGAATCTTCTGCTTTCTTGGACAAAATAATAATAATAATAATAATAATAATAATAATAATAATCTTCTGCTTTCTTTTTTTTTTCCTATCAAAGGACGGCTTATTTTCAAAAGAAAAAAAATGATGAAAAAAAAAAGAATGGTACCAAACCACCACCCGGCAGTTGCTATTAGTCACTATCACTTCTTGCCTTCTCTGATCCTTTCTGAACTTTTTCCAACTTAAATAAATTCTCATACTAAGTTTACGGTAGAACACCAAAATATTTTCACCTTTTCTGTCAACTCACGTTGGCTCATTTATTTTTGAAACCATCACTTCATATCCTGACTATTATTATTAGGCTTTACAGTACACTAAAGTCTACACCTGTCAAACAGGTGGTCTGAACAAATTTGGATCTGGTTAAAAATGGTTAGACCCAAATTGTCCTATCCTATGCAATAAAATGTTAGCAAACTATACCCAACCCAAGCTATATTACCAAAACACATTCATATTCAAAACTATGAAAGCTCATGCCCCCTCATTTAGCACACTTTAAGCTCTTCATACGGATATGTTATGTGCATAAATTTTTATATAAAATAAAGTAAACTAACAAAAAAAAAAGTTACCGCTTATTGTCACTTGCCCTGCCTAACGCAGCTCATGGTCTAAGGATGCGTAAAAAGAGTGCACAAATGTACAATGAATTTCTTCTAAAAATATCCAAGTGGTGAGAATAGAAATGCATTTGGTTTGACCCTACAAATTTGTATTCTCAATTCTTTTTGTAATAGTAAAAATGTAAGTGGAGATTTCACAATGAGCTTGTTTCTCTAAGATGACATTATTTCTCTTTTTGTTTCCAGGAGCAAAAAATCCAAATAAGTTTTTCTTACTTATTGTTTATGTTCCAAGTGTACTCCCTGGCTACCGTTCTATTTCTAGAAATAGAAAAAAATTATTGAAGTACACAAACAGATTTTTGTTCTTTTTCTGCTCTAGGGAGGAAAAGAATAGCAGAGAAATAGAATATTACTAAATGCACCCTTAAGCAACCCATCATGGTACATTACGCCTGACCTAGAGAGTTAGAGAGAGTTGAGTTGGAAAAATAGAGAGGTTGAATGTGGTGATGTTGAAGATTATGGTCGCAGGTGGTGTGCTGGTGGCCAATGGCGGAGGGTGGTAAAACGCTAGGGTTATTTGTATTTGGGACCTTGTGGGTGATCTGGGGGTTAAGAGTCTTTTGTGTTTCCATAGCAAGGTTATGGAGTTTTCTCGAGACACAAACCGCGGGTTTTGGAAAATAAAGGACGTGTAGTGATATAAAAGGTGGGACGGTACTTTGTACTTTCTTAATTATTCGCTCATGGACAATAAGCTTCTTAATAATAGTACCATATATGCTGATGTTCCTTATTAATTTCTTAATTCCACTCTTTTCTGCAGATGAATATGTTGAAGGTTCTAGATTTGACGGGCTGCATACGGTTAAATACGACACCTGACTTCTCTGACTTCACGTCTTTGGAGAAGTTAATCCTTGCTCGATGTGTCAAGTTAACCACAATTCACAGCTCCATCAGTAAGCTAATTCGCCTAGAAACTTTGAATATCAAGGGGTGTAGTTCTCTGGAGGAGTTGCCCGGAGAAATCGGTTCTCTACAATCTTTGACGGAGATTATCATGCCCCAAAACACTTGCCCCTTTAAGCTTCCAGAGACATTCGGTAGTCTTCACTCTTTGTCGAGTTTGGTATTAGACGAGCACCCTGGAATCAGTCAACTTCCAAAGTCTATCGGAGGGTTGGTGAAAGTCAAGCGTTTATCTTTACGTCGTTGTGTGGGGATAACGGAGCTTCCATTATCTATTGAAGAGATGAAATGTTTAGAAGAGTTGGATTTATTGAAGTCGGGAATAGTTGAGCTACCCGATTCCATTGGATGTCTAAAAAAACTAAAAGTGATCAGGGTAAGTTATACAATGATGAGAAAGTTTCCTTGTACTATCGGACAGGTGGAGATGCTTGAAGAGTTGCATGCCAAGAAATGTTGGAATCTGACGGATGAAAACCTAAAGGAAATATGGAAGCTATCTCATTTGAGGATTTTGGACTTATCGTATACTGAAGTATCTGAGTTTCCTGCTGTGCAAGGCTGTCTCTCTAGTCTCCAGACACTTGAAGTGAGTTCACTTCACCTTCCAGAAGTACCAGATCTTCCCCCAAGTTTGACACGCCTTCACTTGCAAGGATGCCACTTCCCATCTACCCTTCACTTTACAAGCCTCGTCAGTTTAGATTATCTGGAATTGTCTAGATTAAGCGCTTCAACAGAGGAACCTGGCCCAACTTGGACAAGCGATTCGCCAGAAGAGCCACTGATCCATCCGCTTCCATCTGGTTTGTCAACCTTGAAGTTCAGGGGCATCAGTCTACTGCCACCTCTTTCCAACTTAGAAAGATTGTCGGTTCTATGTGTAGTTAAGTTACAAAAAAATTAGGGAGATTTTCAATTTTACTCGTTGAACTTTCGAGATGGTGCATAATAAGATCCTAATTTTAAAAAGTTACATATTTATCCTGCCACTTTCCATTGGGAACGTGCAATTTTTAAATTTTGTGTCAAATGCCCCTTGTTTTCCTCAATAATTACTCTAAAATATTATGACTTTAAAAAGTTTAAAATGAAAAACAAATGATTAATAGGGATGAAGATTTACGAAAAATTATCTGATATAGTTATTACTTAAAGTCCCAAGTACAACGCAAATCGCAACATTTTTAACGGTTTCCAATTAAACAATAAATTATAAAGTTTACGAGATTTTTTAATAATTTTTATAAATTAGTATTTTATGAAATTATCAATTAGATAATAAAGTATATTGGAATTATGTAAAAAATTAGTATTCATAAAATAAATTATCGATTAAATAATAAATTATAAAGTTTATTTTATTTTAAATTACTCAATTTTTTTCAAGTGAAGATGGAAAAAAAGAAAACAAAAACGAAAGAAAGTGAACAAACTAACAGTACAGTTTTACTATTAAAAAAAAAGAATCTGTTGTGCTTCTTTTGATTTTGCTCCAACGCCTAACTTCCTATCCATATGAACAGAATTGGTCGACTTATTTAGCCATATGGTCCGTAGAGACCCAGATCTCGTCATATCTAGAAGATGTTTATGCCCCGTTCTTTCATGTCATTGACGAACCAAAATTTCGTGCTTTTCTGCAGCGACGGAGAACTGACCGACTTGGTTGTTGAGGAGGTACTGTGTAAGCTTAATGCCAAGCGAGTGGATGTGCCTGAATATCTGGCTGGACTTCTTCCTGACGTAGATGCTCTAATAGATTTGTTGGATGTCCACTCCGGTTCCAGTGGTGTACGATTCGTTGCAATAGTGGGAATCAGTGGTCTGGGTAAAACAACACTTGCGAAAGTTGTGTTCAACCATTTACTTTCTCACTTTGACGGTGCTTGTTTCCTCGGCATTCGAGAATCATGGCGACATGGTCTCATGAACTTGCAGAAAAGGCTATTGTCAGGTTTTGTGGGTTCTGTGATTGATGACCAAGTTGAAGACATTGAAGTTGGGATGAATAAGATCAAGAGAGTGTGCGAATCTAGAAAAGTCCTCATCGTTCTAGATGACCTAAACGAGAAAGAGCTACTGGAAAATCTAGCTGGAAAATCCGATTGGTTTGGTTCTGGCAGCAGAATCATTATCACCTCTAGAGACAGACATATCCTGGAGAGACAAGTTGAATCATCCAGTCAAGAAGACCAAGAACAAACAAAAGATTGTCGGACTTATAAAATTCTAGGAAGGCCGTTTCGTCAAGCACTTGAGTTATTTTGTCGTCACGCATTCAAAGGAGAACCTCCCACAGAAGAATATTATCATCTCGCAAAAGAAATTGTCAGGTGCTGGCATGGGCTACCTTTGGTTTGCGAGGTGATAGGTTCATATCTTTATTGCCACTGCTCTCAACTGGAGTCACTTGGTGATAAAAGAAAGCTATGGATAGACACGTTGAGTCAGTTAAGTCAATGTTCTTCGTATGACATTAACAAAGCATTGATTATAGCTTATGAAGGATTGGACGATAAGCAAAAAGAAATTTTTCTGGAAGTTGCTTGCTTTTTCGCCAACGAGGACAAAAAATATCCATTCATCATGTGGGATGACTGTCGTCATGATACTCAGAGAGAAATTCTTGTCCTCCAACAACGGTCCTTGATACAAATTAGAGATAACAAGTTCCGGATGAACGGGATATTGCAGGATCTAGGACGGATCATCGTCCGGAAAGAATATCCTCACAGATTTAGTAGGGTGTGGGCTCACGAGGTTTTTGGACATCTATTGGAGAGAAGAGAGGTAAGTGAAAGATTATGTCACATTTTTCCAATTTGGAAGGAAAACCTCTTGACTTTTCTCTTTTATTTTATAGTTGACTTTGTTTAACTTCTGATTTGTCTTGGGAGTGAGGTAGCTTGCTCTCAGGATCCCGACATAAAGTCAGGGTGATCATCAGGGGATCCAAATCCCTCAAACATTGGGTCAAAAGGTCTTGTAAATTGGCGGAGAGATACATTGCCTGACATTTAGCTTTATTTTCTAGATTATGTCGGATAGTAGATAGATTTCTGGAAATTCTGAAGCAACATACCGCCGTTTCTCGTGCTTTCCTAGCAACGTCAGAAGAAGGCTATCTGTTTGAAGAATCTTGAAATTACTTTCGTAACACCATTACAGAAAAAACGAAAAACCATGAAGATTGAAACTTGGTATGCTGATCATTTTTCTTGAAAAGCAGAAAATGGGAAACGAAGAAACAATTCATAAGATAGTTTCAAACGGAAGCTGAAAATTTTCGTTGATGGTGTGATAAGTGTCCATATGCTTCCTTTCTATATAGCTCTGTGAAAGTGTTAAAGTCTTGTGCACTCAGTTAATCTCGAGTCTCTCTTGGCAGAGAAATGAAGATGTTGGAGCACTAAGCCTTAATTCCGATGGATGTTGCAACAACATTGCATCTGAAGAATTAGCTGCTCTGCCCAATCTAAAATTCCTTCGAGTGGAAGGCATTAATTTTTCGGGCAATTTCAAGAATATTCTTTTGGAACTAATATGGCTTTCTTGGCAAACACGGCAAGCGACTTTCCATGCGTATAACTTTCACTTTGATAATTTGCTTGTGCTCGAACTTTCGCATAGTAATATTGAAGATGACTGGGGTGGATGGAGCCAAATGAAGGTATGATATGCCTTACTCTATATACTTCGTTTTGTCCTCACCTCATTCACGACGAATGAGGTGATGATTGAAACAAAATATGTGGTGTACTTCCTTCTATGATAGACATGATGGTTGTTGGGCTTTGGGCCCAATCCAGCCCATTAGGTTGTTAGAAAACCTAAGGCAGCAAGAGAAATAAAAAGGGGCGCAGCAATTGCAACGCAAAGTGGGACACGCGAGAGAGAACAGAGACCGAGAGCAAAAACGTCAAAATAGTGCAGGGGCGCACAGCAGATTTTCTGGGCGTCCATCTGAGATCAAATCGACGATCGGAGGTCTTCCCGTGGTCCGATTGGGCTGAAATTTTGACAGCATCTTCAAGACTCGTTGTTCTTGATTCTGTACGGTTGAATCGTGATTTCAAGGTATTTACTGTAGCTGTTCGTGGGTATTTCGGGACTGCATATTTTGGGGGTGATTTTCATCCGGTTCTCTCGTCTACGGTGTTGTTGCTGCTTGATCTCCACTTATAGCTTTGGGATTTTATTGTCGTTGTATTCAGCGAGTTTGTGTATCCAAACGATTGATATATAGTGGAGATTCGGGTAGACTCCGTGAGCGGTCTCGTGGTTTTTATCCTTCGCATTGAAGGGGTTTTCCACGTAAAAATTCTGGTGTTGTTTTTCTTTCAATTCGCATATTTCCATTGGTTGTGCTCGAATCGATTTCTCACAGGTTTAGTCAAAGGGGGAAAGTTATATCCGCTGCTTGTCTGTTTTTCCCAACATAGTGGTATCAGAGCATTGTTTTTTGACTGAACGATGGAACCGAACGTGAGCAGAATGGTTAGTTTGAATGGAAAGAATTATCATGTATGGAGAGGAAAGATGGAAGATCTACTATATGTGAAACGGTGGCATTTACCAGTGTTTGCTGATACTAAACCTGATAATATGAGCGATGCCGATTGGAATCTTGAGCACAAAATTGTGTGTGGATTTATTCGACAATTTGTCGATGATAATGTTTTGAATCACATCAGCAAAGAATCGCATGCTAGGACATTGTGGAATAAGCTGGAGTCACTATATGCACGGAAGACTGGCAACAACAAAATATGTTTGATTAAACAATTTATGGAGTTGCATTATAGAGATGGCCAATCTATATCAGATCACTTGAATGAGTTTCAAGGAGTGATAGATCAACTTTCTGCCATGAATATTAAATTTGATGATGAAGTGCAGGGACTTTGGTTGTTATGTACCTTGCCGGAATCTTGGGAGACTTTTCGTATGTCTTTAATTAATGCTGCACCTGATGGTATTGTTACCATGGATTTTGCAAAAAGTGGTGTTCTGAATGAAGAGATGAGAAGAAAAACACATGGTTCTTCCTCTCATTCAGAAGCTCTAGTTGTTGAAAACAGGGGCAGAAATCAGAGTAGAGGTCCGAAAGGTAGATACAAGAGCCGAAGCAAGTCAAGATCATGGAAGAAGACTATTGAGTGTCATCACTGTGGTAAGATGGGTCATATGAAGAAAAATTGCTTCCAGCTGAAAAATGAGATGAGGAATGAGAAGAAAAATGGCAATGAAAATAACGAGAGAAGAAATAATGGTGGTGATGATCGGGTGGCAACTGCCACTGATGAACTTGTTATTGTTTGCTATGATGATAATGTTAATTTTGCATGTGATGATTCAAACTGGGTTATTGATAGTGGAGCTTCTCTTCATATTACCTCCAGGAAAGAATTCTTTACATCCTACAGGTCAGGAAATTTTGGTACCTTAAGGATGGGTAATGACGGTTTGGCTACTGTTGTTGGCATAGGAGATGTATGCTTGGAGACTAGTACTGGAGCAAAACTAGTTCTGAAAGATGTTAGACATGTTCCTGATATTCGTTTGAATTTGATTTCGACTGGAAAGCTTGATGATGCAGGATTTTGCAGTACTTTTGACAATAGTCAATGGAAACTCACCAGAGGCTCATTAATTGTGGCTAGAGGTGTGAAACAATCTTCATTATATTTGTTTCAGGCTAAGATTTCCAAAGACATGTGTAATGTTGTGGAAGATGAGAATGCAACTGCATTATGGCACAAGAGGCTTAGCCACATTAGTGAGAAAGGAATTGGCTTACTAGCTAAAAATGGTTTACTCTCTGGAGTAAAGAGTGCAAGACTTGAGAAGTGTGCACATTGTTTAGCAGGAAAACAACGAAGAGTTTCATTCAAGAGTCATCCGCCTTCGAGAAAATCAGAGTTGCTAGAATTAGTGCATTCAGATGTTTGCGGTCCAATAAAACCACTAACACTTGGTGGTGCAGCTTACTTTGTAACCTTCATTGATGACCATTCAAGAAAATTATGGGTTTATTTCTTGAAGACGAAAGATCAAGTGTTAGATGCATTCAAGCAGTTTCAAGTTTCAGTTGAAAGACAGACTGGAAAGAAGTTGAAATGCATTCGTTCAGATAACGGTGGTGAGTACATCGGGCCATTTGATGAATATTGTAGGCAACAGGGAATTCGACATCAAAAGACACCTCCTAAAACGCCTGAGTTAAATGGTGTAGCGGAAAGAATGAACAGAACACTGATTGAGAGAGTCAGATGTTTGATTTCAGATGCAAAATTGCCAAAATCTTTTTGGGGAGAGGCTTTGAGTACAGTGGTACATGTTCTTAATATTTCTCCCATTGTTGCTTTAGATGGTGATGTTCCAGACAGAGTTTGGTTTGAAAAGGAAATTTCATATGATCATCTAAAGGTGTTTGGCTGCAAAGTTTATGTTCATGTTCCCAAAGATGAGAGGTCCAAGTTAGATGTCAAGACAAAAGAGTGCATCTTTCTTGGTTATGGTTCTGATGAATTTGGCTACAGGCTTTATGATCCAGTTGCTAAGAAAATTGTCAGAAGCCGAGATGTAGTATTCGTTGAGAATGAGACCATTTGTGATATTGAGAAGATAAAGAAGACAGATTCCCGTGATTCTGATGTGTTAGCTGATACTAGCTCAATCTCACCTTTTGAGTTGCAGGAACAGTTGCATGATCAAGTTGAAGACGATGGTCAGACTACATATCAGCAGGTTCAGGATCAGACTCAGAATGATCAGCCGGTTGAAGATCAGGCTCAGGGTGATCAACATCATTCAGATGACATTGATGCTCAAGAGATTGCACCATTAGCTCCACCAACTACTGCTTTGAGGAGGTCTGCCAGAGACCGCACCTCATCTACTAGATATTCCTCTAATGAGTATGTTCTGTTGACAGATGCAGGTGAACCTGAAACTTTTGAAGAAGCAGTAGAAGATAAGAATAGGAAGGAATGGTTTGATGCAATGCATGATGAGATGAAGTCATTGCATGACAATCACACCTTTGAGTTGGTGGCATTACCTGAGGGTAAAAGAGCTTTGAAGAACCGATGGGTTTACAGATTGAAGCAAGATGAGACGACTTCGCGTCCTCGATATAAAGCTAGATTGGTTGTTAAAGGCTTCAATCAGAAAAAGGGAATTGACTATGATGAGATCTTCTCACCAGTTGTAAAAATGTCTTCAATTCGAGTTGTTTTGAGTTTAGCAGCTAGCCTTGATCTCGAGGTTGAGCAGATGGACGTGAAGACCGCTTTCCTTCATGGTGACTTGGAGGAAGACATATACATGGAGCAGCCTGAAGGTTTTCAGGTAAAAGGTAAAGAGAATTATGTTTGCAAACTGAAGAAAAGCTTGTATGGCTTAAAGCAGGCGCCGAGGCAATGGTATAGAAAATTTGAGTCTTTTATGGGGGAGCAATCCTATAAGAAGACTACTTCTGATCATTGTGTATTTGTGCAGAAATTCTCTGAAGGTGATTTTATTATCTTATTGCTCTATGTTGATGACATGTTGATTGTTGGTCAGAATACTTCTAGGATTGACAGGTTAAAGCAAGATTTGAACAAGTCTTTTTCAATGAAAGACTTGGGGCCGGCTAAGCAGATTCTTGGTATGAGGATCACTCGCGACAGACAAGCGAAGAGATTATGGTTATCTCAAGAGAAGTACATAGAGAAAGTACTTCAAAGGTTCAAAATGGACAAAGCTAAAGTTGTAAGTACACCTCTTGCTACGCACTTTAAGCTTAGTCATAAACAGTGTCCGTCAACTGAGAAAGATCTGAAAGAGATGGAAAAAGTTCCTTATGCTTCTGCAGTGGGTAGTCTGATGTATGCAATGGTTTGCACAAGACCAGATATAGCTCATGCAGTTGGAGTGGTTAGCCGTTTTATGTCAAATCCAGGTAGAGAGCACTGGAATGCATTGAAGTGGATATTGAGATATCTCCGAGGCACTTCTAGTTTGAGACTTTCGTTTGGGAGTGATAAGCCGATTCTTGTTGGATATACTGATTCTGACATGGCAGGTGATATTGACACAAGGAAATCTACTTCGGGTTATCTGATTACTTTCTTAGGGGGAGCTGTGGCTTGGCAGTCAAGGCTGCAAAAATGTGTTGCCTTGTCGACGACAGAGGCAGAGTTCATCGCAGCAACTGAAGCATGCAAGGAATTGCTTTGGATGAAAGAGTTCACGCAAGAACTTGGTTTCAGTCAAGAGAGGTATGTTTTACTTTGTGATAATCAAAGTGCTATACATCTTGCAAAGAATTCCACTTTTCATGCCAGGTCAAAGCATATTGATGTGAGGTATCACTGGATACGAGAAACTCTGGAATCCAAAGGGTTAGAACTTGAGAAAGTACACACTGAAGATAATGCTTCAGATATGATGACGAAGGCTCTCACTAGAGAGAAGTATGAATTTTGTCGGCGTCAGGCCGGCATGGATTTCTGATGAATTCTTTTGTGTCGAGATCTCCCTTAATGGGCTGGAGGGGGAGATTTGTTGGGCTTTGGGCCCAATCCAGCCCATTAGGTTGTTAGAAAACCTAAGGCAGCAAGAGAAATAAAAAGGGGCGCAGCAATTGCAACGCAAAGTGGGACACGCGAGAGAGAACAGAGACCGAGAGCAAAAACGTCAAAATAGTGCAGGGGCGCACAGCAGATTTTCTGGGCGTCCATCTGAGATCAAATCGACGATCGGAGGTCTTCCCGTGGTCCGATTGGGCTGAAATTTTGACAGCATCTTCAAGACTCGTTGTTCTTGATTCTGTACGGTTGAATCGTGATTTCAAGGTATTTACTGTAGCTGTTCGTGGGTATTTCGGGACTGCATATTTTGGGGGTGATTTTCATCCGGTTCTCTCGTCTACGGTGTTGTTGCTGCTTGATCTCCACTTATAGCTTTGGGATTTTATTGTCGTTGTATTCAGCGAGTTTGTGTATCCAAACGATTGATATATAGTGGAGATTCGGGTAGACTCCGTGAGCGGTCTCGTGGTTTTTATCCTTCGCATTGAAGGGGTTTTCCACGTAAAAATTCTGGTGTTGTTTTTCTTTCAATTCGCATATTTCCATTGGTTGTGCTCGAATCGATTTCTCACAGGTTTAGTCAAAGGGGGAAAGTTATATCCGCTGCTTGTCTGTTTTTCCCAACAATGGTTGCATGCATTCCTCATCTTATCTAAGTCAATAATATATTTTGCACGAGTAACTTTCACTATCTTTTTATCTATCAACGTAAAACACAATTATCTCTCACATAAAAAATGCTTCGTGTGGTTTATAACATTGGTTTCATAGTTCTGGAAGTTGTTAAGGTTTGGAAATACTGTAAATCCAATAAAAGCCAGCGATATTTTACTTTAATATGCATCACATATGATTTGAATAATGTAGAATTTGACACAAGATTAATAATACAGAACTCAATTGGAATCAAGTTTGAGATTGGTAACAATAAACTTGAACGGCGTAACTCATTACTCAAGTTCATTTGAAATAGGTAACTTCAATATTGGAATGAAGGTGAGCCTGAACTTCAAAATACTTGATTAAAGCGAATCAGCGGCCTAGTTTAATAGTTAATAATTTATTTGTATTATGGTGGTACTTGCATTAACGAAATGTATAATAAATATAAACTATTCTACTTTTACTGTTCTTTTTTTTTTAAGTTCAACTTTTTCGTTTTCTACAGATGGATAGATTGAAGGTTCTAGATTTGACGGGATGCAGACAGTTAAGAAGGACGCCTGATTTCTCTAACTTCTTGACTTTGGAGACATTAATTCTTGCTCAATGTGTGAGGTTAACCACAATTGACAGCTCCATTGGAAAGATAAAACGGCTTGAAACTTTGAATTTGGAAGGGTGTACATCTCTTGAGAGGTTGCCGGAAGAAGTTCGTTCTCTGCAGACGCATATTATCATGCCCCCACATCTAACGGGTAATTGATTCAATTTCGATCAGTTAGGACAAATATAGGCTATTCAATTGACTTGAAACACCATATAGAATAAAAAAAAAAATGAGGATATTTTATTTCTAGCACGAGTGTTCTACTAGCTTGAAGGCAATTCCTAAAAAATGCGTGAACTTGTCCGCACGACACCAAAGCATTCGCTGTTTCTAAATGGCCCAAAAAGTTAATGAATTCGCTTTGAGGTGCCTAACTCCTCCATTTCGAAGTTGATCATTTTTTTCTCTTTCGTCGCAACAAACGAGTCATTAGTTTAGAAGTCCATTGATTGATTCGCGAGAAACTGCATTGTTTTATCTGGCTGACCTTTGTCTTACTAACTTATCTATTGTACACGTCCTTGCTATTAGCCACATCAAATGCCAAATTTGCTTGTATGGACGAAAATATTTGGTGATGGATTTTTTTTTCTATTAAGCAATAGTTCGTGCACTTTTTGTTGGATGCACGCAGCGGAAGTCTGATACTTTTTTGCTGGGGGAGATCACCAAGAGAGAGCCTAAGTCCAAGCCTGTCAATATATCCAGTTGGACCTACCTTTACTCAAAAGCTTAAGCCAATGAGTTATGAGCCAACTTGGGTATATTAACTGCTCAGTACCACATCAATTCCCCTATGTGGGACTTCTCTAACACAACTCACACATGCATGTTAACACTTTTTATGATTAGCAGAAATAGAAGATCATTTTATCCTACTAATGTGAGTTGTTTTTTTTTTTAAATTACTGTTATTTACATGAAGACTGTCCCTAGCTTAAATGTAAAGATGAAGGAAATGCTCAACGAAAGTGGAACACCTCTTTTCATCATATGTTAATCTAACAATATCACTTATTTTCTTCGGAATATCCCTAAGAGCAGCTTGCAAGAATGTGCCCTGTTTTCTCAAGATTTTGCTTAGAACACCCATCTAATACTACCTATTATTTTCTGTAGCGATCGACACGTCTTTCTCAGGTAGATCCTTGGATTTTAAATTTTGTAAAAGATAAATTATCTCCACGGTGGATCCACTTTCATCCATTTCATCAAGAATAGCTACTTTGCATTGGTTCCTCAATTCTAGAGCATCTTAATTTCTTCAAACCAGCAATATCCGGAGAAAATTGGGTGTAGCTGTAGATTAATGGGTGCTAATACTTAACCGCTGGAGTCGTACATGCATTAAGTTTTCGTTTGCATATTATGTTCACAGAAGTAGGTGTCTACAGTTTAAAAATCACATGCTGGGGAACTCAGTGGTTACAGTTGTTTGAGACATCAAACCGACAGTTAGGTTGTCTTTTTGATATCTAGTTACATTATGTTCATATGACCAAAATGATCTGTCCTTTACCTGTGTATCATTGCAGGAAGGGAGAACTAGTTGATAAGGTTACTGAAGGTTTTGAGAGCAAGGCATTTGTTAGACGTCAACTCCTCAAGCCTTGTTTTGGTTTAGTCAAATAGAAGAAGGGATTTGCTTTCTAGGTAATAAAGCCCTGTTCAACTGCATTCTGCGTTTGATTGTTCGGAGGATCCGAATATTTCGTTGTGTAACGAAATGGGTTGACAATTCAAGTATATATGAACGAGGGATATCAGTGAACTCCCATGCTTTAATGGAGGGATAGTGAAGGTTTCACATTTGTCTTTGCAGCGGTTCCAGGAGATAGATGAGCTTTGAAACGTCGGTCTTTACACAGGTGCTTTGCAACGAAAGAAAGGAGCTTCCATTTCCAAGTAATAAACTTCTTTAGGACGGTGTTCTTTATGTTTGCGAATCTAATGCTTGCTGCTTCCTTCCTTCCTTCCTCCTCCTCCTCCTTCTTCTTCTTCTATTATTATTATTTTGTGGTGAAAGATTAGCATGAAGTGTGAAACCAAAAGTTGTTCATGTGTAAGAACTTGAATTACTCGAAGCTTCCTAGTGCTTTTGGATGTTTAGAACTTTTGCAATTATATGCCATTTTAGTCCATCAACAACCAAACGTCAGAACAAGTACAAAAAAAAAAAACTATGTAGGGAAACCAACACTAAGCAATAACAGGGACACTGGTTTATCACATTTTAGTCCACCAATAACCAAATGTCAGAACAAGTACAAAAACAACTATCTAGGAAAACCATATCATGCTACACTAAGCAATGACAAGGACTGTTTTTATCACTCATTTTGATGTACTCCTAGAAGTTTGATTCTTCTGTGGCATTTCCAAGCATCCTTCTTTTATCCTTTCACCAAAAAAAAAAAAACAATTAAAAATCATATATACACATGCGTGCGCGATTTATGGAGCAATCGTTAAAAAACCTCGCATTCACACTTCACAGGCGGCACGGCGGATTTATGGATAAATGTAGTATTCCAAATGCAAACACTTCGTCATAGACATGGGAATTTTTTTTTCCATAATATATAAGTATAAAGTAGCGTAAACAAAGGAATTTCCTCCCAGGAGGCCGGTTTGGCAATGTCCTCAAGCAGCATGTCTTAAGCAGCTAGACCTTCTCATTGATTCTAGGAGTTGATTCGAAGAAGAAAATAGACAAGACATAAATCAAGATAAATCAAGATCCAGGGCGACGAATCGGAACCGTCGGTTCCTGAACCGTGGCCATGTCTACCCCTACGGCCCACAAGGTTGGGGCCGTAAAACGATGCATTTTCTATTCCCTAATGAGCACCGGCAGATTACTAAAGATAAAAAGATATGCTCGTTCAAATATTCCATCTTCTTCGCTCCTGCTTTATTTCCTGTTTGGGTGGTGACTGCCATTTTATTAAAAATATTGCACACTGGTCACATATATAATTCGGTCAGTTTTTTAATGATAAATGCACATTCCATTCTATGATCAACCCAAAATAAAAATTTCCACCTGTACGTTTTCCACAAGTGCATATCAGCACGCTGAAAATAGTCGAAACAAAAATAACAATTTGCACAAGACGCATGTGTCGACCGGGCGAGTGGGCGTCGCTTGGGTGTATGGTAACAACACCCTCTTTGCTTGGATCGCTGACACCTGTCAACCATCGGATGGTCCATGTGTCAGCCCATTAACATATGCCGAAGGGGCCGGAATTGACGGAGACTAGTGTCAGCACCAAGTCGACATAGTCATGTCAGCTTGCCAAGGTAGCAAGTTCCAACATAAAGTAATTGATTAGTGTTATATTACTCTTCAATTACCTGTGAAAACTTATTGTTGATATTCGCCAAAAAGCTATTAATTACATATATATACCCCAAGTTTTATTTAACATATAAAACATACTTGTGAGATACTTATGTGGATAATTTACTAATCAAATATGTAGTGCTGGTTACTTTTTATCCGAGGAATTTACTAGTGTATTACAACTATTTGCTTTTCACCCTATGTCAGGAGAAAAGTTACTGACCGGAAAAAGAGAGATACTTTATCTTGTGGAAGATAACAAGATAATGCAAGATATACAACAAATGAAGCCACCAATTAATGTCACGTAATTTTTTTCTTCTTTCCTGGTTGAGTTCCTATTTTGTTTTATGATCTAAAAATTTACCTATCAAATTAATCCACAGTGGAATCAGTCTAGTGTTAATGAAATGTTTTTTTTTCTCAATCATTTCTTAATTCCTATTACTCACTTTATTCTTAAACAGTCAGTAATAACGCTCATTTATATACCATATTATTCTATCGATGACCAAATCTCCGACCAAGCGCAAAATCAAGTATCCAGAAAGTCATATCACGTTACACTAAGCAATAAAAAGGACATGGCGTATCGCATATTTTGACGTACTTGTGGAAGGTCTACATAATTAAGCTCCAAGTTTGGCTCTTCTATGGTGCTTTCATGATACGTGAACCACAGAGCAATCAATGAAAAGTTCAAATTTAGGCCATGTTTGGTTCGGATGAGTTATGGATAAATTAAGTATTTTCTCACAGTGCAAACATCATGTAATAGGAATGAGATTTTTATGCCCAACGTATACGTAGAAAGAATCCATAAATCAAGGCAAGCACTCTGAATAATCTCATTTTGCCTAAAGTACTTACTTCTTGTGAAGCCCAGCCTCATCCCACGCTTGGATCTGTTGACATGAGCTGTAATTCCCTTTTTTGTAGGAGATTTGATTTTTCCAACTGATTTGTAGATGATTCTTTTTCCTATTTTGTAGAGACTTGACTTGTAAAACAAGTCTGTTTAATCGTATATTTATGAGTCTGTACATACTTAATGAGATAACAAAGAAGAAAAAGAAAAAGAAAAAAAAAAAAGAGGGCGAGGTATTTGACCGAGGACGTAGGCACGTTGTTGAATCTCGTTAAATCGTGTGTTCTTTCTTTACTTTTTAACAAGATCAATTCTCAGTTGTGAATGGGCGGGCAAGTGAAATAAAAATAAAAGAAAAATTCAGCGAATGCATGACTTAACTATGATTTAAAGGCAATTCTTACAATCATAAGAAAAAGAAAGTAATATTTTTAGAGCGTCTTAAATTTATTCGAATTGAGCAATGTCGAACCGAATCTTGGTGCAGAAGTGAACCAATTAGGTTACCAATTTGATATCCTTATATTGCGTGCCTAACGAAAGCAAACTTTTTCTTCTGTTGTTCATTACTGTAGAGTGTAGCCCCAAAGAAGGCCTTGAATCCGCTACCAAAAAGGTTTCTAGACATCTGAAATATGAGAACATGAGAAGCAGGATTTCGAATTACTTTAATTGTTATCAAAGATAACAACAAATGGAATTCCATCCCGAATTAATATCTTTTCATCTGCGTTGTAAGTTGAGTATTGTACAAGTGAATGCTCAATAGAGCCCGAATTTTTGCCGGTGTGACTAAAAACATGATCAACACAAGAATAGACTAGAAGTAGGGGTGAGCATGGTTCCAGGGTAGAACCGGGAACCGGAGAACCGAACCTGTGGTTCCGGTTCGGTTCCAGGTTCTAATGAAATAGGGTCCGGTTCCCGGTTCCCCATTCTAAGGAACCGTCTGTTTTGGTTTCGGTTCCCGGTTCTCTATGGAACCGACCCGGAACCGGAACCGGAACCGGATCCGGCATTTTTAAACCCTAACTTCTTGTTTCTATTTTCTAAGTTCTATCCTTCTCACTTTGAAACCTCACGCAGTAGCAGCAGTCGATGGTGTTGGGAAGGCAGTAGGCACCAGTGAGAGGGACGATCTCCCACGCCATCGAGTGGCTATCCCTCACCGTCCTTTGGCTCCACTGCCTCCCTAGCCCTTCGTCGACGACCCTTCTCTCGCCCTCCATCGCCTTGTCCTCGATACCCACATCTCCAACGGCGTCCCCAACTTTCTTTTGCTCGACGGCGTCCAAAGTTGTTCCCAACTTCTTCTTTGCTCGACGGCATCCAAGTTGTCCAGATTTGAGTTCATCAAGCTCAGGTACTTGTACAGCTAGTTCAATTCCTCGATTTTGCTCACTATCTGACACCTCTTTTTGCTTTTTCTGTTGAAAATTTGCTAAGATTCATTGAGAGGTTGTGCAATTTGTTACTCGAGATGCGCGGGCTTGAGGTCTGATTTGGTTCATGAATGGAAATTTTGAACAAATCTTGCTGATGAGATGGTTAGACTGTGACCCCATCACTCTGTACTTAAGCCGAAGATGACAATATCCGAAAGAAGCACCTTGAGGTCTAATTTGGTTCCAATAGACCCACAACACAATCTAATATCCATGAAAATTTGGAGGGCTTCGGATTTAGCAAAAGCTAATAGAGAACCGATGAATTATTAGAGAGATTCGGGCCTTTTGTTACCTCTCTTGCCTGTATATATTGAATGTTGAGCTTCTGTTTAAATAAGAGGAAACAACTTGGGATGCATTTAGTTTATAGCTGATGATTAAAGAGCAATAAACATTACGTACTCCACAGAAAGCTAGAGTTACCTGTGTTCTGCAATCAGAAAACTGGAGTTGCCTATGTTCTGCTTCTGCGATCAGAAAACTGGAGGCTCGTGTCAAGCTTTTTCGATGTGGTTTTTCATTTGGCAATTTGTAGCTCGTTTCATCTCATCATGATTTGTGTTTAGGATGATTGACTTAATGTGAGAATGAAGGAATTTGTGTTTATGGGTTAGAACGATGTCTGCCTTCTTTTCTATCGGTTTTGTTTAGATTGATTGCCAGTTATGTGAGCGGGATCTGCAGATGCATTTTGTCTGACTTCTTGTGTTGGATTTCCAGTTATTTCTGTTATTGGATTTTCAGTGTATTTTCCCAATTGGTTTCCCTGTTTTCTTGTTGATGTGGAATCATGTGGTTGTAAAAATGACACAAAGTTATGTGTTTTCTATATTGTGCAAGGATACTTAGCTTTGAAAGTTGATGGTTTGCACTTTGGCAATGCATTGGGTTTTTTTTATATATTAAACTGTTAATCACTCTTTGACTAAAAATGATTATGGGGCTATTGGAACTACTTTTCTTACATGTTCTTAATAAAATTGATAGGTTCCCGGGTACCCTAGAACCGGACCCTGGAACCTGTGACAGGGTAGGTTCCAGGTTCCGCGGTACGTAGGGTAGGTTCCAGGTTCTAAAAAATGAGGAACCTGTACCAGCGAGTAGGTTCCAGGTTCTTTGTGGAACCTACCCGGAACCTGGAACCGCTCACCCCTAACTAGAAGAGGGCAGGGGTGTAGTTAGAAAAATAAAAATAAAAACTGGAAATCATTTAAGAGAAATCCAAAAATTTCGGGAATAGTGCCAAATGTTGCTAAATAAAGAGAATAGTGTGTGGAACGGACGATAGCCACGAATCTCTTCGGTTTCTGGAAAAAGCTCGCTTTTCCATCAATAATTGTGAGTACGTGTGTTCTCTCCGTCATACATTTAAATCAATAATTGTAGAGAGAGCCAGAAAGAGATTGATTGATGGTTGGCTTAATTTTCTGGGTTCAAAACCTTTTAGTGGGCTTTTTTCCAAAATAATTTTTTTAAAAAAATTTATTACCAAAATAATTGTAAAAAAAAAAAATAATTACCCAATTGGGTGCCAATCGACAATGGGCCTGCCGATTGGCACCCAAATCTGAGTTTGGGCCCCAATCGGCAGGCCCATTGCCGATTGGGACATTGGGGAAGCCCCAATCGGCAGGCCCATTGCCGATTGGGGCTTCCCCAACTCAATTTTTTTTTAAAAATAATTATTTACTTTTAATTTATATATTTTTTAATAAAAGTTTTAATTAAATAATAAATGATATTGAAATTACATAAACTTTAAGGAAAAAAAAAAGACAAGCACTACATAATTAATATTTCACAATTAAAATTTAATTTTAATTTTTTATAAAAGTTTTAATTAAATAATAAATGATATTGGAATTACGTAAAATATACTTTTAATTTATATTTTTTTATAAAATTTTTAATTAAATAATAAATGATATTGGAATTACGTAAAATTTACTTTTAATTTATATTTTTTATAAACATTTTAATTAAATAATAAATTATATTGGAATTACGTAATAATAAATTATATGGAATTACACCATTCAATATAATTTATTATTTAATTAAAATATTATAAAAAAAAATATAAATTAAAAGTAAATTTTACGTAATTCCAATATCATTTATTATTTAATTAAATTTTTTTTATAAAAAATATAAATAAAAAATAAATTTTACGTAATTCTAATATAATTTATTATTTAATTAAAAATTTTATAAAAAAATATAAATTAAAAGTAAATTTTACGTAATTCCAATATCATTTATTATTTAATTAAAATTTTATAAAAAAATATAAATTAAAAGTAAATAATTATTATTTTAAAAAAAATTGAGTTGGGGGTGCCCCAATCGGCAGGCCCATTGCCGATTGGGACTCCCCAAAGCCCCAATCGGCAATGGGCCTGCCGATTGGGGCCCAAAACAGATTTTGGGCTCCAATCGGCAGGCCCATTGCCAATTGGGGCTTAATTGGGTGCCAATCGGCAATCCCATTGCCGATTGGCACCCAATTGGGTAATTATTTTTTTTTTACTATTATTTTGGTAATAATTTTTTTTAAAAAAAATTATTTTGGAAAAAAGCCCCCTTTTAGTAACAGTTAAAAAATTTTACTTTTGAATAATATAAAATCTTTTATAAAAAATCATTAATTCTAATTTAAGATGCATGTTATTTGAAAAAGTAAAATGTAAATATTAAGGGATTTAAGTATAATTTGTCATTTAGTTATTTACTCAAATAGAGACCAATTTTATGAAAAAAAAAAATTAGATTAGTGAATATGATAACCGAACGCGTTTATCCACACTAAAAAAATAGGTGGCTCCGGCGCTTCCTCACCTATGCCTAGAGGTGTTAAATGGGTGGTCGGATCAGATTTGGATTGAGCTGAATATGGTTTGACCCATATTGATCCATTTAAGTCATTTTGACTTATTTTCATACAGTACAACTTTAACGACTCATACATGACCCGACATGTATTACTTAAATACCTCTATATTCAACCAAATCACAGAATGTTTGTTTCTTATAATTTATTAAGAAAACTATATTGCTAAAACGCACTCATGCAATTGATATTATTTTAATTTTTTAATTATTTTATTTTTTAAAAAATGATTTTTTATCAATCAAAAGTATAATTTTATGTTTAAAATAATAAAAAAATTATCATTTATTTTGTATTCTGGCGACCGAAGACGACTACCTGGCGGCGGTGATGGTCAGCGATGGGTGTTGGTGGTGTTCGGTGGCGGTCGGCCATGGTCAGAGGCGGCAAGCGAGGGTTGCGGCGACAATGGGTGACAATGCTCGACGGTTGTCGGCGACGGTGGATGTATAGTTGAGAGTGAGTATAAAGAGTGATTCGCAACAAAGAGGGAGAAGTAAAGAATCACTTTTGATGAGAAGTAACTTTTAATTTTTTTTACATGTGAAAGTAGCTCAAAAATAACTTCTAAGGCAAAAAAAATTGCTTCAGAGGTAAAAATATGAAGTTGCGTAATCAAATAATTTTCTAATTCAGAAGTTGCTTACCAAATGGGTTTTAACATTTTTTTCAATGGTTGACTCAGTAATGCAATGCAACTCAAGGCAGATTTACTTGCTTCATATATTGATCCACACACAGTAGAGAAAATAACAAAGTGAACCAGAGTCGAGTACAATAAGCGTAGATGAAATGAGACTTAAACAAAGCAAGTTTTATCAAAGGAAATCTCATGGTTGAATAAGAAATAACCCAAACTAAAATAAAGCAACGATACCACGTCGGTTATGAATACATATCAATCATTAACAACAACTAAGAACACATGCTATATGAACAGACAATCCATAGCCAAGCATGCTGCTGACTCAGGATTTCATCACAAACATTTTGGGCGTTTCTCTCTCTCGACCAGTCACGCTTACAAATTTCACAGATTTATCCCGGAGGCTTCATTGAACAAAAATCACGAATCTGCTGAGCAGCGCAAGTCCGAGTTTGAACAATCTCGGGCTTTGTATCCGTTCTCTCCTGGGTTTTCACCTTTCGGCTTCACTGCCGAATGAAGGAGTGATTAATGGGCCTGAGATGCTGGGCTCAATTCCATAAATCCGGATTGTAAGGGCTAGGCTTAGGTGATGGGCCTGACCTACTGGGCTTAAAAAATGCACATGTTACGAACCCAGCTGTACGGAAAAACAACATTTGGACCTGATTACAACATTTTGTGATAATTTAGGGACTTGATTCCGTTATCCCATTAAGACAAAAGGGGGAGAAGAAAAACTTTCGTTGGCCGCTATGGTTATCCAAGGAGTCTTTAAAAATTTTCAAATCTTGTTGAAAAGTCTTGACACCTTTAACGTTATCCACCTGCAAATGCAGAACATTAAGTGGAAAATAAACAAGTACATTTGATTTAATGTGAACCGGCCAACTTTGCTTCTTCCTTGAAATTACAGCAAAAAAAAACTCTTTTATTCTTTTGTGGAAGATTCTGCCTTTGACAATAACTGTGTGTCCCTTAGTATCAACGGGATTTTCCAGCTATCTTAAAAAAATAAATTTTACCAAGGTAACAGATTTGAGTTTTTGTGATTTTACATGTTCTTATCTAAGAAAGTGGGACCTCAGTTCATTTCACGGACCTTTGGGACTGCACAGATCTTATCAAGCTGGAGATAGGTCATGTAAACTTTCCCTATACCGAGGGAATCCTCTCTGCTGTTGTAGCAGCTTCTGCTGTATCACCGCTTCTCCTCTAACTTTTGTCCTGTTTGTTCATCCTCAGCTCAATTGCCATGGCTTCCTCTTTTCCTTCGAATCACCCTTCTCAACAGACAGCTTCATCCACCAACCCTGATTAAGCTTTTCCTCTTTCCTATTTCAAGTATTTGGTGCTGTTTCTCAAACTATCAGCTTGTCCCCTCCTTCGCCTACCTGTATATACCAGTTCCCTTCGTTACTTTTGTGCATCTTCTTGCCCCCGTCTTTGCCTGAATTGTTTGCTCTTTTATCTCCCCCTCTCTGACCTTCGACATCTCTCCCACCATACTTCCTTCACTTACCTCAGCCAACTTTTGTGTTTTGTGAGTCCTCGACTGAGTCTTCGTCTACCCTTATCTGACCCAAAGCTCCATGGAAGACCTGACGAATGGTTCTCTTAGGCTGGATGGTCTCTGCAAAAAATTGGGCAAGTTAATGAACAGTAAGGATAAAGCCAATATATCAGATCAGAAAATAGACAACTGTGAAGCAACTCTGGTGGGTTTGCTGTTCAACAGCTCTGGTGTTAATTTCACGGCCTTTCAAACAGCTATTAAAAAGGCATGGCGTATGGACACTGTCAGTATCATCTCTCATGGTCAGAATATCTATAGTTTCACATTCCCAACCTTGCAAGATAAAGAGAGAATCCTGGAGATGGGACCCTGGTCGTTTGCCAACCACTTGCTAGTTCTGGAGGAAAGTGAGCCCCTTACTCCATTGCAATGCTATGATTTTTCTAACTGTGGTTTCTGGATTCGCATTTTGGGGCTATCGCTTGGGTGGCATACTAGGAGTATTGTAGAGAAAATAATGACGCAAGTTGGAAAAGTTCGGCAAGTGAAACTTGAGTCCAAATCTCCTGCAACTCCACTAGTAGTAAAAGCCCGAGTAAATATCTCTTTATTGGATGAACTTCAAGTGGGAATACTTGCGAATTATCAAGGAAAAGAACTTTGGCTTGATTTTAAGTATGAGCGTCTCTCCACCTTTTGCTATTCATGTGGTCTTATCGGACATTTTGCTAGGGAATGTCTTACTGTGCCTTATGATGAGAATCGATCTGACTCTAATGTGAACAGTAGTTATGGGAGTTGGCTAAAGGCAGAGTCTGCTGAGTATAGTCCGTTTTGGCGGGTTTTCTACAATGACCAGTGTCACGCCCTGACTCTCGAGCTCGCGACATCCCTTGCCTAATCGCCACTGGGTCACGAAAGATAGCGTCCCAGGCGACTATCGACCTTTAAATAAATTACGCATATGGAACGTGCCTAACTTCCAATTCAACAAGATCAGCATGGGATAGAGAAACAGGAACAACCAGGCAAACAAAACACAAGCACTATACAGCTGAGAATAGATGATCCATGACCTTATAGAGCTACCAGCTAATATATACAACCCCATGCTTCGGGGCGGCCCTCTAAGACTCACAAAAAGATACAGGAGTCGGGTAAGGTCAACTCTCATCTACTCCAAAAGGGTACTTCCACAAAAGATCCTCCAATAGCTCGGAAAGATCACGGTTAAGGCTAGTGATCGCGATAGTTCAACGGAGGAGCCGGGTTGTTGGGATCGTCATAGGAACTATTACTCGACTATACAGAAGGGGCTACAGACTGCTTGGGCTCGTCCTCAGGCTGCGTGCTGGGTTCGGGATCCTCTACCTCCCCGTCAAGCGTATCGATGTCCATCGGGTCCCAGGCTGGGGCATTAGCGACCCCCTGAACAGGCGGTCCCTCAAACCCACGAATCGGGCCGTAGATATCTATCCCGTCACGAAGGTACCAGGCCTTGAAGTGATGAGCCACCAGAAGTGGCATCCCCTCATTGACCCAGACAGTCGTGACGTGACGCTCCCAGACCTGAATCGTACCTGGCACCGGATGAGACGTGATATCGTGAGACGAGTGGGTAGGGGTACCGAATCGCACGGGCCTTTCCATTACTTCGGACCTGAAAGTGTTAACCCACGACGGGGTGAGAAATAAATCTCAGTGAATCAAGCCTAATCTCGGTTAGGACATTGATTCGCCCAGAATATACTAAGCATCACAACCATCATACAGTTCAGTCACATAACTCAATAAAATATAGTCACAATATAATAAACAACCCATCAAGGCACCACAATTCGAGTGTACATCAGGCACCATACAAATTCATTTATTCAAGATGACCCACGCCACTGGCGTGATCCATTTCCACAACGCAATCCAGCACTTCAGTGCGATCTAGCGTCCTTCCGGCAGAACCGGACTACGTCTCTTTTCTCTCTCAACGACGGCTACTACAAGCGGTGTATCCAGTGCACCCAACACAGCACCAGCAACTAGGCATCCCTAAACGGGGCGTCGGTCTATCACAAGCAGCGATCGACATCCGATAATTCCTTAAGACCGTACGTCTAGCACGGGGCATGAATTATCGTGCTTCTGGCAAGTCGTTTACAATAGGTACGGTAAGTGCACGAACAGTACCAAACAAACTTACCAGGTAATCGTCATATGTCCCTCATGTGACCACACAATTCACACTTGGCAATCAAGCCATTAATTATCTTTGATTAATGCCAAATACTTATACAGACATGCTAACAGACTCGGCCCACGGCCATTCAAGGCACTCAGTCAGGCATGTCAGCGAGGCGATCAAATCCATGAGGTCAATGACTAAATCACGAGCAACCAATTCAATCAGGCAATATCAAGCTCAATTCGTGCCATGACAATTATTAACCAGATTGAATTAACACACCAATTGTTCGCTCGTCTCTAACTTGCCGCTCACTCATAATCGAACTACAATCAATGAATTATCAACCAATCAATCAATCACTATTTTACCACAATTAGCCACAGATAATTAAATCACCCCGAATAATCTAATCGATCGGCCATTTATCCTAGCCCAATTTCTAACTAAACCGGCCCCGATCGTGTACCCAAATTTCACAACCAACTAATCCTAGGCGCAATTAGCGCCCTAACCAAGGGTTAGGGCCAACTCACTGAGTGAGGGAGCTCGGGCGGTCTCGACGGTCGACGGCGACGGCGACGGCGGCGGCGACGACGGTGGTTCTCGGCAACTAAAAGGGTTAACCGCGCGACGACTCGAACCAAATCTTCGGGAACGCCTCGGGAAGGTCCGGCAAGGTCGTTGGGACAGGTGGCCGGCGACGGAGCTCCGACGAGCGGCGGCCGGCGACCAAAACAGAACCTGTTCAGTGAAAAACAAGGGAAAACAAGGCGGTTTTAGGGCGTTTCCCGGTCCCACGGGCTACGACAAGGCCGGACATGGGTGTAAGACTCACCTAGGGATCGAGGGACGTCAGTTGGGGCCGGTGGAAGGCGACAGATGGTGGTCGACGGCGGCGAGCCAGCCACGAACAGAACTGGCGAAAAACAGGGCAACGCGGCAGAAAACAGGGGAGGGACTCCGGGCGGTTCTCCGGCCACCACGCGCGACGGCGAGCTCCCACGAGCTCAGGGTTAACGGAGAGGGGTCCTAGGAGGTTGATGGAGGTGGCGGTGAGAGACGGCGACGGCCGACTTGGCCGGATCTGAAGAAAATCCGAACCGACTCAAAAATAGAGCACCGGGGCTTCGGGGCCTGGTCGCGGCGGCTCCGACGGACGACGAGCAGCGGGACCAGCTCAGGGACGTTGAGGGGAGGTATGAGAGTCTGTGAGGTGGTCGGTGGGGGTCGAGAGCAGCCTCGAGGACTGACCGAGCTCGAATAGCTCCCGGGTGCCAAAACAGAGCACACGGCGCCGGGGCTGTTCCGAGGCGGTCCGACGGCCTGAAAGCGGCGGACGACGGATGAACGGAGGTGGCGCGATGAAGGACGATGGTCAGAGGGATTCTCGTACAAAAATAAGGGAGAGAGGAGTTCGGTCCGCAAGCGTCGTCCACCACCAGGAAGAGAAAAAGAAGAAGAAGAAGGAAGAAGGGGCAGCAGCGGCAGACGCAAGGGAGAGAGAGAGAGGAAACGCGGGCGGCTGATGGGAGGGCATGGGGAAGAGAGAAATTTGTGGGGTCCATTTAGACTTTAGAGGCCATTTGTCTCTTGTGGCATTAAGGGCATTTGATGTGGACATCGAACCATATCGAGGAGGAGGTACTAGGGACTCGTTATTCTATCCGCTTGGTCCAATTACTCGAGCGAGAGCGAGAGAATTCAAGCAAGCTATCGGCATCATGGTTCAAGATCTTTGGAGTGGAGGTAATCTTGATTCGAGAATTGAAGATTCTGAAGCTCCTTGGTGCAACATGATTACATTTAGCCTCGCGAATTCTGAACGGATTTAGGGGTAACGAGCTCCGAATGGGCTCAAATTTGGTCAGCTGGAGAGAAACGGCGTCCTGATCAATATTCATGGCCTTTGGCCATGAACTGCGATGAATTTCAACCATTCGGGATCATTTAGATGGACTTTTAGGCATTTTTCTATTTTTAGGCGAATTTTTATTAATTAAGGGTATTTTTGTAATTTTTGCCTTTTAGGGTTAGCACCATATATAATGGTGCTTATGAGCTTCTGAAAACATAACATTAATTCAGAATTTTATACAGAGAGGTTTTCTCTTCTTCAAGTTCTCTTGAAGACTAGATCTTAACAAGGCTTTCTTTTGGCGATCTATCGACTTATCGAGCAAGATCGCGAATTTTCTTGTTCGTGGCATCTATAGCGTGGATTGGTTGACACATGTTCGTCAACAGGTCACGCTCATACCGAGGTTACCAATCACAGGTTCGATTGGGGGTTAAGGTTAGCAATTCGCAACCCTTGGATCTTCGTTGCACGATTATCGTTGCACGATTAGTTTCTGCAGCGATTCACATCATTTGGTATCAGAGCTGGTTCTACAAGATCTAGTTATCTTACTTTTACTGATTTTAATTCAGCAATTTAGGGTTTATAAAATTAGGGTTTATAGAATTGGGGATCTGTTACTAATTGAATTATGATTCTGAATTGGGGATCTAGGGTTTATAAAATTAAGGTTTTCGGTCCTAGTTGTTTTGATTGTATTGAGTTCATCAAAAAAAAAATTCAGCCAAAAAAAAATTCAGTGAAAAAAAAACAAAAAAAAGAGTATCGGTGAAAAAAAACCTATAAAAAAAATCGAAAAAAAAGGCTGAAAAAAAAATCAAGAGGATGACTCGTTTCTTTTTATTATTATTATTGTTAGTTGGACCGAATAGGAAAAAAAATAGCAGCAAACATTAACCTGAATTCAAATCTAGCAAAAAATTGTCGAATTGCTGAATTGAGCAATACATTGCTGAATTGATCTTGCTTGGTGGTTTAGTCGACTGTTAAGAGGAACTTGTGAGAATGGAATTCTAGTCTGATAAAGAGCTTGAAAGAAGAGAAACGAGAGGAAAAAGGCAAGAGTGTGTGAGTTTAATTGAGGGAAGAAAAGCCTAGATTGAGTTAAACACGAGAGGAGTGATAAACATCTTGAGCGAAACACGTGAAGGAGTGTGGTGATATTTCTTTTATTTCTAACATTTTCTTGCAGATTAAAAAAAAATCATGGCAGACCAAGAAAGCGTAAATAAAAGGGAGGATGGTACCAATCCAAGGGATAATACGATTTTAGTAGGCATCCAGCAGTTGAGCTTACAACTTGAAGCCCTTAGCAATCGAGTTGTGAGGTGTGAGACGAGGCTTGATGGTGAACAAGAGCCATCACGAGGGAGGCCACAAAATCATCAAGATGAGCCTAGGGCGCAACCCAGATGGCAGCGGCAATTTGACGAAGAATATGTGTCTGATACAGAAGATGACCGAGATGGCAGATTTGGAAGGAGAAACAGACACCGAGAGTTCAGACATCGAGAAGATGATGAGCTTAGCAATATCAAGATGATGATTCCATCTTTCCAAGGAAAGAATGATCCTGATGCATACCTAGAATGGGAGAAACGAATGGAGATGGTATTTGACTGCAAGCGATATTCGGAGCTCAAGAAGGTAAAAATTGCAGCTGTTGAATTCACTGATTATGCTATAATTTGGTGGGATCAACTTGTGAATAGCAGGAGACGCAATGGTGAGAGATCGGTAGAAATGTGGGATGAGATCAAAGCGGTGATGAGGAAGCGCTTCATACCAAGTCATTACCACATAAACTTGTTTCATAAACTGCAAAATCTCACATAAGGTAACAAGAGCGTGGAAGAGTACCATAAAGAGATGGAGATTGCCATGATCCGTGCTAATGTGGTAGAGGACCGCGAAGCTACTATGTCACGATTTTTATGTGGTTTGAGCCGAGATATAGCAAGAGTGGTAGAGCTGCAAGATTATGTCGAGTTGGAAGAACTGGTGGACAAAGCTATCAAAGTAGAGAGGCAATTGAAATGGAAGAACTGGTGGACAAAGCTATCAAAGTAGAGAGACAATTGAAATTGGACCGAAATTACAAGAGTGGTGGAGGTTCAAGCTCGAATTGGAAACCCAATTGGAAGAGAGACGAGAAGCCGAACTGGAAGGGAAACAACACCAAGGTTGAAACTTCAAGGGAGAAGGAGAAAGATGGCAGAGTTGGTTCAAATCCGGCTTCAGGTAAAATTGAAAATCCTAACACTAGAACTCGTGAAATTAAATGTTTCAAGTGTTTAGGCATGGGTCATATGGCAAATCAATGCCCTAATAGGAGGGTGATGATAATGAATGGGCCTGGAGATGTTCAATCTAAAAGTGACAGGGAGGAAGATGATGATGTCATGCCGCCATTGGAGGATTGTAGCGATGTCGAGATGCCAGTCAAGGGTGAATTGATGGTGGTTAGACGTTCTCTTAGTGTGCAAGTCAAGAAGGAGGAGCATCACCAGCAACGTGATAACTTGTTCCATACAAGATGCTTGGTGAATGGTAAGATTTGTAGTTTAATTGTTGATGGAGGTAGTTGCACAAATGTGGCAAGTTGTACTATGGTGGAGAAACTAGGATTGAAAACTACAAAGCACCCTAGACCATATAGACTTCAGTGGTTGAATGATAGTGGTGAAGTGAAAGTTTCGAAGCAAGTCTTAGTTCCATTTGAGATAGGGCGATATAAAGATGAGGTGGTGTGTGATGTTGTACCTATGCAAGCGGGACATCTTTTACTTGGTAGACCATGGTAGTATGATCGGAGGGTACATCATGATGGATACACTAACTGATATTCATTGGTGATGAATCAGAAGACTTACACTTTGGTGCCAATGACACCTACTGAGGTGTATGAAGATCAATTGAAACTGCAACGTGAGGCTGAGAAAGAGAGAAAAAGTGAGAAAACTGAGAGCTTGCGTAGAGAGTCTGAGACGCAAGAAAAAGGAGAGACAGAGAAAAACAGAGTGGTAAAAGCCGAGGGAAAAGCAGAGAGAAAATAAAATAGAGAAAAGAATTTCTATGCAAGATCGAGCGAAGTGAGGAGAGCTTTGGTTCTAGACCGACCGATGCTTGTACTTTTGTACAAGGAGGCATTGTTTACTACTAACGATCTTGACCCGAGTTTGCCTAGTTCTGTCGTATCTTTATTGCAGGAATTTGATGATGTCTTTCCTGATGAGGTTCCTGGAGGTCTACCATCGATTCGAGGCATAGAGCATCAAATCGACTTGATACCTGGTGTGCCATTACCTAATCGACCCGCATATCGAAGTAATCCCGATGAGACAAAGGAACTTCAATGGCAAGTTAGTGAATTACTGGAACGAGGATATGTGCGATAAAGTCTTAGCTCGTGTGCTGTTCCTGTTTTGTTAGCGCCAATGAAGGATGTGACTTGGCGAATGTGTGTCGATTGCCGAGCAATCAATAATATTACGGTAAAGTATCGACATCTTATTCCTAGATTAGATGACATGTTAGAAGAGTTACATGGAGCTTGCATATTTACTAAAATTGATATGAAAAGTGGTTATTATCAGATTAGAATGAAAGAAGGGGATGAATGGAAAACTGCATTTAAGACCAAATATGGGTTGTATGAGTGATTAGTCATGCCATTTGGTTTAACTAATGCACCTAGTACTTTCATGCGACTTATGAATCATGTTCTGCGTGCTTTTATTGGTCGATTTGTGGTTGTCTATTTTGATGGTATTTTGATATATAGTCAAAACCTTGATGACCATATTGAACACGTGCGAGTTGTTTTACAGGTTTTAAGGGCCGAGCAACTATATGCTAATCTGAAGAAATGCTCTTTTGTGACTAACAAATTAGTATTTCTAGGGTTTGTTATTGGTGCTGATGGAATACAAGTTGATGAAGAAAAAGGTGAAAGCGATCCAAGAATGGCCGACACCCAAGACTGTAGGAGAGGTGCGCAGCTTTCATGGTTTAGCCAGTTTCTATCGCAGATTTGTAAAGGATTTCAGCACCATTGCCGCACCTTTAACCGAGGTCATCAAGAAGCACGTGGGTTTCACGTGGGGAGAAGAGCAAGAGAGAGCATTCAATCTATTGAAGGATAAGTTAACTAATGCTCCTTTGTTATTTTTACCAAATTTCAGTGCTACTTTTGAAATAGAATACGATGCTTCTGGTACAGGAATTAGAGCTGTGTTGATGCAAGGAGGACATCCCATAGCTTATTAAGCGGAGCAACATTGAATTATCCAACTTACGACAAGGAGATGTACGCTTTGGTGCGAGCTTTGGAGACTTGGCAACATTACTTGTGGCCAAAGGAATTTGTGATCCACACCGACCACGAGATATTAAAGTACTTGAAGGGACAGCAAAAGTTGAACAAAAGACATGCTAAATGCATGGAGTTCATCAAGACTTTTCCATATGTAACCAAGTACAAGAAAGGTAAGGAAAATGTGGTGGCCGATGCACTTTCTCGAAGGTACGCAATTCTAACTACTTTAGGAGCAAAGTGCCTAGGTTTTGAGCATATCAAAGAGATATATACTGATGATGATGACTTTGGAAGAGTGTTTGAAGCTTGTGAGCATGCTGCGTTTGAAAAATTCTATAGACATGATGGCTATCTCTTTCGTGAAAACAAGTTATGATTGCCTAGATGCTCTTTGCAAGAGTTGTTGGTGCGAGAGGCGCATAGTGGTGGTTTAATGGGGCATTTTGGAATAAATAAAACTTATGAAGTGCTGCAGAACATTTTTATTGGCCATATATGAAACGAGATGTCACACGTGTTTGTGAAAGGTGCATTGCATGTAAACAGGCTAAGTCTACAACTAAACCACATGGCTTGTATACGCCTTTGCCTATCCCGACGCATCCTTGGGTTGATATTTCTATGGATTTTGTGTTAGGATTGCCTAGGTCTAAGCATGGTAAGGATTCTATTTATGTGGTTGTAGATCGGTTTTCAAAAATGGCTCATTTTACACCATGTCATAAATCCGATGATGCATCACATGTTGCTGACTTGTTCTTCTGTGAGGTTGTGCGTTTGCATGGCATGCCTAGGTCCATTGTTTTTGATCGAGATACTAAATTTCTTAGCTACTTTTGGAAGACATTGTGGAAGAAATTAGGTACACAACTTTTATTCTCTACTACTTGTCATCCACAAGCTGATGGTCAAATTGAAGTAGTTAATAGGACCTTAGGGACATTGTTACGTGCTATCATTAAGAAGAACATTTAAGTCTTGGGAAGATTGTTTACCGCATGTTGAGTTTGCATATAATCGGAGCGTGCATTCTGCTATTGAATTCACACCGTTTGAGGTTGTCTATGGTTTTAATCTATTAACACCGTTAAATTTAACTCCTTTGCCTATTGAAGAGCGTGTGGATTTAGGTGGTGCTAAGAAGGCCGAGTTTGTGAAGACATTGCATGAAAAGACACGGCTGAATATTGAACACAAGACAGAACAATATGCAAAGCAAGCCAACAAAGGGCGTAAGAAAGTAGTGTTTGAACCCAGCGATTGGGTTTGGGTTCATATGCGCACGGAGCGTTTTCCCGAGCAACGACGTTCTAAGTTATTACCGCGCGGGGATGGACCATTCATGGTGTTGGAGAGAGTCAATGACAATGCCTATAAGCATGATCTTCCAGGTGAGTATGGCATTAGTGCTACTTTTAATGTTACTGACTTGACTCTTTTTTATGCAGGTGATGATTTGAGGGCAAATCCTTTGCACGGCAGAGGGAATGATGTGGACATCGAACCATATCGAGGAGGAGGTGCTAGGGACTCGTTGTTCTATCTGCTTGGTCCAATTACTCGAGCGAGAGCGAGGGAATTCAAGCAAGCTATCTGCATCATGGTTCAAGATCTTTGGAGTGGAGGTGATCTTGATTCGAGAATTGAAGATTCTGAAGCTCATTGGCGCAACATGATTACATTTAGCCTCGCGAATTCTGAACGGATTTAGGGCTAACGAGCTCCGAATGGGCTCAAATTTGGTCAACTGAAGAGAAACGACGTCCTGATCAATATTCATGACTTTTGGCCATGAACTGCGATGAATTTCAACCATTCGGGATCATTTAGATGGACTTTTACTCTTTTTTCTATTTTTAGGCGAATCTTTATTAATTAAGGGTATTTTTGTAATTTTTTCCTTTTAGGGTTAGCACCATATATGAGGGTGCTTATGAGTTTCTAAAAACATAACATTAATTCAGAATTTTATACAGAGAGGTTTTCTCTTCTTCAAGTTCTCTTGAAGACTAGATCTTAACAAGGCTTCCTTGTGGCGATCAATCGACTTATCGAGCAAGATCGCGAATTTTCTTGTTCGTGGCGTTTATAGCGTGGATTGGTTGACACAGGTTCGTCAACAGGTCACGCTCATACCGAGGTTACCAATCACAGGTTCGATTGGGGGTTAAGGTTAGCAATTCGCAACTCTTGGATCTTTGTAGAACGATCAGTTTCCGCAGCGATTCACATCAGCATTTGTCCTATATGCATAAGGGTAGGGGCATTTTGGTCTTTTCACAATTTTGGGATTGAAACGATGTTTTGGCGCACTAGACGAAAGGGAAATTTTATAATTTCTCTGGCTAGGCTAGATCGGGATTAGGCTCGGGCGCGAAAATCGAAAACCTAATTCGCGACGGCTAAGAAATCGAACCCTAACCTAAAACAAACGAAACTTCGGAATTCGTCCAAATTATCGTCACTTCAGTCTTAACGGTCCAAAATATTTGTCGACTGTAGTTCCATATAATATCCTCTTATTGAATCCCAAATATTACAGAAGTTGGAATTTCCAGGACGTCACAACCAGCATACTCAAGTATCATCCATGCCAGCGGTATCCTCTTGTCCAGTCTCAATGAGCCCTCAACCTTCACTAGACCTCATACCAGTTCTGGACAGCATTGCACAATAATCGGTTAACCCCTCATCCATGCCAACCTCCAAACAAATGGAAGTTGTTTCTGATGTGCAGGTAGACCATGTCCCTCTCAATCCTGATACTTTCCCCCCCAATCAACAACAACACACTGAGCAGGATCAGAACTTTCAACAGTCCACTTCAACTGGGGCAAGGATATCACGAAAGCAAAAAGGAAAACAGATAGTTGGTTCATCTACCAAGAAGACCAAGCGATATTCTCCGTATGAAATCTCAACTCTTCCTAGTTCAGTTGATGAGTCTAAGCTCACTGACACACCAGTTTCACAGGAGGATTCCCTCTTCGGGCTTCGGTAGCTAGCCCTAATAGCTACCACACACTCCATGACGCTTTTGGTTTGGAACTGTCAGGGGTTAGGCAATCCTCTTACATTTTGTGAGCTTCGAGCTTTAGTAGCTCGAGATAAGCCCAACCTGGTGTTTCTTATGGAGACAAAACAGCCAGATGAGGTTGTCCATTGTCACCAAAGGAAACTTCATTTTTTGAACGGCTTCACTGTCCCGCCAATTGGTACGGCAGGCGATTTAGCTTTATTTTGGGATGAATCAGCTTCAGTACATATTCTCTCTGCCTTAGCTATGTATATTCACTTGCTGTTTACTGATTGTGATAGCCATCTCTCCATGGAAATAACTTTTATGCATGCTCCAAAGTCTTTTCTAGAATGACAACAACTATGGCAGGTTCTACAGGGTCTACATTAGCAGCTTCACTACCCATGGCTGTGCCTAGGTGATTTTAATGAAATACTTTATGTATGGGAGAACACAGGTGGTCGGGCGATTGAGAACTATCGAGTGGCTGCCTTTAGAGACTTTCTAACGGTTTGCTCACTTATGGAGATTGATTCGAAAGGGTGTACCTATACGTGGTCTAACAATAGAGTGGGCCCGAACTGTGTAAAGGAAAGGCTGGACCGAGCTTTCTGTTCCTTAGATTGGCGTCTTATGTGCATACAATCTGAAGTGTTTGCTTTACCACCCGTGGGTTCTGTTCATAGTCCCCTTTTGCTCCCTTTAACTTATCAATCACCTTCCCGAGGGCGTCGATTCAAGTATGAAGCATACTGGAATGACTCTGATGATTGTCTTCGGGTTGTTAGAGAAGTATGGATATCTCCAGCTCATGCAGATGACTCTTGTCCTGTGAAGTTACATTGGGTATCGCGACGCTTAACCCAATGGAGTCGTTCGAAATTTCCCAATGCTGCTACTGCCATTTCCACACTCAAACATCAGCTGGAGACGATGACAAATCAGCCTATGGGATCACTTACTGACACGATACGTATTACTGATATCAAGAATGAAATTGATACTTTATGGAAACAGGAGGAACAATATTGAGGGCTTCGGTCTAGAATACAATGGCTATCTTATGGGGATAGAAACACACGGTTCTTCCATGCTACTGCTATTCAAAGACGACTTCGAAACCGTATTTCGACGCTCAAGATAATACAGGGAGCTTGGATTCGAGATCATTCACAGCTACAGAATCACATCCTCTCCTATTTTGGTGACCTATATTGCACCCAAGGTAACCGACAGTTTGACCCGATCCTCGTTCACTGTCCTACTATACTTACCAGAGCTATGAATGATGTTTTATCTTAAAATGCTACTTTAGAAGAGGTTCAGATGGCAATTTTTCAGGCTATTTTGAAGCTTGACATGAAGAAGGCCTATGACAGACTCGAATGGGATTTCTTGGAAGCTTGTCTTCTTCGAATGAGATTCACAGTTCAAAGGGTTTCTTGGATAATGGCTTGTGTCCAGTCTGTTTCTTATAGCATCCTTATGAATGGTACCCCCTTGCCAGAGTTCTACCCTTCGAGGGGTTTGAGGCAAGGTGACCAGCTATCGCCTTATCTATTCATTCTAGTTTCGAATGTTTTATCATATATGCTTGCCAAAGCTATCCAAGAAGGGAGTTTGAAAGGCATTAAACTAAATCGGCATTGCCTAACTTTATCACATCTCCTGTTTGCGGATGATTCTATTTTCTTTCTTAATGCCAAGATATCTGAATGCCAAAGATTAAATGAGATTCTAAACCAGTATTGCTACGCCTCCGGACAGGCCATAAATCTAAACAAGTCTGGCATGTTTTTTAGCCGTGGATGTCCACAATGGCTAAAAAGCTCTCTGGCTAATGAGATGCAAGTTCCGAAGATAGCTCACACAGGGAAGTACTTAGGCCTTCCCTCTGACTGGGGTAAGACAAAAAAGGAAATGTTTTCCTGGATATTAGCACGAGTTCAGAATAAATTGGCAGGTTGGAAGGAAAAACTATTTTCGCTCGTAGGGAAAGAAGTTTTAATTAAGGCAGTTGTTCAAGCTATACTTCAGTATGCCATGACAGTTTTTAAGGTACCTCTCTCACTTTGTCAGGCTATCGAGAGGAGGATTACAGCTTTTTGGTGGTCTAATAAAAAGGCGCGTTCTGGTCTACATTGGAGCAGTTGGGAGCTTCTCAAGAGTAGCAAACATGATGGCAGACTTGGTTTTCGTAATCTTATTTGCTTTAACAGAGATATGCTTGGTAAAACTGCATGGAGATTACATTCTGACCCGGACAGCCTTTGGGCTACTTTATTGAAGGGCCTCTACTTCCCATATGGTTCTTTTTGGGAAGCAAAAAAAGGGACAAGGCCATCTTGGGGATGGCAAAGCTTGTTGACTGTTCGCGACTCTATTGCACCTTTTGTGCTTTGGAAAGTTGGGAATGGAAACAAAATCAATGTTCGCTATAATAATTGGCTACCAATGGGACCTATATGTGGCGAACCAGCTCCCTCTGAACCTAGGCTACTTGCTGATTTCATTACACCATCGTTTCAGTGGGATCAACATCTCCTTCGCAATTTCTTCTCATCCGAAAGAGTGGAAGAGATATTGACAGTCCCTCTCACTGACTAGAACTCCAAAGATCGACTACTGTGGGCTCCCACTACATCATGTGAATTTTCAGTTAAATCTGCTTATTGTGTGCTTTACATGTCCATCCCTACAAAGCCTACAATGCGTCCATCTACCTCTCACCAGACCCCACCTTGGCTATGGACGCATATATGGAAATTACAGGTGCCCCCTAAGATCCGACATTTCATGTGGCGTGCGTGTCACAATGCTATTGCCACAACAGCTAATCTTTTTCGTCGAGATATCATACCTGACCCCAAATACAGTTTATGTCACCAAGCCCTGGAAACTGTTGAACACTTGCTATTATTGTGCCCCTGGACAACACGAGTTGTTAACATGCCGATTAATCCGCAACTAATCACAAGATTTGAAGAATGGTTACTATATCTGCTGCAGAAAACACCACCAAAACAAGCGTCTGTGCCCTTTACTGCCCATCTTTTGTGGCAGATTTGGAAAGCAAGAAATGCAGTGGTTTTTCGCCAACAATGTCTGAATCCAGAGAATACGGTTTACATTGAATATGCTAACAATGAAAGCTATTGTAGATGGCACCTAAAGAGAAAGGGAGAAGCAGAAAACCTACCAGAGCAATGGTGGCCTCCTTCGATTGGGACTCAAAAATTGAATGTCGACGCATCATTTCTTCAAGGCGAGACATCCGGAGTTCTTGCCGGCATTCTACGTAATGAGCAAGGCCAATGTATTGATGGCTTCGTCAAGAATGTCCCCGCCTGTCATCCCGAGCAAGCTGAAGCGTTGGCCTGCAAGGAAGGAGTACAATTCTGGGTGAATCGTCAGCAATCTCAAACCTCTCAGCAGTCTAGCTCGCTACCGCTAGTCATAGAATCAGACTGCGCTAATGTTGTTGGAGATCTTACCTTTTTGCTTTCCCTTCCGGATGATAGGCAGAGTTCTCAGCAGGGGTAGAAGCCTTTTCTTACCTCGGGGGATCCGCATAGTTCTCAGCAGAGGTAGAAACCCTTTCTTACCTCGTGGCAGACGACTTCCTTCCTTTTAGATTGTCTTCAAATCCTTAGCCAAGCTGGGCTTGTGATTGCCTTCAAACAATGCCCTAGAGATGCCAACCGCGCGGCTCATTAGGTGTGTCAAGCTTTTAGAAGGAGAAATTTGCCCTGTAATTGGATTTCATGTCCTCCTCTTGTACTTCGGGCCCTGCTCTCATCAGAGGCCCAGTTATCTTGTAACTTTCGCCCATCGAGATCAGTAAATCAAACGTACATTCCGACAAAAAAAAAAGATCTTATCAAGCCAAAATAATAAAATGATTGTCTGCAAAATTACATGTTCAAATATGGCATCAAATACGGCAGTGAATGTGTTGAGAGTCGTAGCCACCATTGCTCGCAAGGAAGAAGAGAAGGAATTGGGAATAAAATATGTGCAATGCACGCATAAGGGATGGCTAAAAAATTGCCAATTTGCCCATTTCAATTGAATACCTGTCACGTCCATCGTCAACATGGAATTTTGTCTTTACATTTCCATCTTCTTCTTTTTTTTGTAATGTTACATTTCCATCTTTAAGTGGGTAGTAGATGAATAAATTCATTTAGGCAACAATCTCTAAATACACACGTCACACACTCGATGATGAATGCATAAAAGATCCATTACATGGACATTGAAGATAATAAAAAGGGAGAATACCACCTAAAACCTTAACTATACCCACCATGAGTATGAATTCTGAACTTTTTTCATGTGACAAAAATACCCAAACATTTATCAATGTTGCAGTATATCCTCTGCCATGATTTCATCCAAGACAGCCGTTAAAAATCATACGTGGTAGCTTATGTGGACAAGACAGGCAAACAGAACTAATGTGGCTTTACAGAAGTCGATGCCGTTTCATTTTTTTTTTTGGGTCTTCTTACTATTAAATTATTATTATTTTTCTTACTGTTTTGCAAAATTGGAGCTTTGATTTGCTGGCAAACATTTAGGTGTCAACACACATGTGATTTGAGAGGCTCAAGTTAGGCCACTTAAGTATGAAATGGACTAAGCTTGAATGGTTTCTTTAAACTTTACTAAACTTTTTTACGTCTTGGTTGTCAGGACATCACATGTTACACTTGATGATGCGAGAAATGTAACTTAACTTAGTGCATTTAATCCTCTCGGTAGTCTGTTAGGGATTCGAAATAGAATTCTCTCTCTCTCTCTCTCTCTCTCTCTCTCTCTCTCTCTCTCTCTCTCTAAAGACTGTTTTAATAGCTTGATTGCATCACTAATCACTAGCTTACATGCACAATTGGCGATTTATTGAGGCCTGCTTTCCTCTCGGGGTATTTTTCATTTGAAGCTGAATTAGCAGAGCCCAAGGACGGTCAAATGAGGAAAAAATGAGAAACAATCAAGTCAAGTCAACTTTCGATTGAGAGAAGCCGAGGAAGGAAATTCCTGTTCATATGTACGTATAGTTCCTACAACAAAGGTCCAGAAATAGACATTATAAAATACCTTGAACTGTGGTGATGATTGTCAATGGCAAAAACAATAGTGAAAAAAGCTATTCTTCCACAAAAAGATGCTCCAAGTCCAGCCAAGACCGGTCATCAATAATAGACAGAATGGAAGGACCTTTCCCTAGAGGGTAGGAAAATCATGATCGGTGAATAAGTTGCATATTTTATTACCTAACCTACTCTTGTTATTGGATAACACTGTTCAAGAGTTTGCCATTGCAAATGCCAATGTAGTGCTAGAGACAAAATGTCCAGAACGGCACATTACAAAATACATTGGACGGCTTGATATTAATAACACCGATGATTAACCATGGCAGCAAAAAAAAGGAGATGCTTTTCTTGAGCAGCAAAAAGATGCTCCAAGTCTAGCCAAGACTGTCTATAATTGTCACGCCCCGAACCCATTTGGTACACGAACATCCCACCAAGGCCTTATTATTCATTAGGTGCTGCCCAGGATTCATTGGCCTTCAAACATCACTATCCATTGAAAGTATGGGAGCGAGAAAACAACTCTCCTTTCAATTCAAAACAAGATGACTTGGGACAAGAATATGGTACATCAAGGTCACAATAATCAAATACCAAAAGTTTAATTCCTAGCCCACAAATCAAAAGGACAATTCATAATATCACAAAATGTGAATCCATGTCCAGTCATTCCATCTTCGAATACTCAACCTCAACAAAGTTGTCATCTCATCGCCAAGGACCTGAAAAAAATGTTAATCCCCAACGGGGTGAGATATAAATCTCAGTAAGTAAACCATAAACCTAGACCAGACCGCTAGTCCTCCCAGACTATGCCACAAAGCAATACATCATTCAGATATCAAGAGTCTCAATTCATAAAGCACACATGACCATATGAGACTAAGCTCCTCGCACTAGCACAAGGCATACTCATAATTTCATAGGTATCACAATGATAACCCATTTTTCATCGCCAAGGGCTCCCAGGCCGCGATGTATTTCTCATGGGGCACTTACACCAACCCACTCACAAGTTTACAAAAGGTAAATCTCAATTCTCAAAATCAATGCCCGCGTAATAACGCTTCAGGCTGTTATAACATGCTTGGTAAGACCCGCGTCAGAATGCCTCAGGTCAACACATACTTATTGCCATGACCCGCGTAATAACGCATCAGGTCGTGTTTCTCAATCGCCCGCGTAATAACGCATCAGGCTAGGATACTACCCGCGTAATAACGCCTCAGGTTAGTCTTCCTTACTTGGCCAAGTGTAATATCCGGCGTAATAACGCATCAGGATAATCCAAACCCCGCGTCATAACGCATCATGGTATAATTTATTTTTCATAGACCCGCGTCAATACGCTTCAGGTCGAATCAGGCGTAATAACGCCTCAGGATTTACTCAAGCCCCGCGTTTACGCATCAAGGCATCACATGAATGTGTACTCATGAATCAATCAACCATTGGCTAAACAAAATAAAGGGGCACATATCATAACTCAGTCATTACTCATCACTTCAATCAATTAAGGCTAAATACCATAAATCATGCTCCTCATCAATCAAGCAATTCAAGCCATAGGCTTCGCCAAACAATCAATTCAAGCCAACCAATCTATCCAGTAGTGTCCTAACGTTCGAGTAAAGGTTTAAGGGACACTTACCTCTTTAAGCAAGCTAGCAAATTCAATCCAAACGACCCGCCTAGGCCAGCAAGCTCACGGCCAAACATGCCTCTCACAGCGTGCCAAGGAAAATCACATCGAAACTCGATTATTTCTCAATTCCACCGTACCAATACTTCAATAACACCGAAAATACTTTATTCTCATGTCATCACAGTGTTAAATCAATGCCCTTAAGCATGCCAATGGCCGTTCTATCACGGCAAATCCTCACGAATATCCTCCCGCCAAAACTGCCCTTTTTCTTAGCCCCACGACCAGCCTCAATCTCACTAAAACTGTAAATTTTATACTGACTTTTTGAGAAACAAATTCCAAAACTTCAAGATCTTACGGACACGTGGGAGAAAACGGAGCTCAATTCGGATACCGGACGACTTAGAACGACTAATTGCAAAATCGGTGCGCGATGTGTGCAAGTTGGTCGGCACCTCACATTCTCATCCCAAACAGCCCTTAAACACTTTCAATCTCTATTCCACCATGTACACACCCTACCAACATATCAACTAACATCCTAGGGTGTCTTAACAATGAATTTAAACCACAGTGACACCTCCGCGAACCCTCAAGAGGTTCGGTTTCCACAATCCCGAAACAGGGCAGAATTCGGTTCTGCCCTCTACCTCCTTAATCAATCCATAATTCAACTCTAAACCTTGATTTACCACAAAATCAACTTGCTAAGATCTAGATTTACATGTCTAGGATATCCCCTAATGATTTAGAAGCAAAATAACACCCCTAGGATGTCCAAATGGTTCAGCTCCCTCAAGATGTCCATCGGTCAGATTTTTGCTCAATTCTGTCCACTCAAACACAGCCCTGAAACACCCCTAAATCTCAATTTAAAAATTCATTTCTGCTCATTCACATGTAGTACTATATGTTATAAAGTTACCCTCGAAAATTTGAGGTCATTTGGATTTTCTATGAGCTAGAATCACCACCTTTCCTCAGCTAGCAAAGAATCTGTCCACTTTTCTTCCCAAAATTCTCATAAATTAACCAGACCTCCAAATGACACAAAACCAATTGAAACTTGTAGAGGACAGGTTAGACTAACCTGTGGTGGTCGGCGTGAGGCTGAACGGCCGCCGAAGGAGGCTTTTGTGGAGGACGACGGCGACAGGTAGAGCGGGTCGGGCAGAGCAGTTTTATGTTCTTGGTGAGAATGCACAAAATGAAGAGGAAGAAGGGCTAGTCCACAAAATTATGAGGAAATATCAGCTGAAGATGAAGTCCATTCAACCGTAGTTAATGTTCTAGAAGATTAAGCTTAGTGGAAATTTAATGACCATCACCCAAGTAATGACAATTGTCCTTAAACTCATAATATCAAAGCTTCCATTGACTAAAATGCCCCCCTCAAATTCGGCAGCCTTGGGGAAGAAGGAAATGTGCCAAATGACTAAAATTCCCTTCTCAAACCATTAAGGCAAGGTTAACTCTCCAAATGCAAAATGGTCTTTTCACACCTTTCGTCCGAATTTCAGTTTTTCGATATTTTTCGTCCTCGATAAAATGGCGTCCAATCCATACCAAATGTAGTAATCCCTCATTTCCATTTTCAAATTTCGAGATCCTAATTCGTGGTCGAATCTTCCATCGATCGAAATCCCAATCTGTCTCGAACTAACGGGCGGCTTTTACAAACGTCACGCGTATCGACTTTGTGATTCTCATCATACTTAGGGTAACTCAAACTACGGCAACGTTGGTTGTCATGTAATCGCAAGGGTTTATCGCTAGCCCCGACGGCAACGATCGTCACAAACCGATTTAGAAAAATTTCCCTAATCATACTTTGGCTAAGCGGCATCACCCGTGTCCCAATCGTATAACGCTAGCAATTGTTGACACCTGATTTTTTGACCAGGTCTTTTTCAGTTTTATTTTTGAAAAATCACAAAAAATTTATAAAAAGTCAAAAAATTACAAAATCAACTTTGGTGGCCTTGGCCAAGTTGACCAAAAAATAATTTTTCCCATTTTTCATATTTTTTAGTATTTTTGGAAAATAGAAAAATACTTAAAAAATCAAGAAAAATAGCATTTGAGGTCACAAAAATATGGAAAAATATCCAATATTTTTCCTTTTAATCCCTTTTATTTTTGACCTCTCAAAAAAATCAAAATCAGATTCAATTTTAGGTGTTCCTTTGTAACCCGTACTATTGAATTTGAAGAAAAAATAACAATTGAGTCTTTTAATTTGCAATTTTGGCATTTTTTAAGATCTTGACATTCAATCTGACTATCCCCTATTTCAATTTAGCCCAATTGTTTGCACAATATGCTCAATTGCACGGATTTGACAAAATTACATACTAAAATTGCATTTTAGTCCTTGAAATTAAGCATAATTGAAATTACTTTCAATTCAAGGGCTATCATTGCAAATTAAACATGCTACCCAATGTATTTCACCATTTTAAGTCGATTGGAACAGGTGGTTTGACTCAATTTGATCATTTGCACCCTCAATTACACGATCCCCAATTTCCAATTAAATGAAAATTTGGGGGTTTTGTAGAAATTGATGAAAACTTTTGGGCAAAACCACATTTCTAGATAGAATTCATGCCCTAGATTCGATTATGAGGTTCAATTGCAAAATTTTCCCATTAATTTGGGCTTAATTTGAAAAAAAACCTATTCGGGACCGGTTCAGACCGGCGGTCGGACCGGTCGAACCGGCCCGCTACAGTGTCTTCTTCTTCATCAGGCCTGTGCACGAGTGAACAGAGGAAGGTATAATTTCAAGGAGAAAATTGAGCGACGAATCAACGACAATTGGAGAAGCAATGCTGGGCATTTAGTTCCTTGGGTCAATCCCCGTCGATCGGGACCGGAATGAAAACCAGTGACCATCGGGATAGCAAATAATCGGCTGGTCAACCTGCACACCTGCAAAAGTCAACAAACGACAAATGCAGGTCGAATGTATGCCAAATTCGTGAGGAATGAGGCTCGCCGGGAAACCAAATGAACCTTGACAAGTCACCCATCCTCTCCGGCGCCAATTGAACCCAAAAACACGTGCTGCCACGTGCCATTGAAGTCAGTTGGAACTCCTCAAATCGGCGCCAAAATTCGGATATGCTATATAAGCCTACAGGGGCTTTCAGTTAGAAAGGAGGTGGATTCAGTTGTAGAGGGGCGAAACTGAATCGAGAGAGAGAAAGAAAACGAGAGAGAGAGCTCGTTCTCCGACCCTCCGTCGTCGAGAATTTGAGTTCGACTGCAAAGCGCTGGTTAGGCCGTCTCCGGCCAAACCAAAGCTAAAGAAGACCGTCAGAAGTTCGCTTTGAGTGCCAGGAAGCGATCGCCATCAACCGCGCAGCCCAAAATCGCCAGAACAGGTAATCCCGAACTTCGAGCTCAAGCTCAGGTCTTCAATGGCGGACTTTGATTTCGGCTTCAATCTTTGCAATTCCTGTGTGCTTTTCATCCCTTAGACATTACTGACCATGCTCGCATCTCCATTTTGCATCGATTTTGCTCGCATACCCCGAATTGAGTCCTCCGATTTAGCCTCCATAGCCGATTCTTGCCCAGCCAAATCTGGGCCGAGCGAGCTCGATCGGAGCTCGAGGTAAGTCTCCTAAACATTGAATGATGCTTCCCTGTTAATGAGTTGGTTCATTACGCCATGAATCGAGCGATTTGAGTGTATGTGTACGTACTGGTTCATGTTCGATCGTGCTTGGCCCCGTGGATGGATTCGCGTAATCTTGAGATATGTTAGAATAGAGGCGATTGCGAGTCGATTGCCGTTAGTTTCATGAGGTTTCATCGAGAGTTCATCGTCAGATCATCGTCGGAGAGCCACAGCCGTCCATTCTGCCGGAGTCGCGAGGTTGAAGACGAAGCTGACATGGCGCGGTCAACCGGTCAAAGTCCTAGTTGGCATTCGGCCATTGGTCCATGTGGTGTCGAGTGAGCACGGCCGTTGGGTCTGTTATTCAAATAAAAAGGATCGGACGGCTCAAATAAATCGAACGTAAATTCTAGTGACCGTCCGATTAGTAATTAGGTTTATCCGAAAATGTTTTAAAATCAGAAAATCAAAAATAAACTGAAACGGTGTCGTGTAGGTTAGTGGCCGTGCGGTGTCGTTTAGGTTAGTGTGAATCGACGGTCTAGATCAAGTCTCCGGATCTAATCATGGCCGTAGGTTCAAGTAATCTGATCAGACGGCTCTGATCGAGTCTTCATCCAATCTGGACCGTAGGTTTTAGTAAACAGATCTAAGCGACACGGACAAGCCACGTGGTCCATCAGGGACCGTCGGATTAAAACCGGAAAATCCAAAAATAAAAAGTGTGATACGGCGTCGTTTTTGATCAAGGTTTTCGCGGGTTCGGGTCTGGACCGGGTTCCGACCCGAGTGGGTCGGGTCGACCCGGTCCGAATAATATTTTTTTAAATAAAAAAAATTCGAAAATGATTTTAAAAAAATAAAAAAAATCAGAAAAATCCTAGAAAATCCAAAAAATGCTAGAAAATTCCAGAAAATTCCAAAAAAATGTGAAAAATTTGTGGAAAAATCCTAGACATTCCAGAAATCCCCAAAAATCGAGGGTTGACCACAGACAACTGGTCAACCCTATTTTTGGGGTTTCTTATCCAATTTTCCGAAACTTGACGACATTACCCTTTAGGGGTAAGTCGCCTTTGCTGTGTAAGCAAGATAAGGCCGATAATGCCAAGGTGAGAATTAGGGTCAATTAGACGACCAATTCTTAGGTTTGGGTTTTCAAGTCCCGCCTCTTTTCTCAAAATGACGATTTTGCCCCTTTAGTGGGAAAATCGTCTTTCTTGTCTCAATCGAGTTCTGAAAATTGCTTGAAGTTAGGGTTTGGGTCAGGTGTACGACCAACCCTAATATTTGAGATTTTCAGTTCTCATCATTGTCCAAAATGACGACTTTACCCCTCCAAGGGTAAAATCACTTGAAAATTCCAGAAAAATCCTGGAAATTCCCGAAAAATAGGAAATGGATTGGATTGATGGCCAATCCTATTTCCATTGTCTTTTGACTTCCCAATTCGTCTAAAATGACAGATTTACCCTTTTAAGGGTAAATTTCCCCGAATCATTCAAAATTACGATTCTGCCCCTCATGGGCAAATCATGCCAAAATCATTCCTAAGCCTTGATTGATACTTCTCTAGGCTAATAGGGCCTCATTAGGGATACCACGCTGATTTCATGTGTTTTATCCGCATGTACTGGATCCTTGATTTGCGCACTTATTTCCATTGATTGTGATTAGTAGGGTAGTAATTCCCATCTGCATGAACTCCTAGTTCTAGGATCTATACCCCACTCGTCTGTATGAAATCCTAGGATCAGATAAACCATTCAGCTTAGGTACCGAAAGGGCGTCAACTTAGACAGTTGGTGTAACTAAGTCCCCGAACCCACTTCTCTGGTTTCCGCAGAATCGAATAGATCACTCCCAACTATTCGATAGGGTCTTCCGATCGTACCCTCCACGAAACGATTGGTGGCGACTCCTTGGCATGTACACTCATCACATGTCACTAGACCACATTGAAGGTCGACCACGTATATCCAGCAGTTGCGATTTGGGTAATGGACCTTGGGAGAGGCCCGCGTCCGATCAAGCCAGCGATCGGGCGGCCCATTAGCCCGCTCCCGCCTCCGAGCCGCGAGAGGGTCGCGACAGACTGTTGACTCCGCTGGGGATTATTCTAAAACCAGAATCTCTGGTTACGAATTCCAGAGGACTTGAGCCGATTAAAAAGTTGTTTGGTTTATCTGACATTGTTTTCTGCTGATGCTCTCAAAGGTGAGGTACGTATGCTAACCATTGTGTTAGATGTTTTTGCAGATTGGAGAAATAAGGGGTGGCGTGATTGTTGACATCTTTTCTGCAGGTTGGAGTTGGGAATGTATGTTTACTTTATGCATTTACTGAAGCGGTGTTTGATACAAACTGCTGTGCATGACTTTGTATTGTGATGATCACGACACATCGCACACACTGGCGGTCAAACCCCGACTGCAACCACCCTTAGGTTACCTTAGATAGGGAAAGGATGCGAAAAGGATCTTGTGTTTGATGGCACTTGAGACTTTCGTATTCGTTCCCGCCTACCATCTGCATTGGCGATATCTAGCCCTCTTGGGTAGGTACCCTTGGGGAGGAATCTGCCTCGTGTGGATCGTGGGAGCCTGAGCCGTAGGTTCCTCACCTGACTTTCGGTTTTCTTTTTTAGAGTATACCCACTTGTCGCATGCGCATGTCCATGGATGGTTGGTATACCTAAAACCACCCATTGATACAAGGGGCATTCCACGTCCCCCAAAGTGTGGTTGGTAAGACATTTATCTCTAAACGTACTTTAATTCCTGCTTCATGATATGACTCATACATTGCATACATCCATATGCATTCGCATCATGAAGATTACTCGGGTGACTAATGAGAACAACAATGATTATGGGGTAGGATGTCGCTGTTCCCTAAGAGCTCGACGGAGTTGGTAACCTTCGAGTACTTGAGAAAAGTTACTCGCCCCGGACCAAACACGAGGCTACACTTTACTAGATTCGTGTATGGTCGGGAACTGACTGGACGTAAGCTAGGGTATGCTGAGGACTGTCAAACCCGCTACTATGCTGATAACCTCAGATTCAAGCGACAAGCAGACGAAATGATGAAGGATTATCTGGAGATGAAGAGACAACGTCGCAACCAGCTGGCTAGGGAAGCGTACGCTCGCAGGAAGGCTGAATTGCTGGCCAAAGAGAACATACCCATGATTACTTCTTGGGGTAGGAAGAGACGCCCTGCGATCAAGACCAAGCCAAGGCGTATCACGATCAAGAAAGTAGAACCCGAGAAGGCTTCCGAAGTCATCCTACCCTGGACTAGAAAGTGGCCGGAGGAACTACAACCTCTCGACCAAACCATTGAAGATAACTCCCCTACCCTAGATTAAAGGAGAATTTCTGACCGACTGTCATTTGGGTAGACTTCTGAAGGAAGAGTGATCTAGACCCTCACGTTCCATTGTCTTTTATGGCTTTCTTGTTTGAAAAACCTTTCTTTACCGTTCTTCTATTAGACATCTTGACTGTAATAAGAGTACATCCCACTTTGCTCCTTTGATGTGTTGACCAATGGAACGTGACATTGCTGTTCCCTTTAGTCATTGAGTAAACCTGACTAAATTGCATAATTCACTTCCCTGAAATGCAAATTAGGCTTTGAGTCAGGCTTTCAAGACCTGAAAAAGGGTCCTAATCTCCATTTCTTCAAATTGAACTATGCAATCAAGTTAGCTCATGCATGCTTCATGACATCTGCATATTCATACATTTAAAGTAATTTCTGGCGATTGACCTTTTAAAATCATTTGCATATTTTAGACTCGATGGGAAAGAATGATATTCAAGTGTTTAAGATCCCCCGAGCTGAACTCCAATCATGGTGGGATGGCATGGGCGAAGCCAGCCAGAAGTATGCGGAGTCACGACTAGGATACCTACTGGACCTACTGAAGATTGAGTGCCCACCTGCCTTTATTCAAGCCATGGCGCTCTACTGGGATCCTACCACCGCTACATTTTGCATGGAAGGATTAGAGATCACTCCCACTATCGAGGAATACAGCGCTGTCATCGGAGTTGAATTCACCCCTACGCTCGTCCGACCCCCTATAGGACTTGAACCCCTAAGTCAGGTAGCTGAATTCCTTGACACAAACCTAAATGAAGTCAAAGTAGATGCGAAAAGCAATTCTGGAAGAGTTTCCCTATCCTTCCTTATAGACCGATTTTCCCGCCTTCCTGCTTCTAAAGGAACCAAATCTGGTAGAGCCTTTATCTTGGCATTCTTTAGCTTTGTGCTATTCCCAATCTCAACTGTCACCTTCGACCCTATCATGGCTATAGTAGCTAGGCAAGTCTGTTGTGGGTGGGATTACTCAAACATCCTCCTTGCCGAAACCTTCCTCTCCCTAAATCGTTTCAAGAAAAGCAAAAAGGGAATCTTTAGAGCTTCTAGTGATCTGCTGTATCTGTGGTTCACATCCCATATCAGACAATTCCACATCCGCATGGGTTTCACTGAAATCAGCCCCAATGCACACCCTCTTAAAACATTTGCTAGGACCCATACACGTGTTCCTAAGTTCAACTTCATAGAATGGAAGAACTTCCTCAAAGTCCTAAAACCCGAACAACTCCGATGGCGGCTAAGGTTACCGACGCTAAGCAAAGTCAGATTGACCTGCGATGACGGGAATCCAGTTCCCTTGCTAGGATTCACAGGCGCTACTGCATACTACCCAAGGAGGGTGATTCGGCAGTTTGGGGCACTACAAGAGATTCCTTCTCCACCGCAACCGGATACCTTCTCCTTTGACATACCAAGCAAGACCCTCACGGAAGAGGAGAAGAGACAGTTCGAAGCCAAGGTCGCATCCATCACACGCTCTTTGAAGAATTCCCAGGCTGAAGAAATAAGTTGGCCAGAAGACATGACTCGAGAAGAAAACACTCATAGAGCCACCACTGAATATATTCAACACTTCAAAGCGATCCGACGAAGCCTTGTCGAGCCCTACATACCTGAATACATCGTGCCATACGTACCTGGAATAGAGCCCTACATACCCGAAGACATAGGGCCACTGTCGTGTTCAGAAGACGAGGAACCCCAGGCTGAAGAAGGGAATCCATGCTGGGATGATGAGGATACCTTAGACCTCAAACGTCCTAGACTTGAATAGGCTATTCCGTCAAGTGTAAAATAAGCAAACATTGTGATGCCTTCTCATGCATTCTCACTTTTGTGAAATACTATCTTAAACACATGAGCATGAATGTGAACATGTTTTTACAAATGCATAAAAACTATCGTCAGAAATTACGCTTCTTTCAATTCCATGAATTCTTGTCGAGAAATGATTAAAAGAACTACTTACATGAGGCTAAGGCTCACAAGGTAGCCCTTTTTCTCATCTACTGGCAAGAAGCATGCAACTGAAAGAATTAACTGCTTCTTTTTGCTAAAATAAGCGAAGCACTCACAGAGATCTTTTTAAACAGGTACACTCTCATCACGGAATTGCCAACGCATCGTTTCCGTACCCGCCTAAAGACGAGAATGGAACAGCAGGAATTGACTCCGCGCGTAGGCATGTTGGAATCTCAGATGACTGCCCTGGCGACTATGATGGCTGACATTAAGGCCATGCTGGAGACCAACCAAGCTAGACAGACAACCGCCCACAATCAGAACAACTCAGGCCCTTCCATGGTACCTGATGTAACAGATAAAGAAGCAACCAGGGATACCCAACATACAGAGGAAAACGTTCATGAACCAAATAGTCGGGCACAACAAAAAGCCTCGCCTGTTGTCATCAACCTTGAAAAAGAGGAGAAGGGAAAACAAACTGTGAAGACAGAGGCAGAGGCTAAGAGATTGGCCAAGATCGAAGAATGCCTGAGCAGTCAAGGCTATGAGCTGGCCCGCTTCGACAAAATATCTCATTTTGCTAAAATAGAGACTCCTCCTGACTATAGGGAGCCAGAGTTCGTGAGAAAATACAACGGGACAGGCTGTCCCCGTGCCCACCTCAAGTACTACCTGCGCAAGATGGCACACTACTCGGATTACATTCCGTTGTTAATGAACACATTCCAAGAGAGTTTGGCTGGCGCCGCTCTGGCTTGGTTTATTGAGCTAGACTTAGAGGATTATGACGGATGGGAGGACCTTGCAGAAGACTTCCTCAGGCAGTACAAATTTAACACGGCTACAGCCCCAACAAGAGAAGACCTCCTACGAACTTCAAAAGCGAGGGGCGAATCGATCAGGACATATGCTCAGAGGTGGCGAGCCTTGGCTACCCAAGTAAAGCCTTTAATCCCAGAAGAGGAGCTGATCGACTTATTCCTAAAAGCACTCCCCTACGAGTACTTTGACAGACTGAACACTTCTGGATGTCAGACATTCGCACACCTGATTAAGGTTGCTGAGAGGCTGGAATGGGCCTTGAAAGAAAGAAGGCCTCAGGAAGCTCCTACTAGGAAGCAGTATCCTCTGAGAAAGGAAAGAGAAGCCGGACTGGACATAGCATTTATACCAGATCCCCACAAGTTAAAGCCATTTGGCAATTCTAATCAGGCCAAAGGCGGATCATCCTGGTCAGCGCCAAAGGTACAAGAGCCTAGAAGAAAGCAACCCCAGAGACAATTCTCTCAGCTCCCGAGACCTTTATCCAAGCTACTTCCGATGCTGCTGGAGCAACACTTGGTGGCAAAAGAACCACCTAGGGCAAACCCCGCAAGATATCCTGGCTTTGATGAGAGCCAGACCTGTGCCTACCATATGGGCGAAAGAGGGCATAATGTGGATAACTGCTATATCCTAAAACTGAAAGTGCAAGCCCTAATTGATAGTCAGATTTTGAAATTTGACAATGCAGCCCCAAATGTACAAGAAAATCCGTTGCCAGATCATCAAGCAGTAGGGGCAATATTCACTGAAGAAGAGGAGGATTACCTTAAACTGAAGGTAGATATGCCTAAGCTGGACACCCTGCTAACAATCGCTTCATCATACCCAAAAGAAGGGGAGATATCAACCGACCAAAAGAAGTTGTGTATCGACAAGATGAAGAGCTTGGGGATAGTGTCCGATATTACTGATGAAGAATTTGAAGGGATCGAAGCATCTCTATCTTTGAAAAGAAACCACTTCTTGATCACAGCTGGGCAGAGTAATACCTGTGGTACCTCACATGAGAACTTGGTAAGCAGCCTGGGGCCAGCTACTCAGTCAGAGGAAGAATTTGAAGAAGACGAAATAGAAGCCAGAAGGAGAAGTCTAGCAGACCTCAAGTTTATGGTTGACGCACTTGAGAAGAGCGAAATTATAGACAACCTGGGTCAAGATTCTGGAGGATACAATTTCAAGGTGAAATATTCGGCCCCTCCCAGCTTTTATCAGAAGATTGAAGACATCATAGCGGACGGATGGGGAGGTATGGATGATCTCTCTCAACCAGAAACCTCAAAAGGTATGGAAGAACTCGACAACGCCATATTGATGATCGAAGTAGCCACGGCCGTGGTGATCAGATTGCATGAGCTGGATAGCCTGAGCAAGGTGGAAGATTGCCCAGTGAGGCCTGTCATAATTCAATTGCCTCAAGAGGAAGAGAGCAATACGTCAGGACCAGAGATACCTCATCAGACAACTGTAACGATAAAAGTCCCCCCAGTAGAAGAGTATGATCCCAAAGCTGTTCATTGGGACTATGGGACCACACAAGTAGATGCAATAATGAGGTCTGGAAGATTTTATGCCCCCAGAGAGGGTGAATCCGAAAAAAAAGATGTCTCAAAGGAAGATGCCGAAAAGCTCGTATCGATCATCAAAACCAGTGAGTTTGAAGTGATAGAGCAGCTGAGGAAGATGCCCGCTCAGATATCCCTGCTAGACCTATTCATCAATTCAGAGAAGCACAAGGACGCACTGCTGAAGGTACTCAATGAAGTACATGTCCCTGAAACAATTAATGAGGTCCAACTAGGGGACTTTGTAGGGGCAATTCTCTTAAAAGACCAATTGAGCTTCTCTGACGAGGACTTCCCCATAGAAGGAAGAGGGCACAACAAAGCTTTATACATCTCTGCCCAATGTAACGGCAAAAGAGTGGCACACGTATTGATCGATAATGGATCAGCCTTTAACATCTGTCCTTTGGCTACCATAAGGAGGCTGGGAATCAATGAAGAGATGGTCAAGGCATCCAAGACAGCTGTAAGAGCATTCGACGGCATGAGGAAGACTGTAGAAGGAGAGATCGAGCTTGACGTATTCATCGGCCCGACAAAGTTCTCTATAAACTTTCAAGTAATGGCAGCAGTGCATTTGGATTCCTGCTAGGAAGACCTTGAATCCATACAGCAGGAGCTGTCCCTTCGAGCCTGCACCAAAAGTACGTTTCGTTGTAGATGGGAAGGTGATTACCGTACATGGGGAAGTCGACCTCCAGGCATACCAGAACAGTGCCATTCCCTATATTGAGCCTGAAGAGAAAACTGAAGCGAGCTATCACTCCCTAGAGTTGGTAGCAACAGTTCATACCCCAGTAGGGTCGAAGTTGAGAACTCCTTACATCTCAGAAGCCAGTCTTCTACCAGCTAAGATGCTGCTGGCATACGGGTTCAATCCTGAAAAAGGCCTAGGCAAACATAATCAGGGTATAAATGCCCCGCTACAGTTGAAGGCTAATCCACATAAAATGGGCTTGGGGTACCAGAAGTATCCCATGAATGATTCTGTCCCGAAAGCAACAGGCCGAGGCCGAGGCAAAAGCCTGGGACGCCGTGGAGGCGAAAACAGCCCGAATAGCTCATTCATCGGTTCTCCAACCTGGAAGGGAAGGTCTCGAATGTTCAAGAATCCCTTAAATACCTACTTCGACCAGAACTCCAAATGGCTATCTGAAGAGGGTATCACTTCGCCGATGGAACCAGATCTGACAAATCCTTTTCTCGAAGATGACTCTGTGAATGTCATCATGGAGTGGTTGGACAGTGAAGCCACTTCTTCTGAGTAAATAGACTCTTCCTTCATCTTTAAATACTGTGTTTAGAACTTTCTGCATTTCACTGTATTTTCTTTCCTTATTGAACGCATAAGAAAACGCCTTTGGATCTCCGGCCGTTGGTCCAAATAGCACATCTTGTAACGCGGCCCATTTCGCATTCAATAAAACCACGCATGTTTTGTTAAGGACATATGGAACTACGAATCAGCCCGATGATGATAATGGTCTTCCATATAGAAGCTTGAGGCCTGATTTGCCATATGATTCCTAATCTTCAAAAGATTTTCAAGGGGCCGGGATATCCAATGACATGAGGATTAGTCCCATCTGTACCTACATCTATTTCGAAAAACTTTTTCAAAAAAAAAAACTTTACATAATCATGCATGTCATTTTTACTGAGCACAAACTAACCATACTCATGACATTTCAGGCATATCATCTCAAACATGCATACCAGGTTATTACAAAATTCGGATCCCTCCATTAACCACTCCTATAACATTGAGGAAGATGAAGACGAGGATTACGCGTCTATCCGTAGGGATTGGAACACCTTTGAAGAGTCAAAGCCTCCTACCTCGGAAGAACCAATTGTCATTAATTTGGGAGACACCGTGAACGTCAAAGAGGTCAAGATCGGCGGACACCTATCCCGTGATGAAAGGCTCGAGTTCACCAAGCTACTAAAAGAATATCAAGACATCTTCGCATGGTCTTACACGGATATGCCAGGCCTTGATCCTAAGATTGTGGAACATGCATTGCCCACGGATCCTGGCATCAAACCTGTCAAACAAGGCAGTAGGCGGATGAAAGCCGAGTTAGAAGACAAGATTAAGGAAGAAGTCATGAAACTCCTTAGGGTAGGCTTCATTGAAGCTATCCCATATTCAGACTGGGTTGCAAATATAGTCCCCGTCATGAAGAAAGACGGAAAAGTTCGGATCTGCGTAGATTACCGAGATCTGAATAGAGCAAGCCCAAAAGATGATTTTCCACTCCCCCACATTGATGTATTGGTGGATAGTACGGCGGGTTATGAATTATTCTCATTCATGGATGGATTCTCGGGATACAACCAAATCTCCATGAAACAAGAAGACAAACCCAAGACTGCATTTACCACACCATGGGGGAATTTTTGCTACAAAGTCATGCCCTTTGGATTGAAAAACGCCGGGGCTACCTACCATAAGGCTATGGTCACGTTATTCCATGATATGATCCACAAAGAGATTGAAGTATATGTTGATGACATGATCGCTAAATCCAAGAAAGGACAAGATCACATACAGGTATTAAGAAAATTATTTGAGCGCCTGCGCAAATACAAGTTAAAGCTAAACCCTAACAAATGCGTGTTTGGGGCAAGATCCGGGAAACTCCTTGGGTTCATAGTCAGCAACAGGGGCATTGAGATTGATCCCTCAAAAATCCAGGCCATCCACGATTTATCAACTCCATCCACAGTAAAAGAAGTGAGAAGTCTTCTAGGGAGATTGAACTATATTGCCAGGTTCATCAATCAGCTGTCTGATGTGGCTAAGCCAATCTTCAAATTGCTTAAGAAAGGCGCGAAAATAATGTGGGACGCCGAGTGCAGCAAGGCATTCCAAATGATCAAAAACTATTTGATCACACCACCGGTGCTTGTGCCACCAATTCCCGGTCACCCATTGACCTTATACCTGACCATACGACAAGAGTCCTTGGGAGCCTTACTTGCCCAGACAAGCCCGATAGATGGAAAAGAAAGGGCCATTTATTACCTGAGTAAGAAATTCACGCCATCTGAAGCAAAATATATACCAGTTGAAAGGGCCTGCGTAGCAGCAGTATGGGTACTACGAAGACTAAGGCAGTATACCCTACATCATCACATTCAGCTCATAACAGAGAACGACCCCGTCAAATACCTCCTGGAGAAACCCGCTTTAATTGAGAAACTGGCAAAATGGCAAGTAATGTTGTCTGAATTTGACATTAAATGTTCTCCGCAGAAGTCGGTAAAAGGAAGAGCTATAGCGGACATGCTGGCAGAAAACCCATCGAGCACTGAATCCCCTGAAGTAACGAACATAGAAGGCCGAATTCTGAACTTAGCAGAGGATAAGTGGATCATGTATTTCGATGGTGCTGTTAACCTATCAGGGGCAGGCACTGGGGCAGTACTGATATCCCCAGATTGTCAACATTACCCTGTCGCGGCAAAGATAACTTTTCCTTGTACCAATAATATTTCAGAATATGAGGCATGCATTCTGGGCCTACGACTGGCCCTTTCCATGAAGATACCTAGATTGCAGGTCTTTGGAGACTCCATGCTCATTATTCTACAGACACAAGGGGAGTGGAAGACGAAAGATGCAAAACTCATCCCCTACCATGAATACCTTGAAGAATTGATACTCAAGTTTGAAGAAGTGTCATTCGAGTACCTATCAAGGTCTCACAACCAATTCGCAGATGCATTAGCCACCCTAGCCTCGATGTTACAAACGATTGAAGGGTTGGATATAGAACCTCTGAGGATCGGCATTGTTGAAAAGCCAGCTTATTGCATGCTAATCGAAGAGGAATGTGATGGAGAGCCATGGTACTATGACATCAAGAATTACCTCTTGAAAAGGGAATTCCCTGAAGGATGCCAGTCAGGAGACCGAAAATACATAACCAGGATGGCCAGCAAGTTCTTCCTCAATGGACAAATTCTGTACAAGAGATCGTTTGATTCTACTCTGTTAAGATGCGTAGATGCCAAAGAAGCAAATATTCTCATGAAAGAGATTCATGAAGGTGCGTGTGGGCCTCACATGAACGGCCACCTCCTTGCCCGGAAGATCATGCGGCTAGGTTATTATTGGATGACCATCGAATCAGACTGCTGTCAGCACGTCCGGTCATGCCACCAATGCCAAATATACGGGGATAAGATTAACGCACCCCCGAACGAACTACACCAAATGTCTGAAGTTTGGCCTTTCTCTATGTGGGGGATAGACATGATATGGCCTATTAATCCTGTAGCTTCGAATGGTCATCGCTTCATCTTGGTAGCGATTGATTACTTCACCAAATGGGTAGAAGCCAGCTCTTACAAGAATGTCACTGCAAGAAATGTGGCAAGATTTGTCAAAAGAGATATCATATCCCGGTATGGTACCCCTCAAGCGATCATCACAGATAATGGGTCCAACCTAAACAACAAGATTGTCGATGGTCTGCTGGATCACTTTAGCATTCGACATCTGAATTCATCTCCTTACCGCCCACAGATGAATGGGGCAGTGGAAGCAGCCAATAAAAACATCAAGAGGATCTTGGCTAAAACAGCAGAAAACTACAGGGATTGGCACGAAAGGCTGCCCTTCGCCTTGATGGCTTACCGAACGTCGATCAGGACTTCTACAGGGGCAACTCCCTATAGTCTGGTATATGGGACAGAAGCAGTTCTACCAGTAGAAGTTAAGATTCCCTCTTTGAGAATCTTATCCGAAGATAAACTCTCTGAGTCAGAGTATTTCAAGCACAGATATGAACAGCTGAACTTAATAGATGAGAAACGTCTTAAAGCCATTTGCCATGGACAAACTTACCAGAAGAGGGTAGCCAGGGCGTTCAATCGAAAGGTCAAGACCAGAAACTTCGAAGTAAATGACTTGGTAATTAGGAAAGTTTTGCCAAGTACTACCCATCCAGGGGGAAAATTCACTCCAAATTACGAAGGCCCCTACATTGTTAATAAGATCCTCACGGGAGGAGCATTAATTCTTGTAAACTCCGAGGGAGAAGAATTGGGGCACCCTGTGAATTCAGATGCTGTGAAGAAATATTACCCTTGAAATAAAATCAGATTCCGGTCATATGCCCTGCCTCGAATTGAGCCTACTCTTCATGATAGTCTTTGCATAAGCATGTCATGCATCTATGCATACATTAGCATGTGTTCAATATTGCAGGATCCAAGGAAGCAGGGTCGCGATAAGTTGGAACGCGTGATCAAGGAGACCTAACGTCATGGTGGTCAGGTGCACGTCTTCTTCTCCAAAGACTGAGAATTTTAAGAAATTTTAGAACAACTTAACCATCTTGTGTTGTTAAGAAAAATGCAGATTTTCGCGAATCTATCCACTTCCATTGGAATGCATGATCAAGGGTAAGGTGTATCGTTCTAATTTTCTGAAATTCGAGAGCATACACTGACATATTCCTTTTATGTTTTTCAGGAATCCCTAGCCGCGCTGGGCAGGTAAGTATTCCTTCCCTAATCTTGTAGGTTTACAAGACTGTCGGAATCCTTATTGATAGAATTTGAAGGCTTCTTGGAATCTAGCATGTATTCAAATCTCATGTCTAGAAAGACGCAAAATTCTCATGGTCATGTCATTGGCATTCATGTTTAAACTTGGAGGTTATCCGAACATGATTGAAATATGCATTGTGCATCATAAATCCCCTTGGAGGGTAAGTTTTGGAGAAAGCAAAATGAACTCTTCCAAACAAAAGTTGTTTAAATCATTCAAAAGGATGTTTCCTCAGACAAGAGGCAAGCCTGGTCCAAACATGTCCCATACACACTTAAGAGATAAGTGGAATGATAAGGATAGCGAGACCTTAACCTACGGACGTAAGGGTTATTCGCAGTGATTACATGGATTGAGACGACGGAGGCATTCGTTTCTCTATCATAAACACTACAGGTGACCATTGATAACCATTTGAACGACGATTTCATTCTATACCCCTGTCAAGAACCACCCCACAATGGGGCAAACTGGAGGTACGTCCAGAGGTATCAGGAGGTAAATGGTTAGAAGTTCTCTTGCTCAGACTTGCATCAATCTTCGTGTGTTGCTTGTCATTTTAACTTCTATGGTAATTCAGGTGCTTTAGGATGACGAAAAGCATTCGTTTCTCTATCCTATACACTTTACCCTTTGCACAGCCCAGTTGAGCCTATACATTCATTTTACAAACCCGTTGGTGATCATTGCATATTCCAAGACGGAAGCGACGTCCCTTCAAGAGCGGAAGAGTTCAAAACACAGGATTTGTGAAAAATTCCTAGATTAATGTTGGAGTGCTGAGATTCAAGTTGTACATCTGGCACACGCATTTGAAAATTCTGATCCCCAAAAGAAAAGAAAATGTGGGATCTCGACAAAAGATGAGAAAAAGAAAAGAAAGAGAAAAATTCAATCCTGGGCATCAAGAAAAAGCAAAGTGCCTGGTAAAAGCAAGGCCAATGCCGTCCAAATACTTGTACACTTGTGAATCATGTGTTTGATTTTGTAAATGCCAAAAGATGGCATGATACCTTTGTATGGGTCACTAGTGAGATCTGATTATAAAAAAATCCCAAGGGAGCTGGACAGCAAAGGATACTCCCAGATTATGTCACATTTAGATGACAAAAGCATAGACAAGGTATTGACGCCGTCTTGACATGAGAGAGATGTTCTCTAAAGACAAATATGCACTTCAAAGACTGAAGACGCTCTTTGAACCAGAAGGGGCAAGATGGCAGCAAACTTGCAACGATCACCAATGTAAACCCTTCGCATATTCTGAGCCAAAAACAAACCTTCTTTGGTCCCCAATCATACCTACGTTACAACCCTGAAAAGCCTTTTCTGATTAAGGCACTTGGATTGACATAGGGTTTAATGTCTAAGCTTAGCTCGAAGAAGTTCGAGCAAGATTATTTCTTTCTCATTTTGCAGGTTTCTTGACTTGTAAACCTGGAGCCGACATTGAAGACTTCTCTTCGAAAGCCTTGACTTGCACGCAAGTCCCCTTTGAAAACCGTTGACCAAGCCCAACATTACGGTCCCTTGAAAGTCCTCCTGATCGATCGAGGTGTATTCACTGCGAATGATCCTGAACCCTAGGCGCAGGTTTGATAGGAAGTTCGAGTGCATTCTTGGTAAAAGACCATTACCTCAAAACGGTGAGAAGTCCTCTTTGATGAGAATACTCCGTTGGACATTTTAACCAAACTCTTTTGATAATTTCAGATTGTTTGATTCAAACTTTCCCCGCAAGGAACTTTTGATCACTCCCGTATGTTGCAAGGTGTTTTGGATAACCTCCAACCTCGTAATACATTCATTGAATTTTTTTTTCATGACTATGATATAAGTCATAAAGTGCTGTCAGTTTGACATCACATATCACTTAAAGACCATTGATGTGCCTTTGGTAAGAAAATTTTCAGATTGGAGCTTTTGCAAGATTCTTGATGACTTCGGCTCCCAGAATGGCTTGCAGCATTCTTGCTTCTGTAGGACCCCTGGAGCTCCCAGATCCTAGAATGTCACCTCCAATGTCAAAAGGACAATATCCGAAATCATCCCTATGTGAGATTTCAAATTTATAGGTTTGATCTTTCTGCAGGATACCTGGAGTCCCCAGATCCCAGAATGTCACCTCCCATGTCAAAAGGACAATGTTCGAAATTATCTCCCTGTGTGAGATCCCGGTGTTACAGGTTGGAATTTTCTGCAAGATACCTGGAGCTCCCAGGTCCCAGAATGTCACCTTCAATGTCAAAAGGACAACATTCAAGATAGTCTTTCTGCGAGATCTCAGGTAGCCCCTAGATCCCAGAAGAATCTTATCAAAATTTTTGCAGGTTTAAGTTTTCTGCAGGATACTTGGAATCCCCAAATCCCAGAATAACGCCTCGCGTGTCGAAAGGACAATTTTCAGAATCTGCTTTCTGTGAGGTTCTAGGTAACCCCTAAACCCAGAATAGCCCATTTGGTAAAGCCTCAAGGTTAGGCACACCTCATTTGCATAAATCCTAGTTAATTCCTTAGAATATAGGATCAAAATGTTCGACAATCCCTAAGAGACTGGGTGCGTCATCCATAGGTTCCTAGCAGAAAGGAATCCTATTCTCGGCCTGATCCACTGACGGATTAAAATGTTTGACAATCCTTAAGAGACTGGGTGCGTCATCCATAGGTTCCTAACAGAAAGGAGTCCTATTCATGGTCTGATCCACCATACGGATCAAAACCCTGACAATCCCTAAGAGACTGGGTGCGTCATCCATAGGTTCCTAGCAGAAAGGAATCCTATTCTCGGCCTGATCCACTGACGGATTAAAATGTTTGACAATCCCTAAGAGACTGGGTGCGTCATCCATAGGTTCCTAACAGAGAGGAGTCCTATTCATGGTCTGATCCACCATACGGATCAAAACCCTGACAATCCCTAAGAGACTGGGTGCGTCATCCATAGGTTCCTAGCAGAAAGGAGTCCTATTCATGGTCCGATCCACCATACGGATCAAAACCCCGACAATCCCTAAGAGACTGGGTGCGTCATTCACAGGTTCCTGTCAAGTGTAGGAATCCCATTCTGGTACGGCCTACCATACAGGCTAGAGTTTAATCGCCCTAGGATACTCAAAAGACGAGTCCCTAGGTATTCACTAGAACCCGCTATACACCGCGCATGCCGCACGAACATCAGGCAGGTGACCAACAGGTAAATAGCAAGTGGGTCTCTCTACTTTCTTTCTCACATCAGCAAAAGAATGAAGAGCAGAGCATTCACCAGTGGGGCAAGTAAGATTGAATGTCAAGATTCGTTTTTCTTTTCCCCAGTCGAGTCGGTCTAGACTCAGGTGTCACCTGTCTTTGAGCGAAACCTCTCACGAGATTCCTCTCAAAGAGGGGCAGCTGTTGACACCTGATTTTTTGACCAGGTCTTTTTCAGTTTTATTTTTGAAAAATCACAAAAAATTTATAAAAAGACAAAAAATTACAAAATCAACTTTGGTGGCCTTGGCCAAGCCCGATGGACCATTCTTGACCAAAAAATAATTTTTCGCATTTTTCATATTTTTTAGTATTTTTGGAAAATAGAAAAATACTTAAAAAATCAAGAAAAATAGCATTTGAGGTCACAAAAAAATGGAAAAATATCCAATATTTTTCCTTTTAATCCCTTTTATTTTTAACCTCTCAAAAAAATCAAAATCAGATTCAATTTTAGGTGTTCCTTTGTAACCCGTACTATTGAATTTGAAGAAAAAATAACAATTGAGTCTTTTAATTTGCAATTTTGGCATTTTTTAAGATCTTGACATTCAATCTGACTATCCCCTATTTCAATTTAGCCCAATTGTTTGCACAATATGCTCAATTGCACGGATTTGACAAAATTACATACTAAAATTGCATTTTAGTCCTTGAAATTAAGCATAATTGAAATTACTTTCAATTCAAGGGCTATCATTGCAAATTAAACATGCTACCCAATGTATTTCACCATTTTAAATCGATTGGAACAGGTGGTTTGACTCAATTTGATCATTTGCACCCTCAATTACACGATCCCCAATTTCCAATTAAATGAAAATTTGGGGGTTTTGTAGAAATTGATGAAAACTTTTGGGCAAAACCACATTTCTAGATAGAATTCATGCCCTAGATTCGATTATGAGGTTCAATTGCAAAATTTTCCCATTAATTTGGGCTTAATTTGAAAAAAAACCTATTCGGGACCGGTTCAGACCGGTCAGACCGGTGGTCGGACCGGTCAAACCGGCCCGCTACAGTGTCTTCTTCTTCATCAGGCCTGTGCACGAGTGAACAGTGGAAGGTATAATTTCAAGGAGAAAATTGAGCGACGAATCAACGACAATTGGAGAAGCAATGCTGGGCATTTAGTTCCTTGGGTCAATCCCCGTCGATCGGGACCGGAATGAAGACCAGTGACCATCGGGATAGCAAATAATCGGCTGGTCAACCTGCACACCTGCAAAAGTCAACAAACGACAAATGCAGGTCGAATGTATGCCAAATTCGTGAGGAATGAGGCTCGCCGGGAAACCAAATGAACCTTGACAAGTCACCCATCCTCTCCGGCGCCAATTGAACCCAAAAACACGTGCTGCCACGTGCCATTGAAGTCAGTTGGAACTCCTCAAATCGGCGCCAAAATTCGGAGATGCTATATAAGCCTACAGGGGCTTTCAGTTAGAAAGGAGGTGGATTCAGTTGTTGAGGGGCGAAACTGAATCGAGAGAGAGAAAGAAAACGAGAGAGAGAGCTCGTTCTCCGACCCTCCGTCGTCGAGAATTTGAGTTCGACTGCAAAGCGCTGGTTAGGCCGTCTCCGGCCAAACCAAAGCTAAAGAAGACCGTCAGAAGTTCGCTTTGAGTGCCAGGAAGCGATCGCCATCAACCGCGCAGCCCAAAATCGCCAGAACAGGTAATCCCGAACTTCGAGCTCAAGCTCAGGTCTTCAATGGCGGACTTTGATTTCGGCTTCAATCTTTGCAATTCCTGTGTGCTTTTCATCCCTTAGACATTACTGACCATGCTCGCATCTCCATTTTGCATCGATTTTGCTCGCATACCCCGAATTGAGTCCTCCGATTTAGCCTCCATAGCCGATTCTTTCCCAGCCAAATCTGGGCCGAGCGAGCTCGATCGGAGCTCGAGGTAAGTCTCCTAAACATTGAATGATGCTTCCCTGTTAATGAGTTGGTTCATTACGCCATGAATCGAGCGATTTGAGTGTATGTGTACGTACTGGTTCATGTTCGATCATGCTTGGCCCCGTGAATGGATTCGCGTAATCTTGAGATATGTTAGAATAGAGGCGATTGCGAGTCGATTGCCGTTAGTTTCATGAGGTTTCATCGAGAGTTCATCGTCAGATCATCGTCGGAGAGCCACAGCCGTCCATTCTGCCGGAGTCGCGAGGTTGAAGACGAAGCTGACATGGCGCGGTCAACCGGTCAAAGTCCTAGTTGGCATTCGGCCATTGGTCCACGTGGTGTCGAGTTAGCACGGCCGTTGGGTCTGTTATTCAAATAAAAAGGATCGGACGGCTCAAATAAATCGAACGTAAATTCTAGTGACCGTCCGATTAGTAATTAGGTTTATCCGAAAATGTTTTAAAATCAGAAAATCAAAAATAAACTGAAACGGTGTCGTGTAGGTTAGTGGCCGTGCGGTGTCGTTTAGGTTAGTGTGAATCGACGGTCTAGATCAAGTCTCCGGATCTAATCATGGCCGTAGGTTCAAGTAATCTGATCAGACGGCTCTGATCGAGTCTTCATCCAATCTGGACCGTAGGTTTTAGTAAACAGATCTAAGCGACACGGACAAGCCACGTGGTCCATCAGGGACCGTCGGATTAAAACCGGAAAATCCAAAAATAAAAAGTGTGATACGGCGTCGTTTTCAATCAAGGTTTTCGCGGGTTCGGGTCTGGACCGGGTTCCGACCCGAGTAGGTCGGGTCGACCCGGTCCGAATAATATTTTTTTAAATAAAAAAAAATCAAAAATGATTTTAAAAAAATAAAAAAAATCAGAAAAATCCTAAAAAATCCAAAAAATGCTAGAAAATTCCAGAAAATTCCAAACAAATGTGAAAAATTTGTGGAAAAATCCTAGACATTCCAGAAATCCCCAAAAATCGAGGGTTGACCACAGACAACTGGTCAACCCTATTTTTGGGGTTTCTTATCCAATTTTCCGAAACTTGACGACATTACCCTTTAGGGGTAAGTCGCCTTTGCTGTGTAAGCAAGATAAGGCCGATAATGCCAAGGTGAGAATTAGGGTCAATTAGACGACCAATTCTTAGGTTTGGGTTTTCAAGTCCCGCCTCTTTTCTCAAAATGACGATTTTGCCCCTTTAGTGGGAAAATCGTCTTTCTTGTCTCAATCGAGTTCTGAAAATTGCTTGAAGTTAGGGTTTGGGTCAGGTGTACGACCAACCCTAATATTTGAGATTTTCAGTTCTCATCATTGTCCAAAATGACGACTTTACCCCTCCAAGGGTAAAATCACTTGAAAATTCCAGAAAAATCCTGGAAATTCCCGAAAAATAGGAAATGGATTGGATTGATGGCCAATCCTATTTCCATTGTCTTTTGACTTCCCAATTCATCTAAAATGACAGATTTACCCTTTTAAGGGTAAATTTCCCCGAATCATTCAAAATTACGATTCTGCCCCTCATGGGCAAATCATGCCAAAATCATTCCTAAGCCTTGATTGATACTTCTCTAGGCTAATAGGGCCTCATTAGGGATACCACGCTGATTTCATGTGTTTTATCCGCATGTACTGGATCCTTGATTTGCGCACTTATTTCCATTGATTGTGATTAGTAGGGTAGTAATTCCCATCTGCATGAACTCCTAGTTCTAGGATCTATACCCCACTCGTCTGTATGAAATCCTAGGATCAGATAAACCATTCAGCTTAGGTACCGAAAGGGCGTCAACTTAGACAGTTGGTGTAACTAAGTCCCCGAACCCACTTCTCTGGTTTCCGCAGAATCGAATAGATCACTCCCAACTATTCGATAGGGTCTTCCGATCGTACCCTCCACGAAACGATTGGTGGCGACTCCTTGGCATGTACACTCATCACATGTCACTAGACCACATTGAAGGTCGACCACGTATATCCAGCAGTTGCGATTTGGGTAATGGACCTTGGGAGAGGCCCGCGTCCGATCAAGCCAGCGATCGGGCGGCCCATTAGCTCGCTCCCGCCTCCGAGCCGCGAGAGGGTCGCGACAGCAATGTGTTCCTTAATCATTCTTAGATCGATCTCTGCCAAGCCAAGATATTCCCTCGACAATCCTTTTGGTCAAAGTGTCATTTCTCATTCAAATTCCCCAGGTCCACATGTCCGACTCTGCGTCAGTCTTTCCCTTTTGGTCATATAACTCAAGAGTGGCCAACTCCGAGTGAGTTATAATTTGGAATACACCGATCGATATCCTTCCATTCAATAGCCTCGAGAGGGACGGAATTCGGAATGTCACAATTCTTCCCCCTTAATGAAATTTCATCCTCGAAATTTGCCACTTCCCAATTATCCAAACTCTCGGGGTATAGACGCCTCATCGCATTCTCACTCTCCATAGTAGTTCCTCCCATTACTTGACATTCTCCTTTGACATTCACAACATTGGTCGGTGGTACACCTCCTAGCATACGGACCTTCTTTTCGATTCGTCCAATGGACCGGGAATAATATGTACGTCATACTGTAATCTCGCTTTTCAAATTCCTTATCGGAAGGCTTTTTCCAGAATGCCGCAGTAGATTTAAGATTATTTTCTATCACGATCATTACCCAACCGTCATGAAATCGCACTCCTTGAGTGCCTCAATCAATTGGCATAATCATCCAATTCAAACGTCATGTTGTTCCATCGGGAACGCACAAGTTCCATTAACTTACCATCGATTGTCCAAATCGAACCCTAGCCGTCTCGACTTCTCAGGCAACTCATGATTGAGTCCTTAATAGCTTTTCCTCAATTACATTCGAGATCCTCAATGACCAATTTAATCCACCAACTTGCAATGATTATGCTTTCCCTTCAATACCTTTAAAGCAGTCAACATTTCCAACTTTTGCAGTTCCCACAGTTGCGAGGTCTTTCCTTACACGAGCAACGCTCCCGTATCCGTAAGTAATTTCATCCATTGGTGTTGCTTCTCATCAATTTCTCTCGGGTAACTACTACTCGGTATCTTTTGGAGTAGATATAAGCTTGACATCTTCTTCCACCCAAACAATGTTTCCCAAACTTTGTCACGAGGATATTCGCAAACCAATTCCAATCATACTCTAAGCATTCCAACTCATAGAGCCTTATCATTACGATATATATGCAATGCCCACTTCCGATTGCCTCATTATGCCTCAAGTTTCATTCTATGTCGTGTCACTACGACCTTCATAAGCTTTTTAATTTCCAACCAGAAACGCCATTAACAGCATGGCCATCAACTTGACTCAAGTCCTCGAAATTCTTGTCACGTTCATTCATCCATTTGTGTTACATCTTATCCTTAGTCCATTTCACCAATGGAACAGCTCTTGTGGGAAATCTTTCCACGTTTCGTATATTGCAATTCATCAATCCTAGGAACTTTCAACTTCCAACAACTCACATCGACTCTAGTCGATTCATCACGCATTCCAATCCTCCAAGGCTCCACAGAGATTTCACGACCGAGGAATCTTACCTCATCAGATCCATAGCCCATGCTCTTCACATTCAGCATATAACAAGCATCTCCTTAAAGTCTATAGAATACTCTCAAAATCGTTCATATTTCTCATGACTTCTTAAATAAGCCCAATCATCGTCTCTCTAGGCGGTAACAACCAATTCAATCATTCCTTGGACACCCAATCAGACTGTTATCCACTTCATTACTACCAAGTGTTGAATCATTCCACCTGTCCATGGTACCATTTACTTGAGAGCTCATATCTTGGCTCTCTGCTCTCAAGGGTCTCTACTTGGACCATACACAACAACTTGTTCATTTTTGTCTCTCTTCCCTCAAGAAACATTAGTTCCTTAGCCTCTGGGTTCCACAACCAGCTAATGCGACCATACCTCAATTTCATCCATACAACCGAACATCAACACTATCCCGGAATTCAACGATGTCCACATGACAGTTCCTCGGAATTCACTTCCAAGAATCATTCAAGTTTCGCATCTTCTTTCTCAGTCCAGATGCTCAATCTTAATACTAAGACGATTCGTTTTCTCTTCCTTTCACACTGGGGTCTCTTACCCTATGAATGAAACTATTCACTTTTGTGGCATTACTTTACTTCGAATCCACCATGTCCTTCTCATTCCTTAGAGTGTCAATCTTGAAGTCTGCACCAACGGCAGTACCTCTACTCCAGTATTCAAATTTCACCATGTTTGGCACTTTTCTTCTAGTGACTCAGTCACCTCAAGTGACAAAATTCCAGGGAGTCGAGATTCTTCCTCGGTCTCCACAAATTCCCATATCGAATACTCAATTTGACTACCTCGAGTCACCTCGTAATTACACTCTAAGAGCTCTTTTTCGCTTACTCAACCATTTACTATAATTACAAATAGCCAAGACTATCAAGTCCATTTACTTTCCCTTCCCTCGACGACCATCTCATGGTCCAATCGCCTTTTAAGAATGACACCCTATTTGTTAGGGGTGATAACTCGATATGTCATTTCTTGGGATTCCGATTCAACTTCAATCAATCTCATTTCAATCACAATGTCTTATAACTCACATAGCTCTTTCCTTAATTTTTTCACAACGGAAGAAACGAAATGTCAATCTCTCATTCCGAGCCTTAAGCTAAGGTAATAACCATTTCTCACAGGTACGTTCCATGTTCCATAATGAATATCTCTTCGCTCGTAATCCATGAGCAGGAGTTCTTTTATTCACGTGTCTTCCGATCATTCTCTTCTTTTACTGAGTCCCATTACCATTCCTCAAAATCAGGAATAACAACTAGCCATAAAAGCTTTCAAATTCCAATCCACCCGGAGACCTCACGTCTCACTCAAAGGGTCATTAACCACCCTTGTCTCCCTTATACAACCTTGAGAACTCTATCTCACACCAGTTGATCATCCTCTAATCCTAACAAAATTATCAAGATTAAAACTACATTTGCTCTCAAGCAATCCCAGGAAAATATTTTCCATCGAACAACTCAATAGAGGTAGTCCAGGCAGATACCATGCCCTCAAGAGAAACTCTTTCTTTGGTGACATTTCACCAATTTACGACAGCCTCCTAAGGCTAGTAACTGCCGGGGTCACTTTCTTTCCATTGTGTACCCAAAACAGCTAAGGTTTTCTCGCGAAACTCTCAATCTGGAGGGAAGCAGTTTCAAATCCATTTTTTCCATCGAACTCAGTCAATCTCAACTTTATACATAGCTTCACAAGCTTTTCAAAACTCTCGTGGTTCTTATCCACGTTTCCACTTTGGAAATGAGTAGTCTCAGGGTTACCTTTCTCGTGACTTCCATCACTTAACTCGTCAGCACTAGTCGTCTCAGCGACTTGGGTAACAATGGCATCTCCTTCCCGAGCTTGTCTATCCACCAAATTTCCTCATTTCCACTTAAGTTCTCATGACCCCTAATTACACTTGGGTCTCGCACGATTAACAAAATTGACTCATATTCTCTTTCAGTACTCATACTCCAATCGCTCATCTTTACTCAATTCTCATGATCCATCTTAGTTCTTGGATCTTCCATACCATGTATACTCGAGCCCAATGCTCTTCTACGACCATACTTTGGTCGTTTAATTTCATTAGGTTCTTATGTCACTTGAACCACTATGATTCCCTCTAGAAACCAAAGACTTAAGTCATATACTCAAGTTTAGCAGTCTGAGACTGCTTATCTCATCATTCATCATTATCAATCTTCCAATGATTTTCAACAACTCTCAACTAGTTGTCCATTACCCCAGAATTCCAGATCCTCATCAGTCAATTACTATTCAACAGGCCAGCCTCAACAAGGCGATTTCTCAATTAACAACCATTACTGGACAAGTCTCAACTAGGCCAACATCAAGCAATCACTTAAGGCATCACTTCCATGAGTCACACACTCATACATTAAGCATAAAGCATCTACCACTCTGCCACAAATATGACATGATATCTCAATCTCAACAGGCATCAATTCAATGGAGTATAAACTCCCCACGCTATCTAATCTCTCAGTTAGACCTTGGCCATAGCCATCACATGATGCTAACAATAAAACATGTCAATCAGGCCCGTCACAAGCATCAATTTTCTGTTTCAAACGACATTCTCTGCCAAGCACGACGCTTTTAACCATGCCAATCACAAGCGTCGTTGAAAATGCCATGCCACTCTCGATCATTTCTTTTGAGATTCAATCTCGTGCCATACATCACTTAACCACAACCAGACTCAACCTGTTACCTAGACTTTCTCTTTCAATTTATGGTCTGGGTCATATCTGCCTCCTTGATCTTAGAAGCCTGCCAGGAGCCGCTCCTTGTCCGTACCTCTCTATACCGGCGATCACTCCTTGCCCTCATCAGACCTGATCGTTGCAGGTTGTCCCAAGTCATACATCTACGGAGGAAGCCCCGTTCCACACGTCCTATAACATGCTTCCTTACGATTTGTAGGTATCCCATCAACTCGTCCCATACCAAGAGATGGTTTATTAAGTCTAACATCGATAAGCTCATGCATGCACCCTCATCAACTTTCATTTCATAACCACAAACACATGCACAACATGTTCGTTCTCACCACCTATCATACCACAATCGTTTCCACACCAAGCCTCAATTATAGAAAACCTCTGGTTCCACCAATGACCGTCACATCTCACAGATCAACTGCCTATATTCAACCATATATCTCAAGTCTAGTCGTTATTCAAGTCAAATCCATATGCGTTCGATCACAACTGGCCTTTAATCCAAATATTCCTCACTCACTCCCTTGTATACACATCGTCTCATACCATCCAAGGTTGTCAATAGCAATCGATAACTAAACTATCAAGATACAACACAATTCAAGCCTATATACGCTAATGCCAATCGTCTCTTATAACTTATATTCCTCAAGTTGGGTCATTGATAAACCACAGTCACAATTATATGCTCCAATTGACCCTTCATTCACAAGCTATTCTCTAGCAACCTCAAATCCAGGCTTATGACTCCTCGATCTCTACTCACTTCTTTGTGAGCCTTATTCATAAAATCACTCAAGATCATCCATTAAATCAATACTATGACCCTTAGAATACCTCACAAGTTCAAGCCTATAGTCCTCAAGATTCAGCAATCCATGCTTACTCCTAAAGGTCTCACTACCTAATTGTCCCCAAGTCATCACTCCTTATCACTCCAAACCTCAATCACATTGGATTGAGCTAACCTTGCTCTCATACCACTTAAACGGGGATGTCACGCCTCGAACCCATTTGGTACGCGAACATCCCACCAAGGCCTTACTATTCATTAGGTGCTACCCAAGATTCATTGGCCTTCAAACATCACTATCCATTGAAAGTATGGGAGCGAGAAAACAACTCTCCTTTCAATTCAAAATAAGATGACTTGGGACAAGAATATGGTACATCAAGGTCACAATAATCAAATACCAAAAGTTTAATTCCTAGCCCACAAATCAAAAGGATAATCCCTAATAACACAAAATGTGAATCCATGTCCAGTCATTCCATCTTCGAATAATCAACCTCAACAAAGTTGTCGTCTCATCGCTTGGGACTTGAAAAAAATGTTAATCCCCAACGGGGTGAGATATAAATCTCAGTAAGTAAACCCTAAACCTAGACCAGACCGCTAGTCCTCCCAGACTATGCCACAAAGTAGTACATCATTTAGATATCAAGAGTCTCAATTCATAAAGCACACATGACCATATGTGACTAAGCTCCTCGCACTAGCACAAGGCATACTCATAATTTCAGAGGTATCACAATGATAACCCATTTTTCATCGCCAAGGGCTCCTAGACCGCGATGTATTTCTCATGCAACATGCTTGGCAAGACCAGCGTCAGAACGCCTTAGGTCAACACATACTTATTGCCAGGACCCGCGTAATAACGCATCATGTCATGTTTCTCAATCTCCCGCCTAATAACGCATCAGGCTAGGATACTACACGCGTAATAACGCCTCAGGTTAGTCAACCTTACTTGGCCAAGTGTAATATCCCGCGTAATAACGCATCAGGATAATCCAAACCATGCGTCATAACGCATTAGGGTATAATTTTCCTTTCATAGACCCGCGTCAATACGCTTCAGGTCAAATCCTGCGTAATAACGCCTCAGGATTTACTTAAGCCTCGCGTTTAACGAATCAAGGCATCACATGAATGTGTACTCATGAATCAATCAACCATTGGCTAAACAAAATAAAGGGGCACATATCATAACTCAGCCATTTCTCATCACTTTAATCAATTAAGGCTAAATGCCATAAATCATGCTCCTCATCAATCAAGCAATTCAAGCCAACCAATCTATCCAGTAGTGTCCTAACGTTCAAGTAAATGTTTAAGGGACACTTACCTCTTTAAGCAAGCTAGTAAATTCAATCCAAACGACCCACCTAGGTCAGCAAGCTCACGGCCAAACATGACTCTCACGGCGTGCCTAGGAAAATCACATCGAAACTCGATTATTTCTCAATTCCACCGCACCAATACTTCAATAAGACCAATAATAATTTATTCTCATGTCATCACAGTGTTAAATCAATGTCCCTAAGCATGCCAATGGCCGTTCTATCATGACAAATCCTCACGAATATCCTCCCGCCAAAACTGCCCTTTTTCTTAGCCTCACAACCAACCTCAATCTCACTAAAAATGTAATTTTTCTACTGAATTTTTGAGAAACAAAAATTCCATGATCTTAAACTTCAAGATCTTACAAACGCGTGAGAGAAAACGGAGCCCTATTCGGATACCGGACGACTTAGAACGACTAATTTCAAATTCGGTGCGCGATATGTGCAAGTTGGTCGGCACCTCACATTCTCATCCCAAATAGCCCTTAACCACTTTCAATCTCTATTCTACCATGTACACACCCGACCAACATATCAACTAACATCCTAGGGGTGCCTTAACAATGAATTTTGTTGGGTTTATTGTTGACACCTGATTTTTGGTCATTTTTTATTATAATTTTTATTTACAAAATTAATTAAAAATAGCCAAAAACTCATAAAATTGCAAAATCAACTTTGGAGGCCTTGGCATAGCCTCAGGAGTCAATTTTGAACAAAAAATATTTTTCATAATTTTTAATAATTTTTCGATTTTTTTAATTATTAAAAATACCCAAAAAATCAGAAAAGTACCATTCGTGGTCATAAAAATACACAAAAATATTCAATAATTTTGTTTTAAATTCCTCTTCAAGTGTGTCACTTTAAATCTTGAAAATTCGGCTTGGGTCACTATGTTCCTTCACAAACGTAAATCCAAACCGAGCATAAAAAAATGGATTTTGAGTCTTTTAATTTTGTGATTTTTGCACTTTAGAGTCTTGACATTCAATTTAAGTGCTAGCACTTCAATTTGATCCGATTGTGTGTTGATTTTCTCAATTTTGGTGTTAGGGATTTAATTGCACAAAACAATCTTTCATTTTTGTCCCTAGCCTACCAAATGCGTTGAATCATTTCAGAAGGTATCCATGGAAATGCCTAATTGACGATGTGTCCAGTACCAATTTGGAAAGCAAATCCGCAATAAGTAACATCCATGGAGTGATGAGACAAATAGGATGCCATATTCCACTAACGCCCGCTCGGATGGATGGGATTTTCACTAAAAAATAGTGAGTGGAGACAAAAGGAATAAAAGAAAAGCAACACAAAAAAAAAAAAGATAGGGTATGGACACCTTCACGTGGAGGCCTTCATAAAAGGAAAGTTGGTCGGCACAAGAGGACGAAGGACAGAGATTAGTTTATATGATCATAAACACATTCATTATCGCGAGACATAAGCTTCCCACGTTGATTCTCATCCATCATCTGTCATTACCTTTCCCATTTTTATTTTAGTCGGTGGATGATTCCTCCCACGAAAGACTATCTTCCATTAATTAATTCCCTCTCTTTTGCCAACTCAACACAACCCCACTTCTTCTAGCAAATCTTCTTTATTAGAGAAACCTAATGATGGAATGGACTCAGTCTCCCAGAGATTAAAAAAAAAGAACACACATTCTCCACTCCGGAGCCCCTCCCCCCAACATTATATTATTCGAGGATGCTAGAAAAGGAGGGGGCGATGAGAAGAGAGGGAACCAGCTCTCCCTCTTTCCGGGGGCTCCCTGTAAAAAAGAAACGAACAAAAAAAGAAGAAGGGGGAGAGTGCCAATTCTAGAGAGAAGGGGAAAGGGTACAAAAAAAAGGGAAGTTCTTGAGAGGGAGAGAGGACGAGCCCATGCTCGTCATCGTCATCCTCGTCGCGCGTCGCCGCTGTAGTTCCAGACGAACCCAGGTCAGTTCACCTCCCATGTTTCAAGTGCTTTGCTTTTTAGGCCACTGATTTTGCGAGTTCGATTCGGTTTCTAAGCAAATTGAGCCAATCCTGGTGATCAACAAATCTTCTGAATGTTTAAATTATAGTTCTTGGATTATCGATCGGTTTGTTCTCAATCAGAATTTCAATTTGTCTGCGATTCATTGATTTTGGAAAACGCTCGCCATGTGTTCGATTTGGCAGAGTGCATTTTGCTATGTTGATTTTGATTGGGAGTTTCAACTACTCTATTCACAATATTCGCGCTTAGATTTGAGTCTAGGATCTCTACTGAGCCTGGCCTCGATTCTTTTTGTGCACTGAACGTCGATTATATGCTAACCTCGCCGGAGTTCCAATTATGGGAAATGATGAGCTGCTGTGTCAAGCTTCATATATGTTGTAGAGGAGCTCATTACGAGAATTTTGACGAAAATTTCAAGTCAATCGGACGTCGGACGACCAAGATATGGCCTTCCGACGAGGCGCCGACGAAAGGTCGCCGGCGCCGGTCAGCGAGTCAACGCTGACGTGGCACGCCACGTAGGCAGCCAAGTCAGCGATGTGGGTCCGTGTCTTTTAAAAAATAAAAATAAAAATAAAATCCGGATCGGACGGCCGTGGATGAGCCACGTGTCGCGATCCGGCGGTTTTCAAAATAAACAGTTTTTTTTTTAATATTAAAAAAATAAAAAAAAAATTCGGATATAAAGATTCAAAATAATCCTACGGCTATCAAAGTGCCATGTGTCACGTCTAGGACTTTCGGATGGTTTTATTTTCAGAAATTTCGAAAAATCATAAAAAAATAATAGTAAATCAAAAAATCAATAAAAAATAGAAAATCATAAAAAATTAAAAAAAAATCGGAAAATTCAGAAAAATTCTAAAAAATTCCAGAAAATAGGAAATGGCCACATTCAACTGGCCACGACCTGTTCCGGGTCTGTCGACCCCCGATCTTTCCAAAAATGACGGTTTTGCCCTTCCGGCAAACCGTCTTCCAAAAAAATTCTAAAAAAAATCAGGAAAATCCCAAAAAATAGGAAATTGCCACAAACAACTGGCCAAGACTCATTCCGGGTGTTTTGAACCCCGAACCTTCTTAAAAATGACGATTTCGCCCTTCGGGCGAATCGTCTTCCAAAACTTGAAGAAAAATCAAGAAATTCCAAAAAATTCCCAAGAATGGGAAATGGCCACAATCAACTGGCCATGGAATATTTTGGGTAATTCGGTATCCAAATCTTCCAAAAATTGACGATTTTGCCCTTCGGGCTAATCGTTCCCAAATCTTCCCATTTTGCCCCTGGTCCTAAATCACACATTCCCTAAGCCCTTACGGCTATGCTAGGAAGCCATTGACTTGAATTGATGTGCATCGATGAAATTTATTTATGCACTTGATCACGCTTTCATTTAAAATTGAGTGTGATTGATAGGAATAGTCTTCCAATCTGCATGAAACCCTGAATCAAACCCACCTCACCTAAAATTGCGCCTGCATGAAATCTTAATTAGGAAAATCACTCGCGTTAGGTACCGAAAGGGCGTTGGTAATGACACCGATGTAACCAAGTCCCCGAACCCAAAATCTCTGGTTCCGTAGAACTGATCGATCTCTCCCAATCGGTCAGTAAGGTTTCCGGTCTACCCTCCAAGAAAGACCGGTGGCGACTCCAAATGCATGCACAAGTTGCACATGCCACTACGACCACACTGAAGGTTGAAAGCGATCGACTCTTATCGTCGAATCCTTTAAAAAAATACTCCCGCCGCGATTTGGTATGGGCCTGGGAGGGCTCGCGCCGATCCAAGACCCGCGATCGGTAATCCATTAGCCGCGTCCGCTTTCGTACGGGTCGCGACAGCTGGCGACTCCACTGGGGACCTTTGTGTTCTAGAACCTATGGTTCTAGACCCCAAGTGGACTTAGGCCGTATTTAAAACGCTGAGTGATTTTTCTAACCCTGCAGGCACTCTTGAAGGTGAGGTAAGTCCGCTTATGATAGGTGTTATATGTTTTTGCAGATTGAAGTGATAAGGGGGGTAGTCTGTGATTAACATTGTCTTATGCAGGTTGGCGTAGGAATGAATGAGAATGTGTATGTTTTATATTGAAGCGGTGATTGTTAAATAAGATGCATGTTTATCGCTTTAGCACGACACCGAAAATACACACAACCGCGCCTAAAACCCCGAGCGCCGCCTATAGGAAAACAATAGAAGGGATTGAAAATGGAATCTCCGTGAGGAAAGACACGGGGTAATCCACTTTTCAATTCCGCTCATTTCGAACTATGGATCGAGCCACAATGCAACGATAGTTGTGCAATGGAATCTGCTCTTTCTAGAACTCGAGGTGGGAACCTTGACCTTAGGTGCCAAATCCTTTGATTTTTAGAAGTTTTATCCTCACTTGTCTCATGTGCATGTCTTTAGATGGTTGGTATATCTAAAACCACCTAAAAAAATGGGAAGAGTTATCGGTGATCTTGGAGTCACATCTCGAAGACTGGAACTGGGGCATCTCCAAGTGTTCGGACCACATTCCTTTGATTGATTTGACATTCTTAGTTCTCTTGTATAAGATTGATTTTGCTGAGATCCTCTCTATCTCGTCCCTTAGATTGATTGTATTAGGGATCTATTTGTATTATATACATCTTGATAAGGCTCATTTCTATCGAAAATGGGGGCAAATTCCCCAAACCCGTGGAGCATAGTGGAATTCGTCCCTTCAGTGCAAAATACATTCGGCCGCAGAGCCACTCGTTTGGTGAAAGGACGTATCGTTCCTAATTGATTTTTAATCAGATCTGAGGATAAGTTTTTCTCCATCTTTTTTATCTCAGGTGATAAAAGAGACAATGCACCCAAAAGCTCATGCATTCAAATGACAAAACAGACGTCGCCCAGCTGGGGAAAATGAACCGTAGGCGTTGCAAATACCTTCAAGCACGGATGGAGGAATTTGATAGATGTTGTTCATATCAATATGCAACATCAAAACGGAATGCAAATCAAGTGTAAAAGGACGTATCGTTCCAAAATGATTATTTTCTTGATATGGGAATAATGCTTCCTTTCTTTTTCCTCTCAGATGATGATCAAGAGCAGAGGACGCAGGATGTAATGCTTTCAAATAACAAACAGGGAACATCAAATACCTCAAACGGCGACTGTGATCGAGAGAATCACCAAACCGCCACATGACGAATCCCAAGAATATCAAGCTGTCTGGAGACAGATAAAATTGATCAAGGACTCTGACAATCGAGTGGGATAATCAGAATCTGCAAAAATCAATGGGAGCAGGTTCCCCCCATTTGCTTTGAGGAGCCAAACCGGGGGCAAACTCTCATGATCCCCCATGAAAGCGCATCAGACCAGGGTCATCGAATCCAGAGATGACAAACAGTAAAACCATGCCTAACTGGGGCAAGTGAATCATTTGTACGCCGGACGTTTCTCCTCTGACAAAGTCAATGGATGCAATAACAGAGTCGTCCGCCTCAGAATCAAACCCCAAGATACGAATTTGGGTGAACGGTAACCTTGTATCGTTCCAATTTGGTCTTCGAGGACCACATGCCTAACATGAGTTTTTACTCATTTTACAGGAAGTTGTTGGCGCTGAAAACCTCAAATGAAAAGAGCGCGCTAACAGGGAGGCGAATAGAATCATTGGCCTTAGAAGTCAGGATTCCAGGAGATGGTCTTTGATTATAAGACCTAGTGGATGGTAAAAAGTATCGCTCCTACGTCACATGCTTTGACATGCATTTTGATAAAATCTTCTTTTTTTCCTTGAATAAAAGGAACCTTGAAGAATGGCGCTGGAGTGCGCCCAAAAACACAAATGGATCTTCTTTGAGGCAAATCCTTGAGAATGATTCATCGCCAACCAAACGGAGGGATCAAGACCACAAGATAGAGGGCCAAATCCTGCAAGCCGCGAGTTTGTGTTCTAATGGAAACACAAAGCAAGAACAAGGCTGTATCGTTCCAATTTCCCTTGAATTTTGGAACGCAAACTAACAACTAATTCCCGTCTTTGACAGGGGATCGTCATCAAGGTGAAACAGGTTTTCACACCCCATGAATTACCCGTTGGAGTACACGACCAAGGGTAAGATGTATCGTTCTAATTTTTTGAAAAATTCGTGAACGTACAATAACATGTTTCTTCTGCATTTTCAGGGATCTCCAGCCGCGGGGGACAGGTAAGTATCACTTTCCCCAATCCATTGAAAATGTTAAATAAAAAAATAGAGAGAAAAAGAAAAGCTTTTAGAATCTGATGTCTAGAAAAGACATAGAATTCTAATTTTATTGAAATTCATGTTTTAAAACAGGAGGTTGTCTGAACATGATATGAAACATGCATGTGCATCATAAAGCCCCATTGGGAGGAAATTTTTCGGAGAAAACAAAAAGAATTTTTCCAATAAAAGTTGTTCAAACCTTTTAAAAGGGTGTTTTCTCAGACGAGAGGCGAAGCCTAATCCAAACATGTCCAACACACACTTGAGAGATGAATGGAGTTGGCAGATAACAAAATCTGGGTCTACGGAGGTAGGGACCATTTGCGGCGATTACATGGGTTGGGACGACGGAGGCATTTGTTTCATATCCCCCAAACACTACAGGTGACCGTTGATAAACCCTTTGAACGGCGGTTTTCATTCTTAACCCTGTCAAGAACCACCCCACACCGGGGCAAAAAGGAAGTAAGTCCAGCAGCGTCAGGAGAAAATGGTTAGAAATTTTCTTGCTCGGACTAACATTAATCTTTGTGTGTTGTTTATATGGTAATCCAAGTGCCATAGGATGACGAGAAGCATTCATTCTTTATCCCACACACTGTATCATTTGCACAGCCAAGTTGAGCCTGTAAATTCATTTCATGAACCCGTTGGTGATCATTGCACATTTCAAGATGGATGCAGCATCACTTCAGAAACGGAAGAACTCAAGACTAAGGGATTACAAAGAAATTCCTGGGTTTATGGTTAAAGCATGTTTAGACCTTCGATCATAGGTCTAACATGATCTCCTGAATATGAGAAAAATGGGATTTCAAGAAATGATGATAAAGAAAATGAGAAAAAATCCCCGGCATCAAGAAAAAGCAAAGTGCCTAGTAAAAGCAAGGCCGATGCTCGTGCAAGCCGTTTGCTTGATCCCCAGTGAAACTTGGATAGGAAAAGAGAAAATTCCTAAATGAGTCAGATCAAAAAGACTACTCTCCAAATGATGTCAAGCGCGGAGGAAAGACGCAGACAGAGTTGTCAATCTTCTTAATACAACAAGAGACGCCCTCTAAAGGACTTGTGCACACCTCAAAAGCGATTGCACACCTCAAAAACTGAAGATCCAGAATGGACAAGACAGGTGACAAATCTGCAATGATCACCAATGTCAATCCCCTCATAAATTCTGGGCCAAAAACAAGCCTTTTTTCGGTCCCCAATCCTACCAACATCATAACCCTGAAACAGTCTTCTCCGACTAAGACACTTGGGTTAACATATAGCTTAGCTCGAAGAAGTATGAGCAAGACTATTTCTTTCTCATTTTGCAGGGTTCTTGACTTGTAAACCCGAAGCAGATGGTGAAAACTTGCATTCAATGACCTTGACTCAAAAATGAGTCCCCCTTGAAGATCAATAACCAAGCCCGACATTACGGTCCCGTGGAAGACCTCCCGACCGATCAAAATGTATGCGCTGCGAATGAGCCTAAAACCTAGGCACAGGTTAGTAGGGAATTGAGTGCATCCCCTATAAAAAACCACTATCGCAAAACAGGTGAGAAGACCTCCTTGTCGAGAAATATTCCAATTGATTGTTTTGAACAAACTCTTTTTGGAACTTTCAAACTGTCGATCCAGATTTTCCATGCAAGGAATTTGTGATCACATTTGCTTGTTGTAAGAATGCTTCGGATAACCTCCAACCTCAAAATGCACATTTCATGACTAAAACTTAAGTCATAAAATTTTGTCAATTGGACAATTATAGTCTTCCCAAAGATTATTAACATTTTCTTGGTGAAGAAAAATCTTTCAGGCTCAAACTTCTGCAGGATACCTGGAGAACCCAGCTCCCAGAATGTCGCCTCAACAGACCCAAGTGAAACTTTGTCAAGATAAAATCTTTCACTGCTTCAAACCTAAATTCCCGACAAATTTCGGGATCTTTCAAAAGAAGGGATGAGGATAGAGACCCCTTTTCAAAAGAAATCAAGCAGTCCTAGCATGACGTGGAGAACCCTCGTCCTAGGATCCCTTTTCAAAAATCAAGTAGTCCTAACTTGACGTGGAGAACCCTCGTCCTAGGATCCCTTTTCAAAAATATCAAACAGTCTCATCGGACGTGGAGAACCCTCGTCATGAGACCCCTTTTCAAAAATCAAGCAGTCCTAACTTGACGTGGAGAACCCTCGTCCTAGGATCCCTTTTCAAAAATATCAAACAGTCTCATCGGACGTGGAGAACCCTCGTCATGAGATCCCTTTTCAAAAATCAAGCAGTCCTAGCTTGACGTGGAGAACCCTCGTCCTAGGATCCCTTTTCAAAAATATCAAACAGCCCTATCGGACGTGGAGAACCCTCGTCTCGGGACCCCTTTTTAAACAAAATCAAGCAGTCTCATCGGACGTGGAACCCTCGTCATGAGACCCCTTTTCAAAACAAACCAAGGTAGAAACCGCCTAAAGGGTCAACTTGAAGGTAGATACATCCTGAAGGGTCAAACCAAGGTAGAAACCGCCTGAAGGGTCAACTTGAAGGTAGATACCGCCTGAAGGGTCAAACCAAGGTAGAAACCGCCTGAAGGGTCAAACCAATGGTAGATACCGCCTGAAGGGTCAACTCAAGGTAGATACCGCCTGAAGGGTCAAACTTATGGTAGAAACCGCCTAAAGGGTCAACCAATGGTAGATACCGCCTGAAGGGTCAACTCAAGGTAGATACCGCCTGAAGGGTCAAACTTAAGGTAGAAACCGCCTGAAGGGTCATCTCAAGGTAGAAACCGCCTGAAGGGTCAAAATCCAGGTAGAAACCGCCATAAGGGTCAAACTAAACTTGAAGGTAGATACCGCCTAAAGGGTCAAATATGGTAGAAACCGCCACAAGGGTCAACTCATTGGTAAATACCGCCGTAAGGATCAACGCAAAGGTCCGATCCACCATACGGATCAAAATCCTTGGCAAATCCCCCAGCGTGGGATGCGTCCTTCTCAGGTTCCTACCAGTTAGGAGTCCCATAATGGTATGACCTACCATATAGGTCGGAACTTAATCTCCCTAGGATATTCTGAATGACGAGTCCTAGGTATTTCCTTGAAAGTTGTCGCGATAGGCAGCATCCGACAGGTGAGCTTTAGGTAAGCCTCTCACTCCAGCCCAAGTTCAAATTGCGAGAGCAAACCGGGGATTAATTTGAACATTCATCAAAAGGCTTGAGGTTCCAATGTCATAGCATTTCTTTTCCCCAGTCGAGTTAGTCAAGATCCAGGTGTCATTTTGTCTTTGAAAGCAACCTCTGACGAGCTCACTCTCAAAGAGGGGCAGCTGTTGACACCTGATTTTTGGTCATTTTTTATTATAATTTTTATTTACAAAATTAATTAAAAATAGCCAAAAACTCATAAAATTGCAAAATCAACTTTGGAGGCCTTGGCATAGCCTCAGGAGTCAATTTTGAACAAAAAATATTTTTCATAATTTTTAATAATTTTTCGATTTTTTTAATTATTAAAAATACCCAAAAAATCAGAAAAGTACCATTCGTGGTCATAAAAATACACAAAAATATTCAATAATTTTTTTTTAAAATTCCTCTTCAAGTGTGTCACTTTAAATCTTGAAAATTCGGCTTGGGTCACTATGTTCCTTCACAAACGTAAATCCAAACCGAGCATAAAAAAATGGATTTTGAGTCTTTTAATTTTGTGATTTTTGCACTTTAGAGTCTTGACATTCAATTTAAGTGCTAGCACTTCAATTTGATCCGATTGTGTGTTGATTTTCTCAATTTTGGTGTTAGGGATTTAATTGCACAAAACAATCTTTCATTTTTGTCCCTAGCCTACCAAATGCGTTGAATCATTTCAGAAGGTATCCATGGAAATGCCTAATTGACGATGTGTCCAGTACCAATTTGGAAAGCAAATCCGCAATAAGTAACATCCATGGAGTGATGAGACAAATAGGATGCCATATTCCACTAACGCCCGCTCGGATGGATGGGATTTTCACTAAAAAATAGTGAGTGGAGACAAAAGGAATAAAAGAAAAGCAACACCAAAAAAAAAAAAGATAGGGTATGGACACCTTCACGTGGAGGCCTTCATAAAAGGAAAGTTGGTCGGCACAAGAGGACGAAGGACAGAGATTAGTTTATATGATCATAAACACATTCATTATCGCGAGACATAAGCTTCCCACGTTGATTCTCATCCATCATCTGTCATTACCTTTCCCATTTTTATTTTAGTCGGTGGATGATTCCTCCCACGAAAGACTATCTTCCATTAATTAATTCCCTCTCTTTTGCCAACTCAACACAACCCCACTTCTTCTAGCAAATCTTCTTTATTAGAGAAACCTAATGATGGAATGGACTCAGTCTCCCAGAGATTAAAAAAAAAGAACACACATTCTCCACTCTGAAGCCCCTCCCCCCAACATTATATTATTCGAGGATGCTAGAAAAGGAGGGGGCGATGAGAAGAGAGGGAACCAGCTCTCCCTCTTTCCGGGGGCTCCCTGTAAAAAAGAAACGAACAAAAAAAGAAGAAGGGGGAGAGTGCCAATTCTAGAGAGAAGGGGAAAGGGTACAAAAAAAAAGGGAAGTTCTTGAGAGGGAGAGAGGACGAGCCCATGCTCGTCATCGTCATCCTCGTCGCGCGTCGCCGCTGTAGTTCCAGACGAACCCAGGTCCGTTCACCTCCCATGTTTCAAGTGCTTTGCTTTTTAGGCCACTGATTTTGCGAGTTCGATTCGGTTTCTAAGCAAATTGAGCCAATCCTGGTGATCAACAAATCTTCTGAATGTTTAAATTATAGTTCTTGGATTATCGATCGGTTTGTTCTCAATCAGAATTTCAATTTGTCTGCGATTCATTGATTTTGGAAAACGCTCGCCATGTGTTCGATTTGGCAGAGTGCATTTTGCTATGTTGATTTTGATTGGGAGTTTCAACTACTCTATTCACAATATTCGCGCTTAGATTTGAGTCTAGGATCTCTACTGAGCCTGGCCTCGATTCTTTTTGTGCACTGAACGTCGATTATATGCTAACCTCGCCGGAGTTCCAATTATGGGAAATGATGAGCTGCTGTGTCAAGCTTCATATATGTTGTAGAGGAGCTCATTACGAGAATTTTGACGAAAATTTCAAGTCAATCGGACGTCGGACGACCAAGATATGGCCTTCCGACGAGGCGCCGACGAAAGGTCGCCGGCGCCGGTCAGCGAGTCAACGCTGACGTGGCACGCCATGTAGGCAGCCAAGTCAGCGATGTGGGTCCGTGTCTTTTAAAAAATAAAAATAAAAATAAAAGCCGGATCGGACGGCCGTGGATGAGCCACGTGTCGCGATCCGGCGGTTTTCAAAATAAACAGTTTTTTTTTAATATTAAAAAAATAAAAAAAAAATCGGATATAAAGATTCAAAATAATCCTACGGCTATCAAAGTGTCATGTGTCACGTCTAGGACTTTCGGATGGTTTTATTTTCAGAAATTTCGAAAAATCATAAAAAAATAATAGTAAATCAAAAAATCAATAAAAAATAGAAAATCATAAAAAATTAAAAAAAAATTCGGAAAATTCAGAAAAATTCTAAAAAATTCCAGAAAATAGGAAATGGCCACATTCAACTGGCCAAGTCCTGTTCCGGGTCTGTCGACCCCCGATCTTTCCAAAAATGACGGTTTTGCCCTTCCGGCAAACCGTCTTCCAAAAAAAATTCTAAAAAAAATCAGGAAAATCCCAAAAAATAGGAAATTGCCACAAACAACTGGCCAAGACTCATTCCGGGTGTTTTGAACCCCGAACCTTCTTAAAAATGACGATTTCGCCCTTCGGGCGAATCGTCTTCCAAAACTTGAAGAAAAATCAAGAAATTCCAAAAAATTCCCAAGAATGGGAAATGGCCACAATCAACTGGCCATGGAATATTTTGGGTAATTCGGTATCCAAATCTTCCAAAAATTGACGATTTTGCCCTTCGGGCTAATCGTTCCCAAATCTTCCCATTTTGCCCCTGGTCCTAAATCACACATTCCCTAAGCCCTTACGGCTATGCTAGGAAGCCATTGACTTGAATTGATGTGCATCGATGAAATTTATTTATGCACTTGATCACGCTTTCATTTAAAATTGAGTGTGATTGATAGGAATAGTCTTCCAATCTGCATGAAACCCTGAATCAAACCCACCTCACCTAAAATTGCGCCTGCATGAAATCTTAATTAGGAAAATCACTCGCGTTAGGTACCGAAAGGGCGTTGGTAATGACACCGATGTAACCAAGTCCCCGAACCCAAAATCTCTGGTTCCGTAGAACTGATCGATCTCTCCCAATCGGTCAGTAAGGTTTCCGGTCTACCCTCCAAGAAAGACCGGTGGCGACTCCAAATGCATGCACAAGTTGCACATGCCACTACGACCACACTGAAGGTTGAAAGCGATCGACTCTTATCGTCGAATCCTTTAAAAAAATACTCCCGCCGCGATTTGGTATGGGCCTGGGAGGGCTCGCGCCGATCCAAGACCCGCGATCGGTAATCCATTAGCCGCGTCCGCTTTCGTACGGGTCGCGACATTTATTACTTTAGAACATTAGCAAGTTGAAGATATATATGTAATTGTACTGGGCTTAACTCTAAGCCTATAAGTACTCTTTTTTTATCTCAGAAATAAACAAGTATTCTTTTATCACTAACATGGTATCAGAGCTGGCCACCATCAACCCTAAACACTAAAAAAAAAAATAACGGGAAACGATCGTCACAACCCCAGCCACTGTACATCTCACCGGCAACCTTCGTCCGGCGTAGCCCAGGGCCGGCGACCTTCAATCGAGCGTCGCCCGGGGCCGGCGACACCAGATCTGGCCTGACATAGCCCCGACGACCTCCAACCGTCGTAGCCCAGGGCTGGAAATCGTCGATCCAGCCTCAATCGAGCGTCGCCTAGGGCCGGGGACACTAGATCTGGCCTGACATAGCCCCGGCGACCTCCCTCCAGCGTCGCCAGGCTCCAGCGACCTCCATCCAAGGGTCACCCAGCACCGCCTACCTCCGGCGACCTCAAATCAGGGTCGCTCGTCTTCGACGCACCTTCGACGACCTCCATCCAGGGTCGTCCCACTCCGGCGACCTCCATCCAGGGTCATCCAGCTCCGGTGAGCCCATCTGTTGTTGCCGAAACTCATCTAGGTCAGAAATTAGTGTTACCGAGGGAGTTTCTTAGGCTTAGGGCCATGTGGAATTAATATTTGGCTGCTCAAAGTGGTATTTTGATTGTTTTTGTAAATGAGTTTTGCTAATTGTGGACGTTGGAATGTGAGCAGCATAGTGGCATTTGGATTTGTAGTTGGTAGGTAAGGGTATTGTTGACTGCTTGTTAATGTGGAACTAAATTGTGGTGATGTTCTGAATTTAGAAGTGGTGTGTGAAAACTGAAGTTGTGGTGGGTTATCTGATTACTTACGGGCCATTTTTTCTAGTGATTTGTGGAGATGTCTACTAGTTCATCGAGTTCTTCATCTACTGTTTCTTCGAGTTTAGGATCATTTGGTCCGTATCATAGTATGATCGGCTTACACAATACTCTGGTTAAGTTGGATGGTACCAATTATCCATCTTGGTCAATGGCCCTTTCGACGTTTATTTACGTTAATCGTTGTCGCGACCCGTCCGAAAAAACGGACGCGGCTAATGGATTACCGATCGCGGGCCTTCCCCCGCACAAGGGTGCGGATCGCGGGCTTTGGATCGGCGCGGGCCCTCCCAAGCCCATACCAAATCGCGGCGAGAGTATTTTTCAAAAGGATTCGGCGATAAGAGCCGATCGATTTCGACCTTAGTGTGGTCGTGGTGGCATGTGCAACATGTGCATGCATTTGGAGTCGCCACCGGTCTTTCTCGGAGGGTAGACCGGAAACCTTACCAACCGATTGGGAGAGATCGATCAGTTCTACGGAACCAGAGATTTTGGGTTCGGGGACTTGGTTACGCTGGTGTCGTTACCAACGCCCTTTCGGTACCTAACGCGAGTGATTTTCCTAACTAGGATTTCATGCAGGCGCAATTTTGGGTGAGGTAAGTCTGACTTTGCACATTAACCAGTTTAACATGCTCACGTAATCATAATAAATAAATAGATGTCAATCACATAAACATCTATCCTACGTGGTGATCATGGAATTATGATTTAATGGGTCTCGAGCCAATGAGACCACATTTAATCATTTTAATATTTTAATAACGGAGAGCCGCTCTTCGCTTCTTCTTGGTTTCTTGAACTCTTCAAGAATTGGGCTCTAAAGAGCTCGCCGACTTAAAAGGCTCCTCCACGTAATCCTCGTAGCATTTACATCAACAATTGACTATGCTAAAAATAAATATTACATGAAAAATAAAAGGAGTACGCAGCCTCCATTTAATAATTACAACCCCAAATATATAAATAATCACCATACATTCATACATACATCAATCACATTGATTAGGGATTTTTCCATGATCACCACCCTTCCACGTAAGTAATAAATTCACAATTTAAAACTTAGGAAGGCACAATAAAAATTCTACGTTGAATCATATTCAAAATTTTTACATAAAATAAGATAGCCATAAATTTTCGATTCAAAATTGATTTAGTCTCAATTTTTGCTACGTTGATTAATTTATCATATAAAATAATCAACCTCCATTAGCCATGTAAGACGAACAATTCGTTAATACATATTGGCCATAGTATTGCAAAAATTGCAAAAAATCAATTAAATGCACGAAAACACCTAAGGATCGGCTCTGATACCACTGTTGGGATCCACGTAACACGTAGCGGAAATAAATAACAACCCATACATGTATCTCCAGAGGCGTACTTCGTGCATTTCAATCGAAAAAAATCACAAAGCCTCAAAGGGAGTAAATAGATTACCTCTCGTAGCGTGCTTGAACGGAGGTGTCGGTTCGATGTTCTTCGATCTCAGCCTCCACAAGTGTTAGGCATCTAGTTCGGACGCACCACCAATTGACGAACGGGGAGACGACTAATAACTCCACAACAATTGTGCTAGCAATATGCGGAATCAATATTCCGAACTTAGCATATTTTGCTCACTCAAGATTATGAGAATATAGAGAGTGTTTGTGTTCTTCTATCTAAGCTCTCAAAAATTTGCACACTCTACAAAATGTCTCTCCCCTCAACCTCAAAACTCTTGCCATCCTTTTATAGCCAAAAATACATTCCAATAAATTATATTTAAAAATAGCACTAACAATTATAAATTCTATCTAAAAATAGCACTCACAAATAAATGACATTTAAAAATAGCACTAACAATAGCACTCACAATTTATAATACAAAAATGCTATTTAAAAATAGCACTAACAATAGCACTCACAATTTATAATACAAAAATGTTATTTAAAAATAGCACTAACAATTATAAATTCTATCTAATAATAGCACTCACAATTTATGATAAATAAATGACATTTAAAAATAGCACTAACAATAGCACTCATAATTTATAATACAAAAATGCTATTTAAAAATAGCACTAACAATAGCACTCACAATTTATAATACAAAAATATTATTTAAAAATAGCACTAACAATAGCACTCACAATACAAAAATGCTATTAAAAAAACATTAACAAAGGTGTTAAAAATAATAACCATTATTATTATTACAAGAGTTAAAGAGGTTACCAAACAGTACAAATACGCATAATGTATAAATACGTATGACGTATAAATACGTAGAGCATACGTATATATCCGTGAAACCGGGGACTAATTGAAACAAAAATGTGCAATTAAGCCCTTTTGGTAAAAATTGATTAAATTAGAGGGCAAATTGACCCAATTGCACTTCGAGACTTTAGAATCCAATGTCATAGCTTAGAAAAGTGAGAATTGAAAATTAAAAGACTCGAAAAGGAATTTTTTAGGCACGGTTCGGGTTTATGTTTGTGAAGGAACATAGTGATCCGAGCCGAATTTTTGAGACTTAAAGTGACACACTTGAAGAGGAAATTAAAACAAAATTATTGAATATTTTTGTGTATTTTTCTGACCACGGATGGTATTTTTCTGATTTTTTTGGTATTTTTAATAATAAATTCGAAAAACTATTAAAAATTACGAAAAATATTTTTTGTTCAAAATTGGTTCTTGAGGCTAGGCCAAGGCTTCCAAAGTTGATTTTGCAATTTTATGATTTTGTTTGCTATTTTTAATTAATTTTTTAAAAAAATGAAAATCACAATAATAGATTGGTCAAAAATCAGGTGTCAACAATCGTCAGTCTAAATGGCTTGAAGAAGACCCACCTCAAGATGCAGCCAGTTTAGAAGAATGGAAGTTCGTTGATGCTACTTTACGCACGCTGTTATGGGGAAGTATGGCTGAATCCGTTCGCCATTTTTTTATGGATTGTGCCACAGCACGTGAGGTATGGACTAAGAGTGCTTTATTGTATTCTGGGCAGAATAATATGAGTCGAGTATGTGATATGTAGGAGGCTTTATTTGAAGCCAAAATTGGAGATGCGGGGTTGGCAGAGTATTATGCTCATTTTACGTCTTGATATCAACGACTCAAGTCTTACTTTCCACCTGCTACCACGGTTATTCAGATGCAGCAAAGAGAAGCAGACATGATTACTGTGCTATTTCTTCGCGGTCTTGGTCCAGATCATAGTGCTCTTCATCAATAAATTACTTCTCAAAACACTCTCCCTTCTATTGAAGAAGTATATTCTAGAGCTGCTCGTTATACTCCCAATCCCAAGTCTTCAGTAATGTCAGATAGTAGTGCTATGGTAGCTCGTGGAAGTCAAGGGACTCGTGGTCGTATTAGTGGTCGTGGACATTGGAATCATGACAGCTCTTCCCGTGGTCGCGGTCGTGGTTTTAACGGTCGAGGTGTTGCTCGTGGTAGTGTTAATAATGCTTCTAGAGGAGCTCGAGGTGGTGGTCGAGGCAACCGTTTTTGTAGTCATTGCCAGCTTTCTAGGCATACTGTTGATTACTGCTATGACCTCCATCCTGAGTTGCGAGGTCTACATGCTTCTCTTGATACTGAGTCTTGGACTCCTTTACCTGGATCCTCTTCTGGACAAGATATAGTAAACTTGACTCGTGCAGAATATGATGATTTGGTCAGAGGACGGCAAAGTACGAGTGGCATTGTCCCTAGTCCCACTGCTACTTTAGCACAACACAATGATCCTACATGTTTACTATCTAGTACAGCTGCTCCTCGTCCTTGGGTTATTGATTCAGGAGCCACTCATCATATGACTGGTGATTCTCATATTCTCAAATCTATCTCGTATGTTCCTTCTACATCAGTCACTTCAGCAGATGGTTCTCAGTCAAAAGTAGCTGGTACAGGTTGCGTATCATTGAGTTCATCTATCTCCTTACCTTCTGTTTACCACATTCCACGCTTCCCTTACAATCTGTTATCTGTTAGTTCTATTACTCGTGATCTTGACTGCGATATTATCTTTTCTTCATCGTCGTGTGTTCTTTAGGATCGGAAGACTGGACGCCGAATAGGTGGTGGATGTGAGACTGGTGGCTTGTACATCCTGGATCCTAAGGTTATTGCTGCTACTACAATAGTTCAGAATAAAGCTATGGATGATCTCTATCGATTACATTGTCGCCTTGGTCACCCATCAGTAGACGTACTTCGACATTTTCCTTTTATTAGAAAGTCCAACCCAAAAGCTTAAGCTATTGGGTGGAGGGAGACTACATGAATATAAAGAGCATACAACACTCATCCACAAGCAATGTGGGACAACAACAACAACTTCAACACCCCCTCTCACGTGCAAGCAATCTGCACGTGGAAATTAACTAATCGGGTGGGTTCACATACGCGGAAAGGAATAACACTGGTGGCTTGTACATCCTGGATCCTGAGGTTATTGCTGCTACTACAACAGTTCAGAATAAAGCTATGGATGATCTCTATCGATTACATTGTCGCCTTGGTCACCCATCAGTAGACGTACTTTGACATTTTCCTTTTGTGTCTAGTTCAGGTCTTTAGTTTAATTGTGAAACTTGTCAGTTAGGTAAACACCATCGTGTGTCTTTTTCTCCTCGTGTTTCGAGTCGTGCCTCCAAACCATCCGAGTTAGTTCATTCTGATGTATGGGGTCCTAGTCGAGAGTCTTCATTTGGTCTCCGTTATTTTGTTACATTTATTGATGATTATACTCGTACAACTTGGTTATATCTAATAAAAAATCGTACTGAAGTTTTTCATTCTTTTCACCAATTTTATAATGAAGTTCGTACTTAGTATGATTCTTCTGTTAAGTGTTTGCGTACTGACAATGCTCGTGAATACTTTTCTTCTTCTACCTTCACTCCATTTCTTGAGGCTCATGGTATTTTGCATCAGAGTTCTTGTGCTCACACTCCACAACAAAATGGAGTTGCTGAACGTAAAAATCGTCATTTGTTAGATGTTGCTCGTTGTCTACTTATTCACACTCATATGCCTAAGTCTTTCTGGAGCTATGCTCTTCTTACGGCGTGTCATCCTATTAATCATCTTCCATCCTCCGTGTTGAAAGGAGCTATTCCTTATGCTCTTCTTCATCCTGATCGTCCTTTGTGGTCTGTTCGTCCTCATATTTTTTGATGTGTCTGTTTTGTTCATTCTTTATCTCATGGATTGGACAAATTGTCACCTCGTGCTGAAAAATGTATATTCGTGGGTTACTCTCGTACTCAAAAAGGGTATGTTTGTTACAGTCCTACTCGTCGTCGGGAATACATTTCTGCTGATGTGACTTTCTTTGAGGATCAAGCATTTTTTGGTACTGATCATCCTCAGGCGCCGTTAACCATGGATCTTCTACCACCTTCCGCACCTACATCTCGGTCGGAGCCACCTGTTACTCCTACTAATGCTCCGCCAAATCTAAGATCACCAGTACCTCCTCCTCTTCAGGTCTATACACGTGGTCCTCGCCCTATTTGGGATTGTCCATCTCCACCAGCAAGCGTTCCACCACCATCTCCTTCCGTCCAGGCTTTTGATCCGACTCCACCATCTCCTGCCAGTTCTCCCATTACTCACCGTACCAGGTCTCGGTATCCTCTTTCTCAGTTTGTATCTTATCATAACTTAAGCCCTCAAATGTCTTCTTTTGTGTCTTCTCTTGCATCTGTGTTTGTTCCGAATACTGTCCATGAGGCTTTGGCCCATCCAGGTTGGACTCGTGCTATGGAGGAGGAGATGGCTGCATTACATCATAATAAGACTTGGGAGTTGGTTCCGTTGCCGGCTAATAAACAATTAGTGTGTTGTCGCTGGGTCTTTGTTGTCAAACATCATCCTGATGGCTCAGTTGAGCGCTTAAAAGCGCGACTAGTGGCAAAGGGCTATACTCAAACTTATGGTATTGACTATGATGAGACTTTTTCTCCGATGGCCAAGATTCCTTCTGTTCGTATTGTTATTTCCTTGGCTGCTAGATTTTGGTGGACTCTTCATCAGCTTGATGTTAAAAATGCATTTCTTCATGGTGATCTTCATGAGGAAGTATATATGGAGCAACCACCTGGGTTTGTTGCTCATGGGGAGAAGGTGTGCAGGTTACGAAAAGCTCTTTATGGACTTAAGCAATCTCCTCGTGCTTGGTTTGGTCGTTTCAGTGATGCCGTAATTACTTTTGGCATGCATCGGTGTAGTGTGGATCACTCAGTATTCAGTATGTCATGTTCAAAAGGATGCGTTATTCTCGTTGTTTATGTTGATGATATCATTGTCACGGGAAGTGATGTTAAAGGTATACAACGACTCAAGCAGTTTCTGCAGAAGGAGTTTAATACCAAAGACTTAGGTCGTCTTCGATATTTTCTTAGCATCGAAGTTGCCTATGCCAATGACAGTATTGATCTCTCCCAGCGAAAGTATACTTTGGACATTCTTAAGGAGGTTGGTTTACATGATGCTAAGCCTGGTGAAACACCTATGGATCTTGGAGTGAAACTTGATAATGAACATGGGGAACTTCTTCATGATCCAGAGAAATATCGTCGGTTAGTAGGCAAGTTGAATTATCTTACTATTACTCGTCCGGATATTTCATTTGCTGTTAGTGTGGTGAGTCAATTTATGAGTTCTCCTCGCACTACTCATTGGCAAGCCGCTCTACAAATTGTTCGATATTTGAAGGGAGCTCCAGGTCAAGGACTTGTGTTTCATAATCAGGGTCATCTTCATATGGCTGGTTATTCTAACCCTGAATCTTTGGATGTGATAGGATATTCTGATGCAGATTGGGCTGGTTGCCCTGTGGATCGCCGGTCTACTACAGGATACTGTGTTTTTCTTGGTGGTAATCTTGTGTCGTGGAAAAGTAAGAAGCAGACTGTTATTGCTCGATCTAGTGCAGAGGCCGAATATCGTGCAATGGCTAATGTTACGGGTGAACTTCAATGGGTTCGTATGTTGTTAGCCGAGATTGGATTGCCGATGACCAAATCATCTACCCTTTGTTGTGATAATCAGTCTGCTATTCATATTGCTAGCAATCCAATGTTTCATGAGCGAACGAAGCATATAGAAGTGGATTGTCATTTTGTTCGAGAAAAGGTAAACTGTGGAGAAATACAGTTGGTGCACACGCGTTCCGAAGAGCAACTAGCAGACATTTTCACAAAGCCTCTTCGTCGTGGACGAGTTTCATATATTTGTCATAAGGTAGGTCTTTTTGATATGTACGCTCCAACTTGAGGGGGAGTGTTGGGTTTATTACTTTAGAACATTAGCAAGTTTGGGATATATGTGTAATTGTACTAGGCTTAACTCTAAGCCTATAAGTACTCTTTTTTGATCTCAGAAATAAACAAGTATTCTTTTATCACTAACAAATTTAAACCACGGCGACACCTCCACGAACCCTCAAGAGGTTCGGTTTCCACAATCCCAAAACAGGGCAGAATTCGGTTCTGCCCTCTACCTCCTTAATCAGTCCATAATTCAACTCTAAACGTTGATTTACCACAAAATCAACTTGCTAAGACCTAGATTTACATGTCTAGGACATCCCCTAATGATTTAGAAGCAAAATAATACCCCTAGGATGTCCAAATGGTTCGGCTCCCTCAAGATGTCCATCGGTCAGATTTTTGCTCAGTTCTGTCCACTCAAACACAGCCATGAAACACCCCTAAATCTCAATTTAAAAATTCATTTCTGCTCATTCACATGTAGTACTATATGTTATAAAGCTACCCTAAAAAATTTGAGGTCATTTGTATTTTCTATGAGCTAGAATCACCACATTTCCTCAGCTAGCTCAGAATCTGTTTACTTTTCTTCCAAAAATTGCCATAAATTAACCAGACCTCCAAATGACACAAAACCAATTGAAACTTGTAGAGGACAGGTTAAACTAACCTGTGGTGGTTGGCATGAGGCTGAACGGTTGCCAGAGGAGGCGTTCGTGGAGGACGACGGCTGCAGGAAGAGCTGGTCGGGCAGAGCAGTTTTCTATTCTTGGTGAGAATGCACAAAATGAAGAGGAAGAATGGCTAGTCCACAAAATTCTGAGGGAGTAGCAGCTGAAGATGAAGTCCATTCAACCTTGGTCAATGTTCTAGAAGATTAAGCTCAGTGAAAATTTAATGACCATACCCAAATAATGACACTTGTCCTTAAACTCATAATATCCAAGCTTCCATTGACTAAAATGCCCCCCTCAAATTCGGCAGCCTTGGGGAAGAAGGAAATGTGCCAATTCTCAAACCATTGAGGCAAGGTTAACTCTCCAAGGGCAAAATAGTCTTTTCACACCTTTCGTTCGAATTTCAGTTTTTCGATATTGTTGACACCTGAGTTTTTACCATTTATTATTGTGATTTTTATTCTTTAAAATTAATTAAAAATATAAAAAAATGTCATAAAATCACAAAATCAACTTTGGAAGCTTTGGTTTAACCTTAGGAACCAATTTTGAACAAAAAATATTTTTTGGTATTTTTAATATTTTTCGAGTTTATTTAATTATAAAAATACCCAAAAAATCAAAAAAATACCATTCGTGGTCAGAAAAATACCCAAAAATATTCGATAATTTTGTTTTAATTTCCTCTTCAAGTGTGTCACTTTAAATCTCAAAAATTCGGCTCGGGTCACTATGTTCCTTCACAAACATAAACCCGAACCGAGCCTAAAAAAAATCATTTTCGAGTCTTTTAGTTTTCAATTCTCACTTTTTATAAGCTATGACATTGGATTCTAAAGTCTTAAAGTGCAATTAGGTCAATTTGCCCTCCAATTTAATCAATTTTTACCAAAAGGGCTTAATTGCACATTTTTCTTTCAATTAGTCCTCGGTTTCACGGATGTATACGTATGCTCTACGTATTTATACGTCATACGTATTTATACGTTATGCATATTTGTACTGTTTGGTAACCTCTTTAACTCTTGTAATAATAATAATGGTTATTATTTTTAACACCTTTGTTAGTGCCTTTTTTTTAGCATTTTTGTATTGTGAGTGCTATTGTTAGTGTTATTTTTAAATAGCATTTTTGTATTATAAATTGTGAGTGCTATTGTTAGTGCTATTTTTAAATGATATTTATTTATCATAAATTGTGAGTGCTATTGTTAGTGCTATTTTTAAATTACATTTATTTATCATAAATTGTGAGTGCTATTATTAGATAGAATTTATAATTGTTAGTGCTATTTTTAAATAGCATTTTTGTATTATAAATTGTGAGTGCTATTGTTAGTGCTATTTTTAAATAGCATTTTTGTATTATAAATTGTGAGTGCTATTGTTAGTGCTATTTTTAAATGTCATTTATTTGTGAGTGCTATTATTAGATAGAATTTATAATTGTTAGTGCTATTTTTAAATAGCATTTTTGTATTATAAATTGTGAGTGCTATTGTTAGTGCTATTTTTAAATAGCATTTTTGTATTATAAATTATGAGTGCTATTGTTAGTGCTATTTTTAAATGCCATTTATTTGTTAGTGCTATTTTTAGATAGAATTTATAATTGTTAGTGCTATTTTTAAATACAATTTATTGGAAGGTATTTTTGGCTATAAAAGGATGGCAAGAGTTTTGAGGTTGGAAGGGGGAAGACATTTTGTAGAGTGTGCAAATTTTTGAGAGCTTAGAGAGAAGAACACAAACACTCTCTATATTCTCATAATCTTGAGAGAGCAAAATATACTAAGTTCGGAATATTGATTCCGCATATTGCTAGCACAATTGTTGTGGAGTTATTAGTCGTCTCCCCGTTCGTCAATTGGTGGTGCGTCCGAATTAGATGCCTAACACTTGTGGAGGCTGAGATCGAAGAACATCGAACCGACACCTCCGTTCAAGCACGCTACGAGAGGTAATCTATTTACTCCCTTTGAGACTTTGTGATTTTTTTCGATTGAAATGCACGAAGTACGCCTCTGGAGATACATGTATGGGTTGTTATTTATTTCCGCTACGTGTTACGTGGATCCCAACAGTGGTATCAGAGCCAATCCTTAGGTATTTTCGTGCATTTAATTGATTTTTTGCAATTTTTGCAATACTATGGCCAATATGTATTAACGAATTGTTCGTCTTACATGGCTAATGGAGATTGATTATTTTATATGATAAATTAATCAACGTAGCAAAAATTGAGACTAAATCAATTTTGAATCGAAAATTTATGGCTATCTTATTTTACGTAAAAATTCTGAATATGATTCAACGTAGAATTTTTATTGTGCCTTCCTAAGTTTTAAATTGTGAATTTATTACTTACGTGAAAGGGTGGTGATCATGGAAAAATCCCTAATCAATGTGATTGATGTATATATGAATGTATGATGATTATTTATATATTTGGGGTTGTAATTATTAAATGGAGGCTGCGTACTCCTTTTATTTTTCATGTAATCTTTATTTTTAGCATAGTTAATTGTTGATGTAAATGCTACGAGGATTACGTGGAGGAACCTTTTAAGTCGGCGAGCTCTTTGGGGCCCAATTCTTGAAGAGTTCAAGAAACCAAGAAGAAGCGAAGAGCGGCTCTCCGTTATTAAAATATTAAAATGATTAAATGTGGTCTCATTGGCTCGAGATCCATTAAATCATAATTCCATGATCACCACGTAGGATAGATGTTTATGTGATTGACGTCTATTTATTTATTATGATTACGTGAGCATGTTAAACTGGTTAATGTGCAAAGTCAGACTTACCTCACCCAAAATTGCGCCTGCATGAAATCCTAGTTAGGAAAATCACTCACGTTAGGTACCGAAAGGGCGTTGGTAACGACACCAGCGTAACCAAGTCCCCGAACCCAAAATATCTGGTTCCGTAGAACTGATCGATCACTCCCAATCGATCAGTAAGGTTTCCGGTCTACCCTCCAAGAAAGACCGGTGGCGACTCCAAATGCATGCACAAGTTGCACATGCCACCACGACCACACTAAGGTCGAAAGCGATCGACTCTTATCGTCGAATCCTCCTGAAAAATACTCCCGCCGCGATTTGGTATGGGCCTGGGAGGGCTCGCGCCGATCCAAAGCCCGCGATCCGCACCCTTGTGCGGGGGAAGGCCCGCGATCGGTAATCCATTAGCCGCGTCCGCTTTCGGACGGGTCGCGACAGCTGGCGACTCCGCTGGGGACCTTTGTTCTAGAACCAATGGTTCTAGACCTCAAGTGGACTTAGGCCGTAATTAAAACGCTGAGTGATTTTTCTAACCATGCAGGCGCTCGTGAAGGTGAGGTAAGTCCGCTCATGGTAGGTGTTATATGTTTTTGCAGATTGGAGAGATAAGGGGTGTAGTCCGTGATTAACATTGTCTTATGCAGGTTGGCGTAGGAATGTATGTTGTATGGATGATTTGAAGCGTCGATTGATAAACTGTTGTGCATGACTTGCATTGTGATACTCACAACACATGAACACACACAATCGCGCCTAAAACCCCGGGCGCCGCCTTTAGGAACACAATAGAAGGAATTGAAAATGGAATCTCCGTGAGGAAAAACGCGGGGTAATCCACTTTTCAATTCCGCTCGCTTCGAACTATGGATCGAGTCCCAATGCAACGATAGCTGTGCAATGGAATCGGCTCTTTCTAGAACTCGAGGTGGGAACCTTAACCTTAGGTGCCAAACCCTCTGATTTTTAGAAGTTTACCATCACTTGTCTCATGCGCATGTCTTTAGACGGTTGGTACACCTAAAACCGCACATAAGTCGAGGAGTTTGGTTGGTAAGACTCTCTATCCCTCAAATCTATTTCAGTTTATATAAATATATGCATTTCATTCATTGCATTCTGGTGATTAGATTAAATGCCATTTCGAGGGTAGATATGTGTGTTTTTTCTCCAACATCCTTGATAGAAGACGAGGAGGGCGATATCCCATCGCGAACACCGAGTGTGCAACAAAGGAGCCTACTATGGACATTATTAGGGTATCGTCCAATGAAGATGACGAGTTAGGGCAAGTAATCCGGAAGTCACAGGTCGAACTTGGGGCATCCTTAAACGTTAGGATCACATTCCTTTGTTTCATTTTCCATTACTAGTCCTCTTGTATAGGGTTTATTTTTTTACCGAGGTTTTCTCTATCTCACCCCTTAGAGTGATTGTATTAGGGATCTATTGGTGTATACACTCAGATGGAGCTTGGTTGTATTTCTTTTAACGGGTCATGGGAATGTGATAGTGGCATTTTCTCTAATCATCCGAATACTCCCAAGTCAAGTTTATAATTCCTTTAGAGGAAATCAAAATTGGAAATCTTGCATGACCTTTTTGGTCGTATAGGGTAATCCAACCCCAATTTCGCTAGAAGGAATTATACACTTGAATTGATTCATGCATGTCGTACGTCATTGGTAATCCACGATAATCGATCAAGAGTATCGGCATTGTTTCGAATTTAATGACGAGATAGATGTCCAAATTGCCCTCGTTCTTAACAAACGGCCTTGATTTGGATGCCGTATCTTCAATTAAATTTAAAACACGTCGTTACGCCTTGCACTTTTGACTAATTCGCTCTTCTCAAAATTGGTCGAAAGCGATTATCGTGAATTACATTCCTTTCAATAGTATGCTTTCCTTCGAGGAATACTGATAAAAAGCTTTTTACACAAGATTAAAACCTTTGTAAAATTTTTTTTGTCCTTATTAATCACGAGCAAGCATAAGATTGAAAGGGGTTTATGCTTTATTTTTCAAATTATTCCTTCTGATTCTGTCATTTCATTTGCAGGTAAAAAAAATATAGGGTAATAGAGAGAAATCTTTTCCTGGATAAGTCTGGGGCTATTCTTTCATCTGATCATGAGCGAGTTAGAAAATCAGAACACATCTACTCGACTTATCGTGGATCGGCTCATCCAAGTCTAAAATGTCTGGATGCTCGAAGAAATGGATCATATAAAAGCTAAAACAAACACAGGGGTTTTCATTCATTCTTGCCCAAACCAGATCATACAATTCATTGGGGTGGAAAAGTAAAGCAAAAGTGAGCCCTAATCAACGACACAAAGGAGCCCAGCTGGCCCTCCAGGTTATGGATGCTTTGTTTATACGCACCACTCCGCGTATCATGGTCCGCAAGCCTGAGGTGAAGGCGTTTGCGTTCATCATTGACTGCAACAACCTGAGTCTCGTGATCTTCGGCGACTGCTTCCAAGTCCCGAACAAGTCCATTCTCACGAGTTATATCCTCATTTATGCCGTTGAGCCTTTCTTCCAGCCACTCGCTTCGATTCCTTAGCAGGGCATTGCGTCGATCGCGCTCATAGGTAGCCAGAGATAGAGCTAAGTCCTCCACCAGATTCCTCCTCTCGCGTAGCAATGTCGAAACCCGCTCTTTGGCGAACTCAACAGCCTTTTTGTGACTATCGGCCAGGTAGTCAGCCAACGCTAGGCGGTCGGACTGATCCTCATAACGGGCTCGCAAGACACGAGCCACGGTAACTCCCCGATGAGCAGCGCGGTAGACCTCCAAGGAGTTCGTAAAGAGCGTTGGGAAAATACTGTATTCCCTCCCCAACGCGGTACCCTCGAGGGAGGTGATGTCCAGGTCCCCGAACATGACTCGGATTTCATCCTCGGTTTCGGGATGATCGGCTATGTGAGCGTAGCCTCGACCCAAGAGGTTATAGAACTCTTTCCATCGAGTCAAAGCTTCGGCTGAGAAAGTGTGAACTTGGGAAGAAGCCATTTTCGACGGAGATGTGTGTAGTGGAGCGATTAGAGGATGGAAGCAAATTATATGAGAGCGTTAATCTCCCAAACACCAACCCCGCATTTTATAGCGTCTCGAGAGCGGAGAAAAGTTGCAGCTAATGCTCGTGGAGCCGGGTTAATTAATGTAAAGAGGGGGCTGCTTCTCCCGTGAATCACCAGACATATCCTGGCCCGCGATTTCAGGCCTGGCAAATTCGGTCTCGCCATTATTAAAGCTGGGAGGGAGGCGAGCGCAACTATCGAAGAAGCCGCGAAAGGATTGGGTTGTCCCATCACGCATAAAGCTGGGCGGCGAGGTGAACAGCTCTGCCACTTAAAAAAGGGGAAGACAGTGCTGAAGAGACATAACTATTGAAGAAAGGTGAAAGGCGAGCGCAACTATCGAAGAAGCCGCGAAAGGATTGGGTTGTCCCATCACGCATAAAGCTGGGCGGCGAGTGAACAGCTCTGCCACTTAAAAAAGGGGAAGACAGTGCTGAAGAGACATAACTATTGAAGAAAAGTGAAAGGCGAGCGCAACTATCGAAGAAGCCGCGAAAGTATTATGTTGTTCCGTCACACATAAAGCTGGGCGGCGAGTGAACAGCTCTGCCACATAAAAAAGGGAAAACAGTGCTGAACAGACACGACTATTGAGGAAAGGTGAAAGGCGAGCGCTACTATCGAAGAAGCCGCGGAAGGATTTGGTTACCCCTTCGTGTCGGAAAGCTGAGCAGGAGGTAAACAGTTCCGTCGTTTCAAAAACAGAACGCTGAACAGACCTAGCTTTCGAGGAAAAGGAGGCAACAAATCGAAAGAGCGAGTATACAAAAGAGAACAGAGAACCCCGAGTGACGAGTTCGTTGAAAGACCTCAAATTCTCTAGAATCAAATTCGACATCGAAGCCATGGAACTCAACATCGCCGGTGACGAACATCAAGATCGCAGTGGTGACGACGGCAGTGGCCACGACGCTCAACCCCGGAAAAGAAAAAGTCGCCAGCGCTACGCTCGGAAAGAAATCCAGGAGCTTGAAGCTTTCTTCGATGAATGCCCTTGCCCAAACGAGGAACAAAAGATTGAATTGGGCCAGAAGCTGGGAATGAATCCTATGAGAATCCATTTTTGGTTTCAGAATAAACGTTTCAGACTAGGTGTCCAACACAGGCGTAAGGAGATCACGGCCCTAAAAGAGCAGAACCAAAACCTTCGAATGGAAAACATGCGGTATGAGAAAATCCTCAATACTATTATCTGCCCTGACTGCGGTGGCCCTACCACCCTCAGTAAATTGTTCCCCGGTAAGCCTTCTACGAGGATGGAAGGTGCTCATTCATCCCCCTGCTCCCTTGAGCCATCTCCGGCACAATCAGATCCTGCTAATGGCGCGCATGAGGAGATCGATCCCACAGAAATTATACCAGTGTCTTCGGAGGAAGAAGATACGTGTCATTATGATCGGAGTCACCTCATCGAAGCCCATGAATCTCCTCCACAACAGCTTCCGGTAAGATCAGATACAGTTCAAGAGGAGTTAGAGATTAGTCGGCAGGCTATCAGCGCCACTCTGGACGACGAGAAGAAGAAATTCATTTGGCCCCCGGAGCTTCATCTCAAGTTCTTAGACGCAGTTCGACAGATAGGACTCGACTTCATAGGTCCGACGAGCATACTTAGGGTCATGAAGGTACCGGGACTTACCAAGCAATTAGTCGCGAATCACCTTGGTTGCTACAGAAGGGCGTTAGGACAGCGTTATACAGAGCTGAATCCGAGCAATAGACTCGGCTGCGAGCCCAGCACCCCTATGTCAAAGGAGGCCCGGTCGAATCTGGATGACTATTGGGGATTTGATCAGGATATCCTCGCGAGTCATTTCAATATTCCTCAAGAACACGCATCACAAGTGCAGCGAGTAAGCACTCCCCCGTCCGAGCAGCAGCTAGTCAGTGTTCATCCTGTCGCAGATCAGCCCACCACGCTCAGTGCTCAAGGGTTTGCCCAATCGGAGCACGTGGCTTCAGATGACCTAATGGGAGAATGCTTGGAGCATTTTTATTTCCCTAATTCCCAAGTGGGAGATGCTTGTGGTAGTCAACCAATCAAATCTCCTCTTATAATCCCAAATAAGGATGGGGGTTCCAGTTCGAAGAATCCGTCGGGCGATGCAGCTCAACCTATACATCAATCGTTCGAGGGGTCAGGTGATTTCTTCGATGAAGGACTTGATACCTGGTTCGATCAGTTGGAAGCTATTAAAGATTGGCAACCATGATCTGCAGTCGGTAATGGCAGACCTAAGCCGAGGCCAGATTGGTTGGTCATTGTACATGCCCAAAGAAAGAAGGGGATGTACGCGAGAAGGATGTATCTCCTATTGTAAAGTTCTCATCAGTGCACGCGATTGTTTCTTCAATAGCTAGAGTTGATTTTGCATAATGTTTTTCGCGAACGTCATCTCATGTGTATACGGTAATTCCTTGTTATTAAGTTCAAGGTAAAATCAGCCCCGACGCGTGAAGGCAGAATTGATAGCATGAGTTACTAGCAGAATGTGATCGAGCTCGAAAGCGAAAGATTACTAGCGGCCCCAAACGCCGTGACCACAAAATCAAGGGCAATCTTTAAGTTTCGAGCAACTACAAATCTATTTCTCACGAGGCATTCAAGTCAATCAAATATAAAGCGTCGGGCTGTGAGAATGATGCGTAGTCAAGCTGTTGACACATGCGAAAAGGAGTCGCGTAGATCTGAAAGCAAAAACCTTTCTTGGCTAGTCAACAATGCAGAATGAAAGAGCGTATATAAACAAACTCGCATTTATTTCATTCAACAGGGAAGTTTATAAGTGGATCACTGAGGGGGAGCAGTAAACCCAAAATGAGTTCTGACAAGCATCACAAAAAAGCTTAACTGACCCTCCATGCTATCCATGCCTTGCTTACAACCCACACTCCGGGAATCGAGGTCTACAAGCTTGAAGAAAAGGAGACGACATTTCTCCTTAAGTTCGTTCACCTTGGTCTCATAGTACTCGAACTCAAGCTCTAAGTCATGAGCCAGCACCCTCCCGCGAGCTATATCCATGCTCAGGTCTTCAAGCCTTTCCCCCAACCAGGCACACTGGAACCTCAGCACGAGGTTGTTCCGGTCTTGCTCAAAGGCGGTGTCAAAAAGAGCCAGACGCTCCACCAAGTTGTCCCTCTCACGGACCAGCATCGAAACCTGAGCGTGGGCGTATTCAACAGCCCTTTTATGGTTATCGGCCGTCAGCGTGGCCAACATCAGGGACTCAGTTCGGTCCTGATAGCGGGCTCGCACGATACCAACCAAAGTGACCTCCCGGCTAGCGACTTTGTAAGCCTGCATGAAATTGTTGAAGAGAGTTGGGAAGATCACAAACTCCCTTTGCAGTTTTGTACCTTCAATACACGCAGTATCCAGGGCCGGAATCAGAGTACGAACTTCAACCTCAACTTCAGGATGATTGTTTATGTAGCCATAACCTCTACCCAAGAGGTGGTAAAATCTCTCCCATTGGGTCGAAGCTTCAGCTAAGGCAGCAGACACAGACGAGGAATCCATATGCGATGGAATGACAGAGAGGAGAGTGGGAATGTGAAGAGTGTTTGAGAGGCTGAGTCTGATAAGGCTAAAGTGTTAATCTTCTTGACGTCAATCTATCACCTTATAAATGCTTGAGTAAGCAGGGAGAAGTGATAATAATAGTTTATGTGCAGTAGAGCCAAACGGGTTTCATTAATGCCTCCCCGATGAGTCACGAATCCACTACCGTCCTGTGATCTCGGGTTTTACGAAACATAATGGCGCCGAAAGGTGGGCAGGCTTGTTACTCTAGAGATTGGGCCAGGGGGACAAGCGTAGTGCTCGACAGAGCGAAATCAACGCAAGAGATCTTCATGCTCCGTTCACGCAGAAAAGAAAAAAAAAGGACAAAGTGGGAATTACGAAGCCTTGAGAAGAACGCTTGTCAGGTAGCCATCACAAAAGACGAAGTGGGAATTACGAAGCCTTGAGAAGAGCGCTCGTCAGGTAGCCATCACAAAAGGACGAAGTGAGAATCTCGAAGCATTGAGAAGAGCGCTCGTCGGGTAGCCATCACCTTTGATCAAAGAACGGTGATCCGACTCCTTTAACCTTTCAGAATTTGCAGAGAAAGTGAGGATCCAAGGAGGAACAAAGAAAGCTGAGTTAACAGAAAATCAAGTAGTGATATTTCGATCAAAATGTTCAAGGGGTTCTGTCATTTACTGGAAGCGCCAGACTTGGAGGTCTCCGAGCTTGAGCTGCTGGAAGAATTTGAAGATCTCAGGACCGAACCTGACACGAGGGCCATGGAGACCGATCCTTCTAATGATGAGACCCGCGGCTTGGTTAACGAGAACAGTACCCGCGACGGTGATCAGCGTCAGAAAGGGGAATATCTCCAACGCAACACTTCAGGTCAAGTCCATAAACTCGAATTGTTTTTCAGGGAATACCCCTATCCGGACATGGAACAGAGAATCAAAATGGGCCAGGAGATAGGGTGGGAGCCTCGGAAGGTCAAGTGCTGGTTTGAAAACAAACGAACCCGGCTGAAGCAGCAACGCGATCGGCACGAGTTAGCGATTGCGAGGGAGGAAAATGAAAAGCTTCGAATAAAAAACATTCAGTACAAAAAAGCTCTAAGCATCGCTATTTGTCTTGAGTGCGGTAACCCTGTTCCCACGGACGGAGTATTCACTGAAGAGCCAGATCTGGGGGTTCATAATGCTCATTTGTTGCAATGCCCTTCGCAACATCTTTCGAAACAGGCGGGTACCGCCGAGGATCTACAAGAGGAAACTAGTGCTATAAGATCAAAGTCGACGCCCATTGTGGAAGGGAACATGCGTCATGACAAGTCAGGTCCGCTCAATGATGAACTCACCATCGTGACCAGCCGATCTGAGACCACTAAATCCCCTCCAGAGCAACCTCCAACACGACCAGATTCCGAGAAGAGTAACCGCCAAATGGCTGGCACTACTTCGGCTAGCAAGAAAATAAGATTTCGTTGGACCCCGGAGTTTCATAGCAAATTTGTTGATGCAGTTCAACAGTTAGGGATCAATTTTGCTCGCCCATCGCGCATACTCGAAATCATGAACGTGCCAGGATTGGCGAAAAATATGGTCAAGAATCACCTTTGGCGCTACAAGAAACTACTGAGAGATGGACGAGCGTCGCTAGACCAAGATAGAGGCGGTTCAACACGACCAGATTCCGCGAAGAGTAGCCGCCGAGTTGCCAACACTACTTCGGCTAGCAAGAAAACAAGGTTTTATTGGACCTCGGAGCTTCATAGCAAATTTGTTGATGCAGTTCAACAGTTAGGGATCAGTTTGGCTCGCCCATCGCGCATACTCAAGATCATGAACATGCCGGAGCTGGATAGAAATAAAGTCAGGAACCACCTTTGGTGCTACAGAAGACTACTGAGAGATGGACGAGTGGCGCTAGACCAAGATAGAAGCGGTTCAAGTTTAAACGATGAGCATGGCTGTGATCGCAATCCTCATGAAGCAGGAAGCATCCAATCACTTCTCAACACCGATGGGACTGGCAATCACACGGTCGATTGTTCAGGCATCAATCAGAGTACTCCCCTGGGTTATCCTAGTACTCCTCAGGAGTATGTACCGCAATTTCAGCAAATCGGGACTCCCCAGTCTGAGCACCGACTGGCCGGGTAATGCTAGTCCTACAGCGGATCTAACATTGGCAAGAGATGCACATACAATCTTGCGAGACAATTACGGGGATTCCGGCTCGAAGAATCAGGTGGTCCATGACGAAAATGGTGAAAAGATTCCTTCTCCAATAGTTGACAATACTCAACCTGAGTGTCAGTCGCTCGATGGTTCAGATGATCTCCTTGAGAACATCTATTCTTGGTTCGATCGGCTGAATTCCCCCCTGAGTTACCCCGGTACTCCTCAAGAGTATGTACAACAATTTCAGCAGGTATGGACTCCCCAATTTGAGCACCAACCGATCGTTAGTGTTATTCCTACGGCGAATCCAGCATTGGATACAAACCTACTGGACAACGATGAAAGTACCAACTCGAGAAGTGAGGTTGTTCATGCCGAAAGTAGTGTGAGGAATCCATCGCCAACGGTTGAGGATGCCCGACTTGGGCGTCAATGGCTTGAAATTTCAAGTGAGTCCCTCAGTGAGCAACTCGGCGTGTGGATCACGCATAAACCGATGAACCGGGTTGTTCGTGCCGAAAATGAGAGAAGTCCGTCACCCGCAATTAAGGATGCTCAACTTGAACGACTCGAACAGTCAGACGATCTCCTGAATGAGCAACTCAGCCTATGGGTCAAGCATTTTGGAACAAGTGCATCTTCGCAGTCGTGACCGGTACCGGCGACCAGACGTCTGGTTCTAAGCTCGTATGCAAAATCATTAGAAGGCTCAGGAGAGTGAGAGGCGAATACGTCGAAGGAATGTGTTACGAATCTCGTTGTAAAGTTCCCGCGGGAACATTTTAATTAACGCTTAAAACTAACCGCTCTGAGTGTCACCCTTTGAACATCTTCAAGCCAAGGGCCGTGGATTAATCACTTAATCTGTGGAGCAAGTTCCATGAATGATGACTATCACCCGCGGAGCATAGTGGGATCTACCCCATTCAGCACGAAATACGTTTGGTCACGAAGCCTCCTATTTGGTAAAACGATGTATCGTTCCTAAACGATCTTCAACCGAATACCAAAGTAATATCTCCTTTCTTTCCCTTCTCAGGTGATAAACGTGGGTAAATCACTCAAGGAGCCATCTATTCAAATAACAGAATAGACGTTGCCTAACTGGGGGCAGAGGAACCATTGATGTTACAAACACTCCAAGCATGGATAGGCGGATTCGATAGATGTTATTCATATCAAAAACGCAACATCAGAACATGATGAGAACCAAGAGTAAAGTTGTATCGTCCTAATTTATCTTGAATTTGGGAACATGAATTGACACTTATTATTTATCCTTGACAGGAACTCGTCATCAAAGCGGGCAGATTTCCTACAAACCTGGTATACTCGTTAGAGTATATGACCAAGGGTAAGATGTATCGTTCTAATTTTTTTGAAAAATTCGTGAACATACAATAACATGTTTCTTCCGCATTTTCAGGGATCTCCAGCCGCGGGAGACAGGTAAGTATCCCTTTCCCCAATCCATGGAAGATGTTAAATAAAAAACAGAGAGAAAAAGAAAAGCTTTCAAAATCTGATGTCTAGAAAAGACATGGAATTCTAACTTCATTGGCATTCATGTTTTGAAACACGAGGTTGTCTGAACATGCATTGTGCACCATAAAATCCCCTTGACGGGTAAAATTTTTGGGAAAACGAAAGAGATTTTTCCAATCAAAAGTTGTTCAAAACTCTCAAAAGGATGTTTCCTCAAAAGAGAGGCAAGCTCAAATCCAAACACATCATACATACACTTGAGAGATGAATGGAGCGAATCAAATAGTAAAATCTGGACCTACGGAGGTAGGGACCATTTGCAGTGATTACATGGATTGGGACGACGGAGGCGTTCGTTTCATATCATAAACACTACAGGTGACCGTTGGTAACCCATTCGAACGGTGGTTTTCATTCTTAACCCTGTCAAGAACCACCCTACATCGGGGCAAAATGGATGTGAGTCCAGCGGCATCAGGAGTAAATGGCTAGAAATTTTCTTGCTCGGACTAACATCAATCTTTGTGTGCCGTTTATATGGTAATCCAAGTGCCATAGGATGACGAGAAGCATCCATTTCTCTATCCCACACACTATATCCTTTGCATAGCCAAGTTGAGCCTGCAAATTCGTTTCATGAACCCATTGGTGATCATTCCAAGACGGATGCAGCATCACTTCAGAAACGAAGAAGTTCAAGACTTAGGGTTTGCAAAAGAATTCCTAAGTTAATGTTTAACCTTGTTAGACCTTTGATCATAGGTCTAACGCGATCCTATGAAGATGAGAAAAAGTGGGATTTCAAAAATCAATGAGAAAAATCCACGGCATCGAGAAAAAGCAAAGTGCCTGGTAAAAGCAAGGCCGATGCTCGTGTAAGTTGTTTGATTGATCCACAATGAAGCCGGATGGGAAAAGAAGAAATCCCTGAAGGAGCCAAATCCAAAAGGATTGCTCCCCAAATGGTGCCGAGCGCAGAACAAAGACACAGAGAGAGTTCTCGTTCTCTGAATGCAACAAGAGGGGCTCTCTAAAGAGTTGGTGTACACCTCAAAATCAGTTGCGCACCTCAAAGACTAAAGATGCAGAAAGGAAAGGACAGGTGTCAAATCTGCGATGATCACCAATGTCAATCCCCTCATAAATTCTGAGCCAAAAATAAGCTTGTTTCGGTCCCCAATCCTACCAATGTTACAACCCCGAAACAGTCTTCTCTGACTAAGACACTTGGGTTAACATATAGCTTAGCTCGAAGAAGTACGAGCAAGACTATTTCTTTCTCATTTTGCAGGGTTCTTGACTTGTAAACCCGGAGCAGATGGTGAAGACTTTCATTCAATGGCCTCGACTCCAAAGCGAGTCCCCCTTGAAAGCCAATATCCAAGCCTAACATTACGGTCCCGTGGAAGACCTCCCGACCGATCAAAATGTATACGCTGCGAATGAGCCTAAAACCTAGGCACAGGTTAGTAGGGAATTGAGTGCGTCCCTTATAAAAATCATTACCTCCAAACAGGTGAGATGGCCTCCTTGTCGAGAAATATTCCAATTGATGTTTTGAACAAACTCTTTTTGGAATTTTCAAACTGTTGATCCAGATTTTCCGTGCAAGGGATTTGTGATCACATTTGCATGTTGCAAGAATGCTTTGGATAACCTCCAGCATCAAAATGCACATTTCATGATTAAAACTTAAATCATACGGTTTTGTCAAAATGGACAGCCGTGGTCTTCCCAAAGATTACTAACGTTTTCTTGGTGAAGAAAAATCTTTCAGGCTCAAACTTCTGCAGGATACCTGGAGAACCCAGCTCCCAGAATGTCGCCTCAACAGACTCAAGTGAAGTTTTGTCAAAATAAAATCTTTCACTGCTTCAAAAAGCTGAATTCCCGACAAACTTCGGGGTCTCCAAAAAAAAAGGGGGAAGAAAAACCCTTTTAAAAGAAAAGTCCTATCAGACGTGGAGAACCCTCGTCCCAGGACCCATTTTCAAAATATCAAACAGTCTCATCGGACGTGGAGAACCCTCGTCATGAGACCCCTTTTCATAATTTAGGCAGTCTCATCGGACGTGGAGAACCCTCGTCATGAGACCCCTTTTCAAAAATCAGACAGTCTCACCGGACGTGGAGAACCCTCGTCAGGAGACCCCTTTTCATAATTTAAACAGTCTCATCGGACGTGGAGAACCCTCGTCATGAGACCCCTTTTCAAAGTCAAAACTGATGGTAGACACCGCCTGAAGGGTCAAAACAAAGGTAGATACCGTCTGAAGGGTCAACACATGGTAGATACCGCCTGAAGGGTCAACACAAGGTAGATACCGCCTGAAGGGTCAAATGAAGGTAGATACCGCCTGAAGGGTCAAATGAAGGTAGATACCGCCTGAAGGGTCAAATCAAGGTAGATACCGCCTGAAGGGTCAAAATATGGTAGATACCGCCTGAAGGGTCAAATCAAAGGTAGATACCGCCTGAAGGGTCAAAATCAAAGGTAGATACCGCTTGAAGGGTCAACACAAGGTAGATACCGCCTGAATGGTCAACACATGGTAGATACCGCCTGAAGGGCCAACACAAGGTAGAAACCGCCTGAAGGGTCAAACCAAGGTAGAAACCGCCTGAAGGGTCAACTCAAGGTAGAAACCGCCTGAAGGGTCAAACCAAGGTAGAAACCGCCTGAGGGATCACATTAATGGTAGAAACCGCCTGAAGGGTCACATATGGTAGAAACCGCCATAAGGGTCAATTCATTGGTAGAAACCGCCATAAGGGTCAACTCATTGATAAATATCGCAGTAAGGATCAACACAAAGGTCTGATCCACCATACGGATCAAAATCCTTGGCAAATCCCAAAGCGTGGGATGCGCCTTCCTTAGGTTCCTACAAGTTAGGAATCCCATCATGGTATGACCTACCATACAGGTCAGAGCTTAATCTCCCTAGGATATTCTGAATGACGAGTCCTAGGCATCTTCTTGAAAGTCGTCGCAACCGGCAGCATCCGACAGGTGAGCTTCAGGTAAGCCTCTCTCACTCCGGCCCATGTTCAAATTGTTAGAGCAAACCGGGGATTGATTTGAGCTTTTATCAATAGGCTTAAGGATCCGATGTCATAACATTTCTTCTCTCATTTTCCCAGTTGAGTCGGTTAGGAATCAGGTGCCACCTTATCTTTGAGAGAAACCTCTAACGAGATTCCTCTCAAAGAGGGGCAGCTGTTGACACCTGAGTTTTTACCATTTATTATTGTGATTTTTATTCTTTAAAATTAATTAAAAATATAAAAAAAAATGTCATAAAATCACAAAATCAACTTTGGAAGCTTTGGTTTAACCTTAGGAACCAATTTTGAACAAAAAATATTTTTCGGTATTTTTAATATTTTTCGAGTTTATTTAATTATAAAAATACCCAAAAAATCAAAAAAATACCATTCGTGGTCAGAAAAATACCCAAAAATATTCGATAATTTTGTTTTAATTTCCTCTTCAAGTGTGTCACTTTAAATCTCAAAAATTCGGCTCGGGTCACTATGTTCCTTCACAAACATAAACCCGAACCGAGCCTAAAAAAAATCATTTTCGAGTCTTTTAGTTTTCAATTCTCACTTTTTATAAGCTATGACATTGGATTCTAAAGTCTTAAAGTGCAATTAGGTCAATTTGCCCTCCAATTTAATCAATTTTTACCAAAAGGGCTTAATTGCACATTTTTCTTTCAATTAGTCCTCGGTTTCACGGATGTATACGTATGCTCTACGTATTTATACGTCATACGTATTTATACGTTATGCATATTTGTACTGTTTGGTAACCTCTTTAACTCTTGTAATAATAATAATGGTTATTATTTTTAACACCTTTGTTAGTGCCTTTTTTTTAGCATTTTTGTATTGTGAGTGCTATTGTTAGTGTTATTTTTAAATAGCATTTTTGTATTATAAATTGTGAGTGCTATTGTTAGTGCTATTTTTAAATGATATTTATTTATCATAAATTGTGAGTGCTATTGTTAGTGCTATTTTTAAATTACATTTATTTATCATAAATTGTGAGTGCTATTATTAGATAGAATTTATAATTGTTAGTGCTATTTTTAAATAGCATTTTTGTATTATAAATTGTGAGTGCTATTGTTAGTGCTATTTTTAAATAGCATTTTTGTATTATAAATTGTGAGTGCTATTGTTAGTGCTATTTTTAAATGTCATTTATTTGTGAGTGCTATTATTAGATAGAATTTATAATTGTTAGTGCTATTTTTAAATAGCATTTTTGTATTATAAATTGTGAGTGCTATTGTTAGTGCTATTTTTAAATAGCATTTTTGTATTATAAATTATGAGTGCTATTGTTAGTGCTATTTTTAAATGCCATTTATTTGTGAGTGCTATTTTTAGATAGAATTTATAATTGTTAGTGCTATTTTTAAATACAATTTATTGGAAGGTATTTTTGGCTATAAAAGGATGGCAAGAGTTTTGAGGTTGGAAGGGGGAAGACATTTTGTAGAGTGTGCAAATTTTTGAGAGCTTAGAGAGAAGAACACAAACACTCTCTATATTCTCATAATCTTGAGAGAGCAAAATATACTAAGTTCGGAATATTGATTCCGCATATTGCTAGCACAATTGTTGTGGAGTTATTAGTCGTCTCCCCGTTCGTCAATTGGTGGTGCGTCCGAATTAGATGCCTAACACTTGTGGAGGCTGAGATCGAAGAACATCGAACCGACACCTCCGTTCAAGCACGCTACGAGAGGTAATCTATTTACTCCCTTTGAGACTTTGTGATTTTTTTCGATTGAAATGCACGAAGTACGCCTCTGGAGATACATGTATGGGTTGTTATTTATTTCCGCTACGTGTTACGTGGATCCCAACAGTGGTATCAGAGCCAATCCTTAGGTATTTTCGTGCATTTAATTGATTTTTTGCAATTTTTGCAATACTATGGCCAATATGTATTAACGAATTGTTCGTCTTACATGGCTAATGGAGATTGATTATTTTATATGATAAATTAATCAACGTAGCAAAAATTGAGACTAAATCAATTTTGAATCGAAAATTTATGGCTATCTTATTTTACGTAAAAATTCTGAATATGATTCAACGTAGAATTTTTATTGTGCCTTCCTAAGTTTTAAATTGTGAATTTATTACTTACGTGAAAGGGTGGTGATCATGGAAAAATCCCTAATCAATGTGATTGATGTATATATGAATGTATGATGATTATTTATATATTTGGGGTTGTAATTATTAAATGGAGGCTGCGTACTCCTTTTATTTTTCATGTAATCTTTATTTTTAGCATAGTTAATTGTTGATGTAAATGCTACGAGGATTACGTGGAGGAACCTTTTAAGTCGGCGAGCTCTTTGGGGCCCAATTCTTGAAGAGTTCAAGAAACCAAGAAGAAGCGAAGAGCGGCTCTCCGTTATTAAAATATTAAAATGATTAAATGTGGTCTCATTGGCTCGAGATCCATTAAATCATAATTCCATGATCACCACGTAGGATAGATGTTTATGTGATTGACGTCTATTTATTTATTATGATTACGTGAGCATGTTAAACTGGTTAATGTGCAAAGTCAGACTTACCTCACCCAAAATTGCGCCTGCATGAAATCCTAGTTAGGAAAATCACTCACGTTAGGTACCGAAAGGGCGTTGGTAACGACACCAGCGTAACCAAGTCCCCGAACCCAAAATCTCTGGTTCCGTAGAACTGATCGATCACTCCCAATCGATCAGTAAGGTTTCCGGTCTACCCTCCAAGAAAGACCGGTGGCGACTCCAAATGCATGCACAAGTTGCACATGCCACCACGACCACACTAAGGTCGAAAGCGATCGACTCTTATCGTCGAATCCTCCTGAAAAATACTCCCGCCGCGATTTGGTATGGGCCTGGGAGGGCTCGCGCCGATCCAAAGCCCGCGATCCGCACCCTTGTGCGGGGGAAGGCCCGCGATCGGTAATCCATTAGCCGCGTCCGCTTTCGGACGGGTCGCGACAGATATTTTTCGTCCTTGATAAAATGACGTCCAATCCATACCAAATATAGTAATCCCTCATTTCCATTTTCAAATTCCGAGATCCTAATTCGTGGTTGAATCTTCCGTCGATCGAAATCACAATCTGTCTCGAACTAACGGGCAGCTTTTGCGGACATCACGCGTATCGACTCTGTGATTCTCATCACACTTAGGGTAACTTAAACTACGGTAACTTTGGTTGTTATGTAATCGCAAGGGTCTATCGCTAGCCCGACGGCAACGATCGTCACAAACCGATTTAGGAAAATTTCGCTAATCATACTTTGGCTAAGTGGTATCACCCACGTCCCAATCGTATAACGCTAGCAGTGTGTTCCTTAATCATTCTTAGATCGATCTCTGCCAGCCCAATATATTCCATCGACAATTCTTATGGTCAAAGTGCAATTTCTCATTCAAATTCCCCAGGTCCACATATCCGACTCTACGTTAGTCTTTCCCTTTTGGTCAGATAACTCAAGAGTGGCCAACTCCGAGTGAGTTATAATCTAGAATACACCGATCGATATCCTTCCATTCAATAGCCTCGAGAGGGTCGAAATTCGGAATGTCACAATAATAAACAGAATCAATAATTTACTAAACTTCTTTATTATTTTGCATATTGAGAGGATTCGCTGAGCCAAAGATCACATGTCCCTGGGAAGCCATATTGGATCTTCTTTCACTAAATCTTGTTGCAATTAGAGCTCTTTTCACACAACATGGTTCAATTTATATCGATGTAAAAGAGCAAAAATTAACTTCTTCACTTTCTTGTAAAAAAAATAAAGTATTTTTTAAATATTAAAAAAATGATGAAAAATAAAAACTTAAATTTTGTATTGATTTTTTAATAACATACAAGTTTCAGATCGTACAATTGAGAAGAAAATCAAAGTGCGGATTGCAAAATTTGAAAAAAAAAAAATCAATCTCGGATAGACCAATTAGTTGACTGAATAAGCACCATTCAGTAATAAAAAAACATTCAGTATCCAACCACATTACTTTTTTGTTTTTTGTTTTTTTTTTGTTCTATCCTTACTTTCTTTTCCTTTTTTGGTCAGAGTTCTATCCTTAACGTGGTTCTTTCGTTGCAAAGAATAGCCTGCCTTTGCTCCGTCTTATAGCTCTTGTACTTTTTTGGGCCAAACCATTTACCATTCACTAATAGGTAAAAAAAAAAAAAAAAGCCATGTGCTTTCAAATCTAGTCAAACTCCCTCTAACGCGGCTACAACAGGGAATATTCTGTCAAAAGTAACATCTCTTTATTTAGTAAAGGATTAATACCATAAAAAACACAAAATTGATACGCCCATGATAATTTTACCATAAATTATTTTTTTACCATGAAAAGCCCAAAATTGGTATATTTGTGACAAATTTACCCCAAACTGGTACAGTTGTGACAAATTTATCCTTCGTTAGTTTTCCTTAAATTTTACTATCGAATTACTGAATTAGATGACACGTGGCAATTATTGGGGGTACATCTTACCTTATAATTGCTATTGGTGCACAATTTAAAAATTTTCATGGTATTAATTCAATTTAACGAAGACTAATAAATGATAAATTTGTCATATGCTTACCAATTTGAAACTTTTTATGGTAAAAAAATTTAGTTTAGGATAAATTTTGTCACAGTTGTACTAGTTTAGGATTTTTGGTGGTAAAAAATAATAATTTATGGTAAATTTATCATAAGCGTACCAGTTTGGAGTTTTTGAGGGTCAACAAAATAATTTGGGTTAAATTTGTCATTGGTATATCATTTTGAGATTTCTCGCGGTACTAACCCTTTAGAAAATGAGAAAGCCCTTGTAATTCTTTTTTGGCCCTGTCACAATGAAAAGCATGAATAGGTCGAAGGAAGTAAAAACTGGACCATTTACTATTTAACCGCGTTAAGAAGAAATTTAAGGTTATTTTCAACCCCACTTTTTGACAATAAAGTTATATTTCCTGTAAATTAGAAACCAAAAATGGGCAATAATATCTAAGAGAAGTGAAGATGTCGAAGCGCTAAGCCTGATGTCCGAGCTCTGAGGTTCCTTCGATCGAAAGAGTCCAATCTTTATGACGGGATTTCAAGAGATTGGTAATGTGCTCAACTTTTTTTTTTTTGGGTCGGATATCGGACAATTTTCCTAATTAATGTTTTTTTTAAAAAATTACCAAAATAATACTAAAAAAAAAGTAATTACCAAATTAGGTGCCAATCGGCAGTTGGGCCGCCGATTGGCACCCAATTTCGAAGTTGGGCCGCCGATTGCGGCCCAACTTGCTCATTTAGGCCCCAATCGGCGGCCCAACCGCCGATTGGGGCCCCAAGCTATTTTTTTTAATTTTAATTATTTAATTTATATTATCTTTTTTATAAAAGTAATTATTAAATAATAAATTATATTAAAATTACGTAAATTACATGGGAAAAAAAAATAAGCACTACATAATTCATATTCCACCATTAAAATTTACTTTTAATTTATATTTTTTTCATAAAAGTTTCAATTAAATAATAAATTATTTAAAATTACGTAAATTACATGGGAAAAAAAAACAAGCACTGAATAATTCATATTCCACCATTAAAATTTATTTTTAATTTATATTTTTTTTTATAAAAGCTGAAATTAAATAATAAATTATATTAAAATGATATAAAATTTGAGAAAAAAAAGAACAAGCAGTACATAATTCATATTTCACCATTAAAATATACTTTTAATTTATATTTTGTATATTATCAATTACATAATAAATTTTATTGAAATTACGTAACTTTGAGGAAAAAAAGACAAGCACCACATAATTCATATTCCACCATTAAAATTTACTTTTAATTTATATTTTGTATAAAAGTTTCAATTAATAAAATAAATTATGTTAAAATTACATAAATTACGTGGGAAAAAAAACAAACACTGCATAATTCATTTTCCACCATTAAAATTTACTTTTAATTTATATTTTTTTATAAAAGTTTCAATTAAATAATAAATTATTTAAAATTACGTAAATTACATGGGGAAAAAAAACAAGCACTCAATAATTCATACTCCACCATTAAAATTTATTTTTAATTTATATTTTTTTTATAAAAGCTGCAATTAAATAATAAATTATATTAAAATGATATAAAATTTGAGAAAAAAAAAAGAACAAGCAGTACATAATTCATATTTCACCATTATTTTGTATATTATCAATTACATAATAAATTATGTCGTGCTTGTCTTTTTTTCCTCAAAGTTACGTAATTTCAATAAAATTTATTATTTAATTGAAACTTTTATGAAAAAAATATAAATTAAAAGTAAATTTTAATGGTGGAATATGAATTATGTAGTGCTTATTTTTTTTCCCACGTAATTTATGTAATTTTAACATAATTTATTTTATTAATTGAAACTTTTATACAAAATATAAATTAAAAGTAAATTTTAATGGTGGAATATGAATTATGTGGTGCTTGTCTTTTTTTCCTCAAAGTTACGTAATTTTAATAAAATTTATTATGTAATTGATAATATACAAAATATAAATTAAAAGTAAATTTTAATGGTGGAGTATGAATTATGTAGTGCTTATTTTTTTTCCCATGTAATTTACGTAATTTTAATATAATTTATTATTTAATAATTACTTTTATAAAAAAGATAATATAAATTAAATAATTAAAATTAAAAAAAAATAGCTTGAGGCCCCAATCGGAGGTTGGGCCGCCGATTGGGGCCTACATGAGCTAGTTGGGCTGCAATCGGCGGCCCAACTTCGAAATTGGGTGCCAATCGGCGGCCCAACCGTCGATTGGCACCTAATTTGGTAATTAATTTTTTTTATATTATTTTGTTAATTTTTTTTTTTTAAACATTAATTAGGAAAATTACCTTCGGATATCTGCTCAACTTTGAACGGTGTAAATAATCATAAATTTACTATTGCATTAACCAGCTGTAAAGCAAAAAGGAATCATAGAGCTGGTCCTCTCTTTCCCAGAAACTCGCCTTTTCTTCCCTGCCTTGCGTTGGACTTTTCCCTTCTTCACTTCACTTTGAGAAGTTATAGTCGATCTTTCTTCCTCCGAATTAGCTCTTTTTACAGAAGCGTCGTTCTCTTCTTTGAGTTAATGTAGCTGAGAAGATCGGCTTACAGATGGGATTCAATGGAGGTCAGGCTCTTGTCGCCATTCTCGCTTTGGCTGTAGGAGGACTGTAAGTGCTCTGATTCGACTTTTGTTGGAGCTCTTGTTGACAGATAACACACACACTAAGCAAAAAAGAAGAAGAAAATTTGCTCCTTTACATGTTTGATGCTATTCAGCCTACTTGTTCGATTTACATTAAAGCGAAACCAATTTTTGTAATTTTTGGCAGGGTCCTAAGACAACTCAAGAAATCAAATAGGAGGAACTCGGAATCAAACTCAAGAGTGGACGGTGGGTCTGGAGAAGAGAACAAGGCATTAAGGAGGGACTCGGAGTCAACCTCAAGAACGGAAAATGCGTCTGGAGAAGAGTACGAGGTGTTCCTGAGTTTTCGGGGACCAGATACTCGCAATGGATTCACCGATTGCCTCTATTGTGGCTTGAGAGGTGCCGGAATCCGGGTTTTCCTCGACAGCGAAGAACTTGAAGATGGTGAAAGAATCAGCAAAGTTTTAAAGGCAGTTGATGAGTCTCAAATCTATATACCCATCTTCTCTCCAAACTTCGCTTCCAGTCCGTGGTGTCTTCGTGAGGTGGAACGCATGGTAGAAAGCACCTCAAATTCAGATGGGAAGAAAAAGATCATCCCCATTTTCCATGAAGTGAAGGCTGATGATGTGAAGCTCAGAACTGATTTATACAGAAAAGCCATACGCAAGCTCGAGAAGATGAAGAAATTTGGCTCCGATGAATTGAAGAGATGGGAAAGTGCCCTTAAAACGGTTGGGGGTATAATTGGACGTGAACTTAATGGCAAACGGTAAATTTCCACGACTTTTTACATTCCATTGGATGAAAATTTGTCCTTCGAAATTTCCAAACATAAAAGCATCGGGGCATTTCATTTATGATTTGCATTTGTTTAAGTGGTTGAAATAGTTGAGTTATGCATCCAAATGTTCCCTAGAGTCCTGTAGTTTATCATGTCCTTGGCTTAAAGGAAACTTTCATGCTTTGCTGCAGCCAAGGAGAACAAATTGAATCGATTGTTGAAGAGGTTTGCCGTAAACTTAATACAAGACACGTAACTGTGACTGATCATTTGGTTGAAGATAATGCTCGTATGGAAGCCATAATGAAATTGTTGGATATTAGCTCTGGTGGTGTACGTTTTGTTGGTATCCATGGCATTGGTGGTGTTGGAAAAACAACTCTTGCCAAAGTCATGTTCAACAAACTATCTTTTCACTTTGAACGCTGTAGTTTCCTTGAAGATGTTCGGGCATCATCGCAGCATCATGGTGGTCTTTTAGAATTGCAGAAAAAGCTCTTATCAGATTTGACCAGTCATGGGATTGCTAACCAAATTAAAGATGTTGACGGTGGGATCAGGATGATACAAAAAGCACTTAGTAATAAAGAAGTACTTATTGTTCTTGATGATCTAGACAACAAAGAGCAACTCGAAAAACTTGCTGGAAAATCTGATTGGTTTTGTTCTGGTAGCAGAATCATTATCACAACTAGGGACGAAAGCATCCTGATGACTCAAGTGGACTCATCCAGTAAAAAAGTCCTTAACCAACCTGAAGGAATTTTGTGCTATGAAGTTCATGAGATGAGATTTGATTTAGCTCTTCAGTTGTTTTATAAGCATGCATTCAGAAGTGATTCTGCTGTGGAAGAATATGAAGCTCTTTCAAGAGAAATTGTTTGCACAGTGGGCATGCTTCCTTTGGCTGTAGCTGTGATAGGGTCCAATCTTTTTTCCTGGGGCAAATATTTGGAGCACTCGGAAAAAATGGAAGTATGGGACGAGACACTGAAAAAGTTAAAGCAAGGTCTTTTTAAGGATGTACGAGATACATTAATGATAAGTTATGAACAATTAGAGGATAAGCACCAAGAAGTATTTTTGGATATAGCCTGCTTTTTCATCGGTGCCGAAGGAACATATCCGGTTATCATGTGGAAGGATTGTGGATACTTTCCCACCATTGCAATAAGGGTTCTCTCTCAAAGGTCCTTGATCAAAATTAGAGAAGGTAATAGGTTTTGGATGCACGACCAAGTTCGTGACTTTGGAAGGTACATTGTTCTTCAAGTATATTCCCGCAAGTTTTGTAGGCTGTGGATTTCTGAGGATGCCCTAAAGCTACTGAAGGGGAAAAAGGTAAACAGGAACTGCATATGTTTGAAAATATTTGGTTCAAGAAATTCTTTGAATTTTTCTTTCCCACTTAAAGCAGCAATTTGGTTAAAATATGCACCCAATAGGTAGCTTTGTTTAATGTCGCTTTTGTCTTGCGGGGGTTACATCTCTCTGTCAAAGGTATCAAAGTTTGAAGAGAGAGCCGAAAGAGATTGCCCGACTGTTGGCTTTATTTTCTTGGTTCTAGTCTATGGAAAGTAGCTTTTCTGAAAAATTGAAAAAACAAAGGGCAGTTTACGTGTGATCTAGGTAAAATATAAAAAAAAAAAAAAAAACCCTTTCTTTATCATGAATTTTAATATTATTTTCAACCCCATTTTTTAGAGTAAACTAAGAAAAATTTTGACTATGTAAATTGTATTTCTGGAAAAGTAGAAACCGAAAATATGATACCTTTAGACTCGAAAATTAGTTTATGTGGAAGAGGAGGTTGTTGGGAAAAGGAATTTGCAGTAGTTTTGGAAAGCATATGTGACGAGCTCAACTATTGGAGATATTGTTTGACCGTGCTTTTGGGTCCTCTCTTGTTGCAGCTCTGTAAATCGTATGTTGCATGCTCAATATTAAGTCTATGATATGCAGAGAAATGAAGATGCGGAAGCACTAAGCTTGACTTCCGATGGCTGCAACCGCAGCATTACATCTGAAGAATTAGCTGCTTTACCAAACCTAAGGTTCCTTCGAGTGAAAGGCATTGATCTTTTTGGCAACTTTGAGAATCTTCTTTCGAATCTAAGATGGTTTTCTTGGGAAATTATGCATAAGGTAATTTATGCGGAGAGTTTTCATTTTGCTAATTTGGTTGTGCTAGACCTTTCAAAAAGTGATATCGAAGATGATTGGGGCGGGTGGAGCCAAATCCAGGTACGATATGCCTTACTCCATTGACCTTTATTCCATCTTTACGAATCGTCCAATGCATGGTACACATTCGTGGTGTGCTCCCCTAGTATAAAATATTTTTTTTGCTGGTCTAACGTATAGAATCGACTTCAACCAGTTTAACACATTTGCAAAGAAAGGAGAGGAAGCTATAGAATCGCATGGCATCAGAAAATGATATTATGAGCAGATTATCATTGTTGCTCTATATTCATATATTCAACACAGACTGCTTTAGTATGAGCGACATATAAATGTGACATCCGTTAAGTCCGCACTACCAGTATAATACTTTCCAAGCATCCATTACCACCTTGGTTTGAGGAATTTAAAGTTTAACTGCTTTGGAGATTGGACTTTGGATGCTTCATGGCTTGGTGAAGTCTAAAGACCTTCTTTGGCTGAAATGCCCCCTTCTCGTATATTTAAAAACTTTCAAATCATGGGAATATCAAAACTCCAGTAGCTTATGAATGTCACTGCTAACTTACTGTTTCACCACTAAGATTTAGTTGAGCAATACATTTACGAAAAAAATACTTAGAATTTTTCAATTACATTGACGGTGCGTGTTTACCATGGAAGATTATTCCGTTTTCCTCGAAGGAAGTGTTAGAAGCAAACCGAGTTGCGCCATTTGCTAGTAAACATTGCAATATAAAAATGAAATAATTACTTACTGATGTGTTCAGTCCTTTTCAATTTCGCATTTTAATTTTCTGCAGATGACAAAAAAATTGAAAGTTCTGGATTTAACGGATTGCACAAAATTGAGAAGGACACCCGACTTCTCTAATTTCACGTCCTTGGAGACGTTAGTACTTGCTCGATGTTCCAATTTGATTGCAATTCACCCCACCGTTTCTAAGCTTCAACTCCTAGAGACTTTGAATATCAAAGGATGTAGTTGTCTCGGGGAGTTGCCTGAAGAAATCAGTTCTCTACAATCTTTGAAGCAGATCATCATGCCCCAAAATTTCCAACCACTGAAGCTTCCGGAGAGATTTGGTGATTTGAAATCTTTGTTGAGTTTAAGATTGAGCTACCACCCTAAAATCTGCAAACTTCCAGACTCAATTGGAGGGGCAGCGAATCTCACATGCTTAACTTTACGTGAGTGCGTGGGGATCAAGGAACTCCCAAGCTCAATTGGGGAGTTGCAAATGTTGGTAGAGTTGGATATATCCAGCTCAAGCATAGTTGAACTGCCCGATTCTATCGGAAACTTAAAGAAACTAAAGGTGTTGAGTTTATGTAGAACGAAGATAAAGGAGATTCCTCGAACTATTGGAGGACTGGAGATGCTTGAAGGTTTATATGCCCATCAATCTTGGGATCTGACAGATAAAAACTTGGAGGAAATTGGGAAGCTACGTCATTTGAAGACATTGAACTTAGCTTTTACTAGTGTTTCTAGATTGCCGGCAGAGATAAGTGGTCTCGATCTCCAAAAACTTGAAGTGGGTTCGACTGAGCTTCAACAAGTGCCGGCTCTTCCATCAAGTTTGAAATTCCTTGCGGTTCAGGCTCTAGATTTCTCTCTTGTCCCTGACCCTTCAAGCATCACCTGTTTGGAACATCTGGAATTACAAAGATTCAGCAATTCAACAAATGTACCTCGCTCTACTTGGCAGGACTATCATTCAAAAATTGAAGCAGCTTCGATGAGAGAGCAACCGTCCTATCGGCTTCCGCCTCATTTGTCGACCTTGAAACTCAGGGGTATTAGTCCACTGCCACACTTTTCCAACTTATCAAAATTGGCAGTTCTGCATGTAATTGACTGTGCAATCTCACACCTACCTGTCGATCAAGGCCTAACACATCTAAGGGAACTATTCATACGAAGATGTAAATCCCTTGAGAAAATAACGGGCTTGTCACTCTTGATGAGTCTAGAGCGCTTGGAACTGGAGGGCTTGAGTAGGCTAGTGGAGATTCAAGGTTTGTCAGAAATGGAATTTTTGCAATACTTCCGTATTTCCAGTTGTGATTTAATAGCACATTTACCCAATATATCCAAGTTGGGTAAGCTACAGCATCTAGATATAGAAGCTTGTCCAAATTTACAACCCATCGAGGGCATTGAGGGCTTGGAAAGCTGGGTGTTGGATACTTGTGGTCACACTATCCTGGAAAGATTGTTGGATATCTCCAGATCGACCTGGCTTTCCCACAAATTATCTATGTATGACGTGTTCCTGAGTTCTAAGGGTGTAGACACTCATCGAAGCATTGTCAGTTATCTTCACGATTGGATGTTCCACAATCAAATTTCTGTTTACAGTAGTCTCGATGACTATAGGTCCAAAGAAGGGAATGGGGAAAAGATTCTGCAAGCACTTGCTAACTCCAATATCTACATGCCCGTCTTCTCTAGAAACTATGCTTCCAGTCATTGGTGTCTCCGCGAACTTGCCCGCATGGTAAAATGCACATCAGAATCAAAGGGGAAAAGAAGAATCCTTCCCATTTTCTTCGATGTGGAGATTGATGATGTTAAGCTCGAAACTGATTTATATTACAGCGCCCTCGACAAACACGGGACGAACTTTGACCACAACGAAGTGAAGTCATGGAAAGAGGCCCTAATTGAGGTTGCAGCAATGAGGGGTTTCGTCTTGAAAAATAACAGGTAAGTCATTCAATCGAACTTTCCCAACTCAGAGAGTTTCAAAGTTACTGCAATTGCAGCCCTTTTGCATATAAATAGTTGCCCACTCAAGCAAATTCAATCCTACAGAATGAGAAGTAGATCCTTCTAGTTTATAATATCTGGAGGAACTCTGTGGTCGAACAGAACAAAATTGCATAGTGGTACAGCTGCATATATTTTCATCTACTCTTCCATTTTTTATCGGGTTTTGTTTTCTGAGTTAAAGATCTTCAAGTTACAGTGGTTTGAGAAATCAAATCAACAATTAGATTGTCATTTTGATATCCATTTTAAATTTCTGTTTGTCCAACTAAAAATGAACTGTCCTTCAATTGTGCATTGCTGCAGCTACGAAGAAGTACTTCAATTGGTTGTTGCAGAGGTTTATAAAGCAAGGAAGTTGTTAGACGGTGACTCCTGAAGCCTTCTTTTCGTCAAGCTGTCAAAGAAAAGTGAATGGATTTGCTATCAGGGTAATGAACTTCTCTCCAACTGCATTCTGTTTCATTTGGTATTGAAGTTGGTTTACGATGGTAATGCTTAGGAATGAGTATATCAGTGAACTCCCACGCTGGAAGGTTAGAAAAGGGTGCTCTGCAACAAAAGAAAAGGAAATTCCATTCTCGGCTGGGAAAATTTGAATTGCCAGTGGAGGTGGATTGCCAACTTTTAAAGATATTTGATCTACCTGATTTACTTGGAAATCTCAAAAGAAATGAAACTGGCTAGGATTGACTGTTCATCCATAAGAATGTTACTCGATGCTATTGTCCATTCGCGGTGAATAAGTGACTGTTCATACAAATCTGACAGGTGAAATCTCTGGTGCAATTGGGAGACTATCTTGGTCGTTTGAGGATCTTGGTGGTCGCTTACTATGGAATTTGACAGTCAAAACAAAAAACGGATTAATTTAGATTTTCTGGACACATCTGACATTTTTCTTGACCAAGATCCACCAACTTCCATGTAGTTTGTTATTTTTAAGATTCGAGGTTTGTCAGAGATGATTTTTTTTTTTTGGATTATTTAGTTTATCTATCGCGCTCTCTCTCTCTCTCTTTGTAAACTGTTTATAAGAGAAGGGCAGGCGATCCAGATCCCTACACCATCACCATTAATTCTAGAAAATGCTGATAATGCGATGCCAGCCATGACGTAGAAACGGCTTGTGAGAATATGCACTAGTTTCTCAAGATCTTACTTTGAAATATGGATTAGAGGCCCATGGGTTTGAAATGGTGGTCGATCAAATAATTGACGTTGAATGAAGATGAATAATGATATCCACACATCTGGTAGGTGGATCCAATTTCATCCACTCCATCAAGAACGCCAAATTCGGATCACTATGTACTCGTGATTCTCTCACTTGTTTTCACCGGCTGGAGTGATAAATTTGAATAGTTAGTGCGATTTCAATGTGTTCTCAACAAAAGGGCGATGTCATTTTGTTTTTTGCATATGAGCGACAATTCAAGTTTGAATAATCTTGGACGTATGGGTACGTCTGAATTGCAAGGGCTAGCGCTTAGGCGATGGGCCTGAGCTGCTAGATTAAAAAGATACACATGTTAGAAAAAACAATTGGATCTAATCTTAATTAAGAGTGATCGATTTTCGATCCGGTCCGGTTCTTCTAAAAAATAGAGAACCAGACCGGTGTTCCCAGTTTCTAATTTTTGGAATCGGAGACCAGACCGACAATCTCAAGAACTGAACTGACCGGTCCGATCTGAGTTGCGGGCTGTCCTATGGAACTGGTGAACTATCCAATGTGTCATGATATCCAAAAATAGCACAACAAAAAATCAAGATGATCATTTATGAAAGAACAACAACAACCGAAAAGCAAAACTGTCCAAGACTCCAAGTCTGTCCAAGCTCTACAACTCAACTTTAATTTATGTATAAGACTCCAGGTGCCCACGGTCCAGTGGCCACAAATACACATACCTGCATAGCTCTCTCCGGCAAGATAAAAGTCATTGTACTTGAATTTTGGGAAGATCTCGAGCCATTTATTTAGAAATGCATGACTGTCCAGAGCTGAGATCAGACCCAAGGGGATGTCAGCTGATCTTTGGAAGAAACGTAACTGCAAGACAAATAATTGGACCGTGAAAACAATATAAAGAGATAAAGCTGAGTCGAAAGTCTCGACCTGTGCTATTATCTCCGCCGGGGTCGACAACGTTGCGAACAGAATATGCAACACCGAAAGCGGAATTAAGGAAGAGCAGATTCGACTCTGCGATAGATCGATGAGACCACACGAGTAAGTTGTAACCTCAAAATATGACCTCCTAGTGATGCCGCAATAGATTTGTGCGTGCACATATTTAGGCATTGCTCAAATAAATTTACCAATGTTCCATGAGAATTTACAAAAATGTTAAATTCTTTCGATCTGATGCGGGCAGTCCGGTCCGGTTCTATATCCCTGAAATCAGGAATCGAACCGCTTGGACACCGCTTCCAATTTTAAGGATCGAGAACCGGACCGTCGTCCTATGGAATCGAGAACTGGACCACTGATCTAGCCAGCTCAAGGTGGTTTGAAAGTTCGATCGATTCGAATTGCTCACCCCTAATCGTAACATCTTGTAATAGTTTAGGGAATTGATTCCTTTATTAAAAGGAGACACGGGATTTTTTTTTTTGGATTGGCCATTATGGTCATCCAAGGAGGCTTTAAAAATCTCCAAATCATGTTGAAAAGTCTTGGCACCTTGAACGTTATCTACTTACTGTTGCGCGGAACAAGCGATCGATCGAAAAATAGACAGAACGAGCAAAGTAAATCGAACACCAGATATACGTGGTTCGATCGTAAAGACCTACGTCCACGGGGAGAGTAGCAACGAATTTCACTATAGAACGAGCGATACACGGAGATTACAAGATCACACTCGAGTTACACAAACACACTCTTGGTGTTTCCCAGACCCAATTACATCCAAGAACACACACAGTGTTTAGCCCTCAATTCCTAGCGAAATATTTTCCCAATCTCGCAAAGGAATTAAAACACAAATCTAACCTCAAGATTTAATCGGTTTCGACACTTGAACTCTTGATGTAATTCCGCGAACAAACGAAGATAAACCTCGCCAAGCACTCGACGTTAAACCGGCGCTTCCTCTTCGTTTTCTTGACCTCCACGTACGAAGAGCCCTCTCAATTCGGATCAACCACCAGCTCTCGTTTTTTATGCAAGAAAGCTGCGTCCTACCGAAAACTGGAGATGTATTGATATTTATATCTATATCTAACATCCACTTGAAGAACGATACCCCATGCACACGAATTGGAAAGTTTATCATCAGGAAAGCATCCATGTTGACTTTCTTATTTTATCCTTTTCTTGTCTCAATGTATATATGCGTGAGAAATAAGAAAAGAATATATCAACCCATATTGGTCAATGGAACTCCAAGTCTGACCGCATATTTTATCAGATTCATGTCCATCAATATGCCTTTGTATTCGCCGACTTCCACACAGAATCACAGAGTATGAACAAGCAATATTCATTTTGGACTTCAACGCCAAATAGGAAATATCCAATTTGGAATATTCAGATTTTCGCTTCGGGCTAAAACTCGAGACATAATTTTAACAATCTCCACATTGGCTCAACGTTTGAGCCAAATCACAACTGCTTGCTAATAATCGAAATACCACCTGCTACTCTCCCAACAGCTTCAATGGGCTCAACCGCCACAGACATCATCCAAGCCCAAGTCGTGCTTGAACTTCGCCATAACCGAGGACCTCATCAGAATACCAACTGCACATGCACCTTTAACTATTCCACAAGGACTATCTGACACAAGCTCCTTAACCACAGATAAAGGAAACCCACTGTTACATCCATATATGTCTAGAGACAGAATACGTACCTTGTCAATTTTAGCAGTTACAGCAACTGTTGGCTCTATAGGCTCAACCTCGCTACAAGCACCATCTGTGTCGATTATCACGCTAGTATCTGCTACCTCAGGAGTTTCTGGTTGCAACTCCACCTCAAGCTGAACACCGTTCAGATCCGTATAAGCACTGCCACAATCACTCCTAGCTAGAAGTACTGGAGACTCGTCAAAGATAACTTCTCTGCTGCAAACAGGTGAATTTACACTCAGGCACCACAACTGATCGCCCCGCTCACCTCGTGCATAACCATGGAATATGCACCTTGCCCTCACATCGAGCTTACCATCACTAACTCGATTATAACATGGGCAGCCAAACATTCTAAAATTAGAACAATCAGCAACATTACCTGACCACACTTCTTCGGGAGTCTGATATCCAATCGCAGTCGATGGGGATCTATCCACCAGATAGCTCGCCATACTAAGCGCATCCGCTGGAATTCTCCCAGCCATACCAGCACTAGAGATCTTTTCACGGGCCGTCTCTAGTAACTTTCTGCTCATCAATTCTGTACACTGTTGTGATTTACTAGCACTAGTGCGGTGTTTCACTATGCCCTTTTTCATGCAGAATTTATTTACCAGCTTCGAGCAGGACTCCATGCTATTGTCAGTTCGCACATGCTTGATCAACTTACCAGTCTCGGTTCCGATCAAAGCTCTTAACTGCGTATTCCTGACAACAGCATCCAAATTGTGCTTTCGTACAAACACCCAGGCCTTCCTCGAGTAGCCATTAGACTCTCGAACAGATGTCGATGTCTCAGGAGCAAAATTTATCAAAGTCTCACCTTGAAGTTTATACAGGCCGCCATGCTTGATTCCCTTCATTATCACCAAGGCACATCGAACAATCTTCAGAACTCCATCTTGTGAAGAATACCAGCATCCAGCTGAATCTAGAGCACCCAAGGAAATTAAGTTCTTTTTCAATTCTGGAATGTGTCTTACCCCAGTCAATGTCCTCACAATACCATCATGCATTCTGATTTTAATATCACCAACACCCACAACATCGCATTCAGCATTGTTTCCCAACTGCACTTTACTACTATCCATGCATTGATAAGAAGTAAACCAGTTCATGTTTGGTGTAGCATGAAAAGAACAACCAGAATCCATAATCCATTCGCCAAACGACGAATTCTCAGTGACAGACAAGACACAATCGACACCATCAGAATTTTCAACTACAGCTGCAACATCATCCGCAGATTCAACTCTAATTCCCTTAGCCCTTTCGTTTTTCAGCTTAAAACAATTTCTTCTAATATGCCATCTCTTGTCATAGTTCAACAGACATCACCACCAGTCCTAGACTGACTGCGTCTATTCATGTTCATACTACTTCTGCTAACACGAGTACTAGCTCTTCCTCGTTCACCTACTAAAGCAGCAGATACAGATTCGCCAGATTCTCTTCTACGGATATCCTCACTCAGAATTAAATCACGAATCCCATCAAACGTCAAACTAGTTGACCCAGAAGAATTACTAACAGCAGTAACAGTAGTATTCCAACTATCAGGCAATGAGGATAATAGAATCAAAGCACGTACCTCATCTTCAAAGTCAATCTCAACTGAACTCAATTGACTAACTATCACATTGAATTCATTGATATGATTAGTAACTGATGTACCTTCGCTCATCTTCAAATTAAACAGACGTCGCATCAGATAGACCTTGTTGATCGCAGAGGGCTTCTCGTACATGTCCGACAATGCTTTCATCAAACCCGCGGTGGTCTTCTCCTTAACAATATTAAATGCGACGTTACGAGCTAACGTCAGCCGAATAACACCCATCGCTTGTCTATCCAGCAATTCCCAATCGGGTTGCTTCACCGTTTCTGGTTTCTTCCCAGACAGAGGCTCGTGCAGCTTCATCTGATATAAATAATCTTCTATCTGCATCTTCCAGAAACCAAAGTCCTTCCCCTCAAATATGTCGATTTTCACTTTAGCTTCTTCTGTCGCCATCAATTCGCTTCAACTCAAGCAAACCTAGCTCTGATACCAATTGTTGCGCGGAACAAGCGATCGATTGAAAAATAGACAGAACGAGCAAAGTAAATCGAACACCAGATGTACGTGGTTCGATCGTAAAGACCTACGTCCACGGGGAGAGTAGCAACGAATTCCACTATAGAACGAGCGATACACGGAGATTACAAGATCACAATCGAGTTACACAAACACACTCTTGGTGTTTCCCAGCCCCAATTACATCCAAGAACGCACACAGTGTTTAGCCCCCAATTCCTAGCGAAATATTTTCTCAATCTCGCAAAGGAATTAAAACACAAATCTAACCTCAAGATTTAATAGGCTTCGACACTTGAACTCTTGATGTAATTCCGCGAACAAACGAAGATAAACCTCGCCAAGCACTCGACGTTAAACCGGCGCTTCCTCTTCGTTTTCTTGACCTCCACGTACGAAGAGCCCTTTCAATTCGGATCAACCACCAGCTCTCGTTTTTTATGCAAGAAAGCTACGTCCTACCGAAAACTGGAGATGTATTGATATTTATATCTATATCTAACATCCACTTGAGGAACGATACCCCATGCACACGAATTGGAAAGTTTATCATCAGGAAAGCATCCATGTTGACTTTCCTATTTTATCCTTTTCTTGTCTCAATGTATATATGCGTGAGAAATAAGAAAAGAATATATCAACCCATATTGGTCAATGGAACTCCAAGTCTGACCGCATATTTTATCAGATTCATGTCCATCAATATGCCTTTGTATTCGCCGACTTCCACACAGAATCACAGAGTATGAACAAGCAATATTCACTTTGGACTTCAACGCCAAATAGGAAATATCCAATTTGGAATATTCAGATTTTCGCTTCGGGCTAAAACTCGAGACATAATTTTAACACTTACTAATGCAGAACATTAGGTGGGAAATAGACAATGACACGTGATTTCAATGTGAGCTAGCAACCTTTGTTTCTTCCTTGAGCCACACCAGAAAAACTCTCTTATTCTTTTGTGAAAGATTTTGCACATGTTAGGAACCCAGTTGCACAAAAAATAAAATTTGGATCTGATCATCTCATTTTGTAATAGTATAGGGACTTGATTCCTCGATCCCAAGGAGCCAAAAAAAAATTTTGATTGGCCATTATGTTTTTTTTTTTTTTGGGTAAGGATGATTGGCCATTATGTTCATCCAAGGAGTCTTTAAAAATTTTCAAATGTTGTTGAAAAGTCTTAGCACCTTTAAAAACGTTCTCCATTTGCTAATGCAGAACATTAGGTGGGAAAGAGAATTATATTTGATTTCAATGTGAGTTGGCCAACTTTGTTTCTTCCTTGAACCACACAAAGAAAGCTCTCTTGTTCTTTTGTGAAAGATTCTGACTTGGCCATAATTGTAGGTCCCTTAGTGGAAACAAGATTTCCCTGTCATCTTAAGAAAATATTTTGATCAAGAAAAAGGTTTTGAGTTTGTGTGACTTTATGTGTCCTAGTTAGGGGTGAGAAAAAAATCATGAACTATCCAAATCGGACCGGACCGTACCCAACCGACTGATTTTGGATGAAAATCGGCGGGTACGATCCGGTTCCCGATTTCAATTTTATGGAACCGGCGGGTACGGTTCGGTTTCCGATTTTGGATGAAACCATCCAACAGGCCCAACTGATCAGGCATTATATATGTTCTTTTAATTAAATCCCTCTCCAAGGCCCAGCCTAAAGAGAAAGTACACTCCTCTGCTTCACTATGAAAATGTGTTTGTTGCAGAACCAAAAGACACCTTCACGTATTATCTCTTTTAGGTGGATGTACTTAATCAATATATGAACAAATCCTCATCTCCCCACCTTCACGTTGCTTTTTTCCATTTTTTGCTGAGTAGAAATGTAACCGGAATCCAATTGAAAATCGGACCGAACTGATGGTCCGGTTGGTTCACGGTTCATAAAAGAAGGGGTTGGTTCACGGTTTGCGTTTTGAAAAATCGGTCTCTAGTGGATGGTTCTCAATTCTAGGGTGGGAACCATCCATCCTAGAACCGATCACTCCTAATCCTAGTCTAAGAAGGTGGGACCTCATTTCATTTCTAGGAAATACAACCCCCAACTAGAGGGGTTACAAGCATCTTATCAAGCCAAAAATAGGCGAGGGCCTTCATGGCCTCTTCACCCGTGAGGGCCCCTTCGATCGCGGCGGCCCCTTAGATATGGGTGATGGCCTTTGTGCCCTTGTCTACAGTCAGCGAGACTGCGAGGGCCTTCGCCCACGGCCGTCGGTGCTTCGTCGACTGCTGGCAAGGTGGCTAGGCCAAGATTTCGTGGTCGGCGAAGGTAGTCAATGACCCACGCCGGCCAAGATAAAAAAAATACAAAGAAACTAAAAATTCAAAATTAAAAATATATATTAAAGAAATTCTAGAAAAAAAATTAAACAAAACAAGTGAGTGCCAGTCAGGTTTTTTGGTGTCCATGTCGGATTTCCGGCAATGTAAATCATTGATGCACTCGAGTGATCGATTTTTAAAAGTTATGGCACTCAAAAGAGCGAAAAATAAGTAATGACATTCAAGTAAGCGCCATACATAAGTTATGGCACTCTCGATGTTGTTCTTCCGATGACAGACAATGTAGCGTAAAAACAAATAGGAATGAAACCAAAACAGGTTAGGCACAGCTCTTGCTCTTGTACTTCTTTTTTGGCCAAGTCACAATGAAAAGCATGAATAGGTCGGAAGAAGTAAAAACTGGACCATTTACCATTTACTTAGTAGTAGAAAAAAGACGTGTACTTTTAAAGTCAAGACAAATCTAGCTAATGACCCTTTTAACGCCGTCAAAACATGCAATTTTTTGTTTAACTTCTTTTGAAATTTCAATTTTCCCCCTTCCCGTTTACATCTTGTATTGTTTGTGGAATTTTTCCTTGTTTAATCTTCAACTCTCTGTTGTTTAATTTTATACGAGTGGTTGACATTGGGCTCTAAATAGTCCACTTTGCCCTTGCCCTCCATTATTGACTCCTCTCCGTTTCTGTCCACCTCCTTCTCTTCACCTCGAGAAGTTAGAGTCGATCTTCCTTCGCCGAACTCTCCCAATTAGCACCTTTCACAGAACGCTTCTTTTCTTTGGGTGAATACAGCTGAGAGGATCGGCACACAGATGGAATTCAACGGAACTCAGGCTCGAATCACCATCCTCGCTTTGATTGTAGGACTGTAAGTGCTCTGATTCAACTTCTGTTCGAGCTCTTGTTGGCAGATAACGCGCAAACAAAGAAAATTTGCTCCTCTACATGTTTAATGCAATTCAGCCTGTTCGGTCGATTTACATTCCTATTTTTTAAGTCTTGATCTTGAAGTTCTAACTTTTGGCAGGGCTCCGAGACAACTCATGTAATCGAAGAGGAGGGACGACTCGGGGTCGACAGCGAGAACGGACGATGCATCTGGAGTAGAGAACGAGGCATTAAGGAGGGACTCAGAATCAACCTTGAGAGCGAACGATGCATCTATAGAAAAGAACAAGGTGTTAAGGTGGGACTCGGTGTCAACCTCGAGACCGGACGATCCAACAACCTCGAGAATGGACTTTCGGCCCACAGGATACAGTGATGACGATTTGTGGTGTGTCTCGGAGTCAACCTCAAGGTCCTCAACAGCGGATAGTTCGTGTGGAGAAGAGAACGAAGCATTAGGGAGGGACTTGGAGTCGACCTCGACTTCTACTGGAGTTGCAAGTGCTCTAGGCGGACTGTAAGTGCTCTCTTTCCACTTCTACTAGAGCTCTCTTGTTGACGGATAACGGCACAAAAAACAGAAGAAGAAATTTTGGTCATGTACATGTTTGATGCAATTCAGCATGCTTGTTCGATTTTCATTCCTATTCTTACGTCTTGGTCAGCTTAAGAGTCAGTAATTTTTGGCAGGGCCGAGAGTCAGCTCGAGAACCCGAAGAGGAGGAAGTTGGAGTCGACCTCTAGAATGGACGCTGCTTCCGGAGAACAATACGATGTGTTCTTGAGTTTCAGGGGAATCGACACGGGTAAAAGCTTCGTTGATATCCTCCACCGCGATATGGTCCGTGCAGGAATTCGCGTTTTCTTTGCCGATGTAGAACTCAAAGACGGTGGAAAAATCGATGTACTGTTGAAGGCAGTAAGGAATTCTCGAATCTGCGTACCCATCTTCTCTCGACACTTCGCTGAGAGTGTATGGTGTCTCCTTGAGGTAGAACGCATGGTAGAATGCCTATCAATACCAAATGAGAAGAAAGAAATCATCCCCATTTTTTATGACGTGACACCTGACGATGTAAGGCTCAAAACCTATCTGTACAGTGAAGATTTACTCAAGCACAAGGGGAGGTATGAATCAAAAGTGCAGCAATGGGAAAATGCCCTTAAAGAGGTTGGCAAGATACGTGGACGGGAAATTCAAGGCAAACGGTAAATTTCTCCTCAACTTTTAATGGAAAATTGGACGAAAGGTATCCCAACTTTTTGCCTGATCATATATTTTAGGTAATCAATCTTTCTAGTTGCTCATATTATCACAATTAGTACGGTGAAAATCATGAGTTTTTATGTATGTTTCCCTTCTCACGGTAATCACAATATTTTGTACGCTAACAATCTTGTGTTAAGTTGTCGAATCAATAAGAGTATTGCAATTTTAAAATTAGACAAAGACATGATTAGAATCTTGTTCCTAAAAAAAGTGCATAATTGACATTACAGAAGTGCAACCGCGATGCATGTATCCAAAAAATGGACGCTTAAAAGTTTTTGCAGAATTTCCCTATTATGATGTATTGGAACTACAACTTTAATGAAATGAAATTATAATACGAAAATATTGAACCCATATATGTGGAAAGCCAACAATATTTATGTTTTATACGGAAAGATAGTGTTAAGTCAAGACCAATTTTTACGAAAAAAAGGTATCTACGGACAAGAAGAGTGTTAGCGCTGATGAGTTGACGCGGAGAAAGAAGTTATGTAGCACCGATACGCGTATTTGGGGAATTTTTACGTATCGGATATGGTGGCGTGTCCGACACGGTGGCGTGTCCGATATGATCGGACACGCGGTCAACGTGTGTCCAAGCGTGTCTGAATGGTCAACGCTCTGGACACGCGTGTCCAGGCGTGTCCGACGCGTGTTCTCTGGTCCCTATGAAATCAAAATTGCATTTGGGCTCGTTGAGTTCAAATTCGAGTTGCAAGTTATAAATTGGAGCATTTCAGGGCCAAGTCCAGAAAACCCTCTCAATCTCTCGGGTCTTATTTACGGTGTATTTCGCTCGTTAACACAATTTATGGAGTATTTGAACTTTTTTTCTAGTTTTTGACTAACATTTTCCATCAAATATGAAATAGTTATGACATTTAGATATATATGTGATGTTTAGAGTTCATAAAAATGATAATTTAAATGTATATATAAAAATATACATTTAATATATAACGTATCCAAGCGTGTTGAAAATTTCTATTTTTTGAGAAATCACGTATTGGCGTATCGTGTCCCGTGTCCCATATCGTATCGGTACTATATTGGAAAGAAGACTTTTGTAGAGCTTGTACGTATAAAAAGGGATGGGATCTCATCGGCAAAGGGGAATTTTCCTGACACTTTCTCTTGTGCAATTGTTGCAAACCACATGTGCAAAAATATCCAATTCAACTTATCATAATGCTTAATTTCGATTGGTTTAAGCTCATGAAATAGCTGAGTTATGTATCCACATGTTCCCTAGAGTCTTGTAGTCTACCATGCCTTTGACTGAAACGACATTTTCTTGCTTTGCTGCAGCCAAGGCCAAGAAATTGACTCAATTGTTAAAGTTGTTTCTGGTAAGCTTAATACAGGACACAAGATTGAGACTGAAAATTTGGTTGAAGATGTTGCACAGGTGCAAGCCATAATAAAATTGTTGGATGTTGGTTCTGATGCTGTACGTTACGTTGGCATTCATGGCCTAGGTGGCATTGGAAAAACAACTCTTGCCACATATGTGTATAACAAATTACGTTTTCACTTTGAAGGCTATTGTTTCCTTGAAGACGTTCGAACATCATCGCAACCTCATGATGGTCTTTTAAAATTACAGAAAAAACTCTTATTAGGTTTCCTCGGTTCAGAGATTATTGACCAAATTGAAGATGATTCTGGTGGGATCAGGAGGATCAAAGGTGTATTTAGCCAGAAAAAAGTACTTATCGTACTTGATGATCTAGATGACAAAAAGCAATTTGAAAAGCTAGCCGGAAAATATGATTGGTTTGCTTTAGGCAGTAGAATCATCTTCACGACTAGAAGGAGAGAATTATTGACGACTCTGGAGGAATCACCCAGTGAAAAGGGGCTAGATCAACCCCAAAGATTTTTCGGTTATGAAGTTAAAAGAATGGCGCTTGATCGTGCATCTGAGCTGTTCTGTAAGCACGCGTTCGGAAGAGTCTCTGCCGTAGAAGGACATAAACCTTTTGCAGAGAAAATTGCCCTTGCAGTGGGTAGGCTTCCTTTGTCCATCCGGGTGATAGGTTCTTATATTTCTGAGCTGAGCAACTTTGACCTGACGTCGCCTCAAATTCTAGAAATGCTATTGAGAGAGACGTTGCAGAAATTAGATGGATATGACTTTGACGAAATCCCAAAGGCATTAATGGTCAGTTATCACGGATTGAGCCAAAAGGAAAAAGAAGTATTTCTGGATATTGCTTGCTTTTTCATCAGTGAGGACCAAACATATCCGGTTATCATGTGGGATTACTGTAAATATGGTGCTAACAGTGCGCTCTCTATCCTCGAGCAGCGGTCCTTGATTAAAATTAAAGGTAATAAGCTTTGGATGCATGACCAAGTTCGAGATTTGGGGAGGCATATCGTCCTTGAAGAACATACTCCCAAATTTAGTAGGGTGTGGGAACATGATGCTGTTGTAGAACTACTGCAGAAAAAAGAGGTAAAATGCAAGATTATGTCACAAAATTTTTGTTTTTTCGGAATGGAGAAACTTGCTAGAATTTTTTTTCTTTCATTTCATAGTTAGCTTTGTTTAACTTACCGTTGGCCCCGTGAGTGTGACAGCTCTCTTTCAAAACATTTGGGTCAAAAGGTAGTGTATATAGGTGAAGCGAGACCAAATAGATTGACTAATAGTTAGCTTTGTTTTTCTAGGTTCTATAGAATGGAAAATAGTTTTCATGTGCTACAGTTGGAATTTTTAAATTACCTTCAAAGACAATTACAGTGAAGACAAAAAACTAGGAAGATTGGAATCGATATACGGATTATATTTCTCGAAAAATAGACGTGTGCCATTGCCAGTTCCCTATTGCAAAAATTGTCTATCGGTGTTCATTTGCTTCCTTTATTCGTAGCTATTGTAAGAATGTTTTTCTTTGGCACTCAATTAATCTTGAGTCACTATTGGCAGAAAAATGAAGATGTAGAAGCACTAAGCCTGATTTCCAATGGCCGCAGCCATAACTTTCTAGATCAGGAATTAGCTGCTCTACCAAAACTACGGTTCCTTCGAGCCAAAGGCTCATATTTTTCAGGCAACTTCGATAGTGGTCTTTTGAAGCTAAGATGGCTTTCTTGGCAGACATGCGGAAAGACTTTCCAAGCAAGAAACTTTGGCTTTAGTGAATTGATCGTGCTCGACCTTTCGGATAGCGATATGGAAGATGATTGGGGCGGATGGAGCCAAATGAAGGTATGATATGCCTTATTCTATGTACTTCTTTCTAATCATCACTTCATTCGCGATGATAAGGGCAAGACATATATTTTACTGCTTTGTATCATTAACTCATACCACTGACATAATGGTTGAATGCGCTCCTCATTTATGTCCCACATAAAAAATGCTTCATGTGGCTTATAACCTCGGTTCCTTAGCTCTGAAAGTTGCTTAGGCTTTGGAAATGGTGTTTCCAATAAAAGTAGCCTATGCATCAGAATATGATTTGAATGACATAAAGTTTGACTTGAGTAATAGAAAAGTCAATTGCAATCAAGTTGAGATTGATGTCATTTAACTTGAACCGCGTCAATTATCACAAGCTTATTTGGAATAGCTAAGTTGATTATTTGAATTAAGGTAGTACTTAATGCAAGCGGCTTGCTAGCCTAATTTAATGGGTAAGTATCTGTTAATTTTATGTTTATCATTTTATTAGTGCTCCTCTTACTTACTTATTTTACTTGAGTTAATGAGCGAAGGCTAGAGCTTTACATTGAATCTAGTTTTTAACTAAGGGACAAGGGACAAGGTATAGGAACTTCTGTTGAATAGTTGAGGTATTGCAAGTGGTAATGTGCATGGAATTTTGTGTTGCTAGTTGGTCTCTTGTGTACATGACCAAACATCCCAAGCCTATCGACAGTTCAATTCACCTGAACTGAACAACCTAGAACATTAAATCCAGCGCAGTCTAGGCTATTCTAGAAAATTGATCAATACTTCATGTGAATTACATCATCTTGCTTAAAGTATATGTCTTGTTGTATGACTTCCAAGTGATCTAGGCTGAGCAAATCCATTGGTTGATAAATTTCTTCTTCACTTATGCCATTTCGAACTTCTGTTTCTTCAACTTTTCCCTCTTGATCAAACATGTCAGCAATTAAACTCGTGATCTGATTCAATCTTTGCCATTTTCTTCTTCATCAAGTTGTGCTATTTGCAGTTACCTTAAGATTATATTGGATTACGGAAATGGGGATAATTAGTTTAACGTTACCCCAGATATTTTTTGGGTTTTTTTTTTCAATTTAATACAATTTGTTTTTACCAAATTAGCTAACCCTAAAAAATATTTACTGAATTGGGTCTTGCCCAGCCACGCAAGACCCGCTCGGCACTTAGAGTGTTGAGCAAAGGCATGCTCGGCACTTTGAGTGCCGAGCATACATTTTTGTATTTTTTAATTTTTTTTAAAAGAAAACAAGAAATTTTTTTTGGGGGGGACCCCCCGAGCTTGGTGGATTTTCTGTAGATTGAGCAATGCATTTCTATTTTTAATTTTTTTTCTTGTTTTGTTTTAATCATTTTTAAGTTTTTTTCTTGTTTTATTTTAATCATTTTTATTATTCAATTTATTATATGTGAGTCGATGTTCTCGATCTCCCTGTGTTTGGTCGCAGTGCCATCGGCGATTCGGCGGTTGCGCTGGCAAATAAGTCTAAATAACGGCCTTCATCGGCACTGGCAAATAACTCGAGTCGTGCATGATGATGACGCGCCTCATCGCTCCGCGACCCCATCGTCTGCTCGTTCGCTCGCTTTTCTCAGAGTCGAGGCACGTAATTATATATTTTTTTAACGTAAACATTATCCTCTGCGGCCACGTGAGCGAATGAACGAGGCGACGGGGCCGCGGAACGATTAGGCATTTCATCATGGTCCCGTTGCCTTACTCGTTCGCTCGCTTTCCTCGAAGTCGAGACGTGTAAATATTTTTTTTATATAAATATGATCCTCCACGGCCTCGCGAGCAAATCAGTGCGCCACGAGAGCCAATTCAGTAAATATTTTTAGGGTTAGCTAAGTTGGTAAATATTTTTTTGTATTAAATTGGAAAAACCCGATATTATATCGATGATTGACGGTTTCATTCTCTTTAATTCAATTTCTTTTCAAGCAGGGGATGATAAAACTGAAAGTGCTGGATTTAACACGTTGCACAAAGTTGACAAGGACACCTAACTTCTCTTACTTCCTGTCTTTGGAGATCCTAACACTTGCTTGGTGTCCCAAGTTGATCACAATTGACGGCTCCATCAGCGAGCTTCAACTTCTGAAAACTTTGAATATCAAAGGGTGTAGTTCTCTTGAGGATTTGCCCAAAGAAGTTGGTTCTCTTCATTCTTTGACGGAGATCGTCATGCCCCAAAATTTTCAATCATTGAAGCTTCCAGAAAGATTTGGTGAATTGACATCTTTGTCGAGTTTTATATTAGATGAGCACCCTCGAGCCAGACAACTTCCAGAGTCAATTGGAGGATTGGTGAAACTTACACGTTTATCTTTACGTGGGTGTGTGGGAATAAAGGTGCTTCCACACTCCATTGGACGGCTGCAAATGTTGGTTGAGTTGAATATAATGAAGACAGGAATAGTCGTACTACCCGATTCAATTGGAGAGCTAAAGAAACTGAGGGTGATGAACATAGGTTATACGTTGATAAGATGGTTTCCTCATACTATCGGAAGAGTGGAGATGCTTGAAGAGTTATATGCCAAGAAGTGCTGGTGTCTGACAGATGAACACCTAGAGGAGATTCGGAAGCTATCCAATTTGAAGATATTGGACTTATCATATACTTATATCCGTAGCTTGCCTAAGGAGATAGGTCGTCTCCCTTGTCTCGAAACACTTCAATTGGGTTCGATTAAGCTTCAACAATTGACAGCTCTTCCATCAAGTTTGACACGCCTTGAGGTTCAAGCCATTGACTTCTCTATTATCACTGACTCTCATTTCAAAAGCCTCGTCGATTTTGTTGTGAAATAGGACACCTTGATCGGTGTCGCAGCGGAATCGGATCGATGAGCGTTTGCAAAGTCGACAGAGAAATAAAAGAAATAATAACAAATGACACGAGATTTACGTGGTTCGGTCCGAATGTCGGAACCTACGTCCACGGGGAGAGCAGCACAGAATCCACTATAGAAAGCGATACAACGAGATCAATCACTCGAGCACTCAAACACACTCTTGGTGTTTCCCAAACCCCAATTACACCTCAAACTCACACAGTGTTTAGCCCCTCACAATTCCTAGTGAAACCTCACTCAAGGAATTATACAAATTCTACTCACAAGAATTTATCTGGCAAAAACACTCAGGTGTAATTACGACAAGCAAAACCCTCACGAGAAGAACTCTCTCTTCTCTCGGCCACCGAATGACTTGGCTTCGGCGCACTTCTTCAATTGCATCTTCTTCTCCTTATATAGCCATATGGAAGGAAGAAGCATGCCAAATTGTGCCCAACTTATGCCTAATTTCCAAGTCAAAAGAAAGAGGTGCCAAACTTGCCAAACTCTTGTCTTTCATACTTGCCAAACTCTTGTCTTTCATACTTGCCAAACTTGCCAAACTCTTAACTCCCGAGTCAATGCCAACTTGTGCCTAACTCCCGAGTCAATGCCAATGTGCCTAACTCCCGAGTCAATGCCAACTTGTGCCTAACTCCCGAGTTTCATTCGGGACTCAAATTCGAGACATATTTTCAACAATCTCCACCTTGGCTCGACATTTGAGCCAAGTCACAATCGCTTCAATGAATTCGCCTGCTACTCTCCCACAGCCCTCTTGGGCTCAATCTGCACAAAGATAATTCAAGTTCAAGCCACGCTTGAACTTTGCCATAATCATAGGCCTCAGGACATCAGCTCCACCTGTACAGTTAGCTACTCCATAAGGATTTTCTAACATAACTTTCTGTATCACAGATAAAACAAAATCATTATTGTATCCATATCTGACAGAAAGTCCAACATGCTCCTTATCAAATTCAGTAGCTATAGTAATCGTTGGCTTTGCCGGCTCCACCTTAATCCAAATATCATATGTGTCGATTACTTCGCTAGTATCCGCTACCTCAGGAGTTTCTGGTTGCAACTCCACCTCAAGCTGAACACCGTCCAGATCCGTATAAACACTGCCACAAACACTCCTAGCTAGAAGTACTTGAGACTCGTCAAAGGTAACTTCTCTGCTGCAAACAGGTGAATCTATCGGGCACCACAACTGATCGCCACACTCACCTTGTGCATAACCATGGAATATGCACCTTGCCTCCACATCGAGCTTACCATCACTTACTCGATAATAACACGGGCAACTAAACATTCTAAAATTAGAATCATCAGCAACATTACCTGACCATACTTCTTTGGGAGTCTGATATCCAATCGCAGTCGATGGGGATCTATTCACCAGGTAGCTCGCCATACTAATCGTATCTGCTGGAATTTTCGCAGCCATACCAGCACTAGAGATCTTTTCACGGGCCGTCTCTAGTAACTCTCTGCTCATCAATTCTGCAACCTGCTGTGGTTTACTAGCACTAGTGCGATGTTTCACTATGCCCTTTTCCATGCAGAATTTATTTACCAGCTTCGAGCAGGACTCCATGCCACTGTCAGTTCGCACATGCTTGATCAACTTACCAGTCTCCATTCCGATCAAAGCTCTCGACTGCGTATTCCTAACAACAGCATCAAACATGTGCTTTCGCACAAACACCCAGGCCTTCCTCGAGTAGCCGTTAGACTCTCGAACAGATGTCGACGTCTCATGAGCAAAATTTATCAATGTCTTACCTTGAAGTTCATACAGGCTGCCATGTTTGATTCCCTTCATTATCACCAGAGCACCTCGAACAATTTTTAGGACTCCACCTCGTGAAAAATACCTGCATCCAGCTGAATCTAGAGCACCCAAGGAAATTAAGTTCTTTTTCAATTCTGGAACATGTCTTACCCCAGTCAATGTCCTCACAATACCATCATGCATTCTGATTTTAATATCACCAACACCCACAACATCGCATTCAGCGTTGTTTCCCAACTGCACTTTACTACTATCCATGCATTGATAAGAAGTAAACCAGTTCCTGTTTGGTGTAGCATGAAAAGAACAACCAGAATCCATAATTTAACCGTCAAACGACGAATTCTCAGTGACAGACAAGACATAATCGACATCATCAGAATTTTCAGCTACAACTGCAACATCATCTGCAGATTCAACTCCAATTTCCTTAGCTCTTTCATTTGTCAGCTTAAAACAATTTCTTCTAAGATGCCCTCTCTTGCCACAATTCCAACAGACATCACCGCCAGTCCTAGACTGACTGCATCTATTCATGTTCATACTACTTCTGCTAACACGTGTACTAGCTCTTCCTCTTTCACCTACTAAAGCAGTAGATACAGATTCGCCAGATTCTCTTCTACGAATATCCTCACTCAGAATTAAATCTCGAATCCCATCAAACGTCAAACTAGTTGACCCAGAAGAATTGCTAACAGCAGTAACAATAGTATTCCAACTATCAGGCAATGAGGATAATAGAATCAAAGCACGTACCTCATCTTCAAAGTCAATCTCAACTGAACTCAATTGACTAACTATCACATTAAATTCATTGATATGATTAGCAACAGATGTACCTTCGCTCATCTTCAAATTAAACAGACGTCTCATCAAATAGACCTTGTTGATCGCAGAGGGCTTCTCGTACATGTCCGACAAGGCTTTCATCAAACCCGCAGTGGTCTTCTCCTTGACAATATTAAATGCGACGTTACGAGCCAACGTCAGCCGAATAACACCCATCGCTTGTCTATCCAGCAATTCCCAATCGGGTTACTTCATCGTTTCTGGCTTTTGCCCAGACAGGGGCTCATGCAGCTTCATCTGATATAAGTAGTCTTCTATCTGCATCTTCCAGAAACCAAAGTCCTTCCCCTCAAATCTGTCGATTTTCACTTTAGCTTCTTCTGTCGCCATCGATTTGCTTCAACTCAAGCAAGCCTAGCTCTGATACCAATTGTTGTGAAATAGGACACCTTGATCGGTGTCGCAGCGGAATCGGATCGATGAGCGTTTGCAAAGTCGACAGAGAAATAAAAGAAATAATAACAAATGACACGAGATTTACGTGGTTCGGTCCGAATGTCGGAACCTACGTCCACGGGGAGAGCAGCACAGAATCCACTATAGAAAGCGATACAACGAGATCAATCACTCGAGCACTCAAACACACTCTTGGTGTTTCCCAAACCCCAATTACACCTCAAACTCACACAGTGTTTAGCCCCTCACAATTCCTAGTGAAACCTCACTCAAGGAATTATACAAATTCTACTCACAAGAATTTATCTGGCAAAAACACTCAGGTGTAATTACGACAAGCAAAACCCTCACGAGAAGAACTCTCTCTTCTCTCGGCCACCGAATGACTTGGCTTCGGCGCACTTCTTCAATTGCATCTTCTTCTCCTTATATAGCCATATGGAAGGAAGAAGCATGCCAAATTGTGCCCAACTTATGCCTAATTTCCAAGTCAAAAGAAAGAGGTGCCAAACTTGCCAAACTCTTGTCTTTCATACTTGCCAAACTCTTGTCTTTCATACTTGCCAAACTTGCCAAACTCTTAACTCCCGAGTCAATGCCAACTTGTGCCTAACTCCCGAGTCAATGCCAATGTGCCTAACTCCCGAGTCAATGCCAACTTGTGCCTAACTCCCGAGTTTCATTCGGGACTCAAATTCGAGACATATTTTCAACAGATTTACATTATCTGGAATTATACAGATTGAGCACCTTTTTGAGAAAGGAACCTTACTCAACTTGGAGGAACGATACGCAAGAAATGGAAGAAGCTTTCAGGACAGTGCAACCGTTCCTTCGGCTTCCATCTAGTTTGTCAACCTTGAAACTCAAGGGCATTAGTCCACTGCCAGATTTTTCCAACCTAGAAAGTTTGACAGTTCTACGTGTCAGTGAATTTCCCAAGTCATGCTTACCTGCCTTCGAAGGCCTAAGCCATTTGAGGGAACTGAAAATAAGTAGATCTGACAAGCTCAAGAAAATACCTGATCTGTCTCGCTTGGAGAAGGTAGAGCGCTTGGTCCTCAACAGCTTGAAGAGGGTAGACCAGATTCCAGGTTTGTCGGAACTGAAATCTTTAAAGGACCTCTGTCTTTCCAGATGTCCTTTAATAGAAGAATTACCCAACTTATCGAAGTTGGATAAGCTACAACATCTTGAGGTAGAATGTTGTCGTAAGTTAAGACCAATTGAGGGAGTCAAGGGCTTAGAAAGCTGGAAGTTGGATAGTCCTGATCGCACTGTCCTGGAGAGATTGTGGGATGGCTCAGGAACGACCTGGCTTTGCCAAAAATTACCTATGTACGATGTGTTCCTAAGTTTCAAGGGATCAGACACTCGTTACAGCATTATTAAGTTCCTTCGCGATAGCCTGGCTAGTGGTCGAGTTTCTTTCTTCAGAGACGATGATGAATTGAGCCCCGGTGAAGGAATTGGGGAAGAGACAAGCACTCGAGAACTCTCGTATATACATACCCGTCTTCTCCATGACCTACGCTTCCAGTCAGTGGTGTCTCCGCGAACTTGAGCAAATGGTAAAATACACATCAGAGTCAAAGGGCGAGAGAAAAATCCTCCCCATTTTCTACGAAGTGGAAATTGATGTCGTTAAGCTCCAAAAATGGGGATACCAAGCCGCCCTAGACAACCATCGGGATTATTTCCCTGATAAAGAAGTGGAGGCATGGGAAAAGGCTCTGAAAAAGGTTGCAGATATTGAAGGACTCGACCTGAAAACTATGAGGTAATTGTTTCCATTTCGATTTATTAGGAAAATTAAGTCAATTAACATAAGCACCCTATAGAATTTCAATTTATCACAATGCACCCTTTTGCATCCATATAGCTGTACGCTCATGCAGATTGTTATTTCTAGAATAATTTATGATCTTTAAGTTAAAAAGAGAGGATTTTTAAACTCTAGCACGGGATATTCTACTAGTTTGCCTGCCAAATCCATTTGAAAAAGGAAAAAAAAAAAGAGTGCTTTATCATATAGCAGAACAAAAATATACGCACTTTCCAAACTACCCAAAAGAGTATATGAATTTCTATTTGAGGAATGTAAAAGCCTACTGTTAAGGTTTCCTTCCACTCAAGTTGAAGAATTAACTAGTCCAAAAAAAAAAAAGAAAAGTTGATGAATTCGCTTGAAATAGTCAGCTTTGATAAATCAAACATTTTTTCTCTCCTTGTCCTAGTTGAAAGAGAACAGTCGTCGTTGATTCAGAAGTCAACTACATTTTGTCGTTATTGATTAGTGAGAGATGACGTCATTTCGCCTCCTTAATGTTTGCTTTGCTGATATGTCCATCGTATAAGTCCACGCCATCAGCCACGTCAAACATCACGTTAGCTTGTATGGATAACCAAAATTTGATGGTAGATGCTGTTGTCTAATATCTATTAAGTAATAGTTGGTGTACCTTTTGTGGTCGAACAGAATTGCATAGAGGTACAGCTGCACATCTTTGTCGTCTACTTTCTCATTTCTGTCTTTTCTTTTATGTGCTGAGTTTAGAAATATTCAGGTAAGTTGTTTGAGACATTAAATCAGCAATTAGACTGTATTTTCGATACCCTTTTACTTCCTGTATGTCAGAGTAAATTGAATTTTCCTTCACCTGTAAATTGTTGCAGCCCCGAAGACGCGGCTCAGAGGATTATTGCAGAGGTTATGAGAGCAAAAAAGCTGTCAGATATTGACTCATGAAGCCTTCTTTAGGTTTGTTGTCAAACGGACAAAGAAAGGATCTGCTTTCTATGTAATTTAATTCCATACAAAGTGCATTCTGCTTCTAATGTCTGGAGGATCTTCTAATGCTTTGTTGCCATTATTTACAAGGTTAGCATGGCTGTATGAACGAGAATATCATTGAACTCTCACGCTCTACTGGAGGGTTATTAAAGCCTTCACATTTATCTTTGCAGCGGTGCCGGGAGACAGAGGAGCTTTTCAATTCTATTTCATGGTTTAGTTAAGCTCATGCATCAGTGGGGCGCTATGCGACAAATGAAAGGATCTTTCATTCTCTGTTTGGCAAAGTTAGAATCACTTGTTTAGTTGATTCTGCAACTTTCAATTTTACCAATTTAATTGTGAACTTTTGCTCTGAATTTTGAGCATAGTCCTTCTGATCAATTTTCACCAGAAATTACTGATGTGACAGTGTACCATGTAGGCTGGCCATCAATGACTCAATCTCTGCGTTAAGTTTACAATTGTTTGGATAAAATTTCCTTTGATGATAAGTCTTCCATTCGATTAGGGCATACAAATGGTTCCTGTCCTCACGAATCTACTTAAGATTTTTTGGGCTTGCGAATTAACCACCAGCTTCTGTACAGTTTTATCGTTTTGACGATTTTGACGTAACAAATCATTGGCATTGTTTCAAACTTGAAGGACTTTACTGTTTCTAGATGCTCATTCGATGTCACGCTTCAAGGATTTTGTAGACTTAGAGAAGCTAGAAGTATTGAAATTAAGTTTTATGTAGATCCCTGCAGAGAAATCCCTATAAAATCCTGCTCAGTTTGGGGCAAAAGGAAGTCGATGCGAAAATATTAAAGAGTTGCTCGTATTTCCTCTTTTTATTGAAATAGCCAAATCAATGATTCAAGATGTCTAAAAAACGGCGTCGTTATCGGTTATGGAGAAACGACATTGTTTCACAGGTCGATTGCAGCAGATGTCCACGCTGCTAGCCCACGCCAAGTGTCACATTAGATTGCATAGACGAAAAATTGATGGCGAATATTTTTGTCAATCTAGTAATAGTTAGTCCACTTTTTGGGTCATTTGAAAAGCGAAGATATTTTTGTCTTGCGGATGTAAGTTACTGTCTTGCTTTTAAAGAAAAATTCGTTGAAAAACAAGTTGCTCAAAGAAAGAGGAGCTCCTATTTTCATCATATGTTGATATAATACCACCAATTATTTTCTTCAGAATATCGCTAAAAATAGCTGGTATGAATTTGCTCATGTTTCTCTAGATCTAGACATTGTTAATGGATTTTATTGTTAATAGATTCTTGGATTTTAGACATTCAGAGCAAGGAAATGGTTAGCCGTGGACTCCTGAAGCCTTCTTTAGGTTCATGGTCAAAGGGAAAAATAATGTATTTGCTTTCTATGTGACAAAGTTCTGGACAACTGCATTCTGTTTCCATTATTTGGATTGGCAGTAGGTCCGCAGCACAAGAAATTTGCTCCCATACTCAGAAAAATTAGAATTGCTAGCTGAGTTAGATTGGCAATGCTATCGGATTTCATTGAAAATCTGAAGGTGTCATGTCGCGACTCTCGAGCACGCACCATCCCTGCCATTCACCCTCAGGTCATAAAGGATAACGTCTCAGGCACGTTATCGACCCATTAATTTTATCTTTCATTACGCATGGGGAACGTGCAACTCCCAAACATCAAAATCGAATAGTATAGATAGTTAAGACAAATGGTCATCTCAAATCGCTACAGTTCAGCAAATACCACCCTTTTATTTAATTATCATTATTAACCCAAAGAAGTGAAATATCTACAAGCCCATTCTTCGGGCCACTTTCTATAACATTCAGAGATGTCAGATCGAAATTGGCACGACTCCTAAACTACTCCAATAAAATCCACGTCCACTTCCAATTCTCCACGGCTAAGAGCCGGAAAATGATTAACAATAATGGGGTAATAAATAAATCTTAGTGAGTCAACGCTTAAGACTGGTTAGGGCGTGCTTCGCTCAAAGCATCCTATCAACCATATATCAACCACATGAAAGCTTACTAGTCTTCAACCCGTATAATGCAATGATTGACTCAACAGTCACATCAGACAATCACATAGCAAGGCATCATTAGCTTGCATGTACATGACTGTCGCGACCCGTCCGAAAGCGGACGCGGCTAATGGATTACCGATCGCGGGTCTTGGATCGGCGCGGGCCCTCCCAGGCCCATACCAAATCGCGGCGGGAGTATTCTTCGACGATAAGAGTCGATCGCTTTCGACCTTCAGTATGGTCGTGGTGGCATGTGCAAATTGTGCATGCGTTTGGAGTCGCCACCGGTCTTTCTTGGAGGGTAGACCGGAAACCTTACTGACCGATTGGGAGAGATCGATCAGTTCTGCGGAACCAGAGATTTTGGGTTCGGGGACTTGGTTACGCTGGTGTCATTACCAACGCCCTTTCGGTACCTAACGCGAGTGATTTTCCTGACTAAGAGTTCATGCAGGCGCAAGTTTGGGTGAGGTAGGTTTGATTCAGGGTTTCATGCAGATTGGACGACTATTCCTATCAATCACAATCAATTTAAATGAAAGCGCAAACAAGTGCATAAATAAGTCTCATCGATGCACATCAATTCAAGTCAATGGCTTCTCAGCATAGCCATAAAGGCTTAGGAAAGGTGTGATTTCGGACCGGGGTAAAATGGGAAGACTTGGAGGCAATTTAGCCCGAAGGGCAAAATCGTCAATTTTTTGGAAGATTGGGATACCGAATTACCCAAAATATTCCGTGGCCAGTTGTTTGTGGCCATTTCCCATTTTTGAGAATTTTTTGGAATTTCTTGATTTTTCTTCAATTTTTGGAAGACGATTCGCCCAAAGGGCGAAATCGTCATTTTTAAGAAGGATCGGGTTCGAAACACCCGGGATGAGCCTTGGCCAGTTGATTGTGGCCATTTCCTATTTTTTGGGATTTTTCTAGAATTTTTAGAATTTTTTTGGAAGACGGTTTGCCGGAAGGGCAAAACCGTCATTTCAGGAAGGTTCGGGGGTCAAAAGACCCGAAACAGGTCATGGCCAGTTGAATGTGGCCATTTCCTATTTTTTGGAATTTTTTTTAGAATTTTTCTAAATTTTCCGAATTTTTTGGATTTTTTTATGATTTTCCATTTTTTATTGCATTTTTGAATTTTTTATTATTTTTATTATTATTTTCTGATTTTTATTTATTTAAAAATATTTTCCGGGCCGGGTCAGACCCGGCCCATGACCCGGACCCGCGCCCTGGCCCGGTCCGCCTCCCTCACCCACAAAACGGCGCCGTTTCGCATATTCGGAACGAACGCCTCAGATTGAGCCACGTGGCAACTTCCAGACCGTCGGATTATTATTAATATTATTTTCGAAAATCATTTATTAATCCGAAAAAGTCGAGATCGCGACACGTGGCACACTCTCCACTGTCGGATCTGGTTTAATTTTTTTATCCTCGGCCATGGCCCACCACGCTGACGTGGCTGCTGACGTGGCATGCCACGTCAGCGTTGACCCGCTGACTGCCGGCGACTTCGCCGGAGAAGATGATGAACAGTGTTTTCTCCGGTCAAAGTCGCCGGAACCTCGCCGGAGGACCCCAAAACCGAGCCAAATCTTGATATTTTTCGATGATTCTTGTGCCGATCGACTCCCCTCATCTCCCACATTAACATACAATTAAATCATGGTACGAAACAACGTCGGAACGCACCCCAATGGCGCGGCGGCCGAACCAACTCCGGCGAAACATGCAGAAAATATTTTCTAGCTTCAAACTCGATTCTGATCGATCAGGGAGCATCCATGAAGGGTAGGGAGACTTACCTAAAGTCCTTTGATGGTCGGAGACTGTTAGAACTCCTCCGGCAAGCTCTCGGCTCCAACGGTGGTCGGTGAAGCTCGGGTCAGCACTCTCGGCGGTCCTCGAGGTAAAATAACAACATACACGAGCTTAGAGTCGATGATAGAACAGCTTCTAGGCTAGATTCGCACGAAATGAGGCCCGGGAAGGCACGGCCGAGACTCAAAAAATGTAAAGCTCATTTGGGTAATTCGTCGAACACATGGTGTGCGACGGGGGAATTGAAGTTCAGAGGAAATACCGACCTGTTCGAGGTTCGCCGGCGACGATGGCTGCTTCAGCGATGATCCCACAAAGTCCTTGGAGCTCCCTCTAGGTCTCTCTCTCTCGCGAACTCGCTCTCCAAATCCTCCTTTTTCCCTCACCCGAACTCTCTCTCGCTCTCGGTCTCCCCCTCTTTTTTCCATGGCCGACCGGCTTTTTGCTAGTGGAACGCCCACCATTCCGCCGTTTGCTCCAACACGGTTCCACCACCTCGCTTTCGGCCGGTCGGCCCCCTCTCCTCCATTTTTTTTTGCTTTGTTTATGCACATGTGTGTCGCGCGGGTCTGCAACTGAGTTGCAGACCCGGTTCGGACCGGGTCGGGTCGGGTCTGACCCGACCGGCCCGGTTCGATTATCATCGCCTAATTGAGCCCCAAATCGACCTCTTTTTATGCAATTGATGGCAAAATCGGACTCCTTGACATGTTTACTATCAAATATGGGTATTTTCGTGAATCAATTGATTGAAATTTAGTGAAAACCCCAAATTGTCCCTAGGATCCGAAAATGATTTTTGCTTAATCGAGGGCCTAAATGATCAAATTAGCCCGAATTGAACCCACCAATGTATTCAACATGATGAAAACTATAGGGTAGAGATGTTTAATTTCAATGGGTATGCCCGAATGAAATTTAATTTCAAAAATTGTGAAACCGGGGACTAAATTGAAAGAAAATTATGCAATTAAGCCCTTTTGGTTAAAATTGATCAAATTAGAGGGCAAATTGACTTAATTGCACTTCAAAACTTTATAACCCAATGTCATAGCTTACAAAAAGTGAGAATTGAAAATTAAAAGACTCGAAAAGGAATTTTTTTTGCTCGGTTCGGGTTTATGTTTGTGAAGAAACATAGTAACCCGAGCCGGATTTTCAAGATTTAAGGTGACACACTTGAAGAGGAAATTAAAGCAAAATTATTGAATATTTTTGTGTATTTTTCTGACCACGAATGGTATTTTTCTAATTTTTTTGGGTATTTTTATAATTAAATAAATTCGAAAAATATTATAAAATACCAAAAAATAGTTTTTGTTCAAAATTGGTTCCTAAGGCCAGGCCAAGGCTTCCAAAGTTGATTTTGTGATTTTATGATTTTTTTTTTATAATTTTAATTAATTTTAAGGAATAAAAATCACAATAATAGATGGTCAAAAATCAGGTGTCAACAGCTGCCCCTCTTTGAGAGGAATCTCGTTAGAGGTTTCTCTCAAAGACAAGGTGGCACCTGAATCTTAACCGACTCGACTGGGGAAAAGAAATGCTATGACATCGGACCCTTAAGTCTTTTGATGAATGCTCAAATTAATCACCGGTTTACTCTTGCAATTCGAACATGGGCCGGAGTGAGAGAGGCTTACCTGAAGCTCACCTGTCGGATGCTGCCGGTTGCGACAACTTTCAAGGAGATGCCTAGGACTCGTCATTCAGAATATCCTAGGGAGATTAAGCTCTGACCTGTATGGTAGGTCATACCATTATGGAATTCCTAACTGGTAGGAACCTAAAGAAGGCGCATCCCACGCTTTGGAATTTGCCAAGGATTTTGATCCGTATGGTGGATCAGACCTTTGTGTCGATGCTTATGGCGATATTTACCAATGAGTTGACCCTTATGGCGGTTTTCTACCACATTTGACCCTTTAGGCGGTATCTACCGTTGAGTTTAGTTTGATCCTTATGGCGGTTTCTACCAATGAGCTGACCCTTGTGGCGGTATCTACCGTCAATTTGACCCTTCAGGCGGTATCTACCATTGGTTGACCCTTCAGGCGGTTTCTACCTTTGTTTGACCCTTTAGGCGGTTTCTACCTTTGATTTGACCCTTCAGGCGGTTTCTACCTTGAGTTGACCCTTCAGGCGGTATCTACCATGAGTTGACCCTTCAGGCGGTATCTACCATCAATTTGGTTTGAAAAGGGGTCTCATGACGAGGGTTCTCCACGTCCGATGAGACTGCTTTTTTGAAAGAGGGGTCCCGAGACGAGGGTTCTCCACGTCTGCTGGGACTGTTTGATATTTGAAAAGAGGTCATAGGACGAGGGTTCTCCACGTCATGCTAGGACTGTTTGATATTTTTGAAAAGGGGTCTCATGACGAGGGTTCTCCACGTCCGATGAGACTGCCTAAATTTTGAAAAGGGGTCACATCCTCACCCCTTCTTTTGAAAGAACCCGAAATTTGTCGGGAATTCAGTTTTGAAGCAGTGAAAGATTTTATTTTGACAAAGCCTCGCTTTAGTCTGTTGAGGCGACATTCTGGGAGCTGGGTTCTCCAGGTATCCTGCAGAATTTTAAGCTTGAAAGATTTTTCTTCACCAAGAAAACGTTAGTAATCTTTGGGAAGACCACGGCTGTCCATTTGACAAAAACCGTATGACTTAAGTTTTAATTGTGAAATGTGCATTTTGATGCTGGAGGTTGTCCAAAGCATTCTTGCAACACACAGATGTGATCACAAATTCCTTGTGCGGCAAATCTGGATCAAACAATTTGAAATTTCCAAAAAGAGTTTGTTCAAAACATCTACTGGAATATTTCTCGACGAGGAGGTCTTTTCACCTGTTTTGAGATAATGGTCTTTATAGGGGATGCACTCAATTCCCTACTAACCTGTGCCTAGGTTTTAGGCTCATTCGCAGCGCATACATTTTGATCGGTCGAGAGGTCTTCCACGGGACCGTAATGTTGGGCTTGGATATTGGTTTTCAAGGGGGACCCGCTTTGGAGTCAAGGCCATTGAATGAAAGTCTTCATCATCTGCTCTGGGTTTACAAGTCGAGAACCCTGCGAAATGAGAAAGAAAAAGTCTTGCTCGTACTTCTTCGAGCTAAGCAATATGTTAACCCAAGTGTCTTAGTCAGAGAAGACTGTTTCGGGGTTGTAACATTGGTAGGATTGGGGACCGAAAAAGGCTTGTTTTTGGCTCAGAAATTACGAAGGGTTTGACATTGGTGATCATTGCAAATTTACCACCTGCCCTTTTCCTCTCTGCACCTTTAGTTTTTGGGATGCGCAACCGATTTTGAGGTGTGCACCAGCTCTTCAGAGAGCGTTTCGTCGCATTAAGAGACTGATGACTCTGTCTGCGTCTCTGCTCCACGCTTGACACCATTTGGGGAGTAGTCTTTTTGATCTGACTCCTTTAGGGATTTCCTCTTTTCCCATCCGGCTTCATTGCGGATCAATCAAACAACTTACACGAGCATCGGCCTTGCTTTTACCAGGCACTTTGCTTTTTCTCGATGCCGTGGATTTTTCTCATTCATTTTTAAAATCCCACTTTTTCTCATCTTCATGGGATCGTGTTAGACCTATGATCAAAGGTCTAACAAGGTTAAGCATTAACTTAGGAATTTTTTTTCCCAATCCTAAGTCTTGAACTCCTTCGTTTCTGAAGTGATGATGCATCCGTCTTGGAATGTGCAATGATCACCAACGAGTTTATGAAATGATTTTGCAGGCTCGACTTGGCTATGCAAAGGATTCGGTGTGTGGGATAGAGAAATGAATGCTTCTCATCATCCTATGGCACTTGGATTACCATATAAACAACACCCAAAGATTAATGTTAGTCCGAGCAAGAAAATTTCTAACCATTTTCTCCTGATGCTGCTGGACTCACCTCCATTTTTCCCCGATGTGGGGTGGTTCTTGACAGGGTTAAGAATGAAAACCGCCGTTTGAAGGGGTTATCAATGGTTACCTGTAGTATTTGGGAATATGAAACGAACGCCTCCGTCGTCCCAATCCATGTAATCGCTGCGAATGGTCCCTACCTCCATAGGTCCAGATTTTGCTATCCGATTCGTTCCACTCATCTCTCAGGTGTATGTAGGATGTGTTTGGACTGGGCTCGCCTCTCTTTTGAGGAAACTTTCTTTTGAATGGTTTGAAAAATAATCACATTTGGAAAAATTCATTTATTTTTTTTTTCAAAATTTATCCGTCGAGGGGATTTTGTGATGTACCGTGCATGTTCTATTCATGCTTCAGGTAACCTCCCGATTTAAATCATGAATATTGATGCATTGGGAAATCTTTATGCCGGCTGAAAGGATTCTGACATTTTTTTATCTCCAGCTAACTGGGAAAAGGGATACTTACCTGTCCGTCGCAGCTGCGGATCCCTGCAAATGTAAAAGAAGCATATCATTGTATGTTCACGAATTTTCCAAAAATCGAAACGATACATCCTACCCTTGGTCATGTACTCTAACGAGTAGTACATGGGATGTAAGAACTTGTTCGTCCGCAGGGCGACTCCCCTGTCAAGGATAAACAATAAGTGTCAATTCATATTCCCAAATTCAAGACAAATTGGGACGATACAACTTTACTCTTGATTTTCATCCCATTCTGATGTTGCGTATTGATATGAACAACATCTATCAAATCCGCCTATCCATGCTTGGAGTGTTTGTAACATCAATGGTTCATCTGTCCCCAGCTGGGCAACGTCTGTTCTGCTATTCGAACGAATGGCTCCTTGAGTGCTTTATCCATGTTTATCATCTAAGAAGGAAAAGAAAGGAGACATTACTTCGGTGTTTGATTGAAGATCGTTTAGGAACGATACATCGTTTTACCAAATAGGTGGCTTCGCGGCCAAACGTATTTCGTATTGAAGGGGTAGATCCCATTACGCTCCGCGGGTGATAGTCATTGCTCGGGAAACTTGCTCCACGGATTAAGCGATTAATCCACGGCCCTCGGCTTGAAGATGCTCAAAGGGTGATGTTGACACTCACGCGCAATTAGTTCTAGATATTAATGAAAGATGTTCCCGTGGGAACCTTACAGTGCGATCAACAACATATTCAATAGGAGTATTCAACCCCTTCTCTCTAAGAATTTTTCATCGAGTAGCCATGCCTTGCATCAGACGTTTGATCACCGGCCCTGCGTCACCACTGCGATGGTCCTCCGGCTCCAAATTGATCGAGCCAAAGATTGAACTCATCGCCAAGGAAATTGCTCGAGTCTTCGAGCCATTGATGTTCAAGTTGGGTATCAACGATTGTTGGGGGCAGATTTCTTTCATTGCCTTCGTTGTGAGGGACTGGAGTCTTTGAGCTGGAACCTTCATCACTGCCCTGTTGGGGTTGAGACATACATTCCTGAAGAGTATTGATCCAAGTGTCCAGCTCCTCATCAAGGAAATCACCTGTTCTTTCTAGCCCTTGGTGCCCCGATTGGGTGTCGTCGACTGCAGGCGAGGGATTCCTCTCTTTGCTCTCGTCATGAGCAATTTGACCCCTCGAATTGGAACTTCCTCCAATGATCGGCATGTTTATATGTGCACTCTCTACCAATGCCAGATCCGCTTCAGGGACAGCATTAATGACCGATTCGCGCTCAAACTGAGGAATCCCTATGTGCTGGAACTGTGGTATATACTCTTGAGGAGTATTGAGATAGCTCGGCGGAGCATTCTGATTTGGGTTAGAGGAGTCGCTGACACGACTGCTGGTCCCGTCATTGCTGAAACACGGTTGGGTGCTCTCGGCTCTCCAATCATCGTGGTTGTAACTCTGCCCAGCACTTGAGCTCCAACCGGCTTTATGATGGTTTAACGCTATCCTTCCATCCTTTAGCAATCTCCTATAGTACTTAAGGTGAGACTCAACGTTAATTCTAGAGAGCCCTGGCACGTTCATAATCTCGAGTACGCGTAGTGGGCTAACCGAATCAACTCCCAGCTCTCGAATTGCATCAACAAATTTGGTGTGAAGTTCATAGGTCCAGTAAAACCTTGTTCTCTTATCACCCAAAATATCGTCAATACTTCGGTAGCTATTCTCTACGGGATCTAGTCGTTTCAAAAGTTGTCTAGGGAGGGACTCACCGACTTTGGATTGGCTGGCTGCGACAGCGAGTTCGTCATTTGGAGAACTCCACCTGTGATGATTCATGTCCCATTTCTCAGAGGATGTTGGTGTTGACTCTATGGTGTTGACTTGCTCATGCAGATCTCCGACGGTATCTGGCTGTGTCGGAAAATGCTGTGGAGAATGCGGTAACAGCTGAGCGTTATTCGTCAACAGGGATGGTTCATCGAGGAACACCTCGCCGAGGACAACAGGATTACCACAATTAAGGCAGGCGGCCTTGGTCAGAGCTTCCTTATATCTCGCGCTTTCAGCTCGAAGCTTCTCATTCTCCTCCTTCAGGGCCAGTAACTCATGGTCTGCGTGTTGCTGTTTCACCCGGGTTCGTTTGTTGGCGAACCAAAACTTGACCTTCGAAAGCTTGTCGCGACCCGTCCGGAAGCGGACGCGGCTAATGGATTACCGATCGCGGGCCTTCCCACCCCACCGGAGTGCGGATCGCGGGCTTTGGATCGGCGCGGGCCCTCCCAGGCCCATACCAAATCGCGGCGGGAGTATTTTTCAAAGGGATTCGACGATAACAGTCGATCGCTTTCGACCTTAGTGTGGTCGTGGTGGCATGTGCAACTTGTGCATGCATTTGGAGTCGCCACCGGTCTTTCTTGGAGGGTAGACCGGAAACCTTACTGATCGATTGGGAGAGATCGACCAGTTCTGCGAAACCAGAGATTTTAAGTTCGGGGACTTGGTTACGTTGATGTCATTACCAACGCCCTTTCGGTACCTAACGAGAGTGATTTTCCTAACTAGGATTTCATGCAGGCGCAATTTTGGGTGAGGTAAGTCTGACTTTGCACATTAATCAGTTTGACATGCTCACGTAATCATAATAAATAAATAGATGTCAATCACATAAACATCTATCCTACGTGGTGATCATGGAATTATGATTTAATGGGTCTCGAGCCAATGAGACCACATTTAATCATTTTAATATTTTAATAACAGAGAGCCGCTCTTCGCTTCTTCTTGGTTTCTTGAACTCTTCAAGAATCGGGCCCCAAAGAGCTCGCCGACTTAAAAGGCTCCTCCACGTAATCCTCGTAGCATTTACATCAACAATTGACTATGCTAAAAATTAAGATTACATGAAAAATAAAAGGAGTACGCAGCCTCCATTTAATAATTACAAACCCCAAATATATAAATAATCACCATACATTCGTACATATATCAATCACATTGATTAGGGATTTTTCCATGATCACCACCCTTCCACGTAAGTAATAAATTCACAATTTAAAACTTAGGAAGGCACAATAAAAATTCTACGTTGAATCATATTCAGAATTTTTACGTAAAATAAGATAGCCATAAATTTTCGATTCAAAATTGATTTAGTCTCAATTTTTGCTACGTTGATTAATTTATCATATAAAACAATCAACCTCCATTAGCCATGTAAGACGAACAATTCGTTAATACATATTGGCCATAGTATTGCAAAAATTGCAAAAATCAATTAAATGCACGAAAACACCTAAGGATTGGCTCTGATACCACTGTTGGGATCCACGTAACACGTAGCGGAAATAAATAAAAACCCATACATGTATCTCCAGAGGCGTACTTCGTGCATTTCAATCAAAAAAAAAATCACAAAGCCTCAAAGAGAGTAAATAGATTACCTCTCGTAGCGTGCTTGAACGGAGGTGTCGGTTCGATGTTCTTCGATCTCAGCCTCCACAAGTGTTAGGCATCTAGTTCAGACGCACCACCAATTGACGAACGGGGAGACGACTAATAACTCCACAACAATTGTGCTAGCAATATGCGGAATCAATATTCCGAACTTAGTATATTTTGCTCACTCAAGATTATGAGAATATATAGAGTGTTTGTGTTCTTCTCTCTAAGCTCTCAAAAATTTGCACACTCTACAAAATGTCTCTCCCTTCTAAGAATTTTCTCAACGTATGTCCTGTCTCTCCTTTAACCTCAAAACTCTTGTCATCCTTTTATAGCCAAAAACACCTTCCAATAAATTGAATTATAAAATAGCACTAACAATAGCACTCACAATTTATGATACAAAAATGCTATTTAAAAATAGCACTAACAATTATAAATGCTATCTAAAAATAACACTCACAATTTATAATACAAAAATGCTATTTAAAAATAACACTAACAATAGCACTCACAATTTATGATACAAAAATGCTATTTAAAAATAGCACTAACAATAGCACTCACAATTTATGATACAAAAATGCTATTTAAAAATAGCACTAACAATTATAAATGCTATCTAAAAATAACACTCACAATTTATAATACAAAAATGCTATTTAAAAATAACACAAACAATAGCACTCACAATTTATGATACAAAAATGCTATTTAAAAATAGCACTAACAATTATAAATGCTATCTAAAAATAACACTCACAATTTATAATACAAAAATGCTATTTAAAAATAGCACTAACAATTATAAATGCTATCTAAAAATAACACTCACAATTTATAATATAAAAATGCTATTTAAAAATAGCACTAACAAAGGTGTTAAAAATAATAACCATTATTATTATTACAAGAGTTAAAGAGGTTACCAAACAGTATAAATACGCATAACGTATAAATACGCATGACGTATAAATACGTAGAGCATACATATACATCCAAACTACCAAATTAGCCTGAATTGAGGCCGCCAATGGATTGGGCATGATGAAAATTATGGGGTAGAGGTGTTGAATTTTAATGGATATGCCCGTGTGAAATTCAAGATCCGTGAAACCGGGGACTAATTGAAAGAAAAATATGCAATTAAGCCTTTTTGGTTAAAATTGATCAAATTGGAGGGCAAACTGACCCAATTGCACTTCAAGACTTTAGAATACAATGTCATAGCTTATAAAAAGTGAGAATTGAAAATTAAAAGACTCGAAAAGGATTTTTTTGGGTTCGGTTTGGGTTTATGTTTGTTAAGGAACATGTTGATCCTAGCCGAATTTTTGAGATTTAAAGTAACACACTTGAAGAGGAAATTAAAATAAAATTATCGAATATTTTTGGGTATTTTTCTGACCACGAATGGTATTTTTCTGATTTTTTGGGTATTTTTATAATTAAATAAATTCGAAAAATATTAAAAAATACCAAAAATATTTTTTGTTCAAAATTGGTTCTTGAGGCTAGGCTAAGGCTTCCAAAGTTGATTTTGTGATTTTATGACCTTTTTTGATATTTTAATTTATTTAAAAAATAAAAATCACAATGATAGATGGTCAAAAATCAGGTGTCAACAGCTGCCCCTCTTTGAGAGTGAGCTCGTCAGAGGTTGCTTTCAAAGACAAAATGACACCTGAATCTTAACTGACTCGACTGGGGAAAAGAAATGCTATGACATCGGACCCTTAAGTCTTTTGATGAATGCTCAAGTTAATCACCGGTTTACTCTTGCAATTCGAACATGGGCCGGAGTGAGAGAGGCTTACCTGAAGCTCACCTGTCAGATGCTGCCGGTTGCGACGACTTTCAAGAAGATACCTAGGACTCGTTCAGAATATCCTAGGGAGATTAAGCTCTGACCTGTATGGTAGGTCACACCATTATGGGGCTCCTAACTGGTAGGAACCTGAAAAGGGCGCATCCCACGCTGGGGGATTTGCCAGGGATTTTGATCCGTATGGTGGTATTTACCAATGAGTTGACCCTTGTGGCGGTTTCTACCATATTTGACCCTTTAGGCGGTATCTACCTTCAAGTTTAGTTTGACCCTTATGGGGGTTTCTACCTGGATTTGACCCTTCAGGCGGTTTCTACCTTTGGTTTGACCCTTTAGGCGGTTTCTACCATTGGTTTGACCCTTCAGGCGGTTTCTACCTTGAATTGACCCTTTAGGCGGTTTCTACCTTTGGTTTGACCCTTGAGGCGGTTTCTACCTTGAATTGACCCTTTAGGCGGTTTCTACCTTTGATTTGACCCTTTAGGCGGTTTCTACCTTTGTTTGACCCTTTAGGCGGTTTCTACCTTTGATTTGACCATTTAGGCGGTTTCTACCATTGATTTGACCCTTTAGGCGATTTCTACCTTTGGTTTAACCCTTTAGGCGGTTTCTACATTGAATTGACTCTTTAGGCGGTTTCTACCTTTGGTTGACCCTTTAGGCGGTTTCTACCATTGATTTGACCCTTTAGGCGGTTTCTACCATTGGTTGACCCTTTAGGCGGTTTCTACCATTGGTTTGACCCTTTAGGCGGTTTCTACCATGAATTGACCCTTTAGGCGGTTTCTACCTTTGATTTGACCCTTTAGGCGGTTTCTACCTTGAATTGACCTTTTAGGCGGTTTCTACCTTTGGTTTGACCCTTTAGGCGGTTTCTACCATTGGTTTGACCCTTTAGGCGGTTTCTACCATTATTTGAAAAGGTGTCTCATGACGAGGGTTCTCCACGTCCGATGAGACTGCCTGATTTTTGAAAAGGGGTCTCATGACGAGGGTTCTCCACGTCATGCTAGGACTGTCTGATTTTTTAAAAGGGGTCCTGGGACGAGGGTTCTCCACGTCCGCTGTGACTGTTTGATATTTTTGAAAATGGGTCTTGGGACGAGGGTTCTCCATGTCTGCTGGGACTGTTTGTCGATTTTTTTTTTATTATTCATTCACCTTCGTAGCTTTTGATCTGCTATACCAGGGGTTTCAATTCTCCATTCGTAGCTTCTGGTCCGCTATACCATGGTCTTCAATTTTCTTCCTTCGTGGCTTCTGACTCACCATACCAGGTTTTCATTTCTTCCTTCGTGGCTTCTGACTCACCATACCAGGTTTTCATTTCTCCCTTCGTGGCTTCTGACTCACCATACCAGGGGTTTCTTTTCTTTCTTTGAAAAGGGGTCCTGGGACGAGGGTTCTCAACGTCATGTTGGGACTGCCTGATTTTTGAAAAGGGGTCCTGGGACGAGGGTTCTCCACGTCATGCTAGGACCGTTTGATTTTTGAAAAGGGGTCTCATGACGAGGATTCTCCACGTCCGATGAGACTGCCTGATTTTTGAAAAGGGGTCCAAAGACGAGGGTTCTCCACGTCTGCTGGGACTGTTTGATATTTTGAAAATGGGTCCTGGGACGAGGGTTCTCCACGTCCGCTAGGACTGTTTGATATTTTTGAAAAGGGTGTCCTAGGACGAGGGTTCTCCACCTCATGTTAGGATTGCCTGATTTTTTGAAAAGGGGTCCTGAGACGAGGGTTCTCCACGTCATGCTAGGACCGTTTGATTTTTGAAAAGGGGTCCTGAGGCGAGGGTTCTCCACGTCATGCTAGGACTGCCTGATTTTTTGAAAAGGGGTCCTGGGACGAGGGTTCTCCACGTCCGCTGGGACTGTTTGATATTTTGAAAAGAGGTCCTAGGACGAGGGTTCTCCACGTCATGCTAGGACTGCCTGAATTTTTGAAAAGGGGTCATGAGACGAGGGTTCTCCACGTCATGCTAGGACCGTTTAATTTTTGAAAAGGGGATCTCATGACGAGGGTTCTCCACGTCTGATGAGACTGCCTGATTTTTGAAAAGGGGTCAAAAGACGAGGGTTCTCCACGTCTGTTGGGACTGTTTGATATTTTGAAAATGGGTCCTAGGACGAGGGTTCTCCACGTCCGCTGGGACTGTTTGATATTTTCAAAAGAGGTCCTAGGATGAGGGTTATCCATGTCAAGCTAGGACTGCTTGGTTTTTGAAAAGGGGTCCTGGGACGAGAGTTCTCCACGTCATGCTAGGACCGCTTGATATTTTGAAAATGGGTCCTAGGACGAGGGTTCTCCACTTCTGCTGGGACTTTTTGTCGACCTTTTATTTATTTATTTATTTTATTTATTTATTCATTCACCTTCGTAGCTTCTGATCTGCTATACCAGGGGTTTCAATTCTCCATTCGTAGCTTCTGGTCCGCTATACCATGGTCTTCAATTTTCCCTTCGTAGCTTCTGATCCGCTATACCAGGGTTTTCATTTCTTCCTTCGTGGCTTCTGACTCACCATACCAGGTTTTCATTTCTCCCTTCGTGGCTTCTGACTCACCATACCAGGGGTTTCTTTTCTTTCCTTCGTGGCTTCTGACTCACCATACCAGGGGTTTCTTTTCTTTCCTTCGTGGCTTCTGACTCACCATACCAGGTTTTCATTTCTTCCTTCGTGGCTTTTGACTCACCATACCAGGTTTTCATTTCTCCCTTTGTGGCTTCTGACTCACCATACCAGGGGTTTCTTTTCTTTCCTTGAAAAGGGGTCCTGGGACGAGGGTTCTCCACGTCATGCTAGGACTGCCTGATTTTTGAAAAGGGGTCCTGGGATGAGGGTTCTCCACGTCATGCCAGGACTGCCTGATCTTTGAAAAGGGAGTCTCATTACGAGGGTTCTCCACGTCCGATGAGACTGCCTGATTTTTGAAAAGTGGTCCAAAGACGAGGGTTCTCCACGTCTGCTGGGACTGTTTGATATTTTGAAAATGGGTCCTGGGACGAGGGTTCTCCACGTCCGTTGGGACTGTTTGATATTTTGAAAAGAGGTCCTAGGACGAGGGTTCTCCACGTCAAGCTAGGACTGCTTGATTTTGAAAAAGGGTCCCGGAACGAGGGTTCTCCACGTCTGCTGTGATAGTTTGCCGACTTCTTTTGAAAAAAGGGTTCTATCCTCATCACTTCTTTTGAAAGATCTCGAAATTTGTCGGGAATTCAGTTTTGAGGCAGTGAAAGATTTTTATCTTAACAAAGCTTCACTTGGGTCTGTTGAGGCGACATTCTGGGAGCTGGGTTCTCCAGGTATCCTGCAGAAGTTTGAGCCTGAAAGATTTTTCTTCACCAAGAGAACGTTAGTAATCTTTGTGAAGACCACGATTGTCCATTTGACAAAAACTGTATGACTTAGGTTTTAATCATGAAATGTGCATTTTGATGCTGGAGGTTATCCAAAGCATTCTTGCAGCATGCAAATGTGATCACAAATCTCTTGCACGGAAAATCTGGATCAACAGTTTGAAAATTCCAAAAAGAGTTTATTCAAAACATCAATTGGAATATTTCTCGACAAGGAGGTCTTCTCACCTGTTTTGAGATAGTGGTTTTTATAGGGGATGCACTCAATTCCCTACTAACCTGTGCCTAGGTTTTAGGCTCATTCGCAGCGCATACATTTTGATCGGTCGGGAGGTCTTCCACGGGACCGTAATGTTGGGCTTGGATATTGGTTTTCAAGGGGGACTCGCTTTGGAGTCGAGGCCATTGAGTGAAAGTCTTCACCATATGCTCCGGGTTTACAAGTCAAGAACCCTGCAAAATGAGAAAGAAATAGTCTTGCTCGTACCTCTTCGAGCTAAGCTTTATGTTAACCCAAGTGTCTTAGTCAGAGAAGACTGTTTCGGGGTTGTAACATTGGTAGGATTGGGGACCGAAAAAGGCTTGTTTTTGGCCCAGAAATTAAGAAGGATTTGACATTGGTGATCATTGCAAATTTACCACCTGCGCTTTCCTCTCTGCTCCTTCAATTTTTGAGGTGTGCACCCGCTTTTGAGGTGTGCACCAACTCTTTAGAGAGCGTTTCGTCGCATTAAGAGACTGATGACTCTGTCTGCGTCTCTGCTCCACGCTTGACACCATTTGGGGAGTAGTCTTTTTGATCTGACTCCTTTAGGGATTTCCTCTTTTCCCATCCTGCTTCATTGCGGATCAATCAAACAATTTACACGAGCATCGGCCTTGCTTTTACCAGGTACTTTGCTTTTTCTCGATGCCGTGGATTTTTCTCATTCATTTTTGAAATCCCACTTTTTCTCATCTTCATGGGATCGTGTTAGACCTATGATCAAAGGTCTAACAAGGTTAAGCATTTAACTTAGGAATTTTTTTTTTTTTTTTTGCAAACCCTAAGTCTTGAACTCCTTCGTTTCTGAAGTGATGCTGCATCCGTCTTGGAATGTGCAATGATCACCAACGGGTTTATGAAATGATTTTGCAGGCTCAACTTGGCTATGCAAAGGATATGGTGTGTGGGATAGAGAAATGAATGCTTCTCGTCATCCTTTGGCACTTGGATTACCATATAAACAACACACAAAGATTAATGTTAGTCCGAGCAAGAAAATTTCTAACCATTTTCTTCTGACGCTGCTGGACTTACTTCCATTTTTGCCCCAATGTGGGGCGGTTCTTGACAGGGTTAAAAACTAAAACCGCCGTTCAAAGGGGTTATCAACGGTCACCTGTAGTGTTTTGGGGATATGAAACGAGTGCCTCCGTCGTCCCAACCCATGTAATCGCTGCGAATGATCCCTACCTCCGTAGACCCAGATTTTGTCATCTGTCCGCTCCACTCATCTCTCAAGTGTGTGTTGGACGTGTTTGAATTTGGCTCGCCTCTCGTCTTTTGAGAAAACGTCCTTTTGAATGTTTTGAACAATGTCTTGTTGGGGGAATTTCTTTTATTTTTCTCCAAAAACTTTACCCGTCAATGGGATTTTATGCTGCACCATGCATGTTCTAATCATGTTTTGACAACATCTTGTTTTTAAAACATGATTGTTAATGGAGTTAGAACTCTATGTCTTTTCTAGACATTAGATTCTGAAAGTTTTTCTTTTTCTCTTTTTTCTCTTTTTTGTTTTGGGTTGGGGAAAGGGGTACTTACCTGTCCACCGTGGCTGGAGGTCCCCTTGGTCATGTGCTCCGACAAGTATGCAAGGGTTGTAAAAATCCTGCTTCGCCTTGTTGGCGAACCCCTGTCAAGGACGGGGGTTAGGTGTCAGTTTGTATTCCAAAATTCAAGATAGATTGGAACGATACCGCCTTATTCTGTTTTGTGTTTCTGTTTGAACACAAACGTGCGGCTTGCAGAAGTTGGACATCTATCTTGTGGCCATGATTCCTCCATTTTCATGGCGATAAATCCTTCTCTAGGATTTGCACTAGAGGAGATCCACTTGTGTTTTTGGACGCATTCCAGCGCCACTCTTCAGAGTTCCTTTTATTCAAGGAAAAAGGAAATTGTTATCGGAATGCATGTCAAAGCATGAAGTGTGGAAGCGATACTTTTTACCCTCCACTCGATCTTATAATCAAAGACCATTTCCTGGAATCCTAACTTCCAAGGCCGATGATTCTATTCGCCTCCCTGTCAGCGAGCTCTTTTCTTTTGAGACTTTCGGTGCCAACGACTTCCTGTTAAATGAGAAAAACTCATGTTAAGCCCGTGATCTTCGAAGATCAAATTGGAACGATACAAAGTTACCGTTCGCCCAAATTTGTATCTTGGGGTTTGATTCTGATGCGGACGACTCTGCTATTTGACTTTGCCGGAGAAGACACATCTTTCTTTGTCCAGCGCAAAATTAATTCACTTGCCCCAGTTAGGCGTGATTTATCACAGTTAGGTGACACTTGTCTTGATGTTTGTCATCTCTGGGTTTGATAACCCTGGTCTGATGTGCTTTTATGGGGTTTATGAGAGTTTGCCCCCAACTTGGCTCCTCGAAGCAAATGGGGGAACCCGCTCCCATTTATTTTTGCCGGTTCTGGTCATTTATCTCAATTGCCAGAGTCTTCGGTTATTATTTTATCTATCCCTAGACAACTTGACAATCTAGGGATTTGTCGTGTGGTGGTTTGGTGATTCTCTCGATCACAGTCGCCATTTGAGGTATTTGATGTTCCCCTATTGAAAAGAAAAGACCTCATGAGTAAATGGCATGTATAATTGACTATTGGAGTCGATACAATTTACCCTTGAAAATTGTCCTGTGGGAATCGACATTTCTCCCTTTGGGTTCTCTGTATGCAGGATATGTGCATGATATGCATGATGCATGTTATGTATGCTAGCAACGAAAAAAATGAATTCATGCTTTTCACTCTATTCAAAGAAGGCATTTTTATCAGATGTGTCAATCTGCAAAACTTGAAATTTTCTTTTCAAGTGCTCTTTTCACAGAAATTTCTAAATGATGAGAAACTTCTTGATGTATTCTCAAAAGTTTTGATCACAAATTGAGTCATTAGAATGCTCTTGAAAATATTTAGCCAGAATGCATGTCTGAGATGCCTTGAAAATGGGCACTCCCCGCTTGTTATTTGAGAGCATTACATCCTGCGTCCTCTGCTCTTGATCATCATCTGAGAGAAAAAAGAAAGGAAGCATTATTCCCATATCAAGAAAATAATCATTTTGGAACGATACGTCCTTTTACACTTGACCCGGCTGCCCCGGTTAGGTGGCATTTGCCCTAGTTAAGTGGGATTTGCCTCAGTATGCTGTCTTGGTGAGAAGTCGACTTCTTTGTCTGACTTCAAATATCCATCCCTGTGGTTTGAGTTGTCGACCAGCTTCGATCTTCTTGAAGGACTACTCCTGAGGTGAGGATGGGTGTCTTCGTCTCTGTCATCATTGCGAACACCTAAGCCAACTGACTCTCCAGGGTGGTCAAGCGCTTTTCTATGCCTTCCTGGTCCATTTTAACTTGTGAGTGATTCTTCACACAAGTCCTCGGATTTTGATTTTGGAAATTACCTGTTCGAATGACAGGAATATGTCAGAAAGGGAAGTAAAGCATAAATCCTTTCAATTTTATGCTTTCTTGTGATTAACGAAGATAAGGATTTTTACACAAGCCTTAACCTCATGTGAAAAATTCTTATCGATGTTTTTCAAGAGAAAACATAAAACTAAAAGGAGCGTAATCCATTGTTATCACTTTTGGCAAATCCCCAGAAAATCTGTGGAATTTCCAAGAAGATAAAAATGTAATTCCAATGTGTCCTAAATTCGGTGAGAGATAGGACATCCAAATTGAAATGATTTCCCGAAGGTAATTTGGATATATGTCTCCTCTTGAATTCAGGAAACATGGACAACTTTAGTTAATTACCAAGGATTACCAATGATGCATGCTATAGACCGGTTCAATTCCATGTCCGGCGCACCATGAAATGAATGTTAGATTCTCGTACTTGGGTTAAACATGCCGAGTGTGAGTTCTAACGAAAATTTCATCTAGGTGAGACACGCAATTGAACCGGAAAATCCGAAAGGTTGAGAGAAATTCCAGTGTCACATTCTAATGTCAAGACACTTAGACAAAACTTAGGAATCGAGGTGTAAAAGATAGATGGGAGACCCACAGACGGGTGCTCCTTACAGACTCGATGATCTTGATAAAAGAAAAGGGACGACTGGAACGTGGCCCTTAATAACCTAAAGAGATGCCCCAAGTCGGGTCTTTGGGGGACAACGCTTGATGTCTTCGGTCCGGCTATTTCGGGTCTTCGTTTTCATCAGATGCCCTTTTGATAATTTCCGGTAGGTGTCTCGGATTTGCTGTTATCACCTGTCCTTCAACTTCCGGTATGGTTACTGGATCATTCCTTGAACAGCTTGAAAAGGGTAAACTCCATTGAATGTCCCGACAGTCAGATGGCGGATGACGCGTTGCTCATACTTGAATATGTCCAGGATGTGGGACCGACTTGGAGAGATCATCTCTACTCTATCCATACTCTAAAATGGAATTGGACTCAACCCTCAGATTTGATGAATGCAGCATGTTGTGCGAAATAAAAGGGATGCGAGTGAATTTAAATAGAAACGGCAGGATCTTACCATGAGAGGTACCCAATGATTTTTTTGGTTTTAGGTATACCAACCATCCATATACATGCGCATGAGACAAGTGAGGCTTGACTCTAAAAATCAAAAGGGTTTGGAATCTAAGGACAAGGCTCCCATCTCGAGTTCTAGAAAGAGCAGATTCCATTGCACAACTATCGTTGCATTGGGGCTCGATCCATAGTTCAAAATGAGCGGAATTGAAAAGTGGATTACCCCGTGTTTTTCCTCACGGAGATTCCATTTTCAATCCCTTCTATTGTTTTCCTATAGGCGGCGCCCGGGGTTTTAGGCGCGGTTGTGTGTGTCCATGTGTCGTGATCATCTCAATGTAAGTCATGCACAACAGTTTATCAATCATCGCTTCAAATCATCCACACAGCATACATTCCTACGCCAACCTGCATAAGACAATGTTAATCACAGACTACCCCTCTTATTTCTCCAATCTGCAAAAACATATAACACCTACCATGAGCGGACTTACCTCACCTTCAAGAGCGCCTGCAGGGTTAGAAATATCACTCAGCGTTTTAATTACGGCCTAAGTCCACTTGAGGTCTAGAACCATAGGTTCTAGAACAAGGTCCCCAGTGGAGTCGCCAGCTGTCGCGACCCGTCCGAAAGCGGACGCGGCTAATGGATTACCGATCGCGGGCCTTCCCACCGCACCGGAGTGCGGATCGCGGGCTTTGGATCGGCGCGGGCCCTCCCAGGCCCATACCAAATCGCGGCGGGAGTATTTTTCAAAGGGATTCGACGATAACAGTCGATCGCTTTCGACCTTAGTGTGGTCGTGGTGGCATGTGCAACTTGTGCATGCATTTGGAGTCGCCACCGGTCTTTCTTGGAGGGTAGACCGGAAACCTTACTGATCGATTGGGAGAGATCGACCAGTTCTGCGAAACCAGAGATTTTAAGTTCGGGGACTTGGTTACGTTGATGTCATTACCAACGCCCTTTCGGTACCTAACGAGAGTGATTTTCCTAACTAGGATTTCATGCAGGCGCAATTTTGGGTGAGGTAAGTCTGACTTTGCACATTAATCAGTTTGACATGCTCACGTAATCATAATAAATAAATAGATGTCAATCACATAAACATCTATCCTACGTGGTGATCATGGAATTATGATTTAATGGGTCTCGAGCCAATGAGACCACATTTAATCATTTTAATATTTTAATAACAGAGAGCCGCTCTTCGCTTCTTCTTGGTTTCTTGAACTCTTCAAGAATCGGGCCCCAAAGAGCTCGCCGACTTAAAAGGCTCCTCCACGTAATCCTCGTAGCATTTACATCAACAATTGACTATGCTAAAAATTAAGATTACATGAAAAATAAAAGGAGTACGCAGCCTCCATTTAATAATTACAAACCCCAAATATATAAATAATCACCATACATTCGTACATATATCAATCACATTGATTAGGGATTTTTCCATGATCATCACCCTTCCACGTAAGTAATAAATTCACAATTTAAAACTTAGGAAGGCACAATAAAAATTCTACGTTGAATCATATTCAGAATTTTTACGTAAAATAAGATAGCCATAAATTTTCGATTCAAAATTGATTTAGTCTCAATTTTTGCTACGTTGATTAATTTATCATATAAAACAATCAACCTCCATTAGCCATGTAAGACGAACAATTCGTTAATACATATTGGCCATAGTATTGCAAAAATTGCAAAAATCAATTAAATGCACGAAAACACCTAAGGATTGGCTCTGATACCACTGTTGGGATCCACGTAACACGTAGCGGAAATAAATAAAAACCCATACATGTATCTCCAGAGGCGTACTTCGTGCATTTCAATCAAAAAAAAATCACAAAGCCTCAAAGAGAGTAAATAGATTACCTCTCGTAGCGTGCTTGAACGGAGGTGTCGGTTCGATGTTCTTCGATCTCAGCCTCCACAAGTGTTAGGCATCTAGTTCAGACGCACCACCAATTGACGAACGGGGAGACGACTAATAACTCCACAACAATTGTGCTAGCAATATGCGGAATCAATATTCCGAACTTAGTATATTTTGCTCACTCAAGATTATGAGAATATATAGAGTGTTTGTGTTCTTCTCTCTAAGCTCTCAAAAATTTGCACACTCTACAAAATGTCTCTCCCTTCTAAGAATTTTCTCAACGTATGTCCTGTCTCTCCTTTAACCTCAAAACTCTTGTCATCCTTTTATAGCCAAAAACACCTTCCAATAAATTGAATTATAAAATAGCACTAACAATAGCACTCACAATTTATGATACAAAAATGCTATTTAAAAATAGCACTAACAATTATAAATGCTATCTAAAAATAACACTCACAATTTATAATACAAAAATGCTATTTAAAAATAACACTAACAATAGCACTCACAATTTATGATACAAAAATGCTATTTAAAAATAGCACTAACAATAGCACTCACAATTTATGATACAAAAATGCTATTTAAAAATAGCACTAACAATTATAAATGCTATCTAAAAATAACACTCACAATTTATAATACAAAAATGCTATTTAAAAATAACACAAACAATAGCACTCACAATTTATGATACAAAAATGCTATTTAAAAATAGCACTAACAATTATAAATGCTATCTAAAAATAACACTCACAATTTATAATACAAAAATGCTATTTAAAAATAGCACTAACAATTATAAATGCTATCTAAAAATAACACTCACAATTTATAATACAAAAATGCTATTTAAAAATAGCACTAAAAAAGGTGTTAAAAATAATAACCATTATTATTATTACAAGAGTTAAAGAGGTTACCAAACAGTATAAATACGCATAACGTATAAATACGCATGACGTATAAATACGTAGAGCATACATATACATCCAAACTACCAAATTAGCCTGAATTGAGGCCGCCAATGGATTGGGCATGATGAAAATTATGGGGTAGAGGTGTTGAATTTTAATGGATATGCCCGTGTGAAATTCAAGATCCGTGAAACCGGGGACTAATTGAAAGAAAAATATGCAATTAAGCCTTTTTGGTTAAAATTGATCAAATTGGAGGGCAAACTGACCCAATTGCACTTCAAGACTTTAGAATACAATGTCATAGCTTATAAAAAGTGAGAATTGAAAATTAAAAGACTCGAAAAGGATTTTTTTGGGTTCGGTTTGGGTTTATGTTTGTTAAGGAACATGTTGACCCTAGCCGAATTTTTGAGATTTAAAGTAACACACTTGAAGAGGAAATTAAAATAAAATTATCGAATATTTTTGGGTATTTTTCTGACCACGAATGGTATTTTTCTGATTTTTTGGGTATTTTTATAATTAAATAAATTCGAAAAATATTAAAAAATACAAAAAATATTTTTTGTTCAAAATTGGTTCCTGAGGCTAGGCTAAGGCTTCCAAAGTTGATTTTGTGATTTTATGACCTTTTTTTATATTTTAATTTATTTAAAAAATAAAAATCACAATGATAGATGGTCAAAAATCAAGTGTCAACAAAGCTCTAATACCAACTTTCGGCTCAACTCAATTTTCTGTTGTCTGCTTGGGGTGGAGCATTCATTGAAGAAAGCTTCGAGTTCTCGGATTTGGCCTGGAGTGTGGCGTTGCAGTTGCTTCCTTTTCCGACTCCGGTCATCATTGTATACTCCTTCTTCGTAGCTGAAGCCTAGAATTTCATCACTGGAGGAGTCAATCTCCATGGCCTTCGGGCAGGATTCAGCTCTAGGATCTTCAAAGTCTCCCAGCAGTTCGTGCTCAGAAATGTCCAGGTCGAGCGTTTCTAGCAGATGGGAATAGCTTTTAAACATGATGGATCGGAGTATCTCGGGCTGATCTAGTTCACTCAGCTTTCTCTATTCGCTCTTATGTGTTTGCTCACTCTAGAAATTTTCTCGAGTGATTGTGCGTGTCCTAGAACCATCCTTCAGGCTGCATATGAAGACCAGCAAGCAAGCGCTCCTCCCGAGACCCTGCAATTACTCATCATCTGTCTTCCCCTTTCTTTTTCCTCGTGACAGGATCACAAACTCTCTTGCATTGATTCGGTTTCATCGAGTATTGCGCTCGTCCCCTAGTTCAGTCTTCAAAGTGGTGGGTCTACAATCTTTCGGTGCCTTTTTATGATTTGCTAGGCCCGAGAATGTGGGGAGCAGCGGCGGACCCGCAATTAATGACTCCGTTTAATTCATTTAGCTCCATGGGAATTAACGCTATGACCTTCTCTCAACCCCTTTTCATCGTTCAAACGAAAGTGGCATTTTCCCTGTGCACGCTGTTACTCTTCATTTCAACATCCTGGGTGTTCGGTGAGGAATGAGTTCGTGGCCACTCAAAATTTAAAGACCGCCTCTGGTTTCGGATTTAATCTAACAAGGGATCATCGCAACTGAGCATGACGATGTTCGTCGATAGCATTGGTTTTCATACATAATTAACTATAGCCATTAAAGAAAAATGTTCCCATAGAAACTTTACAATGGATAAAAAGGGTGATCCACTCGTGAACATGTTCTTCTTTCTATGGGTGATCGTAGCGAGCAACCCATCGTGCCCCGAGTCAGGTGCTAGATCATGGCTGTCCAAGCATGCCAGCTTCCCATTGATTGAACAAGGCATCGAGCCCCTCATCGAAGAAATCGTCTGTTGTGGGTTGACTAGCGGCAGGCAGAGCACCAGCCGACTGCTGCTCGAATGGGGGAGTGCGCACTCGCTGTACTTGTGACACGTGCTCTTGAAAGGTGTTGAAATGGCCTAGAAGGACATTCTGATCATCTTTCAATTCGCCGGTGGTCGGGTTGCTAGCTTGATTGATGCTTAGATTTGGCCGGGTATCTCTTGATACCTGAGCATTACAATGGCGGTCGCCCCTAGCTTTTGAGCTCGAGACGGATTCCTCCCGGTTTAGCTCCGCTCGAAGCTGTTTTAATAGCTTTCTGTAGGCAGCAAGGTGATTCCTGACCAGTTCCTTACTAAGCCCCGGTACATTCATGGCCTTAAATATGCGCGTCGGAGTTGCTGAATCGATCCCCATTTGGTGAACCACGTCTAGGAATCTGAAATGCAATTCAGGGGGCCAAGCGAACCTCCTCTTATCGTGGCCCAAAATTGCATCGATGGCTTGACGACTGATTAACTCATCTCCAGCAGGACCCGACCCTATCGAAAATTGTTGTGCATGAGGCTGATATGCTTTGAGCTGGTCGGCGGTAACATCCAACTCCTTGAAACTGTAACTCCAATCAAGACGACGCAAATCCCATCCCCCAGGAGGCATTTGTATCGTCTTCGTAGGATCATCTCGCTCATGCGTGACTCCGGCAAAATTTGGTTGAGCAGGAGATGCCCCGAGGGAGTAGGGTGGTAAATGAACGTCTTCAATCATTGCGTGAGGCTTATCGGGGAATATCTCACCGCGGGTGATGAGGTTATCGCAATGAGGGCAAACGGTAATATTGAGAGCTTTTTCATACCTCATGTTTTCTGTTCGCAGCTTTTGGTTTTCTTCCTTTAAAATCTCGACCACCTGACGTTTGCGTTGAGCCTTCGATTTGGATCTCCTATTTTGAAACCAAAACTGGATCCTCGACTGATTAATCCCCAACTCCCGGCTCAATTCAATTCTCCACTTCTTTTTCATGTGAGGGCTTTTACTGAAGAGGGTTTCCAGCATTTGGGTTTCCTCCTGAGAGTATTGGTAAGGACGTCTTCTTTTCCCGAGTTGAGCATCGTGGATGTCGTTGTCGTCGTCGCCGTGATTTTGATTTCCGTTGCCAGAAGTGTTGGGCTCCATGGTTTTGGTGTTAGACTTGGTCTTGGAATCTTCGAGATCCCTCAGTAATTCAATTTCTGAGATTTTTGAGTCAGTCGCCTCTAGCAGCTGACAGTAACCTCTTAAATATGTTGGATTGAGAAATGTTTGATTGGTTCTTGCCCACTCAGAGTTCTCTACTCTCTCCTGTATGCTCACTCCTTATAAATTTTTCTTCGAGTGACTTTGTACGTTCAGGAGACGCTCTTCAAGCATGTTGACACCTGATTTTTGACCATCCATTATTATAATTTTCATTTCTAAAATTAATTAAAAATAGCAAAAAAGGTCAAAAAATTACAAAATCAACTTTGGAAGCCTTAGCCTAGCCTTAGGAACCAATTTTGAACAAAAAATATTTTTTGTATTTTTTAATATTTTTTGTTATTTATTTAATTATAAAAATACCCAAAAAATCAGAAAAAATACCATCCGTGGTCAAAAAATTACAAACAATATTCAGAAATTTTATTTTAATTCTCTCCTTAATATTTTCACTTTTTATCAGGAAAATTTGGCTCGATTCATGGGGTTCCTTCACAAACCTAATCCCGAACCGGGCCTAAAAAATCCCTTTCGAGTCTTTTAATTTTCAATTTTTGGTTTTTATAAGCTATGACATTGGACTCAAAAGTATTGAAATGCAATTGGGTCAATTTGCCCTCCAATTTGATCAATTTTAACCAAAAGGGCTTAATTGCATAAAAATATTTCAATTTAGTCCCCGGTTTCACAATTTTTGAAATTAAATTTCACACGGGCACACCCATTAAAATTAAACACCTCTACCCAACAGTTTTCATCATGCTGAATCCATTGGTGGGCTTAATTTTGGCTAATTCGTTTGTTTAGGCCTTCGATTTGGCGAAATTAAATTTCGGATCCTAGGGATAATTTGGGGTTTTCACAGAATTTCAATAAATTGATTCACGAAAATACCCATATTTGATGGAAAACATGTCAAGGAATTCGATTTTGCCATCAATTTCATGAAAAGAGGTCATTTAGGGGGTCAATTTGGCGATTTGGGCGATTTGGCCGAACCGGGCCGGTCGGGTCCGACCCGACCCGACCCGGCCCGACCCGGGTCTGCAGCAATGCACAGAATGTGCAGCAGACCCGTGGGAAGAACAAAAAAAAAAACAGGGCGTGATGGGCGCGCGGCTTCGGGAAGAAAAAAAGGAGAACTGGCGTGGGGGACACTTCCAGCAGAGACCCATGTTCGTTCTGGCAAGGGCATGGGCGTCGAGGCGGGCGGTCGGCCACCACGAGAGAGGAAGTGCTCGGGTCTTTAAAGAAAACAGGGCCGAGAGCGAGCGGGGTGGGGGCGGACGAAAACCGAAGTTGGAGCGACCCCTCCGGACCTCGAGCTGACTTCACTCATCACCACCGAGGCGGTTGTGGCCGTCGTCGAGCTTTGAAAAGGTCGGTTTTTCCCCCCTAAGCTTCGTTTTATGAATGCACGCCGACCGTTCGACGAAATGCCCAAATGGGCTTTGCGTTTTTTGAGTCTCGGCCGGGGCTCCCCGAGCCTTATTTGATGCTTATTTTGCTCCTAAGCTTCCCTGGAACCATCCCCCCCTCGGCTTCGTGTTTATTTTGCATGAAAAACCGACGGAAGCCGTGGCCGGAGCTCCATGTGCTCGGATCGAGCCGAGAGCTCGCACCGGCGAAACCAAAGGTCGCCGACTATCGAGGGACCTCAGGTAAGTCCCTAAAACTCCTTTAGATGCCATGTGAATGCCTAGAATCGAGTTTAAACAAATAAAATTTTTTCGCGAATTCTTCGCCGGAGCCGGTCCGGTTCGCCGGTTTTTAGCGTATTCATGGCTGCGTTTTTTGTTGTATATTGATGCCGAGAGTCTAAGGAGTCGAATGCCGCAAGAACGGGCGAAAAATACCAAGTTTCGGGCCCGTTTCGCAATTTTCCGGCGACCTCGCCGGAATTTTTACTATTCCCGCCGGATTTTTCACTGTTCATCGTCTTCTCCGGCGACCCTCCGGCCGGTCAACGGTCAACGGCCGACGTGGCATGCCACGTAGGCAGCCACGTCAGCCGGGTGGGGGCCGGCCGTGTGTTTTCAAAGCAATAAAAACGGACGGCCACGATCGCGACACGTGTCGCGATCCTAGAATTTTTGGAAAATTAAATAAATGATTTTCAAATAATCGATCCGGCGGACGAGGATGTGCCACGTGGCTCACTGGGGGACGTCCGATCTTGTACAAGATCGGACGCACCAGAGGAGGCCACGTGGCACATTCTAGAGCGCCCGATTTGTAGGTTTTATAAAAAATGAAAATAATTAATTTTTGATCCGATGGCTATTATTGAGCCACGTGGCTCTCTGTGGGTCGCTCGATCTAGTCTTTGATCGGACGCACGAGACGAAGCCACGTGGCACGACGTGGACCGTCCGATCCGGGGAATTTTCGGATAATTAAATAAAATAGATAAAAAATCAAAAAAATTGTTAAAAAATAGGGAAAAATATTTAAAAATATAAAACGGTGTCGTTTTAGGCCGGTGTCGACCCCTAGGGTCGGGCCGGGCGCCCGAGAGGCGCGGGCCGGGTTTGACCCGGCCCGGAAAATATTTTTAAATATTAAAAAATCCAAAAATAATCAAAAAATAATCAAAAAATAATCAAAAAATCAATAAAAAATGAAAAATCATGAAAATATTCAAAAAATTCGGAAAATTCAGAAAAATTCTAAAAAATTCCAGAAAATAGGAAATGGCCACATTCAACTGGCCATGACCTGTTCCGGGTCTTTCGACCCCCCGGTCTTTTCAGAAATGACGGTTTTACCCTTCCGGCAAACCGTCTTCCAAAAAATTCTAAAAAAATTCAGGAAAATCCCAAAAAAAATAGGAAATGGCCACAAACAACTGGCCAAGGCTCATTCCGGGTGTTTTGAACCCCGACCCTTCTTAAAATGACGATTTCGCCCTTTGGGCGAATTGTCTTCCAAAAATTGAAGAAAAATCAAGAAATTCCAAAAAATTCTCAAAAATGGGAAATGGCCACAATCAACTGGCCATGGAATATTTTGGGTAATTCGGTATCCAAACCTTCCAAAAATGACGATTTTGCCCTTCGGGCTAATCGTCCCCAAATCTTCCCATTTTACCCTTGGTCTGAAATCACATCTTCCCTAAGCCCTTATGGCTATACTAGGAGGCCATTTGATGTGAATTGATATGCATTGACATGATTTATTTATGCACTTGATTGCGCCTTCATTAAAATTGATTGTGATTGATATGAATAGTCTCCCAATCTGCATGAAAATCTGAATCAAACCTACCTCACCCAAAATTGCGCCTGCATGAAATCTTAATTAGGAAAATCACTCGCGTTAGGTACCGAAAGGGCGTTGGTAATGACACCGACGTAACCAAGTCCCCGAACCCAAAAATCTCTGGTTCCGCAGAACTGATCGATCTCTCCCAGTCGGTCAGTAAGGTTCCGGTCTACCCTCCAAGAAAGACCGGTGGCGACTCCAAATGCATGCACAAGTTGCACATGCCACCACGACCACACTAAGGTCGAAAGCGATCGACTCTTATCGTCGAATCCCTCAAAAGACACTCCCGCCGCGATTTGGTATGGGCTTGGGAGGGCCCGCGCCGATCTAAGGCCCGCGATCCACATTTCAGAGTGGGGGCCGCGATCGGTAATCCATTAGCCGTGTCCGCCGTAAATTTCGGACGGGTCGCGACAGCTGGCGACTCCACTGGGGACTGTTCTAGAACACTTGGTTCTGGACCTCAAGTAGACTTAGGCCGTAATTAAAACGTTGTGTGATTTTTCTAACCCTGCAGGCGCTCTTGAAGGTGAGGTAAGTCCGCTCACGATAGGTGTTATATGTTTTTGCAGATTGGAGTGATAAGGGGTGTAGTCTGTGATTAACATTGTCTTATGCAGGATGGGCGTAGGAATGTATGTTATATGGATGATTTGAAGCGCTGATTGATATACAAATTGTTGCGCATGATTCACTGCATATTTGAGGATCACGACACTTTGCACAAAGCGCCCAAACCCAGGCCGCGAAATCACCTTTTCAGGTAGACATAGATCAGGGATCGATATGCAACGCTCTAGCGTGAATTGCGCTGGGGTCGACCATATTCGATCCCACTCACTATCCAAGTCGAGACTTTTATCCATTTGTTGTGGATTGCGCTCATGGACGAATTTATCGACTCGGATAGAGGGAAGCCTCTAGGTTCCTCACCTAAGCCATTTTGATTTCTAGAGTCAAGCCTCACTCGTCTCATGCGCATGTATATGGATGGTTGGTATACCTAAAACCAAAAATCATTGGGTACCTCTCATGGTAAAGTCCTGCCATTTCTATTTAAATTCATTTGCAGCCTTTCATTTTGCACAACATGCTGCATTCATCAAGTCCGATGGTTGAATCCAATTCCATTTTAAAGTATAGATAAAAGAGATGATCTCTCCAAGTCGGTCCCACATCCCAGACGTATTCAAGTATGAGCGACGCGTCATCCGCCATCAGACTGCCCAGGCAGTCAACGGAGTCTACCGTTTTCGAGCTGTCCGAGGAATGATCCAGTGACCATACCGATAGTTGAAGGACATGCAATAAAAGCAAATCCGAAACACCTGTCGGGCATCATCAAAAGGGCACCTGACGGAAATAAAGATCCGAAATAGCTATTCCGAAGACATCAAGCGTCGTCCCCCGAAGACCCGACTTGGGGCATCTCTTTAGGTTATTAAGGGTCACGTTCCAGTCGTCCCTGTTCTTTTATCAGGATCATCGAGTCTGTAAGGAGCACCCGCCTGTGGGTCTCCCATCTATCTTCTGCACCTCGATTTCTAATTCTTGTCTAAGTGTCTTCACGTTGGAACGCGACGCTGGAATTCCTCTCAACCATTCGGATTTTTCGACTCAATTGCATGTCTTATCCAGATGAAATTTTCGTTAGAACTCACACTTGGCATGTTTAACCCAAGTACGAGAATCTAACATTCATTTCATGGTGCGCCGGACATGGAATTGAACCGGTTTACGGCATGCATCCTTGGTAATCCTTGGTAATTAATTAAAATCGTCCATGTTTCCTGAATTCAAGAGGAGACATGATATCCAAATTACCTTCGGGAAATCATTTCAATTGGGATGTCCTATCTCTCACCGAATTTAGGACACATTGGAACTGTATTTTTATCTTCCTGGAAATTCCACAGATTTTCTGGGGATTTGCCAAAAGTAATAACCATGGATTACGCTCCTTTTAGTTTTATGTTTTCTCTTGAAAAACATCGGTAAAAGCTTTTCACATGAGGTTAAGGCTTGTGTAAAAGTCCTTATCTTCGTTATTCACAAGAAAGCATAAAATTGAAAGGATTTATGCTTTACTTCCCTTTTTGACATATTCCTGTCATTCGAACAGGTGATTTCCAGAATCAAAATCCGAGGACTTGTGCGAAGAATCAGTCGCAAGTTAAAATGGACCAGGATGGCATAGAAAAGCGCTGGACCACCCTAGAGAGTCAACTAATGAGGGAAGACCAGGGAATCCTCAAGAAAAATAGTCAACTGATGAGGGCATTGTTGCCATCTTTCAAGACGTTGAACAACATGCGATCAAAGGAGCCACATTCAGAAGAGAATTAGCTGTGATCTAATCTCTTTAAATTTGAAAATTTGTTGATTGTGTTTTATTGATCCTCAGGAGTGGTCCTTCAAGAATATCGAAGCTAGTCGACAACTAGAGCTACTAGGATGGATGTTTGAAGACAGACAAAGGAGTCAACTTCTCACTAAGACGACATACTGGGGCAAAGCCCGCCAAGATGAAAAGAGACAGGAAGCTCCAAATGGCGGATATCCCCTAATTGAAAAGGGAACCGTAGAAATTGTGAAAGGATCAAAGCAGTCGACTGGGGCATATCCCACTCAACTAGGGCAGACGCCACCTGACCGGGGCAGCCGGATCAAGTGTAAAGACGTATCGTTTCTAATTGATTTTCAATCAGATACCAGCATAATATTTCCTTTCTTTTCCTCTCAGGTGAAAAACAGGTAGAGAAGGAAAATCCATTTATGGATAGACACGAGGGACATGCTTTACATGGCATACATTTGTCGAAAATGTCCTCATCCGATCACATGCAAGATGATCATGGAACGACGGTGAAACTGTAATCGTTCCAATAAGCCCTTCGAATGTTATACCTTACGGGGACCTTTATGTCTTTTGTCTACAGGATAAGAGGGTCAAAGATAAACGAAGGAAAATTTATCTTCCCTACAAGACGGAAAGAAATGTGCCTTCAGCAGATGTCACCCGTTGGGATTGCAATGACAAAATGAATTAAATTATGAAGAAGGAGCAACCTAATTAGGATTGGCTCTCCCTAAGTCGAAAAAGCTGTATCCGTTCCAAATCGGATTGACTGGTTCACGAGTTGATATGGTTTCTCGTTCTTGCAAGTGATGACGAGAATGAACGGGCCCATTGAAAAATTTCCAGCATCTTGGATGCCAGAAGTGACCAGAGCGGGGATAGTAAATCCGTAGTCGTTTCAATTAAAGCTCCCTATGCAGCAATCGAGTCACTCATTCATTTCATCGTACAGGTGGCGTAAAAGATTGTTAAAGCGTAAGGTGAATGCGACAAGACACAATGAAGAAAATTGTTGCTTGTGAAGTAACGCTCCAGGATGTTGAAGTACTCAGCCACAAGTAAACCCGTGCTTGCTGATGTCAAACAACAGAATGATCGAGGGACGTCATAAAATGACGACAAGGCAAAATGCGCATGAAGAATTTGGAATGCATGGATGAGACCAAGGAGTGTCAAACGTCGCAGAACATCAAATGCTGAGATCTTCGGAAGATTGAATACATCAACACGGCATGATCAGATCGCCTAAAACTAAATCGGCCAGCCCCAGACAAAGCGTCCAGTGGCTGAGGGCAAATCACTCTCTACCCGGAAAGGGTACCAAATGTAGGATGCGCCGAATTCACCATGGGGATACGTAGGGGAAGTCCCTGAAGCAGTTATCACCCATGAATCATGATGAAGCGGAGTAATCCATCAAAGACAAAACACATCAAACCCTTCTAAATGAGAAGGAGAACGATACGGAGCCATCGATTCTGGTAAAAGGACGTATCGTTCCAAAATGATTATTTTCTTGATATGAGAATAATGTTTCATTTCTTTTTCCTTTCAGGTTGGGAACAGAAGCAAAGGGCCCAAGAAGCAATGCCTTCAAATGACAAACAGGGAGTACCCCTTTTCATGGCATCTCAGACATGCACTTTGGCTAAATATTTTTAAGAGCATTCTAATAGCTCAATTTGTGAACAAAACCTTTGAGAAAACTTGAAGAAGTTTATCATCATTTAGAAATCTCTGTGAAAAGAGCGCTTGAAAAGAAAATTTCAAGTTTTCCAGATTGACATATCTGATAAAAATGCTTTCTCTGAATAGAGTGGAAAGCACGAACTCATGTTTCGTTGCTGGCACACATAACATGCATCATGCATATCATGCACATATCCTGCATACAGAGAACCCAAAGGGAGAAATGTCGGTTCCCGCAGGATAAATTTCAAGGGTAAATTGTATCGACTCCAATAGTCAATTATACATGCCCTTTACTCATGAGATTTCTTCTCTTCAATAGGGGAACATCGAACATCTCAAATGGCAACTATGATCGGGAGAATTACCGCACCGCCACATAACAAGTCCCAAGACTGTCGAGCTGTCTAGGGACAGAGAAAAAATAATCGAAGAATCTGGCAATCGAGATAGATGACCAGAATCGACAAGAATTCATGAGAGCGGGCTCCCCCACCTGCTTCGAGGAGCCAAGCCGAGGGAAAATTCTCATGAACCCCATGAAAGCACGGTGGACCAGGGTTATAAAACCCAGAGATGACAAACATCAAGACAAGCCTCACGGGGGCAAAATATTGGAAAAGCACCGTTCCTTCAAACGTTGAAAGAACAAAGCCTCGAAGGGAGTATCTCATTCCTAAAATTTCAAATGTAGTCAGATATAGACCTACGTCTGTCTCTTCATGTGCAGGCGCATGGACGTTTTCAAATTGGATCGAAAATCGCCAACAAACACGGAAAGTGCTAAGGCATGTTGCCAAGACAAACGTCGCCCAACTGGGGCAAAACAGTTGTTGGCTTGATCGAGGATCATCTCACGAACAACGCCCACCCACGAATGCAGACGAGATGAAGCAACATTCATCGTCCACATCAGTATACGGAGAAAAGACATACCCGAGAAGGACGAGGATTATAGCAAAATACAAGAATGAATTTAGCCGGGGAAGGCGTCACCTAGCTATGATAAACCATGTCTAACTGGGGCAAGTGAATCATTTGTGCGCCGGACAAAGAAGGACGTTTCTTCTCTGGCAAAATCCATGGACGCAATGACAAAGTCGTCCGCATCAGAAGCAAACCCCAGGATACAAACCTGGGTGGATGGTAGCTTGGTATCGTTCCAATTTGATCTCCCAAAGATTCCAGGCTTAACATGAGTTTGCTCTCATTCGGCAGAAAATTGGTGACACCAAAAAGCCACAAAAGAAAGGATCTCGCCCGACGTGGAGGCGAAAAGAAATATCCGTTGCAAGAAGCAAGTTGCCAGGAAACGGAACCCTAGAAAATGACGTAGAATACGTCCAAAAGCACAAATTGATCTCATCCAGTGCAAATCCTAGAGAAGGATTTCGTTGCCAAACAGATGGATAGATCATGGCCACGAGCTAGATGGCCGACTTCAACAAGCCTTACATTTGCGTTCAAATGGAGGCGCAAAGCGAGAGTAAAGCAGTATCGTTTCGATTTGTCTTGAATTTCGAAACACGAACTTACACTTAAGGTTTATTGTTGACAGGGATTCACCGTCAAGATGGACAGAAAACTGTTGGCACCAGAAAGCAGCAAAATAAAAGAACTCGCCGACAAGGAGGCAAATAGAATTATCGACCTTAGAAGTCAGGACTCCAAGAAATGGTCTTTGATTATAAGACTGAGTGGAGGGTAAAAAGTATCGCTCCCACATTACATGCTTTGACATGCATTCTGATAGAAATTTCCTTTTTCCTTGAATAAAAGGAACTCTGAAGAGTGGCGCTGGAATGCGTCCGAAAGCTTAAATGGATCTCCTCCAGTGCAAATCCTTGAGAATGATTCATTGCCAACTAGACGGAAGGATCAAGGTCACAAGATAGATGGCCGAATTCTGCAAGCCGTGCGTTTGTGTTCAAATGAAAACACAAAGCAAGAACAAGGCTGTATCGTTCCAATTTGCCCTGAATTTTGGAACGCAAACTGACACCTAATTCTCGTCTTTGACAGGGGCTCGCCATCAAGGCGAAACAGGTTTTCATATCACATGTATTACCCATTGGAATACATGACCAAGGGTAAAATGTATCGTTCCAAGTTTTTGCGAAATTCGTGAACATACAATGACATGCTTGTTTTACGTTTTCAGGGATCTCCAGCCGCGGGGGACAGGTAAGTATCCCTTTCCCTAATCAATTGAAGATTTTGAATAAAAACATAGGGAAAAAGAAAAGCTTTCAGGATCTAATGTCTAGAAAAGGCATAGAATTCCAACTTCATTGGCATTCATGTTTTAAAACAAGAGGTTGTCCAAACATGAATAACAACATGCATTGTGCATCATAAAATCCTCTTTGATGGGTAAAATTTTTGGAGAAAATGAAAGAGATTTTTCCAATCAAAGTTTGTTTAGAACCTTCAAAAGGACGTTTTCTCAAAAGACGAGGGGCAAAGCCTAATCCAAGCACGTCCTATACACACTTGAGAGAAAAGTGGAGCGGATCAGATAGTAAAATCTGGACCTACGGAAGTAGGGATCATTCGCAGCGATTACATGGGTTGGGACGACGGAGGCATTCGTTTCATACCCCCAAACACAACAGGTGACTATTGACAACCCCTTTGAACGGCGGTTTTCATTCTCAACCCTGTCGAGAACCACCCCACATCGGGGCAAAATGGAGGTCAGTCCAGCAGCATCAGGAGAAAATGGTTAGAAATTTTCTTGCTCGGACTAACATTAATCTTCGTGTGTTGTTTATATGGTAATCCAAGTGCCATAGGATGATGAGAAGCATTCATTTCTCTATCCCACACACCGAATCCTTTGCATAGCCAAGTTGAGCCTGCAAAATCATTTCATAAACCCGTTGGTGATCATTGCACATTCCAAGACGGATGCATCATCACGTCAGAAACAGAGGAGTTCGAGACTTAGGGATTACAAAGAAATTCCTAGGCTAATGCTTAAAGCATGTTTAGAAATTCGAGCATATGTCTAACATGATCTACCGAAGATGAGAAAAGCGGGATTTCAAAAGGAAAATGAGGACGAAGAAAATCCCCAGCATTAAGAAAAAGCAAAGTGCCTGGTAAAAGCAAGGCCGATGCTCGTGCAAGCTGTTTGCTTGATCCCCAGTGAAACTTGGATGGGAAAAGAGAAAATCCCTAAATGAGTCAGATCAAAAAGACTGCTCTCCAAATGATGTCAAGCGCGGAGGAAAAACGCAGACAGGGCTGTCAATCCCTTAATGCAGCCAGAGACTCTCTCTAAAGAGCTGGTACACACCTCAAAATCGATTGCGCACCTCAAAAACTGAAGGTGCAGAGAGGAAATGGCAGGTGGTAAATCTGCAATGATCACCAATGTCAATCCCTTCACAAATTCTGGGCCAAAAATAAGCCTTTTTCGGTCCCCAATCCTACCAATGTTACAACCCTGAAACAGTCTTCTCTGACTAAGACACTTGGGTTAACATATAGCTTAGCTCGAAGAGGTACGAGCAAGACTATTTCTTTCTCATTTTGCAGGGTTCTTGACTTGTAAACCCGGAGCAGATGGTGAAAACTTTCGTTCAATGGCCTCGACTCCAAAGCGGGTCCCCCTTGAAGACCAATACCAAGCCCAACATTACGGTCCCGTGGAAGACCTCCCGACCGATCAAAATGTAAGCGCTGCGAATGAGCCTAAAACCTAGGCACAGGTTAGTAGGGAATTGAGTGCATCCCCTATAAAAACCACTATCTCAAAACAGGTGAGAATACCTCATTGTCGAGAAATATTCCAATTAATGTTTTGAACAAACTCTTTTTGGAATTTTCAAACTGTTGATCCAGATTTTCCGCGCAAGGGATTTGTGATCACATCTCTATGTTGCAAGAATGTTTTGGATAACCTCCAGCATCAAAATGCACTTTTCATGACTAAAACTTAAGTCATAAAATTTTGTCGATTGGACAACCGTTGTCTTCCAAAGATTACTAACATTTTCTTGGTGAAGAAAAATCTTTCGGGCTCAAACTTCTGCAGGATACCTGGAGAACCCAGCTCCCAGAATGTAGCCTCAACAGACCCAAGTGAAGCTTTGACGAGATAAAATCTTTCACTGCCGCAAAACTGAATTCCCGACAAATTTCGGGATCTCTAAAAAAGAAAAAAAAAACCCTTTTAAAAGAAGCAATCCCAGTAGACGTGGAGAACCCTCGTCTCGGGACCTTTTTCAAAAAAATCAAGCAGTCCTAGCATGACGTGGAGAACCCTCGTCCTAGGACCTTCTTTTCAAAAATATCAAACAGTCCTAGCATGACGTGGAGAACCCTCGTCCTAGGACCCCTTTTCAAAAATATCAAACAGTCCTAGCATGACGTGGAGAACCCTCGTCCTAGGACCCATTTTCAAAAAAAAAAAAAAATCAAGCAATCCCAGTAGACGTGGAGAACCCTCGTCTCGGGACCCTCTTTCAAAAAATCAAGCAGTCCCAGCAGACGTGGAGAACCCTCGTCTCGGGACCCTTTTTCAAATTCAAACAGTCTCATCGGACGTGGAGAACCCTCGTCATGAGACCCCCTTTTCAAAATTCAGGCAGTCCCATTGGACGTGGAGAACCCATGATCCCGGAAGGATGCCTTGCTCTGTCAAGAAAAGCTCACATGGCCATGTTTTGCAGGATCCCTGGAGAACCCAGGTCTCAAACTGGTACCTTTTTAATGAAAAGTTTGCAGGTTTCAGCTTTCTGCAGGATAATTGGAGTCCCCATATCCCAGAAAGATACCTCGCATGTCGAAAGGACAACTCGGCCTTCTGCGAGATTTCAGGTAACCCCTAAATCCCAGGATAGCCTTCAGGTGAACCTAGAGTTAGGTAAACCTTCCAAAATATACCTTAATGATGTCAATCCTTAGGTGGAGCCTTTTAATAGGCAAACCTTTTTCCCAAGACCGATCTACGAACGAACGATCGAGTCTCCGAGGCATAGCCTTTTAGTAGGCAAAACCTTTCCCAAGACCGATCTACGAACGAACGATCGAGTCTCCGAGGCGGAGCCTTTTAGTAGGCAAACCTTTTTCCCAAGACCGATCTACGAACGAACGATCGAGTCTCCGAGGCGGAGCCTTTTAGTAGGCAAACCCTTTCCCAAGACCGATCTACGAACGAACGATCGAGTCTCCGAGGCGGAGCCTTTTAGTAGGCAAACCTTTTTCCCAAGACCGATCTACGAACGAACGATCGAGTCTCCGAGGCGGAGCCTTTTAATAGGCAAACCCTTTCTCAAGACCGATCTACGAACGAACGATCGAGTCTCCGAGGCGGAGCCTTTTAATAGGCAAACCTTTTCCCAAGACCGATCTACGAACGAACGACCGAGTCCCCGAGGCGGAGCCTTTTAGTAGGCAAACCCTTTCCCAAGACCGATCTACGAACGAACGATCGAGTTTCCTAGGCGCAGCCTTTTAGTAGGCAAACCTATTCCAAGACCGATCTACGGACGAACGATCGAGTCTTCGACTAGTCCCAACAAGACGGGATATGTCATTTCATAGGCGCAGCCTTTTAGTAGGCAAACCTATTCTAAGACCGATCTACGGACGAACGATTGAGTCTTCGACTAGTCCCAACAAGACGGGATATGTCATTTCATAGGCGCAGCCTTTTAGTAGGCAAACCTTTTCCGAGATCGATCTACAGAACGATCGAGTCTCTGACAAACCCTACAAAACGGGCGCGTCATCCTTAGATTCCTATCAGTCCGGAGTCTCACCATGGTAGAAACCGCCATAAGGGTCAACTCAACGGTAGATACCGCCTGAAGGGTCAAATATGGTAGAAACCGCCATAAGGGTCAATTCAAGGTAGACACCGCCATAAGGGTCAAAACTAAACTCAACGGTAGATACCGCCTGAAAGGTCAAATATGGTAGAAACCGCCATAAGAGTCAACTCAAGGTAGACACCGCCATAAGGGTCAAAACTAAACTCAACGGTAGATACCGCCTGAAGGGTCAAATATGGTAGAAACCGCCATAAGGGTCAACTCAAGGTAGACACCGCCATAAGGGTCAAAACTAAACTCAACGGTAGATACCGCCTGAAGGGTCAAATATGGTAGAGACCGCCATAAGGGTCAACTCAAGGTAGACACCGCCATAAGGGTCAAAACTAAACTCAACGGTAGATACCGCCTGAAGGGTCAAATATGGTAGAAACCGCCATAAGGGTCAACTCAAGGTAGATACCGCCATAAGGGTCAAAACTAAACTCAACGGTAGATACCGCTTGAAGGGTCAAATATGGTAGAAACCGCCATAAGGGTCAACTTGATGGTAGAAACCGCCATAAGGGTCAATTGAATGGTAGAAACCGCCATAAGGGTCAACCGATGGTAGAAACCGCCATAAGGGTCAACTGAAGGTAGATACCGCCATAAGGGTCAAAATCAAACTCAACGGTAGATACCGCCTGAAGGGTCAAATATGGTAGAAACCGCCATAAGGGTCAAAATCAACAGCATGGTAGAAACCGCCTGAAGGGTCAAAGATGGTAGAAACCGCCATAAGGGTCAACTTGATGGTATGACCTACCATACAAGTCAGAGCTTAATTTTCCTAGGGTGTCCTAGCAAACCCTAGGTATCTTCTCGAAAGTCGTCGCGGCCGGGAGCATAAAGACGAACCCTCAGACTCCGCAAGCACAGCATCTGACAGGTGTGCCTCAGGTAAGCCTCTCTCACTCCGGCCCACGTTCGAATTGCAAGAGTAAACCGGTGATTAATTTGAGCATTCATCAAAAGACTTAAGGGTCCGATGTCATAGCATTTCTTCCCCCCCAGTCGAGTCGGTCAAGATCCAGGTGTCATTTTGTCTTTGAAAGCAACCACTGACGAGCTCACTCTCAAAGAGGGGCAGCTGTTGACACCTGATTTTTGACCATCCATTATTATAATTTTCATTTCTAAAATTAATTAAAAATAGCAAAAAAGGTCAAAAAATTACAAAATCAACTTTGGAAGCCTTAGCCTAGCCTTAGGAACCAATTTTGAACAAAAAATATTTTTTGTATTTTTTAATATTTTTTGTTATTTATTTAATTATAAAAATACCCAAAAAATCAGAAAAAATACCATCCGTGGTCAAAAAATTACAAACAATATTCAGAAATTTTATTTTAATTCTCTCCTTAATATTTTCACTTTTTATCAGGAAAATTTGGCTCGATTCATGGGGTTCCTTCACAAACCTAATCCCGAACCGGGCCTAAAAAATCCCTTTCGAGTCTTTTAATTTTCAATTTTTGGTTTTTATAAGCTATGACATTGGACTCAAAAGTATTGAAATGCAATTGGGTCAATTTGCCCTCCAATTTGATCAATTTTAACCAAAAGGGCTTAATTGCATAAAAATATTTCAATTTAGTCCCCGGTTTCACAATTTTTGAAATTAAATTTCACACGGGCACACCCATTAAAATTAAACACCTCTACCCAACAGTTTTCATCATGCTGAATCCATTGGTAGGCTTAATTTTGGCTAATTCGTTTGTTTAGGCCTTCGATTTGGCGAAATTAAATTTCGGATCCTAGGGATAATTTGGGGTTTTCACAGAATTTCAATAAATTGATTCACGAAAATACCCATATTTGATGGAAAACATGTCAAGGAATTCGATTTTGCCATCAATTTCATGAAAAGAGGTCATTTAGGGGGTCAATTTGGCGATTTGGGCGATTTGGCCGAACCGGGCCGGTCGGGTCCGACCCGACCCGACCCGGCCCGACCCGGGTCTGCAGCAATGCACAGAATGTGCAGCAGACCCGTGGGAAGAACAAAAAAAAAAACAGGGCGTGATGGGCGCGCGGCTTCGGGAAGAAAAAAAGGAGAACTGGCGTGGGGGACACTTCCAGCAGAGACCCATGTTCGTTCTGGCAAGGGCATGGGCGTCGAGGCGGGCGGTCGGCCACCACGAGAGAGGAAGTGCTCGGGTCTTTAAAGAAAACAGGGCCGAGAGCGAGCGGGGTGGGGGCGGACGAAAACCGAAGTTGGAGCGACCCCTCCGGACCTCGAGCTGACTTCACTCATCACCACCGAGGCGGTTGTGGCCGTCGTCGAGCTTTGAAAAGGTCGGTTTTTCCCCCCTAAGCTTCGTTTTATGAATGCACGCCGACCGTTCGACAAAATGCCCAAATGGGCTTTGCGTTTTTTGAGTCTCGGCCGGGGCTCCCCGAGCCTTATTTGATGCTTATTTTGCTCCTAAGCTTCCCTGGAACCACCCCCCCCCTCGGCTTCGTGTTTATTTTGCATGAAAAACCGACGGAAGCCGTGGCCGGAGCTCCATGTGCTCGGATCGAGCCGAGAGCTCGCACCGGCGAAACCAAAGGTCGCCGACTATCGAGGGACCTCAGGTAAGTCCCTAAAACTCCTTTAGATGCCATGTGAATGCCTAGAATCGAGTTTAAACAAATAAAATTTTTTCGCGAATTCTTCGCCGGAGCCGGTCCGGTTCGCCGGTTTTTAGCGTATTCATGGCTGCGTTTTTTGTTGTATATTGATGCCGAGAGTCTAAGGAGTCGAATGCCGCAAGAACGGGCGAAAAATACCAAGTTTCGGGCCCGTTTCGCAATTTTCCGGCGACCTCGCCGGAATTTTTACTATTCCCGCCGGATTTTTCACTGTTCATCGTCTTCTCCGGCGACCCTCCGGCCGGTCAACGGTCAACGGCCGACGTGGCATGCCACGTAGGCAGCCACGTCAGCCGGGGTGGGGGCCGGCCGTGTGTTTTCAAAGCAATAAAAACGGACGGCCACGATCGCGACACGTGTCGCGATCCTAGAATTTTTGGAAAATTAAATAAATGATTTTCAAATAATCGATCCGGCGGACGAGGATGTGCCACGTGGCTCACTGGGGGACGTCCGATCTTGTACAAGATCGGACGCACCAGAGGAGGCCACGTGGCACATTCTGGAGCGCCCGATTTGTAGGTTTTATAAAAAATGAAAATAATTAATTTTTGATCCGATGGCTATTATTGAGCCACGTGGCTCTCTGTGGGTCGCTCGATCTAGTCTTTGATCGGACGCACGAGACGAAGCCACGTGGCACGACGTGGACCGTCCGATCCGGGGAATTTTCGGATAATTAAATAAAATAGATAAAAAATCAAAAAAATTGTTAAAAAATAGGGAAAAATATTTAAAAATATAAAACGGTGTCGTTTTAGGCCGGTGTCGACCCCTAGGGTCGGGCCGGGCGCCCGAGAGGCGCGGGCCGGGTTTGACCCGGCCCGGAAAATATTTTTTAATATTAAAAAATCCAAAATAATCAAAAAATCAATAAAAAATGAAAAATCATGAAAATATTCAAAAAATTCGGAAAATTCAGAAAAATTCTAAAAAATTCCAGAAAATAGGAAATGGCCACATTCAACTGGCCATGACCTGTTCCGGGTCTTTCGACCCCCCGGTCTTTTCAGAAATGACGGTTTTACCCTTCCGGCAAACCGTCTTCCAAAAAATTCTAAAAAAATTCAGGAAAATCCCAAAAAAAATAGGAAATGGCCACAAACAACTGGCCAAGGCTCATTCCGGGTGTTTTGAACCCCGACCCTTCTTAAAATGACGATTTCGCCCTTTGGGCGAATTGTCTTCCAAAAATTGAAGAAAAATCAAGAAATTCCAAAAAATTCTCAAAAATGGGAAATGGCCACAATCAACTGGCCATGGAATATTTTGGGTAATTCGGTATCCAAACCTTCCAAAAATGACGATTTTGCCCTTCGGGCTAATCGTCCCCAAATCTTCCCATTTTACCCTTGGTCTGAAATCACATCTTCCCTAAGCCCTTATGGCTATACTAGGAGGCCATTTGATGTGAATTGATATGCATTGACATGATTTATTTATGCACTTGATTGCGCCTTCATTAAAATTGATTGTGATTGATAGGAATAGTCTCCCAATCTGCATGAAAATCTGAATCAAACCTACCTCACCCAAAATTGCGCCTGCATGAAATCTTAATTAGGAAAATCACTCGCGTTAGGTACCGAAAGGGCGTTGGTAATGACACCGACGTAACCAAGTCCCCGAACCCAAAAATCTCTGGTTCCGCAGAACTGATCGATCTCTCCCAGTCGGTCAGTAAGGTTCCGGTCTACCCTCCAAGAAAGACCGGTGGCGACTCCAAATGCATGCACAAGTTGCACATGCCACCACGACCACACTAAGGTCGAAAGCGATCGACTCTTATCGTCGAATCCCTCAAAAGACACTCCCGCCGCGATTTGGTATGGGCTTGGGAGGGCCCGCGCCGATCTAAGGCCCGCGATCCACATTTCAGAGTGGGGGCCGCGATCGGTAATCCATTAGCCGTGTCCGCCGTAAATTTCGGACGGGTCGCGACAAAGCATCATTAGGCAAACGTTCCCCCTCAAGACCTTGAATTTCGCGCTTAGCTTTTCAACGTGATGGGACTGCTAAATCCTGTTAGGGCTTTCTTCGATAGTTGCGCTTACCTCCCACCTAACTCTAATAATGGTGATCCCGACAAATCTTTTACATCTTTTAATTGACAAGCCGGAAATCGCGGATCGAGACGAATCCAATGGTTCACGTGAGGGGACCTCCTGCTTTACCTCCTAACTGGGCTCCACCAGCATTATTACTGAGACCCTTCATCATCCTCGAGTTTCTATAAAATGAGGGATTAACGTATGGCAGGTTAGCGTTCTCGCATAATCAGCTTCTTCCTTCTAATCTCTCTATTAGCCTCGTCTTATTCTCAAGCCAACCCAACGCAAATGGCCTCCTCTCCCGTACGCACTTTTTCGACTGATGTCTTGGCCCAGTGGGAAAAGCTTTATAACCTATTGGGTCGCGGTTACGCGCACATAACCGATCATTCTTCAACCGCGGATGAAATCCGTGTCCTGCTCGAGGACTTAGATACCACTTCCCTCGAAGGTACTACGTTGGGGAGGGAATATAGAATTTTCCCGACCCTCTTTGCACACTCCTTAGAGGCCTACCGTGTTGCTGATCGGGAGGTTCTCGTGGCTCGCGTCTTGCGGGCTCGTTACAAGGATCGGTCTGATCATTTGGTGCTGACCAACTATCTGGCCGATAGTCACAAATAGGCCGTCGAGTTTGCCAATGAGAGGGTCGCGACGTTGCTTCGCGAGAGGAGAAACCTGGTGGATCAATTGGCCCTATCCCTGACCGCTGGCGAGCACGACCGCCACAATGTCTTATTGAGGCTGCAAAGCGACTGGCAGGAAGAACGGCTCGACAAAATAACCGCAGACATAGCTCACGGGAATGGATTAGTTCGGGACTTGGAAATAATCACCGAGGAACACGAGGTCAAGGTCACTGAGGTTAAGGGAGAATGTAGAAACCTTCTCCTCAAGCTTGCGGACCAGGACATGCGAAGTCGTGAGTACGGGCAGAGCATTAACAACATGGAGGGTCAGTTGGGCTCCTTTGTGTCGTTAATTAGGGCTCACTTTGGCTTTACTTTTCCACCCCGAATTGTATGACCTGCTTCTGAAAACCCTCCGCTGAGCAAAATAAATGAAAGTTCTCGTGTGTGTTTTAACTTCTGCATGGTTCCTTTCTTCGAGCGTTCGAACATCTTCAACTTGGGTGAGCCGAACCATAATATCAATAAGTCGAGCAAATATGTCCTGATTTTATAACTCGCTCATGATCAGATGAAAGAATAGCCTCAGACTTATCCAGGAAAAGATTTCTCTCTATTACCTATTTTTTACCTGCAAATGAAAAGACAGAATCAGAAGGAATAATTTGAAAAAGAAAGCAAAAACCCCTTTCAATCTTATGCTTACCCATGATTAATAAGGACAAGAACTTTTACAAGGGTTTTAATCTTGCGCGAAAAGTTTTTATCAATATTCCTCGAAAGAAAGTATACTATTGAAAGGAATGTAATTCACAATAATTGCTTTTGATCAATTTCGAGAGGAACGAATTACTCAAAAGTGCGAGGCATAATAACGTGTTTTAAATTTAATTGAAGATACGGCATCCAAATCAAGGCCGTTTTGTTAAGAACGAGAGTAATTTGGACATCTATCTCGTCATTAAATTCAAAACAACGCCGATATTCTCGGTCAATTATCGTGGATTACCAGCGACGTAAAACATGCACGAAACAATTCAAGTGTATAATTCCTTCTAGAGAAATTGAGATTGGACTACTCTATACGACCAAAAGGTCGTGTAAGACTTCCAATTTTAATTTCCTCTAAAGGAATTATAAACTTGACTTGGGAGTATTCGGATGATTAGAGAAAATGCCACTATCACATTCCCATGACCCGTCAAAAGAAATACAACCAAGTTCCATCTGAATGTATACACCAATAGATCCCTAATACAATTACTCTAAGGGGTGAGATAGAGAAAACCTCAGTAAAAATAAACCCTATACAAGAGGACTAGTAATGAAAAATGAAACAAAGGAATGTGATCCTAACGTTTAAGGATGCCCCAGTTTCGATCTGTGTCTTCAGGATCACTTGCCCCAACTCGTCATCTTCATTGGATGATACCTCGATAATGTCCATAGTATGCTCCTTTATCGCACACTCGGTGTCCGTCGTGGGGTATCACCATCCTCGTCTTCTATCAAGGACGTTGGGGATAAACGCACATATCTATCCTCGAAATGGCATTTAATCTAATCACCAGAATGCAATGAATAAAATGCCTATATTTATATGAACAGTGATAGATTTGGGGGGATAGAGAGTCTTACCAACCCAACTCGTCGACTTATGTGCGGTTTTAGGTGTACCAACCGCCCAAAGACATGCGCATGAGACAAGTGATGGTAAACTTCTAAAAATCAGAGGGTTTGGCACCTAAGGTTAAGGTTCTCACCTTGAGTTCTAGAAAGAGCCGATTCCATTGCACAGCTATCGTTGCATTGGGACTCGATCCATAGTTCGAAGCGAGCGGAATTGAAAAGTGGATTACCCCGTGTTTTTCCTCACAGAGATTCCATTTTCAATTCCTTCTACTGTGTTCCTAAAGGCGGCGCTCGGGTTTTAGGCGCGGTTGTGTGTGTCCACGTGTTGTGATCATCACAATGCAATTCATGCACAACAGTTTATCAATCAGCACTTCAAATCATCCACACAACATACATTCCTACGCCCAACCTGCATAAGACAATGTTAATCACGGACTACACCCCTTATTTCTCCAATCTGCAAAAACATATAACACCTACCATAAGCGGACTTACCTCACCTTCAAGAGTGCATGCATGATTAGAAAAATCACTCAGCGTTTTAATTACGGCCTAAGTCCACTTGAGGTCTAGAACGATAGGTTCTAGAACAAGATTCCCCAGTGGAGTCGCCAGCTGTCGCGACCCGTCCGAAAGCGGACGCGGCTAATGGATTACCGATCGCGGGTCTTGGATCGGCGCGGGCCCTCCCAGGCCCATACCAAATCGCGGCGGGAGTATTCTTCGACGATAAGAGTCGATCGCTTTCGACCTTCAGTGTGGTCGTGGTGGCATGTGCAAATTGTGCATGCGTTTGGAGTCGCCACCGGTCTTTCTTGGAGGGTAGACCGGAAACCTTACTGACCGATTGGGAGAGATCGATCAGTTCTGCGGAACCAGAGATTTTGGATTCGGGGACTTGGTTACGCTGGTGTCATTACCAACGCCCTTTCGGTACCTAACGCGAGTGATTTTCCTGACTAAGAGTTCATGCAGGCGCAAGTTTGGGTGAGGTAGGTTTGATTCAAGGTTTCATGCAGATTGGACGACTATTCCTATCAATCACAATCAATTTAAATGAAAGCGCAAACAAGTGCATAAATAAGTCTCATCGATGCACATCAATTCAAGTCAATGGCTTCTCAGCATAGCCATAAAGGCTTAGGAAAGGTGTGATTTCGGACCGGGGTAAAATGGGAAGACTTGGAGGCGATTTAGCCCGAAGGGCAAAATCGTCAATTTTTTGGAAGATTGGGATACCGAATTACCCAAAATATTCCGTGGCCAGTTGTTTGTGGCCATTTCCCATTTTTGAGAATTTTTTGGAATTTCTTGATTTTTCTTCAATTTTTGGAAGACGATTCGCCCAAAGGGCGAAATCGTCATTTTTAAGAAGGATCGGGTTCGAAACACCCGGGATGAGCCTTGGCCAGTTGATTGTGGCCATTTCCTATTTTTTGGGATTTTTCTAGAATTTTTAGAATTTTTTTGGAAGACGGTTTGCCGGAAGGGCAAAACCGTCATTTCAGGAAGGTTCGGGGGTCAAAAGACCCGAAACAGGTCATGGCCAGTTGAATGTGGCCATTTCCTATTTTTTGGAATTTGTTTTAGAATTTTTCTAAATTTTCCGAATTTTTTGGATTTTTTTATGATTTTCCATTTTTTATTGCATTTTTGAATTTTTTATTATTTTTTATTATTTTCTGATTTTTATTTATTTAAAAATATTTTCCAGTCCGGGTCAGACCCGGCCCACGACCCGGACCCGCGCCCTGGCCCGGTCCGCCTCCCTCACCCACAAAACGGTGCCGTTTCGCATATTCGGAACGAACGCCTCAGATTGAGCCACGTGGCAACTTCCAGACCGTCGGATTATTATTAATATTATTTTCTAAAATCATTTATTAATCCGAAAAAGCCGAGATCGCGACACGTGGCACACTCTCCACTGTCGGATCTGGTTTAATTTTTTTATCCTCGGCCATGGCCCACCACGCTGACGTGGCTGTTGACGTGGCATGCCACGTCAGCGTTGACCCGTTGACTGCCGGCGACTTCGCCGGAGAAGACGATGAACAGTGTTTTCTCCGGCCAAAGTCGCCGGAACCTCGCCGGAGGACCCCAAAACCGAGCCAAATCTTGATATTTTTCGATGATTCTTGTGCCGATCGACTCCCCTCATCTCCCACATTAACATACAATTAAATCATGGTACGAAACAACGTCGGAACGCACCCCAATGGCGCGGCGGCCGAACCGACTCCGGCGAAACATGCAGAAAATATTTTCTAGCTTCAAACTCGATTCTGATCGATCATGGAGCATCCATGAAGGGTAGGGAGACTTACCTAAAGTCCTTTGATGGTCGGAGACTGTTAGAACTCCTCCGGCAAGCTCTCGGCTCCAACGGTGGTCGGTGAAGCTCGGGTCAGCACTCTCGGCGGTCCTCGAGGTAAAATAACAACATACACGAGCTTAGAGTCGATGATAGAACAGCTTCTAGGCTAGATTCGCACGAAATGAGGCCCGGGAAGGCACGGCCGAGACTCAAAAAATGTAAAGCTCATTTGGGTAATTCGTCGAACACATGGTGTGCGACGGGGGAATTGAAGTTCAGAGGAAATACCGACCTGTTCGAGGGTCGCCGGCGACGATGGCTGCTTCAGCGATGATCCCACAAAGTCCTTGGAGCTCCCTCTAGGTCTCTCTCTCTCGCGAACTCGCTCTCCAAATCCTCCTTTTTCCCTCACCCGAACTCTCTCTCGCTCTCGGTCTCCCCCTCTTTTTTCCATGGCCGACCGGCTTTTTGCTAGTGGAACGCCCACCATTCCGCCGTTTGCTCCAACACGGTTCCACCACCTCGCTTTCGGCCGGTCGGCCCCCTCTCCTCCATTTTTTTTGCTTTGTTTATGCACATGTGTGTCGCGCGGGTCTGCAACTGAGTTGCAGACCCGGTTCGGACCGGGTCGGGTCGGGTCTGACCCGACCGGCCCGGTTCGATTATCATCGCCTAATTGAGCCCCAAATCGACCTCTTTTTATGCAATTGATGGCAAAATCGGACTCCTTGACATGTTTACTATCAAATATGGGTATTTTCGTGAATCAATTGATTGAAATTTAGTGAAAACCCCAAATTGTCCCTAGGATCCGAAAATGATTTTTGCTTAATCGAGGGCCTAAATGATCAAATTAGCCCGAATTGAACCCACCAATGTATTCAACATGATGAAAACTATAGGGTAGAGATGTTTAATTTCAATGGGTATGCCCGTATGAAATTTAATTTCAAAAATTGTGAAACCGGGGACTAAATTGAAAGAAAATTATGCAATTAAGCCCTTTTGGTTAAAATTGATCAAATTAGAGGGCAAATTGACTTAATTGCACTTCAAAACTTTAGAACCCAATGTCATAGCTTACAAAAAGTGAGAATTGAAAATTAAAAGACTCGAAAAGGAATTTTTTTTGCTCGGTTCGGGTTTATGTTTGTGAAGAAACATAGTAACCCGAGCCGGATTTTCAAGATTTAAGGTGACACACTTGAAGAGGAAATTAAAGCAAAATTATTGAATATTTTTGTGTATTTTTCTGACCACGAATGGTATTTTTCTAATTTTTTTGGGTATTTTTATAATTAAATAAATTCGAAAAATATTATAAAATACCAAAAAATAGTTTTTGTTCAAAATTGGTTCCTAAGGCCAGGCCAAGGCTTCCAAAGTTGATTTTGTGATTTTATGATTTTTTTTTTGATTTTTTAATTAATTTTAAAGAATAAAAATCACAATAATAGATGGTCAAAAATCAGGTGTCAACAATGACACCACACGAGGTTCATTTATTAAGGATGGCCCATGTGACTGACGTGGCCGGCTCACATGACTGGTGTGCCTCACACTACGATTGACAGTATCTACTAACATGACCAGACATCGTCCCATTACTCTCGTTGATGACGACTACAAGCGGTGCATCCAATGTAACTGGCACGACATGGCAAATAGGCCTTCCTATAAGAAGTGTCGATCTAACAAGCTACGACCAGCATTCGTCAATATGTGTGCTCCGAACAATTAGGACGGGCACGGGTTGACGTGCATCTGATAAATCATGTGGTTCTGCATGACTAGCACAGTACGAACTTGTCAAGGACCTCATCATCGTCTCATCATATGACCACTCAAGGACATCAGATAACCAATCAATTTTCATTTTTGTTTATAGCTAGATGCTCACACTGACGTGCTCAAAGACTCGGCCCACGGCCATTTTTCATGCCAAAACATGCAATTTGGTTTCACACATGGTCATATGAATGCATGATACACTCGATTGGAATAAGAAAGACAATTTACCCTTTAAGGGGTAAAGTCGTCATTTTCAGAAAAAGGACGAGATTCGAAAATCCAAACATAAAAATTGGTCACTTGACTGACCCTAATTCTTATCTTGGTATTCTTGACCTATCTCATGTACAAGGCAGAGACGATTTACCCCTAGAGGATAGTATCGTCAATTTCCAGAAGAATAGATAAGAAATCCCAAAAATAGGATTGACCAGTTGTCTGTGGTCATTCCTCAATTTTTGGAAATTTCTAGAATGTTTAGGAATTTTCCACAATTTTCCTACATTTGTTTTTATTTTCTGGGATTTTCTAACATTTGTTAGAATTTTTTAGAATTTTTTTCATTTTTTAAATATTTTTAAAATCATTTTCGAATTTTTTTATTAAAAAATGATTCGGACCGGGTCGACCTGACCCACTCGGATCGGACAACCCGGCCAAGACCCAGACCTGCGCGACCCACTGCAACAAAACGACGCCGTTCCACTTTTTCTATTTTTCGGTTATTCGGATTTAATCCGATGGTTCCTATTGAACCATGTGGCTGCTCCACGGCCTCAGGATCAGCTGACTAAAACCTACGGCTCAGATCAAAAGCCGACTACTCCTTGACCATCAGATCTGATTACTTAAATCTACGGCCACGATTAAAAGCTAAGACTCGATCTGGACCGTCCGTCCTCACTAACCTAAATGTCACCACTCGACCACTAACCTAAACGGCATCGTTTCAACCTGTTATGATTTTCTGATTTTAAAAATCATTTTCAAATATTCCTAATTTCTAATCGGACAGCCACTAAAAATTGGACTTGATTAATCTAGGCCGTCCGATCTAAACTGACTCGGCTTAACAGACTAACGGTCAAGCTGACTTGACATCCACGTGGACCAATCACACTCTGCCACCTAAGCCGCTGACTCGTTGACTCGCCGCATCAGCTTCGTCTTCAACCTCCCGATTGTAACTAAACGAACAACTGAGACTTCTCCGACGCCGATGAACGATCAAACCTATATTGATTAACACGAAACCGGTGCCATTCGACCTGTACTTGTTGACACCTAAATTTTGATCAACCTTTTTTACTTTATTTTTTTTTTAATTTTTATTTTTTTTTAATTTTTTTTAAAAAAAATCATAGAAAATTTATAAAAAGTTGAAAAATTGAAAAATCAATTTTGGTGACCTTGGCCAAACTAAATGAACCATTTTGACCAAAAAAAAATAATTTTCATAATTTTCATTTTTTTTAATATTTTCGAAAAAATACAAAAAAAAAAGAAAAAAAGAAAAATAAAAGAAGAAAATCAAGAAAAATAATATTTGAGGTCACAAAAATATATAAAAATAATTTGTATTTTTATTTTTATTTTATCCATTTTCTGACCTCATAAATAGTAAAATTCAGGTTTGATTTTAGGTGTTCTCTGATCACCATAAAATTGAATTTGACAAAAATATTAGTAATGATTAAAAGGAAAAGGAGGGAAAACATCATCATTTAAAAGTAAAAGGGAACTAATCATTTTGTCTTCGCTTTTGATTATTTTATTATTATTTTTACTTTTATTATTTTATTATTTTATTATTATTATTATTTTTCTTTTCTCTTCTTTTTTCTTTTTTTTCTCTCTCTCTTCCCTTTCTCTCTCTCGCGCCCGCTGCCTCTCTTTCTCACACACTCTCCCTCTCTCTTTTGCTCTTTCCTCTCTATCTCTTTTGCTATTGCACTCAAGTGCACTCACTTGAGTGCACTCAATTGAGGGAGAGGGAGGATGGGCCCTCGCGAATCGTCCGCTCCTTTCCTCCTTCTTCTTCCCCCTTCTTCTTCGGCAGCTCGGTCTCCCTCTCCTCTTCCTTCCTTCCTTCTCCTTCTTCTTCTTGGTTTTTCTTTTTTCTTCTTCGTGAACCTCCCCACCTCACCGACACCACACATCCGGCCGCCTTTGTCGAGCCAGCTACCACCTCACCACCACCTTGCTCTGCCACCCTCCGACGCCGTGCCGAGATCCCGTCCATCTTGCTGTTTATCGCGACCTCGTGGAGCTCCTAGATACCGCAATCCCCCTCCATCTTCCTCCTCTGTTTCGCCCCCCCCCCCCCCCGCCACGTCGTCGCTCTTCGTCGTCGCCGCTTGGCCACGAATCCATCGTGTTCGGGCCGATCCCGTGGGTCGAGCGGCCGTGATCTTGGGCCACGGCCGAGCCCATAGCCGAGGCCGTGGGCCGAGGCCGTAGGCCAAGGCCATGGCCGAGCCCATGGCCGAGGCCGTGGGCCAAGGCCAAAGCCGAGCCCACGGCCGAGCCCATGGCCGAGGCCGTGGGCCAAGGCCGTCGGCCAAGGCCATGGCCGAGGCCGTAGGCCAAAGCCGTGGGCCGAGGCCGTAGGCCAAGGCCATGGCCGAGCCCATGGCTGAGCCCATGGCCGAGGCCGTGGGCCAAAGCCGTGGGCCGAGGCCGTGATCTTGGGCCGTGGCTGAGCCCATAGCCGGTCCATGGCTGAGCGAATCGGCCCGTTTCCGAGCCTGGATTTATTTTTTAAATTATTATTATTTATTGCCGGTCTTAAAACTTGTAAAATTGATTGTTGACATTTTGATGTGGTGATCGACAGGTGATGTGCATGGAGATGGTCGCAGGCTGAGGCTGGGCGATTGAAGGCCGGTGTCCAATCCGGTATGTTTTACGTACCCGATCCGTATATCAGGGTTATTTTTCTAAAATGTCGCCATTATAGATTTGGTTTGCATGTATTTATCTCAGTTCAGTAGTTAGCTTATTTATCTGGTTGAGTGTTGTCTATTGCCAATGATATGCTTTTTATTAAAATATTTTTCGAAAATATTAAAAAAAAAAAAAAAAAATCGATCAGAAAATGCTAAAAAAATAAAAAAACTAAAGAAAAATTCAAAAAAATTGAGAAAAATTGCAGAAAATTCCAAAAAAATTCTAAAAATTTTCCAAGGCTGAAAACATAAAAAAAAATTGATTTGTTTTCATTTTTGGGATTTTCTCCCATTTAATCCAAAATGGCGATTTCACCCCTCAAAGGGTAAATCGTCTTTGATATTCTGATGAATTGTGGAAATTGCTTAGAATTTGGTGATGGGCCAGATGGGTGGCTAAACCTTATGTCTAAGATTTCCACATTTCATTTCCATTTTTAGAAAATGACGATTTTACCCTTCGAATGGTAAATCGGTTTCTAAAATTCCCGAAAATCACGAAAATTGCCAAAAAATAGGAAATGGGTCAATTGAGTGACCAAACCTGTTTTTGACTCCGGATTCATTCCGAAATGATGATTTTGTCCTTTTTGGGCAAATTGTCCAATTTGTCTCAAAATTACGATTTTGCCCCTGATGGGCAAAATCATGTCTAAATCATTCCTAAGCCTGATTGATGCTTCTCTAGGCCAATATGGCCTTATTAGGAATGCCATGTGATTTATTTGTACATTTGAATTCATTGATTTGTGCACTTTATCATTGATTGTGATTGCTAGGATAGTCATTCCTATCTGCATGAACTCCTAGATTTAGGACTCGTACCCCACTCATCTGCATGAAATCTTAGGTCAGAAAATTCAGTCAACTTAGGTACCGAAAGGGCGTCAACTCGGACAGTTGACGTAACTAAGTCCCCGAACCCATTTCTCTGGTTATCGCAGAATTGAATAGAAACTCCCGACTATTCAATAGGGTGGTCCAATCATACCCTCCAAAAAATGATTGGTGGCGACTCCATGGCATGCACACTTTGCACATGTCACCAGACCACACTGAAGGTCGACTACGCATACCTCCGTTGCGATTTGGGTAACGGGTCTTGGGAGAGGCCCGCGTCCGACCAGACTAGACGGCCCATTAGCCCTCGAGAGCCTTCCATGGCGAATCTCGAGAGGGTCGCGACAGTACTAACCTCTAGTTTAACATATATGAGAATCACAACATTTCATCCATTGAATCACTTGCAGCATGCAAAATGCCGAGTACGGCCATAGAAGTTCAATCAAGCAACAGAGAGCATATCGAGCCAATTCCTCCACATAATCGCATCTATGTGAGTTCAAAACACTTACCTACAGGTCCGATTGACCTGGTGTAGGCTAGCTTGAGTTAGGGAAGCTTCGGCAAGGTCGACAATGGCGACGCAGTTCAAAAGCAAGGTTCGACTCGATTTCAATGCAATCAAAGCATAAAGCAATGCTCAGTAATGTCACAGATACGAAATGCACACATTAATCGTAAGAATTGAGGCGGGGAAAGGACTTCACCATTGAAGGGCAGAAGTCAAGCTTGGAGGATCGACTTACCGTTTTTCGAGATTGTAGGCCACGTGAACTGGTGCGATCGACCCCACGGAGCTCAGGCAATCTTCTTGACGTGGAATGGCGACTCGATTCTGCCTAAATCGTCATCGGAGATAACTTGCAAGCCGAACTCAAGCTCTCGATGGCAGGGGCCAGAGAGTGAGTTCTCTCTCTCTCTCTCGATTTCTCTCTCCCCGGAAACAGAATGAACAACCTCTCTCCTTCTAGAAAGCCTCCAAAGGCTATATACCATTTTCGGAATTTTGGCGCCGAACGGGGAGTGTCTAACTGACTCCAAATGGCACGTGACCGTGCGTGTCATTTGGTCCAAACGGCGCTGGAGACGATGGGTGATTCCGTCAAATTGAAATCGTTCTCCGACGCACGCAAATGGATGTCCAATTTGACCATCCCGTCAAAGTTGACTTTCACGGCTGCCGTAATCTTGACCAACCAATTCCGGCTTGCTCCGACGATCATTGATGATGCCACCGGTCCCAATCGATGCGTCTCATCCTAACGATGAAAAGCCCCACCACATATCAGCCGATTATGGTCGATTGAGCCTTCAATTTGACCATCGAAGTTCGGCTTGTTACTGTTCATCTGCTCGAGCTTTTGGGAAAGAAAACGACATTGTAGTGGACCGGTTTGACCGGTCTGACCGGGCGATTTGACCGGTCAAAACCGGTGCAGACTTGATTTTTCCAAAATTAGTCACAATTTTGTGGAAATTTTCACAATTAAACCTCAAAATCGAACTTAGGACATGAGTATTATCTAAAAATGTGATTTTGCCCAAAAATTTATGTCAATTTCTACAAAAACCCCAAATTTGTCCTTAATGGCAATTTGGGAAATTGTGAAATTGAAGGCTCAAACGGTCAAATTGGACCAAACCATCTACGCCAATCGACTCGGAATGATGAAAAATATTGGGTGGTGGCTTCAATTTGTAAAGGTAGCCCTTGAATTGAAAGTAATTTCAATTATGCCCAAATTCAAGGATTAGATTGCAATTAAGTATGCAATTTTGCCCAATTCATGTAATTGAGAAATTTGTGCAAATAATTGGGCTAAATTACAATGAAGGACAATCGGATTAAATATCAAGACCCTAAAAAAATGCCAAAATTACAAGTTAAAAGACTCAATTGACATTTTTTTTATCAAATTCAATCATACGTGTAACAAAGAAACACAAAAAATTGAACTTGAATTTGGACTTTTTATGAGGTCAAGAATACAAGGGAACTAAAATAAAAATATTGACTATTTTTCCATATTTGTTCGACCTCAAATGCTATTTTTATCAAATTTTCGGGTATTTTCTTATTTTTTGAAAATATTAAAAAATATGAAAAATATATAAAATTATTTTTTGTTCAAAAATGGTTCTTGGGCTTGGTCAAGGCCACGAAAGTTGATTTTTTAATTTTTCAACATTTATGAATTTTTCAAAGTAAGATTGAAAAAGACTGGTAAAAAATCAAGTGTCAACAATCGTCGTCGTTGAGATCGCCCGAGCTGACTCTACCAGTGAGTTGACCCTAATCTTTGGTTAGGACTCTAATTGTGCCTAGGATTAGTCGATTAGGAAATTTAAGTACACGATCGGGGCCGGTTTAGATAGAAATTGTGATTAAGTTAAATGGCCGGTCGATTAAGTTAGCCAGATGGATTATATTGTCTGTGGCTAATTGTGGTAAAATAGCAATTGATTGATTGATTGATGGCTTGTTAATTGTGGTTCGATAGCGAGCGAGCGAAAGGCTAGAGACGAGTGAGCGATCGACGTTTTAAATTTAATCGATTAATAACGAACATTGCACGAATTGAGCTTGATGTTGCTTAATCGGATTTGACTGCTCGTGATCGAGTTGGTGACCTTATTGATTTTACCGTTTCACTGAAATATCTGATTGACTGTCTTAATTGTTCACTGAGTGATTGGTTGTCTGTTTGGTGTTAATCTCTCTTCTGTGATTGCAGTGTCTAATGTTAGAATGCATATGCATATCACTGAGTGCAAAGTCAAAAGACATATTTTAGCATGAAAACGGCCTTTGGCCGAGTCTTTTAACATGTCTGTGTGAGCATCCGGCCTTAACCGAAGATAATGAAATGGGTTGATTGCTGGATGTGTATTGTATGGTCATATGAGGGAACGATGATGCTTTTCCTGGCAAGTTCGTACTGTACCAATCGTATATAACCATACGACTTGCCAAAAGCACGACATTTCTGATCCGATGCTAACTAGCACGGATGCAGGATTGGTCAGATGCCAATCGTAGCTTGTGATGGACCGATGCCCCATTTAGGGATGCCTACTTGCTGGTTCCGTGCTGGGCGCACTGGAGATACCTCTCGTAGTAGTCGTTGCCAAAAGAAAATGGACGTAGCCTGGTCCTGCAGGTAGAATGTTGGATCGCACTAATGTGCTAGACCACGTTATTTGTGAGAGTTGAATCACGCCCTCTTTTGCGTAGATCCTCTCATGTGCTGTTGGCACGATCATCATTAATAAATGGACTTGTGTGGTGTCCTGTGCGTACTTGTGGATGAGATGCTTTTATTGAGTGATTGACTAAATGACTGTGAGTCGAGTCAAGCATTACATTGTGTGTGGCTGAAAGCTGGCAAGTATGCATGTGGATGGTAATTATATCGTGACTGTACTTGGGTGCTATATGTGTTTATATGATATTGTGAGCCTTCTGTTAGGATGCCCTAGGCGAATCAGTTTCCTAACCGAGTTAGGCTTGATTCACTGAGATTTATTCTCACCTCGTCGTGGGATAACATTTTGAGGTCCCAAGTGATGAAGTCATGTGGATGCCAAGGATTGGCTGTTGGATTAGCCTTTTGATGTAGATGAGAAGTTGACCTTACCCGACAGAGTAACTAATTGAGGTCTTCTCTAGTCGCCCCGAAGTATGGGGTTGTGCTCGTACGTTAGTAGCTCAATAGGTTTAAGTCTCTTATGCTAAGGATTGACTGTTGGATTAACCTTTTGTTAATAGTGTGCCTGGGACGCTATCTCTATGACCTCATGGCGATTTGGCAAGAGATGTCGCGGGCTCGAGAGTCGGGGCGTGACACACACACATGGTAATATGAAGGTGAGAGTCGAAGCGACCGATGACAGGCGATTGGCGACAACATTGCTATAATGGTCGCAACTAATTGATAATTGTTTTTTCATATTCTTCAAAAATATGAAAAAAACTTTTTAAAAAATGTACATAATAGGATAATAGGCTAATAAACACCGGATAAAGTATAAGTAGCATCGTTAAAAACTTTTTAAAAAATATAATTTTTTTGTGCAAATATCCCACTCTTGTGGGAATAAATTAATTTCAGAAACACTAGTCGAAATAAATGTACATAATAAATTTTTATATGAAAATGGTCGATTAACCAACTTCTATGTGGAATTCCAACGAGTCGGAACATTTTTTGAAATTATTTTTGATTTTCTTTTATTTTCTTTACAAAATCTGCCTCATTCTCTCATAATTTGGGGATGTTTCCATAAAAATTGAATTGCTATCTTTATTGGGCTGAGAAAAGCGTCAAGAGTTCGTAAACCATCTTGTACACATAAATTTAAAACATGACAAGAACATTTAATGTGAAAAATTATCCATCAGAAACGGGTTTACAAATCTTTTCTAAATTGGGAATGATGCGGTATTTGCTATGGCATTATCAAAACCAACTGAAAAATTTTATTAATCAAATCATATTCTTTTAAAACTTGCCTAATTACTCTATAAACATTATTGACCGTATGCCTATCATCAAGAACTTGAAGTGCAATAACTCTTTTTTGAATGTTCTAATTGTCACATATCCAATGACATGTGATATCCATATAAGAATGAGTTTGTCAAGCATCACTCTAAATGTCATTACCTATATGCAAACGTTCATCAAAATTCATAAAAAAAAAAGTTTGTCAAATCTTTTTTTTTCTTTTTTATAAAGCCCAATAAGTTAGCGTCTAAGTGTATTTCTCAGAAGAGGTTGTTCTTGCAGAGTACACTAGTGTTTATAAAATAATTAAAATTAAAATTTTCACCAAAATTAAATAGTAAACATTCAATGGCAGCAAATCTAGCTAATTCTTATTTATAAACTTTTTCATTGTAACGAAATAAAGGATAAGTATCAGAATTGACGTACTCGAAAATTTGTTGTAGTCTGGTGTCTATCCCTACTTGCGTTGCATGTTTCGACTCAGATGCCGTTCAAATGTCTCATAACCACCTCCACCTGTATATTTGTATGTTGCCCCCACAATATTTACATTTTAGTTGATACTTATGTTCGGCTAAATGTTCCTTCGTGAAGTATTCTCATATGATGGATGTACCCTTCCGTTCTGGCTCATTTATTGTTGACATTTCTTCGACACCTGTAGGAGGATTAGGATTTTCTTGCATTGCGACGTGTTCGACGTTAGGAATAACGTTGATATTATCACTATCGTTTACCCAATATGCAAAACCACGAAGATCATATTCATGAGGATAACCACATTCCTCCATTCGAATCGGTCTCTTTTTCTTGTCACCAGCTCTGCTTTCACTTGTCATTTTTTTAGAGGATTGAGCAGAAAGTGGATTCAGAAAATTGAGAGAATTGAGAGAAATGAGAGAATTTGAGAGAGAAAAAAAATAAAAAATGGAAAAAGATATTTATAAAGATTTAGGATAATTTTTAAGGAAAGAAAAATAAAAGGGCAACAGTCAAATTTCAAAAAAAAGCATTCCATAAATGCAATTCTCGACGTTTGGCTTTGAAGTAATTTTGATGCCCCTCCCCTGCCGTAAAAAATGGTCGGTAACACCTTGAGATGCGAGCTAAATTACCTAATCCTTTTTGTCCTTTCATATCAATAAAACTTTGAGAGTGGAATTCAACGAGAAAGAATCAACACTTTAGGAAGCAGATGACTTCGTAAGACCCAAAAGCACGTGGGATGGTGAGGGAAACCTTATCCTACATATTCTTTGAATTAATTTATGCTTTCGAGATTTATGATACTTATTAAATATATATTAGAAAGATTCGGATACCCTTTGAGATTAACCGAGAACATTATTTTATATGTCATACTATGGTAAAAAAGAAATGCTAACTTAGTAAGTTTCAAAGTAAATTTTGACAACCAATTGAAATAGTTGGTACTTTTGAAACACTCTCAAATAAACGTTTTTGTGAGTGGACTCATGTAAGGGTTGGTAATTTTTATAAAGGTCGGTAATTTTTTACATGCAAACATAAAAAAAAAGAAATATTAGTGAATTATCAAAATAATCAAATAAGAGTTAGTAAAGCTAAAACTAGATGATAACTTAATAAAGCTGGTAAATCAATTAAATCGACATCATTAATTTGCTATAAGACGTAGTAACTTTAAACCGATCCTGGATGTAGCAAATAAGTGTTGGTTATTCTAGGAACAGTTGCTAATTGGAAATAATCAAATAAAATTTTGTAAATAGATTCAAATCATAGTTGATGATTTTCTACAAAAGTTGGTAACCTTGATATGTCGATGAGCCGCGCAAGTAAGCGTTCGTAATTGATAGAAATTTGGAACAATCAAATACTTCCATAAAAATTGTTGGTATTTTACTGACACCATTGTTTGGTTTTACTGACGCTTCACATGCTGTCTAATTCTGCTAGTGGTGGACCACGTGCGTCGCACATGACCTGGTGGTATTGTGCTATAAGTTTTCCCTTGAGGAGGACCTTTGCCCTTGCCCTCTGTTGTTGTGTCGACTCTTCTCTGTTTCTGTGCGCCTGCTTCTCTTCACCTTGAGAAGTTTATGGTCGATCTTCCTTCACTGAACTCTCCCAGTTAGCTCTTTTTACAGAAGCCTGGTTCTCTTCAGCTGGTGAATACAGGTGAGATGGACTTAAACGGATGTCTGACTCTAATCATCATCCTTGCTTCGACCGTTGGACTGTAAGTGCTCTAATTCGACTTCTGTTCGACCTCTTGTTGACAGATAACTCACGAACAAACAAACGAAAAGCTTTTGCTCCTTTTACATATTTGATATATTTCAGCCTGCTTGTTCAATTTACGTTTCTACCTCTAAAGTCTTGAGCAGGTTACAAGTTTGTAAATTTTTTTTTTTATAGGGTCTTCAGACAACTCACGGAGTGGCAGAGGAGGAGGGACTCGGAGTCAATCTCGAGAACGAAGGATGTGTCTGGACAAGAGAATGAGGCATTCAAGGGGACCAAGGTGCCTTTCTTTTTACTTTTTTGTTTTTTTTTTTAGGGAAGGGTGCGATCCCTTTGATTTCTGGATATAGTGCGCATTCGACCAATGACCCAATAAGAGATTGCATCTCTTTGCCAATCAAAACCTCCCTTCCAAAAGGTCTCAAAAGTCTGTGGAGAGAGTCGAAAGAGATCGTCTAATAGTTGGCTTTATTTTCTAGGTTGGAAAGTAGTCATTTTTCAAAATTTTGAAGGGGACAAAAAAAAAGGAAAAAAAATAGTTTACTTATTAGATATATTCAATAAGAAATGGAAACTCGAAAATCAATTTATACCGAATTTTCTGAACATTTCTAAAGATACTAAACAATAATACTTCCCGACTTTTGGCATTTGAAATAATTTGCTGCCCCTCTGACACCACCCAAACTCGATCACACAAAGGTATCTATTTCTTTCCTCGTAAACGGTTAAAATTAAAATCAGCACTAATGCCTCGAATTACGGGCCAAATTAGCTGCCATCTTTGTTCTGTGAGCTCTTTTATTTTCCCCTTTGATTAAATGTAATGCATGGGGTATATTAACAAGACTTTAAGAAAGGATTTTATCTACAAAGAAGCAACAAAATAAGTTTTGATAAATTATTGAAATACTTGGTGCTTCTAAACAAACAAGTGTTGGTAAAGTGGACTCAAGTAAGAGTTGCTATTTTTTTTTTTTAAATAAGAGCCGGTAATGCAGATAACATCAACTAATAGATTTGTGTAAATAATTGAAATAAGTGATGATTTTGAAACAATTGAAAAAACATTGATAATTGAATCAAATAAGGCTAGTAAAGCTAATAGTAGATTATAACTTAATCGGTGAAAACATTGGTAAAATATTGGTATACCGTTTAAATTGATCTAAGCAGTTTATTATTAGACTTCGTAACTCTAATACTATCTTCATTGTAGCGTGTAAATATTTAAAAGCCTTGGAACAAGTGCTAATTTCGAAAAAAAATATATCAATAAAACTCGGTGAATGGACACAAATCAGAGTTGGTACAAAAGCTGGCAACAGTAAGCTACGTAAGTAACTATTGGCAATTCATAATAAATCTTGGTCCACAATTATCTGTGGAAAACATAAATAAGTGCCCAGTATATTTACATTTCTTGATAGACGTCGAGGCATGATAAAGAAACTTGCACACCTAAATGTTTGAAGCAATTGGTCCCATTTCCAAGTCTTATTAGGTTGAAGTCTGTAATTATTGGCAGGGCTCTAAGACGACTGACCAAATGAAGAGGAAGAAGAGCTCGGAGGCAATCCGAAGCATGGAAACTAAGATGGCATACGAGTATGACGTGTTTTTGAGTTTCTGTGGAGGCGACACACGCCTAAACTTCACTGATAATCTTTATCATAGAATGAAAGGTGCAGGAATCTGCGTTTTCCTCGACAGTGAAGAACTCAAAAATGGTAAAAAAAATCGATGAACTTTTGAAGGCAGTTGATGAATCTCGGATCTGCATACCCATCTTTTCTCAGAAATTTGCCTCCCGTTCATGGTGTCTCCGTGAGATTGCCCGCATGGTAGACCGTCTAGAATCAGATGGGAAGAGAGAGATAATTCCCATTTTCTATGACGTGGAGACTAATGATGTGAAGCTCATAACCGATTTGTATAATAACGACATAAGCAAGCACAAGAGCAAGAAATACCGTAAGCTCGAAGAAGTGGATCAGTGGACAAGGCGCGCGGATCGTCTGCCCTGGTGCTAGAAGGGCAGGGGCTGCCCTGATCAATCCCATCCGTCCGTTCCATCAACGGACGGATGGGATTGATCCAGGCGAAAAAGTGACCGAAAAAAAAAATTTGGCCCAACCGCAATTTTGGGAGATCCCATCCGTCCGTTCCATCAACGGACAGCTAGGATGGATCAGGGCACACCCTGCCCTGATAGCACCAGGGCAGGTGATCCGGATCCGTGGACAAGAGCCCTTAAAGAGGTTGGAAGTATGATGGGACGGGTACTTAAAGGGAAACGGTAAATTTCCTCGACTTCTTATGGTTGATAAGCACAATATTTGCATTTCATTGGATGAATTAGGCTATTTATATAAGATTTGCATTCCATGTGAATTTCCAACACCCGAAAACTCAGGGCAGAGAATAGACTCCGGCCGATTTGTTTTTTTTATTTATTAGAGCACCCGACAAGGCCCTTTTTTTTTTTTCCCCCTTTCTCAATTCATGTGCCGTTATCCCTATATTACCTGAAAGGTAGAACAATTTTTTACATGATCATAATTTTACTTAATGATATTTTCACGATAGTACAGTAGAAATCATGCAATTTTATGTATCTGTCCCCTCTCACGGTAATCATAAACATTTGTACAATTACAAATTCGTGATGAATCAACGGATCGTTAGGAAAAACGCATTATTAAAAACTACACATGATATGAAGAAACTTAACACCTGCATATGAAAATAGAAAATCATTTGAAGATTTGAACATTATTTAGTAAGTTTTTTTGTAAGATTAGAAAAGATTCAAAATTCAAAATTGAAATGCATGATAGATAAAATGAAACAATTTATTAGGGCATTCATCGATTGACAGAATTCTTATGAATAACTAATTGAGGATATTATATGACAGAAAAAACTAATCGGAGGTTTTAGGTTGTAATATTGAAGTAAAGGGGAAAGTGGGCATCCCAAAATTTGGAAAGAAATAGTTAAATATCAAAAGTCAATTCGGATAGGCCGGTTAGTTTAATGAAGAGCACCATTCTTCATCCAACCACATTACTTAAGGTGATTCCTCTGTTGCAAAGAAAAGAAGAATAGGTCAAAAGAGGAAAAACCATACCATTTGCCATTTAATTAAAAAAAAAAACATGTACCTTCAAACTTGCGACAAATTTAGCCAATGTCCCTCTATTTGCGTTAAAACATGGAATGTGTTCTTCAATTCCTCACGAAATTCATTTTAATTACCAATCACAAATGAATAATTCATTGGAAAGTTTTTTCTACAAAGTAGCACTAAAGAAAATAGCCTTGGCATAGATGATTTGTAATTCTTGTTGGCATAAACAAAGAAGCAATAGTCTTGCCAAAGGCCTCTACGCGTTTACTTTCACTTTGTACTTATATAATGTCTCCTTCTTGGAAGAACTCAATTTGGATTTAATGTTGTCTATGCGGTACCCTTTGATTTCATGTTATGTTATCACTTGTGTGATTTTCTTAGTTGAAATAAACGATGATTTATTCAATCTTATTTGCTATGAAAGGAGAAAAAAATGTTAGAACTTATGGAAAGTTGAAATTATGATGAGAGAGGGTATGTCACGAGTCTATTTTCAAGCCATCACCTTTACTATTGGGAGGCAATTTTTTTTTTTTTTTTGACCTTTCTCTTCTACAATAACAGACGCAAAACTGTGATTGCCCTGTTTTCTTTGTTTTTTCCTCATAGCATAGCCCAGGTATATTGTTAGTGCGTTATCTAATTGTATCGAATTCTTCAAGTTAAGTGATATTACATGAGATTTACATTTCAACTGATTATAACGCTTAATTTTCGTATGTGGTTATTGGAATTGTCAACTCATTCAACCATATGTTCATAGAAATTTATGTTCCTCCCTTGATTTTTGTTTTATCTTAGGATCCAACCTCCATAACCACAACCATGTAACTAATAACTACAGCTTGAACTTTTTTGAATTTTATGTCACGGCATTATTTTAGTTAGTCGATCTAAGTATGAGGGAAACAAAATTATCTTGTGCAGTTTATGAATCTTATTCAGTCCATTGCATTGTTAAAACGCCTCATGATCGTCAAACTAATGAGTGACGTAATCCCATCAAATTTTCCACGCACATATCAACTGATTATAACACTTAATTAATTTATTTAACCATGTGGTGCCAAGTTGTAAGACATTATTTATAACTGTTTCTTTCTTGCCTTTCACTGAAACAATTTCTTCCTGCACTACAAAAAAAACAGGCTTTTAGCGACGAAAATTTCACCAAAATTCGTCGCGAAAAAGTTTTGCGACGAATTTTGCGACGCAAGAAAAATTCGTAGCTAACTCTGCATCACAAAGTTTGCGACGAAAATTTGGCGGTTCGTAGCAAATTTGCGACGAATTTTGCGACGAATTTTGATTCATAGCAAATTTGCAATGAAAGGCTGATTCGTCGCAAATTTGCGACGAAAACATGATTCGTAGCAAATTTGCGACGAATCTCAATTCATAGCAAATTTGTGACGAATGTTGCGACGAATCTCAATTCATAGCAAATTTACGACGAATGTTGCGACGAATCTTGATTCATAGCAAATTTACGACGAAAGGGTGATTCGTCGCAAATTTGCGACGAAAACCATATTGGTCGCAAATTTACGACGAATTTTGCGATGAAATTATTTTTTTGTAGCTAATCTAACGTCGCAATATTTGCGACGAAAATGATGTTTCGTCGCTATTTAGCGACGAAAAAGCATATTCGTCACTAAAATTTGCGACGCGGGATTAACCACAAATTTTTTTTCGTGACAAAATTCGTCGCAAAATCAATTAGCGACAATTTTTTTCAAATTTTTCATTATTATTATTATTGTTTTGCCAATTTCTTTTATTTTTTGATTTGCGACCGAGCAAAGGAAGGGTTTTGTGACGAACTTTCGTGTCTGTAGGATAAAATAATTTCTTTTATTTTTTATTTTAAATCTAATTACAACAAAATTAATTTCTAAAAATTTATATTTAATATTGATTAAGCAAGTAATAAGATCTAAATATTATAATAATATGAAAGTAAAATACATTCATCTATCATTATCAAAGTGACTAAATACTATACAAACACAATGAACAATAACAGCTAATCAAATAAACAATAACAACTAATCAAATAAATAAATGAAAAATGTCAGTGAAAATTATCTATGCCTACTAGAACGTTGTCCCGTCTTTGGCTAAGAAGTTCTCCAAAGCCGCCACCGACGACATTGATTTCCGAGAGGTTGCTCAAGAGCTTGACGAACGTTTGTGCAATGAAGTCTTTCTAAGTCCAACCTGAAGAACTGCATTCTCCTTGATCTACAACAAAAATGTAGAAATTAACAATATTACGCAATAGATTCAAGAAAAGGCAACAGTAGAAACATCTTAAATGTAGAAATTATCCATAGACATTAAGGATGACTATCCTCTTCTAATGAATGGCCCCAGTTGGTCGTTCATGTTTATCAACTCTCCTTAAATTCACTTTCACTAAGCTTGTAAACCAAAGGAGAGACAAAAGAGGAACATGCATCAAGAGTAGCTGGAAAAGGCAATTCATACATTGCTTAAACCAATAAAAGCAAACATGAGCACGAACCATTCTCCTTGTCATTCATGAATTAAGCTAGCCTAGACTCATCTTCTAAAGGTTTGGCATTTTAGTGAATAACACATAAATTTCAGATAACTTTTTAGCTGCACATCAACAACTCAAGTATAAACCATATTAATCCCTTTTCCAATGTCCAAGTAAGGTTCTGTAACAACTGCTTAGGCAAGTTGGAACCCAGATAGCTGATGACAAACACCTATTCTAGGTATGAGTCTAGAGGCCTGTATGCATCAACTGACAAGCAAGGAAGACTTTGGTCCATAGGAAAATCTCAGACTCTACAAATCATGAGGTACCCCCACACAATTCCAATGCTATGCTGCATGGCACATTTAGGAAGAGAATGACTGAAACTGCAAAAAATTATCTAATGAGAACAATCATGAAAGGAAATCGCAGAAAGGAATTAAAAAAAAAAAACACGTCTTTCTGTTGCAGGTAATGGGGAACGGGGTGCAGGGTTGTGTCACCATAAGCTGGCAAAGGACATTAACCAAATGAAATACAAGACTTCTAACAAGATGACTGAATGTCATGCAAACACCAACCTAAGGGTTCCTTGAAACGCAATACATATCCCCATCCAAATCCTCAGTATCTATTTCGTCGGTCAAGAAGCATGGTCCGCTAGTAGGGAAAAATACATATTGGAATTTCCCACTTTTGTTTCCAGAGCTTCCACATATATAGCATTCAAAACATGAATATCCTCGAAATGCAGACCAGGATTCCGGGACACCAATACTCTCCCCGAAATTTGTCCACAATCACTGCATTTATGATTCAAGGAAAACGTTTTAATAGCCTGAGACAGCCCCAATAGGTAATCTCACATTTTCCCTGAAGTTTTAACTTAGGGCTCGTTTGACAAAATTGAAGAATAAATGCTGACAATTTAAGTGCAGAATTCTACGTAACAATTTCAAGTGCACTGAAATCAGCCCAGAAAATGTTATTTCATTTTCGTTTTATCCATTCAAATGAAGACCAACTTGACTGAGCAGGGATACAAGCTCAAGTCAAGAATCCCACTACACTGAAGTTAAACTAAGCAAGGAGAGAAGCAAAATTAAGTGCTACAACCAGACCCTAGGTTTGCAAAAGTCGAGGTGCTACATGACATAGAATGATCTGTAACTAATTTAAGGATATCTTGTGACCGCAAAACGAATCTAAAAACATGCTCTTAAGCTGCCATAATAATCCAACAAAATTGAATCAAACACATTGATAAAATATGAGAATCAGAGCTACGTGCAAAGCCAACTTAATCAGTAACAATCTTATCCTGAAGCTGATCAAGCATTATATGGCTCAGAATTGAAACCTTGCAGTTTAATATGACTACTAAGATGCATACCTTTTCTTTTGCCCAACCAAAAGCAAAGTTATATATTTCCCGGAACTTTTCTGTTAAGTGAAAAAAAAAATCAGAAATAAAACAAAAGACCTTGCAAGCAATTGTCATACTTATGAATCGAACTATGGTAATAATTTCATTTAATTGCATACGCTCATCTTTCAACTCAGAGCGCATATATTGTATCCTTTCACGGAATTTCTCCAGGGAATCTATTCTGCCAAGAAAGACCAGCCTTCAGAATAATGCATGAGGGAAAACAGTGCGGTATCAGAAAAAGCAGAAAAAAGAAAAGCAAGGAGAACTACCAAAGTCCCTACAGTCCACTTATGAACTCCTGCTTCGACAATTCACACATGGTTGCAGCCTTCATGTGCCAAGAAAGAACCAGCTGATACAAATGAATCTCATCATTAGATAAAACAATGAAAAGAAGAAGCATATCAGCAAGTGTTGTGTTCTTCTCTAATTTGAACATACAAGCAAAACCATATCTCGAAAGCGTCCATCAATCTCACTGATCCAGAACAAGAACTTTGACTTAATGTAGCCGTGCAAATTATCAACTGAAATCTGTGACCCGAAAATCCCTGTAGCATGAAGGGCGAGATTTCCATAAAATGAAACAAATGAGTTGAAGTTTGCAATCAACAAGTTTAGATGTAGAAATAAATTATACTTAGAAAGAACGCGAGCACTTTATTTCAAGTTGTCTCCTTTTGGACAAGCTGACATATACTACGAATTATTTAAAGAAGACATGATCTTCAACTAGGTGTTAAACACATACCTTGCAAATCTAGAATCATGGGATCTTTCTCCGCAGAACAAATCTGCACACAATGTCTCACTGCAATCCGTCCACTTAGGGGTTCCAATGACTCCTTCAATTAATTAGGACTGATGGCCATGGATCCCAATCTTATAGTGTCTTGTCTTGTCCCAGCACCAGGCAAAAATGGCTGAAGATCCTGCACTTTCCATAATTAGTTTTCCCAAATGCACTGCAAACAACAAGGAACTGAAGCCTGACCAACACTGGCCTTTTCTATGATCTGACCCAGAACAAAAGAAAAGCGGGAGCAACCATCACTGCATGTAGATCGAAACAGAGCGATGTTTGGCATTCAACTCCTATCTTGTTTTGGGATGCAATCCAATCATTTCGACTACTTCAATGAATCTTCTTTTCGTGAGCAACAACGCAACTAAATGTCTCATGTCCTTTTATCCAACTTTTTTTTTTTTGATTACCCAGGGAACCCCCGCATCTATTTATCACCAACAAATCTGAGTCATAAATTGAATCAGCCCCAAACCCACTCGAATGGCTTGCAAGAAGGGATCATCTACCATGCCAAGTGAAAAAACAAAAAATAGAACACCAAATTCCTCCGGTGGGAACCTACCTCACCGCATGACTCAATAACAGCACCCAAACTGGAGAAAAGCAAAACAACCTCTTATTTCACCCATTCGCCTTCATTTCAGAGACTAAACAGCAAAGCGGATCAAAAGTAACGCCTTTTTAGAAAAACCAACACCGAGCCAACTTACTTCAGAAAGGGCGCGGTTCTTCGGGAGAAGCTTGGCGACATCAGGAGGAAGAACCACATGCCAGCGCATCACAAAAACGGAGACGGATACGAAACTATCACCGACCTGTACTCGTAAGTGTCGTCGAAGTACTTCTCAGAGTACTGGATCTGGCACATCTTCTCACAAAATCGACCGAAAATTCCGGAGCAACAATCTGCAGAATCGAAACTGCGAAACAAAACCAAGCTGATCAGAACAGGGATTCGACCCAGAAATCCGGGTAGCAAAGAAGATGAATCGGATCGTCGATCGGAGGAGCACCTGAGGGTTTAGGGAGGAGATCGGGCCGTTGATCTTGAAATCGGGGACTGATGCGTGAAATCGAGTCGTTGATCTCGAACCGGGACTTGAGGTCGACGACCGAGCAGTTCGGGGACAAGCCCATCACGGCCAGCGCCGGAGGAGTCGACAGCTTGGGCGCTGGCGTGTCGTCGGAGGCGGAGGGATCGGGTCGAGGGAGGGGGCGGCGGCGCTTGGAGATGGAGGAACAGGCGGCGTGGGGAGAGAAGTTGGGTTTGTCTCTCGGGTGGAGATACGAAGGAAAGAGAAGTAGGGTTTGTCTCTAGGGGGGAGATGCGAAGGAAAGAGAAGAGGAAAAGCACTTCGTCCGAATCCGAGCCCGGGGTCAAATGGTTAGGAGGGAAAATAACGCGACAATGTTTTCGACGAAAATTTTTTAATGCCGCGCCTCTTTAGCAACGCACATAACTCCATCGCTAAATTCGCGACAAATCAACTTTTTCATCGCTAAAAAATAACTTTTATATATTATATTTTAATATAGTCGCTAAATTAGTGACGAAAGTTAAGTTGGTCGCAACTTTAACGACGAAACTGGCTTTCATTGCTAAATTAGTGCATCAAAATAGCATATGCAAAAAATGAAGTAATATCATAAACAATAATAATGACAATAACAATATCTCGCCGCAATAATTATTACACATCATTAATGAAAAATTCTCAAAAATAATAATCATAATTAGCGAATTATTGGCGACGAACCAATGAGTTCATAGCTAAACGGCTCCTGCAAAATTAGCGACGAATAAGGAAATTCGCCGTTAAAGATTTTCATATATTTTTAATTTCTTATTTATTCTATTTATGATTGAATATTTTCTTTTTATTTTTATTTTTGAAAGAAAATAGAATTAAAAGGAATTTGAAATTGAAATTCTATCCTATTTGCAATTTCGTCGCAAATTAGTGACGGATCACTTGTTCATCTCTAATTTTTCATGGCTAAAACTTATTTTTTTTGCAGTGAATAATAATAACATTAATAATGATAATAATGAATAGTTATCTTGATTTATTAGAAATTGACATGTAAGGACTCGTTGAGTTACGCACTTATGTAAAAAAGAATAAGCCTCAATTCCAAGACATTATATTTTTTATTAAAGCATTCACTGAGGAAGCAGAAGCCATTTTGATGGAAACTATCCAGGAACAGAATAAATGCTTTTTAACTCATAAATAAGGACAATAGAAGTAAAAAAATTGATCGCTCTTCACCCGAGAGACAAACCCAACCTATGTAAGGACTCGTGGACATGTAAGGACTCGTTGATTTATTTTTTTATATATTATATTTTAATATATTCGCAAATTTAGCGACGAAACTGTCTTTCGTCACTAATTTATTAAATTTTTATTTATTCTATTTATTATTAATTATTTTCTTTCTGGAACGATGGAAGGATTCGGTTGGGTGCTCGCGAGAGCAGGAGACCTAGGTAAAGACCGGTTCGACCGGTCCGACTATATTTTTCTCAAAATTAGCCAAAATTTATGGGAAATTTTCAAAATGAAACCTCATAATCGAACTTAGGACATGAATTTTATCCAAAAATGTGATTTTTCCCAAAATTTCATGTCAATTTCCACAAAAGCCCCAAATTTTCATTTAATTACAATTTGGCAAATCGTGAAATTGAAGGCTCAAATGATCAAATTGGACCAAACCACATATGCCAATCGATTCAGAATGATGGAAAATATTGTAATGGTTTCAATTGGTAATAGTTATGTAAGTTTTTTCTCATCGAATATATCAAAAGTTGAATATCAAGAAATTTCATGCATTTCCCCTATTTATTAATTCTTTGTAAATACATGTATAAATATAAGTATGTTCAACATGTTAATGTGCTTTTAACAAATTAGTCTTTGCCATTTTGTGTCAATTTTTACATTATATTAGCGTAAAATACTTTTGTGACGAATTTCAACTTTAAGCATATTTTAAAATTTTTATTCACTTGCTATGAAATTGAATCTACTATCGATATTAATTCATTTCCTCATATCAAGAGCTTTTTTGTCGAATATATCAAGAGTTGTACATCAAGAAATTTCATGTGTGCTTATTAAATAAATTGATCGCTCTTTATTTATACTTATTAAAGTAATCTCTACTTAACTAATAATATATTCAATTTTTTAATTTAATGAATATTCTCTTTATTTTCATTTTCTATTAAAAAATAATTAATGTAAATAATATAAAATAGAATATAAGAAAGAACAATTTGTGACGAATATAAAATTTCGTCGCAAATTTGCGACGAAATTATTAATTCGTCGCAAATGTTTTTAATTTTATTTTTTATTAATATATCAATTTGCGACGAATATATAATTTCATCGCAAATTGGCGATGAATACACAATTTCGTCGCCAATTTGCGACGAAATTATTAATTCGTCGCAAATGTTTTTAATTTTATTTTTTATTAATATATCAATTTGCGACGAATACACAATTTCGTCGCACTTTTGCGACGAAATTATTAATTCGTCGCAAATGTTTTTAATTTTATTTTTTATTAATATATCAATTTGCAACGAATATACAATTTCGTCGCAAATTTGGGACGAAATTATTAATTCGTCGCAAATGTTTTTAATTTTATTTTTTATTAATATATCAATTTGCGACGAATATATAATTTCGTCGCAAATTGGCGATGAATATACAATTTCGTAGCAAATGTTTTTAATTTTATTTTTTATTAATATATCAATTTGCGACGAATACACAATTTCGTCGCCAATATACGACGAAATTATTAATTCGTCGCAAATGTTTTTAATTTTATTTTTTATTAATATATCAATTTGCGACGAATTAATAATTTCGTCGCAAATTTGCGACGAAATTGTGTATTCGTCGCAAATGTTTTTAATTTGATTTTTTATTAATATATCAATTTGCGACGAATTTATTAATTCGTCGCAAATTTGCTCATATAAATTTATTAACAATTTTTTTTTTATTTTTTTTTTGTCTTTTAGCGACAAAAATGAAGTTTCGTCGCTAATTTCGTCACAAATTAGCGACTAATATAAAATTCGTCGGTAATTGCGTCGCTAATTAGTGACAAATAAATTTGCGTCGCTAATTTCGTCGCTAATTTGTGATGAAATTTTTCGTCGCAAATAGCGATGAGTTTTGTGTTTCGTCGCTAATTTCGTCGTAAATTTGCGACGAATTTCTTTCGTCACAAATTTTCGTCGCTAAATCCGTTTTTTTTTTTTTTTGTAGTGCTGCTTTGCTGCATCGAAGGAGAAGAAATTGAATCCATTGTTAAAGAGGTTTTGGGTAAGCTTGGGAAACATGTGGATTTGCCTGGAGAGTTGGTTGAAGATTATCATCAGATAAAAACCATAATATAAAAGTTGGATCTTAATTCTGGTGGTGTACGTTTCGTTCAAATACATGGAATAGGTGGTATCGGTAAAACAACACTTGCAAAGATCGTGTTCAAGAAGTTGTGCTCTCACTTTAACCGCGTTTGTTTCCTCAATAACATTGGAAAATCATCGGAACCTGATCTTGTAACCTTGCAGAAAAAGTTATTATTAAATGTCGGTAGTTCTTTGCAGGCTGACCTAATTCATGACATTGGAGATGGGAAGTATTGGATCGAGGCAGTATGTAAAACTAAAAAAGTCCTTATTGTACTCGATGATCTAGACAATGAAGAGCAACTCCAAAAGCTAGCCGGAAAATCTGATTGGTTTGGTTATGGTAGCAGGATCATTATCACAACCAGGAAAAATTGTATCCTGAAGGCTCAATGTGAATCGTCCAGTAAAGAGGTCCCAAATCAAACCAAAGAAATTGTGGATTATGGAGTTCATGAAATGGAAATCAGTCAAGCACTCAAGTTATTTTATAAGCATGCTTTCAGAAGTGACTCTCCTATAGAAGGTTATACTGCTGTTTCAAAAGATATTGTTAGTAGAGTGGCAAGGCTTCCTTTGGCTATCGAGGTGATAGGTTCTTATCTTTTCGAGCGAGGCTTTGCCTTGGATCCACATGGAGACAACACAAAGCTATGGAAAGAGACGTTGAAGAAGTTAGATAGAGGTCCTTTTAAGGATGTTCGAGATATATTAAAGATAAGCTATGAACGATTGGAGGAAGATGAAAAACAAGTATTTCTGGATATTGCTTGCTTTTTCATCAACGAGGACCAAACATATCCAGTTATCATGTGGGATGATTGTGGTTACTGTACTGAGATGGCGATTCGTACCCTCTGCATACGATCCTTGATAAAAATTATTGATGATAAGTTTTGGATGCATGATCAAGTTCGAGATCTGGGAAGGTACATCGTCTTTGAAGAACATACTCCCAAATTTAGTAGGGTGTGGAGGAAAGAAAAAAGGTAAAGTTGGATATGTCACATAATCTTTATTTAGGAGGTGAAACTTGTTGAATTTTTTCTTTTACTTTGTAGTTAGCTTCTTCTTCTTCTTCTTCTTCTTCTTCTTCTTTTTAATAACTTACTGTTTCTTCTGTTAGTTGAGATAGCTTTCTCTCTCTCTCTCAAACATTTGAGTCAAAAGGTCAAGGTATTGTATATCGGTGGAGCGAGACCAAATAGATTGCCTAATCGTCAACTTTGTTTTCTTGGTTCTATAGAATGGGAAATAGTCTTCTGAAAAAATTTGGAAAAAAATCACCATTTCCACATGTTATCCGGTTTGAATTTTTGAATTACTTTCAAACACAATTACAGTGACAAAAAAAAAACTAGGATGGTTGGAATTGATATGATACTATATTTCCTGAAAATATAAAACAGGAAATGGGGAAAATTATTTAGAATATATCTTCAAATGGAAGCTGAAAAGTTTCGTTAATGGTGTGAACGAAAACAAGAATTTTACTTGCTGGTAAAAGGCGTGTGCCATTGCATGCTCCCCGTTGGAGAAATTGTCTAGTGGTGCTCATATGCTTCCTTTCATGATAGCTCTCTAAGAGGGTTATGTTGAGAGTATTTAGCCGATGAGGGCTTATTTGTCTATTTTCTTTATTATTTTATGAATAGCTGCAATAAGGGCAATATTGTAATTTTTGGCCTTTTGGCTTTATTATAAATAGATAGCTTGGGGTCACATTGACCTAACCAAGCATTCAGTTCAGTTTTTTCTCTCAACATGGTATCAGAGCAAGGGCTGAACTGAAATCCTAACCCTAATTTCTTCTACCCCAATCGTTCTCTCTCTCTCTCTCTCTCTCTCTCTCTCTCTCTCTCTCTCTCACACACACACACACACACACTCACACTTCCCACCGCAGCTCCTTCTCACCTTCTTCTTTGCTCTCTTTCACAGCATAGGGTGGCACTAATGAAGTGATTCTTTGAATCTAGTGTCTGCCCTAAATCTCACCTCTATGATATAATTTCTTTATAATTTGCGATAGGTGATTCAACCCCTTCTGTGATTTTTTGGATCTTCTTATTTGAAATTTTTCTGCCTTGCCGCTGGCCTTTCCTCTCGCGTGTGAAGACCAAAGTACTGCAGTTCGTGGACCACCATATTTATTTTTTCAGATTCTTTGGGAAAAAAATTAGAATTGACGGAATTTTTTTTAGGGTTTTCAAAACCCTAGAAAAATCATTTTTTTGCCTTTCCTTAGATCTGATTTGGCTGCTCTTTGGAGGACAACTTCAACCAACTATCATAGGACTTCTACCCAATTTTTGGGCTTTTTTCGAGTTGATTTTTGAGACACAATGTCTGAGGACTCAACTATGAACTCTGGGCCTACAGGAGATGGCCGTATAGATTATATTAATTTTGCTGCGATTCCTGTGAAGCTTGACGGCACAAATTATTTGATATGGTCTCAATCAATATTCTTGACCATCGCAGGCCGAGGGCTTACAGGACATGTCAACGGCACTTCTGTGAGGCCGGCTACATCAGGTACTACTCAAGAAAAGTGGATCTCGAATGACTCTTTGATAATGTATTTTTTGCTTAACTCGATGCAGTCACATATTGCAAAAGGATATTTGCTTCTTGATACTGCGGCACAGATTTGGTCAGCTGCAAGGGATACTTATGGTCAAGTTGGGAATGATGCACAGGTGTATGAACTTCGAAAACGAGTTCATGACACCACTCAGAAAGAGATGACTATACCCCAATATTATGCTGAGCTTCGGAGTTTGTGGCAAGAGCTAGATCATTATACCGATTATCACCCAACCAATCATGTGGACGTTGCTGCCTACAAGAGACATGTGGACAAGATCAGAGTTTATGATTTCTTGGCGGGATTAAACATTGAATATGATCAGATACGTGTTCAAGTCCTTAGCCAGTCTCCATTCCCTTCTCTGGAACAGTCCTATGCCCTAGTTCACTCTGAAGAAAGTCGTAGGACAGCAATGCTTCATCCCTCTACTGTTGATCGATCTGCTTTACAAATCAGTGCTGGCACTATTGCCAAATTCGGTTCGCCCTTTCGGTCTAATACCTCTAAAGAGGTTGTGAAGTGTGAACATTGTCATAGGCCGTATCACACTAAGGCTACCTGTTGGAAGTTACATGGAGAACCTGTAGATTTTGAGGGGAAAAGGGCACAAAAGAAGGGAAAAAACATGGCAAACCATTCTGAAATTGTTCCTGCTGCACCTACTACTGATATCGGTTTATCCCAGGAAGAACTTCAGGCATTTCGACGCCTATTGAAAGCTTCTGCTGTTGCTGCCTCTCCCACGGTTGCCAATTCATCTTCTTTTGCTTCAAACCTAGCCACTTCAGGTATTTTCTTTGGGGCGTTTAATACCTCTATTGTTTCCAACCCCTGGATCATTGATACAGGGGCTACAGATCACATGACAGGTTCTTCTAATCTCTTTCAGCAATATACCCCTACTTCCGGTAGAGACAAAGTTCGCGTAGCTGATGGAACCCTATGTTCCATTGCTGGAAAAGGGTCTATCCATTGCTCTCCTACTCTTCCATTATCAAATGTTTTACATATTCCATCATTCTCTACTAATCTCCTTTCTATCAGTAGTCTGACTCGAGATTTAAACTGCAAAGTAACCTTTTTCCCTTCTTATTGTGTTTTTCAGGATCTGGTAACGGAGAAGGAGATTGGACATGGTAGATTGGATGGTGGTCTTTATCTGCTCGAGGGTAGTGGTGTTTCTACTTCAACTTTGTCTTCTACGCTTCATCAAGTTAATTCGGCATTGACAGATCTTCATCAGTGGCATTGCAGATTAGGTCATCCCCCTTTAGGAACTTTAGAAAAAGTTTTTCGTAGTCTCGTTTCAGCTTGTAATAAAGATGATTTTTTTTGTGAAGCCTGTGTTTTGGCTAAACAAACTCGTTCAATTTATTCATCTTCAAATAATAAAAGTCGTTTCCCTTTTCATGTGATTCATACTGATGTGTGGGGTCCTTCACGGCATACTTCTATTTCCGGTCGCCGATGGTTTGTCACTTTTATCGATTGTCATTCTCGTAAAACATGGGTTTATTTGTTGAAACATAAGAGTGACGTTCTTCACTGTTTTCAAAATTTTCACAAAATGGTCCAAACTCAGTTTAATGCTACTTTAAAAATTCTTCGCAGTGACAATTGCACTGAATACACTGAGTGTCAGTTTCAACGGTATCTCTCTGATCATGGCATTATTCATCAGACCAGTTGTGTTGATACTCCTGCATAAAATGGTGTTGCCGAAAGAAAGAACCGACATTTGTTATAGGTCGCTAGGTCTCTTATGTTTGCCTGCCATGTCCCAGCTCAGTATTGGAGTGATGCTATCTTAACTGCTGCCTATTTAATAAATCGGATGCCTACGAGAATTCTTGATTTTCGCACACCTATTGATGCTTTGTAGGGATCCTCGACTTTTATTCTTTCCCCAAAAATTTTTGGTTGTGTTTGTTATGCTCGTAACACCACCTCTAAGAGTAAGTTGGAACCCCGTGGTCTCCGCTGCATTTTTCTTTAGTATTCACCTACTCAAAAGGGTTATAAGTGTTATCATCCTCCTTCTAGGCGCACCATTGTATCTATGGATGTGGTTTTTCACGAGTCTAATTCCTATTATTCAGCTCCACCTCTTCAGGGGGAGTGTCCTAGTGTTGAGGTGTTCCCTACTTTGGATATTACTTACCCCTTTTCTCCAATACTCTCTGATGATTCTCCTCATTCCCAAGAGTGTTCTCCTTCTTCTCAAGAGGAGAACACAGGTTCTACTCCTTCCCCAGACGAGAATAATGCAATACAAGAGAAGGATAATACAGTACCACAAGAGGAGATAACAAAACAACCACTTCAGGGGGAGTCTACTCCTACTCCTGTTAGGCAAACTGTCGATAGAAGCAAGACAATGAAGACATATCGTCGTAGAGAGCCCACTACCAACAAGCAGGTTAAGACCACTGATACATTGCCTGTTCAATCATCATTTCCGGATCCGGATTCTACTACTCCCGGTATGGTTTCTTCTTCTGATCTTCCTATTGCACTTCGAAAGGGTACTAGAACTTGTATACAACACCCTATATCACAGTTTGTCTCATATGACTCTTTGTCTAGCTCTTATCGTACTTTTGTGTCTTCTCTATCTTCTGTTTCTATTCCGCAAAATTGGCTGGAAGCTTTTGCAGATGAGAAGTGGAAGGCAGCAATGGTGGAGGAGATGTATGCATTGAAGAAAAATGACACGTGGGATCTTGTTGTTCTTCCTCCTGGGAAACAATCGGTAGGATGTAAATGGGTGTTTGTAGTCAAACAAAAGATGGATGGTACTGTAGACAGATATAAAGCACGGTTAGTGGCAAAGGGATTTACTCAGACTTTTGGGATTGACTATCAAGAAACCTTTGCTCCTGTTGCCAAGTTAAATACTGTTCGAGTATTACTTTCATGTGCTGTTAATCAGGGATGGGATCTTCAACAGTTAGATGTGAAGAATGCCTTTCTTCATGGAGAGTTAAAAGAAGAGGTGTATATGGAGATTCCTCCAGATTTTTCTTGTGACAAAACTCAAGGTAAAGTGTGCAAGCTGAAACGTGCACTTTATGGTTTAAAGTAGTCATCTCGAGCCTGGTTCGGTAGGTTTCAGAGAGCTATGGTCTTTGTTGGGTATAAGCAGAGCAACGCTGAACACACCTTGTTTGTGAAGAAATCAGGTACTAAAATCACTATTCTCATTGTCTATGTAGATGACATCATTGTCACAGGAAATGATAATGATGAGATTAGCCAGTTGAAGAAATTTCTCGGCCAAGAGTTCGAGATAAAAGATCTTGGAAAGCTTCGGTACTTTCTTGGGATTGAAGTTGCCCGATCTTCAAAGGGTATCTTTCTATCCCAAAGGAATTATGTCCTTGATCTTTTGACGGAAGTTGGGTTATTGGGATGTCATCCCTCTGATACGCCTATTGAGGCCAATACTCGACTTCGAGAAAAAGATGGTGATCCAGTGGATAAGGGTCGTTATCAACGGTTAGTAGGCAAGTTGATTTATTTGTCCCACACCCGACCTGATATTGCTTTTGCTGTGAGCATAGTGAGTCAATTTATGCATGATCCATACTCTACTCATATGAATGCTGTTCTTCGGATTCTTCGGTATTTGAAATCTACTCCTGGGAAAGGGATTCTTTTATCTCCTCATGATGGCTTGAAGATTGAAGCTTATACAGATGCTGATTGGGCTGGATCTCCAGATCGGAAGTCTATTTCTGGGTATTGTACTTTCTTAGGAGGAAATCTTGTGACTTGGCGTAGCAAAAAGCAGAATGTGGTTGCTCGATCTAGTGCTGAAGCAGAGTTTCGTGCAATGGCATAGGGAGTTTGTGAGCTGTTATGGCTTAAAGGATTACTCGAAGATCTTAGTGTATCAATTCATCTTCCTATGATGCTATATTGTGATAATAAGGCTGCCATCAGTATTGCTCACAATCCTGTATGACGCAGCGTTCAGCGAAGATACAAGCAAATCTTGCTTAGAGAGAGAAAATCTCGAAAATTCAATATAAAAAATATATTATGTCTGCTCAAATATCATAAAACACCTTATATAGGGTGTTAACCCTAATGACATCAAAACCAACAAAATTACAAAATTGCCACTAAAAATAATCAAATTGCCTAGAAACGTAATATTACACAATATCACGTAATATGATGTAGATAATATTTCGTAGATTGTTAACCCTATCCGCATCATTCTCCCATGCTATGAAAAAGATTCGTCCTCGAATCTGGTTCATCTTCAATTCAGTCACTTCAAATTCAATCCTGTATCCAAGATCGCGAAGTCTGCTTCGCCTGGGACGGCCTCTCCAACGAATCAAGTAATATATCAATTTGAGCCCTACATTATTCATGGTTCGATGTAGAGAAGCGGCCACCATATTAGCCCGTAAACAGACGGAACAATCTGATGCAATAAGAAACTCCCCGTCGGGGGTTGCTTTAATCCTTGTCGTAGCAGTTTCAAACCTCAAGTCCTGTATCAACTCCATCCTTTGCATATAATCTCAACCATGAAGTCTTCCTGCAAATCCTTTGGGCAATTTTCAAAATGGAGTTCTCTAGCACGTTCGCCAGATTCCTCAATGCTATTTTCTACCATAGGATCCGACTTGACCACGGACAAATTCACATCCAACTTAATATCTTCATAAATCTCTCCAAACGCTAGAGCTAGGTCTTTGAGTTTTGCATCTTGCGCATAAATACACCTAGCGCCTAACGCATTATGATCAACCTCATCCACAGCAACAAACTCATCGCCACCAAAATCGTCAGTTTCAGGAACATAATTACCTTGATCAACAGTGCTCCCCAAAACATCGGCTTTCTGCGCATCTTCAGGAACCAAATTGGGTTTCGCCCGGGGAATGTCGCCAATGGTCTCATTGACCTCCTTTGCGCCTCCATCGCCGCCATCTGCATTTGTGTCAAAAATTGGTGCCTCGTCATCGAACGCGGCAAAATGCGAGTCATCCACCTCGTATGTCGGCATCCGCTCCGCCTCATGGGGAATGTCGCTAGGGTCGACCTCGTCGCCTTTCTCTAACACGAAGTCTTCTACCATTGTACCTGAATCTGAAACCTTGCATACACAACCATACTCGCTCTTCTTCTCTGAATCCTCGAAGTTCGTCAAACAAGCTCTGTAGACAGATGGCATAATGCGAGGTTGAAGCTGGAACTGAGCCTCTTCGCTCGATTCACTAACTCCTCTAGATTCAACAACAGGAAAATCTTGAAAACGCCAGGAAAAATCATGATTTTGTTCTAAACCCATTAATTTCTGCTGGAACTGCTCATAGTCGGGTGGAAGGAACTTCTGCTTCAGTAGCCTCTTCATTCTATGCCAAGTTCGAACTCTCTCTTTTCCTTCTAGCTTCCTCGATTTCTGCAATCTCTCCCACCATATAGACGCAGCTCCTTTCAATCTATAGGCTACTAATTTCAATCGTTTCTCACTAGGAATCTCTATATAATCGAAGAATTTTTCAATACTAGTAATCCAATCCAGAAATTCTTCTATACCCAGACTTCCATCAAAATAAGGTATATCGACTTTGAATTTAAAGTCGTTACCTTCACGATCGTCGTAGCGTCGTCTGCCATCTCTTCCATCGCATCCTTTTCGAAATCTTCCATAACGATTTCTGCCTCCATAATCAACACGTCCTTCGTCGAAAGAACTCTCTGAAAATAAAGGGTTACTCTGCCTGTGGACAGGAACAGGCCTGACAGGGTCACCACGAGCAAGATCTGCACCCGGCCTTCTGTCGTTCCACCGATTCCGGTTCACATCAACGCCAAGACCGTCGAATCGATCCGCCAATTTGTCAAATCGTGCTCCGAAACGAACTATGCGTTCCATTAAACGCTGCTCCAAACGTTGCAGCGCACCGTCCCCAAGGATTGGGGCTCCAGTCTTCCGAGCATTGTCTCAAAGACCACCGACAGTCGCCATAGGCTCTAATACCACCTGACGCAGCGTTCAGCGAAGATACAAGCAAATCTTGCTTAGAGAGAGAAAATCTCGAAAATTCAATATAAAAAATATATTATGTCTGCTCAAATATCATAAAACACCTTATATAGGGTGTTAACCCTAATGACATCAAAACCAACAAAATTACAAAATTGCCACTAAAAATAATCAAATTGCCTAGAAACGTAATATTACGCAATATCACGTAATATGATGTAGATAATATTTCGTAGATTGTTAACCCTATCCCCATCATTATACCACCTGACGCGGCGTTCAGCGAAGATACAAGCAAATCTTGCTTAGAGAGAGAAAATCTCAAAAATTCAATAAAAAAAATATATTGTGTCTGCTCAAACATCATAAAACACCTTATATAGGGTGTTAACCCTAATGACATCAAAACCAACAAAATTACAAAATTGCCACTAAAAATAATCAAATTGCCTAGAAACGTAATATTACGCAATATCACGTAATATGATGTAGATAATATTTCGTAGATTGTTAACCCTATCCGCATCACTGTACAACATGACCGTACAAAACATGTGGAGATTGACAGACACTTTATCAAGCAGAAGTTGGAGAGTGGATTAATTTGTATGCCCTTTGTTCAGTCAGGTGATCAACTTGCTGATGTGTTCACTAAAGGATTAGGAAGTAAATCGTTTCATCCTATTTTAGTCAAGTTGGGCATGTGTGATATTTATGCTCCAACTTGAGGGGGAGTGTTGAGAGTATTTAGCCGATGATGGCTTATTTGTCTATTTTCTTTATTATTTTATGAATAGCTGCAATAAGGGCAATATTGTAATTTTTGGCCTTTTGGCTTTATTATAAATAGATAACTTGGGGTCACATTTACCTAACCAAGCATTCAGCTCAGTTTTTTCTCTCAACAGGTTATGTGTTCTGAACTCAATTAATCTCGAATCTCTATTGGCAGAGAAATGAAGATGTAGAAGCCTTAAGCCTAAGTTCAAGTGGCAATAGCCACAACTTGGCAGCTGAAACATTAGCTGCTCTACCAAAACTGAGGTTCCTTCGAGGGAAAGGCTTGGATTTTTCAAGCGACTTCAAGAATCACCTTTTGGAGCTAAGGTGGCTTTCTTGGCAGACATGGCGAACCACTTTCCAAGCAACAAACTTTCACTTTAGTAGATTGCTTGTGCTCAACCTTTCGGATTGCAATATTGAAGATGGTTGGGATGCATGGAAACAAATGAATGTATGAAATGCCTTACTCTATGTATATTTTTTTTTGTCATTACCTCATTCGCGATGATGGAGTGTGGATAAATATTTCACTTGTTTGTATCTTTGTATCTTTTCCTCCCACGGTTGACATAATGGTTGCATGCACTCCCCTACTCATCTGAGCATAGAACATATTTTGCATGAGTAACATTCGTTATCTTTCTATATATGAAAGTGACTTGCAATTATGTCCCACATAAAAGTTGCTTAGGCCTTGGATTTGGTGCATTCCAGTAAAAGTAAGTGCCACTTTGCTTCAATATGCATCAGATGTGATTTGAATGATTGTAAAGTTTGAGTCAAGTTCGATACAAAAAAAGTTAATTTGCATTAAGTTTGAGATTAGTGACACTCAGCTTGAATGACGTAAAGGAGCAAGAGCTTATTTGACATAGCTAAATTGACGATTTGATTCAAGGTGAGCTTGACCTTCATAGTACTTGTTTCAAGGGGCTCACCAGCGAAATTTAATAGTTATGTATTTCTTTGTAATTGCATTACCGAACTGCAAATTGAATGAATACAACATTTCTTTTACTTTTTCAATTAACTCGAGCCTCAAGCGCTACATTGAGTCTTAGGTCTTAATAGCCTTATGAAATCAAATCTCATACAAATTTAAAGTTCAGTTTGGGGTAAATAACAAATGAAATGGGCTTTCTCTTCTTTCTTTTTTCTCTTTCTCCTTTCATTGGTGCATGAGCATTTCCCTTTTAAAGGGATGAACATCAACTTTCCTCTTTTCTTTTCCTTTACAAAAAGGAATTGAATACTCATATGCTAGCAAAGTCACAAAAAATAATTCAACACTACTTTTGACAAAATCAAAAAGATGAAAAACGCAATATCACAATTGTTTCAAAGGTGGAGAACTGTTGGCCAATGGCGGAAGGTATTGAATAAAGGGGGGAAAGATCCAATGGCCCAAAACATCACAATCTCTTGCCATTATGGCAAGTGATCTAAATCCGGGTTGTGAAACACTAGCGTGTTGGTATTTGGGGCTAGGATCCTCTGACATAAGTCAGGGGATCATAACCTCCACAGCCCTTAGATCTTCCTTCCCATAAAAGGCGGGAAGATCTAAGGGTCACAAATAGTATGATCTCCTATCATTATGGCAAGTGGGACCTTGTAGGTGATATGGGAATTGGAGACTTTTGTGATTTCCTAGCGAGGTTATGGAGTTTTCTCGAAACACGAACGACAAGTTGTAGTGATGCGGAGCATATTAGCAGTACGTTTTTGGACCGATTAGATAGGCAGAAGTCCCAACGAAAGTCGAGAAGATGCATCTAGAATTTTTATATTCGGAGTCAACGATGTCAGAATGGGCTCAGATTCGATCGGTTGAAGCGAAACGGCCGTCTTATCAATATTCAATGCCTTTGGTGTTGACTGACGATGGATTTTGGCGATCCGAGATCATTTAGGTGGTCTTTTGAATTATTTTAGTATTTTTTGGATTTAATTTTATGTTTAGTGGCAATTTTGTAATTTTGCTAGTTTTTTGTGTCAGTAGGGTTAACACCCTATATAAGCTTGTTTTAAGGTTTTTGGACGAGAGAACATACTTTTATCAATACTGAATTCGTGATTTTCCTCTCAAAGCAAGATTTTGCTTGATTTTCGCTGAACGCTGCGTCAAGTAGTGATATAAAAGGTGGGATGGTACTTTGTACTTTTTTAAATATTCTCTTGTGGACAATAAGCTTCTTAATAATAGTACCATATATGCCGATGTTCCTTATTAATTTTTTTACTCCATTTTTTTTTTGCAGATGAATATGTTGAAGGTTCTAGATATGACGGGTTGCATACGGTTAGATGCGACACCTGACTTCTCTAACTTCACGTCCTTGGAGAAGTTAATCCTTGCTCGGTGCGTCAAGTTAACCACAATTCACAGCTCCATCGGTAAGCTGATTCGCCTAGAAACTTTGAATACCAAGGGGTGTAATTCTCTGGGGGAGTTGCCCGGAGAAATCGGTTCTTTGCAATCTTTGACAGAGATTATCATGCCCCAAAATGATCGCCCCTTTAAGCTTCCGGAGACATTCAGTAGTCTTCACTCTTTGTCGAGTTTGATATTAGACGAACACCCTGGAATCAGTCAACTTCCAAACTCTATTGGAGGGTTGGTGAAAGTCAAGCGTTTATCTTTACATCGCTGCGTGGGGATAACGAAGCTTCCATGCTCTATTGGAAAGATGAAATTGTTGTAATATTTATTTTATATTTAGATCCATAATTAGTGGTCTAATTGATGGAATATTATAAATTCCATTATTAGTACGCTAGTTAATGTGATTTCATATTTTGAGAGATTTGATTGTCATATTATTAGGGATCTTATTGTACGTGATTGATTCCTTTATTAATATATATACAGGATGATGCTCTAAGAAAAAGATCATCAATCCATTCCAAAAACTTCTTCCTTTTACGTAGAATTCTTCATGGTATCAGAGCTAGTTTTCTGGTTCCCACCTTAAACCACCTTCTCCGTTGTCATACCATCACCATCACCATCACCACCACCACAATTTTTTTTTTCACCACATCTCTTTGCCGAAGCTTGCAACTCTCCTTTTTTTTGGCCTAACCTCGGCCTAACTAGAGGTCACTTTTTTATGATCTAATCAGATCATAACCTTTTTTTTTTCCATCTCGAGTTATCGTCATTTAGCAGTGATGCCAGAAAATTCTGGTGATAAGGTCGATTCTCTTACTTCTGAAACCGGGCGGAAATATGAAAAAATTCTCTTCCCCGCCAATTCGGTTCAGTTTGATGGCCTTAATTACCTTCTTTGGTCACAATCTATGATGATCAGTATTGCGTCCGGAGAATGTACTGGTTTTCTTACAGGGGAGAAAGCAAGACCTACTACTCCTCAAACGGCCCTCTCGAGATGGTTGGCTGAAGATGCCTCTGTGAAGGCATTTCTTTTGAATCATATGACTGATGGTATTCGTAAACAATATATTTTTATGCAGACAACACAAGATATTTGGGTATCGATTAAGGATACATATTCTGAGACAGGAAATGATGTTCAGATTTATGAATTGATGAAGAAGATCCAGGATCTTCGACAGGGAGGTATGTCCGTTAGCGTTTATTTTTCAGAGCTGCGTACTTTGTGTCAGGAATTGGAGGTTTATGATGACACTTATGAGGGACTTGCTGCGGATGTCGTTGTTCGACTTCAACAAAAAGAAGATAAGAAACGTGTATATCAATTTCTTATGGGTTTAAATCCAGAATTTGATATCGTGCGTCAAAATATTTTGCAAAAGGATCCTCTTCCTACCCTTCAGCAGGCCTATGCCTTGGTACATAAGGAAGATAACCGGCAACGCTTATATTCTATGACTCCTGCTCCTGCTCCTGACCGTTCGGCTCTTATCATGTCTTCCACCTTGAGATCCTCTCAAGTTCATATCCCGCGATCAACAAATAAGCCATTTATTCGCTGTGATTATTGTGGTAAACCTTATCATGTCAGGGAGCAGTGCTGGAAACTTCATGGAAAACCACCATGAATCGGTAAGGGCAAAGGCGTGAATAAGGGTCGTTCACAAGCTCATGAAGCCGAGGTGGTTGGACCAGCTGGTTCTGAATCTGCAAGTCCTAATGATGTTGGGAATTTTGTCACCAAAGAGGAGATGCAGCAACTTATCAAGGATATGATTAATCTGAAGAGTCCTAATTCCTCTCATGTGGCATCTAGTGCATCTGCCATATCTTCTTCTACCACTCATTCTTTTTCAGGTATATCTTCATATTCATCTCCTTGGATCATAGATTCGGGAGCCTCTGATCACATGACAGGATGCTCAGGTCAGTTTGAATCATATAAACCATGTTCCGGACATGACAAAGTTAGGATAGCCGATGGATCTTTTTCTCCTATATCGGGAAAGGGATCAATTTCTTGCACTCCATCCTTGACATTATCTTCGGTTCTTCATGTTCCTAAATTTCCAAATCAATTACTTTCAATTAGTAGTCTTACTCGAGATCTCAATTGCAAAGTAATCTTTTATCCCACATATTGTGTCTTTCAGGACTTGGTGACGGGGGTGAAGATTGGCAGTGGTAGTGCACGTGATGGACTTTACTGGTTAGATGGATTACCGGCTACACCTATCCAGGCTAGCACTGCAGATTCCAATTTAGCTGCTATTTCTTTTCTGCGAAAATGGCATCGACATTTGGGGCATCCACCACTTCATACTCTTTATTCATGTTTTCCTAGTTTAAAGAATCAAATTAAAGATCATCAGTTTTTCTGTGATACTTGCGCTTATTCTAAGTAGACTAGAACTATTTATCCAGAGTCAAATAATAGAAGTCTTGTTTCATTTGATTTGATTCATTCTGATATTTGGGGTCCTTCCCCTATTAAATCTGTTACTGGGTATGATTGGTTTGTGACCTTTATTGATGATTTTAGTAGAGCAACTTGGGTTTTTTTACTTAGACATAAAAATGATGTTTTTGAGTCATTCAAAACTTTTTTCAAAATAATTCAGACCCAGTTTAATTCTACCATTAAGGCTCTTCGAACAGATAACGGGAGCGAATATTGTGCCTCTTACTTTCAAAATTTTTTACGAGAGAATGGTATTCTTCACCAAACTAGTTGTGTGGATACCCCAGCACAAAATGGTGTGGCAGAGGGAAAGAATAGACATCTTCTAGAAGTTGCGCGTTCACTTTTGTTTCAAATGCATGTCCCGTCATCCTACTAGAGTGAAGCCGTTCTTACAGCTGCCTATTTAATTAATCGTATGCCATCTAGGGTCCTGCAAAATAAAAGCCCAATTTCTATGTTGACCGGGAAACATTCATTTATTCTCCCACCAAAAATCTTTGGGTCTGTTTGTTTTGTTAGGGATCATCAAGTGAAGAGTAAATTGTCTCCTAGGAGTCTAAAGTGCATTTTCTTAGGTTATTCCTCTTCTCAAAAGGGCTATAGGTGCTATCATCCATCCACTCGTAAGTTTTATGTCTCCAAAGATGTTATCTTTAATGAGTCTGGAGCCTTTTTTGATAATTCACTCTCCAAGATATCTAGTTCGACGTTTATTGAACCATTCCCTGAGCTTTCGGTGCCATTATCAACAGAACAGACAGAAGAGCCTATTGTGAATCAAAGTGTTACCCCAGAAGAGGTCTCACCTATTCAAAGAGATTATTCACAGGTTTATTCTCGTAAACAGGCTACTTTGCTCGGTAATCCTCCTGGTGAGTCTTCACAGGCAATACCAGAATCCAATACAACACCACCGGAGCCTAGTCCTATTGAAGATAACAATGTTGAGGATGAAACAATCCCAATTGCTCTCCGTAAAGGTAAACGGTCTTGTCTTGGTAAGCCTAGGTATCCCATCGATGAATATACTTCCTATTCTGTTCTTTCTCCATCATATTCGTCATTCGTTTCTTCTTTAGACTCTATGTCTATTCCTAATACTTGGCAGATTGCTATTCAACAAAAACAATGGAAAGATGCCATGTTAGAGGAAATGGAGGCTTTGAAGAAAAATCATACTTGGAATTTGGTGTCACTTCCTCTTGGGAAGAAAACAGTGGGATGCAAATGGGTTTATACAGTTAAGCAAAAAGCTGATGGAACTGTGGATAGGTACAAGGCTCGGCTAGTGGCCCGGGGATTCACTCAAACTGCAGGTGTTGATTATCAAGAGACATTTGCCCCTGTAGCAAAGATGAATACAGTGAGGATCCTTATATCATGTGCCGCGAGTTATGGATGGGATCTTCAACAATTGGACGTGAAGAATGCATTTCTTCACGGGGAACTCGATGAAGAAGTTTACATGGACATTCCACCGGGTTTTGCAGATAGCACTACTGTTGGAAAGGTTTGTCACCTCAAACGTTCTCTATATGGGCTTAAACAATCACCTCGAACTTGGTTTGGCAGGTTCACCAAAGCTATGCGAGCTTTAAAAAGTTTAAAATAAAAAAAAAATGATAAATAGGGATGAAGATTTAGGAAAAATTATTGGATACAGTTATTATTAAAAGTCCCAATGACGACAACGTAAATCTCAACATTTTTAACGGTTTTCAATTTCATTCTTACCCTTTATCAAAATAGCCAACTTTTTGAATTTGCTAACCATTTTTCGCCAAAATTAAAACTTGTTTCTTAGAATATATATAAACCTGTTGTGCTTCTTTTGATTTTGCTCCAACGCCTAATCTCACATCCATATGAGCAAACTTGGTCGACTTATTTAACCGTATGGTCCGTAGAGACCCAGAAATCGTCATATCTAGAAGATGTTTATACCCTGTTCTTCCATGTCATTGATGAACCAAAATTTCGTGCTTTGCTGCAGCGACGGAGAACTGATGGACTTGGTTGTTGAGGAGGTACTGTGTAAGCTTAATGCCAAGCGAGTGGATGTGCCTGAATATCTGGCTGGACTTCTTCCTGACGTAGATGCTCTAATAAAATTGTTGGACGTCGACTCGGGTTCCGATGGTGTATGATTTGTTGCGATAAGAGGAAAGGTTGGTGTGGGTAAAACAACACTTGCGAAGATTGTGTTCAACCGTTTACTTTCTCACTTTGACGGCGCTTGTTTCCTCGGCGACATTGGAGAAATAAAGCTACGTGATCTAAACTTGCGGAAAAAGTAATTATCAGGTTTTGTGGGTTCAGTGATTGCTGACCAAATTGAAGACATTGAAGTTGGGAAAAATAAGGTCAAGAGAGTGTGTGAATCTAGAAGAGTCCTCATTGCTCTAGATGACCTATACGAGGAAGATCAACTGGAAAATATAGCCGGAAAATCCAATTGGTTTGGCTCTGGCAGCATAATCATTATCACGGCTAGAGACGGTTGTATCCTGGAGACTCAAGTTGAATCATCCAGTCAACAGGACCGAAAACAAACCAAAGGAATTTTGACGTATGAACTTCAAGTAAGGGCTGCCAGTCAAGCATTTGAGTTATTTTGTAGTCACGCATTCAAAGGAGACCCTCCCACAGAAGAATATTATTATCTTGCAGAAGAAATTGTCACGACCGGGGGTGGGCATCCTTTGGTTTACGAGGTGATAGGTTCATATCTTTATTGCCACGTCTCTCAACTGGAGCCACATGGTGATAAAAAAAAGGCTATGGAAAGACACGTTGAGGCAGTTAAGTCAACGTCCTTCCGAAGATATTTACGGTGCATTGATGATAGGTTACGAAGGATTGGGTGATAAGCAAAAAGAAATTTTTCTGGATATTGCTTGCTTTTTGGAAGACGAGAACAAAAACTATCCATTCATCATGTGGGATGACTGTAATTATGATCCTCAAAGTGGAATTTCTGTCCTCCTCCAACGGTCCTTGATACAAATTAGAGATAATAAATTCTGGATGCACAGCGGATTGCGTGATCTAGGACGGTGGATCATCTGGAAAGAATATCCTCGCAGATGTAGTAGGGTGTGGGCTCACATGGATGCTGTACATCTATTGAAGAGCAGAGAGGTAAGTGAAAGGTTATGTCACATTTTTCCAATTTAGAAGGAACACCTCTTGACTTTTCCCTTTCATTTAATGGTTAACTTTGTTTAACTTCTGATTTGTCTTAGGAGTGAGATAGCTCGCTCTCAAACATTTGGGTCAAAAGGTATTGTCAATTGGCGGAGAGATACATTGCCTGACATTTAGATTTATTTTCTAGATTATGTAGGATAGAAGATAGATTTCTGGAAATTCTGAAGCAACAGACTGCCGTTTCTCGTTCCTTCCTAGCAACGTTAGAGGAAATCTATTTGTTTGAAGAATCTTTAAATTACTTTCAAACACCAACATCAACATCACATTTATCCCAAACTAATTGGGATCGGCGGTTGATTAACCCAAAAGTAAAAGAGTAGAAGTAAGACCGATTGAAGAATTTATATATAAAAGCAGTAAAAAGGACTAAAAAGGAAAAATTCATGAAAAGCAGAAAATGGAAAACAAAGAAACGATTCATAAGATAGTTTCAAATGGAAGCTGAAAATTTTCGTTGATGGTGTGATAAATGTCCATATGCTTCCTTTCTATATAGCTCTGTGATAGTGTTTCAAGTTTTGTGCACTCAGTTAATCTCGAGTCTCTCTTGGCAGAGAAATGAAGATGTTGAAGTACTAAGCCTGACTTGCGATGGATACAACATTGCATCTGAAGAATTAGCTGCTCTACCCAATGTACGGTTCCTTAAAGTGAAAGGCATTGACTTTTCGGGCAATTTCAAGAATCTTCTTTCGGAACTAAGATGGCTTTCTTGGCAAACACGGCAAGCAACTTTCCATGCGCATAACTTCCATTTTAATAATTTGCTCGTGCTCGACCTTTCGCATAGCACTATTGAAGATGTGTGGGGTGGATGGAGCCAAATGAAGGTATGACAAGCCTTACTCTATATATTTCTTTCTATCGTCACCTCATTCACAACGAATGGGCGATGATTGAATAAAAAAATGTGGTTAACTTCCTTCTATGATTACCTCATATGATAGACATAATGGTTGCGTGCATTCCTCATCTTATCAAAGTGCATAGTATATTTTGCAAGAGTAACCTTCACTGCATTTTGTTAATATGCCTTGAATAGTTAAGGGCTTAAGTTATGGGCATTGGGCCAACATTAGGGTTTGAGCGGTAATACTATAAATATTGCCCTTTGCTCAAACTGCCAGATAGAGAAGTTTACATTGCATCTTTTGTAATCCCTTATTCTCATAGTGGATTTTTGCTTCTCCTCTCTCCTGTGATTTTTCTCGCAAAGGTTTCCACGTATATCTTGGTGTCCAGTTCTTCTCATCTGTCTCAATTTCGTTTTAGTTTCCGCATTGTCGTAACAAACTGGTATCAGAGCTCAAGGTTCATCCGTCGACGAAAGAGAGACACAAGAGTTTGGGAATTTGAATTTCGTCAATTTGGATTTCGGCAATTTGGATTTCGAAATTTGGATTTCATCTTCTGTGCAAGACGATTTGATTTTGTCTTCTTCATCCCTGGTTCTTCGTCCTCGGCCGCGAGTCTTCGACTGGTGTTTCATCTTTTGCCATCAAGTTGTTTGAGGCGTTGACCGAGATCTCAATTAGTGCGGCCGTGAAGGCTTCGGTTTCAAGGAGCACCCAATTCGTCCCAGTGTCTGCGGCTTCCGAAAGTACGAGACCTCCTTGCTCAACTTGACATCAGATCCAACGCTACCATCATGAAAAGGCGTAGCTGAAAACCCTCATCCTCCACAAAAGGAAATATTTTCATTATCACGAAAAGGCGTGCAGAACAAAGGGTGGAAGGCTTCGGTTTCAAGGAAATATTTTTTTTTGCTTTTGTTTGCTCCATCATCCTCCACAAAAGGCGTAGCTGCACAACGCACGTGGTAGCCTGTTCGTGCTGTTGAAGTCCTTGGAAACCAGCACCAGTTTTCATCATGATTTCTTGTTTACGGTCCGGGAGTGATCACTACGGTTTTGGCGCAATTGCTTTGCCGTTCGGGGCTGTTTTGAGGTGTGAATTGGCTGTCACGAATTCACCAAGCTGAAGTTCTCTAAGAGCGCACGAATCACATATCCGGTCGGTCTAAGGAATTTGCTCACCAATATTTTTTTCTGCTCAAGCTTTGAATTAGTGTTTGTTCGAGGAGTTCGTGCGCGCTTCTTCGACTCGGAATAAGTTATGGCTTCGAGTTCGACAACGAAATTCGATATCGAAAAGTTTGATGGGAGCGGCAGTTTTAACCTATGGCAGGTTCGTATGTTGGCCGTTCTTACGCAGCAGGGTTTGAAGAAAACTTTGTTTACTAAAGGGAAAAAGCCAGACACGACAGATGAAGCATGAGAAGAATTGGATGAGAAAGCTTTGTCCATTATTCAGTTGTGCCTCACGAACGAAGTTTTGCAGGAGGTACTCGATCAAAAATCAGCCGCAGGTTTATGGACGAAGTTGGAGAGTATTTTTCTGACAAAGTCTCTCACCAATCGATTAAGACTCAAGTAACGACTCTTCACTTTTCGTATGGCTGAAGCTGAAGGTACATCTCTCAAATCCCATATTTCTGAGTTCAATGCTCTTATCGCTGAATTAAGAAGCATTGATGTTAATATTGAAGATGAGGATCAAGCTCTTTTGTTGCTAGTTTCACTACCTCTCTCTTATAAGAATTTTAGAGAGACCATGATTGTTAGTAGAGAAACTATTGATTTTGAAGATGTCAAGACTAGTTTGCTAAATAAGTAGAAACTCGATACAGAGTTGACTTCTAATGGTAGTAATAATCATGGGGCTGGTTTAGTAGCTCGAGGAAGATCCATTGGGAGAAGAAATAGTGGCAAAAGCAGGTCGAAATCTAAGCATAGAGATATGATTTGCAACTATTGCAAGTCTCCAAGGCATATCAAAATAAATTGCCTAAAACTGAAGGCAAATGAGCAAAGAGAAAATAATTTGAATCAACAAAATCATGGGAATGTCAATCGCCATAATAATAGCAACTATCAGAATAGACAGAATAGGCAAAACGAAAATCCTGCTCAAGCTGATGTTGCTAAAGAAGAAAATGAAGATTGGCTATTGATTGCAGATAATAAAGAAAAATTCTGTGATAGTTGGATTCTTGATTCAGGCTGCTCATATCATATGTGTCCTCATCGATATTGGTTCTCTACGTATAAAGAATATGATGGTTGAGTTATTCTCATGGGCAATAATGCTAGATGCAAAGCTATTGGGATTGGCATGTTAATATTAAGATGCATGATGGTATGATCAGAACTTTAGATAATGTCATACATGTGCCTGATTTGAGGAAAAATCTAATCTCCTTGGGTACACTTGAAGCAAATGGTTGTAGATTTACTGCTGAGGGTGGAGTTCTGAAAATTATGAGAGGCTCACTTTTGTTGATGAAAGGGCTTAAAATTGGTACTTTGTATCAGCTGTAAGCCTTTACTGTTACTGGTTCAGCTGCGGTCTCTTCTGATATGACAGGTTCGGATAATACAAAATTATGGCATATGAGACTAGGCCATATGAGTATTAGGGGGATAGAGGAGTTAAGTAAAAGAGGTCTCTTGTGTGGTCAGAAAATTGAAAAACTGGATTTCTGTGAACATTGTGTTTTTGGGAAACAGAAAAGAGTCAGTTTCAAAACACGAATTCACAGCACAAAGGGCACTCTGGATTACATTCATTCTGATCTTTGGGGGCCTGCTAGAGTTCCATCGAAAGGCCTTGGTTCCAAGTATGTACTCACTTTTATTGATGATTTTTCAAGAAAAGTTTGGATATTTTTTTCAAGGCAAAATGTGATGTTTTCGTTACTTTCAAGCAATGAAAAATATTAATTGAGAAGCATACCGGTAAGAAAATCAAGCGGTTGAGAACAGATAATGAGCTAGAATTTTGTAGAGGCGAATTTAATGAGTTTTGCAAGAACGAAGGAATTGTGAGGCATCATACTACAGTGTATACACCGCAGCAGAATGGTATTGCAGAACGTATGAACAGAACCCTATTGGAAAGAACAATGTGCAGGTTGTCTAACGCTGGTTTGGGCAAGGAATCCTGGGCTGAAGCAGTCAATACTGCTTGTTGGTTAATAAATTGTTCTCCATGCATACCTATTGAGAACAAGACACCTGAGAAGGTATGGTCAGGTAAACCTATTGATTATTCTTCTCTTCGAATATTTGGATGTCCAGCATATGCACATGTTAGTGAAGGAAAACTAGAGCCTAGAGCGAAAAAATGTATTTTTCTTGGTTATGCTTCTGGTGTAAAAGGTTATAGGCTTTGGTGTTCTGATTCTTCTAAGATCATAATTAGCAGAGGTGTTACTTTTGATGAGTCTGCTATGCTTCATCATGTCAAGAAATCATCAGATATTTGCCAAGTAAATCTGCAAAGTGCACCAAAGAAGGTGGAGTTTGAAGTATCTTCTTCACAACCAGTTCAGTCAGTGACTGATAATATTGAGATTGAAGAATCTGAAGAAGAGAATTATTTCATAGCCAAAGATAGACCGAGAAGAACAGTGAAACCTCCACAGATGTATGGATACTCAGATTTTGTTGCTTATGCTCTTTCAGCTGCAGAGTCGATAGAATATACTGAGCCTAAAAAGTACAAGGAAGCTATTTCCTCAAAAGATTCAGTAAAGTGGTTAGTTGCTATGAATGAAGAGATGGAATCTCTTGAAAAGAATCAAACTTGGGAGCTTGTCAAACCACCAAAAGGAAAGAAGATTGTGGGTTGCAAGTGGGTTTTCAAAATAAAGGAATGTATTTCTGGAGTTAAAGACATTAGATTTAAAGCACGTCTAGTCGCTAAGGGCTATAGTCAGATTGAGAGAGTTGATTTTAATGATGTGTTTTAACCCGTCGTTAAACACAGCTCTATTAGGGTCTTTCTTGCGTTAGTTGCTATGCATGATTTAGAGTTGGAACAACTCGATGTGAAAACAGCTTTCTTGCATGGTGAACTTGAAGAGAAAATCTATATGGGTCAACCTGAGGTTTTTCAGTTTGAAGGTAAGGAAGATCATGTATGTTTATTGAAAAGATCTATTTATGACTTGAAACAATCACCTAGACAGTGGTATAAAAGATTTGATTCTTTTATGGTGCAACTTGGCTATTGTAGAAGTAAATATGATAGTTGTGTATATCTGTGCAAACTTCCAAATGGATCATATATTTATCTGCTATTATACGTTGATGACATGTTGATTGCAGCAAAAGATAAATTTGATATACATAATTTGAAGGCACAGTTGAGCACTGAATTTGATATGAAGGATTTAGATTCTGCGAAGAAAAGTCTTGGCATGGAAATTCAGCGAGATCGAAAAAGAGAAAAATTGTATCTTTCACAGAAAAGCTACATTGAGAAGGTGTTAGATCGTTTTGGCATGAAAGATGCTAAACCAGTGAGTACTCCTCTTGTTGTTTATTTTCGATTATCAGCTGAATTATGTCCACATACAGATGATGAAATAAAATATATGTCACATATTCCATATTCTAGTGCAATTGGTAGCATTATGTATGCTATGGTTTGCACTCGACCTAACATATCACATGCTGTTAGCGTGGTAAGTAGATATTTATCATGCCCAAGTAAAATTCATTAGCAAGTAGTGAAGTGGATTTTGAGATATCTGAAGGGTACTTCAGATTATGGTTTAGAGTTTGGAAAAACTTGTGAAATTCTTACTGGATATGTTAACTCTGATTATGCTGGTGACCTTGATAAAATGAGGTCTTTAACATGGTAGATCTTTACTGTTGGGGGTTGTGCAGTCAGTTGGAAAGCTTCTTTGCAGCATACAATTGCTTTGTCTACTACAGAGGCAGAATATATGGTTATTACAGAGGCAATCAAAGAAGCTATATAGTTAAGAGGCTTATTTGGAGAGCTCAGTGTGGATGATGATGTGACTGTTGTGGATTGCGATAGTCAGAGTGCTATACATCTTACTAAAGATCAGATGTATCATGAGAGAACAAAGCACATTGATGTGCGGTATCATTATATTCGAGACATTCTTGCTGTTGGCTATATTAAGGTCTTGAAGATTGGTACCGAAAACAATCCAGCTGATATGTTGACAAAGTCATTGCCCTTTACTAAATTCAAACACTACTTGGATTTGATTAATGTTTGCAGCAGCTGAGTTTTATGCTAGTAGAAGGAGAATATTAACTTAATATTTATGCCTACTTGGAAATTCAAGTCAAAGTGGAGATTTGTTAATATGCCTTAAATAGTTAAGGGCTTAAGTTATGGGCCTTGGTCCAACATTAGGATTTGAGGGATAATACTATAAATATTGCCCTTTGCTCAAACTGTCAGATAGAGAAGCTTACGTTGCCTATTTTGTAATCCTTTATTCTCATAGTAGATTTTGCTTCTCCTCCCTCCCGTGGTTTTTCCCGCAAGGGTTTCCACCTTAATCTTGGTGTCGCGTTCTTCTCATCTGTCTCAATTTCGTTTTAGTTTCCGCATTGTCATAACACCTTTTTATCTATCAACGTAAAACACAATTATATCCCACATAAAAAAAAAAGATTCGTGCGGCTTATAACATTGGTTTCGCAGTTCTGAAAGTTGCTAAGGTTTCGAAATGTTGTCAACATCAACATCAACATTAACAACACATTTATCCCAAACTAGTTGGGGTTGGCGGTCGATGAACCCCAAAAAATCATAAAAATAAAAGTAGAATCAAGCGAGGGAAAAGAGATAAATATGTAAAAATAAGTATATATATATATATATATCTATATATCTATACACTACCCCTTCACAATATTAATAGCCTTCATCCACTCGTCCTAAGACAAATTGTACGCCAATCTATTTTTTACTCCATTAAATCTTGTTTTACTGCTTTCCCCCAAGTAAGTTTCGGCTGACCTCTAGCTTTCTTCTTATTATGCTCTCGATAGCAAACTTCTGTTCGTACCGATGCATCTAAGGGCCTTTGGAGAATATGCCCAAACCATCTTAATCTATGTTCTCTCATCTTTTCCGCCACCGGTTCTACTCCAACTTTTCGTCGAATCTCTTCATTCCTTATCTTATCCATCCTTGTATGATCACACATCCACCTTAACATCCTCATTTTCGCTACTCCCATTTTATGCGCATGTTTCCTTTGTACTGGCCAACATTCAGCTCCGTATAACATGGCAGGTATGACCGCTGTTCTATAAAATTTTCCTTTTAACCTAAGAGGAATTTTGCGATCACACAAAAATCCCGATGCACTTGCCATTTCATCCAACTTGCTCTGATTCTATGGCTTACATCCTCATCAATCTCTCTCTCTTTTTGCAATATTGATCCCAGATATCTAAATGTATTTTTCTTGGGTACCTCTCATCCGAGCATATTTACGGCTTCTTGATCCTCACCTCCTGCCGTGTCAAACTCACACTTCAAGTATTCCATCTTACTTCAACTTAGCGTAAATCCTTTTGACTCTAACGTGCTTCTCCATACTTCTAATTTAGCGTTAACCCCAGCTCTGGTCTCATTAATAAACATAATATCGTCTGCAAATAACGGAAATGAGGATGTTAATGTTTCGAAATGTTGTAAATCTAATAAAAGCCAGCAATACTTTGCTTCAATATGCATCATATATGATTTGAATAACGTAAAATTTGACTCAAGATTAATAACACAGAGACGGGTAACAATCAAATTGAACGGTGTAAATGCATAAGTTGACAAGTTCATTTGAAATAGGTCAGTTGAATATTGGAATGAAGGTGAGCGTGAAATTCAATTATGATTAAAGCAAATCACTAGCCTAGTTTAATAATTGATCGTTTGTTTATATTATGGTGGTAGTCGCATTAACGAACTGTGTAATAAATCCAAAGTATTCTACTTTTACTGTTCTATGTTTTAGATTCAACTTCTTTTTATGCAGATGAATAGATTGAAGGTTCTAGATTTGACGGGTTGTAGACAGTTAAGACGGACACCCGACTTCTCTAACTTCTTGACTTTGGAGACGTTAATTCTTGCTCAGTGTGTGGGGTTAACCTCAATTGACAGCTCCATTGGAAACCTAAAACGCCTTGAAACTTTGAATTTGGAAGGGTGTACATCGCTTGAGGAGTTGTCGGAAGAAGTTCGTTCTCTGCAGATGCATATTATCATGCCCCCACATCTAACTGGTGATTGATTCTATTTCGATTAATTAGGACAAATATAGGCTATTCAATTGACTTGAAACACCATATAGATTTTTTTTAATATAAAAAGTGAGGATATTTTATATCTAGCACGAATGTTCTACTAGCTTGAAGGCAATTCCCAGAAGATGCATGAGCTTGTACGCACGACACCAAAACATTCCCCCTTTCTAAATGACCTGAAAAATTCATGATTTTCTACTTGAGGAATTCACTATTAAGTTTTCCATCCGTTTAAGTTAATGAATGCGCTCCCAATAGTCTGTTTGGACCACTAATATTCGATACGAGGCAAAACGAACTCTATTCAGGAAACCTAACTCTTCCTCTTCGGAGTTGATCTTTTTTTTCCTCCCCCTCTTTCGTCGAAACAAACGAGTTATTAGTTTAGAAGTCCAAAGATTGATTCGTAAGAAACTACCTTGTTTTGTTGTTTTGTCTCGCTGATGTTTGTGACTTATGTATTGTACACGTCCATGCTTTTATATAGCCACATCAAATGCCAAATTAGCTTGTATTGACGAAAATATTTGGTGATGGAATTTCTTTATTTTGTCTATTATGCACTAGTTCGTGCACTTTTTAGGATTAGTAGAAATAGGAGATACTTTTATCCTACTAATGTAAGTTTTTTTTTAACTGTTATTTACATGAAAACTGTCCATAGCTTAATTGTAAAGATGAAGGAAATGCTCAACAAAATAGGAGCACCTCTTTTCATCATATGTTAATCTAACAATATCGCTTGTTTTCTTCAGACTATCCCTAAGAGCAGCTTGCAAGAATGTGCCCTGTTTTCTAAAGATTCTGCTTAGAACCCGCGTGTAATACTACCTATCATTTTCTGTAGTAATCGACACGTCATTCTCAGGTAGATCCTTGGATTTTAAATTTTGTTAAAGGTAAATAATTATCTCCTCAAGTTTGGTAGGTGTGTGACATTCTGACTTCCAGTCATTTTGAGACTTTTCAATGAGGATATATCTAACGATGCTTTTTAGTTATATTTCGCTCGGATCTGATCAATCTCGAGTTAACTGATCAAAAGGGAAAGGCTAACGCGAGATAAGTACGTAGACCTAGGAACTCGAATAGGAAATGATGCTTTGACCATAAGAATTGTCGATGGGACATTTAGAGCCATAAAAGGCCGATCTAAGAACGATTATGGAACCCATTGCTTGCGTTATGTGATTGGAACGCGGGTGATGCCGCTTAACCAATTCGTAATTTGCAAAATTTTCCTAAATCGAACGATGATGATCGATACCACCGAAACTAGTAATCGACCCTCGCAACTACATGACAACCAAAGTCGCCATGGACTGACGAGCTCTGAGTGTGATTTAAGTCACAGAGTCGATACGCGTAACGTCTGCAAAAGCCGCCAGTCGGTTTGAGATAGGCTGTAATAGCATCCATTAGAAAATCGAATCAAAGACGAGTCTCGAAATTGAAAATAGAGAGTCAAGAATTCCAACGTTTTAATTGGATTGGACGTCGTCTCGTCAAAGAAAATTTGAATTGGAAAATCGACGTTTCGAACGTCGGAGGAGAAATGAAAATTTTGCCCCCAAGCCTTGGTCTTCTCTTTAGCATTGGTTAAGGGCATTTTAGTCTTTTTCTCCTCCCTCTTGCTGCCGAAAATTAGAAGCAATCTCAGCCCTTGGATTGAGTTGGTGGACAAAGGGGACATTTGGCAATGGATGAGCTTGTTGCATTTAATGCTTGCTTTTCCCCACGTACCATTCCAATGTTGACCAAGTTGGATTACACAAAACTCTCTCTCCCTCATTTGCTTCTGCCCAGCCTCCTCAATTCGCGACACCATCTTCTCATCTTCCCTTTTTTTTTTCTCTCCAGCTGAGACAGCTCACCCGACCTGCACTGTTCGCCCGCTTTGCCGACCTCCCGCTCCGCTGCCGTCAACTTCCGGCCAGGGAGCCGACCTCCACGATCTAGCCCTACGTCTTGCCGAACTCCTCGAGGTGGAAGCACGGCATTTCGACCTCTGTACAGCCCCAACCAAGACTTGGCGCGCCGGTCGACGGGAACTGCTCCAGCCTGAGGTAGGTTCGATTTTGCCTCCTTAGGACCCCTCATTGATGGAGTTTTTCGCTCAAAATTTGTAGATTGCTAGTAGACATGTAGGTAAATGTGTGGTAAAAAGATGAACTGAAATTGATGAAGATTCGGTGCTTTTCTATTGCTGTCTTTGCAAGGCAGAATCTGCCGGTTTGTAAACTGAGGGAGTTGGGCGCCAAACAAGGAGTTCGTGGCGTCGCTTTGGTTCAAAATTTTCAGTGAGGCTTCCTTACTCCTAGAATGAATTGATGGTGATGAGTTTGTGGTTTAATTGATCGTCATTGGGTGATTTGTGGGCTGTTTTGGGAGGACAGAGCAGAACCGGTCCCTGCCCTGTTTAATGCTGTTCTGGCCGTGTGCTTGGAAGGCTGTTAGAGTTGATTTTTGGCTGGAGATTCCTTATAGTGACGTGTTAAATTGTCCGTAGTTATGTCCCTAAGGTTCTTGTTTAGTGAATTGGCGTTTCGATGAAGAAAATGTGACGAATTGGATGGATATTGATATTAGGTGCTGTTGTGTTGCTGTGAGTCTTAGGAACCGAACCTTTGTGGGCTGTGGGAAGTTGCTTGCGTTGATTCTAGAGCGAGGTAAGGAGTTCCTAAACTCTCGATATGAAGATTGGACTCAATTGGATGAGTTAGTCGAGGAACGATATTGATTTTTGGAGCGTCGTCTCATGATTTTACTTTGTGCATTCTTAATTGATATCGGGGGTTTGCATGCGTGCTTTGTGATTTGAATGTCGCGAGGAAATGCCTAAGTTGATGCTTTCCCATGTCATAGATCATTAGCTCAGGGTATGAACTATATTCAATCATGAAGTCTATCTTGGGAATGGAATTCTGGTATGTTTAATTATGTTGGTGCCCTGATGCGTCATACACGCGAGGTTGAGGTGGCCAAGGTCCTGATGCGTAGAACAACGCGGGACAGATATTGAGTTGTGTTGGCACTGGTCTAAGTTGAGACTGAAAACCTGAGGCGTTTACGCGGGTTTGTCAGTGAGATCGGTCTGAGGCGTAAGTACGCGGACCGAGCCTGATGCGTTGTATACGTGGGCAAGAAAGAAATGTGAGGTTGGCAAAGGCTGTGGAGTAGTTCGATTTAAATTGCATATCCGATTCTTATGACGATATGCGGTGGCTTGATTATGAGCTTGAGATTCATTTGCTCTTTTGTGCTAAATGTGACTATTGATACTTTATATGGTTGTTGCTACTTTGTTATTGTGAATGACTGCTTGTTTGAGTGTACAGTCGGCCTAACCCGGGGTTAGGGCCTCTTTTTTTGAGATTTCGATCTCACCCCGTCGCGGGACCATTTCTTTTCCAGGTCCTAGACCGTAAGAATACCGCCTATTCGACACGGAGACCCGCAGTGGATGACTCCTTTTTGGGAAGAGTACCCTGATGGACAGGAAACGATTTTTGTGAGAAAGACCACGGTGGTCTGGATGGATGAGGCCGATAATAAAGAGGTGCCTCATAGGTTCGAGGCTTGGTTCCGACGCGTAGGTGAGGTGACTACTGGGCCACTTAAGCCCTCTGAGGTACCTCGTGGAGTAGTCCCAAACTTTTGTCATCCCTCTCGGGATTCTTTTGAGGTAGATGGTTCGGTAGCCGGTTCGGTTAATGTACTAGGGAGGACCCCGACCCACGAGGACACCATTGAGGTAATAGAGCTTGAAGCCTATGAGGGCGACTTGGTGGAGCGACCCGAAGATGTCGCCATGGAGGTTATTGAGGAGGATTCAACTGAGGTTCGGTCTGAGACTTAGTCCGAGTACGAACCCACGGAGGATACCGAGGCGTCTGGCGACTCCAGCGCTCCGACTTAGGAGTTGCAGTTAGTCTGGTTGATACTTTTGTGTGGTCGTAGTAATGTTTCTGTTTGGGGAGTGTAATTATGTGGTTGTTGTTTTGGCCGTCTACCCGACTTTTTCGCTGGTCTAGGTGACCGCGCTTTTGTATAAACATCTTTTGGAAGTGAAGTGGCCATGTTCAGTTTATGTCTTGCCATTCAGGTTTCCCCGGTTTTCTTATCTTTTGGAGGAGTTGTATTTTCGTTTCCGCATGCTAGCTTTCGCGTTTCTTTCCCTTATAACTGTGTCCTGGGACTTCGAGAGCCGTATTCCGCAGGGATCGTCCCGTCTGCGCATTAAGGACAAGGCACGGGGCGTGGCATCCCGCTTTTCTTGATATCAGAGCGAGGTTAGCTCAACCCAAGTGGATGAGGGATTGGAGTAATAAGGAGGAATGAATTCTGGGGTTATAGAATAGCGAGACAATAGAAAGGGACCGCTAGGGTAAGTTGAGGCATGCTTGGCGCATGAGTGGCTTATGTTATTGACGTCTTGAAAGTGATATTATGGTGGTGATTAGGTACGATTGAACTTCGCTGAGCAAGTGCATTGGGTGTGAATGCTTGTTTGAGGAGTCTTGATTGATTTTTTTAAGTTGGCAGTACAGCTCTGTATTTTAGATTGTTGTGCTCTCGAGATGTCTGGCTAATGGTTGCTTTGTTATGAGTACTACTTGTTGTATAGTATAAAACCACTAGACTGAGATGGTAGAGTTAAGTTCTAATTTCGTTGTGAAACCATAGTGGTGCAGGAAGTCTGAGATGAGTGACCGACCCGTTAGACGTAGAAGGCCTAGTGGTAGGACCTCTAGTTCGAGACCACCTGCGGCAGAGGACCATGGGATGGGAGACGTGTTGCGAGCCTTGGAGCGGATCGTCAACTTGATAGACAGACAGGCTCAGGATCAAGATGCTGCCATAACCCAAGCTGTGGGCGCAGCCTTGACTGCAGTAAATGCTACGATTGGTACTAATGCTGAAGGTGGAGGAAGTGGTAGCAACGGCCAAGGTGCTGGGACGAGTAACGCACAAGCTAATGTCAATGTTAACCAGGGCGTGGGAGTAGGTAACACGCCAGGTCCTAATGTTGTGCCGAGGGATATAGGCCAGCTAGTGGAGCAATTTGTAAAGTTAAGGCCTCTGCAGTTTAATGGGATTGGTGATCCCGAGTTAGCACCCTTGTGGATAGAGAAGCTCGAAAAGATCTTTGGAGTGCTGAAATGTAATGATGAAGAGAAAGTGCTCCTGGCGGTTTACCAGCTGGAATGTACTGCAAATGATTGGTGGAAAGCTACGAAGGACGGAGTGTTTCCTGAGGGCACAGCCCTGGATTGGAATGCCTTTACAGCGGCTTTTAATGATAAATAATTCTCAGAGACTACACGAGAAACCAAGCTGGTGGAGTTTTAGAATATGAGGCAAGGTAACATGACAGTGGACCAATATGAAGCTGAATTTGCTAGCCTGTCGAGATACGCGCCACGTTATGTTGATGACCCACTGGAGAAGGCGCGGAGGTTTCGAGACACGTTGCGACCGGAGCTTCGCAGTCAGATTGTGACCGTAAATTTGAGGACCTATGAGGAGATATATGAACGAGGACAGATGATAGAACGAGACATGAGGGAAAGAACAGCTGCTTCTGGATCGCGATTCCCTTCGTTTCGAGATAATCGCCAGTTGGGGAAAAGACCTATGACGAATACTAGACGTTTCGTTCCACCTCCAAGGAAGAACATCAGTAAGCCGCCACATCAGTTCAACCCAAACTGTCGCATGTGTGGAAGGAGGCATGGGAATGGGCCTTGCCCGGCTAGGACGGGAGTATGCTTCAAGTGTGGCCAAATAGGTTATCAGATGAGGTTTTGCCCCAACCAGACCCAAGTGGCTAGGCCTCAAGGACAACGACCACAAGCGGGACCACAAAATGCGACACCTCAGAATGTTCAGAACCGACCCCAGCTCAAGGAAGGGTCTATGCTGTGGCACGTAGGGACGCGGAGGAGATACCTGGTGTAATCACAGGTACGGTTTATTTGTGCGATCAAGCTGCCTATGCGTTGTTTGACCCTGGTGCTTCGCATTCCTTCGTGTCTGCTCAATTTGTTGATTTGGTTAATATGAAGTTGAAACCGTTGAACGTACTACTGCATGTTGCTACTCCGTTGAAGGATAACGTGTTGGTCTTGTTAGGCTGTGAAAATTGTAAGATAGCCGTTGGTAGTAACGATGGAGTTATAGATTTGGTTGTATTACCTATGTACGATTTTGATATGATCATAGGGATGGATTGGTTAAGTAAGCTAGGGGTGGTAGTGGATTGTGGCGATAAAGTAATCCGTTTTTATCCGGAAGGTTGCCCTAGCTTTGAGTTTAGAGGAAACCGAGGAGGAATCTCTATTCCAATGGTTTCGTCGCTTGAGGCGACAAGGTTAATGGATGATGGATGCCAAGCTTACTTGGCCGTGGTGGTAGATCCGACTGTTGAGGAACCGCGGTTAGATGACATAGTGGTAGTACGAGATTTTTCGGATGTCTTTCCCCAAGAATTACCCGGATTGCCACTCGAGCGGGAAATCGAGTTCGTCATTGAGTTAGCCCCCAGAACGGAACCAATCTCGAAGGCACCTTATAGAATGGCGTTGAGGGAGTTGAAGGAATTAAAGGTGCAGATGCAGGAGTTACTGGACAAAGGATTCATTAGGCCAAGTGCATCGTCCTGGGGAGCACCAGTACTCTTTGTAAGGAAAAATGATGGATCCCTGCGGTTGTGTGTCGACTATCGGCAATTGAATCAGGTGACCGTTAAGAACAAGTACCCGTTGCCGAGGATTGATGATTTGTTCGATCAGTTACAAGGGACTTCAGTTTTCTCTTAGATAGATTTGAGAACAGGGTATCACCAGTTGAGGATTAAGAAAGAGGATATTCCGAAGACAGCTTTCAGAACGATATATGGACATTATGAATTTACCGTGATGCCTTTTGTTTTGACTAACGCTCCAGCTGCATTCATGGACTTGATGCATCGAGTATTTAGGGACTACCTGGACCGTTTCGTTATAGTGCTTATTGATGACATCTTGATTTTTTTCAAGGAATAACGAGGAGCACGAAAAGCATTTGAGGATGGTTTTACAAACCTTGAGTGAACACTCGTTGTACGCCAAGTTTAGCAAGTGTGAGTTTTGGCTGAATAAAGTGGCGTTCCTTGGTCATATAATTTCTGGTGAAGGGATATCAGTGGATCCTTCGAAGATTGAGGCAGTGCTCAATTGACCTAAACCTACAACGGTTACGGAAGTCCGAAGTTTTCTGGGATTGGCTGGATATTACAGACGCTTTGTGGAAAAATTTTCTTCTATAGCTATGCCGTTGACGCAATTGACTAAGAAAAATGCAAAGTTTGATTAGACGGACAAGTGTGAGAGGAGTTTTCGAGAACTTAAACATCAACTGACGACTGCGCCTATTCTTACGATTCCGTCAGGACCCGGAGGTTTTGAGATTTATAGCGATGCTTCGCTTAAAGGATTGGGATGTGTGCTCATGCAATATGGAAGAGTAGTAGCTTATGCTTCGCGACAATTAAGACCTCACGAGATGAATTACCCGACACACGACTTGGAATTAGCCGCAATTGTGTTTGCCTTGAAGATTTGGAGACACTACCTTTGTGGTGAAAAGTTTCAGATTTTTACGAACCATCAGAGTTTAAAGTATTTATTCTCTCAGAATGAGTTGAACATGAGACAGCGACGGTGGATGGAGTTATTGAAGGATTATGATTGTGAATCATGTATCATCCTAGAAAAGCGAATAGAGTTGCGGATGCGCTCAGTCGGAAATCAAGTATCGCTTCTCTTCTGGTCAAAGGATGGTTGTTATTGGAAAATCTGAGGGATTCTGAGTTTAGATTGGAAGTCTGTCAGTTATCCAGTTTGATAGCCACGTTGAGAATCGAACCTGAGATCCAAGAAAAGATAAGGGCCTTGCAACTTTCAGACCCAGAGATTCAGAAAATCCCCGCAGTAGACGTAACGCAGAGGAAACAAGAGTTCCAAGTGTCAGAGGGTGGAATACTGAAGTTCAGAGGACGCGTATGCGTACCTAAGGATGAGGAACTTAGAGAGAGGATTTTATCGGAAGCACACAAGAGTAACTATAGTATTCACCCTGGCATCACGAAAATGTATTAGAACCTGCGACAGCATTATTGGTGGAATGGAATGAAGGTAGATGTGGCACGGTTTGTAGCGATGTGCTTGACCTGTCAGCAAGTAAAAACGCAGCACTGTAAACCTGGTAGATTACTACAGCCGCTAGAGATCCCCGAATGGAAATGGGAGCACGTGACAATGGACTTTGTCATGGGTTTACCAAGGAGTCAAAGGTGCCATGATTCGATTTGGGTGGTTGTGGATAGACTGACTAAGTCGGCACATTTTATTCCTGTGAGAAAAGACTTCGCTTTGGACAAGTACGCTGAACTGTATATACGTCATGTAGTAAGACTTCATGGTGTACCAGTAACCATCACATCAGACAAAGATCCTAAGTTCACGGGGAATTTTTGGAAGAGTCTGCAAGACGCTTTGGGGACTAGAGTACAGTTTAGCACCACGTACCACCCGCAAACGGACAGGCAGTCAGAAAGGACAATTTAGACCCTTGAGGATATGCTAAGAGCGTGTGTTATAGACTTCAAAGGCGGATGGGAGGATCAGTTGCATTTGGTAGAATTTGCCTACAATAATAGTTATCAGCATAGTATACAAATGGCACCTTTTGAGGCACTTTATGGAAGGGCTTACAGGACACCGTTATGTTGGGACGAAGTTGGAGAAAGGAGTATCACGGGCCCGGAGTTAGTGGAAAAGTCAGTGGAGACGGTGAAGATAATCCGAGATAGACTGAAGACGGCTCAGAGTCGTCAGAAGAGTTACGCGGACAAGCGACGCAAGCCTCTGGAGTTTCAAGTAGGCGATCATGTTTTCCTTAAAGTGTCACCGATGCGGGGTTTGTCACGTTTCGGGAAGAAACGAAAGTTAAGCCCGAGATATGTAGGCTCGTTTGAGGTATTGGAGCAGATTGGAACTTTAGCTTACAGACTTGCATTGCCGTCGAGTTTGTCCCAAGTGCACAACGTTTTCCATGTGTTGATGCTAAGGAAGTATGAGCCAGATCCGACGCATGTTTTGGACTACGAGACTATCGAGGTGGACGACCGAGTATCATATGCAGAAAAGCCGGTCAGGATTGAAGAAAGAAAGGAACATGTTTTAAGGAACAAGACAATATCCTTGGTTAAAATAGTGTGGGAGCACCATGGAACTGAAGGAGCTACCTGGGAAGACGGGGAGGCGATGAGGCGTCAATACCCCCATTTGTTTGAATAGTTGGGTTTGTTGTAAATTTCAAGGACGAAATTTTTGTAAATGGGGAAGAGTTGTGACATTCTGACTTCCAGTCATTTTGAGACTTTTCAATGAGGATATATCTAACGATGCATTTCAGTTATATTTCGCTTGGATCTGATCAATCTCGAGTTAACTGACCAAAAGGGAAAGGCTAACGCGAGATAAGTACGTGGACCTAGGAACTCGAATAGGAAATGGCGCTTTGACCATAACGATTGTCGAGGGTACATTTAGAGCCATAAAAGGCCGATCTAAGAACGATTATGGAACCCATTGCAAGCGTTATGTGATTGGAACGCGGGTGATGCCGCTTAACCAATTCGTAATTTGCAAATTTTCCTAAATTGAACGATGATGATCGAGACCACCGGAACTAGTAATCGACCCTCGCAACTACATGACAACCAAAGTCGCCATGGACTGACGAGCTCTGAGTGTGATTTAAGTCACAAAGTCGATACGCGTAACGTCTGCAAAAGCCGCCCATCAGTTTGAGATAGGCTGGAATCGCATCCATTAGAAAATCGAATCAAAGACGAGTCTCGAAATTGAAAATGGAGAGTCAAGAATTCCAACGTTTTAATTGGATTGGACGTCGCATCGTCGAAGAAAATTTGAATTGGAAAATTGACGTTTCGAACGTCAGAGGAGAAATGACCATTTTGCCCCCAAGCCTTGGTCTTTTCTTTAGCATTGGTTAAGGGCGTTTTAGTATTTTTCTCCTCCCTCTTGCTGCCGAAAATTAGAAGCAATCTCAGCCCTTGGATTGAGTTGGTGGACAAAGGGGACACTTGGCAATGGATGAAGCTTGTTGCATTTAATACTTGCTTTTCCCCACCTACCATTCCAATGTTGATCAAGTTGGATTACACAAAACTCTCTCTCCCTCATTTGCTTCTGCCGAGCCTCCTCAATTCGCGACACCATCTTCTCCTCTTCCATTTTCTTTTTTTTTTCTCTCCAGCCGAGACAACTCTCCCGACCTGCACTGTTCGCCCGCTTTGCCGACCTCCCGCGCCGCCGCCGTCAACTTCCAGCCGGGGAACCGACCTCCACGACCTAGCCCTACGTCTTGCCGAACTCCTCGAGGTGGAAGCACGGCATTTGGACCTCTGTGCAGCCCCAACCAAGCCTTGGCGCGCCGGTCGACGAGAACTGCTCCAGCCTGAGGTAGGTTCGGTTTTGCCTCCTTAGGACCCCCGATTGTTGGAGTTTTTCGCTCAAAATTTACAGATTGCTAGTAGACATGTAGGTGAACGTGTGGTAAAAAGATGAACTGAAATTGATGAAGATTCGGTGCTTTTCTATTGCTGTCTTTGCAAGGCAGAATCTACCGGTTTGTGGACTGAGGGAGTTGGGCGCCAAACAAGGAGTTCGTGGCGTCGCTTTGGTTCAAAATTTTCAGTGAGGCTTCCTTACTCCTAGAATGAACTGATGGTGATGAGTTTATGGTTTAATTAATGGTCATTGGGTGATTTGTGGGCTGTTTTGGGAGGACAGAGCAGAACCGGCCCCTGCCCTGTTTAATTCTGTTCTGGCCGTGTGCTTGGAGGGCTGTTAGAATTGATTTTTGGCTGGAGATTCCGTATAATGACGTGTTAAATTGTCCGTAGTTATGTCCCTAAGGTTCTTGTTTAGTGAATTGGCGTTTCGATGAAGAAAATGTGACGAATTGGATGGATATTTATGTTAGGTGCTGCTGTCCTGCTGTGAGTCTTAGGAACCGAACCTTTGTGGGTTGTGGGAAGGTTCTTGCGTTGATTCTAGAGTGAGGTAAAGAGTTCCTACACTCTCGATAGGAAGATTGGACTCAATTAGATGAGTTAATCGAGGAACGATATTGATTTTTGGAGCGTCGTCTCATGATTTTACTTTGTGCATTCTTAATTGATATCGGGGGTTTGCATGCGTGCTTTGTGATTTGAATGTCGCGAGGAAATGCCTAAGTCGATGCTTTCCCATGTTATAGATCATTAGCTCAGGGTATGAACTATATTCGATCATGAAGTCTATCTTGGGAATGGAATTCTGGTATGTTTGATTCTGTTGGTGCCCTGATGCGTCATACACGCGGGGTTGAGGTGGCCAAGGTCCTGATGTGTAGAACGACGCGGGGTAGATATTGAGTTGTGTTGGCACTGGTATGAGTTGAGACTGAAAACCTGAGGCGCTTACGCGGGTTTGTCAGTGAGATCGGTCTGAGGCGTAAGTACGCAGACCGGGCCTAATGCATTGTATACGCGGGCAAGAAAGAAATGTGAGGTTGGCAAGGGCTGTGGAGTAGTTCGATTTAAATTGCATATCCGATTCTTATGACGATATGCAGTGGCTTGATTATGAGCTTGAGATTTATTTGCTCTTTTGTGCTAAATGTGACTATTGATACTTTATATGGTTGTTGCTGCTTTGTTATTGTGAATGACTGCTTGCCTGAGTGTACAGTTGGCCTAACCCGGGGTTAGGGCCTCTTTTATTGAGATTTCGATCTCACCCGGTCGCGGGACCATTCTTTTCCAGGTCCTAGACCGTAAGAATGCCGCCTATTCGACACGGAGACCCGCAGTGGATAACTCCTTTTTGGGAAGAGTACCCTGATGGACAAGAAACAGTTTTTGTGAGAAATACCACGGTGGTCTGGGTGGATGAGGCCGATAAGAGAGAGGTGCCTCATAGGTTCGAGGCTTGGTTCCGACGCGTAGGTGTGGTGGCTGCTAGGCCACTTAAGCCCTCTGAGGTACCTCGTGGAGTAGTCCCCAACTTTTGTCATCCCTTTCGGGATTCTTTTGAGGTAGATGGTTCGGTAGCGGGTTCGGTTAATGTACCATAGAGGACCTCGACCCACGAGGACACCATTGAGGTAATAGAGCTTGAAGCCTCTGAGGACGACTTGGTGGAGCGACCCGAAGATGTCGCCATGGAGGTTATTGAGGAGGATTCAACTGAGGTTCGGTCTGAGACTTGGTCCGAGTACGAGCCCACGGAGGATACCGAGGCGTCTGGCGACTCCAGCGCTCCGACTTAGGAGTTGCGGTTAGTCTGGTTGATACTTTTTGTGTGGTCGTAGTAATGTTTCTGTTTGGGGAGTGTAATTATGTGGTTGTTGTTTTGGCCGTCTACCCGACTTTTTCGCTGGTCTAGGTGACCGCGCTTTTGTATAAACATCTTTTGGAAGTGAAGTGGCCATGTTCAGTTTATGTCTTGCCATTCAGGTTTCCCTGGTTATCTTATCTTTTGGAGGAGTTGTATTTCCGTTTCCGCATGCTAGCTTTCGCGTTTCTTTCCCTTGTAACTGTGTCCTGGGACTTCAAGAGCCGTACTCCGCAGGGATCGTCCCGTCCGCGCGTCGAGGACAAGGCACGGGGCGTGACAAGGTGGATCCAGTTTCACCCATTTCATCAAGAATAGCTACTTTGCATTGGTTCCTCAATTCTAGAGCATCTTAATTTATTCAAAACCAGCAATATCTGGAGAAAATTTGGTGTAGTTGCAGATTAATGGGTGCTAATACTTAACCGCTAGTCATACAAGCATTAAGTCAACATTTGCATGTCGTGTTCACAGAAGTAGGAGTCGATAGTTTAGAAATCACAACCAGGGGAACTCTGTTACGATTGTTTGAGACATCAGACCGACAGTTAGGTTGGCATTTTGATATCCATTTACTTTCTTTACATTCGACTGAAATTAACTGTCCCTCACCTGTGTATTGCTGCAGGTCCGAAGAACTAGCTCATAAGGTTACCGGAGGTTTTGAGAGCTAGGCAATTGTTAGACGTCGACTCCTCAAAAGCCTTGTTTTGGTTCGTAGTCAAAGAGAAGAAGTACGGATTTGCTTTCTAGGTAATAAAAGTCTGTCCAACTGCATTCCGGCTTGATTGTCCGGAGGATCCAAACCTTTCTTTGCGCAGCGAAATGAGTTTACGATTTGAATGCTTTGGTGCATTATTTACAAGGTCGGCCTATCTATATGAACGAGGATATCAGTGAACTCCCATGCTTCAATGGAGGATTAGTGAAGGTTTCACATTTGTCTTTGCAGCGGTTCCGCTTGCTACTTCTTCTTCTTCTTCTTTTTTTGGTGGGTGGTGAAAGATTAGTATGAAGTGTGAACCCAAGTTGTTCATGTGTAAGTACTTGAATTACTGCATGCTTCCTGTTCCTGGTGCTTTTTGGATGTTTGGAACTCTAGCAGTTATATTTCATTTTAGTCCATCAACGACCAAATGCCAAAACAAGTACAAACACAAGTATCCAGGAAAATCATGAATGGTGGTTGTACAAACACAAGTACAAACCCAAGTTCTTTCCTGCTTTATTTCTCGTTTGGGTGGTGATTGCCATTTTTATTAAAAAGATTGCACACTCGTCACGTGTATATAGTTCGGTCAGTTTTTATGATAAAGGTATATTCAATTCTATGATCAACCCAAAATTGAAATTTCCACGTATAAATTATCCACAAGTGCATATCTGTGCGCTCAAAATAGTTGAAACAAAAATATCAATTTGCACAAGACGCACGCGTCGACTGTGCGAGTGGGCGTCGCTTGGGTGTATGGTAACAACAGCCTCTTTGCCTGGAATCCGGATCATCTGCCCTTCCTTTAGAAGGGCAGAAGCCTGCTATTGGAATCCGGGCCATTTGTTTTTGGACAGATGGTTCAGATCTCCTATTTTTAAGGGGTAATTTTTTGGATTTTTTTTTTATATTTTTTATATTTTAGTAATAATCAGAGCTATACATGCATAATACGAACAGTTCGGATTCGAAGGGTAGGGTCTGCTCTTACGAGAGAATGACAGACTATCCCCTCACCTTTGCCTGGATCGCTGACACCTATCAACCATAAGAGCCCATTAACATTTGGCGAAGTGCCCGAATGCGATGGAGGCCAACGTTAGCACCAAGTCCCCCATGAGGAGATTTTGGGTGGGGCGGCCCCATGCGCCCCACCAGTCACTCTCTCTCCTCATAGTGACTGGTGGGGCGCATGGGGCCGCCCCACCCAAAATTTTTCCAGTCCCCCATAGTCACGTCAGCTTTTCAGTCAGCAAGTTCCGACATAAAGTAATAGATTAGTGTTATATTACTCTTCAATTACCTGTGAAAGATAACAAGATAATCTACAATAGAATTAGCGTAGTGTTAATGAAATACTTTTTTCCTCAATATTTCTCAATTCCTATTACTGACTGCTTTTCTTAAACAGTCAGTAATAATGCTGACTAATATACCATCTTATTCCATTGATAACCAAATCTCCGAACAAGCGCAAAAACAAGTATCCAGAAAATCATATCATGTTACACTATAAGCAATAATAAGGACATGGATTAGAGAAACCATCCCCCTCCAAACCCACAAAAATAAAAAATAAAAAAAGGGCATGACTTGTCGCACATTTTGACGTACTTGTAGAAGCTGTACATAATTAAGCTCCAAGTTTGGCTCTTCTATGGTGCTTTCATGATACATGAACCACAGAGCAATCAATGAAAAGCTCACATTTAGGCTCTGTATGGTTCAGATGAGTTATGTGTAAATTAAATATTTTTCCAAAATGCAAACATCATGAAATAAGAATGAGATTTTTCTGCCCAACGTATAATTACGTAGAAAGAATCCATAAATCAAGACAAGCACTCTGGATAATCTCTTTTTGCCCAAAGTACTTCTTTCTTGTGAAGCCTAGCCTCACCCCACGCTTGGATCAACTCTCTGCTGTGAACGGACGGACAAAAATGTCCCTTGGGCCAAACCCTTTTTTGAAACTTTATGACCACTTCAGACCTTTATTTGAAATATATTATGCCGCTTCGGGCCCTTATTTGAAACAATGTTTACTTAGGGTCTTTATTTGAAAAAAAATGAGAGGATTTCGAGCCTTTTTTTTATGGAATTTTCTCGTGGATTAATGAATTCAATAACTGAATTTATATATCCATGCAAAAAGAATGAGCAGCTCCGGGGCTTCCTCGCCTGTGCCTAGAAGTGTTAAATGGGTGGGTCAGATCGGATTTATGGTCCGACCCATATTGATCTATTTAATCCATTTTGATCCATTTTCATATGGTACAACTTTAACGACTCATACCTGTATCACTTAAATATTTTTTATATTTAACCAAATTATAGAATATTTATTTCTTCTAATTTATTAAGAAAAATGATATTCCTACAATGCACTCATGCAATTGAAACAATTATAATTATTTTAATTTTCTTAAAAATAAATTTTTTATCATTAAAAAGTATTATTTATTTTTAACAATGAAAAACATATTATTATTTTTATCAAATAAACGAGTATTTTTTATTTTTGAAATAAAAACTATTATTTACTTTGTATTCCGACGATCAAAGACGGCTACCTAGTAGCGGCAATGGTTGGCGATTGGTGTCGGTGGTCGAATACTTTTGATGAGAAGTTACTTCTCATCAAGAATAGAGAATGATTTGCAGCAAAGCGGAAGAATACTTTTGATGAGAAGTAACTTTTTTTTACATACAAAAGTTGCTAAAAAATAATTTTGAAAGTAAAAAATTATTTTAGAAGTAAAAATATGAAGTTGGATAACAAAATGAACTTCTACTTTAAAAGTTGTGTTATCAATTGGATTTTTGCTTTAAAAACAGTGTCATCACGTGCATCCCAAGTAAATAAAAAACAGTTTTTTTTTTTAAATTTGAAAAAAAAAAGATAGAAAAAGCAAAAAGCAAAAAGCAAAAAGTAAAGAGCATTTAAATGTCGTCTCGCCATCCTTTGGAAACGAGATTCCTGACCGAATTTGCAGCATTGGCATCCTAGACAACGCCGTCAAGAAAACGACACTGTTCTTTTCAAATGTCAAGCGGCCTTCTCTCTCTCTTTCGCTAATAATTTAGTAGTCATTGAATTAGCAAAACCTCAACTTTAGCGACACAAATGTTAATCCAAAATTAGCTATGTAGCAAAGAAAAGAGAGAAAGAAAGAAGGGGAATGAGGAGGGACCGGAAGTGGAGGATTTTCTTTGAAGCAAAAGGAATTATACTGTCAGTCAGTCAGTCCTCTCTTTCCCAGAAACACGCCTCCTTCTTCCCTGCCTCGGCTTTTCCCTCCTCCTCTTCACCTTGAGAAGTTTATAGTCGATCTTCCCCCGCTTAATCCTGCAAATTAGCTCCTTTCACGGAACGCTTCTCTTCTTTGGGTGAACACCGCTGAGAGGATCGGCACACAGATGGAATTCAACGGAACTCAGGCTCTAGTCACCATCCTCGCTTTGATTGTAGGAGGACTGTAAGTGCTCTGATTCAACTCCTGTTCCAGCTCTTGTTGACAGATAATGCGACAAACCAAGAAACTTTCCTCCTGTACATGTTTGATTCAATTCACCCTGTCCGTTCGATTAACATTCCTATTCTTAAGTTCTCGATCTGGTTAGAAGTTGTGATTTTTGGCAGGGCTCTGAGACAACTCATGAAATCGAAGAGGAGGAGGGACTCGGAGTCGACCTCGAGGACGGATGATGCATCTTCGCAGAGGGGCTCGGAGTCTACCTCAAGAACGGATGATGCGTCCGGAGAAGAGTACGATGTGTTTTTGAGTTTCAGGGGAAGCGACACGCGTCAAAACTTCACTGATATCCTCTATCGCAGCATGGTGCGTGCAGGAATCCGCGTTTTCCTTGACAATGAAGAAATCAAAGATGGTGGAAAAATCAGTGAACTTTTGAAGGCTGTAAAGAATTCTCGGATCTACATGCCCATCTTCTCTCAACACTTCGCTGACAGCGTATGGTGTCTCCGTGAGGTGGAACGCATGGTGGAATGCCTATCAATACCAAATGAGAAGAAAGAAATCATCCCCATTTTTTATGACGTGACGCCTGACGATGTGAAGCTCAAAACCAATCTGTACAAGAAAGCCTTACTCAAGCACAAGGAGAGTTTTTTTCTCTCTCTGCTTGGTCTGAAGCGCCGGGGGAAGTATGACTCCTCTCGAGTGCGGAAATGGGTAACAGCCCTTCAAGCTGTTGGCAGCATACGTGGACGGGAACTTAGAGGCAAACGGTAAATTTTTTTTTTTCAAGCTTTTTTAGGGATAATTGGATGAAAGGTAATCCCAACGTTTTGCCTGATCAATATTTTACGTGATCGATCTTTCCGGTCACTCATATTATCACAATAAGTATGGTGGAAATCATGAGTTTTTATGTAGGTTTCCTTTCTCAGGGTAATCACAACATTTGCACGCTAACAATCTCGTGTTAATTTGTCGAATCAGTTGGAGTATTGCAATTTTAAAATTAGACAAAGACATGATCAGAATCTCCCTTTTTTCCTAAAAAAAGCGCATCATTAACATAGAAAAGTGCAACCGCGATGCATGATCAGAATTTTCCCGACACTTTTTCTCTTGGTCAATTGTTGCAAACCACATCTGCAGATATTTCCAGTTCAACTGATCATAATGCTTAGTTTCCATTTGTTTAAATTGTTGAAATAGCTGAATTATGTATCTACATGTTTCCTGGAGTCCTGTAGTCTATCATGTCTTTGATTGAAACGTCATTTTCATGCTTTGTTGCAGCCAAGGAGAAGAAGTTGACTCAATTGTTGAAGTGGTTTCCCGTAAGCTTAATACAGGACACGTGAAGGAGCCTGAAAATTTGGTTCAAGATATTGCTCAGGTGCAAGCTATAATGAAATTGTTGGATGTTGGCTCTGATGGTGTACGTTATCTTGGCATTCATGGCGTGGGTGGCATTGGAAAAACAACTCTTGCCACAAATGTTTACAACAGATTACGATTTCACTTTGATGGCTTTAGTTTCCTTCATGACATTCGAGTACAATGGCAACATCTTGGTGGTCCTTTAGATTTGCAGAAAAGGCTCTTATCAGATTATGTCAGTTCTGGCATTACTGACCAAATTAAAGACGGTGGTGGGATCGAGATGATAAAAAAAGTGTTGAGTAAAAAAAACGTGCTCATTGTTCTGGATGATCTAGACCAGAAAGAGCAACTCGAAAATCTGGCTGGAAAATATGATTGGTTTGGTTCACGCAGTAGGATCATCTTCACCACCAGAAATAAAGAAGTCTTGACGACTCAAGTGGAATTATCCAATCAAGAACCCAAAAGAATTTTTGATTATGAAGTTCAAAGAATGGAATTTCATCTAGCATTGGAGCTGTTCTGTAGGCATGCGTTTGGAAGAGCCTCTCCTGGAGAAGTATATGCTCTTTTGGCAAAGAATATTGTCCGCAGAGTGGGTATGCTTCCTTTGTCTGTCCAAGTGATAGGTTCTCATATTTCTGGGCTGGACTTTGCGCTGGAGTCACCTGATATTCAAAAAAAGCTATTGGAAGAGACATTGCAGATGTTAGATCAAGGTGGTTTTGTCGATGTCCGAAAAGTATTAATGATCAGTTATAATGGATTGAAGCGGAAGGAGGACAAAGAAGTATTTCTAGACATTGCTTGCTTTTTCACCAACGAAGATCAAACTTATCCAGTTATTATGTGGGATGACTGTAAGTACTGCCCTCACACTGCAATTCGTGTCCTCCAGCAACGGTCCTTAATTAAAATTATGGGTAATAACCTTTGGATGCATGACCAAGTTCGAGATTTGGGGAGGCATATTGTCCTTGAAGAACATACTCCCAAATTTAGTAGGGTGTGGAAACAAGATGATGTTGTAGAACTACTGAAGAGAAAACAGGTAAAATGGAAGATTATGTGACATAATATTTTTTTTTTTTTGGGGGGGGGGGGTTGGGGGGGGGGACTTGTTGAGTTTTTTTTTGTTATTTAATATTTAACTTAGTTTAACTTACCGTTTGTCCTGTGAGTGTGACAGCTCTCTCCCAAAACATTTGGGTCAAAAGGTATTGTATATCGGTGAAGCGAGACCAAATAGATTGCCTGATAGTTAGCTTTGTTTTCTAGGCTCCAGAGAATGGAAAATAGTTTTCTGACAATTCTGAAACAATAAACCCCCCTTTCATGTGCTATCCGGTTGGAATTTTTAAATTACTCTAAAAAACAATTACAGCGAAAACAGAAAACTAGGTCGATTGTCATTGATATGATAATTATATTTCTTGGAAAAACAGAAGACAGGAAATGGAGAAGTTATTTAAAATCTATCTTCAAATAGAAGCTGAAAACTTTCATTAATGGTGTGAACGAAGACACAGAATTCTACTTGCTGGGAAAAGGCTTGTGCCATTGCAGGTTCCCTGTTGGAGAAATTGTCTATCATTGTTCATATGGGTCCTTTCTTTATAGTTCTATAGGAGGGCTACGTGTTGTGAACTCAATTAATCTCGAGTCTCTGTTGGCAGATAAATAAAGATGTAGAAGCGATAAGCCTGACTTCCAGTGGCAATGGCCATGACTTGGCAGATGAACAATTAGCTACTCTACCAAAATTGAGGTTCCTTAAAGCAAAAGGCTTGGATTTTTCCGGCGACTTCAAGAATTATCCTTCGATGCTAAGATGGCTTTCTTGGCAGACACGGGGAACCACTTTCGAAGCACAAAACTTTCACTTTAGCAGATTGCTTGTGCTCAACCTTTCCAATAGCAATATTGAAGATGGCTGGCATGGGTGGAGCCAAATGAAGGTATGAAATGCCTTACCTTATATACTTCTTTAGTCATTACTTCATTCGCGATGATGTAAGGTAGATATATGTTTCGCTACTTTGTACACTTACTTCATACGATTGATATAATTGTTGCATGCATTCCCCTGCTCATTTGAGTGTAGAATATATTTTTGAGATCAACATTAAATATCTTTCTATATGTCAAAATAAAACACAATTATATCCCACTTAAAAAAGTTGCTTAGGTTTTGGAATTGGTGTGTTCTAGTAAAAGTAAGCGCCATTTGCTTCAGTATGCATCAGATACGATTTGAATGATTGGAATTGCATTACTGAACTGCGCATTACTGAACTGCAAATTGAATGAATATGACATTACTTTTACTTTTTTAATTAAGTCGAGTTAATGAGCAAAGCCTCGAGCTCTACATTGAATCTAGTTGTTAACAGCCTTTTGAAATCAAATCTCAGACAAATTTATAGTTCAGTTCGGGGTAAATAACAAATGTAATGGAGTTGCTTTTCTTTTTTCCCCCCCTCTCCTTCTCCTTTCGTTGGTGCGTGACCTTTTCCCTTTTAATGGGATGATTCCTCCTTTCTTTTCTTTTTAAAAAGAGAATTAAATACTGTTATGCTAGCAAAGTCCAAAAAATAATTCGACAATGCTTTTGACAAAGTCAAAAAGATGAAAAACACAATATCACAATTGTGGTCAAAGGTGATGTGCATTTGGCCAATGTCGGAGGGTGGTGAAACACTAGGGGTGTTGGTATTTGGGACCTTGTGGGTGATCTTGGAATTAGAGACTTGTGATTTCCTGGCGAGGTTATGGAGTTTTTTCGTAAGACGCTAACCACGGGTTTTGGAAAATAAAGGATGTGCAGTGATATAAGAGGTGGGATGGTGCTTAGTGCTTTCTTAAATAAGCTTCTTAATAATAGTACCATAAATGCTGATGTTCCTTATTAATTTTTTTACTTCCACTTTTTTCTGCAGATGAATATGTTGAAGGTTCTAGATTTGACGGGCTGCATACAATTAAATACGACACCTGACTTCTCTAACTTCACGTCTTTGGAGAAGTTAATCCTTGCTCTATGTGTCAAGTTAACCACAATTCACAGCTCCATTAGTAATCTAATTTACCTAAAAACTTTGAATATCAAGGGGTGTAGTTCTCTGGAGGAGTTGCCCGGAGAAATCGGTTCTCTACAATCTTTGACAGAGATTGTCATGCCCCAAAACACTTGCCCCTTTAAGCTTCCGGAGACATTCGGTAGTCTTCACTCTTTGTCGAGTTTGGTATTAGACGAGCACCCTGGAATCAGTCAACTTCCAAACTCTATCGGAGGGTTGGTGAAAGTCAAGCGTTTATCTTTACGTTGCTGTGTGGGGATAACGAAGCTTCCATTCTCTATTGGAAAGATGAAATGTTTAGAAGAGTTGGATTTATTGAAGTCGGGAATAGTTGAGCTACCCGATTCCATTGGATGTCTAAAAAAACTAAAGGTGATCAGGGTAAGTTATACAATGATGAGAAAGTTTCCTTGTACTATCGGACAGGTGGAGATGCTTGAAGAGTTGCATGCCAAGAAATGTTGGAATCTGACGGATGAAAACCTAAAGGAAATATGGAAGCTATCTCATTTGAGGATTTTGGACTTATCGTATACTGAAGTATCTGAGTTTCCTACTGTGCAAGGCTGTCTCTCTAGTCTCCAAACACTTGAAGTGAGTTCACTTCACCTTCCAGAAGTACCAGATCTTCCCCCAAGTTTGACACGCCTTCACTTGCAAGCATGCCACTTCCCATCTTCCCTACACCTCACAGGCCTCGTCAGTTTAGATTATCTGGAATTGTCTAGATTAAGCGCTTCAACAGAGGAACCTGGCCCAACTTGGACAAATGATTCGCCAGAAGAGCGACTGATGCATCCGCTTCCATCTGGTTTGTCAACCTTGAAGTTCAGGGGCATCAGCCTACTGCCACCTCTTTCCAACTTAGAAAGATTGTCGGTTCTGTGTGTAATTGAATGTCCAATATCAGGTTTCTCCGTTTCTGAAGACCTAATACATTTGAAGGAATTGACACTAAGCAAATGCAAATTCCTCAAGAAAATACCGGGTCTATGGCTCTTGAAAAACCTTGAGCGCTTGGATTTGAACAGATTGGAAAGTTTGGTTGAGATTGATGGTTTGTCAGAATTGGAATCCTTGGTGTACTTTCGTATTTCCCATTGTGGTCGGATAGAAAGGTTACCTGGCTTATCAAAGTTAAATAAGCTTGGCCACATTGAGCTAGAAGCTTGTCCAACAATAAAAGCCATCGAGGGCTTAGAAAGTTTGGAGCTGAATAAATGGGGTTGCACTATCCTGAAAAGATTGACTGATGTCTCGAGTTCGACCTGGCTTTCTCACAGAGTACCTAAGAAGCAGGTGTTCCTGAGTTTTATGGGAGCCGACGCTTGTTATGGCATTGTCAATCGCCTTTACAAGATCCTCATTCATAACCAAATCTCTGTATTTATGGACGGTGAAGAATCGAGCTCCGGTGAGGGAATTGGCGAGGAGCTTCGGCTCGACGACTCCATTATCTACATACCCTTTTTATCTAAGAACTATGCTTGTAGTGGGTGGCGTCTACGTGAACTAGCCCAGATGGTCGAATGCACCTCAAAGTCAAATAGGGGAAAAAAAATCTTGCCCATTTTATACGATGTGGGAGTTGAGGATATCAAGATTGAAAGCGATTGGTACAAGGGTGCCCTAACTAACCACAGGAGGAAATTTGGCAACGAAGTGGAGGGATGGGAAAAAGCTCTAAGCGATGTCGCGGATATGAAAGGGTTCAACCTTAAAGCTAAGAGGTAATTCTTCTATCTTGACTAACTGCAATTTACCTTCTGGATATGAGGTAACGAGTCATTAAATTGACCTTTACGAACATAGAATTCCAAATTCATTGCAATGCAAAAACTTGCACGAAAATACTCAAGTAGATTCTTTCCCTATGTTTGGAAGAGATTTTTTAGGTGGGTGAAGAAATTCAAGGTGGAGAAAAGACATCCTCTGTGTTAGTTGGTAGTTGTAGGATATGGAGGTGAAGAAAGCGCAGGGATTGAAAAATTGAAGTGGGAAAAAAGGAACTCCGCAATTTTCATATTGTAAAACATAACCGTATTTCTTTGGATAATTACTATTTTCCATTTCTTTTCAGGGAATAACTGGAAATAAGAGAAAAAGTGTTACTTTCCACCCTGCTTTCTGCACACGTCCAAATCGGCACCTCCGACTTTCTCTACCTCTTCCAAACCACGGTTTTGCATTAGCCACCCCCCTCATTCCTCACACAACAACTCTTTCCACTCTGAATCTTACTTCCAAACAGAGTGTTCTTGTTTAGGATACCAGTAAAGAAGAAAAAGAAATGGCACGCAAAAAGAACAAAGAAAATTTCGATAAAGAGAGAAAAGTGTGATTTGAACTATCCTTGGAAATTATTTAAATTGTTACGAGATGGCAAAAGTTATTGAAGTTTAGAACCCATATGAGATAGAAAGTTTGGCCGCTTTAAGTTCCAAATCTATCTAGGGTTTGTTTGTCCTTACACAGTTATTGTTCTTTCCCACTAGGGTAACAGAGTGGTAAGCTCCTGTGGAATTTTCCTTAGTAATGTTTGAAATTGAAACTTGTTTTTGAATGCACTCTATATCAACAATGAAGTTAATCAAAGGAGCTGGATAATTCTTGTTTCAATTGTCTCCATAACTAAACATAAAAGGTACTGAGTGTTAGTCCGGGATAAATGTGTATACCCTCTCATTATAGCTCGTGGAACTTGGAGACAAATGAAATTATTGACTCATAAATTGATATTTAGACGGAGTGCCTAAAAATGATGTAATTTGAGCACATATACATAGCAAAAGAAAAAAAAAGGTCAAAGAATATGCCCTTGAATGATAGAATGTCATCTGTGCAAACAAGTTAGGGAAAATTTCATTTTACTCATTGAACTTTCGAGACGGTGCATATTGAAATTCCAACTTCAAAAAGTCATATATTTGTCCTCCCACTTTCCCTGGGGAAGGTCTAGTGAAAACTTACCACATAAAATCTGTTCACTTTTCTTGGCTTATCTATGAAGCGTATCTGTTTTGCTTCTTTGGATTTTGCTCCGACGCCTAATTTCCTTCTGTAGGAACAGAATTGACCGACTTATTTAACCATGTGGTCCGTAGAAACCCAGAGATCGTCATATCTATTTGGAAGATATTTATACCCTGTCCTTTCATGTCATTGATGAAAACCAAAATTTCGTGCTTTGCAGCAGCCACGGAGAACTAATGGACTTGGTTGTTGAGGAGGTATTGTGTAAGCTTAATGCCAAGAGAGTGGATGTGCCGGAAAATTTGATTGGATATGAAGAGCACGCAAATGCCATAATACAACTCTTGGATGTTGACTCTGGTGGAGTGCGTTTGGTTGCAATACATGGAATGGGTGGTGTCGGTAAAACAACACTTGCGAAGGTTGTGTTCAACCTGTTATTTTCTCACTATGATGGTGCTTGTTTCCTCAACGACGCACGAGAATCATCGCGACATGGTCTTATAAACTTGCAGAAGAAGTTATTATCAGGTTTTGTGGGTTCTGTGATTGCTGACCAAATTGAAAACGTTGAAGTTGGGATGAATTGGATCAAGAGAGTGTGTGGAACCAGAAAAGTCCTCATTGTTCTCGATAATATAGATGAGAAAGTGCAACTCGAAAAGCTAGCCGGAAATTTTAATTGGTTTGGTTCTGGCAGCAGGATCATTATCACAAGTAGGGACCGATATCTCCTGCCGATTCTATATAAATTACCGAGTGAGGAGGACCAACAACGAAACAAGGGAACTCATTTGTATGAACTTCGTTTAAGGGATAATATGCAAGCACTTTGGTTGTTTTGTAATCACGCGTTCAGACGAGACTCTCCAGTAGAAGGATATGCTGAACTTGCAGAAGCAATTGTCCGTGTATTGCGTGGGCATACTTTGCTTGTCGAGGTGATAGGTTCATATCTTTATTACCACGGCTCTGACCTGGAGCCACATGGTGATAAAATAAGGCTATGGATAGACACGTGGAATCAGTTACGTCAAGTTCCTTCGGATGATGTCCGAGGTAAATTAAGAATAAGTTATGAACGCTTGGATTATAAGCAAAAAGAAGTATTTTTGGATATTGCTTGCTTTTTCACCAATGAGGACCAAACATATCCAATTATCATGTGGGATGACTGTGGTTACCATCCTCACAGTGCAATTCATGTCCTCCTCCAACTGTCCTTGATAAAAGTTACAGATGATAATAAGTTCTGGATGCATGATAGTGTTCGAGATCTAGGAAGGTTCATCATCAGATGTGAAACCCCTCACAAGTTTAGTAGGGTGTGGGATCACACGGAAGCCTTGGAACTACTGAACAAAAAAGAGGTAAAATGGAAGAGTATGTCACATAATTTTCGTTTTGAAGGAGAAACTCCTTGAATTTTTCTTTTATTTTGTAGTTACCTTTGTTTAACTTCCCATTAGTCTTGTGAGTGAGGAAGCTCTCTCCCAGACATTGGGCTCAAAAGGTCTTGTTAATTGGTGCAGAGAGACCAGAAAATTTGCCTAACGATTAGCTTTGTTTCTGTTTCTGTTTCTGTAGAATAGAAAACAGTTTTCTGGAAATTCTGGAACAACACGATTACATATAAACTGCCTGGATGAAAATTTTTTAGTTTACTTTCAAACATAATTACAGAAAAAACAAAAAACTATGAAGATTTGATTTGATATGCTTATGTTTCTTGAAAAGTAGAAATTGGGAGAGGTGGAAATGACTTATAAGACATTTAATGGAAGCTGAAAATTTTAGCTGATGGCGTGATTGAAAACATATAAGTCCACTTGCTGGAAAAAGCCCAGTGCCATGGTAGGTTCCCCGTTGTACAAATTGTTTATATATGATTCCTTTTTATATTGCTTCGAAAGAGTGCCAAGTGTTGTGCACTCAATTTATCTTGAGTCTCTTTTGGCAGAGAAATGAAGATGTACAAGCACTAAGCCTGAGAAAAGATGGCTCGACCCTCATCATTAGACATGAAGAATTAGCTGCTCTACCAAATCTAAGGTTTCTTCGGATGGAAAGCATTTATTTTATTGGCAACTTTGGGAATCTTCTTTCGGAAGTAAGATGGCTTTCTTGGCAAACATGGCAAGCAAATCTCCTTGCAAATAACTTTCACTTTAATAATTTGCTTGTGCTCGACCTTTCGCATAGCAATATTGAAGATGGCTGGGGTGGATGGAGCCAAATGATGGTAGGATATGCCTTACTCTATATGTTTCTTTTTGGCATTACGACATTCATGATCAGTGAGGCTATGATAGAAGAAATATTTTTATTTTACTTCCTTCCATCATCACCTCATACGTTTGACACAATGATGTCGTGCTCTCTCCATCTCATCTGTGTGTAGAATCAAATATCTTTTTATACATATAAGTAAAACACAATTTTGCCCACATAAAAAAATTTCTTCATGTGATTTATAACCTTGATTTCGTAGTTGCTTAGGCTTTGGAAGTTGTGCATTCCAATAGAAGTGCTATTTTGCTTCAATAGGCATCAGATGTGATTTAAATGACGTAAAGTTCGAGTCATGTTTGATAATATGAAAAGTTAATCGGAAAAGCTAAGTTGATTATCTGAATCAAGGTGAGCTAGACCTTCATTATATTGTTTCAAGTGGCTGACTGGCCTAATTTAATATCTAAGTATTTGCTCATGTTATGTTTATAATTGTATAAACGAGCTTAAAATTAATGGAAATGATATTATGCTTTCTTTTCAATTTTACTTTAGTTAATGAGCGAAGGCTCGAGCTTTCCATTGAATCTAGCTTTTACCTACGTCTCAGATCAAATCTCATGTAAATCCAATGGAGTTTCTTATCCATTTATAACATTCAATTTTAAACATGATCTCTTGCAAACCCCTCCATCTCTGATTCATTCAAAAAAAAAAAGAAAAGGATCAGCTTAAAATGAATGCCTTATTCAAAGGTAGAATGCCAACAAACATTCTCACCTTTTATATCAATTTTTTTTTTTTTTATCGGTACCTTTTATATCAACTTCACTTTGCATCATTTACATTAACAACCATCATTTTACATCCTATCTTAGGCTGCCGATTACTCTTGACGTAGAGAGTAAGAGAGAGTTGAGCTGGAGAGACAGAGGGTTAAATGGATGATGTTGCAGGTTTTGGAAATAAAGGATGTGAAATGAAGTAAAAACCATGGTTGCGAATTATTTTAAAAAATTCTAAGTATGAGGGTTATTTGCAATATTGCCAAAAAGACTTGGGATACTCCAATTCCACTAGATTGACTTAAATAGTGACTTACGGATAATGAGTATATTACTAGCCCATATATTCTGATGTTTCTCATTTATTCTTTAACTTCTTTTCCACAGATGAATAGATTGAAGGTTCTTGATTTGACAAGTTGCAGAGAGTTAAAAAGCACACCTGACTTCTCCAATTTCTTAACTTTGGAGATGTTAATTCTTTCTGGGTGTGTGAACTTGATCACAATTGACGGCTCCATTGGTAAGCTTACACTCCTAAGAACTTTGAATATCAAGGGATGCAGCTGTCTTCGGGAGTTCCCGGCAGAATTCGGTTCTCTAGAATGTTTGAAGGAGATTATCATGTCCGGAGATTCTCAACTCTTCAATCTTCCGGAGAAATTCAGCAGTCTGGTAGGTCAAGCTTTACCTTAAAATCAGCCAACTTCCAAAGTCTATTGGGAGATGGTGAAACTTACACACTTAATGAGTGTGTGGGAATAAAGGAGCTTCATGATTCATTATGGAGTTATATATGTTGGTTGAATTGGATGTATCATAGTCAAGAATAGGCATACTACCCAATTCTATTTGACAAGCTAAAGAAACTAAGGGTGAGGCTATAACGAAGTTTCCTCGTACTATAAGAGGAAAGGAGTTACATTGTTTCCTTTATTTTGTGTACCTGAGTTAAAGATCTTCAGGTTACAGTTGTTTGGGACATTAAATTAACGATTAGATTGTCATATTGATATCCTTTTACTTTCTATTCATCCGACTAAAATGAACTATCCTTCACTTGTGCATTGTTATAGGTACGGAGAACTAGTTAAGAAGGTTGCTGAAAAGGTTTTGAGTGCAAGGTAATTAGTAGACGTTGACTCCTGAAGCCTTGTTTTGGTTCGTTGTCAAAGAGAAGAATGGATTTGCTTTCTAGGTAATAATATTTCAGTACAACTGCATTTTTCTTAGATTGTATGGAGGATCTAGATATTCACTTGGTAATAAAATTGGTTTACGATTCTAGTGCTTTGGTGCATTATTTACTTGGTCAGCCTACCTATACGAACGAGGACTTAAGTGAGCTCCACGCTTTGTTGGAGGGTCAGTGAAGGTATCACATTTGTCTTCGCAGCGGTTCCAGAGGAGCTTTGAAACGTTAGTGTTTATATTGGTGCTCTGCAACAAAAGAGAGGAGCACTCATTGCAATTAATGAAGTTCTGTAGGACGGTGTTCTTTATGTTTGTGATTCTAATGCATGCTACTTCTTTGTGAAAGATTAGCACGAGTGTGAAACCAAGTTCATGCGTGAAACTAGAATTATTGCCAGCTTTCTAGTATTTTTGGAGGCTTAAAACTTTTGCAACTGTATGCTATATCAATAACAACTCCATCTATGTATGTTTACATAGCCTGTCCCAAACCAGGATAAAGAAGGAGGGCTGCGTCAGACATATCGAACCGGTTGTAAAAAGAAACTATTTATATGAGATGAACCCTTTGATAGGAATTGTGTCCCAATTTCAAAAATATAATCCAAGCAACTAATCCATACTAGCGAATATAATAATAAAAGAACAGAATCAGAAATGACACTCTAGAAAATTTGTTATCGAAGTTCGCCCAAATTTGGGTTACGTCTCGGCGCAGAGGCATTTTGCGAATTCACTAGTTTTCGAGAAAAATAGGAATGCAATTGAAGATTTTCTCAAAAGATTGAGAAAAAAAAAAGGGAGCACTCAAGAATGTCGATCTCTCTCTTTCTTCTCTTTAGGATGGGTCAGTTTCATGTTAATGAACTTTATTCTACTCTGTCAAAGTCAATCCTATGGGAAACTGAACTGGCTCCCTTAGGAACTGGCTTGGAACCGAGCTAGCCAACTCCATTGTCAACATAGAAACCAGGCCTCCCTGTTTTGCCCTTTTTCTTATTCTTGGTAGGCAGCTCTTCAATTATCTTCACTCCTCCGATAGTATGAGCAAACTTTGTTACAGCCTCATAACCTATCCTCATCACCCTTTGTTTATTTACCTTTCCAATAGAATGTGGTAGCATGCATATTCTTGACTTTGATACATCCAATTCAAGGGAAAATAACACATAAACAATCATAACTTTCATACGGCGCTCACTTGAGGGTAATAACCTTTTTTGATCGCTTGAATATCATGACTTCTAAAAAACTTTTACTTGAGTATCACAACTTTTGACCACAATTTTTAATTGATCACTTGGATGTCATGACTTTCAAAAAAATATTCATTCGATTGTCAAAAATCTGATGTGGTGTGTCATGGCACCTTTCATTGACGTTTTTAAAAAATTATTTTAGTCAAACGATTCGAAAAAAGGCTGCGGCACTTAAGTGAACGCCGCACGAAAGTTATGGCTGGTGTTGTTATACCTTTAGTTCAACCCAATGGAGCATGAAAGCTCCCTTATTCTACCACATCCACGTAAAAATAATTATGTAATGATTCGCCAACCCCTAATAGACTTTTGGAAGTTGGCTGATTCTAGGGTGCTCGACTAACATACCAGATTGCAAAATTTCCTCCCAGGCTTCGAGTGTTGAAAATCTTGAGACCCGATAATCTCTGTCGAAGATCGTAGAGAACCAAATTTAGCAGGGGACTTCATTAGGCTGCTGCATCCCTTGATATTCAAAGTTTTTAGGTGTTCTAGCTAACCAATGGAGCTATGAATTATGGTTAAGTTGACACACTGAGCAAGTATTATCATCTTCAACGACAAGAAATTAGAGAAGTCAGGTGTCCTTTTTAACCTTAAGCAACCCGTCAAATCTAGGACCTTCAATTTATTCATCTGCAACGAAAAAAGAAGTCGAATTGAAAATAGAAATTAGAAACATCAGCATATATGAAAGTACTAGTAATAGCTTCATTATCCATAAGTAAATGCACCTATTAAAGCAACTAAAAGGATGCATGGAAAGAACCAAAGCATGAAAAAGATTTTTCCAGAGTCCCAAGGCCTAGAAGTGCATGATGTTGCAAATATTTAGTTACCAAATTAGGATCTTTTTCCCTGGTTGATTATAGTAGGCACAATCTATCGTTGCTGGCGATCCAGGCCGTTTCCCTCTCAACATGACCTACTTAACTCAGTGGTTACAGTATTGGCTTTCAATACAATGTAAAGCATCATTACTTAAGACAATGCTGGGTAAATTGAATATCCCCAGCTTTTTTGGGGATGTGGCAAACGACCCTCATACTAAATTCTGAAAATAATTTCTAAGCTGAGTTTATTTATGGAGTTAGGCCCCATTAGGAGTCAAATATATACCACGGAGAAACTACAAAGAACTGTCCCACCTTTAACTTCATTTTACATCCTATGCTTCCAAACATGCAGTATGTATCTTAGTGTAAAACTCTATAACCAAAATATCAGTTTATCCTCACTGGGAAAACACAAAATACTCTAATTTCCAAAAGGCGCTGATGATTTTTGGAACTCTACCGTCAACTTATTACGAGCTACGAGCATATATTTTAAGTTAGAAAAAAAAATTAGAAAAAGTCTGAGATGGAAGGAAGATCCAGCATCCATTAGATTTGTCCTCCAACTGAACTGTTAATTCCTAATAAGCAACTTTTACAAATAACGAAACCAAAGTTACAAGCCAGATGAAGCATTTTTTTTTATGCGAGACCTGATTGTGTTTTATTTTGATATATGCAAAAAGATATTGGATGTTACTAATGCAAAATGTATTCTTCCCTCAAGATGAGATGGGGAAGTTCATGCAACCACCATGTCAATCATATAAGGCAAGGACGGAGAGAAGTATGACATATACTTGCTCCTAAAATTATCCTAGGGGTCACGTGATGCGCACATAAAGAAGGAATAATCAGTTATGGACAGACGTACGCAAGCAAGGTAAAAATCAAACTGCAGATCCACCACATGTAGAAGTTGACTTTGGCGATATTTATCCCGAAAAGCCAAAGAAAAAAGGCGCGCAAGAGAAGACACGATCAGGGCAGTTACAAAATTTGGCGGCAATCCCATCAATCGAAGTAGAAAAAGTGCGGAAATTGTTAAAGGCTTTGTCCACAAGGGTCACCGAAGGAAAATGTGCTTAAAAGCCTGAGGCAACAGTTGTCCGACAGTTATCAAAACAAGTCTAGTCATAAAAAATGAACGTACTTAGGGCCCAAGGCAGCAGCTGTTCGACAGTTATCAGAGCAAGCCTAGTCATCGAAAGAGAACATACTTGGGACTCAAGGCAGTGGCTGATCGACGGTTACCAGATTTCGCCTATAAATACCAACGGATATCCAACAGCAATCCCCCCCCACAACAACACACAACAGACAAGTTTATATCTTTTCAATTAGCTCTTAGTTTAGCTATAGCTTCCAGATTTTCGTCGTCGATTCGATTCCGACGTGTTTCATATCCAGAGTTAGGTGTTGTCGATTTAATTCCGGCGTCTGCTCGCCCAGTCTAGTGCCGTTGATTAAATTTCGATGTTGTATTGGTCTATCATCCACTCATCCAGTACCGTTGATTAAATTTCGGTGCTGTGTCCTACATTTCCACCCATCCGGTGTCGTAGATTAAATTCCAGCATCGTGTCCTATAGTAAGATTCAGCATCGTAGATTCAATTCCGGTGTTGTATCTCGGTTATCATCATGTCGAAGGCAATTCGACAAATTTCCTCAAAATCGTCTCCAGGCGTTCTGTCGAAGTCTTGTACAAAAGCTGTCGAAAGACACACTCTTATCAATAAGATATTCTGCATTTGACACTCTCTGTCCAAAACTTGCACGAAACCCTTCTTATTTAACAAACTGCTAACGTTCGATAAAAGGATTTTCCCGCATGAACAACTCTTTTGGGTTTCAACCTCTTGGGTCGAACCCTGAGAAGATCAAGCGGGCCCGACCGAGGGAATTTTTGTGACAATAGCTCCTATCATCGAATCATTCGTGGATGAGGTAAAGATAGAAAGTAGTTTATAGAGTAAGGCTTATCATACCTTCATTTGGCTCCGTCCACCCCAGCCATCATCGAAGTCGCTATTCGAAAGATAGAGCACAACTAAATTACCAAAGTGAAAGTTACTCGCATGGAAAGGTGTTTGACATGTTTGCCAAGAAAGCCATCTTAGCTTTGGAAGAACATTGTTGAAGTCGCCTGAAAATTCCGAGCCTTTCACTTGAAGGAACTTCAGATTTGGCAGAGCAGCAAACGCTTCAGGTGCAAAGTTGCGGCTGCAACCGTCGAGAATCAAGCTTACTGCTTGTACTTCTTCCTTCCTCTGCCAACAAAGAATCCAGATCAATTGAGGGCAGAACACTAGGCTGCGTATGGATGGTGGCTGGGGAAACTGTTTCTGTTCCAAAAGTGTTCCGGGAACACTTTTGGAGCAGAAACGCGTATGGTTCAAAAGTGTTCCGAAAGTGTTCTGCGGAACACTTTTGTGCCAGGGAACACTTTTGAAGGAACAAAAAAAACTTGCTTCTGGGATTTTGGAACACTTTTTGGAACAATTTTGAAACCACCATCCATCGTCGCCGACGCGATTACCACTCGTCGCCTAGCTAAAAGCCGGCCGTCGACGGTCGCCAATCGCCGTCGCCGGTCGCCGGCCGCCTTTCGCCGTCGCCGACCGCCGGCCACCTTCCGCCGTCACCGGCCGCATGCCGCCGTCCACCTTCCGCCGGCCACCTTCCGCTGTCACCGGCCGCATGCCGCCGTCCGCAGCAGCCAGCCGGCTTCGCCGGCCGCCGTCGTCGCCGCCGGTCGTAGGCCGCCGTCGCCGCCGCCGCCGTCGGCTGCCGTCGCCCCCGCCGGTCGTCGTCGCCTGCCCCGTCGCCGGTCGCCGGCCTCCGGCCGCCGCCGCCCATCTCCGGCCGCGGCCGTTGTTGCCGGTCGCCGGCCGCGGCCGCCGTCACCGGTTGCCGGCCGCCGCCGCCGGTAGCCGTCGCTGTTGCCGGCCGCCGCCGCCGGTCGCCGTCGCAGGTCGCCGGCCGCCGTCGCCGGCCGCCGTCGCCGGCCGCCGGTCGCCGTCGCCGGCCGCCGTCGCCGGCCGCCGGTCGCCGTCGCCGGCCGCCGGTCGCCGTCGCCGGCCGCCGGTCGCCGTCGCCGTCGCCGGCCGCCGGTCGCCGGCCGCCGGTCGCCGTCGCCGGCCGCCGTCGCCGCCGCCGGCCGCCGTCGCCGGCCGCCGCCGCCGGCCGCCGCCGCCGGCCGCCGTCGCCGGCCGCCGCCGCCGGCCGCCCACCTCTGGCCGCCGCTGATCGCCGGTCGGCGACTGAAAAAAGTGTTTTTTTTTTTTAAATTACCAAACGCGTTTTTTTCCTAAAAATCGTAATTTTGAACAGAAACACAAAAAAATGTTTCTGTTCAAAAAATGCTCCCTGGAACAGAAACGCTACCATACGCAGCCTAAAACACTCTTTCAATAGCTATAAACAAAGGAAGCTTATGAGCATTGATAAACAATTCAAGAAGTTTCTCCTTCCAAATAATAATATTGTGACATTCTCTTCCGTTTTACCTTTTCTTCCCTCAGTACTTTTACAGCATGCTCTTCAATCCAGACCCTGCTAAATTTGAGAGGATATTCTTCAAGGATGATGTGCCTTCCTGGATCTCGCAATTAGTCATACATCCAAAACTTATTTATCTCTAATTTTTATCAAGGAACGTTGAGAAGGACATCAATTGCACTGCGAGAATCGTAATTACAGTCATCCCACATGATAACTGGATATGTTTTATCCTCATTAGTGAAAAAGCAAGAAATATCCAAAAATACTTCCTTTTTGTGTATTCTTCAATCCTTGATAACTTGTCATTAATGAATCTCGGACAACCTTAGAAAGACCTCCATCTAATTGCTTGAACGTCTCTTCCCATCACCCTCTTTTTTCAAAGTCTGGCTCTCGGTCAGAGCTGGGGCGATAAAGAATTGAACCAATCATCTCGACTGCCAAAGAAAGCATACCCACTTTACGGACGATTTTCTCCGCAAGCTCATCATATTCTTCTACGGGAGAGTTTCTTCTAAATGCATGTCTACAAAACAACTGAAGTGCCCGACCAAATTCCATTTCATGAACTTCATAAACCAAAATTCCTCTGGGTTGATGTAGGACCAGTTTCCTATATTTTCCCACTTGAGTCATCAAGATACTTTTGTCCCTAGTTGTGATAAGGATCCTACTACCCGAACCAAACCAATTATATTTTCCGGCTAGCTTTTCGAGTTGCTCTTTCTTGTCTATATCATAAAGAACGATGAGGACCCTTTTAGTACCACATACTCTCTTAATCTGATTCATCCCGTCACAAATGTCTTTTAATTCGGATAGTATCCTTAGAACTAAGAACACTTGATAATAACTTCTTCTGCAAGTTAACAATGAAGAGATAATTCTTCATACGTAATCGACGCTTGCGTTGGACAAAACGAAAAACGAAACAAGTGCCGCAAAATAAAGATGGAGAGACAAATTTACGTGGTTCGACAGGTTTCCATGTCTACATCCACGGGACAATCACATGGAACTCTTCTTAATAACCAGGAAAATTACAATGCACACCTCTCAACACACAGTGAATCACACTCTCGGAAAGCGAAACTCTTCCGGTACAAATCTCACAGCCCAGAGATACTGCACACACAAGATTTCTCTCTCAAGAGATCCCAGACCCCCAAAACACCACTAACCCAAAAACAGAGAAAAAACCGAGGAAATCTCCCAAACTCTAAAATTTACAACTGCTCCCTTTTTTTCTCTCGCTACCCACGTCAGAAATGGAGAAGTTATATATTAAAAAATCAGTGGAGAGGCATTATGGGCAGTTGGCCCTATTTTTCCGTTGTCACATTCTCCCACTTGAAGACAATTCTCGAATAGGCTTCACAGCTTCGATTTGCCCAACCGTCACCAATCAATTGGCAACTGCAAGCCCGAGAGAAGTTCTGCACCATATAAACTTCTCTCTCGTAATAGGCTTCGTTAGCACATCTGCTCCGTTGTCGTTGGTTTGAATCTTCTGCAAAGAGATAACCCCATCTTCCACTACATCACGAATAAAATGGTACTTGACATCAATGTGTTTCGTACGATAGTGAAGCATCGAATTAACAGCCAAATGCAATGCACTCTGACTATCACAGTGAACAATGATAACTTTATGTTTGATTTTTAGCTCATCAAGCAATTTCTTCAGCCAAATGCCTTCCTTGCATACATCTGTTGCTGCAATATATTCCGTTTCTATAGTAGATAATGCAACCACAGATTGCAACCTAGACATTCAACTAATTACTCCACCACGAGAGTGAAACATCGGATTAACAGCCAAATGCAATGCACTCTGACTATCACAACGAACAATGATAACTTTATGTTTGATTTTTAGCTCATCAAGAAATCTCTTCAGCCAAGTGCCTTCCTTGCATACATCTGTTGCTGCAATATATTCCGCTTCTGTAGTAGATAATGCAACCACAGATGGCAACCTAGACATCCAACTAATTACTCCACCGGCTAAAGAGAAACAGTACCCAGTGGTAGATCTCTGTCTATCACGATCTCTTGCATAATCTGCATCCACAAATCTAACCAACTATAAATTTTGGCTACTTTAACAAATAGCCATGTCAGAGGTACCCTTCAAGTACCGAAAGATCCATTTCACCACAATCCAATGATCTCGACTCGGATTTGCCATGTACGTGCTGACTGCTCCCAATGCTTGTGCAATGTCTGGTCTGGTGCAGGCCATGGCAAACGTAAGGCTCCCTACTGCGGATGCACATGGTACTCAAGCCATCTCTGTCTTCTCTGCTTCTGTGCTAGGACTCTGTTTAGAAGACAATTTACAACCAATAGGAAGTGGGGTATTAACCGGCTTAGCGTTTTGCATATTGAAGCGTCGCAGAACCTTTTCGGTTTAGGGCTCCAAGGTCTTTCATATCGAATTCCCTAGCCAAACGAGCTTTGAGGTATGCAATACCTTCTTTCGAAGTACTTGCAACTAACATGTAGTCGACATATAACAACAAGATTATAAAGCCACAATTGCCATGACTGCGAACATAGGCACAATGATCTGCTTCACATCTTTTGAACCCCAAACTCATAATGAAAGAATCAAATCGCTTGTACCAACATCTCGGCTCCTGCTTCAAGCCAGAAAGCGATCTGTTCAACCGACAAACTAAACCCTTCTTTCTTTCTTCAATAAAGCCTTCAGGTTGAGTCATGTAAATTTCTTCCTCAAGATTTCCGTGCAAAAATGCTGTTTTAACATCCAACTGCTCAAGCTCTAAGTTAAGCTGACACTCAACACAGTATGAATAGTAGTTAGACGTACAACTGGAGAAAATATTTCATTGAAATAAATACCTGATTTCTGAGCATAGCCTTTCACCACTAAACGAGATTTATATCATTCAATATTCCCGTTAGTGTCTCTTTTTAGCTTGTAAACCCACTTGCAACCGATAGCCTTTCGTCCTTTAGGTAACTTGACAAGATCCTAGGTTTTATTTTTGTGTAAGGACTCCATTTCCTCCTCCATAGATGCTCTCCATTGAGGATCATCGCTGGACCCACAAGCTTCCTGATATGTACAAGGTTCTCCCTCTTCAGTGATGCAAGCATAAGTCGTCACATAATCATTTAGCCAAGCTGGAGGTCTAGTAGTCCTCCTAGGAGGCCCTTGGTCATGTTGAAACTCAGTACCAGTTCTTTCTATATGCTCTCTATCAGTTTCATCTCTACTAACTTCATCTGTATTAGTCAAATGTTCTTCAAATTGATTTTGAACTTCGTTTGATGATTCAAGTTCAAATATCTGCTGTTGCTTAGCATTTGGCGTTTCTTTGTCTTTCTACAATGAATCTTCATTGAAGACAACATCTAGGCTAATAACAACTTTGCGAGCAGTAGGATCCCACAATCTGCACCCCTTTACACCTTCTGCATAGCCAAGAAAAATAAACTTTCTGGACCTTGCTTCAAGCTTAGTCCTTTGCTCTTTAGGAACCCACATATAAGTGTTACAACCAAAAGTACGGAGGAAAGAATAGTCTACAGGTTTTCCAGACCATACCTCTTCTGGAATCTGTCCATTAAGAGCCGTTGTTGGGGAACGATTTACTATGTAACACGCCATACATACAACTTCAGCCCAAAAACTCTGATTCATACCTGCACAGCTTAACATACTTCGAGAATGATCCATTAGTGTACAATTCATACGCTCAGCCACTCCATTTTGCTGTGGAGTTCCGAGAACCGTGAAATGTCTTTTAATGCCATGCTCACTGCAAAAATCCAAGAATTCTTGCGACACATATTCTCCTCCATTACCAGTTCTCAAACACTTCATTTTTGTTCCCTTTTGATTTTTCACCAACGCTTTAAACTTCTTAAAAGAAGTAAAAGCATCACTTTTCCGTCTAAGAATGTAAACCCATACTTTTCTGGAAAAATCGTCAATAAACGAAATAAAATATTTCGCACCACCCAAAGACCTCATCAGGAGACTCCCAAGTGTCGGAATTAATCAAGTTCTGACTTCTTGCTTTCGAACGACGAAAAGGAGTTCTATGAAACTTTCCGAATAGACAATCTTCACAAAAGTCTAAATTAATAGTCTTTAAACCAGGAAGAAGACCATGATCAAGAAGTACCTTTAGTCCCAGCATGCTCATGTGTCCCAAACGCCTATACCAGATAGTTGCTGATTCTGTCACAGCATTGGCATCTATGGCTTCACCGACTACGGTCTCTCCAATCAGCCTGTATAAACCGCCTATCAATTCTCCTTTCGCCACAATAAGTGATCCTTTGATGATCTTAGATCGTTTATTTTCCTGAGTAATCTTATAGCCATTTTCATCAAACTTTCCCAACGACAGCAAACTTTTCCATAGATCTGGTACATGTCGTACACCAGATATTGTATGCACGATGCCATCAAACATGGTAACATGAACATCTCCAATCCCCACAACATGACATGAATTATTATTGCCCATATATACAGTACCTCCATCACACGATTGATATGTGTGGAACCAGTCCCGATGTGGTGTCATATGGAACGAAGCGCTCGAATCCAAAATCCATTGATATTGCACGCTCTTTATTGAATATGCAGACATCACCTCGCCATCTTCGGATAACTATGTATTTTCAACGATGTTTCCTTGAGAACTTGTTGATGATGTTGCATTTTTAGAATCAGATTTGAGACTTTGCTGATTCTCCTTGGATTTACAATCTTTACGCATGTGACCCTTTTGACCACATTTCCAACACAGACCTAACATTCGCTTCTTTGACTTAGACCTTAATTGCTTTCTCCCACTGAAGCCTTTGTCCATGGATCTTCCTCTGGCCATCATAGCACTACCAGAAGTGCTCTCGATAGTTTTTCTACGAGACTCTTCCGTCAATAACGTAGCTATAATCGAATCCATATCAAAATCTGCTCCAGTACTAACATTCATGATCAAGGAATCCCACGTGTCAGGCATAGAACACAAAAGAAGTGTTACCTTCTCTTCATCCTCGATTTTGACGTCGATGGAAGTCAATTTGCTCAACAGGGTGTTGAACTTGTTCAGGTGCTCTGGGAAAGATGAGCCTTCCTTCATCTTTAGATTGTATAATTGTCGACGAAGGAAAATTTTGTTTGACATTGTTTTCCCTTTGTAGAGATTCTTCAATTTGTCCCACAAACCTTTGGCAGTAGTTTGATCAGAGACATTGAAGAGGACAGAATCATCTAACGCCAGAAGTAGATCCGCCATTGCTTGATCTTTCTGTACAAAATCCTCATCTTTCATCTCTGCTGGCTTTTTATCTTTGCCGGCAAGAGCAACCACACAACCGTCTTTCACCAACACAGCCTGCATTTTCAGCTTCCACAATGGATAGTTGGATCCATTGAATTTCGGCACCTCGAACTTTGTAGAAGTCGACGAGGCCATCGCACAAAACTGAAACACGTACGTTGATGTTGATCACGTGCAGCACAGACTTCTCGAACCGTCGGCTCTGATACCACTTGAAGAGATAATTCTTCACACGTAATCGACGCTTGCGTTGGACAAACGAAAAACGAAACAAGTGCAGCAAAATAAAGATGGAGAGACATAGATTTACGTGGTTCGACAGGTTTCCCTATCTACATCCACGGGACAATCACACGGAACTCTTCTTAATAACCAGGAAAATTACAAAGCACACCTCTCAACACACAGTGAATCACACTCTCGAAAGCGAAACTCTTCCAGTACAAATCTCACAGCCCAGACATACTGCACGCTCGAGATTTCTCTCTCAAGAGATCCCAGACCCCCAAAACACCACTAACCCAAAAACAGAGAAAAAACCGAGGAAAACTCCCAACTCTAAAGTTTACAATTGCTCCCTTTTTTTTCTCTCACTACCCACGTCAGAAATGGAAAAGTTATATATTAAAAAATTAGTGGAGAGGCATTATGGGCAGTTGGCCCTATTTTTCCGCTGTCACAAACAAGACCATCAAGACTATGTTGGGATGATTCTCAAACGTTTTGGGGGAAACTCACGCCGTCCAACTGAAGAAGTAATTCATTGAACACAATCTTCGCAAGTGTTGTTTTACTGATACCACCCATTCCATGTATCCCAACGAAACGAACACCAGGAGAGTTAACATCTCCAACTTTTTTATTATGGCTTTTATCTGAGGATGATCTTCAACAATGTTGAGGCAAGTGTTGTTTGCCTCTAAGCTCGCGCAAAACCTCTTCAACAACTGATTCAATTAGTTGTCCAGGGCTGCAGCAAAGGGGATATTTGTTGTTTTCGTCAATGACATGTAAGAAAAGGGTATTAAAACAAAAATAGATGCGGGGCATCGAACAAACTGGAAAGAAGCACAACATAAATTCTTGATAGGTGAAACTGTTTTATTACTTTCTAAGAGAAGGAGTTGTATTTTTGGCGAAAAAAGGTGAACATATATTATTTGGTAAGTTCTCACGGGACATGTTGGAATATAGTTAAGACATAATATTTTTCGGTTTTGTTCATTAAAAAAAATTCGAATATACATGTAATAAACATAAATTAGTTGATACGAAGCCAAATAGATAACCTCCCTTGAATTATGAATTATTTTCCTCTGAATATTAACCCTTGAGCAATAAAACTAGATAAATAATCCCTCTTTTTAGGGACAAAATCGGAAGGAAAGGATCTAACGGAATATTCCTTCTCATAATGAAGTTGAAAACAGTTAAAAGTTTGAGATTTACTTTGTTATTTTTCCGTTAAGTAATTACCATATCAGATGATTTTTCCTAAATCTCCAAACCTATTTATTATTTTTTCCATCTTAAACTTTTAAATTTTAGAAGTTAACTTAATAAAATTAGACTAATCATGAGGTTAGTGGCGGCAAATTTATCTCCTTGTGTATTTTTATTTGTTATTTACTTTAATTGAAGAAAACAAGGTGCATTTGATGCAAAAAAAAATCAATAAAAAAAATTGCACAACAAACCAACCACACGCCCACCTCCTCAAGGGTGCCAAAAAAAAAAACAGAACGTATATTAATAAATGAACAAATAAATTTTAAAGACTCGATCTTCTTTTTGTGCAAATGTTGGCATTCTAGTGATTTTGAAATTCTAATGTGATAAAGTTCAATTGAATGACTACCATCGCCTGTGGTGGCGTCGCTGACTTGCGCTCAATCCCCTCCACGAAGGGGAGCGAGTTCGAATCCCAGAGGCGTCATTAGGGATCTTAAGCGTGGCGTCGGGGTGGTGAGTCCTCCGCTAGCGTCACCCCAGGGTTTACTCCCCGGCTGTCGGCCATGCGGGGGTTCCCTGGGTTACCAAAAAAAAAAAAAGTTCAATTGAATGACTTGTTACCTTACATTTGAAAAGAAAGAAAGAAAGAAAGAAAAGAATGCACATCAATAGAAGGCATTACCTCTTAGATTTCAGGTCGAACCCCTTCATACCCGCGACTTCTCTTAGAGATGTTTTCCATTCCTCTACTTTGTTGCCAAATTTCCTCTTGTGCTCATCTAGGACACTTTTGCACAAATTGCTTTCAGGCTTAACATCATCAACCTCCACATCGTAAAAAATGGGCAGGATTCTTTTTTGCCCATGCGAGTTTGAAGTGCATTTTACCATGTGGGCCAGTTCATGGAGAAACCGCGAACTAGAAGCATAGTTCTTGGAAAAGAAGGGTACGTAGATACGGGAGTCGTTGAGTGCTGGATGAAGCTCTTCGCCAATTCCATCACCGGTGCTCGAATCGTCATCTTCCCTCGTGACCGAAATTTGGTTGCGAACCAAGTTCATGTAAAGGGCGTCGACAATTCTATAAGGAGCGTGCGGTCTAGTAAAACTCAGGAACACCTGGCACTCAGGTGCTCTGCAGGAAAGCCAGGTCGATCTCGAGACATCCAGCAATCTCTCCAGGACAGTGCAGCCACGATTATCCAACTCCATGCTTTCTAAGCTCTTGATGCCCTCAATTGCTCTTATGTTTGGACAACCTTCTAGCTCAATGTGCTGTAGCTTATCTAACTTTGATAAGTTGGGAAGCCCTCCTATCCTATCACAGTGGGCAATACGGAAGTGCATCAAGGATTCCAATTCTGACAAACCATTAATCTCAACCAAACTTGCCAATCTATTCAGATCCAAGCATTGTAGATTCTTCAAGAGTGATAAACGGGGTATTTCCACGAGCAATTTGCATTTACTAACTTTCAGTTCCCTCAAATGTATTAGGTCTTGAGAGACAGAGAAGCTCGACATTGGACATCCAATGACCCAGAGAACCGACAAGTTTTTTAAGCTGGGAAAAGGTAGCGGTAGACTGATGCCCCTAAGTTTCAAGGTGGACAAACCAGATGGAAGCTCGATCAGTTGCATTTCTGGCGAATTGTTCATCCAACTGGGGTCATGTTCCTCTGTTGGAAAGGTTTGCCCAGATAATTCCAGATGATCTAAATTGACGAGGCTTGAGAGGCTGAGGATACATCGAAAGTGAAGAGCTTGCAAGTGAAGGCGCGTCAAACTTACAGGAAGATGTGGTACTTCTTCAGGATGACTTAAACCCATTTCGAGTGTTTGGAGATGAGAGAGACAACTTAGCACCGTAGGGGATACAGATGCAGGAGAATCCGATAAGTCCAATATCCTCAAATGGGATAGCTTCCCGATTTCCTCCAGGTTTTCATCTGTCAGATGCCAACACTTCTTCGCATGCAACTCCTCGAGCATCTCCACCTGTCCGACAGTATGAGGAAACTTTCTTATCGCTGTATGACTTACCCTAATCACTTTTAATTTCTTCAGATATCCAATGAAATGAGGTAGTTCTACTATCCCTGAATTTGATCAATCCAACTCAGCCAACATTGCCATGTCTCCAATAGAGCTGGGAAGCTTCTTTAACCCCACACACCCGCGTAATGATAAATGTGTAAGTTTCACCAACCCTCCAATGGAGTTTGGAAGCCGGATGATTCCAGGGTGCTCATCTAGTATAATACTCGACAAAGACTTCAGATTGCCAAATGTCTCTGGAAGCTTGAATCGTTGAAAATTTTGCGGCATAACAATCTCCGTCAAGGAATTTAGAGGGCCAACTTCTTCGGGCAACCCCCCAAGAGAACTACACCCCTTGAGATCCAAAGTTCTAAGGGAATTTAGCTTGCCAATGGAGCTGTCAATTGTGGTTAAGCCGACACACCGAGCAAGAATTAAAATCTCCAAAGACATGAAGTTAGAGAAGTCGGGTGTCCTTTTTAACCGCATGCAACCTGTTAAATCAAGAACCCTCAATTTCTTCATCTGCAAAAAAAATAAAACAAAATAAAAGGTCAAGTAACAAACTAAATAAAAAATATCAGCATATATGGTGGTATTATCTATAAGCTAGTTATCCATAAGTCATTAATTAAGGTAATCTAGGTCATTTGAATATCCCAAGTTTTTTTTTTGGGATGTTGCATATTTCCCTCGTACTTTAAGTTTTTGAAAATAGTTGTCAACCTGATTTTTTTTTTTTAATGGAGTGAGGCCCTGCTGGGAGTCAAATGTACGTCCTACCCCTTACTTCACTTCACACTCTTTATTTCTAAAACCAGCAGTTTGCATCTTGGAACAAAGCTCCATAACCAAAAGAGAGAAATCTCGCTACTTGACACAAAAGACGGGAAAATTCTCCAAAAAGCTTTAAAACTATTGTAAGGCAGGAAACTCAATCCTAAACCTTTTAATTGTGCTAATTTACTCTTAAACTTTCGGGCGGTTCGCCAATTTCGTCTTAAACCTTTCAATTGTGCTAATTTGGTTCTAAAACTTTTGACAATTTATCAATTTTAGTCCTAAACCTTTTGACAATTCGTTAGTATATTAATTTTGCTCAATTATCCAAATAATAAGTTTAAGACTAAATTGTAAAAATATTTACGGCTAAACTGCGAGGTTATCAAAATATTTGGGACTAAACTAGCATAATTGAAAGGTTTAGAATTAAATTGGCAAGTTGTCAAAATATTTATGGTAAAATTGACATAATTGAAATGTTTAAGACTGAATTGGTCGTGGTACAATAAGTTTAGGATTCTTTAACAATTAAACCCACAAAAGACTCCCTACTCCACCTCCGACCAGAATCTTCAACATCACCGGATTGAACCCCTTTTTAATTTCAAATTCAACTCTCTTACTCTCCATGTCAATTGTAATGTACGTAAAGACTAAAGATTGGGAGGATACAAAGTGAAGGCTTTAAAATAAATGATGCCAAGTGAAGTTGATATAAAAGGCGCGAAATTCATTTTTATGTCATTTTCCATCTATATTACAGTTCATTGATGCTATTTAAACATAACATAAACAAGCGCACTAAACTATTAAATTGGACTAGTGAGCCGCCTGAGTCAAGTATATGAAACTCAAGCTCGCCTTGATTTACATAAAAATCGTAGCTATTCCAAAAAAAAAACTTGTGATCTTTCACACTGTTCATGTTGAGTGCTATCAATCTCAAACTTGATTCCAATTAACTATTGTTTTACTAAACTAAAGTCATTCAAATAACATCTAGAGGTGTCAAAATGGGTGTAGAACCCATATTTGACCTATATTTAATGACGGTGGATCATAAATGGACCACTTAAGTTTTAAAAGTGGGTCATAAATGAGTTATTTAGAAATTTAATTGGTTCTAATTGGACTTTAAATAGGTCATAAATGAATTGGCTATGGTAGCTATGCTAAGTGAGACATAAATAAGTTTTCTAAATAAAAAAAAAGACAAATTTTCTAATATATTTTATTTCTTATTTTCTATTTTATTTCTTTTTTCCTCCTTTTCCACCTACCTCCGCCTACGTCTGTCATGACGGCCACCGACGAGCCTCGGGCTCACCGGCCTCGAGCGGAGCGAACTCGGGATTTGCTTGGATCTGGCCCCGAGCTCATTAGCCTACAAACGGCAGACGAAGGGGGGGGGGGGAAGGAAGGAGGAAAAAAATAAAAAAGATGAAAGTGTTTTAGCAATATTTTTTTTTATCAATTTATAAGAAACAAATATTGTATGATTTGGTTAACTATAGAAATGTTAAAGAAATATGGATCGAGTATGGTTTAGGTCAATATGGATCATTAAATTTTTGCTGTATGAAAAGGGATCAAAACGAGTTAAATGGGTCAATATAGGTCGGACCATATTTGACCCGACTGATCCAACCCATCCGTTTGACACCTCTTCACATCTAATGCATATTGGAGCAAAATGGCACTTACTTTTAATCGAAGATGCCATCTTCAAAGCCTAAGCAACTTTCAGAACTACGAAACCAACCTTATTAGCCACCTGAAACACTTTTTATTTGAGACATGACTGGGATTTCCTTTGGTATATTTAGAAAGATATTGAATTGTCACTCGTGCAAAATGTATTCTATGCTCAGATCATATGGGGAGGGGATACAACCATTATGTGTATTGTATGAGCTAATCATACAAATAAGCAAAATGCATGTCTCGCTTCTATCATCGTGAATGAGGTAACGCCAGAAAAAAGTATAGGGTAAGGCATAAAATACCTTCATTTGGCTCCAGCCACGCCATCCATATTCGACATCACTATCCGAAAAGTCAAGCATGACCAAATTACTAAAGCAAAAGTTATTTGGACGCAAATTTTTTTGCCAAATTTTCCAAAAGAACCAGCTTAACTTCAAGAGAAGATTCTCGAAGTCGCCAAAAATGCCAATGCCTCTCACTCGAAGGAACCTTAGATTCGGAAGAGCGGCTAACTCTTCAAGTGAAATGTCGCGGCTACAGCCATCCGAAGTCAGGCTTAGTGCTTGTACATCTTCATTTCTCTGCCAACAGAACCCGAGATCAATTGAGAGCACAACACTTAACACTCTTACAGAGCTATATAGAAAGGGAGCATATGAGCAGGGATATACAATTTCTCCCTACCCGTGGCACATGCCTTTTCCCAGCGAGTAGACTGGTATGTTTTCATTCTCACCATTAACGAAAATATATCAGCTTCCATTAGAAGATATCTTGTAAATCATTTCTTCATTTCCCTTTTTCTACTTTCCAAGAAATACAAGCATGTCAATTTTATCTTCATTGTGTGTAGTTTATGTTATTATGTTAGAAAGTAATTTGAAAATTCTTCATCGAAACCAACCTTATTAGCCACCTGAAACACTTTTTATTTGAGACATGACTGGGATTTCCTTTGGTATATTTAGAAAGATATTGAATTGTCACTCGTGCAAAATGTATTCTATGCTCAGATCATATGGGGAGGGGAAACAACCATTATGTGTATTGTATGAGCTAATCATACAAATAAGCAAAATGCATGTCTCGCTTCTATCATCGTGAATGAGGTAACGCCAGAAAAAAGTATAGGGTAAGGCATAAAATACCTTCATTTGGCTCCAGCCACGCCATCCATATTCGACATCACTATCCGAAAAGTCAAGCATGACCAAATTACTAAAACAAAAGTTATTTGGACGCAAATTTTTTTGCCAAATTTTCCAAAAGAACCAGCTTAACTTCAAGAGAAGATTCTCGAAGTCGCCAAAAATGCCAATGCCTCTCACTCGAAGGAACCTTAGATTCGGAAGAGCGGCTAACTCTTCAAGTGAAATGTCGCGGCTACAGCCATCCGAAGTCAGGCTTAGTGCTTGTACATCTTCATTTCTCTACCAACAGAACCCGAGATCAATTGAGAGCACAACACTTAACACTCTTACAGAGCTATATAGAAAGGGAGCATATGAGCAGGGATATACAATTTCTCCCTACCCGTGGCACATGCCTTTTCCCAGCGAGTAGACTGGTATGTTTTCATTCTCACCATTAACGAAAATATATCAGCTTCCATTAGAAGATATCTTGTAAATCATTTCTTCATTTCCCTTTTTCTACTTTCCAAGAAATACAAGCATGTCAATTTTATCTTCATTGTGTGTAGTTTATGTTATTATGTTTGAAAGTAATTTGAAAATTCTTCATCGAAACCAACCTTATTAGCCACCTGAAACACTTTTTATTTGAGACATGACTGGGATTTCCTTTGGTATATTTAGAAAGATATTGAATTGTCACTCGTGCAAAATGTATTCTATGCTCAGATCATATGGGGAGGGGATACAACCATTATGTGTATTGTATGAGCTAATCATACAAATAAGCAAAATGCATGTCTCGCTTCTATCATCGTGAATGAGGTAACGCCAGAAAAAAGTATAGGGTAAGGCATAAAATACCTTCATTTGGCTCCAGCCACGCCATCCATATTCGACATCACTATCCGAAAAGTCAAGCATGACCAAATTACTAAAGCAAAAGTTATTTGGACGCAAATTTTTTTGCCAAATTTTCCAAAAGAACCAGCTTAACTTCAAGAGAAGATTCTCGAAGTCGCCAAAAATGCCAATGCCTCTCACTCGAAGGAACCTTAGATTCGGAAGAGCGGCTAACTCTTCAAGTGAAATGTCGCGGCTACAGCCATCCGAAGTCAGGCTTAGTGCTTGTACATCTTCATTTCTCTGCCAACAGAACCCGAGATCAATTGAGAGCACAACACTTAACACTCTTACAGAGCTATATAGAAAGGGAGCATATGAGCAGGGATATACAATTTCTCCCTACCCGTGGCACATGCCTTTTCCCAGCGAGTAGACTGGTATGTTTTCATTCTCACCATTAACGAAAATATATCAGCTTCCATTAGAAGATATCTTGTAAATCATTTCTTCATTTCCCTTTTTCTACTTTCCAAGAAATACAAGCATGTCAATTTTATCTTCATTGTGTGTAGTTTATGTTATTATGTTAGAAAGTAATTTGAAAATTCTTCATCGAAACCAACCTTATTAGCCACCTGAAACACTTTTTATTTGAGACATGACTGGGATTTCCTTTGGTATATTTAGAAAGATATTGAATTGTCACTCGTGCAAAATGTATTCTATGCTCAGATCATATGGGGAGGGGAAACAACCATTATGTGTATTGTATGAGCTAATCATACAAATAAGCAAAATGCATGTCCCGCTTCTATCATCGTGAATGAGGTAACGCCAGAAAAAAGTATATGGTAAGGCATAAAATACCTTCATTTGGCTCCAGCCACGCCATCCATATTCGACATCACTATCCGAAAAGTCAAGCATGACCAAATTACTAAAACAAAAGTTATTTGGACGCAAATTGTTTTGCCAAATTTTCCAAAAGAACCAGCTTAACTTCAAGAGAAGATTCTCGAAGTCGCCAAAAATGCCAATGCCTCTCACTCGAAGGAACCTTAGATTCGGAAGAGCGGCTAACTCTTCAAGTGAAATGTCGCGGCTACAGCCATCCGAAGTCAGGCTTAGTGCTTGTACATCTTCATTTCTCTACCAACAGAACCCGAGATCAATTGAGAGCACAACACTTAACACTCTTACAGAGCTATATAGAAAGGGAGCATATGAGCAGGGATATACAATTTCTCCCTACCCGTGGCACATGCCTTTTCCCAGCGAGTAGACTGGTATGTTTTCATTCTCACCATTAACGAAAATATATCAGCTTCCATTAGAAGATATCTTGTAAATCATTTCTTCATTTCCCTTTTTCTACTTTCCAAGAAATACAAGCATGTCAATTTTATCTTCATTGTGTGTAGTTTATGTTATTATGTTTGAAAGTAATTTGAAAATTCTTCATCGAAACCAACCTTATTAGCCACCTGAAACACTTTTTATTTGAGACATGACTGGGATTTCCTTTGGTATATTTAGAAAGATATTGAATTGTCACTCGTGCAAAATGTATTCTATGCTCAGATCATATGGGGAGGGGATACAACCATTATGTGTATTGTATGAGCTAATCATACAAATAAGCAAAATGCATGTCTCGCTTCTATCATCGTGAATGAGGTAACGCCAGAAAAAAGTATAGGGTAAGGCATAAAATACCTTCATTTGGCTCCAGCCACGCCATCCATATTCGACATCACTATCCGAAAAGTCAAGCATGACCAAATTACTAAAGCAAAAGTTATTTGGACGCAAATTTTTTTGCCAAATTTTCCAAAAGAACCAGCTTAACTTCAAGAGAAGATTCTCGAAGTCGCCAAAAATGCCAATGCCTCTCACTCGAAGGAACCTTAGATTCGGAAGAGCGGCTAACTCTTCAAGTGAAATGTCGCGGCTACAGCCATCCGAAGTCAGGCTTAGTGCTTGTACATCTTCATTTCTCTGCCAACAGAACCCGAGATCAATTGAGAGCACAACACTTAACACTCTTACAGAGCTATATAGAAAGGGAGCATATGAGCAGGGATATACAATTTCTCCCTACCCGTGGCACATGCCTTTTCCCAGCGAGTAGACTGGTATGTTTTCATTCTCACCATTAACGAAAATATATCAGCTTCCATTAGAAGATATCTTGTAAATCATTTCTTCATTTCCCTTTTTCTACTTTCCAAGAAATACAAGCATGTCAATTTTATCTTCATTGTGTGTAGTTTATGTTATTATGTTAGAAAGTAATTTGAAAATTCTTCATCGAAACCAACCTTATTAGCCACCTGAAACACTTTTTATTTGAGACATGACTGGGATTTCCTTTGGTATATTTAGAAAGATATTGAATTGTCACTCGTGCAAAATGTATTCTATGCTCAGATCATATGGGGAGGGGAAACAACCATTATGTGTATTGTATGAGCTAATCATACAAATAAGCAAAATGCATGTCTCGCTTCTATCATCGTGAATGAGGTAACGCCAGAAAAAAGTATAGGGTAAGGCATAAAATACCTTCATTTGGCTCCAGCCACGCCATCCATATTCGACATCACTATCCGAAAAGTCAAGCATGACCAAATTACTAAAACAAAAGTTATTTGGACGCAAATTTTTTTGCCAAATTTTCCAAAAGAACCAGCTTAACTTCAAGAGAAGATTCTCGAAGTCGCCAAAAATGCCAATGCCTCTCACTCGAAGGAACCTTAGATTCGGAAGAGCGGCTAACTCTTCAAGTGAAATGTCGCGGCTACAGCCATCCGAAGTCAGGCTTAGTGCTTGTACATCTTCATTTCTCTACCAACAGAACCCGAGATCAATTGAGAGCACAACACTTAACACTCTTACAGAGCTATATAGAAAGGGAGCATATGAGCAGGGATATACAATTTCTCCCTACCCGTGGCACATGCCTTTTCCCAGCGAGTAGACTGGTATGTTTTCATTCTCACCATTAACGAAAATATATCAGCTTCCATTAGAAGATATCTTGTAAATCATTTCTTCATTTCCCTTTTTCTACTTTCCAAGAAATACAAGCATGTCAATTTTATCTTCATTGTGTGTAGTTTATGTTATTATGTTTGAAAGTAATTTGAAAATTCTTCATCGAAACCAACCTTATTAGCCACCTGAAACACTTTTTATTTGAGACATGACTGGGATTTCCTTTGGTATATTTAGAAAGATATTGAATTGTCACTCGTGCAAAATGTATTCTATGCTCAGATCATATGGGGAGGGGATACAACCATTATGTGTATTGTATGAGCTAATCATACAAATAAGCAAAATGCATGTCTCGCTTCTATCATCGTGAATGAGGTAACGCCAGAAAAAAGTATAGGGTAAGGCATAAAATACCTTCATTTGGCTCCAGCCACGCCATCCATATTCGACATCACTATCCGAAAAGTCAAGCATGACCAAATTACTAAAGCAAAAGTTATTTGGACGCAAATTTTTTTGCCAAATTTTCCAAAAGAACCAGCTTAACTTCAAGAGAAGATTCTCGAAGTCGCCAAAAATGCCAATGCCTCTCACTCGAAGGAACCTTAGATTCGGAAGAGCGGCTAACTCTTCAAGTGAAATGTCGCGGCTACAGCCATCCGAAGTCAGGCTTAGTGCTTGTACATCTTCATTTCTCTGCCAACAGAACCCGAGATCAATTGAGAGCACAACACTTAACACTCTTACAGAGCTATATAGAAAGGGAGCATATGAGCAGGGATATACAATTTCTCCCTACCCGTGGCACATGCCTTTTCCCAGCGAGTAGACTGGTATGTTTTCATTCTCACCATTAACGAAAATATATCAGCTTCCATTAGAAGATATCTTGTAAATCATTTCTTCATTTCCCTTTTTCTACTTTCCAAGAAATACAAGCATGTCAATTTTATCTTCATTGTGTGTAGTTTATGTTATTATGTTAGAAAGTAATTTGAAAATTCTTCATCGAAACCAACCTTATTAGCCACCTGAAACACTTTTTATTTGAGACATGACTGGGATTTCCTTTGGTATATTTAGAAAGATATTGAATTGTCACTCGTGCAAAATGTATTCTATGCTCAGATCATATGGGGAGGGGAAACAACCATTATGTGTATTGTATGAGCTAATCATACAAATAAGCAAAATGCATGTCTCGCTTCTATCATCGTGAATGAGGTAACGCCAGAAAAAAGTATAGGGTAAGGCATAAAATACCTTCATTTGGCTCCAGCCACGCCATCCATATTCGACATCACTATCCGAAAAGTCAAGCATGACCAAATTACTAAAACAAAAGTTATTTGGACGCAAATTTTTTTGCCAAATTTTCCAAAAGAACCAGCTTAACTTCAAGAGAAGATTCTCGAAGTCGCCAAAAATGCCAATGCCTCTCACTCGAAGGAACCTTAGATTCGGAAGAGCGGCTAACTCTTCAAGTGAAATGTCGCGGCTACAGCCATCCGAAGTCAGGCTTAGTGCTTGTACATCTTCATTTCTCTACCAACAGAACCCGAGATCAATTGAGAGCACAACACTTAACACTCTTACAGAGCTATATAGAAAGGGAGCATATGAGCAGGGATATACAATTTCTCCCTACCCGTGGCACATGCCTTTTCCCAGCGAGTAGACTGGTATGTTTTCATTCTCACCATTAACGAAAATATATCAGCTTCCATTAGAAGATATCTTGTAAATCATTTCTTCATTTCCCTTTTTCTACTTTCCAAGAAATACAAGCATGTCAATTTTATCTTCATTGTGTGTAGTTTATGTTATTATGTTTGAAAGTAATTTGAAAATTCTTCATCGAAACCAACCTTATTAGCCACCTGAAACACTTTTTATTTGAGACATGACTGGGATTTCCTTTGGTATATTTAGAAAGATATTGAATTGTCACTCGTGCAAAATGTATTCTATGCTTAGATCATATGGGGAGGGGATACAACCATTATGTGTATTGTATGAGCTAATCATACAAATAAGCAAAATGCATGTCTCGCTTCTATCATCGTGAATGAGGTAACGCCAGAAAAAAGTATAGGGTAAGGCATAAAATACCTTCATTTGGCTCCAGCCACGCCATCCATATTCGACATCACTATCCGAAAAGTCAAGCATGACCAAATTACTAAAGCAAAAGTTATTTGGACGCAAATTTTTTTGCCAAATTTTCCAAAAGAACCAGCTTAACTTCAAGAGAAGATTCTCGAAGTCGCCAAAAATGCCAATGCCTCTCACTCGAAGGAACCTTAGATTCGGAAGAGCGGCTAACTCTTCAAGTGAAATGTCGCGGCTACAGCCATCCGAAGTCAGGCTTAGTGCTTGTACATCTTCATTTCTCTGCCAACAGAACCCGAGATCAATTGAGAGCACAACACTTAACACTCTTACAGAGCTATATAGAAAGGGAGCATATGAGCAGGGATATACAATTTCTCCCTACCCGTGGCACATGCCTTTTCCCAGCGAGTAGACTGGTATGTTTTCATTCTCACCATTAACGAAAATATATCAGCTTCCATTAGAAGATATCTTGTAAATCATTTCTTCATTTCCCTTTTTCTACTTTCCAAGAAATACAAGCATGTCAATTCTATCTTCATTGTGTGTAGTTTATGTTATTATGTTAGAAAGTAATTTGAAAATTCTTCATCGAAACCAACCTTATTAGCCACCTGAAACACTTTTTATTTGAGACATGACTGGGATTTCCTTTGGTATATTTAGAAAGATATTGAATTGTCACTCGTGCAAAATGTATTCTATGCTCAGATCATATGGGGAGGGGAAACAACCATTATGTGTATTGTATGAGCTAATCATACAAATAAGCAAAATGCATGTCTCGCTTCTATCATCGTGAATGAGGTAACGCCAGAAAAAAGTATAGGGTAAGGCATAAAATACCTTCATTTGGCTCCAGCCACGCCATCCATATTCGACATCACTATCCGAAAAGTCAAGCATGACCAAATTACTAAAACAAAAGTTATTTGGACGCAAATTTTTTTGCCAAATTTTCCAAAAGAACCAGCTTAACTTCAAGAGAAGATTCTCGAAGTCGCCAAAAATGCCAATGCCTCTCACTCGAAGGAACCTTAGATTCGGAAGAGCGGCTAACTCTTCAAGTGAAATGTCGCGGCTACAGCCATCCGAAGTCAGGCTTAGTGCTTGTACATCTTCATTTCTCTACCAACAGAACCCGAGATCAATTGAGAGCACAACACTTAACACTCTTACAGAGCTATATAGAAAGGGAGCATATGAGCAGGGATATACAATTTCTCCCTACCCGTGGCACATGCCTTTTCCCAGCGAGTAGACTGGTATGTTTTCATTCTCACCATTAACGAAAATATATCAGCTTCCATTAGAAGATATCTTGTAAATCATTTCTTCATTTCCCTTTTTCTACTTTCCAAGAAATACAAGCATGTCAATTTTATCTTCATTGTGTGTAGTTTATGTTATTATGTTTGAAAGTAATTTGAAAATTCTTCATCGAAACCAACCTTATTAGCCACCTGAAACACTTTTTATTTGAGACATGACTGGGATTTCCTTTGGTATATTTAGAAAGATATTGAATTGTCACTCGTGCAAAATGTATTCTATGCTCAGATCATATGGGGAGGGGAAACAACCATTATGTGTATTGTATGAGCTAATCATACAAATAAGCAAAATGCATGTCTCGCTTCTATCATCGTGAATGAGGTAACGCCAGAAAAAAGTATAGGGTAAGGCATAAAATACCTTCATTTGGCTCCAGCCACGCCATCCATATTCGACATCACTATCCGAAAAGTCAAGCATGACCAAATTACTAAAGCAAAAGTTATTTGGACGCAAATTTTTTTGCCAAATTTTCCAAAAGAACCAGCTTAACTTCAAGAGAAGATTCTCGAAGTCGCCAAAAATGCCAATGCCTCTCACTCGAAGGAACCTTAGATTCGGAAGAGCGGCTAACTCTTCAAGTGAAATGTCGCGGCTACAGCCATCCGAAGTCAGGCTTAGTGCTTGTACATCTTCATTTCTCTGCCAACAGAACCCGAGATCAATTGAGAGCACAACACTTAACACTCTTACAGAGCTATATAGAAAGGGAGCATATGAGCAGGGATATACAATTTCTCCCTACCCGTGGCACATGCCTTTTCCCAGCGAGTAGACTGGTATGTTTTCATTCTCACCATTAACGAAAATATATCAGCTTCCATTAGAAGATATCTTGTAAATCATTTCTTCATTTCCCTTTTTCTACTTTCCAAGAAATACAAGCATGTCAATTTTATCTTCATTGTGTGTAGTTTATGTTATTATGTTAGAAAGTAATTTGAAAATTCTTCATCGAAACCAACCTTATTAGCCACCTGAAACACTTTTTATTTGAGACATGACTGGGATTTCCTTTGGTATATTTAGAAAGATATTGAATTGTCACTCGTGCAAAATGTATTCTATGCTCAGATCATATGGGGAGGGGAAACAACCATTATGTGTATTGTATGAGCTAATCATACAAATAAGCAAAATGCATGTCTCGCTTCTATCATCGTGAATGAGGTAACGCCAGAAAAAAGTATAGGGTAAGGCATAAAATACCTTCATTTGGCTCCAGCCACGCCATCCATATTCGACATCACTATCCGAAAAGTCAAGCATGACCAAATTACTAAAACAAAAGTTATTTGGACGCAAATTTTTTTGCCAAATTTTCCAAAAGAACCAGCTTAACTTCAAGAGAAGATTCTCGAAGTCGCCAAAAATGCCAATGCCTCTCACTCGAAGGAACCTTAGATTCGGAAGAGCGGCTAACTCTTCAAGTGAAATGTCGCGGCTACAGCCATCCGAAGTCAGGCTTAGTGCTTGTACATCTTCATTTCTCTACCAACAGAACCCGAGATCAATTGAGAGCACAACACTTAACACTCTTACAGAGCTATATAGAAAGGGAGCATATGAGCAGGGATATACAATTTCTCCCTACCCGTGGCACATGCCTTTTCCCAGCGAGTAGACTGGTATGTTTTCATTCTCACCATTAACGAAAATATATCAGCTTCCATTAGAAGATATCTTGTAAATCATTTCTTCATTTCCCTTTTTCTACTTTCCAAGAAATACAAGCATGTCAATTTTATCTTCATTGTGTGTAGTTTATGTTATTATGTTTGAAAGTAATTTGAAAATTCTTCATCGAAACCAACCTTATTAGCCACCTGAAACACTTTTTATTTGAGACATGACTGGGATTTCCTTTGGTATATTTAGAAAGATATTGAATTGTCACTCGTGCAAAATGTATTCTATGCTCAGATCATATGGGGAGGGGATACAACCATTATGTGTATTGTATGAGCTAATCATACAAATAAGCAAAATGCATGTCTCGCTTCTATCATCGTGAATGAGGTAACGCCAGAAAAAAGTATAGGGTAAGGCATAAAATACCTTCATTTGGCTCCAGCCACGCCATCCATATTCGACATCACTATCCGAAAAGTCAAGCATGACCAAATTACTAAAGCAAAAGTTATTTGGACGCAAATTTTTTTGCCAAATTTTCCAAAAGAACCAGCTTAACTTCAAGAGAAGATTCTCGAAGTCGCCAAAAATGCCAATGCCTCTCACTCGAAGGAACCTTAGATTCGGAAGAGCGGCTAACTCTTCAAGTGAAATGTCGCGGCTACAGCCATCCGAAGTCAGGCTTAGTGCTTGTACATCTTCATTTCTCTGCCAACAGAACCCGAGATCAATTGAGAGCACAACACTTAACACTCTTACAGAGCTATATAGAAAGGGAGCATATGAGCAGGGATATACAATTTCTCCCTACCCGTGGCACATGCCTTTTCCCAGCGAGTAGACTGGTATGTTTTCATTCTCACCATTAACGAAAATATATCAGCTTCCATTAGAAGATATCTTGTAAATCATTTCTTCATTTCCCTTTTTCTACTTTCCAAGAAATACAAGCATGTCAATTTTATCTTCATTGTGTGTAGTTTATGTTATTATGTTAGAAAGTAATTTGAAAATTCTTCATCGAAACCAACCTTATTAGCCACCTGAAACACTTTTTATTTGAGACATGACTGGGATTTCCTTTGGTATATTTAGAAAGATATTGAATTGTCACTCGTGCAAAATGTATTCTATGCTCAGATCATATGGGGAGGGGAAACAACCATTATGTGTATTGTATGAGCTAATCATACAAATAAGCAAAATGCATGTCTCGCTTCTATCATCGTGAATGAGGTAACGCCAGAAAAAAGTATAGGGTAAGGCATAAATTACCTTCATTTGGCTCCAGCCACGCCATCCATATTCGACATCACTATCCGAAAAGTCAAGCATGACCAAATTACTAAAACAAAAGTTATTTGGACGCAAATTTTTTTGCCAAATTTTCCAAAAGAACCAGCTTAACTTCAAGAGAAGATTCTCGAAGTCGCCAAAAATGCCAATGCCTCTCACTCGAAGGAACCTTAGATTCGGAAGAGCGGCTAACTCTTCAAGTGAAATGTCGCGGCTACAGCCATCCGAAGTCAGGCTTAGTGCTTGTACATCTTCATTTCTCTACCAACAGAACCCGAGATCAATTGAGAGCACAACACTTAACACTCTTACAGAGCTATATAGAAAGGGAGCATATGAGCAGGGATATACAATTTCTCCCTACCCGTGGCACATGCCTTTTCCCAGCGAGTAGACTGGTATGTTTTCATTCTCACCATTAACGAAAATATATCAGCTTCCATTAGAAGATATCTTGTAAATCATTTCTTCATTTCCCTTTTTCTACTTTCCAAGAAATACAAGCATGTCAATTTTATCTTCATTGTGTGTAGTTTATGTTATTATGTTTGAAAGTAATTTGAAAATTCTTCATCGAAACCAACCTTATTAGCCACCTGAAACACTTTTTATTTGAGACATGACTGGGATTTCCTTTGGTATATTTAGAAAGATATTGAATTGTCACTCGTGCAAAATGTATTCTATGCTTAGATCATATGGGGAGGGGATACAACCATTATGTGTATTGTATGAGCTAATCATACAAATAAGCAAAATGCATGTCTCGCTTCTATCATCGTGAATGAGGTAACGCCAGAAAAAAGTATAGGGTAAGGCATAAAATACCTTCATTTGGCTCCAGCCACGCCATCCATATTCGACATCACTATCCGAAAAGTCAAGCATGACCAAATTACTAAAGCAAAAGTTATTTGGACGCAAATTTTTTTGCCAAATTTTCCAAAAGAACCAGCTTAACTTCAAGAGAAGATTCTCGAAGTCGCCAAAAATGCCAATGCCTCTCACTCGAAGGAACCTTAGATTCGGAAGAGCGGCTAACTCTTCAAGTGAAATGTCGCGGCTACAGCCATCCGAAGTCAGGCTTAGTGCTTGTACATCTTCATTTCTCTGCCAACAGAACCCGAGATCAATTGAGAGCACAACACTTAACACTCTTACAGAGCTATATAGAAAGGGAGCATATGAGCAGGGATATACAATTTCTCCCTACCCGTGGCACATGCCTTTTCCCAGCGAGTAGACTGGTATGTTTTCATTCTCACCATTAACGAAAATATATCAGCTTCCATTAGAAGATATCTTGTAAATCATTTCTTCATTTCCCTTTTTCTACTTTCCAAGAAATACAAGCATGTCAATTCTATCTTCATTGTGTGTAGTTTATGTTATTATGTTAGAAAGTAATTTGAAAATTCTTCATCGAAACCAACCTTATTAGCCACCTGAAACACTTTTTATTTGAGACATGACTGGGATTTCCTTTGGTATATTTAGAAAGATATTGAATTGTCACTCGTGCAAAATGTATTCTATGCTCAGATCATATGGGGAGGGGAAACAACCATTATGTGTATTGTATGAGCTAATCATACAAATAAGCAAAATGCATGTCTCGCTTCTATCATCGTGAATGAGGTAACGCCAGAAAAAAGTATAGGGTAAGGCATAAAATACCTTCATTTGGCTCCAGCCACGCCATCCATATTCGACATCACTATCCGAAAAGTCAAGCATGACCAAATTACTAAAACAAAAGTTATTTGGACGCAAATTTTTTTGCCAAATTTTCCAAAAGAACCAGCTTAACTTCAAGAGAAGATTCTCGAAGTCGCCAAAAATGCCAATGCCTCTCACTCGAAGGAACCTTAGATTCGGAAGAGCGGCTAACTCTTCAAGTGAAATGTCGCGGCTACAGCCATCCGAAGTCAGGCTTAGTGCTTGTACATCTTCATTTCTCTACCAACAGAACCCGAGATCAATTGAGAGCACAACACTTAACACTCTTACAGAGCTATATAGAAAGGGAGCATATGAGCAGGGATATACAATTTCTCCCTACCCGTGGCACATGCCTTTTCCCAGCGAGTAGACTGGTATGTTTTCATTCTCACCATTAACGAAAATATATCAGCTTCCATTAGAAGATATCTTGTAAATCATTTCTTCATTTCCCTTTTTCTACTTTCCAAGAAATACAAGCATGTCAATTTTATCTTCATTGTGTGTAGTTTATGTTATTATGTTTGAAAGTAATTTGAAAATTCTTCATCGAAACCAACCTTATTAGCCACCTGAAACACTTTTTATTTGAGACATGACTGGGATTTCCTTTGGTATATTTAGAAAGATATTGAATTGTCACTCGTGCAAAATGTATTCTATGCTCAGATCATATGGGGAGGGGATACAACCATTATGTGTATTGTATGAGCTAATCATACAAATAAGCAAAATGCATGTCTCGCTTCTATCATCGTGAATGAGGTAACGCCAGAAAAAAGTATAGGGTAAGGCATAAAATACCTTCATTTGGCTCCAGCCACGCCATCCATATTCGACATCACTATCCGAAAAGTCAAGCATGACCAAATTACTAAAGCAAAAGTTATTTGGACGCAAATTTTTTTGCCAAATTTTCCAAAAGAACCAGCTTAACTTCAAGAGAAGATTCTCGAAGTCGCCAAAAATGCCAATGCCTCTCACTCGAAGGAACCTTAGATTCGGAAGAGCGGCTAACTCTTCAAGTGAAATGTCGCGGCTACAGCCATCCGAAGTCAGGCTTAGTGCTTGTACATCTTCATTTCTCTGCCAACAGAACCCGAGATCAATTGAGAGCACAACACTTAACACTCTTACAGAGCTATATAGAAAGGGAGCATATGAGCAGGTATATACAATTTCTCCCTACCCGTGGCACATGCCTTTTCCCAGCGAGTAGACTGGTATGTTTTCATTCTCACCATTAACGAAAATATATCAGCTTCCATTAGAAGATATCTTGTAAATCATTTCTTCATTTCCCTTTTTCTACTTTCCAAGAAATACAAGCATGTCAATTTTATCTTCATTGTGTGTAGTTTATGTTATTATGTTAGAAAGTAATTTGAAAATTCTTCATCGAAACCAACCTTATTAGCCACCTGAAACACTTTTTATTTGAGACATGACTGGGATTTCCTTTGGTATATTTAGAAAGATATTGAATTGTCACTCGTGCAAAATGTATTCTATGCTCAGATCATATGGGGAGGGGAAACAACCATTATGTGTATTGTATGAGCTAATCATACAAATAAGCAAAATGCATGTCTCGCTTCTATCATCGTGAATGAGGTAACGCCAGAAAAAAGTATAGGGTAAGGCATAAAATACCTTCATTTGGCTCCAGCCACGCCATCCATATTCGACATCACTATCCGAAAAGTCAAGCATGACCAAATTACTAAAGCAAAAGTTATTTGGACGCAAATTTTTTTGCCAAATTTTCCAAAAGAACCAGCTTAACTTCAAGAGAAGATTCTCGAAGTCTCCAAAAATGCCAATGCCTCTCACTCGAAGGAACCTTAGATTCGGAAGAGCGGCTAACTCTTCAAGTGAAATGTCGCGGCTACAGCCATCCGAAGTCAGGCTTAGTGCTTGTACATCTTCATTTCTCTGCCAACAGAACCCGAGATCAATTGAGAGCACAACACTTAACACTCTTACAGAGCTATATAGAAAGGGAGCATATGAGCAGGGATATACAATTTCTCCCTACTGTCGCGACCCTCTTGAGGTTGTCGGGCTCTCGAGGGCTAATGGGCCGTCCTGTCTGGTCGGACGCGGGCCTCTCCCAAGGCCCATTACCCAAATCGCAACGGAGGTATGCGTGATCGACTTTCAGTGTGGTCTAGTGACATGTGCTAAGTGTGCATGCCATGGAGTCGCCACCAATCATTTTTTTAGGGTATGATTGGACCACCCAATCGAATAGTTGGGAGTTTCTATTCAATTCTGCGAGAACCAGAGAAATGGTTTCGGGGACTTAGTTACACCAACTGTCAGAGTTGACGCCCTTTCGGTACCTAAGTTGACTAAATTTTCTAGCCTGAGATTCATGCGGATGAGTAAGGTATGAACCCTAAATCTAGAAATTCATGTAGATAAGAGTGATTATCCTAGCAATCACAATCAGTAATAAAATGCCCAACTCAAGGAATCTAGATATGCAAATAAATCACATGGCATTCCTAGTAATGTCCTATTTATCAATCACAGCTCAAGAATGATTTAGCTGTCCTAGCCATTCTACACACGATCTAACCTAAGAAAAGCATTAGGAAGCATCGAAGGAGTTCGAGAGTACTCACATGGGGTTCGCCGTGCCCTGGTTTGGTCTTGGACGAGCTATCGAGCTCATGCCGACCCGATTATATTTGGGGATCCACTCGGCGTTTTACACCATGAAATCATGTGAAACAAAAACGAAAATATTCAGCAAGGGGCATTTATTGTAGATGGTGGTCGATCTAATTGGACGTCAAGACTAAAAAAGATGTAGAAATTTACAAATTAAAATACTCGAATGACATTTTTTTGCCAAATTCAACTCTATGCGTCGTGAAGAAACACATGCAATTGAACTTAAATTTTGACTATTTATGAGTTCAAAATGTAAAAGAAATTAAAATAAAAATATTGACTATTTTTCTATATTTTTACGACATCGAACGCTATTTTTCTTCATTTTTCATGTATTTTTCTATTTTTGGAAAATATTAAAAAATATTAAAAAATATGAAAAATTATTTTTTTATCAAAAATGGTTCCTTTAGCTTGGTCAAGGCTACCAAAGATGATTTTTTAATTTTTTTAACTTTTTATATATTTTTTATGAATTTTTTAAAAATAAACTATGAAAGACTGATCAAAAATCAGGTGTCAACAGCTGCCCCTCTTTGAGAGGAATTTCGTCAGAGGTTTCTCTCAAAGACAAGGTGACACCTGTGTTCCGAACAACTCGACTGGGAAAAGAAAAGAAATCATGACATCCAATTTTCATGCCCATCAATGTGTGCTTTTCCTTAAAAAGAGATGTGCTCATTCAATTCCCTGATATGATGTAAGAAAGTTAAGGAGTAGATAGACTTCCCTGCCCCTTACCTGCCGAATGCTTGCGGCATTTGCTGTGTCTGATGGGTTCAAGTAGATTCCTAAGGACTTGTCATCGGAGTGTCCTGGGGATGTTAAGCTCTGACCTGTATGGTAGGTCAAACCATAATGGGATTCCTAACTGATAGGAACCTAAGGAAGACGCATCCCACATTTGGGAATTTGCCAAGGGTTTTGATCCGTGTGGTGGACTAAACTAGAAATGGCTTGCCTAATGTAAGGCTTATTAGGGAAAACGACTCATCCCGCGTTCGGGATTCATCAAGGTTTTGATCCGTATGGTGGATCGGACCATTGGGTTGATCCTTCAGGCGGTCTCTACCAGTCCTTTGACCCTTCAGGCGGTTTCTACCATTCATTGACCCTTCATGCGGTTTCTACCATTGAGTTGACCCTTCAGGCGGTTTCTACCATTGGTTGACCCTTCAGGCGGTTTCTACCATACATTGACCCTTCAGGCGGTTTCTACCATTGTTTTGACCCTTCAGGCGGTTTCTACCATTGGTTGACCCTTCAGGCGGTTTCTACCATACATTGACCCTTCAGGCGGTTTCTACCATTGTGTTGACCCTTCAGGCGGTTTCTACCATTGATTGACCCTTCAGGCGGTTTCTACCATTGAGTTGACCCTTCAGGCGGTTTCTACCATTTATGAGATTCCAAATTGATATGAATCAAAGGATGACGTACCCGCTCTTCGGGGCTAGTACGCTCTTCGGGGCTAGTCGGAGACTCGATCATTCTGTGGATCGGTCTTAGAAAAGATTTGCCTACTAAAAGGCTTCACCTAAGGATGACGCACCCAGTCTTTGGGGTGGCCAAAAGTCCTGCAGAAAGCTTAGACCTGAAAAAATTTTCCTCGCCAAGAAGATATTAGTAATCTTTGGGAAGACAATAATTGTCTAACTGACAAAATTCTACGACTTAAGTTTTAGTCATGAAATGTGCATTTTGATTGTTGGAGGTTATCCAAAACATTCCTGCCATATACAGATGTGATCATAAATTCCTTGCACGGAAACTCTAGATCAAACAATTTGAAAATTTCAAAAAGAGTTTGCTCAAAACATCCATTGGAGTATTTCTCACCCAAGAAGGCTCCTCACTGCTCTGTGATAATGATCTTTAATAGGGAAAGTGCTCAATTTCCTACCGACCTGTGCCTGGGTTTCAGGATCATTCGCAACGCATACATTTCGACCGATCAGGAGGTCTTTCACGGGACCGTAGTGTTAGGCTTGGATATCGGTTTCCAAGGGGGACTCACTTTTGAGTCAAGGCCGTTGAACGAAATTTTTCACTATCTGATCCGGGTTTACAAGTCAAGAACCCTGCAAAATGAGAAAGAAATAGTCTTGCTCGTACTTCTTTGAGCTAAGTTATACATTAACCCAAGTGTCTTAGTCAGATAAGACTACTTCAGGGTTGTAACATTGGAAGGATTGGGGACCGAAAAAGGCTTATTTTTTGCCCAGAAATTGTGAAGGGTTTGACATTGGTGATCATTGCAAATTTGCCACATGTCCTTCGAAGAACATCTCCATTTCTTGAAGTGTACACTCCTCTTTTAGAGCGCACAAGGATGTTTAAAAGCGTCTCTTGTTACATTAAGAGACCGTCTGTTTGTGTGTTTGCAATTTGAGCACGACAACATTTGGAGAGTAGTCATCTTGATCTAACTCCTTTGCAGGGTCTTTTCATCGTCTCTCTAGACTTTACTGGGGATATTTTGAATAGACATCAGCCTTGCTTTTTACCAGGCACTTTGCTTTTTCTTGATGTCTAGGGATTTTTCTTTTCCCCCTTTTTTTAATCCCGTGTTTTTCTTTTCTTTTGGAGCTAGGATTTTCGGCAATCATGCTAGATATGCAACTTAAACTTTGGCACGCTTCCATTCCTAGAGTGATGTTGCCTTTGCTTTGGAATATGCAATGATCACCAATAGGTTGATGAAATGAATTTGCTGGCTCAACTTGGTTGTGCAAAGGATAACAGTGTGTAGGATAGAGAAATGAATCATTCTCGTCATCCTATGACACTTGGATTATCATATAAACAACACACAAAGATTTATGTTAGTCCGAGCAAGAAAATTTCTAACCGTTTACTTTCTGATACTGTTGGACTAACCTTCATTTGCCCCAATGTGGGGTGGTTCTTGACAGGGTTGAGAATGAAAATCGCCGTTCAATGGGGTTCTCAATGGGCATCTGTAGTGTTTGGAATGAAGAAATAAATGCCTCTGTCATCTCGATCCATGTAATCGTTGCGAATGACCCTTATATCCATAGGTTAAGGTTTCGCTATCATTTCCAATCTCCTCATCTCTCAAGTGTGTATGGGACGTGTTTGGATTAGGCTCGCTTCTCTTATGAGAAAATACCCTTTTGAACAGTTCAAACGACTCTTATTGGAAAAATTCATTTCATTTCATCAAGATTTATCCTTCAAAGGGATTTTATGATGCACCATACATGTGTAATTCATGTTCAGACAATCTCATGTTTTAAAACATGAATGTCAATGAAGTAAGAATTCTATGTCTTTTTAGATGTGAGAATCGAATTAATTCTGAAAGTTTTTAATCTCCAATGAATTGGGAAAAGGGATACTTACCTGCCCATCGAGGCTGGAGATCCTGGAGATATAAAAGGGATATGTCATTGTATATTCTAAAACTTTACAAAAATTGGAACGATACATCTTACCCTTGGTCATATGCTCCAACGAGTGTACAAGGGTTGTGAAAATCTGCACTTCACATAGTAACACAAGATTGTTGGGTGTTCTAAAGTTCTTTCGACTTCTTGGTTTTTGGAGAAAAATGAAACTTACATGTGTGCCCTGATGGCGAGCTCCTGCCAAGGATAAATATTAAGCATTATTTTGGGTTTCCAAATTCAAAACAAATTGGGACGATACTACTTTACTCTTGATTTGAATTTCATTCTGCATGCCAATGTGCGGATTGTAGAAGCCGGCCCTCAAGCTTGTGGCCATGATTTCTTCGTCTGGTTGGGCAACGAATCCACCTCGAGGATTTACGTCGGAGGAGATTCATTCATCTTTTTGGGCGTGTTTCATGCACTGTTTTGTTATTTGAATGCATGGCTTCTTGGGTGCCTCATCTCTGTTCATCACCTGAGAGGAAAATAAGAGAACATTATCCCCGCATCTGATTGAAAATCATTTAGGAACGATACGTTCTTTTTACCAAATGGGTGGCTCCGCGGCCAAATGTGTTTTACATTGAAAGGATGGATTCCATTACGCTCTGCGGATGATAACTATTGCTTCGGGGACTTGCCCCACGGATCAAACGATGAATTTGATGTCTTCGGCTTCGACATGCTTTCCAGATGTAGGAATGGTTTGCCCCCATTTTCAGTGGAGATGGGTTTTGTCGAGTGGGCAAGATCAAAAACTCATCCTAGATTTGGCTTTAGTCGAAGGTTGAAATCCCGACCTTGGATAAGCGAATCATGATTCATCTCCTTCTGCTTCGGATTTGTCATTTGCGTGCTTCACATTTTACAATACCAACTTCGCCGCTTGATGAAAATGAATCGATGATTTTCGAATTGCCCCAAGTTCTATAGTCATCTGCGTCGAATCTCTTTGAACTTCATCGGGTGATAGACAAACTGATAAAATGATTTTTCAATCCTGAGATCGAACTCCTGACGTTTCGTACCACTTCCAGTTCACTGACTACCAGGACAAAGCACTATTGGCGTCCCTAACTGGTTCGTTTTTTGTTATAAAATTCTTGAAGCAGTTAGCGACCCCCATCGAGAATGAAACAAGCTCAATTTAGAGTTCATAACGACTAAAGGTCCCTTAGAACGATACAGAGCTAACCGTCTTTGAGCTCGCTCGGGCTTTTGCTCGCATTTTCCTATGTGAAGCATTTAAATGTTTTTCTTCGTGGCGTTCAATTGATTCGCCTCGACTCTAATCTAACAAGGGATTGTCGTACTCAAGCATGATGATGCTCGCAGGTAGTACTGATCGCTGCCCCAGATTAACTCTAGGCATTAAGGAAGATTATCTTGCATGGAAGACTTTATGACAGAAAGATTAATGATACATCCATTCACATGTGCCTAGTTCCCTTGAGGATTCTCGGTGATCAGCCAGCTACACCATGAATCAGACATATAATCGTCATTTTGGATCATAACTTCATAAGTCCATCAGTTTTAAACTGATCAATCCAGATATGGAGCTCCTCATCAAGGAAATCTTTTGATTCTTCGAGCAACTGATATTCGGGTTGACCATCATCGCTTGGCGTTGAAGGATTCCTGTTTCTGTTGTGAGCGATCTGATTCTTCGAGCTAGAACCTTCGTCGTTGCTCGAGATTATAAGAGGATGATTGATCGGTTCACTATCAAAAGCACATTCCATTTGGGAATGGGAGAAACAAAAATCCTCAAAGCATCCGCCCGCTTGATCTTCCGAAATCATATGCCCAAGCCGGGCAGATCTTTGAACACTAGGCGCAATATGTTGATCGGGGATAGGAAGAGCACTAGCGAAAAGTTGCTGCTCAAACCAAGGAGTTCGTACCTGCTGCACTTGTGGCATATACTCTTGAGGGGTGCTGAGATGATTCGGGGGAATATTCTGATTAGCGCCCAAGTAGTCGATGGTGCTGCTACCAGCTTGGTCGGTGCCTAGATTCGGCAGGGTATTTCTTACTTCAGGGGAATTATAGTTATAGCCATGCCTAGTGTTTAGGCACAAGTTGAGTTCTTTCAGGTTCAGTGCTGTGTGGCGCTGTCTTAGCGCCCTTCTGTAGCTCTTGAGGTGACTCGCGACTCCATCTTTAGTGAGTCATGGTATGTTCATGATCTCAAGTATGCGCGTTGGATATGCTGAGTTGATCCCTAGTTGCTGAACCGCACTAAGGAACTTGAGATGAAGCTCGGGGGACCAATTGACCCTCGTCTTCTTGCGACCCGGAACAGTGTTGACAACTTGGCTATTGCTCTCTGGCCTATTTCCAGTAGAATTTGATCGAGCCGGAAATTGTTGTGGAGGGAATTCATCAGCTTTGGATTGGTCGGTCGTGATAGTAAGCTCATCGTTAAGGAAACTCCAATCATGGTGACGCATATCACATCCTTTAGAAGGCATCGATATTGACTTCGTAGAATTGATTTGTTCATGCATATCTCCAACAAAATCCGATTGTATCGAAGATGGTTCGAGGGAGTGGGGTGGTGAATGAGCATTTTCAATCCTCATATAAGGCTTATCAAGGAACATTTCGCCGAGAGTGATAAGGCCACCGCAATTAAGGCAAGCGATAGTGCTGGGAGCTTTCTTATACCTCATGTTCTCCGCTCGAAGCTTTTCGTTTTCCTCCTTTAGAATCGCAAGTTCTTGACGTCTGTGTTGAGCCCTCAATTTGGCTCGCTTATTTTGAAACCAAAACTTGACCCTCAAAGGTTTCATCCCTAGCTTCTGGCCCAATTCATTTCTTTGTTTCATGTTCGGGAGAGGGCATTCACTAAAGAAAGCTTCAAGCTCTTGGATTTCATTCTGAGTGTGGCACTGGCGAAGTTTCCTTTTCCGAGATTGACCATCGCTGCTGCTGTTGTCGTCGCTGTTGAGATCCTGAACTTCGTTGCCGAAAGGGTTGGGTTCTGTGGTTCTGGTACCAGACGCCATCCTGGAATCTTCGAGATCTCTCAGTAGTTCATTTTCTGAGATTTTTGGATCAGTCGCCTCTAGCAACTGATGGTAACCCTCAAACATGTTGGATCGAAAAATGTTCGATCAATTTTTGCTCACTCAGGGTTCTCTACTCTCTCATGTATGCTCACTCTCTCTAAATTTTCTTTTGAGTGGTTCTGTATGCCCATGAAACGTTCTTTAAACATGGATGAAGATCGTCAAGCAAGCGTTGCTCCCAAGATTTCGTATTTCCCGCTTTGTCGTCTTCTTTCTTCTTTTCAACGTGGAGGGACACCAAATCGATTTCCTTTTCTCGATATCCATGTCTGTCTCCCACTTATTTTCAAAAAGGTGGAACAACGCTCGCCTCCTGCTCAGTTTTTTAATATGATGGGACCGCCAAATCCTTTCGCAACTTTTTTCGATAGTTGCGCTTAACTCCCGCTCAATTTTAATATGGTGACACCGACATATCTTTTTACAACTTTTTTAGGTTTATCAAGCCTGAAATCGCGGACTGGGACAGATCTGATGGTTCACCGAAAGAGCCACCACTGCTTTACCCAATTAACTTGGCTCCACGAGCATTATTGCTGTGCCTTTCTTCATTCTCGAGTTGCTATAAAAGGAGGAGTTAATGCAGAGAAGATTAACACTCTTACATAATTGCCTTTTCTTATTTTAATCACTCTACCACACTCATCTTCTTCTCCCTCACTCCAACGAAAATGACCTCCTCTCCTATTTGCGCTTTCTCGGCCGAAATTTTGGCCCAGTGGGAAAAACTCTATAACCTCCTCGGTCGAGGCTATGCTCATATAGCCGATCACCCAGAAACTGAAGATGAAATCCGCATTTTGCTCGTGGAAATAGACACCACCTCCATCGAGGGCACTAATTTAGAGAGGGAATATAGAATCTTCCCAACCTTCTTTATAAACTTTTTAGAGACTTACCGTGTCGCTCATCGAAAAGCTACCGTGGCTCACGTTTTGCGAGCTCGCTATGAGGATCGGTCCAACTGCTTGGTGTTGGCCAACCTTGTGGCCGATAGTCACAGAAAGGCTGTTGAGTTCGCCAACAAGCGAGTCTCGATGTTGCTTCGCGAGAGGGGAAATTTGGTGGAGCGCTTGGCCTTATCCCTGACCACCTATGAGCACGACCGTCGTAATGTCGTGTTGAAGTTTCAATGTGAGTGGCAGGAAGAAAGGCTTGACAGCATTACCGCGGATATAGCCCATGGGAGAGGACTAGTTCGGGACCTGGAAATAGCCGCCGAAGATCACGGGACCAAGGTTGCCGAGCTTAAAGGGGAATGTAAACGCCTTCTTCTTAAGCTTGCAGATCTCGAGTCTCGAGGTGGTGAGTATAAGCAAAGCATCAATAATATGGAGGGCCAACTTGGTTCCTTTGTGATGCTAATTAGGGCTCATTGCGGTTTTATGTTTCCACCCCGATGATTTGTATGATCTGCTTTTAAGGTCCCTCGATTGAGCGAAATGAATGAAAGCTCTAATGTGTGTGTCTCAACTTCTGTATGGCTGACTTTCTCGAACACCTGACCACTCTCAACCTAGGCAAGCTGCGCTTTGACATTGATGATTCGAGCGTGTACATCTTGATTTTTTAATCTTGCTTATGATCGGATAAAGGAACCTCCCACCGCGATTATCCACAAAAAGACTTCTCTTCTCTACTTGTTTTTAACCTGTTTCAAATGAAAAGGCAGAATCAGAAGAAAGAATTTGAAAAATAAAGCATAAATCCTTTCAATTTTATGCTTACTTGTGATTAATAGGGATAAGAGCTTTTACAAGGGTTTTGGACTTGTGCAAAAGCTTTTATCAATATTCCTCAAAGGAAAGCATATCATTGAAAGGAATGTAATTCACGATAATCGCCTTTGATCAATTCCAAGAAAATCAATGGAATGTTCAAAAGTACACAATTACGATGTGTTTTAAATTCAATTGAAGATACGGTATCCAAATTAAAGCCGTTTGCTAAGAACGAGAGTAATTTGGATATCTATCTTTTCATTAAATTTGAAAAACACGAATACTCTTGATCAATTATTGTGGATTACCAATGATGCAAAACATGCATGAACCAATTCAAGTTTATAGTTCCTTCTGGCGAAATTGGGATTGTATTGCCCTATACGGCCAAAAGGTTGTATAAGACTTCCAATTTCAATTTCATCCAAAGGAATTATAAAATTGATTTTGGAGTATTCGAGTGATTAGAAGAAATGCCACTATCACATTCCAATGACAAGTCAATAGAAATACAACAAATTTCAATCTGAATGTATATAAACACAAATAGATCCCTAATACAATCAATATAAGGGATCAGATAGAGAGGATCTCAGCAAAATAAATCCTATACAAGAAGGCCAGAAATGAAAATTAAAACAAAGGAATGTGATCTTAATACTTAGAGATGCCCCAGTTTCGATCTTTGAGACGTGACTTCAGGATCACCTATTCCAAATCGTCATCTTCATTAGATGATACCTCAATGATGTCCATAGCAGGCTCTTCTTGTCCACTTGGCGCTCGTAATGGGATGACACCATCTTCATCTTCCATCAAGAACATTGGGAGGAAAACACACCTATCTATCCTCAAAATGGCATTTAATCTAATCACTGGAATTATGCAATGAATATAATGATTAAGAGCTGTAACAAGTTCGAGGGATAGAAAAGTCTTACCAACCAAACTTAAGAGAAAATCAAGCTTCTCTGTATTTTTAGCAGTGTTAGGTATACTAACCTTCCATAGACAAACGCATGAGACAAGTGAGGGAAAACTCCTAAAAATCAAAAGATAGGGCTTGTTACCTAAAGCCAAGGTTCTCACCTCGAATTCTGGGAAGAGCCGATTCCATTGCACAACTATCGTTGCATTGGGACTCAATCCATAGTTCGAAGTGAGCGGAATTGAAAAGTGGATTACCCCATGTTTTTCCTCACGGAGATTCCATTTTCAATTCCTTCTATTGTGTTCCTAAAGAGGGCGCCTGGGGTTTTAGGCGCAATTGTGTGTATTCATTGTGTCGTGCTAAAGCAAAAGACATGCATTTTATTTAACAATCACCGCTTCAATATAAACATCCACACAATCATACATCCAAAACTCTTGCCTGCATAAAACAAAGTTAACAAGCACTTCACCCCTTATTTCTCCCGTCTACAAAAACATCTAACACATTCGTTAGCATATACACCTCACTTTCGAGAGCATCTGCATAAAATTAGGTTAGAAGAATCAATCAACTTTTTAATCGGCTCAAGTCCACTAAATGGTTAAGAACCAGTCCCCAGCGGAGTCGCCAGTCTGTCGCGACCCTCTTGAGGTTGTCGGGCTCTCGAGGGCTAATGGGCCGTCCTGTCTGGTCGGACGCGGGCCTCTCCCAAGGCCCATTACCCAAATCGCAACGGAGGTATGCGTGATCGACTTTCAGTGTGGTCTAGTGACATGTGCTAAGTGTGCATGCCATGGAGTCGCCACCAATCATTTTTTTAGGGTATGATTGGACCACCCAATCGAATAGTTGGGAGTTTCTATTCAATTCTGCGAGAACCAGAGAAATGGTTTCGGGGACTTAGTTACACCAACTGTCAGAGTTGACGCCCTTTCGGTACCTAAGTTGACTAAATTTTCTAGCCTGAGATTCATGCGGATGAGTAAGGTATGAACCCTAAATCTAGAAATTCATGTAGATAAGAGTGATTATCCTAGCAATCACAATCAGTAATAAAATGCCCAACTCAAGGAATCTAGATATGCAAATAAATCACATGGCATTCCTAGTAATGTCCTATTTATCAATCACAGCTCAAGAATGATTTAGCTGTCCTAGCCATTCTACACACGATCTAACCTAAGAAAAGCATTAGGAAGCATCGAAGGAGTTCGAGAGTACTCACATGGGGTTCGCCGTGCCCTGGTTTGGTCTTGGACGAGCTATCGAGCTCATGCCGACCCGATTATATTTGGGGATCCACTCGGCGTTTTACACCATGAAATCATGTGAAACAAAAACGAAAATATTCAGCAAGGGGCATTTATTGTAGATGGTGGTCGATCTAATTGGACGTCAAGACTAAAAAAGATGTAGAAATTTACAAATTAAAATACTCGAATGACATTTTTTTGCCAAATTCAACTCTATGCGTCGTGAAGAAACACATGCAATTGAACTTAAATTTTGACTATTTATGAGTTCAAAATGTAAAAGAAATTAAAATAAAAATATTGACTATTTTTCTATATTTTTACGACATCGAACGCTATTTTTCTTCATTTTTCATGTATTTTTCTATTTTTGGAAAATATTAAAAAATATTAAAAAATATGAAAAATTATTTTTTTTTATCAAAAATGGTTCCTTTAGCTTGGTCAAGGCTACCAAAGATGATTTTTTAATTTTTTTAACTTTTTATATATTTTTTATGAATTTTTTAAAAATAAACTATGAAAGACTGATCAAAAATCAGGTGTCAACACCTACCCGTGGCACATGCCTTTTCCCAGCGAGTAGACTAGTATGTTTTCATTCTCACCATTAACGAAAATATATCAGCTTCCATTAGAAGATATCTTGTAAATCATTTCTTCATTTCCCTTTTTCTACTTTCCAAGAAATACAAGCATATCAATTTTATCTTCATTGTGTGTAGTTTATGTTATTACGTTTGAAAGTAATTTGAAAATTCTTCATGCGGCTAGTTTTTGCTCGGATTGCACGTGAAGCCACGCTTTGTTGTTTCAGAATTTCCAGGAAACTTTTGCTATTCGACATAATCTAGAAAACAAAGCTAACTGTTAGGCAATCTCTCTGGTCATTCTCCACCAATTTCTAAAACCTTTGGACCCCAATGGTTTTGAGAGAGCTATCTCACTCACAAGACAATTTGAAAGTTAGAACAAATTAAGCTAAGGTTTCATTTGTTTTGTGAAAATAATTTGAAAAATATTTTTCTAAAAATAATCATTTGTATTGCTTAAAACATCTAGTCAAGAAAAAGTATTTTCACTATTGACAACAGTTTAGTTTTAAATATTTTCGAGACCATTAGAATATTTTTCATTTTTTTGTTCATTCATTTTGTAACTGATATAAACAAATCATTTTTAGGATTTTTTTTTTGTTTCAAATCCTTTAGTTTCAGTGAAACAAACAAAGCCTAACTATAAAATACAACAAAAACTTGAATTTTTCCTTCCAAACAAAAATTATGTGACATACACTTTAAGTTTACCTCCTTTCTCCCCAGTAGTCTTATAGCATCCTTATGAATCCACGCCCTACTAAATGTGTGAGGATATTCTTCAAGGATGATTTGTCTTCCCAGATCTCGGATCTGGTCATGCATCCAGAATTTATTATCTCTAATTTTTATCAAGGATCGTAGGCAAAGGATACTGATTGCACTTTGAGGATAGTACTCACAAACATCCCACATGATGATTGGATGTGTTTGGTCCTCGTTGGTGAAAAAACAAGCAATATCCAAAAATACTTCCTTTTGCTTATCCTCTAATCCTTTGTAACTTATTATTAATACATCTCGAACACCCTTAACAGGACCTTCATCTAACTGCTTCAATGTCTCTTCCCATAGCTTTCTTTTATCGCTGTCCGTCTCCAGGTCGGAGCCCCCGTCATAAAGAGATGAACCTATCAACTCAACAGCCAAAGGAAGGCTAGCCACTTTATGAACAATTTTTTTTGAAAGAGCACCATAATCTTCTATAGGAGAGTCACTTCTAAAAGCACACTTACAAAACAACTGAAGTGCTTGATCAAATTCCATGTCTCGAACTTCATAATGCAAGATTTCTTCATTTTGATTCAGGATACTAGTATCTCTAGTTGTGATAATGATCTTACTGCCACAACCAAACCAATCAGATTTTCCAGCTAGCTTTTCGAGTTGTTCTTTCTTATCTAGATCATCAAGAACGATGAGCACTTTCTTAGTACTACATATTCTCTTGATCTGCTCCATCCCATCACCAACGTCTTTAATTTGGACAGCATCCCTAGAACCAAGAACACTTGTTAATAACTTTTCCTGCAAGTTTGCAAGACCATCAAGACTATGCTGGTATGATGCTCGAATGTCCTCGAGGAAACTAACGCCATCAAAATGAGAAGATAATCTGTTGAACACAACCTTCGCAAGTGTTGTTTTGCCAATACCCCCGATTCCACGTATCCCTACGAAACGGACACCGTCAGAGTCAACATCCAACATTTGTACCAGGGCTTTCATCTGACCGTGATCTTCAACCAGAAGTTCAGGCACATCCACGTTCTTGGCATTGAGCTTACGTAGTACCTCTTTAACAACCAATTCAATATGTTCTCCGTGGCTGCAGCAAAACAGGAAATTTTTGTCTTCGAAAATCACATGAAAGAAAACGGCAAATTTTTTTTCCTGATAATGCATGAGTCAAGGAGATATTCTTGATGGAATGAACGAAGAAAGATTCACAAAACTTGAGAAGGAGATGGTTTTTCATAACGCAATAGCTCTTTAACTATTGTGTTGATATAGGAGTTGAATCTTGAGATAGAACAAAAATGAATTTCTTTTTTTCATATTTCTTTTTCTGGTACATGTCTTCTAATGTAAATTTCAGATGGAAAAAAATGTCACATTGCTTTAATTCCTAAAATATGGAATTAAAATTGCGAGAAAAATGTCACATTGCTTTCATTCTTTTTCTGGTACATGTCTTCTAATGTAAATTTCAAATGAGAAGTGTAACTATTGCATTAGTAACCATAGCCAAAAAGGTTGAGAAAAATTACCGTTTCCCTTTAATTCCCCATCCCTTCATGCTTGCAACCTTTACAAGAGCAGCCTCCCACCGTTTCAATTCTTTAGAGCCGAACTTCTTCTTGTGCTTTGGTATGGCTTTTTTGTACAATTTGGTTCTCAGCTTAACGTCGTCGGGGTCTACATCGAAGAAGATGGGTAGAATTTAGGGGTGTCCAAACCGAACAAGAGACCCAACCCGAACATGACCTGACCCGACCCGACCCGAAATTTATATCAACTTCTTGTTTGGGTCGCACTGTGTTCGGGTAACAGGAAAATTAGTCGGGTATTATTATGATCTTGTTTGTGTTCGGGTAATACCCGAACATAAACACGGAAACAAGGGAACAATAAATTAGGCCCAGTCCAAACACGAAAACAACACAAAAATCGGAAACGGTGAAACACAAATAAACCCTAAAGCTAACGCAGCGCAGCTTCTTTCTTTCCATTGACAAACGCTGCGCACCCTCATCCTCTCGCTCGCATGGTGCAGTCGCTCAGTCGCCTCGTAGATCCAAATCTCGTCTTTCCCTCTCGTAGATCTCTAGCTTGACCTGATTCGGTTCGATTTCCCCTTCCTCCTCCTCCTCCTTAGCGTGGCGGCCGTAATCTGCGGAGGGCCCTTCTCGGCTGGTGATCGTCCAGGTCGGGTTTCTTCCTGTGGTCGCAGTTCGGGATCCGACTCGGGCACGTTTCCAATCTGGATTCCATCATGAATCCCTTCTCGTTCATACTGCAGCTCCCGGTTTTGTCGGGTGCGGAAGGATGTCTCTTGTTCATACTGCAGCTCCCGGTTTGTGCCAAGCTAGGAGGGACAGCTTTGCACTATGTGTGATCTTGCTGTGGTTGGGGCAGATGCTTCAGGATTACTGTGCTCCCCATCTCAGGTGCGATGATTTCTCCTGTGAAGCAAGAAGAATTTCCAACCTTCTTTCTCATGCATTAGAGTTGCAGCTGATGGTTTCGTTCACATATGCAGCACTTAAGAGGTGAGAAATGTTGGAAGTGTCAGAGCTAAGGGTGAATTGGTTGTGTTGTCTTCTTTTCTTGTTCATCACCATTGGATTCTCCTTTACTTAGCTGTTAAGATTTTCGGTGTAATAACTGAATTCAGAATTTTGTAATGAGTAGATGTTTATAGATACGAATGTGTCAAGTTCGTTGTCTAATTTTGATGGTGCTACTAGGGTGGCCAAATTTCATAAGTGACTGCAGATGAACTTGGCAGATTTACTAGGACTTTATGATGATTACGAGCAGCATTTGAAGAGTTCCATGGATTTATGTTTCTTCTTTTTTGTCCCCCTGTATTTTACTAGGCATGTATAATGGGTGAAACTAAGTTACAAGGGATTGAGTTGGTGTTTTAACGGCATCAACATCTAGTTTTGAATGTATGATCTAAGTTGTGGTCCCGGTCCCTGAGGTTACCTGAAGTAATGCTAAGATGTGAAGTTCTAGATTGCTAGTATTTTCCTACCTCTGACTATTATGACTGCAGCTTTGTATCGAGGTTAATGGTTGATGGAAATTTTGCTTTGTAGGTTTTGGAATATGTCGAAGGTTTATGTTGCATTGGGAATCCGACGCCCTCTTGAGAATTTGAACAACCTGTCCCATAGATGGCCTGTGAGTTTCCTCTTCTTGGACACACCAATAAGCAACTCTGCAAATTCTAGTTAGCTTTACGGTATTAGTATTTGCCTCCAAGTTTGGGTCCAAAAGACCAAGCAGTTCATCTCCTTCAGCTATCTTATGTTAGGTCCGAGTTCCTCCTTCTAGGTACGAATTCAAAGAGCATCATTCCATAGCTATAAACATCAGGTTGTACTGTTATGGCCACTCCAGAGATCCACTCCGGCGCAAGATACCCTCTTGTGCCTCTCATGGTTGTCAAGACCCTGTTGAAATATCGGCCAACAAGCTTTGCCAGACCAAAATCTGCCACTTTCTGACAGAATTCAGCATCTAAAAGGATGTTCTCTGGCTTGATGTCAAAATGTATGATGCAGTCTCTACACTTCAAATGGAGATAAGCCAGACCTCGAGCCATTCCTAATGAGGAAACAGTCAAGTTTTTTGGTTGTTTGCTTTATTTCTTCCCCTCCCTTTATGGTTTTTTTGTAAGAAAGTTTTTTTTTTCATTCTCATAATCGAGCAAATTGCAATTGTTGATATAGAAACATTATGAGATTGTAATTTGCCTAAATTTGCCATAAATTGATACAATATCAGATGTTAGTAATTTGACGAACTTGAAATTCTGTCAATAGCATCTGCACGGTGTCCGTTATAATATTTTGATGTTCATCTGTAGCTTGATGAATTGCATATTACGTTTGGGGGCTTCAGATATTAAAAAAAAAAATTGGGGGAAAAAATAGATCTGAGACACGGAACCCGACCAGGGCCCGACCCGAATTGACCCGACCCGATGTTCGGGTCATGTTCTGCTGAACCTTGTTTCGGGTCGGGCTATACATGGTTATGTTATGTTTCGGGTCGGGAATGACTAGAACCCGACCCGACCCGTTGACACCCCTAGTGGAATTTCTTTCTTCCCATCTGAATTTGAGGTGCATTCCACCATGTGGGCAACCTCGCGGAGACACCACGAACTCGTAGCGTAGTTCCTGGAAAAGATGGGTATGTAGATTTTAGACTTGTCCAGCGCTTTTAAGAGCTCTCCGCCAATTTCTTTGCCTACTCGGAGATTTTCGTTGTCAAGAAAGACATGGACTCCGGCAAGTTTCAATCTGTAGTAAAGGCAATCGGTGAAGTTGTGGCGCGTGTCGGGTCCTCTGAAACTCAAGAACACCTCGTGCTCGTGTCCCGGTGGGACGTCTATCACGCTCTGGATCTCCTCTATGCTCGCCGGGCTTTTCTTCTTTCTCGTCAGTCGCCTCAGGACCCCGCCACTAATTATGAACTGGAGCTCAGTTTTATGCTTCTGAGGAGACTTCGAAATAGGAAAATAAGCCAAACAGAAGAGCACTTACAGTCCGCACAGCATCGCCAGGATGATGGTGAAAGCAACGGCTGCAATCGTTCCCATTTGCGGCCGATCCAGCTCAGAGTTGTAATTACCAACAAATCCCGTGAGGACCAGCATTTGAACCCCAGAATTTCTGCAAATCAATTGACAAAGGAGAAGGTAAATTTGGTTCTGCGATCTCTCTCTCTAATCAAGTTAGCGCGGAGTGTTGAAGTTGACTTATTTGAGCTCTGGTAGGAGGACCGACAGAAATACAAAAACAAATCGGGAGGAAACAAAAGCAGGTTAGGCAAACTCTAGCTCCAAGCTAAATACCACCCGGGAGAGGTGTGAGGCTTGGGCGTACGAGACAAAGTCCTGTTTGGTATCTACGGTTGATACCATAAGTGTCATAACTTCCGTACCGGCACTCACTTGAGTGCTATAATTATTTTTTCGATCACTTGAGTGCCGAAATTTATGTGCGATGTTCACTTTAGTGACATAATTTTTTTTTTCGATCACTTGAGTGTTATATAACTTTTCAATTGGTCACTTGAGTACCATAACTTTTTTAAAAACGTTCACCACAAGTGCTATGCCACATCAGATTTATTGTTTTACATGATTGGTCTAATAAGGTAAAATACAAAAATTGTTAATTAGTTTAATATGGAGCTGATTAGTGTGGGCCGACTAAAACTAAGCTTGTGATGATAGGGCCTGTGACTGAAAACTCCATAAATAGTATTCAACTCTCTCTTTAATCATGATGCACAAATAACTTCATATAAGGTGCAGTTATAGAAGGAGATTTGTGAGTGGCAGTCTCATTTAGCCAGTGATGGTAATAGAGGAAAAGCATTTAAACTCTGGATCATTGCTATTTCACATCAAGAATGATGGATTCCAAATCAGGTCCACAATTTTTTTTCCTCCATTAGCATGTTCTAGACTCTGGCATGAAGATGAAGATCTTGAGGAGTCGTTTTCGCGACTTACAATGCCACCTCCAATGTCTTTAATTTTGTCAGCAACCATTGAACCAATAAAACTGGATATTAACTTTTTCTGCAAGTAACAGCTCACCCGATTGTTTTCGGATGTCGGAGAGGAACTAAAGCCGTCAGAGTGGGAAGATTGGACCTAAGTAAAGTCCTTAAACTGCTTTATTTGAACTTTAAGATGTTAAATTCGGGTATTCGCTGATAGAAAAAAAAGAAAAAATATTTTCTCTCAATTAAGGAGAGTGATGATGAGATATGTAGATTATATGACACATCCGTATAGGATGGGTACCACCGGGTAGGGTCGTATAGTAGCATATCCCACATATGGGGTGAACCATCGAAGCTTTGGTTCTTGTGTCGTCGACTTGTGCTTCGCACAGTATCTTGAACTGATTTGTCGGTCATGTATTCCTAGTTCAAGACGCTCACGCAGAGGAACTAAACCCGTCAAAGTGGGAAGATAATTTGTCCAACGCAACCTTCACAAATGTTATTAAAAAAAAAAAAAAAAAAAAAAAAAAAAAAAAAAAAAAAAACAACCTTCACAAATGTTGTTTTGCCGACATCGCTCTGAGTCCCTGCCACGTACCCTCCGTCATCGATCTGAATCCTTGCCACGCATACCAACAGAGTCAACATCCGAGAATTATATTATGGCTTAAACCTTACAGGGATGATCAACCAAATGTGTATGCTATTGCCACCATTAAAGCTTCCGCGAAACCTCTTCAACGACCAGCTCCATGGCTATCGCGTAGATGGGAGAACTTGTGTCGGTCAAAGTCAAGAATAAAAATGGTATAAATCATCTATTCCGGCTTGGGACCATATGGTTAAATATGTAAATTAAGCGTTATAATCAGTTGACACGTCATGGAAACTTCATGGAATTACGTCACTCATCAATTTGACGAGTTTGAGACGCTTTAAAAATGCATTGGCCGACATGAAGAGATATTGTTGGAGGGAGGGAGGGAATAAGATTCACAAAACTGAACTAAGCATTTCTTTTTCTTTTTTAATTCTTGAATTTGCTAACTAAAACAATGTAGTGACAGAAAATACAAAAAAGAACGAGTTGAAAAAGAAACGTAGGCTTAGGATTTCTCTCTATATTGCGCGAAATCAAGCAATCAAATAATAAATAAACAGAATAAGCAAATAAAGCAGACACTAAATTTACGAGGTTCGGTCGTAGAGATCTACGTCCACGGGGAGAGTAGCAATACACGGAGATTACAAGCTACATCGAGTCACTCAAACACTCTTTAGTGTTTTCCAGTCTGAATTACATCATATAATGCATACAGTATTTAGTCCTCAATTTCTCGCAAAACAATATCTTAATCTCAAGAAAAGAATATTACGTAAATTCTTAACATAAGAATTTCTTGACTATAACACAAAAAAAAGAATCATTAATGTAATTCCACGAAGAAAATCGTGCCAAGCACTCATTCATGAACGGCACTTCAATTTCTAGCGGAAAAACCCACAATCTCAATTTGTGTGTGTGTATGTGTGAAACCCACCGCCTGAAATCATTTATTTTATACCTATAATTTAGATTTTCGCTTTCGCCTCAAACTCGAGACATATTTTGACACACTCTCTATACCACATGATACTTTTAAAGATGGACAGATGTGAAGGAGATATGCTTGATTGAATGGACTTAATGAGATTCACAAACTAAAATAATCGGGAAGGAATACTACTCTCTTTTTTTTTTTTTTTAAGTAATGCGGACTAACTAATTAAAATGCAAAGTCACGAAATCCAAAATGGACCAGCATAAAGTTATATTATTTTTGAAGTAGACGCCCAACGCTTAATTTTAATTCTCTAGTTTTTCTTTTATCTATTTTTTTATTCTTTTCCCTTCTTCTTCGGTCGGTGACGATCGGCCGCAGGCAAGCTCAAGCCTCATCAGCATCAGGCGAGGCTCCACCAGCCCGAACTCGCCTGGATCTAGCGAGCCTTGAGACAAAAGCAAGGTAGACAAAGTCATGTTTGGATGCTGAACCTCATTGCACGGTGCAATAAACTAATATAAATATAAATTATCAACGAATTTCAACTATGCTAACTCTTACTTGATTGAGTTATCCACATTTATTTAACTGTTTCAAAATCGCCACTTATTGTAGTGATATAACGCTATTCATTTGCTGATGTTGTCTACATGTTGAAGTTACTAGTTCTTATGAAAAGTTTACCAACTCTTGTTCGAGTCCATTTGCCAACTGTTATTTGATTGTTTCCGAGTACCAATTTTTTTCCAAATTTTGTTTTGAATCTTTCCAATGAGTTAGAGTTACCTGTTGTATTTGGCCTTTATCACTTGTATAGAAGTGAAGGCCAACATACATAATAACTATGTTATGCCATGGAGTAACATTTTTGTGTTTCATTTTGATTAATATCTACAGGTTTCTAGACCTCTTTCTTAAATATAATGCGTTCGTAGAAGAATCGCAGCCACTGCGGTGAATTAAGCAGTGATGCTTCTTTGGATTCCCAAACCTCCCCCCCCCCTTTTTTTTTCCAGGAAAATGCTTCCCTGACAGTATTATCAGAGATGGTACAATCTCAACCGTAGATCCACACACCATCACTGCGTGTTTTGTATAAAGTATTCATTGATTGGATGATCGTGTAGTCAGAAATAACTGGCAGTACTATCCGACTACTAGACTAGCAACTTCTTTTTTTTTTTTAATATGGGTCTTATGAAATACCTATTGATCTCTTCTTAATCTTCCACCATGATACCATATGTTTGTCATAATCTAAATGTTAAAATCACGCTTCTATCTAATAGTTAAACTTTTAGAATAGTTAGCAATGATGTTACAATATCTTTCATGTTATCAAAACAAAAATTATGATTTTTCTTTTTGCGGGCCCTTGTTTGCCTAGCCGTGAAAGAGAATGCTATATCTAAATATTGATTGATCAATTTATTTTTACGGATTTATTCAGGGTCGAACCGTAGTTACACCGGCTTTGATAGCGAAACGCATGCCCAAATCGAATTTTCCAATTAGCATATGTGTTTTTGGATATTCTCTTTTTCTTTTTTTTTTCATTTGCGGCCACCATTTTCCCTTCTCCTTTTTCAACTTTCGAGTTATACAAAGGAACTCTCATCATCTGTGCATGTTGCATGGTTCATCCACATATGATGAGAAATACTTCCCTACCGTGGAAGATACTCATTGGTTTTTGGATTGTTTATTTGCTCGAATGGGAACATCTGTAGCTTGTTGAACTCGGAACAGATAGTAACACATATTGTTGACCAGGAAATGTAAACATCAGCGGGTTCAAGTCAAGTTGGACTCTTCAAAATAAGAGGAAAACAAAAACAAAAACAAAAACAAAAACAGGTTTGGTTGATATGGATTATCTACTAAGTTTGCTCAGATGAAATCATCTTTCTTCCATTGACATCATGGATGACGAACAGCGGTTTTCCCTAGAATGCTCTTTTCCATACGATTGTTTGTTCAATTCTAACGATGTACTGTGGCCATCAAAATCGAAAGCAATGATAAAAAAATCATCCGTACACCGCAACGCCTTTCAATTTTTAATGAGAAATTAAGATGATTCTGTTATAGTTATTTACCGTGAATGATATTCTTTAGGCAATCATAAGAAATGTCAGATTGAAATTATTATTTATAGATATTAAATTTCTATACATTAGAAAGGAAAAAAAAAGTACACTTTTAGCACAAAAAGTTATGTATGGAGATTACTTTGGTGCCAAAAATTTCAATCGGATCACTTTAGTACCAAATCGGAGAAAAAAAGATCACTTTGGTGCCTCCGGCCAAAAATTCCGATCAAAGATGCCACGTGGCATTTATAATTAATTTTTTTTAATTTTAATTAGCATTTTTTTAAAATGAATAAGAAAAAAACTTTACAAAAAAGGCAAGTAGCGAGGGTTGTTGTAACCCTCGCCACCGCCGCCACCATCGCCGGCGATGGCCAACGAGTGTAGGGCATGGCCGACTGAGGCCGCCGAGCCCTGTCCAAGGGCCGGCTACTGCCGCCGGCCTCAGGCCAAGGCCTGCAGACCCTCCCCCAGCAAGACATCTGCCACTACGGGCTCTAACTTCAAGCTGACGCAGACTTGGCGAAGTCGACTTTCAGCTCTGGGAATGAGACAAAAGCAGGGTTACGCAATGCTCTAGCTCCACCCGACCCGACCCGAGGGAGGGAGGTGCGACTGTGAGGCATGTTGGCCTAGGCCCTAGGAGACCAAGTAATGATCTTGGATACTGGATAGTGAACTTCTTCTCATTTACAACCCGATGCAATTACATGATAATTAACTTTTTCTGCAAGTTTGCGATAATTCTCTCGGATGTCTTCAAGAGAGAACATTTATTGAACGCAATCTTCCCAAAGTGGGGTTTTTTTTTTTCCGAAAATAATCCAAAAATAATAATACAAAAAAAAAACTTATTTTCAATTTTAGATCTCTCTCGGCAATTCAATTGTCGAGGGAAAGTGGGCCCGAAGGGAGGATTTTTTTAAATTTTTTAATTTTTTGGCTAGAATTTAATTGTTTTAGTTGCTCGGCACTTTTGAGTGCCAAGCAACATTCTTTTTTAATTATTTTTAATTTCTTTTTCTTGTTTTCTTTTAATCTTTTTATTATTCAATTTATTTTCACTTAATCATTTTTTTAATTTCTTTTTCTCATCGCTCCGCAGCCCTGTCGCCTTGCTCGTTCGATTACACGCCTCGACTTCGTGGCCTCGTCGCCTCTCTCATTCGTTCATTCGCTCGCTCATTTTTCTTTTTCTTGTTTTCTTTTAATATTTTTTATTATTCAATTTTTTTTCTTTTAATCATTTTTAATTTATTTTTCTCGTCACTCAGCGGCCTCGTCTCCTCGCTCGTTCGTTCGCTTGATGACGCGTCTCGACTCCGCAGCCCTGTCTCCTCACTTATTCGTTTGCTTGCTCGTGTATCACGATGATGCCCCTCCACTTCGTGGCCCCGTCGCCTCGCTCGTATGTTCGATCGAACGAGCCCATGACCAAATGAGCAAGGCGACGGGACCGCGAAGTTGAGGCGCGCCATCATGATGTACGAGCAATCGAGCGAACGAACAAGTGAGGCGACAAGGCCACGGAGTGTCACTTGAGCGAGCGAACAAACGAGCGAGGCGACGAGGCCGCTGAGTGACGAGAAAAATAAATTAAAAAATGATTAAAATAAAAAAAAATTGAATAATAAAAAATATTAAAAGAAAACAAGAAAAAGAAAAACGAGCGAGCGAGCGAGAGAACGAACGAACGAGGCGACGGGGCCACGGAGTCGAGGCACGTAATCGAACGAGCAAGGCGACAGGGTTGCGGAGCGATGAGAAAAATAAATTAAAAAAATGATTAAGTGAAAATAAATTTTATAATGAAAAGATTAAAAGAATACAAGAAAAAGAAATTAAAAATAATTAAAAAAGAATGTTGCTCGGCACTCCACTTTTGAGTTCCGAGCAACTAAAACAATTTAAAAAAAATTAAAAAAAAAACCTCCCTCCCTCTGCCATTCAATTGCCAAGGGAGGTCCCGACCAAAAAAAAAAAATTCCAAGGGAGGCCTAAAATTGTAAATAAGTTTTTTTTGGTATTATTTTTGTAAGTATTTTATTTTATTTATTATTATTATTTAAAAAAGAAGAGGGGGGCGGGGGTTTGGTGGCTCCCAAGTGGTGTTGTTTTATCCATGCCCCGCATTCAATGAATCCCTGTGAAGTCGAAGAAGCCCGACAATTGTATCCTGGCACTTACCGGACAATTGAAGATGTCGGTGGCCACAGGCACAGCAAAGCAGGAAGAGTTGTTTCAGTCAAAGGTGGGAAAGCGAAGGGAGAAGATAATGTCATGGAGCGCGGGGACCCCATGGTTAAAATTAACAATTTAAGCGTTATAAATCAAATGTAAATCTCATAATTACGTCAATCATCAATTTGACGAGTTCGAGACGTTTTATTAAGGTACGTAATTGTTTCACCGATGCCAAAGTCCACTAAGTCGACCAAAAAAAAAAAAGAAGTCATCTAAGTAAAATAATGCGGCGACATCAGAAAGGATTGAGCTATATATAATGACCCGGTTGTTGCCATAGAAGGGTAGAAGATCAAAGATAGAGCTATAATTAATGACATGGTTGTTGCTAACTTGCTATAGAAGGTAGAAAATCAAAAGATAGATCCATGGCTCCATCAAAGCTGGGAAGATTTTGTTTCAACGGGGTTTAGAAGAAGTACATTGGCCGGATTAAGTGATGAACCCCGCTAGCCCAGCCTGACCGTCCAGTCCACTGTCAACTTCTTCCTGTGGATAGTCCTTTGGCAGTCATAAATTGGCTGGCAAACAGCAATTAAAAGAGCACTTTACCCCCCATTGAATCCAATCTGTGGGCCGACCATCTCGCCCAAAGAAGAGAACCGTTTCGTAAACGGAGCAAATTTGGGAAGGTTCAGCGAAGGAAGATCGACTGTAACTTCTCAAAGGGGAAGAAGAGAGGAAGGGCAACTTCAAGGAAGGAAGGTTAATGGCGACAGCCTGGGTAACGAAAAGAGTCGTGGAGAAATTATTGCGTACCCGCGAGGCAGGCACGCAACAATATTTTCTCACGAAGGTGTGCGGAGACCGAGGAGTCAGCAATCCAGAGCAAAGGGCAATGAGCCTGTTTGGTTCAGCATTTGGCCAACGGATTTTGAGGAAATGCAAATACCTTTAGGCTAAAGGCTTTTTCCAAAATGTAAGTGGTGTTTGGCAAAATATTTTTTAGAAATGCATTTGAAAGCAACTTTGACGTAATTGTCGTTTGGTGAAAAATATACTTTGTAAAATATTTTTACTTTTTTTATAATAAAAAAAAGTGGCGGCGGCGACCAGTGACCGTCGACGGCAACGGCGGCCGGCGATCGACATCCGGCCCGGCTGTGACGGCGATCGGCAGCAGCAGCGGCGGTCGGCGTCCAAAGATCGACGTCCGGCGACCGTCGTCGGTGATGGCGGCGGCGACGGCGATCGGCGAATGGCGGTTGGCGGCGGCGGCCGATGTCCGACGACAGGCGTCCGACGACCGGCGTCTGGCGACCGGATGTGGCGTCGACCCGCATCCGACGACCGTCGGCGGCAACGACAGTCGGCGAATGGCGACAACCAGCTACCGGCAGCGGCGGCGGCCGGTGCCCGACGACTAGCGACCGGCGTTCGGCGGCGGCAGCCTGTAATTGGCACCGGACACCGACACCGACACCGGCAGCTGTCGTCTGGCGACTGGCCTCCGACGATCGACGTCCGGCGGTCAGCATCCGGCGACCGACAGCGGCATTCGATGACCAGCGTTCGGCTGCTGGAGGTTGGCGGCGACAGGCGACTGGAGACGGCGATCGGCGGCGATGACCGCCGGCCACCGGCGGCGGGAGGCGGTGAGGGCAACCGGCGATGAACGGCAGCGGTCAGCCGCGAGCGGAGGCGGCAAGTGAATGTGATAAAGTTAAAAAAAAAAAATTAGTTGCATTTGAGATGCAACTTTCCAAAGTACCTCTAGAGGTACTTTGGCCTAAAGGCATTTTGGAGAGCATTTGAGATGCAATTGCATCTGTTCAAAGTGAGCCAAAAAATGAACCAAACAGCATTTGCATTTTGCCAAGGGACTTTAGAACCCCAATGCTCATCTCAAATGCTGAACCAAACAAGGCCAATATCACCAAGTTACGTGGGGACGCCCATTGCCCATCACTCAGCAATTACAACAACAACAACAACAACAACAAGACTAGAAAAAGGGAAAATCTCACAAATAATAAGAAAAGAAAAAAAGTGGCAAAATTGAAATTTCGAGAGAATTGAACGGAATAATCCATATTTTAACAGAATTAGAAGTACATTGGCTGGACTAATTGAAGGACCTTGTTAGCATGACCGTCCACTGTCAAATTTTTTCTGACCACAAATTCTTTTTGTGGCTGGCAAATAGCATTTGAAAAAATATATATACAAAAATAAGAATTGTGAACAAGTTCTATGGCAAGCATAGCATGTCAACCTGTGTGATCGTCAAGAGAGCAATTCCTTTAAGCAAAAGAATAACATTATCGGATACACAGTAGTGTTTTTTCAGTCAACTAATTGGAGATTGATTTTTTTTTTTTAACATTATTTTTTTTTCTAAAATTTTCCAATGCACACATTGATTTTTCAATTTGAGGTTCTCAAACAGTCAAACTTTTACATTATTCTCATATATTGACAAGTATATCTGAGTACGATCTTCACAATTTTTTTTTTCCTATTTGAAAAAACTAAGGGTGAGCAAATTGGACATGACTGCTAGCACACGATTGACTGCCAAATCTTCATGCCCTTCTTGTTTAAGAACATATGCTTCTAGTTGGCGGTGTCTCCGAAAACTGGCCCACAGGGTCCACCTCCACCGCGCATCTATTTTCCCCATTTTATACGATGTGGAGATTAAAGATGTTGCCCTTGAAAGCGATTTATACCAAAGTGACCTAGATAATCACAGAAGGAAATTTGGCACCGAAGTGGAGAAATGGGAAATGGCTCTAAGAAGTATCGCGAAACTCAGGGGGTTCAACCTGAACAGTAACAGGTAATGCTACTATTTTGACTCATTTGCGTACCTTCTAAATTACGAGGTAGTAAGTCATCCAATTGAACTTTACCACAATAGAATTTCAAAGTCATTGCAATTCAAACTTCTGCACGAAAATACTCAAGTACACTGAAGTAGATTCTTACACTACGTTTGGAAGAGTTTTTTTAGGTGGGCTCAATGCTCTAATAACTTGTAAGTACCATTGTATTTCAATAATGCACGCACCTTGGATTTTAGGTCGCTGCACCTTGGTTTGTCGATCCAAGCATTAGGAAAACATATTATACCTTCTTAAGTTCTGCGAATCTTACTCAATCCAGTCTTTCACCAATTGTCTATACACATCCATCGGCTGATGCATTAGCTATAGCATCTCCAAAAAATCAAATTGAGAGACCTTCCGTGAAATTCCAACGTAGTAACTGATTATAACAATTAAATTCTATCATAGTTACTGAAATGATTGATTTATTTAACCACATGCTCCCCAGAGATCTAGAGATCTTCGTATTCGGAAGAAATTCATTCCCTCTCCTTTCATGTGATTGAAGAAACAAAAATTCCTGCTTTGCTGCAGCAGCGGGGCACTAAGTGAATCGGTTGTTGAAGAGGTTTTGCATCAGCTTAGAGGCGCATTACCTTTGCCCCTTCATTTTGTTGGAGATCATCCTCAGATAGAAGCCATAATACAAAAGTTGGATGTTGGCTCTGGTGGTGTGCGATTCGTTGGGTCACATGGAATGGTTGGTGTCGGTAAAACAACTCTTGCAAAGGTTGTGGTCAACAAGATATGTTTCGAGTTTGACCGCGTTTATTTCCTCTCCCACTTTCAAAACATACACAGCGTTGATGGTCTTGTAAACATGCAAAGACGGTTATTACCAAGTGTTCTTTCTGTTCATCTTGTTGACCGGATTCGTGACATTGAAGACGGGATGTATTGGATCAAGAGTGTATGTAGTAGGAAAAAGTTTCTCATTGTTCTCGATGGTCTGGACAAGAAAGAGCAACACGAAAACCTAGCTGGAAAATCTGATTGGTTTGGTTCGGGTAGCAGAATCCTTATCACAACAAGGGACGAAAGTATCTTGAAGACTCAAGTGGAATCATCTAGCAAAGAGGTCCAGAATCAACCCGAAGGAATTTTGGCTTATGAAGTTCATGAAATGGAATTTGGTCGCACTTCAGTTATTTTGTAAGCATGCATTTGGTAGAGACTCTCCCGAAGAAGGATGCGAGCATCTTGCAGAGAAAATTGTCCGTAGAGTGGGTATGCTTCCTATGGCCATCGCGGTGGTAGGTTCATATCTTCATTCCCATCCTGTTGCCCAACGGGAAGGGGTGTTGATTAATTTAGATGAAGGTCGTCCCGAGGAAATCTTCAATAGATTAATGATAAGTTATGAAGGATTGGGGGCTGAGGAAAAAGAAATATGTCTGGATATTGCTTGCTTTTTCATCAATGAGGACCACACATATCCAGTTATCATATGGAATGACTGTAATTACCATCTTGACAGTGCAATTCGTGTCCTGTGCCAACAGTCCTTGATAAAAATTAGAGAGAATAAGTTTTGGATGCATGACCTATTGTGAGATATGGGAAGACGTATCATTCTTGAGGAGTATCCTTGCAAATTTAGTAGGGTGTGGAAACATGAGGATGCTGCAGAAATATTGGAGAGAAAAGAGGTAAAAATGGAAGATGATGTCACATGAATGTTGTTTGGGTGGAGGAACTGGTTGATTTTTTTTTCTTTTTATTTTATAGTTAGCTTTGTTTAACTTACTGTTTGTCCTGTTAGTGAGATAGCTCTTTCTTAAACATCTGGATGAAAAGGCAGGCAAATGATGTAATAGCACTAAGCCTGACATCGGATGGCCGCAACCGCAACATTGCACTTGAAGACTAGGTTGCTAAACCAAATCTGAGGTTCCTTCGAGTGAGAAGCATCGGACGCCTTTCTTGGCGAACAAATCAATCGATCTTGCATGCCAAAAACTTTCACTTTAGTAATTTGGTCATGCTTGACTTTTCAGACAGTGATATTGAGGATGGCTGGGTTGGGTGGAGCCAAATAAAGGTATGATATGAATTAGTTTTTTTTTTCTTTGGGGTTTCGAAATATGCCTTACTCTATATACTTCTTAATGTCACTGTATTGAAGTGTGATCTACCTTTCGTCAATTGGCGTGAAATATCCTTTTATCATGCTCGCCTTCTTGCTATTATTTCTATATATTTCATATCCAAATACACACACTTGCACACACGCTTCCCCAATAATCCAACACACTGCCTCATTCGTGATGATAGATGCAAGAGATATATTTTTCTTCTGTGTATCATTGCCTCATATGATTGACATAATGTAAGCATGCAGTCCCAATCTTACCTATGTGTAGAAGTTATTTTGCATGAGTTGCATTCAATATCTTTTTGTACATCAAAGTAAAACTCAATTATGTCCACAAACACCAAAAAAAAAAAAAAAAAAGCTTCGTGTGGTTTAGGTAGTTCTGAAAGTAGCTTAGGGTTTGGAAATAGTGTATTCCAATAAAAGTAAATGATGTTTTGCATCAGTACGCATCAGTTATGATATGAATGATGTCCTATTCAAGTTAATAACACGAAAGACAATTGGAATAAAGTTTAAGATCGGTAACACTCAACTTGAACATCGTAAGTTAATTTAGCGAAAGAACAGTCCAAAAAGTCCGAAACTTATTGTACGGCCTCCAATTCAGTCTCAAATCCTTGAATTGTGCCAACTTCGTCATAAATTATTTGAGGATTTGTCAATGTAGCCCTAAAACTTTTAACAATTTTCCAATATAGTCATCCAATTAATTCACTTGGAGAGTAAGAGAGAGTTGAGCCACTACAAAAAACAAGGATTTCGTGACGGATCTAGCGACGAAAATTTCGGAGAAATTCATCGCCAAATGAATTTAGTGACGAATTTAGCTATGACCAAAATTTCGTAGCTTATACGGCGTCGCTAAAATTAGTGACAAAAAAAACAAATGTCGTCGCCAAATTTGGCGACGAAAAAATATTTTGTCGCGAAATCCGTCGCCAATATTTAGCGACGACACTGTAGGTTCGTCACTAAATAGCGACGAAAATGACGTGTCGTCGCTAAAATTGGCGACGACAACCTGATTTCGTCGCGAAATTTGGCGACGACTGGAAGATGTTCGTCCCTAATTGGCGACGACATTTTTCATCGCTAATCGGCGACGACCATGTTCGTCGCTATTCGGCGACGAAAAAACTTTATTGTCGCTAAACCATAGCGACGAATACATTTATTCCGTAGCTAAATTTAGCGACGAGAATTCTTTTCCGTCGCTAAATTGAAAAATTAGCTACGGAAGATGCTCTCGTCGCTAATCCTCTGACACAAAATTTAGTGGATAATTAGGCGGTAGCGTTATTTGGCAGTAGCATTCAGGGACGACCTTTGTTTTCGTCACTAAATTTGAACCTTGATTGGCGACCGTGCTTTTGTCGCTTTTCCTCTTTCATTGTTCCTGAATCATTTCTTTTAATTTTCAATTTTAAATCTAATTAAAAGCAAAATTAAATTCTGAAATTTGTACTTAACATTGATCAAGCAAAGTCTCAAAAACATATGGATTGAGATCTTCCTACCCTCATACAACATATGGACATCTCTGACCAAAAAATATATATATGGACATCCAGTCAAGTAACTCGGCTATTTTACACAGCTTGGAAGTGTTTCAGCAGTAGCGCTGTAAAGTTCCTTAAACAATCCAGCAGTGAAGAACGTACACAAGCCACAAAAGAATACTAGCAAAATGGACTCAGCTGCCCCCGTATCAACAACCCTGCAACAAATATGAAAATGACCGTAAATTAAAAATCACTACCATGGTAAAAGAAATGTAAAACGTCCAAGATAAATGAGGAAGAATGCAAATAATTGGACAGTGCCTTCACAATTGATTGAAAAATTACTTCAACAGGCAAGGTTCTCTAAAGGAAAGAACAAATTTTCATTCAAGATTTACTATCCAGGGCACAACTCCATAAGCAGGGAAAGATCTACCACTTACTACAGCAAAACCATCCCAGGCTTGTCAACATATACAAGGAAAAGGGACAGGAAAATTTGAAAAGTAATTTTTCGTATAACTTTTGTAAATACCATACTTTCATGAAAATGCTTATAAATAGATGTATGAACATGGGAAACAAAATCATAAGCAACAAGAAGACTATATTGTTGACACCTGATTTTTGATCAGTCTTTCATAGTTTATTTTTTAAAAATTCATAAAAAATCTATAAAAATTTAAAAAAATTAAAAAATCATCTTTGGTAGCCTTGACCAAGCTAAAGGAACCATTTTTGATAAAAAAAAATAATTTGTCATATTTTTTAATATTTTCCAAAAATAGAAAAATACATGAAAAATGAAGAAAAATAGCGTTCGATGTCGTAAAAATATAGAAAAATAGTCAACATTTTTATTTTAATTTCCTTTTCATTTTGAACTCATAAATAGTCAAAATTCAAGTTCAATTGCATGTGTTTCTTCACGACGCATAGAGTTGAATTTGGCAAAAAAATGTCATTCGAGTATTTTAATTTGTAAATTTCTACATATTTTTTAGTCTTGACGTCCAATTAGATCGACCACCATCTACAATAAATTCCCCTTGCTGAATATTTTCGTTTTTGTTTCACATGATTTCATGGTGTAAAACGCCGAGTGGATCCCCAAATATAATCGGGTCGGCATGAGCTCGATAGCTCGTCCAAGACCAAACCAGGGCACGGCGAACCCCATGTGAGTACTCTCGAACTCCTTCGATGCTTCATAATGCTTTTCTTAGGTTAGATCGTGTGTAGAATGGCTAGGACAGCTAAATCATTCTTGAGCTGTGATTGATAAATAGGACCTTACTAGGAATGCCATTTGATTTATTTGCATATCTAGATTCCTTGAGTTGAGCATTTTATTACTGATTGTGATTGCTAGGATAATCACTCTTATCTACATGAATTTTTAGATTTAGGGTTCATACCTTACTCATCCGCATGAATCTCAGGCTAGAAAATTCAGTCAACTTAGGTACCGAAAGGGCGTCAACTCTGACAGTTGGTGTAACTAAGTCCCCGAAACCATTTCTCTGGTTCTCGCAGAATTGAATAGAAACTCCCAACTATTCGATTGGGTGGTCCAATCATACCCTAAAAAAATGATTGGTGGCGACTCCATGGCATGCACACTTAGCACATGTTACTAGACCACACTGAAAGTCGATCACGCATACCTCCGTTGCGATTTGGGTAATGGGCCTTGGGAGAGGCCCGCGTCCGACCAGACAGGACGGCCCATTAGCCCTCGAGAGCCCGACAACCTCAAGAGGGTCGCGACAGACTGGCAACTCTGCTGGGGACTGGTTCTTAACCATTTAGTGGACTTGAGCCGATTAAAAAGTTGATTGATTCTTCTAACCTAATTTTATGCAGATGCTCTCGAAAGTGAGGTGTATATGCTAACGAATGTGTTAGATGTTTTTGTAGACGGGAGAAATAAGGGGTGAAGTGCTTGTTAACTTTGTTTTATGCAGGCAGTAGTTTTGGATGTATGATTGTGTGGATGTTTATATTGAAGCGGTGATTGTTAAATAAAATGCATGTCTTTTGCTTTAGCACGACACAATGAATACACACAATTGCGCCTAAAACCCCAGGCGCCCTCTTTAGGAACACAATAGAAGGAATTGAAAATGGAATCTCCGTGAGGAAAAACATGGGGTAATCCACTTTTCAATTTCGCTCACTTCGAACTATGGATTGAGTCCCAATGCAACGATAGTTGTGCAATGGAATCGGCTCTTCCCAGAATTCGAGGTGAGAACCTTGGCTTTAGGTACCAAGCCCTATCTTTTGATTTTTAGGAGTTTTCCCTCACTTGTCTCATGTGTTTGTCTATGGAAGGTTAGTATACCTAACACTGCTAAAAATACAGAGAAGCTTGATTTTCTCTTAAGTTTGGTTGGTAAGACTTTTCTATCCCTCGAACTTGTTACAGCTCTTAATCATTATATTCATTGCATAATTCCGGTGATTGGATTAAATGCCATTTTGAGGATAGATAGGTGTGTTTTCCTCCCAATGTTCTTGATGGAAGATGAAGATGGTGTCATCCCATTACGAGCGCCAAGTGGACAAGAAGAGCCTGCTATGGACATCATTGAGGTATCATCTAATGAAGATGACGATTTGGAATAGGTGATCCTGAAGTCACGTCTCAAAGATCGAAACTGGGGCATCTCTAAGTATTAAGATAACATTCCTTTGTTTTAATTTTCATTTCTAGCCTTCTTGTATAGGATTTATTTTGCTGAGATCCTCTCTATCTGATCCCTTAGATTGATTGTATTAGGGATCTATTTGTGTTTATATACATTCAGATTGAAATTTGTTGTATTTCTATTGACTTGTCATTGGAATGTGATAGTGGCATTTCTTCTAATCACTCGAATACTCCAAAATCAATTTTATAATTCCTTTGGATGAAATTGAAATTGGAAGTCTTATACAACATTTTGGCCGTATAGGGCAATACAATCCCAATTTCGCCAGAAGGAATTATAAACTTGAATTGGTTCATGCATGTTTTGCATCATTGGTAATCCACAATAATTGATCAAGAGTATTCGTGTTTTTCAAATTTAATGAAAAGATAGATATCCAAATTACTCTCGTTCTTAGTAAACGGCTTTAATTTGGATACCGTATCTTCAATTGAATTTAAAACACATCGTAATTGTGTACTTTTGAACATTCCATTGATTTTCTTGGAATTGATCAAAGGCGATTATCGTGAATTACATTCCTTTCAATGATATACTTTCCTTTGAGGAATATTGATAAAAGCTTTTGCACAAGGTCAAAACCCTTGTAAAAGCTCTTATCCCTATTAATCACAAGTAAGCATAAAATTGAAAGGATTTATGCTTTATTTTTCAAATTCTTTCTTCTGATTCTGCCTTTTCATTTGAAACAGGTTAAAAACAAGTAGAGAAGAGAAGTCTTTTTGTGGATAATCGTGGTGGGAGGTTCCTTTATCCGATCATAAGCAAGATTAAAAAATCAAGATGTACACGCTCGAATCATAAATGTCAAAGCGCAGCTTGCCTAGGTTGAGAGTGGTCAGGTGTTCGAGAAAGTCAGCCATACAGAAGTTGAGACACACACATTAGAGCTTTCATTCATTTCGCTCAATCGAGGGACCTTAAAAGCAGATCATACAAATCATCGGGGTGGAAACATAAAACCGCAATGAGCCCTAATTAGCATCACAAAGGAACCAAGTTGGCCCTCCATATTATTGATGCTTTGCTTATACTCACCACCTCGAGACTCGAGATCTGCAAGCTTAAGAAGAAGGCGTTTACATTCCCCTTTAAGCTCGGCAACCTTGGTCCCGTGATCTTCGGCGGCTATTTCCAAGTCCCGAACTAGTCCTCTCCCATGGGCTATATCCGCGGTAATGCTGTCAAGCCTTTCTTCCTGCCACTCACATTGAAACTTCAACACGACATTACGACGGTCGTGCTCATAGGTGGTCAGGGATAAGGCCAAGCGCTCCACCAAATGTCCCCTCTCGCGAAGCAACATCGAGACTCGCTTGTTGGCGAACTCAACAGCCTTTCTGTGACTATCGGCCACAAGGTTGGCCAACACCAAACAGTTGGACCGATCCTCATAGCGAGCTCGCAAAACGTGAGCCACGGTAGCTTTTCGATGAGCGACACGGTAAGTCTCTAAAAAGTTTATAAAGAGGGTTGGGAAGATTCTATATTCCCTCTCTAAATTAGTGCCCTCGATGGAGGTGGTGTCTATTTCCACGAGCAAAATGCGGATTTCATCTTCAGTTTCTGGGTGATCGGCTATATGAGCATAGCCTCGACCGAGGAGGTTATAGAGTTTTTCCCACTGGGCCAAAATTTCGGCCGAGAAAGCGCGAATAGGAGAGGAGGTCATTTTCGTTGGAGTGAGGGAGAAGAAGATGAGTGTGGTAGAGTGATTAAAATAAGAAAAGGCAATTATGTAAGAGTGTTAATCTTCTCTGCATTAACTCCTCCTTTTATAGCAACTCGAGAATGAAGAAAGGCACAGCAATAATGCTCGTGGAGCCAAGTTAATTGGGTAAAGCAGTGGTGGCTCTTTCGGTGAACCATCAGATCTGTCCCTGTCCGCGATTTCAGGCTTGATAAACCTAAAAAAGTTGTAAAAAGATATGTCGGTGTCACCATATTAAAATTGAGCGGGAGTTAAGCGCAACTATCGAAAAAAGTTGCGAAAGGATTTGGCGGTCCCATCATATTAAAAAACTGAGCAGGAGGCGAGCGTAGTTCCACCTTTTTGAAAATAAGTGGGAGACAGACATGGATATCGAGAAAAGGAAATCGATTTGGTGTCCCTCCACGTTGAAAAGAAGAAAGAAGACGAAAAAGCGGGAAATACGAAATCTTGGGAGCAACGCTTGCCTGATGATCTTCATCCATGTTTAAAGAACGTTTCATGGGCATACAGAACCACTCAAAAGAAAATTTAGAGAGAGTGGGCATACATGAGAGAGTAGAGAACCCTGAGTGAGCAAAAATTGATCGAACATTTCTCGATCCAACATGTTTGAGGGTTACCATCAGTTGCTAGAGGCGAATGATCCAAAAATCTCAAAAAATGAACTACTGAGAGATCTCGAAGATTCCAGGATGGGGTTTGGTACCAGAACCACAGAACCCAACCCTTTCGGCAACGAAGTTCAGGAGCTCAGCAGCGACGACAACAGCAGCAGCGATGGTCAATCTCGGAAAAGGAAACGTCGCCAGTGCCACACTCAGAATGAAATCCAAGAGCTTGAAGCTTTCTTTAGTGAATGCCCTCTCCCGAACATGAAACAAAGAAATGAATTGGGCCAGAAGCTAGGGATGAAACCTTTGAGGGTCAAGTTTTGGTTTCAAAATAAGCGAGCCAAATTGAGGGCTCAACACAGACGTCAAGAACTTGCGATTCTAAAGGAGGAAAACGAAAAGCTTCGAGCGGAGAACATGAGGTATAAGAAAGCTCCCAGCACTATCGCTTGCCTTAATTGCGGTGGCCCTATCACTCTCGGCGAAATGTTCCTTGATAAGCCTTATATGAGGATTGAAAATGCTCATTCACCACCCCACTCCCTCGAACCATCTTCGATACAATCGGATTTTGTTGGAGATATGCATGAACAAATCAATTCTACGAAGTCAATATCGATGCCTTCTAAAGGATGTGATATGCGTCACCATGATTGGAGTTTCCTTAACGATGAGCTTACTATCACGACCGACCAATCCAAAGCTGATGAATTCCCTCCACAACAATTTCCGGCTCGATCAAATTCTACTGGAAATAGGCCAGAGAGCAATAGCCAAGTTGTCAACACTGTTCCGGGTCGCAAGAAGACGAGGGTCAATTGGTCCCCCGAGCTTCATCTCAAGTTCCTTAGTGCGGTTCAGCAACTAGGGATCAACTCAGCATATCCAACGCGCATACTTGAGATCATGAACATACCAGGACTCACTAAAGATGGAGTCGCGAGTCACCTCAAGAGCTACAGAAGGGCGCTAAGACAGCGCCACACAGCACTGAACCTGAAAGAACTCAACTTGTGCCTAAACACTAGGCATGGCTATAACTACAATGCCCCTGAAGTAAGAAATACCCTGCCGAATCTAGGCACCGACCAAGCTGGTAGCAGCACTATCGACTACTTGGGCGCTAATCAGAATATTCCCCCGAATCATCTCAGCACCCCTCAAGAGTATATGCCACAAGTGCAGTAGGTACGAACTCCTTGGTTTGAGCAACAACTTTTCGCTAGTGCTCTTCCTATCCCCGATCAACATATTGCGCCTAGTGTTCAAAGATCTGCCCGGCTTGGGCATATGATTTCGGAAGATCAAGCAGGCGGATGCTTTGAGGATTTTTGTTTCTCCCATTCCCAAATGGAAGGTGCTTTTGATAGTGAACCGATCAATCATCCTCTTATAATCTCGAGCAACGACGAAGGTTCTAGCTCGAAGAATCAGATCGCTCACAACAGAAACAGGAATCCTTCAACGCCAAGCGATGATGGTCAACCCGAATATCAGTTGCTCGAAGAATCAAAAGATTTCCTTGATGAGGAGCTCCATATCTGGATCGATCAGTTTAAAACTGATGGACTTATGAAGTTATGATCCAAAATGACGATTATATGTCTGATTCATGGTGTAGCTGGCTGATCACCGAGAATCCTCAAGGGAACTAGGCACATGTGAATGGATGTATCATTAATCTTTCTGTCATAAAGTCTTCCATGCAAGATAATCTTCCTTAATGCCTAGAGTTAATCTGGGGCAGCGATCAGTACTACCTGCGAGCATCATCATGCTTGAGTACGACAATCCCTTGTTAGATTAGAGTCGAGGCGAATTAATTGAACGCCACGAAGAAAAACATTTAAAGGCTTCACATAGGAAAATACGAGCAAAAACCCGAGCGAGCTCAAAGACGGTTAGCTCTGTATCGTTCTAAGGGACCTTTAGTCGTTATGAACTCTAAATTGAGCTTGTTTCATTCTCGATGGGGGTCGCTAACTGCTTCAAGAATTTTATAACAAAAAACGAACCAGTTAGGGACGCCAATAGTGCTTTGTCCTGGTAGTCAGTGAACTGGAAGTGGTACGAAACGTCAGGAGTTCGATCTCAGGATTGAAAAATCATTTTATCAGTTTGTCTATCACCCGATGAAGTTCAAAGAGATTCGACGCAGATGACTATAGAACTTGGGGCAATTCGAAAATCATCGATTCATTTTCATCAAGCGGCGAAGTTGGTATTGTAAAATGTGAAGCACGCAAATGACAAATCCGAAGCAGAATGAGATGAATCATGATTCGCTTATCCAAGGTCGGGATTTCAACCTTCGACTAAAGCCAAATCTAGGATGAGTTTTTGATCTTGCCCACTCGACAAAACCCATCTCCACTGAAAATGGGGGCAAACCATTCCTACATCTGGAAAGCATGTCGAAGCCGAAGACATCAAATTCATCGTTTGATCCGTGGGGCAAGTCCCCAAAGCGATAGTTATCATCCGCAGAGCGTAATGGAATCCATCCTTTCAATGTAAAACACATTTGGCCGCGGAGCCACCCATTTGGTAAAAAGAACGTATCGTTCCTAAATGATTTTCAATCAGATGCGGGGATAATGTTCTCTCATTTTCCTCTCAGGTGATGAACAGAGATGAGGCACCTAAGAAGCCATGCATTCAAATAACAAAACAATGCATGAAACACGCCCAAAAAGATGAATGAATCTCCTCCGACGTAAATCCTCGAGGTGGATTCGTTGCCCAACCAGACGAAGAAATCATGGCCACAAGCTTGAGGGCCGGCTTCTACAATCCGCACATTGGCATGCAGAAGGAATTCAAATCAAGAGTAAAGTAGTATCGTCCCAATTTGTTTTGAATTTGGAAACCCAAAATAATGCTTAATATTTATCCTTGGCAGGAGCTCGCCATCAGGGCAGACATGTAAGTTTCATTTTTCTCCAAAAACCAAGAAGTCTAAAGAACTTTAGAACACCCAACAATCTTGTGTTACTATGTGAAGTGCAGATTTTCACAACCCTTGTACACTCGTTGGAGCATATGACCAAGGGTAAGATGTATCGTTCCAATTTTTGTAAAGTTTTAGAATATACAATGACATATCCGTTTTATATCTCCAGGATCTCCAGCCTCGATGGGCAGGTAAGTATCCCTTTTCCCAATTCATTGGAGATTAAAAACTTTCAGAATTAATTCGATTCTCACATCTAAAAAGACATAGAATTCTTACTTCATTGACATTCATGTTTTAAAACATGAGATTGTCTGAACATGAATTACACATGTATGGTGCATCATAAAATCCCTTTGAAGGATAAATCTTGATGAAATGAAATGAATTTTTCCAATAAGAGTCGTTTGAACTGTTCAAAAGGGTATTTTCTCATAAGAGAAGCGAGCCTAATCCAAACACGTCCCATACACACTTGAGAGATGATGAGATTGGAAATGATAGCGAAACCTTAACCTATGGATATAAGGGTCATTCGCAACGATTACATGGATCGAGATGACAGAGGCATTTATTTCTTCATTCCAAACACTACAGATGCCCATTGAGAACCCCATTGAACGGCAATTTTCATTCTCAACCCTGTCAAGAACCACCCCACATTGGGGCAAATGAAGGTTAGTCCAACAGTATCAGAAAGTAAACGGTTAGAAATTTTCTTGCTCGGACTAACATAAATCTTTGTGTGTTGTTTATATGATAATCCAAGTGTCATAGGATGACGAGAATGATTCATTTCTCTATCCTACACATTGTTATCCTTTGCACAACCAAGTTGAGCCAGCAAATTCATTTCATCAACCTATTGGTGATCATTGCTTATTCCAAAGCAAAGGCAACATCACTCTAGGAATGGAAGCGTGCCAAAGTTTAAGTTGCATATCTAGCATGATTGCCGAAAATCCTAGCTCCAAAAGAAAAGAAAAACACGGGATTAAAAAAAGGGGGAAAAGAAAAATCCCTAGACATCAAGAAAAAGCAAAGTGCCTGGTAAAAAGCAAGGCTGATGTCTATTCAAAATATCCCCAGTAAAGTCTAGAGAGACGATGAAAAGACCCTGCAAAGGAGTTAAATCAAGATGACTACTCTCCAAATGTTGTCGTGCTCAAATTGCAAACACACAAACAGACGGTCTCTTAATGTAACAAGAGACGCTTTTAAACATCCTTGTGCGCTCTAAAAGAGGAGTGTACACTTCAAGAAATGGAGATGTTCTTCGAAGGACATGTGGCAAATTTGCAATGATCACCAATGTCAAACCCTTCACAATTTCTGGGCAAAAAATAAGCCTTTTTCGGTCCCCAATCCTTCCAATGTTACAACCCTGAAGTAGTCTTATCTGACCAAGACACTTGGGTTAATGTATAACTTAGCTCAAAGAAGTACGAGCAAGACTATTTCTTTCTCATTTTGCAGGGTTCTTGACTTGTAAACCCGGAGCAGATAGTGAAAAATTTCGTTCAACGGCCTTGACTCAAAAGTGAGTCCCCCTTGGAAACCGATATCCAAGCCTAACACTACGGTCCCGTGAAAGACCTCCTGATCGGTCGAAATGTATGCGTTGCGAATGATCCTGAAACCCAGGCACAGGTCGGTAGGAAATTGAGCACTTTCCCTATTAAAGATCATTATCACAGAGCAGTGATGAGCCTTCTTGGGTGAGAAATACTCCAATGGATGTTTTGAGCAAACTCTTTTTGAAATTTTCAAATTGTTTGATCTAGAGTTTCCGTGCAAGGAATTTATGATCACATCTGTATATGGCAGGAATGTTTTGGATAACCTCCAACAATCAAAATGCACATTTCATGACTAAAACTTAAGTCGTAGAATTTTGTCAGTTAGACAATTATTGTCTTCCCAAAGATTACTAATATCTTCTTGGCGAGGAAAATTTTTTCAGGTCTAAGCTTTCTGCAGGACTTTTGGCCACCCCAAAGACTGGGTGCGTCATCCTTAGGTGAAGCCTTTTAGTAGGCAAATCTTTTCTAAGACCGATCCACAGAATGATCGAGTCTCCGACTAGCCCCGAAGAGCGGGTACGTCATCCTTTGATTCATATCAATTTGGAATCTCATAAATGGTAGAAACCGCCTGAAGGGTCAACTCAATGGTAGAAACCGCCTGAAGGGTCAATCAATGGTAGAAACCGCCTGAAGGGTCAACACAATGGTAGAAACCGCCTGAAGGGTCAATGTATGGTAGAAACCGCCTGAAGGGTCAACCAATGGTAGAAACCGCCTGAAGGGTCAAAATAATGGTAGAAACCGCCTGAAGGGTCAATGTATGGTAGAAACCGCATGAATGGTCAACCAATGGTAGAAACCGCCTGAAGGGTCAACTCAATGGTAGAAACCGCATGAAGGGTCAATGAATGGTAGAAACCGCCTGAAGGGTCAAAGGACTGGTAGAGACCGCCTGAAGGATCAACCCAATGGTCCGATCCACCATACGGATCAAAACCTTGATGAATCCCGAACGCGGGAGGATTCGTTTTCCCTAATAAGCTTTACATTAGGCAAGCCATTTCTAGTTTAGTCCACCACACGGATCAAAACCCTTGGCAAATTCCCAAATGTGGGATGCGTCTTCCTTAGGTTCTATCAGTTAGGAATCCCATTATGGTTTGACCTACCATACAGGTCAGAGCTTAACATCCCCAGGACACTTCGATGACAAGTCCTTAGGAATCTACTTGAACCCATCAGACACAGAAAATGCCGCAAGCATTCGACAGGTAAGGGGCATGGAAGTCTATCTACTCCTTAACTTTCTTACATCATATCAGGGAATTGAACGAGCACATCTCTTTTTAAGGAAAAGCACACATTGATGGGCATGAAAATTGGATGTCATGATTTCTTTTCTTTTCCTAGTCGAGTCGATCGGAACACAGGTGTCACCTTGTCTTTGAGAGAAACCTCTGACGAAATTCCTCTCAAAGAAGGGCAGCTGTTGACACCTGATTTTTTATCAGTCTTTCATAGTTTATTTTTTAAAAATTCATAAAAAATCTATAAAAATTTAAAAAAATTAAAAAATCATCTTGGTAGCCTTGACCAAGCTAAAGGAACCATTTTTGATAAAAAAAAAATAATTTGTCATATTTTTTAATATTTTCCAAAAATAGAAAAATACATGAAAAATGAAGAAAAATAGCGTTCGATGTCGTAAAAATATAGAAAAATAGTCAACATTTTTATTTTAATTTCCTTTTCATTTGAACTCATAAATAGTCAAAATTCAAGTTCAATTGCATGTGTTTCTTCACGACGCATAGAGTTGAATTTGGCAAAAAAATGTCATTTGAGTATTTTAATTTGTAAATTTCTACATATTTTTTAGTCTTGACGTCCAATTAGATCGACCACCATCTACAATAAATTCCCCTTGCTGAATATTTTCGTTTTTGTTTCACATGATTTCATGGTGTAAAACGCCGAGTGGATCCCCAAATATAATCGGGTCGGCATGAGCTCGATAGCTCGTCCAAGACCAAACCGGGGCACGGCGAACCCCATGTGAGTACTCTCGAACTCCTTCGATGCTTCATAATGCTTTTCTTAGGTTAGATCGTGTGTAGAATGGCTAGGACAGCTAAATCATTCTTGAGCTGTGATTGATAAATAGGACCTTACTAGGAATGCCATTTGATTTATTTGCATATCTAGATTCCTTGAGTTGAGCATTTTATTACTGATTGTGATTGCTAGGATAATCACTCTTATCTACATGAATTTTTAGATTTAGGGTTCATACCTTACTCATCCGCATGAATCTCAGGCTAGAAAATTCAGTCAACTTAGGTACCGAAAGGGCGTCAACTCTGACAGTTGGTGTAACTAAGTCCCCGAAACCATTTCTCTGGTTCTCGCAGAATTGAATAGAAACTCCCAACTATTCGATTGGGTGGTCCAATCATACCCTAAAAAAATGATTGGTGGCGACTCCATGGCATGCACACTTAGCACATGTCACTAGACCACACTGAAAGTCAATCACGCATACCTCCGTTGCGATTTGGGTAATGGGCCTTGGGAGAGGCCCGCGTCCGACCAGACAGGACGGCCCATTAGCCCTCGAGAGCCCGACAACCTCAAGAGGGTCGCGACATATATGAAGCATACAGGATAGATCAAGCCCCTAATAGAGTTTGAGTGACCTTGGTGGTCCCTTACATTTGACCTTAATAAAGTTTTTCAGCAGCTCGTCGTCCAACTCATGGAAGAACCTTGCACATAGAAGTGACAAATTAATGCTGATACATGAACAAAGAACTTGCCTAATGAGTACCAGCATTAAAAGTAAAAATTTACCTCTTTCCGTTGTGAAAGAGAGGTGAAATATGCCATCTACTTATAAAAACGATTGACTAAATCATCATCAGCAGCAGTAGCAGGAGCAATGTAATCATCATCAGCATTCTCAGCATTGTCGTGCCGCTCATCATTGCGCTAAACAGGATGTGGAGGAATCTCACCCCTATCGAGGTTGAGGTGTTGTAAGATGAACATCATTTGATTCTCGAGACCTCGATATTGAGTCGTGAGACCTCGATATTGCACATTCACTTGTCTAATTTCGTCATCCTTTTGTGACAGCCATGATTCATATTTATCTTCCATCGCTCTCATTTGCTCATCCTTCTGTGCAAGTAACTCTATCATTTGGCTCATTCCTTGGTTCACTTGCTCCTCAAATCTTGATCTTCTTGAACCACCTCGATTGGAGGATGAAGTTACAGCATCCTTTGTTTTGCACACTCTTGACATGCAGCCTATCCCATTTACTTTTCCTCTTTTGACTCCTCCTCCTGCCTCCACCCACAATGCCATACTATCAATGGATGGCTCAAATGTAGCAGCACCATCACCACCACTAGTACGAGCCAACAAAAGCTCATCATATTTGTCCTGCATTAACAATATAAATGAAAATAGAATAACTTCGTATTCATAATCACCATAAATATTAAAATCACTGATGGATTTCATTCTAGTTTCCATACAATTCAGATATTCTCTTACAAACCTTAGTAGCTTTTGCTCGATCGCCACACCATGTCTTATCTTTCTTCTGAAATGCACGTTCAAATGTAGCTGCAAGTGTTGGCTCGATCCCCATTTCATCTGCCTGCAAAATATAAATATAAGTCAATAATTAATTTAACTTTAACTTATAACATAATTAACAAACTTACCATTCTTTTTCTATACTCAGCGACATCGACAAATCCCTTGGCATAGGTAGCAGACCCTTCATCAGAATTTGAGGTTCGATTCTTCTTATTCTGTTCACTCCTTCGCTTTTGTTGCTCAGTCTCCCAAATTCGATTCATTTCAGCCCAATCCTCATTTGTAATGAAATGAGGCTTCTTTTGTTTTGTTTTGGCTTTGTTCAGAATATTTCTAATGTGGTCACCAGCTTTCTTCTTAAAAACTCTTTCAACTTCGCGTTCTTCGAGTTCATCCCACTCGAACTTCCTTGTAATCAATAGAAAAACAACTAACTATATTGATACTGAACTGATTTTGTCAAAGAACAAAAGGACAAAACTTACCTTAAACTCATTCCACCACAAATCCTTCACTGCTTGTGGTGCGCTGTTGTAACTGATCCAATCCCCCCTCCAATGGTGGTCAACTATCTGATTGAGTTGCCTCACGACATACGTAGAGTTTGTGAATCTGCAAATAGATTAGAATGATAGGAAGAATGAAACAGTGAAATGAAAAAAGATGTAAGTAAATGCATATGGACCATTTTCAACATGGACAAATCAGCTGTCCTTCATAATTAAAACACAAACCAAAGGATGACCCTAGATATTACATAAAAAAAAAAGTACTTACGAATCTCCATGTGGGTATATCTTGACTCTACCATCTTCTTCCACTGTATATCTTTGTCGCGACCCGTCCGAAATCGGACGCGGCTAATGGATTACCGATCGCGGCCCCCACTCTGAAATGTGGATTGCGGGCCTTTGATCGGCGCGGGCCCTCCCAGGCCCATACCAAATCGCGGCGGGAGTGTCTTTTGAGGGATTCGACGATAAAAGTCGATCGCTTTCGACCTTAGTGTGGTCGTGGTGGCATGTGCAACTTGTGCATGCTTTTGGAGTCGCCACCGGTCTTTCTTGGAGGGTAGACCGGAAACCTTACTGGCCGATTGGGAGAGATCGATCAGTTCTGCGGAACCAGAGATTTTGGGTTCGGGGACTTGGTTACGTCGGTGTCATTACCAACGCCCTTTCGGTACCTAACGCGAGTGATTTTCTTAACTAAGAGTTCATGCAGGCGCGATTTTGGGTGAGATAGGTATGAGTCAGGTTTCATGCAGATTGGAAGACTAGTCCTATCAAATCACAGTCAATATAATGAAAGCGCAAGTCAAGTGCATAAATAAATCATGTCAATGCATATCAATTGTAATCATGGGCCTCCTAGTATAGCCACGAGGGCTTAGCGAAGATGCGATTTAGGACTAGGGGTAAAATGGGAAGATTCGAGGACAATTAGCCCGAAGGGCAAAATTGTCATTTTTTGAAAGGTTTGGATATCGAATTACCCAAAATATTCCATGGCCAGTTGATTGTGGCCATTTCCCATTTTTGAGAATTTTTTGGAATTTCTTGATTTTTTCTTCAATTTTTGGAAGACGATTCGCCCAAAGGGCGAAATCGTCATTTTCAAGAAGGTTCGGGGTTCAAAACACCCGAGATGAGCCTTGGCCAGTTGTTTGTGGCCATTTCCTATTTTTTTGGGATTTTCCTGGATTTTTTTGATTTTTTTTTTTGGAAGATGGTTTGCCAGAAGGGCAAAACCGTCATTTCTGGAAAGACCGGGGGTCCAAAGACCCGAAACAGGTGATGGCCAGTTGAATGTGGCCATTTCCTATTTTCTGGAATTTTTTAGAATTTTTCTGAATTTTTCGAAATTTTTTGAATTTTTCATGATTTTTCATTTTTTATTGATTTTTTTGATTATTTTATTATTTTTTATTATTTTTTGAATTTTTTAAAATATTTAAAAATATTTTCCGGGCCGGGTCAAACCCGGCCTGCGCCTCTCGGGCGCCCGGCCTAAAACGACACCGTTTTATTTTTTTAAACATTTTTCTATTTTTTACAATTTTTTTGATTTTTTATGTATTTTATTTAATTATCCGAAAATTCCCCGGATCGGACGGTCCACGTTGTGCCACGTGGCTTCATCTCGTGCGTCCGATCTTCCACTAGATCGAGCGACCCACAGAGAGCCACGTGGCTCAATAATAGCCGTCGGATCAAAAATTAATTATTTTCATTTTTTAGAAAACCTACAAATCGGACGCTCTAGAACGTGCCACGTGGCCTCCTCTGGTGCGTCCGATCTTGTACAAGATCGGACGTCCCTCAGTGAGCCACGTGGCACATCCTCGTCCGCCGGATCGATTATTCAAAAATCATTTATTTAATTTTCCAAAAAAACGAGATCGCGACACGTGTCACGATCGGGGCCGTTGATTTTATTTTATTTGAAAATACCCGGACCGGACCCACCCGGCTGACGTGGCTGCCTACGTGGCACGCCACGTCGGCCGTTGACCGTTGACCGCAGGCGAAGTCGCCGGAGAAGACGATGAACAGTAAAAATTCCGGCGACTTCGCCGGAATTCTCGCCGGAAAATGCAAAACGGCTCCGGATCTTCGAATTTTTTTTACCCAAATTGCATCATTCGAATCCTCAAACATTCAGCATCAAAATATAAGCATTTCAACGGCCGGGGACGCATCGGAAATCGGCAAAAAGAACCCCCACAGGTTCGGCTCCGGCGAGGGATTTTCCAAAAATTTTCAACGTTCAAAGCCTACCCCGACCGTTCAGAAAACGTCTAAAAGAGGTTTAGAGACTTACCTCAGCTCGTTTAGAGCTGGAAATCCTCGGGTTCGCGCCGGCACAAGCTCACGGCCGAGACCAAGGCCGGTGGTGGTCGGGCCTCCTCGGCTAACACGGTTTGATGCAACAAAAGGGCACAGCGAGCTTAGAGTCGGTTTTAATGTATGCTTGAGGCTAGACACGCACAAATGGAGCTCGGGAATGCACCGACCGCGGGTTAAAAGAAAAACGTGCAGGCAGACATTTCGTCGAGCACCCGATATGCATTATGGAAACAGGGGTAAAGACGGCGTACCGACCTGTCCGAGGATCGTCGGCGACGGTGGATGCTTCGGCGGTGATCAGTGAGGTATGATGAAGGTCCCCGAACTCTCCTCTCGCTGCCTTTCGCTCAAAAAATCCCCCCGGCACTCTCGGCCCTGTTTCCCCTTTAAACCCGAGCCTCCCTCTCCTCCGTGGCCGACCGGCCCGTTTTTTGATGCCCTCGCGCTTGCAGCAACGAATATTCGTCTGGCAACCTGCTTCCCACGCTCGGCCGCCTGCTTTTTCTTTGAAAAATCGCCGCCCCATCTCGCCCCTGTCCTCCCCTGCCTCACTGTCGGCCACGGTCTGCAACAATGTTGCAGACCCGGTCGGACCGGGTCGGGTCGGGTCTGACCCGACCGGCCCGGTTCGACCAATTCGCTCAAATTGAGCCCCGATTCGACCTATTTTCATGAAATTAATGGCATAATCGGACTCCTTGGCACATTTTCTATTCAATTGATTGAAATTGATTGAAATTTTATGAAAACCCCAAATTGTCCCTAGGATCCGAAAACGAATTTCCCCAAATCGAAGGTCCAAACGATCGAATTATTCAAAATTGAGCCCACCAATGGATTCAGCATGATGAAAACTATAGGGTAGAGGTGTTTAATTTTAATGGGTGTGCCCGTGTGAAATTTAATTTCACAAATTGTAAAACCGGGGACTAAATCGAAAGATTTTTATGCAATTAAGCCCTTTTGGTTAAAATTGATCAAATTGGAGGGCAAATTGACCCAATTGCATTTCAATACTCTAGAATACAATGTCATAACTTATAAAAGGTGACATTGTATTTCAAATTGACCCAATTGCATTTCAATTGCATTTCAAGTTGACACCTGATTTTTGACCATCCGTTATTATAGTTTTTATTTCTAAAATTAATTAAAAATAGCAAAAAATGTCAAAAAAATTGCAAAATCAACTTTGGGAGCCTTAGCCTAGCCTTAGGAACCAATTTTGAACAAAAAATATTTTTTGAATTTTTTAATATTTTTTGGAATTTATTTAATTATAAAAATACCCAAAAAATCAGGAAAAATACCATTCGTGGTCAGAAAATTACACAAAAATATTTAGAAATTTGGCTCGGTTCATGGGGTTCCTTCACAAACCTAATCCCGAACCGGGACTAAAAAATCCTTTTCGAGTCTTTTAATTTTCAATTCTTGGTTTTTATAAGCTATGACATTAGACTCTAAAGTATTGAAATGCAATTGGGTCAATTTTCCCTCCAATTTGATCAATTTTAACCAAAAGGGCTTAATTGCATAAAAATCTTTCAATTTAGTCCCCGGTTTCACAATTTTTGAAATTAAATTTCACACGGGCACACCCATTAAAATTAAACACCTCTACCCAACAGTTTTCATCATGCTGAATCCATTGATGGGCTCAATTTTGAATAATTCGATCGTTTGGACCTTCGATTTGGCGAAATTCATTTTCGGATCCTAGGGACAATTTGGGGTTTTCACAAAATTTCAATCAATTGATTCACGAAAACACCCTTATTTGATAGAAAATGTGTCAAGGAGTCCGATTATGCCATCAATTTCATGAAAATAGGTCGATTTGGGGCCCAATTAGAGTGGTTTGGTCGAACCGGGCCGGTCGGGTCAGACCTGACCCGACCCGGTCCGACCGGGTCTGCAACAAAGTTGCAGACCCATGCGTTGGCCGGGCAGAACGTGGGGGAAACAGGGGGCAGCGAGGCGTGCGCTTTTCTTAAGATAAAAGAGGACAACGCGCATGGGGGACATGGGCATAGTGGCATGGGTCGCGCCTGACAGGGAACGGGCGTCGAGATCGCCGGTCGGCCACGGGAGAGAGGGGGCTCGGTTTGAAAAGAAAAAGGGGGCCGAGAAGAGAGGGGGGATTGGCAAGCAAAAACAGGGCGAGAGGAGCGACTGAGAACCTTGAGCATACCTCACCGATCACCACCGGAGCTTCAGCCGCCGTCGACAAGCCACCACCAGGTCGGTATTCTCCTTCGATCACCGTTTCTCATACGCACGCCATGTGTTCGATGAAATGCCAATGGATGTTTCGACTCGTTTTTGTCTCGGCCGTGCATTGTCTGTGTAATATGTGTTCGGTTATGGTCCCAAGTCCATCCTAGAACTGCTTCACGGTCCGTGTGCGTCTTTGTTTTGCACCAAAAGTCGGCGGAAACCGAGCCCGGAGCTTCGCCGTTCACCATGCGGGCCGAGAGCTCGACGAGACCCCTCGAGCGGTCGCCGACCCTTAAATGGGTCTAGGTAAGTCTCTAACACTCATTTGAATGCTCTATGAATGGTCGAAATCGGTTACGGACGAATTTTTTTTTTTGCAATTTACCTCGCCGACGCCGGGACGATGGAGGTCCGGTTTGCCCTTTTTGACGCGTTCATGGCCTTTATCTTTGTGGTATTTTGATGTTGTTGCCTAGGGGGTTGAATGCCAAAAAAAGGAACGAAAAATACCGAGTTTAGGGACCGGTTCGCGATTTTCCGGCGAAGTCGCCGGAATTTTTACTGTTCATCGTCTTCTCCGGCGACTTCGCCGGCGGTCAACGGTCGCGGTCAACGGTCAAAGCTGACGTGGCGTGCCACGTGGCAGCCACGTCAGCTCGGTGGGGCCGGTCCGAGCGTTTTGTCTAATAAAAATGGACGGTCCGGATCGCGACACGTGTCGCGATCCTAGAGTTTTGAAAATTAAATAAATGATTTTCGGATTTAATAAATGATTTTCGAATAATATAAAAAATATCCAAATCGGACGGCTCAGATTGGGCCAAGTGGCTCTCCGAGGGACGTCTGATCTTGTCCGAGATCGGACGCACCAGGAGTGGCCACGTGGCACAATCTGGGGCGTCCGTTCGGAGGGGTTTTCTAAAAAAGAAAATAAATTGATTTTGATCCGACGATCACGATCGAGCCACGTGGCTCTCTCTGAAGCGTCAGTTCTAGTGGAAGATCGGACGCACAAGAGAATGACACGTGGCGCTCTCTGGACCGTCCGATCCGGGGAATTTTCAGATAATTAAGGAAAATGAATAAAAAATCAAAAAAATGTTTAAAAAATAGAAAAAAATCAAAACGGTGTCGTTTTAGGCCGGTGTCGACCCCTAGGGTCGGGCCGGGCGCCCGAGAGGCGTGGGCCGGGTCTGACCCGGCCCGGAAAATATTTTAAATATTTTAAAAAATTCAGAAAATAATAAAATAATCAAAAAATCAATAAAAAATGAAAAATCATGAAAAATTCAAAAAAATTCGGAAAATTCAGAAAAATTCTAAAAAATTCCAGAAAATAGGAAATGGCAACATTCAACTGGCCATGACCTGTTCCGGGTCTTTCGACCCCCGGTCTTTCCAGAAATGACGGTTTTGCCCTTTCGGCAAACCGTCTTCCAAAAAATTCTAAAAAATCCAGGAAAATCCGAAAAAATAGGAAATGGCCACAAACAACTGGCCAAGACTCATTTCGGGTGTTTTGAACCCCGAACCTTCTTGAAAATGACGATTTCGCCCTTTGGGCGAATCGTCTTCCAAAAATTGAAAAAAAAAATCAAGAAATTCCAAAAAATTCTCAAAAATGGGAAATGGCCACGAACAACTGGCCATGGAGTATTTTGGGTAATTAGGTATCCAAACCTTCCAAAAAATGACGATTTTGCCCTTCGGGCTAATTGTCCCCAAATCTTCCCATTTTACCCCTAGTCCTAAATCACATCTTTTCTAAGCCCTTATGGCTATGCTAGGAGGCCAATGATTGAAATTGATGTGCATTGACATGATTTATTTATGCACTTGACTTGCGCTTTCATTATATTGATTGTGATTGATAGGACTAGTATTCCAATCTGCATGAAACCCGAACCATACCTATCTCACCCAAAATTGCGTCCGCATGAACTCTTAGCTAGGAAAATCACTCACGTTAGGTACCGAAAGGGCGTTGGTAATGACACCAACGTAACCAAGTCCCCGAACCCAAAATCTCTGGTTTCGTAGAACTGATCGATCTCTCCCAATCGGTCAGTAAGGTTTCCGGTCTACCCTCCAAGAAAGACCGGTGGCGACTCCAAATGCATGCACACGTTGCACATGCCACCACGACCACACTGAAGGTCGAAAGCGATCGACTCTTATCGTCGAATCCCTCAAAAGAAAACTCCCGCCGCGATTTGGTATGGGCCTGGGAGGGCCCGCGCCGATCCAAAGCCCGCGATCGGTAATCCATTAGCCGCGTCCGTTGATTTTCGGACGGGTTGCGACAGCTGGCGACTCCGCTGGGGACGTTGTTCTAGAACACTTGGTTCTGGACCTCAAGTAGACTTAAGCCGTAATTAAAACGTTGAGTGATTTTTCTAACCCTGCAGACGCTCTTGAAGGTGAGGTAAGTCCGCTCATGATAGGTGTTATATGTTTTTGCAGATTGGAGTGATAAGGGGTGTAGTCTGTGATTAACATTGTCTTATGCAGGATGGGCGTAGGAATGTATGTTATATGGATGATTTGAAGCGCTGATTGATATATAAATTGTTACGCATGATTCACTGCATATTTGAGGATCACGACACTTTGCACAAAGCGCCCAAACCCAGGCCGCGAAATCACCTTTTCAGGTAGCCATAGATCAGGGATCGATATGCAACGCTCTAGCGTGGATTGCGCTGGGGTTGACCATATTCGATCCCACTCACTATCCAAGTCGAGACTTTTATCCATTTGTTGTGGATTGCGCTCATGGACGAATTTATCGACTCGGATAGAGGGAAGCCTCTAGGTTCCTCACCTAAGCCATTTTGAATTTTAGAGTCAAGCCTCACTTGTCTCATGCGCATGTATGTGGATGGTTGGTATACCTAAAACCAAAAAAATCATTGGGTACCTCTCATGGTAAGGTCCCGCCGTTTCTATTTAAATTCACTTGCTGTCTTTTACTTCTTGCATAGCATGCTGCACTCATCAAGTCTGAATGGTTGAGTCTAATTCCATTTTACAGTACATATAAAATAGAGATGGTTTCCCCGAATCGGCCCAAGGTCTTAGAGGTATTCCAATACGAGCGACGCGTCGTCCGACACGGAGCCACCGAGACGTTCAATGGGTTCCACTCCTTTCGTTTCATCCAAGGAAGGGCACTTACGGGACGCAACCTTATCCGAGGAACGAATTGTTTTTACACCAAGTCCGCGGAACAACTCGAGCGCGCACACAAGTTCGAGCTTGACAGGGAAAAGATGTGGAATATTTATCTGAAACTCAGGGACGTGTTCAGCAGGATAGGAGCGATACCAGCACCCCCTCCAGATGTTATCAAGATTTTGTCAAACGGAGAAGAGTCTACTGGAGGACATGCGTCGCCTACCCACCCTGTGGTCTTTCCACCCGATGAGGAAGAGGACCCGATCTAGGCAGGACAGCAGGGGCACCCGACATCATCTGACAATCCGATTTGGGGGATCACCTTAGGTTCTTTAGGGTTGCTTTTCGGGTATGTCTTCGAAAGTTAGTCGGTCTTTTGAGTCTGTAAAGGGCATCCGCCTGTGGATCTCCCTCCTATCTCTTGCGCTTTAATTCCTAAGTCATAGGCGTCCTAACACCGGAATGCGACATTGGAATTCCACCCAACCATTCAGACTTCCCTGGTCCGATCGTATGTCGCTGCCATTTGAAATCTTAGTTAGAACTCGCGTCTGGTTTGTTCGACACCAGTGCGAAGATCTAATTCTCATTTCATGATTACATGTGACATGTGATTGAATCAGTTCACGCCATGCATAAGCATATCATCTGCATGGCATCATTATTTTCGTCCACTTCATCATACCCTCTGATGGGGTTAGCGTTGGAACCCCAATTTGGTATTCCTTTTATCCAAACGGGGAGCCCAACCTTCATCACGTCTAGGGTAAATAATGATTTGAACGAATCTAATGCCCGAGTAATCCATGGATAATTAATCACATTCTCACATTCTAGACTTGATGGGGAGAGGTGACATCCAAATCATCCCGGTCCCGCATAAGGAGCTACAAATATGGTGGGGGCGCCTCAACGAGACCAACCAGACTTACGTCAAGCAAAGACTGGGGCACCTCGTGGATCTTGTCAAAATCAGATATCAACCAGCACTCATACAAGCGTTGGCACGATACTGGGATCCAACTACGTTGACGTTTAACTTCGAGGGCTTAGAGATCACGCCCACACTGGAGGAGTACACAGCCGTCATCGGAGTCAAATTCCAGGAACAATCAGCTCGTCCTCCTTTAGGCCTTAACCCGTCCAAACTGCTATCCAAATTCCTTCGTCTCAAGACCACCGAGATTGAAAAGATTCTCAAATCTAACTCCGGTAGATTCCCATTCTCATTCCTATTTGACAACTACTCGAATCTGCCTATTGACACTGGCCATAAGTCGGGAATGATCTTCATCCTAGCGTTCTTTGGGTTCGTACTGTTCCCTACATCCAGAACCACATTCAATCCTTCCATCGTCCACATAGGCTACCAGGCATGCGACCGTTTAGACTACTCGCATATGATCCTCGCAGAGACTTTCCTATCCCTGAATCGCTACCAAGCTGCTCTAGACCATTCCCAGTCCTCTCGGAAGACTATCTTTCAAGCCTCCAATGGTCTCCTCTTCATGTGGATCACCTCTCACCTTAAAATGCTCAATCTTTATGTGGGCTGCACCCGAATCGACGAGGATATCCATCCTATCCATTCCTTCCTCAAATGTCAATCGCTCATTTCCAATCGTTCTTTCATTGGCTGGTACGATCTCCTAAAAAGGCTAGAACCCGGACAACTCCGATGGCGGCTGAGGCGGCCCAAAATGTGCAAGGCACGCATCACTACCGAGGGTGGGAGACCGATCCCACTCTTAGGATTCACAGGGGCCGTATCATATCATCCGATTAGAGTTGTCAGACAATTTGGCATGCTGCAGGAAATCCCTCCCCAAGTTCTCCCTGAAAAATTCACCTTCGATGTTCCCCAAGGAACGATTACCAAGAAAACCAAGGCGCGCCTCCAAACCATGATCGATGACATAGAACAAGTACTGAAGGACTCCCCGCCCCAAGACGTGGAGTGGCCGGATCAGCTGGACCCTGAAATGGACGTACATCGGGCCTCCGAAGAGTACATCCGAGCCTTCAAGAGGATTCGACCGACGCCGGTTGAACCATACGTCCTCGAGTATATTGTCCCATACCAGCCAGGAGTGGAGCCATACATACCGGAGGATGTCGGGCCGTCAGCTTATCATGAAGTCGAAGTGGTCCACAGCCAGAGATTTTATGATGCCGAGGGGTGATGAAGGAGCAATCCTTCCCATCAAGCCTAGGATGTCGAAATGTCTTTATCGCATTCTCATCAAGCTCTTCTGAGAGCCCTTTTATCTGTAACGAACATTTTAGCTTATGCATTAAAACATCCTTTGAAAACCCACATCTTGATTGTCGTGGATTACTCGTTGCCCAAATGGCATGGTGATTGTTGTTCATGAACGTGTTACCAAGGAATCACGCACCCTGTGACTGCTTTTCCATCAACGTACATCTAATTTTTGGTCTTCCGGACAGGTAGTCTCTAATCACGGAACCTAGAAGGGCTCATATTAGAACTCGTCGCCGAGTCAGAATGGAGCAAGAGGAGTTGGGGTCCCGAGTGGATAACTTGGAGGGCCAAATGACGTCAATGGCCGCTATGCTGGCCGAAATGAAAGCCATGATGGTAGCTGCACAAGAGAGGAACGACGTACCGGTACCGGACCTTAACCAAGCTGCGCGTCCTTCGGCATCCGTTGCTTCAGACGCGACGCAAATTCCAAAGGAAAACATGACCGAGAAGGTTAACCAAGTGCCGATGGCTGACGCACCACCGAAGGTTGCACCCGTGATCATTAGCCTAGATGGAAATAAAAAGGAGAAGCCCGTCGGCAAAACTGAAGAAGGTGCAAGGAGGCTGGCAAAAATTGAAGAGTGCCTGAGCAGCCAAGGATACGAGCTGGCCAGATTCGATAAGATGTCGCCATTTGCGAAGATAGAAGCGCCGCCAGATTACAAAGAACCCGACTTCATGAGAAAATATAATGGGACAGGCTGTCCCCGAGCTCACCTGAAATATTACCTACGCAAAATGGCGCATTACTCTGACTACGTCCCCTTGCTGATGAATACGTTTCAAGAAAGTCTGTCGGGAGTGGCACTAGCTTGGTTTATTGAAGTAGATTTGGAAGAATATGACGGTTGGGAGGACCTGGCGGAAGATTTTTTACGCCAATATAAGTTCAACACCGCTGCGGCACCTTCTAGAGAGGATTTGCTGAGGACTGTGAAAGGGAAGAGTGAGACAATTCGCACCTACGCTCAAAGGTGGCGTGCCATAGCCACACAAGTCAAACCGTCTATTCCAGAAGACGAGCTGGTTGACATATTCTTGAAGGCGCTACCCTATGAGTATTTCGACAAGTTGAACACGTCGGGATGTCAGACATTCACGCATCTGATCAAAGTTGCTGAAAGATTGGAGTGGGCGGTGAGAGAAAGGAAGGCGCCAGAAATAGTGACAAGGCGTCAGTATCCGGCCCGGAAGGAGAGGGAAGCCGGGATCGACGTGGCGTTTGTACCAAACCCACATAGGCCCAAGCAGTTCTCCAATTCAAGCCCAGTCCAAGGAGGCCCATCGTGGTCGGCACAGAAGCAATTTGAGCCAAAGAAGAAGTTACCCCCCAAGCAGTTCACACCCTTGCCTAGATCATTATCAAAGTTGCTGCCTATGCTGCTAGAGGAGCGCCTGGTCGCTAAAGAGCCCCCGAGGCCAAATCCGGTGAAATTTAATGGTTATGACGAGAGCCAGTCATGTGCCTATCACATGGGAGAGAAGGGCCACAACGTGGATAACTGCTTTATTTTGAAGTGCAGGGTGCAGGCTCTCATCGATAGTCGTATTCTTGAATTCGACAAAATGGAACCGAACGTCCAGCAAAATCCACTCCCAGATCATCAAGTTGTAGGGGTAATCTTTGAGGACGAAGAAGAGAATCGCCTTGGATCTGAAGCGGGTACGGGCAAGTCTCGCGTGGCTTCGACAGTCATTCCAATCGGCCGGAGCAGAGGAGATATCCCAAAGGGGAATGGAATATTATATCTAACGAAGCCATTGAGTATGATGGCGATTGGCGAACCCGAAAGGTATCTCAAAAAGGGATATCTCAAAGGAGGAACGTATGCCGACGCGAAAAATGCCGGGGCTCTTTGGGACTGGTCACTGGCCAAGGGGTCGCAGGGTGAATCCTCGAGGAGGTTTAATTCAATGGAGCTCGATGGTTTAGTTGGAATGGTGGGAAGTACTAAGCCCCTCATCATCAGCCTAAATAGAATTGACAACTGGAAGGGAGATGGTGACCACCCGCCTAAGCCAGTCGTAATCCGCCTAGCTGACGATGAAGCTGATGATGAATCGAACATGGGAATTGGAAGGATGTCACCGGTAATAATAAAAATTCCCCCTGTAGACGAATACAACCCTAAGGAGGTCCATTGGGATTATGGGACAGATAAGATCAGCGCCGTGATGCGATCGGGAAGATTCTACGCACCACGAGAGGGTGAGCCAGAGAAAAGAGAAGTGTCTAAAGAAGACGCCGAGAAGCTGTTGTCTATCGTTAGAACCAGCGAGTTCGAGGTCATAGAGCAGTTGCGAAAGATGCCAGCACAGATCTCCCTACTGGATCTATTCTTAAATTCTGAAAAGCACAAGGACGCACTTATGAAAGTCCTGAACGAGGTGCACGTGCCCGAATCCATTAACGAGGTGCAATTGGAGAATTTCGTAGGTGCTATTTTGCTGAAGGATCAGATAAGTTTCTCCGATGAGGATTTCCCGATGGAAGGACGGACGCATAATAAGGCACTGTATATAACAGCGAAATGCCATGGCAAGCAAGTATCTCATGTATTGGTTGATAATGGCTCTGCTTTTAACATCTGCCCTTTGGCCACTTTGAGGAGTCTGGGCGTGAATGAAGAACTGATCAGAACCTCTAAAGCCAGTATTAGAGCCTTTGACGGAACGAGGAAGACCGTGGTCGGGGAAATCGAACTGGATGTTTTCATAGGCCCAACCAGCTTTTCCATCGGATTTCAGGTGATGGATTTACCAAGTGCCTTCGGATTCCTTCTCGGGAGACCATGGATCCATATAGCTGGAGCTGTACCGTCCAGTCTACATCAGAAGGTCCGCTTTGTAGTTAACAACAAAGTAATCACTGTGCACGGTGAAGTGGATCTCATGACATACAAGAATAGTGCTGTTCCGCATGTGGAACCGGAAGGGAAAGAAGAGGCGAGTTTCCATTCCCTTGATCTGGTGGCAGCCGTCCACACGCCCGTAGGGACCAAGCTAAGAGTCCCTGCCCTCTCTCAGTATGACCTTCTGCCAGGAAAGATGCTGTTATCCTATGGATTCGCTCCAGGAGGCTGTCGCGACCCTCTTGAGGTTGTCGGGCTCTCGAGGGCTAATGGGCCGTCCTGTCTGGTCGGACGCGGGCCTCTCCCAAGACCCATTATCCAAATCGCAACGGAGGTATGCGTGATCGACTTTCAGTGTGGTCTAGTGACATGTGCTAAGTGTGCATGCCATGGAGTCGCCACCAATAATTTTTTTAGGGTATGATTGGACCACCCAATCGAATAGTTGGGAGTTTCTATTCAATTCTGCGAGAACCAGAGAAATGGTTTCGGGGACTTAGTTACACCAACTGTCAGAGTTGACGCCCTTTCGGTACCTAAGTTGACTGAATTTTCTAGCCTGAGATTCATGCGGATGAGTAAGGTATGAACCCTAAATCTAGAAATTCATGCAGATAGGAGTGATTATCCTAGCAATCACAATCAGTAATAAAATGCGCAACTCAAAGAATCTAGATATGCAAATAAATCACATGGCATTCCTAGTAAGGCCCTATTTATCAATCACAGCTCAAGAATGATTTAGCTGTCCTAGCCATTCTACACACGATCTAACCTAAGAAAAGCATTAGGAAGCATCGAAGGAGTTCGAGAGTACTCACATGGGGTTCGCCGTGCCCTGGTTTGGTCTTGGACGAGCTATCGAGCTCATGCTGACCCGATTATATTTGGGGATCCACTCGGCGTTTTACACCATGAAATCATGTGAAACAAAAACGAAAATATTCAGCAAGGGGCATTTATTGTAGATGGTGGTCGATCTAATTGGACGTCAAGACTAAAAAAGATGTAGAAATTTACAAATTAAAATACTCGAATGACATTTTTTTGCCAAATTCAACTCTATGCGTCGTGAAGAAACACATGCAATTGAACTTAAATTTTGACTATTTATGAGTTCAAAATGTAAAAGAAATTAAAATAAAAATATTGACTATTTTTCTATATTTTTACGACATCGAACGCTATTTTTCTTCATTTTTCATGTATTTTTCTATTTTTGGAAAATATTAAAAAATATTAAAAAATATGAAAAATTATTTTTTTATCAAAAATGGTTCCTTTAGCTTGGTCAAGGCTACCAAAGATGATTTTTTAATTTTTTTAACTTTTTATAGAATTTTTATGAATTTTTTAAAAATAAACTATGAAAGACTGATAAAAAATCAGGTGTCAACAGCTGCCCCTCTTTGAGAGGAATTTCGTCAGAGGTTTCTCTCAAAGACAAGGTGACACCTGTGTTCCGATCAACTCGACTGGGAAAAGAAAAGAAATCATGACATCCAATTTTCATGCCCATCAATGTGTGCTTTTCCTTAAAAAGAGATGTGCTCATTCAATTCCCTGATATGATGTAATAAAGTTAAGGAGTAGATAGACTTCCCTGCCCCTTACCTGCCGAATGCTTGCGGCATTTGCTGTGTCTGATGGGTTCAAGTAGATTCCTAAGGACTTGTCATCGGAGTGTCCTGGGGATGTTAAGCTCCGACCTGTATGGTAGGTCAAACCATAATGGGATTCCTAACTGATAGGAACCTAAGGAAGACGCATCCCACATTTGGGAATTTGCCAAGGGTTTTGATCCGTGTGGTGGACTAAACTAGAAATGGCTTGCCTAATGTAAGGCTTATTAGGGAAAACGACTCCTCCCGCGTTCGGGATTCATCAAGGTTTTGATCCGTATGGTGGATCGGACCATTGGGTTGATCCTTCAGGCGGTCTCTACCAGTCCTTTGACCCTTCAGGCGGTTTCTACCATTCATTGACCCTTCATGCGGTTTCTACCATTGAGTTGACCCTTCAGGCGGTTTCTACCATTGGTTGACCCTTCAGGCGGTTTCTACCATACATTGACCCTTCAGGCGGTTTCTACCATTGTTTTGACCCTTCAGGCGGTTTCTACCATTGGTTGACCCTTCATGCGGTTTCTACCATACATTGACCCTTCAGGCGGTTTCTACCATTGATTGACCCTTTAGGCGGTTTCTACCATTGAGTTGACCCTTCAGGCGGTTTCTACCATTTATGAGATTCCAAATTGATATGAATCAAAGGATGACGTACCCGCTCTTCGGGGCTAGTCGGAGACTCGATCATTCTGTGGATCGGTCTTAGAAAAGATTTGCCTACTAAAAGGCTTCACCTAAGGATGACGCACCCAGTCTTTGGGGTGGCCAAAAGTCCTGCAGAAAGCTTAGACCTGAAAAAATTTTCCTCGCCAAGAAGATATTAGTAATCTTTGGGAAGACAATAATTGTCTAACTGACAAAATTCTACGACTTAAATTTTAGTCATGAAATGTGCATTTTGATTGTTGGAGGTTATCCAAAACATTCCTGCCATATACAGATGTGATCATAAATTCCTTGCACGGAAACTCTAGATCAAACAATTTGAAAATTTCAAAAAGAGTTTGCTCAAAACATCCATTGGAGTATTTCTCACCCAAGAAGGCTCCTCACTGCTCTGTGATAATGATCTTTAATAGGGAAAGTGCTCAATTTCCTACCGACCTGTGCCTGGGTTTCAGGATCATTCGCAACGCATACATTTCGACCGATCAGGAGGTCTTTCACGGGACCGTAGTGTTAGGCTTGGATATCGGTTTCCAAGGGGGACTCACTTTTGAGTCAAGGCCGTTGAACGAAATTTTTCACTATCTGATCCGGGTTTACAAGTCAAGAACCCTGCAAAATGAGAAAGAAATAGTCTTGCTCGTACTTCTTTGAGCTAAGTTATACATTAACCCAAGTGTCTTAGTCAGATAAGACTACTTCAGGGTTGTAACATTGGAAGGATTGGGGACCGAAAAAGGCTTATTTTTTGCCTAGAAATTGTGAAGGGTTTGACATTGGTGATCATTGCAAATTTGCCACATGTCCTTCGAAGAACATCTCCATTTCTTGAAGTGTACACTCCTCTTTTAGAGCGCACAAGGATGTTTAAAAGCGTCTCTTGTTACATTAAGAGACCGTCTGTTTGTGTGTTTGCAATTTGAGCACGACAACATTTGGAGAGTAGTCATCTTGATCTAACTCCTTTGCAGGGTCTTTTCATCGTCTCTCTAGACTTTACTGGGGATATTTTGAATAGACATCAGCCTTGCTTTTTACCAGGCACTTTGCTTTTTCTTGATGTCTAGGGATTTTTCTTTTCCCCCTTTTTTTTAATCCCGTGTTTTTCTTTTCTTTTGGAGCTAGGATTTTCGGCAATCATGCTAGATATGCAACTTAAACTTTGGCACGCTTCCATTCCTAGAGTGATGTTGCCTTTGCTTTGGAATATGCAATGATCACCAATAGGTTGATGAAATGAATTTGCTGGCTCAACTTGGTTGTGCAAAGGATAACAGTGTGTAGGATAGAGAAATGAATCATTCTCGTCATCCTATGACACTTGGATTATCATATAAACAACACACAAAGATTTATGTTAGTCCGAGCAAGAAAATTTCTAACCGTTTACTTTCTGATACTGTTGGACTAACCTTCATTTGCCCCAATGTGGGGTGGTTCTTGACAGGGTTGAGAATGAAAATCGCCGTTCAATGGGGTTCTCAATGGGCATCTGTAGTGTTTGGAATAAAGAAATAAATGCCTCTGTCATCTCGATCCATGTAATCGTTGCGAATGACCCTTATATCCATAGGTTAAGGTTTCGCTATCATTTCCAATCTCCTCATCTCTCAAGTGTGTATGGGACGTGTTTGGATTAGGCTCGCTTCTCTTATGAGAAAATACCCTTTTGAACAGTTCAAACGACTCTTGTTGGAAAAATTCATTTCATTTCATCAAGATTTATCCTTCAAAGGGATTTTGTGATGCACCATACATGTGTAATTCATGTTTAGACAATCTCATGTTTTAAAACATGAATGTCAATGAAGTAAGAATTCTATATCTTTTTAGATGTGAGAATCGAATTAATTCTGAAAGTTTTTAATCTCCAATGAATTGGGAAAGGGGATACTTACCTGCCCATCGAGGCTGGAGATCCTGGAGATATAAAAGGGAAATGTCATTGTATATTCTAAAACTTTACAAAAATTGGAACGATACATCTTACCCTTGGTCATATGCTCCAACGAGTGTACAAGGGTTGTGAAAATATGTCTGCCCTGATGGCGAGCTCCTGCCAAGGATAAATATTAAGCATTATTTTGGGTTTCCAAATTCAAAACAAATTGGGACGATACTACTTTACTCTTGATTTGAATTCCATTCTGCATGCCAATGTGCGGATTGTAGAAGCCGGCCCTCAAGCTTGTGGCCATGATTTCTTCGTCTGGTTGGGCAACGAATCCACCTCGAGGATTTACGTCGGAGGAGATTCATTCATCTTTTTGGGCGTGTTTCATGCACTGTTTTGTTATTTGAATGCATGGCTTCTTGGGTGCCTCGTCTCTGTTCATCACCTGAGAGGAAAATGAGAGAACATTATCCCCGCATCTGATTGAAAATCATTTAGGAACGATACGTACTTTTTACCAAATGGGTGGCTCCGCGGCCAAATGCGTTTTACATTGAAAGGATAGATTCCATTACGCTCTGCGGATGATAACTATCGCTTGGGGGACTTGCCCCACTGATTAAACAATGAATTTGATGTCTTCGGCTTCGACATGCTTTCCGGATGTAGGAATGGTTTGCCCCCATTTTCAGTGGAGATGGGTTTTGTCGAGTGGGAAAGATCAAAAACTCATCCTAGATTTGGCTATAGTCGAAGGTTGAAATCCCGACCTTGGATAAGCGAATCATGATTCATCTCATTCTGCTTCGGATTTGTCATTTGCGTGCTTCACATTTTACAATACCAACTTCGCCGCTTGATGAAAATGAATCGATGATTTTCGAATTGCCCCAAGTTCTATAGTCATCTGCGTCGAATCTCTTTGAACTTCATCGGGTGATAGACCAACTGATAAAATGATTTTTCAATCCCCAGATCGAACTCCTGACGTTTCGTACCACTTCCATTTCACTGACTACCAGGACACAGCACTATTGGCGTCCCTAACTGGTTCGTTTTTTGTTATAAAATTCTTGAAGCAGTTAGCGACCCCCATCGAGAATGAAACAAGCTCAATTGAGAGTTCATAACAACTAAAGGTCCCTTAGAACGATACAGAGCTAACCGTCTTTGAGCTCGCTCGGGCTTTTGCTCGCATTTTCCTATGTGAAGCCTTTAAATGTTTTTCTTCGTGGCGTTCAATTGATTCGCCTCGACTCTAATCTAACAAGGGATTGTCACACTCGAGCATGATGATGCTCGCAGGTAGTACTGATCGCTGCCCCAGATTAACTCTAGGCATTAAGGAAGATTATCTTTCATGGAAGACTTTATGACAGAAAGATTAATGATACATCCATTCACATGTGCCTAGTTCCCTTGAGGATTCTCGGTGATCAGCCAGTTACACCATGAATCAGACATATAATCATCATTTTGGATCATAACTTCATAAGTCCATCAGTTTTAAACTGATCGATCCAGATATGGAGCTCCTCATCAAGGAAATCTTTTGATTCTTCGAGCAACTGATATTCGGGTTGACCATCATCGCTTGGCGTTGAAGGATTCCTGTTTCTATTGTGAGCGATCTGATTCTTCGAGCTAGAACCTTCGTCGTTGCTCGAGATTATAAGAGGATGATTGATCGGTTCACTATCAAAAGCACCTTCCATTTGGGAATGGGAGAAACAAAAATCCTCAGAGCATCCGCCCGCTTGATCTTCCGAAATCATATGCCCAAGCCGGGAAGATCTTTGAACACTAGGCGAAAAAAATTTTGATCGGGGATAGGAAGAGCACTAGCAAAAAGTTGCTGCTCAAACCAAGGAGTTCGTACCTGCTGCACTTGTGGCATATACTCTTGAGGGGTGCTGAGATGATTCGGGGGAATATTCTGATTAGCGCCCAAGTAGTCGATGGTGCTGCTACCAGCTTGGTCCGTGCCTAGATTCGGCAGGGTATTTCTTACTTCAGGGGCATTGTAGTTATAACCATGCCTAGTGTTTAGGCACAAGTTGAGTTCTTTCAGGTTCAGTGCTGTGTGGCGCTGTCTTAGCGCCCTTCTGTAGCTCTTGAGGTGACTCGCGACTCCATCTTTAGTGAGTCCTGGTATGTTCATGATCTCAAGTATGCGCGTTGGATATGCTGAGTTGATCCCTAGTCGCTGAACCGCACTAAGGAACTTGAGATGAAGCTCGGGGGACCAATTGACCCCCGTCTTCTTGCGACCCAGAACAGTGTTGACAACTTGGCTATTGCTCTCTGGCCTATTTCCAGTAGGATTTGATCGAGCTGGAAATTGTTGTGGAGGGAATTCATCAGCTTTGGATTGGTCGGTCGTGATAGTAAGCTCATCGTTAAGGAAACTCCAATCATGGTGACGCATATCACATCCTTTAGAAGGCATCGGTATTGACTTCGTATAATTGATTTGTTCATGCATATCTCCAACAAAATCCGATTGTATCGAAGATGGTTCGAGGGAGTGGGGTGGTGAATGAGCATTTTCAATCCTCATATAAGGCTTATCAAGGAACATTTCGCCGAGAGTGATAGGGCCACCGCAATTAAGGCAAGCGATAGTGCTGGGAGCTTTCTTATACCTCATGTTCTCCGCTCGAAGCTTTTCGTTTTCCTCCTTTAGAATCGCAAGTTCTTGACGTCTGTGTTGAGCCCTCAATTTGGCTCGTTTATTTTGAAACCAAAACTTGACCCTCAAAGGTTTCATCCCTAGCTTCTGGCCCAATTCATTTCTTTGTTTCATGTTCGGGAGAGGGCATTCACTAAAGAAAGCTTCAAGCTCTTGGATTTCATTCTGAGTGTGGCACTGGCGACGTTTCCTTTTCCGAGATTTCGTATTTCCCGCTTTGTCGTCTTCTTTCTTCTTTTCAACGTGGAGGGACACCAAATCGATTTCCTTTTCTCGATATCCATGTCTGTCTCCCACTTATTTTCAAAAAGGTGGAACTACGCTCGCCTCCCGCTCAGTTTTTTAATATGATGGGACCGCCAAATCCTTTCGCAACTTTTTTCGATAGTTGCGCTTAACTCCCGCTCAATTTTAATATGGTGACACCAACATATCTTTTTACAACTTTTTTAGGTTTATCAAGCCTGAAATCGCGGACTGGGACAGATCTGATGGTTCATCGAAAGAGCCACCACTGCTTTACCCAATTAACTTGGCTCCACGAGCATTATTGCTGTGCCTTTCTTCATTCTCGAGTTGCTATAAAAGGAGGAGTTAATGCAGAGAAGATTAACACTCTTACATAATTGCCTTTTCGTATTTTAATCACTCTACCACACTCATCTTCTTCTCCCTCACTCCAACGAAAATGACCTCCTCTCCTATTCGCGCTTTCTCGGCCGAAATTTTGGCCCAGTGGGAAAAACTCTATAACCTCCTCGGTCGAGGCTATGCTCATATAGCCGATCACCCAGAAACTGAAGATGAAATCCGCATTTTGCTCGTGGAAATAGACATCACCTCCATCGAGGGCACTAATTTAGAGAGGGAATATAGAATCTTCCCAACCCTCTTTATAAACTTTTTAGAGACTTACCGTGTCGCTCATCGAAAAGCTACCGTGGCTCACGTTTTGCGAGCTCGCTATGAGGATCGGTCCAACTGCTTGGTGTTGGCCAACCTTGTGGCCGATAGTCACAGAAAGGCTGTTGAGTTTGCCAACAAGCGAGTCTCGATGTTGCTTCGCGAGAGGGGAAATTTGGTGGAGCGCTTGGCCTTATCCCTGACCACCTATGAGCACGACCGTCGTAATGTCGTGTTGAAGTTTCAATGTGAGTGGCAGGAAGAAAGGCTTGACAGCATTACCGCGGATATAGCCCATGGGAGAGGACTAGTTCGGGACCTGGAAATAGCCGCCGAAGATCACGGGACCAAGGTTGCCGAGCTTAAAGGGGAATGTAAACGCCTTCTTCTTAAGCTTGCAGATCTCGAGTCTCGAGGTGGTGAGTATAAGCAAAGCATCAATAATATGGAGGGACAACTGGGTTCCTTTGTGATGCTAATTAGGGCTCATTGCGGTTTTACGTTACCACCCCGATGATTTGTATAATCTGCTTTTAAGGTCCCTCGATTGAGCGAAATGAATGAAAGCTCTAATGTGTGTGTCTCAACTTCTGTATGGCTGACTTTCTCGAACACCTGACCACTCTCAACCTAGGCAAGTTGCGCTTTGACATTGATGATTCGAGCGTGTACATCTTGATTTTTTAATCTTGCTTATGATCGGATAAAGGAACCTCCCACCGCGATTATCCACAAAAAGACTTCTCTTCTCTACTTGTTTTTAACCTGTTTCAAATGAAAAGGCAGAATCAGAAGAAAGAATTTGAAAAATAAAGCATAAATCCTTTCAATTTTATGCTTACTTGTGATTAATAGGGATAAGAGCTTTTACAAGGGTTTTGGCCTTGTGCAAAAGCTTTTATCAATATTCCTCGAAGGAAAGCATATCATTGAAAGGAATGTAATTCACGATAATCGCCTTTGATCAATTCCAAGAAACTCAATGGAATGTTCAAAAGTACACAATTACGATGTGTTTTAAATTCAATTGAAGATACAGTATCCAAATTAAAGCCGTTTGCTAAGAACGAGAGTAATTTGGATATCTATCTTTTCATTAAATTTGAAAAACACGAATACTCTTGATCAATTATTGTGGATTACCAATGATGCAAAACATGCATGAACCAATTCAAGTTTATAGTTCCTTCTGGCGAAATTGGGATTGTATTGCCCTATACGGCCAAAAGGTTGTATAAGACTTCCAATTTCAATTTCATCCAAAGGAATTATAAATTTGATTTTGGAGTATTCGAGTGATTAGAAGAAATGCCACTATCACATTCCAATGACAAGTCAATAAAAATACAACAAATTTCAATCTGAATGTATATAAACACAAATAGATCCCTAATACAAACAATCTAAGGGATCAGATAGAGAGGATCTCAGCAAAATAAATCCTATATAAGAAGGCTAGAAATGAAAAATAAAACAAAGGAATGTGATCTTAATACTTAGATATGCCCCAGTTTCGATCTTTGAGACGTGACTTCAGGATCACCTATTCCAAATCGTCATCTTCATTAGATGATACCTCAATGATGTCCATAGCAGGCTCTTCTTGTCCACTTGGCGCTCGTAATGGGATGACACCATCTTCATCTTCCATCAAGAACATTGGGAGGAAAACACACCTATCTATCCTCAAAATGGCATTTAATCCAATCACCGGAATTATGCAATGAATATAATGATCAAGAGCTGTAACAAGTTCGAGGGATAGAAAAGTCTTACCAACCAAACTTAAGAGAAAATCAAGCTTCTCTGTATTTTTAGCAGTGTTAGGTATACTAACCTTCCATAGACAAACGCATGAGACAAGTGAGGGAAAACTCCTAAAAATAAAAAAATAGGGCTTGGTACCTAAAGCCAAGGTTCTCACCTCGAATTCTGGGAAGAGCCGATTCCATTGCACAACTATCGTTGCATTGGGACTCAATCCATAGTTCGAAGTGAGCGGAATTGAAAAGTGGATTACCCCATGTTTTTCCTCACGGAGATTCCATTTTCAATTCCTTCTATTGTGTTCCTAAAGAGGGCGCCTGAGGTTTTAGGCGCAATTGTGTGTATTCATTGTGTCATGCTAAAGCAATAGACATGCATTTTATTTAACAATCACCGCTTCAATATAAACATCCACACAATCATACATCCAAAACTCTTGCCTGCATAAAACAAAGTTAACAAGCACTTCACCCCTTATTTCTCCCGTCTACAAAAACATCTAACACATTCGTTAGCATATACACCTCACTTTCGAGAGCATCTGCATAAAATTAGGTTAGAAGAATCAATCAACTTTTTAATCGGCTCAAGTCCACTAAATGGTTAAGAACCAGTCCCCAGCAGAGTCGCCAGTCTGTCGCGACCCTCTTGAGGTTGTCGGGCTCTCGAGGGCTAATGGGCCGTCCTGTCTGGTCGGACGCGGGCCTCTCCCAAGACCCATTATCCAAATCGCAACGGAGGTATGCGTGATCGACTTTCAGTGTGGTCTAGTGACATGTGCTAAGTGTGCATGCCATGGAGTCGCCACCAATAATTTTTTTAGGGTATGATTGGACCACCCAATCGAATAGTTAGGAGTTTCTATTCAATTCTGCGAGAACCAGAGAAATGGTTTCGGGGACTTAGTTACACCAACTGTCAGAGTTGACGCCCTTTCGGTACCTAAGTTGACTGAATTTTCTAGCCTGAGATTCATGCGGATGAGTAAGGTATGAACCCTAAATCTAGAAATTCATGCAGATAGGAGTGATTATCCTAGCAATCACAATCAGTAATAAAATGCGCAACTCAAAGAATCTAGATATGCAAATAAATCACATGGCATTCCTAGTAAGGCCCTATTTATCAATCACAGCTCAAGAATGATTTAGCTGTCCTAGCCATTCTACACACGATCTAACCTAAGAAAAGCATTAGGAAGCATCGAAGGAGTTCGAGAGTACTCACATGGGGTTCGCCGTGCCCTGGTTTGGTCTTGGACGAGCTATCGAGCTCATGCTGACCCGATTATATTTGGGGATCCACTCGGCGTTTTACACCATGAAATCATGTGAAACAAAAACGAAAATATTCAGCAAGGGGCATTTATTGTAGATGGTGGTCGATCTAATTGGACGTCAAGACTAAAAAAGATGTAGAAATTTACAAATTAAAATACTCGAATGACATTTTTTTGCCAAATTCAACTCTATGCGTCGTGAAGAAACACATGCAATTGAACTTAAATTTTGACTATTTATGAGTTCAAAATGTAAAAGAAATTAAAATAAAAATATTGACTATTTTTCTATATTTTTACGACATCGAACGCTATTTTTCTTCATTTTTCATGTATTTTTCTATTTTTGGAAAATATTAAAAAATATTAAAAAATATGAAAAATTATTTTTTTTATCAAAAATGGTTCCTTTAGCTTGGTCAAGGCTACCAAAGATTATTTTTTAATTTTTTTAACTTTTTATAGATTTTTTATGAATTTTTTAAAAATAAACTATGAAAGACTGATCAAAAATCAGGTGTCAACAGAGGCGGTTTAGGTAAACATAATCAGGGAATCCGAGCACCTTTAAAGCTGAACTCGAACGAAGGCAGGGCTGGCTTAGGATATGTTGGCGAGCGAAATTGGCGCCGTACTGGAGGTAGAGGCTCTGGCCGAAACAGAGGTGAGAATCAAAGAAGCAACGGACGCAGAGGAGGACGAAACGGTTCGTTCATTGGCTCAAGTGCTTGGAAAGGCAAAGCTAAGGCGTTTGGCAACGAGCTTGAGCAGTATTTCTCCAAGGCCTCCAAGTGGCTGGCAGACGAAGTTGCGCTGGACGAGATCGATCCTGATCTGGAGAATCCTTTCCTGGAAGACACTGTGAATGTCATCATTGACTGGCTCGGTGCAAACAATGACGTCACTGAGTAAAGAGACCTCTCTTTCACTTTCAACATTTCGCTTTATTACTTGTGTTGCATTTCAATTCAGTCTAGTCATTTCCCTTTCTACTTCCGGTGTGAGCGGATAATGCCTCTTAGATCTCCGACCGTGGGTCCAATTGGCACGCTTTGTAACACGGTCCATTTTGCAAAACATCTCGGGTTTTATTAAGGGCACATAGGGTAACGGATCGGCCCTATGATGATCGCCTCCTTGGTTTGAGGCTTGAGGCCCGATTTACCTTATATCTCCTGATCTTCAAGTGAGTTTCAGAGATCAATAGTATCTGGGGATACGAGGATTGGTCCCGTCTTTCGACATTCCCCATTTTATTTAAAAAAAAAACAAAAAAAAAAAAGATTTTTCCTGGGTTTCGTTCGTACGAATTGGATGAACTAACCATTCTCATGACATTTCAGGCATATCATCCCGAACATGCATACCAGGTTATTAGACGACTCGGATCATCAGGAAGATTCTTCTTGTGATATTGAAGATGTTGAAGATGAGGGTCAGAAGGCCATCCAGAGAGAGTGCATTGCTTTCGAAGAATCCATGCCTCCCACCACTGAGGAGCCGTTGACCGTTAACTTGGGAGACTCGGAAGATGTCAAAGAAGTAAAGATCGGTGGACACCTATCTCAAACGGAGGCGGCCAGAATCACCAAACTGCTGAGAGAATATCAGGATATCTTCGCGTGGTCATACGCAGACATGCCAGGCCTGGATCCTAGTATCGTAGAGCACGCATTGCCCATCAATCCCGGTTTCAAGCCCGTAAAGCAGGGAAGCAGAAGGATGAAATCAGAGCTGTCCGATAGAATCAAAGAAGAAGTGATGAAACTTTTAAGGGTGGGCTTTATTGAGGCAATCCCGTATTCTGATTGGATCGCCAACATTGTCGCGGTGATGAAAAAGGATGGAAGGATCCGTATTTGCGTAGACTATCGGGACCTGAACAAGGCGAGCCCGAAGGATGACTTCCCGCTTCCCCACATAGACGTCTTAGTAGACAGTACAGCGGGATACGAACTGTTCTCGTTCATGGATGGATTCTCTGGTTACAATCAGATACTCATGAAGAAGGAGGATCAGGCTAAAACCGCGTTCACAACCCCATGGGGAAATTTCTGTTACAAAGTCATGCCTTTTGGGTTGAGGAATGCCGGGGCAACGTACCAAAAGGCCATGGTAACCTTGTTCCACGATATGATCCACAAGGAAATCGAAGTATATGTCGACGACATGATCGCCAAATCCAGACCAGGACAAGACCATGTTCAGGTATTAAAGAAGCTGTTTGAGCGTTTGCGGAAGTATAGGCTGAGGCTGAACCCTAATAAGTGCATATTCGGGGCAAAGTCTGGAAAGCTACTGGGATTCATAGTCAGTCATAGAGGCATCGAGCTTGATCCTTCTAAAATCCAAGCTATAAGCGACATAGCAACCCCGTCGACGGTGAAAGAAATTAGAAGCCTTTTGGGGCGATTGAACTATATTGCCAGGTTTATATGCCAACTAACTGACACAGCTAGGCCATTCTTCCGGCTTTTAAAGAAGGGCGCCAAGGTAACTTGGGATGCGGAATGTCATCAGGCACTACAGAGGATTAAGGAATACTTGACCTCCCCACCGATTCTAGTACCCCCGACTCCGGGACATCCGTTGACTCTGTACTTGACTGTTCATCAAGAGTCGCTAGGAGCTCTACTGGCACAGACCAGTCCGGAAGATGGCAAGGAAAGGGCCATATACTATATGAGTAAAAAATTCACCTCGTCCGAGATGAATTACTCCCCCGTGGAAAGAACGTGCGCTGCAGCGGTCTGGGTGCTTCGCAGGTTGAGGCAATACACCCTACACCATCACATACAGTTGGTGACCGAGAGCGATCCGATCAAATACCTGCTAGAGAAGCCGACTCTAATCGGAAAGTTGGCTAAATGGCAGGTTATGTTATCCGAGTTTGACATAAAAAGTTCATCCCAAAAGTCTGTTAAGGGAAGAGCTATCGCGGACATGCTGGCAGAAGACCCCCATGCAGGGGCAGCCCCGAAGGCAGCTCAAATCAAAGGCCAAGTCTTGATGCTATCAGAAGGCAAGTGGGTCATGTATTTCGATGGCGCGGTCAACCTATCAGGGGCCGGCACTGGGGCGGTACTGGTATCCCCAGAAGGACAACATTATCCCGTCGCTGCCAAATTGATATTTCCATGCACCAACAATATATCGGAATACGAGGCATGTATTCTCGGCTTGCAACTAGCTGCCTCCATGAAGGTGCGAAGATTACAAGTCTATGGGGATTCCATGCTTATCATTCTCCAAACTCAAGGAGAGTGGAAGACAAGAGACTCCAAGCTTATTCCTTATCATGAGTGGCTGAAGGAGTTAGCTCTAGGGTTCGAGGAAATCACTTTTGAATATCTGCCAAGGACGCAAAACCATTTCGCGGACGCTTTGGCCACGTTATCCTCTATGTTGCAAGTAGCAGGCGGGCTTAACATCGAGCCCCTGAGAATAGACGTGATCAGGCAACCGGCCCATTGTATGGCGATCGAGGAGGAATTTGATGGTGAACCATGGTACCATGACATTAGAAACTATCTCTTAAAAGGAACGTTTCCCGAAGGAAGTCGAGGAGTTGATAAGAGATACATAGTTAAGATGGCCACCAAGTTCTTTTTGAGCGGTCAGACCTTGTACAAAAGGTCATTCGATTCAATTCTGTTGAGATGCGTAGACGCTAAGGAGGCAAACTTGCTCATGAAAGAAATACACGATGGAGTATGCAGTCCACATATGAACGACCATCTCCTTGCAAGGAAGATCATGCGACTTGGTTACTTTTGGATGACCATGGAGTCGGACTGCAATCAACATGTCAGATCTTGTCATCAATGTCAGGTGTACGGAGACCGGATCAGTGCGCCTCCGAATGAACTCCATCAAATGTCAGAAGCTTGGCCATTCTCCATGTGGGGGATAGACATGATCGGGCCAATAAACCCTGCCGCCTCCAATGGTCATCGCTTCATCTTAGTAGCGATCGATTACTTCTCCAAGTGGATTGAGGCCAGTTCATACACAAACGTCTCTGCAAAGAACGTAGCAAGATTCATTAAGAGGGACATAATCTCTCGATATGGGTCTCCTCAAGCGATCATCACAGACAATGGGTCTAATTTGAATAACAAGGTGGTCGATGACCTGCTGAATGACTTCAATATCCGACATCTCAACTCATCCCCCTATCGCCCGCAAATGAACGGAGCAGTGGAAGCGGCGAACAAGAACATCAAGAAAATTCTGGCAAAGACCGCCGAGAATTACAGAGATTGGCATGAGAGGCTACCCTATGCATTAATGGCATATCGGACGTCGATTCGGACTTCAACTGGGGCAACTCCATACTCCCTTGTTTACGGCATGGAGGCGGTCCTGCCTGTGGAAATGGAAATTCCATCATTACGAATCCTATCGGAGGTCAAGCTTTCCGAGGCTGAGTGGATACGACACAGATATGAACAGCTCAGTTTCATTGACGAGAAGCGCCTGAGGGCGATCTGCCACGGCCAAAGTTACCAGAAAAGGGTGGCCAAGTCGTTCAACCGGAAGGTCAAGCCCAGGCATTTTGAAGTCGAAGACCTCGTGGTGAAGAAGACACTGCCAAACGGGGCTCATCCTAGGGGCAAGTTCACTCCGAACTACGAGGGCCCATATGTTGTAAAAAAGGTCCTGATAGGAGGAGCCTTGATACTTGTGAATTCAGACGGGAAAGAACTGGGGTACCCTTTGAATCAGAAGCCGATTTGACTATCTTCTTAATGATCTGAGTCGCTATAGGACCACAGCACGCATTTCATGCATTCCATACATACATGCGCATCTTTCACATTCGCAGGATTGATGAGAGATTCAAGGACCAGACCCTTGACGAGGATACGTGGAAATAGGAGCTGCGACTGCAATGAGCCGAGGTCATCGTCAAATTTACAGGAAAAAGGGACTATCGTAACTCGTTTGAGTTCAGAAGTCTCTAGGACCCTGTAAAACCTCCAAGGTCCGTATTCGAAATGTCTAGCCTTAACAAAAATGAGTAAAAGAGTGATAATGAGCATTTTCAGCAAGAGGTTTTCAAATCATTCGAAAGGAGATTTTTTTTCCAACTAAGAAAAGTTGTTCGAAACTTTCAAAAGGACGTTTTCTCAAAAGACGAGAGGCAAAGCCTAGCCCAAACACGTCCTATACACACCTGAGGTGAGTGGAGCGGATCAGATAGCAAAATCTGGACCTACGGGAGTAGGGATTATTCGCAACAATTACATAGATTGGGATGACGGAGGCATTCGTTTCATATCCCCAAACACTACAGGTGACCATTGACAACCCCTTTGAACGGCGGTTTTCATTCTCAACCCTGTCAAGAACCACCCCACATTGGGGCAAAATGGAGGCGAGTCCAGCAGCATCAGGAGAAAATGGTTAGAAATCTTCTTGCTCGGACTAACATCAATCTTTGTGTGTTGTTTATATGGTAATCCAAGTGCCATAGGATGACGAGGAGTATTCATTTCTCTATCCCACACGCCATACCCTTTGCACAGCCAAGTTGAGCCTGCAAATTCATTTCATGAACCCGTTGGTGATCATTGCACGTTCCAAGATGAAGGCATCATCACTTCAAAAACGAAAGAGTTCAAACTTAGGGTTTGCAAAGAAATCCCCAAGTCAATGCTGAAGCTTGTTAGACCTTTGGTCACATGTCTAACACGATCTCTCGAAGATGAGAAAAAGCGGGACTTCAAAAGAAAAATGAAAAAGATGATGAGAAAAATCCCCAGCATCAAGAAAAAGCAAATTGCCTCGTAAAAGCAAGGCTGATGCTCGTGAAAACTGTTTGAGTGATTCCCCAATGAAAACTAGTTGGGAAGAGAGAAAGACCCCTAAAGGAGTCAGATCAAAGAGGCCGCTCCTCCAAATGGTGTCAGACGCGGAGCAAAGACACATGTAGAGTTATCCATCTCTTAATACCACAAGAGACACTCTCTAAAGGACTTGTGCACACCTCAAAAGCGGTTGCACACCTCAAAAATTAAAGATGCAGAATGGAAAAGACAGGTGACAAATTTGCAATGATCACCAACGTCAATCCCCTCATGAACTCTGGGCCAAAAACAAGCTTTTTTTCGGTCCCCAATCCTACCAACATCATAACCCTGAAACCGTCTTCTCTGACTAAGACACTTGGGCTAACATATAGCTTAGCTCGAAGAAGTACGAGCAAGACTATTTCTTTCTCATTTTGCAGGGTTCTTGACTTGTGAACCCGGAGCAGATGGTGAAAACTTTTGTTCAATGGCCTCGACTCCAAAACGGGTCCCCCTTGAAGACCGATACCAAGCCCAACATTACGGTCCCATGGAAGACCTCCCGACTGATCAAAATGTAAGCGCTGCGAATGAGCCTAAAACCTAGACACATGTTAGTAGGGAATTGAGTGCATCCCCCATAAAAACCATTATCTCAAAACAGGTGAGAAGACCTCCTTGTCGAGAAATATTCCAATTAATGTTTTGAACAAACTCTTTTTGGAATTTTTAAACTGTTGATCCAGATTTTCCATGCAAGGAATTTGTGATCACATTCGCATGTTGCAAGAATGCTTGGGATAACCTCCAGCATCAAAATGCACATCCCATGATTAAAACTTAAGTCATACGATTTTGTCAAATGGACAGCCGTGGTCTTCCCAAAGATTACTAATATTTTCTTGGTGAAGAGAAACCTTTCAGGTACGAACTTTTGCAGGATCCTTGGGAACCCCAAATCCCAAAAGAACCTATGCCCAGTGAGAGGCGGTGCCTATATTTGATATCTCTGCAGGATTTTGGTAACCCCATGATCCCAGATAGATATTTCACGCCATGAAGTGGAGTGCGCAGGCTTAAGCTTCTATAGGATTTCGTGGAGAACCCACAATCCCGGAAGGATGCCTTGCTCTGTCAAGAAAAGCTCATAGGGTCATGTTTTGCAGGATCCCAGGAGAACCCAGGTCCCAAACTGATACCTTTTTAATGAAAAGTTTGCAGGTTTCAGCTTTCTGCAGGATAGTTGGAGTCCCCATATCCCAGAAAGGTACCTCGCATGTCGAAAGGACAATTCAGCCTTCTGCAAGATTTCAGGTAACCCCTAAATCCCAGAATAGCCGTCAGGTTAACCTAAAGTTAGGTAAACCCTCCAAAAGAGACCTTAATGATGTCATTCCATAGGCGAAGCCTTTTAGTAGGCAAACCTTTTCTCAAGACCGATCTACAGAACGATCGAGTCTTTGACTAGTCCCGACAAGAAGGGATATGTCATTCCATAGGCGAAGCCTTTTAGTAGGCAAACCTTTTCCAAGACCGATCTACAGAATGATCGAGTCTTCGACTAGTCCCAACAAGACGGGATATGTCAATCCTTAGGCGAAACCTTTTAGTAGGCAAACCTTTCCCAAGACCGATCTACAGAATGATCGAGTCTTCGACTAGTCCCAACAAGACGGGATATGTCAATCCTTAGGCGAAACCTTTTAGTAGGCAAACCTTTCCCAAGACCGATCTACAGAACGATCGAGTCTTCGACTAGTCCCAACAAGACGGGATATGTCAATCCTTAGGCGAAGCCTTTTAGTAGGCAAACCTTTTCCAAGACCGATCTACAGAACGATCGAGTCTCCGACAAACCCTACAGAACGGGCGCGTCATCCTTAGATTCCTATCAGTCTGAAGGATCAACTCAATGGTAGAAACCGCCATAAGGGTCAACTTGTTGGTAGAAACCGCCTGAAGGGTCAACTGAAGGTAGATACCGCCTGAAGGGTCAAACCAAAGGTAGAAACCGCCTGAAGGGTCAAATATGGTAGAAACCGCCATAAGGGTCAACTTGATGGTAGAAACCGCCATAAGGGTCAAATATGGTAGAAACCGCCATAAGGGTCAACTTGATGGTATGACCTACCATACAGGTCAGAGCTTAATCTCCCTAGGATATTCTGAATGAGTCCTAGGTATCTTCTTGAAAGTCGTCGCAGCCGGGAGCATAACGACAAACCCTCAGACTCCGCAAGCACAGCATCTGACAGGTGAGCTTCAGGTAAGCCTCTCTCACTCCAGCCCATGTTCGAATTGCAAAAGTAAACCGGTGATTAATTTGAGCATTCATCAAAAGATTTGAAGGTCCGATGTCGTAGCATTTCTTTTCCCCAGTCGGGTCGGTTAAGATTCAGGTGTCATTTTGTCTTTGAAAGCAACCTCTGACGAGCTCACTCTCAAAGAGGGGCAGCTGTTGACACCTGATTTTTGACCATCCGTTATTATAGTTTTTATTTCTAAAATTAATTAAAAATAGTAAAAAATGTCAAAAAAATTGCAAAATCAACTTTGGGAGCCTTAGCCTAGCCTTACGAACCAATTTTGAACAAAAAATATTTTTTGAATTTTTTAATATTTTTTGGAATTTATTTAATTATAAAAATACCCAAAAAATCAGGAAAAATACCATTTGTGGTCAGAAAATTACACAAAAATATTTAGAACTTTTATTTTAATTTCCTCTTTAATATTTTCACTTTTTACCAGGGAAATTTGGCTCGGTTCATGGGGTTCCTTCACAAACCTAATCCCGAACCGGGCCTAAAAAATCCTTTTCGAGTCTTTTAATTTTCAATTCTTGGTTTTTATAAGCTATGACATTAGACTCTAAAGTATTGAAATGCAATTGGGTCAATTTTCCCTCCAATTTGATCAATTTTAACCAAAAGGGCTTAATTGCATAAAAATCTTTCAATTTAGTCCCCGGTTTCACAATTTTTGAAATTAAATTTCACACGGGCACACCCATTAAAATTAAACACCTCTACCCAACAGTTTTCATCATGCTGAATCCATTGATGGGCTCAATTTTGAATAATTCGATCGTTTGGACCTTCGATTTGGCGAAATTCATTTTCGGATCCTAGGGACAATTTGGGGTTTTCACAAAATTTCAATCAATTGATTCACGAAAACACCCTTATTTGATAGAAAATGTGTCAAGGAGTCCGATTATGCCATCAATTTCATGAAAATAGGTCGATTTGGGGCCCAATTAGAGTGGTTTGGTCGAACCGGGCCGGTCGGGTCAGACCCGACCCGACCCGGTCCGACCGGGTCTGCAACAAAGTTGCAGACCCATGCGTTGGCCGGGCAGAACGTGGGGGAAACAGGGGGCAGCGAGGCGTGCGCTTTTCTTAAGATAAAAGAGGACAACGCGCATGGGGGACATGGGCATAGTGGCATGGGTCGCGCCTGACAGGGAACGGGCGTCGAGATCGCCGGTCGGCCACGGGAGAGAGGGGGCTCGGTTTGAAAAGAAAAAGGGGGCCGAGAAGATAGGGGGGATTGGCAAGCAAAAACAGGGCGAGAGGAGCGACTGAGAACCTTGAGCATACCTCACCGATCACCACCGGAGCTTCAGCCGCCGTCGACAAGCCACCACCAGGTCGGTATTCTCCTTCGATCACCGTTTCTCATACGCACGCCATGTGTTCGATGAAATGCCAATGGATGTTTCGACTCGTTTTTGTCTCGGCCGTGCATTGTCTGTGTAATATGTGTTCGGTTATGGTCCCAAGTCCATCCTAGAACTGCTTCACGGTCCGTGTGCGTCTTTGTTTTGCACCAAAAGCCGGCGGAAACCGAGCCCGGAGCTACGCCGTTCACCATGCGGGCCGAGAGCTCGACGGGACCCCTCGAGCGGTCGCCGACCCTTAAATGGGTCTAGGTAAGTCTCTAACACTCATTTGAATGCTCTATGAATGGTCGAAATCGGTTACGGACGAAATTTTTTTTTTGCAATTTACCTCGCTGGCGCCGGGACGATGGAGGTCCGGTTTGCCCTTTTTGACGCGTTCATGGCCTTTATCTTTGTGGTATTTTGATGTTGTTGCCTAGGGGGTTGAATGCCAAAAAAAGGAACGAAAAATACCGAGTTTAGGGACCGGTTCGCGATTTTCCGGCGAAAATTCCGGCGAAGTCGCCGGAATTTTTACTGTTCATCGTCTTCTCCGGCGACTTCGCCGGCGGTCAACGGTCAACGGTCGCGGTCAACGGTCAAAGCTGACGTGGCGTGCCACGTGGCAGCCACGTCAGCTCGATGGGGCCGGTCCGAGCGTTTTGTCTAATAAAAATGGACGGTCCGGATCGCATGAAACCCGAACCATACCTATATTGATTGTGGTTGATAGGACTAGTATTCCAATCTGCATGAAACCCGAACCATACCTATCTCACCCAAAATTGCGTCCGCATGAACTCTTAGCTAGGAAAATCACTCACGTTAGGTACCGAAAGGGCGTTGGTAATGACACCAACGTAACCAAGTCCCCGAACCCAAAATCTCTGGTTTCGTAGAACTGATCGATCTCTCCCAATCGGTCAGTAAGGTTTCCGGTCTACCCTCCAAGAAAGACCGGTGGCGACTCCAAATGCATGCACACGTTGCACATGCCACCACGACCACACTGAAGGTCGAAAGCGATCGACTCTTATCGTCGAATCCCTCAAAAGAAAACTCCCGCCGCGATTTGGTATGGGCCTGGGAGGGCCCGCGCCGATCCAAAGCCCGCGATCGGTAATCCATTAGCCGCGTCCGTTGATTTTCGGACGGGTCGCGACAACTAGCGGTGTCAGAGGGGATATTTTTGGCTTGAAAAGGGATCCCATGGCGCTGACTAGCGGGGCCAGAGGGGATTTCTCAGTCAGAGGTTTGCTACGTCCGGCGAGACAGTTTGATCTTTTGAAAAGGTTCCCAGGACAGGGGTTCTCCAAGTCAAATGGGATTTCCTGATTTTTTGAAAGGGTTCCCAAAACGGAGGTTTTCCACGTCCGATGGGATTACCTGTTTTTCTGAGAAGGAGTCCCGAGTCGGAGGTTTTCCACGTCCGCTGGGATGGTTTGATCTTTTGAAAAGGTTCCCGGGACAAGGGTTCTCCAAGTCCAAGGGGATTTTTTGATTTTTGAAAAGGGGTCTCATGACGAGGGTTCTCCACGCCTGATGAGATTACCTGTTTTTCTGGGAAGGGTCCCAAGTCAGAGGTTTTCCACGTCCATTGGGATGGTTTGTTTCTCAAAAGGAGTTCCCAACACGGAGGTTTTCTACGTCCGATGGGATTTCTTGATTTTTGAAATGGGTTCCCGAATTGGAGGTTTTCCACGTCCAATGGGATTGCCGATTTTTGAAAAAGATTCCCAAGACGGATGTTTTCCACGTCCGCTGGGATGGTTTGTTTCTCAAAAGGAGTTCCCAACACGGAGGTTTTCTACGTCCGATGGGATGGTTTAATTTCCTTGAAAAGGTTCCCAAGTCGGAGGTTTTCTACGTCCGATGAGAATGTTTGGTTCTTCAAAAAGTTCCCAAGTTGGAGGTTTTCTACGTCCAATGGGAATGTCTAGTTCTTCAAAAGGTTCCCGAGTCGGAGGTTTTCCACGTCCAATGGGATTGTTTGTTCTTCAAAAGGTTCCCAAGTCGGAGGTTTTCTACGTCCGATGGGAATGTCTGGTTCTTCAAAAAGTTCCCAAGTCGGAGGTTTTCTACGTCCGATGGGATTTCCTAATTTTTGAAATGGGTTCCCGAATTGGAGGTTTTCCACGTCCAATGGGATTGTTTGTTCTTCAAAAGGTTCCCAAGTCGGAGGTTTTCTACGTCCGATGGGAATGTCTGGTTCTTCAAAAAGTTCCCAAGTCGGAGGTTTTCTACGTCCGATGGGATTTCCTAATTTTTGAAATGGGTTCTCGAATTGGAGGTTTTCCACGTCCAATGGGATTACCTGTTTTTCTGGGAAGGGGTCTCATGACGAGGTTTCTCCACGCCTGATGAGATTACCTGTTTTTCTGGGAAGGGGTCTCATGACGAGGTTTCTCCACGCCTGATGAGATTACCTGAATTCTGAAAAGGGGTCCCAAGACGAGGTTTCTCCACGTCCGATGAGACTGCCTAAATTTTGAAAAGGGGTCCTAGGACGAGGGTTCTCCATGTCATGCTAAGACTGTTTGATTTTGAAAAGGGGTCCTAGGACGAGGGTTCTCCACGTCATGCTAAGACTGCCTGATTTTTGAAAGGGTTCCCAAAACGGCGGTTTTCCATGTCCGATGGGATTACTTGGTTTCTACCATGATTTGACCCTTCAGGCGGTATCTACCATGATTTGACCCTTCAGGCGGTATCTACCTTTGATTGACCCTTTAGGCGGTTTCTACCATGATTTGACCCTTCAGGCGGTTTCTACCTTTGAGTTGACCCTTCAGGCGGTTTCTACCTTTGAGTTGACCCTTCAGGCGGTTTCTACCATTGATGTGACCCTTCAGGCGGTATCTACCTTGAGTTGACCCTTAAGGCGGTTTCTACCATTGATGTGACCCTTCAGGCGGTATCTACCTTGAGTTGACCCTTAAGGCGGTTTCTACCATGATTTTGTTGAGGAGACATTCTGGGAGCTGGGTTCTCCAGGTATCCTGCAGAAGTTCGAGCCTTAAATATTTTTCTTCACCAGGAGAATGTTAGTAATCTCTGGGAAGACGATGGCTGGCCACTTGACGAAGCCGTATGATTCAAGTTTTAGTCATGCAGTGTGCATTTTGATGCTGGAGGTTTTCCAAAGCATTCTTGCAACATGCAGATGTGACCACAAATCCCTTGCAAGGAAAATCTGGATCAAATAATTTGAAGATTCCAAAAAGAGTTTGCTCAAAACATCAATTGGAATATTTCTCGCCGAAGAGGTCTTCTCATCTGTCTTGCGATAGTGGTCTTTTATAGGGGACGCACTCAATTCCCTACTGACCTGTGCCTAGGTTTTAGGCTCATTCGCAGCGCATACATTTTGATCGGTCGGGAGGTCTTCTACGGGACCGTAATGCTGGGCTTGGATATTGGTTTTCAAGGGGGACCTGCTTTGGAGTCGAAGCCATTGAATGAAAGTCTTCACCATCTGCTCCGGGTTTACAAGTCAAGAACCCTGCAAAATGAGAAAGAAATAGTCTTGCTCGTACCTCTTCGAGCTAAGCTATATGTTAACCCAAGTGTCTTAGTCAGAGAAGACTGTTTCGGGGTTGTAACATTGGTAGGATTGGGGACCGAAAAAGGCTTATTTTTGGCCCATAATTTATGAGGGGATTGACATTGGTGATCATTGCAAATTTGTCACCTATCTTTTCCATTCTGCATCTTCAATTTTTGAGGTGCACGACCGCTTTTGAGGTGTGCACAAATTCTTGTGAAAGCGCCTCTGGCTGCATTGAGAGACTAACAACTCTATCTGCGTCTCTGCTCCGCGCTTGATACCATTTGGAGGAGCGGCCTCTTTGATCTGCGCTTGATGCCGTTTGAGGAGTAGTTTTTGGAATCTGACTCCTTCTGAATTTTTCTTTTCCCCTTTTCAAACAGGTTTCTCTTGGGGATTGATACAAATTGTTCACCCAAGCATCGACCTTGCTTTTACCAGGCACTTTGCTTTTTCTTGATGCTGGGGGCTTTTCTCATCATCTTTTCCTTTTCATTTTTCTTTTGAAATCCCGCTTTTCTCATCTTCGGGAGTTCGTGTTAGACATGTGACCAAAGGTCTAACAACTTTAAACATTAACTTAGGAATTTCTTCGCAAACCCTAAGTCTTGAACTCTTCCGTTTCTGAAGTGATGATGCATCCGTCTTGGAATGTGCAATGATCACCAACGGGTTTATGAAATGATTTTGCAGGCTCAACTTGGCTATGCAAAGGATTCGGTGTGTGGGATAGGGAAATGAACGCTTCTCGTCATCCTATGGCACTTGGATTACCATATAAACAACACACAAAGATTGATGTTAGTCCGAGCAAGAAAATTTCTAACCATTTTCTCCTGATGCAGCTGGACTTGCTTTCGTTCTTGCCCCGATGTGGGGTGGTTCTTGACAGGGTTGAGAATGAAAACCGCCGTTCAAAGGGGTTGCCAATAGTCACCTGTAGTGTTTGGGGATATGAAACGAATGCCTCCGTCGTCCCAATCCATGTAACCACTGCGAATGGTCTCTATCTCCGTAGGTCCAGATTTTGCTATCTGATCCGCTCCACTTTTCTCTCAAGTGTATATAGGACGTGTTTGGATTAGGCTTTGCCTCTTATCTTTTGAGAAAACGTCCTTTTGAAAGTTTTGCACAACTTTTGATTGGAAAAAAAAAATCTCTTTCATCTTCTCCAAAAATTTTACCCGTCAATGGGATTTTATGCTGCACCATGCGTGTTCTAATCATGTTTAGACAACCTCCTGTTTTCAAAACATGAATGTCAATGAAGTTAGAACTCTATGTCTTTTCTAGACATTAGATTCTGAAAACTTTTCTTTTTCTCTTTTTTCTCTTTTTTGTTTTGGGTTGGGGAAAGGGGTACTTACCTGCCCACCGTGGCTGGAGGTCCCTGAAAATGTAGAAGAAACATGTCATTGTATGTTCCCGAATTTTTCAAGAATCGGAACGATACATCCTACCCTTGGTCATGTGCTCCGACCAGTATGCAAGGGTTGTAAAAATCCTGCTTCGCCTTGTTGGCAAACCCCTGTCAAGGACGAGAGTTAGGTGTCAGTTTGTATTCCAAAATTCAAGATAGATTGGAACGATACCGCCTTGTTCTGTTTTGTGTTTCCGTTTGAACACAAACGTGCGGCTTGCAGAAGTTGGCCATCTATCTTGTGGCCATGATTCCTCCCTCTGGTTGGCAATGAATCCTTGTCGAGGATTTGCACTGGAGGAGATCCATTCATGCTCCTGGACGCATCGTACGTCTTTTCCAGGGCTTCTCTTCCTAGCAACCTGTCCCCTGCAACTGATATTTTATTTCGCCCCTACGTCGGCGAGCTGTTTTCTTTCATGACTTTTAGTGTCAACGACCCCTTCACTGATTTGCTTATGGATAGTACCTCTTGACTGCATCGGCGTTTACAGGGTGTCCCAGTTCTTCTCCATCCATGTTTACCAGAATTAAGGCCCCTCCAGGTAGAACCTTCCTAACCACATATGGTCCTTCGTAATTCGGGGTGAACTTGCCCCCTGGGTGCGACACGTTCGGGAGGATCTTCTTGACAACGAGCTCGTCAGCTTCGAACATTCGCGGTCGAACTTTACGGTTGAACGCTCTAGCGACTCTTTTCTGGTATGTTTGGCCATGGCAAATTGCCTGCAGACGCTTCTCGTCTATCAAGTTCAGCTGTTCGTGTCTTTGCTGTACCCACTCCGCCTCACTGAGCTTGACGTGAGACAAAATTCTTAACGATGGGATTTCTGTTTCAATTGGTAGGACCGCTTCCATACCGTATACAAGGGAGTAGGGCGTTGCCCCTGTAGAAGTTCGGATCGAAGTTCGGTACGCCATCAGTGCGTAAGGTAGTCTTTCATGCCAATCACGGTAATTCTCTGCCGTTTTAGCCAATATCTTCTTGATGTTCTTGTTTGCCGCTTCCACTGCTCCATTCATTTGGGGTCGGTAAGGCGATGAATTGAGATGGTGGATATTGAAACTGCTCAGAAGGTTATCCACCGTTTCGTTGTTCAGGTTCGAACCATTATCAGTCACGATTGCTTGAGGGGTCCCGTATCTTGAGATGATGTCCCGCCTGATGAATTTAGCCACGTTCTTCGCAGTCACGTTAGCATATGACGCAGCCTCAATCCATTTGGTGAAATAGTCTATCGCCACCAGTATGAATCTGTGTCCGTTCGAGGCCTTAGGGTTGATTGGCCCTATCATGTCTATGCCCCACATTGAGAAAGGCCAAGCCTCGGACATTTGATGAAGCTCGTTCGGGGGCGCATTGATCCTGTCTCCATATACTTGACACTGATGGCATGATCTGACGTGTTGATTACAATCTGACTCCAGTGTCATCCAGAAATAACCTAGTCGCATGATTTTCTTGGCGAGAAGATGGCCGTTCATGTGCGGGCCACATTCCCCCTCGTGTATTTCGATCATAAGCGACCTAGCTTCATTGGCGTCTACGCACCTGAGGAGGACCGAGTCATAAGACCTCTTGTAGAGAGTTGGGCCACTGAGGAAGAATTTGCCCGCCATCTTTGCAATGTATTTCCTGTCTCCTGCTTGAGCACCCGGAGGGAATTCCCTTTTGGCCAGGTAGTTCTTTATATCATGATACCACGGTAGGTCCTCGAACCCCTCCTCAATTACCATGCAATGTGCAGGTTCTCGGGTGATGCCTATGCGCAACGGTTCAATGTCTATGCCGTTTGCTACTTGAAGCATAGAGGCCAAAGTAGCCAATGCATCTGCGAAGTGATTTTGCGTCCTCGGCAGATATTCGAACTCAATTACTTCGAATTCCTTGATCGTCTCCTCTAGGAATTTATGGTACGGGATGAGCTTGAAGTCCCTAGTTTTCCATTCGCCTTGGGTCTGGAGGATGATTAGCATTGAATCTCCATAGACCTGTAACTTCCGCACTTTCAAGTTTGTGGCGAGCTGCAAACCAAGGATGCATGCTTCATACTCAGCCACGTTATTGGTGCATGGAAATGTCAGCTTTGCGGCCACGGGGTAGTGTTGGCCATCTGGAGATATGAGGACGGCTCCGGTACCTGCCCCAGCTAAATTGACCGCGCCGTCAAAATACATGGTCCATTTGTCGTCCGAGAGTGTCAGAACTTGGCTTTCCGCCTTATTCTCTTCCTCCTCAAGGGCATCGTGGTCTTGGGAATTCTCGGCTAGCATGTCAGCAATGGCTCTCCCTTTTACTGACTTCTGGTTTGAGCTCCTGACATCAAACTCAGAAAGGAGCACCTGCCACTTGGCCAGCTTCCCTATCAATGACGGCTTTTCTAACAAGTATTTGATTGGGTCACTCTCTGTGACTAACTGGATGGTGTGGTGAAGGGTATACTGCCTTAGCCTGCGGAGTACCCAGATTAGCGCGACGCATGTCTTCTCTACCTCCTGGTACCTTGCCTCTGACGCGGTGAACTTCTTGCTTAGGTAATACGCAGCTCGCTCTTTGCTATCTTTTGGGTTTGTTTGAGCGAGTAAGGCCCCTAGGGACTCGTCGTGGATAGTGAGGTAAAGGGTTAGGGGGACCCCCGGGACCGGGGGCACCAGTATTGGAGGACTGACCAGATGTCCCTTGATCTCCTCGAAAGCCTGCTGGCACTCGTGATCCCACTTGATTTTGGCATTCTTCTTCAAAAGTTTGAAGAGTGGCTTGGCTGACTCTAAAAGGTGAGATATGAAGCGGGCGATGTAGTTTAATCTTCCCAGGAGGCTCCTTACATCTTTAACTGTTGAAGGGCCCTCAAGGTTGAGGATAGCTTGAACCTTGGTGGGGTCAATCTCGACGCCACGATTGCTAACTATGAACCCCAATAGCTTGCCTGATCTCGCCCCGAATACGCATTTTGCGGGATTCAGCCTCAGCTTGTATTTCCTGAGTCGTTCAAACAATTTCCTTAGTACCAGGGAGTGGTCTTCACCATGTCTGGATTTTGCTATCATATCGTCCACGTACACCTCTATCTCCTTGTGCATCATATCGTGGAATAGGGTAACCATCGCCCTCTGGTAAGTTGCCCCTGCATTCTTCAGGCCGAATGGCATGACTTTATAGCAAAAGGTTCCCCAAGGTGTGATAAACGATGTTTTGGCTTTATCCTGCTCTCTCATGCGGATTTGATTGTAGCCCGAGAAACCATCCATAAAAGAGAATCGTTCAAATCCGGCTGTGCTGTCTACTAAGACGTCAATGTGCGGCAATGGGAAGTCGTCTTTGGGGCTAGCCCTGTTCAAGTCTCTGTAGTCTACGCAGATCCGGACCTTCCCGTCCTTCTTCATGACAGGGACGATATTAGCAACCCATTCTGGGTAAGCAATCACTTCGATGAACCCCACTTTGAGGAGCTTCATCACCTCCTCTTCAATTTTCTTTGCCAATTCGGGTTTTGTACGCCTGAGGTTCTGCTTCTTGGGCAAGATGCTGGGGTCGGTTGGCAAAGCGTGTTCCACGATACTAGGGTGTAAACCCGGCATATCCGCATATGACCATGCGAAGACATCTTGGTATTCTCGCAGGAGCTCAATTATTCTGGATGCTTCTGTCGGCGGTAGGCTTTCTCCAATCTTCACCTCCTTGATATTCTCTGGAGTCCCTAAATTCACCGAGGTAGTGCCCTCCGCAGTGGGTGGCTTGGAGTCTTCATAGCGTTTCCAATCAACTCTGATTCCCTCCTCGACCCGGTCGTCTTCCTCTCCTTCGATATGGAGGGTAGCTTCCTTTTGAGAGCTGGGATAACTTAACAACCTGCTATGTATGTGTGGAATGGTATGCCTGAAATGTCATGAAAATGGTTAGTTAACATATAATAGATAAGGCTCATGGACGATGCATTTCTTTGGAGATGTTTTAAGAACAAAGATTAAAACTGAAAAGGAGAGATGGGGGCTAGTCCTCATATCATTGGACATCCTTGCCTCCCAAAATTTTGAAAACTGGGAGACGTGTGGGAAATCAGGTCTCAGGGCTTTTCTTTTCTTTTCATCTCTTCTTTTCTTTGCATCTTTTCTTTTCTCTCATTTGGATCGTCATCGACCTGATTCGTGGTTCCCCCACATCCCGATTTTTGTATTTTATGAGGATTTTTTGATTTTTTGATTTTTTTTATTTTTTTTTGTTTTTATTTTGACGTAAAGACATAAAACAAAGGTGATAGTTCGAGGCATCTGATGTATATTCAGATGCATCAGAGGGGGGGTGGAAATTTCTTTACTCAATGACGGACGCGTCGTCGTCGATTCCCTCGATAATGACGTTGACAGAATCTTCCAGGAACAGGCTGGCCAACTGGGGGTCCTCCGTTGTAACGTCCACCTTCTCGTCCTTCAGCCACTTAGACGCCTCATCAAAGAAACGACTCAGGGGAGTTTCGAACATCTTTCCCTTGCCCTTCCATGTATTCGACCCTAGGACGCGGCCACCACGGCCCCTACCTCTCCCATAACCTTCTGGTTGGAAATGTCGACCCGGTTCTCCTTTATAACCCAGCCCTCGGCGGTTCTTCACTGTCGCCAAGCTAACTGGCTCTTGAATACCTTGGTGGTGCTTGCCTAAACCAAGGCCCGGGATAAAACCATGTCGCGTCAGTATTTTTCCCGCCATGATCGAGGATTTGGAGCAATTTGGCGGCCTCATGGCTGTACCAGCTGGTACATGCATAATGTACATTCTCTCCGCAGCGCGAAAGCTTGATTCTTCTCCGGACGAAGGTTTCACCAATGGAATAGTGTCGATGTGGCTCGTTAAGTGATCAGCCTCTGAGTGTATGGTGATCAGTTTGTCGTGAACGACCATCCGGACCTTCTGGTGTAAGCTGGAGGGCACGGCGCCAGCCGTGTGAATCCAAGGTCTTCCAAGCAAAAACCCAAATGACGCTGGGATATCCATGATTTGGAAATTGATCAGGAACTCTGTTGGGCCCACAAGGACAGGTAGTTCTATCTCTCCAGTTACCTCGCCTTTAGCCCCATCGAAAGCTCGAATGGTGGACTTCGAGGTTTTGATTAAATCTTCTTTCACCCTGAGGCCTCTAAGCGTGCTTAAAGGGCATATGTCGAACGCGGACCCATTATCTATGAGGACTCGAGATACCCGTTTGCCGTGGCACATTGCTGACACGTAGAGAGCCTTGTTATGTCCTCGCCCCTCTGGTGGGAAGTCTTCATCTGAGAATGAGACTTGATCTTTCAAGAGGATTGCCCCCACGAAGTCCTCCAACTGGGCCTCATTGATTGTTTCAGGCACGTGGGCCTCATCCAGCACCTTCAAAAGGGCATTTCGATGCTTCTCAGATGTCTTGAAGAGGTCCAAGAGTGAGATTTGCGCGGGCATCTTTCTCAGCTGTTCGACCACCTCGAACTCACTGGTTCTAATGATGGCTAGGACCTGCTTGGCGTCTTCCTCCGTTATCCCCTTCTTTTCAACATCTCCCTCCTTTTGGACTAGGCACCTCCCGGAGCGAGTAATGGCATCTACTTCACTGGTGCCGTAATTCCAATGCACTGCTTTGGGGTTGTAAGCCTCTACTGCAGGGAGTGTAATTACTAAGGGCGTGACCTCGTCTTTGTGAGAACTGCTGGCCTCCCCTGTCGCCTCTACCTCGATGTCACTACGATCTTCTTGTGTAAGGTTGAACTCAGCGAGGTTTATTATCAGCGGGGTCATACCCTCCACCATGCAGATCGATTCAACAGGGCATGATTCCTCTGAGTCGTACGGGTTTCTCCCGAGGTCTATATTGAACACCGCGTTTGCGGTATGGTCAGGTAGTGGATTCTGTTGGATGTTTGGATCTGCTCCATCAAACTTCAGCAAGTCACTGTCGATAAGGGCCTGTATGTCGTATTGTAGGGCCCGACAATTGTCTATGTTGTGTCCTTTTTCGCCCATGTGATATTGTTGACACCTGATTTTTTATTAGTCTTTCATAGTTTATTTTTTTAAAATTCATAAAAAATATATAAAAAGTTAAAAAATTAAAAAATCATCTTTGGTAGCCTTGACCAAGCTAAAGGAACCATTTTTGACAAAAAAATAATTTTTCAATTTTTTAATATTTTCCAAAAATAGAAAAATACATGAAAAATGAAGAAAAATAGCATTCGATGTCGTAAAAATATAGAAAATTAGTCAATATTTTTATTTTAATTTTCTTTTCATTTTGAACTCATAAATAGTCAAAATTCAAGTTCAATTGCATGTGTTTCTTCATGACGCATAGAGTTGAATTTGGCAAAAAAAAATATCATTCGAGTCTTTTAATTTGTAAATTTCTACATATTTTTTAGTCTTGATGTCCAATTAGATCGACCACCATCTACAATAAATGCCCCTTGCTGAATATTTTCGTTTTTGTTTCACATGATTTCATGGTATAAAACGCCGAGTGGATCCCCAAATATAATCGGGTCGGCATGAGCTCGATAGCTCGTCCAAGACCAAACCAGGGCACGGCGAACCCCATGTGAGTACTCTCGAACTCCTGCGATGCTTCCTAATGCTTTTCTTAGGTTAGATCGAGTGTAGAACGGCCAGGATAGCTAAATCATTCTTGAGCTGTGATTGATAAATAGGGCATTACTAGGAATGCCATGTGATTTATTTGCATATCTAGATTCCTTGAGTTGCGCATTTTGTTACTGATTGTGATTGCTAGGATAATCACTCATATCTGCATAAATTTCTAGATTTATGGTTCATACCTTACTCATCCGCATGAATCTCAGGCTAGAAAATTCAGTCAACTTAGGTACCGAAAGGGCGTCAACTCTAACGGTTGGCGTAACTAAGTCCCCGAAACCATTTCTCTGGTTCTCGCAGAATTGAATAGAAACTCCCAACTATTCGATTGGGTGGTCCAATCATACCCTAAAAAAATGATTGGTGGCGACTCCATGGCATGCACACTTAGCACATGTCACTAGACCACACTGAAAGTCGATCACGCATACCTCCGTTGCGATTTGGGTAATGTGCCTTGGGAGAGGCCCGCGTCCGACCAAACAGGACGGCCCATTAGCCCTCGAGAGCCCGACAACCTCAAGAGGGTCGCGACAGACTGGCGACTCCGCTGGGGACTGGTTCTTAACCATTTAGTGGACTTGAGCCGATTAAAAAGTTGATTGATTCTTCTAACCTAATTTTATGCAGATGCTCTCGAAAGTGAGGTGTATATGCTAACGAATGTGTTAGATGTTTTTGTAGACGGGAGAAATAAGGGGTGAAGTGCTTGTTAACTTTGTTTTATGCAGGCAAGAGTTTTGGATGTATGATTGTGTGGATATTTATATTGAAGCGGTGATTGTTAAATAAAATGCATGTTTATTGCTTTAGCACGACACAATGAATACACACAATTGCGCCTAAAACCCCAGGCGCCCTCTTTAGGAACACAATAGAAGGAATTGAAAATGGAATCTCCGTGAGGAAAAACATGGGGTAATCCACTTTTCAATTCCGCTCACTTCGAACTATGGATTAAGTCCCAATGCAACGATAGTTGTGCAATGGAATCGACTCTTCCCAGAATTCGAGGTGAGAACCTTGGCTTTAGGTACCAAGCCCTATCTTTTGATTTTTAGGAGTTTTCCCTCACTTGTCTCATGCGTTTGTCTATGGAAGGTTAGTATACCTAACACTGTACAGAGAAGCTTGATTTTCTCTTAAGTTTGGTTGGTAAGAATTTTCTATCCCTCGAACTTGTTACAGCTCATAATCATTATATTCATTGCATAATTCTGGTGATTGGATTAAATGCCATTTTGAGGATAGATAGGTGTGTTTTCCTCCCAATGTTCTTGATGGAAGACGAAGATGGTGTCATCCCATTACGAGCGCCAAGTGGACAAGAAGAGCCTGCTATGGATATCATTGAGGTATCAACTAATGAAGATGACGATTTGGAATAGGTGATTCTGAAGTCACGTCTCAAAGATCGAAACTGGGGCATCTCTAAGTAGTTAAAAACAGGTAGAGAAGAGAAGTCTTTTTGTGGATAAACGCGGTGGGAGGTTCCTTTATTCGATCATAAGCAAGATTAAAAAATCAAGATGTACACGCTCGAATCATCAATGTCAAAGAGCAGCTTGCCTAGGTTGAGAGTGGTCAGGTGTTCGAGAAAGTTAGCCATACAGAAGTTGAGACACACATATTAGAGCTTTCATTCATTTCCGCCACTTTAATTAAGTGCGCGAAGGTCTGACACCCAGAGGTGTTTAGTTTGTCAAAGTAGTCATACGGCAGCGCTTTCAGAAAGATGTCTACCAACTCTTCCTCCGGGATGTGCGGCTTCACCTGAGTGGCGAGCGCCCTCCACCTTTGGGCGTATAAACGAACGCTTTCAGTCCTCCCTTTCGCGGTCCGCAGTAGGTCCTCTCTGGTTGGAGCAGTCAGTGCATTGAACTTATACTGGGATAGAAAGTCTCCTGCAAACTCGTCCCAGTCGTCATATCTTTGTATGTCTAACTCCACGTACCAAGACAGAGCGGCGCCAGCCAGACTCTCTTGGAAGGTATTGATCAGCAATGGCGTGTAATCTGAGTATTTGGCCATCTTGTACAAGTAGTACTTCAGGTGGGTCTTGGGACAGCCTGTCCCATTATACTTCCTTGAGAAATCCGGCTCCTTGTAGTCCACAGGGACCTCAATCTTGGTGAAAGGCATGATTTTATCGTACTTTGACAACTCAAATCCCTGGCTGGTGAGACATTCCTCGATTTTGGCAATCCTTCTTACTCCCTCATCGACCTTGACAGACTTCTCACTCTGTTTCCCTTCTAGGTTGATGATGACAGGCGGGGCTCTTGGCGGTACGTCAACAGTTGGAGCCTGCTCAGTGCCAGGTGCAGCATTCGTCCCAGCGGGTCCACCTGCGTCGGAACCAGCAGGCGTGCTTGGGTTTGCAGCTTGGTTAAGATCAACTGGCAGAGTGGGCCTGGCGTTAGCCGCGATGAACATGTCCTTCATTTCAGCCAGCATCTGAGTCACTTGGTCTAATCGTGCTTCCAGAGTCCCGAGGCGGGCGTCAACCTGTTCGTGCTCCATACGGGCCTGAGAACGCGCTTGGGCTCGAGTCCTCGTGATTGAGAGTTACCTGGTCGGGAGATTAAAAGTTAGGCTTATGGATACGAGAGATAAATCATGTGCCGCAAAGTGAACGGCGGCCTGATCACGCTGGCACGGTCTTGCCCCAGTTTGTCAAGGCAAGTATGTCGTTATGCAAAGAGTAATCCATGATAATTAGGATAAGTTCTTTTTGAAAAGATGCTTGGATAATGCATAAAAAAGGCTCCCGGAGGAGTTTGATCACAATGGGAAATGAAAATGCTTGACTATTCTAAACTCGATGGGAGGGCTGGCTCCTCTGTCATCCTCCGATATTGCTGGGAGCCGAGTCTTCAACTCTGGACTTCTTCGCCTTCAGGATAGGCTGGCGGTCCGACGTCTTCCGGTATGTAAGGCTCCACTCCTGGTACATATGGGACGATGTACTCTGGAACATATGGTTCGACTAGGGTCGGCCGGACTCTTTTGAAAGCCCGGATATATTCCTCGGAGGCCCGATGGATGTTCATCTCAGGGTCCAACTGATCCGGCCACTCCACGTCATGAGGCGGGGAGTCTTTCAGTGCCTGTTCTAGGTCATTGATCATCATCTGGAGGCGCGCTTTGGTCCTCTTGGTGATTGGGCCTTGGGGAATGTCGAAGGCGAATTCGTCTGGAGGACTTTGGGGTGGTATCTGCTGCAGCATGCCGAACTGTCTGACGACTCTGATCGGGTAGTATGACACGGCTCCTGTGAAACCCAAGAGAGGAATTGGCCCGCCGGTCTTGGTGGCGATGCGTGCTTTATGCATCTTCGGTCGCCTTAGCCGCCATCGGAGTTGTTCGGGTTCTAATTTTTCTAGGAGTTCGTACCAGTCGTTGAAAGAGCGGTTGGCAATGAGTGATTAGCACTTGAGGAAGGACTGGATAGGGTGGACGTCTTCATCGATTCGAGTGCATCCAGCGCGAAGGTTGAGTTTTTTAAGATGGGAAGTAATCCACAAGAAGAGAAGGCCATTGGAGGCTTGGAAAATGGTTTTCCGGGTGGATTTGGAATCATCCAGTGCGGCCTTATAGCGATTCAGGGATAACAAAGTCTCAGCAAGGATCATATAGGAATAATCCAGTTGGTCACATGCCTGCTGGACTATGTGGACAATGAGAGGGTTGAATGTGGTCCTGGATGTAGGGAATAGCACGAATCCAAAGAAGGCCAGGATGAAGACCCCTCCGGCCCTGTGGCCAGTGTCAGTGGGTAGGTTCGAGTAATTGTCGAATAGGAATGAGAACGGGAATCTGCCAGAGTTGGACTTGAGAATCCTTTCAATCTCGGTGGTCTTGAGCCGAAGGAACTTGGAGAGCAGCTTGGATGGGTCAAGGCCTAAAGGGGGACGGACTAATTGTCCTTTGAATTCGACTCCGATGACGGCTGTATATTCTTCCACTGTGGGTGTGACCTCCAATCCTTCGAAGTTGAATGTTAGTGTGGTGCGATCCCAGAACCGTGCTGCTGCTTGTATCAGTGCCGGTTGGTATTTGATTTCGATGAGGCTAACCAGATGCCCCAGCCTTTGCTTAACATACGCCTGGTTGGTCTTGTTGAGGCGTCCCCACCAAACTAGCAATTCTCTATGCGGGACCGGCAGAATTTGGATATCACCTCTTCCCATCGAGTCTAGAATATGAAAATGCGATTAATTATCCATGGATTACTCGGGCATTAGATTCGTTCAAATCATTATTTACCCGTGATGTGACGAGGGTTGAGTTCCCACATTTGGATAAAGGAAATGCCAAACTAGGGTTCCCATGCTAATCCCATCAATAGGCATAATGAATTGGACGAAAATAATGATGTTATGCAGATGATATGCTTATGCATGGCGTGGACCACTTCAATCATACGTCGCACACACCATGAAATGAGAATTAGATCTTCGCACTTGTGTCGAACCAACCAAGCGTGAGTTCTAACAAAAATTTCAAACGGAAGCGACGTATGATTGAAACAGAAAAGTCCGAATGGTTGGGTGAAATTCCAATGCCGCATTCCGGTATTAAGACGCCTATGAATGACACAGGAATTAAAGCGCAGGGGGTAAGAGGGGGATCCACAGACGGATTCCTTTTACAGACTCAGAAGGCTCAGAAAACTAAATAATTCTAAAACACCTCCGGAAGGCGACCCTAAGGAACCTAAGGAGATGCCCCAAGTCAGGTCGTCGGGTAACGTCGTCCGTCGTCCTTGCTCCGATTAGCTCGGGTCGTCGTCTTCATCAGATGAAATGTCTATAGGGGTGGAAGAGGACGGCTGGCTCTCGAGAGAATCCTCTTCGTCTGATGAGATCTCGATGACCACTAGAGGAGATGTTGGATTTGCTCGTACCCTGCTGAATATGCCCCTTAACTTCAGATAAATGTTCCACATCCTTTCCCTTTCGTACTCGAATTTATGTTCGCGTTCGAGTTGCTCGGCGGACTTGGTGTAGAAGCAGTCTGTTCCTCGGATAAGATTGCGTCCAGTAAGTGCCCTCCCTTGGATAAATCGGAAGGAGTGGAATCCATTGAACGTCTCGGTGGCTCGATGACGGATGACATGTCGCTCATACTCGAATACCTCTGGGACCTTGGAGAGATTTGGGGAGACCATCTCCACTTTATCTAAACTGTAGAATGGAATTAGATCCAACCATCGGACTCAATGAATGCAACATGTTGTGCAATAAATACGAAGCTGCAGGTAAATTAAACAATAATGGAAAGACCTTACCATAAGAGGTACCCGATGATTTTCTTGGTTTTAGGTATACCAACCATCCATATACATGCGCGTGAGACAAGTGAGGATTGACTCTAGAAATCAAAATGGCTTAGGTGAGGAACCTAGAGGCTTCCCTCTATCCGAGTCGATAAATTCGTCCATGAGCGCAATCCACAACAAATGGATAAAAGTCTCGACTTGGATAGTGAGCGGGATCGAATATGGTCAACCCCAGCGCAATCCACGCTAGAGCGTTGCATATCGATCCCTGATCTATGGCTACCTAAAAAGGTGATTTCGCGGCCTGGGTTTGGGCGCTTTGTGCAAAGTGTCGTGATCCTCAAATATGCAGTGAATCATGCGCAACAATTTATATATCAATCAGCGCTTCAAATCATCCATATAACATACATTCCTACGCCCATCCTGCATAAGACTATGTTAATCACAGACTACACCCCTTATCACTCCAATCTGTAAAAACATATAACACCTATCGTGAGCGGACTTACCTCACCTTCAAGAGCGCCTGCAGGGTTAGAAAAATCACTCAACGTTTTAATTACGGCCTAAGTCCACTTGAGGTCTAGAACCATGTGTTCTAGAACAATTTCCCCAGCGGAGTCGCCAGCTGTCGCGACCCGTCCGAAATCGGACGCGGCTAATGGATTACCGATCGCGGCCCCCACTCTGAAATGTGGATTGCGGGCCTTTGATCGGCGCGGGCCCTCCCAGGCCCATACCAAATCGCGGCGGGAGTGTCTTTTGAGGGATTCGACGATAAAAGTCGATCGCTTTCGACCTTAGTGTGGTCGTGGTGGCATGTGCAACTTGTGCATGCTTTTGGAGTCGCCACCGGTTTTTCTTGGAGGGTAGACCGGAAACCTTACTGGCCGATTAGGAGAGATCGATCAGTTCTGCGGAACCAGAGATTTTGGGTTCGGGGACTTGGTTACGTCGGTGTCATTACCAACGCCCTTTCGGTACCTAACGCGAGTGATTTTCTTAACTAAGAGTTCATGCAGGCGCGATTTTGGGTGAGATAGGTATGAGTCAGGGTTTCATGCAGATTGGAAGACTAGTCCTATCAAATCACAGTCAATATAATGAAAGCGCAAGTCAAGTGCATAAATAAATCATGTCAATGCATATCAATTGCAATCATGGGCCTCCTAGTATAGCCACGAGGGCTTAGCGAAGATGCGATTTAGGACTAGGGGTAAAATGGGAAGATTCGATGACAATTAGCCCGAAGGGCAAAATTGTCATTTTTTGAAAGGTTTGGATATCGAATTACCCAAAATATTCCATGGCCAGTTGATTGTGGCCATTTCCCATTTTTGAGAATTTTTTGGAATTTCTTGATTTTTTCTTCAATTTTTGGAAGACGATTCGCCCAAAGGGCGAAATCGTCATTTTCAAGAAGGTTCGGGGTTCAAAACACCTGAGATGAGCCTTGGCCAGTTGTTTGTGGCCATTTCCTATTTTTTTGGGATTTTCCTGGATTTTTTTGAATTCTTTTTTTGGAAGATGGTTTGCCAGAAGGGCAAAACCGTCATTTCTGGAAAGACCGGGGGTCCAAAGACCCGAAACAGGTGATGGCCAGTTGAATGTGGCCATTTCCTATTTTCTGGAATTTTTTAGAATTTTTCTGAATTTTTCGAAATTTTTTTGAATTTTTCATGATTTTTCATTTTTTATTGATTTTTTTGATTATTTTATTATTTTTTATTATTTTTTGAATTTTTTAAAATATTTAAAAATATTTTACGGGCCGGGTCAAACCCGGCCCGCGCCTCTCGGGCGCCCGGCCTAAAACGACACCGTTTTATTTTTTTAAACATTTTTCTATTTTTTACAATTTTTTTGATTTTTTATGTATTTTATTTAATTATCCGAAAATTCCCCGGATCGGACGGTCCACGTTGTGCCACGTGGCTTCATCTCGTGCGTCCGATCTTCCACTAGATCGAGCGACCCACAGAGAGCCACGTGGCTCAATAATAGCCGTCGGATCAAAAATTAATTATTTTCATCGGACGCTCTAGAACGTGCCACGTGGCCTCCTCTGGTGCGTCCGATCTTGTACAAGATCGGACGTCCCTCAGTGAGCCACGTGGCACATCCTCGTCCGCCGGATCGATTATTCAAAAATCATTTATTTAATTTTCCAAAAAAACGAGATCGCGACACGTGTCACGATCGGGGCCGTTGATTTTATTTTATTTGAAAATACTCGGACCGGACCCACCCAGCTGACGTGGCTGCCTACGTGGCACGCCACGTCGGCCGTTGACCGCTGACCGCCGGCGAAGTCGCCGGAGAAGACGATGAACAGTAAAAATTCCGGCGACTTCGCCGGAATTCTCGCCGGAAAATGCAAAACGGCTCCGGATCTTCGAATTTTTTTTACCCAAATTGCATCATTCGAATCCTCAAACATTCAGCATCAAAATATAAGCATTTCAACGGCCGGGGACACATCGGAAATCGGCAAAAAGAACCCCCACAGGTTCGGCTCCGGCGAGGGATTTTCCAAAAATTTTCAACGTTCAAAGCCTACCCCGACCGTTCAGAAAACGTCTAAAAGAGGTTTAGAGACTTACCTCAGCTCGTTTAGAGCTGGAAATCCTCGGGTTCGCGCCGGCACAAGCTCACGGCCGAGACCAAGGCCGGTGGTGGTCGGGCCTCCTCGGCGAACACGGTTTGATGCAACAAAAGGGCACAGCGAGCTTAGAGTCGGTTTTAATGTATGCTTGAGGCTAGACACGCACAAATGGAGCTCGGGAATGCACCGATCGCGGGTTAAAAGAAAAACGTGCAGGCAGACATTTCGTCGAGCACCCGATATGCATTATGGAAACAGGGGTAAAGACGGCGTACCGACCTGTCCGAGGATCGTCGGCGACGGTGGATGCTTCGGCGGTGATCAGTGAGGTATGATGAAGGTCCCCGAACTCTCCTCTCGCTGCCTTTCGGTCAAAAAATCCCCCCGGCACTCTCGGCCCTGTTTCCCCTTTAAACCCGAGCCTCCCTCTCCGCCGTGGCCGACCGGCCCGTTTTTTGATGCCCTCGCGCTTGCAGCAACGAATATTCGTCTGGCAACCTGCTTCCCACGCTCGGCCGCCCGCTTTTTCTTTGAAAAATCGCCGCCCCATCTCGCCCCTGTCCTCCCCTGCCTCACTGTCGGCCACGGTCTGCAACAATGTTGCAGACCCGGTCGGACAGGGTCGGGTCGGGTCTGACCCGACCGGCCCGGTTCGACCAATTCGCTCAAATTGAGCCCCGATTCGACCTATTTTCATGAAATTAATGGCATAATCGGACTCCTTGGCACATTTTCTATTCAATAAGGGTATTTTCACGGATCAATTGATTGAAATTTTATGAAAACCCCAAATTGTCCCTAGGATCCGAAAACGAATTTCCCCAAATCGAAGGTCCAAACGATCGAATTATTCAAAATTGAGCCCACCAATGGATTCAGCATGATGAAAACTATAGGGTAGAGGTGTTTAATTTTAATGGGTGTGCCCGTGTGAAATTTAATTTCACAAATTGTAAAACCGGGGACTAAATCGAAAGATTTTTATGCAATTAAGCCCTTTTGGTTAAAATTGATCAAATTGGAGGGCAAATTGACCCAATTGCATTTCAATACTCTAGAATACAATGTCATAACTTATAAAAACCGAGAATTGAAAATTAAAGGCTCGAAAAGGATTTTTTAGGCCCGGTTCGGGATTAGGTTTGTGAAGGAACCCCATGAACCAGGCCAAATTTCCTTAATAAAAAGTGAAAATATTAAAGAGAGAATTAAAATAAAATTTCTGAATATTTTTGTGTAATTTTCTGACCACGAATGGTATTTTTCCTGATTTTTGGGTTATTTTAATAATTAAATAAATTCCAAAAAATATTAAAAAAATTCAAAAAATATTTTTTGTTCAAAATTGGTTCCTAAGGCTAGGCTATGGCTTCCAAATTTGATTTTGTAATTTTTTGACCTTTTTTGCTATTTTTAATTAATTTTAGAAGTAAAAACTAAAATAAAAGGTGGTCAAAAATCAGGTGTCAACAATCTTGATTCATGTGAAGACGCTGGAATTGAAGGAAATGAAGCTGAAAGTGGAGGAGATGGATCTGAATTTTCAATGGGTATGTGTCCAAGTGTTCTCTCACGATGCTCTTCAGGGTTAGTGATGGTTCTAGCAATATCACCTAGAGGGGGGGTGAATAGGTGATTCTGAATATGATTGAAATTTCTTGCGGAATAAAGTAAAATTTCAGTGTACAATTAGAATCAGGAACAGCAAAACAGCGTGCAAAAATCTAAACAAACAAGTAAGAGTTTAGAGTAGAGAAAATTGCACACGAAGATTATAGTGGTTCGGCTTAGATCAAGCCTAAGTCCACTCTCCCACGATGACAGCCGATCGGCTGGATTTCACTATGAAGAATCACGAGAATTACAAAATACTCAATCACTTGGTTTATCTCTCTCACAGATTCTCACAATGAAGGATTTTGGGTACACAGAATATTTTCGGATAGAACTCAGATTATACTTGCACTTTGGATTGTTGTTCGCCCTCTCTCTTTAGTCCATCATGGTTCTTCTTTTATACTACTCTGCCTCCGAACTAGCCGTTGGATTCCCGGCCAAGGGATCGCTCTTCAATCCTTGATTGGACGTCATCAATCGTGATTGAACGAGACTGTATCTTCAGAAGATATGTAGACCGTTGAGTAAGATATTGAACCCTTCTGATTCAGTCGCCCATACAATTGAATCTCCAGCTTCCATAAGTGTGATGAGTCTGAGTTGGTTCCCGAAGAAATATTCCTTAGGAGATGATACCCATTGTAGAAAGTCCCTTGATTGATTGGAAGGGATATCAAGGCAATCGAATATCACAAGTTTTCCATAGGAATCTTGCCTTGATCGGAAACCTGTCATACATGGTCTTCACGTTTTGCAAATGCAGAAACTGATCTTTCTTAGGTTTCGTCTTAGAACAAATTAGTTTCTTACTAGATTAGTTGACACGGAATGGTAATACGGAGACTTGAAATAAACCATCCGTCACTGTTTAGATCGTCAGAAGCACTTCTATCTGGCCCTTCAATCAGAAGCACTTCCATCTGACCCTTCGTCAGAAGCACTTCCATCTGATCCTTCGTCAAGAGCACTTCCATCTGATCCTTCGTCCACGCGACAGAATTAGATTCACTCAACCTGCTGCTTATACATTCTTTCTGCATCACATAACGTTATACAATTTCTTTCGATAGTTTTGTCAGAATCAAGATATAGTAGAATTTTCACAACAATCTCCTCTTTTTTTATGGTGACAAAATTACTCTTATTGCAAATACATACATGTGAGTTTAAAGTTTTTAAACCGTGATAAGAAACGAGTAATCATCGGATTTGCTCCTGCAGGTAATCATACCAAAAAAAAAACTCCTTTAGGATAACATGATCAGAGTATGGTTATCCTTCAGTTATCCTGCACAAAAATAAGTTCTTCTCCCCATAATGAGAGTATACATCCTGCACAAAAATAAGTTCTTCTCCCCATAATGAGAGTATACTATCAGTGTATGGTTATCTTGCACAACAAAAAAATAAAAAGATTCTTCTCCCCCTTTTTGTCAGCATCAGAAAGGGGGTATAAATCAGAAAATCTGGTCATTTTAAATAAAATGGAGTAAAGATTGTGTCAGAACAAAGAACAATGTTTGGCTAAAAATATAAAATGGAATTAAGAAGATGTGGGTGGAGGCATTTTTGAAGAAGATGGATGATCTTCAGGCTCGTTATCAGCCTCCACTAGGGAAGGTCCTTCATAGCGTTCTCCCATTCGCTGAGTGTGGCTTCTAACAGCTTGAGATGATGGCAGGTCTGAAGATGTTCTGTCAGTTCTGACCAGTGTGTAGGTAGGCATGTTGGCGACTTCAGCACAAAATATTCTGCCATATAGATCAATGGACTTATCCAATTTAGTCACATGATTAGTCATATCATGCAGCTTCCTATCAATCTTCTGTTCAAAAGTCTGCAGTTTCTGATCAAATCTTGTTTCCATAGCAACCAGGGTCTGAAGAAGAATATGCTGAAGATTCGCAAAATGTCCTTGAAGTTCCACCTGTGGTTCTGGAGGTGCAGGTTCTTGAGATGAGGTGTCAATCCCTTTTGTAGTTAAATTCTCCCCCTCAGTTTGTGCTTTGGGAAAAGCTTGAGAGGCAAACGCTTCAGTGAGAAAGACATTAGATGTTGTAGGCAAGGGCTCCCCCTGAGTTATAGCCTTCTTCCCTTTTGCTTTTGAGCTCGGCACAGATTCTATTTCCCCATCAATGTCCATTGGTATAGACTGGGCATTCGACAGTTGATCTTCTCGTGCATTTGCTGAAGCCAGGCTTGTAGCATCTTTGTGAATTGTTCTTCTGGTGGAGGATGCAAAATAAGCCTCAATGTCATTTTGTTCTTCCTCATGTTCTTTTGAAGCCAACTTGGCTAGAACTTGTGCTAGCAACTACTCATGATCACAGTTGACAAGTGTATTGTCATACTCTATGTCATCTTCAATTCTGGCAGCTAGCTCCTCATTCCACATTGTGAGAAATTCTTCCTCAGTCAGATCACTAGGATACCCAACCTTCTCTTGTGGTTGTGTTTCTGCTTCATCTCCTTCTTCTTCATTTCTTTCAGCACTGTGATGTCCAGATTCACCTTCTTCATCTGATCCACCTTGAGATTCTGTAGCTTCAGAATCATACTCCCTTGTTCCTTCTTCACTTGCCTCTGAGTCCTTATCAGTTGAACTGTCTTTCTGTTGTCCCTTGACAGCCATAACTTTTCTCCTCTTTGGAGATTTCTACTTGGACTCATCTTCGAAATCCACAATGACTGGTTCATTGTTCTTTGTTCTCCATCCAACATGAGTCATCTTGTATCCCATCTTTGTCACCATAGTCTCACCAGCAGTCATCAGAGGAATTTCTTGTTTGATAAAGGCGCCCAAGCCACCAATCTTGAAATGATCTATTATTCTATAGATCAAGGCGGCATATGGTAGATGTCCTTTTGGCTTGAGAATAGACATGTACATGTGTAATAGGACTGTATGAGCAAAAGAAATCCTCTTTCCTGTCAGAATGCCCCACAACAGTTTTGCCTCATATTTCGAGATATCTGTCTTTGAGGCTGCCTTGGGTCTAAGACATTCTATGACCACCTTGTGCATCATGATGTATTTTAAGGGAAAGTCATTGTAGGCAATATGCGATTTTGATTCCCTTGAAAAGCTTGACTTGCCAGTTAGGAAGCAAAAGGCTTCTCCTGCAGTAACATCTAGGGGTATGAAATCTCTCTTTCTGGTTCCCATGATAGATGCCAATTCATCAACAGTCAGAATATACTGCTTTCTTTTCATCGTGAAAGCCAAAGAGTTGAAGTTGACAAACTGAAGATTTGAGTAGAAGTAAGCCACCAGATCAGGAAAAGTGTAACCCATCTGCATTATGAAATGATCTATCTTCACCTTTTGTAGATGCTTCCTCAAATAGATGCCATTACTGTCAAAGTATTTTAACTCAAATACCCTGTGAGGTATAATACCTCTCTGTTTCATGAGTTCAAACTTGTCTTTGTGAGCTTAATTCTAGAACATGGGATCAGGAAAGCTTTTATCCAAAACAAACCCAATATTCTTCACAAAGTCATTGAACAGAATGTCATCATCATCTTCAACCTTTGCCTTAGTACCGCCAAGTCTAATTGGAGAGGATTTTCGTTTCGAGCTTGTCTTTGCCACTTTCTCCTTTCCTTTTCTAGAGGCAGATTCAGGTTTTTCAATAGCAATTGGTTCAACGATCTTTCCAGGCAAACTAAGAAACTCCAATAGTTCGCCTTCACTGTCAAATTTGTAAGTACTCAATAGTTTTCTAAGTTCATTACCAAAATCCCCTGCTGCCTTAATCCTATCATACATTGGCTTAATAGAATATGCCATAGCTTCTTTTCCTTCAAAGGCGGACAAAGATAAACCTTTTTCCAAACGGAGTGCTTCTCGCTGTTCGTTGATTTGGGTTTCTGTAGGTTCAGCGCCGCTTGATATTGAGACAGAGAACTTTCTCTTCAACTGAGGAGTCTTCTTCGCGTCAGAGGCTGATTTTGGAGCCATTGATGCGTAGAAAGTTTGAAACTTTGGACGAAAGAGTGTTGTTTTGAGGAAGAAATCGAGAGCGAGAGATCTTGAGTTCGGTTTTAGGGTTTTGATTTGAGAAAAATTTGAAAGTGGGAGAACAGAGGTGACGCTTCGATGTTATATAAAAGAGGCGGTTATTTTTGGAAATAAAATCAATAAAAGAAATAAATGAATTTCTTTAACAAATCAATTAATCACCATCAATCAGATATTCGGAGATATATATTCATATGAGGAACTTACCTAAAAGATAGTTTTTAGAGATAAATGACCTTCATTTATGAATTTTTCAAAGGAGATGTGAATTTCTTCTTACGCGCCTTTTAGCGTTCCTTCTAACGCTCCTTCTGATGCTCCTTCTGACGCTCCTTCTGCCGTTCCTTTTGACGTTCTTTCTAACGCTCCTTTTGATGCTCCTTTCGACGCTCCTTCTTACGCTTCTTCTGACGTTCCTTCTAACGCTCCTTCTGACGCTCCTTCTGACGCTCCTTCTGACGTTCCTTCTAACGCTCCTTCTGATGCTCCATCTGACGCTCCTTCTGACGCTCCTTCTGATGCTTCTTCTAACACTCCTTCTGATGTTCTATGTTCTAAAATATACTTAAGAAGGAAGGTTAATAATAGATAATTCATTTCTAATAAAATTAAAAGTCTGCTTATCCAGTGGTTTAGTAAAAATGTCTGCAAGTTGATTTTTCGTATTAATGTATTGAATTTTAACATCACCGTTCTGAACATGATCACATATGAAGTGATGCTTGATCTCAATGTGCTTTGTTCTTGAGTGAAGTATGGGATTCTTTGTAAGATTTATGGCACTTGTGTTGTCACAAAGGATTTTCACAGTTGATTCTTTAACACCATAATCTTTGAGTTGCTGTTTTAGCCAAAGTATTTGAGCACAGCAACTTTCAAGAGATACGTATTCTGCTTCAGCTGTACTAAGTGCCACTTTATTTTGCTTCTTGAAATACCAAGTGACAAGCATGTTTCCCATGAGCTGACAAGTTCCAGATGTACTTTTCCTATCAATTTTGTAACCTGCAAGATCTGCATCTGAATATCCCTTTAGTGTAAAATCAGAAGATTTAGAGTACCACAGACCATAGTTGGGATAAGTCCCAATGTATTTGATCATTCTTTTGATGGCTGATAGGTGTGATTCCCTTGGGCTTGATTGAAATCTTGCGCATAAACAGACGCTATATAGGATGTCTGGTCTTGAAGCTGTGAGATAGAGTAGTGATCCAATCATACTTCGATATAGTTTGGGATCAAATTCCTTTCCATCTTCATCTTTATCTAATTTGGAGGAGTGAGACATAGGAGTTTTTGTCTTTTTGCCGTTCTCCAGACCAAACTTCTTCGCTATTTCCAGTGCATATTTTTCTTGATATATGAAAGTTCCTTTCTGAGATTGATGAATTTGAAGACCAAGAAAGAACCGTAATTCTCCCATCATACTCATCTCAAATTCATCCTGCATTACTTTAGAAAATTTCTTGCACAGAAGCTCATTAGAAGAACCAAATATAATGTCATCAACATAGATTTGAACTAGAAGAATATCCTTACCTTTTCTTTGAATAAAAAGGGTAGTGTCTACATTACCTTTTGAGAAGTTGTGTTGAGATAGAAAGTTACTCAACCTTTCATACCAAGCACGAGGTGCTTGTTTCAGTCCGTAGAGTGCCTTTTCTAAGACATTTACCGAATCCTTTTCTCTAGGTTCTTCGAAGCCGGGGGGTTGTTCAACATATACCTCTTCTTTGATGTAGCCATTCAAGAATGCACTTTTCACGTCCATTTGAAAGAGTTTGAAAACATTGTAACAAGCATAAGCAAGAAGTAGCCTAATGGCTTCTAACCTGGCAACCGGTGCGTATGTCTCTCCGTAGTCTATTCCTTCTTCCTCAGAGTAGCCTTTTGCTACAAGTCTTGCTTTATTTCTTACAACTTTTCCTTTGTCATCAAGTTTATTTCCGAATACCCATTTTGTTCCAATTACTGGACGATTTTTGGGTCGAATGACCAGTTCCCAAACATTGTTGACCTTGAACTGATGTAGCTCTTCATGCATTGTATTTATCCAGTTCTCATCTGCTAATGCATCTTCAATCCTTTTTTGCTCTAATTCAGATACCAATGCGATGTTGCTCATTGCTTGCTTGAACTTAGATCTTGTCTTTATGCCATCACTTATGCTTCCTATGATAAGTTCCTTTGGATGGCTTGACTTATGCTTCCATTTTTTGTCAAGGCAATCATTTGAGGATGTTGTGGGTTCATTCTATTCAGCTTCTGGTCTTTCTTCAACTGAGGAAGTTTCCTTCTGAACATTCTCCCAACCAATATTCACATCTGAATCTTGCTTTGCATCTGAGTCTTCCCGTGAGTCTGTGACTTGAGGAAGTGTATGCACTTGAATGGATTCAGGTTTATCAATCTGATAGCTTTCATCGAACTTGATGTTCACCGATTCTTCAACAACACGAGTGTTTTTGTTGTAGACTCTGTAGGCTTTGCTCGTTGTTGAATATCCCAAGAAAATTCCTTCATCTGATCTCTCATCAAACTTTCCAATTCGATCATTAGCATTCTTTAGAATAAAACATTTGCAACCGAAAACATGAAAGTATGCAACATCAGGCTTTCTTTTTTTGAAAATTTCATGGGGGGTATTTTCACTAAAAGGTCTAAGAGAAATTCGATTTAAAATGTAACAAGCTGTGGAAACGGCCTCAGCCCAAAAATGAGATGCGGTTTTACTATCAATAAGAAGAGTTCTGGCCATTTCTTGCAAGGATCTGTTTTTCCTTTCTACTACCCCATTTTGTTGAGGAGTATAAGGTGCAGAGAAGTTATGCTGAATTTCGAAATCAGTGCAAAAATCTGAGAAACTTTGGTTTTCAAATTCTCCCCCATGATCCGTTCTCAAACTAGAAATGGTGTAATCTTTTTCATTTTGAATTCTTTTGGCAAGTTTTGAAAAAGACATAAAGGCCTCACTTTTGTGAGCTGGAAATAAAACCCATGTAAATCTAGAGAAATCATCAACTATGACAAGACAGTATTTCTTACCTCCAAGGCTTAAGGTTCTGTTCGATCCAAAGATGTCCATATGAAGTAGCTGCAGATAATGCTTAGTGGACACTTGATTTAATGACTTAAAAGAACTTCTTACCTGCTTGCCTAGTGTGCATGCATGACATAGTCCATCTTTTTCAAAAGTCGTTTGAGGTAGCTCTCGAACAATTCCCTTCTTGGAAAGCTTTGAGATATGTTTTACACTAGTATGACCTAACTTTCTGTGCCAAAGATCAAATTCATCCTTAATCGAAATAAGACATTTTGCACTTTCACAGTCAGCATCAATATCTAGAAGGTAAATATTCCCATGCCTTCGTCCCGTGAAGGATTGCTTCTTGTCCTTGCTTATACCTGTACATTTTAAATCTTGGAAGCAAATATCATAGCCAGAGTCATAGAGTTGACTTACAGAAATTAAGTTGTAGTTCAATCCTCTGACTAGAGAGACATATTTAACTGTCGGATTTCCAATCTTTACATTCCCTTTCCCAATGACCCTTCCCTTGTTATTTCCTCCAAAAGACACGCTTCTACCATCACATTCTGAGAAGGATATAAATACATCTGGATTTCCAATCATATGACTTGAACAACCACTATCCAGAAACCATTTGTTCTTCCTTCTCTTGGGTATCTACAAGAAATAAACACCTTACTATTTCTTTGGTACCCATGCTTTCTTGGGTCCTTCTGTGTTAGTAGGTTTTGACCTTTTAACAAGTCTCCAAATTTTCTTACAATGATCCTTAGTATGACTAGGATCACCACAGTTCACACATGATTGACGAATGTAAGATCTAGTCAAATGTTTATGAAAATGATGCCTATAATCGAAAAATGTAGGTTTTCAAAATTCAGTTTTAAAGGAATTTTTAAGATTACTCTCCTTTTTAAAACCTAACCTAGATCGGTCATTGAAAGGTATTTGTTTTGAAATAATGTTATTCAGAGTTTCTAAGCTTTGTAAGAACCTTTTTGATATATCTGAAACCTTTTCTTTCAGAGAAGCATTTTCTTTTGAAATCAAATCATGATTTTCTTTCAACTGGTAAAACTCTTGTTGTAGAAAATTGATTTTTTCTTTTTGGGATGAGTTCTGTTGTTTTAAGGACGAATTTTCCATTTTCAAATCAGAAACTTTTTCAAGAGCTTCTTTATAATTTCTACATAATTCATCAATATACTCAGTAACTTCATCAGGGAGATCAGATGAACATACCTCAGTTTCTAAGTCTGAACTTGAATCTGATTCGGCCATGAGACAGATGTTTGCATAATCATTTTCACTTTCATCAGAATCACTTAGAGTGTTTGCCTTTAGGGCCTTCTTGTACTTCTCATACTTGAGTTTGTCCTTCTTCAAAATTGGACAGTTCGGTTTGATATGTCCTGCCTTTTTACAGTGAAAATAGATCACGTCTTTGCTATCTTGTAAGTCGTTGCTTGACATTTTCACATCATTCTTCTTCTAATGTTTCTTTCCTTTGATATTTCTGCCTTTCCGAGCCATCTTTCTAAATTTCTTGACCATGAGGGCTAATTCTTCATCATCCTCATCTTCATCATCTATATCAAAAAGACATTGAGTAATTTCAGTTTTCAAGGCAATGGATTTTTTACCTTTTTGTTCTCCTTTTTTGTTTGTTCGTTCTATTTCATAAGTGGTCTGATTGTTTGGCATTCTTGAATTGATGGTTTGATGTAATTCCAATCATCTGTGAGTCCACGCAGTATCTTCCTGACTTGTATTGGTTCAGCAATAGGTGCGCCTTGTCTTGCAAGTCCACTTGCCAAAGTCTGTAACCTGTCTATCATATCTATAATAGATTCGTCAAGTTTCATTTGAAATGCTTCATAGTCACTCAGTAAAATACTGAGCTTTGTTTCTTTTACTCGATTTGTTCCTTGAAAGGTAATATGAAGTCTATCCCATATTGCCTTAGATGATTCTTCCTCTGAGACACGATTATATAGATGGGTAGATAAGACACAAAAGAGAGCATTGACAGCTTTAGAGTCAAGGCCTATTCTTTTAGCCTTTTCAGCATCGGTCATTGTTGTGACAGGATTTGCTCCGTCAGCAGTGGTTGGATTTGTAGCAGTTATAGGAACTACTCCATTTGTAACGACATCCCACATCAGATCATCATAGGCTTTGAAAAACCACTTCATCTTGTTACTCCACATATTGTAGTCATTTCCATCAAAGTATGGTGGCTTGTTGGCAAAGTGCAAGTCGCTTTTTCATGAAGAGTGATTGCTAGACATAGTAGATCGTTAACTCTGAAGTCAATAAACACTTCATAAAATGAGCAACCTGCTCTAATACCAATTGATGGTTCTAGCAATATCACCTGGAGGGGGGGTGAATAGGTGATTCTGAATATGATTGAAATTTTTTGGGTAATAAAGTAAAATTTCAGTGTACAATTAGAATCAGGAACAGCAAAACAGCGTGCAAAAATCTAAACAAACAAGTAAGAGTTTAGAGTAGAGAAAATTGCACACGAAGATTATAGTGGTTCGGCTTAGATCAAGCCTAAGTCCACTCTCCCACGATGACAGCCGATCGGCTGGATTTCACTATGAAGAATCACGAGAATTACAAAATACTCAATCACTTGGTTTATCTCTCTCACAGATTCTCACAATGAAGGATTTTGGGTACACAGAATATTTTCGGATAGAACTCAGATTATACTTGCACTTTGGATTGTTGTTCGCCCTCTCTCTTTAGTCCATCATGGTTCTTCTTTTATACTACTCTGCCTCCGAACTAGCCGTTGGATTCCCGGCCAAGGGATCGCTCTTCAATCCTTGATTGGACGTCATCAATCGTGATTGAACGAGACTGTATCTTCAGAAGATATGTAGACCGTTGAGTAAGATATTGAACCCTTCTGATTCAGTCGCCCATACAATTGAATCTCCAGCTTCCATAAGTGTGATGAGTCTGAGTTGGTTCCCGAAGGAATATTCCTTAGGAGATGATACCTATTGTAGAAAGTCCCTTGATTGATTGGAAGGGATATCAAGGCAATCGAATATCACAAGCTTTCCATAGGAATCTTGCCTTGATCGGAAACCTGTCATACATGGTCTTCACGTTTTGCAAATGCAGAAACTGATCTTTCTTAGGTTTCGTCTTAGAACAAATTAGTTTCTTACTAGATTAGTTGACACGGAATGGTAATACGGAGACTTGAAATAAACCATCCGTCACTGTTTAGATCGTCAGAAGCACTTCTATCTGGCCCTTCAATCAGAAGCACCTCCATCTGACCCTTCGTCAGAAGCACTTCCATCTGACCCTTCGTCAAGAGCACTTCCATCTGATCCTTCGTCCACGCGACAGAATTAGATTCACTCAACCTACTGCTTACACATTCTTTCTGCATCACATAACGTTATATAATTTCTTTCGATAGTTTTGTCAGAATCAAAATATAGGAGAATTTCCACAATAGTTAGATTCCAAAAAATGGCGCATGTGTTCACGTGGTCCACCAATGTTTAGTTGTTGAGGGTTAGACGGCGGGGCAGGGGAAGGCCTGAAAGGGGAAGAGGAAGGGGATGGTCCATCAATGTTTAATCGACTAACCCGGGCAGGGGAAGGCCCGGAAGGGGAAGGTGAAGTGGAAGGGGCTGGTCCACGTGGTCCACCAATGTTTAATCGACTAACCGGGGCAGGGGAAGGCCCGGAAGGGGAAGGGGAAGAGGAAGGGGCTGGTCCACGTGGTCCACCAATATTTAATCGATGAGGGTTAGACGGTAGGGTAGGGGAAGACCCAGAAGGGGAAGGCGAAGAGGAAGGGGTTGGTCCACGTGGTCCACCAATGTTTAATCGATGAGGGTTAGACGGCGGGGTAGGGGAAGACTCGAAAGGGGAAGTGGAAGAGGAAGGGGCTGGTCTTCTTTTTGAAGTGACAAGACGCTTACCTCCACGTTGCTGCTGACAAGTAGGTTGGTTAGACAAATATGAGGAAAAGATATAAACATGTATTAAGAACACATCAACAAGATTACCATTTTGTTTCGAAGGGTAGATAAACCTAGAAAAAATTATATCTGCAGTTTCAAGTATCTTAATTAGTATATGTAATTGCAAGAATTAGTCTCTCAATAATGATACATGAGTAATGAAGTTGAAAATAAGCAAAGAATGTATCTCTTCTTAGCATTCAAGGACAAAAAAAATTAGAAACCGTATCATGAAAGCAAAGAACTAAGTTGACCAGCATAGGTTTCACTCATGTGAGAAAAACAAAGTCACAGCAATCAAAATGCATGTGGATTTTGATGGTGCCAATGAGACAAATTCCCCTAGTGGTCCTGATCTGCAAATAAAGTGATGATCACTATCATTCAATCTAATTTTGACTTCAGTAACCACAGGTGCTATTAGGTCATTGGTTATCAAGTTCATAAAGTAATTTCATTTTGCTGCACATAATCAACAGAATTGAACCAGGTCAGCATAGTGAATTCACGAGAACTCTCACCTATAGAGTGAAAATGCCTTCTTTCTCAACAGTCTTCACCTGGCACACGATGTTACCATCAGCCCAGAGCACGGACAGCGAGAGTGACGATGGAGCAGCGGGGGTTCAGATCTTGTTGGGGAAGGACAGGGGAAGCTTGGAGAAGGGAGGCGATGCAGAGGAGAGCGAGGACGAAAGTAAGAACTGATCAAAATCTACGGAGGAAGAACAACAATTACAAGAGGTCTATACCAAAAAAACAGAATCGGAGTGGAAAGGATGAGATTTTACCTGCCAACTGGATTCCCCCGAAAAAGGTTCAATGGAGTTATCGAGACGTGGGAGGAAGCGTCGTCACCGGCTTCGCGAGCAAAGAGATGCAGAGGAGAGGGAGGACGAAAGTAAGAACTGATCAAAATCTACGGAGGAAGAACAACAATTTGCAAGAGGTCTACACCGGAAAACAGAATCGGAGTGGAAAGGATGAGACTTTACCTGTCAACTGGATTCCCTTGAAAAAGGGTCAATGGAGTTGTCGAGACGCGGGAGGAAGCGTCGTCACCGGGAGGAAGCGTTGTCACCGAAAAAGGGTCAATGGATTGTAGAGACGCGGGAGGAAGCGTCGTCACCGGAAGGAAGCGTCGTCACCGAAAAAGGGTCAATGGAGTTGTCGAGACGCGGGAGGAAGCTCGTCACCTGCTTCGCGAGCGAAGAGAATGCTGGATTTGCGCTCGAGATGCAAACCCTAGCAGTTCTCTATGCGCTGCGCAGCTTAAAGAGAGAAGGATAAGCTTCGAACCTGTTCTGTCAATGAAAAAAGCAATAAGTACTAGGAGTAGGAAGTCAAGCTCAGTAATTAGTGATGAGGAACTTATTTCATCGCTAATTAGCGGGAAAATGTCTTATTTCACCGCTAATTAGCGGGAAAATGTAGATATCGTTTCTCATTTTGCGAGGAATCGAAATACGAGATTCACATTGTCTCTATATGAACATTCCGATGGGAAAATATCTCAAATATTATCACTAATTTTGCATTACTACACTATTTCCATGGACACCTTAACTTATTTTCAATCTATGAGCTTTAAATTTACTTTGAAATTAAAAAAAAAAGTTACAATGTCAAAGACAAGACTTACCGAAATATGTGATTGAGTTTTTTGTAGGAGAAAGCTCTCAAAAATCACAATCTTCATTATCATCTTCTGCTTCATCTTCGCTGTCGTCTTCGTCTTCGTCTTCATCATTTGTCTCAAAATCAGATTCTTCAACATCATCTAAATTTGATTCATGAACTTCAATTGGATCCACATCTATTACTGCTTCACATGGATCTCATAAAGTTGGAATGTTATATTCCTCAGTTTCAACAGTGTTACTAACTTCCTCTTGTTGATATGCTGTATCCTTCCAACGCTCCTCAATTTTTCTTCGTGCTTTGGTTTTACATACAGCCCACCAATCAGTTTTGTCACGTTTCAAGCTAGGATACGATGCATAATACACTTGAATTGCTTGTTGTGCCAATACAAATGGTTCATCTTTCATATATTTTCTCTTGTGATTTACTTCAACCAAATTAAACTTTGTATGCACTTTCATTCCTTTGACGGGGTCGAACCACAGGCACTTAAATAACACAACTCGCATTAATGGTCCAGGGTACTCTATCTCTATGATTTCATCCAACAAACCATAAAAATCATCTTTAGCACTCCCGTCATTGGATGATCGAACACACACACCACTATTCATCGTGGCTTTTCTCATTCCATACTCTCGAGTGTGAAAATCATACTCGTTTATGAAGTACACTGACCAAGTTCGTACCCTTGAATGTGGACCCCATGACAAGTGATATAGTAATCCTTGCTCTTCAACTTGATCACGATTGTTATGAACCTAAAGTCACACAGGCAAGGTCAATAATATATTTTTTAATTAATGATGTGTAAAATATTAATAACTTCTTTTTCATCTATAAACTTACGTATGTTTTGAACCATGCTGCAAATTGTTCATTGCACAAAAGGTCAAACTCATTTGGCGGTAGTCCATACATTGAAGTTTGAAAAATCCTATCAACAAAAATAATTTATATATTAGTAAAAGTCTCATGCAAAATAAAAATATTTGCAAATGTATACTTACTCGAAGAATGGCTCCACTTCCGGACAGTTCAGTAAAATATATGTATGGGCTGCCCGCAATTCTTCGTCTGTTAAGTAACGAAACTTACATGCGCCGCTTGGTCGACCAAGATAATTGAAAATAGAAAATGATTTGCAATTGGAATCAATGGAGCCCTCATCATTTCTTCATGCTTTCCGCCTCTTGCACTGTACATGCATCTCAAAATAATATGATGCAAATGTTGTCACTTCCTCCACAGTATATGCATTACAAATTGAAGCTTCAATACATGCCTTATTCTTTATTTTTTTTTTAAATGATATAAGAACCCGGTTGCAATAGGAAGAAGTTTATCAGAACATAATAAGTAATAAAGTAATTTCAAATTTATTAAAATAATATTTTACCTCTCAAATGGCTACATCCAGCGAAATTGGGCAGGACCTCCAACTTTAGCCTCATAAGGCAAGTGAACTAATAGATGCTCCATTGAATCAAAGAATGATGGAGGAAATATTCTTTCTAAATTTCAAAGAATGATTGGAATATCTCTCTCTAGCTTCTTCATATGTGATGCTCTTAACACTGTCGCGCAAATATCATGAAGAAAATTACTTAACTCCGTGATGGCTCCCCATACAAAGTTTGGTAAAAGTTCCTTGAAAGCTATTGGAATTAGTCTCTCTATAAATATGTGACAATCATGGCTCTTCAAACCAGTCAATTTGTATTCATTCAAATCAACACATCTCCCGAGGTTCGAAGTGTATCCATCAGGAAATCGTATAGATTTCAACCACTGACAAACAATCCGTCTCTGCTCCCTGTCCAATATATAAACTGCTTTTGGTTTTGGTCCTCTACTGCTTGTATCCACATCTAGTGCTGGCCGATCACAAATAACTCGCATATCTTTTCTTGCATTTAAGTTGTCTTTCGTTTTTCCAGTGACATCCATCAGAGTATTGATGACATTATCGAAAATATTCTTTTTTATATGCATGACATCAAGATTATGATGAATAAGATGGGTCTTCCAATATGGTAAATCCCAAAATATACTGCGCTTAGTCCATGTGCGCTTCCGTATGCAATAGTTGTGCTATGAGGGTTTTCAAGAACAGTCGGAAAGCCATGCACTCGCTCCCAAATTTGATCACCAGTCAACCTCAATGGTGGGGGCGTTTTTTCAATCTTATTCTTGATGAACTCTTTTTTATTCTTTCGGAATGTATGATTTATTGCCAAAAATTGTCTATGACAATCAAAATAGCAGGCCTTCCTACCGTGCTTTAATCTGAATGACTTTGATCTCTCCATACATACCGGACATCCTAGGATCCCAGCTGTACTCCATCCAGATAACATCCCATAAGCTGGAAAGTCATTTATCGTCCAAAGAAGTGCAGCCTTCATTACAAATGTTTGATTAGTAAAAACATCGTACGTAAGAACACTTTCATCCCACAGCTGTCGTAACTCCGCAATCAATGGTTGCATATAAACATCTATCAATTTTTTCGGATTTTGGGGGCCAGGCACGATCAATGTCAAAAACATGTAAGGTGTCTTCATGCACATTCCATGTGGCAGATTGTAGGGAGTTAGGATGACTGGCCAACATGAAAAACTTTTCCCTGATTTTCCAAATGGGGCAAATCCATCGGCACAGAGACCTAACCTGATGTTTCGAGGCTCCATCGCAAACTCAGGATATGTTCTATCAAAATGCTTCCATACCTCTGCATCTAAAGGATGACACATCAAACCCTCCTCGGTTTCATGAGTTGCATGCCAAGTCATGTGTTCAGCAGTGGCTTAAGACGCATAAAGCCTTTGCAATCTAGGGATTATGGGCAGATAAAACATTTGCTTGCATGGTCTACGCTTCTGATTACGACCTTGACTCCTGCTAATCTTGTGCCTTGATTGGCCACAAAATTTGCAAGATTCTGTATTTTCATCATCCCCCCAATATAACATATAAACCCCACTACATACATCAATCCTTACAATTGGGAGACCTAAGGTATCCACTAACTTCTTCATGTCATAAAAATCACATGGCATGATGTTATCCCGAGGCATTGCTTCTCGCATTACATCAACAAAAGAGTTGAAGCAATTTTCGGACACATTATGCTCTGCCTTTATGTTCAACAGTCTTGTTGTCACTGATAACTTAGTGTGGTTGTCACAACCTGCCCATAAAGGTTCATCTGCTGCTTTCAACACATCCCAGAACTGGTTAGATGTAAAAGTTTCATTGTGCACATTCTCATCTAAACCTGTTACACCTGCATCTTCTAATTGTGATGCATAGCTAGTGCTCACTTGTTCAAATGTATGAGCAAAACTAGTACTTGCGTGGTTCAATTCTGAAACGAAATTATGACCAGCTGCATCAATCACCATCCTCTGATATTGGTTCAATTGGTTATAATAGCTACATTTTTCCCTACTTGAAAATTGTCCAATTCTTCGATATTCTTCATCAGATATAAATGATTCACCATGGCAAGTCCAATTATAATAGTTCGGAGTGAACCCAAATCTACAAAGATGTTCTCTAACTTTGTCGAGCTCATGAAATTTATTATTATTGCACTTTGCACATGGACATCTTAACTTATTTCCATCCAAGTACTCAAATTTACTACTAGCAAAATCCAAAAACGGTTCCAACCCAGTACAAAACTCATCGGTCAATCCTCGACGTCCAGGTAAGTTCTTATTATACATCCAAGCCCTGTCTCTTTGCATTGTGTCTGTATAAATATTCAAAAATCCGATAAAATATTAAGATATCATATCTACTATTTAATATTCTTAATTAAAATCATAAAATTTTAAAAATTAAAATTTTGTTTGTGAAGAAATGATTATTTTGAAATTAGAAAAATGAAAAAAAAATAACAATGTCAAGAAAGACTTACCCAAATATTTTGACTGAAATCTTTATAGACGAAAGCGGTCAATTTGATTAGAATTGCAAGGTTTACTCGGATTGCAAGACCTTCAAATGGACACGTACCTACAAAAAAAAATACTTAAGATTCATGAAGTTTATGGCAATTGATAGAAGAAAACGATGAAATAAACAACAATCGATTACTATAAGACATGAATTTTTTTGACAAATTTAGCGACGACACTGTAAAGCCATTGCTAATTTTGTGGCGAAGATTATCGGTCACAAATTGATGATTCATCCCTGATTAGCTACGAACCAAGTGCTTCGTCGCTCGACGAAGCACTTGGTTCGTAGCTACCATTTCGTCATACGTACAACTGATGTACAACGAGCATTTTGGAAGAATCTAAGGCTCTTCTAAAGGAAAAAAAAAATGGTTGATGATTGTGACGCCTATAAAATATCTCCTAACTATTTAAAAGTGCTTGGTTTTTGGGCTTAAAATAAAATAAAGTCTTCTTAATTTGGTCTCGTGGGAGATCTCAGAGAATAAATAAGTATGACTAATTAAATACCGAAGTGTATGTATTGCATATCCCATAATTTTATATTCAAATCCTATTCAATTAAAACACGCCACCACGTACATTCTCAAATGGAAAACAACTAAGGTTCGTCGCTAGCGACGACATTACTTTGTTCGTCGCTAATTTCTGACGATTCGATATTTCGTCGCTACTTAGCGACGTACGTATTTGTTCGTCTCTAATGAGCTGAAAAACGGCTATCTTTTTCTAATTTTGCAATAAATTGAAAGACGAAATTCACCACGACTATATATGAACATTCTAACAGAAAAATGTCACAAATATTATCGCTAATGTTGCATTAGCGTTCAACTTTACTTTGAAATTTAAAAAAAAAAATGCTAAAAAGTCAACACGACTTACCAAAATATCCTATTGAATTTGCTGAAAATTTCAAGGTTCACTTGTATTGAGAAACCTTCAAATGAACACGTACCTACAAAAAAGGAAAATTAGTTAAAATTTATGAAGCTCATGGCAATTAGATAAAAGAAAATGGTGAAACAAAGAACAATCTATTCTAGGGTAAATTTCATTTAAGGGCCCAAAGTCTACTTGTTTTTTCAAAGAAGGGCCCCAAGTAAGCATTGTTTCAATTAAGGGCATAGAGTGACATAATATATTTCGAATAAGGGCATAAAGTGATCATAGAATTTCAAAAAAGGATCTGGTCGAAAGGGCATTTTCGCCATTTTATATTTTGATTTATATTTTTTTATCTATTTTATCCATTTTCTATTTTTTTAAAATCTAAAAAAAGAGAGAAAGGAACTGCACATAGGCGGGAGGGCTGCCCCTCCAGCCTGTGGCTCCCAGCCGGTGTGGGATCGACGGGGTGGCGAAGGCCGGCGGCGAGGGCTAGAGGCCCTCACCAAATTCGGGAGAGGGTCAGAGCAAAATTTTTTTGACGACAACCAACCGCCAGCTCCTTGAACCGTCAGCACCCGAGGGATTCAGCGGCTTCCGAACTCAAAATCCGACTTCGTCGACTGCGCGGCGGCAATGGGAACGACGGTGAGGCCTTCGTCTTTGAAGGTGAAGGGCAAGGAGATTAGCTTGAAAAGGAGGCAAGGAAAGATCAGGCCGCTGAAGACCGACTGCAGGAGGGATGCCAGTTGCCGCCCAAGGGTGCACCGATCTAGGCCGAACTGGTGGGAAGATCTCGAATGAGGGCTTGCTGGAAACTTGGTGGGCAGATCTCGGAGCTCCAAGACCATATCATCATCCTGCTCTGAGTCGAGCCAGTCGGCTATTTCGGCTTCCGGTCTTGGGTGTCTTGGATTGGTGGTCGGAGGAGTTTCTGGGTTTCCCGTAGTGAAAAGCGTCAGATTGTTGGTCGGAGGAGTTTCTTGGATTGTTGGTCGGAGGAGTTTCAGTTTCTGGGTGTCTTGGATTGTTGATCAGAGTTCTGGGTTTCCGTAATGCCAAACATCATATTCTTTTTTTTTTTTTGTCAAACACGAGAACTTACATTTACTTAATAGAGTTTGAAAAACAACCAAAGTTAATATCATAACATAACAAATCCCGAAGGATAGCGGGAGGTCTAGATTTCCAATTAGGAGGAAGAAAATCTAATTTGTGAGCTTTTGCTACCCAATCTGCACATGAGTTCGTTTCACGGGGAGAAAATTTAATACGGACCTCATCCAACTGGCCCAACAGTTCTCTGCAATCCGTAAGTAAATTTGCAATGGGCCATGGGTGATGGGCCTTATATTTTGGATCAGAGAAAAGATCCACGATAGAAAGACAGTCGCTGAATATATCCCATTGAATACCTGAAGCTCCGACCTGTATCATAGTTAACGCTCAATGCTTTGACGGCTCAACTCGGGAACTTTCCTCTCGTGGAGCAGAAGCTGCAGTCCCTGCAGTCCCTGCTTGAGAGCTAGGGTTTCGACTGTGAGAGAAGAATCAGCTCGGATCAGTAGCGCGAAGCCATCAACCATCGTTCCTTTGTCATCTCGGACCACACCTGCAATAGCCGCTTCAGATATCCCATCAACCCATGATGCATCAACATGGATTTTCCAGGTCCTCCCATCCTTATTCGACTCCTGACCTGGTAAGAGAACTCCACGATCTGCCTCCCTTTCAATAGTTAAATCTTGCGGTAATTTAGGGACCATGAGCCGTTGCATCACTGAGGCTTCGTCAATGACCAGGGTTGGAGAAGGGCGAAGCCCTCTGAAGACCATCGCGTTGCGAAGCCCTCTGAAGACCATCGCGTTTCTTTCCTTCCAGATTTGCCAGAGAACCATTGCAATCAGATGTCGCGTTTGAAGAGCCACACTACTGGTAAGAACTTCGAATAACCATAAGTCAAGCCTTGTAATTCTATGAGAGTCGATCTGTAGGTTCAACTTATTGTTCGACCAGATCTGTTTTGTCCAGGCGCATAACAAGAACAGATGTTCTGTAGTCTCTTGAGCTTCACTACAAATCGGACAAAGGGGGTCAGATAGAATCTTGCGTTTCCAAAGATTTTCTTTTGTAGGAAGAGCATTTTGGCATGCACTCCACCAAAAAAAAAAAAAAAAAAAAAAAAAACCTAACCTTTGGGGGAGACTGAATCTTCCAAATTTTAGACCAAAGTTTCGGGGGAGGTTGGAATGAAGATGACGCTCGATCCACTGCTGCTTCTTTGGTTGCTGTGTGTATAGCATTATACGCACTCCTGACACTATAGGTTTCATCCTTAGTCTTAGTCCAGACCAACCTATCAGGAACATGCCTAATACAGATTGGCACAGTAAGGATATCTTGGACGATCTCTTTGTCAAAAAGGAAGTCCAGCTTAGGTCTGTCCCAAACTCGTAAATTTGAGTCAATAAGATCCTCTACCATCACTGGATCTGCTTGGTTTGGAGGGCCTCCAAGGGTGCCCATCGGAAGCCATCTATCCTCCCTAATTTTAATATTCTTCCCATCTCCAACAACCATCTCACATTTGGTAAGATTGCATCTCTTCCCAAAAGTAGAGTTTGCCAACCCCACGAAGAACGAAATCCCTTTCTTGCTTTCTAGAAATCCCCAGCTGGAAAGTAAAGTCCCCTAAGAACTTGACTCCAAAGAGCCGAAGGGGATTCCCAAAGTCTCCAAGCTTGCTTACCAAGCATCGCTTTATTAAAATCAATTAGATCTTTAAATCACAAACCATTTCTATCTTTCCTGGTTTTCAAAATATCCCAGCTCTTCCAATGAATTCCCGAGTTAGAGTTATTCTGTTTCCACCAAAATGAAGCAATCCTCCTCTCTATAGCTCGACAAATGGATAATGGAATTTTGAATACTGACATAGCAAATTGAGGCAAAGCTTGCACCACTGTTTTAAGTAAAATCTCCTTTCCCGCCCTTGAGATTAATTTCTCATTCCAACTTTGAAGTTTCATGTCCACTCGAGCTAGAATCCATGCAAACATATTCTTCTTCGACTGTCCCCAATCCGATGGGATCCCCAGATATTTCCCAGTCGTCTCGATGATAGGCACTCTCAAACAATTTGCCAAGTTTTCCTTTAAATAAGACGGACAATTAGCACTAAAATATATGCCTGATTTCTCAAGATTGATAGCTTGGCCCGATGCATCACAGTATGGATTGAGAATACTAATTAAATTCTGACACTCACTGGTAGTTCCATCCAGAAAAAATACAGCATCATCGGCAAACAATAAGTGCGATAATGTGGGGCAATTAGTGTTCAGCTTTATCCCTTTCAATCGCCTTTCCTCAATAGCCTGTTTAAGCATCAATGAAAGAACATTTGCTATAATGATAAACAGGTATGGAGATAATGGATCACCTTGCCTTATTCCTTGAGAGGGAGTAAAAAAGGGAAGTAGTTCCCCATTCATCTTAACACTGAAAGTCACTGTTGAAATATATTCCCTTACTAGATTAACCCATTTATCGCAAAATCCCATTTTCAACATACTAGCACAAAGGAAATCCCACTCAACCCGATTATATGCTTTTTGCATATCTAACTTCAAAAGGGCTTGAAACTTTTTAGTTCTTTTCCTGACTCGCAATTGATGTATTACCTCCTGAACCACAAGGATATTGTCCTGAATCTGCCTACCCCCAATGAAAGCACTCTGTTCCTGGGTGATGATTTTCGGAAGCCACGGTTTCAGACGATTAGCCATAACATTAGAAATAATCTTGTAATTGAAATTACAGAGACTTATTGGCCTATATTGGGAGATACTTTCCGGATGTGGCACTTTCGGTACTAGGGAGATGACAGTTTTGTTTAAGGCAGGATCCAAAGTACCTGAAATAAAGAAATCCCTAACCATGCTCCATAAATCATGCTATAGTATATCCCAATGATATTGATGAAAGTGGCCATGAAAACCATCAGGACCCGGGGCCTTAGACGCTCCCATCTGAAAAACAACTGTTTTAACTTCTTCAAGAGTTACAGGAGCCATTAAAGCAAGATTTATATCCCTTCCAACTAGGCATGGGCTGACATCAATAACCTGCTGAAAATTCCCCACACCTACCGAGTCATAAATGGAAGAATAAAAATTTCTGATATGGTTTTTCAGTTCACTTGGATTAGCACACCAATTTTGATCATCAATTTTCAGCAAGGAGATTCGATTTCTTTGTCTTCTTTGAATCGTCGATGTATGAAAAAATTTTGTATTCTTATCCCCCCATTTGAGCCACTCAATACGGGACCTCATACTCCAATACATTTCTTCCTGCCTCCAAAGTTTTCGTAATTGTTCAACCATGAACCGGGTTGTCTCAATATCATAATGTCTGCCAGTGCTGTTTGTGATATCAGTAAGTTTTCCTTGTAGAAATGAAATCTGCCTTGAGCTATTATAGAACTTTCCTATACTCCATTTGGTCAACGCAGCTGCCATTTCCTCCATTTTAAGGGCCATATTCACCACAGGACCACTCTGAGGCCTCCAAATGTGTCTCACAAAGTCCCTATACTCCAGGTGTTCAAGCCAAAATACTTCCAATTTAAATTCTTTCCTCCTCCTAAAGTTATGCGAGGCTGTAGAAAGAATGAGAGGATTGTGGTCAGAACCTATTGCAGGAAGGGCATAAACTTCTGCTTGGGGGAAAAGAACTCTCCAGAGTCACATAATACTCTATCAAGTCGTTTTTTGACTAAGGCTTCCCCTTCCCTATTATTAGACCAGGTGAAGGCGCATCCTTTGCTTTCCATATCCATAAGAGAGCAGTCACGTAATAGCTCCTAGAATGGAACCAGTCTATAATTTTCTGCCTCTCTCCTCCCATATTTCTCCCAATAGTATAGTACTTCATTAAAGACTCCCGCAACACACCAGGGAAGATCATTCCTTATAGCAATAGACCGAAGCACAGACCACAGGTTGAGCCTATCTTGAAAGTTTGTTGGTGCATAGACAAAAGTGATTCTCATCTTCTCATAGGTCGGATAATCTGTGCATATGATATCAATGTAGTTTTCTTTGCTATCCACAATCTCCACCATCCCCTCTTCCTTCCACCATAAGGCCAAACCTCCTCCAACACCCACCGGATTAACAGTACAAGAAAAATCATGGTTAACACGTCTCCTAAACCTCTCCACAGCTTGCAATTTATTTTTAGTTTCCATTAAAAACACTAAATTGGGCCTCTGTTGAGCCACAAGGACTCGTAGATGCTGGAATGTCAAGTGAGAGCCCAAACCCTGACAATTCCAGCACAAAAACTTCATATATCTCTCGGTGGCTTATTAGGGCTAGCCACCAAAGCCCTATTCTTACAGTTTACCTCCACAGAGATAGGAGTATCTAGAAGTTAAGTGTTATCTAACTCATTAGAAGCCTCCCCAAGTAAAGAAGTCATAGTGCACCTTCGCAGTTTTTTTGATACATGGGTCTTAATATTCTTCTTGATTTTCTTTGATGTATCTGTAATATTTTCAAACAGACCTCAGGCCAGGGAGTATCTGAGAGTAAGAGAGGTTTACGCAAGTTTCTTTTCCCCAATGGAGTCCCTACATCATTCGAATGTGCTTTTCCTTTCATCTTAATATCATCCTCCATGATAATCTCTGGTGTCTTATGAACAATTGGATTCTCAACTTCAATAAGCATAGCAAAACCTTCCTCAGAACCCTAGGCAGAATTTTCTGGGATTTTTTCATGTTGATCTGCCACTGGAACTTCATTCCCAAAGAAAATTTTCCAGAACGGGCTTACTTCACGTGTTTCAGCTCTAAGCCAAGAGCCAAATTTGCATTTCCCCACTTTGCCCAACTCAATTTCTGTATTCTGAACTTTATCGCAGCTGGTCGTGAAAACCAAGCCTCAGATTCAAATGCAGGTTTCCCGTGACAAAGAAGATGAAAGTAAAGGGGAAATAGGAAAAATGGAAAAATAAATAAAGAATTAGTTTTTAAGGAAATTAAAAAAAAAAAGGAGAAACCACTTTATTTGTACGGCTTCCGCAGGTCTCAGTTGAAGAACCCCACTTTATGAAGCGCAGATTGTGCCATTAAAGGGAGTCACACCTTCCTCTCAAAGTTTGACCGTGTGTAAGAAGTTAGTGGGCACTCTGTTCAAGTTGAAGAGACATAAAGCATTTGCCTTTTTTTTGTTCTCTATCACGTTAGCGACGACAGTAACCTCCTTCCGTTGCTAAATGGCGACGAAATACATCATTCCGTCGCTACAATATAGCGACGAAACAAACTACTCGTCGCTAAATTTGGCGACAACCGGAACTTCGGTCGCTAATTGGCGACGAACATCCACTTCGTCGCTAAATGTCGACGAAAAATCATATTCCGTCACTATATTTAGCGACGAACCGAACGTCTTGTCGCTAAATTTGGCGACGACACAACCTTTCGTCGCTAAATGGCGACAAACACCTATTCGTCACTTATGTTTTTTTCTCTTATGTTAGCAACGAAATTGGTTTTTCATGGCCAATTTCGTCGCTAATATAGCGGCGAAAAATGTTTCGTCGCGAATTTCGTCCCGGATTAGCGACGCACTTTTTCATGGCTATTTTCGTCGCCAATTAGCTACGAAAATTTTTTATCGCTTTCACGTTTTTTTTGTAGTGGTCCGAGAGGGGGTGATGTTTTTTTTTTTTCCTTCTTCTTTTTTTGGGTCAAAGCATGTTGAAGACTGAATAGGCGGTATTTGAGGCCTGTGGGTGATTCGGGAATTAGAGTTTTAGTCTTTCGCTTATGGAGTTTGTGCTAGGACGCATACTGCATGCTTTTTATTTTTATTTTTGTGTTGCAGATGAATAAATTGAGGGTTCTAAATTTGACGGGTTTCTTGAGATTAAGAAGGACACCTAACTTCTCCAACTTGGATTCATTGAAGATGTTAATTCTTGCTCAGTGTGTCAACTTAACCACAATTCACCCCTCCATTGGAAGCCTAAGAGACCTCAGAACTTTGAATATCAGGGGATGCGGCCGTCTTCGCAAGTTGCCGGCAGAATTTGGATCTCTAGAATATTTGGAGGAGATTATCATGTCCGGAGATTCTCAACTCTTCAATCTTCCGGAGAAATTTGGCAACCTGGTAGGCCAAGTTTTATATTAAACGAGCACCCTAGAATCAGCCAACTTCCAAAGTCTATTGGGAGTTGGTGAAAAGGAGCTTCATGCTTCATTGAGGAGTTACCAATGCTGGTTGAATTGGATGTATCAAAATTAAGAATACGCATGCTACCCAAATCTATTTGAAAAGCTAAAGAAACGAAGGGTTGGGCTATAACAAAGTTTCCTCATACTATAAGAGAAAAGGATTTACATTGTTTCTTTTCATTCGTGTACCGAGTTAATGATCTTCAGGTTACAGCTGTTTTGAGACATCAAATTAACAGTTAGATTGTCGTCTTGATATCCTTTTATGCTCTGTCCGTCAGATTAAAATGAACAGCCCTTCCTCTGTGCATTGTTGTAGGTACGGAGAACAAGTTAAAAAGGTTACTACCGAAGAGGTTTTGAGGACAAGGCAACCGTTAGAAGTCTGACTCCTCAAGCCTTGTTTTGGTTCGTAGTCAAAGAGAAGAAGAATGTCTTTGCTTTCTAGGTAATAATACTCTGTTCAACTGCATTCTGGTTTGACAGTTAGGAGGATCCGAACAGTCCATCGTGCAACGAAAAGGGTTCACGCTTCGAATGCCTCGGTGCATTATTCGACAATGTTTCATTTTGTCTTTGCAGCGCGGCTCCAGGAGATAGAGGAGCTTTGAAAAGCTAGTGTTTATACTGGTGGTCTGCAACAAAAGAGAGGAGCACTCATTGCAAGCAATGAATTTCTGTCGGACTGTTCCTTATGTTTGTGATTCTAATGCTTGCTACTTTTTCGTGAAAGACTAGCAAAGTGTGAAGCCAAGTTGTTCACCCTCTTCCGTTCAACTTGATGCCATTATTAAACCAATGCTTATTTTGGAGAATATGCTAATTGGGAGGCTTTCCAGATACTTATTAAGCATATTCGATACGAAGCATTTCAATTTTTTCTATCCTTTATTTTTCGTAGTACGAAAAAGGTTCGGTGCTTTGAAAATTGAAGAATTTTCTTCTGTGTGATTACTTAACGAATACTGCTGGCTCACCATCAGACCACTATGAGCATAATAATCACGATTTCACTCCATCACGGCGATGCATCCGACGATCAACTTTCACACATAACAGCTTGGCAACCCAATTATTCAAAACGTGGCATTTTTTTTTATTGAGCTGGCAATTAAGGAAAATAGCAATTCAAGTCATATAATTCAACTGGTTATTAATATTCTATTGTCCGCATTAGCGCTAGCATCCACATCAGTAATTTCCGGCCAAATCACAACATGAAAAAGAAAATTAGATTTACCTTAACAAACGATGAAAAATAAAAGAAAGAAACTAAAAATAGAAAGAAAGAACTTTTTAATTTTTTTATTCTTTTTTTAACTTTTTCCCTTCTTCCTTGGTCCATCACTGGCCACGGGCCAGGCTCTGCCTCACCAGCCGGTGAACACCAGCCTCAAGGCTCGCTGGTGGCGGTGGAGAAAGAGGGAAAAATAAATAAAAGAAAGAAACTAAAAAATATATTAAAAATTATAAATTTTTAAAAATTGTAATAATTGTCCACGTTAGCGCTAGCATCCACATCAGTAATTTCCGGTCAAACCACAATATGAAGAAGTAAATTAGATTAAACTTACCAAACGATGAAAAATAAAAGAAAGAAACTAAAAATACATATTAAAAATTATAAATTTTTTAAAAAATTATAACAATTGTCCATGTTAGCACTAACATCCACATCAGCAATTTTCGGCCAACCCACGATATGGAAAAGCAAATTAGGTTCACCTTACCAAACGACGAAAAAAAAATTCTTACCAAACAACAAAAAATATTTTTTATTTCATTTTCAGGTTTCAGCCAAATACAAAAAAAAAATATTGTCATTTTCCTGAAAAATGAATTTTCAGAAAATATTTTTCAAAAACGTCATATTTTTGCGAAACAAATGAAGCCTAACAGAAGAAAACCAAGCAAGAAAAAGGAATTTATCCTAGGGTCCCATTTTTTCGTGAAAAAATAAATGATTGGAAAATATTTCTTATCATCTTTTACAAATTGAATGAATAAAAGGAATTGATCCTAGGGTGCCTTCATTGAGTATTTATTTCGAAGACATAAGCCTTCATTTTTAGAAAAATATTTTTCAAGTAATTCATTTTAGGCAAAACAAACGGAGGCTTAAAATAAGCCATTTTACGGGACCCTAAGGACAATCACAACCCTTTAATTTTAACAAATGTTTAAGATCCATTTTAAACTTGAGATTGATTGAGGATTATGCTTGCTGTTGACCCATATAAAGGCATAATCTGTTGTTCTGCATTTGGTGCTTTGCTAGAGATTATAGAGGTTGATCAGCGGGTTGCTTCTTTCTTGGAGGGGCTATCTTACCATTGACATCAAGAAAATACCAACAGTCGCAAAACATTCATCGATTGTCTCTACGAAGGCATCAAAGATGCGGGGATTCGTGTTTTCAGGAAGGACAACGATGAGCTCCAAGTCGGGGAAAAGATCAAGGAAGAGCTTGTCTAAAAAATGGTGCCTCATTGAGCACACCAAGATGGTTGAATGGCGTCGAAGTCAGACGGCACGAAAGAGATCCTCCCTATTTTCCTTGACATGAATTTGGACGACAAGGTCTGCAAACCATAATAATATCTTAATGCCAAGCAAATTTCAAAAGAAAGAGGATAACAATTTTCATGAAAGGACTTGTAAAAGTACATGGTCTGGCGTAATTGGACTCTCTGGAGTCCCTACAGATTACATTCTGTGGGTCAATAGAGATGTTAGCCAACCTATGGAAGTTGGAAAAGCTGCAGCATTTCGATCTGGAATGTTGTTCCACGCTAAGAGCCGTCAAAGGCCTCAATAGAGATGTTAGCCAACCTATGGAAGCTGGAAAAGCTTCCGCATTTCGATCTGGAATGTTGTTCCGGGCTAAAAGCCATCATAGGCCTCAGTGCTTACGACGTTTGAGATCCATGGCTATCGAAGATTGCGAGTCCCTACAGATTACATGCTGTGGGTCATTAGAGATGTTAGCCAACCTAAGGAAGCTGGAAAAGCTGCAGCATTTCAAACTGGAATGTTGTTTCGGGCTAAGAGCCATCAAAGGCCTCAGCGCTTATGATGTTTGAGATCCATGGCTATCGAAGATTGCGAGTCCCTGGAAAGTTTGCCAGATCTGTCAAGACGGACAAAGCTAGTGATGAATTTAGAGGAAAAGAACTGAAACACAATTTTAACGAGGTTCGGCTAAGTAAGCCTACGTCCTCAGGAATCCTCTCTCAAAGTTATGATCTTTCTTTGAGAGGGAGACTGCCTTTTATTGATAGAGGTTCACAATTATTTCCCAATATTCAGGGATTACAATTATTTTCCCGATATTTAGGGAATATACAAAGTAACAACAATAACAACCAAATCAGGAAAATCTCCTATAATCTTCTACTACCAAACTAGGAGAATCCTGTCGATTTGGTCAACACTCCCCCTCAAGTTGGACGGAAGATATCATCAGAGGTCAACTTGTTCACCATATCTTGAAATGGTCCTTTAGCAAGGGCTTTGGTGAAAACATCGGCCAATTGATCTTCGCTTCGAACATAGGGAGTTTCGATGGTGTTATCTTGAACATTTTCTCGTACAAAATGACAGTCCACCTCGATGTGTTTTGTTCTTTCATGGAACACGGGATTTGAGGCAATATGAGCGGCAGCTTGATTATCGCAAAACAACTTCGTAGGTGATGTTCTTGGTTTGCATCCTAATTCCTGGAGAAGAAGCTGCAGCCAAACGATCTCACTAGTAGCAGTAGCCATTGCTCGATATTCTACTTCAGCACTTGAACGTGCAACAACGTTTTGCTTTTTACTTTTCCAAGTAACAATATTACCTCCTACAAAGGTGCAGAACCCTGTAGTGGACTTCCTGTCATTGGGGCTTCCTGCCCAATCTGCATCTGCATACCCAACAATATCTGTATGCTCGTTGTTCTTCATAAAAATACCCCTTCCTGGTGTGGCTTTCAAATACCTTAGCAATCGATCAACCAAATCCGAGTGTCCTTGAGTCAGATTTTGCATGAATTGACTTATGTAGCTGACTGCATAAGCAATATCAAGTCTAGTAATAGTTAAGTAAATCAACCTGCCTATGAGACGTTGAAACGCTCCAAGGTCTTTCACGGGAGTATTGTCAGCGGCAAATTTACTATTGTAATACATAGGAATATTTGCTGGTTTGGCCCCCATTTTCCCTGTTTCTTTTAATAGGTCCAGAATATACTTTCTCTGCGACAGAAACAAACCTTTGTGTGAGCTGGCTACTTCAATCCCTAAAAAATACCTTAACTTTCCGAGATCTTTGATATCAAATTCTCGGTGAAGGTACTGTTTGAGAGCCTCAATCCCAGATTTATTGCTTTCAGTGATAACAATATCATCAACGTAGACGAGTAGTATTACAATACCACCCTCATTAGATTTAGTAAACATTGATGAGTCAGACATACTTCGTACAAATCCAAACTTTGTAAGTGCACCACTAAGCTTACCGTACCATGCTCGAGGAGACTGCTTGAGCCCGTAGATGGACTTCCTTAACTTGCAAACCATATTTTCTTCATTTTGCAAAGCATGGCCGGGGGGAAGATCCATATATACTTCTTCTTCAAGGTCTCCATGCAGAAAAGCATTTTTTACGTCCATTTGACAAAGCGACCAACCACGATTGACTGCTACAGACATAAGAACACGAACTGTATTCATCTTCACAACTGGAGCAAATGTCTCCTTGTAGTCAATTCCGTAGGTCTGGGTATAGCCTTTAGCTACAAGGCGGGCTTTATACCTTTGCACTGAGCCATCACTATTATATTTAATCTTGTAAATTCAACGACAACCAACATAACGTTTTCCGTCAAGTAATCGCACCACATCCCAGGTGTGATTTTTATCAAGCGCTTGAAGTTCCTCCTTCATAGCTGCAAGCCAAACTGATTGAAGTTTGGCTTCTTCATAACTTTTGGGTTCATTTGAACTTTCAAGAGCAGACAAGAAACTCCAAAAGTGATGAGAAATTTTATCATAATTGACACAGTCTTGGATGGGATACTGTACCGTGTGATATGTAGTAAAATCTCTGAGTCTAATAGAGGGCCTAGAAATCCTTGTAGATCGACGAACTAGTGGTGAATATGCTCCAGGTAATTCTTCTGTCGTGATTTCTTCCCCAGATTCAGTTTCATCCATCGACTCTATATTTTCCTGTAGCTCCGTGTCATGTTCTAACTGTCCTCTATAAGTTGTTTCTGAATTGAGTACATTCGATGGTATAGGTGAAGCAGCAATAGGGACAAGAGCAACTTCTCCATAACCTGTTGAGAGTTCAGTGTACTCCCCCTGAAGATGATTCCTATCAGAATAGTACATATTAGTTTCATCAAAGTAAACATCACGGGATATATAGAGGCGTTTTGTGGTGGGCTCGTAACACTTGTATCCCTTTTTAGCTAAAGAATAGCCCACGAATACACACTTCTGAGCACGAGGATCGAGTTTACCATTGCTCGAATAAACGTAGCATGTACTGCCAAAAACCCTCAAATGTGAGATATTAAACTTCCTTCTATATAAAATTTCTACCGGAATCTTGTAATCAAGCACTCGGCTAGGGATCCGATTAATAATATAGCAACTGGTGAGAACAGTGTCACTCCAATATGTTTTTGGTAGATTCCCTGAAAAAAGTAAGGCTCGAGTAATTTCTAAAAGATGACGATTTTTTCTCTCCGCTATGCCATTCTGCTGGGGCGTCCCAACACAGGAAGTCTGATGAAGAATGCCCAAATTACGCAAATATGCTTGAAATGCTTGATTGGTGTATTCCGTCCCGTTATCTGTACGCAACACTTTCATATTTGTCTTAAATTGATTTTGTATCATAGCACAAAATTCCTGAAAAACAATAAGAACCTCATTTTTGGTTTTGAGCAAATACAACCATGTAGCGCGAGACTTATCATCAATGAAGGAGACGAAATATCTATAGCCATCCCGAGATTCAATTGGAGCACTCCAGACATCAGAATGAATTAGATCAAATAATTCTGAAGAGAAATGTGCACTCTTAGGAAAAGGGAGTCTATGTTGTTTTGCGAAATAACAACAATCACACGAACTAGAATCATGAGATAAAGATTTATCAAGAATGTGTAAAATCTGATCAGATGGATGACCCATGTGTCTATGCCATAGTTCCGATGTCTTCTTAGCATTCTGGATTGCACTCAACGCCTCAAGGTATTGATCTATGACATAGAGTCCATTCTGCAGCCTCCCTTCACCAATCATCCTCTTGGTGATGCAATCTTGAAATACCACCTTTGAAGCAGAAAAAATGACATTGCAATTCCATTCTTTCGTACACTTACTAACAGACAATAGATTTGCATTCAAATCAGGTACGATCAAAGCATTAGAACTCCTAGACAACATATTGAATTTTCCCGCTCCTTGAGTCGGAACTTGTGCCCCGTTAGCAACAGTAACAGGAGAAGAATCATTAGAGACAATTTTAACCATCATTTGATCAGAATTAAACATATGGTCAGAGGCACCTGAGTCTATAACAAACTGGCTTTTGAACTGAGTCAGGAACACCTTACCAGAAGTTTGTACCATATGGCTTGATTCAGCAGATGGACCGGTTGATCCAGTTGTCTTGATGTTAGATCCTTGGCTCTGCAAAAGTAGTTGAAATTGATTCGTAAGACTCTCAAGTTTGGTCTTCAATTCAATCGGGTTAATTGGATCATTTTGAGCCGCAAATTTTGTTTCTGCCTCCTTCTCTCTGCTAATCCGCAAATGAGGATGAAGAATCCAACACCGATCCTTGGTGTGACCATCACGATCACAGTGTTCGCAATGAAAACGACCGGTTTTCTTCGTCTTTCCCTTGGCAAATCTGGCGACAACCTCCGCTGATTTGTTGGTCATAACATTATGGGCCGAGATTTCAGCAGTTCCTTTTAGGTTAGGCGGCGCTGGATTCATGACCCGACGCCGAGCTTTCTCTCCCTGAATCGTGGCACAGACTTCGTTGAGAGATGGCAAGTGAGGGCTCATCAAGATCTGTCGCCTGAGATCATCTTATTCTGGACGAATGCTAGCCAGAAGTTGAAAGATCTGATCTTCCTCCTCTCTGCGAACATAATCAACAACGGATTGAGTGGCAGGGCGGTACTGACGAAGCTCGTCCCACCTCCTCTTGAAATTTCCAAGATGAGAGGTAAACGATTGATTCTCTTCTTGTCTTGAAGTTGCTAATTCTTGATGGATTTCAAAAATCCGAGAGGCATTTCTAAGTTGCCCATACATTCCAACTAACACATCCCATAAGGCTTTCGCTGAGTTGGAGTATGCAAAAATCTCATAGATTTGGGGCTCCATGGAGTTGAAAATCCAGGACATAACGGAATGATCATTGGCTAGCCACTCCTCATATCCGGAATCATTTTCTAAAGGAGCTTTGATCTTACCATTGATGTGGCCGAGTCTCGAACGGCCTCCGAGCGCTACGGTTACAGCTCGTGACCAAGGAAGAAAATTCCTTTCGTTCAGAAGCATGTTGGTAAGACGTTGGCTGTAAGATTCTTGCAAAAGACTTTTGGTAGAAGAAGAAGTTAGAACAGTCGGCAATTTCTTGCCGTCATCCAATCCTTCCATGATGACACAACAGCAACAAGGCGACTATAAAAGAATAGTTGAGACAAACAACAACAGGCTAGAATTGAACCTGCTCTGATATCATGATGAATTTAGAGGAAAAGAACTGAAACACAATTTTAACAAGGTTCGGCTAAGTAAGCCTACGTCCTCAGGAATCCTCTCTCAAAGTTATGATCTTTCTTTGAGAGGAGGACTGCTTTTTATTGATAGAGGTTCACAATTATTTCCCGATATTCAGGGATTACAATTATTTTCCCGATATTTAGGGAATATACAAAGTAACAACAATAACAACCAAATCAGGAGAATCTTCTAGAATCTTCTACTACCAAACTAGGAGAATCCTGTCGATTTGGTCAACATCTAGACTCGGATTGCGAATCATAAGCAGCGTCAGACCCTTGTTTTTACATCAGTGGCTAGACCAATCAGTGTCTTGTGAGCCGCTCACGTTGGAGATAAGGACAAGTGGTCTGAATATTACCTAACACAGCTCTTGCTAGGAACTATGCCAAAAAACCAGCTTCGGTGAATATTACTTCATCTCGGACACTCCTCACTGATGGGATTTATCGAACACCGAATCAGAACGATCACACATAAATCAAGAAAAAATTGAATGACGCACGAGATTACCCAAGTTCACCTCAGAATAGGGCTACGTCCTGCAAGAAATTTCACTATGATATTCGGTTTACAGCCTCTCAACTCGTTACAATGATCAGCATAAATGAACAAAATATATATGCCATAAACGGGTCCAAAACCTAAGCCTAGCGAAACATCTATTAAGCCCACATCATACGGGTTAATTTAAATAAAAGCCCAAACCTGTTGAGGTTTCGAGGGCGCTGCCCTCGAACCCCCGCCCGCTCATCGGCGAGCGGGGCAGCCTTCCGCTGATCGGGCAGCGAGACACCCGTGTCGGAGGCGCTGCCCTCGAACCCCCGCATCCCGCGCGCATGGGTCATATGTCGTCGAATAACACTTTTGTTTCGCTAAGCTCACGTGGGCGTACCCAGTATGAGAAATAAGGGTCCCCGAAGTATTCGTCAACTCCAACACTCACAAGACACTACAAATAGAGGTGCTTTTTCTAAGGGGCAGACAGATTCAGAGAAGATATACATAGAGGCATCAAGAGCTCCCAACAGATAAAGCTTCCAAGCCAGGTAATCTTCTTCAGCATACATCAAAGTCTTGTAGATCACTTTTCGAATCCCCGTCGCCTTTGTCATCATTTATCCGAATTCTTTTGGACAAGTTTCAAAAACCCCGGAGATTCAAGAAATCGAGATTTTCATCATTCGGCTTATTGTCCTGTTTTCTACACTCTGCAGTTCTCTAAGCGTTAGTTTCATGTGGCAGAATGGTTGTGTACCTTGTGTTCACTTTTTCAGTTGATGTGTATTTAGACTGTTCCTAAGTTTTCTTCCTTCTTTTCAAAACTTCTTATGCAGTCTGGAGTAAAGTCACTCCTGGTAATCCGCAAGTTATACTTTCCATGCAACAATGCTTCCTCTACACCTTAGGAAAAGCTGCAATCTTGAATGCTAAATTGCAATTCTGTTTGTACCAATTATGTTGTAACTTTTCGATAACGAATGAACTTAATTTCTCAGCGAAAACCTGATAAACATGCCATCCGACCAGAACTGCCAATGGGGCAAGCTGTTGAAGAACTTCGAGAATGATGCTTGGAGTTGAAGACATCTCGTGTTGTTTGCGCCACGTCAATCCTAGAGGGGTCTGAAGCACTCAAATTCTGCACCAAGCAAAGGGTCTGAATTTCTTGCATGGTCTGAAGATCTCAACTTTTTTCTAGATCGAAACATATTCATGTTAGATATCACTTGATAAGGGATGTTCTAGATAAGAAGTTGTTGGAACTTAAAAAAAATCCATACGGACCATAATGGTTCCGATATGATGACGAAGACTCTACCAAGGGACAAGCTTGAATATTGTCGATTGATAGCGGGGATCGTGAATCCCTCCACATCATCGTGAGGGGGAGATTTGTTGGTTGGGTTCACTCCTATGTGGAGGAAGCCCAATGAAGTGCAAGCCCATGTCTTGAGCCCGTATGTTGATACATATGGAGAAGTAGGGTTTCTCACTATCTTTTATGTCGTAGCCACAAAACACGTTCTTTTTCAAGACATAGTAGCAAGAGAGAAAGCGCGAAGAAAATCTAAAAGAGGATGCCATTCAGATTTCATCAAGCTTACATCATAGGTCGATTCGTAGTCCGATTACTCGCGACGCACTGTTCTCGGATTTGATCGGTTTGTTTTTCATTTGGATCTTTTTTCATCGGATTTTTCGTGGATATAACTAAAACTGTGTTTTGGTGAGATTTATCATTGATCTCTTATGATTTCACGTGTATTGCCAAGAATGATTTTCTTGATGTATTTACTTCTATGTACCTCTAGTATTAACTAGAGAAAAACAGTGTCTACCCAATATGTTGATGGTGAAGTTGTTGGATGGACTATGGTCTCGTGGTTTTTTATCTCCTCACATCCGGGAGATTTTCCACATAAAAATTCTCTCGTGTTCGTGGGTACTTGGTGTTTATATATTTTGTCACATATATCGCTATATTATATCGTTTTCTATTAGGTTTGCACAAGAGAGGAAATTTCTTTATTTCGCTTCGCTAATTTGATATTGTTCGAATTATCGTTGATCTCCTAACAAGTGGAATCAGAGCATTGGTTCTTGCTGGATTTTTTGTGTGCCTTGTATTAAACGATGGAAACGAATATGAGTAGAATGGTTACATTGAATGGTTCAAATTATCATGTCTGCAAAGGAAAAGTGGAAGACCTTTTATATGTGAAGGACTATTATTTGCCTGTGTTTGCTGATGAGAAACCATAGAATAAATCCGATGCTGAATGATCTGTATGCCATTGTCAAGTGTGTGGTTATATTAGACAATGGGTAGATGATAATATTTTGAACCATATCATTGAAGAAATAAGTGTATGCAGTTTGTGGAATAGGCTTGAACAATTATATGCTCGAAAGACTGAAAATAACAAGTTATTTCTGATTAAATAGATGATGGCGTTGAGATACTATGATGGTACTCCTTTGACTAACCATTTAAATTCTTTTCAAAGAATTATAAATCAGTTGGTTGTGATGGGAATCACGTTTGATGATGAGACACAAGTATTATGGTTGCTTGGTACTTTGCCAGACTCGTAGGAAACTTTTCGAACTTCTTTGTCTAATTCAGCCCTTGATGGTAAGATTACCATAGATTTAGCCAAAAGCAATGTTTTGAATGAAGAGATGTGAAGGAGGATACAGGGATCCTCTTCAAACTCCGATGCGTTGGTTGTTGAAAAAAGGGAAAGAAGTGAGACTCGAGGTTCATGGAACAAGGATAAGAGTCAAGGTAAAAGTATAGACAAATCTAATAAATTTACAAATATTGAGTGCCATTATTGCCATCAAAAGGGAGACATCTAGAGGTATTGTCGTCAGTTGAAAAGAGAGAAACATAAAGAGAAAAGTAAAGAGACGAAAAGCGATAATCATAGCGATGACAATCGCGTTGCTGCACTTTCTAAAGACTTTCTTATTTTTTTTTTTTATAGTGATGCAGTGAATCATGTATGTCATGAGACAAGTTGGATAATCAATAGTGGTGCATCTATTCATGAACAATGGACTGGCTGAAGTTTTAGGCATTAGTGATGTGTACCTAGAGACCAATAATGGCACAAGGTTAGTATTGAATAATGTTAAGCATATACTTGATATTCGATTGAACTTGATTTCCACAGGTAAGCTCGATGATGAGGGGTATTGCAACATTTTCAGTGATGGTCGATGGAAGCTCACTAAAGGTTCTATGGTGGTGGCTAGAGGAAACAAATTTTCTTCGTTGTACATTATGTAGGCAAAATTATCCACAGACAAAATTAATGCAGTAGACATCGAAGAGACAGTTAAGTTATGGCACAAAAGGCTCGATCACATTAGTGAGAAGGGCTCGTCGGTATTATTTTCAAGAATGAAAAATTCAGCGCTGAAGAAGTGTAATCACTGTATAGCACACCGTTTCGCTTCAACTGACCGAGTTTGACCTCAATCCAATGTCGTCGACTTGGTCCAAAAACGTATTACTAAGAGACTCCGCATCAAAATAATACGTAAATTCTTACCGTAAGAATTTCTTGACTAGCACACAAAAAAAAAATCAGTAATGTAATTCTACGAAGAAAATCATGCCAAGTACTCATTCATGAACGGCGCTTCAATTTATTGCGGAAAAACCCGCGATCTCATATACATAAGTGTGTGTGAAACCCACCGCCTGAAGCCTTCTTCTCACGTTGAATCGTCCAACGCCCCTTTGAATTTCAACAGGAAACATAACCAAATAAACAGGAATCCGAAACAAATCTTTTTGTATCTTATCCAAGCCCAAAGAAATCCAAAATATCTCTAATTCGAAAAGTCCATCTTGAACTTTTCAAATTTTCCTACTTCATAAGACTTCATTTCATGTTAAGAAATCGATTTTCAAACTTGCTGCTAGATTTGTCTTCTTTATTTATTTTATACTTATAATTTAGATTTTCGCTTCCGGCTCAAACTCGAGACATATTTTGACACTCTCCCTATACCACATCATGATTTTAAAGATGGATGTGAAGGAGATATTCTTGATTGGATGGAAGGAATAAGATTCACAAACTAAATTAATTGGGAAGGAATACTTTTTTCTTCAAGTAATCCAGACTAACTAATTAAAATGCAAAGTCACGAAATCCAAAATGGACAAGCATAAAGTTATACTATTTTTGAAGTAGACGCCCAACGCTTATTTTTAGTTCTCTAGTTTTTCTTTTATCTATTTTTTATTCTTTTCCCTTTTCTTCGGTCGGTGGCGACCGGCCGCAGGCGAGCTGGAGCCTCATCAGCTTCAGCGAGGCTCCACCAGCCCCGCCCGAACTCGTCTGGATCTAGCGAGCCTCGAGACAAAAGCAAGTTAAACAAAGTCATCTTTAGATGCTGAACCTCGTTGCACGATGCAATAAACTAATATAAATATAAATTATCACCCAATTTTAACTTTATTAACTCTTATTTGATTGAGTTATCCACATTTATTTAACTGTTTCAAAATCACCATTTATTGTAGTGATATAACGCTATTCATTTGCTGATGTTATCTGCATGTTGAAGTTACTAGTTCTTATGAAAGATTACCAACTCTTGTTCGAGTCCCTTTGCCAAATGTTATTTGATTGTTTCCGAGTATCAATTATTTCAAAAATTTGTTTTGAATCTTTCCCATGAGTTAGAGTTAACTTGTACCTCTATCACTTGTATAGAAGCGAAGGTCAACATACATAACTACTATGTTATTCCATGGAGTAACATTTTTGTATTTCGTTTTGATTAATCTCTACAGGTTTCTGGTCCTCTTTCTTAAACATAATGTGCCTGTAGAATAATCGCATCCATGGCGGTGAGTTAAGCAGTGATGCTGACCAGAAATGACATCTTATTTAATCCCCCCTCCTTTTTTAGGAAAATATTTCCCTGACAATACATATGTCAGAGATGGTACAATTTCAACCGTAAATCAACACCATCACCGCGTGTTTTGCATAAAACATTCATTGATTGGAAGATTGTGTAGTCAGAAAGAACCGGCAGTACTGTCCGACTACTAAGCTAGCAGCTTCTTTTTTTTTATGGGTCTTATGAATTCGTCAGACATTTTTTTTCTGTGCTTCCCATATTGTTGCTTCTTTCTCAATAAAATCCGTTTTTGAAGTTCCATTAATATGCCCCCATTATAATTAATCATAGGGGAAAATAAAAGAGGTGAAAGCACAAAGATAACAGCTAATTAGCGCGTAATTCACAGTGTTATTTTTTAATTTAATTATAGCAGTTCATCAGGTAAGGAAAGAGATATCTTATTCTATACTACTAGTAGTTGTACTCATCGAGTTTTTCGAAGTAATTAATGGGATTGAATTTTGATGGCATTGGAGGCGCATGAATTTATTCAAAGGACAAACATCCTAAAGTACCTTATCTTTGAAACTGTTCGAATTTGTAGATATCACTAAAAGATTTTGTGAGATCACCGTCAATTATTCAAAAACTAAAAGTTTAAATTCTTAGATGAGTCGAGAATTTTAGTTATTTAACTGTAGTGGCAAGATCGTGATATTTAAGTATAACACTCATTCTGATGTAAGAAAGGTCCTTTTGTTGGTGAACTGCGTGCATGCAATCTTTACTGAGTCGAGGTCGAACTCGAGAAGCAAGTTCCTCTTCTTTTCCTCATTTAACCATCCTTGGGATCTGCTAATCGAGTTCGACCCATGTTTTCGTTCTCTCTTCGTTTTTAAGAATTGGAAATGAGGTTTTTTTTTTTTTTTTTTTTTTTTGCAAAGGGTTTGGTCAATCGTAACTAAATCGTTTTCAGGTTTAATCGAGAATTCTCCAAGAGCTAAGCAGGCCCTTAAAATTGCCAATCGTACAGGTAATCGAGTGGTTAGTGATTTAATCGAGCTATTAAAATTATATTTAGAGAGAAAAATAAGAATTCTATTTCAAGTCCTGACAAGCACGAGTTAGGTAACATTTCTCGCATCAACGAGCTTAACATGCGATGTCCTGACGACCGCGACATGAAAATGTTTCATACTTATAGAGAAGCCTCTCAAATCAAGTATTTCCAAGTTCTAGCCTTGTCCATTTCACACTTAAGCGGCCTAGAGTTAAGCCTTTCTATACATGTGCTTACCCCTGAATTTTTGTCCGCAAATAAAACAGTAAGAAAAGTTGAAATAATATAATGGTAAGAAGACCCCAAAAAAAAAAAAAAATGGCGTCGTTTTGGCTTCTCTAAAGCCATGTTGGATGCATCTCAATTTCGTTTCTGTCGTTGTCCACGTAACCCACCACGTACGATTTTTATTAGCCATCTAGGATGGAAGTATGGCAGAGCGTATATTTTGCAACACTGGCACATGTTTGGGATTTTTTATGACATAAAAAGTTAGAATTCATAGTCATGGTGGGTATGGTTAAGGTCTTTGGTGGTATTCTTCCTTTTTATTATCCTCGATATACATGTAATGGATTTATTTTTTTTATACATTCATCCTTGAATGTACGACGTATGTATTTAGGAATAGTTGCCTAACCAAATTCATCCATATACTACTCATTCAAAGATGGAAATGCAAAGAATGAGGGTTTTTTTTTTCTGGTGTGGTTTCAAGGAAGAAACAAAGTTGGTCGGTTAAGTATAATTGTCTATTTCCCAACCTAATGTTTTTTTTTTAGGTAAAGTAAGTATATAAAGGACTTTTCAACGCGCCAAGTACAAGAGAAACGCCAAACACAAAAACCTCGAACCCATCACGACACTTAGATGTGTCCTAAAGGGTGCAAAGGTGTAAGGCATTATAAAATACATCAATGGCTAAATCCTACGGATCATAAGGCTAAACAATGCCCGGAACAAGCAATGAACTACACAAGGTAAGCACCAAGACTGAACAGCCGGCAGAAACAAAGGCTAGAGAAAAAAACCAAGTACACCAAAAAAAAAAAACTAAAAAGCAAGAGGACCGTCATCAAAAATGGATGTGGCGATACCCCAATTCCTTTGCACCCGTCTGTTGCGGGGATTGTCTTCAACACGACGAAAGGTGAGGCCTTTGTCCCTTACAACTTTTCGAAGATATTGGAGAAGAGCCGGTACAATTAACCGCTTGTTCCTAAAGAGAATATGGTTTCTCTCGGTCCAGATCATATGACATAGAACACCAAAGGAGAAGCGAGCTATTCGGTGAGAAAAAGAGCGTCCGCCAAATTCTCACATGGCCCAACAGATTGTGTCCGGCCAAGACATATTCCGCCAAGCCAAGTTGCAATTAGAAGCCCAAAATAATGCAAGAGAGCCCGACGTAGGACAAGCAAAGAAGAGGTGCTCAATGGAATCAGGCCTACTATGACAAAAAGGGCAAGTAGCATCCAAAATTCTGACATAAGATAGAAGCCTAACCTGCGTAGGGAGACGATTGAGCATGATGAGCCAAAGGAGAAATCCATGTCTCGGGGCAATGAACCGATCCCAGATAAAGGAGTGCCAAGGAACACGCTGTCCTCTAGACCTGATTAACTCCCAAGCCGACGAAACCGAGAAGGTGTCTGAAGGATGTCCCTGCCAAATCATACGGTCTTCCCTCTCCTCGACAAAAACTGGAGCCGCATCCACCAAAGCTATAAGAGAAGACAATACAGCCGAGGGATCCCACACCGAGGAGAATAAATCTCGAATTGAGCTGTCACGAGGAATGCGAGAAGAAAAGATCTCTCTATTGGTGAAAAGCTTGTAAAGCGGACCCCTAGAGTGCCACAGGTCAAACCAAAAAGAAATGGATCAACCATTGCCAATCCTCTTCTGCGTTAGTTCCAAGACTTTTTAACAAGTTTTGGAAATTTTCAAAGACTCGTTGGATCTCGGGCCCATCACCTAAGTCTTGGCCCTTGCAATTCGGCCCATCAACCAAGTCCTGCCCTTGCAATCAAGATTAATTCAATTGAGCCCAGCAGCTTAGGCCCATTCGATTTCACTCGTTCATTCGGCCCATAGAAACGAAGCCCAAAGTTGGAAAAAGCCCGGCTTTCGGGTGCTCTCCAATTGCGATCTATTTCATTTTCATCGTCCTCTCTATTTATCAGATTCTGGCTCCTCGTCGACGCCTATGATATTGTCCAAACTTGACTTGTCACGGTTTCCTAGTATGAAGAAAAACCTGGAATTGTCCTGTTATCGAGAACAAATCGAGATCGAACTATCGATATTTCAGAACCGCTTGCATTGGTTTTTGTTCAATCAAGCCTCATGGATAAATCTGCGGAACTTGTAAGCGTGATTGGTAGAGAGAGTGGTCTCAAGCACTAAAATTCTGCACCAAGCAAAGGAACTTGAGTTTCTTCCGTGGATGAAATGGGACTTTGCCATCAAATATTGTAGGGAAGGGTTCGATGGAATATGTAATTCCACTTCCAGAGCTAATTTTGGTGAGTTCAGAGTCCAGACACTGTAAAGTGACATGGTGCGGTGCGTCACTTTATTTCTCGGAAGGCTGCCTTCCAATCTCTCCACGTTGAATCGAGAGCATATGATGTGGCACGGCGACTTTGATCTCGAGAGAGTTCGCGGAACATAAACGACTTCGATCTGAATTCACAATTGGCTCATTTTGCAGTGCACCGGAGAAAACTGATTATCTGAACCACCTGTTTCAGGAAAATGTAGACGAATAGGGACTAGGTCCCTGCAGTGAGCCGGTAGAACGCCTTAGGAACGGAGTTCGAGGTGTTTTTAGGTTTCAGAGGATTGGACACTAGGCGAGTCCTTTCTTTAGAAGATTACGATGATCTTTCAATAAAAATTGTTTCTACTGCGGGAAAGCTTTCCTCTGGCTGTTGAGTTGATAGGTTCCTTTCTTTCTTGCAAGGCTCTATGGTAAGCCAAATTAAGGATACTAAAGAAAGTTCCTCCCAAGGAAGTCCAGGACACACTGATGATAAGTTAGGATGGACTAGATTGTGCGCAAAAACAAGTGTTCTCGGATATAGCGTGTTTCTTCATCAAGGAAGACACGGAAAACACGGTTTTATGCGGGATTATTGCGGATACTTTCCTCATGATCCAGTCCTTTCTCTCAGGTCCGCTTAATAAGAATCTGGAGACAAAGGATAAGTTTTGGATGCACGGCCAAGTTGGAGACCTCGGAACGCACACTATTCGGCCAAGTTGGCTACCCCGTCACAGATGAAGAAATAGCATGCCTACGTAATCCAAGGTTTCTTCGAGGGAAGGAATAAGTTCCGTGGGGAACTTCAAAAATCTTCTTTCTAAGCTAAGCTGGCTTTCTTGGCATTACCATCCTCCCGAATTTCCAGCCGTAGACGTTTACCTTAATAATTTGGTTGCGCTCGACTTGTCATGGAGTACGTAGCAGAAGACTGGTTGTGCTAAAAAAATTTCATCCGTTTTCGACATTCAATTCTTTTGCAGATGGCAAATAAATTGAGAAGAGTCCTGGATTGGCCATGTTGCAGAGGCTTCGAGGACACCTGACCTCTCCAAGTTTGCGTCCTTGGCGATTCTACTGATGCTCGGTAGCGGTTGCAATTGAACTGCGATCGACTGCTCTGTAGGTGAGCTAAAACCTCTCAGGACTATGAATCTCGAGGGATGTCGCACGCTTCGAGAGTTGCCTATGGATGTTGGTTCTGTAGAATCTTTGAAGGAGCTTACGTTGCCCCTGGAATTGGATCTGTCCAAGGTTGCCAAGACGGTTGGCAATCTAAAGTCGGTCAAGTCGAAAAGATAGAAGACACGAGGAGAACCGAAGAGCTTCCATGCTCTATTGGTGGACTACCGAAGCTTACTCATTTGTCTCTAAAAGGATGCTCTCTGATAAAGGAAATTCCGTGCTCACTCGGGCAATTAGGAGCATTGGTGGAGTTGCATTTATCATCCTCAGCTACAGTCAATCTGCCTGACTCAATTGGGAATCTGAAGAAACTGAGAGTGATCAGGATCGACTATACAAAGATAAGAAGGTTACCGGACGCCATCAGATTGGTCGAGATGCTCAAACAGTAGTATGTGGAGGGTTGCCTGTTTCTGAGGTGTCAGATCCCTGTGAAGTCGGAAGGCTCTCCCGTTTGAGGATCTTACACTTGTTATACACAGGTACCTGTGGATTTCCCACCGATCAGCCGTCTTGCTCTTGAACTGCAGGGTTGCCTCAAGCTTCGGCATTTGCCAGAGCTTCCCTCAAGTTTGATCCATCTCTCGTGTGACGATTCTAGCTTTCCCTCAGTGCCAGACCCCTTGAAGCTTGTTAATTTAGATTCCTTAGATTTGTGTGGTCAATACAATCCTCTGAAGGAGTGTCTCCAACCCGAGGAAATCTCAAAGTCCATCAAGCAACTTCCACCTAATTTTTCGACATTGGGACTCCATGGTGTCGCGCCATTGCCGCATTTTCCAACCTGAAGAACCTGTCCGGCCTCCATTTAGCGCATGTTCGATGCCACCCTTCTAAGTACCCGGGAGACTTGGACAAGTTGAGGGAGTTAGGAATTGGTGAATGCGAGTTCCTCGTGAGAACCCCAGATCTATCACTCCTGAAGAATCCGCCATGTTTAACCCTGTTTCCACTAGAATACTTGATGCACCTGGTTATGTCCATTTGCGATGCACTAGAGAGATCACCAAACTTGTCGGAGTTGAGAAATTAACAGAGTCTGCATGTGGAAGACTGTCCAGAACCAGGACCAATCGAAGGCCCCGACAGCTTAGATTCTTTGAAGGACTTGGTGGTTAAACGTTGCGGATCTTTGCAAAACCAAGTTAGAGATTAGATAGAATTCCTGGGGACGTGTTCCAAGTTAGAAGTTTTGTAATTCCAGTCTGTCTGCATCAATGACAGTTGCCCTTGATTTGGATGCTGTGTACGATCTTCCTTTCTGAAGTTGATTACTTCGCTTCTACAATTCGACACATACATGCCAAAATTGATCTCCACGATAGAAACCTAACTAGGGACTGTTTCGGAAAACAAGCGCTGAACGGCAAAATAAACGGAATAAAGAAATAAAACAGACATTTGGCTTTACGAGATTCGGTTTGTGTGACATATTTATCACCCACACTCGAATTACTCAAATATTATTCTCAGTGTTTTCTAACTCCAATGACATCCAATAGCTCAACCAGTAATCTCTCACAAGAATTAGCAAAATAATCTCTCAATAATGGGCTAAAACCCATTGGTGCCCCTTGATTCTTATGGCCAAAAGCTCCTCTGCTTGCGAATAGGCAAAAGCCAACTCAAACGTTAAAAAAAAAAAGATTATTTTGCCCATTAATGAGAGATTATTTTGCTAATTCTTGCGAGAAATTACTATGTGAGTTATTGGATGTCATTGGGGTTTGGAAACACGAAATATTGTTACTAGAGGTACAAAAAAGAGTCTTTTACTGTTCTTTTAGGGACTAATGTTGGCTGGGATCACATCCAGGTTCTCGCCGTGTGGGGGCGTCCAGCAATTTGACATGTCCGAAAAGACTCAAAACGACGTTGTTTTGAGAAATTTTGTTGGCTCTTATTTTTCTTCTTTCTTCTCTTTTCTTTTTCTGTTTTTTCCTTTGTCTTCCTGGATAAATGGCTGGCAGGGTTATTGGAGCCTCAGCGATAGCCTCGTCGATCACAGGTGAGACGCCACGGCCCTCATCTTAGTCCTCACCAATGGTACCGACCTTCATCGGCCATCAACAAGGCGTTGCAGAAAATAAAAAAGAAAATAAAAAATTGAAAAGGAAACAAAATTTAAAAAAAAAATTGAAAATGCAAGATGACATTGGTTTTTTTCTTTTTAACATCGTCCACGTTATTCATAGGTTGTGCCATGTAGGATGAACTGCTACATCCGCATTTTTCAAACTAAATTGGCAATATGGACTACGTTAAAAACATCAAAAAGTTTATGAGTACATTGGTTAAATTGAAAAATTTATGACTGAATTAACGGTTGTACATTAGGTTATGACTTTTGAGGACAATTTTCTCTCTCTATATAAGTTAAAAATTGTTTCGGAGCTAATCATTGCCCACACATTAACATAACCTCTCCATGTGACAACACTTTCTCCCTCCTTAGATTCATTCCCTTCCAGTATCTAAAGGTGACTAATAATTGACAGAGAATTTTGACTTTTTGCTCCATGCGGCTCTTCCTGAACAAAAGTCAAAAAGGTCGCAAACAAAAAGGAACCAAAGAGACCTCACATTTCGTGGTGTACAACTCTACTACAGCATGCAAGGCTTCTAATAAAATCTTGATTTCTGCACCGAAAGACAAGTGATCATCAAGGGAAATTCCAAGGCATAGTACAGTAAAATATGTCAGAGATTGCTAAAGCTGCGCCATTTACGTATGCTCACCTGCACACGCTAGAAGGCATGGAACCTATGAGAAGTAATATAATGTAATGGTTACACAGTGGTGGATTATCTTTTGTTGGTTAAACAATGGCGAGCGCGGAAAAGAAAAGTGGGGAGGAGAGAAAAGTCAGTGAAGTAAAGGCAAAGGAAAAACCAGGAAATGAGGCAAAATGCTGGGAAAGTTGGAGACAACAAGAGACAAACTGTCTAGGGTTTCAATCTTCGCGCATGCTTCTCCTCCAATCTTACACCCCAACTTCTTCCGAGGGACATGCCAACTGTTTCTCCAGCAAGCTAAGCCCACTTATCTTTTGTTCCTGATTGAACTTTTCTGCTTTTTCTTTTGTTGTCTCAGAGCAAATTTTATTTTTTATCTTTTGTTTTCTTCTGATCTGTTTCGAATTTTCAATAGTTCCCACATCATGCGAGCTTTGGTCCTCCGTCTCAATTTACATGTATGGTTTGTAGGATCGGGATCAATTTATCGTTCCGCATAAATGCTTAGTTAATGAAGAATATACTATTTTGGGTGCGTTTGGTTCGCTTTTGGAAAGGTGCTTTGAGCAAATGCAAATGTCCTTAGCCTAAATGGCTTTGAGAAAATACAAATGGTGTTTGGTAAAAAAAAAAAAAAAACTTTGAAATGCAACTTTGGATTAAGTAGTATTTGGCAAAAAGAATTGGCAAAGGGATTTTGGCAAAAAAAAAAAATCAAAATCACTCGTCAGCCAACAAAGGGCTCCGGCTGACAGCAAGCAAGATCTGGTGCAGGCGGCCATCGGCCGAGGCCGCCTGGGGTCGCGCGACCCCAAGCAACCTACGCCAATCCCACCCTAAAAAAGAAGATGAACATCAACAATCTAGAGTTTCACTTTTAAAAAATGGGTAAAAATGAATTTTCGGTAAGGTTTTGAGAGCAAAATAGGTAATTGACTAATCATGGAAAAATTGTCAAAAAAGTCCTAAACCTATTACAATTTTGCCAAATCAGTCTTAAACCTTTTTTTTTGTGCCGATTCAGTCCTAAACCTTTCGTATTTGTGCCAATTTAGTCGTAAACCTTTTTTGTGCCAATTCAGTCCTAAACCTTTTACATTTATACCAATTAAGTCTACCCGGTCAATTTTGACCGGCCGGTGCTGACGTGGACGCCGGCCAGCGATGATGGGGTATTTTTTAATAATATTTAATTCTTTTCTATTTTGCTTTTTCTCTTTTCTTTTTTACTGTTCATCTTCTTCTTCTTGCTCCTTCATCCTCTTTCCCCGCAAATCATTTCTTCTTGGCATGCTAGTTCAGTCAGCCTGTGAATCCACGATGCTCAACATACACAAGCTGCGAGCTTTATGGACCCAAAGCTCCAGATTAAAGTTTAGTGAAGCGAGGGAAGACATCAGGAAGAACATGCGCGATTCTTTCCATGAAGGACCAAAGAGGCACATGAAAGAAGAAGCACAGGACGATGAAGAAGATCTCATTCTTTTGTTCAACTAACATTGGCGAGTACACTGCACAGCGAAGAGAAAGTGGGGGAGGTAATGTTGGAACTTTGATTTCAAAGTCCCATATGAAGTTGAATGAGAAATGAAGAGTTGTCTCGATTCGTAATAGAAATGAAGAGTTGTTTCATTTCGACAAATCATTTCGATGAAACCGTGCGACTTCGTGACATTTCGTTGAATTCTTTCGACGAAATCATGCCTTTTCGTCGACGAACTCTTTCGACAAAGTCATATGTCTTCGTAACTCTTCAATTCACTATCTATAAATAGAGCATTGACCATCGCATTAAAGTAAAGTATCAAACATGAGGATTAGACACGAGCATTAGATACAATTGTTATGTTCGTCATTCATTCATCATTGTCATCATCTTGTGCGATTATTCCGCAAAGTTGCGTTCGTCGGAGTCCTTTGAAGAAGTACCGCTTCAGAGGAACGCGATCCGTTCTATCCTGGGAGACAATTGTCCAAGAACCTCGGGTACCGGTTGAGGGGACAAATTTGTTTTAAGGACACAACATTATTTCGTTGGGCTCGGATCATTCATTTGCATTCAGATTACTCATTTGCGATTGATTTCAGGTTTGTCTATCAACCTTAATTTTTCATATATGAACTTCAAGCACGTATACCCTCTTAGTGGACAACAGAAAAAAAAAATTAAATATTATTAAAAAAATACCCCGTCATCGCCGGCCGGCGTCCACGTCAGCATCGGTCAGTCAAAATTGACCGGGTAGACTTAATTGACATAAATATAAAAGGTTTAGGACTGAATCGGCACAAAAAAAAGGTTTAGGACTAAATTGGCACAAATGAGAAAGGTTTAGGACTGAATCAGCACAAAAAAAAGGTTTATGACTGAATTAGCAAAAGTGTAATAGGTTTAGGACTTTTTTGACAATTTTCCCGACTAATCATCATCAATAGGGCCATCAGTATTCTGAAAATGTTGAAAACTCAATGCTGGTCCCTATCAGTATTGAGTTTTTAGCCTTCCCAAGGATGGCATATGGCCAAATGCCTCTTGAAAAAGCTTGCCAAACACCCCAATTTTTTTCCGAATGGCTTTAAAGGTCCATGCTCTTTGGGAAAACTATGCACTGAGATAATAGTTTTAGATCTCATTACTGTGCCATATGAAAGCATTGATAGGATCATAGAGACCCAACAATTTCACTTTGTCATCCTTTGATCGTCATGATGTTTTAAAATTTAACTGTCACCTAAGTAAAAAGAAAACTTGGATAATAGACCCGAGTTGTTTTCTGCCATAGCATTAAGGTTTTTTTCTCATTGAATTATATTTACGCCAGAGTGAGTTCATGCCTTCAAATATTCAGACGCATGTTTTAATCATGAGTTCAGTTCCTACTGAAAGTGGACCTGTTCAATGCTTGTCCTCTCGTCACGAAATGTGACAAAGAAGCTTGCATTATTAGATTCATCTTGTGCATATATATAGTTGTCCCATGTGAAAACACTTTGAAATTTATCCAAAACCCTAAAATGCCTCCTTCAGTGCACAGGTGGGGTTTTTCAGACATTGTTTTCTCTTTCTTTCTTTTCCTGTAGAAGCAAAGGCTATCATCCACCTTCAACAAGCACTGTTAGGGTTATGAGACAATGAACTGTTTTGCTTTTCTCCTCCAAACTGGGTGTCCTTTTTTTTTGGTCCAAAAGCTACCAAGTTCTTCATTTTCGTTATGTTTTATGACTTGACCAAAGTTCAAATATAAAATTGACCTCCAATTTGAGGTTGTAGAGTTGTTAATTATAGGCGAAGCTTGAGAATTGGAGTTGAAGTGACTAAGTTCTGGCCATTTGATATGGAGATTCTGAAATTGCGGAGACTTGGTTTAATCAGGCAGTATTGAAAACAAGCTAGCACAAGAAAAGCGGAAATATTAAAGCTCCATCAAATAATCACTTTAGCAGAAAACTGCATTAATTATGCATGTGGGTTCAGTGTTAAACATAAGACATGGAATTCTGGCCTCAAATGATTAGTTATAACATATAAGTTCTGCCTCCATTTTCTCGCTTGTCATTTCCTAAATGACATAAATACAGAAGTTGCTGCCATGCCTCAACCTTTTAAATTGTGCAAAAGAAAAGAAAAAAAACTCGTTGTTTTTATTCTAGACATCATTATCTTTGTCGTAGAAAATAGGGAATTTGAAGGGGATCCAGATCCCCTGCCTTTAAGGCAGGGACATGATGGATCCCCATCGTCCATCAATCCCCAAAATATCGGATCCGGATCGTTTATCCTTCCCTTAGAAGGGCAAACACCTACCATTGGAATCTGGGCCTTTCGTTTTTAAACGAACGGCCCGGGCCTTCTATTTTTAGGGGGCAACTTTTTGGGTTTTTTGTTTTTTATTTTTTTAGTAATAATCTGGGTCATCCATTCATAACACAAATGATCCGGATTCAAAGGAAATGACAGACGATCCCTTCGCCAAAATATCCCCCTCTATATTAAGGGGGGAGTTTCAACCAAAAAAAAAAATATATTAAGGAGGGGAGATGAACGGTGGGGATATTTTGGGGATTGATGGATGGTGGGGATCCATGTCCCTTGCCTTTAAGCAAGGGGATCCCCACGCATTTGGAGGTGAGTCGCAACTGTCAACTTTTGTAGTTTTGCCTGCAGAGAGCTCTAGATCTTCATGTGGCCAGGAACAAAAGCAGGTTTCAATGAAGCAAAAGGAGACATTCGAATTTTCATTTATGGGTCAATGAGAAATGAATTTTAAGGAAAATTCTAAATAAGAATCTGAATTACTCTTGTTTTGTTCATATAAAGTCTTGAAATGAACCTTATTTAAAAAAAAAAAAAGATATGAAGTGAATCGTATTTTAAAGAAGAGTCTGAAGTACCCTCTTTATTTAAAAGAAGGGCTTGGACAAAGGGCATTTTTGTTTTTTTTTTTTTTACATTTTGTGTTTTTCTCCTTTATTGTCATTTTCATTTTTTTCCCTTTTTTTATTCCTTCCCTTGGCCATCGCCGGTCTCAAGCGAGGGCCGCCCATGCCGCCGTCCGGCGGAGGTCACCCTGGCCTGGGCCACCGTCGATCGAGGGTAGCCCTTACCCGACGCTGGCCTCGTCAGCCCAGGCGAGCGCAATGGTTGCATTGCACAACGCAAGGGCTACCCTCGCCCGATGCCAGCCCAAGCAGGGGCGACCCCCACCTGACAGCAGCATGAGCAAGGAGGTCGGCAATGGCGGGGAGGGAAAAGAAAGATGAAAAAGGAAAAACAAAATAAGGAAAGAATACAAAAACAAAAAAGAAGAAAAGGAAAAAAAATTAAAAATAATAAAAGATGAAAATGACCTTCTTTGAACAAAGAGGACATTTCAGGTCCTTCCATAGGCTCTTATTTAAGAAAATGGGAGCACTTCGAGCCATTATTTGAAAATTGTCCTTGTATAATGAATTCAAATAATTACCCTTTTTTGTTTCTTAAGTTATAATTAGCCATTAGGTTTATTACTAATGTGTTTTACCTCCCCATTAGTTAAGAGCTTATCTGCTTCCTATTCCAACTTGGCCGAATTCCTAAACCACTCTTTAATTTCCTAGAAGCGCAAAAATAACATAAATGAATGCATTTTATTCATATGGGGCGTTATAATTAATTCATCAAAAATAATTACATCCAACATAAACTTAATTTACAAATCAAGTGAGATTCATACGCTATAATCACACTCCCAAGGACAAATTAAGTACGTCTCCAGTACTATAATTAATTTTCTAACCATCATTTTTAGCGATCAAGTTGATGAACTTATGGAATGTGTTTTCTCCATGATATAGGCAGAAATTTAGGATTCACAAAAGTGTGGAGAGTGGCCAATTTGATCTTTGTTCCATCTATCGAGTTCACAACATAGATAGACGAAGGTCGGTAGGTCATTTTCATTGATCTATCCATCCAGTGTGATCCAGATCACACTGGCAAGCAATTACATATATGGAGTTACCCTCTTCCTAAACAGCCCCATGCTAAGCTTTCAGTTAAGTTCATAAAATTAGCCTAATTCACAATCACCAACTCAATCCCATTTCAATGGACAACAATAAAAAAAAAAAAAAATGCAGACAAAAGACACATACAGGTGGGGTTCATGACCCTCATGGAATCTCCAGCCTCTCTGTTCTCTTTATATTCACTAACTCCTCTTTTCTCTCGTTCACAGTTAGACCTACAAAACATCACAGATCAGCCATTCTCAAAGAAACAATTTCCATGGCCAACCCACATGAGATCCATCATCTGAGTGTCTCAATTAGGAGGACAATCATTGTACGACCGAAATCAATGCAACCTCCAAAGCTCCTCAATCTCTCCAACCTGGACAGACAGTGTCCAGATCTCATGTACTTGGTCTTCTTTTATAAACCGCCCCTCAATAATAACTTGTCCAAGAATGAAATTTCACTTGGCCGTGTGTTCAATAGCTTAAGACTTGCCCTAGAAGTGACATTATCGGTGTGGCATCCAGCTGCTGGTAGGCTCAGCTTGAACCAAGAAGATGGGAAGCTCAATCTTTGGTGCAACAATGAAGGTGTGACTTTAGCTGAAGCTGTTGCTCAAGTAAAGGTTTCAGAACTTGGAGACCTTTCGCAGTACAATGAGTTCTTTGAGAAGTTGGTCTACAAGCCCGACTTTGATGGGGACTTGTCCAAGATGCCACTAGTTGTTGCTCAGGTGAGTGTATCTGATACTTTGAGCTTCAGCAGAACAAGATATTAGAATTCTCTCTCAATATTGACCTCTCCCTTAGCAAGGTCAGGTCCCCGTATTAATGATCTAGATGTCGATTAATTATGTCGTATTCATTAGGGTTCAAACTTACTGTTGTATTTGAACGGTCCAACAGTTTGATTAAGTGTCACTACTGTTTAGAGTAAGTGTAGAAGCAAACTCCGAAATGAACCATGGTTATGCAGGTGACTCAATTTGAATGCGGAGGCTATTCCATAGGGATCGGTACAAGCCACTCATTATTCGATGGACCTGCCGCGTACGACTTTCTTCATGCCTGGTCTTCAAATTCTGCAGTAACGAAAGAAAAGGGACATTGTCTTGAGATTCGTATGCCGGTGCATGACCGAGGAAGGCTATTGCTTATGAATCCTCAGAAACAAGTGGCGATCGCTGACCCGGTGAAAAGTGCTGCTGCTATAGACCATTTATATCAATTGATGATGCAATCGGCCATGAATCAGAACGTCTTGTCTGATGTGAAGGGTTCGAGTTTGGTTCTCAAGACTTTTGATTTGTGTGGGGAGTTCATCGAAAGCTTAAAGTGGGAGTTGGGCAAGGGGATGAATAGCAGCTTCTCATGTTCATCCTTTGAGGTGGTTTCAGCTCACCTGTGGAAGGTAGATCTTACCTTAATCTTCTGTGTTCTTGCTACTGGTGATTTTGTTGTTGCTCTTATCGTGTTAGTTGTCGCACAATTTATCATGTAGTTTAAGGCTTTAGAGAGCAGACAGAAATGACGTTCGTTCATCCTAAATTAAATTGATACTAATGTGCATGTTAGGCATCATTAGTTAGTTGTGACATCTAATTATGCTACGGATTAGGTTTCCAATGACAACTCAAATAAGATGTGTGGAAGCAAGAAAAATAATTTCACGTAATTGATCATTCAAGCAAGAAATCATTGCTATGCTGGAGAGCTACATGTCGCGTAAAAAAAAAAAATACTGAACCAACTCATTTTAATTATTGGTGTACGGTGAACAAAATTAATCAAAAATAAAGAGAACATGTAGGTCTTAATTGTTCTTCATGTGTGAAGTTCTTCACTTATCTTGAATAGCCATGAACTGTCAAACTAGGGTCTAATTAAGATCATTCTACTAAAATAGTGTCGTAGCAGAAATTCCATTTTTCGCTTTTGAAAATTGCGGATTTTATTCCATGCTGGTAAATTTCAATAAGTGTCAATCAGTATAAGAGTGGACTTTTTTCCATGTGACTTATTGATTACTTACCAACACATTTCGAAATTACCAACTTTTATTTGATAGTTTGTAAACTAACAATTTATGTATAAGCTTACCCATTTTTATTTGTGTAACTTACCAATACTTTGAATTTTCTAACTCTTACATGAACATCTGATAATAATAAAAAATATTATAGGAACTATCCACCTAAATTAAATTTGTTTATCGAAATCTAAATTAAATTGATTTACCAGATTTTGTCAAATTTTTAATTACCAAGTAGTTTTTGGTTATCAATTCTTATTTGAGTTACTTATCAACGTTTAATTATTTTTCTTAGTTACCGACTTCTTATTGATTTACCAATTTTTAGCTACCTTGGGTCACATTCATTGACTGTTTCTAGAGATTACCAACCTAAATTAGCATGACTTACCAACTTTTCTCCTATTAAATTACCATGTAGCACTGGGTTGTCAACTCTCATTTAAGCTTTATGTGTTGGTCGAAAACTCTCATTTAAGTTACTTACAAACATTTATGTGATTTTGTTTAATTCGCCAACTTTTACTACTGTCCACAAATTTTCATTTCCATTTCCTAATGATTCCTTAAGCTTAACCAACTCTTTTGGAAATTACCAACCTTAAGTTACTAACTAATTTTGGATTAGCAACCCTCAGTCAGATCAATTGCTTAACAATTTTATTTTACTTTTATTTACTAAATTTGTAATTAATTGTTAATTATTATTGATATGAGGAATGGAAATCCAAAACTAGTTACTAACTTAATTGAAAAAAAAAATTGGCAAATCACTCAAATAAAGATTGGTAAATTCATGTAGTTGGTAAATTTAAGGCATTAAAAAGAAGGACGAATAAAAAATGGTAAAGGATAGGAAAAGTTAGTAATTCATAAACTATCAAAACGAGTAAGTAATTTAATAAAAGTGTGGATAAATAATGAAGAAATTACGGGAAATCAAGTAGCTGGTAACTTTTTTTACCAGCAGTTTTTTGACATTTAGCAATTCGTTCTGAAAAGTATTTGACACGGAAAAAGGATACATTTTTTCTTTAAGAAAAAATAGAATCGTCCTTTGTTCGTGTTCCAATAACCGACTCTAACCTTATATTCGCACTTCAGGCAAGGACCAAGGCTCTAGGACTACACAAAGGGACGTTGGTGTGCCTCCAATTTGCAGTGGACACAAGAAACAGGGTGTTGCCGTCTCTCCCAAAGGGTTTCAGTGGCAATGCATACGTGCTTGCCTCGGTGGCGTTAACGGCCGGAGAACTGATGGAATCGAGCCATGCAGACGTAATCGAGAAGATAAGAGAGGCCAAAAGATCTGTGAACGATGAATACGTGATGGCATACATGAATGCACTTGAAGGGCCATCAGCTTCCTTGCCTCCATTGAAGGAGCTGACCCTCGTGTCGGACTGGACGAGAATGCCATTCCACAAGGTTGGTTTCCTAAGTGAAGAAGCAGCCTGCGTGTCCCCTTTGGTCCCTCCCATCCCACAAGTTGCCTACTTGATGCAAAACCCTACCGGTGATCACCTGGGAATCCATGTGAGGATCGGTTTGCCGCCTGAGATGTTTAGCGCTTTCACCGGATACTTCCTATCGGTAAACCCATGAAACGAGTTGGGCACTGGCAAATCAAGGAATCAATCGAGTTTCGTAATTAAGTTGGGACACCTCATGTGGTCGAGTGGAAGAGGAGTTAGAATCTCAATAGACTGAGTACTCTGAAGCGTTAGTTATGTTTCTTATGTATAATGAAAGTGACTTGTGATGCCATATCCTTCATGAATAGAAAGAAGAGACGAAACATCGAGATCCTATCAAGTACTTGATTCAATGTGACAAGAACGGGAGGCTTGGCGGTATGGTTGTACGGATGCTAAAACCGGGTCGTGAGTACGAACTTCTCTCTCTAATTGAATCCCTAAGAAAAGAATTTAGTATGCAATTCAATCTAAATCACCATTGCCATCAAACATCATCCCTGGAAATGTAGAGAAGATATAGAACTTCTCCAAGAAGTTGCACACCCAAAAAAGAAATGCCATCTACATACCCGGTCATCTGAAGAATGATCAGCAAGAAGATGATCGGTCAGTTCAAAAGCCTATTCTTCACCCAATTCAAGAGAGAGTTGATTCGAAATGCTTGGCTTTGGTGACAATAGACTTATCGAAACGACAGAAAAGATCGTTAGTTTATACCTTCTCTTAGTTAATTAAGTATTTTGTAGATAATCCTTCTATGAATCTCAAGGATTGCAGTAATAGAATTTTGACATGCATCACAAGTTCACATGATGTATATGATCAAGTTGGTGTTAAAACTCGAATGATCCGACCATACAGCTCGATCGCTTGCAAGTTTTTGTATGTTGAATTCCCTTCTGGTGGTCACTCTAATCTAGTATATAAAATTAGCGTATGATTAGTTTATGAATGGGGAATTGTTAATCTAAAATTTCGAATTTTTTTGGACTAATTTTTTTAGCAATTGAATTTCGCATAGTCTGTGAATACCACTTTGCCTAAGCGACATGACACACGAGGCTGAAGGCCCAAAATGGAACTGGGCTAATTACGGGTCGTGGGCCATTTTCTGACATGGGCCGACCATCGCACATCCCAAATCATGTGGCAGTGCAAGTTTCAAGAAAGCAGAAAAAAAAAAATCAACGCATTGCCAAAAATAATAAGGGGATGTTTGGAGCAGCAGATGTCTCGACTTTTATTTTGCGATGTGCTTTTGGAGAGGAGAAGGAAATCTTCAAAGCCAAGAAGCTACCAGCCACTTTTGCTTTGAATACATGACTTCATCAACAAGAAATCGTAAGCAATTGGTTTTGCTGTTTGCCCATAAAGAGAAATAGAATCTGGCCTTTTATCATTGGAAGGTGGAATTTTCCCTTTTTATCTTTTTTTCATTTTTTGGGATGTGAAGTATTTTTTCTCTTCAAGCAATTTCTTATTACACTAATTATTAGGAAAAATTGTCGCAAAAATCCTAAACCTTTCGCACGTTTGTTGATTCAGTCATAAACCTTTTAAGTTTGATGATTCACTCATATTCGCCGGAAATCGCTGACGTGAATTCTGACCGTCCTACATGGCGTCGCCATCTATCCTACGTGGCCCATCCATGCATTTTTCCTGAAAATCCACATAAGTGAGTAGAATTGTTGTTATTACACAAGAAAACGAAAGAGGAATTCCTAATCAGGGCCCTGAAGTGGGGCCTTTCTTTTAGAAAGGGGTAATATATTGGCTCTTGAATTTTTGCTCAGTATGTAATGTCATTTCTGAATTTTTAATTTGTTCATTGTGATTCCTGAATTTTGTACTAATGTGCAGTATCATCCCTACATGCTTAATTCGTTCAGTGTGGTCCATATTCTTTTGGTACATGTTCAATCTAATCCCTAAACTATATAAATACGTTTGATGTTGTCCATGAACTTGAATTAATGGAAGGACAATATTGAATATTTTCATAGAGCCCGGAAACTAAATTGAACATGTGCCAAAAGTCTGGAGACTATATTGAACAAATTAAAAGTTCATGGACGACATTGCATATTAGACTAAAATTCATGGATCATCTGTGTCAAATGTTATTCTGGTTGACCTTATTTCAAATAATATCTTGAATCAAGCAACTTTGTGTCAAAAAAAAAAAATACCCCCAGCTCACCAACCGGCCAAATTTTTTCGCCGGCCGGCGAGCACGCGCATCTTCCATGCCGTGGCTACCGGCATTTTCATGCGTTTTCCTTTCTTCTTTTCTCTCTTTTTCTTTTTCCTTCCGTACTGTGCCAAGCCACTTTCTGTGCCTGATCTCGCTCGACATCATGAAGTCGCCTATGGTCTTCTGGATTGACATCACCCACAACTACTCCTCCATCCAACGACTGGCTCGACGATGGCCGTTCCCTCTCCTCACTCGCAGCTCTCCAGCCCTCGCAATGGCGGCCCTCTAGCTCCTCTCACCTGCGGCCATGGTTACTCGAGCTTCGAGCTCTTGGTCATGTCTATGGCCGCTCGAGAGCTTCGACATCTCGCGGCCATTGATTGAGCTGATCCCCTGACGTCGCGGCCACGGAGGTTGCCCGCCTCATGCAACCACGAACAACGCAAATTATCATCACTCTAAGCCAATTACCTCTCATCCAATCCTCGAATCATAGCCGAAACCGCCATCACTCTCTACTTGCTCGTCCCTCCAAGCAACTGGTGAGCTTAAAGATTTGACTGCGAGATGTCGAAAAAATCGGAAATTAACAAAGAAGAAGATGAATAGAAGAAAGGTAAAAAAAAGAAGGAGAAGAAAGAAATTATAGTGGACAAAAAATGGCCTCGACCATGGCTTGGAAAGGGGCACGTGAGATGCATGTGCTCTCTCACCGACCGGAGGATTGGCAATGTATTTTGAAACTGAATTATCCACTTTAGGCTGTTATTTGAGGTATGGAATTTCGGTCTATACCGGGACCATAATATCATATTGGGGAGGAAGATTAGAATTAGAGATTGATCGAAAAGCAAGGATATGGGCTCGTGTGAGTAGGAAACAGAAAAAATCTATTCTAATTCTATCATCAGCTATGGGTTCGAATCTAAGAGAAATTCTAGAGAATGTTTACTATCCTGAGATTTTCTTGTCTTTCCTAAATGATAAAGAGAAAAAAAAATATTTACCAAAAAAAAAAGAGAAAAAAAAATGGGGTCAAAAGAAAATGCCATTTTGGAGTTTTATCAACAATTTACTTGTGTAGGCGGAGATCCGGTGCTTTGGCGATATTTATCATGCACTTTTGGGCCCTAAGACTCTTGAAGAATCTTTTCCATTCTTTGGTTATGTATGGAAATATAGAAATAAAATGACTACAATTTTGGGTATTCACTTAATCTTGTTAGGTATAGGTGCTTTTCTTCTGGTATTCAAGGCTCTTTATTTTGGAGGTATATATGATACATGGGCTCCAGGAGGGGTAGATGTAAGAAAAATTACCGATTTGACCCTTAGCCCAAATGTTATATTTGGTTAATGCATTACAGATGTATGATCATTACACTTCAATCGGGTTATTCTATTCCACCTCTTAGAAAGAAAAGAACTTAAATCCGAATATTTAATATTAATAGCATGGCGATACAATTATACAAAACTTCTATCCCGAGCACACGCAATGGAGCTGTAAACAGTCAAGTGAAATCCAATACACGAAATAATTTGATCTATGGACAGCATTGTTGTAGTAAAGATCGTAATGCTAGAGGAATCATTACCGCAGGGCATAGAGGGGGAGGTCATAAGCGTCTATATCGTAAAATTGATTTGTGACGGAATAAAATAGACATATATGGTAAAATCGTAAGTATAGAATACGACCCTAATCGAAATGCATCAATTTGTCTCATACACTATGGAGATAGTGAGTTGAATTCAAATGTAGCTCGCCTCTTTTTGGGTGTAAAGGAATGTCAACCAAAATACCCTGCAAGCATTAGCTCTCCTTGAAAAGGAGGTGATCGAGCCGCACCTTTCAGTACGGCTAACTTGTTACGGCTACCTTGTTACGACTTCACTCCAGTCACTAGCCCTGCCGTCGGCATTCCCCTCCTTGCGGTTTTCTGCGAAAATTGATCGAAATGACCACATTAGAATTCACACGAAGATACAAGACTAAATTGACGAGATTGAAGAGTCCGGTACCGAATCGACATATGCGCAATGGGTTTTGTACCAGTTGGATAATTTCGCCCTTCGGACGCAAAGCCGCTGAAAATCTTAGCACTTAGATCACATTGAAGATCCCAAAAACCACACCTAGGAACTAGGAAGTTGACATTCCAATGTCAATTACAATGCCACGTTCATTTCGCAGTGAATTTTAGCAGACCATGCAACCTAAGCACGGGACCGCCCGGCATGGGAATAAACGATGTTCGCTCGACTGTGGTCCCCCCCACCCCCCCTCCCCATCCTCCGACACGCACGGGTTATTTTTTTTTCTTATTTATTTCCCCCCCTTGTCACCTGTCATAAATTCTCGCCATCATGCTGCTCCCCACATGCTCAATCTCATCCAATTTCCTATATCCTTAATTTAAATTTATTTATTTATTTATTTACTATTTAATTCTCGAGGGACTTGCCCATCTCTCCGGAGGGGACATAAACGCGATCGCTTATATCACTTACGAAAATGAACGGACGAAAAAGAATTTCGCTATCGGTATGAATATTTAATGAATATATTTTTTTATTGAATAATTATTTCAATCGATATAAATCATTTTTCAATAATAAAAAATCATTCTCCAAATTTTTTATTATTTTTTTGAGAAATAAAATGGGCCTTAAAATATCGTTTGGAGCATGAAATTTTATGGGCATGGGCATGGTTGTTCCTGCCGAGCCATGTTCGGGATTTGGTTACCTGTCGACATCAACATTAAAATTATAGTCCTTTTGGGTTTTCGGATTCACGAGTCATGACCTGTCTAGGGGTGTTAAAACATTATTACGACCTCTTTTCGTTGTCTCTAGCGCCTGGTCGCATATGGTATTCCAATGCTTACGGCCGATTTTGACGCCGGTCTTCGATTGAAACTTTCTTTTCTTGGACTTTGGTTAGATCCGTTTAATACGGTCTAGAAAACCAATCGTGCGATGGCTACTATATGTGTGTGTGTGTGCACGCAGCGTATAAGACGACCGGATAATGTAAGTTATTCATTTGATTTTTTTGTGCATCGAGATAATTGTGTGAAAAGTCATAAACTTGTTATACGTCGATATATTTAGTCATAGACTTTTTAATTTGATCAATTTTGTTCTAAATATTATGATGATTTTTCAATATGGTCCTTTCCAATCAACTTTGCCAAGAATCGTTGATATGAATGACGGCTGTCCTACATGGCATGACGAGGGCGACGTGGACAAACTTTTTAAATTTTTTTTTAAAAAAATTCAAAAATCTTTTTATTTTTTTCCTTTTTCTTTCTTTTGTCCTTTTCTTTTCTTTCCTTTCCTTTTTCCTTTTTTTTTATTCCTATCTCCGTCCGCCGATCATTGGACCTCGATGATGGCCAGCGGAGGTTTTCGGTCACAGGCAGGAGCCCGACGACCTATGGATGAAATATGAACAAAGAATAAAAAGTGACAAGGAAAGAAAAGGAGAGGAAAAAAATTCCAAATATATATATATGCAAAATTTGCAAAAATCATCAATGTGAGTGTCGATCATGTCACGTAGGATGATCGGCGCTGACTAAACTGCCCTATCAGAGATGTTTGGCCAAAACTAGCTGAAAAAATACATTGTAAAATCGGCAAAAGGTTCATGATTTAATTGGTCAAATTAAAAAAAATTGTGACTGATTGATCGCCGTACAATAATTTTAAATTTTTTGAACAATTTTTCCTTCATGCATATGACACGGGCCGAGGTTGTTGCCAGACGGGTCGATCACGATGTCTCGGCTCGTGACACGTACATGTCACTACTATAAGACTACTTTTTAGGGCTGCTATATGCATTAAAAGATCATTAAAAGTTAAACGGGAGTGAAAGTTCTTTATCAATGGGAGTGGGAGCAGTAGGACTCCCACTTTCGTAGGAGTGCCTTGCTGCATTGGCACAGAACTTTGGGTGGAGAAGCTGAGCTGGTCAAACCCAAATGCACTCCCCGAGACCTCTGCTTAAGTCAACGGAATTTGCTTAATTAGAGATTAGTCACGAAAGGATTAATTAGTGGAGGGTCAGTCCAACCCAATTTGTCCGTAAAACATACATCCCTGTCATGACCTAACTCAAAAAGATCGTAACCTTATCCGGTCAACTAATGCTCTAGCCCTTATTTACGTTTAGTTACAAAATAATATATCTATCGTTCGCAAGTCAAATCAAGTCAACCGGCTGCTTGGCGGAAATTACTCTTCTTTAAACACTCGAAACTCTCGAGATTAAACTCTTCTTTAAAGTATTACAGTGACCTAAGTTAGTAAATCATCACGTGCATGACTCCCGGCACGGAACACCGTTTTGACGAAGCTTTCGAATTTTAGCTCGCGTCTTGTCTGGCTTATCAAAATAGCGAATTCTAAAGAATCAGTGTGACTGTGACCCAATCTAATTTTTTTTTTTTTATCAAATGACCCAATCTAATGAGCACACCGCCGTTAGCATCTTCGGTACAAATTGTCGAAATCTCATAAAAAGAAGCATATAAAAGCTTTTATCTTCCTATTAAAGTCCGACGGTAACGGCGAAATATCCTTGCAACGACACAAAAGGTAACTTAAGGATTAGATTTGGGAGTGACCATCCTAAATGCATGGCTACTACATAGGGAGATTCAAAGAAGCAATCTCGTCTCGCGACGGCGGGGACAAGAGATGTGATTGCCAATCGGTAAAGAAAGGAAAAAGGTCGCATGATCCCTCTCAATTTACCATTCGGAAAAAATTCTTAAAACTCGAACGCAAATAATCTCTCGACTTTTTCTCGTGCTCATCCATTTATCGTCCACCCTTATCCTCTTTTGCTGGCCAAACATGAAAAAGGAAATTTCAAAGTCATTTGGAATTTCTCCTAAATTTAATTTCTTAATTGAAGCAAAAAATGGCAAAAAAAAAAAAAGCTCTCCAGCGTTAAAAATTCCAAACGAAAAGGAATTTGGGGGAGATGCCCGAGGCGAGGGGGATGAGCTGAATCCATCGCAGAACGCTTTCGGCCGCCGATGGAAACTATACAGTATACACCCCCTTCCGAAGATTCTCTCTTTCCCATAAAGTTTTAAAATTTCCATCTTTTTGTCTCGACGCCCCCTCCGTTAAATTCTTCTCTCCACCATTCCCAATCCTTCCTGCTGCTGTTGCTGTTGCTGTTGCTGTTGCTGTTCTCTGCAATATAATAAAGCTCCATCCCTACACGCGCAATCACTTCCTCTGGATCCCGCTTTTTCTTGCTTTTCGCTCACCCTGTCTCCCTCCCGCTGCTTCCTTTTTTGCTGCTTCTCTCCGTCGATAATTGCTCTTGTTTTGTGGAGTCTTGCGGAGGCTTTTTTGCCAAAGAGATGCTGTGTAAGATGGTGACGGTGACCCGGAAAAAGAGAAGCGGGTCCGTCCCGGTTTACTTGAACGTGTACGATTTGACTCCGATCAACGGGTATGCCTACTGGGTTGGCCTTGGGGTGTATCACTCCGGTGTGCAAGGTAAAGGTTTGATCTTTGTTGGGATCTTGGTTCTCGTTTCTATGTTGGGTGTCTGGTTGTCGGGAGTATCGACGGGCAAAATGAGCTTGAAGGTGAAATTGGGTTCTTGTGGGTGATCCGGTTTGTGGGGTTTTTGAGTTTTGGCAGATTCATACTAGCTGAACAGGAAGAAATGCTTAAGCTTTAGCAGCAACTGTTTCTTGTCGGTGCTTTTCATGATCTGAGGCGTATTGGGCAGTGGTAGGCTGGTGGCTAGAGATTGGCCAAATTTTTCATCTCCTTTTTGAGCAGCTAGCTTAGTGTAATTGAAGAAATATATACTTACAATTCTACTTTATTAGTGCATTTTTGCATAGCCTGTTGAATCATAGGCTGGAGTTGCGTTGTGATCATGTGTATATAATTATTTTTTTGTTTAGTACATTTTTGCATACCCTGTTGAATCGTAGGCTGGAGTTGCATTATGATTGGCCCATGACAGAAGTTGAAGACGAGGACCTGTAATTGCTCTATTTGGTTACCCGGAAGCTGGAGCAAACGCAGTGTGAAGTGGTTGAATTTGCTGAAGCAGTTGCTGCTGTTACCATTGACCCTGACCTAATTTAGCAGGCTTGGTCTTTGGTTTCTCGGACTTTCTGATAATCTTGACTGGAGAGTTTAAGGACTAATACAATGTGAAGCTTCGTTAGGTTGGATTAGTTGAGAGGGAGAAACTACTGTTTGAAGTTAGAGTTGATCAATACTCTGTTTGAATAGTATACTGCTTCTAACTTTCTGTGTTTACGTGTACTTGAATGGCTATGAAGTTGTGCTGTTTCCAGTTAAGGATTCTCGTCTTTGTTATGTCCCATCTGCAGTACACGGTGTTGAATATGGTTTTGGAGCACATGAACATGCAACAACGGGGATTTTTGAGGTTGAACCGAAGCGCTGTCCTGGTTTCACCTTCAGAAAATCAATATTGGTTGGAAGAACAGACTTAGGCCCCAGAGAAGTCCGCTCATTTATGGAGAAACTAGCTGAAGAATACTCTGGAAACACGTACCATCTCATTACGAAGAATTGCAATCACTTCTGTAATGACGTGTGCGTTAGATTGACAGGGAAAACGATCCCTCGATGGGTCAATCGTCTGGCTCGACTTGGTAAGATATGATACGGCTCTTAATGTCATTTCATTACCTGTCCTGCCTGCCATAGTTCTAGTTCGCTTGTATCCACTGTAAAATCACAGTATTTTACTCGTGATATCTTGTATCTCACTTACGCATTGGGAAACATATCGTACTGAGATCTTAGACTGCAATGCAGTTTGCTGAAACTCTTTTACCACCATACGGAACTGGCATCCTTTCTAGCATCCAATCCCTCACACTTTCTTCATATTTCACTGATTTCTGGAAGTGCGACGAATTTGAATTTACTTCTCGATATATGTGACAATAGGAACTCTATAGCAGTTACTGTATTTCCAGAACCACTAGCCGCCTAAGCTTTAGTTTGCTGATTTCACAACTTCTCGTTCGAATTCTCGCCTTAGAGGCATCAGGGTGAATATTGCTAGCCTCTTGTCGAGAGCTAGAAGTACAGCCTTGCTGTCACTTAGATTAGTACCTTCTTTCAGTTGAGCCTGTGTAATAGTAAATTTGCCATCTCTGTCACCTGCTTCCATTGCATGGTGTCTGTTATGAAGTGCCTGATGCTATTTAACCTATGGAATTCCTGTATTTGCTCTATGAATCGTCTTAATTACCACATCTACCATGCACAATCAAGCTATATAGGGTTTTCCTAATAGTTAACCGGAGAGAGATAATACGAAAAATTGCAGGTGAACAGATTATCTGAAAGTGCTCTTGCTAATGCTTCATTTTGACAGAAAAACACTGATAGAAACGATTCTGTCTCTCTTAACTGCCTAAAGGATCCGAATTTGTTGAGGATCCCTATCTTGCAACTTCTTTTACACATCAGCCAATACAATTGCAAGAGCGAAGATGCTTCTTGTTTTCTTCGTCATGTCAGATGCATTTTCTAAGTATCTGATGTGCATGGTGTAGAACCAATGAGGTTGGTCTCTATGCCATGTAGTCATGGCTGATGGATGCCATGTGACTCCATGTATGTTCTGAGACCATGTTTTGTTTAGACAGGGAGAGAGAAGGTTCGAGAAACTTTGTCTGATCTTATTGAGTAGGGATCGAGAAGTCTTTATCTTTGCTTGATTCTATTGTAGCATAACACAATAAAAAACATAACTGTGATTTGGTTTATTTGGATGGTTAGGTTTCTTCTGCAATTGTGTGCTTCCTGCTGGATTAAATGAGACGAAGGTTCGGCAAGTCAGATCGGAGGACCAAGTGATCCTTGAAGGAGAGAAGAAACTGAGAAGCCAATCGAGCAGGTTCCCGTCTTCCAACGGTTCGGCTGATGTGCCATCATCTCGCCATCTGCGTTCGGCAATCAAAAACAGTAGGCAGAGACACTGTCTCCCTCCAAGTTCTTCTTTGATCCATTCTACTTCTTCGCCTGCAGGTCTAACGTTAAAGCTTCAATGAGCAAAGCGTTCATAATCTAGGACCTTAGAATCATCATTGCAAAAGGGAAAAGAGAAGATTGCAAAGTTTTTTTCTGATGAAGTTCTTCCCCACCTCCCTGTATCCCGGTGAATGCTTTAGGGTTGTGGACATGCTGGTTCCATGACAGCTAAGGCATGTTTTTCCATGTAAACTGTTTTCCTTTCGCCAGCTTATTTGATTGACAAGTGATCGAATGTTTTGTCGGTGAGGAATGATGCTCTTCCTTTACCTTTACCTTTTCCTTTTCCTGTACATTAATCATTATGCAAAACTCTGCTCCTGTGAATCTTGGCTTGGATGTTTTGCGGTAAACATGATGGGTTTTGAGGATCAGCAGAATGTGGCATTCAGAGTGATTGAGGTATGCAGCTGGAGACATTCATAAGATGATTAGAGGGCCCAAATGTTCCCAAACACTTCCATATTCCAGGCTAAAGTTGTACTGTGAGAAGATGAATATGAAAGGATGAGCCCACTATGTCAACACTAAGGGCAGTGCCCCATTCTTCTGGTGAATCCACTCCCCCTTTGAAGTCTGGTTCAACAGTGCAAAAGAGCTTTCACATCAAGCATTGGATACTTGTCATCAGATTTTAGGATCATGGAACTCTCCTGTGCTTGCATGTGCCATGTTTTGGCCTCCACATATGCCTATGTTTGGTGTCAATACAAACTTATTTTTTACGTCTTTTTTTTTTTTTTTGAGTTTAGTCTTTTTCTTTGGGTTGTGATTCTGCTGTTGGAGTTGCTTACTGGCCGTAATAATGTTTGTTGGAGTCTTGCTTATATCATCATTTTGGAAGCATTCAAACAAGAGAGAACCTGCTTGTAATGAAAGCTCGTGATGTTCCTGAACTTTATTCTTTATGTCGGACACAAAACTTAAATCAGAAGTTTATGTTGGCTCATCTTTTTGTACTGTGCATTGACTTTGTCCCGTTAATTCAGTAATTACACCCCTTTTTATGATGCCTAGCACTATGCAAAGTACAAACAAAGAAAAAAGAAATCGAGATATGGAATGGAAAGACCAACTTCAAAATTCAATATGACCGAATGTTTCCAGCAGAACGCTCCGCTTCCGTTAATGGAGTCCGGTCTTTTCTTTTCTTTCATATTGATGCGGTGGAATGTCACTAAGTTCGATACTTTTGGATAAGTAAAGATGAAAATTCAGGTTGAGTTATCCATATACCATATGTTTGTGTGTACAAAGATGGTCAGTTGGCTCCATATCTATCGCCACGATCTTGTCACGTTACAACAAATGAGTACTTATAATGAATTTTTCATATCTCTAGGATTACTCGATACTTTGCATTCACACTAGTTATCGCTGATTATGAATTCAGTACGACCGCGACATCAATTGCTAAACCGGTTTAATGCTGGTTCCAGAACCACACCCAATTCGACATCACCTTAATCCTACCTTTGGTACAGATCTTTGATTACTGAATGTTTTCTGCTGCGAATCTATGGCAGTCGAACTTGATTCTTCAGCGGCTTTAGCTTCAGGATGAACTCATGGGCAGATAGGCAAGAATCGTGAAACCCACGACCATTATTCCTGCTCATACACCGCAGCCCTGGACAGCGCAGTAACCCAGAAGATCGCAGGTGACTCACAAGTCAAAATCACAATCTAATCTTACAAAAAGGTTTTGATCACTAGTTCAAATTGGCGGAAGAAAGCTCGGCAATAAAAGATCCTGGAAAGGACCCGGAGGGAACCCTCGGACCTCGACACCTTGGAAAATTGCATGTCATAAGCAAAAGTCTTATCATTTTGACTCGTTCAATTTGTACCCGCAGACTTCCCAGACCACATAGTTCTCTGTCATCCCAACCACTTGACTTTTCCACCAATGCGTGAACGGCTGCTTCAGCTCATCTCCATGGAAATGACGAGTGCATCGGCAGGATCTAGAAGGAGGTACCTTCGTTGCAGGGAGGCTTCACTTCGTTCTTGCCAATGAATTTGTGGTTTTGGACCTTGATCTTTAATGGTGGAATTAGCATCAGCAGCTCTCGAAAGTTCTAAACTCAGCTCAAAGTTCGAGGACATGTGGGGTCCTTTCAGACTGGTTTTTTTGAGTAAAGGACAAGACTCTGTGTGGCATGAGATTTTTCTATTCTTGTCTCAAAATTTGGTTTCAACCCAACCATCAACACATAGTTGGTACATCTTCGGATACTTAAACATCCCTCGGGAAACACACAGTTAATCATTTTATGACATTAGGTATGTTGGGTTAAGTAAAAAAATTATTTCTTTAACAGGATAAAAATATGAAAACCCTAGAGAGATTAGATTACAGGTTGGATTCCAACCAACACCGGACCCTATAGAGTGGATGAAAAGAAAAAGGAAGTTCCCATCTTGATTTTCCAAAGAGGCTTTCATTTACGTAAGTTTTTTTTTTTTTGGGGGGGGCCAGGGAAAGTGAACAACCATATGATTTCTTTAGCGAGTCGACGGGACATCCTATCATGGGCAAGAATCATATCTGGAGAAAGAGGACAAAGCAACGCCACGATTTGCACTAATTAGTAGTCACATGCATCATTTTTCGCATCTCGGACAAGTTTCGGAACACCAATTCTTGTACACGAGATGCTTGGAAATTAGTGGTTCGTGAACGGGAAGATCTCGAGACAGAAACCCATTTTCACGAGGATAGGGCACGGATGAAGTACCAATTCTGCGCCGCGACGCATAAACTAGAAGAAAAAATGTCGCATGACATTGGACTTAGTCGAGGAGAGCTCGCGGGTCATGCACGTGGCCGGGAACAACTTACGTGTATCTTCAAAGCTAATCGAGTCAAAGGTTCGGATACAAACCTAAGAGAGCGGTGTGTCTTGCTTGTTCGTGCGCGATTCGTTGGTCGTAACACCCGAGAGAAGTCACTTTGTTAATAATAATCCGAGGACTCGAGTCTGGAAACGTGGTTAACTTGGAGGTCTGTGAAACACCGTGCAAGTAACCATGAATCGGTGGTCTAGAGTTTTAGTTATGAAACGGTCCCGATCTAGAGCAGCTTGCAGACGAGGGATAGAATCCATACGTGCGGCCTTTAGTTTTCAAGCTGAAGATCCCCCGACGCCTCAACCAAACCGCGCCAAACCGGTGGGTATTTAGTCGCTTTTTGCCCGGACTAGAAGAGGAATAAACAGGGAAGCGACTTCTCTGAGAATAGAAGAAACGAGAGGGTGAACTTTCCGAGCATAAATTACTAGATCTCACCTTCGAAGTACCGAGTTCGCGCAATATTAATTTCTCCGAGCATTCATATTCCACCCAACGAAAGAGAATCCAATGGCCATCGTTCACTCATTTTGATCGAACCGAGGAAAAAGATAAGATACTCGGTTACAGTTCAACGCCGGGCAAGAACAATGAAGTATCCTTTTGTCTGTAATCCAAGAAGAATAATCAACTATCGACCCAGAAAAAAAAAAAAGAATAAAACAATCTTTGATTATTTATATATTTCTCGTTCTGCTTGCTTTTGGTTCACGAGACTGACTGGACCGGTCTGGTGGTCAGAGCCAAAGAAGACAGACCAGTCACGCGGTCAAACGGTCTAACCCTTCAAATCCCTTTGGCCCAACCCCAACGCATCTCTCGCCGTCCGGCCAATTTCCAAGCCCCCTTCGATGCCGTCCTCGATCAGGTGCTGCTCCTGTTTCGGCTTCTCGACGCACCGGCAACTGAAGATCGACCGTGCAATGCGATCCGACCGTTGCCGAGACGCGGTCTGTCCTATCGCCAGATCGATACCAGCCGAGACAGGAGAACCCAAAAGCTACGCTACAAAAAAAAGAAAGAAAAGGAAATAAATGACCAACGTTCACATGCATCGTGTACTATATTCTGGCCGGAGATGGGAACAGGAACTCTCTTTGCCCCTTTTCTCGATCACATGTCGATATCGAACAAGTGACAGCTCACGTTTCACTTGACCCAACATGTATAATACAAATCCCAAACCGTAATGCGCAACTTGTAGTTCATCTTTGCGAAGATAACACGAACCGTGTATGCGAAATCCGCCTTTTCTTTTCGTGTAATCGTCGCGGAGAACGGAGAAGGAATTTCTCGAGGGCGAACCCGGTAAAAAAAGAAAAAAAAAATGACATCAATCTCAGTTCTTGAATGGAATAACCTATGAATTTACACGCCTATGTTCCTGTATGTAATGGAATTTTAGTTAATGTTCGACGGAGAAAAAGAGCAAGCTTAGCTTGCACTCTCTGGAGAGATCTCCACGTTTACAAATGGGAAATGGAATCGATCTGCATCATCACTTCCAAGCGTACACGAGCAGTGAGAACCCGACGAATGGGCCGCTCAGGTCGTTCTCCTCTGCGCTCGCCCACTCCATGACCGATGAGCTCCCGCCGGAGGACGCAGAAGACGAAATGGACGAGGAGGAGAAGCTCCTCGCGCTCCGCAGCCTGCTCTTCCTCATCTTCCTCAGCTCGATCTCGTTCATCCCGAAGCTACAAGAAGGTTGCGACCACAGCAAGAGATCGCTCACCGCATTGGCGCCGTCCTCGCTGCCGCCGCCTCCCCTCTCCTCGTTATTGTTGAATGGCTTCTCGAACCTGAACATGAACACCGCATGTGAATCGCTCGCGCCCTCGAACAGCCAGTTGTACACGTCCCACGACACTTGGAAATTGACCCCATCGACTTCGACCCTCTCGTTCCCTCTGAACTTCCACTTCAACCTCTTCACCTGCAGAATCCTTCTCTTGTCCACGCTGACGCACAGCTTCCCTTCGCCGTGCACGCTGCAGTCGATCGAGATCGCCCGGTTCTTGCCCCCGAACATCGCGCTCGTGGCGTAGACACGGTGGCCGAACACGTGCTCTCTCCTCAAGAACAGGACTTGCCCTCTCTCCGCGGGCTTCCTGGCCTTGGTCTTGCTGTAAGCCGACTTCGTCGAGTCGCCCACGAGGAGCGCCATTTCGCCGCCGACGACCACCGCGATGTAGAACCCGGATTCGGGCTCAGGCCCGGACCCGAACTTGGCCCTCGCGAGGTCCCAAAAGATCCGGACGGTGGAGGTCGTGCCGGTTTTGTCGGCATCGAGCTTCTTGGACCCGTGCTTCTTCCAAAAGAGAAAGGGCTTGATGTGGAGCTGAAAGGAGAATGCGGAAGACGAAGGGGAGAGAGGCGACGAGTTGTAGTCCAAGAAACCGGAGCCGTGGTGGGAGTGGAGGCTGAGGTGGAGGGAGCGGCCGAAGAGGGTCTTGGACCAGGTGAGGGAGAAGAGGCCGAGGTGGGTGTGGTAGAGGCAGGTGGTGAGGTTGGCGTTGTCGCTCCCCGGCGGCAGGGGAGGCGGCGGGGGGAGAGGAGGCGGCGCCGCCTCGTTGTCGGCGGAGGAAGGGCGGAAGCAAGAAGGGAAGGGTGAGGAGTGGGTGGACACGGACATGACTTGTTGCTATCTGGGTTTTGGTGTCTCGGGTTCTTTTGTGTTGTTCCCAAGGGTTTTGGTGGGGGATTATATATACATAAGGACGAGCTTTAGGACAGAGATTAAAGAAGGGTTGTGATTCCAGAACGAGAGGGACATAAAGGGAAATAAAAAGAAATTATAAAATGGGCTTTTCGAGAAGAAAAAAGGAAAATTGTTGGAGAAAAATCAGAAGAGACTTTTCCAAGACACGCATACAAAGGAAGGAAGAGATGCGTGCGTATGAACATTTCTCTACATTAGTCAAACGCAGATGTAGGTTACCATGAAGATGCATACGAAAATCCATGGCAACAACTCAAAAGTGGTACGGCAACAAACGGCAGGTGATACGAAAATAGTGAATATTGTCCCAAAAGTCCGAAACATATTATATTTTTTTTATCAATTTAATTCTAAATCTTTTTTAAAAAAAAGTTTGGATTAATACCACCAAAAATCCCAAACTAGTACATCTATGGCAAGTTTACCCCAAATTATTTTTTTGACCATGAAAAACCTCAAACTGGTATAACTGTGACAACTTTTCCTCAAATTGGTACAATTGTGACAAATTCACCATTCGTTAGTTTTCATTAAATTTTATCATTATTTCGCTGAATTTAATGACACGTGGTAATTGTCGAGTGTACACGTTACTCTATATTTTCTACAGAATTTGAATTTTTTTTTGTATTAACTCAATTTAACGGAAACTAACATAAGATAAATTTCTCATATGTGTACCAATTTGAAAATTTTGTGATAAAAAAAATTATTTTTGGGTAAATTTGTCACATTTCTACTAGTTTAGGGTTTTTGGTGGTCCAAAAAATAGTTTAGGGTAAATTTGTCATGAGTATACTAGTTTAGAGTTTTTTGTGGTCAAAAAAATAGTTTGGTGTAAATTTGTGACAGGTGTCCCAGTTTGGATTTTTTCGTAGTATTAACCCTTAAAATTTTACCAATTGAGTCCTAACCTTCTTCTTCTTTTTTTACATTTTACCAATTGAGTCCATCATGCAAATTTTGACCGAAAATTGTTGACATAGGCATCAGCCATGCGTTGATGCGGATAATTTTTCAATATCTTATTATGTTTTTATTTGTTTTTTTCCCTTAAAGTGGCCGACAAGGGTCGCCGAGACCTTGCCTAGATCTGCGCAAGGCCAGCCTCGCCAACCCTAAATGAGGTAGTCTTGCCAGATCTTGGTGAAGGTAAAATAACGACAAAAAGAAAAAATAAAGAAAAAATAATTAAAAAACTAAAAAAAAATTGGAACATTAGTGAAAATTGTCCACGTGAACGCGCAGCCACGCTTCGTAGGACATTCATTGTCCACGTCAGCAATTTTCGGTCAAAATTGATCAGATGAACTCAATTTGGCGAAACGTAAACAAAATTTAGGACTTAATATGCGAAATTAAAAAGGTTTAGAATTGAATCAGTAAAAGCGCAACATGTTTAAGATTTTTTGGAACAATTTTCCACATGAGTATATAGCAAACACGTGTCTCTGAAAAAGATAGATCGTTATCTGCATTCATCTCCTTAATCCAGGCCGAATCTAGAAATGATCGGGTTACATTAGTAAGATGTCAAGATAATAAACATATACATGTGTATATATAAGTTCCCATATTTAAAATACTCACCAAATTCCCTCAAATCTAAAAAAAAAAAAGTAACATGTTCTTGATGGAAACCCAACAGGCTTGAAGGCCCCAAAGAAGGGCCACTTGGGGAACTAAGCCAAGACGAGTTGCAAATATACGTGGTTCTTGGCTGTACTCCATATGCAACATCGTTCGTGGTTTCTACCTGTAAACAAGGACGTGTTGTGGTGGTGCCTGTCAAAGTTCGGAGTTTCTGCACTATTTTCGTGCTTTTTGACTGCGTTTGACGTGCTCGTTGCGTTTTTTTTTTTTTTTCCCGACCTTTCCGGAGGAATATTCAGTTTGTGGAGAAGGGGAAAAGAAAGAACCTATTTTTCCATCTTCTTTTGCAAGACGATGGTGACTTTTTCCACCTTCTACACGCGGAAAACGTCGCTACGTTGAGATTCACAGAGTAGATCTCTCCTTAGGTATACATATCATGTATACCTAATAGCTATCTAGAATACGTCTTATTCGTTCCATGGAAAAAACTGGTCGCCTAGAGCGAAAGTCGTCGAATTCTCAATGATTCCAAAATGGGTTTTCTTACTTGTCGCGTCACCCCGTTACTTATTCTTGAAATGCGATTAACTTACCTCATCATGTCATAGTTCTGTAGAGAACAAGCTGTTGGAAATATGGAAAAAGGAGTAACAATGTAATCGGACTTTGCGGCGTGTAATCATTCTCTTTTAGGATCAATTTGCCCATATGAAGTTGCTATAGGTTTCTGGCAAATTCCCTTCAGGATACAACAAAGTCACGGCGAGAATACTGGATAGCAATTCCAGTAATTCTCCTAAAACTCTCTGCAAAACAATGAAAAAATGGCTGTCTCTCTTTTAAGGAAAACGTAGAATGAAAGTTGATATTTTTAAAAACTGAACATAATTGTCTATTTATAAAACTAATAAACACACCTTTTGGTGTGTAAACTGTCCATATACGAACGCACCTATTCATGTTCGAAACATCGCATAAGTTCATCTTCAGAACATCGAACCAATTCATGTCCGAAACATCGCATCAATTCATGTCGAAAAATTACAATTCTAAAATGACCGTTCGTGGAGATAACAGTCATTTGGACACAATTGTTCGTAAGTGACAACCGTCGTTCGGACACAAACGTTCGTGTCCGAACAGTCACAATTAATTAAAAATATATAACATAATAATAAAATAATTTATTTATTTCGAAATAAAATAAATAAATAATAATAATACAGAATTCGTTCGCGACGCGCAAAGTGCGTCTAATAATCGCGCAATCACACGCAGGTATAGTGGGGTCTAGCCCACTTGCCCATTTTTTTTTATTTTGAAAGACTAAAATAGCATTCTAACTAATAAAGAGACTTGTATCCTCCTTTCTATCCTATGTGGGATTAAAAAAGGCAACATTTTTTGTTTGTTTTACAAACAAACTTCAACACAAGCATTACCATGGAGGGTGTTGCGACCCGCGCTCTTCGATCATGTCGTCGTCGTCGTCGGGAGCGATGGTGGGCTAATGGGCCGTCCAAGGCTGGTCGGACGTGGGCCTTTCCCAAGGCCCATTACCCAAGTTCACAACGGAGGTATACGTGATCGACTTTCAATGTGATATAGTGACGTGTAATACGTGTACATGCCAAGGAGTCGTCGTCAATCGTTTTGTGGAGGATACGATTGGAAACCATATCGAATAGTTGATAGCTTATGCTCGATTCTATTTCGAGAGAGTTGAGCTGCAAGGCTTGGTGCGATCGACTCCTAGAGTTGGTGCGAAGCTTCTGGAGGTGAAATGAAGCTTCGACGTAGCTTGAATCACTCGAACTGAAGATCCACAATCCGAGCTCGAAGCTCCGGCTATGGCAGACTCTAAGAGGTTCTCTCTCTCTCTCTCTCTCTCTCTCTCTCTCTCTCTCTCTCTCTCTCTCTCTCTCTTGTTGGCGTAAGAACAGAATGAAACAACTCCCCTTCCTTCTAGAATCGCCCGGAGGTAAGTAACTCAAATTTGAGTTTGGCGCGCGCGCAGGGGAGCTCCACCGCCTCACTCTCACGTGCTCCCACGTAACTTTTGGTAAGTCGACGGTGAGGGAACGGCTGGAATTTTCGTCCAACTCCATTAGTGAGCCGACGAGCACAAAATAGACGTTTGTTTGGCTTGGTTTTGCACATAGTTGACTTTTTTTAGGTCGAAACATTGACCGCCCTCATCGAGCTCGTTCGACAACACCAGAAGGTGCCATCAGTCTCGATCGACGGGGATTAGCATGGGGATCAAGATGCCCATTGAGTTCAATCAATTGTTGTCAAGTTGAGCTCGAATTTCATGATCAAAGTTTGACTTCTGAACCTGCAAATTGTGCGTGAATTTGGGAAGGTGATGAACAATGTTCGGCCGGGTTGGCGAGCCAGATCCGGTCTGGCCCGCAGACCCGGTCTAAATTAATCCTAAAATTAACCCAAATTCATGGGGATGAAATTAAACCTCAAAATTGACTTTAGGGACATGAATAACATCTAAAAATATGATTTTTCCCAAAATTTTAGCATGAATTGGACAAAAATCCCAAATTTCCTTCAAGATCCGATTTGGGGATTCTTCAATTTCAAGCCCTTAGTGGCCAAATTGAACCAAAATAACCATGCTAATCGATTCAGAAGTGAAAAACATAAGTGAGAGGTCTCACCTTCGCATGGAAGTCCCTGAATTTTGATTAATTTGAGTTCAATTGAAGTTTAGGAACCTAATTGCAGGAAAAGTATGCAATTTTGGCCAATTCGTACAATCATGCAACTTTAATGAACAAATGGACTAAATTGAAATACAAGGCAATCAAATTGAATGTCAAGACTCAAGAAAATGCAAAAATTACAAATTAAAAGACTCAAATGGCAATTTTTGGACAAATTCAATTCTATGCGTAATGAAGGAAATCCTAGAATTGAACCTGAATTTTGAATTTTTATGAGACCAAAATGAAAATGGAATTAAAATAAAAATATGGACTATTTTCCTATATTTTTGTGATCTCAAAAGCTATTTTTCTTGATTTTCCATGCATTTTTCTATTTTTCAAAAATACTAAAAATGTGAAAAATTATTTTTTTGGTCAAAAATGATTCTCTAGACTTTTCCAAGGCTACCAAAGTTGATTTTGTAATATTTTTTATTTTTTTTTATTGATTTTCTATGAAATTTTCCAACAATAAAAGGAAAAAGACTTATCGAAAATCAGGTGTCAACGGAGGGACAGACCGCATGTGAATAATTCCTAAGGAAAAATTTACATCCTGGTCTACTCTTCGTAAAATACATGATACTCACAATGCTAAGTAACGTGGGAGGTAACATAATCATATCTTCAATGGGATCATGGGAAGCTGATGGATTCACCATGTCATACAACATGTAAGATTAGGTTATAAGTGGATACCCAAAGTCCGTTGGTGCGAGGAAAGAGCCACAATGGATGTAGAATATTATCTCTTCGAAATTCATTTTGAACTATACATGGCCAATAAAGAAATTCATTTCGGATAAGGATAGCGGTTCGGCTTCACCATCGTCTCTCATGTCGCCTTTGAGCTAAATCTAGCTCGCGAATTCTATCAACTCTATGCCCTTGTAATTATCAATAAAACCAGAGATGCGACTTGCCTTGTTGGATACTCATCAAACATGGCAAGTGACTCATCTAGGACATGTCTCTCTCTCTCTCTCTCTCTCTCTCTCTCCCCTTTCTGGTTGGGAACCACGGTCTAAAATTTCAGTTCGAACATGGCATGTGTGTCGCGAATGTGGGACTTAAACACCAGTTGGACAGCAAAATGGTTTCTAATCAAGCGAATCCTTGACCACTTGATCCTAAGAAATTCCTTCGGAAAAAAACGCCGCTATAAACTGGCCACCAGTCGCGGGAGCAACAGAACAAAAGCGAAGGGGAACAACTGGAATCCATATCCATCCAGCAACGTTCAGACACCAAGAGCACGAAGCTTTTGGATCAGGATCCTAGAGAGAGAAGTGTGCACCTTCGGATCCACGAACCGACAAGCCATGTCGCGTTTCCTTAAATTCTCCACACGCTAAGTAGACAACGTTGAGTCCGAAACCCTAGCCATTCCATTTTTATAAGTGTAAGAAAAACTGCCACAATTCGGTACTTTCAAGACGCTTGTTACATATCGAATGCCTAAGAGGAAAATTGTAAAAAAAAAAAAAATTAGTCCTAAATTTGTTGCACTTTTATCAATTCAGTCCTAAACATTTTAATTTTTCCAATTGAATTATAAAACTTTTCATGTTTTGTCAAGTGAGTCTATTCGGTCGATTTTAAGGAAAAACAAAGAAAAAAAATAAATTAAATTAAAAATTAGTAATTTTTTTTTAAAAAAATATTACAATATTACTAAAAATTGTCCACGTCTGCATAGGACAGTCGGGCATCCATGTCAGCAATTTCCAGTCAAAATTATTTGAATGGACTCAATTAAGAAAATGTGAAAAATTTAAGATTTAAATGGCAAAATTAAAAAGTTTAGGACTGAATCAGCAAAAAATGATATATGTTTACGACTTTTTTGATAATATTTTTCGAAAACAGTAAAGCACGGGATTTCTAGTACATAGTACCAATGCCTGGTAATAATTAAGACCATTCGTGTTGACAAACAATGGGATCGTGAAAGTCCCGAGAAAATTAAAATGGTTTCCTTTTATGTTCTTGGATTCATTTTCGGGAATTGGGTGATGTTTCTATGCTTATCGGCAAGCTTTGGGAAGGGAATGCAAGGATTATAAATGGACAGACAACGTGACAACAAGGGTAATAATTTAACCTTCTTTTTAGTATCGCAGGCAAACAGTTTTTTTTTTAAAATAAAAACATGTGTTTGATATGACGTAATAAGTGGTTTGTGACGACATATTCAGTCCTAATTTATGACCCCCAACCGTTGTCAGCCGGTGTTTTACACACAAGAGTCAATGTCGATGCAACTACGTTCCACGTCGTTTGCTGAAACGAACGAGACTTTCGAAACTTCCATGCATAAAAACTTGAACATGTCTTCGCCAAAAATAAATACATGGATAAGCACTTGGTCACGTCACTAGATAAACTTACAGAGCATATTTTTTTTTTTTCCTCTATTGCAAAAGAGATTTGATACACATTTCAGAGCGGAATCCTCCTTAGAAATCTGTGATTTTTAGTGATTGTTCTGAAATTGATGAGCTAACTCCCCTATCTTGTGATATCGGTACACTCGTGTATACGATAACGTCTGTTAAGCATACTTACCGTAGCCGAAAATGGCGCACCGTCGTCGGGATTACAGAAGGAGCTAGATAGATCGACGACAAGATGAATTGAATTCCATCTCTACAAATTGGAGGAAATGTATGAAGATTTTCATTTTCATTTTAATTTTTTTTTCTGACCCCTAATTGTGTTAGGGACATTTTTGGTTAAAGACAATGAATCTCTAGATGTTAGTGATTCTGCCGGCGCTGATACGGACGATGACTCTGGGGTATTCTACGCTCCATATTTTCTTGATGTAATCTCGTTTATTTTCGTCTAATGAAATGCTAATTCCTACCCGAAAAAATTAAAAAAGAAAAGTCAGCTCTTTGAACATTGGAACCTTCCGAGCCTCGGCACCTTTTTTTTTTTTTTGGGGGGGGGGGGGGGGGGGGGGGGAAGGGGTCGAAAGCCTCGAATACTTGACTACTTAATAATAGTTCCGAAAGCACGCGTTAACAATACCCACATGAATCTCGAAAGCCTACAGGGTTATAACATTTGCAAAGTCTACAATTCTTAAATCAGTTTATGTTGGTGGACATTGTTATGGCACAAGCGATCCTTTTCTAGGTTTTCATTATCTGGTTCTAACTACACCTTCTTGATCACATAATGATTGGTCGAGTCCTTCATGGTCACACTCAATAAGATGACAATCTAGCTCAACTAAATCATCCCATGTGCCTAAGTACCGTTCTAGATCATCTCATCCGATGATTTGCACGAATTTTTTTCCAATTCAATGCGCGTGTCTGAACCAATATGAACTTAGAAAAAATGGAGAAATCGTTAGCTTCTTCTATCTTGTCCAAAACCTCTTTTTTAAAATGCCAAAGCTTGCTATCTCATATGTCCCAAAGAGGCCCGCCATGTGCATTGATTCCCCCGACAACTTCAGCTTCACGCACAAAAATAGACTCGCTTGGCCTGTGGACCACTCACTTCTTGCCAGCAAATACCACCAAACTAAAGATCACCAAACTTTCATTCATATAAAACAAATCAATCGTCGTTAAGCTGCTAATTGGTAGATCATTAGATTATTAGATTTGTGACTTTATGGATCATTGTGGCTGTTGCCCCATTTTGAAAGTGTGTTGATCAGATTTGATGTGAGTTGAGAAGCTTCAAAAACGCGTAGGCGTAGTTGAACTTTAAGAAAGAACGAGAATTTCAAAACCCTTTTGGCTGTTGTTATACCTAAACCTTTGAATTGTCAATATATAAGAAAAATAAAAAGAATGAGATAAACAAAAGAGAGCCTTGGACCTACGACAAATTATTATTTTTGTAATCCAGTCTGGCTGCTAAATTTGTGCCGTGACATGAGCCTTTCGATACCGGTACCATTGTCCCTTACGTGATTATATAAACTAAACAAACACCCAGATGCTACAGTTTCAAAATTATGTCGCAAAGTTGATGTACTTTAGCAATCCCGTCTCATCAAGTTATTAAATAATCTCCGTGGCAAAAGGGTTCTGAGAGTTTGTAACTCCAGACAAAGTATACAGGGTGCTAAGAGGAGTGGGAACGAATTGAATTTCCTAATCCAACCATTGCGTCTGTTGGTTTTATGGATCGATATTGACTAAGACCTCGACGCTTTGAATGGGTGAATACGTGGCATATCGCGAACCTCGCCCTTAGAACTCGTTGAAAAACTTCACCTTGGTGAATCAGATTAGGACATCACATGTACTCCGACATCATTGACATATCTCAAATGAACCTAAGTTGATGTATCTACTCTTAGAAAAGTTACGCAACGCATGCGTTGAATTAGAAGAGATGAGTTATTTTTCCATGAGCATTCCCCCCAAAGTTTGGTGAGGAAAATTCAGACATAAGGACATGCACGTTTTCAAGAACAAAACGATTCTAAGCGTCCTAACTTACTAATCTCTTGAAATTTCTTTCCGTGGACGGTTGCGATTAGGGTTTTCAAACATGCAAACTTTCTTTGTATGATCTTGAATTACTGATAGCACTGCCTTCCCGCCTAGTTATGGTTCTATCGATATAATACCCGCACTACTTTATGTTATATCTTCCTCATTAAATTATTATTCAATGTTGTAACAAGATCATCAGTAAGTTTCCATTTCGTGTGGAATGCACTGCTTTACACGTCTTGACCGTACTATCCCAGTCTCGCCTTTGGTCCGAGTCGTGAGTCAAAGTAAACTCTTTCTGCCAAGCAAAGCCAAAGTAGGCCGAGTCAATTCCTTTCTCTATTATTAAGTAGCTGGCCAAAGTGCCCCCCGATCGTACCGATTCGAGACCATTCAAAACCCTCGAAAGTTTTGAAACGTTGGACACTTCGATTGAATTTCTTTGAGACTTCTTGGAATTTTCTCTCACGGTAAAATTTCTCTAATGGTAGCAAAACTGGAGCATTTGACCCCGACCAAATTCTCCGATTTGCCAAACATAACTCAAGACATGATCGGGATCGTTGAATCTAGCATTCCCTATCAGACATAGCCGTTCTCCTCAAAAGTCGAAATTATCGAGACTTATTAACACTCCATTTGAATGTGTACAATCTTATTATTTCGAAAAATAAAACTTGTTTCTACAATAGCTGAAAATTGAATGCTTTAATGTGATCGGGTTTGTGCACTCAATTGAATGAACCCCACCATGTGCAAAAGCTCCTAATAGTCCCACTTATTTCTCCACCTAATTAGAACTTTGTTCTATTAACTGGATTATCTCTTAAACCCTCCTTGGCAAAGCCAAAAGATCAGATCTGCTACATCAATCCAAATCGAGGAAGATTCGAGTGCTTAAATTGCTGCTAATTTCGAGCAGCTTAGGCAGCTAGGATCTACTAATCTAGAAATTATGTAGAAGCTATGTCAACATTGGTTAGTTTTCTTCGGATCCGAAATGCATGAATCTTTACTTCATCCTCCTGTGAACCAAAAAAAATTAATTTTGGGGAGGATTAGATACATAGCATTCATTAAGCGGGACACAATGGCATCTAGAAGTAGCACAAAACACGAGATGGTATTCCGTGACCGTAACCTTATCCATCCAACAATAATTTTCTCGCTGTGTACGGTAATTTAGGATTACTCACTTTCCTTATCGATGTTGTAATTTTCAAAACAAATACAGCAAACACTAATACCAAAAACATCATAGAAAATATGTCTATATGTACGTATACATTTTATGCTCCAGTCAAGTGGCATCTTGAGTCATAGGTGTAATAACGTGCTTTGACTGTTGACTATTCATTGAATGCAAAATAGTTTTGATTTATTATACTACTGTGCCGGCCAAGAACCATCTGTTGGCTTTAAAAACCGAAAAAAAAATTGCAATAAAATTGACAAGACAAAAGGGTAGATGCGGTTATAGGTAGCTATGGTCTCCACTCCAGCTTGTCTTCGAGTTATAAATGTCACTTGTGTTTATAATGCAGGGTATACCTAGAAGCCAAGGGGACTATGCTAAAGAATAAGCAATTCTGCCCAAACAATAATACGTTATAGGGGGTGACTAGCGCACAACATTATATTAGGAGGGGGCGATGAAATGTCAAATTTAGGAGGCGATATAAGAGATTTATATACGGAACTTCGTAAGTTATGATCGAGAACGAGCACCGTATAGCTCGGTGTGGTTTGCATGTCAAATCAAATTGAACATATAGACATGGTTTGAAGAATAGCGAAACCAAACCAAACGAAACCGGCTTTGTGATTTGGTTCGGTTCTAAGTCAATCGAACCATTTTTTTTCTTCTTTACTTTCTTGTACTTTTTTTAGAATAACTTCATTGAGCTAGGTTAAAGCATTAGTTTCATGAAAGAAGTCAAAGTCTACACTCAAAGCAATTCATAAATTCACCCAAAACGAATATCACACCTATTTCAACAGGCCATTCCTAGCATAAACTGTAAAAATAATTAGAAAAATTGAGAAGTTATATGATGCGGGTTAAAAGCAAAAAACGATTTGATTGGATTTGTGAACTAACCTTTTTCTTTTTTTCTTTTTTTGCAAAAGATTACTCTTGGGCCCCACTTGTTTAGCGAAAAATATGATAGGGAAATCATTTTCCAATATCTATATTTTATAAGGTTTATTTGGGACTTGAAAATAAACTGAAAAATATTTTTCATCACTTGGTAAGGAATCATTTGGCTGGAAATTGTTGACATGAGTGTCGGCTGTTATATGTAGCACCATCGCACTAACATAGACAATTTTTGTACTTTTTAATAAAAGAATTCAATTTTTTTTTAATAATTTTTTTCATCTTTAGTTTCATTTTTTTTCTTTCATTTTCTTTTTCCTTCTTTCTCAATCGATGTTGAGCCTCAAAGATGGTTGGTGACAGGCCATAGGCAAGGGCCGACTTAGCCGACCTCACCCGAATATGGCGAGATCAAACTTGCCCGAGGTCACGAGGTTGAGCTTTGTTTGCCTCAAGGGTGAGGTGGAGCTTTCCTAAGGCAAGCAAGCTTGACCTCACTATATCTCAACGAGGTAGAGTCGTTCGAAATCATCCCTCCCCAGCACACGTCTGTGGTAAGTTGTCGATCGTTGCTGGGGCTTGGCGATTAGTGAAGGAAGCAGGAAAAAGGAAGAAAAAGAAAAGGAAAGAAAAGAAAAGAAAAGAGAAAAATAATATAAAAAATATATAAAAAAAAAATTGCAATTGATGGACTGAGGCTCGGCCTCGATATTACCAGGTCGGGCATCCCAGGCATGGGCATCGGTGTCCCCGGCTCAGCCTTGATGGACCCAGGTGCGGTGGCCAAAGTCTCAAGCGTGGCCTAGATGGACCTAGCCTCGCTGCCAAGTGCTCGAGAACAAGCATTAGCATTCCGTGAACAATCGCAGAGTTCTAATTCAAGCATCGATACCTAACCATATTTTGGAAAATGATTTTCGTTCTTGAAAAAGAGAAAACATTTTCCTGAATTTAACACTGGTAGGAAAGCATTTTCCACTTTCCTAAGCAATCCAGACACCGAAAAAATGAGAAAAATATTTTTCGTGAAACAAACGGAGCCTTATGCTGAAGCAAACCGCCGGTTGGAATCTCTCTTTTTTTTTTTTTTTTTTTTGTGCGCTTACCCTAGCCATCATAGCCTTCGTTTTTCGATTTGGTTGTAATCCAATGGGCTATTTCTTAGGCCCTGTCCTTTGTTTATCTCCTTGTTCTCCCTTCTCCAATTTAGAGTCCGAGTAATGCACCCAAAAAGACTTTATTTAGTGGATTCGGGCTCAATTCCCCTCGCCCACAAAATGGACCAACCTATCCATCCAAATTTACCACGAATGCATGAAGATGAAGGCATTGAAAAGGGTGCTTTTTCTCCTCTTCTTCTTTTCTTTTTTTTTTTTTTTTGTTTTACTATCTCTTTTTATTTCCTCTTTTACTTATATTAGCCCCCCCCCCCCCCCCCCCAAAAAAAAGTTCTCTCATAAAAAAATTGCTAAATAAACAGTTGAATTATTCGACCAAAAAAAAAAAAACAGGTGAACTTGTTTTCGACCAAAAAAAGGTAAATTCATGATTTCTAAGTACATATGCGATTTATTTTATTGGACATGCATGTACAACCACGGATGCAGTGTTTTCAAATGAAGCCAAGTTAGGAAATTTCTTAATATTTAAAATTAAGAAAATAATAATAAGTTTTGGATGCATGACCAAGTTCGAGATCTTGAAAGGCACATCATCCTTGAAGAATATCCTCACAGATTTAGTAGATTGTGGATTCATGAGACTGCTGTAAATCTAGTAGAGAGAGGAGATAAAATGGAAGATTATCTCACATAATTTTCATTTGGAAGGAGAAACTTATTGATTTTGTTCTCATATACTATAATAGCTTTGTTTCACTTTTCATTGGGATAAGAACATCAACAAGTGCTCATGAGAGTACCATGACTTTTTTTCCCGATCACTTGAGCATCAAAACTTATAAGAAAATATTTACTTAAGTGTCAAAACTCTCAGTTGATCACTTGAGTGTCGAAACTTTTAAATACCGTTTACTCAAGTGCCAAAAATCTAAAGTGACATAGCATTGGTGGCGAATATTGTTAAAAAAAAATTTGGTATTCAAGTGATCGATTGAAAAGTTATATGACACTTAAGTGATTGGAAAGAAAAAAAGTTATGGCACGAAGTGAGAGTTGTATTACAGTTCTGGTATTTATGGTGTCATTTTTCCCACTTTCCATTTGTCTTGTGAGTCACATATGGGTCAAAAGTTCTTGTAAATAGGTGGAGAAAAACAACATAGGTTACCTAATAGTTAACTTTGCTTTCTAGATTCTGCAGAATAGAGAATAGTTTTTACCAAATTCTGAAAATTTTTGTTAAAGGTGTGAACAAAAACCTATAAGTTTACTTGCTGGGAAAAGGCTTGAGCCAGGGTAAGTTCCCTGTTGAAGAAATTGTTTACCGGTGTTCATATGCTTCCTCTCTTAATAGCTTGTGCTCTCAATTAACCTCGAGTCTCTTTTGGTAGAGAAATCATGATGTAGATGCACTAAGCCTAACTTTTGATGGTGGCAACCGCAACAATTGGACCTGAAGAATTAGCTACTCTGCCAGATCTAACGTTCCTTCCTGTTAAAGGCATCGAATTTTATGGCAACTTCGAGAATCCTTTTTCGAAGCTAAGATGGCTTTCTTGGGAAGTGACGCATAATAAATTTTATGCGGAGAATTTTCATTTTGCTAGCTTGGTCGTGTTAAGACCTTTCAAGGAGCAATATCGAAGATGATTGGAGCGGATGGAGCAAAATTAAAGTAAGCCTTTCTCTATTTACCTTATGGTTCAGATTTACTAAGAAACCAAGAAAAGCATCATGTGGGTAGAGAATCCATGTCCCCTTCTTTCTTTCTATCTTCACCAATCATTAGTGCACCCGTTTAGATTGGATTCATGATGTCCTGATCTCACGTGAATCTAGGAACAGAGACTATCTCGGACGAGTAAAATATAGCATTGACAACAACCGGCTAAATGCATTTAAAAAAAGGAGAGGAAGCTGTAGAATCACATCATTTCGATTAGGCCCATTTGTTGATAAATCTCTTCTTCCACTAATTCATTTCGATCTTCAATTTCTTCGGCTTTCTCTTCTTCCACGAACTTGTCACCCACTGCGCTCATGATCTGATTCAATCTTTTACATGCTCGTCTTCATGAAGTTGTGACGTTACCCCTCCAGATATGTACCCCGGGATGATTGATGTGTTTCATTCTTTTTAATTCAATTTCTTTTCCGGCAGATGACAACAAAAAAAAAAAAAATTGTAAGTTTTGGATTTAAGGTATTGCACAAAGTTGACCGAGACACATGACTTCTCTGGCTTCATCTCTTTGGAGATCGTAGTAATTGTTGGGTATGTCAAGTTGATCACAATTGACCAGCTTGAACTCCTGGAAACTTTGAATATCGAGGGGTGTATGTCTCTTGAGGAGTTGCCCGAAGAAGTTGGTTTTCTACCTTCTTTGACGCGGATCGACGTGCCTTGAACTTTTCAATTCGTTGAAGATTTGGAGATTCTGGATTGTGGCATTTTTAACTATGCGACCTTCTGGGAAACTTCCACAGCCTCTTGGAGCGTGGGCGAACCGTACCGGATCATGTTCACATGGGCGTCTGGGAGTAAAGGTGATTCTGGAGGCACTTGACAATCTGAAATTTTGGTCAGATACTACATTAGAAGTGTACACTGAAATCAGTTTACTTCCAAAGTTCATTGAAGGTAGGTGAGCCAACTTCCATCTGTCCCCCAGGCCATTAGTGTTCTTTATGGAGTTGGCACCTGTATATTCGATGGCCATGTGATATATTAGATGCAGATTTTGATAATAGGAGAAAAGCCACCAAAAATTTTCAAATTATGTCCGCTGCGTCACACTTATCCCGAATTTTTTCTGTGACACAAAACTCCCAAACTTATAGTTGTGTAACACATTTTCCATTCATCGAGGTTCCGCCATTACAAATCTACCTATATGGACGCAAGAAAGCAAACAATATTGACATGGCACCCATGTGGCTTAAGAGAAATAAAAACGATGTCGTTTTGGCTATAAAAAAAATCATCCGAGGGAATCTTGACTGAGGGTGAATGTGTCACATAGATATAAGTTTGGGATTTTTTGTGTTACAAAAAAATTTTACGATAATATATCACTGTAGGCATAGGTTGCGGTTTTTTATGTCACAAAAAAAAATCAGGATAAATGTGTTAGATTTGACATAATTCGAGATTTTTGGTGGCTTATTTCCTTGATTATATTATAAGTTACTTCATAAAGAAAGGTTCTCTTTCGGTGTTAAATTTAGAAGAGGGGAAATACTAATAGGAATATCTCGTCAATCACTGTGCAAATTGGTACATGAAATTGAGCACCGGCAAGGTTGGACTGCTGGAAATATATAATAGGAATATTTCCAGTACTGATGAATGGAGAGAAAATAGGCTTAATACTAAAAAAAAATCTTCAACTTTAGCATTTGTGACAGTCATATCTATAAAAAAAATTGCATCTTAAAAAATCTTGAACTTTTACTTTTGTTCTAATTTTACCGATCTTTTTTTTTGTCAAAAATTTTACCGGTCTAGTATCCAAAAAAATCCTTAATTTTAGCATTTGTCCCAATTATATCCGAATTTTTTTTGTCCAATAAAAAATCCTAAACTTTTACTTTTATCCCAATTTTATCATCGTCAGCCTTCCATCAATAATCACCATTAGTCAATCCTATGTGTAGCTTGAGTTTTCTCGCCAAACTTACCAATGAATCTTCAAAATTTAGAAATAATAAGTTTCATGGACGACGAAATTTTAGATCATTCGTCCAAATATCTTCATATCTAGCCCTTTTTTTTAGCTCTTGAATGCCAAAAAGAATACGAAACGTACCATCTAGGTGACTATGTATCTCCTGAAAATATGTAGGAGAAGCAAATCATAGAAGAGACGTTCATGAGTTTTTTCATGTCAGCCTTGCTGAGAAATTCATTAACAACGTGAAAATATCACGTAGAATTAACTAATTGTGATTATGGACGAAAGATTAACAGTGGTAGAATTGGAACAAAAGCAAAAGTTGAAGGTTTTTTATGAGACAAAAAAAAGTTTTGGATATAATTGAGACATATGCTAAAGTTGAGGTTTTTTTGGTACTAAGCCTGTAAAATTAGAATAAAAGTAAATTTTTTTGGTAAATTTGGGACAAAAGTACAAGTTGGAGGTTTTTTATGAGACAAAAAAAAGTTTTGGATATAGTTGTCATAAATGCTAAAGTCAGAGATTTTTTGGGGTATTGGGTCCGAGAAAATATCAACATCAACAACACATTTTTCCCAAACTAGTTGAGGTCGGCGGTCGATGAACCCCAAATATTCGGGCCAGAGAAAATATACTAAACTTTAATGATTTTTTTTACTGAACCTTTTAAATCTGAAGTGTAAAAATTGTTGAACTAAATATGGTAAATTTTTAGGTAATATCTCTATCTGATAGTACTATGGGCAAAAAGTTGTTTATTGACATTCTGGCCAAAACTTAAACATATAATTTAAACTTTAAGAGATTATTTAGCAAATGGTTTTAAACGTCAAATGATATTTGTACTTTTCGAAAGGTAAAGCCTTTCCCATTTAAAGAACTAATATTACAAGAGTAGTTGTGATGATAAAGAAAAAAGAGTAAAAAGTGAAATTAAAAACCTAATTGTTGGAAAGTTGAATAAAAAAGCTTAAATTATAGGCGGAGGGAGACTAAATATAAGACCCATTGAATCTGCATAGGCAAAATGATGTGAGAGGGGGTTGAAATGAATTCAGGATTTCCTATTCTGATACCATGTAAGATTTGGTGGAATCACTTGCCAACTGCTCTAAAAGCTTATGCTATTAGAAAAAGGCGTGGCTTGATATTTATATATTCCAACAGGGGTGCTGATCCTGGCGACCAAACGAGTTCTCATTTATAGGTAAATTTCGTTCGAAGACATGGAGACATTAGAATATATTTTATTAAATTAAGTACGATATTTGGTTATATATAGCGCAGGATGAAGAAATGAAACCTATCATTGTTGTCTGTTGCCAATTGCTAGCGGACAGAAACTTACGTGGCACAATTTATGATAACCTGCAGGTCAAAGTTAAAGGAAGTGCCACCACAGACTTTAAATTATGTTTACCATGATATTAATATCTCAAACTTTAAAAGGACCGTCCAAATCTAAACCAAACTGAACTGATCCGAACCGAATCAAAACCAAATGTTTTGCTTTTTGGGTCGGGCTTCCAACTGTTCGATTCTATTTCCGGTTGTAAACCTGAACTGACCAGAACACATTATGGTAATTGCTTGTTATGGGTTGACAGCCATCAATTACTGCTCATCAGGTCCCCACCGCTGCTAACACCATCCATCTCACCTCCTTCGGTGGGCTTGTCCCTCCACACACGTATTCGTGCCTCTCCGTCGCTCCCTCTCTACTATAAACGTCAACTCCGGCGGCCTTCAAAGCCAATCTAGCTCGACAAGGGCAGCCTTCGATTGATGGCAACCCTCATTCAGATCGAGGGCCTCCATCGGTTTGGCCAATCGCTGACCAAATCGGCTCGTGTCTGCCTAGACACAAACATGTTAAGCAGTCCAGCCTCGGCTGAGGGAAGGTGAAGGTAGATGCCACCATCGACGATGCTTGGAGATGGTGATGGCGGAACCATGAGGGAGCCCAGTCTGTTAAGTTAATCTAGATAATTGAGCCAATGAAACAACTAATCTGATTCATACTTTGTATAGCATAAATAGAGAGATATCACATCCTACAATCACGGCCTTTTGGTTCGGTTCAAACCATCGCAAATAGCAAAAAAAAGTCTCGTTTGATTTGTGAATTGTTTTGTTTTGTTTTGTTTTCATGAAAGTACTCTTGAACTGAACCGAACCGAACCGCACGGTCTAAGGGTTTGAACCACTTTTGCTCGCCCCTAATTATCATATAGGAAAAATGACACAAATGGTCCCTAAACTTTTAAATTTATTCAATATGATCCTTGAACTTTAGCCCAATATGCAATATCTACCCTGAAATTTAAATGTGTTCCATGTAGTCCTCAATTTTTTTTTTACATGCTCAATTTAGTCCCTAGATCATATGAACATGTTCAATATTATCCCTGAACTTGAATTAACGAAAGCACAACATTAAACATTTTCCATACAGTTCAAGAACTAGATTAAACATAAACCAAATTTTTTTCTTGACCACCTTGCACATTGGGATGAAGTTCATGGACCACAATGAATCAATTAATAATTTTGTGGACACATTGCATATCGGACCAAAGTTGAGGGATCCTAAACTTTATTTCTAGATTTGGTTGTAATCCCATGGGCTGGTTCATGGGGCCCGTCCTCTGTTTTTCTCCTTGTACAAAGAGGACACATTTCTCCCTTCTCCAATTTAGAGTCCATAAAATGAGCCCGAAAAGACCTTATTTAGTGGGTCGGGCCTAATTCCCCTCCCCCACAAAATGGACCGCCCTATCCATCCTTTTCCTATTTGGATTACCAAATCAAGTTCCCTAATAAAGAGGACAAAAGACACAGAAAGCCATTATTTCCTAATTTGATTACGTTCTCTACTTATTATAGTTTTTTATTCGACTACTTTCAATTCAATTGTGATATTTCATCTCTGTTATAGCACAACGATTTATTCCTAAGTAACAGAGAGAAGACAACAATTACAACTCTTTGTAATAAACCGAACCAATCATAAATGAAGAAACAGCACAAGGCGGAGTGGATCGTACTTAAAACTTTAATTTATGATTAGCTTATCTAATAGAACGAGTCTACATTGTCTTTTCATGACAATGGACTGAGTTTACAAACAATTTTTCCATGTTTATAGAGAGAGGGGGTGGAATTGCCAACAAAGTCCTAAACCTCTGTAATCGAGTCAATTCAATCCAAAAGTTTTTTTTTTTGGTCAATTGAGTCTAAATCTTTTGTATTTGTGCCAATTCAATCTATCCGGCCAATTTTGGCTAAAAATTGATAACATCGATGCGGCCATCATACGTGGCACTATCGATGTTGAAGTGAATTTTTTTAGCTTTTTAATTTTTTTCTGTCTTTTTTATGTTTTATTTTTATATTTTTGTCAATGGCTCGGGATGAGACTGCCAACCTCTGGGTGAAGGCTTCGAAAAAAATTTAAAAAAATTCTAGTGGACGTAAGCTAAGTGATTTTTCATGATGGTTCTCCTTGATTGATGATTTGAATTTGTCGTTTATTTTTCTTTGGTGTTAATTATTATGTTGATTTTTTTACTATCTAACCTTTGCTTTGGATGGTCGATAGTTATGCCACATTGCAATTTAATATATTGGGTGACATAAATTCTTGTGCATGAATTTTTATTTATTTTCACTACACTCTTTTCAAATCCTTAGTAAAATTTGGGATGTTATCAAGATTAGGAATCTCCTTGGCCTCGATCACGAGGAATGGGTGACCTGTCTTCGATTCTGAGCTTTGATATGGATGATCACCAACCGGATCCGGATCCGAATCCCCTAACATTGCCATTACAGTGTTAGAGGTGACATTGATCAAATTGGGTCGTCCAAATTAAAATGGACGACCTAATTTGATCCATGTCACCTCTCCAAAAAATTTTAAAATTTTCGCCCACATTTTCCCCCCTTTTGAAGAGGTAACATAGATCAAATCAGATCGTTCATTTTGATTTGGACGGTCCGATTTGATCAATGTCACCCTTAACATTGAATTGGCAATGTTAGGGGATCCATTTCCCCACTGATCCTGGCTATAATCTAATAGCATGGTCCTTGTCATTAATTTCTGGCAAAAATTGATCGGATGGACAGAATTTGTTCAAATGCAAAAGATTTATGACTCAATTGAAAAGAAAAGAAAAGAAAAGAAATGTATATTATTGAATGTGCACAATTGTAATAGGTTTAAGACTTGATAATTTCGAGAGAGAGAGAGAGAGAGAGAGAGAGAGAGAGAGAGGAGATCCAACACAATCTTTGTCACGGCATGGCCTAGGAGGGAAGGAAAGGATGGGCGGCTAGGACCATGTGGATGTTCACATGCACATGGACATCCATGTGAAAGAGGATGGAGGAGACATGCCCTCATGGAACTCCACAACATTTCCAATTCCTCCTTTAGATTCATCCCCGTGCATGTCATGTTCACCGACCCTACCACAGAAAAATTCTCACTTTCCCCCTCAACCAAATCTTGGAAAAAAAAAGATTAAACAAGAGGGAAGGATCATGCTCCAAAATGGGTTGAAAGAGATTTGGCTTTTTCTGGGGTATTAGGCCACCAACCTTTTGCCTTCCCTCCCAAACCCAACTTAAAAAAAAAACAATCCTTTCTCTTGCCCCCTTTGGCTTCTTGCATGACTCACTAGATCCGAGGCATCCAAACCAAATGATGAAACCCCCAATTAAAAGGACAAGTGAAAAAAGAAAAAAAAAACATACCACATTTGTATTCATGCTCTGATCAAAGTTGATTGGGGGGTCATATGATTTGTCCCTCACCCCCAACACCTCCACATGAAATTCTCTACACCATGATTGGCTTTGACTGCTTTTTTTCCCCCCCTTCTCTCCCCTTTTCTTTTAGCCTTTCCTTTTTTCTGTGTAAGATCTCTCCTCTGACTCCAAGTTAAAAAATCTCCTCTCTTTTTCACCCTGCTTTGCAACTGCTAATTGCTAGGATGGTTTGCCTTTACCATGTGCATTTTTGTGCCACCACTTTGTACATTGCCTTTTATCTTCTTGAAAGATTTACAGCTAGTTTCTCTTCAAGAAGTGCCACTTTCAGAAGTTTGTAAAGCTTTATGAGTGTTCACAGGATTACAGACTTTCATCAAAATGGACATACTTTCACTCTCTGCAAGAATATGATGCAAACTTCTTGTCAAGATCTTTGTCTAGGATTGCTCACTTGGGGGGGGCATGTTCCTGGAGATAAAGGGAGATTGGCGGTTGATTGCTTGAACCTTGCAGCCCCTCCTTGAAGAAAATTCAAATTACCAAATGATAGTAACTCACTAAAATGCAATGATTTTACCCCACACTTTTGCTGAATAAAAAGTTGAGACAGAATAATGAGATTAAGCAACTTTAAATTATTCATGGTTGTGGGGAGCAAAATCAATTTCCCTAACAGGTGAAATCATGATGGGGTTTCATTGACAGAGATGGGTCACCAACAAAAAGGAAAGGCAAGAACATGTAGTACAAGAACTAGTGAGAGAACTGTGGAACAAACTAATGCCTTGACTGATTGAGAGAATTAGGTCAAGAGGAAAGAAGAGAACAAATGGCATATCCCACACAAACAATTAATCAAACTTCTGCTTCAGTAAAGAGTTCCTTCTGCAATGTATTGCTGTTGCAAAAGCAGTTCACAGCTGACTAAAGCTCACAATGAACATGGCAAGTTCTTCACAACAAACCACCATGACAAATTTCTCCGAAACCCAAAAAGCATAATTGCCAATTCTTTTTACCTGAAGGTGAGAGTCAAATGAATATTGGTAATAATTGATTACCTTTATATCGTTCTCGATCCTCAACTATTAGCATTCTATCATTGGAAAAAGCAGTAGAAAGAGACATAGAATAGAAAAGAAAGACAGCAGACTGGTAAAATAATTTTGCTAACATCTCCCCGCCGCTGCATCACCGCGTCATGGAATAGATTTAATTATCTTTCTTAACTTGGAATGATAATGACTAATCACGGCATTCAACAGCTGCAAGATTCTCTTTTCACCAGGGAATTTTCCCTTTTTAACCCGAGGCAGAAAGGAGAACTACTTATCGCAGGCTGAAACTGTTAGAACAAGGAAGGTAGAGAAAAACTTTTTGGAAAGACAATATTGAAAGTGTGATATGAATAATCGGAAATGGTTAGGTGGGGGTTACTGAAATAATTGCACGCATCATCAACTACGAGTTCAACTCCCTTGGAGTTCAACTTGACAGCTCTGTTTCGATGATTTCGGCCAGTTCTGCAACTAGTTTGTTATGTTCTTTTGGTAATCGAACACCGTATGATCAAGCTCTTCTTAATACAAATATACCTGCAAATTGAAATCAGGATCACATATTTACTGCATACTGAAAAGATGTTTGCAATGATAGTGTTTTGTTAATACTGTTCCCTAAATTGGAAAGTCTTGGGCATAAACAAGAAAGACCAGTCATTGAGACACCCACTAACTTGTAACTGCCACTATTTTTTTGCCCTTTTCCTGCAACAGCAGCAATCCCCATGCAAATGCAAAGGCACTTTCATGCCCAACAATGCATAAAAAGTTCTCCTTAATGGAAAACACCCACAACCCAACATTACATTCACAAGTCCACTGATTTTTTTGTCCTTGGGAATGATCATAGGATTCTTTAATCCATTGGAAGGACAAACAAATCGATAAGAGAATCCTGAAGATAAACCGAGGGTCTAGAGGAAAGCAATTAGCTTAAATGTTGAAGCTTCGGTAAATTCAAATTCGGCGTTAATCCTGCGCAACACAACACAGGAAGCCTTAACTGCTGGGACGCCTCTGTTCTTTATCTTCAATAAGCAAGTGAACTTGACTGGCAAAACTGCATTGAATGTTCGCTTGTCCTGTATTTATCAAGAGACTGCCATCTCGTGTCTAAGTTACAGCCAACTTTAACTTTACTAGCATCTGAAATAAGCCCAAATGATTCCTGGAACAAATCGTTCAAAGAATAATCATGTGCATAAAAATTTGGTCTTTTTCCCGACATTCGCTTATTTACTATTTTCCTTCATAGGTGGTCCTCTCTTTTCAGAGAACCCCTTTTCCAGCTCCTAATAAAGATGCCCATAGTTACGCATGCATCGTCACTGCACTGAGCATTGACCAAGGAATGCGACAGTACAGATGTCCTTCTCAATCGCCCATTGCTTCAAAGTAGAGCGGTTCTGCGTTTCAAATCTTCCCAACGGCCAAAAATTAACAAAGTCCTTTTCTTTGTCAGCTTCTGTAACAGTAGACTTGTGAATGAACATGTAGACATCGCTTGAAATACGGGCTATCTCGCAATTTACTCCTCAGAACGACCTTGACATAAGATTGTTGTCTTTACTTGCACCAACTGTTAAGGCACTTTTCACAATTTTCTTCTTGTGGGCCTTCTTATGCGAAAAAAATTTCCAGAGGAATCAGCAAATAGCATAGAAGCTACTTTTTTTTTTTCTTGTTTATCAGTTGTGTAGCTAGATCTGCCAGCAAACAGGGGAGCATGAAACAGAGGAAGTCTTACACTGCTTCTCAAAACAGAGGAAATTACAATGTGAAAACATATTAAAGCTTAAGGTAAGTACTAGGCATCATAAATAGTGGCATAGTACACACTGTACACATAGCATCATCAAATGTGCCATCTCTTGGGAATAAGTTCTAGGAATTGGAAAGAAAAATCTAAAGATTACTTAGAGCAGCCCCGGCGAATTCAGGGGAAATGGGGTTAAATTAGTGGGACGAGGGAGAGTCATTAGAAGGTAGAATGCGGATAAATTTTGAGGATAGCTTCAGAATCTTCTCTTGCTGCAAAATCTTCGGTATCCTAGGACTCGATGCTAGCGCTTAATTCGAGCGAGCCGTAGTCAAGAAGCTCCTCAATCATTTGCTCTATGTGATCATCTTCGAGAGGCTTGAACTGTTGGGTCTCGGCCTCGGCCTCCTCGACTTGCTCTTTCTTGATCACCCAACTATCTGATTCTTGCAACTGAAATTGCACTTTGTGATGACCCATTTCATTGTTCCTCTCAAAGATGCCGTTGGCGTTGACAAAATGAGAACTTGGTGGCTTCTGCGGCTCTTGCACTTGCAATGCAGACTTGGTCATCTGCAAAGAGGCCATGTAGCACCTGTGGAGTTTTGCGGTCAATGTCGCCGAGAGGAGCTTCGACGAAGAAGACTGAGATGCGTTCAGGTTGTAAGGGAAGTTGGTCCGAGCCCTCGGCCCGCACATTAGCCTTGCAGCTTCGTCATAGGCTTGAGCCGCGTCCTCTGCCGTTTCAAATGTCCCTAGCCAAATTCTTGTTTTCCTGCATCGACAGAACATTTCGGTTTAGTACACACGTCCGATGACGCAAAAACACAAACTTCCAATCAAACATGAGCTTACAATAACGGGTGGCGGATTTCGGAGACCCAAGAACCCCAATGCCTCTGGCGCACACCGCGATATCGCTGCTGGGGTCGAGCCATGGTAGAGAGAGAGAGAGAGAGAGAGAGAGAGAGAGAGAGAGAGAGAGAGAGAGAGAGCTTCTTTGAAAAAATGCTTGTGAATACTCCTGAAGGAGAGATGCTTTGTGAATGTCTGCGCAAGAAATGCTTCTGATCTGTGAATGGAGCGGGAGAATTTGGGGGGGTTTTGCAGTTGAAGCTTTGTGGACATATATATACATATATTTGGAGCTTAGGTGCTGTTTTTTTCCTACACTGGCTGGAACCAATTTGGAAAACTTGGGTCCCACAAATAGATGTTCATTTTCTTTTCTTTTTGGTACAGACTTCACAACTTCAGATTTTTTTTTTTGTGTGTGTGTTTAGTTGTTTACCAGTTGTCCAATTGCTTGAGCTTGACATGATTAATTTGATTATCGAAGCTGAGAAGGAGGAGCTGAAGAGGAGATTTTTCAAAATCAAACCGTGTCCAAATTCAATCAACATATAATATTCAGTGTTTGTTTCTTTTTGAAAGGGGGTCTTGATCAAATGGCTCTCAACAACATGTTACCCTTTTGTTGCTTGTGTGAAAATCTAAGGTCATAATCAGGAAGATTCTTCATGTGATTGAGCTGCAAAGCTCTCGGAGATAGTGACTTGAGCGAAGTTCATTACCCCCCTTAATTATAATTAACAAGATAGATTTAATTATTGGTGCAAAGGAAGAAATTGCTTGCTGTTGCTTAGCCATAGGTAATCCGTGAACATGTCTGAGTTGAGTTCCTCCGTGAACAGCTATTTTTTTTTTTTTTAAATAAAGTATATGATCTTTTCAAACTTAGGGGTATCACGTACTTTAGTAAATAATTTCTAGAGTGGACCGATCTCGTATCACATATCAAGCCCTTTCGTTAACACAGTTACCTCGGATTGTATGGCTACGATCAAACTTTGGTTGTCCTTTGGAGGTCCAGTTCATTTTCAGATTTCTCTCCTTCACAGTCAGAAAAGCGAGTTTACTGTAAAAACTCGAATGATAGAAAATGGGATGCGTATCTAGTGCTATGGATCAATTGGTTGGTAATGATTGAACCCCTTAACTCCCTCATGATTATGGTCCAAGCTAGGACCATTATTATCGCATCTCCTTCACTGTTAAGGTATCTAAATGAACTCACAACGCAATAAACACCCACTCTTTTCACGTCCCAATCCAACGGCGGATATTGTTGGCCTAATGAGAAAGTTCCCTTATAACGTTAGGTACACTAAATAGATATATGAAATCGATATATCAAGTGAGGTGCCGAACTCAAAGATCAGAGGCGGTTTATTCGTAATATATATTGTCACTTGATATATCAGTTCAATCAATAAAGAGCGTCGGAATTTGAGGGACACATTCCCTTTCCTTGAACTAACGAGAGCAACAAAAAAAAGTGTAGTTGGTAACTTTTTACAAGTGGTATTGGGGGATAATATAGCTTTCACTTTCTGGCCATTAGCCCACTTCCACGCAATTTGAGCTTTTTGTTCTCTTGTTAATGTGTTCCCTTGATCAAGTGGGGTTCATCTGTACACGGCTCTCCCAACTTGGGCTGCCCAAAAATAAACCGAGACACGAGCAGATGCTGACCACGAAAACAAGAAGACATCCCAAGTGTCGTATGAATCCCTGCCCATGTTCCACTGCTCCTCCACATGCAACACCATCCCCCTAGCCATACCCGCCACTGTCCGGACGGATAACAACAAACAGAAGATGAAGCCAACAGCATTCGCAGATGGGTGGTGGTGGTGCTGCTGCCGATGCTGTTGTTGTTTTCTTGATGTACACACGAGGGGGAGAGTCGTCTAGGGTTTCTGCAGTTTCTTGAACTTGTGGGTGCGTGTCTGTGGAGAGAGAGAGAGAGAGAGAGAGAGAGAGAGAGAGAGAGAGAGAGAGTTTTGGATCGTTCAGCTGCTATTTCTGACTCTCTTTCCTGCTTCCTTAATTCAGGACGGATCCACATGGATCCCGAACACGTCCACCCAACGAACATGATATCTTTCTCGTCTGTTCGTTGAACTCATCTAGGGTTTTCAGGTTCGACCCCCCTCCCACGTGTCCATCCAGTGCTTGCTCTGACGGTCATGCGAAAGATCAGTGAATACATTATTATCCCGTGATTCCCAGTGTATCCAAATCGAACGGATATAAAAGACTTTCGTGCATGTGGTGAAACGAAAGGCGAGAAGTCAAATATTCAACGCCATCGAGATTAATTAACTTCACGATATCCTAAAAAATGGCCAAAACGAACAATAGAATGGGATGTGGCTTGTTAGGATTAGATGTACAAACGTAACAAAAAAATAATAATAAAGGCGAGAAAAAGAATCGAGATATGTTAGTCCATCTTTAGACTAGGGATACATCAAGTAGAGAATTCCATTATTATTAGCAAATGTCACTTTTATATGTAAAGCTCAATTGACAAGAGAAATAGATTATATATAAACGGTATCAAATAAACTTTAGGAGACAAAAAAAAAACTTAATCCACTTAGTAGTTATTCATGGTTCAAGTCTAAATTACTAATATAATATCAATCAAAACTATAAAAGCTGTTTCGGGAATATAAACAACACTCCAACATGATAGACTCATGAGTTTATTTTGCGGATTAAAAGGATTAACATCGCTAGGCGGGCATTTAGTTTGGCCTCTCTCGCGAGCCAATACAAATTTAGTTCATGCTCGAGCTGTATTTATCCATATTTTAACTCGTCTTTTGCCGAGCGCATGATTTCGCGCCTCAATAAATATCGATGGGAGCGTGTCGTGTCGAATCAGGGTAAATTTGCAAATCATTGTCAAGATTAGCTGGAGGAGAAGGAAAATTAACCGTCGCAAATCATTCATTGTCAAGACAAGCTGGAGGAGGAAGGAAAATTAATCAGGACATGATGTCTGGCATAGAGATGACGTGGCGCTCGAGGCGTGCCCAATATTTTCCTCGAGAGGAGCAGGGCAAAAAACAGCAGGAGCCATCAAGGCATCATGTCAAGATTAACACTGACAAATGATGAAAAATGACTCGGACCTCTTTGGATTACAGCTATACGGGGGGAAACCTTGGACTGGAACAGGAGCCAGCCCGGGTCAAAAGCCAAGGCGCACGTCGCGGTCGGGTCGGGCCCTCCCCAGCAACCATGAAAGCGCGTGAGGTGGGACCCAGGAGATAACATGGGTGATTAGGGTTCTTAATACAAGAGATAACTTGTCAAGCAGCAGCAGCAGCAGCAGCAGCTAGCGAATTTTGTGGGAAACGAAAACTATTAGACAGGTTTTTTAAATTTCGCCGACGGGATAGGACAAGAATCAGTTGCATCGTTTAAAAAAAAAAATTTGTGATTTTCTTATTTTAGTAGGATTTATATCACTGTTTTCTTAAAGAGTTTTTGTTTCACTTTTGCTAGAGAAGATAGCACAATTCATTATATTTCCTGTACTTTTATCTGTGTTATGATTTTCTATATCTCGAGACATACTTTTTACCAAAGCTCCATTTAATATATCAATATACTTTTAAAGTATGATCCCTCAGCTGACGTTGTTCTGCAGAAGAATCGATATTCTTGTGAAAATAGATATATAGATATCAACTTTTTTTTTTTTTAATAATTCAAGACAGGAGTGCAGCGGTGCGGTTACCCGGAGGCCATGAAATACCTTGCATGTCCTCGTGAACCGATTAAGTTTGAGCCTTGATCTTAAGTAGTTTGCATGCAGTTGGCTGGGTTTGAACCCGTTGGAACGCGTCGGACGACTTTTTCAGCATGTTCAATAAGGGAATACTACAAAGTCTCAGCAATAATCTTTTTCGAACCCTCAAAACGGTGTCATGCAAGCCAAACCAAAAGGGCATGGGTCAGGTCGATTTCAATGGCACGATCTCCTTTGTCGAACGCCTCACAAAAAAAGTCTCATGTTCGCTGGGATAAGTTTTAAGAATTAGAGTCCATATCACTATCGTGAACGTCATACCCATTTCTTTTTTTTACACACCGATGCTCAGCTTGCATGCAACACCACACACGCTTTCGTGAAAATCTCTAATTATCTTCTGATCTTTTACAGATGTTTACAGACTTTGAAAGCTACGCCAACGTGTAAGAGCCTCTCTCTCTCTCTCTCTCTCCTTCATTTTAGGGTTTCTTGATCTGCTTAAATTACGCTGGAGAGATTTTTGGAGATATACGCTTAGTTGTTTCCACCTCATTTTCATCTTTCTTTCTTTCTTTCTTTCTTTTTTTGTGAAAATGACATTTTTTCCGTAAGACTTTTCTGAGCTCAACATGTTAGCGCCCACACATACAACTTGGTTGAATACTTCGACCAACGTGCCGTCATGAAGACTCGAGTTGGACAGATTGGAACATAGGTGGAATTAAATCCCATCCGGTAAAATCTTTTTCCACACAAAGTCTTGATATTTCTTTTGCTAATGTAATTCGAATTCTCGACCCTAACCCGCGGAGCGAGACAGAACCGATCTTATTAAAGATTACTAGCTAGGAAGAACTATCCCGAACTATTGTTGGGGAAAGGATAGATTCGAGGATGAAGATGAGCTGAGGAGGTTTCGATGTTTATCCGATGATTTCGTAAGCGACTTTACAATAATAATAATAATAAAATTCGAGAGGACTAAAGACGGACCGAGCCCGCGAACGCACATGGACTCATGGTGCTTGGAGTAATCTTCATTATTCTGCGTTATAATCTATAAAGTTCTATTATACGTACGTATCAAAATTGACCTAAAACCTTGTAGTACTAGAACTTAACTGTTAGTAAATACTGAATAGCATGTAGATATATGATTTCTTAACTTTATAAATTAAGACGTCAAGATGAAGGACTAAACTAATCTTCTTGACGCGGTTTTGGTCAGCAAAAACGAAGCAAAACAAAGAAAGGGATGACTTAAGGGGGAGAGTTGATGTGATAGAAAATGCCTGTCTTTGAAGTCCCCCCCGCAGTCTATGGGATTTTGCACAGCCTGGTCTCTTTTCAATATTCCCTTTTGGCTTTCTGTTTTCATTTGATGAATTTACAATATCTATTTCATATATATATATATACACACACACACCATTTCCTTATCATTGGCTTGCTAATTGAAAGGATGGCGCCCCTTTCCGTTCCATGTGCGTACATGTCCCCTTGTTGTCTCATTCTCCACATACGTAGCATCCAATGATGACCAAGAACAACAAAAGACGACAAACCACAAGACCCAACAAGTCGACAACTACGTATAGATCAACACACGAAGTTAATGATTTTTGAAAGAACGAATGGTTTAGGAGAGAAGTCTGGTAGCTACTACGTTCGATTAGTTTCTTGATCGAAGCAAATTGCCACGTACATGAGACTCTAAATCGTCACTATGATCTATTTGATTCAGTCCACCTGATACTCACTCAACCCTCTTAAATGCCCGAATTCGCCTTTGCGCGAGATGAGTCAGGTGGGCCTCGATCCGATTATCTCATGTCAAACCGAATCCCTTTATTTAAGGCGAACCCTATCACGGCTCATCGATCGCGTCACACCTGTGAAGCACGTCACACGATAGATGAGACGTGGCCCCAATCGCCTCGGCAAAGCTCGTGAACGCCGATTCTAAAGCTCCGTATAGTTGCACGGGGTCTTCACTGTTCATACCGTGTCCTAGAGCCGACACCATCGCAAACTTAACTACGAGTTCATGCCCGCTTTCTTTTCCTAATAAATCTTATGACAATGTATTCACGAAATTCGTAAGTCCCATTGTGTAGGACCAAGTATGGAACTGATTGCTTCTCATGGTGGCAGAGATGGTTTCCATTTTCTCGCATGAGGGTGATTGGCCACAGTCGACTAGTCAGGTCAACATTATGGTTAAGATATAGTTAATGCATGTGGGTGAATAGCGAGAGCATTTAAAGAGACCCTTTGACAAGACAAAGCATATGCAGCAACGACCTCGGATGTTTTTTTTTTTTTTTCCTTTTCCTTTTTTTTTTAATCCACCATTTTTGGTCCCAACAAAAAGCAAAACTCCAAAATGCCAAATCCACGCCATGTGCACTCTCGATTTTAATAATGTTCAGTGCAAAAAAAAGAATAAAAAAAAAATTAGGGTGATCTTTTCAAAGCCGCGTTGTGCCTTTGTGTTTATACAAATTGGCCACTAATTTAGCATTAGCTCGACAAACGACGCCTCAGAAGATTCTGTGGACATGCAACTCAAAATACAGGCGACTAATTAACCTAGCTAGTTCTTCCCAGACGTCAGACTAAAATCAAAATGAGATGAAATACAAATAACTTGGCTGTAGAAATACGAAAGAACGACTGCGGAGATTCAAATCGTCGCCTCGCCCGAGCCCTGATACTAAATTAGACAAGCCTGTCTGCTCTTTGGAGTTTAAATCTCCGACAATCATCGGTACATGCACATACGAAAAGATGGTCGAAGCCCAGTGTGACTATGGTGCAATAGAGGTGTCAACGGGCCGGATCTAGGCACGGCCCGAAACTAAACAGTATCAACCTCGGCCCGGCCCCGCCCGAATTACATATGCCCCAATTTTTCGGGCCGGGTTGGGTCGGGTCAGATTCTTTGTTTGTTTTCTTTTTTTGGAATTAAAAATCACTTCACAAGCCCGTCGAATGAAAGAATATAAAAAATGAGAATAAATTGAATTAAAAAGAAAACATGGGTGACAAAAAAAAGCCAGAATCGGCTGGCCCGACCCGGCTCAATGAATAGTAACAAGCCCGGCCCAGAAGGCCTGAAAATTAGGTGAATCTTTTGGTCGGGTCCGGTCGACGTGGGCTTTTTTTACACCCCTAGGGTGCAATGCGAAGCTATAGTTAGGTCTGATGATTTCTTGGGGAATTGAAATTCAGGAGATGTGCAATGCGATGGTTGGACTAAGATGACGATGAAGGGGGAAGAGTCGTTGGTTTTTGCTGCATGTCTTAAGGCCTTGTCTTGCGCGCGATCCATGATTGGTCGACATCATGGGTCTACTACAGATGAAGCCCGTGAATTCAGAGTAGAGCCGGGGTTTCTTCTTTCCTTCGGCCCAAAATCTTTTGCTGGGTTGCGAAACTTGCATGCTAAGAAAGGCAAAGTTTCAAGTTTTAAAGGCAAAGTTTCAAGTTTTGGAGCAGATGATCCATGTCGTCACATTCTCATTAGGGGTGTCAAAATCGAACCGTATATTCAAAACCAAAACACAGACCGACCAGACCCCGCTTCGGGTTTTATTCCTCTAGTGTTTTGGGTCGAGTATCATGGAAACACGACTCGACCCATTGATGTCCAACCAAATAATGTTCAGCCATGGGTTCAAAAGGGGATTGATTCAATAGGGACCAATCATATAAATGGTCACTGAACTTTGGTCCACTACTGTATTGAGGTCCCTGGAATATAAATTTGTTCAATGAACCATTTTTTCCTTTTATTAATTCAAATTCATGGACTACATTAAATATCTTCATACAGTCCGGGGATCAAATTAAACATGTATCAAAAGTCAAAGTATCACATTGAATAGATGAAAGTTCAGGGACGACATTGCGCAATAGATTAAAGTTTAGAAACCGTATTGAATAAATTTAAGATTCATGGATGACATGGCACTTTGTATTAAAATTCATAAATTATTCGTGTCAATTCACAATTGAAAAGCCCGCATGTAAGCAGTGACGAAATAGCCCTAGAGAGAGGGAGAGGGAGAGAGAATGTCGCCATGGACGGAGCTCGAGCCCGATGGGCCGAGCAATGGCGACGGGCCAGTAAGAATGCTATCTTCCTGACGAAGGAACGAGCTCTGATGGACCGACGCCCTTCAGGCCCTTGTATATATAGACCGTCCTTGTTCTCTGCTTCTCCTCTCCTTCTACTGCCGTTTTAGGGTTTTGGGTCTCTCTCGTCTCCACTCCCGTAGGACCTTGCGGCAGCTCATCAGGAACCAAAGATGGTATCTCTCTCTCCCTCTCTCTTAATCTCTGAGGTTTCTATCGAGTTTGATTTCGTGCTTTGTATTGTTGATTTTGGAAGAGATTGATTGCGGTTTTCTGAGAATGGTGCCTTTTGTATCGCAGCCGTCGCACAAGTCGTTCAGGATCAAGAAGAAGCTGGCGAAGAAGATGAGGCAGAACAGGCCCATCCCTCACTGGATTCGCAGTAGGACGGACAACACCATTAGGTTCGATCCATGCATTTCGTTGCCCCTATTCTTGTCTTGTTTCAAAAAAGATGTCTTTTTATTTTATTATTTTTTGCCTAATTTGTCTCCTTTTTTTTGCACCTAAATCGTTGTTCAGGTACAATGCGAAGCGCAGGCACTGGCGCCGCACCAAGCTTGGATTCTGAGGTGTTTCAATGGAAGATGCTTTTGCTTTGGTTAGAGCTGTAGTTGTTGCGAAAGACCTTGATGATTTTCTTAATTATTGCTCATTTAAGACTTGTAAGGAAGCAAATGGCTGCTTAGATACGGCACGGCTTTGTTACTCTTGAGCATTTTTTTATACCGGATGATGTGCGAATTGTGTTAGTTTATGTTACTTCGTGAAATTTTGATGGTATCAAGGATGGGAATATGCCCCAACGTTGCTTCAATTTTGAGTCTTGTTAAGCTAATAGCTGTTTCGAAACGGTCAGCGCCTTTGATGAATTCTGCTAATCATTGGCATTATCTTACTTTTAGGCTTGTGTTGGACCTGTTCGGTGTTTGTTGAGGTCATATTGCTTGTGCTTATAGTGTAGTAGTGATCATTAGTGGTCATGCATCCAGACATTGGGTTTTTCTAGTTGTGTCAATTTTGAAGAATTTTCACTTATGCGGGTAGCATGTGGTCGTGATTGAAGTGCCCGGTTTCGCCTATTAGCTGGTTTACTTTGTATTCAGTTCACTAAGATCTTTGGTAGCTCCAAATCAAGTTTAGATGCAAAGCGTGTTCTTGCATTCAGGTTCGGGCTTTATGGCTATGTGGTTATTCTTAGTGGAGATATGCTGTGATGGCAACCAGTGTTTTAGTGTTGTTGGAATGAAAATCTAATGTGACTTTGCATTTGTCTAGTATTTAACGTCGCTCCATGATTCACCATAGTGATTGTTCTGAAACTATGAGAAACATCATTGCCTGCAGCTTCTGATGTATAAGGGTCGTAGCTTTAATTTGCAAGCCTGTTCATAGCGGAATGAAGATTCGATGGAGATGACCGTACCGAAAACTCGTGAGAAACCTCGTTGTTTTGATGAGTCTATACGAGTTAGTAAGGACAGGTCTACGAATGTTGAAATTCTCAACCTCGTGTTTCTACTATGATTATAGCCTGGTAGTGATGATGATATGTAATTGATTGTTGAATTTGGTTGTATGTACCACCATTCCTTCATGTTCCTTGTTGCGTCTTTTGAATCCAGTCTCTGCTGTGTAGAACTTTTAACAGTTCCACAGAGTCTTGCGAATTTCTGCTTGTGGAAGGATTCACAACTGGAATTGCTACTCTTAGGATCATCCAACGATGGCCGAGATTTGTTTCTAGCTTTGAAAATGGTCGTGTTCATTTCGACTAACTGATAGTTGTTTAACCTTAAGAATGGGTATAGTGAGAATCAAGTGAAGGTAAACGGGTTACCTGGGCATGGACGCTCGATTAGGACAAGAGTGATTAACATGACTTATCTTGATTGGGGAGCAGGGTTCAATTCCTTTGGAAAGCACCAACTTTAGATGGGATTTGTATTTTGCCCTGAATTTTGTTTTGCATTGATTTCCAGTTGGTACTCAAATTTGGGTCCTGCCAAATTACCGTCAAATGATGCTGTTGAAGTTTCTATGTCTCATTTCATCCCAAGTTCGATGCCAAAAAACTTATTGATCTCAGACCTCAAGCATCTCCTTAGTTTAGCCACGGATCTCGAGGCTGCCATGGGTGCTCAAGCCTTGAGCATGCGGCCATAGACACATGGAGCTTCAAGCTTGGGCGACTATGGCTGTTTTGAGTTTTCTATCCGCACAAATCAACGATATGTTAGCCAAGCTTAGATCAAGCGGCTGCCATGGCTACTCGATTTGAGCTGGTGGCTTGATTACAATGATTAGCGCTCATGAGTGGGCATGAATTTGAGCTCGAGGTTATGACCGATCCAGTTTTGAGCTTGCGGAAGCCATGACTGCTCAAGCTTCGCGTCTTAAAAGTCTAGTGGCGAACCCGACACCCAAGCAGCCATGGCCACAAGTTTGAGTGGGCATGGTTGCCGCAATGAAGATGATTGAAGGTGGAAAAAATAAAAAAAGGTGGAGGACAAACGGATACGGACGAGATTTGAGCACGACTGAAAGTGTTGCTTTATTAAAAACACAAAGCTTACGGTCAGAATTATGACCAGACCAAAAAAAAAAAAAAAGAGAGAACTGCGGGTGAATGTTTTGGATGCATGCACTAAAAACACTTAGGATTCATTACGTTCTCATGGCAGTAAAACGGATGCAAATTCTATTATTCATCTAACTGGAAAGATTTGTGAATACGGTCGATACACTCCTCTTCCATATGACTCGGTGGTCAGTCGGTACCTCTTCAGTGCTTGGAACCCACCAAACTAGATGCAAAATTGACTCTGTTGTGCGTAAAACTTTGCTGGAGACTAATGATCTAGGATAATCTAAGGGTCAGCGATTTTAGTGTGAATACGATCAGGACTAAAATTCCGGAACTTATCATGTTAAAGTCGATCCCTGGATTTTGGAGCCAGGAACCGACCTGTCTAAGTGGCATTGTGGATATTGGATTTCCTAGACTTCCAAAATTTGAAACCTAATTACATTATATCTTCTATCTTACTTTTTAAATAATGTATAAAAAAGCTTTAAAAATGGTCTGAAAAACTGATTCTATAAGGCCAATTTCAGGGTAAAATCAATAATTCATGGTATAAGACTGGGGAATTGAACCGGTCAAGGGCGATTCTCAAATTGTTTACCCAAGGAACTATGCAGTCTTGTTCGAATCGGCCTGTAACAGGTTGAATAAAGCCGGTTCGATTTGATTCTTGGATTGAACCAGCCTGATTCCTCACTTTTTCATTGATCAATCTAGAGCCAACCCATCAAGTTCCTTTGTTTTGGTTAGAAGCAAAAATTCTCTTTATCCCCTGACCTTATGAAGGCATATCATTTCGCGGGGCAAACCGTGAACGTGTGGCCCACATTACTTCTACAAATTGATGTGAAGTTGCCTGATCTTGGCCTAGCCTGCCCAACGAAAAGAATGCGCAGCAATAGAGAACAGAAAACTACCGTATACAAGATTTGAACGACAACATTAATCCCCACAAAAGGTATAATGAGTGGACAAGATTCGCTTATGAAAAACAGTGTACAGAGCGAGAACATATACGAAGTCTGTATGCCTCGTATTTGTCCACGTGTGGTGTGTCTGTATAGTGTACACTGTACAGCAGCTGCACTGCTGACTGCTTCTATGAATGATGTCATGTTAATCAATCCTGTCACGCCTGTGTGACAAAATCTAATTCCACCTGCCTCTAACCCAGAAACGCAGCAGGCCACTTGTTTTGGGAAGGAAGCAATTAAATACTTAATCAGGGGAATAGCAGAACAAGAAAGGGACACCAACTAAATACTTAACCAGCGACTCCATCGAGTTTCGCCTTCCCATCCCATCGTCGGTTTTATCATCTCCCTCTCCCTCCCGCTCGCTCTCTCTCTCTCTCTCCAGGTGGGTCTTTGTTCTGTTCTTGATCCTTATGCGGGCTTTACCGGTTATAGTCTCGAACTCTGTCCGGTTCGTTTCGTTTTGCGTTCGGATTGCTAAGTAGTGAATTGCACTGGTTAGATCTCTTGATCGTCATTTGACCGTGGCTGATTAATTGGGTAATCACCTGATCACTCTGAATCCGCATTTCTTGCAGCTTTAGCTCGAAACACGTCGGTTTGGCTTCAGAGTTCTCATTTCTTGAATCAGATGGCTTCCGCAATGCTCTCTTTCGCGTCAGCTGCCGTCTCGGCTTCAGCTTCACCGTTAGTGCATGAAAATCTCAAGGTGTTTCTCATTTCTTTTTCGAGAACATGGTGATTTCGGCTCGTAGACCTCTCTTCTGCTTTCTTTTGTGATGGTTGAAATCGAAATGCGTCGTTTTCGGTTTTTCTCTGTTTGTGCTGTTTTCAGTGTTGTGTGGGGTGGTTTCTCTCTATTATTTTCAATGCCTAATTTGGGTGAATCACACTGATCTTGTTTGTCTTCATTAGGGGAAAGCAAAGATTGGAAGTGTTAGTTTCGGCAGTAGCGTGCAAGAGAGAAACCCATTTGGCAAAACTAAGGTATGGTGCTTGTGATCTCCTGTCATTCATCATCTCTTTAACTTTGCAATTCTCTTTCTTGGTGTTGCTCTACTGACCTGGCTATGAGTTGACTATCAATTATGTGTCTTGAGCATGCTTTTGTTTGGCTTTATGAGTGGTGTGATTGTGTTTATTCAAGTGTCAATGTTGTCCTTGTTTCGCTTCCTCAATTTTTTTGTATATCAGATATGGTATTAATTTCTCTCTATCTGAAGGTGGTGAAACCCGGTTCATTCTTATTTCTGGTTTTGAAAGCAACCCCGCTTTGGGAGAGTGGTTATGAGTATAGATGTGTAGCGTCACATCAGGATGATCATTAAGTCTCGTCTGATCATATCTCGTAATTTTAATTTCTTGGTTTGGATCATCTCTTCTATGCAGCATTTTGGTCAGGTATCTATGACTGTTGCAGTTAATGTTTCTCGATTTGAGGGCATAACAATGGCCCCTCCCGACCCGATTCTTGGGGTTTCTGAAGCCTTTAAAGCAGACACGGATGAAAAGAAGCTCAACCTTGGAGTCGGGGCATATCGGACTGAAGAATTGCAGCCTTATGTGCTTAAAGTTGTAAAGAAGGTGATTTTTTCTTGATCTTAAATAGGCAGTGAATGATTCATTATTTTAACATGGTTCAATGCTCTGTCTTCCGTGAGCTTCATTTTTCTTGGAAACTAGACTTCAGGCTTAATGATTCAGAGCTTCTTATATGTTTTGGATTTCCTTCTAGTCAAGTTGATTTAGGCATGGATTGTGCTATGTTGTAGGCTGAGAATCTCATGCTGGAGAGAGGGGAAAACAAAGAGGTACACGATTCTCTGAATTATATAAATCTTCTGGTTTCACTCTATCTATCTGAGATTATTCTGATGTCATTTTGATCTGCAGTATCTCCCAATTGAAGGTTTAGCTGCATTCAATAAAGCAACTGCAGATTTATTGTTTGGAGCAGACAACCCAGTGATAAAGCAACAGAGAGTATGTCTGCATTTTGTCTTTCCCGACCTCTTTGCATAGAGTTTCCTTGTAAAACATCATCTTTTGCAATTTTTTGCCAGGTTGCAACTGTTCAAGGTCTTTCAGGGACCGGTTCTCTTAGGCTGGCTGCTGCTCTTATTGAGAGGTACTTTCCTGGAGCGAAGGTGTTGATATCATCTCCGACTTGGGGTATGTACTATTGCCTCTTGAACTTATTTCTTTAATTCTCTTGGTGGGATAAAATGGTCATGTCAACTACAATTCTGCAGGAAACCACAAGAATATTTTCAATGATGCTAGAGTTCCATGGTCTGAATACCGATACTATGACCCAAAAACAGTGGGATTGGATTTTGAGGGGATGATTGCTGACATTAAGGTTAAGTCCGTATAGTGAATGCTGTCTGCTTAACCTCATATAAACTAAGTTGAATAGCATGTCCAAATGAAAACTTGACACCTGAGAATGGCCCTGTTTGTTCAGGCTGCACCAGGAGGATCCTTTATCTTGCTTCATGGCTGTGCTCACAATCCAACTGGCATTGATCCAACCCCTGAACAGTGGGAAAAGATTGCCGACGTCATTCACGAGAAGAATCATGTACCTTTCTTTGATGTTGCTTACCAGGTATTAATCACTTGTGATTGAGATTTCAACTAATTGAGCGTCTTACATGCCCTCAGATGCAATGACGGTGTTGTAATTCAAAGAAAGAGCTTCTTCTTTTGGAAGAGCTGAATCTTTCAACAGACTATGAAATAAGTTTAAATTTTTTCCTTCTTGGAGGTTCCGCTATTAATTTTAGCTGGACTATCAAATTCAATATAGGGATTTGCAAGTGGAAGCCTTGATGCTGATGCTGCATCAGTGAGACTGTTTGCTGCTCGAGGCATGGAGCTTCTGGTGGCTCAGTCTTACAGCAAGAATCTGGGTCTTTATGCAGAGAGAATTGGAGCAATCAATGTTGTCTGCTCATCTGCAGATGCAGCAACAAGGTACATGGATCTTTGCTCATCACATGATGAAAGCATAGTTTGCCTGCTTGTCCTACTTCTATGCCCATTCCTTGTTTTCAAGAATGTACTCGGCAACTTTGTCCAAATTTTTCTCTGACCTCAACAAGTCCAATTTTATTCTTCTGTTCCATTTCTTTGTCACAATCATTCTTTTACATTAACCGTTGCGGTTGGATGAAGTAAATGCAGCCTGTTTGTTCAGGGTGACGTATGTGTTAAAATGATGGTATTACCTTTAGGAATGTGACAAGGTTTAAAGCAACTTAAATGACAAGGATTTTTAGTAACATTTTGGGCATTGATCTAATTCTAGATATTACTGGAGAAGGGTGTTGGTAGATTAGATGAGCGTCTTCAAGCACCTTATAGTTATTAAATTGCATATTGCTCCTTGGGTAACTGCTAATATCATGGCACCCTACATTCTCAGGGTGAAGAGCCAACTGAAGCGGCTTGCTCGGCCAATGTATTCTAATCCTCCCGTCCATGGGGCTAAGATTGTTGCGAACATTGTTGGTGATCCGGCCCTATTCAACGAATGGAAGGCAGAAATGGAAATGATGGCCGGAAGGATCAAGAATGTGAGACAAAAGCTATATGACAGCCTCTCAGCCAAGGACAAGAGCGGGAAGGATTGGTCGTTCATACTCAAGCAGATTGGCATGTTCTCATTTACAGGCTTGAGCAAAACTCAGGTAATTTCCCTTCACAATTTGTTACACTCCGTCGGAATAATTGCCTTGCTTGTTGCACATTTTAAAGTGAATCATGTCATCCTTCCTTGCTCTATGGGATCCTTTTAGTACCAATCAAAGGGGATCTTGCTCACACTGGTCGTCCTTCTCCGCCATTTTACTTTAAAAGAGAAAAAAGGAAGTTCGTCGTACGATCCATCGTGTTGTCATCATCTCCATAGTTATCTTTCTTTGTTGCCCTTTCAGAGCGATAACATGACAAACAAGTGGCACGTGTACATGACAAAGGATGGAAGGATCTCCTTGGCTGGATTAAACTTGGCGAAGTGTGAGTATCTTGCAGATGCCATCGTGGATTCATATCACAACGTCAGTTGAGTCTCGGAGACGAGGAGGAGGTAATTGTATTAGGAACCTTCAAAAGTTTTGGTCAGTTCAATATTGTCATGGGATATGGCATAGCGGAAAACTGGACAACAATAATTCGGCTAATAATGTAATCTGCAGCAGCGCTTCAAAATAATTGTATTTGAGGTCTCAATCTTTGATGGGGATTTAGCCCCTAGTTCAGAAGAAGTTAAATGAAAATTTTGAGTTCTCATGACAAGGTTTTACACTGGTCGAGTTCAGTTCAGTTGTTGCCTCTTTACAAATCTGCTTTTATGCCGATGATATAAAGACATAAACCTCATAAGAGCTTCGACATGCAAGCGCTTCTCTCTTTTTCCATCGGGCGAACTGCCCGCGAAGATTATCTCTGAAGGGTTAACTATGTTGGCGAAATTCTGCTGATGGATACAAATGGCATGAGGTGTACTTCTGGACACTCCCTGAATCTCCACGCTTAATATTATCTTGGTACTTCTCACAACTCCCTTGTCTGGGGATGGCGTGGAACTGTTGCTTGAGGATTGATTTGAATGGAGTTGGAGATTTCTGATCCCCTCACTCACCACTTTTTAGTCACCACCACACCAGTAGTGACCGCGTCTTAATGTCAATCCTGTGCTTTTCGACTCTCCTTTTTCGACTATCATCCGCGTAGGATACTGATTCGAATCTGCGCGATGGAACATTTCCTGGACTAATCATCGAAATGAGAGCAGACAGAAGCGCAAGCAGCTTTCTGAACTTAGCTAATCTACAGTCACCTAGAACAAGAATTATTGTCCGCCTGACTAACTCTTTCTTCTGTTACAGCGGCGTCTCGCTGATGATGTTAGAACATTCAACTCTCTCTCCTATCAAACCAATTCTCTTTCTACATAAGCTGCTGAAGGCTTTTTGACTAAACCAGTACTTCCTTAACGACCGTATCTCCAAGATTATTAATAATTCAGAAGGCAGTTGCGCGCTGATCGCTAGCTCTTCAGCGATCCCCCGAGCTCAACGGGTACAAGAGGAACGAGAGAGTGCAGCGCATCTGTTATTGGTGGCCGGCGGATTGGTCCTGGTTGCAGACACGAAACAGCAACAGCATCTGCCTGCTTCTATTTTAAAGCCCGGGCTTTAGTAATGCCAAAACAGTGATGCTCAGCACATGGTTTTGTTACCTAGATGGTCAAGTTCTATATGAAGCAAGAAGCAGAATTCATCATCATAGCGTACCGACAGCGGATTTCATGATTAATCAAAACAAGAAAAAGCTGTACTATCACAACCTAAATCATCTTCTGTCCACATGTTAATACTGTGAAAATTCAAGATGGAAATTTGAAACATTTTACCAACTCCAGTTGTGAATTCTACCTTGGCTTCTAAGTCAGCATCTAGGGGTACGTTACCAGGCTTCAGATCTCTGTGGATGACTGGCGGGTTTGCAATGGTTATGCAGATGCTCTAAGCCTCTGGTCAACGCGACCCAATTCTTTTGGCTGCATATATACCACTTGATATGAACAACGAAAAAGAACCGCTTCCATCGTTATGACCGCACTCAACCTCTATTCAAATTGGACGACGAAAAGTTCTTTAACAGTAAGATTGTCCTGAAAATTTTACGAGAATCGACATTGCTCGCGGCTTCTGACGAATAAAGGTTGCAGATTTGTTTGCAAGCTGTGTCGTAGCGGAACGAGATTCATTAGAAATAACTGTACCAAAAATTCTTTAGAATCTTCATCGGCTACAGGGTTTTGATGAGTCTCATTAGTTAGTATGACAGGTTTGTAGCACTCAGGCTGTGATGATGTTGTGCCGTGATTGTTGAATTCCCTTGGATATCCTGGATGTACCACCATCCTTCATGTTCTGTTTCATGTTTTTGGATGCTGGTCTGCTCTGTAGCACTTAACACTTTCACACTAGTCAGAGGAAAGGATTCCCATTTAGAATTGCTACTCTCAGGATCGCTCTTACGCCACCGTCCGCAGGCCGGTATTGTTCGTAGCTCGCAGTACGGTTAGGTCCGCCCCATGTTTTCCTTCCAGGAGATCCTAGGGACCTTCAAAATCGCTAAAAATGAGAACTAGGCGAAAGTAAGTATTCGGACAATGGTGATTTGTACAACATTCTCTTAATCGGAGAATAGTAAGAAAACCCGCAGGTGGATGTTTCCGGTCCCAAACGACATTTCTCTGAAACGGAGAGTTTTGATTCAGGAGGCTGCTTGGTCGGAAATGAACACTGAACAGGATTGCAAGTGCGGCGATCAGCATGAGCGACGGACTGGCGATTCATTCCTTGTGGCAAAGTCTGAAGAAGAATGATGGCTGGTGATGGGTGTATGCAATGTCGAGCTGAAGTTTCATGCTTGAGCTCTTTTGCAGCTCAAGCGCTAAATACTACATTGCTAGACAGTTATAGGAAGTTCAGAAACCATAGTTTTCCCTTCTTTTATTGGTTGTCGCATTAAGATGGCATTAAGGATATTTTTTTTCTATGGGGAAAATCGAATCAAACCTAAACTTTCTCATGAAATTCAATTTTAAATTAATTCAATTTTGCTAATGTGATCCTAAACTTTTTCATGGAATTCCAATGTAATCATTATGGCTAATTTTTGCTTGATAATGCTGACGTGGCAGTTTTGTTACCGCCAGCGATTCTAAGTGGCATGGCTAGAGATTTGACATTCACAAAATACCGGCAGAATTACCAAAAAAAGAAACTTCTTAAATCTATTGCAATTGTGCCAATTTAGTCTTGAATTTTTTTTGTTAATTCAGTTCTAAATTTTTTTGCATTTGTGTCAATTCAATCCATTCGATCAATTTTGCCTCACCGGCACTGACATGAACTTTTCTTTAGTATCTTTTAATATTTTTTCTTTTTTCTTATTTTTTCTATTCATTTATTGATTTTTTACTTAGGGCCAACAAGGGTCACCAGCCTTAAGTCTACAAAAAAGAAAAATTAAAGAAAAGAAAAGAAAAAATCATAAAAATTTCAAAGAATTATTGAAAATTTAAAAAGTCCACGTTAGATTACTATCGCATGTGTTAGTGTTGAGTTGGCTTCCTCTTTCCAACTATTACACATATTTGAGGAAAAAGTTTCAAAAAAGTCCTAAACCTATTATATTAGTCCTAAACCTTTTAACGGTCTCAATTTAATCATAAACCGTTTGATCTAGAGTCAATTCAATCATTTTGCTAATTTTGGCAGGATATTATTGATGTGGACGATAGACAACCTATGTGGCACGATCGGCGTTGACGTGGGCATTTTTCTGGCTCGGCTTGTCGATGCTGAACCTTGCCCATGCGATGGTTGGCCTCACCAGTCACAGGAGGATCTGGAAAAAAAAAAGACAGACAAAAAACAAGAAAAATAATATTATATTATTAAAAAATTATTAAAAATGTCCATGTCAACGCCGACCATGCCACATAAGCCGTTCGACATTCATGTCAACAATATCCAGCCAAAATTATCCAGAAGGATTGAATTGGCTCTAGGTCAAAAAGTTTATTATTAAATTGGCATTATTAAAAGATTTATGACTAAATTGACATCAATACAATAAATTTAGGATTTTTTTTTTTTACACTTAGAACCGATGTCGGTCGATAGCTCTTCAATGCTTGGAGTCCAACAAATAAGATACGAAAACGACTCCACCGTACCTTCCACGTGATCGCTCAAGGCCCCGTGTTTAGAGATGAATCATTTCCTTGTTTTGGTACTCGGATCTGATCGAGCCATGTATCACTTCTTTGAGTAAAAACAATTACATATCCTATCATCCATCTAAGTGAAAATCTTGAGATCACGATCGATCTACGCAATTCTAGCGATCTTAGGACCTGTTTGGTTCAGCATTTGACTAAGGGATTTTGAGAAAATGTAAATACCTTTGGGCTAAAGGCTTTTGTTTGGTAAAGTGTATTTTATACACACATTGAAAAGCAATTTGGTAAAAATGAACTTTGTAAAGTATTTTTACTTAAAAAAAATGAAAGTTCAGTGGCCGCTGTCGGCTGCGGCGACTGGCGGGCGGCAGGCTGTGGCAGGTGGAGGCGGCGGCGAAGATGACAAAGTTAAAATAAAAAAAAAATTAGTTGCATTTTGCAAAAGTCCCTTAGCAGAGATACTTTGGAGTTTGGGCTAAGAGACTTTAGAGAGCATTTTAGATGCAAGTGCACTGGTCAAAATGAGCAAAAAATTGAACTAAACAACATTTGCATTTGGCCGAGAGACTTTAGAGCACAAATGCTCATTTGCAATATTAAACCAAACGGGGCTAGAGCCAGCTAAGACATCAAACCAAATTCATGAATCGAGCATTTTTTTTTTTTTGGGTAAGAAAATGAACACACACACACACTCTCTCTCTCTCCCTTCATGCGAAGCCATATTATTTGTCCGAACACACTGCGATCGTGTGGCCACTATTTACTTGGACAATAGACACTTCTGAAGACTAACGAACACGCTCCGATCATCCTCGGAATAAAATATTAGGATAAGTAAGGAAACTCCTCCAATTTGCCTTTTGATTTTACTAAAGCTTCTGCTTATTTCGCAAAAAAAAAAAAATCAGTTATTTAAAAAATATTTTCCTAAAAATGATCGCCCCATATATCGCATACCAAAATGAACGAACGAAATATATTTTCATGGTGTGCGAAAACTTTGAGACAGAAATTGCTGCCGATAACAAAAATATTTAGGGTTAACTAATTATTTCAACCGATGGAAGCGATTAGTTTTAGGAAAATATATTTCAAATCTCTCATTTTTTTGCAAAACAAATTAAGCCTAAAAGACAAATCTTGCCCTTGCCCCTCTCGCAAGACTACTTTTTCCCCCCACTTTAGCGCTGCTTCTTTCGCACTCTCAAACAAGCTTTTCTTCATGTTTCTCTTCTTCTGAATTTGTTTTCATCGTTCAAAGAGATTAACCACTCCTTGTAATCTGAGCAAGCATTAAAAATACATCAAAGTAGAGAAATGTTAGTTTTAGACTTTAGTGGCACGCTGTTCACTTTAATTCTCCTAGATTTTCTCGCGATCGCGAATTTTTCGACTTGATTTCCAATACAAATAAATATACGAAAAATTAATCAAAAGATTGAATAGTGCGGATTCATATTCCACTGTCATTAGTCAACTTTACAACTACATGGGTAAGTAGGAAAAGTGTTGGAAAATAAGGGTACATGGGAAGGACCATAGTCCGCCCATGTAGGCTGCCATAGCCCTTCACCCATTATAGATATGCCAAAGGGTAATTACAACGTGATATAAACACGTTCGTCATAAACTCATTCAATGGACATTCTTCCAACGAAGAACACAGAGAGAGATAGAGACGAACGCCGACGCCATTTTCCTCCCCGATCGTCAATGGACGAACAATCTCTCGAGGTCTACATTGTAGACATTTATTCTGTGGCTACGAGATATGTCCATTCTGTAATATGCTTCTCCGATCAATGACTCAAGATTGATCATAAGGCTGTTAATTCATGTAATTCCGCTGTACGCAATAGGGATCGGTTCCCTTCATTGGTATTAGAGCCACAATCCTTGTTTTCTGATCATATGGGCAAATCATTTTTTTTCTTTTTCGGGTTTTTTTTTTTTTCTAGCCGTGGAGTTTTACTTCAATTCCGGTCAAATTCCGACGAACCACGGGATGTCTTTGCAACAGCAGGGTCGCCTGGGCATGGGAAACAAAAGCCCTAATGTGTCTCGGCATTCGGTTGTTCGCCGGAGCCGATTTTCGCGAAGGAATTTTTGCGGAATAGGGTTCCATGTCCTGAGTGGTTATTGCTCGATTCCGGGTCAATTTCTTCATCGTTTTCGTTGATTCTTGCACCTACGTGGTCGCGCCGATGTGATGTTCAAAACCCACTATTAGTTTCTATTTTGGGTGGGCTGTCGGAGGAGAATCTGGCGGTTGAAGGCTTGGCGGTGAAATACAATGAAAAATCGCACTGTTCTTGCGCGATGGAACTGCACGAGGAAGGAGACCCAAATCTGGGCAGTTTCGGGCAGCGGGTAGCCCACGTGCTTCCCCTTTCTTTTAATTAAAAAAAAAAAGAGAAAAGAAAGAAAGAATAATGGAATCGTGGACGACGCTGGCGAGAGAAGTGGGAGGGACACCACGTGGGCAGAAAGTTCCTATTAAAAAAAAAAAAAAAGAGGGAGCAAACTGCCACTTCTGGGATTTGAACCCACGCCCACACACGAAATCCACCTTGAGTACTGCCCACTTAAGGTTAAAACCTTGTGATTCTTATAGAAGACAGTATAGATTTACTATATCACGACCCACGAAGCCGGCCCGGTGCAAGACCCGAGTTTCCGACCCGGTTACTCGTTGACCTTGCGCGTTGACCGTTGACAGTCAAACTAATTTTTCAAAAAATTTCATTTTAGTCCGTAAACTTTTGGAAAATTGCAATTTTCCCCGAACTTTTAAAAAATTTCAATTTGGTCATCGATTTTTTTGAAATTGCAATTTAGTCCTTGAGCTTTTTGAAAATTATAATTTAGTCCATGATCTTTGTCAAAATTGCAATTTTGGTCCTCGAATATTTGGAAATTGCAATTTGGTCCCTCAAGTCACTTTGGCCGTTGACCGAATGAGCTGAAACTTTGACCGGCTCGTACAGGCTCGTTTGAGCTCCGATTGGGACGTGCGAGGTACCATTACGTTCATATCGAAATTGTCTTCGATTTGATATGTTATATGAGCATGTTTGACGAACGTAACATTATAAAATACATATGAATCCTCTTGATACACGTATTTTTTTGATTGTTTTTCGATTATTTCTCATCCTTTTTTTTTAATATAGAGGATGCTTTATATGTATATGATGATTGATGATAACATGTATAAAGTATAGAATGCTTGTTACATGTCTTGTATCATGCAATTAGAACATGGTTTGATGCATATGTTAATTGTGCTTTAGTTCATATCATGCCATACTCTTTTGTTATGATTAAAAAATAGATATCGAGATCATGATATGAATTATGATCTTTATTTGAGTGGGGAGTTCTAGAAAATTTTAGCAATTTCAGTGAACTTGATTTTACATAAATAGTTATGTTAATGGTAATCTAGGTAGCACGGACACCAACATCGACACACGGACACAACACGACACGATACTCCGACACGTCATTTCTCAAAAACAGAAAAATCCGACACGTCGGGGACACATTGTATATTAATTATATATTTTTATATAAATAATATATTATTATTTATATTATTTTTTTCGCGTAGCTTTTGTAATATAAAAGACATTTTGAAATTCCTGAAATTTAACCCAAGTTAGTATATAACAAAAAACAAATAATAAATTAAAAATAAAATTACATCACTTAACCCATAAGTCATTGATTCTCTGCAAAGTGACGTACTCCCCAGTGAGCCAAAGCAGATTTGAAAAGATATTATATTTTTTTTATTATTAAAAATTTTATCTTAAACCTCTACAATCTTCCACAGGACACTAGATGTACCTACAACCCCCATTCTCCCATCTTCTTCTTCACCTCCTCCCTCCGCAGCTCTCTCTCTCTCTCTCTCTCTCTCTCTCTCTCTCTCTCTCTCGCCTCATCTCTCTCTCTCTCTCTCTCGCGTCTCTGTCTCGCAAATAACACGCTTCATTTTTTTGGTCGTCTCGCTATCCTTCCTCGCGGCTCTGTTCTTTGAGGTTCTCTCACCCTGTCCTCAGGAACACGCAGCCCTCCTCAAGCACTGACTCGCTCCATCGCTGGCTTCCCCACCGACTCGTTGACCGCAGCTCTCTCCCTCTCCCATGGTCTGAGATGTAGGCACCGTTCTTCTCCTCTTCCCTCGAATTTCCAACCTCCACATCTACACTTGCCCTCCTTCACCGACACGCGTGTCCCCGGCGTGTCGCCGGCGCTGACCACGTGTCGCATATCCGACACGCGTTGACCACGTGTCGGACGCATGTCGGAGCGTGTCGGTGTCCGACACCGAAGCGGTGGCCTAACCAAGGTGTCTGTGCTACATAGATGGTAATTTCAAGCGAGGATTCTCAGACGATGATTGGGAACATAGTAAATTTTCGACTTTGAGACCTTATGTGAAATTTTTCATCAATATAATTAGTTAGTGTAAAGTAGATGCATAAATGTTTAGGCATCAATAGTATGTGAATAGATGTTTATAGAATTTTGTGTTCAGATATTATGGCTTTAGCTTCTTGGAATATCGTAGCTAAGCCTGATTAGAATAGAAATTAGACGGCGAGAATTATGAAAACTGGAATGTGAGAATCCAGTATATGATAGAAAAGTAAAAAAAAAAAGCACTAGAAGCTCTTAACCTAATTATGAAAGTACCTGAAGATGAAAATACTGCATAATATAGAACAAAAAAGAGGCATTTGTTGTATTGAACAAGATATACTCTAATACTCGCATTATGTTGCTGAGTAGCATGAAAATAGTTTTATGCATGAGTTCAGGCATTTATGAAAATGCCATAGTCAAGTGGGAGGCATTAAAAACTAAGTTTTGGTTAGATACCGTTCACCAACTTGGGACAGATCACTATAAGGTTTGACGTCAATATGACGCCTTGTGGGCTAAATCTAAAATAGCTTTTATGGCTTGTGTCAAACATGATAAGTGAACTGTTAGATGCAGACCACATTTTGACTTGATGAGTAGCAAATGCAAGCAGTAATCTATTCTTTACCTCATAGCTACGTATTTATGAAAATCCATAATAAAGAGTAAAGACTCTTGAGGATGCTATGTGCCGTCTTGAACTAGAGTACTGGTTCTAACTTAAATGGGGCTTCGTGCTGCTGGCAATAGCGTCATTGTGGGTTCGAGAAGTGAAAAAGTAAAGGAACAGATCTTCAGAAAAGAAATCAAAGTTTAACCAACATGGAAAAGGAAAATGTCATTTTAAGAAAAACATTTCAAAAGTGAAGTGTTTTAATTATGGTAAAAAGGGTCATTTTGCTCACAATTGTGATGAGTTAAAGAAGTTAGAATCTCTTTGTACACTTAAGAGTGTACATATGTCTGTAGTTCAGTTTTGGTAATTGAATCTTATCCTTTGTAGATTATAGATCTATGGGCCACAGACCATGTAGTAGTGAAATTTTAATAAGTTCCACATTGAGCAAATTTAATAAATTTGAGAAATGTTTTCTGAGTGAAAATCAAAGTAATTGGCACCTGCCAATTGAATATGTGCGATGGTCGCACTTTATTCTTACTAATGTTTATATGCTCCAAAACACGACGGAATTTAGTTTCCGTGTTAGTTTGGTTAAACTTGATTTCAAATTGGACTTTCATAACGATGGTGATGACTTGTCGTTAGAAATAAGTTGCTAGAATTCTAGATGGTTTCAATGTGCAGATTGTTGAGTACAATTATGTGAATGATGGTTATTCCATATTTTCATCTTTTGTGATGATATGAATACGTGGCATGCTAGGCTGGGCAAAATAAGCTGGAGAGGGCTTATTGGACAGTATTAAAAGTGTCAATTTGCCTATTTGTGATCATTGCCTGTTGGGAATAACAATGAAGAAACCATTTAGAAAATGAACAAGAGCTAAGTTTCCTTTGTGTTGATCCATTTAGACATATGTGGTTCAATAAATGTGTGAACACGGCATAAAGCTATTTATTTCATCACATTTGTATGATTACTCTCGATTCGGATTTATTGTTTTGTGATTTTTCATAAAATTTGAGGCATAAGTTGCTTCGAATTTATTATTATTATTTTATATATAAAAAAAAATCGAACGAGGATGAGAAAGTCTATCTGACCAGTTTAGATGTTTATGTGATGAAAAAGGAATAGAAAGATAGTTGACTATTCCAGCAATTCCTCTGCAGAATGAAGTTGCAAAGAGAAGAAACAGATCACAATAGAAATGGTTAAGTATGTGATGGTATATGCTTTGTGCATATCATCTTTTATGGTGATATTTTATTGACGGCCGTCTAGATATTAACTATGTGCCTTATAAATCAGCTACCTCTACTCCATATGAGTTGTGGATATGTTGAAAATGAGATTTGAGTTTTCTCATAATTTGATATGCTTCCTATACACGTGTTCTCCCACAAGTATGGGAAATTGGGTCATAAAGGAAAAAAAATTGTATCTTCGTGAAATACTAAGAGCACTCAAAAAGGGCAAGTGCTATAGGTGAACAAGAAAATGAGAAATGTAACTGAATTTGAATCACAAGATGTCACATTCTTAGTGAATGTACTTCCGAAAAAGGGCAAGACAATTTTTTTTACTCTGTTTGAATCTTGGATAGTGATAATGATTTTATTGGAACATCTTATCCAAGTGGGAGCAATGTGAGAAGTGGGGAATTTATTTCGTATTAGTCTCAATTGCAACCACTTGATGTGAAGAAGACGTCGTCGTTGTCTGATCCGAGTAGGAGCCTAACGGAGAATGATGTACTGAGTGTGCAATCTCCAATTTTGACGAATAAGAGAATGAGCCAAGAAATGTAAATGAGGCTCGGACTTGCCCTGGTTAAAAAAAATGGATATGAGCAATGGAAAAAGAGATGGAGTCAATGAGATCAAACCATGTATGAGAACTATTTGATTTTTCGAATGGACACAAAGCCAATGAAAGCAAGTGTGTTCTCAAAAGAAAGTGTAAAACTAATGGCTCGATTGAGAAATATAAGACTCGTCTTGTGGTGAAATAGTATGATCAGTTCACCTTATTCTGAAAGTGATTGGTGTGGATCCTGGATTACATCAAATGGATGCAAAGACTGCGATTCTCGATGGAGAATTAAAAGAAGAATTTTGCATGACAAACCTATAGGGTTTGTTATACAAGGCCAAGAACAAAAGATATATCGATTTTTGAGATCGATATATGGCCTTAAGCAATTTTCGAGACAAAGATATATATTTTTTCGTAATGCCAGTGTGGCATATGTTTTTCAAATGATTAAGTAGGATCATTGTGTATATATCAAAAGATCCAAAGATCAATATGTGGTCTTATCATTATATGTTGATGATATACTAATTGCTATGAGTAGTATGGAGTTAATTGATACAGTCAGAATTGGTTATGTTAAAAAAAAATTATATAAAAGATATAGGTAAATCTGCATACGTTTAAAGAGATTGTAATATCTTTCACAAGAGACTTATATGAGTAAAGTCCTTGAGTGATTTCGAATGAAAGATTGTAAACTAAAAGATACTCCTATTGCAAGAGGTGAAGGTCTGAGCCAAAGATGTGTCTTGAGACTCCACAAGAAAAATAAAGAAATGAAAAATGTTCCATGTTCTAGTGCTATTCGAAGCTTAATGTACACCATGTGTGTAAACGACCTGATATTAATTAAGTAGCTGGAATGGTGTGTAGGTACCAATTCACTGTAGGTCAAGTGCTTTGAATTGTCGTCAAGAAAATCTTGAGATATTTGAAAATTGCTGTTGAATTTTTTATTGAGTTATCAAGGTAGAGATTTGCACCTTGAAGGCTGTGCTGATATTGACTAAGGAAAATGTTTAATTTTATGTTCTTACTTAGAAATGGCGCCTTGTGTTAGAATAGTAAGAAGCAAAGGTATATAGCCTTATCCACGATGAAAATTGATCTCGTGGCGTTAAGCAAACATGTATAGCCTTATCCACGATGGAAGATGATCTCGTGGTGTTATCAATAGCAGTATAAGAGAATGTTTGGCTCAAGAGATAATTGGATCAATGAGGTGTTGCTAAAGATGTTGCAAGAACAATTATTAGTTGTTTGTGACAGCCAAGCAATAAGAGCTTACACTAAGAATCCATTGCCAGACTAAGTAAATAGACATGCAACATGTTTTTTGCGAAAGACATGGTTGTAAGAAAAGATGTGAACGTACAGTACACATATATGCACAGAATGATAGCAGCTCTTCCATGAAATGAGTACCTAGAGATGTTGCTCCTCAGCCATGTGTTAGCAAAAGGATTAGTTTCATATATTGAAATCTCTAGAAGTGCATAAAAGTGGGAGTAGTGGACATTTATATTTCCCAATGTTCACAGTTGATGGTATTTGTTATCATTAGTGATGCCTATGAGTTTGTATGACATCTATGCATATTAATGCTTGGTGCATTATGTTGAGAAGGTATGTTGGACAGATGAGATTAGCCTACTCACACAACAGGTAATCGCCTATATTTACTGCGTAATAAATAGAGATGGGACGATTTCAAGCTTATTATCTAGGTGATAATTGAGAGCTGGAGCTTGAAAACTTAATGTCGCCTTAACAGAAGTGTTAAGATGATGTCATAAATTTTATATTATGTCCGAAAGTGAAATATCGAAATGATATACCCCACATATTTCACTTTATCTGTCTTAATGCCAAATATGAGTTTTGAAAGATTCTATTAAAGAGAGTAGATTTGTGAACTCAAGCTAGACATTGAGTATGTCTGAGCTATCATCTATAATGTATTAAAAGAAAAGACATACGCCCCATGGAAAAGGAGAGAATACCGTAATACGTACTTCATATTACCTATGCATGAATCGACCAAGAAGAGTTGGCAAGAGTTTTGATCTCAACTCTATAACCGTGTGAGACTCTTGAGGATAAAAGTTCCTAAAATTAAGTCTCCTCAAGGCTCACGACTCTTACTTATTCTCAAGATTTTTTTTTTGGTGTTCGCTATCTTAGGGTGTTACCAATGGTCATGAGATTGATTCGACCTAATGGAACATTTCTAGAAAAACGAGCTGGACTGAGATTGAGAGGTTTAAGGGAAAAGGAAGATCAACTTGTTATGGATGTCACATTTAGTCTTTGTGTTCACAGGTCGACCAATTGTGATTATTTGAGTTAATCATGATTGTGAATACAATGTATTGTGTTTGAGCGCTCAAAGAGATTAAAGAATCAAGAGAGATGATGTAAATGTGACCGATTGATCTAGGATACTGCATACTGAATCTACTCTAAGTTAACATGTCATTTTAGAGCTGCTATATACTCCCAACGGATGTATGGCAATGAGCTCTCGCAGTATGCTGGTCGTATAGATTATTTGTCGATATGAACTTTGTAGAAAAGAGAAAGAGTTATATTTAACCATTCGTGGGTGAGTGAGAGTTGTGATTTTTCGTGGACAAATGATAGTTATGGATAGCCCTTCATGGGCGAGTGGGAGATGTTGAAAAATAAGGGTGCATGGGAAGGACCATAGTCCGCCCATGTAGGCTACCATAGCCCTTCACCCATTATAGATAACTGCCAAAGGGTAGTTACAATGTGATATAAACAGTTCGTCAGAAACGTCGTTCAATGGACGTTCTTCCAACGAAGAACACAGAGAGAGATAGAGACGAACGCCCGCCATTTTCCTCCCCGATCGTCAATGGACGAACAATCTCTCGAGGTCTGCATTGTAGACATTTAGTCTATGGCTACGAGGTATGTCCGTTCTGTGATATGCTTCTTCGATCAGTGACTCAAGATTGATCCTAGGGCTGTTAATTCATGTAATTCCGCTGTGCGCAATAAGGATCGGTTCCCTTCAAAAAGTCTAAATGTGAATGTTAATAATCAAAAAATTGAATATTGGTCATTCTTAATGGTTAAAACTTTCAATCTAAGACCCCTCAATAATTCCATGCCACAAAAGTCTTCACCATCATCATGGTCTTTTATTTTTAGTGAATAATGTAAGAAGGGCCTTTTGGTCATTTCACAAGGCATGAGCATTTTCGTAATTTCACAAAGATAGTATGAAGTACTATATGCGTATTAAAGCTAGTATTTTTTACGAATTGGTATAAATTGAATTTAGGCTCAAAGGAATAGAGTTTGGCCTTTAGAAAGCTAAATGAGCTTTAGTTATGGGCTTAAATGGGCTTTAGTAAGCTTATTTGGGCCAAATTGGGCTAGCTTTGGGCACAATGTCGAATCCTACTTGGGCTTGAGACCCAATGGGTCCTCATCCGGCCCACTTCCTCGTAGGCTCCAAATCTAAGCCCATCGATCCTTAAATCGAGAGTCTCAAGAAAATCGATATATTGGTATCTCAAGGAGATGACGTCCAAAAGTTTAGTCATTAGATCCTCAAAGATTCGATATCCAAATTTGGATTCTAATCCATGGTCAAAATTCAATCGACCGCAACTATAGTTCGTCTCAAGCTAACAGGTGGCTTCCAGGAGTTACGCATATTCAACCCGTGGTTGATTCAATATCAAACCACATTTAAGCTATCTCGAGCCATGGACGACTTTGGTTGTCATTTGACTGCTAGGGTTTGATCACTAGTTTCAATTTACTCGATCATCAGAAATTGGTTTAGGATCGTTCGCAATCCATACATCGGTCAAACGAAACCACCCTCGATCCGATTGTATACTATTGTCGAAATGTTCTATAGCCGTTCCTTGATCGGTCTTTAACGGCTCAAAATTGTCCTTCGTCAATCCTTTTTTGTCGAACTTTCACTCCATGATTGAGTTCCCAAGTCGAGCGTACTTATATTCTTAATAGCATTTCCATTTGGTTAGCCTCTCATGAGTGATCAATTCAAAGCGAGAATTACCAATAGTACATCATTAAAATCGTCACTTCATTACATCCTGAATAGGGTTGAATTTGAGGATGTTACACAATAAATAGTTGAATGTCTTCCAAATCAACTATTTTTCTTTTTTTTTTTTGGATACAAGGATCCATTTCGTCCCAAATTGAAAAAGAAAAGAAGAAGGAGATGAAACCAAACAAAATGGGGGGTATAAGGTAAGAAATAGGCTTGCATCAAGAATGGACCCCCATTTGTGTTCGTTTTCCTTGGGCGGACGGAGTTGCGATTGAAAATTTTTTAAATCCCAACAGCATATGCTAAAGTGGGACTCGGCATTGTCTATTCAAAGTGGCAAGGATTCTTGCTGCCATATTTAGGCTTTAGATAACATGTAAAACCCATATAAGAGTACATGGTTTGTTTACTTTTCTTATGCTTTCGTAGATAGCGATTATCTCAATATTACTCAATCATTTTATGAAGAGAAAATTACCAAAAAAGTCTTAAACCTATTATAATTGTGTAAATTCAGTTTCAAACATTTTTTTAAGTTAATACAACGAAAAACCACAAACTGGTACATTTGTGACAAATTTACCCTAAATTATTTTTTTGATCATGTGACAAATATACTTCAAACTATTTTTTTTCCATCAAACACCCTAAACTGGTACATCTGCAATAAATTTAACCTAAACTAATTTTTTTACCACAAAAAACCCTAAATTTGTATACTCATGACAAATTTACTCTTCGTTAAATTCGGTTAATACTACGAAAAAATCAAATTAATATGCCTGTGACAAATAGAGGGTAAAAACCCTAAACCGATACACCCATGAACTGTTACGTGCCATCTAACTCAGCAATTTGACGGTTAAATTTAACGAAAATAAACGGAGGAAAAATATGTCATAGGTATACCAGTTTGAGATAAATTTATCACAAATGTACTAGTTTAGGATTTTTTTATGGTCAAAAAAATAATATAAGATAAATTCGCTACATGTGTACAAGTTTGGGATTTTTGTGGTATTAACCCTTTTTTTGCCGATTCAGTCCTAAACCTTTAGCAATTATGTCAATTTAGTCCATCCGGGGCATGTTGGTAGGCTGACGCTGACGTGGATGCCGGCCGGCCGACGACCTAATATTTTAATAATTTTTTTAAAAAATCTTTGATTTTTTTTATTTTCTTTTCCTTTTCTTATTTTTTCCCCCTTCCCTTCCCTTCCCTTCCTCGTTCCTCGACTTCAACTTTCTCTTCATCTGTTCAACGGCTTCAACTCCACCAGAACGCCTACAAGAAGGAGCGGCAACAGCTCAAGCGCACCCAGCTGCAGGCCACCCGCCACGCTACCGTCTACGCCTACAACCCCATTGTCTCAGCCTTCGCCTAATTGCCGCACCTTTTCACCGCAACCGCCACCGCGCCCCCGCCGTGGTCTACGTGTCGAGGGCCGCCGCATCGAACCACATCACGCATGGCTGCGTGTTCGTCGAATCTCGGCGAGGCTCTCGCCGGCCTCGCCAAACCAGATCTTGCGAGGCTCAACCTCTCCAGATCTGGGCTAGTGAGGTCAGCCTTTGCTTGGCCATGACAAGGCCGGCGAGAGGCTCTCTAGTTGTCCTCTGGCCGGTCGCCGACTGCTGGAGCTAGAACATGAAAGGGGAAGGGGGGAGGTAGAACGGGGAGGAGGAAGATGGAGGGAAAGGGGAAGAGAAAAAAAAATGAAAAAAAAAGCTAAAGAATAAAAAATTCATAAAAATAAAAAATTATTCAAATATTAGGTGGCCGGCCTGCCTGCGCCCACGTCAGCGCCAGCCGGCCAAAATTTGTCAGATTGACTGCATTGACACAATTCCAAAAGGTTTATGATTGAATTGGCAAAAAAAAAGATTTAAGACTGAATTGGCACAATTACAATACGTTTAGGAATTTTTTGGTAATTTTTCCAATTTTCATTGTCAAAAGTCACGATGGTGTTTGTAGTTTTGAAACCTAAGAAGGGCATTTTATAAGAACAGTGAAGTTGAAGTTCATGAAGTAAAACTTTTTCTCTTTAGTGAACGTCAAAACTTTTTCGATGACGAACGCTAGCTAGCAGATCATGGCGAAATTCATTGCTTGCTTATACCGGAATCGAAATGGTTCGAAAGCTACTGACATGATCGTCATAGGCTTTAGCCAAAAAAAGAAAGGCAAGATCGTAATCAGGATGAGGCAAATCTAAGTTTTTTCCATTTTCCCGACGAAAATTGCTATCAATGCTGACCATCCGAATTCTCAAGCTATTCTTCCAACTTTTATTTGTTTGCAGTAGATTGAGATGGACGTCTCTAGCTTCTTTACTTGGCTTCTCTTCAGACGTGGACATCCATTTTCTTGGCGGCCACTTCATATTGCATGCATCCGATCGAGATCGAGATCTAGAGATAGATTTAGGGTTTCGAATGATTTTTTTACAAACACATGTATTCTATTCCTTAAGGGTCCAGCCGGCCAAAATTCGTCAGATTGACTGCATTGACACAATTCCAAAAGGTTTAGGATTGGATTGGCAAAAAAAAAAATAAGGTTTAAGACTAAATTGGCACAATTACAATACGTTTAGGACTTTTTTGGTAATTTTTCCAATTTTCGTTGTCAAAAGTCACGATGGTGTTTGTAGTTTTGAAACCTAAGAAGGGCATTTTATAAGAACAGTGAAGTTGAAGTTCATGATGTAAAACTTTTTCTCTTTAGTGAACGTCAAAACTTTTTCGATAACGAACGCTAGCTAGCAGATCATGGCGAAATTCATTGCTTGCTTATACCGGAATCGAAATGGTTCGAAAGCTACTGACATGATCGTCATAAGCTTTAGCCAAAAAAAGAAAGGCAAGATCGTAATCAGGATGAGGCAAATCTAAGTGTTTTCCATTTTCCCGACGAAAATTGCTATCAATGCTGACCATCCGAATTCTCAAGCTATTCTTCCAACTTTTATTTGTTTGCAGTAGATTGAGATGGACGTCTCTAGCTTCTTTACTTGGCCTCTCTTCAGACGTGGACATCCATTTTCGTGGCGGCCACTTCATATTGCATGCATCCGATCGAGATCAAGATCTAGAGATAGATTTAGGGTTTCGAATGATTTTTTTACAAACACATGTATTCTATTCCTTAAGGGTCCAGCCGGCCAAAATTCGTCAGATTGACTGCATTGACACAATTCCAAAAGGTTTAGGATTGAATTGGCAAAAAAAAAATAAGGTTTAAGACTAAATTGGCACAATTACAATACGTTTAGGACTTTTTTGGTAATTTTTCCAATTTCCATTGTCAAAAGTCACGATGGTGTTTGTAGTTTTGAAACCTAAGAAGGGCATTTTATAAGAACAGTGAAGTTGAAGTTCATGTTGTAAAACTTTTTCTCTTTAGTGAACGTCAAAACTTTTTCGATAACGAACGCTAGCTAGCAGATCATGGCGAAATTCATTGCTTGCTTATACCGGAATCGAAATGGTTCGAAAGCTACTGACATGATCGTCATAAGCTTTAGCCAAAAAAAGAAAGGCAAGATCGTAATCAGGATGAGGCAAATCTAAGTTTTTTCCATTTTCCCGACGAAAATTGCTATCAATGCTGACCATCCGAATTCTCAAGCTATTCTTCCAACTTTTATTTGTTTGCAGTAGATTGAGATGGACGTCTCTAGCTTCTTTACTTGGCTTCTCTTCAGACGTGGACATCCATTTTCGTGGCGGCCACTTCATATTGCATGCATCCGATCGAGATCGAGATCTAGAGATAGATTTAGGGTTTCGAATGATTTTTTTACAAACACATGTATTCTATTCCTTAAGGGTCCAGCCGGCCAAAATTCGTCAGATTGACTGCATTGACACAATTCCAAAAGGTTTAGGATTGAATTGGCAAAAAAAAAAATAAGGTTTAAGACTAAATTGGCACAATTACAATACGTTTAGGACTTTTTTGGTAATTTTTCCAATTTCCATTGTCAAAAGTCACGATGGTGTTTGTAGTTTTGAAACCTAAGAAGGGCATTTTATAAGAACAGTGAAGTTGAAGTTCATGATGTAAAACTTTTTCTCTTTAGTGAACGTCAAAACTTTTTCGATAACGAACGCTAGCTAGCAGATCATGGCGAAATTCATTGCTTGCTTACACCGGAATCGAAATGGTTCGAAAGCTACTGACATGATCGTCATAAGCTTTAGCCAAAAAAAGAAAGGCAAGATCGTAATCAGGATGAGGCAAATCTAAGTTTTTTCCATTTTCCCGACGAAAATTGCTATCAATGCTGACCATCCGAATTCTCAAGCTATTCTTCCAACTTTTATTTGTTTGCAGTAGATTGAGATGGACGTCTCTAGCTTCTTAACTTGGCTTCTCTTCAGACGTGGACATCCAATTTCTTGGCAGCCACTTCATATTGCATGCATCCGATCGAGATCGAGATCTAGAGATAGATTCAGTGTTTTGAATGAATTTTTTACAAACACATGTATTCTATTCCTTAAGGGTTTCGTCCTTTATGACATGAACACCGCATTTCTTAACTTCAGATAGTTTAGGATTTTGTATGAATCTCTAATTAACGTGCGAGGTTGTTCTATCCAATTAGGATTTCGTCCTTCATGATATGAACGTCACACCTCTCAACTTCGCTAGCTTGCGGGGCAAGACCGCTTCTCGTCCCTCGTAAGATGACGACCTCCATTAATTGAAGCACATGCCGCTTCCCTCTCTTTGGAAAATTGCATCAATGCTTATCCTCTGCTTTTTTATTTCCATCTTCACGCAACGCCCCAAAACTCTCTCATTGATGTGCCTCACCCCAAGTGGACGAGCGAGATCAAAGACTCGTCTCGTCTCGTCTTTCCTCTTCATCTAAAGAAAGGGACTCACCATCACCATCTCATTTTTCTAGTCTTCGCCACCATAAAATTTATAATTCAGCTCCTCAAAACCTAACTTTATTGGCCGTTGGCTAATGAGTTTGACGTACGAATCGACTGGCGAACTATATCTTTCTTTAACGCTGTGAGCTTTGGTACGCAGCACAATGTCCGAACTCACACGTCATCATAAACAAAGCATAGCTCATGCTACAAGAAATGAGGAAACATTGCCAAATATGGCTAGATTTGGTTCATCCAATTCAGTACAAATTGATCTTTGATGGGAAAAGTACCAAAAGAGTCATAAGCCTATTACATTGATACCAATTCAGTCCTAAACCTTTCAATTAGACCAATTTAGTCATAAACCTTCTTGCATTGGTACCAATTCAGTCCATCCAGTCAATTTAGACGGGAAACAACTGATATGGACGCTAAGTGTCCTACATGGCACAACCGCGATGACGTGGAATTTTTTATATAAATTTTAAACATTTTTTAAATTTTTTAATTATTATTTTTCTCTTTTTTCCCTTATTTTCTTTCTTCCCTTGCTTTCAAGTCGCATTCACTGTTTTATTGAACTTTTGCGGGTGGACGACCCGCCACCCGGCCATGTCGGCGAGGGCTGACCTTGCCTGGACGAGGTGGCCCTCGCCGGCCACAGGCAAAGTCGACCTCGTTGGACTGAGGGGGAACGCCAACGACCCCCCTCAGTAGATCTGGCGAGGACGAAGCCGACCATCACCCAAGGCAGGGCAATCCTCGTCGGCCTTACGCTCACCAAGGACAGGGCGAGCCTTGTCGGCCTTACCCTCACCCAAGCAGGCCTCACCTTGCCCAGGCGAGGTCGGACAAGGATTGGCCTCGCCAAGGCGAGGTCGCCTTTGTGGAGGGGAGGCGACGTCTCGCCAGATCTATCAAGGGAGGCTCGTTGAAGTTCCCCCTCGACCCCGCGAGGCCAACTTCGCATGTGGCCAGCAAGGGCGATCTCGCCCAAGTGAGGCCAGCCCTCGCCAGCATGGCCGGTGGCCGGCCGCCACTTGCAAGAAGTACAAGAAATAATGAATGGGGGTTGAAAAAAGGGAAAGAACAAAAATAAGAGGAAAAATGAAAAAAATAATAATAATAAATTCAAAAAAAATATTTAAAAATTATATAAAAATTTCACATCAATGTCGGCGGTGCCATGTGGGACGACCGGCGTCCATTTTAGTGATTTCCAACCTAAATTGACCGGATGGATTGAATTGGTACCAATGCAAAAAGGTTTAGGAATAAATTGATCAAATTGAAAGGCTAAGAACTGAATTGGTACCAATGCGATAAGTTTATGAGTTTCTTTAGTACTTTTCCCTATCTTTCATGGACTTTTGCAGCGGGATGCTTACGCTGCGTATGGTAACATTTCTGTTCCTAGGAACATTTTTGGAACAAAAACACATCCCGGCTGCGATTGTTTGGAACAGAAAGGCGTTTGGTAACTACATAAAGTTTCTATTTCTGAAATAAATAAATAAAGAAACTTATTTGGTAACTATAAAAAAATTGTTCCTATTTTTTCATTCAATTAAGGGGATTTTATATATATATATATATATATATATTAACTTACTAAATCAAATTAAATCTCATTTGTTCAATTTATTAAATCAAGTTAGACCAATATATGTATAAGTAATTTATGCACAATTTATCAAATTACAATATGGACGAGATCAATTATAAATATATATATATGAAAGAGAACGCGAATTGCAATTGGACAATGAGAACATCAAATATGTTTTCTATAGATAGAAAAAAAATTATAATTATAAGTCACACATAAATGTTCTTGAATAGTTAAAAATATGATTACCTTGAAGCGGAGACCCGTAGAAAAATATTAATTGCACTTTGAACGAAATCGGGGACAAAAATGAAAAATATTTGTGCATTAAGGTACTTTTAGCCCACTTGTGTAGTTTTTTCAAACATGAGGACTGAAATGAGATGCAGGGTATTAAAGTCTCATGTTATGACTCTAAAGTAAAAAAAAAAATTACGTAAAATGATTTAACATGAAATTTTTTAATCAATTTAGGATTATGTTCAATGAAGAGGCATGTGGTCCCAAACTGAATTTTTAAAAATTTAAGAGGCCAAAAAGAGAAGTGAATTAAAGTAAAAATATAGACTATTTTTACGCATTTTCCTGACCATAAATACTATTTTGCCTGATTTTTGGATATTTTTATAATTAAAATAAATCCAAAACCGTCAAAAATTAAGAAAATTTTTGTTCAAAATTGGTCCATAAGGCTTGGCCAAAGCTTTCAAGATTTATTTTGTAATTTTATGAATTATTTTGATATTTATAATTATTTTTTAAAATGAAATGATCAAAAATTGGGTGTCAATATCGTGCAAGAATAAAACAGAAGAGAGTATGTTCAAAAATAAAAAAATTTCTCAATTGTTTCTAAAAAAATGTTCCTAATGTTTTTCTAAAAAGTATTCCAGAAATACAGAAGTAAGTTTTTTTGTTTCTTGTTTCTGTTCTAAAAGTGTTTTTGTTTCTCAAAAGTGTTCCCGGAACACTTTGGGAACACTTTTTGCCATACGCGTTTCTATTCCGAAATGTTTTGAAAATACTCTCGGAATATAAACACTTTTCAGGGAATGTTACCATATAGACCCTTGATCGCCAAGGCAATTTAATCATTGATACTTGGGAACGAACTTGGGGGCGTGAAACCTTGGAGGTGAAGGAAGCGCGCCATGACTTCCGAAGTCCTCTTCAGGTGAGCTCGAAACGTTATTCACAAGTAAACTACAAACCCTCAAGTTTTTCGGAATGGCCGTTGTTGGATTTGGCCGGATTCCTACGGCTTAGGCAGTGGTTTGACGAAATGGACATCGTTTCTTATCCTTTCTCTTTTCGAGTTCAAGAAGCATTATGGAGAGGAGATTGTCTTGAAATAACTCTAGTATATGACATATATATCTGCAATTATTTTGCATACTCCACAATTCCATGCCCAAAAGCATTGAGATACCTAAGATTAATTATTATCAAACTACATGTAAAACTGAAAATATTGCCAGCTTTTGGGGCCAAGCCGAGATGGAACAGTCGACTAATAAGGGCATCCATTGAGCGAATTAAGAAAATAAAAGTCTTCGTACTCGTAAGAATATCGCGAAAATTACCAAAAAAGTCATAAACCTATTGCAATTATGTTAATTCAGTACTAAATCTTTTTTTTTTGCTGATTCAGTTCTAAACCTTTTACAATTGTGTCAATTCAGTCCATTAAGCACGCCGGCCAGCAGCCTAATATTTTAATATTTTTTTAATTTTTCTTCAAATTTTTAATTATTTTCATTTTCTTTTCTTTTCTTTTCTTTTTCATATTTTTTTCTTTCCCCTTCCCTTCTCTGTTCCTCGGCTTCAACTTTTTCTTCTTCTGTTCATGGGCTTCAACTTCACCAGAACGCCTATAAGAAGGAGCGGCAATAGCTGCAGGACATCCGTCATGCGACCATTTACGCCCACATCCCCATCGTCTCCTCCTCCACCTCACCGCCGCACCTCTTCGCTACAACCACCGCCCCGCGCCGACCGTGGCCTGCGTGTCGAGGGCTATGTATATATATATATATATATATATATATATATATATATATATATATATATATATATATATATATATATACACACACACACATACACACCCGATACACATCATGTACGGCTGTGTGTACATCGGATCTCGGCAAGGCTCGAGTTCTCCAGATCTGGGCTGGCGAGGTCAGCCTTTGCCCGGCCATAACGAGGTTCTTTGCCTTGCCACGGTCTGACCATGTCAAGGCCGACGAGAGGCTCGCCAGTCGTCTTCTAGCCTCGTGCCAGCCGCTGGAGTTAGAATGGGAATGGGGGAGGTAGAATGGGGAGGGGAGAGATGGAGGGGAAGGGGATGAGAATTTTTTTGAAAAAAAGGAAAAGAATAAAAAATTTGTAGGATTGACTGAATTGGCCGGCTGACAACTACGTCGCTGGCCGGCAGACAACCACGTCAACGCTGGCCGGCCAAATTTTCCGGATTGATTGAATTAGCATAATTGCAAACGACTTAAAACTAAATCGGTAAAAACTAAGGTTTATGACTGAATGAGCACAATTGCAGTAACTTTAGGACTTTTTTGGTAATTTTTTCATTTTATGAATGTGTTAACACCAAAATAATAATAATAATAATAATAATTATTATTATTATTATTATTATTATTATAATAAACATTTATGGCCGACGAGTAGAGCTCAGCAGAGTTAAGTTGGTTGGTAAAGTTATCGACAACAAATATTAGCCAATCGTGACCGAATGTTAAAGCAGAATGACCACGAATGGAAAGACTTATTGACCTAGCAAATCGTTTTCCCATTTTATGAATGTGTTATATTTTGTGATGTGGACATCGAGCCATATCAAGGAGGTGGTGCCAGGGACTTGTTGTCCTATCCACTTGGTCTGATCACTCGAGCGAGGGCGAAGCAATTCAAGCAAGATGTTGGCATCATGGTTCATGACCTTTGGAGTGGAGGCGATCTTGGATCGAAACTTGAAGAATCTTGGACTTCTTGGCACAACACGATCATTTGGAGTGACTGACGACGTTTTTTGGCGATTCAGAGTCGTTTAGATGGGTTTTTAAGCATTTCTTTTATTTTTAGGTCATTTTGTGATTTAATGGTATTTTCGTAATTGTGGGATATTTTCGTAATACTGTGTTTGCTAGGGTTAGCACCATATATAAGGTGCTTAGGGTTTTTGAGACGACATATCATTATTTTTTTAATACAACGAGAGGCTTTTCAGTGCTTTGAGTTTCTTTGAGGACTTGACCTTGTCAAGGCTTCCTTGTGGCAGTCGATTCGACTAATCGAGCAGGATAGCGAATTCTCTTGTCCGTGGCGTCTATAACATCGATTGTACGTTTGTACTCATTGTTGAAAAACCTTTATTTTTCATTTGTTCTTATTAGATCCTTAGATCTTGGATTGTACGCTTGTACTCATTATTGAAGATAGTGAAACCCCTCTCTCTCCCCGTGATTTTTCCCTTTTGGGTTTTCCACGCACATCGTGCATCGTATTTTATTTTACTTTCATCCTTACTATTTCTCGCTTGACTTTACTCATCTTTTGGCATTTTCCGCAGTAAATTGGTATCAAAGCGAAGGAATTTCCAATCTTTTGTTCGAAATGGAATCTATCAAGTTCGAAGTGGCACCTTTTGATGGCCAAAATAATTTCAAATTATGGAGGATCAAGATGAAGGCTTTGTTGCATTGGGAAGGTTCGGTTAGAGCATTAGATGGGAATTATTCCGATGATATGACTACGGCAGAGATCGATGAGATGGAAGAGAATGTGCATAGCACCATCCAATTGTCGTTGTCTGACAAGATGCTTCGTGAAGTTGCTGATGAAGTAACAGCTTTGGGATTATGGCAAAATTAGAAAGTCTCTATATGAAGAAATCTCTTATGACGAGATTATTCTTGAAGCAGCGTCTTTATATATATTAAAGATGCAAGAAGGTACTCATATCCAAGAACATCTAGATGAATTTAATAAAATCGTTATGGATATGAAAAATCTAGATTTGAAGTTAGATGATGAGGATCAAGCCCTAATTGTGTTATGCTTGTTACCTACCTCGTATGAGAATTTTGTGAATTCTATGTTGTATGGAAGATAATCCATAACTCTTGAGGATGTGAAGGCCTCACTGAATTTCACGGAGAAGCGTACAAAATTGAATGCGAGTAATAGTGCAGATAAAGTAGATGGCTTAGTTGTTAGGGGAAGATCGAATCATCAGGATAGACGCGATAATAGTAAAGGGCGTTCGAAATCTAGATCAGCACAGGACAAGAAAAAAGTTGAGTGTTACTATTGTCACAAGTTCAGACACTATAAAAATGAGTGTCCTTTGCTTAAGGCTAAGTGGAAAAAGTTGATGGAAAGTTCTAATTCAGCTAGTCTGGTGAAAGATAATGAGTCTGCTAATGCAGATAATGTTCTTACTGTTTTGTCTTCGAATTGTCATGTAGACGATGAATGGATTTTAGATTCGACTTGTTCATACCATATGTTCCCAAATAAAGATTGGTTCCACACATATGAGAAAGTCATTAATGGTTCGATTTTGATGGGTAACAATACAGTTTGTAGAATTGTGAGTATTGGTACTATGCGGATCAAATGTCATGACAAGGTAGTAAGAACTTTGACAAATATTAGACACATCCCAGATTTGAAGAATGACCTTATTTCTTTGAGCAGTTTGGATTCTACCATATGCATGTATACCGATGGAGGTAGAGTTTTAAAAATTTCAGAGGGCTCCTTGATCTTGATGAGAGGTAACAAGAAGAATGTTTTGCATGTTCTGCAGAGAAGTACCGTTGTGGGTTCTTTGAATATATCATCCTCTTCAGATTTTGATAAATCAAGGTTGCGGCATATGCGATTGGGCCACATGAGTAAAAGAGAAATGACTATCCTGAGTGAGCGCAGTTTACTCTGTGGGGAGCATACAGTCCCACTTGACTTTTGTGAACATTGTGTATACGAAAAAAAAAAACACAGAGTTAGTTTCAGTACTATGGTGCACTCGACGAAGGGCACATTTGACTATATTCACTTCGATTTGTGGGGACCTGCGCAAGTTGCATCTAAAGATGATGCAGTTTATCTTCTGACATTTATTAATGACTTTTCTAGGAAAGTCTGGGTTTGTTTCTTGAAGCGTCAAAGTGATGTTTATGATACGTTCAAGAAGTGAAAGATATTGATCGAAAATCAAACTGGCAATGAGATAAAACGTCTCAGAACGGACAATAGTCTTGAGTTTTTGTGGAGGTGATTTTACAAGTACTGTGAAGATTCAGGAATTGTTCAATATCGAACAGTCAGATATACACATCAACAAAATGGGGCGACAGAGCGCATGAACTGAACACTTTTAGAAAGAGCTAAATGTATGCTCTCTAATGCTGGACTTGATAAAGATTTTTGGGATGAAGCCATGAACACGGCATGTAATTTGGTGAAACGTTCTCCTTCTACCGCAACTGAATGTAAGTCTCCAAACGAGGTATGTCTGGTAAACCTTCTGATTATTTTATTTTAAAAAATATTTGGATGTCTCGCTTATTATCATGTAAAAGATGGTAAGCTTGAATCTAGAGCAAAGAAAGGTATTTTCGTTGGTTATGCAGATGGAGTTAAGAGATATGATTGTGGTGTTCTGACCCTTAGTTGTCAAAGTTTATAATCAGTAGGGATGTTACTTTTGATGAAAATTTTATTCTTAATCGAAAAATTATTGAGTCTACAGATATTCAAGAAGAAAACGTAACGAAAGAAGTGGAGTTAAGTGTAGAGCATCCACGGAGAACCTCTAAAGATGTTCACATTCAGTCACAAAGTGACAGTGAGCAAAAAGACTCAGATTCGATTAAAGAAGAAGTAGAAGAATAACCTCAGACTTTGGCTACAGAGAGAGCTAAAAGATAAATTAAGCCTCCTCAAGTGTATGGTTTCGTTGACTTGGTAGCATATGCTCTTACAGTTACTAAAGAGTTTGATATTGAAAAACCTTCTACATTCCGTAAAGCTACTATTTGTCCTAAATCTGAGAGGTGACTTGTTACGATGAATGAAGAGATGGAGTCTCTACATAAGAACCAAACTTGAGATATCGTGAAATTGCCTAATGATAAAAGAGCTGTTGGTTGCAAGTGGATCTTCAAAAGAAAAGAGAAAATTCCAGGAGTTGAAGATGAAATATTCAAGGCACGTTTGGTAGCGAGGGGCTTTAGTCAGAAGGAAGAGATTGACTTCAATGAAGTGCTCTCTTCAGTTGTGAAACATAGCTTTATTCATGTGTTGCTCGTGTTAGTGGCCCTTTATGATCTAGAAATTGAGCAACTTGATGTCAAAATCGCTTTTCTGCGTGGCGAGTTTGGGGAGATAATTTATATGTCTCAACCTGAGAGATTCGTTGTTGAGGGTAAAGAAGATCATGTTTGCATGTTGAAATGCTCTTTGTATGGTCTCAAGTAATCTCCACGATAATGGTACAAGAAATTTTATAGCTTTATGTTAAGTCATGGCTACTCGTGAAGTGCGCATGAAGTTGTGTGTACTATAAGAGATTGAGTGATGGTTTTTTTTTTGTTTATTTGCTATCATATGTGGATGACATGCTTATTGCAGGAAAGAACATGTCAGAGATACAGTTGTTAAAAAAGCAACTTATTAGGGAATTTCAGATGAAGGATCTTGTAGCTGCTAAGAAAAATCTAGGTATGGAGATTTGTAGAGATAGACAGGTTGGGAAGTTATACCTTTCGCAAAATGGGTATACTGAGAAAGTGCTTAAACATTTCGGTATGAAAAATACTAAACCGGTAAGTACTCCTCTAGCGTCCCATTTTAGACTTTTTGCTTCTTTGTTACCTAAAACCAAAGAAGATGAAGATGAGATATCTCGGGTTCCTTATTCTAATGTTGTGGGTAGTCTTATGTACGCTATGGTTTGCACTTGTTCAGATATTTCTCAGGCAGTTAGTATTGTGAGCAGGTATATGGCAAATCCAGGCAAAGCTCACTAGCAAGCAGTGAAGTGGATTCTTCGATATATCCGAGGTACCTCAGATGTTAGTTTAGTCTTTGATAGAGGTTGTGATACAGGGCATTCAATTGTTGGCTTCATTGATTTTGACTATGGAGATGATCTCAATAAAATGAGATCTTTGACAGGCTATGTTTTTACGCTTGGTGGTTCTGCGGTTAGTTGGAAAGCAACTTTGCAAGACACGGTTGATTTATCTACCATCGAAGTAGAGTACATAGAAGCAATGAAAGCAGCAAAGGAAGCTCTTTGGTTGGAGCATTTGGTTATAGAACTTGGGGCAAAGTAGGAGGGAGCCTCTGTTATCTTTTGTGATAACTAAAGTGCGATCCAGTTGACCAAGAATGCGACGTATCGCGAGAAAACGAAACATACCGATATTCGTTATCACTTTGTGTGTGATGAGGTTGCTAAGGGTACAGTAATAATGAAGAAAGTACCTACGGCGGATAATCCAGCAGATATATTGACTAAACCAGATCCTTTGACCAAGTTCGAGCATTGTTTGGACTTGGTTGATGTTCTCACCGTTTGAGTTGCTTAGGCGATGTTGATGACGGTTCATCCTTTGTTTCCTACATTGAGTACACTCTCTAGGCTTGGGGGCATGCGTCGTTGATTCTGCCATTTGGCGGATGGCCTTGTGTGGTCACTCTTGATGGTGAGGAAGAGAGGTCTTGTGGCCTTTGGTAAAACGCTCTTCTGAAAATTTGAAGTCAAGGTGAAAATTTATTATATTTTGACTTTCAAATTAGTGATAAGGTTATTTTTTACCATTCACTTTGTTTTAGGGTTTCTTAAATGGGGGCTGTATAAAGGATATCTTGCATTTCACATTGAAAGGCTTGCTTTACTTTTGCCCCAAAATCCTTTTATTTTTCACTTTTTCTTGTTAGATCTTTAGATCTTGGATTGTATACTTGTACTCGTTATTGAAGATAGTGAAACCCCTCTTTCTCCCCGTGGTTTTTCCGTTTTGGGTTTTCCACGTATATCGTGTCTCGTGTTTTATTTTACTTTTATCATTGCTATTTTGTGCTTGAATTTGCACATCTCTCGGCATTTTTCGCAACAACGGACATATACAACCCCATACTTCGGAGCGGCTCACTAAAACCTCAAAAGAAAATACGATCGGGTGCAAAAAAACTGCTCCAATAGCCAAGTCTTGGCATCTACGGGGCTCCATTCCTTAGGACCAGAAAATGATTTTCACAACAGAATGAAAAATAAATCTCAGTGAATCAACACCTAAGCCCGGCTAGGGCGATGATTCGCTCGGAACATCCTAACCGTGCTAGTCGTATGATTTTAAGGGATTGTCGGATGCCAGTCGTGACTTGTGATGGACTGATGCTCCTTATAAAAAATGCATACTTGCCTTGCCGTGCTAGGTACACTAAATACACTACTCGTGTGTGTCGACCATGGAGATCTTGTGAATCATCGTTAATAAATGGACTGTGTGTGGTGTCATGTGCATACTTGTGGATGTAATGCCTTAATTGGATGGTTGTCTAAGGTGACTTTTGTATTGAACTGAGCACCGCATTATGTGTGGCTGAAAACTGGTAAGTATGTAGTGGATGATTATTATGTTGTGACTCTATGTGCTTGATATATGTGTATATCGTGTTGTTGTGATTATGTGGTTAAGATGTTCCGAGCGAATCATCACCCTAGCCGGCTTAGGCTTTGTTTCACTAAGATTTATTTCTCATCCCATTGTGAAAATTATTTTCAGGTCCCAAGTGATGGAACCCCGTGGATGGCAAGGATTTGCTGTTGGAGTAATCTTTTAAAGTAGATGAGAGTATAACCTCACCCGACCGTAGATGAGAGCCGCCCCGAAGTTTGGGGTTGTATATGTCTGTTGTAACTCTGTAGGGTTGAAACTCATCTGCTTATGATTAATGAATGAAGTTGTCTTTTGTGGATTGATTGTTGTGGTTTCCTACTTTTCTATCCCATGTTAATCTTGTTGTTTGGGAGTTATGCACGTTCTGCATGCGTAATAAGTTCGTAGGTCAATAGTATGCCTGGAACATTATCTTGATGACTTGGGGCGATTTAGTGGGGATGATGTGGGCCTGAGAATCGGGGGAGTGACATTACCTATGGCCTAACTTCCCTTCTGACATACGAGCCGGATCGATATTTACTTCTCAGTCCTCTCATAAACCAATACCTTAGAGTGTACCGATCCTGGTAATCCAACTCTCGACGACAGCGAGTACAAAGCCTATTATCATTGTACGTTGATGGATCATGAACATTGACCGTACCCATCATCTTCGGAAAAGGGTTGGTATCCACTTCCATAGGGGATTTACATTTCTCTTCGATAAATTTGATTTTGCCTTGCCGAATTGCCTCTTGAATTGTCTTTCTGAAAACAATACAATTTACCTTGTTATGACTCATAGAATGATGTCACTTGCAAAATCTTTTGTCAGCCAATTCTTTCTTAGATGGAATCTTTTTTCCTTCAACTAACTTGATCAACCCATCCTTCAATAATAATCAAATATTTCATATAATTTGTATATGTCGAAGGGACTGATCCTTGCAACATCTCTACTCTTGCTGGCATGAGTGCTGGGCATACGTAAGGCTTCTCTAAAATCATGGTCGCGACGGCTATTTCATTCTCTTCCTCTTCTTCAGCCAAATTATCAAATTCGGCACTCTCTACGAGGGCAGAGTCCGATGGTTATCTTTCACTAGTTTCTTATCTCTTTTCTTCAACAAGTGCTTGTATTTGGAAACTCATTTGGTTAACTGGAAGAGATCATCAAATGCTTGGCCTTCAAGCCTTTCCCATAGATTAAACTTTAGTCCATTTAGGGCTAAATCGGTAAACTCTCTTTCAGTGAGAGATGTCGGACATCGATTTCTGGATTTCTTGAAACGAGCAATAAACTAGTTAGCTGTCTCGGTGTTGTACTGATACATTCTTGCTAAGTCAGCCATTGTCACCTTTGACACCGAACAGTAAAACTGAGAATGGACATGTCTCTCCATTTCAGCCCATGTCTGAATGGAATTAACAGGCAAATTTTTATACCACATGAATGCTATTCGCGATAAAGATAATGGGAATAATCTCAGCCTCAAATATTCATTGGTCCCGACCTCTCCACATTGGGCCAAAAAACGACTAATATATTCCATTGTTGACTGGTCTTCCTCTCCTGTGAACACAGTGAAGTCTGGTGTCTTCAATTCCCTCGAGTAAGGAATTGTTGGAAAATGAAATTAAACCAAATTCATTAAGTGTTATCAGTGACCGTTCGACTCCCATGGCATAATTAGTATTCCGATGTAATTATTGTTTTAGTAGACATAATTAGTTGAGTCTATCATCTTTTAGGATGTAATTGTTGTTTTAGGATGTAATTGTTGTTTTAGTCTTTTCACTTTCCTAGAGAGACTCAAGAGTCATGTTTTAAGCCTATAAATAGGTGAGTCTTGTAACCATTTCAATATGGGTGAATCGATTGTGAATACACTATATTGAAAAGCCACCTTCCGTCTCCTCTTCCTTGTGTGAACAAAGTTTCTTTGAGAGTGCTTGTTGAGAGCCCCACAGTCGATTTATCCCATCAAATTGGTATCAGAGCCTACGGTCTATGATCATGGCCTTGGCAAGCAATTTGCTACCTCTTCAATACGTTGATTTTTTAAAAGGAAATTTTGAAAATTGGGCTTCAAGAATGAAGGAGTTCCTTGATGCTCATAGTCTATGGGAGATTGTCAACAACGGCTATGAAGAGCCAGACGTCGAAGCCACATTGAATGAAAATCAGAAGGATGCATTGGAGAAGGTAAGAGCAAAAGATCAATATGCCTTGTTTGTTATCTATCAGTATATAGATGATTCTGTGTTGGAGAAAGTCTCGAATGACACTACTTCAAAAGAGACGTGGGAGCTCATACACGAGATATATCAACAAGTACAAAAAGGCAAAGAGACACAGATAAAGAGAGTCTCAAGCGGAAAGAGCTTCGTACAAGAGAAGGCGAAAAAGCCTCAGTCCAGAGAAGGCAAAAGTGCCTTGGACCAGAGAAAGCCAGAGAAGGCTTCAAGCTATCGTAGCAATGTTCTGCTTCAAGAAGTGAAGCAAGACTCGCGTGAAGACAATTCTGGAGTTCTTGTCGAAGGCAAAGGTACTACACTATGCACTGATTCTTCTTTTATTGAAGATGAAAATGCAACACATGATTTGGACTATTGTTTTCCATTCGCTCGTCTAGAAAGCCTTTGTGAATTGGATTGTGATCCTATTAAAAAAGATCTTGATATTCAAGATGTTTCTGCAAATGAGAAGGTAATGTTTGAGGAGATGAATGCTCAGAATGAGCCGAAGAAAAGTGTGGTGTTACTCTATGACAATGACCAAGAAATTGGTCATAGTGAACTTGGTGTTGGTGACAAGAAAGAAGTAACTGTACCAGAGATTTTGAAAGATTCCGAAGGCAAAATAGATGACTTTGTTTCTGAGATCGAAACTGGTGGTAGAATTGAGAGAGTGTTTACGTTGTTCAAGGGCATGGAAGAAAGAGACATATCATCGTGGAATTTAATCATAGGAGGTTTGGCTTTTCATGATCATGCCAAGAAATCCATCGATCTGTTTTGTGAGATGCAGAGGAACGAGACAAGGATGGTCGAAGTTCTAGTTGCACGTAGTCATGCTGAAGTCGAAGAAGGTTGTCGATTTTTCGATATGATAAGAGATACATATGGTATTAACCCGAGCACAAAGCTGTTCAACACGCACCCTCAGCTTTACAGGATCTATGTCTCCATCGATGATGTGCCTGTCGTGGCACAAACGCTGATGAAATTCTTCTCGACAAACAAGTTCGGTGAGTATCTAGACGAGAAGAACATGCACTGCACGGCCAGAATCGAGGAGATGCTGAATCAATATACACGTGAATTCCAAAAATGTGCTGAAGATGAACAGAAAATCAACTTCTTGTTTGAAGAAATGGAGTTCTTTGAAAAAGCTAAAAGGATCGGACTCCCGAATTTCCACCCTCGCACAACCATCTTGCAGCAGAAGGTAAAGCGGTTGTCGATCAAGTTGTCGTCTTTCGTTTTTCATATATGGGACTTCATCGAAGATGTTGTGAGCCGGGTATTGATGCAACAATCAGAGAATTATCCTAAGCTTCAGTTTTCGATGAGAAAGAAGCAGAGACAATTTTATGCAAATTACAAGAAGAGAAAGAGAATTTGGTTTAAGGGGGAGTTTTGTTGGAAAATGAAATTAAACCAAATTCATTAAGTGTTATCAGTGACCGTTCGACTCCCATGGCATAATTAGTATTCCGATGTAATTATTGTTTTAGTAGACATAATTAGTTGAGTCTATCATCTTTTAGGATGTAATTGTTGTTTTAGGATGTAATTGTTGTTTTAGTCTTTTCACTTTCCTAGAGAGACTCAAGAGTCATGTTTTAAGCCTATAAATAGGTGAGTCTTGTAACCATTTCAATATGGGTGAATCGATTGTGAATACACTATATTGAAAAGCCACCTTCCGTCTCCTCTTCCTTGTGTGAACAAAGTTTTTTTGAGAGTGCTTGTTGAGAGCCCCACAGTCGATTTATCCCATCAGGAATATTATCTACCCAATCAGGATGCAATTTCCTATAAACTGGCCTTGGCTTATCTGCTCCCAATTATTGAATCACCAACTCTACTACTCGATCTGGGTTCCATGGCCTCAAATTTTACAGAGCAATCCAAGATTCTTGCCCTATAGGATCAGCTTGTGGAGGTCTATCTATCCCTTGATTTTTCAAATTGAATTTAACCGGTGGCACCGATCTATACTATTGATTTCCCTTGATCTGTGGATTCGCTTGAATCTAGGAGGCCTTGTGAAATTCACGTTGGGCAATTTCAGTGCTGATTGAGCATTTTGAATGGTTGGATTAATCGTATTAACTTCAATTGGGCCAGTTTGAGGAAAATTGTAACTACTAACCCCATTCATCAAATTTGTTGGAGTTGGATTCTCTGGTCTCAGTATAATACTCACGGCTGGGAGTGGTAAAGATTGTCCCTCATTACCATTATATACATAATTAGATGGTCTAAACACTAGAGGAAATGATGTGGTGCCAAGAGAACTCACATGGAAGGGTGAAAAGATGAACTGGGAAGTGATATTACCTCATTCATGGCTTTTACCACCATAGGCTTTATCACGTTAGTTACATATCTCACTATATGATTGGTAAGTTCATTCCGTTGCTCTTCAAACATCCTCTTCATTGTGACTACTGATGTAGCATCAGGTGCCAACATGCGAGTTTGTTCTTCAATTAGTTGTCATGGAATATCGAGATTCTGATGAGGCGTCTCTATAGCCGGTTGGCTGTAGAATGCTCTGACAGTATACTATCATCAAGATTATTAATATTATCAATTGGTATTTCCTCGGGCTGGTGTCTGGTCTCACATTTTCTCCAAAATTTCTCATGATTGTCTCACCGAACATGCCAAAAAGATATTCACTTACTTAGTGATAAGGAATATTTTTCACCGAAATTCATTCTTCGATTTTTTTTAAAGGGGTCATGTGGATCAAGTGTTAAGGAGAATTCAGGCAAAAAGTGTTTGGATGGATAGATGTGTATGGAAAGATTGAATGTAGATGGATTGGATATGGATTCTTTTACAACTTACAATACTCCTAAGGAAAGCAGTAGATTACGTGGAAGTAAACTCAACTACTGGAAACGTAAAGGTACAGGAAATGTAAAGCACGAGAAAAGTTAAGCTACAATGAAGATAAGTGTCTTTGTTGGTCAATGGAGCAGGGGCTCTCTTCTTCATCTTCCTGCATATTTATCATCTCTTACACACTTTGTAACTGCTCAATCGGTTATTCTAAAACTTTCAAATCTTGAATTTCTGTGCTTCTAATAACTTCCTTATGATCTACGATCTTTGTGGCTTGTCCACCAAAATTCAAATGAGTTATTGTCAAATTATAACCTCCATAATCCATCTTGACCTCTTCTGATAACTTTACATGGTTTGTTTGTGCCCATTACGTTCGCTTCCTCTTCCTGCTTGTAACTTCCTTGCTGACATGGTCAAGTCGGCATGTTCATGTTCAATAATGTCGTCACACCTCACAATTATTGATTTTTGTAGTTCCATTTGATAAGATTTCGTGTCATCCTTGACTTAAAGAATTTCAGGGTTCAATAGTCATCCATTTGGTATCTCGCTTCCAATTTACTGAATCTCGGGATCAGGTGACCCCGCAATTTGTTCGTTACTTTACTCTCCACCTACCGAATTTCAAGATGTAGTGTTCTGTCATCCGTTCGGTATCTTTCTTCTGACTTACCGAATCTCGAGGCAAAGCAACTTTGTCACCCGTTCGGTATTTTTAGGAACTGGATCCCTTGCCCCGCGAAATCGGGGCAGGGGTGCCCTGATCATTACCCAAAAAAAAATCCCCTCTTATTTGAAGAGATATGGGCTGTCCGTTGTTGAATGGACGGCCCTGATCAATTCAGGGTGCCCCTGCCCCGATTTCGGCGGGGCAGGGGATCCAAATCCATATTTTTACGCCGGTTACTTTTCAGTGTCAACAGCAGTATAGTCGATTCATTAGACCCGTCAAAACTAAAGAAATTTAACTCTCATGGTGAAATAGCCTGTGACCAACCTAACTCCACCTGCCTAAAATCAAACTAAAGTACGGCTGGCCACTTGTCTTGAAATAAAATTCCAAGATAGAAACAATCAATCGTCAAGGAAAAGCAGAACAAGAAAGGGCCATCAACCTCTATTTAAACAACGTTCCGAACGATCTTCGCATTCTCATCCCCTCTACGTTCTTGTCGCCTCTCCCTCTCTCCAAGGTTAAGAGTCTTGAACTTTTTGGGTTCATTGGCTTTTACACTTGTGTTATGAAGTACTGATCTCCACTAATTTCGTCTCTTGACCATCATTTGCACGTCGCAGACCAGTTGGTTAATCAACTGATCTCTCTGAATCTGAATTTCTTGTAGCTTCATCAGTTTGGCTTCGTAGTTCATAGTTTCCTGAATCGGATGGCTTCCAAAATGCTGTCTCTCGCTTCCGCTCCCACCCCAGCTTTAGCTTCACTGTCAGTGCAGGAAAACCTCAAGGTACCTCTCATTTCAGATTTTGTTACCAGCAACTAATCATCGGTCGGATAACCGACGTGATAGAGACTACAAACACATTCGAGTCGCGGATGGTGTTTAGCTATCGCAACTCACAAAACAATCTATCAAACTCGTAAAAGGAATGACACGAGTCTTTCTTGCAAGATTTAATCGGCTTCGAACACCAACTCACTTCCTTGTAGACCAAATTCCACGGAGAACGATTGCCTCGTATAAAACTTGATCCCGTGACACAAAAAATCCTGTACACTTTGAGTGTAAATCAACAGACCTCACAAAGAAGCATTCCTGCATACTTGCACGCATTCATGAACAACCGCGCATTAAGACTCCCACAATCTGAATATATTCATATGCATCAATGTAAGCAACCTCTTCTTGTGCCGACTTCAAGTAGGGTTTGATTTCAGTGTATTCCCTTTTAGATCGAGTTTGCTCACGGGTCAAACTCGAGATATATTTTAACAGTATTCGTTAACATAGCATTTCATCTCATAGTAGATCTCTCTTCTAATTCTTTTTTGCGATGGTTAAAACCAAAATGCGTGCTTCTGCCTTTTTCTCGTTTTTTTTTTCTGTTTGCGCCGTGTGGTGTGTGATGTTCTCTACTTGCTAATCCAATGCTTAATCTGGGTGAATCACACTGATTTTGTCTGTTTTCACTAGAGAAAAGCAAAGATTAGAAATGTTAATTTCAGCAATGGTGCGCAAGAGCGGAACCCATTTGCCAAAACAAAGGTATGGTGTTGTGATCTCCTGTCTTTCATCAATTTTCGATTTTGTCCTTCTTTCTTTTCCTTATATTATGGATTTTAACCACCAAATTAGTTTCTTTTTCTTCTGAAGGTCGAATTTTTTGACAGGCAAAATTCGTTTCATTCTTGTTTCCAGTTTTGAATCCAAGCCCTCTTTGGAAGATTGGCTATAAGTATAGATGTGTAGAGTCACGTCAGGATGATTACTAGGTCTAACATTGGGGTAACTTGTACTTTTGATTTCTGAGTTTGGATCATCTCTTATTCAGCATTTTGGCCGGGTCTCTATGACTGTTGGTGTTAATGTTTCTCGATTTGCGGGCATTACGATGGCCCCTCCCGAACTGGTTCTTGTGGTTTCTGAAGCCTTTGAAGCTGACAGAGATGAAAGGAAGATCGACCTAGCAGGCAGGTCGTTTCGGACTGAAGAATTGCAGCCTTACGTGTTTAAAGTTGTCAGGAAGGCGAGTTTTCTCTATCTTCATTTGGCAGTGAAAGATTCATTATTTTACCATGGCTCAATGCTCTCTTTCTTCTGTGAATTTATTTTCCTTGAAAGGACTTCATGCTTGCTTCAGAGCTTCTTATTAGTTCTTTGATAAAAGTTGATCTAAGCATGGATTCTGCTACTTTGCAGGCTGAGAGTCTCATGCTGGAGAGAGGGGAAGACAAAGAGGTACACAATTCTCTGAATTATATCAATCATCTCGTGTCGTTCTATCGATCTGAGATCATTCTGATGTAATTTTGATCTGCAGTATCTGCCAATTGAAGGATTGGCTGCGTTTACGAAAGCAACTGCCGAGTTGTTGTTCGGAGCAGACAACCCGGTGATAGAGCAACAGAGAGTATGTCTGCATTTTGGTATTAGCCGACCACTTCGCATAGAGTTCCCTTGGAAAATTACATCTGTTGCACTTTTTTTCCAGGTTGCAACCATTCAAGGTCTTTCGGGGACCGGTTCGCTTAGGCTGGGCGCTGCTCTCATTGAGCAGTATTTTCCCGGAGCGAAGGTGTTGATATCATCTCCGACATGGGGTATGTGCTACTGCCTCTTGACTTATTCTTTAATGACCTCCGAAGATCAAATTGTTATTACAACTGCAATTCTGCAGGAAACCACAAGAGTATTTTAAATGATGCTAGGGTTCCATGGTCTGAATACCGATATTACGACCCGAAAACAATGGGATTGGATTTCAAGGGGATGATTGCTGACATTAAGGTTAAGTCCTTATAATGAGTGATGACTGAACAACCTCACGTTTGCTAAGTTGAATGGCATGTCCAAATGAAAACATAACACGGAACATGGCCTGGCTTCTTCAGGCTGCCCCAGAAGGATCTTTTATCTTGCTCCATGGCTGTGCTCACAACCCAACTGGCATCGATCTGACCACCGAGCAGTGGGAAGAGATTGCCGACGTCATTCAAGAGAAGAATCATACACCTTTCTTCGATGTTGCTTATCAGGTATTAATCTCTTGTGATCGAGTTCTCCAACTGATTGCGCTTCTCGCATGCCCTCGGATGCGATGAGGATGTTTGTAACTCGAAGAAAGACCTTCTGCTTCTTTCGAAAGTGCTGAATCCTTAAACAGACTCTCTGAAGCAAGTTTGATCTTGTCCTTCTTGAGGTTTCCCTCTATGAATTTTCATCTGGACTTCATCATAAGCCTTTTACAGGGTTTTGCAAGTGGAAGCCTCGACGCCGATGCTGCCCCGGTGAGGCTGTTTGCTGCTCGAGGAATGGAGCTTCTGGTGGCACAGTCTTACAGCAAGAATCTGGGTCTTCATTCAGAGAGAATAGGAGCAATCAATGTTGTCTGCTCATCAGCTGATGCAGCAAAAAGGTGCCCGGATCTTTGCTCCTCACATGATGAAAAACGTAGCTTGCCTGCTTTAGATGAACAAAAGCTACGTTGTTGATCGATTGCTTTTGTTCCCTCTCTAAATAAATTTCTAGGTCCATCCATCTATGGAGCGCCGTCTTTGGAACTACGAATTTATTTTCAACCATGCTATTTTTTATTATATGAGGATTTAATTGGTTTTTGGGTGTCAGATTGCCAAATAATATATTATTTTTGTAATAAATTACTTTTGATTTCATATAACTATTTATCCAAAATATCAAAAAAAAAATTGTAAATTTATCAAGTTTCGGGTTTCGGGCTCCCGCATATTTAATTAGGATGCACTTACAATTCTTGTTTCGAAACCTGGCTCTAATTTGGGACGGGCGCAATTGTTATTTAGGACAATTTCAAGTTTAAAATAGGGTCAGGCCTCCCATATCTTCTTCGTTGCGATCTCTGACTAAGATAAATTACTAAAATATTGTAGACATTTTACGGTAGAGGGAACTAAATGATTCAATTTAACTCGGAAACTTAATATTGATGGATCCGTAGATGACTTAGAGTCCATGTAGCAATAGCATATGAATAATTACTCTGAAGGAAAAGACACAAAAATTTTCATACCTATTAGTGTACGATGATTGCCGCCCTATTATGCCTCAAAGTATTTTATCGATAATGAGACATTACTGACAAGGAGCATTATTATGATTTTATGACATAATTTGTTAATTTTGATCAACTTTAGGCATAGTAATATTGCATTAATTTGCAAGTGTATTGGCCGTGATCATTATGATCTTTTTTTTTATAAATAATTACACAGATGTAGATCTAATAAAGTTTTTTTCCCCGATTACAAGTATAACTAACGAAGGATGTAGAACGCGACAATTAAATCAAAATTTTTTAGTATGCTTGTTTAAATGCAGCCTGTTTGTCTGGTTTGAAGTATCTGTCCTTTAAAGATGTCATGAGGTTTTAAAGCAACTTGAATGACAAGAAAGGTGTTGGTACTTGGTAGAGATTGGATGAGGTTCTTCAAGCACCACCTTGTAGTTTTTAAATGGCATTTTGTTCTTTGATTACCCGCCAATATCATGGCGCCCTATATTCTCAGGGCGAAGAGCCAGCTGATGCGGTTTGCTCGGGCGATGTACTCTAATCCTCCCGCCCACGGGGCCAGGATCGTGGCGACCATTGCCGACGATCCAGCTCTGTGCAACGAGTGGAAGGCAGAAAGGGAGATGATAGCCGGAAGGATCAAGAATGTTAGGCAAAAGCTGTACGACGCCCTCTCTGCCAAGGACAAGAGCGGGAAGGATTGGTCATTCATACTCGAGCAGATTGGCTTGTTCTCATTTACAGGCTTGAGCAAAGCTCAGGTAACAATCTTCCCGTATGACTATGTAGCATGTTTTCGCAATGAATCATGTCATCCTTCCTTGTCTATACGGAAACCTTATAGAATCGGCCAAGGGGGATCGCTCACGCTGGTAGTACCTCTCCCGCCTTTTTACTTTGAAAAAAAAAAAAAAAAGACAGGCTGATGTTCCTTGTGTCGTTCATCGTTCTGTTGTCCCCTTCATAGTTATCCTTTTTTTTTGTCGCCGAACAGGTCGAAAATATGACAAAGAAGTGGCATGTGCACATGACGGAGGACGGAAGGATCTCCGTTGCCGGATTATCTTCGGCCAAGGGCGAGTATCTTGCAGATGCCATCCTTGATTCGTATCACAACGTCGGCGGAGCTTGAGACTCTCAGAGACGATGATGAAGTAATTGTATTAGGAACCTTAAATAGTCTCGGCGAGCCCAACGCTGCCATGGAATACGGCTTACCGATAATCGGACATAAATAATTGGGCAATAAAGTATTATCTGTACCGTTCAGAATAATTGTACTTGAAGTTTCAGTTTCTGATGGTGAATAAGCACTTATTTCCCTGAAAGGGGAAGTTCAAAATAGCAAGGATTCCTCCTGCCCTATTTAGGGTTGGAGAAGCCTAGATCAAAATAACATGTAAGACATATATAAGAGTGTATGGCTTGTTGTGCATGTGGTGTATCAGTATAATGTATAGTAGCATTGGCTGCTTCTATGAAGTGATCTCTCTTTTATTTCTTTTCCCCTTTTTTTTTGGTAGATAGTGTTGACCTCATATTACTCAAATCATTTTATGACTGCGTTAGCACCAAAAAAATACTCAACTAGGCACCAAGTTCAATCGATTCCAAATCAGGTGCGCCAATTCCTTTTCAAATATCATGTAGTGTTTCTGATTCGGGTTATGGCGTTCATTGGATGTGTCATTTTCATGGCTTACAAGTTACCTCTTACATCTCCTAGTACAATTTACATTGCTGGCAACATTGTTTCAAACAAACGCAAATTTAAATTCTTTATCATTTTGCTTTTGTTTCGAAAATCAATAAAAGAGTTGTTCGCAATCTTTGTCGATTCACTCGAACCCATCAAAAAAAAAAAGTTTTTCGAAACTGAAAGATATTTCCCCCTCATGGTGAAATTAGCTTGTGACCAACCTAACTTCACCTGCCTAAAATCAAGCTAAAATACAGCCAGGCCACTCGTGAAAATTTAAAGAAGGAAATAATCAAATTATCAAGGAAAAGCAGAACAAGAGAGGGAAATGGATCGTCTAACCTTTCCTTAGAAGGTTAGGCTTTAAGAGAGCACCATCAACTACTAATTAGATTTTAACCAACATTCCGAATAAACGAATTACGAACTTCGCCTTCTCATCCCTTCTATGTTCTTCTTAACGGTTAATAAACTAAGCGGTCGAATAAGCGGACACAATGGAGATTATACAAGCACATCCAAGTGGCTGACAGTGTCTAGCTAACTCGCAAAACTATCTATCTATCTATCTCATAAAGGATTGACACGGAATCTTACTTGGTTAACATAGCGATTTCATGTCATAGTAGGTCTCTCTTCTCATTTATTTTGCGATGGTTGAAATCGAAATGCGTGCATTTGCAATTTTTTTTCCTCTATTTTTTGCTGTTTTCAGTGTAGTTGGTGTGTGATGTTCTCTACTTGATGCTTAATTTGGGTGAACCACACTGGTTTTGTCTGCTTTGAAGCTTTCATAAGGGGATAACAAAAGATCACAAGTGTTGGTTTCAGCAATGGTGTGCAAGAGAGAAACCCATTTTGCCAAAAACCGAAAGGTATTGCGTTATGATCTCCTGTAGTTCATCATCATCTCTTTAAATTTTGCAATTCCTTTCTTGGGGTTGCTCAAGTGACCTGGCTATGCAAGCATGCTTTGTTTTGGATCATCTCTTATTCCAGCATTTTGGCCGGGTATCCATGACTGTTGTGGTCTTAATGTTTCTTTCAATTTGAGAGCATTACGATGGCCCCTCCCGAACCGATTCTCGTGGGTCGAAACCCTTATGTTATGGCCAAAGGGGGATCGCTCACGCTGGTCGCCCCTTTCCGGCATTTTTACTTTGAAGGGGGGGGGGGGGGGGGGGGGGGGGGGGGGGGCGGAAAATGATGATGTTCCTTGTGTCGTTCCTCGTTCTGTCGTCCTTTTTTTGTTGCCCCCGAACAGAGCGAAAATATGACGAAGAAGTGGCATGTGCACATGACGAAGGACGGAAGGAGAAGGATCTCTGTGGCCGTATATCTTCGGCCAAGTGCAAGTATCTTGCATATGCTGTAACGCCCTAGAAATTCGATTTCTATAAAGTGTTTGAGTTCAATAAAAGGATTTAAATTGAATTTCAGTTCGTATAAAACTTTGGTTCGTAAGGATTTAAGTGACGATCATTGGACGATTTCCGAAACGTCGGTCATATTAGATTAGGTTTTGAAAATCTTAATCGCCGCATTTTAGAATTTAAATCCTCGCGCACGAACCTAACCCTGACCGAGCCTGGCTTATAAAAAGACCAAAATACCATGCGTTCAGTGTACCAAATTTCGTTCAGTCCTGAAAAGCCAATTGACCATTTTGCCGGTCCAATTATGTACTAAAGGACAAAAAAAAAATCAAACCTAATGGACCCCATTTCTCTTCCCCATGCAATCACATCTCCACTTTTTCCTCTCACTTCTCACCAATCCTCTCCCATGACTCTCTTATCTCTCTCTCTCGTCTGCGATGGGCTACTTCTTCAGCCTGATTGGCTGTTGAGTGCTCTGATCATGCACCATCGTCTGTGTTGTTGACATTGTCAACTTGTGCTCCTTATGGTTGGTTTCTAGTTCTCACCATTTCTTCAAATCTTATCACAAAGAGTCCCACCAGGCGTGCCAAAAAGATATTCGCTCGTTTTCGCAATAAAAAAATCTTTCACCGAAATTCGTTTTTCGATTTTTATTAAGAAGATTATGTGGCTCAATCATCAAATAAATAAACGATGAAAAATAAATCACAAGGAACAAATGTGGAAATGGATGAAAAAGGATGGATTAGATGGATTTGAGATCAACGAAGGGTCTGAATTATGTTACAATAATCCTAAGAAAGCTGTAAAGGACTTGGAAAGAAACTGATTTGCAGAAATTGAAAGTGTAGGAAGCTTAAAGTATGAGAAAAAGGTAAATTGCAAAGGAAATTGGATGTTTTTGCATGTGTTGTTGATCCGACTTCTTCTTCTTTCTTCTAAGTATTTGTATTCCCTTGCACTTTGTGACTGCTTAGACGGTTATCATTTTCAAATCTTGAATTTTGGCGCCTTCAATAACTATCCCTTTTTGCCCACGTTTTTCATGGCTTTATCCGCCAAAATTGATCTTCAATTGCTCCTATGACTTTAGATTGAACCTTTTGAATAATTTCCCATGATCTGCTCATGCTCATTACTTTTGCTCCCTGCTCATAACTTCTCTCTGTCGTGGTTGACTGGGTTGATCCATTACATGCTCGTGATTTTATGTTTCTTTGGGAAGTTGCCGAATCGTGACTACTTACCGATTTTCGGACCTATCTCCCAACTATCGGGTTTTTTGCAGTTCTTAGTACACCGTGACCAACTTACCGATTCTCGATAAATCATTCTTTATTTTACCGAATCAGGATTTGATGACCTTGATGCCCGTTCAGTACTTGTGATTATTATTCAGTGTCAACAAATATATTATTATTAAAAATGTGCATGTCAGCACCGACCGTGCCACATAAGCCGTCCGACATCCACGTCAATAATATCCGGCCAAATTATCCATAAGGATTGAACTGGTTACAAGTCAAAAGATTTATTATAAAAATTGGCATCATTAAAAGATTTATGACTAAATTGTTATCAATGCAATAGGTTTAGGACTTTTCTGACACTTACGACCCGGCGTAGGTGGATAGCTCTTCAATGCTTGGAATCCAACAAATCAGATACGAAATCGACTCGAGCGTACCTTTCACGTGATCGCTCAAGGCCCTATGCTTAGAGACGAATCATTTCCTTGTTTTGGTACCCGGATCTGATTGAGGTATACATCACTACTTTGAGTATAAACAATTACGTATTCTATCATTCATCAATACGACAAATGCAATTCTGGTGTTCCTAGAGCCAATACACAAAACCATTTTAATTAATGTATTCAACTCTATCCTTATTTAGACCCAAAAAAAAAAAAAAAACTCTATCCTTATGACAAAAAAAAAGACTCTATCCCATTTTTAATTTTCGTTTTTTCCTGAATATCTATTGGAAATCATGTGTAGTGGTGATACGAAAATAAATAACAATTTGACTGAACAAATTGAAAGTTGAACAGTTAAAATACACGGACTTAACAGTTAACACGTTAAATTTTTAATTAAACAAATATTCATTAAAAATAGTAAATTCTCTTCACTCTTACTTATACTTTGGTTTACTTGTTAATATCACGAAAAAACCACAGGCCGGAATGCATGTGAAAAATTTATCAAAAATTAATTTTTTTATTACCATAAATACAAACCAGTACACCTGTGACAAAGTCACAATCCACTAGTTGAGTTTCCTTTAAATTGGATTAGTACCACAAAAAAAAAAAATCCAAACTAGTACATATGTGATAAACGGAGAGTAAAATCTCCAAATTGGTATTCTCATCAACTGTTACATGTCATTTAACTTAACAATTTGATGGTAAAATTAAACGAAAACTAACGGAGAATAAATTAGTCATAGGTGTACCAGTTTGGAGATTTTTATGGTCAAAAAACTAGTTCTCGTTAAATTTATCACGAGTATACCAGTTTCAAGTTTTTCATGGTGTTAACCATTTCATAATAATATGTTTCGTATTGCAGGTTAATATATATACACAGTACACACGCAACTCATAAACACAATAAATAGTTGAATGTCTCCCAAATCGACTATTTTTCCTTTTTTGGATAAGAGGACCAAATTTGTCCCAAATTGAAAAGAAAAAGAAGAAGAAACCAAACAAAAGGAGGGTGTAAGGCAAGAAATAAGCTTGCATCAAGAATTGACAGAAATTTTTCAAATCCCTGCAGCATATGCTAAAGTGGAACTCGCTAAGGGATAATACTGTCTATTCGGAGTGGCAGGGTTTCCTGCTGCCATAGTTAGGCCATAAATAACATTTAAAACCTATATAAGAGTATATTGTTCGTTTATTTCTTTTCTTATGTCTTCGTGGATAGTGATGATCTCCATATTACTCAATCATTTTAGGAAAAATTTCAAAAAAGGGCCTGACATCCTCTCATTTTCTCAAATAAGGGCCTCAAGTGAACTTTGTTTCAAATAAAGGCCTGAAGTGGCATAATATGTTTCAAATAAGGACCTGAACTGGCCATAGAGTTTCAAAAAAAGGGCCTAGCCTAAAGGGCACTTTCTTCATTTCTCATTTTAATTTTTTATTTATTTTTTCTATATTTTTTTCCTTTTTCTAGTTTTTAAAAATGAAAAAAAAATTAAAAAGAAAAGCAACCACAGGCGAGAGGGCTACCCCTCCCGCCTGTAGCAGCCGGTCCATCGCTGGTGGTGGGTCAACGGGCGCGGCGAAGGCTGAAGGGGTCCCCGGCGGTGGGGCAACAGCCCGCCTCTATTTGTTTTTTTTTTTTTGCTCAATTTTAAAGAAATATAAAAAAGGAAATTTTAATTAAAAAATCAAATATAAGAAAAGACCGAAATGCTCTTGAAATCATGTCTGTTTTTGAAATTTTATGGCCACTTCAAGCCGTTGTTTTAAATAACATTTACTGCAGGCCCTTGTTTAAGAAAATGAGGCACTTCGAAACCAAAATGCGCGCTTCTGCCTTTTTCTCTGTTTTTTGCTGTTTTCAGTGTGGCGTGTGGTGTGTGAGTTCTCTACTTGTTATCTCCAATGCTTAATTTGGGTGAATCACACTAATTTTGTCTGTTTTCATTAGGGTAAAGCAAAGATTAGAAGTGTTAATTTCAAAAATGGTGTGCAAGAGAGAACCCATTTGCCAAAACAAAGGTATGGTGTTGGAATCTCCTGTCTTTCATCTGTCGCGACCCGTCCGAAAATCAACGGACTCGGCTAATGGATTACCGATCGCGGGTCTCGAATCTGAAATGTGGATCGCGGGCCTTAGATCGGCGCGGGCCCTCCCAGGCCCATACCAAATCGCGGCGGGAGTATTTTTTGAGGGATTCGACGATAAGAGTCGATCGCTTTCGACCTTCAGTGTGGTCGTGGTGGTATGTGCAACTTGTGCATGCATTTGGAGTCGCCACCGGTCTTTCTTGGAGGGTAGACCGGAAACCTTACTGACCGATTGGGAGAGATCGATCAGTTCTGCGGAACCAGAGATTTTGGGTTCGGGGACTTGGTTACGTCGGTATCATTACCAACGCCCTTTCGGTACCTAACGCGAGTGATTTTCCTGACTAAGAGTTCATGCAGGCGCAATTTTGGGTGAGATAGGTATGAGTCAGGGTTTCATGCAGATTGGAAAACTGGTCCTATCAAATTACAGTCAATATAATGAAAGCGCAAGTCAAGTGCGTAAATAAATCATGTCAATGCATATCAATTTCAATCATTGGCCTCCTAGTATAGCCATAAGGGCTTAGGGAAGATGTGATTTAGGGCTAGGGGTGAAATGGGAAGATTCTGGGACAATTAGCCCGAAGGGCAAAATTGTCATAAGTGGAAGGTTTGGATACCAAATTACCCAAAATATTCCATGGCCAGTTGATTGTGGCCATTTCCCATTTTTGGGAATTTTTTGGAATTTCTTGATTTTTCTTCAATTTTTGGAAGACAATTCGCCCAAAGGGCGAAATCGTCATTTTCAAGAAGGTTCGGGGTTCAAAACACCCGGGATGAGCCTTGGCCAGTTGTTTGTGGCCATTTCCTATTTTTTGGGATTTTCCTGGATTTTTTAGAATTTTTTTGGAAGACGGTTTGCCGGAAGGGCAAAACCGTCATTTTTGGAAAGATCGGGGGTCAAATGACCCGGAACAGGTCATGGCCAGTTGAACGTGGTCATTTCCTATTTTCTGGAATTTTTTAGAATTTTTCTGAATTTTCCGAATTTTTTTGAATTTTTTATGATTTTTCATTTTTTATTGATTTTTTGATTATTTTATTATTATTTATTATTTTTTGAATTTTTTTTAAATATTCAAAAATATTTTCCGGGCCGGGTCAAGCCCGGCCCGACCCTAGGGGTCAGAACCGGCCTAAAACGACACCGTTTTATATTTTTCCTATTTTTTAACAATATTTTGATTTTTTTATCTATTTTATTTAATTATCCGAAAATTCCCCGGATCGGACGGTCCACGTCGTGCCACGTGGCTTCGTCTCGTGCGTCCGATCTAAGACTAGATCGGACGTCCCTCAGTGAGCCACGTGGCCAAATCGTAGCCGTCGGATCAAAAATCGATTATTTTCCTTTTTATAAAACCATTCAAATCGGACGCTCCAGATTGTGCCACGTGGCCACCTTCGGCGCGTCCGATCTAACCTTAGATCGGACGTTCCACAGTGTGCCACTTGGCACAATCTTGTCCGCCGGATTGATTTTAATTTATTTATTTTCCAAAATTCTAGGATCGCGACACGTGTCGCGATTGTGGCCGTTAATTCCGTTTGATTTAAAAATAAGCGGACCGGACCCCACCCGGCTGACGTGACTGCCTACGTGGCACGCCACGTCGGCCGTTGACCGTTGACCGGCCGGAGGGTCGCCGGAGAAGACGATGAACAGTGAAAATTCCGGCGAACCTCGCCGGAATAGTAAAAATTCCGGCGATCTCGCCGGAAAAAAGCGGAACGGGCCCGAAACTTGGTATTTTTCGCCCGTTCTTGAGGCATTCGACTCCTTAGACACTCAACATCAATATAAGACCAAAACATGGCAAGAAACACGTCGGGAACCGCCCCAAAAATCCGGCGACCGAACCGACTCCGGCGAACCGATTTGCAGAAAATTTTTGTTGCTCGAACTCGTTTTCTTTCATTCACATAGCATCCAAGGGAGACTTAGAAGCTTACCTATGGTCCTTTGATGGTCGGTTGCCGTGCGCTTTCGCCGGACCGAGCTCTCGGCTCGGGTATGCGTCGGGGAGCTCCGGCCATGGTTTCCCGGCACATTTCAATGCAAGATAAATAGCAAGGTAGGCGGAGGGATGGTGTTAGAGGAGTTTAGGAACCAAATGCGCAACAAATAAGGCTCGGGGAGTCTCGGCCGAGACTCAAAAAAATGCAAAGCCCGTTTGGGCATTTCGTCGAACACCCGGCGTGCATAAGAAGAAATGAAGACCGGGGAAGATACCGACCTATTCCGCGACCGTCGACGGCGACCGAAGCTCCCCTCATGCTCCAAGAGGTGCCGGCAAGCTTGTCTTGCCCCGGCTTTGCTCGAAAATCCTCCCAAAAAAATCCTCCCCCCGCGCCAAGGCCGAGCTCGGTTTTTATCCGAGAATCTCTCGGTTTCGTGTGGCCGACCGCCCGCCTCGACAACCACTTCCTCGCCAGAGCACCATCATGGGTCTCCCATGCTCATTCTGCTTTTGTTCCTCCCCAAACGCACGCCCCGACATGCCCTGTTTTCCCCCTGCCATTCTGTACATTCTGCACGGGTCTGCAACAATGTTGCAGACCCGGGTCGGGCCGGGTCGGGTCAGGCCGGACCCGACCGACCCGGTTCGGTCAAATCGCCCAAATCTCCAAATTGACCCCCCAAATGACCTCTTTTCATGAAATTGATGGCAAAATCGGATTCCTTGACATGTTTTCCATCAAATATGGGTATTTTCGTGAATCAATTTATTGAAATTCTGTGAAAACCCCAAATTGTCCCTAGGATCCGAAATTTAATTTCGCCAAATCGAAGGCCTAAACGATCGAATTAGCCAAAATTGAGCCCACCAATGGATTCAGAATGATGAAAACTGTTGGGTAGAGGTGTTTAATTGTAATGGGTGTGCCCGTGTGAAATTTAATTTCAAAAATTGTGAAACCGGGGACTAAATTGAAAGATTTTTATGCAATTAAGCCCTTTTGGTTTAAAATTGATCAAATTGGAGGGAAAATTGACCCAATTGTATTTCAATACTTTGGAGTCCAATGTCATAGCTTATAAAAACCGAGAATTGAAAATTAAAAGACTCGAAAAGGATTTTTTAGGCCCGGTTCGGGATTAGGTTTGTGAAGGAACCCCATGAACCAAGCCACATTTCCCTAATAAAAAGTGAAAATATTAAATATAGAATTAAAATAAAATTTCGGAATATTTTTGTGTAATTTTCTGACCACGGATGGTATTTTTTCTATTTTTTGGGTATTTTTATAATTAAATAAATTCCAAAAAATATTAAAAAATTCAAAAAATATTTTTTGTTCAAAATTGGTTCCTAAAGCTAGGCTAAGGCTTCCAAAGTTGATTTTGCAATTTTTTGATCTTTTTTGCTATTTTTAATTATTTTTAGAAATAAAAACTAAAATAAAAGATGGTCAAAAATCAGGTGTCAACATCATCAAGTTTCGATTTTGTCCTTCTTTCTTTTCCTTATATTATGGATTATAACCACCAAATTAGTTTCTTTTTTCTTTTTTTCTCTCTGACGGTCAAATTTTTTTACTGGTGAAATTCGGTTCATTATTTTTTCCAGTTTTGAATCAAGCCCGCTTTGGGAGATTGGCTATAAGTATAGATGTGCCGAGTAACATCAGGATGATATATTTTTTTTTTTTTTGGTCGGGCACATCAGGATGATTACTAGGTCTAACATTTTCGTCACTTGTAATTTTGATTTCTAAGTTCGGATCATCTCTTATTCAGCATTTTGGCCGGGTCTCTATGACCGCTGGTGTTAATGTTTCTCGATTTGAGGGCATTACGATGGCCCCACCCGAACCGATTCTTGTGGTTTCTGAAGCCTTTGAAGCAGACATGGATGAAAATAAGATCGACCTCGGAGTCAGGTCGTATCGGACGTAAGAATTGCAGCCTTACGTGTTTAAAGTTGTCAGGAAGGCGAGTTTTCTCGATCTTCATTTGGCAGTGAAAGATTCATTATTTTACCACGGCTCGATCTCTCTTTCTTCTGTGAACTTCATTTTCCTTGAAAGGACTTCATGCTTTGATTGAGAGCTTCTTATTAGTTCTATGATAAAAGTTGATCTAAGCATGGATTCTGCGACTTTGCAGGCGGAGAGTCTCTGTTGGAACCAAAAAACAAATAAGGTGGCATTTCGGATATATAAAATGAGACGCAGATGAATATGGGAGGAAGAACTTCTCTTAAAATATCTTCTGACAGTTTTCACTACTAATACAATACCGATCTTCAGCTACTTATAACAGCTGAACATCTGCTGTAACGAAGATATATAACACTCATAAACTTAAAAAAAAGAGCACTAGCAAGTGCTCGTCCACACCACATCCGTAGAAGTACTAAACAAAGAAGTGAGATACTGACATCTTCCACAATCCCACTTGCTTAATATAAAAAGAAAAAGATGTCTCTCACTTCTTCAACTATTAAACATATCCACTTGTATTTGTGGATAACACAATCTGCCAAACCATCAATTTGTAATTGTCGCCCACTTCCTCAATTTTATTATTTCTAACAGTCTCATGCTGGAGAGAGGGGAAGACAAAGAGGTACCCAATTCTCTGAATTATATCAACGTCTGGTGTCACTCCATCGATCAAAGATCATCCTGATGTAATTTTGATCTGCAGTATCTGCCAATTGAAGGTTTGGCCGCGTTTACGAAAGCAACTATCGAGTTATTGTTCGGAGCATACAACCCCGTGATATAGCAACAGAGAGTATGTCCGCATTTTGGTATTACCCGACCGCTTCGCATAGAGTTCCCTTGGAAAACTACATCTGTTGCACCTTTTTTTCCAGGTTGCAACTATTCAAGGTCTTTCAGGGACCGGTTCGCTTAGGCTGGCCGCTGCTCTCATTGAGCGGTATTTTCCCGGAACATAGGTGTTGATATCATCTCCGACATGGGGTATGTGCTACTGCCTCTTAACTTTTTCTTTAATAACCTCCGAAGATCTAATTGTTATTAAAACTGCATATTCTGCAGGAAATCGCAAGAGTATTTTAAATTATGCTAGGGTTCCATGGTCTGAGTACCGATATTACGACCTGAAAACAGTGGGATTGGATTTCAAGGGGATGATTGCTGACATTAAGGTTAAGTTCCTGTAATGAATGATGCCTGAATAACCTCATTTTTACTAATTTGAATGGCATGTCCAAATGAAAACCTAACCCGGAACAAGGCCCGGCTTCTTCAGGCTGCCCCAGAAGGATCTTTTATCTTGCTCCATGGCTGTGCTCACAACCCAACCGGCATCAATCCGACCCTCAAGCAGTGGGAAGAGATTGCCGACGTCATTCAAGAGAAGAATCATATACCTTTCATCGACGTTGCTTGCCAGGTATTAATCTCTTGTGACCGAGTTTTCCAACTGATTGGCTTTTCGCATGCCTTAGATGCAATGAGGGTGTCTGTAATTCAAAGAAAGAGCTGCTGCTTCTTTTGAAAGTGCTGAATCCTTAAGCAGACTCTCTAAAACCAGTTTGATCTTGTCCTTCTTGAGTTTCCCTCCATGAATTTTCATTTGAACTTCATCACAAGTATTTACAGGGTTTTGCAAGTGGAAGCCTCGACGCCAACGCCGCATCGGTGAGGCTGTTTGCAGCTCGAGGAATGGAGCTTCAGGTGGCTCAGTCTTACAGCAAGAATCTGGGTCTTCATTCAGAGAGAATTGCAGCAATCAATGTTGTCAGCTCATCAGCTGATGCAGCAACAAGGTACCCGGATCTCTGCTCTTCACATGATGATGAACGTAGTTTGCCTGCTTTATCTTTTGGCCTGTGCCAATTCCGGCTTTCAAGAATAAGCTGCGTAAGCTTGAATACTTTCCTTTCAAATTGTCCTTTGAGTTCAACATAGCTCAATTCACAAATTAGAAGTTACAAAAAGAGTAGCTGCTTTAGATGAACAAAAGCTACATTTTTTATCGGGATTTTTAAGCATGGAAATACTACTTAAATTACTAAAGCAAATTACCCTCGATTTATTTGTAATCATCGATTGCTTTTGTTCCCTCTCTAAATGAATTTCTAGGTCCATGCATATATCCTCCTCCAAACTTTGAGAGCCGCCTTTGGAACTTCGAAATTTTTTGCAGCCATGCTATCATTGATTATATGAGGATTTAATTGGTTTTTGGGTGTCAGAGTGCCAAATACTACATTATTTTGTAATAAATTACTTTTGAATTCATATATCTACTTATCCAAAATATCCAAAAATGTTGATCTATCAAGCTTCGGGCTCCCACATATTTAATTAGGTTGCGTTCACGATTCTTGTTTCGAATCCCGACTCAGATTTGGGACTAGCGCAATTGTTATTTAGGACAATTTCAAGTTTAAAATAGGATCAGGCCTCCGATATATCCTTCGTTGCGATCTCTAACTAAGATAAATTAGTGAAAAATTCCATACATTTTATGCTAGAGGGAACTGAATGATTCAATTTAACTCAGAAACTTAATATTGATGGATCCGTATGAGACGACTTCGAGTCCATGCAGCAATAGCATATGAACAATTATTCTGAAGGGAAAGACAGAAAAAATTTCATATTAATTTCAAAAGTTGTAGAATTTTGCCGCCCTATTATGCCTCAAAATATTTTATCGATAATGAGACACATTATTGACAAGGAGCATTATTGTAATTGCATGACATAATTAGTTTATTTTGATCAACTTTAAGCATAGTAATATTGCACTAATTTGCAAGTGTATTGGCCATGATCATTATGATATTTTGTTTAAATTATTAAATAGATATAGATCTAGTTAAGTGTTTTGTTTTTCCCGATTACAAGTATAGCTAACAAAGGCTGTAGAACGCGACAATTCAATCAAATTTTTTTTGTATGCTTGTTAAAATGCAGCTTGTTTGTCTGGTTTGAAGCATGTACGTTCAATTTGATAGTGTTCCCTTTAAGGATGTTATGAAGGTTTTAAAGCAACTTGAGTGGACAAGAAAGGTGTTGCCGTGTTGGTACTTGGTGAATTAGATGAGGTTGTTCAAGCACCACCTTATAGTTTTTTCTAATGGCATTTTGCTCCTTTGATTACCCGCCAATATCATGGCGCCCTACATTCTCAGGGTGAAGAGCCAGTTGAAGTGGTTCGCTTGGGCGATGTATTCTAATCATCCCGCCCACGGGGCCAGGATCGTCGCGACCATTGCCGGCGATCTGGCTCTGTTCAACGAATGGAAGGCAGAAAGGGAGATGATAGCCGGAAGGATCAAGGATGTTAGGCAAAAGCTATATGACGGCCTCTCTGCCAAGGACAAGAGCGGGAAGGACTGGTCATTCATACAAGAGCAGATCGGCTTGTTCTCATTTACAGGCTTGAGCAAAGCTCAGGTAATAATCTTCCCGTATCATGTCATCCTTCCTTGTCTATACGGAACCCTTAAAGTGACGGCTAAAGGGGATCGCTCATGGTGGTCGCCCTCGCCCCTCTCCCGTCTTTTTACTTTGAAAAAAAAAAAAAAGGATGAGGTTCATCATGCCGTCCGTCCATCGTGCCGTCATCCTCTTCATAGTTATCTTTTTTTTTTTTTTTGCCCCTCTCCAGAGCGAAAATATGACGAAGAAGTGGCATGTGCACATGACGAAGGACGGAAGTGGCCGGATTATCTTCAGCAAAGTGTGAGTATCTTGCAGATGCCATCCTTGATTCGTATCACAACGTCTGCTGAGACTCTCAGAGACGAGGATGAAGTAAATGTAGTAGGAACCTAAAAAAGTCTCGGTGAGTCCAATGCTGCCACGGAATACAGCTTACCGGAAATCGGACAGCAAAATAATGCGGCAATAAACGTATCTTCAGTACCGTGGGAAATAATTGTACTAGAAGTTTCAATTTCTGATGGGGATTAAGCCCCTAGTTCTCTGAAAGAGGAAGTTCAATGAAAACTTTGAGTTGCAGTTTGGTTGTTGCCTCTTTATTTACATCATAGATGGCGTGCGTTGCCGGAATGAAACCGCGCGAAAAGTTGTCGCCAAATGATGCTTTCTCACGTACAACTGCTTTTACGCTGGTGATATAAGGACATACAAACCTCGTAAGCGCTTCGGTATACAAATGACAGCAACAAGATCCGCTGCTCTCTCTTCTATCAGGCCAACTGGCCTTGAAGATGAGCTCTGAAGTGTTAACTATGGTGGCGAAATTCTGCTACTGGATACGGATGAAATGGGTTGTCCTTCTTGACTCAACCTGAATCTCCACACAAAAACAGTAAGTTGGTGCTTCTTGCAATTCCCTTTTCTTGGAATGGCATGGAACTGTTAGTCGAAGATTCGACGGAGTCGGACGTTTCAGATCCCCTCATCCGCCTATTTTAGTCACCGCCGCATCAGTAGCGACCCCGTCTTAATTGTCAACCCTGTACTTTCACCTGTCCCGTTTTTCGACTATCATCTGGATATGCCAAGACCATAGTTGTCAAGAGTTGCTACAGCTAATGGAACTTATGAGTGAACCCCTCTTGCACACAAGGGTTTTCACCAATGGTGGAATTCTGGATCCATGAAGGAAAAGGACAGCGTAAGCATCAAGTTACAATTGAGCTCTTGCAACAACAAAAACTAGGGAATACTGCTGACGACTCTGTTTGCTCCCAAAAGCTTCATGATTCGATTTCTTTCCTGGCCGTAATCATCAAAATGAGAAGAGAAGAAGCGCAAGCAGTTAACTGAATGTACCTAATCTATATAGTCACCTAAACGAAGAACTGTTGTTTGCCTGACTAAGAATTTCTTCTTTACAGCAGCATCTCATCGATGATGTTAGAACGCGCACCTCTTTCTCTTCTATCAAGCCAATTCTCTTTCAATATAAGCAGTGAATCGCCCTTTTACTGTAAATGCAGAAACTCTCTTGAAGAGGTTGACAAAACCGGTACCCTCCTGAGACCACCCGTATCTCCGAATTATATTATATGATCAGCAGGGGGCTGATCGCTAGGTCTTCAGTGTTCCCCCGAGCTCAACGGGTACAAGTGGAATGAGAGAGTGCAGTACATCCGTTATCAGTGGCCGGTAGATCGGTTCTGGTTGCAGACACAAAACAGCAACAGCAGCTGCCTACAAATATATTAAAACCAAGATTTTAGCGATCCCAAAACAATGATATTTAGCACATGGCTTGTTACTTAACTGTCAAGTTCTGCATAAAGCATGAAGCAGATCTTAACCTATAGACCGTAATTTCAATGACTAGAAAATGCTGAATTATCGCAACCCAGAGCATCTTCTTTCCATCAATACTAGCAACTTTCAACAGAGGAATTGGCTTGGAAGACCAGACAAGTTAAACAAATGAAGTTAATATAGGAACCTGGTATAAGTGCTTGACATCCATCGTATCTTTAATTACGGGATCCACAATATCTGGAAGCCTAGATCGGTCGGTCAGCTGAGGCATCGCCTGTGCATATTAAGACAAACCTTTCAACTGTCAAAATTTAATTCCTTACATGAATGAAAGAATCTATCAGACTTTGTGGCACTAGCCATACCCATGCAACAACAGATTGGCACTGAGTGGGTGCTAGTTTCTCTAGAGGCCTTCTTCTCAAGAGGAGCTCCAAAAGCACAACTCCAAAAGCATAGACATCGCTCTTATCAGTCAAGTAACCTGCACAAGTAATAGAAGTTCAGTAAATTCTCAAGAAGGAAATGACGAACAAATTAACTCAGGTTTGCAAAACAAGAATTTTACTATCTAGCCATTCGAATAATAACTTCACGTGGTGAATTAAATGGAAAGATGAGCCAGAAGAATTATTCGCACATTCAACGGCATTAAACCTAACCTCTACATGTACTTGGCCCAACGCATTATGCAGAAACAAGTAAAAGTGTCCTCAAATTTTCACCTTAATGAGAGACATGTTAATGATGTTATACTCAATCTAGGAGTCAAACACATGGTGACTCTTCCAAGGAACTCTTTCCATATTTGGCTTTAATGACAAACAGCGAAGTACTACAATGCTCAATATTGGAGATATTAAATAGCTCTTTCCAGCTGAAAATGCATGCACTGGATGGTTCTTGCCAGTGGAGAACACGATTATCCTAAGCGTCACTTTCCTCAATTCTGCATCTACCGTATTCTTCCTTGCAATCCCCATGAAAACTCAAAACTGAAAGTTACTGTCAAAACCATGTATCAAACAGACACTAGAAAGTCATCCATACATTGCAGTCATGGATATTGTTGCCTCACCGTCCAAAACATATTCTGGGGCTACATAACCCAAAGTGCCCGAAAGCTTTACCCTGTTTTTCTTCCGGGTCACCTCGGTCACAGCTAACCCAAAATCTGCAAGCTGAGAGAGAGAGAACCATAATGCAATGTGCGTGCATATGTTAGTATGATGAAAAATCAATACGAAGATTTGAAATATTTTACCAAGTCTGGTTATTAATATTACCTTGGCATTGAAGTCAGCATCTAGAAGTATGTTAGGTGACTTCAGATCTCTGTGAATGACTGGCGGCTTGCAATGCTTATGCAGATACTCTAAGCCTCTGGTCAACACACCCCAAATTATTTGTTACTACATATACCATTTGATGTAAATAATGAACTTGAGTGACCCTAGAGTCTCACCTAGCCGTGTCAAGAGCTATTTTCATCCGTTTATGCCATGTCAATGCTGAACCATTTGAAGACCCTGATGAAAATAGTGTTAACAAAAAAGAATTGCTTCCTTCTTTAATATCCACACTCAACCTCTATTAAAATTGTAAGTAAAATGATGGAAAATTTCTTTACCATACAATTGAGTCTCCAAAGAACCATTTTGCATTAGTTCGTAAATGATAAACCTTGCCTCGCCATGGATACAGTAACCCAACAGCGAGATGATATTTTGGTGCTGCATTTTACTTAAGAAACCCACCTCGATCTGTAATCACAAGAAGCCTTCTTATAAAATACCAAAAACGCAGTAACAAATTCTGACGATTGAAAATGAGAATGACAAGATGTCTTAAAGCTCACCTCATATACTTTGGAGGCATCTTGGCTTCCACAATCAAGCTTCTTGACAGCAATATGCATGCCATCATCCAACATCCCCTTGTAAACACAGCCGAATGCGCCTTGCCCCAATATGTTGCTCTCTTTAAAACCATTTGTCGCCTTTTCCAACATCTTTAAGTCCATCACTAGAATAGAGACGTTCCTGTTAACCATCTTCAAGGAACTGAATCTATCCAACAATGAAGTCGCCGACAGCCCCATCACTGCTTCCTCAGAATCTAACCACCACCGATGTACAATAATCCAATGTAAGCATCACGTAGTGCTCTAGTTGACAACCATGCTATTAATTCGAATATGTTCAAACAGACAATCGACATATTTTTGGGGCCAAAGACAATCAATATTTGAAAGTACCTAAAACTGGATACTAGCATAAAATGAATACCTGAGCTCTGAGCACCATCTCTTTGTACTCTGCGCTTACGCGTGCTGTGAAAGCTCCACCAACATACCGAAAAGAGCACACTTGCGCCCAGCGAAGAGCAAGCAACAATGATTGCAATAAGTAACTTCTTTTGTGAGTCCATTTGGCACTTTACACCTACAAACCAAGGTACTTGACTGACTGAGAATTGTAACTTGTGAACTTTAGAAGCACAGAAATGAATCAGTTCATAAAGCTTTGATATATCCAAGCAGTTCGTTTGGAGAAACCAGAAGGAGATACAATTTCGGGAACAAAACATAAGTCGCCTGCCGGTTGACTAACTGATTGAACGAACAATTTCAGCAATATAAGATGACATTCGAGATTCTTCAAAAAGCACAAATTTTGAGGGAGACGAGCCACAAGGCTGACTGTGGACCCTCACCTGGAGAGAAGCAGCACAAACAGGAGATAAAGCCGACTGTAAGCAAAGAGGAGATGGGGAGAAGGATTGAGGAAGGTAAATCAAAGCATCAGTCCAAATGGGCACATGGAAAGGGAGCTGAAGCTTCATTCTTTCTCTTCTGCTCCTTCCTAGGAACCCATGAGGATGGAGGCATCCGAGAAATCAGAAACCCAGAAAGATTATGCTCTGGTAGCTGTGGGTCGTGGAACTTTCTTCTTTTTTTCCCTAAAGCCCCCTCCTGTTGTTCCTTTAAATGAACAGAAAAAGGAGGCAAAAGAGAAGACTTTTAGAAAAGCAAAATCTTGCTGGGGTTGAGGAATGACTTCTCTGCAACCTAATTATGTGAGCGGTCAATGAGCAGAAACACAATCTGTTCCCATATCCCATACCCACCATGGAAAAAGCTGTTGAGGAGCAGAGGGAATGTCAAGACAGAATTTTTTCTTTGGACGGGCTTGGAAATTCGGTTTTTCTGAGCCAATACCCTCCAAATGGAAGAGGTAGCTTAAACTTTCACAAAGAAGAAAAGGGAAAAAATCTACTCACCCAAATGAAAAATAAAAGAATATTCTTTTATTTTATTATGCAACCTGTGATTTTTACCGATCCTTGTGGATGTATGAAATGGTCCCAGTGACATGTACTCCACTAATCCATTAATCATCAATAGAGAACTTTTTACAAACATGTATCATACAGAAACGTATGTGAAAAAAAAAATGCTAAATATAATTAGCCATTAATAATTTGCCAATGTTGGAAGTTACGTGGGACATTGTCTTTTGTTTAAGATAATCATGTGGACTTTATCATCTCTGCGTTTGTTTGGATCTTGCATTGCTGATGCGATGCTCTATACATTTGAATAATCCTACTTTAGCTTATTTTAGTCTAGAGCCCAACACCATCTGTCCTCCTCTCTTCTTTTCATACAAAGGCTGAAAAACCACATATTTAGACCTAAATCACTTGTCCATCCCTCTTGGAATCTTAATTTACTCCAAATGAAAGCATGGTCTGTAATGAAGTATTGTCCCACGTCATGTATGCTCTTTATATTCATTGCGATCTATCTTCATCTGTCGGCTTAAGCTTTTATATTGGAATTTCTAACAATTCATTTCGCAAATGTGTGTATTGTCCACCCCCTTAGCCAAATTTCACGTGCCTCGCTTGTAATTCACTCTTTTATATTCGTGTGGTTTCCCTCTAAACTTTCTAATTGTCGTGATGTTGTCAACCGCCGACAATCAATGCCGACCCATTTATCTACGAGAATTTTCCATGTGCATGATAGAGAATTATTTGGGGGGGTTAGTTGAACAGCATGCATCAGATGAATTCTTTTATTTAAAGTGAGATTGATTGCTTTGAATGAGAATGCTCTCCTACCCGACATTATTTTAGAATCATCGCAATGGGGGATGGTTTTACCAACTCTTGATCCCGAGAAGAAACATGTCACTTCCCTTTTTTCAAAGTCAAGTTAAAACATTGCAAAGTACAACCACTCTCAACCTTATCACTATGGTTTCTGTGAACCAGAACCACCAATCTGGATAGTGAAGCTCGGACCATATGGCAAAAATAGCAAGGGAGGAGGGCCCCCTCTTCCTTGGTAGGTCATAAATGCTTGCGCGAATAAAGATAGCAAAGCTAGCTAGAAAGTTAGGTCATCAAATCAACGAACCAAAGGTAGAATAACCAGCCCCATTGGATTTCCAATGTACCGATTTGTCGGGCTGCAAATATCGCCGGCAGTATCCGGGCGTCCGGTAGACCGCTCAAGGTCGCTCATCAACTTATGACGCGAGATCCGAGGAGGACTTGCGGGTAGAACTGACAAAATGGGTCAAGAACCTATATTGTAACCCATATTTAAGAATGAGGATCATAAATGAATTGCTTAAAAAACTTAAATGGGTCATTTAATAACTTAATTTAATGGGTCTTAAATGAGTTTTAAATGGGTTATAAATGGGCCGGCTAACTATCTTAAGTGAGTTAATTTTTTATTTATTTATTTTTGGGTTAATACCATGGAAAATCTCAAACCGGTACACCTGTGACAAATTTATCCCAAATTATTTTATTACCTCGAAAAATCCTAAATTGGTACATATGTAACAAATTTACCCCAAAAATCCTAAATTGGTACACATGTAACAAATTTACCCCAAACTATTTTTTTTTTGCCACGAAAAATCCTAAATTGGTACTTTTGTGACAAATTTACCCTAAACTAATTTTTTTGACCAAGAAAAACCCAAAATCGATACACATGTGACAGATTTACCCTCTGTTAAATTGGATTAGTATCTCGAAAAATCTCAAATTGATAAACTTGTAACAAACAGAAAGTAAAAATCTCAAACTAGTATATTCGTAAACTGCCACATACCATCCAGTTTAGCAATTTGACAGTAAGATTTAACGAAAATTATGAAGGGTGAATTTATCATATATGTACCAGTTTATGGTAAATTTGTCACAAGTGTACTAGTTTAGAGTTTTTGGTAGTCAAAAAAATAATTTGAGGTAAATTTGTCACAGGTGTACCAGTTTATGGTTTTTCGTGGTATTAATCCTTTATTTTATTTTTTTGTGTCCACAATGTTTTAGTAATATAAATTCTTTAATATACAATAAATTTTGTTAAATTGGATTGCACATGTAAGTGTTTTAGTAATATGGGTCGAATCGGATATGAATCGTTAGATTTGTACCGCATGAAAATAGGTCAAAACAGGTTACATGGGTCAATATGAGCCGGACCATATTCGACCCAATCTAACCCACATATTTGACACCTCTACTTGCAGGGAAATCAAACCCTCTGAAACATATATTATGTATCGGTCATAGATGACCATTGAGGTCGGGCCCGGCCATCGACTAGGTAGTTTCGGCTCGAGATCAATCGAGCCAAAGTGGGCTTTGTGACAAAATGTCCGGGTTCAGGGTTGGATCGGGTCTTAATCGTCCAAAATTGGTGTCTGGATCCCCTACTTGTATGGCAGGGGATCATAGCATAGCAAGGGGGGGAGGGGGGGAGATCCAATGCTATGATCCCCCGCCATACAAGCAAGGGATCCGAATCCCCAAAATTGAAGGCGTCACGGAGGAGAGAACAAAGAGAAACCGTGGCTGAACTGATCTTAAAGTTTTTAGCCTCTCTGGTTCACGGCGATTTCAGCAAAGTGGGCCCTTCACTGATACTATTCTCTCTTCTATCAGCCCGTGAGGCCCAATACGTAGTGTCATGGGCCTACTGATTTCTCCTAGTTGGGCTTCAAATTCAAGCCGATTCGGCCGGACCGGAAACTCCATTCTTGACCATTAGGGAGGGAGATGAATCATGAAACATCCAAGTCTGCCATCACATCACATCACACCGTTGAAAAAAAATTGAATTCGGGACAAGACCATACTTGGCCGAAATTCGGATTTACGTTTTTGACCCCCAAACCAATTGAATTAAGGATAAATTCGATTTGTGTGTAGATTATTTAGTGGAGCCAGCGAAAGATTCTCTCCTAATTTCGAGGTAAATGGCAAAATGTCTATGTCACCTGCACTCAACAGGGCAGCCAAACCCAATACACGAAATTCAGAATTTTATACAAACGTTAGGCTTTTTTTAGGACGACGAGCATGTTGGGTGAACCTAACTTGACCATAAGATCCAATAGACAACATTATTTTTTAAGGTCCAAATGAAGAAAGAGCCTATCAATACAACTTAACCATATGATCTACTATGTGATCTACTAAACAACATTAAGGTCCAAATGAAGAAAAAACCTTTCAATAGTCAAAATTAAGGGCGTGCATGATAACATTTCTGTTTTCTTATTTTTTTGTTCCGGGGAATAGATTCGAAACATAAATGCGTTTGATAACGCAATTGAATTTTTCTATTTGCGGGCTAAATTTTTTTGCTCATAAATAAATTTGGATGAGAAATGTGAAGTTAAAAAAAAAAGCTGCATTTTTTGTTTCTAAAACAAAAACTAGAAACAAGTTTTTCCTACGCTCCGTATGCATTTGCATGGGATAACATCATAGGATTCCGATTTTATTGTGTTGGCCTTCGGGATCGGAGTAATGATTAACAATGACAGTTGGGGGCATTCGTATTTCATAATCAGAGGTGAAATTTTTGAATTTATGAAAGACGAACCACTACGAAAGTGCGTTAAAAAAAAAGTTAACTGCGAAAGCGCCTCGCACTCATGTTGCCCACGAAAATTATCACAGTGGCTTGCGATTTGTGTGCCGCTTACCCACTAATTCAAAAGATGATAAATCACCAACAAAATAATCGCCCCTCTTATCCATTACTAATTCGAAGGACAATGATTATTCGAAAAATCTTTAGCAAATCCGTCGCGATATGTGGCCTAACGTGGAGATCAAGTCTTGCTGTCGAGGCTACATGCTGATTATTAGCTAACGATGATTTTTAGATTATTCGAGCAACTATTCAGGCCTGGTCGTCAAGAACTAAATCCCAATCCAATCCTTAGCGCCCCCCCTTTTTGTTGGGCCCATCTGATTCTGATCCATGTGCTCAAAAGGGGCAAAAGCGGAAAATAAAGTTTACTTCTTTTCCAGCCAATTTCCTGGCCAATCGATGGCGATGCCGTCCATGATAAGCGACGTACCCGATTACAGCTCATCCAATGGCGGTTCCAATCCCCAATCCCCACCCGACAAAAGTCGGCCGACCAATTCAAGCCGCGACGCGACACGTGCCCGAATCGCGCTCCGCCAACGCTCCACCTCCCACGGAGCCGACCGCCTTCCGTCTCTTTTACCATACTGCCCCTCCCCTTTCGCGGAAATCCGCTAGGCATTTTGGAAATTACGAGGAGTTATCGGGGGCAAATGAGTTCAGGGTAGAAAAGAGATTATCACGCCACGACAGGCCGTCGGTCACACGTCATGGGATGCGGGGGTCGCTCCGTCCGCGGCGCTTTCTTCGAGGGGCCGACCTAACTTTTTGGCGCACGCGCTTTCCTCGTTGCTTCTCCACACCACGCGCCGTCGCTGTTGACCGTTGACCATCGTATTTTCCCCATATGCGGCTTTTCATTTTGGAAGTTAGATGTCCAATGCATGCTCCCCCATATCTTTGATTGAATCGCCAACTAATAATAGTGCTAATTCTTAAATGATTCTTGATACACCGTGATTATTTCGCTTCATAAAAATTTCCTCTTTCCCGCAGAATTTGAATTTGAAGAGAATATCATTAACAATAGGCATTTCGAAAGCATTTATGAGCAATTCTCTCTTTTTTTTTTTATTTCTTTTGAGCGCATCGGTCAAATTATACGTAATTTATCAGCTCGTTGCATTTTTCTTCATTTGTTTTTCATCATTCCCTTTGGCGAAGAAGAGGTCAAAAGATTCATAAAAATCCCATTTCAAAACTAAGGTTTGACGATAAAGATCATTAGGCGAGTGACAACCACGTCATTTGACTCGAGGCGGTTCCTGAACTTCCTCTCCTTGGCCTCCCCCACCAAGCAACCAAATCCTCTTTAATGTCTTTTTCAAAAACAAAAATGAAAATCTTTTTCAATCTCTCTCTCAACAACAAATGCTCTTCGTCTTCCCCAATGCTATAAGAACATCCTCTCCACCTTCTCTTGAGGTCAAAGATCGTAGCTTTCTCGCTCTTCATCCTCCATTTTCTTCTCGTTGGTTCCATCCGAATACTGAGAGATGGGTGTTGCAGTTTTACATCCCCAGGACCACTTCGTACCCGCCCCCCTCTTTCCCAGAAAGCATAGGCTACCACAGCCGCCTGTGAAACCGCCGACCAAGACCAAACCCAACTCGAACCGCTCCCATCAAAGCCGCCGGAAGAGAAGCCCCGCCAAGTCTCCGGCGACCGCGCCGCCTCCTGCACCGCCGGCGAAGAACCTCGTCGTGGGTCAAGTCAGGATTCTGAAGCGCGGCGAGGAGGTTGCCGCGCTGGCGACGGCTTTGGAGCCGAAAGTCGAAACCGAAGCTAAAAGCACAGAGGAAGGCGCGGCTAGTGTGAGTCCAGCTCACGAATTGGCCCAAGCTCGGACCCAGAAGGCTGAGTCGGCCCGAGTCAGTCCCGGGTCAGGCCAAGTTCTGGCCGGATTTTATGCCGGGTCGGCGTTTATCACTTCGCCGCCGCCGAGCTCGGTTCCGATGCCGGCGTTTTTTACCAAAAAGACCGGCTGTCTGGAGGGATTTGCCGACCCGACGAGTGATTTGAGGCGGCTTTTGCGGCTGGATTAGCGTATGACAGTGAATTGGGCGTGGTTTGGTCGGTTTTCTATGCGAAAGTTGGGAACTTGATGGCGTTTTTGAGTCGCGCGACACTCGATCTTCCCTTATTTTTTCAAGGGGGAGTGGCCGAGGTCGTGACTCGGTTTTAGGCGATTGTTGTTGTGGTGCCTACTACTACGGACGCTTTAAAGGTTTATGTAGTTAGGCTCTAATTTCTGTACAGCTTCGTCGAAAAAGGTCAACTTTTTCTTCACTTTGGTAGGTTTCATCGGTGTCTTGTTGTTGGGTCAATCAAGTGTGTAGCTGAATTTAGGTTGGTGATCAGCTTTGATACAGTAATTTCCATTTCTCTCTTTTTTTCTGTTTGTTGGGTTGGGAAGATTGTAACTTTGGATTGCGTTGAGGATCTAGTCTTGAGTTCCTGGTTAATTTATAGAGGTATGAAACGTCTGTGATGTAGTAGCATAGCAGCAGTATCATCATCTTCAATGAAGTTATACCATCTTTTTGTTTCTGAAAGATCAGAGCTTTGAGCATGTTTTGCGTTTGTGTGTTGCCCGGATTCGCAAAGTGCCAGAGAAACTTTCGAGTTATGAATCAGGTATAGAACCGGCAAAACGATGGAGCGAATCGATTGATATCCGAAGCAGTTGCTGCAAAGCAAGTCTGCATAAGAAATTTCCGACCTTTTTGATTTGTTTTGGTCTCTGGACAGTTCATCGGTGGCGGAACCGATTTGACATTCGAAGCAGTTTGCTGCTACGCAAGTCTACATCAGAAATTTCCGACCTTTATGACTGTTTTTCTGGACAGTTCATCAATGGCGGTAGCTGGTCGAAGTATGCGTGCCAAGGTGAAGGTGGTCGGTGAGGAAAATTGATGGTCTGCAGATCCGGTCCAGATCCAGACCTGCCAGAAAATCAGGATAGCATTTAATTTGGGGACGAAAATGACTTTGAAGCGTGACTTTCGATTGGTGACAAACAAGATGTCTAGGGTTTGGATCTTGATTGGGAAATTTGTAGATTGGTTTTTATGGTATCTTTATATGTGGCTCGAAGGATAATGATCAGATCTATCAAAATACGATCTTGCCACAAAAGTTAAATTACAAAAAATATTGGGATGATTGGATCAAAGCATGATCGTGACTAGGGGTATTTGTCGTTTTTTATTCAGCCCTAAATCGTTTTTTTGGCTAATTTAGTCTCAAATCATATTGAGCCTCACGATTTTATCTTCTTCTTTCACAGGTGGACACGTTTTCATGATGCCATTCATCCTATAGGAGTTCCATCATTGCCATTACGTAAAAGGCGTCTCTTTGAGCTAAATTCAAGCATCACAATATGCTGTCGGAGATAATAATTTTATGTATATTTTGATATATATTAACAAAGAATACACCAGTAGATTTTATTATATAATAATTCGAAGATAGTATTTCACCAAGATGTGCGCAATCAAAGGAGATGCGCGTGCAATCTGGGTGCAATTTTGACATATACTAATAGTCGACGAGAAAATTTCCAAAAAAGCCTTAAACATATTGTTATTGTGTCAATCGGTCCTAAACTATTTTTTTGACCGATTCAATCTCAAATTTTTTGCAATTGTGACAATTCAGTTCATTTGAGAATTGAAGTTACTAGAGTTCAAAGGTACCCACCTTGTTGTGATGGCCTTTGACTACGAAATTGAACTACTCCGGCAAACTTTGGATCGAAAATATGTAGCTCAAGCTGAAATTGAAGAGATGAAAAACAAGGACTAGCTTAAGTTATAGTAATAACTCGAGCAACTAGCGAAATATAGAGGGAAGAATAGAGGTGATCGATGGTCGATCACGTGAGCTCCGGCCACAAGGATGGTCGTCGCAACTCGAGGTTCGTCGCCGGACCACCAGTGGATGCCAAAATGACTATTGTAACTGGCTAGAGTGATCATCAGCATACTCGCCGGTAATCAAGTCGAGAAGGAAAGCTCTCGACAAAAAAATAAAATAAAATAAAATAAATAGGATTGATTGGCATAATTGCAATAGATTTAGGACCTTGTTTTGTACTTTTCTATGGGCTCGACCTATGTTGCTGGGATGGACAGGCTATGGCTAGGGCATTAACCGTGACAATAAAAGATCAATCATGACAATCCGTTCAAATGATACTGTTGTGCCTGTGCATCCTGCTCATGTAACCTTCGGTGCAAATGGGTCGTCAGATTTAGATTATACGAGATAAACACCATGTGAATGTGATGGCTCGCGTCAATTGAGCTTACGCTTACTACGTTGTAAGATCGAACCGTACGCATGAGCCTTCAGCTGTTGGACGGGCAATTCCACGATGAATGGCGCGGCGCCCCACCACTAAGGACAGTCCAAGACGATACTCGAAGAGGGAAATTGCCATATTAACAAATAAATTAAGAGGGTAAACAAAAAAAAAGTACGGTCGGTCGTCGCGAACGATGCCATCTCCCCTTGTCGCAATAAGGACAGTGGGATCCGAGCAGGAGTGTGTTTTCGGACAAGTTCAACCCGAGAACCGGTCCGAACCGGGCTTAACTGACCAGTTCACTTCACACGGAGGGCTGTCCGGTTCGGAGCCTTGGGGTAGAATCAGGTTCGAACTGGTGTTTGACGGGTTATTAATGCTCACCCTTAATTAGTTAAGTTTTCTCTTTTAGTTTTGAGATGACTGCATTGAAAGTGCTAAGAGTTGTCACGAAAATACAATTGAATCATAGAACTCATAATAAGTACTATCAAGTCTTAAATTAAATTGGTGCAATCGAGTCATTTCGTTAATTATGTTCAATTAGACTAACGTAGAATACTAACGTGTTTTTTTTTTAATTTCTCTCTCTTGGCCTTACGTTACCAAAACATGAAACGCAAAACTAAAACAACATCGTTTTGGCGTAAATCTTACATTTTTAGGCAAAATCTTAATTAATTAGATTTTAAAAAATTTACAAAGGCATTCTAAAAAAAAAAACAGGCGAATGTTTAGAAAAAGCCACGTCGATATTTTTTGTTATTTTAATTGGACGAAATTAACGGAATGACTCGATTAAATCAAATTGACAAGTTTTGCGACTTGATTGTATTTTTTGTAAATTTTATGACTCAGTTACACTTTCATGACAAATTTAAGAGCTTTTGGCACACTCACCTCTTTAATTCTACACTCTTACTTTGCTTCTCTCTCTCTCCTCAAGTCTCCTCCTCTCCTGTGTTTGAGTCCACTCCGACGGCTCCGCTCGCTCCACCACTCGCCGGTTGCTCACCAACTGCCGCTCCAGCATCTCGACGCCGCTCCGATCCTAGCTACCGTCAAAAAATTTTCCTCTCCGCTTTATTTTGCATTCCGTCCGATGACGGACCAAGGAACGGTCCATTTTATTCTGAATCCTCTCGGAGGAACCTCCTCTTTTTTTGTTCTAGACAAACAAAACCCATATATATGAAAATCCCATAGTACCCTAACGTGCACTAGCGATATCTCTATTATTGAACTACTAATTGATCGAATTTCGCCCCCGCGCTCAGATAAATTTCTAGATCCGGCCCTGCATTTTTGTGTGTTTTTCTATCTGCTTGATCGCGACTCCATTGAAATTTCTTCTTGAAATTGGCAGAGGTTCATGGTTTTACTTGTGATTAGTTGGGTTTGAGATAGGGATGAGCATCATTCCAAAGTAGAACCGGAAACTGGTGGTTCCGATCCGGTTCCAGGTTCTAGTAAATCAAGGTCCGGTTCTTGGTTCCGCATTTTGAGAAACCGCCGATTCCGGTTCCGATTTTCGATTTTCTATGGAATCGAATCGGAATAGGAATTGTCACTTTCAAACCCCAACTCAGGCTTTCTGTTCCTACTTTCCATACTTCTCACTTCTTTCTCTAAATCCTCAATGCTGCAGCAGCAGCAGCACGCTCGACGACATGCAAACCAGTTTCTAATCTTCTTGACCAAACATCATTTTACTTGTTGTAGCTAAACACAATCCTTGGGTCGGGATCGCTGATTGGACGTTTTCTTCCTCTTTCTTCTATCACTCGAGTGGACAAAGCAATAATCTGATACCAGCTCTTTACTCCATTGCAGGTATACCCAGAATATTCAGAGACTTCTTGAGCAAAGTAATTGAAGTTCTTCTTAATGTAATACTCAGTGAAAAAAAAAATCTGATGCAAATGCATTATTACTTCATATAAGTGCGGAGCTAAGGTAAGGCTTTGGATTTCCAACGAAAAAGAGCTGGTTAACAGGGATGTTGAGTTCCTCCATGACGATGCTTATGTGTTCCCAGTTATGTATTTGCTTTTGCTTGAGCAGTTTTTTTTTTTTTTTTGGGGGCATAAATACCCCTATAATTTGGGAATGATGCAGAACGTTTTCCTGGCTTTACATCTTATCGTTCTCAGGATAGTATGGTAGCTCCAGTTTGTCGTTAAGTTGATTGTTTCACTAACATTGTCTATTTGAATGGGAGTTATATTGGCAGGTTCCGTGTACCCTGGAACCGAACCTGAAATCTGTGATAGGGTAGGTTCTAGGTTTCAGAGTATGTATGGTAGGTTTTAGGTTCCAAAAAATGAGGAATCTGTACTAACGGGTAGATTCTAGATTCCCAATAGAATTTATCTGGAACCTGTAACCGCTCACCCTTAGTTTGAGATGCCATCCCTAACTATTTCATCCACGATCTAAAAATGCCACGGAACAAAAAAAAAACACAAAATGAAAAGAAGGATGCTAAATTTCTCCCCTCGAAATTGATTTACGTCGTCTTCAAGATGCAATTCGTGCATAATCTTTCAAATAACGTCCCTTTCAAATTTGGCAAGTTAAAATCGACATGATGTTGAAAAGGGGAAAAAAAAAACCAATGTCGTTAGAGATGATTTAACGAGTATGTGACGAGCACCTGTTAAGCAACCAATCGAGGAAATCATATCGATTTCCAGTGCAGTAATTTATCTCGTGTTATGAATAATCAATTATAGCGTGAACACTTAGCAGAACTTTCAATAATCTCTGGATTTGCAAATTGTACGAATTAATCATCTTTAGTTTTGAATTTTGATTGGAAAGCAAAATATTTGTGTGTATAAAAATGTACATATTTGCGTGTTCATTTAGTTTAAGCGAAAAGCTCTTAATTTAGTGGGGGATGGTTGAAAGATGGACTTAATCAGAAAAGTACTGGAAGCTTAAGGATCTAGTTGCACAAAGTGCTAAAATTTGAGGATCTTGTCAGAAAAACAGTGTCAGTTTCGCACTAGTAAAAAACCCCAAAACAGAAAACGGAATAAAAATATAATTTAGACGAAGAGAAAGCAGAATAAAGAAAAGGGAATTAAAAAAGAAAAAGAAAAGGCCGGTATGAGAATGCGAAGAAGCTCCTCGTTGGCCCTTAACCCATCTCCTCTCTCTCTCTCTCTCGCATTTCCTCCTCCATCTTCTCTCTGAACACAAGCCGCACAGAGAGACTCATCACTTTACCTTCACGCTCACCCCACCTCCCTCCCTCTCTCTCCCTCTCTCTCTCTCGCTCTCCGTTCAATTTCCCGGCGAGAATCTGGGCGTTGGGTTCTTGGTCCCGCCGGAAGGGCACAGGCGACGATGTCGGCGAAGGACGACTGGGTGAAGACGGCGATGGCGGAGGACAGAATGGTCGCGCAGCTCCTGATGCGCCTCAAGCAGGAGCCCCACCGCGCATCCGCTCCCAGGGCGTCGGCGACGGCGGTGGCTGTCTCCCTGCCGCCGCCGAGGTGGGGGATCCGGCAGCCCCGGTCGAGGATTGCCTTCAGATGCGAGGTCGTGTCGCCGATGAAGAGGTGCGGCGACTCCGCGAGGAACAGCCCGACGACTCCCCTCTCGTGGAGCGCCGGGACCGCTTCCTCCTCCGGGACCGCCGACGGCTTCGACGACTCCAACTTGCAGGTCTCCGGCTCCTCCGCCTCCACATCTAAGGTATACCCTCTCATCTGGCTCGAGCTCGCGGGTTTCGGCATCTTCAGCTTTGCGTGTTCTTCGATTCGGTCGTACCTTGATTAGCAGATAATCAGCAACTCTGCATGTCAGATTTGAGTCCCTTCTCCTGAAATCCCTGTGTCCAGGTGCCTTTTTTAGTTTCATCGCCATTCTCTCTTTACCTCGCCTTTTTCGTTTTTCTTCGTCATCTCTCTCTCTCTCTCTCTCTGTGACCAACGTCACGTCCTTCTCTAACTTCCGAAATCGAAAGCATCGTCATCTTCTGAGGTACTTAAAGATCAACTGTCGCTGTTTGGTCCCTCTTTCTTCGTGTTATTATGGAAGTGCCACCGTCGGCGTCTGGCGACGGTCCAGCGGTTCGGTTTCGGTCTCTCCACAGCAAGCGGCCGTGAGATCGGTGGCTCCAACCATCCGCGGTCCGTTACTCGTCAAGCACGAGCTGTTCGTGGGAGAGAGACGCACTTTCCTTTTCCGTTTCGCTCAATCCATTCCTCAACCACCTGTTTTTTTTTTTTTTTACTTTCCCTTCCTTTTCTTTTTTCAAAAAATATAAAAATACACGAGCTCTAGAAAAATACATTTCGTTTCTCCAACGGACCCCAAACGCTGCTGGATCCGGCGGCGAAATGTCCGCCGCCCCCCGGCACGGCGACGAATTCGCCCGTCGAGCCAGTGGGGGAAACTTCCCCTCACGCGATCTTCGCGTCGTCGTCTCCTCTTTTTTTTTTTGACTCTTTCCTGAAAGTACCCCGTCTCTGAATTTCTCGTGGGGGTCAAAAAGGTTCGGGGGGCATTTACGTCATTCGCCGCGACCTGATCCCTCGGGTGGGGCCTGAGAGGAGGAGCGATAGGCCTGTTCGTGTTCGGTGTGATGTCGTTGAGGGGGACGGGGCGATGGCTAACTGAGTGAGGGGCGGCTATCCTCTGCGCGCGGATGCACTGCTTTTCTCCGTGCACCTTCTTTCTCGATGCTCTTCTTCTTTTCCCCATTCTTTGGTCTTTTGGGGGGTAGTCGTGGAAGATCGGATTCGTTGTTTTTAGGCGGGGTGTAGTTATTCTTTTGCGCCCCGACCCTTTGTCGAGGCGGAAGAGAGGAGAGAGAGAATCTTGAAACGCGAAGCGGGGCTTTGACATTGCCGATCCAGATGGGGGACCCACCGGCGGCCACGATCGGGTGTTTTGTCTCTTTGTTTTGTTTTTTGTTTTAAAGAAAATTGAATTTTGGTGGGGGGCAATTAGGGAAGAAGGTGGAGCTTTCTTTTGAACGACGACTCTGGTCAGAAACATCGAGGGAATTTTCTTGAACACGGAGGGAGCTTGAAGTGAGAGGAGGCAGCAGCTACGAGTTTGGGCGAAGCCGTGCGTATTTGGATGTGGAACTCTCTGGGTGGGGAAAAAGTCAAAAAAGGCTCACGGCTCGTCACGTGAGCGGGATCACGTGCGAGGTGCGGCGACGCTTGACGCGTGACACGTGGCGCGCGTTCCCCGATTCGTTCCGTTTGGTCTCCGTCGCTGGTTCAAGATTTCTTCGTTTGTTAGGGCCTCTGTTATGCGCTCGTGAAGCAAGAACTCGGATGAAGGGGCTTTTTATAGTCCTTGGTGCGTTTAGTCAGCGTCGTCTGCGGTTCTTCATTGTTAATGGTCGGGATGGCCCGTTGTATTTATGTGTAGAACGATTTGAAGTGATTGCTGAAAAAGGTGGGTGTTTCTTTTTTTGGTGGGGCTGTTCCGTCTGTGCGCATTATTGGGGGATTGTGATGCTCCAAGATACGAGCTTTCTTCAATAGATGTGTCTGTCTGTTGAAGTTTGGATTCGGGTGAGTTGGTGGGACATGTAGAAACAAGGAATTGCTTCGCTTTCTTACTTTATGAGGAAAACGAGCCAACGAGCTACAAATGGGTATCCTGCATAGGAGTTCTGATCTTCTTCCCCTTCTCGAATTGTTGTAGCAATCGAGCTTTCTTGTTTATTTTCTAGGAATTATTTTTGTCAATGCATGTCGTGGCTATTTTGAACTTTGTTTTGGATGATGGCGTGTGATTACTCCCCCCAGATGTTTGGACGCTGATTTGAAATTTTTCGTTGGTTTGCAGGGTATTGCTTCGACTGATTCTGGGACGCTAGATATTAAAAAGTCAAGGAAAAGGAAGGTACTTACCGCGATTCATACCTGCCCCGATTACCAGTTGAACTGACAGACTATTTAAAGCGGAACAGTGCTTTTGTTTGCGAATATCCGATTGATTAAGCTTCTCAAATCAATCATGAATGTTGCTGCCATTTATCAGTGAAGAAATATAGGTATTAATCTTTTGATTTCTTTTTCTTAGACTTTTGCTGAACTTAAAGAGGAGGAGGGCCTGCTTTTGAAGGAAAGGGTACACTTGAATAAGGTATTGACATTTTCTTTCTTCGGTCGCTCATTTTGATCACATCTCCTTCATTTCTCATCTCTGATTTCATATTTTCTAAGCAGGAGATGGCAACCTTGCGTGCAACTTTCAAAGAGCAGAGAACCAGAAACGAGAGCTTGAAGCAAATGAAGGTGATTTGCATGTCTTCTGGCTTCAAAAGATCATCAATTTCCTCCTTTCTTCCGTGATGATTTCTGCGTCCACGAATTAACAGTAGAATGACATTACTTTAATTTGCAGTTCGAGAAATGCTAGAAAGGCGTTGGCTGATGACTTTGTTGGATTAATTAATTTTGTTAATAGACCTTACAATTTGTTTCAATTCATCAGTACCGAAGACACGAATGTTTGCATTAGTTCTAATTGGTCACCCATCCCGCTTGGTAGATCAAAGCGTGTTTACAAGTACGAAATTCCTTCTTGTGAGATCAATTAAAAGTGCTTTGCATAGGAAAGCAGTTCAATCACATAAAGTGGATCCGAAAATTACACACAACTTCCCTCCAGTGTAGGATTTGTTTTACCTAGGTCTTTTCCACACAGTTTCTTTGAAACTGCAGCAGCTCCTACCTTATTGTTTACTCTTTTGGTCCTGAGCAGCAGTGGAAGTTTTCTGAGATGGCATTCACTTTGCAGGTTGATGTGGATATGAACACAACAAAGATCATCATAAGTGCCACCCACGAACCAGAAAAAGCGAATTCTAACTTGCATGGCCTTGAAGCTCCCCCCACTGTAGATCATGTTGCTTCAACATTGCTAACACGGGTCGCAAGCCCTAGTCAATCCTCAGATTCTCATCAAAGATGCGGGTCTCCCAAGAAGCAAAGCACTTCTTTCCTACTACCGGATCTCAACATGATGCCATTCGAAGAAGATCCTTTATCTGAAGCATTAAATTGCGTGAGTAGCGGACAAACACTCCTGGTCGACTGAAGCAAGCGGTTACAGTTATACTCAGTTTATTTTCGCTGCCCAGCTCGTGTATGCTGGTTGATGATGCATTCTAGGAAAGAGGATCTAATCCAAACAGCCTTACCGGGACAATCTTGGCAAGAAAAAAGCAGGGGATCATAAGTCAACGACATCTCCTTGCAGTTGGTAACAGCAGTTGACAAGTAATGGCGAGGGTTTTCGAGGGTAATGTAGGGATCGTAGGCCGTCTGAAATGCAACGTAGAAGCAGGTAGGGAGAGCGCCTTTGGAATTCTTTTTTCTGGTAATTCTTCGTTACTTCTTTATTTCTTTGAACATGTAGGGTCACTGACTCGATTCTTTCCTCTATGTAAAGAGCTGATGGATTCTGAGTCCCTTAATATTTTCTCTCTTTATTGATTCGACCTCGTCTTCCTCGTTTCTGCTCTTTGTTCGTCTAATTTGGTATTGTTTATCGAAGAAATCGATGCTGAACTTTGGCCTGGCCAAACGCATTGAGCGATAAGAGATGTTCTTGATCGCTTCAGAAGGCGAAGGTTGCCACGGTTATTGTGCATGTTTGATGAATTTGGTGAACCGGCAATAGGCCAACGATTCAAGGATGAAGGTTCGGTGCTCATGGGACTTACCGGAGTGCATGAGCTGCTGGAGCGGATTGGTTCGTTATGGGCTCGTTATGGTCGCTGGTCCGATGGTTCGTGGGTGGCCGGGACATGTGGTCTTGGGTGTTCAGTCTTTGGATCGGACGCCACCGATTTTATGCATTCAAGCCAAATCCTCGTCCTCGTTAGTCGCGTGGCATGAACCGAAATCCCATGTTAATTTGGTTACTACTTGAGTAATTTGGGCATATGATAACTCGATACGAATTATGATTTGTGTGGGCGACAAATTATGCTCCAATTAGGGTCGGAATGCACATATTTGCCATTAGGCTTCTCAAGTGAAAAACGTAAGGGCAAAAGTCACACAAGTCTTCGACTATTTGTGACATGAAAAAATCATAAATTTACATTTATGTGGCACATTTATCCTGTGTTAAAATTTCATCAATAAGGACCGTTAAAAATCTATCTACCTGAATGCCAAAAAGCAAATGGTGTTGAGTCAACACTGTTAACATGACGTACACGTGGCTCAAGTAAAATAAAGACTTTTTTGCTAAAAAATCATCTGGCAGAATCTTAGCGGAATGTGAATATAAATGTGTCACATAAGCATAAGTTTGAAATTTTTTTATGCCACAAGAAATTTAGGTTCTTTTTTTTTGTCGAAATAAAAAGAAAGGTTAAATATGTAACGATGAGTATGGTTATTATGTCATATAAAAGTTTAAATGTGTGGAGTGGCATAGGGCATAGTTTGCGGGGGTTTTGTGGCTTTCTTCCGGGAAGTAATGAAAAGGAGAACCTACTTGGATAAAGCGTTCCGAAGCCGGTCCAGGGAAATTTCTATTCCAAGCGAAAGCTGACACTCCTCCAGCATCCAAACAGCTCCAATCGTCCTTCCTGATGCAAAAAATGCAACTGCCCGATCCAGTGAGCTCAACTTCTGCAACTCTGTAACACTCCTCTTTCTCAATCTCGATCTCCTTCAACGCTTCCCATCCTCGTTCGAATCACCGCCAATCTCGGGCTCGGGTCGCCGAAGATGGAGCCCGACGTCAGCATCGAGACGAGCGCCATGATCCGGGTCGCCGTCCTCCCGATCGGTCACATCCCCACGCCGCTTCTGCGGGACTACACCTCCATGCTCCTCCGCCACGACGCCGTCTCCCTCTCCGCCATCAGCTCCTTCTACACCGAGCACCAGAAGTCCCCCTTCGCCCACCAGCCCTGGGACTCCGGCTCCCTCCGCTTCAAGTTCGTGATCGGCGGCTCCCCACCGAGCCCCTGGGAGGACTTCCAGTCGAACCGCAAGATCCTGGCAGTCGTCGGCATCTGCCATTGCCCTTCGTCGCCCGATCTCGACGACGTGATTGAGCAGTTCGGTGTCAAGTGCAAGGGGTACGCGTCGGCGCTTGTTCGGAGGTGCTTCGCGTTTTGCCCCAGCGATACTCAGGTTCGGTCCTTTTCATTTAGAGGATAGAGTTTGGCTGAGTATAATTGATGCTGAAATGATTCTTTCGTTTGGCTTTGGTACCTGAGGTCTTTAAGGTGCGAAAGAAACTATAGCTTTGTGATTCGCTTAGTTAATAGTTAGGCATCTTGTTGGCTTGCAGTTATCACTGCTTCAAGACTGTCAGTATTATGGTTCACTTCTGTAATGCTACACCTGGTTGGAATATACATGATGCATTGTGAGAATTAATTCGATCGAAGGCAATTTGGTGTAGACTTTGTTTCCAAAAAATTACTGAAGTTATATCTAATTTTCTGGTTTACTGCAGCTAGAGGATGGAAGTAAGAAGGACTCTAATTTCAAGTTGTTCCCCCCTGCTGATCGTCAGACCCAAGAGTTCCATTTGCAAACTATGATGCAGGATATAGCTGCTTCATTACTAATGGAATTTGAGAAGTGGGTTCTTCAGGCCGAATCTGCCGGAACTATTCTGAAGACGCCTCTTGATTCTCAAGCGAACTTTAATTCAGAGGAGGTTTATGTTTAGGTGTCCTAAGAATTTGCAATTCTTTTTCGAGATTATGTTTGCAGTTTTCTTTGAAAAACTATGTTGAATGCTGTTCCCTAACCTTAACTGGTTTCATGTAATGCAGTTGATTAAGGCCAAAAAGCGAAGACTTGGTCGAGCACAGAAGACCATTGGGGACTACTGTTTATTGGCAGGATCCCCTGTTGATGCCAATGCCCATTATTCTACAGCATTAGAACTCGCTAGATTGACGGGAGATTATTTCTGGTATGCTGGAGCGCTAGAGGGCAGTGTGTGCGCATTGCTGGTAAGCTATTTCAAATCATGTGAATTCATTTACTTCATGATATGGTGTTATTCCTATCTCTGAAGCTTTTGCCCTCCCTATGAAACTTTCAAGAAGGTGAATGTCGACCACCTTAAGATACTTCTAGGCATATATGCCCAGTTATTTATGTGAATCCCTTGGCTGGACAATGTTTAGTCAAACTACTACAGAGTATCGGCTGTAAATAGTCCTCCATGTGCCTTACGAACAGAAATTGATATAATATGCATAGTTAAGGGCTTTGGATTCCTTTAGCTTTATTTTCCATTTGATTTAATTTTTTGACTCATTATCAGTTAGATCGGATGGGACACATGGATCCAGAATTAGTGGACGAGGTAAAGTATCGGTATAACGGTGTCATCTTGCATTACAGAAAGTCATCCATTCAGGATAATGCACAGAGGTAACTAATACTTGTTTTTTGGCTTATGTGTAATTTCCTCCTATATTTTCATTGGAAGACGTTTCCCACGCTTCCCCTTTCTTTTTGATTCAGTTGTTTGTGGTAAGCTATAAGAATTTGCAGCATCCAGGTGATTGCACTGATGATGCCCTTTTATTTTGTGTACAGAGTATCACCTTTGAGCTTTGAGCTTGAGGCTACCTTGAAATTAGCAAGGTTCCTTTGCAGGTAACTTCTAAAGTAAGCATATCGGTTTGAACTTGGTTGATGTTCCCTTTTATCAAATGAACTTAACTAAGATGGCCGTATACCCTTTTTCGGCCACTCCTGATATTACACTGCTCGAGGAGAGGATAGTAACAAGACACTTTGTGCTACCAAGAGATGATATCAATATATAGATACCAACAAACATCATGTTGTCAGATGGTGGTGTATATGCGGTTAAACCATTGATTGGTTATTGTAGCATATAGCAACAACCTGGACATTGTTCAGTAGGAGACTTCTCTCATTAAAGCTGGATCAAAAGTTGCCAGTATTGCATAATCACTTATTTTTCCTTACCTACTAGACTATTGCCGGCCATACACCTTACTTGTGCAACTTGTTTTAAAAATGACGTGAGTGGCTTATGACATGGGTACCTCATGGGGGTTCCTCTTACAATTGGCAATTTCATAGATGGAATGAATTTGAGTTCTTCAATGTCAATCTTCTTGAGGTTGACAATAATTGCCAAACGAGTTACTATGATGGAAGTAATTTTGATAGTGGTGGCTTATCATTTGAAAAGACTACTTAGTGGCATACAATTCCAGAGAATAAGAGCTTATAGTTTTGTTTAAAATTACTTTTTGCCAAAACACGGAGGAGCGGAGGGTTACAAGTCCTTTCATTACGCTTGCGGTTGATTTTAGACGTGGTAGATGCTTTTGAATGTGATTATTACCTCCATTCCTCTTCAAACCTTGTACGCGGAGAATATGGTTGGCCTATTGTAGGCTCTGTAGTTGTTGCTATATGTACTTGACTTCCCCTTGTGGTCATACTTATGCCCCTTCCTGCCTTTAACCTGTCTGAAATAAGCAGCTTTAAGTGATTGCTTTTTTTTTTTTTTTTTTAAACTTTTACTTCAGAGCTAAATTTCTGGATATGCATTTAAAAGTCTGACTATGATGCAATGCCTCTGATAAAATGGTATCATGATATGACCCTCAGAATCTTACTTGTTTGCTTGGCCTTTCACTTTTAATGTTGCAGAAGAGATCTGGCTAAGGATGTGGCTGAATTGTTGACAAATGCTGCTGATGGTGCAAAATCTTTGATTGATGCGAGTGACAGACTCATATTATTTATCGAAATAGCTCGCCTTTATGGGAAAATCAATTATCAAAGGAAAGCTGCCTTCTTTTCAAGGCAAGTAGCTCAGCTGTACTTGCAACAAGAAAACAGATTGGCCGCTCTTAGTGCTATGCAAGTTCTGGCAATGACAACAAAAGCATATCGTGTTCAAAGTAGAGCATCTGTGTCCGAGCATACTCTTGATGATGTGAGTGAAGAGAATGAAAGTTTGGTTAATCTTGGCTTATATTCGACTCTGCATAAATGCGATTGTTGATGCCATTGCAAATTTTGGTACTTCAGACATTTAGTATTGTGAAGAATAAAGTTAAATGCCAAATCGCCAAAATTTCTTTAATAGATGTGTGACACTGAGTACAACATAAAGAATTATGCACTGGTATGTATTTGAACTCATCAATTGCTTCAAGACTTGTTTTTTCCTTCTCATGTCTGCTTGCCGACCCCAACTAGTGTGGGATAAAGGTGATGTTGATGTAATATTCTGCTCGTTATTCATCTGAGCCTGTCAAACCACATTACTGGGAAGTAAACTTTCCCAAGTACCATGACCAATGTACTCTGGCACATCTTACTGCATATGTCATACAGCTGGTATCTGTTGTTTTCAAATTCTGCCATTCAACTAATGCATTGGGACAGACATCGAATGACTTCTTTATTTCACATTTATTATCTATCTCGGTTTAAGCTCCTACGAGGTTCTTTCCTAGATCCCATGTTCATCCGGTACCCCTTGCTTTCTTTTTTATGCTTTAAGAAGGTCAATGGTTAGACACCCCATTCTAGAGCTTGTTAGTTTCATAGGGAAATTTTGCTAAGCAAGCTTTTCTGATGAGTGGTTTTTCTATAATTGTTTTCAGAAGCTTACCTTTTCCAGGAATACAGGAAAATTATTTTCAGAGAACTTAAACGGCCACTAAGAATTTTGGTGATTAGCTAAAGGATTTCTATGCTTAACTGCCCATTACTTTAGCCAGAAATGGTTGTTTTTGTGGAGTCGCATATACTGCGCAGAGAGGTACAATGTTAACTAAAGCAGTAAAACTTATGGGCAAACCAAATTGTTGGACAATAATATTTTTTTTGGTCATTTCTCATTGAGCATTAAAAATTCTACAATATGCTTTTGATGAAAAGGATGTTGGACAGGGTTCTGCCAATGGTGGAAAGGTGCTGCACCAGTCAATCGTTTCCCTCTTTGAGTGTCAGTGGAGCACTTTGCAGATGGTTGTGCTGCGAGAGATACTCCTTTCTGCTGTTCGCGCAGGGGATCCCCTGGCTGCTTGGAGTGCAGCAGCTCGTCTCCTAAGATCATATTACCCCCTAATTACGCCTGTCGGACAGAATGGTCTTGCTAATGCACTGGCAAATTCAGCAGAGAGGCTTCCATCAGGAACTAGATGTGCCGATCCTGCTTTACCATTTATAAGGTACATATGGTACAGAGACTAACTCCCATATTTTAGAAGCTCCATAATGCAAAGCCTTTACTGAGGAAAGTAACTGATGAGGGGACAGTGCTGCAATTGGTTCTTTTAGTTTCCCTGCAAATGCTGATATTTTTTTTGGTACAATGGGCTTCTCCTTCCAAAGGTTTTTATGGTTTCCTTTGCCATCTCCTTTCTGTGAGAATTGATTTTGCAGTTTAGATGTTTCTATATTTTAATTTTTCAGATTAATGCAGTCACCTCTCGAGCCTTTGGGATTGAGTGTGAAAATTTGGTGACTTCTCTTATAGTTTTATATAAAAGCTTAATCACCATTATTCTTCTATTTGATCATTCATGTGGACATTCTGCCTTCAGTTTTCTTTCTTTTGTTGGTTGGTGGGAGTTTCTTTTTTCTTCCCTTTCTTCTTGGGGGGAAAGGGGTACACTTAAGAAGGTCGTGTAATTTTTTCATGCATTGCAGACTATACTCATTCCCTCTACTCTCTTCACAAGTAGACATTGTGAAACGCAACCCGTCTAGAGAAGATTGGTGGATGGGATCAGCTTCATCTGGGCCTTTCATATATACACCATTTAGCAAGGGTGATCCGAATGATAGTGGCAAGCAGGAGGTAATATGGATTGTTGGAGAACCGGTCCATGTCTTGGTTGAACTGGCTAATCCTTGTGGTTTTGATCTACGGGTTGATAGTATCTATCTATCTGTGCATTCTGGAAATGTCGATCCTTTTCCAGTTAGTGTAAATCTTCCGCCTAACTCATCAAAAGTGATAACCTTATCTGGGATCCCAGCAGCAGTAGGGCAGGTCACTATACCAGGGTGCATGGTTCATTGTTATGGGGTAGTTACTGAACACCTTTTCAGGGATGTTGAAAATCTGCTTCTAGGAGCTGCACAAGGTCTTGTTCTTTCTGACCCATTCCGATGTTGTGGATCTGTAAAGTTGCGAAACGTTTCTGTTCCAAATATATCTATAGTACCCCAGCTTCCACTTTTGGTGCCACACATTATAGGGGGTGATGGTGCTATAATTCTATATGAAGGAGAAATTCGTGATGTGTGGATCAGTCTGTCTAATGCTGGTACAGTTCCAGTCGAACAGGCTCATATATCTTTGTCTGGAAAGAACCAAGATTCTGTTGTTTCAGTTTCATATGAAGCCGTAAGAGGTTCTCTTCCCCTGAAACCTGGTGCCGAAGTTACTCTACCTGTTACTTTGAAAGCATGGCAGCTTGCTTTGGTGGATCCTGATAGTGCTGGCAAGAGTGGATCTGGTATCACAGGCAGGCATCATAAGGATGGGAACAGCCCTATGTTGGTAATCCATTATGCAGGTGCTCTCTCTCTCTGTCTCTCATATCACTGCCTGCACTTGTCTAGTAATCGTGCTTTTCCACTCCATTGGATTGATATTTAGGCCTTTTATCAAGTTAATGGCATCTAGTGGTTAACTTTGATAGTCTAAAGCAAATGCGTGTGCTTACATCTGGTTTCCTTTATGGACAATGATGAAGTATAATTTTAGTCCATGGTGAATGAGTTCCAGAGAAAAAAGAACATAATGTTTGCCTTCGGATAAATCATGGGACATCTCAGAACTGGGTTTGCTAGAGTGTATCGTCTCAATATGTTATGGTATTTCTAGCCAGTTCACATTTCTCATACTTATTTCCAATCATGAGAGCACATGATTGCTAATTTGACTTGATCTGATGAGTCTAACATTAATTAGGGAGGAAATGTGATCGTTTTATTCACCTCCTTTAAATCAATCTGTTGCATAAAACTTTTGCTCTTGCCCTTTCAGTCTTCAGCTGTATAACATGTTTATGACCCCTACATGCCACTCTTTTTCATGTTTATGTTGTTCATCACTGAGAACTTCTAGCGTGCAAACTGGTGATCTGTATATAGCCAGAACGAGGTGGTGATATTCATGCTGAATGCTTTTTGCTGATGAAATTACATCCAATTTCTACAGCTTACTTTGTTCATTTCCATTTTCAGGGTCACTTACGAATTCTGGAGATCCCACAGCTAATGAATCTGCTGTAACACCTGGCCGACGACTGGTGGTCCCATTACCAGTTTGTGTGCTACAAGGCCTGTCTTTTGTCAAGGCTCGTTTACTTTCCATGGAAATTCCAGCGCATGTCAGTGAAAGCAGTCCTATACCAGCTTTTGGAGACGGCAATTCTACTAAAGAAGCTCTGTCTTCAGAGTGTAAGTTGGAGAGACTGGTAAAGATTGATCCTTTCAGAGGGAGCTGGGGACTGCGTTTTTTGGAGCTTGAGTTGTCTAATCCGACAGACGTAGTTTTTGAAATAAGTGTGTCGGTTCAGTTGGAAAATCCTATTGCTGATAATAACAATGCAATCAATCAAGATGCCATTGAATATTCTTGTCCTAAAACTAGAATAGACCGTGATTACTCTGCAAGGGTACTCATTCCACTGGAGCATTTCAAATTGCCCGTTCTTGACGAATCCTTTTTTCTGCGAGATACTCATTCTAATGGGGTTAGTACAAGTAGAAGTTCAAGCTTCTCAGAGAAGAATGCTAAAGCTGAATTAAATGCCTCTATCGAAAAGTTGATTTCGAAAATCAAAGTTAAGTGGCATTCAGGAAGGAACAGCTCGGGAGAATTAAATATCAAGGACGCCGTACAGAAAGCCCTCCAGGCATCTGTTATGGATGTGTTGTTACCAGATCCATTGACATTCGGCTTCAGACTGGTCAGAGATGGTTCTAGTGATGCTGCAGGACCGGACATGCCAATGGTATCTATGATTCAGGTGGAAAAAACCGCATCCAAAGGCTCTATGATGGCTAATGAGGTCACTCCCATGGAAGTTCTGGTGCGTAATAACACAAAGGAGACAATCAGGATGTGCCTAAGTATTACGTGTCGGGATGTAGCTGGGGAAAATTGTATCGAAGGAGCCAATGCTACCGTATTATGGTCAGGTAATGACTAATGCTCTTATGTTCTTTCCCCCAACATTTTCAGACAGAAATGTTGTTTGAATTCCTAGATTTCTCCATTTCGTGAATGATTTTGGACTGTCCTAAGTTAGCATCTTCATTACTCTCCTGTTCCTCTTATGTTTCTTGGTGATATGTTTGTGACGAGAATAGTCTTCTTGAGTAGCGGATTTGGTTCCAAATCATTTCTCATCTGAGCCTTATATGCAGGTGTTTTGAATGGGATCACCATGGAGGTTCCCCCACTTAAAGAAACTAAGCACTCGTTCTCCCTCTACTTTCTCGTTCCTGGGGAGTACACGTTGGTGGCTGCTTCAGTGATTGAGGATGCTAATGACATCCTGAGGGCTCGTGCCAAAGCAGATTCGCCCGACGAGCCTATATGCTGTCGTGGGCCCCCGTTTCATGTCTGTGTCATAGGCACTGCTTGACCTGTCCTGGCGTTTGGAGCATCAACTAGTGATACCGTCTGATCTCTGGTTTCTTCCCTGATTGGAAATGCATCGATTGCAAAATTCTTCCTCTGAGAGGTCTCCGCTAGATACGCTGTTCTTCCGCCGGTATTGGCTCTTCCAGGAGAGGACCAATGTCATGTCAATGTTATTTTGGCTGATATCTGGATGATCGGTTCGGCAGTGGAAATTTGTGCATTTGTGTATAACCTGTAACAACCTGGGGTGCGTGATTTTGTACCATGTATTAGGAGATCGCAAGGAAAATGAGTAGTTTTAAGCAATGTCGTGTATCCATTTCTTACGAATAATAAATGGGTCCGAAATTTGAGCGCATCTGTTTTGTGCCGGGCCGAGTAAAACTGTCCGGAACGAAGACATACCCAAGATCTGTTTTGATATTGTATTAGAACTTTTCGTTGGTCGTGGTGGTCGGGCCTCCATCTTGTCCGGTTCGTAAGAAACCTTATTGGCTTTCCATTTGTTTGAAAGCCCCTTCGATGTACGCAATCAACGTTTCCTTGCATATCTAGTGACTTCACTGGATATTGTATCGAGGAATCGAACCTTGTCCCATCTTGTGTTCACAACTTCGTCCTTGAACCACTTAATGGCCCTGTAGATCAGTCCAGGCCCGCCGAGTCCGATATCGCCTTCTCCTTGTGCCGAGCCCACCCAGCTAGGCCTGCCTCTACTTGTTGATTTTCATTTAAAGGAAGTGAACATGAAGAACAAATTGAAAGGCTTGGCATCAGGGAAAAGACCATTTTAAGTCAAAACAAAATAGAGAAAGCCTCTATCAACATTAGCAAAAGCATACTCTTGAGGAGGATTCCTTAGTCGGAGCCCTTTTTTTTTTTTTTCCAGGGAATAATTTTCTCCTAAATTATTGATGAAGTGAATAACCATGGTGGGTGGGGTTCCTCCATTTAATCATCACCAAAGAATGGACATGGTCCTGTAGAACACCCATTCAATGTAGGGTCGACTCGAGTGGTCCTAGGAAACCAAATTGCAAGGTGGGAAATCCTGAGAAGTTTGGTATGCGTAGCTGTTAACATTCACTCTCGCCGATATTTGTTTTGTGTTCCTGCTTTCTCGATGAATCAAATCATTCATCGGCAGATTTCGGTCATTCGCCGTTCTTAATGTTCAAGGACATGCTATTATTCCGAGGATGTGGACCTCGTCTTGTTAGACATTGTCGTCTTCGCTTTGAAGTTTCTATCGAGTTTACTTTTTTCTCCACTTTGGTAATTCTAATGGGGTATTTTACAATAGGATGCAAGGAAGAAAACGTCGTATCTACATGCTATTTTGCACCGATGAAGCAAAGCATACGTAGGTATATCCCGTGCTCGTAAAATATCGACCTAACTTTATGGGCGAGCATGAAGATAGATGTCCTAATTAAACAAGGGCTATATTTTGCTCATCCTATGATGTGGTTGGTGACTGAATCAAAATGAATGAGTGAGAATTCATAATATATCTAGTTGAGGTCAAATATGATTTGCTTTGTCAAATAGAATGAGTCTAGAAAAGAAACTTTTTTTCGTTGCGCACAGTGAACAGAATGGTAAAAAGTTGGCTTCGACGTTATGGTCAATCTAATGCTTCCAGGCACAACAAAAATGATTCGAAACCCTAGGTGAGACCTAATTTGATGAAACCTAATGACCTAAACTCAGAACCAACGAAGTTTCACCTGAACGCTTCAAGCAAACTTTGATGCAATACCCTCCTTTCCTTGTTTCGACCCCCGAAACCTTAAGAAGAAAATGACGTTCGACTTGTTATACTTTGCCTTCAGAATGATGCCACAACTTGAAGGTATGGTTGACAAAGTTGCTACTCCATACAAGATTTCTGCTCCTTGTTTACCCAATTTGCTGGTGAAGAGTCACTTTTCACCCCTTAATAATTTTTCAATCACCGATTAATCTTTGATTCTAAACAAGTGTTTTGAAAGAATTACGTCTATCGATTCGCCCGCAAAATCTAACATCCGGCCATGATGCTTGACATAGAAGATTTGAAAAGGAACTCTAGTAGGAGAACGTCTATTCCACATATTATATATCAACGGACTGTTACTAACGTACATGTCTTACCTATAGACTATGGTTTCTATTTGAATTGACACTATTATCATTTATGTCTTTGGTTGAACAATAATTATTATTATTATTATTATTATTATTATTTTTTGTCAAAGTTAAACAATAATTATTTACGTTGCTTGATATTCACTAATAACTCCTTCAAAACACAAGAAATTAGAATATGCAAAATCTGTGGTCAATGGAAGTAGCCATTCTTCTCATGCTTCACATACCAAAGATCCACTTTCTGTGCCGTTTTTGTGATTCCTGTAGCAATCACTATGATGCCAATGTTTCCTCAATTCCTTGTAAACTGTCCTACATCAAGGTTTCACAAAAATCTCCATCTGCATCAGACAATACCCTCACATTCTTCCAATGTGTTGAATTGACTTGTTTGTGCAAGAGCAAACATACCCAACAATTCTCCATCTCTTGTACTCACAGCACCTTCCTTGGTCTCTCTCTCTCTCTCTCTCTCTATAGAGATATATACATGAAACATCAGTATCAAGCAAACTGAGTGTAAGCATGTAACATCAGTATCATGCAAACGGGAAATCTTTTCTCTTCAATTACTTCAAGCAAGCCCCAGCAGTGTCGGTTTGATATGTCCTGGAGCAAAACAGACAGATAAAAAAAAAAGACCGAAACCCCTCCATGTGCCGTATGAGATACAGCCCATATGTCTTGTCCTTTGCCTTTTTCCTCATCTGTCATGTCACAAGAACAAACACCCACAGTTTCAGTTGGTATAAAGAGTGCCCTTATAAGCTCATCTTGTTTGGTCTGTCCTGAAAGTCACTGCTTGAGCAAGTCTCATTGCATGGAAAAATTAAAAACTCATGCAAACCCCTTTGATTAGCATGCAAATTAACAACTTTTTGATCGTACCCATTTGTCGAATTCAGAGGTTGCACACATGCAAACCCTCCTCCCACATCAGTATCATGACCTCCATAGTTTTTTATCTGTATTTTGGACCCACATGCTTGGACACCCCACATTGGATGCAGCTTTTATTTCTGCCATTATGGTGCTCAAAAAGAGGAGAGGGAAAACATATAGGACCTGTCACCACCACCTAAAAACAATGCCCTAGAGGTTTTTTCACCAATACTGTTAAAAGGCTAGCATGCTACATGCAATTCAAAGGCCTGTGATGGTGATCGGGAATGTGGTGTACAGGTATAGACCATTTTAGGGCAATGATCAAAGCAACAAGAAATGTACAGTTTTAGGGCTTTCTTGGACAACCCATAATGAATTCCATTTTCTGTGCTGCTTTTTGGGCATCTGAGGTATAGGGCAAGAGATTCTGATTATTTAAGAGGGAGGTAAAAGGAAAGGAAGGAGACAAGTGCATAGGTGGTCCTAGAGAGAGAAGCGTTTTTGCCTTGGGAGTGGCTTTGTGGTCCATGCAATGAAGAAAGCCTGATTTGAGGGAGAAAAGGAAGAACAGAGCATGAGGGTAGGAATCAAGGGGCGTGGGCTAAAAAATGCCACTAAATACACGGGACAGTCTCATCCAAATTCCCACACAGAAACCCTCCTCATCCTAGCAAAGGTTTCAAAATAGACACCCAAAAAAAGTTTTTGATTGGATAATGTGACATGATGTAATTTAGTACCCTCTCTGTCTTGTCATTCAATCTCATTCGTCTGCACGATTCTTTTGGGATGGCTTGATTCAATGGAGTCGTATGTTGAAGGCATCTTTTTCTTTGAAAGCATATTAGTGAAGCAAAGCAAGAGGGGATGTATGTCCCTATTATCCCCTAAGAACATTTCAACAACGAATAGCTTATTCCCTCCATAATTGATGCAAGAGAAAGGCACCACCAGCTCTTCCTCTTCCCCCCCCCCCCCCCCCCCCCCCCCCTCTCTCCATTTGGTTCCACGTATAATGTGCGCTGCAAAACGCGAATCGAACCGATCCAAAACACTGAAAAAAAGGAATATGTTTTTGTTAGCTCTCTTCGCATAGAGAGACTAGCGACCTCAAGTGGGGCGCACCACACTGCCTTCACGCGTGAAGAGACTTTGAATGATTCGATGCGGACGTCCCGAAATGTCGAAAGGAGTTTGGGGCAAATTCAATCTCTACATAGCTCAAGTAATTGGGTAGCAAAAGTTTGTGATTGCTACCAATTTGTCCACATCTTCTCTTGTTCCAAGTGCATGGAAGGGAGGGGGGGCTTCATAATAAAAAGCCAAGCTTCCCCTCCTTGTTGCTGGACCCCCTGTGGAACATTACAATTGATCAAAAGCCTCATCAAGCTTTTTCTAGACAAAGCCAAACATTATCCTCAAATGAAAAGTTCCATCACTATCGACCGTTTGGCATGCTCCCATTCAAAGAATGACTTTTTAGTCGGGATTTCAAGAAGATATTTGTGACTATGGTTCCATGTCATATCTAGATAGGGTACGTATTTCTTGAGAGTATTATATCTGTTCCTTTTTCAAAAAAGTATAGTCAACTTAAAATAATAATAATAATAATGACTAACAGAATTGGGGGTAGGGACAACAATGAAAAATTTCATTGATGGTAGAATAGTTGCACCATAATAATAAAAAGGTCTTTTGGTCAAATGATGTGGTGAAGTGATCTGGATGAAAGGCTTCCTCAGCTCTTTCCCTACTAATTGCTAACCTGCGCCATGGAGGAAATTTGGGCATATGAAATTAATGCCAAACCCCACATTTTGTCGTTGAACTCTGCTACTTAGGAAGACCCCGAACCAACGCAAATAGAAGTCAAGTCACGAGGGGAAGATCACATCAAGACGAAGACTTTCACTTGAGGCTAATTAAAGATAAGAGGACTAAACTAGTCCCATGGATGATCTCTCCAATAATTTGAAATGTGTGGCTTGATTCATTAAAAGAAAGTTTTGCCCTAATGTCAAAATCATCTTTTATACTTATATGTGTAGAATTATATGCTATTGTCTTCCCATGCATCATTCGTGCGGAAGGGTTTGAACTTAACTCGCTCAAAAGATGTATTTCGTAGCAAAGATGTTAGTTCAGTCTAACCCAACATGAGTATGACCCATAAAAAAGAAGAAGAAGAAGAAATACCCACTAAACCAATCACAAGAGAATAGCGGTCACAATACCTATTATCCAACGAAAAATCTTTCTAGTGATATCAACCACTTATCCCCTTCCCTCCATTATTTGGCTGCGTTTGGTCGTCCAAATTGTTACTCAAGATAGGATCGGATAAGATAGGATAAGAAATTCAAGAATTTTGTCATATTCTATCCACTATTTGATGAATTGCAGATATGAGGCCGAAAAAGTAGAGGCAATATTTTACTGAAATATCAAAATGCTTTAGAATTATTCAGTGATAAGTTCTGATGATTAAGTTATTGTTGAGAAGATGTTCTTGCCATATAAATTCGGGCACGACATCGATCGAGCATATTCAGTAGAACCGGCCGGCGCTCTTGATTTGGAGTCGAATCATCTGAGAATGACCCACTAGCCTTACTTGTTACCTTGTCGAGTGAGTGAACAAGTGCTGAACAATGAAATTATTCAGCCTCTTTTCACAAGTTGAAGATGCAATCATACAGGCCGTTCAAGAGAGCTATCTTGAAAGTTGATGATCAATTTTGAGTTCTTCATAATATGTCGAGACCTATTTTGAGTGTTGAAAAGGTTCAAGTTATTAAAGATTGAGGGACATGATCTCATATCACGCCAAACTATTGATTAAAGAACGAGGTTGTAGAGATATCCGATTTTGCTATCGAAGACCCCAGCTTGGCACTACCAAAGAGGTATCCACAATTGACGATCGTTGCCGCCAAAGAGGTGGCCTGGTTCGGAGGAAAGACAGTGATTGTGGAAAAAACATGGTTCTTCTCGTGTCTGCTCTCTTGAAAAATCTTATCGAGATCTATCTAACCTCCTCCCCTAGGATATTTTTATCCGAGCTATACTTTATCCTAAATATCTACTAAACACAGTATAAAATAAAATGTATCTCATCTTGATTTTCATCCAAAGCAGCCTTTATTATATCAAGTTTTCATGTTGAGGGAACACACAACCATAAATAATTATGAGATGTGATCTTTCTGAATAGATTGAGATAATTCATATTGTTAGTTAATATTCTACATCGGATTGCACCCTAGTAGTTTGAAACTATGTGATATCGTATTCAGTGATAAATATGGCCAATCGTCGTTATATTCCTAACAAACTATGTGACATCTGATTCGCTATTGGTAAAGATATAAATATCGTTGAGTCTACATTAGATGATATAATTATATGTCATCCACATTGAGAGAGAGAGAGAGAGAGAGAGAGAGAGAGAGAGAGAGAGAAGGTTATTGAGTCACTAATCACCAACCAAAGACCTAATTAAGTAAGATTGGGGAAAAAGACAAGGACAAAACCTTCATCGCTAGACTTTTTGGGGCCTTCGTTAGAGACATCTTTTTTGTCCAAATTCCATAATTTAATTATATAAATAAAAGTCGACCTTATTTTCCCCCCATCGAATTACGGAAACTAAAATAAATAAATAAATAAGCCCACCCCTAAAAAAACCCAAAAAAAAAAAAAACACCCGTCAAGCATTAAGACAAACGCCACTTGTATAATGCAAATCACCCTCATCAACTTTGCTAAAACAATGCATCATTATCGTATCAATCATCACCACGTCTTGGCTTTTGGAAATTAATTAGTTGATTAATGTTTAATTAATTAATCTAATCTAATCTCTATCAACTAATTGAGAGAAAGGCGTACCGAATTGTGTATGTGTGTGTGTGGGGGGCCCGCCCTGGGGAGGGGGGCGGGCGTCCATCCTATGCATTGTCGGCTCGTGTTAAACGTGTGGGGGCCCATCACAACCCGTCCAAAAGAACGGGGGGAATCGGGGGGGTGGGCCCGGACTGCGATTGGTCAGCGGTCGACAGCTCGGCGCAGATCGCACGTCGGAGGAGGGGGGTGTTGGGGGCGGGGCCCACAGGGACAAATGGAAGTAGCGGATGCTCCACGAAACCTTAGACCCGGTTTCAGCGGATTCTTAAGGTCTTCGAACTCGACAAGTGTCGCCTCATCATCCCTCACCAACTCCTTTTTTTTTTTTGGGCCCATTTTTTGCGCGATTGTTTATGTTTGTTTTCAATTCGACACTATTGTTCTTATTAACGTGGTGAAATATTCGACCAAAAAAAAAAAAAACGTGGTGAAATAGTCCACTCCCACTCTCTTCCGCCTTGCGTGGAAGCCACTCTCCTTGTCCAAAAAATCTTAAGACTTTCTATACGGGGTGTCAATTCATCTCTAAGCACTTCATTCATTCCAATCGAGCCTTGTTGATGGCTGGCGAACGTCGCCCTCACCACCCCATGGCAAGGGTTGCCCTAGCTTGGTCGGTTCTCACTTGAGGTTGGTAAGGGCGGCCCTCGCCTGAGGTTGGCAAACGGGAAAATTAAATATAAAAAAGGAAGAAAAAAAATATTACATGTTAAAAATAAATTGCAATAGTTATCCATGTAAACGTCGGTCCTGCCACGTAGGATCGTTGGCACTGATTATATCATTACGTCCGCGATTTTCGATCGAAATTTGCCGAAATGACTAAATTTTGGCAAACTATCAAAATATTTATGATTAAATTGACACAGTTAAAAAATTAAGAAATGAATTATCTTTTGTATGATAGACTTAAGACTTTTTGAATAATTTCCCCCCACTCATTCCCATGTGATTAACTGAATTTCATCTTAATATCAAACAAAAGAGCATAGATTTCACGATGTTGAATTATGATAAAAATTAACTTGAATCATAGTGGGTCGTGATACAAGATGTTCATGGATTTAGTCGAATGAGCAACACCGAATGAGTTTGATAATCTAATCACGCGACATAAATGAGAGATTATTCTATATTCATATCCACTACACTTGATCCTAATTGCAATTATTGCCGAACAATTCGCGTATAGAGCACCAACACAATTCTAACAAAAATAATCAAATGAATCGTTCACGTTTCGAAATTAACGAAATGGATCGAACTAAGAGTAGTGTTTCACGTTCGGGGCCGACACTTTCTCAACACATTTCGATTCCGAAAAAGATCAAATAGCACACTCGCATCTTTTTCTTTTCTTGAAACGTACTAAGAACACAAAATCAAAAAATTAATCGAATAGGGTAATTGTTCCTAACAAGTCAGTGACAAAGGCCCAAAAGTATAATTGTGATTTTATGTGGGAAAATGATCGCTTTCTATCGTTTTGAAAAAAAAAAAAAAACAATTAGCTTCGGTCAAATGGGTCTAAAAGTCAATGGTCCTCGTTGCGTGCCGTTACTCCAAATTTCATCATTTGTGGAGGACCAATTTGTAATTAACAGGATTTGATGTGTTGCGGGGCTGGTCCGGTCTTGTCTCGATTAAATTTTTCCGACCCGAGTTCTAAAGTCATAGTCAAGTTATGTTCGCTCGCCTCCGTTTTACACGCAAAAGTCCTACTCCTACCTACATTTTCCAATCATATAAATGCTCGTTTCGGGTCGACCCGCTAGTACCGTACATATAGCCGCTATTCACGATGCCCCGCTCCACTCCTTAACCCAACTGTGTAAAATTATCCAATTGAACTTCGTCGGTGGGCGAGAAAAATGTCCAATCGATCCTCTCGGCCAGTTTTCACCGAAAGTCGCCGGCGCAAAGGGTCCAATCATCGATCGATATGGCCGGCATCCGACGAAAATTGGCCGAAAGGATTATCGCTGGAATTTTCATGAAAAATTTTAGGACTCTATATCGTGAAATTGAAAAGTTCAAAACTAAATTGACATTCGATTTATGCAAATCCCTCGCGTCAAAGGACCTCATCCGTATCTATCTACGCAACCGTCGGTTCGGGCAATCGGGAAAATCAATGTACGAACTTTACTTGAGAAGGACAGGAATTATTCTTTATACATGGGAAATTTTCGTGGGCGCGTATAATTTAAACTCGAGAGGGGACGAGGACGTGCACACTCTTTCAATGTTGTCCTTGTCAGCAGCCTAGACGTTAGCGCGACCGTTTGGGAGTAGAATATGCTTCATCGAATTTTAATTATTCTTGTGATTTGTGTTTAGATTTAGATTAATAAAAATCCCGCCTTAATTAAATAATTATTTTGGTTGTCTGTCGGCACAGCGCGCTCTCTCTCTCTCTCTCTCTGGTTTTGGAGACATCCACAAAGAATGGAAAGTTCTGTCTCCGTTACCAAAGAAAGCAAAATCTCTTGGGATCATCATTTGTGTCCAACGTATTGATAGCGAATCTCGTAGAATCAATTGATTTATTCATAGGAGACAATGAGTTATCTATTTCTTATATATATAACTTTACGTCCACTTTCAAATCTATCCTGAGTTTTTTTTTTTATCTCGAAAGAAAACTCAACTTTAGGTCTAATCCCAAATCTATCCACGAACTTTTTTTTTTCTAGACAAAAACCCTAAGCTATATGTTCAGTCCAAAATCTACCCGGATTTTATTTTGTCTTAAAAAAAATCATAATTTTTCAATGTATTCTTAAATTACCTTGTGGTCCAGTTTCAACTTCACATGACATGGTCGCATTGGTTAAAAAACCCACATTAGCAAAATAACGGGGCGATAGATACAGACCGACGGGCCATTTTCACATGGATTACAAATCCACCCAATAAAGAAATTCTCCAAAATAAAACCGTTCTAAGATATGAAAATTAGGCTCGACAAAAAAGAAGAAGAGAAAATTAGGGACTCTTACCGCGATTTTGGATAGGGGGATAATGGGAGGCATATTTGAGATTAGAGCACAAATTGGTAATTTTTTATTAGACAAAAGAATTTCGGGCTAGATTTGGGAATGGATCTAAATTTTAGGTTTTTCTCGAAAAAAAAAAAAAACTTCAGGGAAGATTTGAAACAATTTTTTTCTTGTTTTGGCTAAATATAATTTACGAGATTGCGTTACATTATCTTGAAAATTAGATGGTCTCCAGATTAGGTAAGAGGATTGTGCATTAGCAATGATATCGATAATGCTCGGAATAGATGTCTATTAGATAAGATGTTCGAAGGTCACTTCGTCAGTGCACATGTAGTGGGGAAAATTACCAAAAAAGTACTAAATCTATATTGCAATTATACCAATTCAATCCTAAACTTTTTGCATTCGTATCAATTCAATCATTCGGCCAATTCTTAATAAAATTTTCTTCTTCTTCTTCCTCCTCTAGCAGGCTGCTCGAGCCTCGCGACTCGAAAGAGGAGGAGGAAGAAGAAGATAAAAAAATTAAAATAATTTTTTTGAAAATATTAATATTGTAAATTGGCCACGTCAATGCCAGCCGCGCCGCATCATTGATTTCTAACCAAAATTGGACGAAAAGATTTGTATTGGCACAAATGCAAAAGGTTTAACACTGAATTGGTATAATTGTAATAGATTTGTGATTTTTTTGATAATTTTTCCCGTGTCGTGTCAACATAACATGTATGGTGTTTCGAGATGGTAATTATCTCAAATTCGGGTAAAATCTTCGTATTAGTAAATCCCGCATGTGGTAAAATGATTGGGTGATGAATGTGAATGGTGAATGATGATGCGGCACGCGTTGGAAATTTAGCTTCCTTTTATTGTTAAAGCGAGTCGCACTTTTTACATTGATTTTGAGATTAATTTAGTCAATCAGAACATGCCAACTCTCCCTCTTTTATTGGTTTGTGAACTTGGAATGCAAAGTCAAGAACTTTGAACCTTGATGTTCAATGTTGAAATATCAATTCCTAATCCATAATTCATTCATTTGACAATAAGGGGTACGACCAATGCATTCTCTTGTCTCGATCAAGTCACAATAATGAGATGCCATTAGAAATGTTTCGCGCAATAATGAAGTCGCGGTTTTTTTTTTTTTCAAGCGACTAAAGATTAAGAAAAACACTAATATCAACTCCCAAAAAATGAAAATGAAAATGAAAAAAACATTAACTCACATTCTCTCAAGTAATTATATACAGTGCATTAGGGCCGAGCATAATGAATTGACCGAACCGGGAATCGCATGGACTAGACCGAACCCAATGATTCCGTCCAGTTATCAGTTCCATTAAATTGGAACAGTTTGCGATTGGTTTGGTTCCAAGTTCCATGGAACCGAGCTGATTTTTTTTTTTTAAAAAAATCTAAGTATAAAGATAATCCTAAACCTAAGATGCTTAGGATGTATTCTGATTTTAGCGATAATGCAGTGTAATTAACGAGAAATGATTTGATGAATATGTTGTTAACGAAAAAATTTAAAGATAAATAACAAAAAAAAATGCGACCGATCCAACATTCGGATCGCTCAGAGAATAAAATCGGATCGATACCAAGATTGGTTAGCCCGGTTCTCGATCCATGAAATTAGGAACCAGTCCTCCTAGTCCGATCCTCAGCTCTAAAGTGAGATCAAACCGAATCGGATACCGATCATCCCTATCGTGCATAGCACGGTTCTCATCCTAATTTTGTGAAACAAAATAGAGTTCAAAATTGTAGAAAAATCCAATTGAGAGAGAGAGAGGGAGGGGGGGACCGTTGGGGGTGTTTAGGTCTTTTCAGTTGGCCAGTTCCGCCATAGACACCAAAAAGCAGTACAAACTACAAAAACACGCGCGGGCCCCACTCGGCCCCCCTTATCTTTGCCGATGGGCCCCACTCTCCCCTTCAGGACCACCTCCTCCTTCCCCGGCCAACTTTGCATTGATTTAAGCCGGCGGCTGTCAGAGAAAGTCAAAAATACGATTTTTTTTCAAAAAACACAAAAAAAAAAAAAAAAACCAATCCCAGGTGGTCCCCACTGCCTCGTCCCGAATCCAGATGTACGGCCCGGATTCGCCTTCCACCCCCCGACGCGTGCTCCCGAGGCGCGGTCCCCCACCGTGAGCGGTCCCAAGCCGCCTCCCACTTACACGCGTCGGGCCGATCGTCGTCCCGTGAGTGGCGGAGCGATGGGAGCCGCGGACGTTAATTATTCGCCGGGTCTTCAGATTGGGTCCTCCCAGTTATTGTAGTTCCCCCCCAAAAAAAAAAAAAAAAAAAGGGCCATCTCGTAATTACGAAACGGATTAAAATCGTGTGCGATTGATTAAACACATACCAAATGATGTTTCGATGTTGCGTAATCCCCTGCTAAATAATCGCGCCCGATTTCTATTTCGAAGTTTAAATGGAAAGCATTTAACAGACGATCGATACAGGAAAAAAAAAAAAAACACAACAACAACTGTCTTCTTCTTCGGCTCTTGCTTAACAAAAGATGCTTTGGGGGAAAGGGTGATGGAATCTCTCGATTCTATTGGCTTATCTGAGATATATTTTCGATCTTTTTTTGCGCTATTTGGTGATCGACCAAGATTGCCGGAGACACGCACACTCCGACGCCGATCAAAATCGCATGGATCGAGATTATTAGGTTAGCTGCACTCTGCTCGTTACTCTTTCGGTGCTCATAAAATCGTGCATATCAGCGAAACATAAAAAAAGCGAATTTACCGAGATTTTCGAATCCAAAGCTCCATCGCCGTCTCGTTCCGCCTTAGAAGCGAGTAGGAGTTTCAATTTTTGATAAACAGGAAAGCGGGGATTTCTGATTTTTGTCTTGAAAGTAAACCGCATCATGTGTCCTGATTTTTCTTCTTCTCCTTCTTCTTTTCTGGGCCGGCATATTAAAATAGTTGGATGACGTGGAAGACACGCTCCAAGGTTCGAGGTGGGTGACAACAATCGTACGTAGAAAAGAGTTTCTAGATACGACGATGCACCTTTCTTCTCCTCCTCCTCCACCTCCTCATGCAATAAAATATTAATTTTTTTTTTAAAAAAAAAGAAAAGGAAAAGAAGGGCTCTTTTTTTTTTTTTTTTTTGGTCACAAGGGAAGAAGAACTTTACACACGCATGATGATGCCACCCACCACTTTTTGTTAGTGTGTGGTGAAAAAGGGCGGCACGTGTGCCGTGTCACGTGCGACTAAGTTTTGGTGTTTCGATCGATCTATCTCAGTACCCAAAAAACGTTTAAAGTTGTATCCTCGTGGCGGATCTTTAATTCTATGATTGTCAATTTTTTTTTCTTTTAAAAAAATTAGATTTTCTAGAGGGGGCGAATAGCTCGTAATTTAACGAGTTTAATGGATTGAGATCGAGAGAACACGAGTTCAGATACACTAAATAAATGCGGGTCACTTTTATGGAATTGAGGCTCTACTGATTTTTTGAATTTTACGAGCTCAAACGTAAGAGAGAGAGTATAGTACAAAAGAACATCAAAACTGCACTGCGTTTGGAGTCACTTCAGTCGCCGCGTACTCATAAATGCATGTAGAGTGTTGAAATCAAGAAATTAGCTTATAAATAAATCCTAACTACTCGAGGCAGCAAAATACCCGAGCCTTTACACCTTATTATATCAGGAAACTCACGCCGCTTTTATTTAACGCGAAACAATCGAAACCTATGAGAATATGTATATATTTGGACATGTAAAACATATATAATTTGTCTTTTTAATATTCCGAAACTTTTTCATATTTATTTTGAATAAAAAGCTATAGGTAGAAGTTATAAGTGGAAAAAAAAAATCAACGGATAAAGGCATGGTTTGTTGGTTTGTCTAATCCTTTTTTTTTCATCCATATATTATGCAAAATTTTGGCAATGCACGCTTTAATTTAGTTAGTATATATTGTTTTAGCATGCTGAATAGATTTGGTTTTTACGGACAAAAATTAATTTTCTTAATTTTTTATTATTATTATTCTAAATTACAATGTTTATCAAAATTCAAAAGATCCTCGCAACCGCTATTATGAATACTGTCTATTCTTACATTCAATTACCAAAAAGAAAAAGAAAAAAGAAAAAGAAAAAGAAAAAGAAAAAATGCTTTACTTTTTAACCATGCGTCAATTGTTTTAATTACCGATAAATAAGAAACCGCAACTCCTGGGATGCATGTGGAAAGAACTCTCGGGGAGTTGACCTGAACCGTGCTAATACAACATACGCTGCCGGCTGACGTCACTAAACAGCGATGACGACGGTAATAATTGCGTATTATTATACTCGCTAATTAACACGGACAAAAAAAAGAAGGAAAAGAAAAAGAAAAAGGAAAAGATATTTCGACATTGGACGGACGGAGCTGTTTCCCGACCATTCTGTCGCCGGAAAACCACCGTTCAAAACCCTCTCTCTCTCTCTAACAAGTCTCTTATTCGCTTCATTTGTAGTAAGTCGTTCTCTGCAACTCGAAGAGGGCGCGCTCTCTCTCTCTCTCTCTCCTTTCTCTCTCTAAAAGCGAAGTATGAACACGAGATAAGCGTCGTCATCAGCATCACCAACAGATTTCACCGGCTCTCCGCTCTCACGCATGGCCTTCCACAACCACCTCTCCCACCAAGACCTCTCCTCGTTGCACCACTTCACCGCTGACCAGCACCAACCGCAGCAGCAGCCGACGCAGCAGCAGCACCTGCCGGAATCCTCCGCCGCCTCCTCCGTCCACCACCAGCTCCACGCCGCCGCTCCCAGCTGGCTTAACAACGCCCTCCTCCGCTCCGACGCGGCCGCGGCGGCGGCGGCGGCGACCGCGAGCAACAACAGCTTCCTCAACCTCCACACCTCCTCCGACTCCGCCGCGTCGTCGCAGCCGCCATCCACCCCCACCCCCTCCTCCGCCGCCGCGGCGATGGGCCACCACCAGTGGCTGTCTCGGCAGCACTCCTCCCTCCTGCAGCGCAACCACAGCGAGGTCATCGACGCGGACTCGATCATCGACTCGGCGGATTTGAAGGAGAGCGTGACTAAGGGCGACGGCGGGGGTGGCGCGGCCTCGGAGAGCAATTGGGAGAATGCGAAGTACAAGGCGGAGATATTGGCGCACCCGTTGTACGAGCAGCTGTTGTCGGCTCACGTGGCTTGCCTGAGGATTGCCACGCCGGTTGACCAGTTGCCGAGGATCGACGCTCAGCTGGCTCAGTCGCAGCATGTGGTGGCTAAGTACTCCGCGATGAGTCAAGGATTGGTTGGGGATGATAAAGAGCTTGATCAGTTCATGGTATATTCACCTCTCTCTCTCTCTCTCTCTCTCTCTCTCTCCCTCCCTGTGCGTGTTTTTGAACGTTGTCCATGTGTCTGATCTTGTCTGCCGGAATTTGGTTGAATTCAGCGGTGTTTGTTCGGCGATACTGGGAATTGCGAAGTGAAATTGCAGTACGATCTGTATGCTCTGCATTTTTCGTGTTTTGATTCGACTTTGACTACTATATACATGAATTGAGGTGAAAGAGAATCAAGAAATGCTTCTACCTACATAGGGGTGCAAATTTAATCTACTCTTTATCATGCAAACAAATGTTCGAAGGTTGCTTGTTGAGTGGGGTTGACTTTCGGATATGAAATGTTATTGGCCTGATCTTCGAGAATTGGGACCTGGAATCCCCAAAAGATTACTATGGGAACGCGAAGCATACGGCCTTTTGATTCTGAGATTTATCCAGCAGATCTTCATTCTGGTTTTCTGTTTCGTCCAATGGATTTCTTTATTGGGGACAATAAGAAAGACAGCTTTTTGATTCGGCGGTTATCGCAAGAAACTAGTCGTATGAATGAGATTACACTTACATGTACCGCTTTACTAGCACACTATGAAATTGCCTTTTCTTTTCGTTCAGAAACTTTGACATGGTTGCTGCAGCTTCATTTCCTGGCCTGGTGTAGAGCCTCTAAATCTCTAGTGTTCGTCTGAATGGAATTTAGTATAGCCAATAAATATGAAGCGGAGGCTCGACAAGAACTTTTGGGAATCCAACAAGAAAATTAATGGCTAAGCAAAGTTCAGAGGAAAACAGAAATGGTTCTTTGTTTGGTTTTCTTCGTCTTCTTTTGCTTTCAGTGGATTCTTGAATTCGAGTTTAGGTCGGCATACATAAGAAGGATTTCACATCTTGTTCTCCTCTTAAAGGGGATACTTTTCTAAAACTAGTGAGATGCAGACGCACAAGGAAGAGCATCCGAGCATAGAGATATCATTAAATATTAAAATAAGTACTGGCAGAAATTGAGATGAGTTTGAGCGCAAACAAAATGAATTTAGCACTACGAATTATTGAGGCTTCTTTCTTATGTCTACAACTTGTTAAGTGTACTGGTGTTGATTCTTCTTAATTTCTCGGATGGATGGTTTCCGAGGCAAAGATAGCTAAGGAAGAACTGCTCAAATTTTTATCCATTACAACATGTAACTGTTTCAATCCGTGCAGGTTTCATTCAGAAAACTTCTATCTGCATTCTTAGTACTCTGTGTATTTTCTGAGGCCTCATTTCCATCCGCTTCCATGATTGAGTTTAAATGTGCCTATTTAGTCAAATTCTCTTCTTGAGCCGTAGAAAGGGATTTTCTCTAGTCTTTTTTTCTTCCCCTCTTTGGAGTTCAAGCCAACCTAGTCTCGGATTATTAGAGGCTAATTTTCTTTTCTATGTTACCTTTCCTTCTCATATCTTTAAATTGTTATTGTAATTGCTTCCAAAATCTGTTGGTTGTTCGGATGGTTTTGGCATCAGAAAGATGCAACACTGGGGGTTGTAGCGGCTGCTGGTTCATTGTTCGCATGCCAATGCATTAAACTGTTTTTACTGCTTGATTTACTTGTATTTCTGGGAATACAAATGGGGAAGGTTCTAGTTTGTTAAGTAGTAGAACCAACGCAAGAATAGAGGAAGCGTACTTTGTTGGATAGCATCTTCATCTTGACCTTCAACATACTACTAACGGATTTTGCATTAGGCTGGGGTTATTCTGTGGTGTCGAAGAACAAAATATCTTGAAGTTAATCAAGTGAAGTTGAAAGATGACTTCTCAACTTCCCCGATGCTACTTAAATTGAAATCACCTTTCGCTACATGATTACATGCTTTCATGTAGTTATGCTTTCCCTCTTTCAGGAGTTTTTGCTTTGATTCATACATGTGCTGTACTGTAAGTGAGAAAATGTCTAGTAGCATCCATGCGTCATAAGTTGCCTTCTAAGCGGCACATGTTCTGTGCATTTGCTCACAGGATGGAGAAAACACATGCTGATTGTCTGAGATCTTTACTGCTGCTTGCAATGATTGTCAAATATAAGATTAGAAATTGGCCAGACAAATGCTTCAATACTCAGCAGGCCACATTTTAATTTTTCCTTTCTTGATGTGGCAGACACATTATGTCCTCTTGCTTTGCTCTTTTAAAGAACAACTGCAGCAACATGTCCGTGTCCATGCCATGGAAGCTGTAATGGCGTGCTGGGAGATTGAGCAATCCCTGCAAAGTTTAACAGGTGATGTTTCTGATTCCTTTTTAATCTTGCTTAAATTCTGACTGGATTGTCAAATTGCAACCTTCCTGGCACTGTTTGTTTTCTCTTTCCTTGCTGATCAAGAAACCTATACCTCTAATATTAAGTTGTAATCAATAGATACTTCGGTAGCAGTCATCGTAACGGAGTACAGATTTTGCAGTTTTCTCATGGGAGAGAACGCTGAGCATAAGTTAAGCCCTGAATCCATATTTTGGATGTTTGGTGAAAATTATAGATAAAATGGAGAATCAAATAAAGTATATTTTTTGTAGTGGAAGTAACCCAATATGGATGATGCCCCGTGCTTGCTCATACCTTGAAGCCACTGGATGTACACACTGGATTATACCTGCATGTTCTTACCTCAATTATGAAACTTAACAACTACTTCACGCTTTATATCATTGTTCTGCATGAGCAGGTGTTTCTCCTGGTGAAGGCACTGGGGCCACAATGTCAGATGACGAAGATGATCAAGTAGATAGCGATGCCAACTTGTTTGATGGAAGTTTAGATGGTACAGATAGTTTGGGATTCGGTCCTCTCATTCCAACTGAGACTGAGAGATCATTAATGGAGCGTGTGAGGCAAGAGTTGAAGCATGAATTGAAACAGGTAAGAAAGTTATTTTAGCACCTTTGAAAGGCATTCCTATATTTTGGCATTGACCAACTGCTATCTTTTCATGTAGGGGTATAAGGAAAAGATAATTGATATACGAGAAGAGATTCTCCGTAAGCGAAGAGCAGGAAAACTTCCTGGTGACACCACATCGGTTTTGAAATCATGGTGGCAATCGCACTCAAAGTGGCCATATCCAACGGTAAGTTTTGGCTTTCAAGATTTCCAAGTGATAAGATGATTCTTCATTGTGTCCAATGACTTCATAATCAGCGTCTTCCTCTGTTATGATCTTCTAGGAGGAGGACAAGGCAAGGTTGGTGCAGGAAACTGGCTTGCAATTAAAGCAGATAAACAACTGGTTTATCAACCAGAGGAAGAGGAACTGGCACAGTAACCCGTCCACCTCTACAGTATTGAAGAGCAAGCGCAAAAGGTAATTAAATTAAGCCAGTGAGTGAATTAACTTGATTCTTCTAGAGCTTCTCACCAACTAAAATTCGAAATAAAGTAATGCAGGTGAAAATAGCAGCGACCGCTTCATGTAGATGAAAGGTAAATCGTAAACTAAACTCCTGTCGAGTTGTGCACGTGCTCATGATCCAGCGGCACATATGGTTGGTGGCAAATCAAGCGCAACTTCCTTTTGATTCCTTAGAGGAAGAGGCTAACATAGGGTGAAAAACATCTGCCCACTTTCAGCTGCTGTAAGAAAACCGCAAAGTGAATCCAGAGGGCAGATTTGAAACTATTCCCGCGTCACTTGGAAGTCCTGGAATAAAGATTGCTGTCTCGTAAATTATGTGAACAGATTCCGCTGCATCGGCTGATGGGTGTAATTTTTGTTTACCATATTCACATATGTGAATAAGTACAGAGAAGGGTTGTGGGTGTATAGTAGGATAGCTTCGCTTAGTTCCATACACGTATAGTAGAGATTATAGCTTCGTAGGTGTTGTTATTTATGCAGTAGTGTACACACTGAAGCAAATGTAGCTTGGTTTTGATTACACAAATCTGTCTGGGCTGGCTGATGTATCAACCAATGGACAAAATAAAGCCGTGCGGCATTTCGGGAGCAAGATCGCGATAGTTTCAATGTGTACTTAGATGCCTAGGACATGGTAGTTTTCTAAGTTTTCACGGGAAGGAACTATCCTCCTCAGGTTGTTCCTGAGTTGGTCCTTGCAGGTCCCTGAAGATCAACACTTGTTGAGTCTTACAATTCGACATGAAGATATCAGCAAGCGTACCTTCTGTCGGATCATGATAGGTGATGATCCTTGTCAAGTAGGTAAGCTTGAAATCTGGCTTGGTTGTGTTGTCGAGGTTTTGCGAAAGTGCACCTTAGGAAGGGAAACTAAAACTTATATCGAAGAAATTCATTAACCGACGTAGTAGCTCTTTCTAAACCATTCGAACCGTGTTTAAAATGTAAGATGGTTAATAAACACCCGAATGTTCCGATTTTGCGCGTCATCGATCAAAAGTTATTGTGTCCCGCATCGGTTACCTATGATGCGTTCAAAAAAGGAGAAGAAAAGGATGAAGCTTATGTAAATTATCGTCCAAGATGCACGCGGAATACGAAAATAGATAAACATCAAAAGTTAAAAAGAGTCATTGGGATTTTTTGAAAGCCGGCGGCAAAACCGTGATGGCAAAGGTGGGATGCTATCAAAGGAAAGATTTACTCGGCGCCTACATGTAAAATGGAAAGATTCACTCCCAAGTCCTGGAATGGGCTTCAAATGGGTCACGCACGTGCACACTGCACTGCTAGTGAATGAACGTTGTGCTTAACCATTCATATTCTACACGTCTCACAGCAAATCATTGCAAAATCTATCTTATTTGCCAAAAGATGACAAGCGACGAAATTAGCTGTTCGATGTCATTGGTATCATCTTCATATTACACCGATCTTTCCACACATCTGCACAAGCGCCAAAAGAATTTTGACAAGACGGTAAAGAATCAACACAACCATCATTTCAATCTCAGAATCTGGGATGTAAGCCTTCTTTCTTCTCTCTCAAGCCCGTCGTCGAAATTAAGCGCGTAGCTCCAGGGGTCGTAGTGAAACAGGGTCTGCCTCTTCTGGCCGACCCCTCTCGGACCGGACCTCCTGATGAAATTCTTCCACTTCGGCCCTGCCGAAACCTCCGAGACGCGCTGGACCTCCTTCAAGTTTCGCGTGATCCAAGTCTCTCTCGTTTCTTCCTGTCGATGTGCTAACAGGCTGTCCACGGACTCATCTCTCTTCGCGCTCCATCCGAAGCACAGCTTGTCGAAGCACCCGCAACTCGACGATGTGTTCGTTTCTTCAAAGTCTTCAATGTTCTCATTGCTCTTCAGGGGCAAAGTCTCAGATAAAGAGGCCATTTTCTCATTTAGGTTCACCATGAGAGAGAGAGAGAGAGAGGGAGTTTCGGGTTGTCAATGAGTTCTGGAATGAAAACTGAAGGACGTGCAGGCTTGAAAGGCCGTTTATAGATTTTGTGGAGACTGATTCCTAGAACAACAACACGAGTATAACTGTCCGGAAGCTGGAATTTATATAATAAACTTTGTAGCTAGTACATTCATCAAATCCCAAATGGACTTTGTAGCTAGTACATTCGTCAACCAAGAATTTATATAATTTATTGGTTGGAGAGAATACTTACATTCATGAATTACAGTATGCAATGCCGCCCAGACTTAGATCAGCTGTTTCTCTTAATCGACAGTTAAAGAGCTCTAAGCACAATCTCTCGTCTTTAAGCAAATTGGTATTATCATGTTCCAAAATTTGGTTTCTGTATTCACTCCAGCGAATTTGATTTCATCTTATCAGACTCCGCAAATGCAAATCCACGCAAATCCCCACGGAAAAGAAAGATTTAAGCAAGTTGGGAAGTCATTTGAGAATGAAATTCTTCGTAATCACCATTTCGCAACACAATTTAGGAATTAGTTCTACTAAATGACATCTTATCGATTTCAATTGCTATCACCATCTCCATGATCCCTTAAACTAAGAATACAACGAAGATTAGAAAAGATGTCAGTCAAGTGGATGTCAGCCTCATAGACTTTTGGATTCTTCTAAAGGAGTAGGCAAGTGGCTCTCCTAGGTAGCCTCCTGTGTATAAATAGTCTTAAATTCTCTTTAAGCAAACACCTCGTGCACATATAACCCATAGTTGCGTCCATAGTAAACATGAAAAGCACCTTTCAGTCAATAGCAGAACTTGTACTGTAACACAATCCATTCATGAAAATTCAAAACAAGTCTCTCATCTAGACCCGCAAAATTGAACCTAACATTACTCCAACAAATAAGCTTCAATGGAAAGAACTGCGCCACTCCTTACAGCCCGGCGAATGCCTTCTTCCCGCCTCCACCTGATGACCCAGCTGGGATCACTTTCAAGACATTGAACCTCACCGTTTTTGACAGCGGCCTGTAACAAGGTTCATTTCAGTAGTCAGGGGAAAGAACTGCATGAGTATAAAAAGCTCGAGGAACTGGATGTGAAAAAGTCCTGGAATTAACCTGCACTGGCCGATAGTAACATGGTCACCCTCCTTTACACGGAAGCATGGAGAAATGTGCGCCGGAATGTTGGAATGCCTCTTTTCATATCTGAAATCAGTTCACTGATCAGTACTATCACAGGAGGTCAGATGAATAAAAGATATGATCACTTGTATAGTCTCTGACCTTTGGTACTTCTTGACAAAGTGAAGGTAGTTTCGGCGGACAATGATGGTCCTCATCATCTTAGCACTGTGGCAAGTGCCAGCAAGAATACGACCCCTGATGGATACATTGCCAGTAAATGGGCACTTCTTGTCAATGTACGTGCCTGCAACCAAGTCGAATATACACCAGTCTAAGTTTATGTGGTCATTTAACTTTGCTGCTATCAGAAAGAGAATCATTTGCAGGAAGAAACCGTGCACTCAGCAATTGCTTTACCAAAAAAAAACCGTGCACTCAGCAATGTGACTAATTAAATAGCCATAGCCGTAATTCTACAATCACACCATAACCTAACTTCCACACACATCATCCTCATTTCAGGTCTTAAAATTTCAGGTAAACAATTACATGCTGCTATAATACTTTTATAAGTCCTTGATCTAGGCGTCTTGATCACATGTCTACATAATAAACAGGGACTGTTGTAATAGACAGTACTTGCAACTCAACGTCTCCGCCACTCTGGAAGTACTTTATCACCTCAAATTACAAAATTTCAACTTCCACCCAATACAGAACTCAACCCGGACGTACCTTCAATTGCCTCTCTTGGGGTCTTGAAGCCCAAGCCAACGCTCTTAAAATACCTGTTCCCTCCCTTACCGGGTCTCTTGCCCTTGCCAGACTTCTTTGAGCTGAAAATTCCGATAATCACAATTATATTACCTTGCGAAAAAAGACACCCATGTATATCCCCTCCCTCCAATTAGGTCAATATATGTTCAAACAAAGTGCCAGTTTTTATTCAGTTTCAGACTTAGTTCAGCGCCAGTCTATGGCTGTCCCCAGATCCACGATATGCTCCATTCCCCACTCACTTCAAAAGATTTGGAGCAACAACTCTACGCATAATCCACCAAACATAACTACAGAAAACCCCTAAAATCATTTTCCATCACAAGAAAGCACCTCAGCCGATCGCTGCAAACCACTTTTGCATGAAGCTAAAAAAACAGCTCGGCCACAGACACGGCACTCTCGACTAAAGCTTAAATCATTTACCCTGATCACGATCGACCCGACAAATAAGGACTCGATTAGATCGCAAAGAGAAAAGTTTCCAAATCTCACCAGAGGAAGACCTTGGGCTGCTTCAGAAACGCCTTCTCAGTCTGCAGAAGCACACAATCAATTCAAATCACACGAGAAACGGTTCACGAGAGATGGAATCATAAGCACGAGAAAGTTTCGTAGCTTCACCTGAGCATCCATGGTGGTTCAGCGCTTGAGGTCGAGCCGACAGTCGACAGGAGGAGGCTGAAGAAAAGCGAGGCAACCCTAATTTTTGGAGGCACGGAGCGAGCGAGAGGCGGTGAGGCAGGGGATTATGAGGAGGGTTTTCCCTAGCTCCGAAATGACGGAAATGCCCACCTCCCGGTGTGTCCGGGCCGGGCTTCCGAAAGCCCGCCAATTAGAACAGCCCGTTATTGCATCCGAGTCTAATTGGGCCGATCCTGGGTGGGCTATTACTTGGGCCGCATGAAATTTTGAGGCCCGAAGTCTGGGCAAGATCGGGCCACAGGCCCCCGACATAAATCCTTTGTTTTGCGCCCATGAGCGACCGGGTCGGGGCCCTTCTCGGGGGGAGCCGTTTGCTCCGGGACCATAGTTCCAGGACGATAAAAACTCGGGCTGGTACAAGTTCGGCGAGACGATAAAAACTCGGGTAGGCCGTCAAGTCCACGAACAATTCCGACATCCTGGAGGATTTTACAACTTGCGTTACACCTTATGTTGCGAAAATAGCCATGCCGCCAAAAATTTGGAAAAAGGAGAGGGATCAAATCCCAGTGCGAGTGCAAGCTTTTGGGACAAAGTGGAGGCGTTTGGTTCTTTTTAGCATTCGGCATTTTCGAAATTCTAGTTTCAGGGTTGATGACTTCCCTTCCTTCCTTCCTTCCTTCCAAATTTGCCCCCACTAGTATTTCCATATTCCAGCTTTGCCCTCATAATCGACGTTCATCTCCCTCTCCGGAACTGACCTTTCCTTTCTAGATCAAAATTCGGATTGTCGGCCTGGCGCTCTTTACCCAGAGTCTGCACGAGGCTTGCCGACCATCGCTGGAGGACGGCCAAGGGTCTGAGTTCGCGAAGTCGCGCAACCCTCGATGTTACCTTGCTTGGCCCCCTCGGGATCGCGTGACCTCGGCATCGCCTCGATCGGCCTTTTCGATGGTTCGGACATCCCCGCTCTCCAATAGCCATTCCCTCTGTTTTTTTCCTCCTTCCTTTTGTCCTTCAAAGCCACTTTGCAAAAGATTTACCAAAAAGTAACTTAACCAAATGCTATTTACTTCGAAACAAGTAGTGCCTTGAATAATAATAATAATAATAATAAAACTTTGTGAAAAAACCCTGCTGATGTTTTTACTTCCAGCCATCCTTCCAAGGGGACTCTTTATATTATCATTTTCTTTGCATTTTCCCTTGGCGGCTGTGGTTTTCACACTAGTGAAGAAGTCTTAATGGTATGTAAAGAATACCATCATCCCATTAAGAAAATCAAAGTGAAAGTTTCATATCATCGTCATCAAAGCATCCATCCAAAGAGAAACTAGGGGTGAGCAAATCGAACCGCTCGGATCGGGACTGTCTGGACCAGATCGGGACCGGTAGTGCGGTTCCCGGTTCTAGAGAGAGCGGTCCGATTTTCGATTTTAGGATCCTAAGACCGGACCGCCTGAACCGAACCAATTGAACAAGCAAAGGCTGTTGAAAGTTATGCAATATGTTGTATCCAAAATAGCTCGGTCAATTGAGGGCGTGCAAGCTGTTGAAAGAACTTCCCTTGCTGTAGAAGGACAGCTGGAAAGGGCAATGGGATGGACGTGGTGGTAGCTCTTCTGGTCTCGCCGGAAATAGTTCCAGTAAAATGTCAAACATTTGTCCTGAGTTCCACAAGCATTTAACAAGGAGGCGACAATTGTTGTGGGATGCAAGGGAGAAAGCATCCGAAATAATCAAGATTTGCATGTCTATACTGGAATTTGAAAAGTCAAGAGATGGCATTTTTTGGGTTCACAGAGGAGAACATCCATCGAGGACGAGCAATGAATGCAGAGCATGGCAACAAGCAAACTTAAGCACTTTGACAAGATTGGATGTTATTTATCATTCTTTCACACGTACATGACTGTGTCATCTTTCTGTACATGGCCTGCATTGTCAACTAGAATTGCAACGTGAATGATGACATTTTTCTGTTTTTGTTGCTCATGTATTTAACAAAGAATGGAAGCTTGCACAAAGCAGCACAAAATCTGCTTCAAATGATTTATTCTCCGCCACTAATGGGCTTTCCAATGGAGCCGCCACCGAATTGGTGGTCCGGTTCTCAATTCCAAAAAATTGAGAACCGAGACCATCCATCCGATTTTCGATTCTTAAGTGAAATCGAATCGAACCGGGGACCGACGATTCCTAATAGAAATTAGAAACTCTTGTGGGAATGAGCGACCAGGGGGAGAGTGGGAGCCAGTCATGGGAGCCGGAGATCAAGGGTCGTGAGGACACAAAAAGTCAAAGAAACAAATAGTGATGTTGTCCAAAAAGTAAAAAAAATTTCTCGAGAAAAGAGCCCCTGAAAAGTAGACAAGTTTGTGTCCTTCCCGCGTTGGATACCTCTGCCTCCCACGCTATATGATTTTCCCATAATGCCCCCCCTCCCCCGGGGAATTTTTTATTTTTTTTTATTTTTTTACTCATGAAAATTATTAGTACTTTTTTTTATTGGTCGAAAGAAAATTATTGGTACTTGAGTGTTAATTCTTTCAAACAAATACAAACACAAAAAAACAAGAAGAAAGGAAAGCAATGTTCATTCTTCTCATGATCTGTCCCTTACAACCAGTGCTAGTCCCCACGAGACTTCAAGTCGATAGGAAGCTATGCTTCAAGCCGTCGAGATATGTTTCGAGAGATAAATAAAAAATAAGAATTATAATGTTATTGGCGATGAAATACTGGAATGTACTGGCATGAGGAGTAGTATCCATCTAGGTTGCACCGACACTAGGGGTGTCAATGGGCCGGGCCGGGTCTCGGCCCGGCCCGAGCCAGCCCGAATTGAGCAGTACCATGCTCGGGCCGGCCCGAACCAGGCCGGGCAGGATTTGGGCCGATTTTTTTTTCCTTTTTAATTTTTTTTGAATTAAAATTAATTAACAAACCATCAAATGAAAAAAAATAAAAATAAATTAAATTTAAAAGAAAAAATAGGTATTTACAAAAATTTGGCGTCGGGCCGGCCCGGCCCGAGTACTAGACCCGGCCCAAAAGGCCCGAAAATGCAGAAAAATTTCGAGTCGGGTCGGGCCGAGCTAGGCCGGCCCGTCCGGCGCGGGCCAAATTGACAGCCCTAACCGACACCCCTCATGGATGAAGGTGTCGGTGTCGGTAATTCGACACGCGGTCAACGCTCCGGACACACGGTCGACACGCGTGTCCGGCGTGTGATTTTTAATTTCTTAAAAAAAAAGCAATATTTAGAAGTTTAGGGTCTGTATGGATCGCATCCAGGGAAAGTGTATGGTTCAAAAATGTTCCAAAAGTGTTCCATGGAACACATTTGTGCTATGGAACACTTTTGAAGAAACAAAAAAAAACTTGCTTCTGGATTTTGGAACCACCATCCATCGTCGTATACGTAGCCACCACCCGCCGATAGCCGGTCGCCCGGTGCCGGGCATCGACCGTTGGCCGCCGCTGCCACCACTGCCGCCGGCGGTCGTCGGCCATCGCCGCCGACGCGGTCACCACCCGCCGGCCGCCGATCGCCTGTTGTCGTCGTCGCCCGCAGTCGCCAATGTCTGAAAAAAGTGTTTTTTTTTTTACTTACCAAATGCGTTTTTGTTTCCAAAAATCGTAGCCGGTAACAGAATCACAAAAAAATATTTATGTTCAAAAAATACTCTCAGGAATAGAAACGTTACCATGCGCAGCCTTAGCCAACGTTCGAGTGTCCTCACTGACACGCAAGATGGCCTAGGGCGATACTTGAAAGGGCCCAATTATAATGGTGGGCCTTTTCACTAAAAAATTAATTTGAAATGAGTCTTCATGTCTATTTATTGGCATTTTAAAGAGCCATCCCACTTATTATTCTTATTAAACAACTAATGTGAGATTGTTTCCTTCAAGAGACAAATCTCAAAGTGTCATATTTAGCTTTTTAAAAAGACTTTATGTTTATTTTTCTCTTCCTCATTACCGATGTGGGATTAATTATAGGCTATGTAGCACGAACACCTATCATGGGCTCTCGTGTCGGTGTCCGACACGTGTCGGATTTTTTATATTTAAAATATATATTTAATACGATGCGTCATCGATGTGTCGAATTTTTATATTTTTGAGAAATGGCGTCGGTGGCAGTATCGATGTCGGTATCGGTGCAACCTAGGTATTTGCTCGAATGATCGATTTTGAGATGTAATTGACTTTCTGGTAGGGGAACGTAGACCTATGCCTGTCATGTTATGCGGAAAAAAGGAAACTGTAATCTCGCCGAAAGGGGTCTTCTGGACAGAACATTAGGAGCAAAAATCATGTTTTCAACGGCTTAAATCCCAAAAACAGAAAGTGAAATATTAAGGTCTTTTCAAGGGCATAGTTGGAAACAGGAACAAACGTTTCTGCAGGAACGTTAATTCGGAATGATGGCTACACTCAGCTCATCTTCTTCAACCTTTTTTCTTTGCAACTGCTAACCCCCTCGCTTTGCTGCTTGTCCATGAGGGCGAACCAGTAGAGAGCTCAGGGCTTTTTCTCAGCATGGCTCTGCAACTCTTTCTTGCATCGACTTTGTTCCTCCTTTCTTCCTCATCTTTCGCCTCTTCCTCGCATGGAGATTCTCTCCTTCGACCCTTTGAAGCACCTTCACCATCAGGTAATACTACTACTACTCTCTCTCTCTCTTCTGGGTTCTGTGGTCACCGCATTTACGTTTGTTTGCAGCAAAAGAAAAAGAAAGTCTGAGCGAAGAAGCTTCACAGCTCACTCTTCTTGTCCTCACTCAACTCTCTGTTTGAAGTTTTCGGTTAAACCCAGTTCAAGATGTTTGTTTTCCCCAAGTCTAAGCATCTTCTGTTAGCGAATGGCTTGTAAAGTTTCAATCTTTTTGGCCCGCATTACGATGCTGTTGTAGGAGCTAGACTGCTAGTCACTGCTGGTGTTCTAGTGATGAGCTTTTTCTTGCATTTTTCAGGGTGGGACTGGGAAAACAAAGCGAAGTTACTGGGGACGACCGCGCGAGAATATGTTATAGGACCGAGTACTGATCTCTTCGAGAACTCGATGTCTGCTTTGGCTGCACAGAGGACTTACAGGAGAGACCCTCTCGATGGGTTCAAAAGATACACAGAGGGGTGGAATCTGAAAGATCACCACTACTGGGCTGTGAGTGTAGTATTGTTGCCTAGATTGTGCATTTCTTTCCTTGTTATGGCAATGCTGAAGCAAATTCAGACTTGGACTATTGGGTAAACTTAATGCAGTGTCAGCTGACTTGAAAGAAGACCCATCAGAGGTTCATGATTTTTAGTGAAATCTGTGCAGTGCGTGCCAATCGCTGTCCAATAGCATGACATTTTAGTGTATTCTGTTGATGGCATATGAATGATATAGCAGATGCCTGGAGGATGCTGCTGTGCTGCTTGTCCAATGAACTTATTCTTGGAAGCTATCATGGTGGTACAAGTTTGAAATGAGAGGGTTGAAGCTTTTTTGTCGGGCAGTTCTTACTTTAGTTTGCACGTTCAGAGTCGTAGGATTTCCAAGACTGTGCTTGTTGACACATCAATTGCGAAACATATCCTGTTATCATTGATTTGAATATTTAAGTTCTCCAGAAATTGGATTGGATTGCTAACGCTGTCTTTCCTCCAATTTTGTCTGAATGCAGTCTGTGGGTTTTACTGCAGCTCCATTGCTTGTCATCGCGGCAATGTGGTTCCTCGGCTTCGGTGTTTGCTTGTTGGTCATGGTTTGTTGTTCTCGCAGTAGAAAGCAGCCTGATGGACAAAAGAGTGCTGCTGCTTATCGACTCTCTTTTATTTTTGTTGTCATTTTCGGCATTGCTTCTATGTACATCTCTCTCTCTCTCTCTCTCTCTCTCTCACACACACACACACACACACACACACACACACACACACACACACACAGAGTAGACAAATCAAGTCAAGAAAACTGACTTTACTTTGTGCAACAGCATTGGATGCCTTGTTCTCTATACAGGTCAGGGGAGGTTCCACAAAACCACAAGCAGAGCATTGGAGTATGTTGTGAATCAGGCTGATCTCACTGTAGGGAAACTGAAAGGTGTGTCGGATATTATTACCCAAGCCAAGCAGGTTGGAGTCGATAAAGTTTTTGTGCCTCCTAGTGTTCAGACTGATATTGACCAAATTGAAGCAAAAATCGACTCATCAACCAGTGCACTTGCTGACCAAACTGTAGAGAACTCCGATGACATGCGGCATCTCCTGGATTCAGTGTAAGAGGGATGATCTGGCTTTCTTCTGTATATCGCAGTGCTTTCGACAAGTTATTTCCTCTAGTACTAAGCTGAAAGACTAATTCAATTCGTTGTAGGAGACTGGCACTTATCTTAACAGCTGCAGTCATGCTTTCCTTGACGCTGACTGGACTCTGTAAGGCCTTCTTCTCCATGATCAAGATGCCTTCTTGTGTTAAGTATACAGCCTTATGTGATTCCATTTTAATATCAGTCTTGTTCTGTGTATTCATTTCGTGATGCAGTGCTGTCGGTCATTCCAATGCAATTTCTCGTGTACATGTAAGTGAAGTGTGACTTGTAGAAGTTGCTTCCACATGGGGATCAAATCAGCCTTTTCTCTTGTGGTTGTCTTGGGGCAATTGGATTGCAAGCTTATAGACAATTAGTGCTAATCGACAATTAACCATGCTTGGAAACTTATTGCAGCTTAGTGATCGTTGGATGGCTACTTGTTTCTGGCAGTTTTATCTTATCTGGCACATTTCTGGTCCTCCATAAGTAAGTTTTCATATATCTATCGAAATTCAAATCCCTTCTGATTGAGTTATCTGGCATAATTATAATCATATCATGCATCGGATACAGGAAGTAACTATAAGTACTCATTCATAAGATGAAAAATTTTGCGATACTGCCCTTTTATTTATATTGACATATGTTATTCTCAAAGAGCAAACTCCTTTTTTTCTTGTTCAAAGTATATCGCCTCTATTTTGTCATCTTCTCCTTGTTCTTCCTCTGTCGACAATGACACCAGCGGATGCAGATGTTGCATAAGAAGGCCTAATTCTGAGTTCTTGCAATGTTAGTGTGGCTGGAGACACTTGTGTAGCGATGGATGAATGGATTCAATACCCTTCGGCACACACTGCTTTAGATGTAATACTTCCGTGCATGGATGACCTGACTGTCCAAGAAACTCTACAGCGAAGCAAGGAAGTAACTTATCAACTTGCTGAGGTGGTCAACCAGGTCATAACCAACGTTTCAAATCTTAATTTCTCGCCCAACTTCCCAACAATGTACATCAATCAATCAGGTCCGCCAGTGCCGATCCTCTGTAATCCTTTTCACTCTGATCTGACGGATCGAGCCTGCTCATCCGGTGAAGTAGACCTCAACAATGCAAGAGAGGTATTCTCTCTCTGCCCATTGCACATCCAATGAACCTACGGATTGCAGAAAACGTACGAGTGCTGATTGCATTGAAGGAATACTGTGATATAGGCTTTGGAAATCAAAAAGTAAATCTCCTTCCTTTTTCTGGAATCTAGTTATTGTTATTAACAAAGTTATGCAGGTCTGGAGGGGCTTTGTCTGTCAGGCTTCAGCGACAGGAATCTGCACGACGACAGGACGCTTGACACCATCCTTCTATGACCAGATGTCTTCTGCGGTGAATGTGAGCTACGGGCTGTACTACGACACTCCTGCTCTGACTGAGCTACAAGACTGCACATTCGTCCGCCAAACATTCAGCGAAGTACACTCAAAATATTGTCCTGGTTTGCAGCAATACAGCAAATGGGTGTACGTCGGTTTAGTGATCGTCTCCGTTTCAGTGATGCTCTCTCTCATCTTGTGCCTTCTGTATAGGCGGGAGCATAACGGGTTTGTCTATACAAAGGAATTCGAAGACCACAAACATTCTCAGTGAAACTGCAGGGTGTGCAGACCGATGATTTCGATCGGAAATGGATCGGAATTCAACACGGAGTTTCATGTTCAGACGGTGTGGTGTTGTGTCCTTGTGATGTGGAATCTCCGATGATCAGTTCTTCCGGACCCTGTAACTGTACTCTTTTAATGCCTGTAGCTGAAATGTGGGAAATTGTAAGATTTCTGGTCTGAATGCACAATCATAGCTCACATCTTGTATGTTATGCAGATCTCGAAATCACGGCACTAAATCAAGTTGATCATATGTCGGAAAACAATCCCTGTTTCCTTAAAAGTTACATCGCTCACGTTCACATCTTGCATTTATGATCAGTAACGGCCAAATTGGCCATCTGCATCATTCACAAGAAGAGTCTGAACCTTTGCCTGTATATCCAAACTCAAGAGGACTTAAACAACTGTTTGAGCTCATGGGTTGTTGCATTGGCTCCATGGATTCTTTTTGTTAGGATTTGGCTATGTAACGAAATAGAAAGTGAAGGCTAGAGAGATATCAAGATATAAGGTTTATTTTGATTCATTCTTAAATTAGAGCTCCATTCAATAGAAGAGAAAGATATTGGAGATAAATTTTCTCGCGTTTCGGGTTTGCAGTCCCTTACAACCCAATCGAGGTGGCCCTTTTGAATCCCGCTCATTTATTAGGGAACGGGACTCCCGTGTCTTTCGATTCGATTGGGGGGTATGAACTGCAACCCAACACTTCTTTCCAATAATGCATTCATAGTCCATCATTCTCAAAGTGGGCATCGACATGCCCATGATGCTCCAATGATTCAATGTCCGGTTGAGGCAACGCACGTCTCGAGCTGGCCTGCCCGGTTGGCGACCGCAATTACAAGCTTCCACGTGAACTGAATTCTTCCCCAGTTGAGCTGCAATTTCCCACAAACATGCGTTCAATCAATGAGGAATATTCTCCACAGCGCATTGCAACAAACCTCATCGGATGCATCTTACACGAGAGATAGAGAGTATAGGCATCATCATGGGTCTCGCAAATTATATTCCGGGTTGAGTTAACGTCATAATCCATCACATGGACCAAATTCAACTCTATCTCATGATTTTCGAATCCGCAAACTCGTGACACAGTCGCCTTTTCTCTTCATGCGGCTTTAGAATTCGCTGAGTTTTCCAGTGTGCCGGATACATCGGCTACCTATCAGAAGCACGTTCGCTCGATCATCTACATGCACCCGGCCGTCCCGAAACCCCGAGGCAAAAACGACCCGAATAAAAACAACAACAAGAACAGCAACAAAAACGTGTTTTTCCCCCCCCCATTCGAACCGAATGTTAGACACCCCATTGATCAGGAGGGTTTCTTCTCTGCCGAATCAAATAGGCTAGACCACACGAGTAAACATGTTGGATGCGAACAGCATGAAAAGTGCTCGCAGCATTAGACAAAAAGGATCACGGTAAGAACAAGGGGAGGCCGAGCCCGCTTCTTATCTCGAAGACCCACCATTTCCACCTCACCTTTTGCTTCGTCTTCATTAAACCAAAAATCACAGATAAATTATTATTATTATTATATTTTTTTTTTTTGGCATAATGTGAGGATTGGATGGAGCAAATTATCCTTTTGAGTCGCTTTCACTTATCCACACCACAGCTGTCCCAACACCTCTGCTCGAATTATGAACACTAGCCCGTGATTTGTGTTTGACTCTCTTACCATCATCCGCCTCGGTTCTTTCGACGCTCTTGTGCCAATCTTGGAGAAGATCTTTCGGGACATGCATTTCTTTATTCCACGGCCTTATCTCGTGAGTTGTTGAGCACAGTGAAAAAGATAATCAAGGGTCAACGAAAAGGTTTGACTTTTCCGCTTGTGACGATGAGTTTTTATCAAAGGTTTTGTTTATTTTAGCGACAAAAATAAATAATTGAAAAAAAAAATAACTTTTTGAAGATAACGGGGGTTCGCGTCGCTTGAATTAATTAGTAGTCAGTGGGAAAAATCTTTCACTTTGGAGTTATCTTATAAAAGGCAAAGGTTGCGCGCACTTGGAACAAGAAAAATAAAAGTCACGTCTTAAATGAGACAAATTAGAGAGGGGATCAAACTATTTAATTTCGATTACTAGCTAGGCGGAGTACGCCATGTGCCGCAAGTTAGGTTGTTGCCTCCATTTGGAACAACTATCATCATGTTGTAATTTCTGTCGTCCCATAACGTATTGAAACTTCTTTTTTTTTTTTTGCAAAGCGGATGGAAAAATTACCAAAAAAATCCTAAATCTATCGCGATTGTGGCAATTTAGTCCTAAACTTTTTTTTTTTTGCCAAATCTGTCCTAAACCTTTTGTAATTATTCCAGTTTAGTCCATTCGACGATTTGTAATCGGAAAAGTCCAGCGTGGAATCCTAGTCAGCGTCGGCCGGCGATGCCGGCGCTGACATGGACGCCGGAGAGAAAAACTACTCGTTTGCTCGTTTAAAAAAAACAACCTAAATCTTCAAGAAGTCCAAAACAGCAGCACTTTTTTTTTTCTTTTTTTTTTCAGCACTTGACTGAATTTCTCAAAACCCAAAACCGTGGGTTTCTTTCCCAAATCATCTTCAGTGAATATATCAACCCTAATTACATCTCGTCCAAAATTTCGCTTAACTTCCGAAGATTCGATCTCATCCTACGAAGGCGTTCATCTGTGAGTTTCCTCAGTTAATCGAGCCTCCTTTCGTCCAACGCCTTCGTCTATCGGAATCTCAAACTCGCCCATTAAAATTGCGAAGACCCCATTCACCCACAACCCGATCGAGACCCGATTAGCCCACAACCTGTTGAGGTCTGGTTCGCCGCGTCACAAAGTGCAGCAAACACGAACAAGCATCGAGTGAGCACCGCAGAAATCTAGGTAAAGGTGTTAGGCAATTATCGAGCGACGAACGAACCAGGTCTCAGACCGGATTGTGGTCGAATCGAGTCTTCGCAATTTGGATAGGTGAGTCTGGGATTGCAACGAACCAAGGCGTTGGGCGAAAGGAGGCTCGAATAACTGGCGACACTCGAGGACGAACGCCCTCGCAAGATGAGAATGAATCTGCAGAAAACTTTCCAGAATTTTGGACAAGATGAAGTCAGGGCTCATCTTCTCACCGACCGATTTGGGAAAGAGGAAACAAATCGATGATTCAAGAAAAAAATCTACGATTTGGGTTTCTCAAAAATCCAGCCAAGCGTCGGCACTTACTGGGAAAGAAACTGACGATTTGGGACTTCTTGAATATTTAGGGCTTTTTTTTTTTAACGAGCAAAACGACGTAGTTTTTCCCTCCGGCGTCCATGTCAGCGCCAGTCAACGCGGGCCGATGCTGACTGGGATTCCACGTTGGACTTTTCCAATTACAAATCGCCGGATGGACTAAACTGGAATAATTACAAAATGTTTAGGACTGATTTGGCAAAAAAAAAGGTTTAGGACTGAATTAGCACAATCACGATATATTTAGGACTTTTTTGATAATTTTCCCCAAAGCGGATAGTATGCAATTTGGTGAATCGAGAAATCGATTCAAAGCTAGATATGAAATGTTGCAGCCGTGAGGTATTTGTCAAACACTTAATAAAAATTAGTAGCACTCATTTTTTTTTTTCGCAATTGTAACCGTGTGGGGGACGTTATGCCAAGCATCGTACATGACGTGAAGCGAAAAAAGTCGAAGCAGTGCGAAAACCTTAACCAAAGAGAAGGAGCAAAATGAAAATTTCTGATTCATTATAACATAAGTATAATCTAGACTTTGGAAAAGCATAACAATTTAATTTCAGTCTACCCGAGTTTTAATTTTTTTTTCCTCAAACTAAAGACGAATAAAGAGAAAAAGGAAAAATCCATATGTTATCTCTGTGTACACTTCGTACGTGTGATTTCCATTACTTCTCTTGAGCACACGTGTGGAGATTGCATTTGCATGATTCTAAAGCGAGTGTCTGTCTGTTTGGAATTTGCTATAATTGAGTGAGTAGCTTGTGTGTTTGGTGTCACATACATGTCGTGAAACTGCAGGCATCTTAAAACTAAGCTAAACTTCCTGAAAGACGTTACAAGCTATATGTAGCTTTGACGGTGCTCTAGTTGTGAGTAATAGAAGTGATCATTGAGCTGGGGTGCGAGCATAGGAAGCACCGACACTTTTTGGGAAGCTTTCGTGTGTTATACACACACACTTGGATCATATACCTAATCACCTCGAAATTAATATACTCAGCTAGCAAAAGTAGAAGAAGAATAAGAAGAAGAAATTCACCAATATTTATATATAAATGATAATTTATCATGTAAAAAATATACATTTAACATACATCGTGTCTTAATGTGTTTGACTTCTCTATTTTTTAATAAAGGACGTGTCGACGTGTCATGTCTCGTATCGCGTATCGGTCTAGGTGTTACTTAGGTGTGAGTTAGGCTGGACCTTCAAGTCTCGGGCCCAAGGTCGAGCCAAGCGTTTTTTTTTTTTTTCACCCTCACTAGATGCTATGTCAAGCACACTCAAAGATGTTTTTCGGATCCTCGTAGCTCGAGCGAGGCATGGATGTGATAGGCGCTCGGTCCATTGATCAAGTCTCCCTACGAGTTTACCAAAAACACTTGGCAAAAATTGTAACGCATAATTGCAAATGTTGACGAGGGAAACCATATCGAATAACACACACACACACACACATGATTTTTTAAACTTGGATGGAGTTATTGGGTACTCAAAAACTCCACTTCCTGTACTCTTTTAGATACATGGTCAATATTAAAAAGGCAGTTCTGACTCTTCTTATCGGTTTGTGAATTTCAGAAGCAAAGTTTAAGTACTTTAAACCTTGAAGTTCATTGTTAACTCCCACATCCATGATTCATTCATGGCAAAAAGGATTATAATTTGGCATGCTGTATTTTAAAAACTCATTATCATTATACACATCGATCGATGAAAGACGTACTTATTTGGGAAAAAGCACACCAGGAGTTTCAAAAGTTATGTACGGCACTCACTTTAATATCAACAGTTTCAAAACGATCACTTAAATGCTAAATTTATATATAAAAAAAATTACTACTTAAGTGCCAACTCCGCTTCCCGAAAATCCTACATGGCTTTTTTATTTATTAATTTCTTGACCGATGTGGCTCGCCATAAGTCCACATGGACTTAGTTTGAGGTAAATTTGTTAATATTATTAGCAAAAGAAGAAGAATAAGAAGGGGGGAAATCCGAAAAAGTGAGGTCAAAGCTCAAGTGGCCTCAGGCTTTGTGGCTCAAATGGATCTAGTGGACATGACTGCTGCGAGCTTTGCGATCGTAAAGATCTCACGGCCATAGCCACCGCGACCTCAATTTGTCCTGGCCGTCGCGAGCTCAGATTGAGCGAATGAGGGCCACGACCTGGAGTGGCTATGGTGAATACAAGCTTAAGCTAAAACAATCATGGCTGTTGCAAGTTTAGAGCATGAGCTTGTGGCTATGATGGCCATGATGGATCCCATCTCTCCTTTTCAATTTTTTTTATGTTATTTTTTTTTTGTTAATACCATGAATAATCATAAACTGGTACATTTTTTTTACAGTCAAAAACCTCAAACTGGTACACTTGTGACAAATTTATCCCATTTTTTTTTGGTAAGGTAAGTATACCAAACTAATTTTTTTTACTATAAAAAATCCTAAACTGGATTAATTTGGATAAATTTACCTCAAATTAAATATTGTCGCCATTTGTTGCGTCCCCAAGTCTATTTTATCAGTCAAATATATTGAAATTTGATATGCTAATATCACACTAGTAATATGACAGTACTAGAGATGTTTATCGGTTTGCCATTCAAGGAAGATCGATGTGATATTTTCTCCTCGATCACTTGCATATCATTAATCGATTACTTGACCGATTTACGTGAATTCAACATATGGCTCTTCTTTAGAATTGGCTTGCTAATGGCGCACATGGTAACACTTCTCTACTAAAAATCAATTTCTGATCATAAGTTGATTTCTCTATTTCTCCTCAAAAGTAGAAGTTGATTTTTCTACTTCTGCTCCATATTAACTTATGATAAGAGAAATTCGTTTGGTAACGGTTGAAAATTTATACTTTTTAAACATTATTAACAAAATCTTCGGCGGCGGTCGGTGGGCGACGGCGAAGGAAGGTGGCAGTATGCAGAGGCGGGTGTTGTTTAAGAAGTGATTCTGGAGCAGAGAAGTTAAAATTTTTTACTTCTCAAAATCCTATCATAAGTGAAAAATTTTATCATAAGTCAATTTTTTTTTACCAAACGGATTTCTACTTCAAAAGTGTTTTTACCAAATGGATTTCTCTGTCAGATTGACTTCTGATAAAGAAATTGACTTCTGAAAGTATTCTCATGCCGGCCCTAAACTCCCACGGACCCTTTTAGATTTGTTATGCTCAGATGTTTCACAAACTTTATAGGGTTAATGATACGAGTATCAATGCCCAGTTGTAATCCCCAATAAAAATAAAAATGTATGTGGACCGTTAATTGGTTCGATTATAATAAATCCGATCTGACTACTTTTTTTTTTTTGTGGCTAATTTCGGAGGGACGCAGACCGCTCCCTCGTCCGAGTTCCCCATACGTGGCAGCTTCTTCGAGGTGCCTCGAGAAACAGTTGCTCAAACGGCACGTTCTCTTGTCGTTTTGTTCCAGAAGCACCCCCCGGCGCGCATCGAGCCAGCCGTTGGGATAATCTGGATGAGCACCCACCCTAACCCCAGTCCTAATCATGGTCAGGTCAAGTTAACCCACGTTACTACGGAAACGCCACCCCGTTCTACCTATAAATTCCCCCTTCGCTTTTCGCTAGGTTTGCCAAACCAGCCTCCCAAGTCTCCCTCTTAAGGGAGGCCCCAGCCCTCCCCCCTCGCTCTTTTTCTAAAGTCTCCGAAGCCGCTTTCTCTATATAAAGTTGCTCTCGCTACGGCGGCGATGGCGATTTCCTCGAGAAACGACAGGCCGAGTGGTCCGGTCCTCCGATCTCTCTCGCCCGGCAGATTCCACTCGCTCACCACGAGAGCGTCGACGGCCATCGAGTCGTCGGCCTCGTCGCTCTCGGCGATGGCTTCCGATTTCGCGATGAGCTCCGGCTTCTACTCTGGATCCTCCACCTTCTTCAGTCGGAGGCCGTCCTCCCCCACGCGCGTCAACCTCTCCACCTCTCCGCCGCCGCTCTCCTCCTCATCCGTCCGTTTCTCCATGGACCGGCCGGTGTCGCCCAAGCGGTCGGTCGCCGCCTCGCCTCGCCATCCGTTGATCAACCGCCGGGGCAACTCGATTAAGAAGAAGTGCTCGTGCTCGCCGACGACGCATCCCGGCTCGTTCCGCTGCGGCTTGCACAGGCACTCGGGGAGCGGCGGCGGCGGCGGCGGCGGAGGGAACAATCACTCGGACTCGTTCGTACCGAACCGGCTGATCATGCTGCGATCGGCAATGAGGAACAGGATCGTCAGCATCGGAGGCGTCGAGGGAGACCTGATGATGAGGGCTCTGACGGCTCTGATTCGTCCGTCGTCGCACCAGCAGAAGCGGCAAGCCGCATTCCAGCCGAGGCCGAGTCGGCTCTCCGCGATGTCCAAGGCAGAGGATCCCTAATCAGGTTGGATTTGCGTGTGAGCTCCGGGACCGAGCCGGCTCAAGGCGAGCTCGACTACGACTGCGAGCTGCTGAATCATCCCCTGACGATCGATCAGCTTCATCTGGCTTCGAAGAAGAAGCGGCGGAGTTCGCCGCGAGAGCTGACTTTACTTGTACATAATAATTCGCAGGCCGTTGACGGCCGTTGAGAAAGAAAGTTTTGGACATTACCTTTGCCGTGAATTAACAACCCTCACGAATCCAAAGCCAATCCCGCAACTTCGACCCTAACCTGAATTCGGATCACTTCTAATCTAATTAAACCAACCCGCAAAAAAAGCTGGTTAGGTTTGAAACCGCTGGCAAGAGAGTCGTGACATCCGGTCGGTTTGTTTGTGATTGCAGCGCCTCGTCTCGCCCACCGTGCGACTTTGATTCCGTCGTCGCCGTTGACATTCGCCGTCGTGGTCCGCCACCTGCTCTGTTGACTTCTCCGCCCACGTTCCGTCGTCGTCCTGCCCAAGGAAGGTATGATCGTACATGCTTGCTGAGTAATGCATTCCTTTTTTTATTCCCATTTGATTTCGCTTACCATTATTATAATTTGTTAATATTTTTAATGTGGTTTTGCTGGCGCAGGTATGAATGCATGACGCCATTACATAGAACTTGGCCACCTAGATTAACGGCCTGATTAGATTTAACAAGATGTAAAATTTATAAAGTAACGGAGACAACTAAGGGAGAGTTTCCCCACTTGGCAATAATGAGACAAAATAAATTGAATCCGATTCGTTTGACCATTTGAAGGCCCAAAGAAGCCAGCTGGCGTCGCACTGAATTTGATCAATCCAAGGAGAGGATTCATACCCGAACGCTCCGCCCGTTTTGAAGGTCCATCCCATCCTAGAATGTTAATCACATCGAGAGGACAAATGATTAAAAGAAAGATCAGGCTTTGGGACCGTACATTGTTTGGAGGAGCCACGATTCTTCTTGACCCTCCAATTTAATGAGATCTGGATATCAGACATTCATTCGATTGTGTGCGGAGTTGATAAACTATACCGATTACGGACAATGGACATCAAATGTACGGATTTCGATGGCCAAGGACAGCGACTAGGGAAATTGCGATCCAAATCACAACGGTGACATACCGGTCTTAAAAACTCTATGCGAAAGCAACTACATACAAGAGAGGCTGCTAGGGGGAAGTTTGAAGGGAGACTTAGTCCAATGCTTTAGAATATATGCTCCGTTCATTCGCCAAAAGTAAATGATTTGAAAATTATTTTTCTAAAATTGTTCACATGTATCTCTTGAAATTAATAGTCAATATATAATTTTCTCATTACTTACAATAATTTATGTCTAATTATTTTTATAAATAATTTTTGTTCGCTCTATTTTTGTGAGGACGAAAGAAAATCATTCAAAAATTATTTAATTTTTCACGAGATAAATAAATTTGTTTGACAAGGCATTAGAAATTCGAAAGCGTGGAAGCGGAAGGGCGGAGAAAGGCAAAAGCACGAAGGGATAGTGGGTGGGAGATGGGGGGGAGCGGAAGAAGTTCAGTGATTGGTGCAGGGGGGATGCGGAGCGCGATTGGACCCAATGACCATGGGCCCACTTGTAAGCTCCGTCAAAAAGGTGGCTCCAATCTCCATGGCCCTCGTGACCCGGCGGACTAATGTATTGATGTCAAACACAAGTTTCTCAAGGTTGGGATTAACAAGCATGGGTGCAAAATGCGACAGGGATTCGAGAACCCGACAAAACCCGGCCGAACGAAACCGATTCTTCTCGCTTTAGGCAAGTTCGATTCGGACATATGTTGTCGGATTGAAGCGTGAATTGTGAATCGGAATCTCAAATTCAAAAGCCGTGACTCGAGAAATCGAATCGGATTTAGCGGATTCCCGCCACACATGCCCGAGTTTAGAATTCCGGGCATATTGACAAATTTAAGATGGCGGCTTCTTCACATGGATATTTCTAGATCAAGTGACAACAATTGCAAAATTACGAGCTCCCTGGGAGCTTTGTTTTTTTTTGTTTTTAAAGTAACATACATTGGGTTCCGAGTGCGTGTTACGAGCATGACACGAGATGTTGCCGCGCGGTATTTTCCTTCCACATTTAAACGTAGAAGTGAAAGTTTACGAGCCAACCAATGTTTGATTGGACTGTAATTTCACGAGTTTTAATTTGTACTATCGTGAAAATGACATTAATCTAATATACAACACTATTTGGTTACGAGGCAAAGAGACAACGTTCTTATCACGGGAAATTGCATCAAATATTCAACAGACCACCTACGGATTTTACGCATTTCAAAAAAAATTCTATTAATCTAGTTGGATTGATTTACATTTTTTACTTTCTTGTGGCTTACCGTGCTTTAACATTTTATAAATTCGACGGATTTGAAGCTTTCATCAAATATAAATATTAGCAGTGAATTCACGATAATTTTTTCATAATCATATTTATTATGAATAGTATTTCCAAAAAGAAAAAGAAAAAGAAAAAGAAATTCTGCTTTTAATGGGTCATGAACAAGTGGAATACTTTGGACCCAAAAAAGAGGGGAAAAAAAAAGGAACAAGTCGAATACTGTTGAATTTTTGAAAAAGACGTCAAATTTTCCGACTTTATATTTTTTTCCACTCGTTTTTATCTAAAAATCGTTCTGAGAATCATTTCATTTTTTTTTCCACCAAGTCTGGATAAAAAAAAAGAAAATAAAAAGGAAAGAAAAAGGGAAGCTCAATTGGCCTCCCCTTCTGCAGCTTTTGCTTATGCTTTGTAGTTTTGTAATTTCCAGTGGTCAACGTCAACCGTCGATCCCCTTTAGAAAGTCGTCCTCTTTCGTCTCGATCCCCCCACGCTTCCAAAAACACCAGAACGACCCCACTTTATCCTCTCTCTCTCTCTCTCTCTTTCTATCTCTGACTATCGTCGCCATCCCCATCTCACCTGCGACGATCTCGATCTCGATCTCGATCTCCATCTCACTATGCTCGCCTCGCGATCCTTCAAGCACCGACCTCCGGCCTCCTCCCCCCTCATCCGCCGCCTCTCAGCTCGCCGCTTCTCGGCCCAACCGCCGCCCGATCCGTCCCCTCCTCCGCCTCCGCCGATCCCCATCGTCGCCGCGGCTGATCGCCGCCGAGGCCTCGCCTCCGGCTCGCTCTTGCAGTTCCTCTCCAGCGTTGCCTTGGGCTCCAGCCTCGGGGTCGCGTACTGGCACTGCGCTTCCGACGGAGACGGTTTGAAGCCGTTCGTGGCTTTGGCCGACTCGCCGACGACGCCCGCGGCTGAATCTGCGGTCGACGATCGCCGGTCGCGCTCGCTGTTCCGGAAATTGTCTTTTCCTGATTATAGCCCCAAGCATCTTTTTGGAGGTACTCGTTTTGTTAACTGTTGAGCGTCTGATAGCTTATCCGCGCGGTTTGAGTGGAACTTGTTAAATATTGAGCTAACAGTGGAATTCAAACCACGCTTAGCTGAATTGAACCGATTGAGTCAGCTAAGGGTAGTTATTTTTTCAGCTTGATTGATCTTCAGGCACAAGATTATTTCCGTCATTCATCTTATCACTCGCCAGGATTGTTTTCTCTTTTTTTCCTTCATCAGCCTGGTTTAATAAGCAGGAATTGTAAAGCATGTTAGCTCCTTCCTCGACATTTGAGCTTGGAAATTTAATGCGTAATTTCAAATTTCGCATCTGCATTCTCCATGGCCATCATGCAATTTATGTGTTGATTGTGCGGCTTCTTGTTTAATTCTGTGGTACAGATGAGTATAGGAGGAAGGTCTTCTTCAACTATGAGAAGCGAATCCGGTTGCGAAGTCCTCCTGAGAAGGTGATGCTTCTGTCTTGATTATGCACATTTTCATTGGTTGCACTGTAATATTTCTAAATCCTAATTGTTTAGCTTTGACTGTAAAAATACTCTATGGCACTTAGTATATTACTGCTAAGAGAAGAGAACGCTGGTTAAGGAAAATCTTCAACATGGTTATGTGTGTCTCTTCGAGCTTAATCTAATGCGTATATTGTGCTTATTTATTTGTTTATTCGTTGTTCTTTTGGGCAACTATAGTTACTTGGTTTCTATGGGATATTTTCACGGATCATCTAGATAGGCATGGTAGGTTTTGTGAAAGGCTAGTTGCTACTATGATATGTACTATGAAGTGGACATTACAAAAAGTCATTTATGCTGTTTGATGTCCATAAAAGTGTTTTTCCAACCGTGTGTATCTTCTGATAAGATCTCCATTACTGGAAACCGAATTATAGTTGATAATTATTGTTTTATTTTTTGTTTTCATTTTTATCATGCGGAAATATCTTCTGTTGAAAACCGTGACCCATCAAATATATGCATCACGCAAGGCAAGAAGCTTGGATGGTCGGTCACTGACGGCCCAAAGATACGAATATTCGCACTTAACTGGTGTAGGGAATTGAGCATCTGTTGTGTACTTAATCCGCACACAAAAGTCGGTTCCTCTTGGGTTAGTCCAGACTGTAATCACTGTGAACCATAGGAGGGTGTTTATTTAGTAGTGACTTTGGTATGAGAGTTTCTCGAAGTTTGAGAACTTGTTGAGAGCATGGGTTTCTAAAATTTGGGTGATGTTAGCTATCTAGATAAATGTCGTTACATCGTGTAGGCCTTCTTCTGACAATCTGCTTGCGCCCATCATGCTTCTTTATGCATTCTGTCACGGGCTTTTATTTCACTAGTAGGCACTTAAGATCAGTCAGTATTCTCATGATTGTTACTAAAGCAAGTTGCAAAGAAAAGAAGAAAACTTTTAATGAAGATAAAGGCTACAGAACCATCTAGCTGAATATACATGGTAAAACGCATGAGCTTACGGCTATTTAAATGCTTAATGCATGAGAAACTAATGACTACATCAGGAGAGCTGGATTTACCTTAGCTGATAAATTTGTTTTAATGCGTAGTTTGGTTTAATTAGATTGAAATGGGAAGAGTACACTGCTTGCACTTGATTTTACTGCCTGCCTTATTTTCCTCTCGCATTGCACTATTATGGCTTGACTCGTAGCAGTTATGTTATCTGGGCTTCCTTTTATTGTTTTTCGGTGATGTGAAATGAAATCAATTGGGCCGATGATTTCTTTAGATTTGGGGTATTGAATGCATCACTAGTCTATGCATAAAATCACTGTACAATTTTGGTGCTTATGTTCGGACACATTGTCAAGGGATGTTGATTTGACAATTAAATGGTGCTGGCTTTTTTGTGTAGGTTTTTGAATATTTTGCATCTTTTCGAACCCCAGAAGGAGAAATACTCATGAAACCAGCAGATTTAATGCGTGCGGTTGTCCCTGTTTTCCCTCCTTCTGAATCCCACCTGGTTCGAGAGGGGTATTTGATAGGAGAGAGGAAACCTGGGGAGCTACGATGTGCTCCATCGGAATTCTTTATGCTTTTTGATGTCAACAATGATGGACTAATATCGTTTAAAGAGTGAGTTGCCCCACTTAAGCTGATGTTTTCTGTAATATCTTATTTGCTTTCAGGAATCTAATTTTGTTCCAATTTATTTTTACCAGGTACATATTTTTTGTAACACTACTCAGTATCCCAGAATCAAGCTTCTCAGTTGCATTCAAAATGTTTGACATAGACAATAGCGGGTTTGTATACGGGATCCTTTTCTTTCTTGTGCCTATTCTCAAAAGTCAGTTGCTTGTAAACATTAAGTTTTTACTGCTTCTGTTTTCCTGATGCTGACTCAGAAATATGTTGGATCATCCATAATCAAGTTTGACTTTTATGCATCGTTTCTTAACTCTCTCGACATATTTGTTCATATTCGTAATGTCATAGTTTAATGCTTAAGTACTGCCGTTGGTTATACCTTAATCTGTAGCTACAATATTTAAAATCTAGAAATTTGTGGTGTGATTGCATTTATATGTGTTGCTTTTCAATGTGAATGGACTCCCTTGTTTTCCACTGCCTATCTTTCTATACATTTTTTTGTTGCTGGTTCTATCACCTGCTGGTAACTTTATCATTCCACAGGGAGATAGACAAGCAAGAATTTAAGAAAGTGATGTCTCTGATGCGAGCTCACAACCGACAAGGGGCACGCCATAGGGATGGACGTCGAACTGGATTAAAAGTTAGGGGTTCTGTTAACGATGGTGGCCTGGTCGAGTACTTCTTTGGCAAAGATGGCAAGGCATCTCTTCAGCATGACAAATTTGTCCAGTTCATGAGAGATTTGCATGATGAGGTAACTCAGCACTTCCAATTTTCCCAACAAATAGCAGGTCACCTCTCCGTGGACACTCAGAATCTGAAACTTGAATTGTTATCGAGCTTTCTTCTTCACTCAATTGATTTTGAATTGCGGAACTTTTGTTACTTTTGATATATGCCGTGGTTATCTTGTCTCTTATAATTAGCTCATCTCATGTAATGCCTTATACTTTACCGGCAGAAGTCAAGGTTTCATAGTGGCCCAGATAGAATGTTTCTGCTTGTTGGAACTTTTTTCTTTTTCCAATTGCAAGTTTAATACCATAATCTTAACATTAGCATGTGGAGCACATCATTGATACGTAAGCTTAACAAGACCAGTCGGTCGTTTATCTCTGCATTCACTATCCTTGGTTAAATTTTTGTATCACGTTGTTGGTTTTTTGTAGGGAGACGGCCTTGATCCCTTTTCTTTCTCACAGTACTTTAGGTTAAATGGAACCTACTTAGATCAGAAGTAAACTTGCTAATTTTCTTTCGTCTGTTTTGATTCATTTTGGTTTACATTATCTAATATGAGCAATCTCTCTCCATCTTACAGATGCTTAATTTGGAGTTCGCTCATTATGACTACAAACAGAGGGGAACCATATCTGCTAAAGATTTCGCATTGTCCATGGTTGCTTCTGCTGACATGAAGCATTTGCACCGTTTGCTGGATCGAGTCGATCGATTAGGCAAAGAACCGCATCTTGCAAATTTGCGTATTTCACTAGAGGAATTTAAGAACTTTGCAGAGCTACGGAAAAAATTGCAGCCATTTTCCTTGGCCCTTTTCACTTACGGAGAAGTAAATGGTTTGCTCACTAGAAAAGACTTTCAGCGAGCTGCATCTCATGTAAGACATCTGTCTCTCCTCCATACCTTAACAAACTTCTTGTCCATGTTTTATTCATGGTAGGACTGGACATGTTAATAATAGCAAATGTGTTTGCATCTTAAAAGCCGGTTGAGCTATCTGCCTATTTTGCATTGGAAGGTTCTTTAGTTGCATAATTTTGGCATTCAGGACTAGCAGGTGCCGTAGCTTGTAGCACATTAGCAGATATCATGGCTTTAACTTTTAACATGACATCGGCACACACGATTTGATGGAAACAGTTTTGATTTACACGGACTCACATTACCAAATATCACTGAGAGAAGCAATTCTATTTCATCAATGTTGTTGTGCTATGTGATTCTGCAATTTTGTTGTGCAAACCTTCAGATTTTCCATGGAAATGGTTAATGAATGCTTGCTTCTCTTAAACCGCATGATCCCTATGTTATTACTATTTGCAATGAATCCTGTCTAAATTGTTTTGTGGGAATTTTGACTCAAAATCAGGTTTGTGGCATCTCGCTCACGGATAATGTCATCGAGCTCATTTTCCATGTGTTCGACTTGAACCAGGATGGAAACTTAAGTGCAGAGGAATTTGTTAGAGTTCTTAGCAGACGCGAAAAGGACATTGCAAAGCCAGAGGGCGATGGTCTCATGGGGTTGCTATCTTGTTGCCACCATTGTGGAAACAAGTACACGATCGAGCGCTTGCTTTCTTGAGTGTCGTCTCAGGTGCATGGTCTCGTATAATCTTATGTGACGACTTCTCTGTGTTACTGGTTGCTGGAAGTGTTGGCGAGATTCAATGATCCCATGACTCCTTTCGGAGTGGAGATGAATCTCGGAACTGCTTCGCGGCTCCAGTGATCTGGTGCTGAAAAGTGTTGCCTAGCAGCGAGATACTCATGAAGTCAAGCAATAGCTTCACATTCTGGATCCATGGGGCGTGTCTAAAATAGGAGAGGAGCGGTTCTTACCCGGCACTAGTAGATGTTAGGTCGATGACAGCTGGCGCGTTTACCCGGGCTCATAACAGAAAACTGGTACGGTTCACTTCAAATGTACAAAAATATAATCCGAGTATAACTTCGGACGTTATACAGATTGTTTTTCATTGGCCTTGCAAACTTTGGAGTTACCATTGAGATAAGATGCGGGCTTGTGAAGCGTTGTGTTGTACTTGTACATATGTATGTTTTCTCCTGACGTGATTGGAGGATTCTTCTTCCTTTCTTGGATTTGTGACAATTATATTTAAATTTTTTTCTCCTCATAAAAAAATTCCCAATTTTTATTTTTGTCCAAATTCTACCGATATGATGTTAAAAAAAACTCTCAACTTTAGCATTTAATTTTTTTTTGTCTCATAAGAAGCTCTCAATTTTTATTTTTATCTTAGTTCTACCATCGTTAGTCTTTCGTTCATAATTATCGTTAATTAATTCTGTGGCTCAAGTTTTCTTGCTGAACTCACCAACGGGATTTTATATCGGTGGTCCAAATGTCTCCATATCTAACCTTTTTTTAGGCTGCTAGTGGCGAAGAGGATATCAAACTTGTTGTCTCGAGTGACTTCATATTTCTCGATAATATATAGGGGAAGCAAACTATAGAAGAGAAGTTCAGGGGTTTTTTTATGTTAGTTTTGCTGAGATGTAATTCATTAATAATGTAAAAATACAATATATGATTAACTAAAGATGATTATGGACGGAAGACCAACGATGGTAGAATTGAGACAAAAGTAACAGTTAGAGGTTTTTTATGACACAAAAAAGAGTTTTGGACACAATTGTGACATATGGTAAAGTGGAGGGTTTTTTTTTTTTTTTTTTGTACTAGGCCGATAGAATTAGGATAAAAGTAAAAGTTTGAGATAGAATTATGACAAATACAAAAGTAAGAGGTTTTTTATGAGATCAAAAAAGAGAAGTTTTGGATATAATTGTTACAAATGCTAAAGTTTGAGTTTTTTTGGGTATTAAGCCTCATTTCTTGTGATGCAAGCATTCGGCGAACATGGGCTAAGGTTTTTGCTTTTGTATAGTAGTGATATTGTTAACAAGTGTTCCCAAGATACTCATTAAGTTAATAGGAAAGGAATTAACACTTTCTAAGACATTGACAAATAGAAGAGTTACACACTTTAGTAGAATCACTTATTTCAAATAGTGAACTATAAATTCCCAAATAATAGTTAATAAGGTTCAGCAAGTGTTCAAAGGGGCGCTCTTCAGTCTTTACAAATTACAACTAGACATGGCTAGTTGTCCACAATTGACCTCTCGTTTTTGCCATGGTTATATCTTTCGTTTCTTTTTAATAAGATCTTTACGGAGACATAAGACATGTGAGCTCGGACTGTTGGTGAAGCTGAGAGTCAATATTAAGAATGCGACCTGAGTTAAATTAAATCACTCACGAGCAGTTCAAGCTTGACTCGACAAACACTTGAGATCGATTCCTTCAATTTCAAGTCAAGCTACTCGAGTCCATCATGTCAGATCGAGCTCGAGGTGGCTAAGCTTGACACGAGATCACCGAGTTTCTTTTACCTTTTTATTTTTATTTTTTGAAAAATTGCATTTTACAAAAAAAGGAGAAGAAGCCATTCAATTATATGATGTACCCCCAAAAAACATATAAATTCACGGGAAGAAGTAGTCGAGTTCATAAAGCTCGAGCTCGAGCTTACGCCGAACTTCAATGAAATCGAGTCGAGTTCGAGCATCGCACCACACCAGCTTGACTCTACTCGATCAAATCAAACTACCTGTCCAAAATGAACTGGTCTAGAAGAGCAAGTAGGCTCTTAAATTCTTAAAAAGTCCCTTGCTTCCGCACATGGCATTGACTTTGACTTTCTCGACCACAGAAACATCCTTCGGCACATTGAAATGAAAAAAAAAAAAAAAACAAGGTGCAAATCGATTTCGTATCATGTTGCATTGAAGCAATTGATTCGCAGCTAATGAATGAGGGCGGTCGATTCCGACCTCCTTGATCATGGTGCCGTTAAATAAAAGCTGAATTAGCCTAAAATGATCTCATGATTATTATTATTATTATTATTATTATTTTCCTTTTTTTCGGATTTATTTAATCCTTGGTGGGCCCGACATGCCATATAAAAAAACGTGTATATGATGTAATAACTAGGGAATCGATTTATAATAATTATCAACAAAGGAGAAGATACGGAAGTGGGGATGTTTCCTCAATCCAATGATTTGGAGGCAACGACGGCCCAGCCCATTACAGAAAATAATCACTCCATCTTATTCTAACTCTCAATTTCCGATTTTCTGAGGAAAATAATAGACATCGAGATATCCTCCACCACCAAAGACAAGACATTTTGTTTACGCATGACAAAACTTTGCGATGCAAAACGTAGAAATTTGTCTGGTGACGTAATTTTCGAAAACGAAGATCCGTTTGATTGATTGCGTAATTTTATTTTTATGCTTTTGGCCGGACGTTGATTTCTAGAGCACGAAACGTTGGGATGCGCGTCCTTTCCTAGTCGAAATGATCAAATCGCAATCGACTAGAGAAAACAAAAAGGGGTAAAAAAGGCAAATAGAAGAAAAAGGAAGGAAACGAAGGGAGGAGCTGACGTGGAGAGGCGGATAAAAAGAGTTAAAAATTTGGGAAACATCCTTCGCGGAATATGCGCTCGTTTGTGCTTGGGACTCGGATCATTTCTGCTGTGCTCGTGGGTAAAATTAAAGTGGGGTCGGGTCTCCGCCCTTTCCAGCGAAATCGGGCGCCGAACCCCTCACGCTCCCATGCCGGTCGTGCACCCCACGCTCCTCGTTTTTAATTCCCCCCGGACTACGGAATGTGAAAAGGCGGAGAAAGTTCGGGTAAATTTTTTATTAAACCTAAATGGCGTTACCTCTAATTACTAATTGAATAGTGCAAATCAATTGCCTAAGCACTGATCGGAGGAGTAATCCGTGCTCCACAAGTCACGAATTTTGGGTCGGCAAGGGATACCGGGATGAGTATAGTTAAACATTACAGGGTCGTCGATTAACATAAGAACCGGATAGATCGAAACTGTTGTGCGCGCGAGACAATCTCTATTAATGCCTGCCTCGATTTCAACACTTCACGTTAAATTCAGGTGCGACTCTAGTATGAACTGTTAATTATAGTCGAGAATTACACTAGAGAAGTTCCTATTTTAAATTCAGACCCGACTAATATTATGTTATCTAGGCCAATTTGACATCTTTTTTTTCCCCCTCATCTGATTTACCTTATCTCCGAGTTTAATTTGACATCTCCGCTTAACAAAATTGGGCGACACGGCATATAATGCACAAGGGGCACACGATCGAGAAAGGGCTCCTGTGCTCAATGCCCGCACACGCCCACCGCGTATGAATCAGGTGCCTTAAAAGTACCTGCCATACCCCCATCCCCAATCTCCATAAACATTTCCCCCTATAAAAATGGGATGGAGGGTGGGGATACCCCTAAGGGATCCAAATCCCGGCCCGCCGCCATCGCTTCGCCTCGCTCTCGCGCCCGCCTCGAACTTTCTTCATCCGGCGCGCTCCTAAAACAGGCTAAGCTTCGCGCAGCGCCGAAAGGAAATATGCGGGCAGGGGTCGAACCTTGATCGCGGAAAACGAACAAACAACGTAAGTCCTGACATTAATTTTTTTGCTTCGCCACGGCATAGTTGCCAAAAAAACCACGAACGGCGGCCATTTTCACCAATCATGGAAAGCTGAGGACTACGCGCTGCAACGAAGGTGGGCCATTCGCTAATAACGAGTGGGATTTCCTTTCCAAAGTTGACCTCCTCCTCTTTAGCTACATTGCCCTAGGTAGAAGAAGAAGAAGAAGAAGAAGAAGAACCTGTCCTCTGTTTTTCTTCTTGGGCAGAGAGGAAATGGCCCTACTTCCCTCGAAATATTCTTCTTCCTCCTCCGTAGCCGAAACGAAGCAACCACTAATGCCCTTTTAATCTCGCCTCCTGGTCGCCGTGCTTTGTTCTTTTGCATTAGGAACCCTGTCAGAACCGAGAGGTACATCCCAAGGATACTTCTTTCATCTTTTCCTCTGTCTGTCCGGGGGGGATCAGATTCTGATTTGGAGATCGAAAAGGAGGAGTCTTTCGATCGGAAAGGGAGCCTTTTCTATCTTGGCAAATCCAACAATCCGGTTTCTGGGTTCCTGATATCTCCCCCCGAGGAGCGCGTTCTTTCTTTTTTGTTGTTTTTGGCTTGATTGAGTTCAGTTCTCGCTAGAAGAGGAAGCTCCCAGAAAAAAAAGATTTCATTTCAGGGTTTTCCCGTTTTCTTGCGTATCTGGGATGTTTAGATGAATCTGGGAAGTGGGACTTTCGCGAATTTGATTTAGCTTTTGAAGAAAGGCTGAGTTTTGTGCCGTTATTGGTGCTGTTGGTTGCAAATCAATGGGAAAGCCCACAGCGAGGAAGAAGCAGACTGTTGCACCGAAACCCGGCGATGCTAACGGCAAGCCGAGCAAACCCTCCGACCGCAACTCCAAGGCCTTTGATGAAGACACTGCGGTTTTCATCACCATGTCTCAGGAGCTCAAGGAAGAAGGTAACAAGCTCTTTCAGAGAAAGGATCATGAAGGTGCCATGTTGAAGTACGAAAAGGCCCTTAAACTTTTGCCAAAAAATCATATTGATGTCGCTTACCTGCGCAGCAATATGGCCGGTTGCTACATGCAGTTGGGTATTGGCGAATATCCGCGAGCGATCAATGAATGCAATTTAGCATTAGAAGTGTCCCCTAAGTATAGTAAAGCGCTCTTGAAGCGCGCGAAATGCTACGAGGTGTTGAATAGGTTGGATTTTGCTCTGAGAGATGTTAATAATGTCCTGAGTATGGAGCCGAATAATTTAACTGCGCTAGAACTTGTGGAGAAGGTGAAAAAGGCCATTAGTGATAAAGGTATCCAGATTGAGGACAAAGAAGTTGTCTTGGAGAATAATGAGTCCCCTAGTGCATTGCCGGTGCGCAAGTTGGCAAAAGAGAAGTCGAAGAAGAAAAGGAGTGGCAAAGTCGAGGAAAAGAAGGCTGAGGATAAGATGGTAATAGAGGACTCGACGGCCATTGTGAAAGATAAGGAAGTGGTTTTGAAGACTATCAAGGAAGAGAAAGAGATAACTAAGGATGTTAAGGAAGAACAGAAAGTGGTTACTAGGACAGTGAAATTGGTTTTGGGTGAGGACATAAGATGGGCCCAGTTGCCGCTAAACTGTAGTATAAAGTTGGTGCGGGATGTTGTGTTGGATAGGTTTCCTGGCCTGAAGGGCGTTCTAATGAAGTATAGGGATCGAGAAGGTGATTTGGTCACTATCACTACTACAGATGAGCTCAGGTTGGCTGAAACATCCAGTGAGCAGCAGGGTTCGTTTAGATTGTATGTTGCAGAAGTTAGTCCTGATCAGGAGCCGGGATATCAGCAAAATGAGGAGGAGTTGGACAACAGCGAGAAAGAAGCAGCTGCTCTGATTGAGGATGGTCAATTTGAGAAAGAAGGAAATATCGAGAAAGGCTCTACTGGCGTAGAGGACTGGATCATTGAGTTTGCACGGCTGTTTAAGAACCACGTCGGGTTCGATTCTGATTCTTACTTGGATCTTCATGAGCTAGGGATGAAACTTTATTCCGAGGCGATGGAAGATGCAGTCACAAGTGAAGATGCTCAAAAACTTTTCGAGATTGCTGCAGAGAAGTTCCAGGAAATGGCAGCTCTAGCATTGTTGAATTGGGGCAATGTTCATATGTCCAGAGCGAGGAAGCGAGTTTTCTTCTCGGAAGATAATTCTAGGGACACTATACTTTCTCAGATTAAAGCTGCTTATGACTGGGCAAATAAGGAATATATCAAGGCAGGACTGAGGTATGAGGAAGCTCTGAAAATCAAACCCGATTTCTATGAAGGTCTGCTCGCACTTGGGCAACAACAGTTTGAGCAGGCAAAGCTCTGCTGGTATTATGCGATTGGGAACAATATTGACTTGGAGACTGCTTCTTCTGATGTCCTAATGCTCTATAACCAGGCTGAAGATAGCATGGAGAGAGGAATGCAGATGTATGAGGAGATAGAGGAGCAACGTCTCAATGGAATTTCTAGAGAAGAGAAAGATAAAGCTCAGCTCCAAAAGATGGGACTTGATGCTTTATTGAAAGAGGCATCTCTGGAGGAAGCTGCTGAACAGGTTGCCAATATGAAGTCACAGATATACCTTTTGTGGGGCACCTTACTTTATGAGCGTTCTGTTGTAGAGTATAGGCTAGAGTTACCAACCTGGGAAGAATGCGTGGAGGTTGCTGTGGAAAAGTTTGAACTCGCTGGAGCATCTCCTACAGATATAGCTGTCATGATTAAGAACCATTGCTCAAATGAAACCGCTCTGGAAGGTAATTAGCCATATATCCAGTGGTGCTCATCAAACTTGACGCCTTTGCGCTTTAAAAGGTTATTTTATAGTACCTAAAAAAGAATATGTAGTTATGAGGAGACCCGTTTCTGCAACTAAAAAGCATTTAAGGTGTGGTGACGTAAAATATTCTTTTAGTTTCTCTTTCTTGGTTCAGTTGCCTACACTGTACGAAGCACTACGACGTGAACCAAAGTTGAAGGTACTTTTGACAGAAAGCATCCACGATCTTGTAAAAGTTTTTCCTTGCATTCGCTGGGTTACCTAGAATACAATTGACTCTGTTAAAAGGCCGCATGAATCATGGGCAAGAGTACTCATGAATATATATATTTTTGGTGTAATTGTCTCTATGTATTGCTTGGTTTTCAAAGGCTAATTCATGAAAAACACTGCTGCTGGTCCAGGGTTCAAGATCGATGAGATTGTCCAGGCATGGAATGAGATGTATGATGCTAAGAGATGGCAGATCGGTGTTCCGTCTTTCCGTTTAGAGCCATTGTTCCGTCGGCAGGTTCCGAAACTTCATTCAATCCTGGAGCACCTATGAAGTTGTGGTTGATGGGAACTTCTCCTCAAGAATGCTGTGCTCAATTTATGAAGTCTCATTATCTAGTTTTTGCAATACTTCTAAGATAGGTAACTCACTGTTTATTGCATTTTCATGTTCTTTTGCTTAGCAACTCCATGTCTATTGCCTTGATAAGTGCTGGAACTGCAGTTACTAACATATTGGATTTCTTATTTTTCCTGCGATGCATGTTAGATTACTTGAAGAAGCACATTCTGTACAGATTTATTCACCATGTATGCAGTTATTTGCAAGGAATAGGCTCGTGATGAACCATTTTGTATACCACAGTCATTGATAGGTCACTAATCCATTCAATTTTCCATACATAGAGGGAGAGCCGATTGTTCTTTTTTCTCACTCGAGTTTGGCTTGGGGGGAGAGTGGGAAGAGAGAAGTTATGGGGAACTCTTGGAAATATTGTCAAGCTGATGGTGTTTAGAGGGAGATTAGGATAGATGTAATTTTGTCTTTTGGAGATGTTTACGTATAAGTCCATATATAACAAAGGACATGGATTCTCCATATAATTTGTATCGGTTGACAGTCCCACTCCCAGAATGATGTCCTGTAATGAGTTGCAAGCGGGGTTTCATGGGTTGCCTTGTATTAGGAATGCCTCAAAGCATTAATCAGCTGTTTACATTCAGCAACTTTTGTTAATCATCAGCCGTTTGACTGGTTCTTTAGGAATGTATTTTGGTTGGAGAATGCCAGTGAAGCTTTTGTGGACAGGAATATTTATTGGAAAGGTTGTAATCTCAGAAAGAAGCCAAAATAGAGGAAATAGTGGAACAGCTGCAAGGTAGGAATAATATTGCATGTAACATGAATGCTTCTGTCTGTGACTTTTGAGATTGTGATGCGATGCACCCACAAAACGGAGGACAGTGAGATGCCTTTCACAACCCAGGAATGGCTTTACTGTTCCTTAGTTGGATCTAATTTCTCTTCATTCTCTTCCAAGATAGATGGTCCTCATTAGTTTATCCACTTTTCATCCTTCCCAAACCTGATAATTAGTTGGTTATGAGAAGGTCCTCCGGCCAAGCCTCTAGTTTGTCACCAATTTCCCTTTAAATATCTCCCAGAGTGTTGACTGTAGTTCAGTAGAGATTTCTTGACACTACACTGTAATTCATGTGTGGTATTTATGTGACTATATAGAGGATGACTTCGCTGGTATCCTTGGTACGGCAGTAACCCTTGAATTTGCTCTGTTCTCTCTCTGATGAACAAAACAACCGTACTTGTGCTGATGTATAATTGTTTTTAATCTGTCTGATTGTCACAGGTACCTTTTCATGCATTTTTCTTGTGCATAGCTCGTTGTTTGCTCGGGGAGCAAAGGACGGAAATCGGCCCCGTGCCATGTCGGAGGGGCTCTACATTTTAGAGATTGCTGTAAAGCTGGATACAATTTTGTGTGCATCGTGAAGGTTGGATTGGATATAGCACATTTTTTTCATCGTTGAGATAGTGGGTCTTGGGTATTTAAGTTTGATTTCATTCGATTTATTTCTCAAGGACAATAATGGGAGATTATTTTGGGTCACATCACCATTTTCAGTGGTGTGTGTGGTTTGCTTTAGATTGTTGGTTGTTTGAACTGTTACAGATTCATGGTTTCGAAGATAGCAAACTTTTTTCTTTTATGCTTGTCATTTTTTCATGCTTCACTGCCTTATAGTGATGCCTGCATTTCCCTTTTCCTTCCTTTTCTTTGTTGGAAAAAACTATTGTGGCGTGACGGAAAATGCAGTTGAAGAATCTGTTGCCCTACTATTCTAACTAATGGTGATGTTCCCTGCCTGACTATGGAGATGGTAAAAAGCTAGTGAATTCTATTTCCCAAACTCCCTTCTTTTGACTCTGCTTCTTCAGTCCTTAAAAGAGTTTAGAGGACTGATATGTTTCATAAACAGGATTAGCACCTTGGGATTGCGATTTCTTTGAGTGTTTAACACGGCATGACCGATATGCCTTTCCTCTGAGTTAAGTGCACAACAATGGTTATTCTCTTGCACACTGTCTGTCTCTGTATTATTGCGAGTGTCCAAACGACAATTCATAAAACTATTCCATGAAGAGATGTGAGCAGAAGCTCCAGATTTGGATTGTTGCAGATGCTGATACAGGTCATGTATAATTCATGTGCAATAACCCATTTGAATCAGGTTTCGATGATCCATCTGTTCACTAAAACTTGTAATAGAGCCACTCAAAAGAAGCTTTAGATCGTTTTACTCAGTAGTACGAGAGTCGGCAAGTGCTTTTGAGATAAACCAGAGTATGGTCCCCTTTTGTAGAAGGAAGGTACATCAACAACAACAAACCAAGCCTTACTAAGTGCGGGACGAAGGAAGATACCAAACCCGAAAAAAGAGTAAATTTTGCAAATGTATATTATTACTTACCTCGCAGATTCAGGAATTAAAGCAGTCCGACTAATTTGCAAATGTAATTCAAGATTCAAAGCACAAAAAAATGCCCACAGATCCATCCACAAAGCTGGTGTACGTTCCCTTCCCCATTGCATGATATTGTTGCACGAGTGATTGATGCTAAAACTCCTTCAAAGTTCAAACGAGCCAAAACATTCTCCTGTAACCCACTGCAAGAAGAGGGATTTCATTTTTCTGTTTATCACTGCCATATAGTCAACCTCCAGTGCATTGTGACAGGAGGAATGGCGAGCTTATCGCCCGCGTGTTTCGAGTATTGAGATTGATAAGAGACTGTTGGAGCCGTGCGTGTCTCAATGCTGCTGCCATGTTCTTTGCTTTTAGTCTTTGTTTTGTTATTTTAGTCATGTAATGATGTTAAAGGTCATGTAATGATTATTAGGGTTGCAATGTTTTATTATATTCTAAGAAGACTAGGCTTTGCAAGTTTTAATGGGGTTCTAAAAGATGTTCCCTTGCTGCGTGTACAAAACCTTTTCTGCAACGAAGCAAATGATGGTGTGTGTTCTTTAGTCCATCTCTTATCTCTCTCTCTATCCCTCTCTCTGCAACTTGAGGTTTGCGTGAGACAATTGCTGATCATCTCTTAACAACAGAGACCTCCTTTAAGCATTCGTGTTCTTTCACGTCATAAGCACCGCAAGTAAAGTATTGTCTACTGACAAAGAGCATGTCTGTTGTCTTCCGATTGCGACGCTGCAATGCTGCCCATCGCTTTCTTTTCCATCCATCAGCTTCCCACATGAAGACCAATAGGACAACAAGATTAGATGGGGGTAAAAGGTATACTCAAACCATAAGTCCAATCAAAGTTTTGCAAATGCTCTGCGAAAATCTGTCTAGAAACAACAGATAAAAGTAACCTCAGCTCATAGTGCCTTTTGTATTGGCTCCTAGAATTAGCTTTTATCGTTACTGACCTTAGCATCTGCTCCAGAAGAAACTAGTACTTTCAAGGAGTTGGAAAAAGGCTAGTCCAGAGATTCTTTCTGCATAACTGTCAAGCTCGGTTTTCGCCTGCATAAGAAAAGCTGTTTTCAAACTCACCAGCGACTTCCCGTGATCTGGTTTTTGAGGACATGACTTGATTGGAGAAGTCATTAGTACCTTCTGAGCAAGACATGTTGCTGCTGATGCCGAGGGCATGAACATCTTTGTTTTTTTTTTTTTGGTAAGTTGCATGAACATCTTTGTTTGTCTGCATTTAATCAACAAAATAAGAAAGTGAACACCTTCATTTTCGTGAAGCAGCCAGCAAGACAGATAAAGCCAGAATTACTAGGGTCAATTATTACAAAGACTGAAAGAAATGGATCCAGATGAGATCCTCTCCTAAATCAAAAGACGTGCAAATTTTGGAACCATAGCAGAAAAGCTTCAAATAGGTGGATTTTCCTTGCAGCTAGTCTAAATAACAATTGGCCAAACACTGAAATGTAGAGATTTGGCATGAACCAGAACTAATTTTGCTGCAATGTGTAAGCATGAGAGAAGTCCAAGTTTATACAGATGATACCTTCATGGTACTGAACAGGGATCTCATCCCACCTGATGCAGATTAGAAGATACAAATCATTTCTGTACAATGCAAGACACGAGAACATTCTCTTGGCAGCGGTTTTCTTGCAGTGATTCGCCATCAGCTCTAACCCTTCCCTTGGTCGGCACTTGGCATAACTCGGAGAATATTTGTCGTTACGTATGTTCATTTTCTCATCAACAACACTAGCGAGAGCTCTGAATTCATTTCCTTTTCAAGAATATTTGGAAACACTGCGGGATACGTAACGGATACCTTGCCACTTAAGTTGAGGTCATTCTGTGACCATTTCCCACAGCAGATTAATGCCAGTGGATGCTAATCCTGCAATTGCATTGCCCGCATTCACGCAGATTGGCCTCGATATTTATACTAGGAAGGAATAGAGCCACGAGTTTCTTCTGCTATTTCTCAGGAATTCCAAAAAAAAGGAAAATGCATCAAATAATCTACCATTAAGGATCTTAACCGAGAGTGTCCATATTCCGTAGCATCACCTTTGATTATTCAGTCTAAACAAAGCAGTAGTAGTAGACTACACCCAAATGATCCTAATCAGTACCTGGCTCACAATTCCTTTCCCCTTTTTATCCAACTAAACATCACTTTTTTTTCAATGAAATTGAACTGTAAATACGTAGAATAGGACTTATATTCATTTCGCAAGCACAGTCAATGTTGGAGCATGGATTCCAACACAACACCGATGCTTTTTACACTAAAAGTAGAAATCAGCAAGTGTGGTCAAACAAAGAAAGGCATCAAGAACCAATAATGGTCTGCAATCATAAACATATCTATGTAACAGCTTGAACCCTCATTCATGAGTTTGTCAACCAGAGAGTCTTGAGCCCTGTTATTATTGAGTTCACTAAAGTGCGAGGGATCCATACACAGTATAAAACATGCATAATCTTTTAACTGTCTAACTTCTAAATGTCTTGCACCAATGTTTGTGGAAGAATACGGTGTCGAAAAAATATATCTAGGAATTGAAATGATGGCTGACTGACCTATCCGCAAAGAATCTGCATAATATTGCACTGAATAATAAACTAGTATATTAGAAAAACTGTTTAATGGAAAGTCTACCGATTAACCATCCTTGAATTGTTATAGCGTGCGCGTACGGACCCTTGCAAGGCTTCTCAAGGACATCTAAACCGACGTTGCTGTCAAATTTTGGTTGGCACTGTTTACCAGTTTGTTGCACCCTTCAGACTACAATTTTGTAATGAGAATCACATAGCTTCTCATATGTTGGCATGAGAAGATAATCAGTTTACTTACAAATTTAGATTCAGAGAATAAAGAAGATTTCACATGATATATGTGTGTGTGTGTTTCTTTTTCAAAATTTGACATTCTGTTTTGCGACTGTCTAACATGGAGATTATCCTGATGCAACTTCATCCCTGGCAATGTTCCAAACTGTGTGACATGTAGATGTCTTAAGATGCACCTTTGATCCCTGGCGTCAGAGGAAGTTGTGCTGATATTAATCTGACCATAATAAAAACATGTAGAGAATCTGTCGTGGTAAAAGCCCGAGAAAAAAACCTGTAACTAATCAATGAAAGCGCACTATAAAAGTGAGCAAGTCCCTCTTACAAATTTGACTGCATTAGAAATCAAGGAATTCAGAAGAACTGCTTGCCTCGAGTTGAAGAATGTTAACTATACTCTGATCACTCCTACTGGTCTGAATGATAAGGCCAGTGCTATTTGTGCTCTTCTGTGTTTTATCAACAAAGCAACCGAGAGAAAGGGGGAGAATAATTCTGTCAAGATATATGCGCAAGTTGATGCGAAAGCTACTAAAATGAAATCAGTCCCTGTATGCTGGAAGCTGGGAAAGTTCCTTAGCCCAAACTCATCTGGTTCACTCATAACATCACCAAGCATAGATTGCCCAGCTAGTTGGCTATTGTGAACAGGCTAGCTACCAAAGACAGGATGTCCAAGCCATATGCCTCGGTGGATGTAACTTAGTGTGTCATGTAGCTCTCATCCCGGAAGCAGAGAAGTTAGTCATGGACTGTACGGTTGCAAAGGTGGTTTGGAGTCGGCTTTATAACGGATGTTGTTTGAAAACAACTATTCAAAGCTGGTCTTTGGAGTTGGAATGGATAATTCATCGTATGAGAGGCAAAGCTGTTCGAATCTTCTCTTCCCGATTGCTCGGTGTGCTGCCACATATCATATTTGGATTTCAAGGGATTATTCGATTCGGGCTGCTGGATCTTCTTTGAATAGCAACTACCATTTTCTCTAGAATTCAGTACTGATGTGTGGTGTAAAATCTGTGACATCGTTGATAGGAGTCTAACTGTGTCACAGCGTTTTGAAATTTACAGGAATTGGAGATTATATGGGTGGAGTAAGAATTGAGACGATATAGGATTACATCTGTTTATAGCTGCATCAGAAGCACCATCTTGCAAGGATTTCTACCAGGTTTGATCTTCCTGGTCCTTAAAAGTTTTGGAATAACACACTTGCTTAATTAGCGAAAAACTGTTCCTCTTACAACATACCATTTCAATTTAACCCTCTCACCAGATTTCTCTTTCCAGCTTAAGATGAACGTGCACATTGTTATAATAAATTTTCCGCCAAGACCGTGTTCAATATTGGACCACCAAACGAAGACCTCAAAGAACTTGGTGCTTCATCATTTGCCAAGAAGAGCCACCTTGAGTTGCACACACCTCGACATTCCTGCAAATTAAATTCATGGCATGCTTATCACCTCACCACATGCACTTTTATGGCTTCACACCTCACAGTCCCTTTTAATTTGCGTTTATTTTTGTTGCATGTTGGAGTTTGGTTTTGATGTTCATGGAAGCATCAGACCAGATTCATACAGAAGCATCATGAGGACTTTGCCATGAAGTGCTTCCAAAAAGGAAAACAGAAAACTTTAATGGAACTATCGCAAATAATCTTATATATGCACTCATATACACATAAAAGGCTTGTCGAGGCGACCGAATATTCATTTTGAACCTACTGGCTGGCCGCCTTCTGCATCAGTAGCCTCCGAAAGCTGAACATCGTCCATGCTCCTGAATTTGATCACATCCTCATCACCGGCCCGTAAAATGCTTGTGGCTGCATGAAAGTGTGCAATGTCCGAAGAACATTTCTGCATACGTTGATAGGTTCTTTTAATGGAACCTTCACTTTCATCTCACGTAACAAAGAAGTGACACTCCATCATTATTCGCCCGGCAAGCGAAAAGTTGGATTAGAGCATAGAATTTTAGTCAATCAGTACAAGTTCCAACACATCGAACCTGTTATCATCATTACTGTAAGTAAGAAACAAATTTTTCCTTGCTTTCAAAGACGAAGCATTTTGAAATTTGCAGGTTATGTGAGTGCGCAACAGGATGTGTGTCTGCTTACCGGACAATGAAACATCTGGACTCCAAATTACACAGATTGATGGAAGTACTTGACCTTCCGGTCATAGCTCTCTGAAAAAGTCGAGAACTTTCGGAATCAGTTCTGTAGATGGATGAGATCGCATTCATTATACGAATGGTAATATTAGTCTTTATCGTACGTGCCTTGAATTTTGTAGAGCATGCTTCCGTATTCCGGACCTTAAAAAGTTCTCTGAAAACAAGTTCACGCCCGATACTTCTTCCGTTTGCTGTACCAACTAAATGTTGAAATGAACAGAATGCAGGTTACAGAGCTTGAACTTAGGATTGTGCTTTTTGTGAAGACTACATTTGATATCATGAATTTATCTGGATAGGTCGTTAACCACAGCGCGATCACTTATCCTCAGAGAGAAAAAAAAGATAGAATAAGCTTCCATAAGGAACTCACTTGTAATTGTAGAGCATCATCTGCTGGTAGGACAACACGACGTTCGGGAGGTTCGCATCGATTGTCTGCGAAAAGCGTATGTATCGCAGGATTCGGTACCGGATAGGCGCAACCTGAGTCTCCCAACTCAAACTGTAAGTTCCATAGTAAATTACAGTTAGGTCCACATCGCCATGGTGGAAACTGATTAAGTAAAGCCGGACAAGAATGTTGCATTCAATGGTTTCCATTCCATTTTCGCGCTACGTGCCTTGTAAAACTTAAAAATGGAAAAGTAGTTCCTGCGCGATCATTCCTGATTTGGAAATTGGTTAAGGAAATTATACCTCTGGTTTATAATGTGCCGTAACATACGCGGCCTGAGTCCGGGAAAAATAAATTTTCCTCGCAGAGCGGGATTTAGCACAATCGTTATTTCCCACCTCACTGCGCTTCTGGCATTCTGTGTACCATATATGGCAAGTTCGTTGCTTCTCCTGTTGAAAATGACTCCCATGTGGAGAAGTAATCTCTTCAACAACTTAATACTGGATAGCATCCGATGTCACAAGTTCAGTCATATCCTCGAATCAGTCTTCGTTTGTCTCGAACTCTTTTAGATCACTCCAGAGTACATATCTAATGCCTTCCGGGCATCCTTGCTGCCAAAATATTTGACTAATTCATCAGAAAATTGAGATTCGGGTATGGACCAGCCGCATTAGCAAACACAATTCTATTGGCTGGTTAGTGTGCAGAGATAGATTATCGACAGCTAAGATCATCATAATGGCTACCTACAATTGATATCCAGTGTAATTTCCGAAGGGCTAACACAAAAGACATATCACATTAGTTTTTTAGTGTGAGTAGATAAGCAACATATGGCACCATATCCTAGCAGAACATGGGAGGAGGAGTCCTTTAGGAGGATGGAGTGAGGAACTCCGATGGATGATTAGGGAAACAAAGGCAGAGACTCAGCAGCGAGACTCCTCAAATTATCCTTCCTTGCAATCATATATTGCATTTGGATAGAGTGCAACATGAGAAGGTTTCATAACAAGTCAACTGGCTTCCTTATAATTTTGACCAATGTGTGTAAAAATATAAGCAGTAGAGCAAAAATCAGACATTCCCATTTGAATATTGTATCGACGACTATATGGAGACTTCCTACTTCTATCTTTTCTAATTATTCTCTTTTTGTAATGTTGGGGATGCCCCTAAGCTGATGTACGTCATCTGCTTAGTAATACTTAAAATTTTCAAAAAAAAAAATATACAAGAGGTGATTTTTGTTTTTGTTTTTGTGTGTGTGTGTGTGTGTGTGTGTTTTTTTCAGAAACAAAAATGGCAGATCAATCAAATAAAAGTGACATTTCTGTTACATCTTGGATTAATTGTATTCCCATCCCATGCTAAGCCTCACGATTTTGTCCTTTGGCATACATAAATTAATTACTGTCCTAGGAGGTTACCCATCGTGATAGTGTTCCCACCTTAACACACTTAACTTTTGAGTTTCAAAGCTAAGCATTGTCGTTACGTCAAATGACACATCAGTGAGTTAATTCCAATTTTCATGTAAATATTCTAGGCACATTATTCTCATGTTTGATGTGCATTCCGGTTCAGAATGTCTTCATCTTTCTTCTTCATTTACTGTTCTCTACGTTCTCTGTTTTTTTGGTCGGAAGAAAACCATTTCATTTCATCTCATCAAGGATGAGCCCAATGACTACTAAAGGGGGCTTCAGCACATACAAGATTCCTTAGGGTTTCGGGAGGGTTAACGACCCAATTATAGGGCAAAGATTTGCACCTTTGAGCCTTAACCTACCTGATTTACTTTCCTATTACAATGAGCCAAAAGAATATTTGGAAGATGGGCCATTAGGAGGGTGCATTAAGTAACAAGAGAAGTGGCATCCCACGGAGCAATATCTAATCCTAAAGGCTGTTAACCAAAGTCAAGTTGTCAGATTCCAGTAAGTACTTCACTTTGTCTTCCTTCCTTCGTGCATAAAGTAGCTTCAGGGTTTCAAGACAAGCAAGGGTTTCAACATTCATAGCTGAGTTTGCCTTCACCAACTTAGCAAATCCATCCACGATCCTCCCCGAAAAATCGCGACAAACACCAGCGATGGCGCCTTCCGTCGAACCTTCGATGTAAGATCTGTTGATGTTCCATTTCAAGGTCTCTTCCGTTGGTGGTCGCCATAAATCTTGTGAGTGGTTGTCCTTTGAGCTGATGTTCTTCTCTGATTTACTCCATCGACTTATATTCTGGTACATAGCCATAGCAGAGCTCATGAGTTGCTGCGGATCTGGAGATTGACTTCAAAAAATGAAGTTGTTCCTCCATTTTCATATGTACCAGAGAACCACCGTGAGCAAATCAAAAGCCACTGAGGTACTTTTGAAATTTACTAGCCATTCTTCAATTCTGGTGAGTCCTTGACTGGAGATTTGAATATGTAGGGCTGGGTTTGACCACACTTGATTTGTCCATAGGCAAAGTAGGGATAAGTGCTCGGTTGTTTCAACCTGCTGGTTGCACAGACTGCAGATAGGTTCTCGAACAATCTTCCTTTTAAACAAATTCTCTTTGATTGGTAAAGCATTTTGACACATTCCCCATAAGAGAAATATGATTTTCGGAGTAGTTTTTGCCTTCCAATTCTTTTTCTATAGTTTCTGAGGCCTCTGATACGAGGTAGAAGCTGGAGATGCAATCTGTTTCTCGGATTCCTCCCTCAATCTGTTGTAACCGCTCTTAACCATATAGGATCTTGATTTAGTATTGTTCCATACCAATTTATCCTCTGTTAATTGAGACCTCAACGGAATTGAAAGGATTTCATTGGAGGTGTGTTCATCAAATAGAGCATGTAGGGTCTGTGTGTTCCATGTTGAATTTTCCTTATGTATTAGATCAGCTACCTTCTCTAGTTCTCCTCTATTTGATGGTCTACCTATCACTCCTCCGGAAAGCCATTTATCCTCTTTAATTCTTATTTTTTTCTTCGTTTCCAACTGACCACATAACGGAGGGGAGAAGAGCATCTCTACCCATTAGGAGGCTTTGCCACCCCCAAGATGGTCGCGTCCCCTTGCCTGCATGTTTGAAATCACAATGAGGGAAGTAGAGTCCTTTAAGTACCAGACTCCATAAGGATGTTGGGTTTTGAATCATTCTCCATGCTTGTTTCCCCAGCATTGCCTTGTTAACAGTTATAAGGTCTCTAAGGCCCAGTCCTCCATTATCCTTTCTAAGTTTTAGCACATTCCAATTTCTCCAATGCAGCCCTGATTTGCTTTCCTCATTTTTCCACCAAAAGGCAGCAATTTTCTGCTCTATAGCACGACAAATAGAGATAGGAACTTTGAAGATGGACATAGCGTACTGGGGAATAGCTTGAACCACCGCTTTAATGAGAATTTCTTTCCCTACTTTGGATATTAATTTTTCTTTCCAGTCTTCTAATTTCCTGTTGACTCTTGCCATAATCCATGCAAACATTTTCTTCTTTGACTCGCCCCAATCAGAAGGAATTCCCAAATATTTGCCGATTTTTTCTAGAATCGGCACTCGCAGCTCAGCAGCCATATTTCGCTTCAATCTCTGTGGGCAATCTCTACTAAAGAGCATCCCAGACTTATTCAAATTAATTGCTTGACCCGAGTCATAGCAGTATTGATTCAAAATTGCAGCTACACTTTGACACTCTTTTATCATCCCATCCAAAAAAAAAAAAAAATTGAGTCATCCGCGAAAAGTAGGTGAGTCAACGTTGGGCATGATCTGTTTAACTGAATTCCTTTTATAGACTCAATCTCCAGTGCATTTTTCATGAGAAAAGATAATGCATTCACCACTATGATAAACAAATATGGAGAGAGTGGGTTTAGCGCGAAGTTGAACGGAGAGCCACGACCCTATTTTCACCCCTTGAGAGGTATTCTACGTTCTCTGTTGAATGAACCATAGACTGACCACATCTAAAAGATGTGATCCTTTATCACGTTCAAAAATAAGATAACTGCCTTTGGCAGTTATCAATAATGGGTAATGGACTGGGTTAGCCCACATGGGCGGGCCACTCACCCATAAAACCAAACGGTTGTCAGAAAACGAATCTCATCTTTCTCTACACCGTCTAAGAGATATTGGTTGCTTGATCTTATTTTTTTTTTCCTTTTTCCTCCCTTTCTGTCTTGAGCTCTTCGTAGGTCCTTTCATTTTGATGTTGATCGGGCTTCGTAGCTTCGTTGGAGATCTCATCAAATGTAAGGCGTATCACGTTGATTTTGATCAACTTTTTGGTAAAGAGGATCTGAACGTTTTAACTCAAGATGGACATTACAGTGCATGTCCATGATTTTCGCTTTTTGGTTTCTTCTATGTTTGGTCCGGACAGTTCTGTTGCGCGGAACCAAGCGATCGATCAAATAAATTGACAGAACGAGTAAAGTAAATTGGATGCTAGATGTACGTGGTTCGGTTGTAGAGACCTATGTCCACGGGGAGAGCATCAACGAATTCCATTATAGAACAAGCTATACACGGAGATTACAGATTACTTGAGTTACACAAAAACTCTTAGTTTCTCAAGCCCCAATTACATCCAAGAACACACATAGTGTTTAACCACTAACTCTTAGCGAAATAATCTAGTAATATCGCTGTCGCGACCCTCTCGAGGTTCGCCGTGGGCTCTCGAGGGCTAATGGGCCGTCCAGTCTGGTCGGACGCAGGCCTCTCCCAAGGCCCGTTACCCAAATCGCAACGGAGGTATGCGTAGTCGACCTTCAGTGTGGTCTAGTGACATGTGCTAAGTGTGCATGCCATGGAGTCGCCACCAATCATTTTTTTGGAGGGTATGATTGGACCACCCTATTGAATAGTCGGGAGTTTCTATTCAATTCTACGATAACCAGAGAAATGGGTTCGGGGACTTAGTTACGTCAACTGTTAGAGTTGACGCCCTTTCGGTACCTAAGTTGATTGAATTTTCTGCAATTTTTCTCAATTTTTTTTTGAATTTTTCCTTAGTATTCACTTTTTTTGAATTTTTTTTATTTGATTTTTTTTATTATAAATTTCCTGAAAATAAGTCCCAACTGAACGGTCCCTAACTCGCCACGTGGCGTCTCGGTGACAATCGAATCATTTTAATTGTTGTAAAATTCGAAATTTATTTCTTTTAATGTTAAAAATATTTTTTTTATTCTGAAAATCATCGGATCACGACACGTGGCTCATCTGCAACCATCCAATCTAGCATTTTTTTTTTGTTTTTATAGGACGCAACACAATGCAAAAAAAAAAAATAATAATAATAAAGAAGATATTAAGTCATTATACAACATAAACATAAGCAAAGGAGATGGGATCCGGTGAATTTTACGACGTCGGAGTCCGTCGGTGCTCGTGCAACAATGTGTGGGGGGTATAAACCACCAGCAGGAGGCTCGGCCTTCCGATTCTGGGGTAGCACAATATAATTTACAGAAAATAAATAAATAAAACACCTTGGACACCAATAGGAGGCTTAGCCTTCCGATTCTGGGTCTTTTATGCGAAATATAGAAATGTTATGACATAAAGTAAATACACAGCAAATATTTAGACACCAACAGGAGGCTCGGCCTTCCGATTCTGGGTCTTTTATGCGAAATATAGAAATGCTATGACATAAAGTAAATACGCAGCAAATATTTAGACACCAACAGGAGGCTCGGCCTTCCGATTCTGGGTCTTTTATGCGAAATATAGAAATGCTATGACATAAAGTAAATACACAGCAAATATTCAGCAACCTTAAAATTCCAGAACATAGCCTATCATCTTAGGAAGCCATCACCGAAAATTTCACCTTAAAAGGAGTCCAAATGAGTGAGATATGACCACAATACCTCAATTCGCTCGATTTTCGTCGACTGTTTTTCAAAAAATCACCATAATTTAACCAGACCTCGTAAATTCACGAAACCAACGGGAAATTGTTAAGGACATCTTAACTTAATCTGTGATGGTCAGAGGGAGGCGCAAAGGTCGCCGGAAGGGCTGATCGTGGAGGACGACGGCGGCGGCAGAAACTGGTCGTTACAGGGTCAGCAGCGACCTTTGCTCATTCAAACGGCTCCATCGGACGAATGGCTGGGCCAAATGAGCCTTATAATATATCCCTGGAAAGATAAGACGATAAGCTTTCTATTGGAGGTGGTTTCGCCTCGATCTGATATTGGACGACGGAGTTATGACCGGAACAGTGAGATGGTTCGGGAAAGGGAGAGGAGAGAGGAAGAAGAAGAAGAAGAAGAAGAAGAGGAAGAAGAGCAAGAGGAAGAGGAGGAGGGGGGAGATAAATAGGCAGCGGGAAGGAGAGAGGGAGTGGAGAGAGAGAGAGAGAGAGAGAAAGAGAAAAAAAAATATAATAATAATAAAATAATAAAATAATAAAATAAAAAAAGTAAAAATAAAATAAAATAACAAAAAGAGAAGACAAAATCATTAGTCCCCTTTTCCTTTTAAATGATGATGTTTCCCTCCTTTTCCTTTTAATCATTACTAATATTTTTGTCAAATTCAATTTTATGGTGATCAGAGAACACCTAAAATCAAACCTGAATTTTATTATTTATGAGGTTAGAAAATAGATAAAATAAAAATAAAAATACCGACTATTTTTATATATCTTTGTGACCTCAAATATTATTTTTCTTGATTTTCTTGATTTTCTTTTTCTTTCTTTTTTTTTTTGTATTTTTCGAAAATATATATAAAAAAATGAAAATTATGAAAATTATTTTTTTGGTCAAAATGGTTCATTTAGCTTGGCTAAGGTCACCAAAATTGATTTTTCAATTTTTTCAACTTTTTATGGATTTTCTATGAATTTTCAAAATAAAAATAAAAATAAAAATAAAAATAAATAAAAAAAGTTGATCAAAATTTAGGTGTCAACAGCTGCCCCTCTTTGAGAGGAATCTCGTTATAGGTTTCTCTCAAAGATAAGGTGACACCTGAGTCCTGATCGACTCGACTCGGGAAACTAAAGGAAAAGGAGTCATGACATCCAATTTTCATGCTTGTCCATGTATGCTCTTTCTTGAAGGGGGAAACATTCATTTGACATGAGAGAGTGAGATAATAGAGAGACATACCTGCCACTTACCTGTTCGATGTTTGTATGATTTTCGCGGTGTTTGATGGATTCAAGAGAATTTCTAGGAACTCGTTACTAGAGTATCCTAGAGAGGTTAAGCTCTGACCCGTATGGTAGGTCAAACCATAATGGGATTCCTAACTGATAGGAATCTAAGGAAGACGCGTCCCATTTGAGATTTGCCAATGATTTTGATCCGTATGGTGGATTGGACCATTGAGTTGACCATTTAAGTGATTTTCACTATTGGATTGACCCTTCAGGCGGTTTCTACCTTTGATTGACCCTTCAGGCGGTTTCTACCATTATTTTGACCCTTCAGGCGGTTTCTACCTTGTGTTGACCCTTCAGGCGGTATCTACCCTCATTTTGACCCTTCAGGCGGTATCTACCTTGTGTTGACCCTTCAGGCGGTTTCTACCATGAGTTGACCCTTCAGGCGGTATCTACCATAGTTTTGCTTTGAAAATGGGTCTCATGACGAGCCACGTCCGATGAGACTGCCTGATTTTTGAAAAGAGGTCTCATGACGAGGGTTCTCCACGTCCGATGAGACTGATTGAATTTTGAAAAGGGGTCTCATGACGAGGGTTCTCCACGTCCGATGAGACTGTTTGATATTTTTGAAAATGGGTCCTAGGACGAGGGTTCTCCACGTCAAGTTAGGACTGCTTGATTTTTGAAAAGAGGTCCTAGGACGAGGGTTCTCCACGTCTGCTGGGACTGTTTGATTTTTTTTTTTTTGAGAAGGGGTCTCATGACGAGGGTTCTCCACGTCCGATGAGACTGTTTTTTTTTAAAGGGTTTTTCCTCCCCCCTTTTTTAGAGATCCCGAAGTTTGTCGGGAATTCAGTTTTGAAGCAGTGAAAGATTTTATTTTGGCAAAAATTTCACTGGTACGCTGATGATGCGGGAAGTGACTTTTCTGGGAGCTGGGTTCTCCAGGTATCCTGCAGAAAAATAGATTTGTACGTTCTTCTCTTCAGAGCGAGGCCTTCTTCTGGGAGATTGGCGTCTCTAATGGATCCTGCAGAAGTTCGAGCCTGAAAAATTTTTCTTCACCAAGAAAACGTTAGCAATCTTTGGGAAGACGACGGTTGTCCATCTGACAAAACCGTATGATTTAAGTTTTAATCATGAAATGTGCATTTTGATGCCGGAGGCTGTCCAAAGCATTCTTGCAACATGCAGATGTGATCACAAATTCCTTGCATGAAAAATCTGGATCAACAGTTTGAAAAATTCCAAAAAGAGATTGTTCAAAACATCAATTGGAATATTTCTCGACAAGGAGGCTATCTCACCTGTTTTGAGGTAATGATTTTTATAGGGGATGCACTCAATTCCCTATTAACCTGTGCCTAGGTTTTAGGCTCATTCGCAGCGCATACATTTTGATCGGTCGGGAGGTCTTCCACGGGACCGTAATGTTGGGCTTGGTATTGGTTTTCAAGGGGGACTCATTTTTGAGTCAAAGCCATTGAACGAAAGTTTTCACCATCTGCTTCGGGTTTACAAGTCAAGAACCCTGCAAAATGAGAAAGAAATAGTCTTGCTCGTACCTCTTCGAGCTAAGCTATATGTTAACCCAAGTGTCTTAGTCAGAGAAGGCTGTTTCAGGGTTATGATGTTGGTAGGATTGGGGACCGAAAAAAAAGCTTATTTTTGGCCCAGAATTTATGAGGGAATTGACCTTGGTGATCATTGCAAACTTGTCACCTGTCTTTTCCATTCTGTATCTTCAATTTTTGAGACGTGCAACCGTTTTTGAGGTGTGTACAAACTCTTTAGAGAGCGTCTCTTGTGGTATTAAGAGGTTGACAACTCTTTCTGTGTTTTTGCTCCACGGCTGACATCATTTGGGGAGCAGTCTTCTTGATCTGACTCCATTAGGGATTTTTCCCTCTTCTTTTCCCTACCAGGTTTCTTTAGGGATCGATCAAATTGTTCACCCGAGCATCGGCCTCGCTTTTACCAGGCACTTTGCTTTTTCTTGATGCTGGGGATTTCTTTAATCCCTTGTCGCAAGTGGGATGCTTGGCAATTGTGCTAGATATATGACTTGGCTCTTAGCACGCTTGAGTATCAACTTAGTAGTTTCTTCGTAAACCCTAAGTCTTGAACTTCTCCGTTCCTGAAGTGATTTGCCTTTGTTTTGGAACTTGCAATGATCACCGATGGGTTTATGAAATGAATTCGCAGGCTCAACTTGGCTATGCAAAGGATATGGTGTGTGGGATAGAGAAATGAATGCTTCTCATCATCCTATGGCACTTGGATTACCATATAAACAACACACAAAGATTAATGTTAGTCCGAGCAAAAAAAAATTCTAACCATTTTCTCCTGATGCTACTGGACTCACCTCCATTTTGCTCCGATGTGGGGTGGTTCTTGATAGGGTTAAGAATGAAAAACGCCGTTCAAAGGGGTTTATCAATGGTCACCTGTAGTGTTTGGGGATATGAAACGAATGCCTCTGTCGTCCCAACCCATGTAATCGCTGCAAATGATCCCTACCATCGTAGACTCAGATTTTGCTATCTGCCCACTCCACTCATCTCTCAAGTGTGTGTTGGACATGTTTGGATTAGGCTCGCCTCTCTTTTGAGTAAACTTCATTTTGAATGATTTGACAAATAATGATATTTGGAAAAATTCACTCCCTTCTTTCCCAAAATTTATCCATTGAGGGGATCTTGTGATGTATCGTGCATGTTTTATTCATGCTTTGGGCAACCTCCCGATTTAAATCATGAACATCGATGCATTGGATAATTTTCATGACGACTGAAAGGATTTTAACATTCTTTATCTCCAGCTAACTGGGAAAGGGATACTTACCTACCTGTCGCGGCTGCAGACCCCTGAAAATGTAAGAGAAGCATATCATTGTATATTCACGAATTTTTTTGAAAATCGAAACGATACATCCTACCCTCGGTCATGTACCCTAACAAGTAGTACGTGGGATGTAAAAACTTGTTCGTCTCCAAGGCGACTCCCCTGTCAAAAACAAACAATAAGTGTCAGTTTGCGTTCCAAAATTCAAGACAAATTGGAACGATACCGCCTTGTTCTTGCTTGGTGTTTTCATTTGAACACAAACGCGCGGCTTACAGAAATTGGCCATCTATATTGTGGCCACGATTCCTCCGTTTGGTTGGCGATGAATCATTCTCGAGGATTTGCCCCAGAGGAAATCCATTTGTGTTTTTGGGCGCATTCCAGCGTCACTCTTCATAGTTCCTCCACTTGATCAAAGACCCTTCCTTGGAGTGCTGACTCCCAAGGTTAATAATTTTATTCGCCTCCTCATTGGCGAGTTCTTTTCTTTTGTGGCTTTTGGCGCCAACGACTTCCTGTTAAGCATGGGATTTATGGAGATCAAATTGGAACGATACAAAGTTACCGCCTCTAGGTTTGTATCCTGGGATTTATTTCTGATGCAGATAACTCTGTCATTGCGTCTACGGATTTTGCCAGAGAAGAAACGTCTTTCTTTGCCCAGGGCAAAATTGATTCGCATGCCCCAGTCATGTCTTAACGCTTTCCGCTTTTGTTGGAGATTTCTAATCCCATCTGAAGGAGTCCACGCACCTGCGTGTGAAGAAATAGACGTGGGTTTTTATCTGACTTTATTTGGAATTTCTGAAAAGAGGTACTCCCTCCGAAGTTTCGTCTTTTCGTGCTTTTCGAGCAATTTGCCCCGGTGAGGCCGGTTTCGCTGTTTGTCCTCTCTGGATTTGATGACCCTGGTCTGTTGCACTTTTAGGGGGGATCATGAGAGTTTGCCCCTGGCTGGGCTTCTCGGAGAAAAGGGAGAGACTTGCTCCCACGAGTTTTGCCAATCCTGGTCATCTATGAATTCGTGCTTTTCATTCTATTCAAAGAAGGTATTGATAAAACTTAAGATTTTCTTTTCAAGCATTCTTTTCACAGAGATTTTCAGGTGATGAGAAACTTTTTCAGGTTTTCTCAAAGATTTTGTTCACAAATTGAGCCATTAGAACGCTCTTGAAAACATTGAGTCAGACTCATGTTATGAAAAGGGGTACTCCTTGTTTCGTCATTTGGAAGCACTGCCATCTGATTCCCCTGCTTTTGATCGTTGCTGGAATGGATGGCTCCGCATCGTTTTATTCCCCATTTAGGAGGGAAGCTCCACCTCGGGAACCTGAGTTATTTAACAACTGCTATGTATGCTTGGAATGGCATGCTTGAAGTGTCACAAAGACGGTTATAAAATAGAGAAAGTTCATGTAATGATAAACTTCTTTGGGAGACGTCTTAAGAAAAATTGAAAGGGTAGGATGGGAGCTAGCCCTCATATCATTGGGCATCCTCGCATCCCAAAACTTTGCAAACCAGGAGACATGTGGGAAATCAGGTCTCAGTTTTTTTTTTTTTTTTTTTTTTTTTTTTCGTCATTGACCGATTTGTGGCTCCCACACGTCCCCTTTTTTTGATTTTTGATTTTTGATGATTTTTTTGGTTTTTTTTTGTTTTTTTAGTATACTTATATTACAATACAACACGTAAGAAAAAGCCCGAGGCACCTAATGTGGATTTAGATGCGTCGAAGAGAGACAGATATCTCTTTACTCCATGGTAGGAGCGTCGCCATCGAGTGATTTGACAAAATCTCCCAAAGACAAGCTGGTCAAATCAAGTTCCTCCGATGTCGTTTCTATCCCCTCGTCCTTCGACCATTTGGAATCCTCAGAGAAGAACCGGTCGAACTTGTTGTCGATGATCACCCCCACGGTTTGGTGATCAGGAAGTGGATTATTTTGCACGTTCGGCTCTGTTTTGTCGAATTCAAGGATGCAATTATCGATAAGGGCTTGCACCTTGTGCTTCAAAACAATGCAATTGTCTACGTTATGGCCCTTCTCTCCCATGTGATAGACACATGACTGGCTTTCATCGTACCCGTTAAATTTCACCGGATTCGGCCTTGGAGGCTCCTTAGCCACTAAGTGCTCCTCTAGTAACATAGGAAGTAATTTCGATAACGGCCTTGGCAGGGGGGTGAACTGCTTGGGAGGCAACTTCCTCCTTAGTTCATATGGTTTCTGTACCGACATCGACAAGTTTCCTTGCACCGTACTTGAATTGGAGAACTGCTTAGGGTTGGGTGGGTTTGGTACGAAGGCCACATCAACTTCAGCCTCCTTCTCCCTTCGGGCCGGATATTGGCGTCTTGTTGCGATTTCTGGTGCTTTCCTTTCCCTCATCGCCCATTCCAGCCTTTCTGCGATTTTTATGAGGTGTACAAATGTTTGACAACCAGATGTGTTCAGCCTATCGAAATACTCGTAAGGCAACGCTCTCAAGAAAAGGTCGACCAGCTCGTCCTCTGGAATGGACGGTTTGACTTGTGTTGCTAAGGCCCGCCATCTTTGAGCGTAGGCACGAATTGCCTCATTCCTCCCTTTAGTGGTCCTCAGCAATTCTTCTCTGGAAGGGGCTGTAGCAGTATTGAACCTATATTGATGTAAAAATTCCTCCGCTAGGTCTTCCCATCCATCATAGTCCTCCAAATCTAATTCGATGAACCAAGCCAGAGCAGCACCCGCCAGACTCTCTTGAAACGTGTTCATCAGCAAGGGAACATAGTCAGAAAAAAGTGCCATTTTGCGTAGGTAATATTTTAAGTGGGCTCGGGGGCAGCTCGTCCCGTTGTATTTTCTGACGAAATCGGGTTCTTTATAGTCTAACGGCGCTTCAATTTTTGCAAATGGTGATATCTTGTCAAATCGAGCCAGCTCATACCGTTGGCTGCTTAGGCATTCCTCTATCTTCGCTAGCCTCTTTGCGCCTTCTTCGATTTTGCCCGGGGGTTTCTCCTTTTTGTCTTTTTCTAGGTCGATGACTGCAGACACGGCCTTCGGTAGTGCATCAGCTGCTAACACTCGATTAACATTCTCGGCCACATTCTCTTCCCGAGTTCGCGCCACATTCGAAGCATTGGGGGGTGCGGGCGGAGCATCCTGGCTGAGGTCATGATTTCTTTCTTGTGCAGCCACCATCATGGCTTTCATTTCTGCTAGCATGGTGGCCATTGACGCCATCTGACCTTCCAAACTATTCACGCGAGATCCCAACTCCTCTTGCTCCATTCTGGCTCGGAGACGAGTTATAATACGAGTTATTCTTGGTTCCGTGATTAAAGCTACCTGCCCTGTGGTAGGTAGAAAGACGTGTTAGCATATGGAAAAAAGTTATACTGAGTTCAAGGGGTGAAAGGAATGATACTTACAAACCTTTTGAAGGGGGTAAGACATGTCAAACACATCGATCATACGCATGTAAACTTGTGAAGTTTTGACACATAAATGGTGGGGTTCCTGAGGCTTAAAGGCTCCCACCTCGAGTTCTAGAAAGGGTAGGTTCCATTGCACAACTATCGTTGCATTGGGACCCAATCCATAGTTCGAAGTGAGCGAAATTAAAAATGGATTACCCCGTGTTTTTCCTCACGGAGGTTCCATTTTCAATTCCTTCTATTGTTTGCTTATAGGGGCGCCCGGGGTTTTAGGCGCGGTTGTGTGTGATCAGGTGTCGTGATCATCACAATGCAAGTCATGCATAACAGTTTATCAATCAGCGCTTCAAATCACCCACACAACATACATTCCTACGCCAACCTGCATAAAATAATGTAAATCACGGACTACACCCCTTATTTCTCCAATCTGCAAAAACGTTTAACACCTCAAGGATTAAAGTACATACTTCAATTTGAAGAGCGTCTGCATAAAACAATCAACTTTTTAATCGGCTCAAGTCCACTAAATGGTTAAGAACCAGTCCCCAGCGGAGTCGCCAGTCTGTCGCGACCCTCTCGAGGTTCGCCGTGGGCTCTCGAGGGCTAATGGGCCGTCCAGTCTGGTCGGACGCAGGCCTCTCCCAAGGCCCGTTACCCAAATCGCAACGGAGGTATGCGTAGTCGACCTTCAGTGTGGTCTAGTGACATGTGCTAAGTGTGCATGCCATGGAGTCGCCACCAATCATTTTTTTGGAGGGTATGATTGGACCACCCTATTGAATAGTCGGGAGTTTCTATTCAATTCTACGATAACCAGAGAAATGGGTTCGGGGACTTAGTTACGTCAACTGTTAGAGTTGACGCCCTTTCGGTACTTAAGTTGATTGAATTTTCTGCAATTTTTCTCAATTTTTTTTTGAATTTTTCCTTAGTATTCACTTTTTTTGAATTTTTTTTATTTGATTTTTTTATTATAAATTTCCTGAAAATAAGTCCCAACTGAACGGTCCCTAACTCGCCACGTGGCGTCTCGGTGACAATCGAATCATTTTAATTGTTGTAAAATTCGAAATTTATTTCTTTTAATGTTAAAAATATTTTTTTATTCTGAAAATCATCGGATCACGACACGTGGCTCATCTGCAACCATCCAATCTAGCATTTTTTTTTTTGTTTTTATAGGACGCAACACAATGCAAAAAAAAAATAATAATAATAAAGAAGATATTAAGTCATTATACAACATAAACATAAGCAAAGGAGATGGGATCCGGTGAATTTTACGACGTCGGAGTCCGTCGGTGCTCGTGCAACAATGTGTGGGGGGTATAAACCACCAACAGGAGGCTCGGCCTTCCGATTCTGGGGTAGCACAATATAATTTACAGAAAATAAATAAATAAAACACCTTGGACACCAATAGGAGGCTTAACCTTCCGATTCTGGGTCTTTTATGCGAAATATAGAAATGTTATGACATAAAGTAAATACACAGCAAATATTTAGACACCAACAGGAGGCTCGGCCTTCCGATTCTGGGTCTTTTATGCGAAATATAGAAATGCTATGACATAAAGTAAATACGCAGCAAATATTTAGACACCAACAGGAGGCTCGGCCTTCCGATTCTGGGTCTTTTATGCGAAATATAGAAATGCTATGACATAAAGTAAATACACAGCAAATATTCAGCAACCTTAAAATTCCAGAACATAGCCTATCATCTTAGGAAGCCATCACCGAAAATTTCACCTTAAAAGGAGTCCAAATGAGTGAGATATGACCACAATACCTCAATTCGCTCGATTTTCGTCGACTGTTTTTCAAAAAATCACCATAATTTAACCAGACCTCGAAAATTCACGAAACCAACGGGAAATTGTTAAGGACATCTTAACTTAACCTGTGATGGTCAGAGGGAGGCGCAAAGGTCGCCGGAAGGGCTGATCGTGGAGGACGACGGCGGCGGCAGAAACTGGTCGTTACAGGGTCAGCAGCGACCTTTGCTCATTCAAACGGCTCCATCGGACGAATGGCTGGGCCAAATGAGCCTTATAATATATCCCTGGAAAGATAAGACGATAAGCTTTCTATTGGAGGTGGTTTCGCCTCGATCTGATATTGGACGACAGAGTTATGACCGGAACAATGAGATGGTTCGGGAAAGGGAGAGGAGAGAGGAAGAAGAAGAAGAAGAAGAAGAAGAGGAAGAAGAGCCAGAGGAAGAGGAGGAGGGGGGAGATAAATAGGCAGCGGGAAGGAGAGAGGGAGTGGAGAGAGAGAGAGAGAGAAAGAGAAAAAAAAATATAATAATAATAAAATAATAAAATAATAAAATAAAAAAGTAAAAATAAAATAAAATAACAAAAAGAGAAGACAAAATCATTAGTCCCCTTTTCCTTTTAAATGATGATGTTTCCCTCCTTTTCCTTTTAATCATTACTAATATTTTTGTCAAATTCAATTTTATGGTGATCAGAGAACACCTAAAATCAAACCTGAATTTTATTATTTATGAGGTTAGAAAATAGATAAAATAAAAATAAAAATATCGACTATTTTTATATATCTTTGTGACCTCAAATATTATTTTTCTTGATTTTCTTGATTTTCTTTTTCTTTCTTTTTCTTTTTTTTTTTGTATTTTTCGAAAATATATATAAAAAAATGAAAATTATGAAAATTATTTTTTTGGTCAAAATGGTTCATTTAGCTTGGCTAAGGTCACCAAAATTGATTTTTCAATTTTTTCAACTTTTTATGGATTTTCTATGAATTTTCAAAATAAAAATAAAAATAAAAATAAATAAAAAAAGTTGATCAAAATTTAGGTGTCAACAATCGCAAAGGAATTAAAACACAAATCTAACCTCAAGATTTAATCGGCTTCGACACTTGAATTCTTGATGTAATTCCGCGGACAAAACCAATGAAGAAACCCTAAGCCAAGCGCTCAAGATCGGCGCTTCCAGATCTCTGCACGTATTGATCAACAACTACGTACTGTCTTACGGCAAAGGACCAACCCATGAATATATATGAAAAAAAACTCCTCCTTGAAAAGTCTAACGTAACAAAGGAAGTTCAATGTACAGATTCGGTCAACCTAAATCCTTTTTACCGAATCCCAATATAAGCCCAACTTCTGTTATCTCCTTTTTCTATTTTTTTTTCTTGACCGACAATAAAGAAAAATCTTTGGCTCAAGATAACCGAACGTCAAATATCACAGTCTCACCGAGCATAGATTTTCAAGATATTCAAAACAAATCTTACCCAAACAGAATCTAAGTTCTATCAAGATATATCTATTACGAATTCAAATTTTTCGCTTCGGGCTCAAACTCGAGGCATATTTCAACAATCTCTACCTTGGCTTGACATTTGAGCCAAGTCGCAATCGCCTCACTGATAATCCGGACTTAACCGCTACTCTCCCAACAGCCCCTAATGGGCTCAATCGCCACAAATATCATGCAAGTCCAAGCCGCGCTTGAATTTCACCATAACTGAGGACCTCATCAGAATACCAAATGTACATGCACTTTTAATTACTCCACAAGAATTTTCTGATACAAGCTCTTTAATCACAGATAAAGTAAAATCATCGTTGCATCCATATTTGTCAGGAGATCGAATACGTATCTTGTCAATATCAGCAGTTACAACAACCGTTGGCTCTACAGGCTCCACCTCGCTATAAGCACCATCCGTGTCGATTATTTCGCTAGTATCCACTACCTCAGGAATTTCTGGTTGCAACTCCACCTCAAGCTGAATACCGTCCAGATCCGTATTAACACTGCCACAATTACTCCTAACCAAAAGTATTGGAGATTCGTCAAAGGTAACTTCTCTGCTGCAAATATGTGAATTTATATTCAGGCACCACAACCGATAGCCACACTTACCTCGTGTATAGTCATGGAATATGCACCTTGCCCTCACATTGAGCTTACCATCACTTACTCGATAATAACCCGAGCAATCAAACATTCTAAAAATAGAATCAACAGTAATATTACCCGACCATACTTCTTCGGGAGTCTGATATCCAATCGCAGACGATGGGGATCTATTCACCAGGTAGCTCGCCATACTAAGCGCATCCGCTGGAATTCTCCTAGCCATACCAGCACTAGAGATCTTTTTACAGGCCATCTCTAGTAACGTTCTGCTCATCGATTCTGCAAACTATTATGGTTTATTGGCACTAGTGCGGTGTTTCACTATGCCCTTTTTCATGCAGAATTTATTTACCAGTTTCGAGTAGGACTCCATGCTACTGTCAGTTCGCACATGCTTGATTAATCTACCAGTCTCCGTTTCGGTCAAAGCACTCGACCGCGTATTCCTGACAATAACATCTAACTTGTGCATCGTCACAATCACCCAGGCCTTCCTCGAGCAGCCGTTAGACTCTCGAACAGATGTCGGCGTCTCAGAAGTGAAACTTATCAATGTCTCACCTTGAAGTTCATACAAGCCACCATGCTTGATTTCTTTCATTATCACGAGGGAACCTCGAGCAATCTTCAGATTTTCACCTCGTGAAGAATAGCTGCATCAAGCTGAATCTAGAGCACCCAAGGCAATTAAGTTCTTTTTCAATTCTGGAACATGTCTTACTTCAGTCAATGTCCTCACAATACCATCATGCATTCTAATTTTAACATCACCAACACCCACAACATCGCATTCATCATTGTTTCCCAACTGCACTTTACTACTATCTGTGAACTGATAAGTAGCAAACCAGTTCCTATTTGGTGTAGCATGAAAAGAACAACCATAATCCATCTGTCAAATGACGAATTCTCAGTGACAGAAAAGACTCTATCAACACCATAAGAATTTTCAGTTATAGCTGCAATATCATCCGCAGATTCAACTCTAATTCCCTTACCCGTTTCGTTTTTCAGGTTAAAACAATTTCTTCGAATATGCCCCCTCCTGCGACAATTCCAACAGACAGCACCACTAGTCCTAGATTGACTGAGTCTATCTAAGTTCATACTACTTTTGCTAACATGAGTACTAGCTCTTCCTCTTTCACCTACTAAAGCATCAGATATAAATTCGCTAGATTCTCTTATACGGATATCCTCACCCAGAATTAAATCTGGAATCCCATCAAAAGTTAAACTTGTTGATCCAGAGGAATTACTAACAGCAATAACAGTAGTATTTCAACTATCAAGCAATGAGGATAATAGAATCAAAGCACATACCTCATCTTCAAAGTTGATATCATGAATTCAAAAGGGCAGATAACAAAATTGCCAGCATTCCTGGTGTGCCTATCCTGTACCAAATCCTGTGACAAGTGATCCTGCTGTGGTCAATGACCTAATCTAAATTCATGATATCCAATTAAGTCTTCACAAGATGTTCCAATGTCGATTTCATCTTCCGTTGGAGGGCCTAGTTCATCCACAGTAATTCGTTCCTCAGAGCCCAGAGCCACAGTTTGTTTGCCTCATGCTGCTAAGTCAGGTGATCACTCAAACCCTCCAATGTTTTAAAACAACCATACCGGACTGGCTGAGTTTACCGACGCGAGTCCCGTGTCTATTAGGGTTTTCCGACTGTTCCAAAACTGAGTTTTTATAGCTTCAGATGCAGCTATAAAAAGAAGTTGCATGGTCACAAATCTAACTGCACTAGTATAATCTCCGATTCCTGCAAATTTCAAAATGCAAAGACACAGTTAAGACTCCTACCAACAAACATCGTGCATTTTATGCAGCACATCCGTATGAATCGAACGAAAATGATATTGCTGTCCACAGAGGAACCAACGGTCTGAATCCAATAATGCCTTGCAAACCAAATCTGAGATATGTCGCACTAAGCAATCTTGAAGAGCAGATTGGAGCAACTTAGCATCTTGGAGGATAGATTACCCATTGCAACTCCACATACCAGCTTAAAATATGTATATTCCATTAACATTTGCTATAAAATCGACTCCAAGCCTCATTTGCAAGTAGACTACACATGAATGAATTGTCTCCTTTTTCGGAAGGGGAGCTATAGAACACACAAGTTACATCCACCGAATTCTGTCACACCTCTGTTTCTACTAGAAAAGGAGAATGTTACCGCTGTCCTCTTACCTAAAACAAAAATCAATGAAACTCTACTATCAAAATATATATAAATCTGTATTTTCGATCAAATAGGGAGTTGGTTACACGATCAGAGTTTCTAAAATCCACCAAAGATGATTTATACATTTCCAAGCACAATTAAACCCAACATATATTATTGGAAATACACGGGATGGTGTATTTTGAAAAGTGAAAACTCTTCTTTTAAAGTATACTTCACCAACACTTCATACATACGAGTTAACCAGCTTTGCAACAGAAATAAGGTTAAGAAAAATATCATCATTATCAATGATGGAAACTCATGCACAGTATGGCATATGACTCGGATAGAGAATGCAGATTCATGCAAACGGATGTCAAAGCACCATAATTGGGAAAAACATATATTTAGGAAAACCCTAAATAGGAATGTTTGTATAAGAAAGGCAAATCAATGGGAGTTGTTAGAAAATCCGAATATGTAAGAAGAAGAGATACATGCTTAGATAGCCAAAAAAATGGAAAAAGAAAGTGCTTCTTGAGCGTAGGCCGTCCTTTTATCAATGTAATAAGAACAAATATGTCCAAACTTGTCCAAAGGAACAAATTTTGCTAGGGTTCAATGTTTAAAAATAAGATTATCATTAACGTAACGACATAAAAAAAAAACTAAAAGAGCCATCAAAATTTTCGCAAATATTTACAATGACATAAAAACTAATTCTGAGATATATTAGATTTTCCCAACACTTGACAACATCCGGAGAAAGTCACTTACATAGCTTCGTTCGGTGGTTTTTGAAGGACTAGATATTTTGATACCCATAAAACAAGATTTATAAGGAATAATAGCCTTTATAATTGAGGATGTTGGGCCATCAGAACATATAATGTACGGCCCATGTAAATATATATAGGCTCCATTTATTTCATGAAAAATGAAGGGAAAATTTCAAATAAGGGCCCCAAGTGCTCATAATTTTTCAAATAAGGTCTAAAGTTGATCTTGTTTCAAAAAATGGCTTGAAGTGCTCTTATTGTTTTAAATGAGGGCCTAGAGTGGTCATGACCGTTTCAGATAAGGACCTAACCTTGCAGGCCAACCAACTACTTCGCCCGATCAAGGGCTTTTGGTCAAAATAAAATTTTAATTTAATTTTTAGTTAATTAAATAAAAAATAAAAATGAAAGTAAAAAAAAAAAGAGAGAGGAAAAAGATTATACAGGCGGGAGAGGCTGCCTCCCGCCTTTGGCCGTCGCCCCAACGCCGGCGGGTTTGGTTCAATATTTTCAATGAGCTTTGGGGGAATGCAAATATATTTTACTTGAGGGGATTTGGAAAAATGCTAATGTCATTTGGTAAAAACTCCTTTGAAAAATAGCTTTGAATCTACCTAGTGTTTGGAAAAATAAATTTGCAAAGTAGCTTTTACCACATTTATTTAAATAAAAAAACAAATAAAAAATTTGAAACCTACGGCTACGGTTGCCGGTGAGCAAGATCTAGCTCGTCGCTGGCTCACCAGCGCTGTGGACTGAGGTCGCCGAGGGTCGCGTGAACCCCGATGAAGGCCGCCAAGGGTCGCACGACCATCAGCGACCGTCGCCTGGGCAACGTGAGCCCAAACGTCGGTTGCGGCCGAGGGTCGTGCGACCTCGGCAAGGGCTGCCCTAGGGTCGCGCGACCCCTGGCGGCCGTCACCTGGGCCACGTGAGCCCAGGCAAGGGTCGCCCTGGGGTCGCGCAACCCCGACGAGGGTCACCAGGGTCGCGCCACCCCATAGCGGCCCTCGTTGGGGTTACGCGGCTCGTTCGACCCCAGGCGACGGTCGCCGGGGTCGCCCCATCCCTGGTGGCCTCGGTCGACGGGCTCAGATCTGGTTGGCCGGCAACCACAACCTAGGGTTTTAAATATTTATTAAAATTAAAATAACAAAAAAATGAGGGGCAAAAATTGGAATTTGAAAAAATTAGTAAGGGTAGATTTGGAAGAAAAAATCATGGCTTAGCATTTGGCTAAATACTGAAAGCTCAGCATTTTCAAGGCTAACTTTCACCCAAAAGCCCCTTGAAAATGGTTGCCAAACGCCCAACATTTTCCCCAAGGAGCTTTGAAAATGCCGAACCAAGTGCCCATAATTTTTCAAATAAGGGTCTGAAGTTGATCTTGTTAAAAAAAAGGCCTGAAGTGCTCTTATTGTTTCAAATAAGGGCCTAGAGTGGTCATGGATGTTTCAGATAAGGACCTAACCTCGCAGGCCGACCAACTACTCCGACCGATCAAGGGCTTTTGGTCAAAATACACTTTTAATTTAATTTTTAGTTAATTAAATAAAAAAATGAAAGTAAAAAAAAAAGAAAAAGCTTATACAGGCAGGAGGGGCTGCCTCTCGCATGTGGCCGCCACTCCAACATCGGTGGGGTGGCGGCGATGGCCCGGCGGGGTCGCCGGGGTCTCGGTAGGGGCCAGCGACCCCGCCGACCAGCCGCGAGGGTCGGTTGGCCCTCGCCAAAGGAGGGAAGGAGCCGTGCCACAGGCGGGAGGCAGTCACTCCCGCTTGTGTCTCTATTTTTTTTTTACTTTTAGTTTTTTTAAACTTATTGAAAACAGAAAAGGAAATAAAAAATAAAAAAGAATTAAATTACGAGAATGCCTCTATCAGCAGATCAGTCGAGCCTTTTTTTTGAGATTATATGACCATTTCATGCCCTTATTTGAAATAATATTCACTTTATGCCCTTATTTGAAATAATAAAGACACTTTAGGCCTTTCTTTGAAACAAAATCAATTTCAGGCCCTCATTTGAGAAAATGAAGGCAGTTCTAGCCCTTTTTTTGAAATTTTCCCAAAAATGAATGATGTGGCAAATATTTTTCAATGAATGACCGCTTATAATAATGAGCGAACGAAAATTATATTCATTGTTCTGGAAAATATTTAGGCGCAAATTGTTATCATTAATTATATTTTTAATTGAGTAATAATTTCAAGGGATATGTGTAATTATTTTTAGGAAAATCTTTTTCAAATCTTTTATTTTTCGTTAAACAAACGGAACCTTAAAATAAAGTAGAACACTTATCCGGATATTAATTTTCTTTCAGGCAGAAATTTTCTCATTGACCATTAGGAAAGTAAATTTTCATAAGCAATCTCAAATCCCCGTATAACCATAAAGAAAATAGTTATCCAAAGAGAATAACGATAAGAAAATTCATGCCAGTTGTGGAAAGTATTTATCGCCGTACAAATTTTCAGTAAATAGTTACTCAAATTGAAAAAAACAAATATTGATATTGCTTGCGGAAAGTGTACTTCTTTTGCTGTAGAAATTCCATAAGATGTATAGAATTTAAAATAAAATTCCACGTGAGCGAAAGATTTTTTACTTTTTCATTTTTTTACGTGAAAAAACAAACCTCCTCATTAAAAAAAAAGAATAGGTGTACTGGAACTCCTAAAACTTTTCACGAAAGCGCAATCGAGTCCTAAAACTTTCAATAAGTACGATCAAATTCTAAAACTTCCCATAAAAGTGTAATTGAGTTTTAAAACTTTCAAAAAGTAAAATTAAGACTTGATTCTACCTATTTGACAAGTGTTATGACTCAATTGTACAGTCGTAAACTTTGAACCGTAGCTATTTTTTTTTTCATTTAGACGAATTCGGACATGTTTTTTTGGCAACTCGTTGAGATCTAATCTGGCTTGAATGGGTGTCGTAGCGTTGGTTTCTTCCATCCAAAGTAGGGGTGATCGGTTCCCGATCCGGTCCAGTCTGGTTCCCCTCAAGAATCGAGAACCGGACTGGTAATCCCGGTTCTCAATTTTTTAGAACTGGGAACTGAATCATCGGTCCGGTCCGGTTCGGTTCCCGGGCGGTTCCTTTGAAATCGGGCACATGCCAAAATTTTTAAAACTAATTAGTCAGAGAGAGAGAGAGAGAGAGAGAGAGAGAGTACCTAGAAAAGGAGAAGACCCACAAAGGAAAAAAAAGCATCAGAAAGAGGAGGAGGAGGAGGGACCCTTTGGTACTGAAGCAGAGTCATCAGAGTTGAAGTCAGAGCACTGCCCCGCCATCAGCAAAGGTTGCAAAAAAGAGGAAGAAAAAAGGAGGCTCTGTGATGTGAGAAGTGTGGAGAATCTAAGGATTGTGGCGAATCTCAGGCTTGTGGTGAAAGAAGTTGATGATGGTGATCTCTGTGATGTGGGAAGTGTGTTCCCGCACATCACTCATGAGGATAGAGAAACAAGAATTGAATTGTCTTTGGTTGAGGCGAGAGAAAGAGAGAGTTTCGAGTTTGGAGAGATGGTTTTGAAAGGGCAATAAATTTTATTGCAGAGTTGGAGAAGAGCTTCTCCAGAGGATCTCCTTTTTCTTTCTCTCTCTATTTACATAAAGAGGAAGTAGGGGTGATCGGTTCCCGGTCTAGTTCCCGTCTGGTTCCATTCAAGAACCGAGAACCGGACCGATGATTTCGGTTCTCATTTTTCGGAACCGAGGACCGGACCGTCGGTCCGGTCCGGTCCGATTCTTGGGCGATTCCAAGGAACAAGTAATATGAAGCTTCTTTTGTCTGCAGGGCAAAGAAGCATGCCAAGGAAGGAACCAACAACCAAAAGAAGGGCATCTAACAGACTAAGTGAAGATATCGTTAGTTGGATCTGTAAGGTCACAATTCACTTGGTTTTGAATTTGCCAAGATGCTAATATGGTTAATCTTCTTCCTAATTCTGTAAGGATATGTCGTCTGAGTGGTGCAAACCATACAAGGGATGTTTAAAGCCAAGTCTATCGACCCCCTACAACTCAAGAACCTCAATGTGAAGCAAAACAATGAATCTGCAATGGGAGCTAGATTTTTTGGACTTGGATGATGACTGGCATTGAGGTGGTTATGATGTTCGGGACAGTGCTCATGAAGCTTATATCTCTTCTGTCTGAGATGGTGTCAATCTCTTTCGTATTGTTGATGTTGAAGATGGTGTTCTTGAAGTTTGTTATGAACACTTTTTTTGTTTTTCTTTTCCTCATTAAAGATGGAGTTTTCAACTCATGAAGCTTTTTGCTAGAGATGACGGTCGCTTGTATTGTTGCTTGAAGTGTTGCATTGCTGTTGTTAGAGATGAAAGAAATCAAGGCAAGCAGTCTTGCTTGCTAGCTTGCTTGTTAGCGTCTAAGATTTTTCTTTCGGAGTCCATTGAAAGGTTGGTGTTCATGAAGCTTGTTTAGCTGCTGTATTTCAACTCAATTTGATGTTGTGTTGCTGCTGTAAAAGAAGCAATATGGCACCAATACGGCTGTTTGGGATACAGCAATACATCAGTTTGGAAATAGTAATACAGAAACTTGGACCTATATTAACAGAGAACAGAGAAGAGATATGAAGACAACATGCCTAGATCCGGTCTTAATCTGTTTAGGCATAATTTTTTTATTAAAAAAAAATTAATCTGTCCGGTCCGATTTTATGCTCCTAGAACCGAGAACCGGATCGCCGGCCCTAGAACCGGGAACCGGACCGTCGATCCCGGTTTGGTCCGGGCGGTCCCGGTCCGGATGGTCCTATTTGCTCACCCCTAAGAAGAAGTATAGACTTTTTATCAATCGGTCCGGTCCGATTGTTGACACCTAAATTTTGATCAACTTTTTTTTATTTATTTTTATTTTTATTTTTATTTTTATTTTGAAAATTCATAGAAAATCCATAAAAAGTTGAAAAAATTGAAAAATCAATTTTGGTGACCTTAGCCAAGCTAAATGAACCATTTTGACCAAAAAAATAATTTTCATAATTTTCATTTTTTTATATATATTTTCGAAAAATACAAAAAAAAGAAAAAGAAAGAAAAAGAAAATCAAGAAAATCAAGAAAAATAATATTTGAGGTCACAAAGATATATAAAAATAGTCGGTATTTTTATTTTTATTTTATCTATTTTCTAACCTCATAAATAGTAAAATTCAGGTTTGATTTTAGGTGTTCTCTGATCACCATAAAATTGAATTTGACAAAAATATTAGTAATGATTAAAAGGAAAAGGAGGGAAACATCATCATTTAAAAGGAAAAGGGGACTAATGATTTTGTCTTCTCTTTTTGTTATTTTATTTTATTTTTACTTTTTTTATTTTATTATTTTATTATTTTATTATTATTATATTTTTTTTTCTTTCTCTCTCTCTCTCTCTCCACTCCCTCTCTCCTTCCCGCTGCCTATTTATCTCCCCCCTCCTCCTCTTCCTCTTCCTCTTCCTCTTCCTCTTCTTCTTCTTCTTCTTCTTCTTCTTCCTCTCTCCTCTCCCTTTCCCGAACCATCTCACTGTTCCGGTCATAACTCCGTCGTCCAATATCAGATCGAGGTGAAACCACCTCCAATAGAAAGCTTATCGTCTTATCTTTCCAGGGATATATTATAAGGCTCATTTGGCCCAGCCATTCGTCCGATGGAGCCGTTTGAATGAGCAAAGGTCGCTGCTGACCCTGTAACGACCAGTTTCTGCCGCCGCCGTTGTCCTCCACGATCAGCCCTTCCGGCGACCTTTACGCCTCCCTCTGACCATCACAGGTTAAGTTAAGATGTCCTTAACAATTTTCCGTTGGTTTCGTGAATTTTCGAGGTCTGGTTAAATTATGGTGATTTTTTGAAAAAACAGTCGACGAAAATCGAGCGAATTGAGGTATTGTGGTCATATCTCACTCATTTGGACTCCTTTTAAGGTGAAATTTTCGGTGATGGCTTCCTAAGATGATAGGCTATGTTCTGGAATTTTAAGGTTGCTGAATATTTGCTGTGTATTTACTTTATGTCATAGCATTTCTATATTTCGCATAAAAGACCCAGATTAAAAAGTTGATTGTTTTATGCAGACGCTCTTCAAATTGAAGTATGTACTTTAATCCTTGAGGTGTTAAACGTTTTTGCAGATTGGAGAAATAAGGGGTGTAGTCCGTGATTTACATTATTTTATGCAGGTTGGCGTAGGAATGTATGTTGTGTGGGTGATTTGAAGCGCTGATTGATAAACTGTTATGCATGACTTGCATTGTGATGATCACGACACCTGAACACACACAACCGCGCCTAAAACCCCGGGCGCCCCTATAAGCAAACAATAGAAGGAATTGAAAATGGAACCTCCGTGAGGAAAAACACGGGGTAATCCATTTTTAATTTCGCTCACTTCGAACTATGGATTGGGTCCCAATGCAACGATAGTTGTGCAATGGAACCTACCCTTTCTAGAACTCGAGGTGGGAGCCTTTAAGCCTCAGGAACCCCACCATTTAGGTGTCAAAACTTCACAAGTTTACATGCGCATGATCGATGTGTTTGACATGTCTTACCCCCTTCAAAAGGTTTGTAAGTATCATTCCTTTCACCCCTTGAACTCAGTATAACTTTTTTCCATATGCTAACACGTCTTTCTACCTACCACAGGGCAGGTAGCTTTAATCACGGAACCAAGAATAACTCGTATTATAACTCGTCTCCGAGCCAGAATGGAGCAAGAGGAGTTGGGATCTCGCGTGAATAGTTTGGAAGGTCAGATGGCGTCAATGGCCACCATGCTAGCATAAATGAAAGCCATGATGGTGGCTGCACAAGAAAGAAATCATGACCTCAGCCAGGATGCTCCGCCCGCACCCCCCAATGCTTCGAATGTGGCGCGAACTCGGGAAGAGAATGTGGCCGAGAATGTTAATCGAGTGTTAGCAGCTGATGCACTACCGAAGGCCGTGTCTGCAGTCATCGACCTAGAAAAAGACAAAAAGGAGAAACCCCCGGGCAAAATCGAAGAAGGCGCAAAGAGGCTAGCGAAGATAGAGGAATGCCTAAGCAGCCAAGGGTATGAGCTGGCTCGATTTGACAAGATATCACCATTTGCAAAAATTGAAGCGCCGTTAGACTATAAAGAACCCGATTTCGTCAGAAAATACAACGGGACGAGCTGCCCCCGAGCCCACTTAAAATATTACCTACGCAAAATGGCACTTTTTTCTGACTACGTTCCCTTGCTGATGAACACGTTTCAAGAGAGTCTGGCGGGTGCTGCTCTGGCTTGGTTCATCGAATTAGATTTGGAGGACTATGATGGATGGGAAGACCTAGCGGAGGACTTTTTACATCAATATAAGTTCAATACTGCTACAGCCCCTTCCAGAGAAGAATTGCTGAGGACCACTAAAGGGAGGAATGAGGCAATCCGTGCCTACGCTCAAAGATGGCGGGCCTTAGCAACACAAGTCAAACCGTCCATTCCAGAGGACGAGCTGGTCGACCTTTTCTTGAGAGCGTTGCCTTACGAGTATTTCGATAGGCTGAACACATCTGGTTGTCAAACATTTGTACACCTCATAAAAATCGCAGAAAGGCTGGAATGGGCGATGAGGGAAAGGAAAGCACCAGAAATCGCAACAAGACGCCAATATCCGGCCCGAAGGGAGAAGGAGGCTGAAGTTGATGTGGCCTTCGTACCAAACCCACCCAACCCTAAGCAGTTCTCCAATTCAAGTACGGTGCAAGGAAACTCGTCGATGTCGGTACAGAAACCATATGAACTAAGGAGGAAGTTGCCTCCCAAGCAGTTCACCCCCCTGCCAAGGCCGTTATCGAAATTACTTCCTATGTTACTAGAGGAGCACTTAGTGGCTAAGGAGCCTCCAAGGCCGAATCCGGTGAAATTTAACGGGTACGATGAAAGCCAGTCATGTGTCTATCACATGGGAGAGAAGGGCCATAACGTAGACAATTGCATTGTTTTGAAGCACAAGGTGCAAGCCCTTATCGATAATTGCATCCTTGAATTCGACAAAACAGAGCCGAACGTGCAAAATAATCCACTTCCTGATCACCAAACCGTGGGGGTGATCTTCGACAACAAGTTCGACCGGTTCTTCTCTGAGGATTCCAAATGGTCGAAGGACGAGGGGATAGAAACGACATCGGAGGAACTTGATTTGACCAGCTTGTCTTTGGGAGATTTTGTCAAATCACTCGACGGCGACGCTCCTACCATGGAGTAAAGAGATATCTGTCTCTCTTCGACGCATCTAAATCCACATTAGGTGCCTCGGGCTTTTTCTTACGTGTTGTATTGTAATATAAGTATACTAAAAAAAAAAAACCAAAAAAATCATCAAAAATCAAAAATAAAACAAAAGGGACGTGTGGGAGCCACAAATCGGTCAATGACGAAAAAAAAAAAAAAACTGAGACCTGATTTCCCACATGTCTCCTGGTTTGCAAAGTTTTGGGATGCGAGGATGCCCAATGATATGAGGGCTAGCTCCCATCCTACCCTTTCAATTTTTCTTAAGACGTCTCCCAAAGAAGTTTATCATTACATGAACTTTCTCTATTTTATAACCGTCTTTGTGACACTTCAAGCATGCCATTCCAAGCATACATAGCAGTTGTTAAATAACTCAGGTTCCCGAGGTGGAGCTTCCCTCCTAAATGGGGAATAAAACGATGCGGAGCCATCCATTCCAGCAACGATCAAAAGCATGGGAATCAGATGGCAGTGCTTCCAAATGACGAAACAAGGAGTACCCCTTTTCATAACATGAGTCTGACTCAATGTTTTCAAGAGCGTTCTAATGGCTCAATTTGTGAACAAAATCTTTGAGAAAACCTGAAAAAGTTTCTCATCACCTGAAAATCTCTGTGAAAAGAATGCTTGAAAAGAAAATCTTAAGTTTTATCAATACCTTCTTTGAATAGAATGAAAAGCACGAATTCATAGATGACCAGGATTGGCAAAACTCGTGGGAGCAAGTCTCTCCCTTTTCTCCGAGAAGCCCAGCCAGGGGCAAACTCTCATGATCCCCCCTAAAAGTGCAACAGACCAGGGTCATCAAATCCAGAGAGGACAAACAGCGAAACCGGCTTCACCGGGGCAAATTGCTCGAAAAGCACGAAAAGACGAAACTTCGGAGGGAGTACCTCTTTTCAGAAATTCCAAATGAAGTCAGATAAAAACCCACGTCTATTTCTTCACACGCAGGTGCGTGGACTCCTTCAGATGGGATTAGAAATCTCCAACAAAAGCGGAAAGCGTTAAGACATGACTGGGGCATGCGAATCAATTTTGCCCTGGGCAAAGAAAGACGTTTCTTCTCTGGCAAAATCCGTAGACGCAATGACAGAGTTATCTGCATCAGAAATAAACCCCAGGATACAAACCTAGAGGCGGTAACTTTGTATCGTTCCAATTTGATCTCCATAAATCCCATGCTTAACAGGAAGTCGTTGGCGCCAAAAGCCACAAAAGAAAAGAACTCGCCAATGAGGAGGCGAATAAAATTATTAACCTTGGGAGTCAGCACTCCAAGGAAGGGTCTTTGATCAAGTGGAGGAACTATGAAGAGTGACGCTGGAATGCGCCCAAAAACACAAATGGATTTCCTCTGGGGCAAATCCTCGAGAATGATTCATCGCCAACCAAACGGAGGAATCGTGGCCACAATATAGATGGCCAATTTCTGTAAGCCGCGCGTTTGTGTTCAAATGAAAACACCAAGCAAGAACAAGGCGGTATCGTTCCAATTTGTCTTGAATTTTGGAACGCAAACTGACACTTATTGTTTGTTTTTGACAGGGGAGTCGCCTTGGAGACGAACAAGTTTTTACATCCCACGTACTACTTGTTAGGGTACATGACCGAGGGTAGGATGTATCGTTTCGATTTTCAAAAAAAATTCGTGAATATACAATGATATGCTTCTCTTACATTTTCAGGGGTCTGCAGCCGCGACAGGTAGGTAAGTATCCCTTTCCCAGTTAGCTGGAGATAAAGAATGTTAAAATCCTTTCAGTCGTCATGAAAATTATCCAATGCATCGATGTTCATGATTTAAATAGGGAGGTTGCCCAAAGCATGAATAAAACATGCACGATACATCACAAGATCCCCTCAATGGATAAATTTTGGGAAAGAAGGGAGTGAATTTTTCCAAATATCATTATTTGTCAAATCATTCAAAAGGAAGTTTACTCAAAAGAGAGGCGAGCCTAATCCAAACATGTCCAACACACACTTGAGAGATGAGTGGAGTGGGCAGATAGCAAAATCTGGGTCTACGATGGTAGGGATCATTTGCAGCGATTACATGGGTTGGGACGACAGAGGCATTCGTTTCATATCCCCAAACACTACAGGTGACCATTGATAAACCCCTTTGAACGGCGTTTTTCATTCTTAACCCTATCAAGAACCACCCCACATCGGGGCAAAATGGAGGTGAGTCCAGTAGCATCAGGAGAAAATGGTTAGAAAATTTTTTTGCTCGGACTAACATTAATCTTTGTGTGTTGTTTATATGGTAATCCAAGTGCCATAGGATGATGAGAAGCATTCATTTCTCTATCCCACACACCATATCCTTTGCATAGCCAAGTTGAGCCTGCGAATTCATTTCATAAACCCATCGGTGATCATTGCAAGTTCCAAAACAAAGGCAAATCACTTCAAGAAAAAGCAAAGTGCCTGGTAAAAGCGAGGCCGATGCTCGGGTGAACAATTTGATCGATCCCTAAAGAAACCTGGTAGGGAAAAGAAGAGGGAAAAACCCCTAATGGAGTCAGATCAAGAAGACTGCTCCCCAAATGATGTCAGCCGTGGAGCAAAAACACAGAAAGAGTTGTCAACCTCTTAATACCACAAGAGACGCTCTCTAAAGAGTTTGTACACACCTCAAAAACGGTTGCACGTCTCAAAAATTGAAGATACAGAATGGAAAAGACAGGTGACAAGTTTGCAATGATCACCAAGGTCAATTCCCTCATAAATTCTGGGCCAAAAACAAGCTTTTTTTTCGGTCCCCAATCCTACCAACATCATAACCCTGAAACAGCCTTCTCTGACTAAGACACTTGGGTTAACATATAGCTTAGCTCGAAGAGGTACGAGCAAGACTATTTCTTTCTCATTTTGCAGGGTTCTTGACTTGTAAACCCGAAGTAGATGGTGAAAACTTTCGTTCAATGGCTTTGACTCAAAAATGAGTCCCCCTTGAAAACCAATACCAAGCCCAACATTACGGTCCCGTGGAAGACCTCCCGACCGATCAAAATGTATGCGCTGCGAATGAGCCTAAAACCTAGGCACATGTTAATAGGGAATTGAGTGCATCCCCTATAAAAATCATTACCTCAAAACAGGTGAGATAGCCTCCTTGTCGAGAAATATTCCAATTGATGTTTTGAACAATCTCTTTTTGGAATTTTTCAAACTGTTGATCCAGATTTTCCATGCAAGGAATTTGTGATCACATCTGCATGTTGCAAGAATGCTTTGGACAGCCTCCGGCATCAAAATGCACATTTCATGATTAAAACTTAAATCATACGGTTTTGTCAGATGGACAACCGTCGTCTTCCCAAAGATTGCTAACGTTTTCTTGGTGAAGAAAAATTTTTCAGGCTCGAACTTCTGCAGGATCCATTAGAGACGCCAATCTCCCAGAAGAAGGCCTCGCTCTGAAGAGAAGAACGTACAAATCTATTTTTCTGCAGGATACCTGGAGAACCCAGCTCCCAGAAAAGTCACTTCCCGCATCATCAGCGTACCAGTGAAATTTTTGCCAAAATAAAATCTTTCACTGCTTCAAAACTGAATTCCCGACAAACTTCGGGATCTCTAAAAAAGGGGGGAATAAAAACCCTTTTGAAAGAAACAGTCTCATCGGACGTGGAGAACCCTCGTCATGAGACCCCTTTTAAAAAATCAGGCAGTCTCATCGGACGTGGAGAACCCTCGTCATGAGACCCCTTCTCAAAAAAAAAAATTCAAACAGTCCCAGCAGACGTGGAGAACCCTCGTCCTAGGACCTCTTTTCAAAAATCAAGCAGTCCTAACTTGACGTGGAGAACCCTCGTCATGAGACCTCTTTTCAAAAATCAGGCAGTCTCATCGGACGTGGCTCGTCATGAGACCCCTTTTCAAAGCAAAACTATGGTAGATACCGCCTGAAGGGTCAACTCATGGTAGAAACCGCCTGAAGGGTCAACACAAGGTAGATACCGCCTGAAGGGTCAAAATGAGGGTAGATACCGCCTGAAGGGTCAACACAAGGTAGAAACCGCCTGAATGGTCAAAATAATGGTAGAAACCGCCTGAAGGGTCAATCAAAGGTAGAAACCGCCTGAAGGGTCAATCCAATAGTGAAAATCACTTAAATGGTCAACTCAATGGTCCAATCCACCATACGGATCAAAATCATTGGCAAATCTCAAATGGGACGCGTCTTCCTTAGATTCCTATCAGTTAGGAATCCCATTATGGTTTGACCTACCATACGGGTCAGAGCTTAACCTCTCCAGGATACTCTAGTAACGAGTTCCTAGAAATTCTCTTGAATCCATCAAACACCGCGAAAATCGTACAAACATCGAACATGTAAGTGGCAGGTATGTCTCTCTATTATCTCACTCTCTCATGTCAAATGAATGTTTCCCCCTTCAAGAAAGAGCATACATGGACAAGCATGAAAATTGGATGTCATGACTCCTTTTCCTTTAGTTTCCCGAGTCGAGTCGATCAGAACTCAGGTGTCACCTTATCTTTGAGAGAAACCTCTAGCGAGATTCCTCTCAAAGAGGGGCAGCTGTTGACACCTAAATTTTGATCAACTTTTTTTTATTTATTTTTATTTTTATTTTGAAAATTCATAGAAAATCCATAAAAAGTTGAAAAAATTGAAAAATCAATTTTGGTGACCTTAGCCAAGCTAAATGAACCATTTTGACCAAAAAAATAATTTTCATAATTTTCATTTTTTTATATATATTTTTGAAAAATACAAAAAAAAGAAAAAGAAAGAAAAAGAAAATCAAGAAAATCAAGAAAAATAATATTTGAGGTCACAAAGATATATAAAAATAGTCGGTATTTTTATTTTTATTTTATCTATTTTCTAACCTCATAAATAGTAAAATTCAGGTTTGATTTTAGGTGTTCTCTGATCACCATAAAATTGAATTTGACAAAAATATTAGTAATGATTAAAAGGAAAAGGAGGGAAACATCATCATTTAAAAGGAAAAGGGGACTAATGATTTTGTCTTCTCTTTTTGTTATTTTATTTTATTTTTACTTTTTTTATTTTATTATTTTATTATTTTATTATTATTATATATTTTTTTTTCTTTCTCTCTCTCTCTCTCTCCACTCCCTCTCTCCTTCCCGCTGCCTATTTATCTCCCCCCTCCTCCTCTTCCTCTTCCTCTTCCTCTTCCTCTTCTTCTTCTTCTTCTTCTTCTTCTTCCTCTCTCATCTCCCTTTCCCGAACCATCTCACTGTTCCGGTCATAACTCCGTCGTCCAATATCAGATCGAGGTGAGACCACCTCCAATAGAAAGCTTATCGTCTTATCTTTCCAGGGATATATTATAAGGCTCATTTGGCCCAGCCATTCGTCCGATGGAGCCGTTTGAATGAGCAAAGGTCGCTGCTGACCCTGTAACGACCAGTTTCTGCCGCCGCCGTTGTCCTCCACGATCAGCCCTTCCGGCGACCTTTACGCCTCCCTCTGACCATCACAGGTTAAGTTAAGATGTCCTTAACAATTTCCCGTTGGTTTCGTGAATTTTCGAGGTCTGGTTAAATTATGGTGATTTTTTGAAAAAACAGTCGACGAAAATCGAGCGAATTGAGGTATTGTGGTCATATCTCACTCATTTGGACTCCTTTTAAGGTGAAATTTTCGGTGATGGCTTCCTAAGATGATAGGCTATGTTCTGGAATTTTAAGGTTGCTGAATATTTGCTGTGTATTTACTTTATGTCATAGCATTTCTATATTTCGCATAAAAGACCCAGAATCGGAAGGCCGAGCCTCCTGTTGGTGTCTAAATATTTGCTGCGTATTTACTTTATGTCATAGCATTTCTATATTTCGCATAAAAGACCCAGAATCGGAAGGCCGAGCCTCCTGTTGGTGTCTAAATATTTGCTGTGTATTTACTTTATGTCATAACATTTCTATATTTCGCATAAAAGACCCAGAATCGGAAGGCTAAGCCTCCTATTGGTGTCCAAGGTGTTTTATTTATTTATTTTCTGTAAATTATATTGTGCTACCCCAGAATCGGAAGGCCGAGCCTCCTGCTGGTGGTTTATACCCCCCACACATTGTTGCACGAGCACCGACGGACCCCGACGTCGTAAAATTCACCGGATCCCATCTCCTTTGCTTATGTTTATGTTGTATAATGACTTAATATCTTCTTTATTATTTTTTTTTTTTTTTGCATTGTGTTGCGTCCTATAAAAACAAAAAAAAAATGCTAGATTGGATGGTTGCAGATGAGCCACGTGTCGTGATTCGATGATTTTCAAAATAAAAAAATATTTTTAACATTAAAAGAAATAAAATTCGAATTTTACAACAATTAAAATGATTCGATTGTCACCGAGACGCCACGTGGCGAGTTAGGGACCGTTCAGTTGGGATTTATTTTCAGGAAATTTATAATAAAAAAAATCAAATAAAAAAAATTCAAAAAAAGTGAATACTAAGGAAAAATTCAAAAAAAATTTGAGAAAAATTGCAGAAAATTCAATCAACTTAGGTACCGAAAGGGCGTCAACTCTAACAGTTGACGTAACTAAGTCCCCGAACCCATTTCTCTGGTTATCGTAGAATTGAATAGAAACTCCCGACTATTCAATAGGGTGGTCCAATCATACCCTCCAAAAAAATGATTGGTGGCGACTCCATGGCATGCACACTTAGCACATGTCACTAGACCACACTGAAGGTCGACTACGCATACCTCCGTTGCGATTTGGGTAACGGGCCTTGGGAGAGGCCTGCGTCCGACCAGACTGGACGGCCCATTAGCCCTCGAGAGCCCACGGCGAATCTCGAGAGGGTCGCGACACCGATCCGGTCCTAGAGGACCCTAGAACCGACAATCAGACCGCTCCCTCTAGAATCGGGAACCGGTCCCAATCCGGTCCGAGTGGTCCATTTTGCTCGCCCCTATTTTTTTTTTTTTTTGCTCACCCCTAATCCAAAGGGCATGTTTTTATTACCAGAAAAGCACCATGAGAATATCCTCCATTCATTTTGGGCCCATATGATTTTTTTGGGTCGAAGGGCCCATACGGTTTTATGGTCGAAAAAGGGCCCATATGGTTGAGATTGCATATTTCTAACTTACAAGGATTTGCCTTCCATATACAAACATTCCTAATTAGGGTTTTCCTATATTGATATTCATTATATATATAGAGCACGGATGTGAATTCTCCATCCGAGTCATATGCCGTATTGTCTCATAATTGAAAATGATGATATTTGGACCGCAAAGAGAGCCTAATTGACTCGTATCAATTAAGTGTTGGTTAAGTATACTTTAAAAAGAGAGCTTCAATTTTCACAATCTAGGAAAATAACACCAACACCCCTTAATCTTGGTTGAATGTGTAATGTCATCCTTGAAATTTTATTTATTTTATTGTAAACCTTGAACTATTTCTACGTGTTCCAACTAGACCTAAACTTTCAGTTTGTTCAACCCAGTCCCTCAACTTTTCAAGAAAATCAATTAAGTCCTTCAATACCATTGACAAGTTTTTATAATTTCTCTATTACCTAGATTTTAGAATATCTTTTCATTTCACTAGTTAAATACATGGTTAGTGCTCCGGATACATCATCAACACGCGATTCCAGCATCTCGATATTTCAACACCCACGAGATCAATTTTAATCAGTTTCAATAAATTAGGGGTTAAAATGTAAATCTATCAAAAATATAAATACTTAAATCACATACCCAACCACTTCAAAATTAATATATCCAACCAACCCCCAAAAAACTTAACGGTGAATCCCCAATAGAAGAAAAAAGAGAAGAAACTTATTTCTAATATCTTTATATATACATAATAAATATAAATATATAAATCTAATAAACGTGTTGAGATTCTCTAGTTTTCGACAAATGACATTTGTAGCATCACGTGTCAGTGCTACTTAGGCTATAGCCACACTCAAATCTTCCTATGCTAGTTCTATTATGACAAAAGTGACGAGAATGGACCACAAAACATCCTTCTCGCATTTTATTACTGCTATTTTAAGGTAGAAAGAAAGCATCTCTTCTTCTTCTTCTTCTTCTTCTTCTTCTTCTACCGGAAAAATATATGTATATATAATTTTTCAAGCACATCTAGACCTCATCGATAGGTGGTTAAATTTTAGTTGCATAGATTGAAAAAGGGTTGTGTTAAGAACCCATTTAGTTTAGGCTTTATTGAAAACTTTGAAGTTACCATCCGACAAAAAAAAAAAAAAAAACCTTTGAAGTAACGCATTTTAACAGGTCTAGTTGCACCCACCTTATCTGAGATTTCACTCTAACTTTCCACTATTTTCTCGAGAAACATCCAATCAATAGCTACAATAACAATCTCCCATTTATAGGTTCCACGAATCAATGCCCGAAAAAAGGTACTACGAAGATAGCGGAGTTGATTTCTATTTCACGAAAATGAAGGTCTAACATGCAAGATTGAACTTCCCTTTTCTTTTCGACAAAAAAAAAATAATCCCTTTTCTTCTTTATTATGATTAGGGAGAAGAATGACGCCCCGATGCATAGGATGCATCTAATTCATTTCTTTGCATCTATCATTTGTGGATAGTTTATTTGCTGAGTACGATGTATTTTGCTTATTATGTCGGATAATGACATAAATAGTCCGTGAAATTTTAATTCAATGTACTATGATTCATGATTTTTTACTTTGTTCAATGTGGTCCTTGAATTTTATCCTAATATATAATTTAATTCATAAACTTTTAATTTATTCAATGTATTTTCTGTATACGACACATGTTTAATTTATGCCTTGCACATTCTTTGAAAAATATGAAAATATTTAATATTGTCATTCAATTGATATTTTCATAAATCGAAGAGAATTTGATTGAATACGTATCAAAAGTCCAAGCATTAGATTAAGCAAATTGAAATTTTGAGAAAACGCCAAAATTTATACATATTTCGTGTCATTTTCCTGTATTATATCAATCCTCGCTTGCTAGTTGCTACGTGAGTCTGGTGACTGGCGAGTCGCTCGGTGGTCTCAAAGCCAATTCTCTGTTTTGCCCTCGGGTTTGACTGAAATCCCCCACCATGCCCTGAGCAAAAACCCCCGTTTCGCAAAACCCTAATCCGGTCCAGTTCCTTCTCTAATCGAATCCACGGCTCTCTCTCTCTCTCTCTCTCTCTCTGAAGTGCGAGGTTTTCTCTGCTGCAGTGCTCGTTGCCCTACCAAATGGACGCCGTTCTCTCCGATGCCGCCGTCTCGAGCAGCTTCCTCAGCTCCGTCTTGGAAGCTCTGTTGGCGGAGACCGCCATTTTCGCAGTCAACGGTCTCGCTTGCTCGCTCCTGATGGTACGAAAGTTGGACTTGGGGTTTGGTTCTTTTTCCTAATTATCTCGATGCTGTTTCGATGCACTATCGTTGTACTCTGTGCTCCGAGTGAAATTTTCTGCTTAAGGGTACTCATTGTTTTCGCTGCTGAAGGAGAATTCGATTTCCGACCTAGGGTGCTTCAAATTATGTCCGAAGTTTAGCTCGGGATTTGTCGGTTTTTGGGTTTGTCGTGGCCTTTTTTGCTCTTTCTCCAGCTGTGACTCTGGGTGATTCGGCGCTTACTTGAGCCTCGGTTAGCATGAATTTAGGGCTGCAGATAATTTTACGGGAATATACTTGGTCAAAGTGAGGAATTTTTGCTTTCTATTGAAAGCAGCAAAGGTTAGCCACAAGTTTAGCAAATTGACGAGAAAGAGCTAGTTAACCCTCAAGATTTTGAGAATTTTATATTTGATAGGCTAAGGTATCTTATCATGTTATAATGCATATGTGAGGACTTGGAAGTTCATTGGTAGGAGAAGCATAGTGGATCGTCTTTACCTTGTGTCAATATTTGATGTGTTTGCTTCTCACAGCTACTAGTCTCCAGAGAACTTTAAAGTAAATAGATTTGTTGGTTTAAGGCGTTGTAATCTTATTCAAAGAACTCCTTCGCAAATGGAGTCGAATGTCAGTCTAGTTTCTTGCTTTTTGCTGGCAAAACATCTGGCGGTGAATTTATATATGCTGCTGGGATCCTGTGTGGCAGAGCAGCTTAATTTAGCTCTTCTCACCTGCCATATTAGTTGGAGACCATAACCTATGATAATATTCCATATGCTTGAAATGAAACTAAGCCGATGGAAAACTTCAAATAGCATTCGCATTGTCCCCTGTCACAGTGTTTTCTTCAATACTTTTTGGTCGACGTAAGTTTTCAATTGTTTTATCGTAAGTAATTGGCTTTTACTTTGATTAACTGCCTTTCTGTGGAATCTATAGACAAACACATTTATTTCCAGCATTTATCATCTATATTGTGATATTTAACTATTTTTTGAATATTTAAAATTTAATTTGGATGATATGACATGGAGAATTAAAAGAACAGTGTGTGCGCTCCAAAATCAAGGTCCAGCGGATGAAAGGAAAGTGCTCTCTTAATTTGTTTTTTTCTATGCCAGTGAATTCCTTTCAAAGACATTATGCTTTTTATTCGGTATTTCCTGAACATCCTCAACTTAGAAAATAAGGACGAAGTCTTAGTTCAAATTAGTACCACTGTTTTTGCCCATAAATCAATACCATTTGCAAAATCTTTGTTAAGCACTCTATCTTGTGCTTTGTCTTATACTTTTATGCTGGAGAAGTGGTGTACATAGGCATCGTTGTTGCTCTTTGCCAATCGATTTAGCAAATTGTTCTTTTTCTGCGCACACTCAAAATGTTAAGATAGATTATAGAGTTTAGTCCACATTACTTGATGTTGTTTGCATCTACATTTCTCTGTTCGGATGTCATCTGGAATTGTTTTCCTACATTTTCCCTCCTACACTTACATTTATGTTCTAGCATTTGGTAGGTCAGGGTTCTCTGACATTGTTATAAAAGTCATTCCCTTTGTGGCACAGTGATGTTGGTGCATTTCTTAAACGTTTGCTTTCTGTTAAGATGCTTATTATTTGGAACTGGTATATGATTTTCTTTTCACTCCTTTTGCTTATGTCTTGCCCAGATGGAACCTTTGACTGGTGCAGTCAGCATCCTTCCAAAGGAGCTGGACACATCTCAAAGGTTAGTAGTGAAGTAACTGCTGTCTCATTTCTTTCTGGATTACCTATCGAAGGCAACATCACGCGGATGCTTTTTCTTCAGCTTCCCCATTTCTGAGCTGCATGCTGTGAAGAAACCTGGTCCTGAGAACACAGATGCCAGCGAAACTGAGGATGATGAAGATGAGGATGGTGATGAAGTTGATGACCAGGAAGACGATGGAGGCGAGGAAGAGGATGGCTCAGGTCAAGAGGGTGAGGCGGAAGGGGATCCAGAGGATGAGCCCGAGGCCAATGGAGAGGGGGGAAGTGGAGACGAAGATGACGACGATGATGACGACGATGAGGATGGGGACGAGGAGGAAGACGATGACGATGAGGAAGATGAGGATGAAGATGATGAGGATGAGTTACCTCAACCTCCTGCAAAGAAGAGGAAATGAGATTTGTATTATGCTTCTAATGGCTCGTGTTTGATGTGATCTGGAGGGTAGGTTTTTGCTAGTATAGGCTAGAATTGGAGGATTCGGGTTTGTATGTTCGCCTCTTTCATTAGAAAAGATGCTTAGCATTTTGTCGTGACCCTTGTTCAATAATTCTAGTAATCGCTGTGTTACGGTCGTGATCATTCTTCTCGTCTCTTTTGCCCTACCATCTTCAGCTTCTTAGATTGCTCCTTTACGTATTAATTTATTTCTCCAGATCAAAAGATAAGCTGCAAGTTGGTTTTGAATTATACGGCCTTATGTGGACGGATTTGTTCCGTTTCGCATTATGTGACAAGTTTGTTACTTTTATTCCTTCACTTGGTCAGTTCCCAGAGCGGGCTTACTAGTGGCTCTTTGGCAAAATAAGCTGTTGTGCTGAAATGTGATATGGACTCTGAGAGTAGTGGGAGCTACCAAGCAGTACAGCGCTTTGACATTTCATACGTATGTGGGTGTTTTCTCAGAAGAAGTTACCTGGAGTGCTAAGTTGAGGACTTGTTGGGGCATTTATTTTGAGAAGTTCAGTGGAAGGATATGTTTATGGTGCCTAGAGGCAGAGCGTTTAGAGTCTTAAAACACTTTGAAACGTGTTTACCCTCTTGTTTTAAGAGAGAGAGAGAGAGAGAGAGAGAGAGAGAGAGAGAGAGAGAGAGAGAGAGAGAGAGAATGAATTTATTCATAGGGTAACCATAACACTTGGATTTGAAGTGAAAACATGAAGACTATCCCCTCCCTTTTGCCAGCGTCAACTTCTTTTAGCAACCGGCGGAGACTGACTCGGCCGGCCACAAAAGGAATGGAGGATCCCAAGCATAAGAGAAGCTGACTGAGCCGTGGGGTGCCGGGGCTTTTCCACTGTTGAGCAGGCATCTATCCCCTTGCTTTGCAAGCATCGAGGGTTTGACCGCCTCGGTGCTCTGATACCCGGTGCACTTGAGCTTGATGCTGCTCTGGGCGCAGGCGCAGTTGTTGATCACCGTCACCTTCCATTCCGGCTTGCCCTGTATGATCATCCCGGTCCGGATGTTCGCGACTGTGAATGTGTCCAATGAGCACGCGGACAGCCCTGAAATGGAACAAGAAAAGAAAAGAAACACTCAGACATGAGCCCACATATTGCAATTGAAGAGCGGAAATGAATGTCCAGATCATTGGAGCCGGAGGGCAATCTCTACCTTTGGTGATGAAACTGAGAAGAAGAATTGCAAGCAAGGACTTGATGCCTGTCATTATTATCTTCAACCCCTGCCTTTTTTTTCCCCCTTCTCTAAATTCCCTTTTCTGTGAGGACCTGGAATGTGAAATTATGGCCCATATTAGTGGGGTTTGTTCTGGTATGTGTGATATTTCCTTGGGGATGAGATTGATATCCTGTTATTAATTGACTGTCCGCAATAACTGTGGCTGGAATTATCAAGAAGCACGAGTAACCCCCATTCAGAAATAGTCCCAAGCTTTCGAAGGAGGAAACAAGAATTATAGAATTGTATTCTCAGACCATTTGGGATCAATCCGGACTACCCCTTCATCCACGTCTTCGCGTTCGGCATCGCCGAATTTGCAGTCGAATTCATTAAATATATCAATCTTGATTTGCTAAATATATCATAGCATTTGAATTCACTACGTTCATTGTCTATGGGATCATTACCGCTTTTCTAACTGAAGGTTTTCGCTGCAGAGGTTCTTCAATGGTTTCGCCCTTTGCTTCATTGGCAAAATTTAATTTTTCTTCGGCAAAGAATAGGATGGCTTTACACCTTAAGGCCAGTAGGACAAAGCAATTGTCCTTACCCAATTGTACAAATCTTTTTTTTTTTGTTGGATAAATTCTTGGAGAATATTGAGAATCTCAGAAGATGTTATGAATCAAATTGTTTTGAATTTTAAGTACTTATCAAGAGGAAATGCCGTTGGATTATTCCCGCAAATATCACACAACCTAAGATGTCATGTATCAGGCATTAGATGAGCACGAGCGAAATCGGACATAACTAATGTGATTTTTTTGTTGTTGCAAGAATTGAGAGTTTTCGGAAAATCTAATTATGTTGAAGAAAATCGTAATTAACTCGGAAGAGAATCCTAATCTCAACTCAAGCCATGAACCCATCAATAAGCGAAAGAATTCTTTCGGAATTCACATGAGTACTTTAACAAAGTCAAAGTTGGAAGCTTTCTTGTACTATTGAGTTTGTACCAAGTCTTCTTGACTTCAATGTAATAAATGTATAATATTTCTTGTTAGTTTGTTATATGTTTTGTCAAGCCATACTAGTTGTGAAAGATCATATTACCTTAATTTCAAATATTCGCGAAAAATGAAAGATTAAGGCTAGTGACATTTGAGGATAGAATTTTAATTTTGATCCGACAAGATGAGCTTATTTCAACAAGTGTGCTCTCCACTTCTTACTTTAAGTGGATCCTGTAGATTTTAAGGTTCTTCAAGAGTTTAAAGGGCCTTATGATGGCGACTGATGTTATTTTGACACCAATATCGAATGTACTCGTGTAAAAAGGTCAAGAATGGTCATCGGAAGGCGGGGCAAAAAAACGTTGGAACGACAAAGAGGTTGAAGTAAAAACCTCAGCGTTCGTGTCCCCGGGGAACAAGAACAAGGGGCAACGTTAACCGCTCTTAAACCACCGAAAGCGAGGCCGAACATGAAGATAGCGAACAGAGCAACGATTAGAAGAAGAAGAGCCAAAGTCCGAACCCGTCAATATATCCAGTTGAACCTACATTCACTCAAAATCTTAAGCTAATGAGTTATGGATCAACTTAATTGAATGTATTAATTGTTTCAAACCACATCAATTCGCCGATGTGAGACTTCTCTAATACAACTCATATATGCATTCTAACAATCTCCCTATCACAGGTAATCCCCCAACGTTAGGTTTGATCTCATTTAATTCATGTATGCTTATGCATCACCCGTGGTCTCAATCTCGCCGCAATTACGTACCACAATTAACCAACATCAACTGCCAACTTGAAATTGCATCACCCATGGTCTCAATCTCGATTTGCTCTCCCTTAATGTAGATATCATTCCGCATCAATTTATCTCAACTAATTATGCAAAGCAATAGCGAATCCTCCAAGTCATTGCATCACCCATGGTCTTAATCTCGATGCAGTTGTGCGCCGCAGTCAACCAATATTAACTGCTAACTTGAGATTGCATCACCCATGATATTAATCCCGCGTCCCCAGACCAACTGTCCATGGTATCTTCACGCCAGACTAGCCGTGATGGCAATTTCCACTCTTCACGCCAGACTAACCGCGATGGAAATTCCACTCGAAACAAACCCATGGTATCAATCTCGCAACACCAGACCAATTGTGAAAAGATTATATGATTATTGAAAAAAATTATCTAATCAGTCCTAAACCTGTTGGATGGATGCCGATTAAGACCTAAAAGTTTTGATTTTGCTAATGTAGTCGTAAACCTTTGTGTGAAATTATGTAATCATTTCGGTCAATCTTCACCGAAAATCACGGATTTGGTGGCTCAGTTACCGCGGGCCGTCCTACATGTCATGCCGCCATATCAGCGATTCCCGAGAAAAACAACTACATGCTTTACATGAGTCAACAATGTATGCCGCGGGGGTTGAAAAATTGCAAATATTTACACTAGTACAATATCATGTGCGTTCCGTTACATATGCACTGTTATTACCTGAAATAGATGAGTAACTTGTGATAAATTGGGCAAGCATGTGCTAGGGTTTTAACTTTTACCGAAAGAGATCTCGAGCAAGTTGCCTGAACTCATTTTATCAGGATTATACCGCATCACTGTCGCGACCCGTCCGAAATCAACGGACGCGGCTAATGGATTACCGATCGCGGGCCCCCACTCTGAAATGTGGATCGCGGGCCTTAGATCGGCGCGGGCCCTCCCAGGCCCATACCAAATCGCGGCGGAGGTATATCTTTAAGGGATTCGACGATAAGAGTCGATCGCTTTCGACCTTCAGTGTGGTCGTGGTGGCATGTGCAACTTGTGCATGCATTTGGAGTCGCCACCGGTCTTTCTTGGAGGGTAGACCGGAAACCTTACTGACCGATTGGGAGAGATCGATCAGTTCTACGGAACCAGAGATTTTGGGTTCGGGGACTTGGTTACGTCGGTGTCATTACCAACGCCCTTTCGGTACCTAACGTGAGTGATTTTCCTAACTAAGAGTTCATGCAGGCGCAATTTTGGGTGATATGAGTCAGGGTTTCATGCAGGTTGGAAGACTGGTCCTATCAAACCACAGTTAATATAATGAAAGCGCAATCAAGTGCATAAATAAATCATGTCAATGCACATCAATTTCAATCATTGGCCTCCTAGTATAGCCATAAAGGCTTAGGGAAGATGTGATTTAGGGCTAGAGGTAAAATGGAAAGATTCGGGGACAATTAGCCCGAAGGGCAAAATTGTCATTTTTGGAAGGTTTGGATACCGAATTACCCAAAATATTCCATGGCCAGTTGATTGTGGCCATTTCCCATTTTTGAGAATTTTTTGGAATTTCTTGACTTTTCTTCAAATTTTGGAAGACGATTCGCCCAAAGGGCGAAATCGTCATTTTAAGAAGGGTCGGGGTTCAAAACACCCGGAATGAGCCTTGGCCAGTTGTTTGTGGCCATTTCCTATTTTTTGGGATTTTCCTGGATTTTTAGAATTTTTTTTGGAAGACGGTTTGCCGGAAGGGCAAAACCGTCATTTTTGAAAAGATCGGGGGTCGAAAGACCCGAAACAGGTCGTGGCCAGTTGAATGTGGCCATTTCCTATTTTCTGGAATTTTTTAGAATTTTTCTGAATTTTCCGAATTTTTTTGAATTTTTTATGATTTTTCATTTTTTATTGATTTTTTGATTATTTTATTATTTTCTGATTTTTTTTAAAACAATATTCAAAAATATTTTCCGGGCCGGGTCAAACCCGGCCCGCGCCTCTCGGGCGCCCGGCCCGACCCTAGGGGTCGACACCGGCCTAAAACGACACCGTTTTATTTTTTTTAAACATTTTTCTATTTTTTTACAATTTTTTTGATTTTTTATGTATTTTATTTAATTATCCGAAAATTCCCCGGATCGGACGGTCCACGTCATGCCACGTGGCTTCGTCTCATGCGCCCGATCTTCCACTAGATCGGGCGACTCACAGAGAGCCACGTGGCTCGATCACGACCGTCGGATCAAAAATTAATTTATTTTCTTTTTTAGAAAAACCTACAAATCGGACGCTCTAGAACGTGCCACGTGGCCTCCTCTGGTGCGTCCGATCTTGTACAAGATCGGATGTCCCTCAGTGAGCCACGTGGCACATCCTCGTCCGCCGGATCGATTATTCGAAAATCATTTATTTAATTTTCCAAAAATTCCAGGATCGCGACACGTGTCGCGATCGTGGCCGTCCGTTTGTTTTATTTGAAAATAAGCGGACCGGACCCCACCCGGCTGACGTGGCTGCCTACGTGGCACGCCACGTCGGCCGTTGACCGTTGACCGGCCGGAGGGTCGCCGGAGAAGACGATGAACAGTGAAAAATCCGGCGGGAATAGTAAAAATTCCGGCGAGGTCGCCGGAAAATTGCGAAACGGGCCCGAAACTTGGTATTTTTCGCCCGTTCTTGCGGCATTCGACTCCTTGGACCACCCACATCAACATACAACCTAAATGATAATCATGAACACGCTAAAAACCGGCGAACCGGACCTCCCCGAACCCGACTCCGGCGAGGGAATTTGCAGAATTTTTTTCTTATCAAAACTCGATTCTAAACCATCAAACAACACCCAAGGAGGGTCTAGAGGCTTACCTGAGCTCATTTCGAGCTTGAAGACCGCCGGAAGTTCCCCGTTGAGCTCCCGGTCCGAACCGTTGCCGGCGAAGCTCCGAGCCGTGTTTTCGCCGCGGTTTAATGCAAAATGAATAGCAAGGCGAGCTTAGAAGCAATGCTAGTACATATTCAAAGCTTGATACGCGCAAATGGGGGTCGGGAAAGGCACGGCCGAGACAAAACCAAGTCGAGACATCCATCGGCATTTTATCGAACACATGGCGTGCGTATGAGAAACGGTGATCGGAGGAGAATACCGACCTATTCCGCGACCGTCGACGGCGACCGAAGCTCCCCTCAGGCTCCAAGAGGTGCCGGCAAGCTTGTCTTGCTCCGGCTTTGCTCGAAAATCCTCTCCAAAAAAAATCCTCCCCTCCTTGGCCGAGCTCGGTTTAAAAACCGAGGATCTTCGCCGGTTCGTGGTGGCCGACCGGCCATTTTTTATGCCCCACGCCACTGTAACTCACGACCCCCGACGCCTGCCATCGTCCCCCACGCCGTGTCGCCTTTTTTCTTCCCGAAACCGTGCGCCCATCACGCCCTGTTTTGCCCCTGCCTCACTGCCCACGTTGCTGCACATTCTGTGCATTTGCAGACCCGGGCGGGCCGGGTCGGGTCGGGTCGGACCCGACCGGCCCGGTTCGGCCAAATCGGCCAAATCGTCAAATTGACCCCCCCAAATGACCTCTTTTCATGAAATTGATGGCAAATTCGGATTCCATGGCATGTTTTCTATCAAATATGGGTATTTTCGTGAATCAATTTATTGAAATTTAGTGAAAACCCCAAATTGCCCATAGGATCCGAAATTTAATTCCGCCAAATCGAAGGCCTAAACGATCGAATTAGCCAAAATTGACCCACCAATGGATTCAGCATGATGAAGACTGTTGGGTAGAGGTGTTTAATTTTAATGGGTGTGCCCGTGTGAAATTTAATTTCAAAAATTGTGAAACCGGGGACTAAATTGAAAGATTTTTATGCAATTAAGCCCTTTTGGTTAAAATTGATCAAATTGGAGGGCAAATTGACCCAATTGAAATTCAGTACTTTAGAGTCCAATGTCATAGCTTATAAAAACCAAAAATTGAAAATTAAAAGACTCGAAAGGGATTTTTTAGGCCCGGTTCGGGATTAGGTTTGTGAAGGAACCCCATGAATCGAGCCAAATTTTCCTGATAAAAAGTGAAAATATTAAGGAGAGAATTAAAATAAAATTTCTGAATATTTTTTGTAATTTTCTGACCACGGATGGTATTTTTCTGATTTTTTTGTTTTTTTTTATAATTAAATAAATTCCAAAAAATATTAAAAAATTCAAAAAATATTTTTTGTTCAAAATTGGTTCCTAAGGCTAGGCTAAGGCTCCCAAAGTTGATTTTGCAATTTGTTGACCTTTTTTGCTATTTTTAATTAATTTTAGAAATAAAAATTATAATAATGGATGGTCAAAAATCAGGTGTCAACAATCACCTTTCCATAAATTTCTAAAACCCACATTTATTTCCATCAAGCTACACGAAATCTAACGCAAGCGACGCGGCGTGCCCGCGTCCTTGCTAAGCTCCATTCTGCTCTGAATTATCACATCACTTCTGAGGTCACTCGTGCATCGTGCATGGTTTTTAGGGCTTTTGGCCCTTTAATGATGAGGTCGCTTTCCTCTCCGGGCCCAATTAAATGTCGGGTTATTGTCGTTTTAAGAAGACGTTACAAATGGGCCAATTCCTAGATGACCGCACATAGCGCGAGAAGTTTCCCCAAGAATGTCACACTTTCAGATGTGGTTGCTGCTGTTTAAGGTATGGAATCGGGCTCATGACTTTATAGGACTCGGACATAGGAAGTTTTAACTCAGCAACCACTCTAGATTCGAAATGTTGGAGCCGGGGATGGCCTCCTCGGCGAAATTAATTGACACCGGAGCCAATCTATTTCGGGGTTAGGTTAATTCAAAGGTCGAAATCTGGAACTTACCATGTAGGTCTTAGTTGTTGAATACTTTCGGGGATCCTTGTTTCTCACACGGAGCATGGCCACGTGAGCTTAGGGAAATTAAAGTATGATCCAACGATATGTGACCCCTGCGCACGGTATGTGCCCCCGAAACAACAACAGATTTGGGCTTTTGTTTAAGTCGGTCCGTTTGTTGCGGGATCAAATGGGTTTCAGGTAGTCTTAGATTTTGGGTCCATTTAGTGCATTTATATTATACTCGTTTATGACTGATAATTGTAACGAGTTGTGTGGCTGTAAATAGAATCATAATGAAATCCATTTGCAGGACGTAGCCCCATTTTGGAGTGAACCTGGGTAAAATCGTGCGTCGTTTATTTTTTCTTCTATTATCTGTGTTTGTTCTAAATCGGTTTGCAATACTTCCCTACACTAGTTACGATTTCCGGAATCGGGAACCGAATTGATTACACTTGGAATCAATCTAGAGACGAATCAACCGGTCTCAAATCGTTACAGCTCTACTTGGGAACTGATTTTATTTCCTGATAATCATATTATATGCATCACATCTTTTTTTTCCCTTGTAGCCATTGTTAAATCCTATCCAGTAGCCGAGTGAAAATGTGCACTAGATTTATTCAACCGTTAGACATATATATGTTGGGGCTAGGGTTTTCTATTTAGCGTATGCCCCTTCTTTGTATGTATATTTATATCGGCTTTGTGCCTAATTGTAAATCAAATATTCTATTATTCACTACTTTAAATCTATCAAATGCCCTATTTTTTTTTTATCATGTGAAGTGTCAAATCGGGTCTATGTTCCTACCGACTGCCCTCTCGGAAAGATTATAAAATGATACATTTTACAGGGTTTAAGTATACCCCAAGTGCCATAAGTTGTGTACGACGATCATTTTAGTGCCAAAACTTTCAAATCGATCACTTTAGTGCTAAGTTTTTATAACTTCGATCACTTAAGTGCCAACTTCTTTTAGAAGCGATCACTTCAGTGCCAAGTTCGATGAGCCATGTCAGCTTAAATAATAATAAAAAAATATACTGTGCCGGATTTTCGGCGAGCTACATCAGCTTAAATCGAAGCTGGCACTAAATTGATCGTTTTTAAAAGAAGTTGGCACTTAAATAATCGAAGTTATAAAACCTTAGCACTAAAATGATCGATTTGAAAATTTTGGTACTAAAGTGAGCGCCGTACACAACTTATGGCACTTGAGTTGTACTTAACCCCATTTTACAGGATATATTTTTCTCTTTAAGGTCACTTTCTCAGCACGAGCTTCAACGCTCTCCCAACTTCCACTCTCTTGAAGGGTTCAAACGGGCGAATACTTGCTAAGAGGAAAAGTCTATCTTACTTTCATCTGTAATAGATCAATAGCAAGCTCAGTCAATGACAGTTGGATTTGGTCAAAGTAGAATCCCAATGAGCAAAGCAATCGGCAAGTTTTTTTTTTTCTTTTTTTGGACGAAATTTTCGGCAAGTTGTAAGCCCATTGATAGTGCATGATCTCGACACAACAAGATGGTGACTGGTGAGATTCCCACTACCTGCATTTCTATAAGCTATAAAACCCCACGTTGTATCACTGCAAAGGCCACAATCAATAACAACAAAACATAATTAAGTCCTCGCGTAATTACTTTCATATGTGATTTTCCCGCGAAATTAACCTTTCAGAACCTTTAAATTCTTGCACCTTTTATCATTCTGGCAACCTTTGAATTACCACTGCCAGCATCGTTCCTGTACTCAATCAACAAAAAGATCTTTCCCTTTACTTTTATCGATTCCATTCCATCCCGTTCCTGATGCTTTCGCTTTTCGGAGAAACGGCTCGATATCAATAGGTTAATCTCTGTCATTATGAGCTGAATAAAGCTCCATAGGCCTAATCCTCTCCTCTGAATAACCTTCAGGAAGAACTCTATCTGCCCATCTTCCGATCGGACTTTCCCAGAAGTCCCCTTTGCTCGTTCAGCCAATATTCAAGATGTGTCGAGGTTGACTCAGACGCGTAGGGCCACGAACGTGAGCTGCTGTCAAGAGGCTGACTTGGGTATTACAGAACCTGGGAATTCCCCTTCCTCTTGTCCGAACCTTCCCCGGATTGGAATTTGTCAACTTTCTCATCTGACTTGAGAACGGCGCAAAGGCCTGGGGAAGAGCAGATCACATCACCTCCTCCACAGTTGTCGTATTATTTTATGTCTGCCATTTCCAGTCCCATGCATTCCTTACCAGCATGCTTTACGTAAATCAAGGCCTTTACGCTTGTTTTATTTATTTATTAATTTTTCTTCTCATTTTTATTATTTCTTTATGTCATTTTATTATTATTATTGAGGAGTAATTTTTTAATAGAAGTTATGGGGACTAATGGCCTTGCTGGTTCGTGCACCATTACCTTCCCTGGACCGCATTTGACCAGGGAACAACCTAGAAACCCTCGTTCTTAAATGGATCCACTCTTGAAGAAAGTTTTCTTTTCTTTTTCTCAGGCCAAGGCTACCATTGTCGAAGAAAGCTAAACATGTGCCTTGGCTATTGCAATACCTCATTCATTTGCTATATTCTCAAAAGTTGGCGATAAGATTAACTAGTTGCAGCCGGTGGATTCTCGTAAATGTTAGATAATGCTCCTATAATACTTGTTGGAGCAAACTGTCCAAGAAATCATAAACCTATTGTAATTTGGCCACCAAATCTTTCAAGTTTCTCAACTGAGCTCTAGATATTATTATATTTTTTCAATTGAATCCATCTGGCCAATTTTTGTTGAAATCGCCGACATGCAACCCAGCCGTCCTGCATGGTGATTAACTAGCTGCAGCCAATGGATTCGCATACATAGAGTATAACGCCCTTATAATACTTGTTAGGTCACATAAAACATGATTTGTAGGTTTAGTATCCGCTATTTGGAGTTAGTAAATTCCTTTCTTTGGTCATCGACCAAGTAATTTATTTCGGAAACGGGTCTATTTTCAATTTCCATAATGTTTGTATACAATTGATAAGGGATCTTAACGAGTGGGCGGGTACTTGTTGACAAGAGCCTTCTCTAATTTTTTTTTTTTTTTGGTTCAAGGTTTATTCGTTGACCCATGTTATTCGAAAGGATATAGATATGCACCAGAAGATGATATCTCAGTTGGCGCCTCCTACATGTCCATGCCCGACTCACGATCCTGATTCATAATGCAAGTCAAATCAGCACACTTCAGGAATCATATAGAAATGCCCTGTAAGCTGTAACGATAGGCATCTTGTCTTTCTCGTAAGATGCCTTACATTAACCGCCGTAATTTCATCCATTTTGCGGCTGTTCGTTCATATGCTTCGGAATTCTACTGAAAACTTTTTTTTTTGTCATTTATATTGTGCGATCCTTTGCATTAAGACGTAAAATGTAGAGCACACCGTGTTCGAAACACTTAGATTTTGAAGACATTTTCGCTTTCATCTCGTCAGAGCTCTCAAAAAAAGTTTCGATTTTTCGCACCCCCTTTTGATCCCACTATATGCTTCGCTTATCTATATGCGATGATGAGACGACCTTCAAATTCTCACGTCGACAAATATTAGATTCGCAATAGTAAGTAGCATGGAGTCGCGATCACGTCGTAATCATCATAAGACATATTCTGAAAGTATCGTTTGATCTTATATGTCTTTCTCTGTGACATGGACGACGAGGTTGACTGCGTTTTGCTTGGCTCGAAAGATTAACGAACGGTTCATGGTGACCTTTCGTTAGGGTTTTTTTACTCATACAGTATGGGGAGATTCATGATTTCATAATTGTAGTAGTTAGGTTAAGCTTTGACGTGGTTGGGTTTTTTGTTTTTATGCAACAACTTGATGATTTTTTCAACGTCAATGAGAAATAACAAGTACCAGTTGAACCTCTTCTTTTCCATCAGTGTTTGTGAATTATTCAATAATAAGAGTATTTTTATCCGGATTATTGGCCTGTAGAAAGCAATCATAATTCAGGATCTTAATTAGTGGAGATTCTATCTGGGGATTCTTGATCTGGAACACGAGGAAGGGGAAAAAAAACATTTGACGTCGTTCCTTCTCGATTATTAGAGCCCCTTTCTGGGTCTTTCGGTTTGGACATGAAACACATCTGGAGCTTTTCCCATTGCTTATTTTTTTGTTCCGCCGAACTGAGAACCGTCTGGACCAAGACGTGATAGGCTGTTCAGTCTGGTTTCCTGGGGTGCTGGTTCAGCTCCCGGTTCCATAAAACTGTAATCGGTGGTTTTCGGTCTGATTCCCGATTCCGAATGGAAACTGGACCGCCTAGAGCGAATCAATTTATTTTTATTTATCTTTTTGTATCTTAAATGTGAATCTAGATTTGTGTTGTTCACCCTACTAATAATTTATCGGTTTTATTGAACCAATGGGGAATCGAACCGGTCAGTCTAGTCTCGAAACAATCCAATCCGATTTCTAGTCCCAAAAATTTGGAATTGAGTTCTCGATTCCTAGGTGGATCGAATCCAACCGGGAATCAATCACCGCCCAAGTTCAAACACTCTTGGAAAAGAGGCAAAAATCAACTCAAGTATCACGTCCAAATAACGTAATAATAAAAAATAAAACGTAATCAAAACGGTTGGTTTATCAGAACAAGCAAGAAAAGATTGACCCTTTCCCACTCCATTTTCCCTTACAAGTCCGTACTTGTTCTTATTGCTCTGGAAAAAAAGTCTAACATCATGAGCAACTTTTTCCCCAGTTTTTTTTAATGTCTTTTTACCCTCAGATAACGAAAGGGCCACAATATTTTTTTTTTTTGGGGGTTTATAAGCTGCACCATGCTTCTATAAGAGTAGAGATCCAATACTTCTTCTTAGGGAAAACAATATACTAGAAGAGAATTCACAGGTGATGTTGCCAAAGGCCAATAGTGAGAAGCTTCTCAATTAGGCCTTCACCTGTTGAGCATTACCATCTTTGATACATTTCATAAAAGGGGAAAAAAAAATCCAAAGTCCAACGTAAAAAACAAGCACTCTGATAACTACAATCCACAACATACATTGTCAACAAAAAAAATATATTTATAGGCAGCACATGCAGAGAGCCATTTCTGTGTGCCCCTTCTCCAAACAAGAGCCCCAAAGAAAGCTTCAAACGACTCTCTCTCTCTCTCTCTCTCTCTCTCTGTGACCCCTTAATGTGTTCAGTGACCAAAGAAGAGGAGAGACATAGATTGATGCAATAGGCATTGGGAGCGATCACATACAGGTGTTGAATGTCCTGTGGGTGTGGGATGGGGACTCTGCTTGTTCTTGTGGGTGTGTGCTTCTTGGCCTTCTGGGTGCATCACAGCTCTGTGGCCTCGCAGACCACAGGTCTCTCAGGGATTGTTGTGGTTGATGGGAGTGTGTTCATCAATGGGTCAGCTTCCATTGCCAGCATTGATGATGACTTCATCTGTGCCACCTTGGATTATGGCCCTCCTGATATTTGTTACCATGGCACTTGCTGGGGCAATGCCACTCTCTTCACTCTGGTCAGGACTCTGTCTCTGTGTGTGATTTTGTTGGTGTGTGTGTGTGAGAGAGAGAGTGCGCGCGCGCGCGCATGTCTGTGTGGAAGTTGCCAGCTGTGACTGACACTGGTATTTGCCTGATTTCTTGCTGTCTCTTTTGGTTAACTCACTTTCTTTGTCTTTGCTCTATATGTAGGACCTCAGCAATCCAATTTTGTTGAATGCAATCAAAGGTAAGAAGTCATTTCTTTTTAATTGTGAATGTTTCGTGCCGTCTCGATTTTGTCCGATTTCAATTGAAGAGCACTAATGTTTTGCAGCATTTTCGCCGTTGAAAATGAGAATGGGAGGCACCTTACAAGACAAATTGATATACCATGTACAAGGAGATGGGGGACCCTGCAAACCCCACTCGATCAATGGTTCAGACTTTCTCGGTTTCTCTCAAGGATGCCTGCCCATGTCTAGGTGGGACGAGCTTAATGCATTTTTCAAGCGTGCAGGGTAAGAACAAATGTTTCTGTTTCAGAAATTTAGCAGTCATACATGGATAAGATCCTTCACATTGCTGAAGCAGATTTTAACTCTTTGTTAACTGGTTTAAAGTCTGTCAATTCTGTGAAATGCAGGGCTATCATCACTTTTGGTTTGAATGCCTTATATGGAAGGACTGTGAAATCAGATGGATCTGTCCAAGGACCTTGGAATTCAAGCAATGCTGAGATTCTTTTGCGTTACACTGTGAATAAAGGCTATACCATCCATGGATGGGAGCTTGGTAAGCATAGCTATGCTTGCTATTGGCTCTCATAACGATAAGTTATTTCTAGGACCTCTTAACAGAAAAGTTCAGGTCAAGAAAAACTATTTTCTTGGGAAGCTTAATTCAGTATCTTGTTCCAACCTTCACAGGGCAGTGGCTAATGTTGCCTGCCCATAGGTCTTTCTGAAGCTAACAAAAGTACAAGTTAGCATTATCCAATATGATCTATGATAGAACTTGGTTAGCTTGTCCTGTTTCATCGATTCTTGAAAGGCATAAGCAATTGGCCTTGTAGTTGTCTGAGGCATAGAAGATTGTTTTTAGTTAAGTACTCTAGAGTCTGTAGTCCAAGCGGGATGCAAATTCTTCATACTTAAAAGCTTCTATAGTATGAAAACCAGAAACTTCTGAATTACATTTTATCATATGCGCCATTTCACATGTAGTTCACTCTGGACAAATCTTTCCTGGAATTAATACTTCACTGCATGCCATATGTGTCGAGGCACATTGATCTGTCTTTTCCAATTTTGCTGCTGCATATCATTTCAAGAGTTAACTTCTCTAAATGATGGAGCGTATTCATGCCTACTTTTGAAAAATTCTCAAGATGCCCAAAATTGGAGAGTGCGAATTACTTCTGCATAAGTTCGATGATTTATCTCTGTCTCTGACCGAATATGTTCCTGTCTGTTAGGAAATGAACTTAGTGGGCAAGGAATTGGAGCAAAAATCTCGGCACAACAATATGCATCCGACATTAAGACCCTCCAGAACCTATTGGATGATATCTATGGAGGTTTTGAAGTTAAGCCACTAATCCTAGCACCAGGTGGATTTTTTGATGCCAACTGGTTTCAGGATTTTGTGGGTCGCACGACGCAAATGTTCCAAGTGGTCACCCACCACGTTTACAGCCTCGGCGCAGGTACTTCACCTAAAGGAAATGGCATCAATTACTTTCTGTTTAATCTTGGACTTTCCACTGCACAATTTTGTGTGATTGGCATGTCCAACGCATTCTTCAGTGAACATCAGAAGATATAGTGAAGTACCTTAATTGTCTGTTCCATGCAGGAGCCGATGAAAACCTCATTAGTAGAATTCTGGATCCGTCCTATCTCAACGGCATGGCTCAGACTTTCAGTAGTCTCGAAAGCATCCTCAAGAACTCTGGAACCTCAGCAGTTGCATGGGTTGGAGAAGCAGGTGGGGCTTATAATGGTGGTCATCACCTCGTCACTGATGCATTTGTGTCTAGTTTTTGGTAAGTTTTTGTCCTACGGATTTTCCTTATCCATTTTTCATAGTACCAAGATTTTCCTGGTTCTCATGGGAAAAGCTTTTCATGATTTTTATTAGCAGCCGATGAGTTTGTTTATTCCTGATCTTCCCGGAAAATTGAATAGGTATTTGGACCAACTTGCAATGGCGGCGACTTACAATACCAAAACATACTGCAGACAGACATTGATTGGCGGGGGCTATGGTTTACTCAACTCCAGCACGTTTCAACCAAACCCGGACTACTACAGGTCCGTCACGAGCTCAACTTGAAGATTAACAGAAACCTTTTTTGTCCTTTTCTTATTTACAAAACAAAAACAACACCGAAGAAAAATAATGGAGAATGCAGGAAATAAGGGATAATTCTGCTGAAAATTGGTGTGTTGAATCTGTTGATAGAGTGCCTTACTGTTATTGCAGTGCTCTTCTTTGGCACCGTTTAATGGGAAACAATGTCCTATTCACTAACTTTACCGGCACAAACAAACTCCGAGCTTACTCTCATTGTTCAAAGAATTCAGTGAGTACTGTCTATTCTTAAATTTACAGCCATCATATCCTGAACTATGGTCTTGACACCTTACTATGCCATGCACGACAGACTGGCGTCACATTGCTGTTGATCAATCTTGATGGAAACACCACAGCACAAGTGCATGTTTCCACTGAAGACATTGCAGGAAACGGGTCATTAATTTTGCAACCACAAATCCGCTCCCGTAAAAGTAAATTTTCCAGCATTTCAAAGGGGTCAATATTCGATGCGAACATTAGAGAAGAGTACCACTTGACAGCTAAAGACGGAGACGTGGGCAGCCAAATCACCCTTCTCAACGGGAAAATTCTTAGTGTTGATTCTTCCGGGAACATTCCTGCCCTCAATCCTATAAAAGTGAGCATGTCAGATCCCATTCGGGTGGCTTCATTCTCTGTTGTATTTACCCGGTTTCCTAGAATGAATGTCACAGCTTGCAGATAGTTCCCGACGTTACACACAACACACACAAACACAATGGAATTACGTCTCTGAACTATAGATTCTTATAACATCTTCAATTGCTGTAATCTATAGGCAAAATTCATTTTGATTGCTGTATAGAGTATTTTCCTCATTTCTTTGCTATGCAAATTTACCGAAGTTTGTGAGAAGTTCCCAACCAGCTTCTTTTTCTTCGGTTCATCCTACCAATCTGCTCTCCGTGCAAAGTAGTGCGCATTTGGATCCACGCACAATCACTCGTACAAATAAGTAGGTCACTATCTGCATCAGGACCACTTCCCGGATCCGTAAATTTGTCAATTTGATATTCTGACTACTCTTTCTAACGTCCCTAAACCCTCCAAACCCACCACAAGATCCAAAAATAAAAAAGAGACTGCTAATGCTAAACTTGCTTTCTCCAATGGTATTCATAGCATTTGGCGCTAGTCTAGAGCCCAAATTCAACTGTTCCACTTCTATGATTCACATCTAAGGTTCAATCTGCATTGAGTTCCTCGAAAACAGGTGCGCTGAATATATTGCTGTCGTTATATTGGCTTAGCATGTCATCTCATACAATGAGTAGTATTAACACGTAAAGACCGGCTGTACTCCAAATTGGTGACTTAAATATGTCCCATGTTGGCATTGCAACTCAAACAGCATAGAGCTTGTTTTGGTGGTGTCGTGTGGATGGTGAAATTCTCGATCCATTAGATGCATATCCCAACTCAAAGGAGGCTATATGAGAAAAGCTTCCAGTTCTAGAGCAATAGATCATGCTGCACATTTAGCTCTGTGAAATTATTACCCATTTTTTCAAATTTTACCGGTCACCGGAATTTCAAATTATTGGCTGTTTTAACGATCATGAACATCTGGTGTGCTAGCAATGTTTCTATCCAGACAAACAGATCGATTTTGCCAAGAAAAGTTGCATGAGCTTAACATGAATAGAACCACATGAATCTAACCTTCCCCAGTAACAGTAAGCAAGGTTGGCTGGCTCTGACTTTCAAGTACCTAACCAGATTGGCGTGTTATGTTTAGGAAGAAGCTAAGGATGATTTCTCTCTCTCTCTCTCGATATACTTGCATGTTGGCAAATCTGATGTAATGATTTCTGTCTACCTGCACAATTGACAATTGACATTTGAATGCACAATCCCTCCGAAAGACATCTTTTGCAGATGTTTGTCAATATTAAATGCGGCGCACATATGTTACTGGGAAACTTTCAAAAAAGGGGCTCCAAATGCTCTTATTTTTTCGCAAAAGGGTCTAGAGTGTGCATTGTACCAAACAAGGGCCTCAAGTTGCCTTTTTATTTCAAAAAAGGGCTTGAACAGGAGTATTATGCGGGCTTTATTTCAAAATAATATTTACAAAATTAATATATAAAAAATTTTATTTACCATTTTAGAGCAATTCAATTGCCGAGAGAGACCTAGGGGCCCACGGGCGGGCCCCCTTCCCTCTCCCTCAGCAATTGAATTGCCGAGGGAGAGGGAGGGGGGCCCGCCCATGGGCCCCTCTCCCTCTATTGCTAGGGAGAGGGGGCCTGCAGGCCCCCCCACGTGGGGGGCCTGAACCCTCCCCCTCCCTCGGCAATTCAATTGCCGAGGGAGGGGAAAATCATTTTTTATTATTTTTTTAATAATATAAAAGTAAAATATATTATAATATTATATTAAAAAATAAATTAATTAAAATTTTGAGTCTTATATTTTTAATTTGTTTGCTTTGTTCGCAGTTGGAGTGTCGAGAAAAGCATTTCAATTTACGTAAATATTTTTTTGACGCCACCTCGTCGCTTCAAGGTCTCGACGAAAAAAAAATATTTACGTGTATCTACTTCACGGAAAACGAGTGAGGCGGCGGCGTTTGCTCGCAGGATCGTAGACCGATCATATTTAAGTAAAAGACGCGAGCAAATACGTAAAAGTCGACGGCGTTTGCTCGAGGGGCCGCGGAGCGATCATATTTACGTAAAAAAAAATATTTAAGAGTCTCGACTCGGAGAAAAGCGGGCGCACAAGCGAGGCGACGACATTTACTCACGGGACCGCGAAGCGATCATATTTACGTAAAAAAAATATTTACGCATTTCGACTCCGAGAAAAGCGAGACGACGACGTTGATGCTCGCTCCAGGGTCACGGAGCGATCATACCTCGCTCTGAGAAAAGCGAGATGGGTAAATATTTTTTTACGTAAATATGATCGATCCGCGGTCCCGCAAGCAAACGCCGTTGCCTCGCTCATTTTTCTTGAAGTCGAGATGTGTAAATAATTTTTTTTTTACGACGGAACCGCGAATTGACGTCGAAAAAATATTTACGTAAATTAAAAAAATTATAATGCTTTGCTCGACAGTCCAATTGCAAGCAAAGCAAATAAATTAAAAGTGCAAAATCCAAAATTTTAAATAATTTATTTTTTAATATAATATTATAATATATTTTATTTTTATATTATTAAAAAAATAATTTTCCCCTCCCCCGAGGGAGGGGGGAGGGTTCAGGCCCCCCACGTGGGGCCCCCCCTCTCCCTAGCAATGAAGAGAGAGGGGCCCATGGGCGGGCCCCTAGGTCTCCCTCGGCAATTCAATTGTCGAGGGAGACCTAAAACGGTAAATAAAATTTTTTATATATTAATTTTGTAAATATTAATTTTGTAAATATTAATTTGGAAAAAAGCTCGTATTATGCCGTCTTGCTGCATTTTCTGATCTGTTTTCCTTTTTCCTGCTTTTTTCCCTTTTCCTTTCTGACAGCCATGGGTTGGGGAGCCTCGCCGGCGGCCGCAAGGGCTCACCTTGCCCAGCGCAGGCGACGACCGGCCTCGCGGTCGCCGGTGAGGTTAGCCCTCACCAGATCCGGCGAAGGGCAGTGAAGGAGAGTGAAGTTGTTGCCCATACGAACCACGTCGGACGGGTAAGTTCCAACAAAGAGAGCCTCAAGAGCATGCGCAGCACACTAGTGCGTTTCTGAACCCCAGGACGATGAACAATCAAGAACTGAAGAATGAGAGAAACAAAGGAGCTGCAAAACCCTAATTTCCCACACGGAAAAAGCAGGCACAGAGGATGGGGAACAGTCATGAGATCAACAGCACAATAGATCGTCGCCGGCGGCGCGAGGCTAGCCCTCACTCGGCCTGGGCAAAGGCGAGTCCTTGCATCAGCTAGCGAGGTCGGCTTTCGCCCGTGGTCGGCGTGACTGCCCAGTCCACGGCCATCGGCGAGGGAAAGAGACAAAGGGAAAAGTTATAAAAAAAAGGAGAGGAGAAAAGAAAAAAAAAGAGGGAAATCATAAAACGTAAAAAGACGATAATGCCCCTACCGAGGCTCTTCTTTGAAATAAAAAGGTGACTTGAGGCTCTTATTTGATACTATGCACACTCTAGACCCTTTTGTGAAAAAATAAGAGCATTTGGAGCCCTTTTTTGAAACTTTCCCTATGTTACTTAATGCTGGACACCAAAACCACCTGGGATCTAGAGGTATTCACACTTTGAACTTGATGAACTCAAATTGTAATTCAAAGTTGCAACCTTTCCTGTGTTAGTTTTTAGCCCGTTTCCAATTGATAACGAATTATGAAAAACATTTACAGCTTAATAAAGGCTTAAATCATGTCGGGTTGTCCGTGTGCCTCGAGCGCATTTTACTCGTTCTTTTTCCTCTCTTTCAGGCTGATTATAACTGGCAACACTATGGAAATCGAGACCCTTATCTTAATACTTGCTGTATGTCCCCTTCTTTCGTCTTTCTTAGATAGTGGTTCCGTCGGTTCTCGGAGTTCTTTAATATCTGTAACTGTTTCTGTCTCTTCATAAGCATGACTTTCTTTTAGAGATGCAACCACTTTGCCTGGGACGGTTTGCTTCCAAAGAGCGTACCGACAAATTATTCACCCTAATGATTTTGATTGTGATGCGTTCCATCCAAATTTTTCTGATTGGGAAGAGAAGAGCTCTGAACAAGATAAAACATGGTCAATGAACATTAAGAGGATCTTTTAAAGCTTGTTTTTGTTTATAACAATGAAACTTTACAGGTTCATTGTTCTGAAAGGTTGTGCGCTATCTGCTCGAGATCAGTAACTTTTTGATATATTTTAGTGCACAAGTTTGACCTTTCCTCGGATTTCTGATTAAACAAAACGCAAGTAGGGTACTGCTAGATATATACCCACCCAGGGAAAGATGTGACTGGGGATACAAGCACTGGGGCTTTAATGTGCCTTGCACTCATGTAATTTCATTCCCTGACTTTTCTATGTCACAGTATGAATGTGGCTCCACCCACATACCCACTTTTGAGTCATTGGGTCCCTCTTCAATGTTTTTTTTTGTTGTTGTCAAAATGTCTTTCGACTAGTGACCTCACTTTCAATGATAGGACCCTTGGCAACTTAAATATGGATAATTTAGTACATGCTCATGGAATCAAATGTTCCAGGCTCCTTGTTCCACCCATTTGAGCTTTTGTTTCTTTGGAGTCAACAAGAATCACGAGCGCCGGCGCTCCACCACTGGCTCATGCTTATCATCAAGATAATTCAGCAAAAAAGCATATTCCTAACCATGCACGCAGCAGTTGTACTAGCTTCGCATAAACAATTACGCATCGAGGGAAAACATTGATCACTTCAGTTGTCCCGGAAGTAGGTGAACACTAAAATATCGAGGAAATTACCATTTCTCCACGGACCCTCCAAACGACACAGCTTTCAAGTTTCGACTTTTTTCTTCTCCTCTCCTTTGACATCCTGTCTCTCATGAGTAGTTCTTCAATTACGAAACGGAGACAGCAACAAAAGCATTCATGCTTCTGTCAGCCAATGAATTTGTTTGGAGCCTGAGGCTGTTCTTGCCATTGTTTTAGATGTACTGCGGGATGGGTTCTCTGCTTGTTCTTGTGGGGTTGGGTGTTTTGGTGTTCTGGGTACATCACAACTCCATCTCAGCGGTCTCGCAGAGCACCGGAACTTTGTTCATCAATGGAACAGCATCCGTTTCTAAGACGGACGACGATTACATCTGTGCTACTTTGGATTGGTGGCCTACTGATAAATGTGATTATGGCACTTGTAGCTGGGGAAGAGCCACCCTCCTCACTTTGGTATGCCTCTCTCTCTCTCTCCAATTATGTACTGTTACTTGAGCCTAGCTCTGGGACTCTGCACATGCTCGAACAGAGCCACTATAAGGAAAAAAAAAAAAAAGTAATCAAAGAGAGCATAACTTTCTTTTTGCAAGTCTTGGCTTCTCCATATTGATTTTCTCTCACCAGGATCTGAACAACACACTTCTGCTAAATGCTGTAAAAGGTATGTGATCGTGCATGCTGATCCTCATTGAACAATTTCAACATGCCACATCATCTTGGTACTTCAAGATTAAAGTTGTAGATTCTATGCTGTATTGCAGCTTTTTCACCCCTGAGGATTAGAATGGGAGGGACTCTGCAAGATAAAGTAGTATATGAAACAGAGGGTGATGAGACACCTTGCAGCATCTTCACCAAGAACAGCTCGGAATTTCTTGGTTTCTCACAAGGATGCTTACCTATGGCCCGATGGGACGAGCTGAACTTGTTTTTCAAGCAGACAGGGTAGGCCTAAGGCTGAGATTTTGTTAACTATTTGTTCTACATATGGCACTGATTTGAATTCCCTCATATCCTAATATCTAAGTACACCGAGGTGCTTTGCATATATTACAGGGCAGCCGTCACATTCGGGCTGAATGCATTATATGGAAGGATAATCAGTTCAGACAGTTCTGTTAATATGCCCTGGAATTCCAGTAATGCCAAATCTCTCATTCAATACACTGTCAATAAAGGGTACTCTATCCTCGGTTGGGAGCTTGGTAAGCATAGTGGTTCTAGTTTCAGCATGGACCAAGAATGGTGGAAAAGATATGGTTACTGGCCAGCTTAATATATTACCATATAGCCATCAAATTAACTAGCCCTTTGGATATGACAGAGATACATCAGAATATCTATTCCTGACGTTTTTCTGTAGTGTTTTCTCAACTGTGAAGTGTTTTGTCTCTGAAATCTGTACTTTTTCTTGCTGTTTAGGCAATGAACTAAGTGGAAATGGAGTTGGAGCTAGAGTTTCAGCCCACCAGTATGCATCAGATATAAAAACCCTTCAACACCTAGTGGATGATATATATGCAGGTTTTGAAGTTAAGCCACTAGTCCTAGCACCAGGAGGATTCTTTGATCCAGATTGGTTTGCCGATTTTGTTGATCAAACAAGTAAAACTCTTCAAGTTGTCACCCACCACATTTATAACCTTGGTCCAGGTAATTTCACTACAGAATCAAACCTTTGCTTATCAGTACTAATTTGAAACAATGTGCATCAGCTTTTTCAAGTTGAACTGATTTATGTAGGAGTCGATGACCACCTTATTCAAAAGATCCTCGATCCTTCTTATCTCGATGGGGAGGTGCAAACATTCAGCAGCCTTCGGACTCTCCTAAAGAATTCTGGAACTTCGGCAGTTGCATGGGTTGGTGAAGCCGGAGGTGCTTACAATAGCGGCCGCAACCTTGTCACTAACTCCTTTGTTTTTAGTTTCTGGTAAAATAAAACTGCCATACAAACCTACTTTTATTGATGATTCTGATGAGAGATCATGACCCTAAGAATTTTTGTGTCATCTGTCTCGCATAGGTACTTGGACCAACTAGGGATGGCGGCCACTTCCGGTACAAAAACATACTGCAGACAGACATTGATTGGTGGAAACTATGGCTTGCTAAACACTGAAACATTCCAACCAAACCCAGATTACTACAGGTTGGCTAGTCATGAGATTTTAGCTTAAGACCTTAATCCACTAAACTATCACCTTGATAAAATGAAAGTAAAGGGGTAAAAGAAACTTTCCTAGTAGCCCTTGCTCTTTTTTTTGATATATTCCAGATGAAAATATTAGATCTCTAATACTACACAACGCAAAGCTGTTAGTCGAGTGGTAATGGAATAGCTTTGCCGGAGGAGGCTGTAACCTAAGAAATAATCAGCTTTTGACAGTGTAGAGCCGTGTCCGAATCCAAAGTTTAAAAGCAAAATGGAAACAAGAACTGGAATATATGACTAACAATCTTATCGTGCTAAAAGAACAAACTAATCGAATGTTCAAGCTGATGCCAACACGTCACTAGTGTTCTGCAGTGCCCTTCTTTGGCATAACTTGATGGGAAGCGATGTTTTATCAACTAGCTTCTCGGGCACGGATAAGGTTCGCGGTTATGCTCATTGCTCAAAGAACTCTGTAAGTGTCTTCTACTCTCGAAACAAGAGGATAGACCTTGTAGTTGGCTGATATGCTGTTTCTTGATATCAACAGCCTGGTATCACTTTGCTGCTGATCAACCTTGACGGCAACACAACTGTTCAAGTTCACATTTCGACTGGAAATGTAGCCAGGAATGGAACATCGACTTCGGAACAAGAGAGCCAAACTCGCAGGACAAAATTTGCCAAAATGTCAAGAGGGTCATCTAATGCTGGGAACATCAGAGAAGAGTATCACTTGACTGCCAAAGAAGGAAATATACAGAGCCAAGAAATGCTTCTCAATGGAAAAGTTCTAAACACAGATTCATCCGGCAATATTCCTTCCTTGGATCCAATACATGTAAGCCACTCAGATCCGATCACAGTGGCTCCATTCTCCGCTGTATTTGCTCGGATTCCTAGCATGAATGTCACTGCATGCCACTAGTACAGTACAGGACCACAGGCACAGTCAACTTGCTATTTGTCATGGTAATTGTGAGGTGACCATTGCAGATAATTAATTCTTGAAGAGATTGAGACAATCACCGGCAAAATTGAACACATTCGCGACTGAAGGCCAGTTAATTAACGTTTTGAGTTCAAATCCAGAGTGCTAATGACATGCGAACTGAAGTCTCTTTCTCCCTATCGGTAAATTGAACCATCACCAACAAAAATAAAGAGCCTTTCCTCATACACCCATCAGACATTAGTAGCAAGCTTCATAGAAGTGACTCAACTACAGTATATCATCCCCTGTTTTGTGGCTAATAGTACAACACAGCAGAGCAACAAATCTATATGTCCACGTTTGGTGAGCCACAAAAAGTATGCCTCGAGCATCAAGCTAAACAACTTCATCCCTAGAGCAACCTCCAAGAACCAAACATCCAATAAGCGGTTCAAGAGAAAATGATTCAGTAAATGCTTTTAGATCCTCTACTCAGTAAAACTTCTTCCCAAGTAAACTTTCGGCCACATGATTCCTGCAGATGATTGAAATGCCATCCAAAGAGAATGATAGATTTCTAATAATCAGACTGCACTGGTTAGTTGCTCCTTGCTGCTCCAGGCAACAAGTTTGACAGAGATGGAACTCCTTGATTCCTCATCTCTTCTTGTGCTCGCCTCATTTCTTCAGGATCTATTACCATGAACAAGCAAATTAATAAAAGGACAAACAAGATGATATGTGCTTGAAAGCCAACTCAACAGGAAATCAATTAAAAGGCTCAAATATTCATCTGATATCACTAGGTTGCCAGCAAATTCCGTGATGCACACCAAGAATTGCATATCCTCAAGATCATTATGGTGGGATAATGCTATCCAGAAATGAGTACTTACCCATGTTCTCAACTAATTTTGGCATTAGGAAAACGACAACCAGCATGAACCCAACCATCAGACCCATCGGGCTCTTCACCAGGGACATTAACGAGAAGGGTTCTCTAATCTGTTGAAAATCAAGATTTGAAGGGAAGAAGTTAAAACATCGTAGCTAGAAATCAATAAGACCAGGCTCTGATCAAATCAACCTCATAGTACTGTTCCTCTCTCAACGGCTCTAAAACCAACTCATTCAAGATCCTCCTATTCTCCGTCAGGGCAGCCTGTACCTTGCCAGGATTCCTAGCACTGACATCAACTCGTACCTGAGCATTTATAAAAGCATTGAAGTCAGATGGTGATCAAAACCTGGTGGGTAACTAGCAAATCGATATCATACCCACCGGTGAAAAGAAATATCCAATGGAGGCCACCTCAATCAGATGCGTCCCAGCCGAGATGTTATGGCTTTTTTGAAGTATAAATTAAGGAACATTCTCACGCCAAACACTATCAGATACAAGTGTATTGCCATCATCTTCGCCCATATCAGCTTGTGACAATTGAAATAAAACTGAAGAAGGTAATAGGGCAAGTCATGTTGACATTAGAGAAAGGAAGCCCTGCACTAACTGTTTTTCCAAAAAAGACATAAGAATTTACATGGAACAAAGCAGGATATGCTGAAGGCGTAACAAGAAGCATCAAGGGAAAAAACTACAGTTAAAGAAGAGGATACAATGAAAAATATCCATCTGATCTGAGGAAAGTAATTTTCTTGCCACCATTAAGGATAACTTTAGCATCTGAAATCTTTCCCATAAGGCCAAACGTCCTCGCACCAGCTCCTGCCAAAGCATTAGTAATGTCGGGTGAAGAGGCAAGGAAGGATGGTTGCATTGAAAGGAAGATCAAATGGATAGTTCTTGAAATTGAGAACTAAAACTGGAAGGATCAAAATTTTCCAGTGAAAACTATTTGCCCCGTTCCTCAATCGACTAGACAGGGAGAATATACATTCTAGACAACCAAAATTAGCCAAGTATCTCCACTTTAAGTAACTAAGCAGGCTAGACTTCTGAGCATCGTTACCTTTCTATAACTTCCCTTCTAGTTCTATCACACATGATAGACTTATTCGCAGCAAGATTGGACATTTCTGTCTCTTCCATGATGGTAAAATGTGTAATTTCACCATTACATGATTGCAAATAACTGACGAAATTATAACTGATAGGTAGTAAAATTTATTATCTATCAGCCAAATACTAACAGCCCCATATTAACCTACGTATACAGAAGATGTCATCAAACATAGTAGCCTAAAGCAAGCATCGGACAGTCGCTCTAAACATAATACTATGGTGAAAACATGACTGAGTGCCAAACAATTTCTTTGAACTTAGCAATACCTGCCTTATCCCAACCCCAACAGTTATCAAAGACCTATGAATACACTCATGCCCCAACTTGATAAAATCCCAATGCTACCTTTGTAGTAGCTCATACTCTCGCCAGTCTTCACTATCGCATCGACCATCTTGAACATGGATAGATACATGTGGCTGAAACATAAAGTTCTAATATGCACTTTAACTTTAAGTGGTTCCAGAGGCAAGAATTCAAGCATTCAGCAAATTCTACCCAAAACAATACTCACAAGCTACCATCAGAATATTTATATATAAAAAAGCTACCATCAGAATCAGACTCCAACAAAAACGAAAACTTCCGTGCACAGAGCAACAAATTAGCGAACAAAAATCAATAAAAGAATAACCCAAGGGCAATCCAACATCGTACCAGGGATCCTAACGCGGCCATTGATCGTGAAACCATCAGCAGACCTGCAAAACGAGGACGGACCCAACAACATTAAAAACAGCTAACCGAAAGAGAAGCAGCAGACTCAATTTGGGAAAAAAAAGAAAACGAGAAACAGAGTACAATTTAGACAAGAAGAAAAATTCTTCGGTCTATATAATTTCTGCGCCCATTCAGTTCGAGTCTTCAATCGGGTCAGGAAGGAACAAAAGTAGATCAAAAAAGAAGAGGAAAAAAAAAAACAGAACTTTAAGCTTCGGAGAGTAATTGGATGAGGAAAAATCATACCCAGATGAAACAGCAGCTCCGACGGAGAGAATGAGGAAGAAGAATGAAGCTGAGAGCGCGAGGAGAAGCGGTCGAGATCTCCCGATCGGCGCCATCGCAGGAGAGAGACACGGCTGCAAATGTTGGAGCGTTGATTCTTATTGCTCATTAAGCAAGAGAGGAGGACTAGGAGGAGTGAATTTCGGGCCTAAGATGGGCCCGAACCCGGATATGAAATGAACGTCGGACGCATAATTTGCTTGAAACTCTTCATTTTTTCCAATGAAAAAAAAAATTCGAATTATTGTTCTCGTTTTAAAGCTTCAAAAATTAATCCGAGTATTTGATAAGGTCAGTTTTATGCAAAACCCAATAACAGCGGGATAATGAGCCCGTTTGTGATTGCGGCGGCAAGGACAAATAGAGGCCATGAGAGAGAGTGGGGATAATAGGGTTAGGCCTGGATTTTTTAAGTGTAGGCTCATCAAATGGCACGACTTTACGAAATCTATAACTTGATAAGACTTAAAAAATAGATTGCTAAGGTATAAAACAAAAGAATGTTTGATAATAGACAGCTTAAAGTACAACACATCAAATGTTATTAGCCCTTTAGGAAGAACATGCTTTATCCTGTTGATTATGTGTTCCCATTCGGTGCCTTAATTATCTTTAAGTATTGATGACTCATCGAGGAATTAGCTTCACAACTAACCTTTTCACATAAATCAACAGTTCAGATGGTTGGACAAACAAATAAGAGGGCCGATGGAGATGGATAGAGGATCTCCATCCAGCTCTTTACCAATTATCGGACTCCAAACAAATGGTACGGGTAAGCCCTAAAAAAAATCTAGCTAGTTGATGTTCATTATGTATTTTGCCCATTGAATGCATCAAATAAGGCCCTCTTTCTCTATGAATATTTTGCTTAATCGAATGTTTCAAGTGAAATGAGCATTAGCAAATGTAGATTTAATTTTATAAGATTTTGACTTTTCGCTTACTTGGTACTTAATTGATAGAGTCATCCATCTCGATTTCACTTCAGAAAATAAGTAAGAGGCAAAAAAAAGGTCGCAACGGAATTATGGTAAGAGAAAATATGGTTACTCTAAGATTCTTGCACATAACTACATGTTCATCACGAGTTCAACTTGAAGATTAACAGAAACCTTTTTTGTCCTTTTCCTATTTACAAAACAAAAACGACTCCCAAGGAAAATAATGGAGAATGCAGGAAACAAGGGAGAATTATGCTGAAAATTGATAGCGTTGATAGAGTGCCTTACTGTTATTTGCTTACTCTCATTGTTCAAAGAATTCAGTGAGTACTGTCTATTCTTAAATTTACAGCCATCATGTCCTGAACTATTGTCTTAAAATCTTGCTATGCCATGCACGATAGACTGGCGTCGCATTGCTATTGATCAATCTTGATAGCAACACCACAGCACAAGTACATATTTCCTCTGAAGATATTGCAGGAAGCGGGTCATTAATTTTCCAACCACAAATCAGCTCTCGTAAAAGTAAATTTTCCGGCATTTCAAAGGGGTCGACATTCGATGCGAACATTAGAGAAGAGTACCACTTGACAGCTAAAGATGGAGACTTGGGCAGCCAAATTACCCTTCTCAGCGGGAAAATTCCTAGTGTTAATTCTTCTGGGAGCATTTCTGCCCTCAATCCCATAAAAATGAGCATGTCAGATCCCATTCTGGTGGCTTCACTCTCTGTTGTATTTGCTTGGTTTCCTAGAATGAATGTCACAGCTTGCAGATAGTTCCAGACGCGTACACACAACACCCACAAACACAATGGAGTTACTTCTCTGAACAGTAGATTCTTATAGCATCTTCAATTACTGTAATCTATAGGCAAAATCTATTGTGATTGCTGTATAGAGTATTTTTCTCATTTCTTTGCTATGCAAATTTACCTAAGTTTGTGAGAAGTTCCCAACCAGGTTCTTTTTCTTCTATTCGTCAGACCAATCTGCTCTCCGTGCTAAGTGCTGTGCATTTGGATCCACGCGCAATCACTCGTACTAGTAAGCAGATCAATTTCTGCATCAAGGATCACTTCTCGAATCCGTAAATTTGTCAAATTGATATTCTGTCTACTCTTTCTAGCCTCCCTAAACCCTCCAAACCCATCACAAGATCCAAAAATAAGAGATTGCTAATGCTAAACTTGTTCTTCAATGATGTTCATAGCATTTGGCACTAATTCAACTGTTCCACTTCTATTATTTACATCTAATTTCAATCTGCATTGAATTCCTCGGAAACGGGTGCACTGATTTGCTGTCATTATATTGGTTAGGATGTCATCTCATCCAATTTGTAGTATTTTTGTACTCTAAATTGGTGACTTAAATATGTCCTATGTTCGCATTGCAACTCAAATAACATAGAGCTTGTTTTGGCGGTGCTGTGTAAGATGATGGAATTTGTGACATTCCGAATTCCAGCCCCTCTCGAGGCCATGGAATAGAAGGATATCGATCGATGTGATTCAGTTGTAACTCGCTCGGAGTTGGCCACTCCCGAGTTAACTGACCAAAAGGGAAAGACTGACGCGGAGTCGGGTACGTGGACCTGGGGATTTTGAATGAGAAATGAGACTTTGATCATAAGGATTGTCGAGGGGAATATTTTGGGCCAGCAGAGATCGGTCTAGGAACGATCGAGAGATGCCTTGTTAGTGTCATACGTTGGGACGCGGGTGATTCCGTTTAACCAATGTGTAATTTGCGAGAATTTCCTAAATCGGATTTCGATGATCAGGACCGTAGGAACGAGTGATAAACCCTCGCAATCACATGACAACCAAAGTCGCCGCGGCTTGAGAAACCCTAAGGTCGATACGCGTAGCGCCCACAAGAGTCGCTTGTCAGTTTGAGATAAACTGGAATTACAGTCGACGAGAGCTCGACATGAAATCGGATCTCGAGATTATGTATTGGACATTGAGGAATTTCAACATTTGAATTGAATTGGACGTCGCCTCATCAAGGGCAATTTATATCGAAAAAATGGAATTTCGGACGAAAGGTGTGAAAAGACCATTTTACCCCTAGAGAGTTAACCTTGTTTTAATAATTTGAGAATGACATTTTAGTCAATTTCACATCCCTATGACTACAGAAAATACAAGGGCAAAGTAGACAATGGATAGCAAGATATTATATAAGCAATGACAAGTGTCAATGTTGGATTAGTTGGCATTAAGTGAACAACTTTTAACCTACCATTCTAACCCTTTGACCAAGGTGGATTAAAGGCTAATTTCTCTCTCTTCTCTCTCACTTTGCACGACACCTTCTCTCTCTCCTCCCTCTCTCCTTCGTTTTTCTCTTCCTCGGCCAAGAAGACCTCATCCCTAGTTCGCTGCCCTGTCCCGACGCCTTCACTGTTCCGGCCATATCTTCGTCTTCCGATAGTCGATCGAGGTAATTCTACTTCCATTAGAAATCTTGTCGTCTTACCTTTCCAGGGATATATTATAAGCTTGATTTGGCCAAGTATTCTGTCCCGTAGGTCGATTTGAGTGAGCAAGGATCTGGACGGGGCAGAATCTGATCCGGTTTTGGGAAAAACTCATTTTCGCTCACTTCAAGAGCTCAATTGCCTCCAAATTTTCGGTGAGGCCTTCTTAACTTGTAGTATAAGAGTTTTGTGAGCTGAGGTTGAAGATTCATTGGGGTTTGGATGAGTTTTTGTGGGTGAAATGGGATGATTCTTGTGGGACAAAATCTGACTGTGCGCGGACCTGGGGAAAACGAGCTATTCGAAGACTTGGATGTGTTATTTCGTAACAAAATCTTCGGTGGGCTTCCTAACCTCATGGATTAAGATATTAGCAAGTTGAATTCATGATGAATTGGAGCGTAGGATTAAATGGTGGACTAATTTGTGCGGTTTAAAACAGAACTGGTTCTGTCTTGGGGGTGCCCTGTTATAACTGAACCTCTCGAGGGTTGTTTGAAGTGTCGCCATGCTTCTAATTGATCGTTAAGGCATACTAGGGTGTTAATTGTGGTGTTAATGGGAAGTATGAGGATTGGATTGGAGTTAGAAGAGAAATTGAGGGTTGATAGAAGTGAAAACATGAGATGTCATATAATCTGTCCTTGGCACGCACCAAATTTGAATTGAGTCGTTCTAAGTCGTCCGATATCCGAATTGAGCTCCGTTTTCGTCCACGCGTCCATAAGACATTGAAGTTTAAGATTCTGAAAGTTTATTTCATAAAAATTCAGGGAATCAATGTCAGGGTATCTATGAATGAAGCTGGACGTGGAGCCTAAATAGGGCAGTTTTGGGCGGAATGTTATTTAAGATGACTTGCCTTGATAGAACGGCGATTGGCATGCTTAGGGCCATTGAATCGACGCTTTGGGGGACATGAGAACAAGGGGTTGTGTATGCTATTGAAGTATTATCATGATGGCAATGAGAAATGACCGTGTTCCGATGTGGTTTTTCTTAGGTGAGCCGTGGGTGCCCTGCTCGGCCATGGAGTTGCTGACCTTGGAGGGGCATTGTGAGTGGAATTGCTGACTTGCTTGAAGAGGTGAGTGACCTCTAACCCTCTATTAGGACATTCAGACGCGACTGGATGATTTTGTTATTGGGAATCGGTAATCAATTGATTTTTATTGCTTGATTGGTTGGAAGCCGAATGGCTTTGATGAGGAACGAGCCGTGAGAGCTAATTGGTCATGGAATCGTGTTCTTGAGATTGAATTGGTGGGGTGCTTACTAAGGCGCTTTACTTGCCTATATGGCGGTGTGATTCTCAATTGCTTTTAAACTGTGATTTACGACAAGCATGTTTATTTCCTTTTGGCAAGCACTTGAACTGTGTTCTAATGTTTAACAATTCCTCATTGCGGAAATGCAATTGATTATTGGCTTTGAAGATTCTTGATTGAACTTCTAGAGGAATTGGGCTGTTGAGCCGTGAGAACACATGAATGATGGCAAGTATCGATGAGATGAGGGTTTAAGGCCGGTGGCACCCTGATGCGCCTATATGACGCGGGGTAGTGTGTTGTGAAACGCCCTGAGGTGCCTATATGACAAGGGGTTGAGAAATGAGAAATGCCCTGAGTGCCTATATGACACGGGGTTGAGAAACATGATGCGCCGGAGGCGGTGTGAACGCGAAATCGTGACTGAAATATCTTTTATTTCAAGAGATGTTATGATTCATTAAGCAAGTGCGGAAGCTTGGTCATGTGTGCCCTAGTTGTTCTGATTGATATTCTTGTGAAATAATGACTTGATGCCATGAGTAATTATTATGCTTTGCTCTTGTTTATGAATTGCATATGTCTATGCTTGTTTGGTTCGGTGGGACGGATGGCCTAAATTAGGATTATGATAACTCGCTGAGACATAAGTCTCACCTCGTCGTGTGATCTTCTTCTTCTTCTTCTTCTTATTCCTTTTTTTTTTTTCAGGTTCCAAGCTAGGATGCATCAGTTGGCCAAGGATTGGAATTTCAGGGAAGTGGTAGTTGATGGATTAAGGGATATCTGATGACGTTAAGGAATTTGTTACGTTTTGAAGTTAGAGTTGTAATTGGTGTTTTAAAAAGAAAAGAAAAAGAAAAAGAGGGGATGTACCCCTCTTGTTCCAAGTCATCTTGTATAGTTGCTTTGGATGTGGTGTTTTCTTGCTTTCGTTGGTTGAATGTATTTTTATATGGCGCGGGCCTAAGGATCCTGGAAGATTGTGTAAACCAAAGTGGCCTGGGTGATGTTCGCGTGCTCGTCGGGTTCGGGGCGTGACAGAATTCTCGATCCATTATATGTATATCCCAAAGGGGCTATGTGAGAATTGCCTCCAGTTCTAAAGCAACAAATCATACTGCACATTAGGCTCTGAGAAGTTATTACACTTTTTTCAAATCTTAATGGTACTTTGTTCGTCAATGAAACAACATCCGTTGCTAAGACAGACGATGATTACTTTTCTTCCTACCATTAAGGATAACTTTAGCATTGAAAAATATCCATCTGGTCTGAGGAAAGTAATTTTCTTGCCACCATTAAGGATAACTTTAGCATCTGAAATCTTTCCCATAAGACCAAAAGTCCTCGCAGCAGCTCCTGCCAAAGCATCGGTAAATACGAGAGAAGAGGCGAGGAAGGATGGATGCATTGAAAGGAAGATCAAATGGATAGTTCTTGAAATTGAGTACTAAAACTGGAAGGATCAAAATTTCCCAGGGAAAACAATTTGCGGGTTTTTTTTTCCAAAATAATTTTAAAAAATAAAATATTTACCAAATTAAGTTTGTAAAAATTTTATTTACAAATTTGAGTCTCCCGTGCGCACCAACTCAAGCCGCGGGCGCAAGCACTTGCACACTGGTGAGGTTGCGCGCAAGTGCTTGACCTCACTGGCGCGAGCCTTGTGCAGCATTGGCATTTTAAAAAAAAAATTAAGTGTTTTTTTTAGTAAGTGCCGAGCAACATTACCTTTATTATTATTATTATTATTATTATTATTATTATTATTATTATTATTATTATTATTATTATTATTATTATTATATTTTAATCATTTTTTTATTTTTCTTGTTTTCTTTTAATTTTTTATTATTCAATTTGTTTTCAATTAATCATTTTTTAATATATATTTTTCTCGTCGCTCTGTTGCCCCATTGCCTCGCTCGTTTGTTTGTTCGATGACGCACCTCGATTTTGTGGCCCCGTTGCCTTGCTCGTTCATTTGTTCGTTCGCTCGATGACGCGCCTCGATTCCGTGGCCATGTTTTGCTACCATGCCCGGACCGTGATTGCCTACCTTTCTGTGATGACTCTTGAAATGGAGAAATAGCCGATGAAAAACTTACGCTGCTTTCTGCTTGCCTGGTGAAAAATTTCTTCCTTTTCACAACCGAATGATTTTTAGTCTTGCAATGTTCGAGGATGGGAAACTTCTTGGTGATTTACCAGGACAAGTAGATGTATAAACAACGCAATAACTCGTATATCTCCCTCAGACTTAATTGTGCCTCGGCTCCACAAAAAAAAAAGTGAGTCGAAGCGTGTCATCGTGTTGCACGAGCAAGGGAATGAACGAGCGAGACGATAGGGCTGCAGAGCCGAGGCACGTCATTGAGTGAGGTAACGAGGCCGCGGAGTGACGAGGAAAAAGAAAAACGAGTGAGCGAACAAACGAACGAAAGAGCGAGGCAACGGGGCCACAGAATCGAGGCGCGTCATCGAACGAATGAACGAGCGAGGCAATGGGGCAGCAAAGCGACGAGAAAAATATATATTAAAAATGATTAATTGAAAACAAATTGAATAATAAAAAAATTAAAAGAAAACAAGAAAATGAAAATAAAAAAAAGGTAATGTTGCTCGGCACTTTTTAAGTGCTGAGCAACTAAAAAAACATTTAATTTTTTTTTTAAAAAAATGCCTTGTGCTGCACAAGGCTGCGCCGCAAGTGAGGTCAAGATCTTGCGCGCTGACCTCACCAAGCAGCACGCGGTGCTTGCGCGCTCTCCTTAGCAGCGCATAGTGCTTGCACGCTGCTTGAGTTAGCGCACGGGTCTCGCGCGCTGCTACACCCAGCGCGCGAGACCCAAATTTGTAAATAAAATTTTTACAAACCTAATTTGGTAAATATTTTATTTTTTTAAAATTATTTTGGAAAAAAACCCACAATTTGCCCGGTTCCTCAATTCGAATAAATAGGGAGAATATACATTTTAGACAACCAAAATTAGCCAAGTATCTCCACTTTAAGTAACTAAGCAGGCTAGACATCTGTGCATCTCCTTCTATTTCTATCACACATTATAGACTTATTCGCAGCAAGATTGGACCTTTCTGTCTCTTCCGTGAGGGTAAAATGTGTAATTTTACCATTACATGATTCCAAGTAACTGATGAGCTTATAACTGATCGGTAGTAAAATTTATTATCTATCAGCCAAACATATTAATCTACGTGTACAGAAGATGACATCGAACATAGTTGGCTGAAGCAAGCATCGGGTAGTTGCTCTAAACATAATACCATGGTGAACACACGACAAATGCCAAACAATTTCTTTGAACCTAGCAATGCCAGCCTTATCCCAACCCCAACAGTTCTCGAAGACCTACGGATACACTCATGCCCCAACTTGATAAATTCCCAATACTACCTTTTGTTAGTAGCTCAGACTCTCGCTAGCCGTCACTATCGCATCGTCTGTCTTGAACATCGTTAGATACTTGTGGCTGAAACACAGAATCACACCCCAACAAAAACGAAAACTTCCGCGCACAGAGAAACAAATTGTTGGAAATGTGCGGTATTTTGATGGTGAGTGAATGAGAAATTGTTTCTCAAAGAACACTCTTGAGTTGGAAGTGGGAAGTGACAAAACACTAGTCCCACATAGGAAAGGAAGAAGGCCTTGAAGTGCTTTATATATGGATACACTCTCTTTGAGTGGTAACTATCATAGCACAAGCACTATGCCTCGCGCGCACGCGCAGGGGGGTGCGAATCCCGGACCCCGACGGAGGCCCAACAAGTTGAACTTGGGCGCGAGCGCACGACCTGCGTACGCGAATGCCGGACAGAAAAGTGGGCCTCGCGACAAGCCCGTTAATCGTGCTATAATTCTGTCAATTGCTAAAACATTTTCATGTATAAATTATAATATCATCATGTACATGACTACCGTAAATTACATAACGGCAGAATTAATTTAGCAGTTATTATTTATTTCCGCATTGCCCCACTTAGGTGATTTTCCATTCTGTTTTTATAGAGAGGAAGTGAGATAGGAAAACACTACAATCTCAAAAGAAAAACTTTATGCATTTGCATTGTTTCCGATAGTGTTCTCGTGTTGTTCAAGTTCGCCGAAAGCGTTGGAATGCTGTGCTAGCATCTATCGCTGTTCAACCGTTGTATCTTGGGAGACAGACGTCCACGAAACCTCAAAGCACGTACTAGAGGGGACGAATCTGTTTTAAGGAAACTGTGTTGAACACATGCCTCGGTATTCCATCTAAATTCAATTTATTTATATTGTTAAATTTTCGTTTGGATTTTGTTGCTCAGAAGGAAGGGTCAGAAGGAGCCTCAGAAGGAAGGGTCAGAAGGAAGGTCAGAATGAGGCTCAGAAGGAAGGCTCAGAAGGAAACTCAGAAGGAAACTCAGAAGGAGGGTCAGAAGGAACTCCATCTGACGTGTCCAGAAGAAACTCCATCTGATGGGTCCAGAAATACTGCTTCTGACGGGTCCAAAAGGACTGCATCTGATGGGTTCAGAAGCAGTTGCATCTGATGGGTTCAGAAGTAGTTGCATCTGACGAATTTCTGCATCTGATGGGTTCAGAAGCAGTTGCATCTGATGGGTTCAGAAGCAGTTGCATCTGACGAATTTCTGCATCTGACGAATTTCTGCATCTGACGAATTTCTGCATGTGATGGGTTCAGAAGCAGTTGCATCTGACGGGTTCAGATGCAGTTGCATCTGATGAATTTTTTGCATCTGACGATTTTTGAATACTGCTTCTGAAGGATCAAATTTTGTGCTTCTGCCAACTTAATGTTTTCATGTTTGAGGCAGCTTGATCACATTTATTATTGCGATTCGAAGTTTAAATGATTGCAAGTTAAAGTGGCCAAGAACAGATATCAAGGTACATGCTTCAACTGTGACAAGATAGATCACAACTTTGTGGATTGCAGATCTTCAAAGAAGAAGATTGGTGAGACTTATGGTGAATGACATAGTCCATGACATGTCTGTTATAAACCTATCTTTCATTTCATTGCTTATGATTTGGTTCTGTCATTGTATAGATTAATATACATATTGTACGTTTTTTCTAACAATCTTAAAACAGACTAGTTTTCTCTTAAAAGATTAATCACTTACATGACAGATATAGTGAAGGAGAGAAGTCTTCTATTCCTCTTTCTGCAGATTCGAGGAGGACCTTCGAGAGGGGTCCCCAAGGGATTGAAGATTGTGATGGAACAATGATATTTGAATTTTTCCACATAAGTGCAGTTTGATTTTTGGGATCAAACGTCTTTTGCAGGGGAATAAAAGGAATGGACGAAAAGCGAGAAGTCTCATGAAGTATTCTGGACAGGATCTAATTGTCAAACGGTTCAATAAATCCTTGACCAAATTGACGAATTTTAATTTGTCAATAACACCAACAGGTCATGCAAATCTTATCTTTGCGTGTTAGGTATCTTTTACAGATTCTTTGGTGGACTCCTTACGACGACTAGCCTTGTCTGTGGCATTCCAAGAAGTATCTATGTGCCCGTCGAGAGCCTATGATTCATCGCAAGTCTGAAGCGTTGCCATCAATTCAAAATGAACTCTCGTTCGTGACCTCAACGGTCTAATCAGTGGCTAATACCAAGTTATATTATTTATGGCTTTGATGTGGTGCTTTACCCTATCATGGTAGATTTGCTTTCTTATGGTTTTGTCCAGATTGACTATTGTGTTTTTTGTACTGTCAATCATGCAGACAAAGAGAATACATATTTAGTATTCAGATTGCCACTGGAAACGAAGTTGTTGATGTGGCTGCTAACGACATCACCAAGGTTCTGCTTTTGCTGTCTAAAGGCTTCTGTATGGATCATCGTCTACCTCTGTCGCTGTTTCTATCCACTATGGTAAGAAACTTGAAAAGTTCAAATTGATTGAACTTTAAAAGATGTTGGTTTGAATCTTGCGAGATTCTTGACTGAGGAACCTCCTAAGGTATCCAATGGAGAAACGGATAAGCAAGCCTTCAACGAGGTTGAGGCTTTGGAAGCATTCTGACTTCCTATGTAGGAATTATGTCATGAATGGCTTATATGACTCCTTGTACAATGTGCAATAAGGACGTCAAATAAATTATGAGAATCCTTGACCGGAAATATAAAACAAAGGATGCCGAAGCAAAGAAATTTGTTGTCGAATGATTCCTTGATTATATGATGGTGGACTATAAGACTGTGATCAGTCAGGTGCAAGAAATTCAAGTGATCTTGCATAAGATTCAAGCTGAAAATGTACTTGAGTGAATCCTTGGATCAAGTAACATGCTGGGTCATTCGAGCTAAAGGCCGAGATGGCCATGCTGGACTCTGGTCATGTGAACGGGGCAATCCCCATATCTCTTAGATTGAATGTTCTTCGACCCGAGAAATTTAAAGACTTGAGGAATTCCAAGATTGTGGATATCTTCCTATGGACGAAGAATCGATAATTATAAACCCAAGGAGCTTGGGATGACAAGGTGCGTGTGAACACCATACCATTGTATTTGGAAAATGCGTTGCTATGGTGATGCACCAAGAGCAACGATAAGGCCAACCATATCAAAATATGGGAGGCATCTGAAGCTGAGTTTCGAAAAGCGATTCTTCCCATCCTATGCGGAAGAGATTGCTTGAAACATGTGCGGCACTTTGAACAAAAATAGCGCTTAACAGAGACTCTGAACGCGAAAAGTTCAATAGAAACCTTGAACACAAAAGGTTCAATAGAGGCTCTGCACGCGAAAGGAAAGAGCCAATAGAGGCTCTATGCTCAAAATAGATGAACCAATAGAGGCTCTGCGTGTAAAAGAAACTCAGATCCTCTTGAATTGATTCATTGTGATGTATGTGAATTTGTAATTCATACAAACAAGAGGCAGTAATAAATATTTTATTACCTTTATCGATGATAGCATAAAAAATGCTATGTATATTTGCTTAAAAGCAAAGATGAAGTCTTAAGAGAAATTTGTTCTCTATAAGAAGCAATGAGAAACACCAATTGGTGAATTCTGTGTATAATTCGAAATTAGATTCGAATGAGACAAGATTCACTATTTGATCATATTCATACTTGGTGGGATGTTGTAGTTTGGAACTCAACTAAACAAAATATCTTGGAGGAAATGACAATCCCGCTAAACCAAAAGTCAATTTGGTTAAAGCAGATGATTCTGGAAAATGTTGCGGTCATTTCTCGAGCCAATATTGTGGCTAACGGAAAAATAATATATGATAAACCTAGATGCTACCAAGCATTTTTGTGGAAATATAACGTTTATCCTCCTACACTTTAGTAGGAGAAGAAGAAGGAAATATTTTATCTTGATAACTTGAGGTTTGCTCAAGGAAATGAAATCGGCACTTTACATGTCTATGCATTGTGATTGCCAAGTGGCAATAGCCATTGCAAAAAGAAAAACTTTCAATGGTAGAAAGAGACATGCTCGCTCGAGGAGTGATGTGATAAAGCAATTGCTTGAAAATGGAATTATGTCCATTGATAATATGAAGTCAAAAATGGATTCGGTCGATCCTCTGACTATTCCTCGAGGGAAATGGGACTTAGTCAGTTGAGGAAAATCAACAGTGATGGTAACCCAACTTATGTAATTGACGATTTCATGAATTAGGGCAATAACAAGTTATTTGTTGACCTTGTGAATCATTATTTCCTTCCTAAGGTGAGAATAATGCAATACCTCGAAATAAAGAGGATAAAACCCCTTATGAGCTATGGAAAGGTATGAGACCATCCTACAAATGCTTACGATTGTGGGGGTGCCTTGCAAAAAGTGGCTATTCCAAAATCTACTAGTGGATATGAATTCACATTAGTAGATGCAGCCATATTTTTGGAAATCCTGAAAACAAACTGTTATAATCAAATCCACAATGGAATCCAAAGTTATAGCTTTGGACATATGTGGTGAAGAAGCTAAATGGCTATGCCATTTCATAGAGGATATTCCAAAATGGCAAAAAATATGTGCCACCAATCTGTATACATGGCGATTGCCAATCTGCGATTGTAAGAGCACAGAGTTTTATGTATAATGGTAAGTCTAGACATATATGTCATAGACATAATACCATTAGATAACTATTCTCAAATGGAATTATCTCTATTGACTACGTAAAGTCAAATGATAATATTGCAGATCTGCTAACCAAAAGGGTTAAACAGAGAGTTAGTTGGAAAATTAATAATAGGAATGGGACTACAGCCCATTACAGAAAAGTCTGTATAACGGAAAACCCAACCTAGCTGACTGGAGATCCCAAGATCTAGGTTCAAAAGGGACAACCTAAGTATACGAACTTAAGATATCATTGTGGGGGGTCTATCCCTCAAACCATTCCTACAATAGAAACAGTGATTTGATATCCCCCAAGTATGTGGAGTAAACAAATTACTGTGGGGGTTTATCAGGAAAAGGATAGCAACTATTGCTTTAATGATTCTTAAGTGGAGTAAATTAATTACTCAAGATTAAGTAATCACCTATGTGAGAGAGAAGTGGGGCCGCTTCAAAGGAGAATTATTGAGGGCTGAATTCTTTAGAAACTCTCGCAGAACCAGGACGATGTTCATGGCCAAAACGAACATACTCATGAGAACTGAACAAACGTTGATGATTCCTGTGTGAAGTGTATGGGTCATTTACTAAGAAAGCAGGACAGTTCAAGGACATCATGTCTACTGGACAACTGGTAAATTAAATATGCTTTCACAAGGGAATGTTCAAAGGGTGACACCTATCTATCCTATGCAGGTTTCATTTGTTGAACACTATCACATAGTCAAAACCAAAATATTTTTCATTCATGTGGGGGATTGTTGGAAATATGAGGTATTTTGATGGTGAGTGAATGAGAAATTGTTTCTCAAAGAACACTCTTGAGTTGGAAGTGGGAAGTGACAAAGCACTAGTCCCACATAGGAAAGGAAGAAGGCCTTGAAGTGCTTTATATATGGATATACTCTCTTTGAGTGGTAACTATCATAGCACAAGCACTATGCCTCGCGCGCACGTGCAGGGGGGGTGCGAATCCCGGACCCCGACGGAGGCCCAACAAGTTGAACTTGGGCGCGAGCGCACGACCTGCGTACGCGAATGCCGGACAAAAAAGTGGGCCTCGCGACAAGCCCATTTTTGCCTTCTGTTTTAATTTTTTCCAACTCAAGCCGTTAATCGTGCTTACGTTAATTACCGGTGTGTAAATGATATTAACTAAGTAACGGCTGCTATAATTCTGTGGTTACAGAATTAATTACATAACTGCAGAATTAATTTAGCCGTCATTATTTATTTTCGCAATGCCCCACTTAGCCTATAAATAGGTGATTTTCCATTTTATTTTTATAGAGAGGAAGTGAGATAGGAAAACACTACAATCTCAAAAAGAAAAACTTTATGCATTTGCATTGTTTCCGATAGTGTTCTCGTGTTGTTCAAGTTCGCCGAAAGCGTTGGAATGCTGTGCTAGCATCTATCAATGTTCAACCGTTGTATCCTGGGAGACAGACGTCCACGAAACCTCAAAGCACGAACTAGAGGGGACGAATCTGTTTTAAGGAAACTGTGTTGAACACAGGGCTCGGTATTCCATCTAAATTCAATTTATTTATATTGTTAAATTTCCGTTCGGATTTTGTTGCTCAGAAGGAAAGCTCAGAAGGAGCCTCAGAAGGAAGCTCAGAAGGAAAGGTCAGAAGGAGCCTCAGAAGGAAGGTCAGAAGGAAGCTCAGAAGGAAGGGTCAGAAGGAGGCACAGAAGGAAGGCTCAGAAGGAGACTCAGAAGGAAACTCAGAAGGAGGGTCAGAAGGAACTCCATCTGACGTGTCCAGAAGAAACTCCATCTGAAGGGTCTAGAAATTCTGCTTCTGACGGGTCCAAAAGGACTGCTTCTGACGGGTCTAGAAGGACTGCATCTGATGGGTTCAGAAGCAGTTGCATTTGACGAATTTCTGCATCTGATGGGTTCAGAAGCAGTTGCATCTGACGAATTTCTGCATGTGATGGGTTCAGAAGCAGTTGCATCTGACGGGTTCAGATGCAGTTGCATCTGATGAATTTTTTGCATCTGACGATTTTTGAATACTGCTTCTGAAGGATCAAATTTTGTGCTTCTGCCAACTTAATGTTTTCATGTTTGAGGCAGCTTGATCACATTTATTATTGCGATTCGAAGTTTAAATGATTGCAAGTTAAAGTGGCCAAGAACAGATATCAAGGTACATGCTTCAACTATGACAAGATAGATCACAGCTTTGTGGATTGCAGATCTTCAAAGAAGAAGATTGGTGAGACTTATGGTGAATGACATAGTCCATGACATGTCTGTTATAAACCTATCTTTCATTTCATTGCTTATGATTTGGTTCTGTCATTGTATAGATTAATATATATATTGTACGTTTTTTCTAACACAAATTAGCAAACGAAAATCAATGGAAGGATAACCCGAGGGCAATCCAACATCGTACTAGGGATCCTAACGCGAACATTGGTCGTGAAACCATCAGCAGACTTGCAAAACGAGGACGGTTAAAAACAGTTAATCGAAAGAGAAGCAGCAGACTTAATTGAAGAGAGAGAGAGAGAACAATTTAGACAAGAAGCATAATACTTCAGTCTACATAATTTCTATGCCCCCACTAAGTTCGAGTCTTCGATTGAGTCAGGAAGGAACAAAAGTAGATCAAGTAATAATAATAATAATAATAATAATAACTTTAAGCTTCAGAGAGTAATTGGATGAGAAAAAGATCATACCCAGATGAAACAGCAGCTCCAACGGAGAGCCCGTTGATGGGGACTATTGGATATATTATTAATATAGTCCAGATAATATGTTCGCATACAAGCCCAATAGATGAAAGCATGATTATTTGAGTCCACATGGGCTGGAGCCCAATAGTTTGCATATTAACTCTAGGGTTCTCCTAAGCTGGAGGTAAATACTGTTGAACGTTCCAAACTTGACATCTCTTGGTATAATACTTCAAACAACCAAAATACTCTCTACTCTCTCAAACCCAAACCTCCAACAATCTTGAAGTATTAGCTTCGTGTGTCGAATTTGAGCGAGTAAGTTGTCTACTTGAAAATTTCACCGAGATGAGCTTGCAGGTATAATTTACTTTCGATTTTAACGGTGGAATTGGTCGGGATCTGAGTTTGAAGAATCAGTGGCCGAAATCTTTCAATCAAGAACCTAGAAATTATAGTCAATTTCAGAGGATGAGACCACTTGGGTTTTGTTCTACTTGTCGATATGAGCGTTTTGAGTGGTCACTCGCGTCGAATGGAGGTCGGATGACGGAGATATGACCGTCAGAAGTTTTACTGTAGCACGCGGGTTACTGTAGCACCACGCGGATTATTATAGCGCTGCGTATTTTCGGCATTTTTTTTGGGGAGTTTTCAGCAACAAGGCCAGTTCATTTTTAGGTTTTTGGGCGCTCCGGGCTCATTTTTGGAGTCTATTTGGTCAAATTCCATCTTTACAGAGCAGTTTGACCGAAGTTAGAGGCGTTATTTGACTTTGTGAGCTCCGAGGACTCCAAAGTGCATTCTTTCTAACTCTTTGCTCTGATTAGAATGGAAAAACATAGTTCCTTTATTATTATAAATTGCAATCATTTGATGTTAATAAATTTCATGGTTGAAAATTACACGTTCAATTTGGCATGAAAGAACGTGAAATATTCTACACTGTATTGAGTGGTTTTGCATCTACTACTGAAGATGTGGATGAATATCAATGGAACAAAGATGCAGATTTTTGTAAAGATTACTTGTTGACCTCTCTAAATCCTTGTCTAGTTATGACTTAAAGTGAGTTTAAGACGGCGAAAGAGATATGGAATTACTTGAACGCTCTGTTCCAAAAATAAGAGGGGCTCTCTAAAACTCTCCTAGTGGAGAAGTGCTTTGACTTTAAATTCAATATGAATTCGAGTATCATCTCTCAGTTAATTGAATTTGAGAACATGAGGAACAAGCTGAAAGAGAATAACTTTGATATGTCTGATAATCTCTTTGTTGGTCTTGTGTTGAGTAAGCTACCTGCTGAATGGAGTTCTTTTAAGATTGAAATGCATAGACATAAAGAACATATGAGACTGGATGAATTAAAGAGGTATATTGACATTGAGGATCAAAACATTCTAGAAAAAGTTTGGAACAAATAGGTCAATAAAAGTCAGTTACCAACTTTGATTCACACTCCAATAAACCTCAGAAAAAGTCCAAGTCACTAAAAGTTGAATCCGCTTCACAGCTAGAGGCCAAAAAGACTATCTCCAAGAGGAAGAAGAAGGGCAAGTGCCATAACTGTGGAAAGTGGGGTCACTGGGCAGCAAAGTGTAAGCTACCAAAGAAGCAAAAGAGTGATACACCACAAAATGAGGCTAATATGCTAATTAGTGAATCTGAGCCTCAAGCCTTCATTGGAATGATGAAGAATGGAAATGCCAACGTCTCTTCTGAGTGGTGGTTGGATAGTGGCGCTACTTGTCATGCGACAAATGACAAGAACTTACTCACTGAGGTTACATAAGTGAAAGACACCGTGGAAAATTGTAATGGTGGTGAGGCATTTGTGACTCATGCTGGAACTGCAAATTTGGTGCATTCTTCAGATAAATTACTAACTCTGAAACATGTTAGAGTGGTACCTTTACTTAAAAAGAATTCGACATCTATGAGTTTACTTGATAAAGCCGGTATGTCTTTTTCAACTATGAATGGTAGAGTAACTTTATCTGTTAACTCATGTTATTTTGATTGTGCATTCATGGTTAATGGTATGTATATGTTGAGTTTAGATACTAATAACATAAACCATGTGAGTTCTACTTTGGTTGATCCAAAGTTGTTACACAATAGACTTGGACATGTGAACTATAGGAAAATGCAACATCTAACTAAAACTCACAACATTCCATAGGATACTTCTATTCGATTTGACAAATGTAAAGTGTGTGCATAGGCTAAGATCATTAGAAAACATTTTAAGTCGGTTTCTAAAAGTATAAAAATTCTTGAGCTAATGCATTCTGATATTTGTGACTTTAGAAATTACGTTACTAGATGTGGTCGGAAATATCTAATAACATTCATAGATGATTTTTCTAGATATTGTCATGTCTATTTGTTGAAATCGAAAGATGAGGCTGTCGCGACCCTCTCGAGCGACTCGGAGCGAGGAGCTGTCGAGGGTTAATAGGCCGCCTGATGTTTCCTGATCGGACACTGGCCTCTCCCAAGGTCCATTACCCAAATCGCAACGGCTGGATATATGTGGTCGACCTTCGGTGTGGTCTGGTGACATGTGATACGTGTACATGCCAAGGAGTCACCGCCAATCGTTTCGTTGAGGGTACGATCGGAAACCCTATCGAATAGTTGGGAGCGGTCTATTCGATTATGCGGAAACCAGAGAAATGGGATCGGGGACTTAGTTACGCCAACTGTCAGAGTTGACGCCCTTTCGGTACCTAAGTTGAATGGTTTATCTGATCCTAGGATTTCATACAGACGAGTGGGGTATGGATCATAAATCTAGGAGTTCATGCAGATGAGAATGACTACCCTATCACTCACAATCAATAGAAATAAGTGCGCAAATCAAGGATCCAAAACGTGCGGATAAATCACATGAAAGTAACGTGGCATCCCTAGTAAGGCTCTATCAGCCTAGAGAAATATCAGTCAAGGCTTAGGAGTGATTTTGGGCATGATTCGCCTATGAGGGGCAGAATCGTCATTTTGAGAAATCGGCGATAATTTGCTTTAGAAGGGAAAAATTGTCATTTCAAGTGAAATGTGTAGTCAAAAGATGGTGGAAATGGGATTGGCGATCAAACTAATCCATTTCCTATTTTTCGAGAATTTCCAGAATTTTTCTAGAATTTAAAAGTGATTTTACCTTTGGAGGGGTAAAATCGTCATTTTCGACGAAGACGAGGATTGGAAATCTTAAACATTAGGATTGGTCGACCACTTGACCCAAATCCTAATTTTAAGCAATTTTCAAGGCTCGATTGGAATATGAAAGACGATTTACCCTTAGAGGGGTAAAATTGTCATTTTAGGGAAAATGACGAGACTCGAAAACCCAAGCAGAAGGATTCGCCACCTAACTGGTCCTATCCTAATCTAGGCATTTTCGACCTATCTCAAAATACAAAGCATAGACGAATTACCCCTAAAGGGTATAACAGTCAATTTCCAAAAGAACGGATAAGAAATCCCAAAAATATGATTGACCAATTTTATGTGGTCGATCCCTAATTTTTGGGGATTTCTGGAATGTCTAGGAATTTCCCAAATTTTCCTACATTTTTTTGGGATTTTCTGGAATTTTCTGACATTTTTTTTAGGATTTTCCATGATTTTCTGATTTTTTTTTTAATTATTTAAAATTATTTTCTAATTTTTATTTAAAAAATATCATTCGGACCGGGTCGGGTGCCCGGCCCACGACCCACGGGCGACCCGGCCTAGCCTGGATCCGACCCGCCTCAAAACGACATCACTTTGGCTTCTCCCGCTCAAATTTCCATTTCCCGCCTAATTCAAACCAACGGTCCCACGTGGCGGACTACGAACGGCCTGATCTTAACAAGGAACCAATGGATCAGATTGAAGAGCCAGATCGAACTACAGCCGTCCGATCAACTTATCTGAAAATGATTTTTATTTTCGAAAAATGCGAGATCTTGACACGTGGCATATTATCCACCGTTGGATGAATTCTTTTTATTCGGTTATAACCGAATGCGCTGACATGGCAGCCACGCGGGTGGCACGTCAACGCCACATGGCCGTTGACTCGGTCAACTTTTGTTCACCGGTCAACGCGTCCGCCGGGGAAGACGATCGGCGCCGGCGCTCCTTCGCCGGCGCCTCGTCGGAGGGCCCTATCTCTACCTACAGAACACCAAATGGCGCGAAACCACCTCCATTTGACTCGTACATATCTCCTCTACCACATATCAAAGCCTTGACATAGCAGATCGACATTTTCAATACCTACAACTCCGACCGATGTTAATCTCTGGCGAGAGTATCGCCCTCGCCGTTTCTAACGTGAAACGAGCATTTCGGATCATCAAACAGCATCCATGGAGTTGCAGAGAACTTACCTGATGATCAAGAGGTGTCGGTTTCGCTCGGATCGAGCTCTCAAGCTCTCGACGAGTTAGGATGGTCGGAGGTTAGACCCGACGTTTCACGCAAGGAAAATGCAAGAAACCAGATGGATAATGATCAGTGATGCACAAGGAGTAAATCGCGACTCCTAAAATACAAAACGATCTAGAGGAACGCAAGTTGCCATTGGAGGCCGAGGCCAAGCTCGGGAAGGAGTCTCACCTTTCTAGGCCATCTTAGGCGAATCCGACGGGTTTACGAGCTTTCTAAGGAAGTCACCAAGCTTCAAGGATGGTTCACCGGCCTCCGTTTTGCTCCGGACGTGACGACGAAGGCTTGGAAGCCTTGGCGGAGCTCGGCGGCTATGGCGGCCAAGGGACGCGTCCGACACCTTCTCTCTCTCTCTCTCTCTCTCTCTCTCTCTCTCTCTCTCTCTCTCTCTCTCTCTCTCTCTCTCTGCGCGTTTCTTGGGCCAAAACCGAATGAATCCTCCCCCCGAATTTGTTCTCTCCTTTTGTTTCCCCCCTTTTGCGACTGTAACTAACTCCCCCTAGAAGTGTCAGCCCATCCTCTCAACTGTATCGCCCTCTTGCTCGTCGAAAAACCGTTTTCTCCCCCTCCTCCATCCTTCGTGCATCTGTTAGATCCATTGAGGAAGAGAGTCCACAGTCTCGTGTCCATGGTTACGTCTGGAAGAAGAACGGAGGTTCTCTTTTGTTCCTCCTAAGATGGCCGGGTCAACCGGTTGACTGGGTTGGGTCAACCCGACCCTGTCGACCCAAGGTGGTAATTTTTTTACAAATTGGGTGTCCTGATGTGCAAATATCACAAAATTGACACCAAAATTAGACTCCATGGTACAGACTTCATCTAAAAATGTGATTTTTGAGACCAAAACACCTATAGTCGTGTGAAAACCCTAAATGTTGAGTAGGATCCGAGATTGATTTTTACCAAATTGATGTTCTTAATGGACGAATCGGCCCCAATTGAGCCCAACATAAGATTCAGGAGGTCGAATACTATAGGGAGGAAGCATTGGGGTTCTATGGGTGTCCTTCAGAAAAGTTTAATTCCAGAATTGGCATTACAGGGACTAAAATGAAAAGACTTTTATGCAATTAGGTCCCTAAAGCCAAAATTGATCAGATCAGCGCACAATTGAACCAAATTGAAATGTAGGGCAATCAAGTTGAATGTCAAGACTCGGAAAATGAAAAAGATTGCAAATAAAAAGACTCAAAACATATTTTTTTGACAAATTCAATCCTGTGCGTTACAAAGAAACACACAAAATTAAACTTGAATTTCGACTCTTGATGAGGTCAAAATGACAAGGGATTTAAAAGAAAGATATCGACTATTTTCATATATTTTTGTGACCTCAAATGCTATTTTTGTTGATTTTTCTAGTATTTTTCTATTTTCTAAAAATACTAAAAAATATGAAAAATACGAAAAATTATTTTTTGGTAAAAAATGGTTCCTTAGGCTTGGCCAAGGCCACTAAAGTTGATTTTGTATTTTTTTTTGACTTTTTATGTATTTTTTGTGATTTTTTAAAATAAAACTGAAAAAGACTTGGTAAAAAAATCAGGTGCCAACAGCTATCCCTCTTTGAGAGGAATCTCGTGAGAGGTTTCGTTCAAAGACAGGTGACACCTGAGTCTAGACCGACTCGACTGAAGAAAAGAAAAACGAATCCAAACATTAAATCTTTCTTGTCTTGCTGGTAAACGCTCTGCTCGTCCTATCTTTGCCAACGTGAGAGAGAAAGTAGAGAGACCCACCTGCTATTTACCTGTTGATCACCTGCCTGATGCTCGTGTGGCATGCGCGGTGTATAGCGGGTTCAAGTGAATACCTAGGGACTCGTCTTTTGAGTATCTTAGGGCGGTTAAACTCTAGCCTGTATGGTAGGCCAAACCAGAGTGGGATTCCTATACTTGACAGGAACCTATGAATGTCGCACCCAGTCTCTTAGGGATTGTCAGAAGTTTTGATCCGTATGGTGGATCAGACCATGAATAGGACTCCTCTCTACTAGGAACCTATGGATGACGCACCCGTTCTTTAGGGATTGTCGAACATTTTGATCCTTCAGGGGGATCAGGCCGAAAATATGACTCCTCTCTGCTAGGAACCTATGGATGACGCACCCGTTCTGTAGGGATTGTCGAACATTTTGATCCGTCAGGGGGATCAGGTCGTGAATTGGACTCCTCTCTGCTAGGAACATATGGATGACGCACCCATTCTGTAGGGATTGTCGATCATTTTGATCCTTCAGGGGGATCAGGCCGTGAATAAGACTCCTTTCTACTAGGAACCTATGGATGACGCACCCGTTCTGTAGGGATTGTCGAACAGTTTGATCCGTCAGGGGGATCAGGCCGTGAATATGACTCCTTTCTGCTAGGAACATATGGATGACGCACCCGTTCTATAGGGATTGTCGAAAACTAAGCTGATCCTACACTCTGAGGAATCAACTAGGGTCTATACAAGTGAGGTGTGCCTAACTTTTAGGCTTACCAAATGAGCTATTCTGGGTCTGGGGATTACCTAGAACCTTACAGAAAGTTGCTTCTGAAAATTATCTTTTTGACGAGCAAGGCGTTATTCTGGGATTTGGGGACTCCAAGTATCCTGCAGAAAACTCAAACTTGCAAAAACTTTGATAAGATTTTTCTGGGATTTAGGGGTTACCTGAAATCTCGCAGAAAGATGATCTTGATTATTGTCCTTTCGACATTGGAGGTGACATTCTGGGATCTGAGGGCTCTAGGTATCATGCAGAAAGGTCAAACCTATAAAACTGAAATCTCGTAGAGAGATGATTTCGAAGATTGTCCTTGCGACATTGGAGGTGACATTCTGGGATCTGGGGACTCCAAGCATCCTGCAGAAAGCTCAAACCTATAAAATTGAAATCTTATAGAGAGATAATTCCAAAGATTGTCCTTTTGACATGAGAGGTGACATTTTGGGATCTGGGGACTCAGGCATCCTGCAGAAAGCTCAAACCTGCAAAACTGAAATCTCACAGAGAGATGATTCCGAAAATTGTCCTTTTGACATGAGAGGTGACATTCTGGGATCTGGGGACTTCAGACATCCTGTAGAAAGCTCAAACCTACAAAATTGATAAGATTTTTCTGAGATATGAGGTTACCAGGGATCCTGCAGAAAAATAAACTTGAAAGCTCTTCTTCACAGAGCAAGGCATCATTCTGGAATCTGGGGTTGCCATGAGTCCTGTAGAAGTTTGAACCAAGAAAGATAGCTTTCTGGGATCTGGGGTTACCAGGAATCCGTCAGAAGCTTAGTCATATAAACTCTTCTTCTCAGAGAAAGGTGTCATTCCGGGACTTGGGGCTACCACGAGTCCTGCAGAAGTTTAGACCAAGAAAGATAGCTTTCTGGGATCTGGGGTTACCAGGAATCCGTCAGAAGCTTAGTCATTAAACTCTTCTTCTCAGAGAAAGGTGTCATTCTAGGACTTGGGGCTACCACGAGTCCTGCAGAAGTTTAGACCAAGAAAGATAGCTTTCTGGGATCTGGGGTTACCAGGAATCCGTCAAAAGCTTAGTCATATAAACTCTTCTTCTCAGAGAAATGTGTCATTCTGGGACTTGGGGCTACCACGAGTCCTGTAGAAATTTAAACCAAGAGAGATAGCATTCTGGGATTTGGGGTTACCAAGAATCCGTCAGAAGCTCAGGCATATAAACTCTTCTTCTTAGGGAAATGTGTCCTTCTGAGACCTGGGGTTACCACAAGTCCTATAGAAATTTAAACAACCATTACCAAGAAATATGCCCTTCTGGGATCTAAAGTTGCAAGAAATCCAGCAGAAACTCAAACTTGAAAGTTATTCTTCACAAAAGAAGTAGCATTCTGAGGTCTGGGGATACCAGGGGTCCTACAAAAGCTTGAACATGTAAACTCTTTCTTACCAAGAGAGGTTGTGTTCTTCTGAGATCTGGGATTGCCAAGAATTCGAGAGAGGTTGTGTTCTTCTGAGATCTGGGATTGCTAGGAATTCTGCAGAAGCTTAAACTTGAAAGTTATTCTTTACAAAAGAAGTAGCATTCTGAGGTCTGGGGATACTAGGGGTCCTACAGAAGCTTGAACATGTAAACTCTTTCTAACCAAGAGAGGTTGTGTTCTTTTGAGATCTGGGATTGCCAGGAATTCTGCAGAAGCTTAAACTTGAAAGTTATTCTTTACAAAAGAAGTAGCATTCTGAGGTCTGGGGATACCAGGGGTCCTACAGAAGCTTGAACATGTAAACTCTTTCTAACCAAGAGAGGTTGTGTTCTTCTGAGATCTGGGATTGCCAGGAATTCTGCAAAAGCTTAAACTTGAAAGTTATTCTTTACAAAAGAAGTAGCATTCTGAGGTCTGGGGATACCAGGGGTCCTACAGAAGCTTGAACATGTAAACTCTTTCTAACCAAGAGAGGTTGTGTTCTTCTAGGATTTGGGGTTACCAGAAATCCTGCAGAAGTTCAGACATGTAAATTATTTCTTACCAAGAGAGCCACAAGCCATTCTGGGAGCCGAAGTCATCAAGAATCTTGCAGAAACTCTAATCTGAAAATTTTCTCACCAAGGACACATTAATGGTTTTTAAGTGATATCTAATGTCAAGCTGACAGCACTTTATGACTTATATCAAAGTCATGAAAGATTTCAATAAATGCATTATGATGCTGGAGGTTATCCAAAACACTTTGCAACATACGGAAGTGATCAAAAATTTCTTGTGGGGAAAGTTTGAATCAAACAATCTGAAATTACCAAAAGAGTTTGGTTAAAATGTCCAACAGAGTATTCTCATCAAAGAGGATTTCTCACCGTTTTGAGATAATGGTCTTTTATCAAGAATGCACTAGAATTTCCTATCAAACCTGTGCCTAGGGTTCAGGACCATTCGCAGTGAATACACCTCGATCGATCAGGAGGACTTCCAAGGGACCGTAATGTTGGGCTTGGTTAACGGTTTTCAAGGGGGACTTGTAAGCAAGTCAAGGCTATTAAAGAGAAGTCTTCAGCGTCTGCTCCAGGTTTACAAGTCAAGAAACCTGCAAAATGAGAAAGAAATAATCGTGCTCGAACTTCTTCGAGCTAAGCTTAGACATTAAACCCTATGTCGATCCAAGTGCCTTAATCAGAAAAAGCTTTTCAGGGTTGTAACGTAGGTAGGATTGGGGACAAAAAAGGCTTGTTTTTGGCTCAGAATACGTGAAGGGTTTAACATTGGTGATCACTGCAGGTTTGTTGCCGATCTTGTCCCTTTCGGTTCAAAGAGCGTCTTCAGTTTTCGAAGTGCATTGATAGTCTTTGGAGAGCATCGTCAGTCTTTTGAGGATACTCTTTATGCTTGGAGAGCCTTACTGATCTTAGGAGAGCATCATCAGTCTTCGAGGCGCACATTTGTCTTTTTAGAGAACATCTCTTCTCATGTTAAGACGGCGTCAATATCTTGTCTATGCTTTTGTCATCTGAATGTGACATAATCTGGGAGCATCTTTTGCAGTCCAGTTCCCTTGGGATTTTCTTTTACAATCAGATCTCACTAGTGACATATATAAAGGTATCATGTCATCTTTTGGCATTTACAAGATCAAACACATGATTCATAAGTGTACAAGTATTTGGATGGGCATTGGCCTTGCTTTTACCAAGCACTTTGCTTTTTCTTGATGCCTAGGATCGGATTTTTCTTTTGTCGAAATCCCACATTTTCCTTTCTGTTGGGAACCGAGATTTTTGAATAAGTGTGCTAGATGTTCAACTTGAATCTCAACACTCAAACATTAGTCTAGGAATTTTTACAAATCCTATCTTTCGAACTTATCCGTTCTTGAAGTAACGTCGCTTCCGTCTTGGAATATGCAATTATCACCAACGGGTTTGCGAAACGAACGTATAGGCTCAACTGGGCTGTGCAAAGGGTAAAAGTGTATAGGATAGAGAAACGAATGGTTTTCGTCATCCTAAAGCACTTGAATTACCATGTAAGTTAAAATGACAAGCAACACACGAAGATTGAAGCAAGTCTGAGCAAGAGAATTTCTAACCATTTACCTCCTGATACTGCTGGACTTACCTCCAGTTGGCCTCAATGTGGGGTGGTTCTTGACAGGGGTAAAGAATGAAATCGCCGTTCAAAGGGCCATCAATGGTCACTTGTAGTGTTTATGATAGAGAAACGAATGCCTCCGTCGTCTCATTCCATGTAATCACTGCGAATAATCCCTACGTCCGTAGGTCAAGGTCTTGCTATCCTTACCACTCCACTCTTCTCTCAAGTGTGTATAGGACGTGTTTGGATGAGGTTTGCTTCTTATCTAAGGAAATATCCTTTTGAACAATTTAAACAACCCTAGTTGGAAAAGTTCATCTCGCTTTCTCCAAAATTTACCCTGCAAAGGGGATTTATGATGCACTGTGCATGTTTCAATCATGTTCAAATAACCTCCAAGTTTAGACATGAATACCAATGACATGACTGTGAGAATTCTATGTCTTTCTAGACATGAGAATTGAATGCATGCTAGATTCCAAGAAGCCTTCAAATTCTAGTAATAAGGATTCTGAAAGTTTTAAAACCTAAGAGATTGGGAAATGAGTACTTACCTGCCCAGCGTGGCTAGGGATCCCTGAAAATATAAAAGGAAATATGTCAGTGTACGCTCTCGAATTTCAGAAAATTAGAACGATACACCTTACCCTTGATCATGCATTCCAATGGAAGTGCATAGATAAAATCTGCATGATACTTAACAACACAGAATGGTTAAGTATTTTCAAATTTCTTGAAATTCTCAGTCTTTGAAGAGAAAGGACATGCACCTGACCATCATAACGTTAGGTCTCCTTGATCATGCGTTTCAATCTGAACGCCAATGCGCAGATTACAGAAATCGGCCATTTTGACCTATGGCGATGATCCCTTTATCTGATTAGGCAATGAATTCTGCTTGATGACTGAATTCATCCTTTTGGGTTTTTTCCATGCCACTCTTCGAAGTTCCTTATTCAAGAAAAAATGAATTCTTATCAAAAGGTATGCTAAAGCATGTGGGGTGAAAGCGATACTTTTTACCCTCCACTCGATCTTATAGCCAAAGATCATTTCTTGAATGTTTGACTTCCGAAGCTGTTATCTCCAAAGATCATTTCGCCTTGAATTTGAGTCAACGAGTTCTTTCCCTCTAAGTGCTTTTGAGTGCCAATAATTTTCTGTTGAAATTAGGGCAAATTTATATTAGGAGAAAGATCATTGAAAATCAAATTAGAACGACACAAAGTTACCCTTCACTCAAGTTTGTATCTTGAGGTTTGACTCTGATGTGAACGACTCTTCTATCACGTTCATTGATCTTGCTGGGAATGAAATGCCACTTTTTCATCCAGTCGCGTAGATGATTCGCTTGCCCCAGTTAGGCATGACTTGTCATGGCTAGGTAATGCTTGCCCCAGTCAAATGGCTCTATTCATTTTTGCATTTTCATGCAATCCCCTATCTAGTTTGGAATATCTCTTACTTGGATCTTCACTTTACTTTTCACCTTTGAGGTGTCATCCTTCCAATGTTTGAGAAAATCGTTTGCTTCAGGCGTCTTGTCACTTGTGACCATCCTTATGATGTTCTCCTCTTATTGGACCCATGATAATGTCCTATCGGCGTATTCTGCCACAGAAAGAAATGGTTTTGCATTAGCAAATGCGAGAAAAAAGAGGTAAATTGGATACGACACCCAACTACCCTTCTTTTGTCAATTGTCGACATTTCTCTTTTGATTGAGTCCATTCCAATATTGCATACTGATATGGACAACATTTATCGAATCCCTCCATCCATGCTTGAAGGTGTTGGTAATATCATCAATCCATTTGCCCCAGTTGGGCGACGTCTACCTTGGCCAAATACCTTAGTACTTTTCATATCATTTGACGATTTTCAATCCTATTTGAAGAGGTCTTTGTACCTGTTCATGAAGAAATGAGTATTCATCCATGTTTAACTTTATATAAATCACCAAGGAACGTGATACTCCCTTTGAGGTATTGCATTTTCGTTGATCAAGGAAATCGTCTCTTTTGGTTGCTTTGCCCCAGTAGGGCATGTCTTGACGTTTGTCGTCTTTGGGATTGATAATTTTGGAATTTTTCACATAGCAACTTAGCGGCTCTCTCAATCACAGTTGCCCAAGTTAATAACAGCTGGTTCTTCTGAAGTAGGAGGCATTGACTCTTCGAAGGCACTCCATTCTTTGGTATGTATGTTTGAGATGATATGCTCAGAAGTAGTGGCTTCATCACCCAGCAACTTTATGACGACATTCACGCAGTTATCTCCCAAGAAAGGGTTCGCCAGATCCGGTTCTGCTGTTGGAGATATGTCTTCTTCTGACAACCACCTAGAGTTCTTGCTGAAGTACTCGTTCAATGGGCCGTCAAACATCTTAGATTTTCCTTTCCAAGCTGGAAAACTAATGAATGAATCTTTCTGGTTTTTCTGGCTTCCATGGCGTCCTCAGCTCTTGCCTCGGCCTCGGCCTATTGCCTTGGGGGTGTAAAATCGGCCAGATCTCATTACTGCATCCACTTCCTCCATCCTATAGTCCCAATGGACTGCCTTAGGATCGTACTCTTCTATAGGAGGGACTTGTATGGTTATTGTCTTCGGACAAGATGCTTCAGGTTCAGCTGTGTCGTCTTCTTCCTCTTCCGGCAATCGAATCACGACAGGCTTGACTAGGCAATCTTCTACCTCATTCAAGACATCAAGATCCTCCAATTTAATTACCACAGTCGTAGCAGCTTCGATCATTGACACAGTGTTGTCAAAGTCCTTTGAAAAGATTTCGTCTCTCAGTCGATAATGTCGGTCGTCGTCACCTAGTACTGCTGATGTCGCGGATCTCGGGTATTCTCTTTTTCCTTTGAATAATTCAGCTGAACCCTGCTGTTGATCCTTTGATCTCTTTGTTTCGACATACTGCTTTGTGTCAAGCTTAGTAACCCTCACTTGGTCAAGTGATGACTCAGGTTCTTTTGAAAAAGGCTTTTCCGGTTGAACGAGATCATCCATGCCTCCCCATCCGTCTGATATGATATCGTCCATTCTCTAATAGAAGCTAGGAGGAGCAGAGTACTTCACTTTAAAGTTGTACCCTCCAGAATCCTGACCCAGGTTGTCTACAATTTCACATATTTCAAGTGGGTTAGCCATGAATCTGTGATCTGCTAGACTTTGCATCTTGGCTTCCAGTTCGTCCTCTTCGAATTCTTCTTCTGACTTAGTGACCGGCCCAAGATTGTCTACCAGATTCTCGTGCGGGATGTCCCAAGTGCTACCCTGCTCAGTTTTGATCACGAAGTGGCTTCCTTCCATAGATAAAGAAGCTTCGACTCATTCGAATTCTTCATCGGTAATATCGGACATTATCCCCAAGCTCATCATCTTGGCGATACATAGCTTCTTTACGTCAGCATAGATCTCTCCTGCTTTTGGGTATGACGAAGCGGTTGCCAGAAGGTCGGTCAGCTTAGACATGTCCACCTTCAGCTGGAGGTGGTTCTCCTCATCTTCAATGAATATTGCCCCAATTGCTTGATGATTAGGGAGCGGGTTTTCTTGTACGTTTGGAGCCATGTTGTCAAACTTCAGAATCTGACTGACAATCATAGCTTGTACCTTCAGCTTAAGGATATAACAGTTATCCACATTATGTCCCCTTTCGCCCATATGGTAGACACAAGTCTAGCTCTCATAGTAAACTTTGAGGAAAAAAAGACAAGCACTACATAATTCATTTTCCACCATTAAAATTTACTTTTAATTTATAATTTCTATATTATCAATTACATAATAAATTATATTGGAATTACGTAAACTTTGAGAATAATTACCAAAAAAAGACAAGAACTACACAATTCTTTTTTTTTTCTCAAATTTTATATCATTTTAATATAATTTATTATTTAATTGCATCTTTTATAAAAAAATATAAATTAAAAGTAAATTTTAATGGTGGAATATGAATTATGCAGTGCTTATTTTTTTTCCCTCGTAATTTACGTAATTTTAATATAATTTATTATTTAATTGAAACTTTTATAAAAAATATAAATTAAAAGTAAATTTTAATGGTGGAATATGAATTATGCAGTGTTTTTTTTTTCCCACGTAATTTACGTAATTTTAACATAATTTATTATTTAATTGAAACTTTTATACAAAATATAAATTAAAAGTAAATTTTAATGGTGGAATATGAATTATGTGGTGCTTGTCTTTTTTTCGTCAAAGTTACGTAATTTCAATATAATTTATTATGTAATTGATAATATACAAAATATAAATTAAAATTATATTTTAATGGTGAAATATGAATTATGTAGTGCTTGTTCTTTTTTTTTTCTCAAATTTTATATCATTTTAATATAATTTATTATTTAATTGCAGCTTTTATGAAAAAAATATAAATTAAAAGTAAATTTTAATGGTGGAATATGAATTATGTAGTGCTTTTTTTTTTCTCAAAATTTACTTAATTTCAATATAATTTATTATTTAATAATTACTTTTATAAAAAAGAAAATATAAATTAAATAATTAAAATTAAAAAAAAAATGGCTTGCGGCCCCAATCGGCGATTGGGCCGCCGATTGGGGCTTGAATGAGGAAGCTGGGCCGCCGAATGCGGCCCAACCGCCGATTGGCACCCAATTTGGTAATTACTTTTATTTTAGTATTATTTTGGTAATTTTTTTTAAAAAAACATTAATTAGGAAAATTCCTTTGCTCATCCCCTCCCTGGTGACGACGACGATGACGACACTTTCGAGTAAATAATTTTATTATTTTTTATATTATTTTATTTTTGGGTGGGGGTGGGGGTCAAATAGTTTGTTCGTGCTTCGTTCCTTTATGGAGGGGACCCTTTCTCTGTGTTTACTGTCTTGTTTAAACGTTGATATGTACGCTTTGTTCTACGGCCTCACTGTACGCTTATCTCGTAATCCATCGAGTTGTTCTATTTGCCCAGACCAGCCTGGGCCTTAGTTAGGATTTGATCATTCCAGCCAATAAAGCCCATATCGGCCCATGGCACCCATTATTATTTTTATTCATTCTTTAAATTTAAGCCTAATACTTAGTGTTCTACATTATTTACTTCTTTATGTAGTGTCTTCTTTACAAAGTAAGAAAAGCAAGTCTGGTAGGATCAAAAGAAAAATGTGACATGGTGCATTGCATGAGAATATTGCAATGTTGCAGGGCATTTTTTGATTAATAGAAATATGTCCGAGGAACAGCATTTTTTATTAATAGAATATGTCGGAGGAACAAAAACGTAAACCTCGTGAAGTTTTTCCTTCTCCGGTCTTCTCCAAGTCAATTTACTTCTTTATATAGTGTGTCTTCTTTATGACGTAAGAAAGCCATGTTTTTGGTAGGATCAAAAATAAAATGTGACGTGGTGCATTGCATGAGAATGTTGTAATGCTGCAGGTTATTTTTTATGAATAGAAAGTCGAGAGAAACGGATCCGGATCGCATGACATACACAATGTATGTCATGCGTGAGTGACTTTCCATCCGATCCGTTCATTCTAAATGAACGGATCGGATGGAGACACGTCATCTCGGATGGAAATTTATTTGAAATTTTTTGAATTTCAAAAAAAAAAAGTGGGGAGGGATTTGCTTTTTTCATTTTCAAATACCCATTTTCATTCTCTCTCTCTCTCCTCTGTCGTCTCGATTCCTCTCCTCTCCCAGACAGAACGATCTGGATATCTACTTGCTCTCTCGCGCGAGCGGGTCGCCTGAATTGCCATCTGTACTTCGATTCTTCGCCGGAGCTGTCGGGCTCTCTTGCATCAAGCCGTCACTCTCGGCGTCATCTCTCGGAATCGCTTGACGCTTCTCTATCCGGAGGCTCGCATCGTCCGTCGCCTTCCCTTAACGCCGGCTTCCTCTCAGCTTCCCCTCCTCGCTCGCTGGATTCCTCTCTACGTCCAAAACTTCTCGGCGTCATCTCTCCGAACCGCTCGACACTCCTCTGTCTTCCCCGGACCTGCCTTGCGACTCTCGGCCTCGCCTCCCTCGCATCGTCCGTCGCCTCCCCTCGGCGCGTCGCGGCTCTCCACTTCGACGCCGCCGGCTTCCTCTCAACTTCCCCTCTTACTCGCGTGGTGCCCACTCGCCTCAATTTATGTGGTAAAATTTCTGATTTTTCGAGAAATTTCTGATTTGTGGGTAAACTTCCTCCACTCGTCCCAGCTTGCCCTCTCTCGAGAAATTTCTGATTTGTAATCACTTCATAGATGGAAGCGTTTGTATGATTTCAGTTACAGTTACAATTAGGTGGGTCAGTTATTCGTCCTTGCTAAAGCTGAATTAACCAGCAATGGTAGAGAGAATAATGTTTTGCTGATGGAAGCGTTTGCGTGCTTTGAGTTAATGTGTTACCCTGTCGCTGGTAATTTCCAGTCTCGAAGTGGGAATTTTCATAAGTTGCTGTGTGTTGCTTAGTATTTTGACTGCTTGAACGAGCCAAAGCAGGACGCAATTGTTTTTCGTGTTCATGTCCATGATAAAAGTGAACATGTTTGATATTGTTCTCGAAGTGGGAATTTTCATGAGCTGTTGTGTGTTGCTTTGTATCTTGACTGCTTGAGGAGATGAGAGAGGACAGAAAAACTCGACCTTGGATCTTCTTCGAGGTGGATGAGAGAGGACAGAAAAACTCGACCTTGGTGGTGTTCTAGTATTGTTCAAGGAAGAGCATAATGTTCTTGTGCGTTTGAATTTCTCCGTTGGGCTTTCCTTCGTACACTTCATATCCGTTTCGTGTTTCCCTTCCGAGCCGTGTAATATGAGTTGTTGCGTCCTAGAGTTGTTTGAGGGCGTCTCGTATTCAATCCTAATGTGGATGTGGAAGTAAGAAGGATGCATTGCTTGTGTTTTATTTTCACGCTCCATGATGTTTTCTGAACTTGTATTTCAGCTTCCAGGTTGCGCATCAAACCAATCACTCTATCCCCAAATTCTTTCGGTGCAATTAGCTATCCAAATGAGAAGAGGGGTTCACTAATTGTGAGGGCTAATTCCAACGCCGAGGGACCAGGGCCAGCTGATGGTGGTGAGTCTCCATCGCGGAACAAGGGACCCTTTTTCATCATATCGGCGAATCAATGTCCATGCGGACTTAGCTTGGACTGCATCTTATCTTCTGCTTGTCCATAATTAAAGACCTCATGGAGATTTTTTTCGAAAGCAACTGTAATCATTTGACATCTCGAATTTGTAAAGATTATAAAATCATTTCAAAAAACTTTGGTATACGCTGGAAGAACTATCATTTCAAAGATATGCTCACTTACTGAATCTTCTGAATGAGGAAAAAGTTCACCACTTGAACCATCGTTTCCTAATCCCGACCTTGCCCCTAGTACTTCTTCCATCCAGCAATGTTGAATGTGCTAAGCACACTAGCTGGGCTCTAGCTATGCTTAGGAATACTCCTGATAATATTTTTGGATGCCCTTTCAGGGCTTGCAATAGCATAGGCAATTGCCAATATGGGGATGCAGCAAAAGAGAGCCAAGAAGACCACGAAAGCCATACCAATGTAGAAGATCACGAAGAAGACATCGAAAGCAAGAAAAACAACTGTCAACCTGCAATTAATTCCAGCAAGTAAACAAAATCAGGTTTCATGTACGTTTGTTACACTTCATCAAACCATGGAAGAGAACAGAAACAACAACTATGTGTAGCCATCGCAAAGTATAAAGCAGAAAGTAATTGGTGGTCATTCAAGACATACTGATGCCCCACTTTAAAATGATTTCCAAAGCAGGTTCCAATAGCTCCCACAGTAACATGACTGTGTGGAAGTATGTAAAGCAATCTACTTATGTATTACTGTATCACTAAGCATAGAAAACCGGACTCCAATCCTCAAAGAAAGGGATTCAAGATGCACATTAAAGAAAAGACACTCACCAGTATAGACGGGCGCATCTTGAAGAAGTGGTTGTCCACCCACAACAATCCAAAGAAACCAAAGACTCAACATACCGACGATATTAATGTATTCAAGGATTCCAACCTTTTCAGCATCCTGCAAAAAATTGATTATAATTGTTTCCTAATTTGAATGATGCTTTAAAAGAATAACCTACAAAAGTGAAGCAAAGAACTTAGCTCAGCCATGAGCTATTAAATCTTACAACACTCGTCCTGATTACCAATACAAGCAAAGGACCTAACACAATAACCTGCCCTTGTGGTTCTCGTCTAGCTAAATCAATTTGCAGTTTGAGAATCAAGAGCGGTCAAAATTATCTGTGCAGTTAAGGTACACTTCTTCACAATTCCTGCTCAATCCACCATTTTGTGACCTTTCCTCCCCGAACTAATGCCTTTGATCACACGTCCCTTAGCCAACTACTGCCATCATCAAAATAGATCGATCACCTCATAAAACTCTCTGATCGATCACAATGACACCACAATAACAACTAAACGAGTCCTTACAACTCATAAAGCTTCAATATTTTGGCTAAGAACAGCAACATCGCGGGCCATACACTACTGTAACATCTCAGAAGACAAGAATTGAGGCTCACCTGCTGCGACCTGGCGACCGTGACGCTCACACCCATGAGCTCGTCGTCCCCGTCACTCCGCCGATACACAGCGCACACAAAGCCCACATGGAATAGACACTGCATCGCGTACTCGCAGAGCCCTAGCCTGAGAGGAGTCGTACACGCAGTACGTGCGGATCCTAGGAGGCTGGCGTCGGCGGCGAATCTGCAGAGGCTCACATCGACGGTGGATCTGCGGAGGCTGGCGTCAGGGAGGCCCGTCACCCGAGTGAAACGAGGAAGATGAGCGAGGACATTTCAGACGGAGGACGGAGAACTGTGAGGGAAAGGGAAGCGGAAAACTCGACGGAGGAGGTTGTCCCGAGGTTTGAGGAGTGAGAAATGAGAATGCGTCGGCAGCGAATCCGCAAAGGCTGGCGTGGGCGGCGGAACTACGGAGGCCAGCGTCGGAGGGTCCGTCACTGTAGCGAAACGAGGAGGAGCAAGAAAGGGAGAAATGTGGGGGAAGGGAAGCCAAGCGGAAAACACGATGGAGGTCTTCTCGAGGTTTGAGAAGAGAGAGAAAAAAAAGAGGGAATAAAAACCAAATTCTACCGACCCGCGTTTTCGGGCTCAAATTTTCAGCTCCCCCCCACTCCTGAGACGATGTGGCGTCATCTCAGCCATTCATTTAGAATGAACAGCTGAGATGACTTGTATGTCATACATTCCGGATCCGAGAGAAACAGAGGCAGAAGTCTGAGGAGCCAAAACAAGAGAATGTTGCAATGTTCCCGTCGGAAGTGCTTGTGGATCGTCCATAAACAGTTTGAAGTTTGTCCCCTCCTCCAAGTTAAGATGTCTCCTGTTCCTGCGCCTGTCTCCTATGAGGAGGAATGAACGGCTGAGATGACTTGTATGTCATACGATCCGGATCCGCGAGAAACAGAGGCAGAAGTCTGAGGAGCAGAAACAAGAGAATGTTGCAATGCTCCCGTCGGAAGTGCCTGTGGATCGTTCGTAAAAAGTTTGAAGTTTGTCCCCTCCTCCAAGTCAAGATGTCTCTTGTTCCTGCGCCTGTCTCCTATGAGGAGGAATGAACCGCTGAGATGACTTGTATGTCATACGATCCGGATCCGCGAGAAACAGAGGCAGAAGTCTGAAGAGCAGAAACAAGAGAATGTTTCAATGTTCCCGTCGGAAGTGCCTGTGGATCGTCCGTAAACAGTTTGAAGTTTGTCCCCTCCTCCAAGTCAAGATGTCTCTTGTTCCTGCGCCTGTCTCCTATGAGGAGGAATGAACGGCTGAGATGACTTGTGTGTCATACGATCCGGATCCGCGAGAAACAGAGGCAGAAGTCTGAGGAGCAGAAACAAGAGAATGTTGCAATGCTCCTGTCGGAAGTGGCTGTGGATCGTCCGTAAACAGTTTGAAGTTTGTGCCCTCCTCCAAGTCGAGATGTCTCTTGTTCCTGCGCCTGTCTCCTATGAGGAGGAATGAACGGCTCAGATGACTTGTATGTCATACGATCCGGATCCGCGAGAAATAGAGGCAGAAGTCTGAGGAGCAGAAACAAGAGAATGTTGCAATGCTCCCGCCTGTGGATCGTCCGTAAATAGTTTGAAGTCTGCCCCCTCCTCTAAGTCAAGATGTCTCCTATGAGGAGGAATGAAGTCTAAGAAGCTGTGTCTCCCCCTCCATCCTCTTTCTCCCATATATAACATAGGTCATGCAGACATGCAACGCTTTCTTATACTCAGTCAAAACCATGGAGTTCTTTGTCAATATCCGCCCCATCTACATATGTCGAGAGGCATATGCAGCATTCCTACAAGTCACAATAGAAAGATTATAAGTTGGGCAAGCAGAGGTTGTTGTGGAGCTACTGGTAGTAATGAGATATAATAATCTGAGGAAAGTCACAAGGGACCCTTTTTCATCCTATCGGCGAATCAATGTCCATGCGGACTTAGCTTGGACTACATCTAATCTTTGCTAGTCCATAATTAAAGACCTCATGGAGATTTTTTCTAAAGCAACTGTAATCATTTGACATCTCGAATTTGTAAAGATTATAAAATCATTTCAAAAAACTTTGGTATACGCTGGAAGAACTATCATGTCAAAGATATGCTCACTTACGGAACATTCTGAATGAGGAAAAAGTTCACCACTTGAACCATCGTTTCCCAATCCCGACCTTGCCCCAAGTACTTCTTCCATCCAGCATTGTTGAACGTGCTAAGCACACTAGCTGGGCTCTAACTATGCTTAGGAAGACTCCTGATAATATTTTTGGATGCCCCTTCAATGCTTGCAACAGCATAGGCAATTGCCAATATGGGGATGCAGCAAAAGAGAGCCAAGAAGACCACGAAAGCCATACCAATGCAGAAGATCACGAAGTAGTCTACGAAAGCAAGAAAAACAACTGTCAACCTGCAATGAATTCTAGCAAGTAAACAAAATCAGGTTTCATGTACGTTTGTTACACTTCATTAAACCATGGAAGAGAACAGAAACAATAACTATGTGTAGCCATCGCAAAGTATAAAGCAGAAAGTAATTTGTGGTCATTCAAGACATACTGATGCCCCACTTTAAAATGATTTCCAAAGAAGGTTCCAATAGCTCCCACAGTAACATGACTGTGTGGAAGTATGTAAAGCAATCGACTTATGTATTACTGTATCACTAAGTATAGAAAACCGGACTCCAATCCTGAAAGAAAGGGATTCAAGATGCACATTAAAGAAAAGACACTCACTAGTATAGACGGGCGCATCTTGAAGAAGTGGTTGTCCACCCACAACAATCCAATAGAAACCAAACACAGGGAACTGCTTCAACAATCAGTTCCTTTCTTACATCTATGATTATAACTATTTCATAATTTGAATGATGCTTTAAAAGAATAACCTACAAAAGTGAAGCAAAGAACTTAGCTCAGCCTTGAGCAATTAAATCTTACAACACTCGTCCTGATTACTAATACAAGCAAAGGACCTAACACAATAACCTGCCCTTGTGGTTCTCGTCTAGCTAAATCAATTTGCTGTTTGAGAATCAAGAGCAGTCAAAATTATCTGTGCAGTTACGATACACTTCTTCACAATTCCTGCTCAATCCACCATTTTGTTACCTTTCCTCCCCGAACTAATGTCTTTGATCACACGTCCCTTAGCCAACTACTGCCATCATCAAAATAGGTCGATCACCTCATAAAACTCACTGATCGATCACAATGACACCACAATAACAACTAAACGAGTCCTTACAACCCATAAAGCTTCAATATTTTGGATAGGAACAGCAACATCGCGGGCGATACACTACTGTAACATCTCAGAAGACAAGAATTGAGGCTCACCTGCTGCGACCTGGCAACCGTGACGCTCACACCCACGAGCTCGTCATCCCCGTCACTCCGCCGATACACAGCGCACACAAAGCCCACATGGATTAGACATTGCATAGCGTACTCGCAGAGCCCTAGCCTGAGAGGAGTCGTACACGCAGTTCGTGCGGATCCTAGGAGGCTGGCGTCGGCGGCGAATCCGCAGAGGCTCACATCGGCGGTGGATCTGCGGAGGCTGGCGTCGGGGAGGCCCGTCACCCGAGCGAAACGAGGAAGAGGAGCGAGGACTTTTCAGACGGAGGACGGAGAACTGTGAGGGAAAGGGAAGTGGAAAACTCGACGGAGGAGGTTGTCCCGAGGTTTGAGGAGAGAGAAATGAGAACTCTCGGCAGCGAATCCGGGGAGGCTGGCGTCGGCAGCGGAACTACGGAGGCCGGCGTCGGAGGGTCCGTCACTGTAGCGAAACGGGGCGGAGCAAGAAAGGGAGAAATGTGGGGGAAGGGAAGCCAAGCGGAAAACACGATGGAGGTCTTCCCGAGGTTTGAGAAGAGAGAGAGAAAAAAGAGGGAATAAAAAAACATTCTTCCGATGCGCGTTTTCGCGCTCAAATTTTCAGCTCCCCCCACTCCCGAAATGATGTGGCGTCATCTCAGCCATTCATTTAGAATGAACAGATGAGATGACTTGTATGTCATACGTTCCAGATCCGAGAGAAACAGAGGCAGAAGTTTGAGGTTCCAGAAACAAGAGAATGATGCAATGTTCCCGTCGGAAGTGCCTGTGGATCGTCCGTAAACAGTTTGAAGTTTGTCCCCTCCTCCAAGTCAAGATGTCTCCTGTTCCTGCGCCTGTCTCCTATGAGGAGGAATGAACGGCTGAGATGACTTGTGTGTCAAACGATCCGGATCCGCGAGAAACAGAGGCAGAAGTCTGAGGAGCAGAAACAAGAGAATGTTGCAATGCTCCCGTCGGAAGTGGCTGTGGATTGTCCGTAAACAGTTTGAAGTTTGTGCCCTCCTCCAAGTCGTGATGTCTCTTGTTCCTGCGCCTGTCTCCTATGAGGAGGAATGAACGGCTCAGATGACTTGTATGTCATACGATCCGGATCCGCGAGAAATAGAGGCAGAAGTCTGAGGAGCAGAAACAAGAGAATGTTGCAATGCTCCCGCCTGTGGATCGTCCGTAAATAGTTTGAAGTCTGCCCCCTCCTCTAAGTCAAGATGTCTCCTATGAGGAGGAATGAAGTCTAAGAAGCTGTGTCTCCCCCTCAATCCTCTTTCTCCCATATATAACATAGGTCATGCAGACATGCAACGCTTTCTTATACTCAGTCAAAACCATGGAGTTCTTTGTCAATATCCGCCCCATCTACATATGTCGAGAGGCATATGCAGCATTCCTACAAGTCACAATAGAAAGATTATAAGTTGGGCAAGCAGAGGTTGTTGTGGAGCTACTGCTAGTAATGAGATATAATAATCTGAGGAAAGTCACAAGGGACCCTTTTTCATCCTATCGGCGAATCAATGTCCATGCGGACTTAGCTTGGACTACATCTAATCTTTGCTAGTCCATAATTAAAGACCTCATGGAGATTTTTTCTAAAGCAACTGTAATCATTTGACATCTCGAATTTGTAAAGATTATAAAATCATTTCAAAAAACTTTGGTATACGCTGGAAGAACTATCATGTCAAAGATATGCTCACTTACGGAACATTCTGAATGAGGAGAAAGTTCACCACTTGAACCATCGTTTCCCAATCCCGACCTTGCCCCAAGTACTTCTTCCATCCAGCATTGTTGAACGTGCTAAGCACACTAGCTGGGCACTAGCTATGCTTAGGAAGACTCCTGATAATATTTTTGGATGCTCCTTCAGTGCTTGCAACAGCATAGGCAATTGCCAATATGGGGATGCAGCAAAAGAGAGCCAAGAAGACCACGAAAGCCATACCAATGCAGAAGATCACGAAGAAGACTACGAAAGCAAGAAAAACAACTGTCAACCTGCATTTAATTCCAGCAAGTAAACAAAATCAGGTTTCATGTACGTTTGTTACACTTCATCAAACCATGGAAGAGAACAGAAACAACAACTAAGTGTAGCCATCGCAAAGTATAAAGAAGAAAGCAATTGGTGGTCATTCAAGACATACAGATGCCCCACTTTAAAATGATTTCCAAAGCAGGTTCCAATAGCTCCCACAGCAACATGACTGTGTGGAAGTATGTAAAGCAATCGACTTATGTATTACTGTATCACTATGCATAGAAAACCGGACTCCAATCCTCAAAGAAAGGGATTCAAGATGCACATTAAAGAAAAGACACTCACCAGTATAGACTGGCGCATCTTGAAGAAGTGGTTGTCCACCCACAACAATCCAATAGAAACCAAAGACTCCCCATACCGACGATATTAATGTATTCAAGGATTCGAACCATTTCAGCATCCTGCAAAACATTGATAGGGAACACAGGGAACTGCTCCAACAATAAGTTCCTTTCTTACATCTATGATTATAAATGTTTCATAATTTGAATGATGCTTTAAAAGAATAACCTACAAAAGTGAAGCAAAGAACTTAGCTCAGCCTTGAGCTATTAAATCTTACAACACTCGTCCTGATTACTAATACAAGCAAAGGACCTAAAACAATTACCTGCCCTTGTGGTTCTCGTCAAGCTAAATCTATTTGCAGTTTGAGAATCAAGAGCAGTCAAAATTATCTGTGTAGTTAAGATACACTTCTTCACAATTCCTGCTCAATCCACCATTTTGTTACCTTTCCTCCCCGAACTAATGCCTTTGATCACACGTTCCTTAGCCAACTACTGCCATCATCAAAATAGATCGATCACCTCATAAAAGTCACTGATCGATCACAATGACACCACAATAACAACTAAACGAGTCCTTACAACCCATAAAGCTTCAATATTTTGGCTAGGAACAGCAACATCGCGGGCGATACACTACTGTAACATCTCAGAAGACATGAATTGTGGCTCACCTGGTGCGACCTGGCGATCGTGACGCTCACACCCACGAGCTCGTCGTCCCCATAAGTCCGCCGATGCACAACGCACACAAAGCCCACATGGAATAGACACTGCATAGCGTACTCGCAGAGCCCTAGCCTGAGAGGAGTCGTACACGCAGTACATACGGATCCTAGCATGCTGGCCTCGGCAGCGAATCCGTAGAGGCTCACATCGGCGGTGGATCTGCGGAGGCTGGCGTCGGGGAGGCCCGTCACCCGAGTGAAACGAGGAAGAGGAGCGAGGACATTTCAAACGAAGGACGGAGAACTGTGAGGGAAAGGGAAGCGGAAAACTCGACGGAGGAGGTTGTCCCGAGGTTTGAGGAGAGAGAAATGAGAAAGCATCGGCAGCGAAACCGCGGAGGTTGGCGTCGGCGGCGGAACTACGGAGGCCGTCGTCGGAGGGTCCGTCACTGTAGCGAAACGAGGAGGAGCAACAAAGGGAGAGATGTGGGGGAAGGGAAGCCAAGCGGAAAACACGATGGAGGTCTTCCCGAGGTTTGAGAAGAGAGAGAAAAAAGAAGGAATAAAAAAAAAATTCTTCCGATGCGCGTTTTCGGGCTCAAATTTTCACCTCCCCCCACTCCCGAGATGATGTGGCGTCATCTCAGCCATTCATTTTGAATGAATAGCTGAGATGACTTGTATGTCATACGTTCCGGATCCGAGAGAAACAGAGGCAGAAGTCTGAGGAGCAGAAACAAGAGAATGTTGCAATGTTCCCGTCGGATGTGCCTATGGATCGTCCGTAAACAGTTTGAAGTTTGTCCCCTCCTCCATGTCAAGATGTCTCATGTTCCTGCGCCTGTCTCCTATGAGGAGGAATGAACGGCTGAGATGACTTGTATGTCATACGATCCGGATCCGCGAGAAACAGAGGCAGAAGTTTGAGGAGCAGAAACAAGAGAATGTTGCAATGCTCCCGTCGGAAGTGCCTGTGGATCGTCCGTAAACAGTTTGAAGTTTGTCCCCTCCTCCAAGTCAAGATGTCTCTTGTTCCTGCGCTTGTCTCCTATGAGGAGGAATGAACGGCTGAGATGACTTGTATGTCATACGATCCGGATCCGCGAGAAACAGAGGCAGAAGTCTGAGGAGCAGAAACAAGAGAATGTTGCAATGCTCCCGCATGTGGATCGTCCGTAAACAGTTTGAAGTTTGCCCCCTCCTCCAAGTCAAGATGTCTCCTATGAGGAGGAATGAAATCTAAGAAGTTGTGTCTCCCCCTCCATCCGTCTTTCTTCCCTATATAACATAGGTCATGCAGACATGCAACGCTTTCTTATACTCAGTCAAAACCATGGAGTTCTTTGTCAATATCCGCCGCATCTACATATGTCGAGAGGCATATGCAGCATTCCTACAAGTCACAATAGAAAGATTATAAGTTTGGCAAGCAGAGGTTGTTGTGGAGCTACTGCTAGTAATGAGATATCATAATCTGAGGAAAGTCACAAGGGACCCTTTTTCATCGTATCGGCAAATAAATGTCCATGCCGACTTAGCTTGGACTACATCTTATCTTTGCTAGTCCATAATTAAAGACCTCATGGAGATTTTTTCTAATGCAACTGTAATCATTTGACATCACGAATTTGTAAAGATTATAAAATCATTTCAAAAAACTTGGGTATACGCTTGAAGAACTATCATTTCAAAGATATGCTCACTTACGGAACGTTCTGAATGAGGAAAAAGTTCACCACTTGAACCATCGTTCCCCAATCCCGACCTTGCCCCAAGTACTTCTTCCATCCAGCATTGTTGAACGTGCTAAGCACACTAGCTGGGCACTAGCTATGCTTAGGAAGACTCCTGATAATATTTTTGGATGCCCCTTCAGTGCTTGCAACAGCATAGGCAATTGCCAATATGGGGATGCAGCAAAAGAGAGCCAAGAAGACCACGAAAGCCATACCAATGCAGAAGATCACGAAGAAGACTACGAAAGCAAGAAAAACAACTGTCAACCTGCATTTAATTCCAGCAAGTAAACAAAATCAGGTTTCATGTACGTTTGTTACACTTCATCAAACCATGGAAGAGAACAGAAACAACAACTAAGTGTAGCCATCGCAAAGTATAAAGAAGAAAGCAATTGGTGGTCATTCAAGACATACTGATGCCCCACTTTAAAATGATTTCCAAAGCAGGTTCCAATAGCTCCCACAGTAACATGACTGTGTGGAAGTATGTAAAGCAATCGACTTATGTATTACTGTATCACTAAGCATAGAAAACCGGACTCCAATCCTCAAAGAAAGGGATTCAAGATGCACATTAAAGAAAAGACACTCACCAGTATAGACTGGCGCATCTTGAAGAAGTGGTTGTCCACCCACAACAATCCAATAGAAACCAAAGACTCCCCATACCGACGATATTAATGTATTCAAGGATTCGAACCATTTCAGCATCCTGCAAAACATTGATAGGGAACACAGGGAACTGCTCCAACAATAAGTTCCTTTCTTACATCTATGATTATAAATGTTTCATAATTTGAATGATGCTTTAAAAGAATAACCTACAAAAGTGAAGCAAAGAACTTAGCTCAGCCTTGAGCTATTAAATCTTACAACACTCGTCCTGATTACTAATACAAGCAAAGGACTGTCGTGACCCGTCCGAAGGCGGACGCGGCTAATGGATTACCGATCGCGGGTCTCCGATCGGCGCGAGCCCTCCCAGGCCCATACCAAATCGCGGCGGGAGTATTTTTCAAAAGATTCGACGATAAGAGTCGATCGCTTTCGACCTTCAGTGTGGTCGTGGTGGCATGTGCAACTTGTGCATGCATTTGGAGTCGCCACCGGTTTTCTTGGAGGGTAGACCGGAAACCTTACTGACCGATTGGGAGAGATCGATCAGTTCTGCGAAACCAGAGATTTTGGGTTCGGGGACTTGGTTACGCTGGTGTCATTACCAACGCCCTTTCGGTACCTAACGCGAGTGATTTTCCTAGCTAAGAATTCATGCGGGTGCAATCTTAGGTGAGATAGGATTGATTCAAGGTTCATGCAGATTGGAAGACTATTCCTATCAATCACAATCAATTTAAATGGAAGCGCAATCAAGTACATAAATAAATCACATCAATGCACATCAATTCAGGTCAATGGCTTCCTAGTATAACCATAAAGGCTTAAAGAAGGTGTGACTTCGGACTAGGGGTAAAATGAGAAGATTTGGAGGCGATTAGCCCGAAGGGCAAAATCGTCAATTTTTGGAAGGTTTGGATACCGAATTACCCAAAATATTCCATGGCCAGTTGTTTGTGGCCATTTCCCATTTTTGAGAATTTTTTAGAATTTTTCTGAATTTTCTGAATTTTTTTTGAATTTTTTATGATTTTCTATTTTTTATTGATTTTTTTGAATTTTTTATTATTGTTATTTTATTATTTTACTATTATCAATTCATTAATTAAAGGGAGCCAGGTCCGGGTCGGGTTCCCGGACCCGGGTCCAAATCAGACCCGCCAGGCCTCGATCGGGTCCGGGTAAGAGGACCCCAAAACAGGCCCAGTCAAAATAGCAGAACCCAGGCCCACCCTTTCCTTCGAAGACGCCGAGCCCTGCCTTCCCAATTCCTTTCCAATCCCGGCCTTTACTCTTCAGCAGCAGGCCCAAACCGCTGGAACCGGCCCACGCTTAAGCCTCAGCCTTCAACGCCCCAGCCCAACATGAACAACGAAAAAGGAGGGGAGCTTCACTGTTCATCATCTTCCAACCGTGTCACCCTCTGCAACACCGACGGCGCCTTGCGCCATCGAAACCGGTGGAACGATCCCGAGCCCAACAACAGCCCCCGCGGCGTGGGCCACCGAAACGCCGAGAACTGCTCGGCGCTAGCACCAACACCAAGTCTCCGCGACCGGCTGACGCACCCGAGTCGTGCCCGCTTAATGACAGTCGACTAAACCGCTCGCCTGGGCTCGTTCGTCGTACCGTTCAGGTTTCGCTCGTTAGAACGAACCACAAGCCTACTGCCCTCCGCCGGTCGATCGACGTGGCATCGACCAAACTGTCGCTCTTCGTCAAAGTATAGTCAGCACCAGCTCCTTCGCGCTTGAATCGACGTCGTCGTCCGGCGAGCCTTCCCTCACCTCCAGCTGGATGTGTTCAAACCCATGCTTTTCCTTACACGACCTACCTATGAGGTGTCACCTCGGCTTGGCCTGATGGGGACTTCAACGGCGTCCGCAGTCGACTCCCCATGACAACTCCCTCTTATCAAGCCGCTGGAACTTCTTCCGACTAGCAGGCAAAGACAGCGCTAGCAGTCTCAAGACTGCGGGACAACACCGTTCGAGTTTCCGAGAACCGAGCTCAACGCTTCCGAACGACCGGTAACGAGGCCGTAGAACTAGTGCGAGCACCAAAACATAGAGACGACAGTTGCGACCAAACACCCGAAAGAAGACATGCACAAGTGACCAACAAGCAGCAGGCGTGGACAAGCTACAACTAAACAGAATACTTCTAGTAAATGGGGACGCATGCATCGCAAACGAATGAAACTTTTAGGCCATGCAAGGGAAGCGTGACAGGATGGACATGCTGGCGAAGAACACGCCCATCTCGGCTAAAAATAAAACGCCGTCAAGAAGTGGAGAGCCGGCTTACCGTTAGTAGGAGGAGAGGAAGCTGTGGAAGGGCGTAGTGACGGGAGTCGTGGACGCGCTGCTCGAGCTGGCACTTCTTCGGGAAAAAGCTGTTCGACGCAGGAACAATGAGCCCTCACCGTGTTGGGGGAGTAACACGCCCCGGTCTACTGTCGGCGCGCAGCAGCTCCGGCTCCACAGGCGTAGCCAAAGTCTTGTGCAGTACCGCGTCGCCGGCCCCTCTTTGCACACACACCAAGTGGCGCTGGAAACACGAGAGCAACGAGCAGGAAGACGGCCATAACCAAAGGCAGCTTCAAGAACGCGGAAAAAATGGGCGGCGAAGTTCCACTCTTTCGCAGCTTTAGAGAGAGAGAGCGAGAGAGAGAGAGATGATGGGGGAGGGAGGACGGAGCATGCCGGCGCGAGTCGCATTGACTCCCGATCTGTTTTTTTTGTGCGGAGGCCCGCCGCCAGTGGCTGTCTCCATGCGGTTTTTTTGTCCAACTCCCCGGAATCTCTTTTCTTTTTCTTTTTTTTTTTCTACCGCCGACCTCCCCTTTTGCTTTCTTCCTCTCTTTTTTATTCCTCTCGAGCACCACCTGCACTCCTTTTTTTTCTTTTTTTTATATCTTATTCCCTAATGGCTTGCCTTTTATTTATTTACTCCCCATTGTCTCTCATTTAAGAAACCTCACCAGCTCATCTCATCTTGCACCCCTACGAGCTCTCCTTTTTATTGAATCTTGTCTCCCAATCCCTGTCGTGAGTGGCGTATGAATGCTCTTCCTTTCCTTTTTGTTAAAGGAGCATCTCCTTTTCCTTGCCCGATGATTTATCTCATTTTTCATCAAGTTCGACTCAGCAGCCCCGTGGTGCAAAATGCAAATCCAAATTCGACCGAGAGCGTCGATTCTCCAGGACTGCGTCTACCTCTCATTCATTCTCGATCTCAACTCAACTATGCAAACGCAATGCATGAATAAGGAATCCAATATGTTATTAATGAAAATTCTTTTTTTTGTGAGAATTGGGACTAATTCTCATTTTTATGCAATGACAAATAAATAAATGAATAATACAAATAAAAATAAAATAAAATCAAAATCAAAATTTAGGTGTCAACAAGGACCTAAAACAATTACCTGCCCTTGTGGTTCTCGTCAAGCTAAATCTATTTGCAGTTTGAGAATCAAGAGCAGTCAAAATTATCTGTGTAGTTAAGATACACTTCTTCACAATTCCTGCTCAATCCACCATTTTGTTACCTTTCCTCCCCGAACTAATGCCTTTGATCACACGTTCCTTAGCCAACTACTGCCATCATCAAAATAGAACGATCACCTCATAAAAGTCACTGATCGATCACAATGACACCACAATAACAACTAAACGAGTCCTTACAACCCATAAAGCTTCAATATTTTGGCTAGGAACAGCAACATCGCGGGCGATACACTACTGTAACATCTCAAAAGACATGAATTGTGGCTCACCTGGTGCGACCTGGCGATCGTGACGCTCACACCCACGAGCTCGTCGTCCCCATCAGTCCGCCGATGCACAACGCACACAAAGCCCACATGGAATAGACACTGCATAGCGTACTCGCAGAGCCCTAGCCTGAGAGGAGTCGTACACGCAGTACATGCGGATCCTAGCATGCTGGCCTCGGCGGCGAATCCGCAGAGGCTCACATCGGCGGTGGATCTACGGAGGCTGGCGTCGGGGAGGCCTGTCACCCGAGTGAAACGAGGAAGAGGAGCGAGGACATTTCAAACGGAGGACGGAGAACTGTGAGGGAAAGGGAAGCGGAAAACTCGACGGAGGAGGTTGTCCCGAGGTTTGAGGAGAGAGAAATGAGAAAGCATCGGCAGCGAAACCGCGGAGGCTGGCGTCGGCGGCGGAACTACGGAGGCCGTCGTCGGAGGGTCCGTCACTGTAGCGAAACGAGGAGGAGCAACAAAGGGAGAAATGTGGGGGAAGGGAAGCCAAGCGGAAAACACGATGGAGGTCTACCCGAGGTTTGAGAAGAGAGAGAGAAAAAAGAGGGAATAAAAAAAAAATTCTTCCGATGCGCGTTTTCGGGCTCAAATTTTCACCTCCCCCCACTCCCGAGATGATGTGGCGTCATCTCAGCCATTCATTTAGAATGAATAGCTGAGATGACTTGTATGTCATACGTTCCGGATCCGAGAGAAACAGAGGCAGAAGTCTGAGGAGCAGAAACAAGAGAATGTTCCAATGTTCCCGTCGGATGTGCCTATGGATCGTCCGTAAACAGTTTGAAGTTTGTCCCCTCCTCCATGTCAAGATGTCTCATGTTCCTGCGCCTGTCTCCTATGAGGAGGAATGAACGGCTGAGATGACTTGTATGTCATACGATCCGGATCCGCGAGAAACAGAGGCAGAAGTTTGAGGAGCAGAAACAAGAGAATGTTGCAATGCTCCCGTCGGAAGTGCCTGTGGATCGTCCGTAAACAGTTTGAAGTTTGTCCCCTCCTCCAAGTCAAGATGTCTCTTGTTCCTGCACTTGTCTCCTATGAGGAGGAATGAACGGCTGAGATGACTTGTATGTCATACGATCCGGATCCGCGAGAAACAGAGGCAGAAGTCTGAGGAGCAGAAACAAGAGAATGTTGCAATGCTCCCGCATGTGGATCGTCCGTAAACAGTTTGAAGTTTGCCCCCTCCTCCAAGTCAAGATGTCTCCTATGAGGAGGAATGAAATCTAAGAAGCTGTGTCTCCCCCTCCATCCGTCTTTCTTCCCTATATAACATAGGTCATGCAGACATGCAACGCTTTCTTATACTCAGTCAAAACCATGGAGTTCTTTGTCAATATCCGCCGCATCTACATATGTCGAGAGGCATATGCAGCATTCCTACAAGTCACAATAGAAAGATTATAAGTTTGGCAAGCAGAGGTTGTTGTGGAGCTACTGCTAGTAATGAGATATCATAATCTGAGGAAAGTCACAAGGGACCCTTTTTCATCGTATCGGCAAATAAATGTCCATGCCGACTTAGCTTGGACTACATCTTATCTTTGCTAGTCCATAATTAAAGACCTCATGGAGATTTTTTCTAATGCAACTGTAATCATTTGACATCACGAATTTGTAAAGATTATAAAATCATTTCAAAAAACTTGGGTATACGCTTGAAGAACTATCATTTCAAAGATATGCTCACTTACTGAATCTTCTGAATGAGGAAAAAGTTCACCACTTGAACCATCGATTCCCAATCCCGACCTTGCCCCAAGTACTTCTTCCATCCAACATTGTTGAACGTGCTAAGCACACTAGCTGGGCTCTAGCTATGCTTAGGAAGACTCCTGATAATATTTTTGGATGCCCCTTCAGTGCTTGCAACAGCATAGGCAATTGCCAATATGGGGATGCAGCAAAAAAGAGCCAAGAAGACCACGAAAGCCATACCAATGCAGAAGATCACGAAGAAGACATCGAAAGCAAGAAAAACAAATGTCAACCTGTAATTAATTCCAGCAAGTAAACAAAATCAGGTTTCATGTACGTTTGTTACACTTCATCAAACCATGGAAGAGAACAGAAACTATAACTATGTGTAGCCATCGTAAAGTATAAAGCAGAAAGTAATTGATGGTCATTCAAGACATACTGATGCCCCACTTTAAAATGATTTCCAAAGCAGGTTCCAATAGGTCCCACAGTAACATGACTGTGTGGAAGTATGTAAAGCAATCGACTTATGTATTACTGTATCACTAAGTATAGAAAACCGGACTCCAATTCTGAAAGAAAGGGATTCAAGATGCACATTAAAGAAAAGACACTCACCAGTATAGACGGGCGCATCTTGAAGAAGTGGTTGTCCACCCACAACTATCCAATAGAAACCAAAGACTCACCATACCGACGATATTAATGTATTCAAGGATTCCAACCTTTTCAGCATCCTGCAAAACATTGATAGGGAACACAGGGAACTGCTTCAACAATCAGTTCCTTTCTTACATCTATGATTATAACTGTTTCATAATTTGAATGATGCTTTAGAAGAATAACCTACAAAAGTGAAGCAAAGACCTTAGCTCAGCCTTGAGCTATTAAATCTTACGACACTCGTCCTGATTACTAATACAAGCAAAGGACCTAACACAATAACCTGCCCTTGTGGTTCTCGTCTAGCTAAATCAATTTGCAGTTTGAAAATCAAGAGCAGTCAAAATTATCTGTGCAGTTAAGATACACTTCTTCACAATTCCTGCTCAATCCACCATTTTGTTACCTTTCCTCCCCGAACTAATGCCTTTGATCACACGTCCCTTAGCCAACTACTGCCATCATCAAAAAAGATCGATCACCTCATAAAACTCTTTGATCGATCACAATGACACCACAATAACAACTAAACGAGCCCTTACAACCCATAAAGCTTCAATATTTTGCTAGGAACAGCAACATCGCGGGCGATACACTACTGTAACATCTCAGAAGACATGAATTGAGGCTCACCTGCTGCGACCTGGCGATCGTGACGCCCACACCCACGAGCTCGTCGTCCCCGTCACTCCGCTGATACACAGCGCACACAAAGCCCACATGGAATAGACACTGCAGTGCGTACTCGCAGAGCCCTAGCCTGAGAGGAGTCGTACACGCAGTACGTGCGGATCCTAGGAGGCTGACCTCGGCGGCGACGAATCTGCAGAGGCTCATATCGGCGGTGGATCTGCGGAGGCTGGCGTCGGGGAGGCCCGTCACCCGAGCGAAACGAGGAAAAGGAGAGAGGACATTTCAGACGAAGGATGGAGAACTGTGAGGGAAAGGGAAGTGGAAAACTCGACGGAGGAGGTTGTCACGAGGTTTGAGGAGAGAGAAATGAGATCGCGACGGCAGTGAATCACGGAGGCTGGCGTCGGCGGCGGAACTACGGAGGCCGGCGTCGGTGGGTTCATCACTGTAGCGAAACGAGGAGGAGCAAGAAAGGGAGAAATGTGGGGGAAGGGAAGCCAAGCGGAAAACACGATGGAGGTCATCCCGAGGTTTGAGAAGAGAGAGAGAAAAAAGAGGGAATAAAAACAAAATTCTACCGACGCGCGTTTTCGCGCTCAAATTTTCAGCTCCCCCCACTCCCGAGATGATGTGGCGTCATCTCAGCCATTTATTTAGAATGAACAGCTGAGATGACTTGTATGTCATACGTTCCTGATCCGAGAGAAACAGAGGTAGAAGTCTGAGGAGCAGAAACTAGAGAATGTTGCAATGTTCACGTCGGAAGTGCCTGTGGATCGTCCGTAAACAGTTTGAAGTTTGTCCCCTCCTCTATGTCAAGATGTCTCCTGTTCTTGCGCCTGTCTCCTATGAGGAGGAATGAACGGCTGAGATGACTTGTATGTCATACGATCCGGATCCGCGAGAAACAGAGGCAGAAGTCTGAGGAGCAGAAACAAGAGAATGTTGCAATGCTCCCGTCGGAAGTGCCTGTGGATCGTCCGGAAACAGTTTGAAGTTTGTCCCCTCCTCCAAGTCAAGACGTCTCTTGTTCCTTCGCCTGTCTCCTATGAGGAGGAATGAACGGCTGAGATGACTTGTAAGTCATACGATCTGGATCCGCGAGAAACAGAGGCAGAAGTCTGAGGAGCAGAAACAAGAGAATGTTGCAATGCTCCCGCCTGTGGATCGTCCGTAAACAGTTTGAAGTTTGCCCCCTCCTCCAAGTCAAGATGTCTCCTGTGAGGAGGAATGAAGTCTAAGAAGCTGTGTCTCCCCCTCCATCCGTCTTTCTCCCCTATATAACATAGGTCATGCAGACATGCAACGCTTTCTTATACTCAGTCAAAACCATGGAGTTCTTTGTTAATATCCGCCCCATCTACATATGTCGAGAGGCATATGCAGCATTCCTACAAGTCACAATAGAAAGATTATAAGCTGGGCAAGCAGAGGTTGTTGTGGAGTTACTGCTAGTAATGAGATATCATAATCTGAGCAAAGTCACAAGGGACCCTTTTTCATCGTATCGGCAAATCAATGTCCATGCGGACTTAGCTTGGACTACATCATATCTTTGCTAGTCCATAATTAAAGGCCTCATGGAGATTTTTTCTAATGCAACTGTAATCATTTGACATCTCGAATTTGTAAAGATTATAAAATCGTATCAAAAAACTTTGGTATACACTGGAAGAACTATCATTTCAAAGATATGATCACTTACTGAATATTCTGAATGAGGAAAAAGTTCACAACTTGAACCATCGTTTCCCAATCCCGACCTTGCCCCAAGTACTTCTTCCATCCAGCATTGTTCAACGTGCTAAGCACACTAGCTGGGCTCTAGCTATGCTTAGGAAGACTCCTGATAATATTTTTGGATGCCCCTTCAGTGCTTGCAACAGCATAGGCAATTGCCATTATGGGGATGCAGCAAAAGAGAGCCAAGAAGACCACGAAAGCCATACCAATGCAGAAGATCACGAAGAAGACATCGAAAGCAAGAAAAACAACTGTCAACCTGCAATTAATTCCAGCAAGTAAACAAAATCAGGTTTCATGTACGTTTGTTACACTTCATCAAACCATGGAAGAGAACAGAAACAATAACTATGTGTAGCCATCAAAAGTATAAAGCAGAAAGTAATTGGTGGTCATTCAAGACATACTGATGCCCCACTTTAAAATGATTTCCAAGGCAGGTTCCAATAGCTCCCACAGTAACATGACTGTGTGGAAGTATGTAAAGCAATCAACTTATGTATTACTGTATCACTAAGCATAGAAAACCGGACTCCAATCCTCAAAGAAAGGGATTCAAGATGCACATTAAAGAAAAGACACTCACCAGTATAGACGGGCGCATCTTGAAGAAGTGGTTGTACCCACAACAATCCAATAGAAACCAAAGACTCACCATACCGACGATATTAATGTATTCAAGGATTCCAACCTTTTCAGCATCCTGCAAAACATTGATAGGGAACACAGGGAACTGCTTCAACAATCAGTTCCTTTCTTACATCTATGATTATAATGTTTCTTAATTTGAATGATGCTTTAAAAGAATAACCTTCAAAAGTGAAGCAAAGAACTTAGCTCAGCCTTGAGCTATTAAATCTTACAACACTCGTCCTGATTACTAATACAAGCAAAGGACCTAACACAATAACCTGCCCTTGTGGTTCTCGTCTAGCAAAATCAATTTGCAGTTTGAGAATCAAGAGCGGTCAAAATTATCTGTGCAGTTAAGATACACTTCTTCACAATTCCTGCTCAATCCACCATTTCGTTATCTTTCCTCCCCGAACTAATGCCTTTGATTACACGTCCCTCAGCCAACTACTGCCATCATCAAAATAGATCGATCACTTCATAAAACTCTCTGATCGATCACAATGACACCACAATAACAACTAAACGAGCCCTTACAACCCATAAAGCTTCAATATTTTGGCTAGGAACAGCAACATCGCGGGCGATACACTACTGTAACATCTCAGAAGACATGAATTGAGGCTCACCTACTGCGACCTGGCGATCGTGACGCTCACACCCACGAGCTCGTCATCCCCGTCACTCCGCCGATACACAGCGCACACAAAGCACACATGGAACAGACGCTGCAGAGCGTACTCGCAGAGCCCTAACCTGAGAGGAGTCGTACACGCAGTACGTGCGGATCCTAGGTGGCTGGCCTCGGCGGCGACGAATCTGCAGAGGCTCACATAGGCGGTGGATCTGCGGAGGCTGGCGTCGGGGAGGCCCGTCACCCGAGCGAAACGAGGAAAAGGAGAGAGGACATTTCAGACGAATGATGGAGAACTGTGAGGGAAAGGGAAGCGGAAAACTCGACGGAGGAGGCTGTCCCGAGGTTTGAGGAGAGAGAAATGAGAACGCGTCGGCAGGGAATCCGCGGAGGCTGGCGTTGGCGGCGGAACTACGGAGGCCGGCGTCGCTGGGTCCGTCACAGTAGCGAAACGAGGAGGAGCAAGAAAGGGAGAAATGTGGCGGAAGGGAAGCCAAGTCGAAAACACGATGGAGGTCTTCCCGAGGTTTGAGAAGAGAGAGAGAAAAAAGAGGGAATAAAAAAAAATACTACCGACGCGCGTTTTCGCGCACAAATTTTCAGCTCCCCCCACTCCCGAGATGATGTCGCGTCATCTCAGCCATTCATTTAGAATGAACAGCTAAGATGACTCGTATGTCATACGATCCGGATCCGAGAGAAACAGAGGCAGAAGTCTGAGGAGTAGAAAAAAGAGAATGTTGCAATGTTCACGTCGGAAGTGCCTGTGGATCGTCCGTAAACAGTTTGAAGTTTGTCCCCTCCTCGAAGTCACGATGTCTCCTATGAGGAGGAATGAAGTCTAAGAAGCTATGTCTCCCTCTCCATCCGTCTTTCTCCCCTATATAACATATGTCATGCAGACATGCAACGCTTTCTTAAGCTCAGTCAAAATCATCGAGTTCTTTATCAATATCCGCCCCATCTACATATGTCGATAGGCATTTGCAGCATTCCTACAAGTCACAATAGAAAGATTATAAGTTGGGCAAGCAGAGGTTGTTGTGAATCACGGAGGCTGGCGTCGGCGGCGGAACTACGGAGGCCGTCGTCGGAGGGTCCGTCACTGTAGCGAAACGAGGAGGAGCAACAAAGGGAGAAATGTGGGGGAAGGGAAGCCAAGCGGAAAACACGATGGAGGTCTACCCGAGGTTTGAGAAGAGAGAGAGAAAAAAGAGGGAATAAAAAAAAAATTCTTCCGATGCGCGTTTTCGGGCTCAAATTTTCACCTCCCCCCACTCCCGAGATGATGTGGCGTCATCTCAGCCATTCATTTTGAATGAATAGCTGAGATGACTTGTATGTCATACGTTCCGGATCCGAGAGAAACAGAGGCAGAAGTCTGAGGAGCAGAAACAAGAGAATGTTGCAATGTTCCCGTCGGATGTGCCTATGGATCGTCCGTAAACAGTTTGAAGTTTGTCCCCTCCTCCATGTCAAGATGTCTCATGTTCCTGCGCCTGTCTCCTATGAGGAGGAATGAACGGCTGAGATGACTTGTATGTCATACGATCCGGATCCGCGAGAAACAGAGGCAGAAGTCTGAGGAGCAGAAACAAGCGAATGTTGCAATGCTCCCGTCGGAAGTGCCTGTGGATCGTCCGTAAACAGTTTGAAGTTTGTCCCCTCCTCCAAGTCAAGATGTCTCTTGTTCCTGCTCCTGTCTCCTATGAGGAGGAATGAACGGCTGAGATGACTTGTATGCCATACGATCCGGATCCACGAGAAACAGAGGCAGAAGTCTGAGGAGCAGAAACAAGAGAATGTTGCAATGCTCCCGCCTGTGGATCGTCCGTAAACAGTTTGAAGTTTGCCCCCTCCTCCAAGTCACGATGTCTCCTATGAGGAGGAATGAAGTCTAAGAAGCTATGTCTCCCTCTCCATCCGTCTTTCTCCCCTATATAACATATGTCATGCAGACATGCAACGCTTTCTTAAGCTCAGTCAAAATCATCGAGTTCTATATCAATATCCGCCCCATCTACATATGTCGATAGGCATTTGCAGCATTCCTACAAGTCACAATAGAAAGATTATAAGTTGGGCAAGCAGAGGTTGTTGTGGAGCTACTGCTAGTAATGAGATATCATAATCTGAGGAAAGTCACAAGGGACCCTTTTTCATCGTATCGGCGAATCAATGTCCATGCGGACTTAGCTTGGACTACATCTTATCTTTGCTTGTCCATAATTAAAGACCTCATGGATATTTTTTCTAAAGCAACTGTAATCATTTGACATCTCGAATTTGTAAAGATTATAAAATAATTTCAAAAAAGTTTGGTATACGCTTGAAGAACTATCATTTCAAAGATATGCTCACTTACTGAATCTTCTGAATGAGGAAAAAGTTCACCACTTGAACCATCGTTTCCCAATCCCGACCTTGCCCCAAGTACTTCTTCCATCCAGCATTGTTGAACGTGCTAAGCACACTAGCTAGGCTCTAGCAATGCTTAGGAAGACTCCTGATAATATTTTTGGATGCCCCTTCAGTGCTTGCAACAGCATAGGCAAATGCCAATATGGGGATGCAGCAAAAGAGAGCCAAGAAGACCACGAAAGCCATACCAATGCAGAAGATCACGAAGAAGGCATCGAAAGCAAGAAAAATAACTGTCAACCTGCAATTAATTCCAGCAAGGAAACAAAATCAGGTTTCATGTACGTTTGTTACACTTCATCAAACCATGGAAGAGAACAGAAACAATAACTATGTGTAGCCATCGCAAAGTATAAAGCAGAAAGTAATTGGTGGTCATTCAAGATACCGATGCCCCACTTTAAAATGATTTCAAAAGCAGGTTCCAATAGCTCCCACAGTAACATGACTGTGTGGAAGTATGTAAAGCAATCGACTTATTTATTACTTTATCACTAAGCATAGAAAACCGGACTCCAATCCTCAAAGAAAGGGATTCAAGATGCACATTAAAGAAAAGACACTCACCAGTATAGACGGGCGCATCTTGAAGAAGTGGTTGTCCACCCACAACAATCCAATAGAAACCAAAGACTCACCATACCGACGATATTAATGTATTCAAGGATTCCAACCTTTTCAGCATCCTGCAAAACATTGATAGGGAACACAGGGAACCGCTTCAACAATCAGTTCCTTTCTTACATCTATGATTATAACTGTTTCATAATTTGAATGATGCTTTAAAAGAATAACCTACAAAAGTTAAGCAAAGAACTTAGCTCAGCCTTGAGCTATTAAATCTTACAACACTCGTCCTGATTACTAATACAAGCAAAGGACCTAACACAATAACCTGCCCTTGTGGTTCTCGTCTAGCTAAATCAATTTGCAGTTTGAGAATCAAGAGCGGTCAAAATTATCTGTGCAGTTAAGATACACTTCTTCACAATTCCTGCTCAATCCACCATTTTGTTACATTTCCTCCCCGAACTAATGCCTTTGATCACACGTCCCTTAGCCAACTACTGCCATCATCAAAATAGATCGATCACCTCATAAAACTCTCTGATCGATCATAATGACACCACAATAACAACTAAACGAGCCCTTACAACCCATAAAGCTTCAATATTTTGGCTAGGAACAGCAACATCGCGGGTGAAACACTACTGTAACATCTCAGAAGACATGAATTGAGGCTGACCTGCTGCGACCTGGCGATCGTGACGCTCACACCCACGAGCTCGTCGTCCCCGTCACTCCGCCGATCCACAGCGCACACAAAGCCCACATGGAAAAGACACTGCAGAGCGTACTCGCAGATCCCTAGCCTGAGTGGAGTCGTACACGCAGTACGTGCGGAACCTCGGAGGCTGGCCTCGGCGGCGAATCCGCAGAGGCTCACATCGGGGGTGGATCTACGTAGGCTGGCGTCGGGGAGGCCCGTCACCCGAGCGAAACGAGGAAGAGGAGCGAGGACATTTCAGACGAAGGAAGGAGAATTGTGAGGGAAAGGGAAGCGGAAAACTCGACGGAGGAGGTTGTCCCGAGGTTTGAGGAGAGAGAAATGAGAACGCGTCGGCAGCGAATCCGAGGAGGCTGGCGTCGGCGGCGGAACTACGGAGGCCGACGTCGGTGGGTCCGTCACTGTAGCGAAACGAGGAGGAGCAAGAAAGGGAGAAACAGAGGCAGAAGTCTGAGGAGTAGAAACAAGAGAATGTTGCAATGTTCCCGTCGGAAGTGCCTGTGGATCGTCCGTAAACAGTTTGAAGTTTGTCCCCTCCTCCAAGTCAAGATGTCTCCTGTTCCTGCGCCTGTCTCCTATGAGGAGGAATGAACGGCTGAGATGACTTGTATGTCATACGTTCCGGATCCGAGAGAAACAGAGGCAGAAGGCTGAGGAGCAGAAACAAGAGAATGTTGCAATGTTCCCGTCGGAAGTGCCTGTGGATAGTCCGTAAACAGTTTGAAGTTTGTCCCCTCCTCCAAGTCAAGATGTCTCCTGTTCCTGCGCCTGTCTCCTATGAGAAGGAATGAACGGCTCAGATGACTTGTATGTCATACGATCCGGATCTGAGAGAAACAGAGGCAGAAGTCTGAGGAGCAGAAACAAGAGAATGTTGCAATGTTCCCGTCGGAAGTGCCTGTGGATCGTCCGTAAACAGTTTGAAGTTTGTCCCCTCCTCCAAGTCAAGATGTCTCCTGTTCCTGCGCCTGTCTCCTCTGAGGAGGAATGAACGGCTGAGATGACTTGTATGTCATACGTTCCGGATCCGAGAGAAACAGAGGCAGAAGTCTATGGAGCAGAAACAAGAGAATGTTGCAATGTTCCCGTCGGAAGTGCCTGTGGATCGTCCGTAAACAGTTTGAAGTTGGTCCCCTCCTCCAAGTCAAGATGTCTCCTATTCATGCGCCTGTCTCCTATGAGGAGGAATGAACGGCTGAGATGACTTGTATGTCATACGTTCCGGATCCGAGAGAAACAGAGGCAGAAGTCTGAGGAGTAGAAACAAGAGAATGTTGCAATGTTCCCGTCGGAAGTGCCTGTGGATCGTCCGTAAACAGTTTGAAGTTTGTCCCCTCCTCCAAGTCAAGATGTCTCATGTTCCTGCGCCTGTCTCCTCTGAGGAGGAATGAACGGCTGAGATGACTTGTATGTCATATGTTCCGGATCCGAGAGAAACAGAGGCAGAAGTCTATGGAGCAGAAACAAGAGAATGTTGCAATGTTCCCGTCGGAAGTGCCTGTGGATCTTCCGTAAACAGTTTGAAGTTTGTCCCCTCCTCCAAGTCAAGATGTCTCCTGTTCCTGCGCCTGTCTCCTCTGAGGAGGAATGAACGGCTGAGATGACTTGTATGTCATACGTTCCGGATCCGAGAGAAACAGAGGCAGAAGTCTATGGAGCAGAAACAAGAGAATGTTGCAATGTTCCCGTCGGAAGTGCCTGTGGATCGTCCGTAAACAGTTTGAAGTTTGTCCCCTCCTCCAAGTCAAGATGTCTCCTATTCATGCGCCTGTCTCCTATGAGGAGGAATGAACGGCTGAGATGACTTGTATGTCATACGATTCGGATCTGAGAGAAACAGAGGCAGAAGTTTGAGGAGCAGAAACAAGAGAATGTTGCAATGTTCCCGTCGGAAGTGCATGTGGATCGTCCGTAAACAGTTTGAAGTTTGTCCCCTCCTCTACGTCAAGATGTCTCCTGTTCTTGCGCCTGTCTCCTATGAGGAGGAATGAACGGCTGAGATGACTTCTATGTCATACGATCCGGATTCCCGAGAAACAGAGGCAGAAGTCTGAGGAGCAGAAATAAGAGAATGTTGCAATGCTCCCGTCGGAAGTGCCTGTGGATCGTCCGGAAACAGTTTGAAGTTTGTCCCCTCCTCCAAGTCAAGATGTCTCTTGTTCCTGCTCCTGTCTCCTATGAGTAGGAATGAACGGCTGAGATGACTTGTATGTCATACGATCCGGATCCGCGAGAAACAGAGGCAGAAGTCTGAGGAGCAGAAACAAGAGAATGTTGCAATGCTCCCGCCTGTGGATCGTCCGTAAACAGTTTGAAGTTTGCCCCCTCCTCTAAGTCAAGATGTCTCCTATGAGGAGGAATGAAGTCTAAGAAGCTGTGTCTCCCCCTCCATCCGTCTTTCTCCCCTATATAACATATGTCATGCAGACATGCAACGGTTTCTTAAGCTCAGTCAAAACCATCGAGTTCTTTATCAATATCCGCCCCATCTACATATGTCGATAGGCATATGCAGCATTCCTACAAGTCACAATAGAAAGATTATAAGTTGGGCAAGCAGAGGTTGTTGTGGAGCTACTGCTAGTAATGAGATATCATAATCTGAGGAAAGTCACAAGGGACCCTTTTTCATCGTATCGGCGAAGCAATGTCCAAGCGGACTTAGCTTGGACTACATCTTAACTTTGCTTGTCCATAATTAAAGACCTCATGGATATTTTTTCTAAAGCAACTGTAATCATTTGACATCTCGAATTTGTAAAGATTATAAAATAATTTCAAAAAAGTTTGGTATACGCTGGAAGAACTATCGTTTCAAAGATATGCTCACTTACTGAATCTTCTGAATGAGGAAAAAGTTCACCACTTGAACCATCGTTTCCCAATCCCGACCTTGCCCCAAGTACTTCTTCCATCCAGCATTGTTGAACGTGCTAAGCACACTAGCTAGGCTCTAGCGATGCTTAGGAAGACTCCTGATAATATTTTTGGATGCCCCTTCAGTGCTTGCAACAGCATAGGCAATTGCCAATATGGGGATGCAGCAAAAGAGAGCCAAGAAGACCACGAAAGCCATAACAATTCAGAAGATCACGAAGAAGGCATCGAAAGCAAGAAAAATAACTGTCAACCTGCAATTAATTCCAGCAAGGAAACAAAATCAGGTTTCATGTACGTTTGTTACACTTCATCAAACCATGGAAGAGAACAGAAACAATAACTATGTGTAGCCATCGCAAAGTATAAAGCAGAAAGTAATTGGTGGTCATTCAAGATACCGATGCCCCACTTTAAAATGATTTCCAAAGCAGGTTCCAATAGCTCCCACAGTAACATGACTGTGTGGAAGTATGTAAAGCCATCGACTTATTTATTACTGTATCACTAAGCATAGAAAACCGGACTCCAATCCTCAAAGAAAGGGATTCAAGATGCACATTAAAGAAAAGACACTCACCAGTATAGACGGGCGCATCTTGAAGAAGTGGTTGTCCACCCACAACAATCCAATAGAAACCAAAGACTCACCATACCGACGATATTAATGTATTCAAGGATTCCAACCTTTTCAGCATCCTGCAAAACATTGATAGGGAACACAGGGAACCGCTTCAACAATCAGTTCCTTTCTTACATCAATGATTATAACTGTTTCATAATTTGAATGATGCTTTAAAAGAATAACCTACAAAAGTTAAGCAAAGAACTTAGCTCAGCCTTGAGCTATTAAATCTTACAACACTCGTCCTGATTACTAATACAAGCAAAGGACCTAACACAATAACCTGCCCTTGTGGTTCTCGTCTAGCTAAATCAATTTGCTGTTTGAGAATCAAGAGCGGTCAAAATTATCTGTGCAGTTAAGATACACTTCTTCACAATTCCTGCTCAATCCACCATTTTGTTACCTTTCCTCCCCGAACTAATGCCTTTGATCACACGTCCCTTAGCCAACTACTGCCATCATCAAAATAGATCGATCACCTCATAAAACTCTCTGATCGATCACAATGACACCACAATAACAACTAAACGAGCCCTTACAACCCATAAAGCTTCAATATTTTGGCCAGGAACAGCAACATCGCGGGTGATACACTACTGTAACATCTCAGAAGACATGAATTGAGGCTGACCTGCTGCGACCTGGCGATCGTGACGCTCACACCCACGAGCTCGTCGTCCCCGTCACTCCGCCGATCCACAGCGCACACAAAGCCCACATGGAAAAGACACTGCAGAGCGTACTCGCAGATCCCTAGCCTGAGAGGAGTCGTACACGCAGTACGTGCGGATCCTCGGAGGCTGGCCTCGGCGGCGAATCCGCAGAGGCTCACATCGGGGGTGGATCTACGTAGGCTGGCGTCGGGGAGGCCCGTCACCCGAGCGAAACGAGGAAGAGGAGCGAGGACATTTCAGACGAAGGAAGGAGAATTATGAGGGAAAGGGAAGCGGAAAACTCGACGGAGGAGGTTGTCCCGAGGTTTGAGGAGAGAGAAATGAGAACGCGTCGGCAGCGAATCCGAGGAGGCTGGCGTCGGCGGCGGAACTACGGAGGCCGACGTCGGTGGGTCCGTCACTGTAGCGAAACGAGGAGGAGCAAGAAAGGGAGAAACAGAGGCAGAAGTCTGAGGAGCAGAAACAAGAGAATGTTGCAATGTTCCCGTCGGAAGTGCCTGTGGATCGTCCATAAACAGTTTGAAGTTTGTCCCCTTGTTGACACCTGATTTTTGACCATCTATCATTGTGATTTTTATTTTTAAAATAAATTAAAAATATAAAAAAAGGTCATAAAATCACAAAATCAACTTTGGAAGCCTTAGCCTAGCCTCAGGAACCAATTTTGAACAAAAAATATTTTTGGTTTTTTTTTAATATTTTTTGAATTTATTTAATTGTAAAAATACCCAAAAAAATCAGAAAAATATCATTCGTGGTCAGAAAAATACACAAAAATATTAAATAATTTTGTTTTAGTTTCCTACTCAAGTGTGTTACTTTAGATCTTGAAAATTCGGTTCGGGCCAATGTTCCTTCACGAACATAAACCCGAACCGAGCAAAAAATGCCAATCGAGTCTTTTAATTTGTAGATTCTATAATCTTGACGTCGACCACTGTATGCAATAAACGCCCATTGTTGCTCTTCTTCGTGAGGGGACTTGAATGATTTTAAAAAAAATGAAAAGAGGAGGGAGTGGAAGACAGATTAACGGAGCAAAGGTAGGGGAGCGGCGCCTCAACAAAAAAAAAGAATATAATTAAAAAAAAAAAGGAAAGTAGAGGACAGCAAGAGTCTGTCCTCCACCATGCAATAAAAAAAAGACTAAACAAAAAAAAGAAATGGGAGTGGACAGAGCATATTCGGACATGCAAGAGTTAGAAAAAAAGAAAGGGGATTTCCAAGACGGTGGTGGTCGCGACCGAAGGAGGTGGAGACCACACAGCTCTCGCCTTGATCGAAGCGGGGGGATCGTGATTTCTCTCCGAGCAGAGTTTTCGACTGAACAAAAGGAGGACGAAGGAGGGAAGAGTCTGCAGACGAAGAAGAAGAAGATGGTTGATGATTCTATAAAAAAAGGAGGACGAAGGAGGGAAGAGTCTGCAGACGAAGAAGAAGAAGATGGTTGATGATTCTATAAAAAAGGGGAGAAGAAGAGAAGCTCCCAGAGGGAGCAGCACGTCCACGATTCCCGTCACTCCACCCTTCCACAGCCGCCTCCTCTCCTACTAACGGTCGGTGGTTCGAGGAAACAAAACAGAGGAGAAGGCAGGTGGTGATGGGGGGAAGAAAAGAAACGAAGAGGTTGGCAACTCTACTAATATTCTATCCATCAACCAGGTAAGCACACTTCTTTTTTTATATACTTGCTTCCCTTTCCTCAGCCCAGTTTTCCAGATTCTCCGCCTGCGCATGCATCTTACCATGCTTCGATGGTTTGTGATTTTTACGTATGATCTCACCTGTCTGACGCTCTCCATTTAGTCATATGTCTGAACCATCGGGATCTTGTATTTGCTCGAGCGTGCCTTCGCTTGTGTTGTTGGCCGAGGTTTGGTCTAGCGACCATCGCTGTCTCTTTTACGTTGATGGTGTTCGCGCCAGCTTTGAGGTGTCGTTAGTGGTCATTCGAGAGCGAAGCTCGAACGGTGTCGTCCCGCGGTCTGTGTCGAGTGTGAGGATCGCCAACTCGGCCTTGGCCTGCTATTCGGAGGGCCTTTGAGCCTTTCTTTTAGTTGCTCCGTGGACAGGGTGGGAGCGTGGGGGTCGAGATGAGACCGACGCAAGTGTTAGGACGTGCGAGTAGGAGCACGATGGGAGGCCAGTAGCGTCGCGGATAGAGCCCACTATCGACAGTTCAACGATGAATGAGCAGACCCAGCTTTTGACGAGGAAAGTCTACTGAGCGTTGGTTTGGTCGTGAGGCCGAGCGAGTCCTAGCAGCGTGAGGTTGGGGATGACCAACACTGGTGGTGAAGGAGAGCTCGACAGATGGTGACGCCGGTTTGAGTACGATGAAGGAGATGGTTCTGAATGGTGGCGCTTAGACCAGGCGAAAGAGAGATCGGATCTTGTAATGACAGGGTGGTCGGCAGACCCCAATGTCGATCAGCCGGCGGGGGATGAGCAGAATCCATCAGTTCTCAAAGGACAGAGCGGACTGGCGTTGGAAACCCGACGGCCGACGAAGCCAGCATCGGTGCCCGCTCCTGAACCAGGAGATGTCCGGTTCTTGTCGCAGCGCCGCGAGCATGGAGAAAGGCGACGCACGAAGAAGACGATGAGCAACAGTATTAAGGCTGCTCCACCTTTTTTTTGTGTTGGGCTGGTGCTTTTAGAATCGGAGGTTGATTTTGGACGAGTGGGCCTCTGCTAGCAAAGTTTGGGCCCATGTCAAAATTGAAAGGAAAGCTTCTGGGCCTGTTGTGTTTCAGGCGTGGGGTGGCTGGACCAGAGGGGTTGTGACCCCAATTTGGACTAGGAAAGGACAGGTGGGCCTACCTTTTTTTTGTGCCGTTTGGGCCCTTTTCGGGTCCTCTTACCCTGACTTGATCAAGGCCCGACGGGCTTGATTCGGATCCGGGTCCGGGAACCCGACCCGGACCAGGCTCCCTTTAATTAATAAATTAATAATAATAATAATAAATAAATAAATAAATCAATAAAAAAATAGAAAATCATAAAAACATTATAAAAAAAATCCAGGAAAATCCCAAAAAAAATCGGAAACGGCCACAAACAACTGGCCAAGACTCATTCCTGGTGTTTTGAACCCCGAACCTTCTTAAAATGACGATTTCGCCCTGTGGGCGAATTGTCTTCCAAAAATTGAAGAAAAATCGAGAAATTCCAAAAAAATTCTCAAAAATGGGAAATGGCCACAATCAACTGCCATGGAATATTTTGGGTAATTCGGTATCCAAATCTCCCAAAAATTGACGATTTTGCCCTTCGGGCTAATCGCCTCCAAATCTTCCCATTTTACCTCGGTCCTAAATCACGCCTTCCCTAAGCCCTTATGGCTTTACTAGGAGGCTATGTGATGTGAATTGACGTGCATTGATATGATTTATTTATGCACTTGATTGCACTTTCATTTAAATTGATTGTGATTGATAGGAATAGTCTTCCAATCTGCATGACATCCGGAATTAAACCTACCCCACCCAAAATTGCGCCTGCATGAATTCTTAGCTAGGAAAATCACTCGCGTTAGGTACCGAAAGGGCGTTGGTAATGACATCAGTGTAACCAAGTCCCCGAACCCAAAATCTCTGGTTCCGTAGAACTGATCGATCTCTCCCAATCGGTCAGTAAGGTTTCCGGTCTACCCTCCAAGAAAGACCGGTGGCGACTCCAAATACATGCACAAGTTGCACATGCCACCACGACCACACTAAGGTCGAAAGCGATCGACTGATATCGTCGAATCCCTTTGAAGAATACTCCCGCCGCGATTTGGTATGGGCCTGGGAGGGCCCGCGCCGATCCAAGACCCGCGATCGGTAATCCATTAGCCGCGTCCGCATTCGGACGGGTCGCGACAGCTGGCGACTCCGCTGGGGACTTTGTTCTAGAACACTTGGTTCTGGACCTTAAGTGGACTTAGGCCGTAATTAAAACGCTGAGTGATTTTTCTAACCATGCATGCGCTCTTGAAGGTGAGGTAAGTCCGCTTATGGTAGGTGTTATATGTTTTTGCAGATTGGAGAAATAAGGGGTGTAGTCCGTGATTAACATTGTCTTATGCAGGTTGGGCGTAGGAATGTATGTTGTGTGGATGATTTGAAGTGCTGATTGATAAACTGTTATGCATGAATTGCATTGTGATGATCACAACACGTGGACACACACAACCTCGCCTAAAACCCCGGGCGCCGCCTTTAGGAACACAATAGAAGGAATTGAAAATGGAACCTCCGTGAGGAAAAACACAGGGTAATCCACTTTTCAATTCCGCTCGCTTCGAACTATGGATCGAGTCCCAATGCAACGATAGTTGTGCAATGGAATCGGCTCTTTCTAGAACTCGAGGTGGGAGCCTTGACCTTAGGTACCAAACCCTCTAATTTTTAGAAGTTCATCATCACTTGTCTCATGCGCATGTCTTTGGGCGGTTGGTACACCTAAAACCGTACATAAGTCGACGAATTTGGTTGGTAAGACTCTCTATCCCTCAAATCTACTACAGTTCATATAAATACAGGCATTTCATTCATTGCATTCTGGTGATTAGATTAAATGCCATTTCAAGGATAGATGTGTGTGTTTTTCCCAAACGTCCTTGATAGAAGACGAGGAGGATGATATCCCACGACGAACACCGAGTATGCGAGGAGCATACTGTGGACATTATTAAGGTATCATCCAACGAAGATGACGAGTTGGGGCAAGTGATCCTGAAGACACAGATCGAAACTGGGGCATCCTTAAACGTTAGGATCACATTCCTTTGTTTCATTTTTCATTACTAGTCCTCTTGTATAGGGTTTATTTTTACCGAGGTTTTCTCTATCTCACCCCTTAGAGTGATTGTATTAGGGATCTATTGGTGCATACATTCAGATGGAGCTTGGTTGTATTTCTTTTGACGGGTCATGGGAATGTGATAGTGGCATTTTCTCTAATCATCCGAATACTCCCAAGTCAAGTTTATAATTCCTTTATAGGAAATCAAAATTGGAAATCTTGCATGACCTTTTTGGTCGTATAGGGTAATCCAACCCCAATTTCGCTAGAAGGAATTATACACTTGAATTGATTCATGCATGTCGTACGTCATTGGTAATCCACGATAATTGATCAAGAGTATCGGCATTGTTTCGAATTTAATGACGAGATAGATGTCCAAATTGCCCTCGTTCTTACAAAACGGCCTTGATTTGGATGCCGTATCTTCAATTAAATTTAAAACACGTCGTTATGCTTTGTACTTTTGACTAGTTCGTTCTTCTCGAAATTGATCAAAAGCGATTATCGTGAATTACATTCCTTTCAATAATATGCTTTCCTTCGAAGAATACTGATAAAAAACTTTTGCGCAAGATTAAAACCCTTGTAAAAGTTTTTGTCCTTATTAATCACGAGCAAGCATAAGATTGAAAGGGGTTTATGCTTTCTTTTTCAAATTATTTCTTCTGATTCAGTCGTTTCATTTGCAGGTGAAAAATAGGTAATAGAGAGAAATCTTCTCCTGGATGAATCTGAGGCTATTCTTTCATCTGATCATGAGCAAGTTAGAAAATCAGGACATATTTGCCCAACTTATTGATATTATAGTTCAGCTCACCCAAGTTGAAGATGTTCGGATGCTCGAAGAAATGGACCATATAAAAGCTAAAACACACACACATGAGCTTTCATTCACTTTCGCTCAATCGAAAGACTTTCAAAGCAGATTAATACAGATTAGCGAGGTGGAAAAGTAAAGCCGAACCGAGCCCTAATCAGCAGCACGAAGGAGCTCAATTGGCCCTCCATATGGTTGATTCCCTGCCTACACTCACCGCTCCGTATATCATGATCCGCGAGCTGGAGAAGAAGGCGCTTGCACTCATTCTTAAGGTCAGCAACCTTGGCCCCGTGATCTTCAGCAGCAAGTTCCAAGTCCCGGACCAATTCCCTCCCACGGGATACATCCGCCGTAACAGTATCGAGTCGCTCTTCCAGCCAATCGCTCTGAAACTTCAACATGATGTTACGACGATCGTGCTCATAGGTGATCAGGCACAAGGCCAAACGCTCCACCAAATTTCCACGTTCACGAAGCATCGTCGAGACCCGCTCGTTGGCAGTTTCCATAACCTTGTTGTGGCTGTCAGCCACGAAGTTAGTCAACGTCAGGCAGTCACAGCGGTCTTCGTAGCGGGCTCGCAAGACACGAGCACGAGAACTTCCCGGTGAGCAATGCGGTAAGCCTCTAGAAAGTTTGCAAAGAGGGCTGGGAATGTTTTATACTCCTTCTCCAACTCAGTACCCTCGATGGAAGTAGTGTCAGTGGCCGCAAATAGAACGCGGATCTCAGCCTTGATCTCCGGATGATCGGCTATGTAAGCATAGCCCCGACCCAAGAGATTATAGAGTTTTTCCCATCGGGCCGGGACTGCGATTGAAAAGACGCAAGCATGGGAAGAGTCAGAGGAAGAAGCAGAAGATGAAGCCATTTCTTGTTGGAAGGATGGAAAGGAAGACGAGTGCGATGGAATGAATGAAAGTGAAAGCTGGGCAAATGAGAGCACTAACCTTCTCCTCGTTTCATAGTAGCTCAAAAATGGAGAAAAGTTACAGCAATAATGCTTGTGGAGCCGGGGTAGTTAATGTAAAGCAGGGGCTGCTCCTCCCGTGAAGCAGCAGACATGTCTCGATCCGCGATTTCAGGCCTGACGAGTTTGAAAAGTTGTAAAAGAGTTGTCTATTTCACCATTATTGAGATGGAGCGGGAGTCGAGCGCAAATATCGAAGGAGCCGCGGTAGGGTTGATAGTTTTGTCATGATGAAAAGCTGAGCGGGTGGTGGACGTAATTTAGTCTTTTGAGAGATAGTGGGGGACAGGTTCGGCTATCGAGGAAAGAAAAGCGATCCGTGATCTCTCCACCATGAAAAGGAAGGAAGACGACAAGACGAGAAACTCAAAATCTCTAGAAGAGCACTCGCCTAGTGATCGTCTTCCATGCTCGAAGAGCGACTCCTGAGTACGCAAAGTCACTCAAAAGAAAGTTTAGAGAGAGTAAACATAGGAAGAGGATTACAAGACCTTGAGTGATTAAAAAAGGACGAACAAACCTTTTCTTGATCCAGTATGTTTAACAGTCATAGTCATTTGTTGGAGATGACTGACCCAAATGTCCTAGGTAATGTGCAGTTGGGAGACCTCGAAGTCTTTGGGATCGAGCCAGATGTCGAAACCATACTACCCAACCCTGCTGGCAACGAGGTTCAGGATCAGGGCAGCGACGATGACAGTGGTGGCGACGACGACAGTAGCAGCAACAACGACGGCAGCGGCGATGTCCCATCTCGTGGAAGAAGACGTCGCCGGCTCTATACTGAGAAGGAAATCCAGATACTCGAAGCCGCCTTCAATAAGTGCCGTTACCCGGATACGAGACGAAGAAGAAAATTAGCCTGGAAATTAGAGATGGAACCCTTAAGGGTCAAGCACTGGTTTCAAAACAGACGGGCCAGATCAGTGGTTCGGGGAAAGTGTCAAGAGCTCGAAACTCTAAAAGAAGAATACGCCAAGCTTCGAGCAGAAAACATGTGGTGTAAGGAAGTCCTCATCAACGCCGCTTGCCTTAACTGCGGTGGTTCTATCGACACTCGCGAAATTTTCCGTGATAAGTTTTCTATGAGAATCGCAGGTGGTCGTCCGCCACCCCACTCCCTCAAACCATCTTTGGAAAGAGGGGAGGCGCGTTACTACAATTTCCCTGACAATGGGCTTACTATCACCACAGACCAGTTCGAAGTCAACCAGCTTCCCCTGCAACAACCTCTGGCACAACCAGACCCCGCCGAGAGTGAATCGAGGAATGATCGCCGAGTCACGGATGCTATCCTGAGTCGCCAAAAGAAGTTCATATGGTCTCCAGAGCTTCACAGAAAATTCCTTGATGCGGTTCACCAAATAGGGAATGACTCATTATGTCCAACACGCGTACATGAGGTCATGAATGAACCGGGGCTCGCTAGAAGGTTAGTCGCAAACCACCTTAATGGTTACCGCAGGAAGCTACGACGGCGTCATGCCGCACGGTGCCTAGAAGAGCCCGACTCGAACTTGAACATTAGGTACGGCTACGAATGCAACAGCCATGCCTCAAGAGGAGCCCTGCCGAGTCTCGATACCAACCAAGCCGGTAGCTCTACCACCAACTGTTGGAGAATTGGTCAATATAGCCCTATCAGTCATCTTAATGTTCCTCAAGAATACGTGCCACCGGTGCAACAAATATACACTTCCCCGCTCGAGCAGCGGCCGTCCACCGGCGCTCTTCCTGCTGCTGATCCACCCGCGACGTCTAATGTTCAGGAGTTCGCCCAACTAGGGCATATGATCTCAGATGATCTAGTGGGGGAACACTTCGAACAATTTTGCTTCCCTGATCTCTAAGTGAGACACGCTTTTGATAGGAAAGAGGTCGACCCTCCTCTTTTCTTCTCAAACAAAGATGGTGGTCACAGTTCGAAGAATCCATCAGGAGGAGGCTAGCAAACCTTCACGGCCATGATCTGGAGTCGATGACCGCGCACTTGAACCCAGACATGATGGGGTGGTGATCGAACATACCCAGAGAAAAGGGGGGGGCTTGTACACAAGTAGAACTTATTTCTTATTTGCGCATTGTAAAGTTTCAATCGGAGCAGTTCCTTTCTTCTTTAAGGCCTAGGGTTGATTTCACACAATGATGCTTGCTAACATCATCATGTTTAGCTACAACAATCTTTTGTCACGATGGGTTCGAGGTAAATCGACCAAGCGCACGAAGGCAAACGTGACAGCATAGGTTACAAACATAACGTGAGCGGGCTCGAAAGCGGAAAGATCGTCAGTTGCCTCAAACACTATGATTGCGAAACCAAGGGCAATATTGAATCTTGCGAAGGATAAGAGGAAATGTACATACACTCTCATTTATAGCACTTAACAGGAGACTTTACAAACAGACTACTGAGGAGGAACCGTAAATCCAAAGTGAGTTCTAATGAGCATCACAAATGAGCTCAATTGATTCTCCATGCTATCCATGCCTTGCTTACAACCCACACTCTGGGAATCGAGGTCTACAAGCTTGAAGAAAAGGAGGCGACATTTCTCCTTAAGGTCGTTCACCTTGGTCTCATAGTACTCGAACTCAAGCTCTAAGTCCTGAGCCAGCACCCTCCCGCGAGCTATATCCATGCTCAGGTCTTCAAGCCTTTCCTCCAACCAGGCACACTGGAACCTCAGCACGAGGTTGTGCTGATATTGCTCAAAGGCGGTGTCAAAAAGAGCCAGACGCTCCACCAAGTTGTCCCTCTCACGGACCAACATCGAAACCTGGGCGTGGGCGTATTCAACAGCCCTTTTATGGTTATCGGCCGTCAGCATGGCCAACATCAGGGACTCAGTTCGGTCCTGATAGCGGGCTCGCACGATACCAGCCAAAGTGACCTCCCGGCTAGCAACTTCATAAGCCTGCAGGAAATTGTTGAAGAGAGTTGGGAAGATCACAAACTCCCTTTGAAGTTTCGTACCTTTAATACACACAGTATCCAGGGCCGGAATCAGAGTACGAACTTCAACCTCAGCTTCAGGATGACTGTTTATGTAGCCATAACCTCTACCCAAGAGGTGATAAAACCTCTCCCATTGGGTTGAAGCTTCGGCTGAGGCAGCGGGTACAGGAGAGGAAGCCATCTGCGATTCAACGACAGAGAAAAGAAGGAATGATGGAGGAGTGTTTGAGAGGTTAGATCGAAATGTTAATCTCCTCGATGTCAACCTCTCGCCCTTTAACGCTCGAACGAGAAAGGGAAAGCTGCAATAATTTTTCTATACGCAGCAGGGCTAATCAAGCCTCATTAATACATCCCTAGTGAGTCACAAATCCACCTCTGTCCCGTGATTTCGGGCTTAGAAAAGGTAACAACACCTAAAGGCCGGCGGACCTATTACTTTGGAGACCGAGCTAGGGGGACAGGCGTAATGCTCGATAAAGCAAAAGTCGACACGGGAAATCTGCACGCTCCACTCAGGCAAGAGAGAGTAAGAACGGACGGGGGGAATCACGAAGTCTCGAAAGGAACGCCCGTCAGACGCTCGTTACTCGATTTCAAAGCGACGCTTCTTGGAACACGCCTAATCTCTGATAATTACAGAGAGGGCGAACATCTGAGAAAGGGTGGAGAAGATCAAGCGAACGAAGATCAGGAAAAGACATTTCGACCCAAAATGTTCAAGGGGTACCATCATCTGTTGGAAACGCCTGACCTGAATGTTTCCGAACTTGAACGGCTAGAGGAATTTGAAGACCTCGGAAATGAATTCGTCACGAAGGATATGGAAATCGACTCGACCATCCAGGAGACTCAAGCCCTCAGCGACCAAGACGCCAGCGACGATGATCCGCGCCAGAAAAGAAAGCGTCGCCAGCTCTACACTCCGGATGAGGTCCAGATACTTGAAGCTATCTTCAAGGGATGCCCTTTCCCGGACACAGAACAGAGGAAGAAGTTGGGTCAAAAACTAGGGACGAGCCCTTTGAGGATCTTGAATTGGTTTCAAAATAAACGAACCAAGCTGAGTAAGCAGTACAAACGACGGGAGACCGCATTTCTAAAGGAACAGAACGAGAAGCTTCGAACAAAGAACGTGAGGTATGAAGAAGTTCTTAGCACTATTGTCTGCCCTAACTGCGGTGGCCCTACCACTCTCAGTAGATTGTTTCCCGTTAAGCCTTCTGCTAGGATCGAAAATACTGGTGATGTGCATGAACAAATCAATCCCACAAAGATAGTGCCAGTGCCTTCTGAAGGAAGGAATATATGCCACTATGATGAGAGTCACCACGTCAGAGCCCAAGAGTCTTCTCCACAACGGCTTCGGGCAGGATCAGATCCTGCTCGAGAAGGGTTAAAGATCAGCCGTCAAGCTGTCAACGCTATTCTGAACCAAGAGAAGAAGATTTTCGCGTGGCCTCTTGAGCTTCACCGCAAGTTCTTAGACGTGGTTCGGCGAATAGGGCTCGACTATGCACGCCCGAAGAAAGTAATGGAGGCCCTGAATGCACCAGAACTTACCAAGGCTATGGTCTCAAATCACCTCGGTTGTTACAGAAGAGCGCTAAGACAGCGTCATGCTAACCTCGGTTACAAATTCAACACTTATTGGGAAACTGATCAGAATATTCATCTGAGTCATCCCAATTTTCTTCAAGAGTGTGTGCCACAGATGCAGCAGGTGCAGCACCCATCCGTCGCTGTTTTTCCGCTTACTAATGAGCTTTCTGCGCTTAGTGCCCAAGGACTTGCCGAACTAGGGCATGTGGTTTCAAAGGATCTAACAAGGGAATGCGTTGAGCATTTTTGTTTCCCTAATTCCCAAGTAGGAGATGCTTATGGGGGTCAATCGATCAACTCCCCTCTCATGTTCTCGAGAAGAAATGGAGGTTCCAGCTCGAAGAACCAGTCGGGCGATACTACCCAACCCATACATCAATATTTCGAAGGATCAGATGACTTCTGCGATGATCAGTCAGTGATACTTCGATCCAAAATGTTCCAAGGATACCGTCATTTGTTGGAAACGCCCGACCTAGAAGTCTCCGAGCTTAAACTGCTGGAAGAATTTGAAGATCACGGGACCGAATCCGGCACGATGGTCATGGAGATTGACACTTCCAACGATGAAACTCAAGGTTGTGGTAATGAAAACAATGCCCATAGCAGTGATCAGCGTCAGAAAGGAAAACATCCCCTTCACCATACTTCAAGTCAAGACCGGGAGCTTGATTTTTTCTTCGAGGAATGCCCCCATCCAGATGAGAAGCAGAGGGCTGAGCTAGGTCGAGAGTTAGGGTGGGAGCCTGGGAAGGTCAATAAGTGGTTTCGTAACAAACGAGCCCGGCTGGGGAATCTACATAGACAGCAAGAGCTAGCGATTCTGAAGGAAGAAAATGAAAAGCTTCGAACAGAAAGCGCTAGATATGAGGAAGCGCTGAGCAGTGCCACTTGCCTTGATTGCAATAACCATATTCTCATCAGTGAAATATTCTCCGAAGAGCCACTTCTAGAGATTGGTAGTGCTCATATGTTACAATGCCTTTCGCAATGTCTTCCGGTACAGTTAGATACCGTCGAAGGCTTGCAAGAGCAGTTTCCAACACAATTAGATCTCATAGAGATTAGTCGGCAAGCTGTTCTTGTTGACAAGAAAGCGCGATTTTCTTGGACTGCTGAACTCCATCAGAAATTTGTTGATACAGTTCGACAGTTGGGGATCGACACGGCACGATCAACGCGCATACACGAAATCCTGAACGTGCCGGGACTCTCTAAAGTTAACGTCGCGAGCCACCTTGGATATTTCAAGAGGTTGCTAAAAGAGGGACGGGTGACACTAAGCTCGGATGGAGCTGGTTCGAGCTTAAATGTTGGTCATAACTGCAACCACGATGATTGTAGAGCCGGGAACACCCAACCATGTTTCGGTGTTGACGAGACCAGCAACCATGTCACCGACTCCTCTAACCCAAATCAGAACGCTCCACCAAGCAGTCTCAATACCCCTCAAGTGTATATACCGCAGTTCCCGCAAATAGGAACTCCCCAATTTGAGTACCAACCTGTTGCTAGTGCTCTTCCCATGGCAAATCCAACATTTACATGGGACATGTCTACATATTTGCCGGTCAACAAGGGAGGTTCCAGCTCGAGGAATCAAATCATCCAAGGCGAGAGTGATCTATCGCCAGCGGTCGGTAACACTCGACTTGAGCATCAATGGCTCGGAGATTCGAGCGATTTCCTTGGAGAGGAACTCAATTTCTGGCTCGATCAGCCTGAAGCTGGCGGACTCTTGCAATAGTGATACAGAGCCGACGATCAGGTGTTTGATTCAAGGCGCGATTTGTAAAAAAATGTTCGGAGAAAAGAGGTTGAATAGCCTGAATGAATGTATTGGCAATCCCATTGTAAGGCTCCCATTGGGGCATTTCTCATTTACGCTTAAAACTAGTCGTACGAGGATCCGCCTTACCTTCTGAGCATCTTTAAGCTCAGGGGCGAGCTCCCCAAGCAATGATCAGCGTTCGCAGAGCGTAATGGAATCCATCCCTTCAATGCAAAATGCATCTGGCCGCGAAGCCACCCATTTGGTAAAACGATGTATCGTTCCTAAACGATCTCCAATCGGATACCGAAATAATGTCTTCTTTCTTTTCCTTCTCAGATGATAAACATGGATAAATCACTTAAGGAGTCATGCGTTCAAATAGCAGAACAGACGCTGCCCATCTGGGGGGCAGATGAACCATTGATGTTGCAAACACTCCAAGAATGGATAGGCGGATTTGATAGATGTTGTTCATATCAATATGCAACATCAGAATGGGATGAAAATCAAGAGTAAAGTCGTATCGTCCCAACTTGTCTTGAATTTGGGAATATGAATTGACACTTATTGTTTATCCTTGACAGGGGAGTCGCCTTGCAGACGAACAAGTTTTTACATCCCATGTACTACTCGTTAGAGTACATGACCAAGGGTAGGATGTATCGTTTCGATTTTTGAAAAATTCGTGAACCTACAATGATATGCTTCTTTTACATTTGCAGGGATCCGCAGCTGCGACGGACAGGTAAGTATCCCTTTTCCCAGTCAGCTGGAGATAAAAAAAAAATGTCAGAATCCTTTCAGCCGGCATAAAGATTTTCCAATGCATCGATATTCATGATTTAAATCGGGAGGTTGCCCAAAGCATGAATAAAACATGCACGGTACATCACAAAATCCCCTCGATGGATAAATTTTGGGAAAGAAAGAAATGAATTTTTCCAAATATGATTATTTGTCAAATCATTCAAAAGGAAGTTTACTCAAAAGAGAGGCGAGCCCAGTCCAAACACATCCTACATACACTTGAGAGATGAGGGAAGTGAATCGGATAGCAAAATCTGTACCTACGGAGGTAGGGACCATTCGCATCGATTACATGGATTGGGACGACGGAGGCGTTCGTTTCATATTCCCAAATACTACAGGTGACCGTTGATAACCCCTTTGAACGGCGGTTTTCATTCTTAACCCTGTCAAGAACCACCCCACATCGGGGCAAAATGGAGGTGAGTCCAGCAGCATCAGGAGAAAATGGTTAGAAATTTTCTTGCTCGGACTAACGTTAATCTTTGTGTGTTGTTTATATGGTAATCCAAGTGCCATAGGATGACGAGAAGCATTCATTTCTCTATCCCACACACTGAATCCTTTGCACAGCCAACTTGAGCCTGCAAATTCATTTCATGAACCCATTGGTGATCATTCCAAGACGGATGCAGCACCACTTCAAAAATGGAAGAGTTCAAGACTCAGGGATTACGAAGAAGATTCCCGGGCTGATATTTAAAGATGTTTAGACTTTCAGACATATGTCTAACATGATCCCATGAAGATGAGAAAAGTGGGATTTCAAAAATAAACGAGAAAACAAATCCACGGCATCGAGAAAAAGCAAAGTGCCTGGTAAAAGCAAGGCCGATGCTCGTGTAAGTTGCTTGATTGATCCGCAATGAAGCCGGATGGGAAAAGAAGAAATCCCTAATGGAGTCAGATCAAAAAGACTACTCCTCCAAATGATGTCAGGCGTGGAAGACGCAGACAGAGTTGTCAAAAGCGGTTGCATGCCTCAAAAATTGAAGATGCAAAATGGAAAAGACATGTGACAAGTTTGCAATGATCACCAATGTCAATCCCCTCATAAATTCTGGGCCAAAAACAAGCCTTTTTCGGTCCCCAATCCTACCAACATCATAACCCTGAAACAGTCTTCTCTGACTAAGACATTTGGGTTAACATATTGCTTAGCTCGAAGAAGTACGAGCAAGACTATTTCTTTATCATTTTGCAGGGTTCTTGACTTGTAAACCCGGAGCAGATGGTGAAGAATTTCATTCAATGGCCTCGACTCCAAAGCGGGTCCCCCTTGAAAACCAATATCCAAGCCCAACATTACGGTCCCGTGGAAGACCTCCCGACCGATCAAAATGTATGCGCTGCGAATGAGCCTAAAACCTAGGCACAGGTTAGTAGGGAATTGAGTACATCCCCTATAAAAAACCACTATCGCAAAACAGGTGAGAAGACCTCATTGTCGAGAAATATTCCAATTGATGTTTTGAACAAACTTTTTTTGGAATTTTCAAATTGTTTGATCCAGATTTGCCGCACAAGGGATTTGTGATCACATTTGCATGTTGCAAGAATGCTTTGGATAACCTCCAGCATCAAAATGCTCATCTCATGATTAAAACTTAAACCATACGGGTCTGTCAAAATGGACAGCCGCGGTCTTCCCATAGATTACTAACGTTTTCTCGGTGAAGAAAAATCTTTCAGGCTCAAACTTCTGCAGGATACCTGGAGAACCCAGCTCCCAGAATGTTGCCTCAACAGACTCAAGTGAAGCTTTGTCAAAATGAAATCTTTCACAGCTTCAAGAACTGAATCCCCGACAAACTTCGGGATCTCTAAAAAAGAGGGGAAGAAAAACCCTTTTAAAGGAAAAAGTCTCACCGGACGTGGAGAACCCTCGTCATGAGACCCCTTTTCAAAAATCAGACAGTCTCATCGGACGTGGAGAACCCTCGTCATGAGACCCCTTTTCAAAATTTAGGCGGTCTCACCGGACGTGGAGAACCCTCGTCATGAGACCCCCTTTTCAAAATTCAGGAGATCTCATCGGACGTGGAGAACCCTCGTCATGAGACCCCTTTTCAAAATCAAGTGAAGGTAGATACCGCCTGAAGGGTCAAAACAAAGGTAGATACCGCCTGAAGGGTCAAATCAAAGGTAGAAACCGCCTAAATGGTCAATCAAAGGTAGAAACCGCCCGAAGGATCAACACAAAGGTCCGATCCACCATACGGATCAAAATCCTTGGCAAAACCCCAAAGCGTGGGATGCGCCTTCCTAGGGTTCCTGCCAATTAGGAATCCCATAATGGTATGACCTACCATACAGGTCAGAGCTTAATCTCCCTAGGATTTTCTGTGACGAGTCCTAGGTATCTTCTTGAAAGTTGTCGCAATCGGCAGCATCCGACAGGTGAGCTTCAGGTAGGCCTCTCTCACTCCGGCCCATGTTCGAATTGCAAGAGTAAACCGGTGATTGACTTGAGCATTCATCAAAAGACTTAAGGGTCCGATGTCATAGCATTTCTTTTCCCCAGTCGAGTCAGTTAAGATTCAGGTGTCATTTTGTCTTTGAAAGCAACCTCTGACGAGCTCACTCTCAAAGAGGGGCAGCTGTTGACACCTGATTTTTGACCATCTATCATTGTGATTTTTATTTTTAAAATAAATTAAAAATATAAAAAAAGGTCATAAAATCACAAAATCAACTTTGGAAGCCTTAGCCTAGCCTCAGGAACCAATTTTGAACAAAAAATATTTTTGGTATTTTTTAATATTTTTTGAATTTATTTAATTATAAAAATACCCAAAAAAATCAGAAAAATATCATTCGTGGTCAGAAAAATACACAAAAATATTAAATAATTTTTTTTTAGTTTCCTACTCAAGTGTGTTACTTTAGATCTTGAAAATTCGGTTCGGGCCAATGTTCCTTCACGAACATAAACCCGAACCGAGCAAAAAATGCCAATCGAGTCTTTTAATTTGTAGATTCTATAATCTTGACGTCGACCACTGTATGCAATAAACGCCCATTGTTGCTCTTCTTCGTGAGGGGACTTGAATGATTTTAAAAAAAATGAAAAGAGGAGGGAGTGGAAGACAGATTAATGGAGCAAAGGTAGGGGAGCGGCGCCTCAACAAAAAAAAAGAATATAATTAAAAAAAAAAGGAAAGTAGAGGATAGCAAGAGTCTGTCCTCCACCATGCAATAAAAAAAAGACTAAACAAAAAAAAGAAATGGGAGTGGACAGAGCATATTCGGACATGCAAGAGTTAGAAAAAAAGAAAGGGGATTTCCAAGACGGTGGTGGTCGCGACCGAAGGAGGTGGAGACCACACAGCTCTCGCCTTGATCGAAGCGGGGGGATCGTGATTTCTCTCCGAGCAGAGTTTTCGACTGAACAAAAGGAGGACGAAGGAGGGAAGAGTCTGCAGACGAAGAAGAAGAAGATGGTTGATGATTCTATAAAAAAAGGAGGACGAAGGAGGGAAGAGTCTGCAGACGAAGAAGAAGAAGATGGTTGATGATTCTATAAAAAAGGGGAGAAGAAGAGAAGCTCCCAGAGGGAGCAGCACGTCCACGATTCCCGTCACTCCACCCTTCCACAGCCGCCTCCTCTCCTACTAACGGTCGGTGGTTCGAGGAAACAAAACAGAGGAGAAGGCAGGTGGTGATGGGGGGAAGAAAAGAAACGAAGAGGTTGGCAACTCTACTAATATTCTATCCATCAACCAGGTAAGCACACTTCTTTTTTTATATACTTGCTTCCCTTTCCTCAGCCCAGTTTTCCAGATTCTCCGCCTGCGCATGCATCTTACCATGCTTCGATGGTTTGTGATTTTTACGTATGATCTCACCTGTCTGACGCTCTCCATTTAGTCATATGTCTGAACCATCGGGATCTTGTATTTGCTCGAGCGTGCCTTCGCTTGTGTTGTTGGCCGAGGTTTGGTCTAGCGACCATCGCTGTCTCTTTTACGTTGATGGTGTTCGCGCCAGCTTTGAGGTGTCGTTAGTGGTCATTCGAGAGCGAAGCTCGAACGGTGTCGTCCCGCGGTCTGTGTCGAGTGTGAGGATCGCCAACTCGGCCTTGGCCTGCTATTCGGAGGGCCTTTGAGCCTTTCTTTTAGTTGCTCCGTGGACAGGGTGGGAGCGTGGGGGTCGAGATGAGACCGACGCAAGTGTTAGGACGTGCGAGTAGGAGCACGATGGGAGGCCAGTAGCGTCGCGGATAGAGCCCACTATCGACAGTTCAACGATGAATGAGCAGACCCAGCTTTTGACGAGGAAAGTCTACTGAGCGTTGGTTTGGTCGTGAGGCCGAGCGAGTCCTAGCAGCGTGAGGTTGGGGATGACCAACACTGGTGGTGAAGGAGAGCTCGACAGATGGTGACGCCGGTTTGAGTACGATGAAGGAGATGGTTCTGAATGGTGGCGCTTAGACCAGGCGAAAGAGAGATCGGATCTTGTAATGACAGGGTGGTCGGCAGACCCCAATGTCGATCAGCCGGCGGGGGATGAGCAGAATCCATCAGTTCTCAAAGGACAGAGCGGACTGGCGTTGGAAACCCGACGGCCGACGAAGCCAGCATCGGTGCCCGCTCCTGAACCAGGAGATGTCCGGTTCTTGTCGCAGCGCCGCGAGCATGGAGAAAGGCGACGCACGAAGAAGACGATGAGCAACAGTATTAAGGCTGCTCCACCTTTTTTTTGTGTTGGGCTGGTGCTTTTAGAATCGGAGGTTGATTTTGGACGAGTGGGCCTCTGCTAGCAAAGTTTGGGCCCATGTCAAAATTGAAAGGAAAGCTTCTGGGCCTGTTGTGTTTCAGGCGTGGGGTGGCTGGACCAGAGGGGTTGTGACCCCAATTTGGACTAGGAAAGGACAGGTGGGCCTACCTTTTTTTTGTGCCGTTTGGGCCCTTTTCGGGTCCTCTTACCCTGACTTGATCAAGGCCCGACGGGCTTGATTCGGATCCGGGTCCGGGAACCCGACCCGGACCAGGCTCCCTTTAATTAATAAATTAATAATAATAATAATAAATAAATAAATAAATCAATAAAAAAATAGAAAATCATAAAAACATTATAAAAAAAATCCAGGAAAATCCCAAAAAAAATCGGAAACGGCCACAAACAACTGGCCAAGACTCATTCCTGGTGTTTTGAACCCCGAACCTTCTTAAAATGACGATTTCGCCCTGTGGGCGAATTGTCTTCCAAAAATTGAAGAAAAATCGAGAAATTCCAAAAAAATTCTCAAAAATGGGAAATGGCCACAATCAACTGCCATGGAATATTTTGGGTAATTCGGTATCCAAATCTCCCAAAAATTGATGATTTTGCCCTTCGGGCTAATCGGCTCCAAATCTTCCCATTTTACCTCGGTCCTAAATCACGCCTTCCCTAAGCCCTTATGGCTTTACTAGAAGGCTATGTGATGTGAATTGACGTGCATTGATATGATTTATTTATGCACTTGATTGCGCTTTCATTTAAATTGATTGTGATTGATAGGAATAGTCTTCCAATCTGCATGACATCCGAAATTAAACCTACCCCACCCAAAATTGCGCCTGCATGAATTCTTAGCTAGGAAAATCACTCGCGTTAGGTACCGAAAGGGCGTTGGTAATGACATCAGTGTAACCAAGTCCCCGAACCCAAAATCTCTGGTTCCGTAGAACTGATCGATCTCTCCCAATCGGTCAGTAAGGTTTCCGGTCTACCCTCCAAGAAAGACCGGTGGCGACTCCAAATACATGCACAAGTTGCACATGCCACCACGACCACACTAAGGTCGAAAGCGATCGACTGATATCGTCGAATCCCTTTGAAGAATACTCCCGCCGCGATTTGGTATGGGCCTGGGAGGGCCCGCGCCGATCCAAGACCCGCGATCGGTAATCCATTAGCCGCGTCCGCATTCGGACGGGTCGCGACACCCCTCCTCCAAGTCAAGATGTCTCCTGTTCCTGCGCCTGTCTCCTATGAGGAGGAATGAACGGCTGAGATGACTTGTATGTCATACGTTCCGGATCCGAGAGAAACAGAGGCAAAAGGCTGAGGAGCAGAAACAAGAGAATGTTGCAATGTTCCCGTCGGAAGTGCCTGTGGATCGTCCGTAAACAGTTTGAAGTTTGTCCCCTCCTCCAAGTCAAGATGTCTCCTGTTCCTGCGCCTGTCTCCTCTGAGGAGGAATGAACGGCTGAGATGACTTGTATGTCATACGATCCGGATCCAAGTGAAACAGAGGCAGAAGTCTGAGGAGGAGAAACAAGAGAATGTTGCAATGTTCCCGTCGGAAGTGCCTGTGGATCGTCCGTAAACAGTTTGAAGTTTGTCCCCTCCTCCAAGTCAAGATGTCTCCTGTTCCTGCGCCTGTCTCCTATGAGGAGGAATGAACGGCTGAGATGACTTCTATGTCATACGATTCGGATGCGCGAGAAACAGAGGCAGAAGTCTGAGGAGCAGAAATAAGAGAATGTTGCAATGCTCCCGTCGAAAGTGCCTGTGGATCGTCCGTAAACAGTTTGAAGTTTGTCCCCTCCTCCAAGTCAAGATGTCTCTTGTTCCTGCTCCTGTCTCCTATGAGGAGGAATGAACGGCTGAGATGACTTGTATGTCATACGATCCGGATCCGCGAGAAACAGAGGCAGAAGTCTGAGGAGCAGAAACAAGAGAATGTTGCAATGCTCCCGCCTGTGGATCGTCCGTAAACAGTTTGAAGTTTGCCCTCTCCTCCAAGTCAAGATGTCTCCTATGAGGAGGAATGAAGTCTAAGAAGCTGTGTCTCCCCCTCCATCCGTCTTTCTCCCCTATATAACTTATGTCATGCAGACATGCAACGCTTTCTTAAGCTCAGTCAAAACCATCGAGTTCTTTACCAATATCCGCCCCTTCTACTTATGTCGATAGGCATATGCAGCATTCCTACAGGTCACAATAGAAAGATTATAAGTTGGGCAAGCAGAGGTTGTTGTGGAGCTACTGCTAGTAATGAGATATCATAATCTGAGGAAAGTCACAAGGGACCCTTTTTCATCGTATCGGCGAATCAATGTCCAAGCGGACTTAGCTTGGACTACATCTTAACTTTGCTTGTCCATAATTAAAGACCTCATGGATATTTTTTCTAAAGCAACTGTAATCATTTGACATCTCGAATTTGTAAAGATTATAAATTAATTTCAAAAAAGTTTGGTATACGCTGGAAGAACTATCATTTCAAAGATATGCTCACTTACTGAATCTTCTGAATGAGGAAAAAGTTCACCACTTGAACCATCGTTTCCCAATCCCGATCTTGCCCCAAGTACTTCTTCCATCCAGCATTGTTGAACGTGCTAAGCACACTAGCTAGGCTCTAGCGATGCTTAGGAAGACTCCTGATAATATTTTTGGATGCCCCTTCAGTGCTTGCAACAGCATAGGCAATTGCCAATATGGGGATTCAGCAAAAGAGAGCCAAGAAGACCACAAAAGCCATACCAATGCAGAAGATCATGAAGAAGACATCGAAAGCAAGAAAAACAACTGTTAACCTGCAATTAATTCCAGCAAGGAAACAAAATCAGGTTTCATGTACGTTTGTTACACTTCATCAAACCATGGAAGAGAACAGAAACAATAATTATGTGTAGCCATCGCAAAGTATAAAGCAGAATGTAATTGGTGGTCATTCAAGACATACCGATGCCCCACTTTAAAATGATTTCCAAAGCAGGTTCCAATAGCTCCCACAGTAACAAGATTGTGTGGAAGTATGTAAAGCAATCGACTTATTTATTACTGTATCACTAAGCATAGAAAACCGGACTCCAATCCTCAAAGAAAGGGATTCAAGATGCACATTAAAGAAAAGACACTCACCAGTATAGACGGACGCATCTTGAAGAAATGGTTGTCCACCCACAACAATCCAATAGAAACCAAAGACTCACCATACCGACGATATTAATGTATTCAAGGATTCCAACCTTTTCAGCATCCTGCAAAACATTGATAGGGAACACAGGGAACCGCTTCAACCATCAGTTCCTTTCTTACATCTATGATTATAACTGTTTCATAATTTGAATGACGCTTTAAAAGAATAACCTACAAAAGTGAAGCAAAGAACTTAGCTCAGCCTTGACCTATTAAATCTTACAACACTCGTTCTGATTACTAATACAAGCAAAGGACCTAACACAATAACCTGCCCTTGTGGTTCTCGTCTAGCTAAATCAATTTGCAGTTTGAGAATCAAGATCGGTCAAAATTACCTGTGCAGTTAAGATACACTTCTTCACAATTCCTGCTCAATCCACCATTTTGTTACCTTTCTTCCCCGAATTAAATCCTTTGCTCACACGTCCCTTAGCCAACTACTGGCATCATCAAAATAGATCGATCACCTCATAAAACTCTCTGATCGATCACAATGACACCACAATAACAACTAAACGAGCCCTTACAACCCATAAAGCTTCAATATTTTGGCTAGGAACAGCAACATCGCAGGTGATACACTACTGTAACATCTCAGAAGACATGAATTGAGGCTGACCTGCTGCGACCTGGCGATCGTGACGCTCACACCCAAGAGCTCGTCGTCCCCGTCACTCCGCCGATCCACTACGCACACAAAGCCCACATGGAAAAGACACTGCAGAGCGTACTCGCAGAGCCCTAGCCTGATAGGAGTCGTACAGGCAGTACGTGCGGATCCTAGGAGGCTGGCCTCGGAGGCGAATCCGCAGAGCGGCAGAGGCTCACATCGGCGGTGGATCTGCGGAGGCTGGCGTCGGGGAGGCCCGTCACCCGAGCGAAACGAGGAAGAGGAGCGAGGACATTTCAGACGAAGGAAGGAGAATTGTGAGGGAAAGGGAAGCGGAAAACTCGACGGAGGAGGTTGTCCCGAGGTTTGAGGAGAGAGAAATGAGAACCCGTCGGCAGCGAATCCGCGGAGGCTGGCGTCGGCGGCGGAACTACGGAGGCCGACGTCGGTGGGTCTGTCATTGTAGCGAAACGAGGAGGAGCAAGAAAGGGAGAAATGTGGGGGGAGGGAAGCCAAGCGGAAAACACGATGGAGGTCTTCCCGAGGTTTGAGAAGAGAGAGAGAAAAAAGAGGGAATAAAAACAAAATTCTACCGACAGGCGTTTTCGTGCTCAAATTTTCAGCTCCCCCCACTCCTGAGATGATGTGGCGTCATCTCAGCCATTCATTTAGAATGAACAGCTGCGATGACTTGTATGTCATACGTTCCGGATCCGAGAGAAACAGAGGCAGAAGTCTGAGGAGCAGAAACAAGAGAATGTTGCAATGTTCCCGTCGGAAGTGCTTGTGGATCGTCCGTAATCAGTTTGAAGTTTGTCCCCTCCTCCAAGTCAAGATGTCTCCTGTTCCTGCGCCTGTCTCCTATGAGGAGGAATGAACGGCTAAGATGACTTGTATGTCATACGATCCGGATCTGCGAGAAACAGAGGCAGAAGTCTGAGGAGCAGAAACGAGAGAATGTTGCAATGCTCCAGTCGGAAGTGCCTGTGGATCGTCCGTAAACAGTTTGAAGTTTGTCCCCTCCTCCAAGTCAAGATGTCTCTTGTTCCTGCTCCTGTCTCCTATGAGGAGGAATGAACGGCTGAGATGACTTGTATGTCATACGATCCGGATCCGCGAGAAACAGAGGCAGAAGTCTGAGGAGCAGAAACAAGAGAATGTTGCAATGCTCCCGCCTGTGGATCGTCCGTAATCAGTTTGAAGTTTGCCCCCTCCTCCAAGTCAAGATGTCTCCTATGAGGAGGAATGAAGTCTAAGAAGCTGTGTCTCCCCCTCCATCCGTCTTTCTCCCCTATATAACATATGTCATGCAGACATGCAACGCTTTCTTATGCTCAATCAAAACCATGGAGTTCTTTGTCAATATCCGCCCCATCAACATATGTCGAGAGGCATATGCAGCATTCCTACAAGTCACAATAGAAAGATTATAAGTTGGGCAAGCAGAGGTTGTTGTGGAGCTACTGCTAGTAATGAGATATCATAATCTGAGGAAAGTCACAAGGGACCCTTTTTCATCGTATCGGCGAATCAATGTCCATGCGGACTTAGCTTGGACTACATCTTATCTTTGCTTGTCCATAATTAAAGACCTCATGGATATTTTTTCTAAAGCAACTGTAATCATTTGACATCTCGAATTTGTAAAGATTATAAAATCATTTCAAAAAAGTTTGGTATACGCTGGAAGAACTATCATTTCAAAGATATGCTCACGTACTGAATCTTCTGAATGAGGAAAAAGTTCACCACTTGAACCATCGTTTTCCAATCCCGACCTTGCCCCAAGTATTTCTTCCATCCAGCATTGTTCAACGTGCTAAGCACACTAGCTAGGCTCTAGCTATGCTTAGGAAGACTCCTGATAATATTTTTGGATGCCCCTTCAGTGCTTGCAACAGCATAGGCAATTGCCAATATGGGGATGCAGCAAAAGAGAGCCAAGAAGACCACGAAAGCCACACCAATGCAGAAGATCACGAAGAAGACATCGAAAGCAAGAAAAACAACTGTCAACCTGCAATTAATTCCAGCAAGGAAACAAAATCAGGTTTCATGTACTTTTGTTACACTTCATCAAACTATGGAAAAGAACAGAAATAATAACTATGTGTAGCCATCGCAAAGTATAAAGCAGAAAGTAATTGGTGGTCATTCAAGACATACCGATGCCCCACTTTAAAATGATTTCCAAAGCAGGTTCCAATAGCTCCCACAGTAACATGACTGTGTGGAAGTATGTAAAGCAATCGACTTATGTATTACTGTATCACTAAGCATAGAATACCGGACTCCAATCCTCAAAGAAAGGGATTCAAGATGCACATTAAAGAAAAGACACTCACCAGTATAGACGGGCCCATCTTGAAGAAGTGGTTGTCCACCCACAACAATCCAATAGAAACCAAAGACTCACCATACCGACGATATTAATGTATTCAAGGATTCCAACCTTTTCAGCATCCTGCAAAACATTGATAGGGAACAGAGGGAACCGCTTCAACAATCAGTTCCTTTCTTACATCTATGATCATAACTGTTTCATAATTTGAATGATGCTTTAAAAGAATAACCTACAAAAGTGAAGCAAAGAACTTAGCTCAGCCTTGAGCTATTAAATCGTACAACACTCGTCCTGATTGCTAATACAAGCAAAGGACCTAACACAATAACCTGCCCTTGTGGTTCTCGTCTAGCTAAATCAATTTGCTGTTTGAGAATCAAGAGCGGTCAAAATTATCTGTGCAGTTAAGATACACTTCTTCACAATTCCTGCTCAATCCACCATTTTGTTACCTTTCCTCCCCGAACTAATGCCTTTGATCACACGTCCCTTAGCCAACTACTGCCATCATCAAAATAGATCGATCACCTCATAAAACTCTCTGATAGATCACAATGACACCACAATAACAACTAAACGAGCCCTTACAACCCATAAAGCTTCAATATTTTGGCTAGGAACAACAACATCGCGGGCGATACACTACTGTAACATCTCAGAAGACATGAATTGAGGCTGACCTGCTGCGACCTGGCGATCGTGACGCTCACACCCACGAGCTCGTCGTCCCCGTCACTCCGCCGATCCACAGCGCACACAAAGCCCACATGAAAAAGACACTGCAGAACGTACTCGCAGAGCCCTAGCCTGAGAGGAGTCGTACACGCAGTACGTGCGGATCCTAGGAGGCTGGCCTCGGCGGCGAATTCGCAGAGGCTCACATCGGGGGTGGATCTACGTAGGCTGGCGTCGGGGAGGCCCGTCACCCGAGCGAAACGAGGAATAGGAGCGAGGACATTTCAGACGAAGGAAGGAGAATTGTGAGGGAAAGGGAAGCGGAAAACATGACGGAGGAGGTTGTCCCGAGGTTTGAGGAGAGAGAAATGAGAACGCGTCGGCAGCGAATCCGCGGAGGCCGGCGTCGGCGGCGGAACTACGGAGGCCGGCGTCGGTGGGTCCGTCACTGTAGCGAAATGAGGAGGAGCAAGAAAGGGAGAAATGTGGGGGAAGGGAAGCCAAGCGGAAAACATGATGGAGGTCTTCCCGAGGTTTGAGAAGAGAGAGAGAAAAAAGAGGGAATAAAAACAAAATTCTACCGACGCGCGTTTTCGCGCTCAAATTTTCAGCTCCCCCCACTCCTGAGATGATGTGGCGTCATCTCATCCATTCATTTAGAATGAATAGCTGAGATGACTAATATGTCATACGTTCCGGATCCGAGAGAAACAGAGGCAGAAGTCTGAGGAACAGAAACAAGAGAATTTTGCAATGTTCCCGTCGGAAGTGCCTGTGGATCGTCCGTAAACAGTTTGAAGTTTGTCCCCTACTCCAAGTCAAGATATCTCCTGTTCCTGCGCCTGTCTCCTATGAGGAGGAATGAACGGCTGAGATGACTTGTATGTCATATGATCCGGATCCGCGAGAAACAGAGGCAGAAGTCCGAGGAGCAGAAACAAGAGAATGTTGCAATGCTCCCGTCGGAAGTGCCTGTGGATCGTTCGTAAACAGTTTGAAGTTTGTCCCCTCCTCCAAGTCAAGATGTCTCTTTTTCCTGCTCCTGTCTCCTATGAGGAGGAAAGAACGGCTGAGATGACTTGTATGTCTTACGATCCGGATCCGCGAGAAACAGAGGCAGAAGTCTGAGGAGCAGAAACAAGAGAATGTTGCAATGCTCCCGCCTGTGGATCGTCCGTAAACAGTTTGAAGTTTGCCCCCTCCTCCAAGTCAAGATGTCTCCTATGAGGAGGAATGAAGTCTAAGAAGCTGTGTCTCCCCCTCCATCCGTTTTTCTCCCCTATATAACATATGTCATGCAGACATGCAACGCTTTCTTATGCTCAGTCAAAACCATGGAGTTCTTTGTCAATATCCGCCCCATCTACATATGTCGAGAGGCATATGCAGCATTCCTACAAGTCACAATAGAAAGATTATAAGTTGGGCAAGCAGAGGTTGTTGTGGAGCTACTGCTAGTAATGAGATATCATAATCTGAGGAAAGTCACAAGGGACCCTTTTTCATCGTATCGGCGAATCAATGTCCATGCGGACTTAGCTTGGACTACATCTTATCTTTGCTTGTCCATAATTAAAGACCTCATGGATATTTTTTCTAAAGCAACTGTAATCATTTGACATCTCGAATTTGTAAAGATTATAAAATCATTTCAAAAAAGTTTGGTATACGCTGGAAGAACTATCATTTCAAAGATATGCTCACTTACTGAATCTTCTGAATGAGGAAAAAGTTCACCACTTGAACCATCGTTTCCCAATCCCGACCTTGCCCCAAGTACTTCTTCCATCCTGCATGGTTGAACGTGCTAAGCACACTAGCTGGGCTCTAGCTATGCTTAGGAGGACTCCTGATAATATTTTTGGATGCCCCTTCAGTGCTTGCAACAGCATAGGCAATTGCCAATATGGGGATGCAGCAAAAGAGAGCCAAGAAGACCACGAAAGCCATACCAATGCAGAAGATCACGAAGAAGACATCGAAAGCTAGAAAAACTACTGTCAACCTGCAATTAATTCCAGCAAGTAAACAAAATTAGGTTTCATGTACGTTTGTTACACTTCATCAAACCATGGAAGAGAACAGAAACAATAACTATGTGTAGCCATCGCAAAGTATAAAACAGAAAGTAATTGGTGGTCATTCAAGACATACCGATGCCCCACTTTAAAATGTTTTCAAAAGCAGGTTCCAGTAGCTCCCACAGTAACATGACTGTGTGGAAGTATGTAAAGCAATCGACTTATGTATTACTGTATCACTAAGCATAGAAAATCGGACTCCAATCCTTAAAGAAAGGGATTCAAGATGCACATTAAAGAAAAGACACTCACCAGTATAGACGGGCGCATCTTGAAGAAGTGGTTGTCCACCCACAACAATCCAGTAGAAAGACTCACCGTACCGACGATATTAATGTATTCAAGGATTCCAACCTTTTCAGCATCCTGGAAAACATTGATAGGGAACATAGGGAACTGCTTCCACAATCAGTTCCTTTCTTACATCTATGATTATAACTGTTTCATAATTTGAATGATGCTTTAAAAGAATAACCTACAAAAGTGAAGCAAAGACCTTAGCTCAGCCTTGAGCTATTAAATCTTACAACACTCGTCCTGATTACTAATACAAGCAAAGGACCTAACACAATAACCTGCCCTTGTGGTTCTCGTCTAGCTAAATCAATTTGCAGTTTGAGAATCAAGAGCGGTCAAAATTATCTGTGTAGTTAAGATACACTTCTTCACAATTCCTGCTCAATCCACCATTTCGTTACCTTTCCTCCCCGAACTAATGCCTTTGATTACGCGTCCCTTAGCCAACTACTGCCATTATCAAAATAGATCGATCTCCTCATAAAACTCTCTGATCGATCACAATGACACCACAATAAAACCTAAACGAGCCCTTACAACCCATAAAGCTTCAATATTTTAGACAGCAACATCGCGGGCGATACACTACTGTAACATCTCAGTAGACATGAATTGAGGCTCAGCTTCTGCGACCTGGCGATCGTGACGCTCACACCCACGAGCTCGTGGTCCCCGTCACTCCGCCGATACACAGCGCACACAAAGCCCACATGGAATAGACACTGCAGAGCATACTCGCAGAGCCCTATCCTGAGAGGAGTCGTACACGCAGTACGTGCGGATCTTCGGAGGCAGGCCTCGGCGGCGAGGAATCTGCAGAGGCTCACATCGGCGGTGGATCTGCGGAGACTGGTGTCGGGGAGGCCCGTCACCCGAGCGAAACGAGGAAAATGAGAGAGGCCATTTCAGACGAAGGATGGAGAACTGTGAGGGAAAGGGAAGCGGAAAACTCGACGGAGGAGGTTGTCCCGAGGTTTGAGGAGAGAGAAATGAGAACGCGTCGGCAGCGAATCCGCGGAGGCTGGCGTCGGGGGCGGAACTACGGAGGCCGGCGTCCGTGGGTCCGTTACTGTAGCGAAACGAGGAGGAGCAAGAAAGGGAGAAATGTGGGGGAAGGGAAGCCAAGCGGAAAACACGATGGAGGTCTTCCCGAGGTTTGAGAAGAGAGAGAGAAAAAAGAGGGAATAAAAACAAAATACAACCGACGCACGTTTTCGGGCTCAAATTTTCAGCTCCCCCCACTCCCGAGATGATGTCGTGTCATCTCAGCCATTCATTTAGAATAAACAGCTAAGATGACTTGTATGTCATATGTTCCGGATCCGAGAGAAACAGAGGCAGAAGTCTGAGGAGTAGAAAAAAGAGAATGTTGCAATGTTCACGTCGGAAGTGCCTGTGGATCGTCCGTAAACAGTTTGAAGTTTGTCCCCTCCTCCAAGTCAAGATGTCTCATGTTCCTGCGCCTGTCTCCTATGAGGAGGAATGAACGGCTGAGATGACTTGTATGGCATACGATCCGGATCCGCGAGAAACAGAAGCAGTAGTCTGAGGAGCAGAAACAAGAGAATGTTGCAATGCTCCCGCTTGTGGATCGTCCGTAAACAGTTTGAAGTTTGCCCCCTCCTCCAAGTCAAGATGTCTCCTATGAAGAGGAAAGAAGTCTAAGAAGCTGTGTCTCCCCCTCCATCCGTCTTTCTCCCCTATATAACATAGGTCATGCAGACATGCAACGCTTTCTTATGCTCAGTCAAAACCCTGGAGTTCTTTGTCAATATCCGCCCCATCTACATATGTCGAGAGGCATATGCAGCATTCCTACAAGTCACAATAGAAAGATTATAAGTTGGGCAAGCAAAGGTTGTTGTGGAGATACTGCTAGTAATGAGATATCATAATCTGAGGAAAGTCACAAGGGACCCTTTTTCATCGTATCGGCGAATCAATGTCCATGCGGACTTAGCTTGGACTACATCTTATCTTTGCTAGTCCATATTTAAAGACCTCATGGAGATTTTTTCTAAAGCAACTGTAATCATTTGACATCTCGAATTTGTAAAGACTATAAAATCATTTCAAAAAACTTTGGTATACGCTGGAAGAACTATCATTTCAAATATATGCTCACTTATTGAATCTTCTGAATGAGGAAAAAGTTCACCACTTGAACCATCGTTTCCCAATCCCGACCTTGCCCCAAGTACTTCTTCCATCCAGCATTGTTGAATGTGCTAAGCACACTAGCTGGGCACTAGCTATGCTTAGGAAGACTCCTGATAATATTTTTGGATGCTCCTTCAGTGCTTGCAACAGTATAGGCAATTGCCAATATGGGGATTCAATAAAAGAGAGCCAAGAAGACCACGAAAGCCATACCAATGCAGAAGATCTCGAAGAAGACATCGAAAGCAAGAAAAACAACTGTCAACCTTCAATTAATTCTAGCAAGTAAACAAAATCAAGTTTCATGTACGTTTGTTACACTTCATCAAACCATGGAAGAGAACAGAAAAAAATAATTATGTGTAGCCATCGCAAAGTATAAAGCAGAAAGTAATTGGTGGTCATTCAAGACATACTGATGCCCCACTTTAAAATGATTTCCAAAGCAGGTTCCAATAGCTCCTACAGTAACATGACTGTGTGGAAGTATGTAAAGCAATCGACTTATGTATTACTGTATCACTAAGCATAGAAAACCGGACTCCAATCCTCAAAGAAAGGGATTCAAGATGCACATTAAAGAAAAGACACTCACCAGTATAGACGGGCGCATCTTGAAGAAGTGGTTGTCCACCCACAACAATCCAATAGAAACCAAAAACTCACCATACCGACGATATTAATGTATTCAAGTATTCCAACCTTTTCAGCATCCTGCAAAACATTGATACGGAACACAGGGAACTGCATCAACAATCAGTTCCTTTCTTACATCTATGATTATAACTGTTTCATAATTTGAATGATGCTTTAAAAGAATAACCTACAAAAGTGAAGCAAAGAACATAGCTCAGCCTTGAGCTATTAAATCTTACAACACTCGTCCTGATTACTAATACAAGCAAATGACCTAACACAATAACCTGCCCTTGTGGTTCTCATCTAGCTAAATTAATTTGCAGTTTGAGATTCAAGAGCGGTCAAAATTATCTGTGCAGTTAAGATACACTTCTTCACAATTCCTGCTCAATCCACCATTTTGTTACCTTTCCTCCCCGAACTAATGCCTTTGATCACACGTCCCTTAGCCAACTACTGCCACCATCAAAATAGATCGATCACCTCATAAAACTCTCTGATCGATCACAATTACACCACAATAACAACTAAACGAGCCCTTACAACCCATAAAGCTTCAATATTTTGGCTAGGAACAGCAACATCGCGGGTGAAACACTACTGTAACATCTCAGAAAACATGAATTGAGGCTCACCTGCTGCGACCTGGCGATCGTGACGCTCACACCCACGAGCTCGTCGTCCCCGTCACTCCACCGATCCACAGCGCACACAAAGCCCACATGGAAAAGACACTGCAGAGCGTACTCGCAGAGCACTAGCCTGAGAGGTGTCGTATACGCAGTTGTGCGGATCCTAGGAGGCTGGCCTTGGCGGCGAATCCGCAGAGGCTGGCCTCGGCGGCGAATCCGCAGAGGCTCACATCGGGGGTGGATCTGCGTAGGCTGGCGTTGGGGAGGCCCGTCACCCGAGCAAAACGAGGAAGAGGAGCGAGGACATTTCAGACGAAGGAAGGAGAATTGTGAGGGAAAGGGAAGCGGAAAACTCACGGAGGAGGTTGTCCCGAGGTTTGAGGAGAGAGAAATGTGAACGTGTCGGCAGCGAATCCGCGGAGGCTGGCGTCGGCGGCGGAACTACGGAGGCCGGCGTCGGTGGGTCCGTCACTCTAGCGAAACGAGGAGGAGCAAGAAAGGGAGAAATGTGGGGGAAGGGAAGCCAAGCGGAAAACACGATGGAGGTCTTCCCGAGGTTTGAGAAGAGAGAGAGAAAAAAGAGGGAATAAAAACAAAAATCTACTGACGCGCGTTTTCGCGCTCAAATTTTCAGCTCCCCCCACTCCCGAGATGATGTGGCGTCATCTCAGCCATTCATTTAGAATGAACAGCTGAGATGACTTGTATGTCATACATTCCGGATCCGAGAGAAACAGAGGCAGAAGTCTGAGGAGCAGAAACAAGAGAATGTTGCAATGTTCCCGTCGGAAGTGCCTGTGGATCGTCCGTAAACAGTTTGAAGTTTGTCCCCTCCTCCAAGTCAAGATGTCTCCTGTTCCTGCGCCTGTCTCCTATGAGGAGGAATGAACGGCTGAGATGACTTGTATGTCATACGATCCGGATCCGCGAGAAACAGAGGCAGAAGTCTGAGGAGCATAAACAAGAGAATGTTGCAATGCTCCCGTCGGAAGTGCCTGTGGAACGTCCGTAAACAGTTTGAAGTTTGTCCCCTCCTCCAAGTCAAGATGTCTCTTGTTCCTGCGCCTGTCTCCTATGAGGAGGAATGAACGGCTGAGATGATTTGTATGTCATACGATTCGGATCCGCGAGAAACAGTGGCAGAAGTCTGAGGAGCAGAAAAAAGAGAATGTTGCAATGCTCCCGCCTGTGGATCGTCCGTAAACAGTTTGAAGTTTGCTCCCTCCTCCAAGTCAAGATGTCTCCTATGAGGAGGAATGAAGTCTAAGAAGCTGTGTCTCCCCCACCATCCGTCTTTCTCCCCAATATAACATAGGTCATGCAGACATGCAACGCTTTCTTATGCTCAGTCAAAATCATGGAGTTCTTTGTCAATATCCGCCCCATCTACATATGTCGAGAGGCATATGCAGCATTCCTACAAGTCACATTTGAAAGATTATAAGTTGGGCAAGCAGAGGTTGTTGTGGAGCTACTGCTAGTAATGAGATATCACAATTTGAGGAAAGTCACAAGGGACCCTTTTTCATCGTATCGGCGAATCAATGTCCATGCGAACTTAGCTTGGACTACATCTTATCTTTCCTAGTCCATATTTAAAGTCCTCATGGATATATTTTCTAAAGCAACTGTAATCATTTGACATCTCGAATTTGTGAAGATTTTAAAATCATTTCAAAAAACTTTGGTATACGCTGGAAGAACTATCATTTCAAAAAACTTCAGTGCTTGCAATAGCATAGGCAATTGCCAATATGGGGATGCAGCAAAAGAGAGCCAAGAAGACCACGAAAGCCATACCAATGCAGAAGATCACGAAGAAGACATCGAAAGCAAGAAAAACAACTGTCAACCTGCAATTAATTCCAGCAAGTAAACAAAATCAGGTTTCATGTACGTTTGTTGCACTTCATCAAACCATGGAAGAGAAGAGAAACAATAACTATGTGTAGCCATCGCAAAGTATAAAGCAGAAAGTAATTGGTGGTCATTCAAGACATACTGATGCCCCACTTTAAAATGATTTCCAAAGCAGGTTCCAATAGCTCCCACAGTAACATGACTGTGTGGAAGTATGTAAAGCAATCGACTTATGTATTACTGTATCACTAGGCATAGAAAACCGGACTCCAATCCTCAAAGAAAGGGATTCAAGATGCACATTAAAGAAAAGACACTCACCAGTATAGACGGGCGTATCTTGAAGAAGTGGTTGTCCACCCACAACAATCCAATAGAAACCAAAGACTCACCATACCGATGATATTAATGTATTCAAGGATTCCAACCTTTTCAGCATCCTGCAAAACATTGATAGGGAACACAGGGAACTGCTTCAACAATCAGTTCCTTTCTTACATCTATGATTATAACTGTTTCATAATTTGAATGATGCTTTAAAAGAATAACCTACAAAAGTGAAGCAAAGAACTTAGCTCAGCCTTGAGCTATTAAATCTTACAACACTCGTCCTGATTACTAATACAAGCAAAGGACCTAACACAATAACCTGCCCTTGTGGTTCTCGTCTAGCTAAATCAATTTGCGATTTGAGAATCAAGAGCGGTCAAAATTATCTGTGCAGTTAAGATACACTTCTTCACAATTCCTGCTCAATCCACCATTTTGTTACCTTTCCGCCCCGAACTAATGCCTTTGATCACACGTCCCTTAGCCAACTACTGCCATCATCAAAATAGATCGATCACCTCATAAAACTCACTTATCGATCACAATGACACCACAATAACGACTAAACGAGTCCTTACAACCCATAAAGCTTCAATATTTTGGCTAGGAACATCAACATCGCGGGCGATACACTATTGTAACATCTCAGAAGACATGAATTGAGGCTCACCTGCTGCGACCTCGCGATCGTGACGCTCACACCCACGAGCTCGTCGTCCCCATCACTCCTCCGATGCACAGCGCACACAAAGCCTACATGGAATAGACACAGCATAGCATACTCGCAGAGCCCTAGCCTGAGAGGAGTCGTACACGCAGTACGTGCGGATCCTAGGAGGCTGGCGTCGGCGGTGAATCCGCAGAGGCTCACATCGGCGGTGGATTTGCATAGGCTGGCGTCGGGGAGGCCCGTCACCCGAGCGAAACGAGAAAAATGAGCGAGGACATTTCAGACGGAGGATGGAGAACTGTGAGGGAAAGGGAAGCGGAAAACTCGACGGAGGAGGTTGTCCCGAGGTTTGAGGAGAGAGAAATGAGAACGCGTCGGCAGGAAATCCGCGGAGGCTGGCGTCGGCGGCAGAACCACGGAGGTCGGCGTCGGAGTGTCCGTCACTGTAGCGAAACGAGGAGGAGCAAGAAAGGGAGAAATGTGGGGGAAGGGAAGCCAAGAGGAAAACACGATGGAGGTCTTCCCGAGGTTTTAGAAGAGATAGAGAAAAAAGAGGGAATAAAAAAAAATTCTTCCCATGCGAGTTTTCGCGCTCGAATTTTCAGCTCCCCCCACTCCCGAGATGATGTGGCGTCATCTCAGCCATTCATTTAGAATGAACAGCTGAGATGACTTGTATGTCATACGTTCCGGATCCGAGAGAAACAGAGGCGGAAGTCTGAGGAAGAGAAACAAGAGAATGTTGCAATGTTCACGTCGGAAGTGCCTGTGGATCGTCCGTAAACAGTTTGAAGTTTGTCCCCTCCTCCAAGTCAAGATGTCTCCTGTTCCTGCGCCTGTCTCCTATGAGGAGGAATGAACGGCTGAGATGACTTGTATGTCATACGATCCGGATCCGCAAGAAACAAAGGCAGAAGTCTGAGGAGCAGAAACAAGAGAATGTTGCAATGCTCCCATCGGAAGTGCCTTTGGATCGTCCGTAAACAGTTTGAAGTTTGTCCCCTCCTCCAAGTCAAGATGTGTCTTGTTCCTGCGCCTGTCTCCAATGAAGAGGAATGAACGGCTGAGATGACTTGTATGTCATACGATCCGGATCCGCGATAAACAGAGGCAGAAGTCTGAGGAGCAGAAACAAGAGAATGTTGCAATGCTCCCGCCTGTGGATCGTCCGTATACAGTTTGAAGTTTGCCCCCTCTTCCACGTCAAGATGTCTCCTATGAGGAGGAATGAAGTCTAAGAAGCTGTGTCTCCCCCTCCATCCGTCTTTCTCTCCTATATAACATAGGTCATGCAGACATGCAACGCTTTCTTATACTCAGTCAAAACCATGGAGTTCTTTGTCAATATCCGCCCCCATCTACATATGTCGAGAGGCATATGCAGCATTCCTACAAGTCACAATAGAAAGATTATAAGTTGGGCAAGCAGAGGTTGTTGTGGAGCTACTGCTAGTAATGAGATATCATAATCTGAGGAAAGTCACAAGGGACCCTTTCTCATCATATCGGCGAATCAATGTCCATGCGGACTACATCTTATCTTCTGCTAGTCCATAATTAAACACCTCATGGAGATTTTTTGTAAAGCAACTGTAATCATTTGACATCTCGAATTTGTAAAGATTATAAAATCATTTCAAAAAAGTTTGGTATACGCTGGAAGAACTATCATTTCAAAGATATGCTCACTTACTGAATCTTCTGAATGAGGAAAAAGTTCACCACTTGAACCATCATTTCCCAATCCCGTCCTTGCCCCAAGTACTTCTTCCATCCAGCATTGTTGAACGTGCTAAGCACACTAGCTGGGCTCTAGCTATGCTTAGGAAGACTCTTGATAATATTTTTGGATGCCCCTACAGTGCTTGCTACAGCATAGGCAATTGCCAATATGGGGATGCATCAAAGGAGAGCCAAGATGACCACGAAAGCCATACCAATGTAGAAGATCACGAAGAAGACATCGAAAGCAAGAAAAACAACTGTCAACCTGCAATTAATTCCAGCAAGTAAACAAAATTAGGTTTCATGTACGTTTGTTACACTTCATCAAACCATGGAAGAGAACAGAAACAATAACTATGTGTAGCCATCGCAAAGTATAAAGCAGAAATTAATTGGTGGTCATTCAAGACATACTGATGCCCCCACTTTAAAATGATTTCCAAAGCAGGTTCCAATAGCGCCCACAGTAACATAACTGTGTGGAAGTATGTAAAGCAATCGACTTATGTATTACTGTATCACTAAGCATAGAAAACCGGACTCCAATCCTCAAAGAGAGGGATTCAAGATGCACATTAAAGAAAAGACACTCACCAGTATAGACGGGCGCATCTTGAAGAAGTGGTTGTCCACCCACAACAATCCAATAGAAACCAAAGACTTACCATACCGACGATATTAATGTATTCAAGGATTCCAACCTTTTCAGCATCCTGCAAAACATTGATAGGGAACACAGGGAACTGCTTCAACAATCAGTTCCTTTCTTACATCTATGATTATAACTGTTTCATAATTTGATGATGCTTTAAAAGAATAACCTACAAAAGTGAAGCAAAGAACTTAGCTCAGCCTTGAGCTATTAAATCTTACAACACTCGCCCTGATTACTAATACAAGCAAAGGACCTACCATAATAACCTGCCCTAGTGGTTCTCGTCTAGCTAAATCAATTTGCAGTTTGAGAATCAAGAGCTGTCAAAATTATCTGTGCAGTTAAGATACACTTCTTCACAATTCTTGCTCAATCCACCATTTTGTTACATTTCCTCCTCGAACTAATGCCTTTGATCACACGTCCCTTAGCCAACCACTGCCGTCATCAAAATAGATCGATCACCTCATAAAACTCACTGATCGATCACAATGACACCACAATAACAACTAAACGAGTCCTTACAACCCATAAAGCTTCATTATTTTGGCTAGGAACAGCAACATCGCGGGCGATACACTACTGTAACATCTCAGAAGACATGAATTGAGGCTGACCTGCTGCGACCTGGCGATCGTGACGCTCACACCCACGAGCTCGTCGTCCCCGTCACTCCGCCGATCCACAGCGCACACAAAGCCCACATGGAAAGGACACTGCAGAGCGTACTCGCAGAGCCCTAGCCTGAGAGGAGTCGTACACGCAGTACGTGCGGATCCTAGGAGGCTGGCCTCGGCGGCGAATCCGCAGAGGCTCACATCGGGGGTGGATCTGCGTAGGCTGGCGTCGAGGAGGCCCGTCACCCGAGCGAAACGAGGAAGAGGAGCGAGGACATTTCAGACGAAGGAAGGAGAATTGTGAGGGAAAGGGAAGCGGAAAACTCGACGGAGGAGGTTGTCCCGAGGTTTGAGGAGAGAGAAATGAGAACGCGTCGGCAGCGAATCCGCGGAGGCCGGCGTCGGTGGGTCCGTCACTGCAGCGAAACGAGGAGGAGCAAGAAAGGGAGAAATGTGGGGGAAGGGAAGCCAAGCGGAAAACACGATGGAGGTCTTCCCGAGGTTTGAGAAGAGAGAGAGAAAAAAGAGGGAATAAAAAAAAATTCTTCCGATCCGCGTTTTCGCGCTCAAATTTTCAGCTCCCCCCACTCCCGAGATGATGTGGCGTCATCTCAACAATTCATTTAGAATGAACAGCTGAGATGACTTGTATGTCATACGTTCCGGATCCGAGAGAAACAGAGGCAAAAGTCTGAGGAGCAGAAACAAGAGAATGTTGCAATGTTCCCGTCGGAAGTGCCTGTGGATTGTCCGTAAACAGTTTGAAGTTTGTACCCTCCTCCATGTCAAGATGTCTCCTGTTCCTGCAACCTGTCTCCTATGAGGAGGAATGAACGGCTGAGATGACTTGTATGTCATACGATCCGGATCCGCGAGAAACAGAGGCAGAAGTCTGAGTAGCAGAAACAAGAGAATGTTGCAATGCTCCCGTCGGAAGTGCCTGTGGATCGTCCGTAAACAGTTTGAAGTTTGTCCCCTCCTCCAAGTCAAGATGTCTCTTGTTCCTGCGCCTGTCTCCTATGACGAGGAATGAACGGCTGAGATGGCTTGTATGTCATACGATTCGGATCCGCGAGAAACAGAGGCAGAAGTCTGAGGAGCAGAAACAAGAGAATGTTGCAATGCTCCCACCTGTGGATCGTCCGTAAACAGTTTTAAGTTTGCCCCCTCCTCCAAGTCAAGATGTCTCCTATGAGGAGGAATGAAGTCTAAGAAGCTGTGTCTCCCCCTCCATCCGTCTTTCTCCCCTATAAAACATAGGTCATGCGGACATGCAACGCTTTCTTATACTCAGTCAAAATCATGGAGTTCTTTGTCAATATCCGCCCCATCTACATATGTCGAGGGGCATATGCAGCATTCCTACAAGTCACAATAGAAAGATTATAAGTTGGGCAAGCAGAGGTTGTTGTGGAGCTACTGCTACTAATGAAATATCATAATCTAAGGAAACTCACAAGGGACCCTTTTTCATCGTATCGGCGAATCAATGTCCATGCGGACTTAGCTTGGACTACATCTTATCTTCTGCTAGTCCATAATTAAAGACCTCATGGAGATTTTTTCTAAAGCAACTGTAATCATTTGACATCTCGAATTTGTAAAGATTATAAAATCATTTCAAAAAACTTTGGTATACGCTGGAAGAACTATCATTTCAAAGATATGCTCACTTACCGAATCTTCTGAATGAGGAAAAGTTCACCACTTGAACCATCGTTTCCCAATCCCGACCTTGCCCCAAGTACTTCTTACATCCAGCATTGTTGAACGAGCTAAGCACACTAGCTGGGCTCTAGCTATGCTTAGGAAGACTCCTGATAATATTTTTGGATGCTCCTACAGTGCTTGCAACAGCATAGGCAATTGCCAATATGGGGATTCAGCAAAAGAGAGCCAAGAAGACCACGAAAGCCATACCAATGCAGAAGATCACGAAGAAGACATCGAAAGCAAGAAAAACAACTGTCAACCTGCAATTAATTCTAGCAAGTAAACAAAATCAGGTTTCATGTACGTTTGTTACACTTCATCAAACCATGGAAGAGAAGAGAAACAATAACTATGTGTAGCCATCGCAAAGTATAAAGCAGAAAGTAATTGGTGGTCATTCAAGACATACTGATGCCCCACTTTAAAATGATTTCCAAAGCAGGTTCCAATAGCTCCCACAGTAACATGACTGTGTGGAAGTATGTAAAGCAATCGACTTATGTATTACTGTATCACTAAGCATAGAAAACCGGACTCCAATCCTCAAAGAAAGGGATTCAAGATGCACATTAAAGAAAAGACACTCACCAGTATAGACGGGCGCATCTTGAAGAAGTGGTTGTCCACCCACAACAATCCAATAGAAACCAAAGACTCACCATACCGACGATATTAATGTATTCAAGGATTCCAACCTTTTCAGCACCCTACAAAACATTGATAGGGAACACAGGGAACTGCTTCAACAATCAGTTCCTTTCTTACATCTATGATTATAACTGTTTCATAATTTGAATGATGCTTTAAAAGAATAACCTACAAAAGTGAAGCAAAGAACTTAGCTCAGCCTTGAGCTATTAAATCTTACAACACTCGTCCTGATTACTAATACAAGCAAAGGACCTAACACAATAACTTGCCCTTGTGGTTCTCGTCTAGCTAAATCAATTTGCAGTTTGAGAATCAAGAGCAGTCAAAATTATCTGTGCAGTTAAGATTCTTCACAATTCTTGCTCAATCCACCATTTTGTTACCTTTCCTCCCCGAACTAATGCCTTTGATCACACGTCCCTTAGCCAACTACTGCCATCATCAAAATAGATCGATCACCTCATAAAACTCACTGATCGATCACAATGACACCACAATAATAACTAAACGAGTCCTTACAACCCATAAAGCTTCAATATTTTGGCTAGGAACAACAACATCGCGGGCGATACACTACTGTAACATCTCAGAAGACATGAATTGAGGCTCACCTGCTGCGACCTGGCGATCATGACGCTCACACCCACGAGCTCGTCGTCCCCGTCAGTCCGCCGATACACAGCGCACACAAAGCCCACATGGAATAGACACTGCATAGCGTACTCGCAGAGCCCTAGCCTGAGAGGAGTCGTACACTGCATAGCGTACTCGCAGAGCCCTAGCCTGAGAGGAGTCGTACATGCAGTACGTGCGGATCCTAGGAGGCTGGCGTCGGCGGCGAATCCGCAGAGGCTCACATCGGGGGTGGATCTGCAGAGGCTGGCGTCGGGGAGGCCCGTCACCCGAGCGAAACGAGGAAGAGGAGCGAGGACATTTCAGACAGAGGACGAAGAACTGTGAGGGAACGGGAAGCGAAAAATTGGACGGAGGAGGTTGTCCCGAGGTTTGAGGAGAGAGAAATGAGAACGAGTCGGCAGCGAATCCGCGGAGGCTGGCGTCGGCGGCGGAACTATGGAGGCCGGCGTCGGAGGGTCCGTCACTATAGCGAAACGAGCAGGAGCAAGAAAGGGACAAATGTGGGGGAAGGGAAGCCAAGCGGAAAACACGATGGAGGTCTACCCGAGGTTTGAGAAGAGAGAGAGAAAAAAGAGGAAATAAAAAAAAAATTCTTCCGATGCGTGTTTTCGCGCTCAAATTTTCAGCTCCCCCCACTCCCGAGATGATGTGGCGTCATCTCAGCCATTCATTTAGAATGAACAGCTGAGATGACTTGGATGTCATACGTTCCGGATCCGAGAGAAACAGAGGCAGAAGTCTGAGGAGCAGAAACAAGAGAATGTTGCAATGTTCCCGTCGGAAGTGCCTGTGGATCATCCGTAAACAGTTTGAAGTTTGTCCCCTCCTCCATGTCAAGATGTCTCCTGTTCCTGCGCCTGTCTCCTATGAGGAGGAATGAACGGCTGAGATGACTTGTATGTCATACGATCCGGATCCGCGAGAAACAAAGGCAGAAGTCTGAGGAGCAGAAACAAAAGAATGTTGCAATGCTCCCGTTGGAAGTGCCTGTGGATCGTCCGTTAACAGTTTGAAGTTTGTCCCCTCCTCCAAGTCAAGATGTCTCTTGTTCCTGCGCCTGTCTCCTATGAGGAGGAATGAACGGCTGAGATGACTTGTATGTCATACGATCCGGATCAGCGAGAACCAGAGGCAGAAGTCTGAGGAGTAGAAACAAGAGAATGTTGCAATGCTCCCGCCTGTGGATCGTCCGTAAACAGTTTTAAGTTTGCCCCCTCCTCCAAGTCAAGATGTCTCTTATGAGGAGGAATGAAGTCTAAGAAGCTGTGTCTCCCCCTCCATCCGTCTTTCTGCCCTATATAACATAGGTCATGCAGACATGCAACGCTTTCTTATACTCAGTCAAAACCATGGAGTTCTTTGTCAATATCCGCCCCATCTACATATGTCGAGGGGCATATGCAGCATTCCAACAAGTCACAATAGAAAGATTATAAGTTGGGCAAGCAGAGGTTGTTGTGGAGCTACTGCTACTAATGAAATATCATAATCTAAGGAAACTCACAAGGGACCCTTTTTCATCGTATCGGCGAATCAATGTCCATGCGGACTTAGATTGGACTACATCTTATCTTCTGCTAGTCCATAATTAAAGACCTCATGGAGATTTTTTCTAAAGCAACTGTAATCATTTGACATCTCGAATTTGTAAAGATTATAAAATCATTTCAAAAAACTTTGGTATACGCTGGAAGAACCATCATTTCAAAGATATGCTCACTTATCGAATCTTCTGAATGAGGAAAAGTTCACCACTTGAACCATCGTTTCCCAATCCCGACCTTGCCCCAAGTACTTCTTCCATCCAGCATTGTTGAACGAGCTAAGCACACTAGCTGGGCTCCTGCTATGCTTAGGAAGACTCCTGATAATATTTTTGGATGCTCCTACAGCGCTAGCAACAGCATAGGCAATTGCCAATATGGGGATTCATCAAAAGAGAGCCAAGAAGACCACGAAAGCCATACCAATGCAGAAGATCACGAAGAAGACATCGAAAGCAAGAAAAATAACTGTCAACCTGCAATTAATTCTAGCAAGTAAACAAAATCAGGTTTCATGTACGTTTGTTACACTTCATCAAACCATGGAAGAGAACAGAAAAAATAACTATGTGTAGCCATCGCAAAGTATAAAGCAGAAAGTAATTGGTGGTCATTCAAGACATACAGATGCCCCACTTTAAAATGATTTCCAAAGCAGGTTCCAATAGCTCCCACAGTAACATGACTGTGTGGAAGTATGTAAAGCAATCGACTTATGTATTACTGTATCACTAAGCATAGAAAACCGGACTCCAATCCTCAAAGAAAGGGATTCAAGATGCACATTAAAGAAAAGACACTCACCAGTATAGACGGGCGCATCTTGAAGAAGTGGTTGTCCACCCACAACAATCCAATAGAAACCAAAGACTCACCATACCGACGATATTAATGTATTCAAGGATTCCAACCTTTTCAGCACCCTACAAAACATTGATAGGGAACACAGGGAACTGCTTCAACAATCAGTTCCTTTCTTACATCTATGATTATAACTGTTTCATAATTTGAATGATGCTTTAAAAGAATAACCTACAAAAGTGAAGCAAAGAACTTAGCTCAGCCTTGAGCTATTAAATCTTACAACACTCGTCCTGATTACTAATATAAGCAAAGGACCTAACACAATAACTTGCCCTTGTGGTTCTCGTCTAGCTAAATCAATTTGCAGTTTGAGAATCAAGAGCAGTCAAAATTATCTGTGCAGTTAAGATTCTTCACAATTCTTGCTCAATCCACCATTTTGTTACCTTTCCTCCCCGAACTAATGCCTTTGATCACACGTCCCTTAGCCAACTACTGCCATCATCAAAATAGATCGATCACCTCATAAAACTCACTGATCGATCACAATGACACCACAATAATAACTAAACGAGTCCTTACAACCCATAAAGCTTCAATATTTTGGCTAGGAACAACAACATCGCGGGCGATACACTACTGTAACATCTCAGAAGACATGAATTGAGGCTCACCTGCTGCGACCTGGCGATCGTGACGCTCACACCCACGAGCTCGTCATCCCCGTCAGTCCGCCGATACACAGCGCACACAAAGCCCACATGGAATAGACACTGCATAGCGTACTCGCAGAGCCCTAGCCTGAGAGGAGTCGTACACGCATTACGTGCGGATCCTAGGAGGCTGGCGTCGGCGGCGAATCCGCAGAGGCTCACATCGGCGGTGGATCTGCGGAGGCTGGCATCGGGGTGGCCCGTCACCCGAGCGAAACGAGGAAGAGGAGCGAGGACATTTCAGACAGAGGACGAAGAACTGTGAGGGAACGGGAAGCGAAAAATTGGACGGAGGAGGTTGTCCCGAGGTTTGAGGAGAGAGAAATGAGAACGAGTCGGCAGCGAATCCGCGGAGGCTGGCGTCGGCGGCGGAACTACGGAGGCCGGCGTCGGAGGGTCCGTCACTATAGCGAAACGAGGAGGAGCAAGAAAGGGAGAAATGTGGGGGAAGGGAAGCCAAGCGGAAAACACGATGGAGGTCTTCCCGAGGTTTGAGAAGAGAGAGAGAAAAAAGAGGAAATAATAAAAAAAATTCTTCCGATGCGTGTTTTCGCGCTCAAATTTTCAGCTCCCCCCACTCCCGAGATGATGTGGCGTCATCTCAGCCATTCATTTAGAATGAACAGCTGAGATGACTTGTATGTCATACGTTCCGGATCCGAGAGAAACAGAGGCAGAAGTCTGAGGAGCAGAAACAAGAGAATGTCGCAATGTTCCCGTCGGAAGTGCCTGTGGATCGTCCGTAAATAGTTTGAAGTTTGTCCCCTCCTCCATGTCAAGATGTCTCCTGTTCCTGCGCCTGTCTCCTATGAGGAGGAATGAACGGCTGAGATGACTTGTATGTCATACGATCCGGATCTGCGAGAAACAGAGGCAGAAGTCTGAGGAGCAGAAACAAAAGAATGTTGCAATGCTCCCGTTGGAAGTGCCTGTGGATCGTCCGTTAACAGTTTGAAGTTTGTCCCCTCCTCCAAGTCAAGATGTCTCTTGTTTCTGCGCCTGTCTCCTATGAGGAGGAATGAACGGCTGAGATGACTTGTATGTCGTACGATCCGGATCAGCGAGAACCAGAGGTAGAAGTCTGAGGAGCAGAAACAAGAGAATGTTGCAATGCTCCCGCCTGTGGATCGTCCGTAAACAGTTTTAAGTTTGCCCCCTCCTCCAAGTCAAGATGTGTCCTATGAGGAGGAATGAAGTCTAAGAAGCTGTGGCTCCCCCTCCATCCGTCTTTCTCCCCTATATAAAATAGGTCATGCAGACATGCAACGCTTTCTTATACTCAGTCAAAACCATGGAGTTCTTTGTCAATATCCGCCCCATCTACATATGTCGAGGGGCATATGCAGCATTCCCACAAGTCACAATAGAAAGATTATAAGTTGGGCAAGCAAAGGTTGTTGTGGAGCTACTGCTAGTAACGAGATATCATAATCTGAGGAAAGTCACAAGGGACCCTTTTTCATCGTTTCGGCGAATCAATGTCCATGCGGACTTAGCTTGGACTACATCTTATCTTCTGCTAGTCCATAATTAAAGACCTCATGGAGATTTTTTCTAAAGCAACTGTAATCATTTGACATCTCGAATTTGTAAAGATTATAAAATCATTTCAAAAAACTTTGGTATACGCTGGAAGAACTATCATTTCAAAGATATGCTCACTTACTGAATCTTCTGAATGAGGAAAAAGTTCACCACTTGAACCATCGTTTCCCAATCCCGACCTTGCCCCAAGTACTTCTTCCATCCAGCATTTTTGAACGTGCTAAGCACACTAGCTGGGCTCTAGCTATGCTTAGGAAGACTCCTGATAATTTTTTTGGATGGCCCTTCAGTGTTTGCAACAGCATAGGCAATTGCCAATATGGGGATGCAGCAAAAGAGAGCCAAGAAGACCACGAAAGCCATACCAATGCAGAAGATCACGAAGAAGACATCGAAAGCAAGAAAAACAACTGTCAACCTGCAATTAATTCCAGCAAGTAAACAAAATCAGGTTTCATGTACGTTTGTTGCACTTCATCAAACCATGGAAGAGAAGAGAAACAATAACTATGTGTAGCCATCGCAAAGTATAAAGCAGAAAGTAATTGGTGGTCATTCAAGACATACTGATGCCCCACTTTAAAATGATTTCCAAAGCAGGTTCCAATAGCTCCCACAGTAACATGACTGTGTGGAAGTATGTAAAGCAATCGACTTATGTATTACTGTATCACTAGGCATAGAAAACCGGACTCCAATCCTCAAAGAAAGGGATTCAAGATGCACATTAAAGAAAAGACACTCACCAGTATAGACGGGCGTATCTTGAAGAAGTGGTTGTCCACCCACAACAATCCAATAGAAACCAAAGACTCACCATACCGATGATATTAATGTATTCAAGGATTCCAACCTTTTCAGCATCCTGCAAAACATTGATAGGGAACACAGGGAACTGCTTCAACAATCAGTTCCTTTCTTACATCTATGATTATAACTGTTTCATAATTTGAATGATGCTTTAAAAGAATAACCTACAAAAGTGAAGCAAAGAACTTAGCTCAGCCTTGAGCTATTAAATCTTACAACACTCGTCCTGATTACTAATACAAGCAAATGACCTAACACAATAACCTGCCCTTGTAGTTCTCATCTAGCTAAATCAATTTGTAGTTTGAGAATCAAGAGCAGTCAAAATTATCTGTGCAGTTAAGATACACTTCTTCACAATTCCTGCTCAATCCACCATTTTGTTACCTTTCCTCCCCGAACTAATGCCTTTGATCACACGTCCCTTAGCCAACTACTGCCATCATCAAAATAGATCGATCACCTCATAAAACTCACTGATCGATCACAATGACACCACAATAATAACTAAACGAGTCCTTACAACCCATAAAGCTTCAATATTTTGGCTAGGAACAACAACATCGCGGGCGATACACTACTGTAACATCTCAGAAGACATGAATTGAGGCTCACCTGCTGCGACCTGGCGATCGTGACGCTCACACCCACGAGCTCGTCGTCCCCGTCAGTCCGCCGATACACAGCGCACACAAAGCCCACATGGAATAGACACTGCATAGCGTACTCGCAGAGCCCTAGCCTGAGAGGAGTCGTACACGCATTACGTGCGGATCCTAGGAGGCTGGCGTCGGCGGCGAATCCGCAGAGGCTCACATCGGCGGTGGATCTGCGGAGGCTGGCGTCGGGGTGGCCCGTCACCCGAGCGAAACGAGGAAGAGGAGCGAGGACATTTCAGACAGAGGACGAAGAACTGTGAGGGAACGGGAAGCGAAAAATTGGACGGAGGAGGTTGTCCCGAGGTTTGAGGAGAGAGAAATGAGAACGAGTCGGCAGCGAATCCGCGGAGGCTGGCGTCGGCGGCGGAACTACGGAGGCCGGCGTCGGAGGGTCCGTCACTATAGCGAAACGAGGAGGAGCAAGAAAGGGAGAAATGTGGGGGAAGGGAAGCCAAGCGGAAAACACGATGGAGGTCTTCCCGAGGTTTGAGAAGAGAGAGAGAAAAAAGAGGAAATAATAAAAAAAATTCTTCCGATGCGTGTTTTCGCGCTCAAATTTTCAGCTCCCCCCACTCCCGAGATGATGTGGCGTCATCTCAGCCATTCATTTAGAATGAACAGCTGAGATGACTTGTATGTCATACGTTCCGGATCCGAGAGAAACAGAGGCAGAAGTCTGAGGAGCAGAAACAAGAGAATGTCGCAATGTTCCCGTCGGAAGTGCCTGTGGATCGTCCGTAAACAGTTTGAAGTTTGTCCCCTCCTCCATGTCAAGATGTCTCCTGTTCCTGCGCCTGTCTCCTATGAGGAGGAATGAACGGCTGAGATGACTTGTATGTCATACGATCCGGATCTGCGAGAAACAGAGGCAGAAGTCTGAGGAGCAGAAACAAAAGAATGTTGCAATGCTCCCGTTGGAAGTGCCTGTGGATCGTCCGTTAACAGTTTGAAGTTTGTCCCCTCCTCCAAGTCAAGATGTCTCTTGTTTCTGCGCCTGTCTCCTATGAGGAGGAATGAACGGCTGAGATGACTTGTATGTCGTACGATCCGGATCAGCGAGAACCAGAGGTAGAAGTCTGAGGAGCAGAAACAAGAGAATGTTGCAATGCTCCCGCCTGTGGATCGTCCGTAAACAGTTTTAAGTTTGCCCCCTCCTCCAAGTCAAGATGTGTCCTATGAGGAGGAATGAAGTCTAAGAAGCTGTGGCTCCCCCTCCATCCGTCTTTCTCCCCTATATAAAATAGGTCATGCAGACATGCAACGCTTTCTTATACTCAGTCAAAACCATGGAGTTCTTTGTCAATATCCGCCCCATCTACATATGGCGAGGGGCATATGCAGCATTCCCACAAGTCACAATAGAAAGATTATATGTTGGGCAAGCAAAGGTTGTTGTGGAGCTACTGCTAGTAACGAGATATCATAATCTGAGGAAAGTCACAAGGGACCCTTTTTCATCGTTTCGGCGAATCAATGTCCATGCGGACTTAGCTTGGACTACATCTTATCTTCTGCTAGTCCATAATTAAAGACCTCATGGAGATTTTTTCTAAAGCAACTGTAATCATTTGACATCTCGAATTTGTAAAGATTATAAAATCATTTCAAAAAACTTTGGTATACGCTGGAAGAACTATCATTTCAAAGATATGCTCACTTACTGAATCTTCTGAATGAGGAAAAAGTTCACCACTTGAACCATCGTTTCCCAATCCCGACCTTGCCCCAAGTACTTCTTCCATCCAGCATTTTTGAACGTGCTAAGCACACTAGCTGGGCTCTAGCTATGCTTAGGAAGACTCCTGATAATTTTTTTGGATGGCCCTTCAGTGTTTGCAACAGCATAGGCAATTGCCAATATGGGGATGCAGCAAAAGAGAGCCAAGAAGACCACGAAAGCCATACCAATGCAGAAGATCACGAAGAAGACATCGAAAGCAAGAAAAACAACTGTCAACCTGCAATTAATTCCAGCAAGTAAACAAAATCAGGTTTCATGTACGTTTGTTGCACTTCATCAAACCATGGAAGAGAAGAGAAACAATAACTATGTGTAGCCATCGCAAAGTATAAAGCAGAAAGTAATTGGTGGTCATTCAAGACATACTGATGCCCCACTTTAAAATGATTTCCAAAGCAGGTTCCAATAGCTCCCACAGTAACATGACTGTGTGGAAGTATGTAAAGCAATCGACTTATGTATTACTGTATCACTAGGCATAGAAAACCGGACTCCAATCCTCAAAGAAAGGGATTCAAGATGCACATTAAAGAAAAGACACTCACCAGTATAGACGGGCGTATCTTGAAGAAGTGGTTGTCCACCCACAACAATCCAATAGAAACCAAAGACTCACCATACCGATGATATTAATGTATTCAAGGATTCCAACCTTTTCAGCATCCTGCAAAACATTGATAGGGAACACAGGGAACTGCTTCAACAATCAGTTCCTTTCTTACATCTATGATTATAACTGTTTCATAATTTGAATGATGCTTTAAAAGAATAACCTACAAAAGTGAAGCAAAGAACTTAGCTCAGCCTTGAGCTATTAAATCTTACAACACTCGTCCTGATTACTAATACAAGCAAATGACCTAACACAATAACCTGCCCTTGTAGTTCTCATCTAGCTAAATCAATTTGTAGTTTGAGAATCAAGAGCAGTCAAAATTATCTGTGCAGTTAAGATACACTTCTTCACAATTCCTGCTCAATCCACCATTTTGTTACCTTTCCTCCCCGAACTAATGCCTTTGATCACACGTCCCTTAGCCAACTACTGCCATCATCAAAATAGATCGATCACCTCATAAAACTCACTGATCGATCACAATGACACCACAATAACAACTAAACAAGTCCTTACCACCCATAAAGCTTCAATATTTTGGCTAGGAACAGCAACATCGCGGGCGATACACTACTGTAACATCTCAGAAGACATGAATTGAGGTTCACCTGCTGCGACCTGGCGACCGTGACGCTCACACCCACGAGCTCGTCGTCCCCATCACTCCGCCGATACACAGCGCACCCAAAGCCCACATGGAATAGACACTGCATAGCGTACTCGCAGAGCCCTAGCCTGAGAGGAGTCGTACACGCAGTACGTGCGGATCCTAGGAGGCTGGTATCGGCGGCGAATCCGCAGAGGCTCACATCGGCGGTGGATCTGTGGAGGCTGGCGTCGGGGAGGCCCGTCACCCGAGCGAAACGAGGAAGAGGAGCGAGGACATTTCAGATGGAGGTCGGAGAACTGTGAGGGAAAGGGAAGCGGAAAACTCGACGGAGGAGGTTGTCCCGAGGTTTGAGGAGAGAGAAATGAGAACGCGTCGGCAGCGAATCCGCGGAGGCTGGCGTCGGCGGCGGAACTACGGAGGCCGGCGTCGGAGGGTCCGTCACTGTAGCGAAACGAGGAGGAGCAAGAAAGGGAGAAATGTGGGGGAAGGGAAGCCAAGCGGAAAACACGATGGAGGTCTCCCGAGGTTTGAGAAGAGAGAGAGAAAAAAGAGGGAATAAAAAAGAAATTCTTCCGATGCGCGTTTTCGCGCTCAAATTTTCAGCTCCCCCCACTCCCGAGATGATGTGGCGTCATCTCATCCTTTCATTTAGAATGAACAGCTGAGATGACTTGTATGTCATACGTTCCGGATCCGAGAGAAACAGTGGCAGAAGTCTGAGGAGCAGAAACAAGAGAATGTTGCAATGTTCCCGTCGGAAGTGCCTGTGGATCGTCCGTAAACAGTTTGAAGTTTGTCCCCTCCTCCAAGTCAAGATGTCTCATGTTCCTGCGCCTGTCTCCTATGAGGAGGAATGAACGGCTGAGATGACTTGTATGTCATACGATCCGGATCCGCGTGAAACAGAGGCAGAAGTCTGAGGAGCAGAAACAAGAGAATGTTGCAATGCTCCCGTCGGAAGTGCCTGTGGATCGTCCGTAAACAGTTTGAAGTTTGTCCCCTCCTCCAAGTCAAGATGTCTCTTGTTCCTGCACTTGTCTCCTATGAGGAGGAATGAACGGCTGAGATGACTTGTATGTCATACGATCCGGATCCGCGAGAAACAGAGGCAGAAGTCTGAGGAGCAGAAACAAGAGAATGTTGCAATGCTCCCGCCTGTGGATCGTCCGTAAACAGTTTTAAGTTTGCCCCCTCCTCCAAGTCAAGATGTCTTCTCGACGAATGAAGTCTAAGAAGCTGTGTCTCCCCCTCCATCCGTCTTTCTCCCCTATATAACACAGGTCATGCAGACATGCAACGGTTTCTTATACTCAGTCAAAAGCATGGAGTCCTTTGTCAAAATCCTCAAAAGCATGGTCATGATTTGCTGTGGCGGTGGTTCTTCATCATCCCCCACCCCATCACCACCACCCTCGCCTTCTGCCTCTACCTCCTCTGCTCCACCGCTCTCCACCGTCTATACTCCATCTGCTCCACTCTTGGCCACCCCATCACCACCACTGCTCTCTACGGCCTCCCCATCACCACAGCTCTCTGCGGCCACCCTATCGCCATCGCTCAGTGAAAGAGCGACTGCGATCACTGCTTCTGGAGAGGCCTCTACCTCCTCTGCTCCTCCTCCGCCCTCTCCCCCTCTGCGGTGGGGGTGGTGGCTCAGTGAAACAGCGACTGCGATCAATGCTTCTGGAGAGGCCTCTACCTCCTCTGCTCCTCCTCCGCCCTCTGGCTCAGTGAAAGAGCGACTGCGATCAATGCTTCTGGAGAGGCCTCTACCTCCTCTGCTCCTCCTCTGCCCTCTCCCCCTCTATGGTGGGCGTGGTGGCCTGCGTCTCCTCCTCGGCCTCGTCCACGGCGTGCAGTCTCACTTCCTCCGCTCTCCACCAAGGAGGAGCTTCCGTCGCAGCCGCCATTTATAACACCGGCGTCAGCACTGAGCCGCTCACCATCAGCAACGAGCCGCTCATTTTTAACAGCGGCGTCAACACTGAGCCGCTCATCATCCTCATTTTTAACAGCGGCGTCAACACTGAGCCGCTCATCATCAGCAACGAGCCGCTCATCATCATCAACGAGCAGCTCATCATCAACATCAACACTAACGCGGAGCCGCTCATCAAGCTCAACGCCAACATCAGGCTCGAGCCGCTCGACCCTACCGTGAGTGTCTCCCCTACAGACACCGACACCATCTCCTCCTGGTGGTCTGCCTCCTCTGGGTCTGGGTCGTTCCAACAGTTCCATCTCTGCCCCAGCTCGAGTGGGGATGTGATGATGTTCGTCAGTTCCCTTGAGTGGGGATGCGATGTTGTTGGGATGTGATGATGCTCTTCAGTTCGCTCGAGTTGCGATGTGATGATGTTTTTCAGTTCGGGGATGTTCTTCAGTTAGGAGATGTTTTTCAGTTCGGCGATGTTCTGTTGTTCTCGTCTGTGTCTGCGTTTTTTTTTTTTTTCGTCTGTGTCTGTGTTGTTCAGTCTGTTCTGTTCAAGTTCGGGTCTCTTGTTTCATGGAGAGAGTCTTTTGTTTCGTTTGTTTGTTGGCCAAAAAGAAAGTAAAATTGCTCGACATATCGCCTTTCTCTTTCATTCTTTTTTCTCTCTTTATCTCCTACACGGCTGAGCTATTAATGTTGAAAAACATATTAGAAACACTATGCTAGATTGCCAATGAAAAAAATAATAACCCAAGTTGAAAAAGAACAGGAAGAGATGGTTGGCATGAGAAGATGGAGAACAAAGAGATTGCGAAGTGAAGTAAAGAAGAGTAACGTCAAAGTAAGGATGTTTGGTGCTAATTCTAATTCTAATCATTCGGTAGAATAAGGGCAAACCAATCTGATAAGCGCTAGGCCGAGCATTCTCTCTCTCTCTCTCTCTCTCTCTCTCTCTCTCTGAAGCGCGGAAGCAAGCCTTCAGGACGTTTTTGTGAGGACAATTTCCCTCCCGGACGGAAATGGGATTATGGTATATAAATGAACAATCCACAGTTCAAAGAAAGAATAATAAAAAATAAAAATGACACTTTGATTCTATAGAATGAAATTCCATATAATATGAATGGAAACATATGGACTCTAAACAAAAATTCTATACTTTTTTACTAATGCCCTTTTATGCATTAAACCTAAAAGAATTGAATTGAATTAATTCATTAAAATCTATTATTAGTAAGCGCACGCTAAAATTGAAGAAATCAAAAGTCCCGATTTATCATGGGAATTAGAAAGTATAAGTATAGATAACATAGGCTAATAAGTGCACTAAGATTTATTGTTAATGAGTGCGTTAAAATTTATTACCAATTAAAAAATATTTTTTCAAAAGCCCCTATTTTGACTCATAACCACCTTAGTTTTAGTCTAAGCGGCTAGACTCCAGGCTCATACTCATGAATACTACGAACATAAAAAGAAAAAAAAATTAAGCCAAAAAAATGCAAATTATAAAAAGCTGTTAGGGAGATAATATAATTGAACATTTAACTAAGCTAAACTAGAAAAAAAAAATACGAAAACAATAGAATTCAATATGAAAAAAGAAAAAGACAGAGAATTAGAAGAATAAACAAACAAAAAGTTAACATAGGCTAATCAATAATTTTTTTTCCAAAAAAAATCAATAAAAAATTAACTTAAAAGAATTGAAAAAAGGCCCATTGAAATGAGATCGGAAAAAACCAAATTAATTCACTAAAATATATTATTAAAGGGCGCATGCTACTTAGCATAGACTTAGTATAGTGGTTCATGGGAACATTTCGCAGTAACCACTTATGCTCATACTCCAATTAACCACTCATGCTCAAATTAAACACTCATGCTCAGACTCCAATTAAAAAAAGTCAAGCGAAAAATATTTCTCTTAGCAAAAGAAATTTGGGATTTTTTTTTTTTGGAGAAATCAAAAGTCCCGATTTAACTCATAACCACCTTTTTTAGTCTAACTACTAATACTAAGGTGGCTAGTGCTCCAGGCTCATACTCCAATTAAAAAATAATAATTTGTGAAATTGGTTTGGAGAAAATAAAAGTCCCAATTTAACTCATAAGGCTCTTATGAAACAAAAAAAAATAGTGCTTTAAAATCTATTACCCATTAAAAATATTTCTTTTAACATAAGAAATTTTGAAATTTTTTGGAGAAATTAAAAGTCCCGATTTTATTTCATAACCATCTTAATACTACAGACATAAAAAAAAATTAAGCCAAAAAAGTGTAAATTATAAAAAGGTGTTAGGGAGATAATATAATTGAGCATAATTAAAAAAAAATTGAAAAACAAAAGAATTCAATATGAAAAAAGAAAAAGGCAAATAAAAACTAGGCTAATCAACAAAATTTTATCCAAGAAAATAAAATTAAATAATTGAAAAAAATGCCAAAAAACATAATTAATTCATTAAAATCTACTATTAATGAGTGCATGCCACTTAGAATAGACTTAGTGTAGCGGTCTTTGGGAAAATTTTGCAGTAACCACTTGTTGGCATTGGATTTTTAATTAATTTTTTTAAATTCATAAAAATTCATAAAATTAAAAAATCAATTTTGGAAGCCTTGGCCAACCTTAAGGAACCAATTTGGGACAAAAAATGTATTTCGGTTTTTTTTTTTTTGCATTTTTTAAATATTGTTTGTATATTAGGAAAATACCCAAAAAAATTTAAAAATTATCATTTCGGGCCAAAAAATATGGAAAATGTCTAATGTTTTATTTTAATTATATAATCTTTTTTTCCTTTAAAACATTGGAAAATTAAATTGGGGAATGCATGAGTCTTCACAAACATAAACCCAAATTGAGCAAAAAGAAAAAAAAAATCATTTGAGGTCCTTCTATTGCTTTTCTTACCTTGAGATATTTGTGACATTTGATTCTCACATCTTTAATTGAATTTTGGTCCAATCAATTTTAATTTTTGAGAAAATTACAAAATGGATCTATTTGCATTTTCAATTTAGTCATCGGTTTTCAAATAAGGTCAAATTGGTCTTTGTAAAGACAAATCCATGCACATATAAACCTTGAACCATAGGTTTTTCAGTATTCTAAACACATTGGTGAGGTCAGATTAACACGAATTGGTCATTAAAGGGTCTAATTGGACAAATATCATATTCGGGTCAAATTTTAAAATTGGGGCTTTTGCATAAAATTGAACCGATTTGATTCGAAATTGACATTTCTAGATTGGAGGATCAATTCTGAGCTTGATCTTGTGAAGATAGGTCAAATGGGCGGTGAATTGGACCATAAATGGAAAAACGGGTCAACTCAACCCGGTCAAGTGGGAGGTCAAATCCACTCCCCTTTCCTTCTCCTCTTTGAAGCGCACAAAAATCTTCAGCAAGGGAGATGCCCAGAGGAACTAAAACTAAAATTAACACTCAATTTGGAAGACCCAGACCATGACAAGTCCCCGTCCGTCAACCCGAAGCTCCCCATCGCCGGCACGTGCGAAGAAAGCCTAAGAGAGCCCGTAACGGACTGGAGGCAAGAACTCAGAGCAAGAATGAATCGGTTAGGGGGAAGTTGAAGGGACCAGGGATGCTCGAATACAGAGGATTCATTCGGTGGGGGGAAGGAGAGGAGACTGAGTTAGAATTTAAAAAAAAAAAAAAAAAGCGGAGGCAAACAGACGATGAGACGAAGAAAGAGAGAGGGGAGGGGGGCATGGTTCGACCGCCATAGCTCCGGACGAAAAATGGGGAAGACCTTCAGAGCTCCGGTTGTCGTCTCAGGGGCGAAACCGAATTCAGGGACTGGTCTCCGGAAATGAGTGAGGTCTCGACGAACGTCTGCAACTCATCATATCACAGTTTCACAGCCAGAAAAGGTGAAGGTCGTGCTCGAGTTCTTGGAGCTTCGTTAATGGCGGCTCTTTCATTTGTGCACATTTCTTTGAGATTTTTGTTCTGGTTGAGTCTAGAGAACCTCCTAAGCTCGAATCCACCTTCTTTTTGCATCGATATTGAACGAAAAACCATGAACGGACACCGAACCCTCCTGACCTCTCATGAGCTCGAGAACTCGGTCCGTGCCAAACCAAAGCTTCGCTATCGTCGGGTAAGCTTTCTTGCCTTCTGTGATGCCGATTAATGGATTAGTTTGAAGGTTTGATGTAGAAAATAGTGTGTCATGTGTTCGCTGGATGTAGGCGCTTGGCCGGAGCTAGAGAGAGTAGTTAGACGTTCGTTCTTGTTTTAAAACTGAGGTTATACTGGTTAGAAATAGCTAGGAATTTATTCGTGAAAGAACCGCAGAGCGGGCTTATCGCGACTCGGAACCGAGGTTCCTCCTTGCCGGCTCCCTTCGTCTTCTCCGGTGGTCCTGTTGACTGGTCAACGTGCCAAGCCATTATAACAAATTATACCAATTATGTTTATAATATAAAAGCTATTTTTTTAATAAAAAACTTCTTTAAAATAATAATTAAATATGAAATTCTAATATTAAAAATAAAAATTAATTATTTTTCATTTTTCCTATATATATTTATAAATTTAGTTTCTTTCTACTTTATAATATATATTCTGTGCACATATTTACACACACTTTATATCTGCCATTACGAATTGAATGATGTTTTATTAGGTGAGCTCAAAGAAGGATTTTTTGTAGATAAATTGTTATATAATAAAAAAATTTATTAAGAAATGATGGAACGAAATAAAAAAAATGAAAAAGGGATATAAAATAAAAATAAGTAAATAAAACTGAACTGGAAGAACCCAAAATTTAAATGAACAAATTCGAACTTGAAATGATCTTTCGAATTCTTGAAGAATGTGGGGGAATGAAATTTCTAAAAAAAAAAAATAGAAATCTCCATTTCCTATGTATCTTTAGTTCATATTAAAATTTCACAACTTCTTTATAGTCTTTTAGTTCACATCAAAATTCTACAAAAACGGAGAGAGAGTTAAAACTTCTAAGTACATGAAAATGGAAAAAGAGACAAAACTCATTCTTCTCTGTAGCTTTGTAGTTCATGTTGAAATTTAACGAAAGTAGTGAGAGAGACAAAACTTTTCGTAATCGCAAATGCGAATGATCATATTTAATCTCTTACTAGAGTTGGTAGTGAATCATGAGAGATTCCTATAGTCTCCATTTATGCATTTTCATATTCATTTATATTTATATATGTAAATATCAAACAGTAAACATAATAGGATATGAATATATCCTGCTTTAATATTATGATTCGTCAAACAATGGATAGGATATGGTAAAAATCTATAGATTTCATATCATATCATATCTTATCCTATTCCATCTTATCCTAGGTTGAAATCCTGATGACTTTACTAGGATGCAATGTATTATATTGATGTGTTTTATCTGCATGTCATTGGATCGTTGATTTGCGCACTTTATTTGCGATTAATAGGTAATTACTACCATATGCATGAACTCTTAGATTTCAAGATTATCACCTCAAATCATCTATATGAAGTTCCTCATTAGAAAAATCATTCAATTTAACTATCGAAATGACGTCAATAAATGACATTGGCGTAACTAAGTCACCATACCAAATTCTTTGATTCGGTATAAGTCGTGTGACTTCTCCCACTGCCCGACGAGGTTTCCAATCTACCTGATTGGTGGCAACTCTGGAGCATATATACTTATACACATGTCACCCAACTACGCACTAAAAGGTTGAAACCATTATAAATCTCGTTGTCATGCGAGGACTTGAGAGAGTCCAAGCCAATATATGGATCATCACGGATCCATGTAAATGAGGTAATCACCCCAAAATCCATCCCTCTAACCACGCAATGTCGCGAGGATTGGGTTGGAACACCACTCATGCTCATACTCCAATTAACCATTCATGCAATTAACCACCACTCATGCATGCTCATCCTTCAATTAACCACTCACGCTCGTAGTAACCAAACCCTCATGCTCATACTCCATTTTAAAAAATACCAAACAAAAAATATTTATTTACATTTTTTTAACAAATTAAATTTGGGGAATTTATCTGGAGAAACTAAAATTCCTGATTTGACTCGTAACCAACTTTTTTTAGTCTAACTCTAGGGTGGGCAGAACTCTAGAGGCTCGTACTAATGAATATTACAAACAAAAAAATTAAGCCAAAATATCTAAGTTTATATAAAGTTGTTGGGGAGATAATATAATTGAACATTGAACTAAGCAAGATTGGAAAAAAAATTTGGAGAAAAATAGAATTCATTATGAAAAAAGAAAAGGTTTTTCATGTCTATGGTTGTTTCAGATTTCAACTACATCACGCCCGCAATTACGCATGGAAATTAGAAACCAAGTATAAGTATAGATGAACAACAAAAAGTTAACATAGGCTAATCAATAAAATTGTCCAAGAAAATCGATAAAATAAACATAAAATAATTTCAAAGAAGGCCCATTAAAATGAGATCAGAAAAAACCAAATCAATTAATTAAAGTCTATTATTGATGAGTACATTCAAATATATTATTAATGAGTGCATGCTACTTAGTATAGTGATTCGTGGGAACATTTCATAGTAACCACTCATACTCCAATCCCAAAAAAAAAAAAAATAATAATAAACACAAGCGAAAAATATGTCTTTAAAAAAAGAAATTTGGGAAATTTGTTTGGAGAATCTAAAAGTCCCAATTTAACTCATAACCACCTTATTTTTAGTCTAACTAAACTAAGGTGGCTAGAGCTCTAGGCTAGTACTAATGAATATTAAAAAAAATCCAAAAAAATCTAAATTATAAAAGGTTGTTAAGGAGATAATATAATTGAACATTTAACTAAGCTAATTTTTTTTTAATCTGTAGTCTAAACTAAGGTGGTTAGCAGGCTCAATCACAAAAAAAAAAAAAAGAAGTTAAGCCAAGAGAACAATCTGAATTATAAAAAGTTAGAGAGATGATATGATTTAACATTTAACCAAAAAAAAAAAATTGGAATCCGGCTTCCTAATTTTATTAGAAAGGCAGAAACCCCAAAGCAACAAGTAAAAGAACTCGTCTAATTTGTTAAAGATAATGATAATGCTTTTCCCCATTTCTCTGGCAACAAAAGATAACAGTGAAAAAATTTCGTCTAATTCATATCCAAACAAAAGAATCAATATAAAAAATTTATGGTCCAAAAAAAATTTCGTCTAATTCCTATGTGTATTTTAAATTCATGTAAATCGAGAGAGTTTGGACATGATTTAACCACTGACACTTGTTAGCCAAAAAAACACAAGGGTTCAAATCTTTGTCCGTAACACGGCTGAGTTATTAATGTTGGAAAACATTTTAGAAAGACTTTGTTAAATTGCCATTAAAAAAAACTGAAAAAAGAACAAGAAGATAGGGTCAACATGAGAAGAAGAAGGACAAAGAGATTGCTAAGTGAAGCGAAGAAGCGTAACATCAAAGTAGGATGCTTGGTGCTAATTTTAATTCTAATCATTCGGTAGAGTAAGGACGCGCGTGGGAGCACTTCCAAATTAAAAATCAACTTCTCGCACTTTCGCTCCATAAGTTAATTTCTTATCAGATAACGTTCGATAAAATGACAAAATTTATGCCTCCGGGATAAAAATTCGTTTGGTAAAAGTTAAAAAATTTCTCCTTATGGAACATTATTAACACAAAATCTTCTACAAAAAATTATTGATCATAATCTAATACGCACTTTATTCTAGAAAAGTCAAATGCAAATACTGATAAATTTACGTATAATATTTCTTTTAATTATTTTATGAAAATGTGGAACAATTTTATGGGAAAAATTATATTGATGAATATGATGGTCGAGCTAATATATCCATGCTAAAAGCATGGGTAGTTTCGGTGCTTCCTGACCTTTGCCTCTAGCATGGTTTATGTTGCAAATATATAAAACCTATCCATGGCTAACCTCTCTAGTTCGGATGTGCATCATGATACATTCAATAAATCATACCATTAGACGAGCTGGTTTATGACAAGCAATAATTCTGCCATCACAACTTGAAACGGTCACAATTTATCTAGAACACCGTGCTTCACCTTTGAAAACCATCTACACATATACTACATGTAAAATCCACGTTGAATCCCCGACCAAAAAAAAAAAAAAATCCATGTTGAATCCATCAATCCGACAAATTGGAAAAAGAAATGCATCTTTAAATCCTAAGTCAAATGTATAAAATATTGCTATATGACCTTGGAAGTGCTGGCATCTTTCCAAGGGCCTTTGTCGGACCTTAGGCAACTCCCCTACCCAGCACAAGTGCGGCTACCACTGAGAAACTCTCTGGAAGTTCACTGAAAGGAATTCTCAAAGTTAAGAAAAATCTAAGGTTTGGACGAATAACGTCACACAAGTAATAACCGTCAGCATTCTATCAAAAATTGAATGGACACGCCTATCTAAGAATAAAACAAGAAGAAAATTGAAAGAAGCAGGAGAGTTTCAATTACCCAGCATCAATTATTTACAATAATTTAGTCTAGTATTTGTTGAGAACCTAAGGAGAAGTTCAAGATTCACAAGCCCTACATAGTGTTTTGAAGGGTGTCAAGAGTAACGACAAACAGAAACATATATGCATTTTGCCTTCTCAGCATCAAATTTCTTTGCTTTTAAGAACCCGAAAAACAAGACACGTGACTTGAGAAGTTCACATAAGGCAGCAACAATAGTATAATTTTGTCAAATCAGTATTGATTGGTCCACATTCAATATTTGTGGGATGCCATTTAACCAACTTGGGTCAATTGCTAGATCTGCTTTGCCATGATTATGTCTTTGTGGGATATCATTTAACCAAATAACGGAACATTTTATCTTATAATTCATTAAAAAATGATATTGCTAAAATAATTTCATGCAATGCAAGTTTAGTGAAAAATTATTAAAATTTTCTTAAAAATATTTTCTATTTTTCAATAAATTTTTTTATTTAACGGCTGGAGGAGGCCGACGGCGGATTGCCTCTTTTTATTTTAACTTCTAGAAAGAAATAGCTTTTTTTTTTAACTTCTAAAAGTTAATAAAAACAACTTATGAAGCAATTTTTTTTTTTACTTTTTTTTTTACATAGAAATGGTAAAGCATAGTTGTCTTAAACAAATTAAACGAACAAACGCCTCGATTTAATTTTCTCGGAGAAATGCCCTTCCACGTGAATTGGGTTGACAAATCTCATGGAAGGTCGTACGTCGCCAACTCGATATTATGATACATTTTCGGGATTTTGACCCCTTTTCAATTTGATCTAAAAATAACAGTCTTTTATCTATTTGGCCAAGGAAATGTGACGTAGATGAATCTTTTCATAAAACCAGGTCAGTAAAAAAAAAAAAAATACGTGTCCAAAATGTGCGTGTACACATACACACACAAAAAAGTGTCAATTTGTCATTTGGTGGAAAGGAAAAAAAATGCACGAGGAACAATTTTTTCATGAAGAACCGAGCAACAGTATTTTCATGAACAAAATTTCGTGCTTCACAATCGGACCAAGTGGTGAAATTTCCGGATTCAATGGAGGTCCTGACAAAATAAAAAGAGAGGCAACTTAAATTCAGGTTATGAATCCTCCACGTGGACAAAAGGTTCCCACCAACCTTAGGAAACAAAAAGGTGACGTGTACAGTATTGAAAATCATCTGGCTTACTTTTTTCTATAAAGCAATAGATCCCCACCTTTGATATAGCTTCCTCCCCATATCAAGGGTGGAGATCCCCCTGCCTTAGAAAAAGTAAGGCAAGGGATTCGAGTCCAAAAAGATGTACCGTTTTTATTTTGATTGTGAGTCCATGACCTTAACGTTATGTCTCACAAAACACATGCGAAATGGATTAATTGGCGGTCGGATTGTGGCCTCATGAAAAGACTAAATTCATATTTTCAAGCTTCTAATATTTTGGAGAAATCATATTGAAAAAATATGCTCGTTTTCGCGTCCATTCGCGACTGCTGTGGCGAGCTCAAGCTTGTCCATTGCGCTTGGATCCAGCGAGCTCCGAAGTTGCTGGCCTCGCTTGGATCTGGCTAGCCTCGGGTTCACTAGCCTCGCCGCCCAAGCCCACGGTGGGCGAAGGAAAAAGGAAAAGGAAAAAAGAAAAGAAAAAATAAAGCAAATTGAATCGAAAAAAAAAAGGGGGCGCTGGGGACCTGGGATCTGGATCCCCTGCATGTAAGGCAATGGATCCAGATTTTTTGGGCCATTGGATTTCCCCCTTGATCTGGATCCCCTGCCTTACATGCAGGGGATCCAGACGCGGGGACCTGGCCCTGCTGCCTAAGCGCTAGTGCTAAGTTCATGGTCCAAAAGTAAAGCTAGGACTCATTTTCTTATTTTTTTTTTAATGATGGTGCGTTTTTTTGGCAAAATCACATTATCACACGAGAAATCTGAATTTCTATCATTGTTCAACGCCACTTGATTACAATGGCCATAACTATCATCACAAATATAAGGTTTCTACCATTAAATAGATTACCTAGTTATTACTGTTGAAGCGGATTAAGCAAAACGCCGTATACATTTTTCTCCTAATTCTTCAATTATCCTTTGATATAATCAAGTTGATTGTGGGGGGTTGCGGCCCTTCTTCTCTCAAAGTCCAGAGGAAGTGGCCGTAACAAGGGAAAGTGAAACCATGTTTAACTATTAATTAATTTTGAAAAACATTTTATAAAGGCTTTGTTAGATCGTCACAATATTGATAGATAATTTTTTTTTTTGAAATTTATTTTCTCGATTCTCACAATGCTAGAATCCACTAAAAAATATAGTTTAAGATTATCACTTATATCTGATTGGTTAGGATTAGGATTAGATTTAGTAAGGGACGATGGTGACACAATTCAATGGTCCAGGCATTTGCTAGACATTTACAAGGGATTTGCTAATTTAATTTAATTTCTTTCGATAAACTAATAATTTTATTTTCTCCTCGCCTGTGACCTCACTAGGGAGAAGAAGAAAAATTAAAAATTAAAAATTAAAAATAATTTTAAAATTTTGATTATTTTTTGGACACAAATGAAATCGGTCAACATGTGAACTGTTAGACATACTTGTATAGCCTTGTAGTCTTATAGCTTTCTCTTATACTCCTTCTTTCTCTTTAGTCCCACATAGGAAGAGCACTAAGCTCTTTACCTCTTCTAAGCCTATATAAGGGCTTCTCATGTACATTGTTTGACACACCATTATTAGAGAACAATACAATTCTCTCTTAATCATTCTTTCTTATCATGGTATCAGAGCCAAGATCATTGTCTTGAAAAGTATGCTCTGCGGTTGCCACAAATTGGATCTTCCGCATCAGAAATTAAGATAATGAGCTCATTATTTTTAAAAGTATGCTCTGCGGTTGCCATAAATTGGATCTTCCGCATCAGAAATTAATATAATGAGTTTTGGGCTATTGAGCCATCACCCAGCTTTGCTAGCGTCTCTAATTTGTGTCTCTCGATCCTTTTGATCAGCTTTCCCACCTCAACCCACTTTTCTAGCTTCGCTAGTGATTTTTCTGTTGTCATGGGCGATTCTAGTGACCGCATAGATGTCAAGCTTGATGGTTCAAACTATTCACTTTGGAAACCATCGGCAATGGCGGCTCTTGTTTACCGCGATTTATTTGAGCATGTTGAAGGTTTCCGTCTATGTCCTGATGCTCTTAAGGAAAGTGCCTCATCTGAGGCGGTTGTAAAGCGTACCGTTGAAATTCGAGCATGGACAGTTGCTGATCGGAAGGCATGGGCTATTCTTTTTGGCTCTATTGATCCTGCTCTTCGCCCACAATTTTCTCATATTGTTGGAGCGAAATGTTTGTGGGATCAGCTCGTCGAGATGTTTACTCAGACCGGGGACATTCGGGTTTATCAGTTGGAGCAAGAAATTTACTGTGCTACGCAAGGGTCTCGCTCTATTCGAGACTTTTACAATTATATGCATTCCCTTTGGAGTCAATTAGATATTCTTGCTCCTGTTCTTTGCTCGACATGCTTGAACTGTACTAGGTGTCCATCTACTCGGCTTCAAACTCAAGATAGACACCGTCTACATACTTTCCTTATGAAGCTTGGCTCTCCTTATGAAGGTGTTCGCAGCCAGCTTCTCCATCGCTCTCCTAGACCGTCCCTCCTTGACGCTATCAAAGAATTGCAGTCTGAGGAAACTCGTCTGGGTCTACTTTCCTCCTCTGCAGTTGCTGATTCCGCTGCTGTTTTAGCTGCTCCACCACGTGCTCCGCCTGCTGTTTTGGCTGCTTCACCACGACCTCCCTCTGCACGTGGCTCTCGCCGCCTTTTATGTACTTATTGTCACCGTCTTGGACATGAGGAGCCACACTGTTGGCAAAAGAAGAAGGAAGCTTCACGCCCTTCAGCAACACCGCGTTCTATTCAGTATTCTGTGACATCTCCACACTCTCGACCTATTACTCTGGTTTCTTCTTCTACGGATAATCGGATTGCTGCCCTTGAAGCACAGCTTGCTCGATTGAACCCTTCTTTGCTTGGGTCTTTTCCCGATTCCAGCACTCCTACAACTTCTTCATCTACAGGAAACACTGCTGCAACCACTCCATCTTCAGGTGACACTTCTATTACCTGGATACTTGACTCAGGAGCTGCTAGACATATGTCTAGTTCCGCTGCTTGTCTCACTCAGCTCTCTGAGCTCAAGCATCCAGCACATTTCTTTACTGCTGATGGCTCTCCTCTCCTAGCTACCCGGCGGGGAACTCTCACCATCTCTCAAGATTTCAATGTCCCTAACGTGTTACATGTTCCATCTCTAGCTCTCAATTTATTATCCGTTGGACAACTTACTGATGCTGGATGTACTGTAAGCTTTACAGATAGCTCTTGCTTTGTGCAGGATCGTTTGAGTGGTCGGATGATTGGGAGAGGTAGTAGACGGGACGGACTCTATATTATGCAGCATCTCCACCTTCCAACTTCTTCCCTTCCTTCTCCTGTGTTGGCTACCATTGATCTTGCCCGATGGCATCAACGTCTCGGACATATTCCTTCTTCTCATCTCACCGTCCTTCATCAACGAGGTGCTTTAGGTCCTGTTTCTTCTGGTAATCTCCCTCCATGTTCTGTATGTCCCTTGGCCAAGCAATCTGCTAAGCCTTTTCCTATTAGTAACTCTAGATCTAGTGCAATTTTCGATCTTATTCATTCTGATGTATGGGGTCCTGCCCCACTTTGTTCAAAGAGTGGTTTCAAATATTATGTCTCTTTTATTGATGATTACTCTCGTTATACATGGGTCTATCTTATGCGTCAACGCAGTGATTTCTTTTCCATCTATCAGTCTTTTACTACCATGATTTCCACCCAATTTAATACAAAAATCAAAGTTTTTCGTTCAGACTCGGGAGGAGAATATCTTTCTACTGTTTTTCGTTCCCTCTTGGCCAGCGATGGTACACTTCCTCAACTATCTTGTCCTGGGATTCCAGCTCAGAATGGGGTTGCTGAACGCAAGCACCGTCATATTTTAGAAACCACTCGCGCTCTCTTACTTGGGACATCTGTTCCTACTGAGTTCTGGGCTGAGGCACTTCTCACAGCTGTTCATCTAATTAACCGCCTACCCTCGTCTGTTCTTCATCAAGACACCCCTTTCCAGCGTCTCTATTCTCGATCTCCCAGCTATAATCATCTTCGAGTTTTTGGGTGTACTTGTTTTGTCATTCTTCCACCCACCGAACGTACGAAGCTCACCGCTCGCTCCATCTCGTGTGCATTCTTGGGTTACAGCACCGAGCACAAGGGTTATCGCTGTTACGACCCAAATGCGCGACGTATACGTATTTCTCGCAATGTTACCTTTCATGAACACGTTCCCTTCTTCCCTACAAATGTAACACCTCCTGTCTCGACCCATGTTCCATTTATGGATTTCCCTGTTGATCCTTTTCCTGATCCTCCTTATTCTGCTTTCACCTCGGAACCAGATATATCACCACCGTCTCCATCTTCTCCTACCCGTTCTGCTGCACCTCCTACTCTACCTGCCCTCGACGATTCTGCAGTTCTAGAGCCACGCCGTAATCCTCCTCCGGATCGACGTCCGCCTACTCGGTATGTTGCTTCTACTTCTTATTCTACTGAGTTTAGCTCCTTTTTGGCTGCTGTTCATGCTGTACAAGAACCCACTAGTTATCGTGAGGCAGTTCAGCATACTGAGTGGCGTCAAGCTATGTCTGAGGAACTCAAGGCATTGGAAAGTACTGGTACTTGGGAGCTTGTGTCTCTCCCTCCAGGCCGCTCCTTGGTATCATGCCGATGGATATATAAGATTAAAACCCGTTCTGATGGCAGTATTGAACGTTACAAAGCACGTCTGGTTGCCAGAGGTTTCTCGCAGGAGTATGGCATTGATTATGAGGAGACGTTTGCTCCCGTAGCAAAGATGACATCTGTCCGAGCTTTACTAGCTATTGCTTCAATTCGTAATTGGCCCCTCTTTCAGCTTGATGTCAAGAATGCTTTTCTTCATGGGGATCTTCAAGAGGATATCTTCATGCAACCTCCACCTGGTCTTGGTCATATTTCTGGACAGGTTTGCCGCTTGCGACGGGCTATTTATGGTCTTAAACAGGCTCCTCGTGCTTGGTTTGAGAAGTTCAGTGATGCTATTCGATATGCTGGTTTTACTCAAAGCGAGGCTGATCATGCTATGTTTGTTCATACCTCTTCTGCTGGTTGCACTATTCTTCTTCTTTACGTTGATGATATGGTTATCACTGGAGATGATCGCGACCATATTGAACATACCAAGCGGCACCTTCAGCAACATTTTGCCATGAAGGATCTTGGACCACTGCGCTACTTTCTTGGGCTTGAAATTGCTCGCAGTTCACGTGGTATCCTTATTTCTCAACAAAAATATACTGCTGATATTCTCTCTAGGGCTGCTCTCTCGGATGCACGCACTGCTGCTACTCCTATTGAGCTGAATCAGAAGCTCTGCTCGGATGACGGGGAGCCTCTTTCTGATGTGACCCGCTATCGAACTTTGGTTGGCAGCCTTGTATATCTTACTATCTCCCGACCCGACATTGCTTATGCTGTTCATGTTGTCAGTCAGTTTGTTGCTGCTCCTCGCACAGTTCATTATGCTGCTGTTCTGAGGATCTTGCGATATCTCCGAGGCACTTTATCGCGTTCCTTATTTCTGCCATCTTCTTCTGCTCTCAAGTTGCGTGCCTATTCTGATGCTGATTGGGCTTCCAATGTGTCTGATCGCAAATCTATCACTGGCTATTGCATTTTTCTTGGCGATTCTCTCATTTCTTGGTGTGCCAAGAAACAACAAATTGTCTCACGCTCCTCTACAGAGTCCGAGTATCGTGCTATGGCTGACACTACCGTTGAGATTGTTTGGCTTCGCCGCTTACTTGCTGACATGGGTGTTTCACTTCCGGATCCCACTCCTCTACACTGTGACAACAAGAGTGCCATCCATATTGGTGCAAATCCAGTCTTTCATGAGCGTACAAAACATATTGAGATCGATTGTCATCTGACTCGTCATCATCTTCAAGCTCGCACTATTTCTCTTCCTTTTGTTGGAACTGAGAATCAACTTGCAGATTGTTTTACGAAAGCTCTTACATCACAACACTTTAAATTTCTTCTTTCCAAACTCTCGTTGTTTGATCCACCTTGAGTTTGAGGGGGGGTGTTAGACATACTTGTATAGCCTTGTAGTCTTATAGCTTTCTCTTACACTCCTTCTTTCTCTTTAGTCCCACATAGGAAGAGCACTAAGCTCTTTACCTCTTCTAAGCCTATATAAGGGCTTCTCATGTACATTGTTTGACACACCATTATTAGAGAACAATACCATTCTCTCTTAATCATTCTTTCTTATCATGAACAACAAGAGTGAAGGGGGTGTGTCGTGAAATGATTCAAATGATCCAACCCCTTTATTTTTCTTTTTTTCTTTTTTTATATATATTTTAGCTGCCAGAAATTCTATAGCACTAAATCAGGATAATATTCAACTTCAAGAGATTTTCTTGCATGATCGTATCCTTACCGCATCAGATTGGAGTGACTCATGAGCCAGGTTTAGAATCTTTTGAGAGCACTTCTCAGCATAGGGAACCCGCTCTTTTGCACTACAGTACCTAATCAAGGTACGTAAGGAATGCGGTAATTTTGGCTCTGTTTTCTTGAAAGGCTTGGCAATCTATCACTTTCGAAGATGGAGACAAACTCCTTAAAATCTACTCAAAAAGGATGATGTGGTGGAAGATTTTCTGGTTCGCCGCTTTGCAGCAAGACTTGAATGTGTGCCGACACCTAGGGCCGCGTCACAATGCAAGCGTAAGTGATGAGTCCTTTCCAAAGGGTGCGGAACTCATTGTTGAAGGAGGTAGCATCATAATCGTAAGAGGAGGTTGAAGACATTCAGTAGTAATGGAAAGAGGTTAAAACTTTTAGAAAAGAAAGAAGAACCGTGATAAAATATAGAGCCAATCGTATGAGAGAGGCGTCGGCAAGAAAAGCATTAATCAATAAAGGCGGACAATGAAAATTGGATCGAAAGAATGGCTCAGAAGACCTGAAATTGGAGAAGCAAAATACCGCGGCGTTATGAAGAAAAATGCACAAAGAAGATAAGAATGGAGGGACCCCCGATTAAAGGTGTGACTGGTCAGCTTACACCCTAGCGTTTTAAAGTCGAACCATAATTGGTATATGAAATTACAAATTGACAGGGCAACACATTGTGGCTGAATTTGGTCCCGACTGAACCAATACATGAGAAATTGGGACCGGGCGAGGGCGAGGACGAGGCCTGCACGAGGTGCCACGTGTTAGCACCATATGACACGTGGCAGGCGGTGGCCACGGCGTGCCACGTGGCTGCCATACACGCCACGTGTCAATGTCTAGTGCTTCGGGACAATCTATCTTGCCTAAGCTTCACTTGCTTCCCCTATATAAACTTCTGACGCCCGTTCATTTCCGTCAGACGATCATTATAATACGCCGTTCGCCACCCTAGCCCATCGTTTATAAATCTTCACAGACTCACGTCGGTGTGAATTCCGATAAAATTCACTTTTTTTTTTTAATTTGTGGTTTTCAGATAGCAAGAATGCCTCCAGTTATTTAGGCTTGCTGCTTCGACCTTCAGGAGTGTATCAGCTCCTGGGAGGACAATGTTGATGATGACCACCGGGCAGCGAAGTTTAAGAAGTTAGTTAGTACAATGGCTGTTGATGTGGGGTTGGCCACCGCCCCTATCCGTCACCGTTTTGTGGCACTTATGCCACTTACATAGTCAGAGAGGAGGACAGACTCCTTGGTCCTCTTCCAATGGTTCTTGGTGAGGACAACGATAGCTTTTGGGTGGTGATGTTGATGTTTAGAGTCAGAGAGAAATAACGACAGAGTGTTTATAGTGGCTCAACCCAAACTAGGGTTGTGTAAGATGTATTTATATGATAGACTAATTACAATAAGGGTATAGATAAATACAATTACAGAAATACCCCAATATACATATAATTACATATTAATACTCCCCCTCAATCTGAAGCAGGTGTAACAACTGAGAGATTGGATCTCAATAGCGCATGACGCAGACTAGGTAACCCCTTTGTAAATATGTCTGCGACTCGATCCGAAGTAGGCACGTAGAGAACATAAAGATCACCAGAAGCAACCCTCTCTCGAACAAAGTGAAAATCCAACTCAATGTGTTTGGTGCGAGCATGAAATACAGGATTGAGAGCAAGATATGTGACAGAGATGTTGTCACAATAAATAGTGAGAGGAGTAGAAAGTGAGACTTCAAGCTCACGTAATAAATGTCGAATCCAAATGGTCTCAGCAACACAATGAGCAACAGCACGATACTCAGCCTCTGTACTAGAACGAGCCACAGTAGGTTACTTTTTAGCACTCCATGAAACAAGATTGGTGCCCAGAAATACACAAAAACCTGACGTAGAACGGCGAGTATCAGAGCACCCAGCCTAATCGGCATCCGCATAAGCTGTCAAAGAGGTGGGAGAACACCGCTCGAGAAGTAATGCGGATGTGCCAGCTAAATACCGATATATACGCTTGACAGCTTGCAGATGAGGTAATCTAGGTTGATGCATAAATTGGCTAACCAAGTTCACAGCAAAGCTAATATCAGGTCTAGTCATGGACACATATTGCAAAGCACCAACCATTTGTCGATAGAGCGTTGGGGAATTAAGAAGCTCACAATCATCAATAGATAATAGAGTTTTCGATGCCAATGGAGTAGAAGCAGGCTTTACCTTGGCAAGGTCAAATTTGCGCAAAAGACTATCAACATACTTAGCTTGAGATAAAAGCGTACCGGTAGATCGGTGATGAGTTTCGATGCCAAGAAAATAATGAAGTGGTCCAAGATCCTTCATAGCAAATTCTTGTGAGAGGCGAGTAATCAAAGACCGTAATAAATTAGGAGTATCACCGGTGACAAGGATATCATCAACATACAGTAGAAGATATAGACGACCCCGAGAAGAAGCATAGACAAATAACGAAGGATCGGCCTTACTTGCCATGAAACCCAATGATAATAAAAAAATTGCTGAAACGAAGAAACCACGCACGTGGAGCTTGCTTTAAACCATAAATGGCTTTTTGGAGACGGCACACGTGATTTGGATATTCGGCATTAGAGAAACCGGGAGGTTGGCGCATGTAAACTTCCTCACAAAGAATGCCGTGCAAGAAGGCGTTATTGACATCAAGTTGACGAACATCCCATCCTGATGAAATAGCAATAGAGAGAACAACCCGAATTGTAGCGGGTTTAACAACTGGGCTAAAAGTCTCATCATAATCCAATCCCGCTTATTGCTTAAATCCTTGGGCAATTAGACGAGCTTTGAAGCGTTCAATAGTTTCATCGGATTTCTCCTTGATCTTAAAAACCCATTTACAACCAACTAAATTTTTAGAAGTGTCAGGTGGTACAAGATCCCACGTGTGATTAGTGACCAAGGCATTAAATTCATCTGCCATGGCCGCTTTCCAACGTGGGTCAAGAATAGCCTTAGAATAGTAAGTCGGTGCCTCTTCATGAAAAAAAATTGGAGAGATTTAATATTTTCCTTGGTTTAGAAATGCCAGATTTAGCACAAGTTTGCATAGGATGAGTGGGAAGAGATGATACATAAGTGGATGAACTAAGTGGAGATGTAGAGAGAAGTTGTGAATCTGATGTAGAAGAAATTTGGTTAGAAGTCGAGTTAGATTGGGACACATTGAGTGGGTTCGAAAGGAGAAGCGGTGAAGATGAAAAAGAATTGGTATCAGATTGGGTAGATTGAGAAGTGGAGAGAGATATATTAAGAGGTTGGTTCCGAGTATTCGAGAGATGCGGAGGAGAAGATGGATGCTCAAAGGAGGTAGAATGAAGAATTGGTTGATTGGAGAAAATAATAAGGGAATGAATTGAATTGAAAGAATTATTTATTGAACTAAGAGTCGAAGGACTTTGTGAAAAGGGAAAATTCTCCCCATCAAACCGAACATGACGACTAATAAAAACACGACTACTTGACCGATCAAGGCAACGATAACCTTTGTGATTGGACGCATACCCAAGAAAGACACATGGCATAGAATGAGGTGCAAGTTTATGGGAGACATGAGATGGAAGAAAAGGATAACAAGCACAACCAAAAACTCGAAACAACGAAAAATCAAATTTAAACCCAAACAGACAATGAAAAGGGGAAATATCGGATAAGACAGGAGTAGGAAGCCGATTAATAGTGTAAACGGCAGTGAAAAGAGCATCAACCCAATATGAGGGAGGCATATGAGCATGGATTAATAAGGTTCGACACATTTTAACTAAATGTCTGATTTTGCGTTCTGACAGACCATTTTGAGATGGAGTATCTGGACAAGAAATGTGTTGAAGAATACCATTTTCACGTAAATATGTTTTGAACGAATTACTGGTATATTCATCTCCCCCATCAGCTTGTAGGAATTTTATTTTTGCATTGCACAGATTTTCAATGAAATAACGGAAGCAATGAGAATGAGTAGGCACTTCAGATTTATTTTTCATCGGAAAAATCCACGGGAATCGAGAGTAGTCATCAACGAACAACACAAAATACTTAAAACCAGAATTTGATAAAATGGGACTCATCCATACATCAGAATGAATTACAACTAAAGGAAAAGAAGTACGATGATTAACAGACTCAAAAGGCAATCGATGTGATTTGCCAACAAGACAAGACTTACATGATACCGACCTAGAACTAGAATTGCAAACACGACTCAGAACTTGTTTATTTGGATGACCAAGACGAGCATGCCGGCGAGTGAGTGAAGCAGAAGAAGCCACGATAGGTTGCGAGTGAGAGGGCACCAATGAATTGGAAATCGGATAAAGACCATGAGAAGAATCAGCTTGGAGGAGAACTTTCTCGGTTCGTTTGTCCTTCAAAGAAAAGGATGAACCATTAAAATCAATAGTGCATGAATTTTTACGGCAAAGTTGAGTGACTGAGAGAAGATCACGAGCAAGTTTGGGGACGTGATATACAAGCGATAACAGCAAAGATCGGCAATAAACGACCATCATCAACAGAAACTTTTGTCGAATCATAAAAGGGTTTAGGATTTAGAATTTTACCAATGTCACTAGTCATGTGTGCCGACGCTCCACTGTCAAGATACCACGTTGGATCAGAGGCTTCACCAACCGAGAGAGCTGAGAAGGAATCCGATAGATCTGTTGTGGTGAACGCATGATTAAATCGTTGTCGGCATTGCAGCGTAGTGTGCCCAACCCTATTGCATATCTGACAAGAAAGATGAGGCCTAGATGCAAGAATGCCTCCTTGAGTGAATGGAGGAACATAGGGCCTCGAACCACCACAAGGTCTATTGGAGGAAGGTGAGAATCGTTCAGCATAGGGGACATAGAATGACTGTGAATTAAATCGATCATTCGAGGCTCGCCAAGCTGATTGATCATGCGAGAACCGTCCACCGTGTCCTCGATCAGATCTTCGGCCCCTAAAATTACGTCCACCATGACTCCCTCGAATCAGTGGATTAGGTGAGGTGGGTTGTCCAATCAAGGCATGATGAATATCATATGAAGATGAGCCAATCGATTTTCGGAGAAATCGTTCTTCTTGTGTAAGTAGACATGACCGCAAATCATTGAAGGAAAGAATAGTAGGACCATTGGTGACCATTGTGACAAAAAGATCATACTCTGATGGGAGCCCATTAAGGGCTTGAATCACCAAATCCTTATCAGAGACGGAGCAATTGATTGCGGTGAGGGAATCCGCAATTGATTTCAAATGCTGAAGATAATCAGACATTGACTGACCTGGTTTCTTGACGGTGTTCTGAAAATCAAGCTTCAATCCAATTTCTTTGGCCGCGCATCGATCAGTAAAGCGTCGTCCTAGAGCAAGCCAAATCTCCTGAGATGTCTGAAGATCATGAACTTCACGAAAAATCTCAACTGTGAGGTCTGAGTTAATCAAACTACGAACACATTGATCCGTCTTGACCCACATTGAATAAGAAGGATTGACCACCACAGTACCATTATGATCATTGATAAGCCTTTGCGGACATAGAAAAGATCCATCCACATATCCCAGCAGATCGTTGCAGATTAGAATCGATTCAAACTGAGATTTCCACAAGAGATAATTATCCGTATCAAGTTTGATGGAAACAAGATTAGTGATATTGAGAAGAAGAAGAGATGACGAGGTTGATTGCATGCTAGTAATTGGAGCAGCAGCAGCAGAGATCGGAGCAGTAGGAAAAAGAGAAGAAGATGCGAAGGGGGGCGGTATATTATTGAGAGATGATGGGAAATTGGGATTAGCAGAAAAAGAAGATGATGACCAAAGAGATGGTAGAGAAGAAGAAAAATTCATAGATGTACCGAACATTGTTGAGGCGGTAATTGGAGCAAAGGAAGTGTTGATTTGAGTCGAAATTGTCGAAGAACATGATGCGTTTTCCTGCTCTGATACCATGTTGATGTTTAGAGTCAGAGAGAAATAACGACAGAGTGTTTATGGTGGCTCAACCCAAACTAGGGTTGTGTAAGATGTATTTATATGATAGACTAATTACAATAAGGGTATAGATAAACACAATTACAGAAATACCCCAATATACATATAATTACACATTAATAGGTGAGGCCTAGTTTGTCGACGTGAAAGTGATGGGAGATGGGATGGTGCGTTGTGGAGTCGTCGTGAGGTTAACCGACGATAAATTTTGACACATTGTTTCATCTTGGAGGTTGTCTTTTGAATCCCGCTTCCCAGTTGTAAACTCGTTTATTTGAGAGAACATGTGTGGATCGATGTCTAACTGTTGTTCATGTCTCTGTCGATGTATGCATCTGGTTAGTATGGCATGCCTTTTGCCCGCCGATCCATGTTTTGCCAGGGTGTCACTGATGTCTTACGCACTTGTTTGTATGGCTTCCTATCTAGTATTTCCCATGCGCCATTGTAACTCTGAAAAATTAAAAGCAGAGCACGAGTTAAAGTAAGGTGTAGTAGCGTTTACTAGGGCGCTAACAGGCATGTGTCCCAACATACGAGGGCTCCGGGTGACCATAGTCGGGCCGAAGTTTAACGGGGTGAATTAAACTCTAAATTTCTTTGATAGACCATCATGCTGTTGGACAACATGTACTTTGATAGTAATGAATATTCATTATTTGCAGTAATAAATACAGAAAAAGATCCGAAGTCATTTGAGAATCCACAACACAACATGCGATATTATATGATTCTTATATGTAAGCACGCTACCGAAAAACGCGACAAACCCGTCTTTTATTGCTAAAATTCAAAATTCGAATGTATGAATCCTCTACGAAATAAGAAAGATCTCATCTAGAGATTCCTCTTAGAAAAATAGATGATGCCTTTTTTTTTTTTTTATACAAGAGATTCCAACTTCCCTCTCGAACGTCATAAAGCCTTGAAGAGGTTTGACACGCGGAGCTTACGAAAGAAGAGATTTGTCTTTCCATAATTCAAGTAACTCCAGCGAAGCGTGACAAACCTGAGGTAAATCTATGACAATGTTGAAGTCAAGAAAAAGTTCTTCGTGGCCTCATGAAAAGACTAAATTCTTATTTACTATCTGAAAAAAATAAAAATAAAAAACTTTTCGAATTTTGTCATTTTATATGGCCACTTGAGTTTTCATTCTAATACGGTCATCGCGTAAAAAGGCCACAAAACCCTCATTTTAGTACACGAAATGCTTCCATGATAATTTTACAGGACCGTCAGTTGTTTTTTTACCGTAGATCCATACATAATCATCGATATTTCGCATAAAGTATTCATTAATTAAAAAATCGTGGGATTAGAAATTATGACAATGCTGTCAAACTGTCAGGGCAGCAAAGCTCTTTTCATACATAATTGTTGCACCCGATTTTTAATCATTTTATTTTAAAAAAAATATTTAAAAATAGCTAATTTTTTTTTAAAAAAAATTACAAAATCAACTTTTGAAGATTTGGCCTAGTTTGGAAACTAATTTTGAACAAAAAATATTTTCTGAATTTTTATTTTTTGAATTTATTTTATTATAAAAAATAGCCAAAATTTATATAAATAACATTCGAGGTCAGAAAAATGCATAAAAATAGTTAATATTTTTATTTTAACACCCTCTTCATTTTGGTATTTTAAAATTTCAAAAATTCGATTTGTATCACTATGTTCCTTCACGGACATTTTTAAAATAATTTTCAATATATTTTTATTTTCTCTCTCTTTCCCTTTTTTTTTTTCCTTTTCTTCTCCCTCGGGCCGGTTGTTGGTAGCGACTAGCCAGAGGCTATGGCCAGCGAGGTCGACCTCGCCTGCCTCAAGCAAAAGTCGCCCCTCCCGACCACTAGTCGTAGTAGCGACATTGATTGATCCAAAGCAGTAGTTTACCACTCTGATAGTACTGCTGTTATTTCTGAACCCACGATTTTTCAGTTAATGAGTGCTTTATGCAAAACACATGCGATCAGAAATAACTGACAGTACTGTTAGACTTTCAAGGAAGCATTTCCCCTGATGAAATAGGCTGACTCCATTGAAAAATAAGTTGATGAATTACTCAAATTGAAAATAAAGGTTCACGGGCCATAAAAAAAACTTGGGACCTGCATAAATAATCAGTAACCTTATACAAGGAAAATTAGTAACTCGACCAAGTTAAGGTCAGTAATTTGGTGCAAAAATTGATAAATAGCCCGATAAAGCTGGGGATTTTAAGCAATCAGGTAGGTGGTGACAATTTATGAATCAAAAAATGTTAGAACGATCAAATTATAGATCACTTCTTCTTATCACCAGTGTCTAAAACCCTGTATAAGTTTTGCAGGTTTTGCTTGGCTCTCTCGGCCTCTTGTTTGTATTCTGCCGGCAGTCTGTTTGGCTCCTTTCTGTTTTGTTTTTTTTTTGGCTTTTGCAACCCGAGTTGCCCTTGTGCTTTTTACGACACTTTTGTGGTGCGTGGCGAAAGTCTGTCATGTAATCAGCACTTCCTAATTCAATACATTTCTTACTTTTACCAAAAAAAAAAAAAAACCCTATCAACCATCCTAGAAATTATTAGCGCCCTTTGGTTTATTCCTAAACAACCTATAGAACCGTCCACCAATTCTAACGGACGAGTCACTTCTCATTTGAAAAGCAACCAAGTATAATTCGAGGGCTTCAATATAATATGCAATATATGCATATGCCATGAACAATGATTTCTCTTGTCGAACCAAATGTCTGTTTTCGTGAAAGTACACGTGGCACTTCCTTAGTCATTTGACTAACATCTTCTCCCTGCTTTTCTTTTGTGCAACATTGCAAATTCTTCTTCGCCATCTTATTTGTCTATTTGTTTTTTTGTTTTTTTGTGCACCCTCGGACGTGATCTGTAATTAGTCAAATAATGCACCTTTTCAGGAATGGTGGGACGAGACTTCCAAAAACTGGGCAGGCAAGATAATTGGAGATGACATAATAAAAAAGAAGAAGAAGCCGGATTAATGCCTAAACAATTCGATATTTCTTGCGAATTAGTACGGTGAAATAGGAATAATTACTGGAAAAGAAATCAAATTTTTTAGAAGATGTGTAAAGAATAAATGATTCAGAGTCAATTAGGCAAAAAGAATTCGGAAGTTCGGATAAAGCAAAGTGTGGTATTAGACGAAATAAAAACTAGATTGTTTAAAAAAAATGATCCAAAAATGGTCAACAATCAAACGATCAAAACAATAGTTGTATTTCTTGTGCCATTACATCCAAATTTCATGAAACTTGCCTTTATCTTCAAATTTTTGAATTTTTCTACGAGTACTCATAGTCTTTAAAAAATTTGTCAATTTCGAACGATCAAACAACAGAATATTATAATTTGCGATACGGTCATTCTTTTGACATGTATAATTCTTTTCATCATATTCTTATGAAGTTCGTTGAGTAAGTGTCCTTGATATCCTTGTTGACATAATTGTGAAGAGTAGGACATAGCTTTTTGGATAAGACGGGGGCGTGAGACAATCATGACATCATCTTCCATGGGGCTGCATTTCCTTATAAGATTAATATCACGAAAAATCCCAAATTGGTACATTTGTGGCAAATTTACCCCAAATTATTTTTTTGACCACAAAAAATCCCGAACCGGTACACTTGTGACAAATTTACCCTGGTACACCTGTGACAAATTTACCCTCCGTTAATTTTCGTTAAATTTAATCATCAAATTGCTGAGTTAGATGGCACGCATCAATTCATTATTATACCAGTTTAAGGTTTTTACTCTCTGTTTATCACAAATGTATCAATTTAAAATTTTTCGTAGTATTAATCAAATTTAACGAAGAGTAAATTTGTCACATATGTGCAAGTTTGAGATTTTTCGTGGTAAAAAATTAGTTCTGGATAAATTTGTCATAGGTGTATCATGTTAGGATTTTTATGGTAAAAAAATAATTTTGAGTAAATTTGTCACAAGTGTATTAGTTTGGAGTTTTTCGTGGTCAAAAAAATAATTTGGGTTTTTCATGATCTTTATAAGTGAACATCAAATGCGATTGAACAACCAGAAAAATGACAAGCCAGTTAGAACGAACCAACCCAATTCGCCACCCAAAAATTTATGGTGGTCATCTCTCCGGAAGAAAACGGTTTTCAAAAAACTTTTGGCTGACTTTATGCTATTTGAATAACAGAAAATTAATCAATCTGGCGAAAGTTATTTTTTATGCATTGAAAAAAATAAACTTGTGGAAAAATGAGTTTTCTTTCTGATAAGAAATAAATGACTTTTCCTAAATCATAAAAAAAAATCTAATTATATATTTTAAATATAATTACATAAAAAAAATATTTACTTCCGTCAGAATTTTCAAGTGAGAGGAACTCACCCTTGATTGACTTTAAAATGGAATGATCGGTCGGCCAGAATTTTCAAGTCATGTCATGAATTGACATGCTTTTGGCTTTAGAGCTTAGTCTACTGTTGTTTGCGACAACCGGTTTCGAATCTTGGTCCTAATCATGCGCTGAAAGTACACAGGAGAGAACACTAAATCAAAGTTAAGTCGCATGACAGAACTTGATAAACCAAAATGGGTCACGAATTTGTCTATAATGAGCTGAATTTTTATATGAATTAATTTTTTTTTTGTTAGAAGTTACATGAATTAAGGGAATTATACACCTTTATGACTATCTCTTCATTCATTCTTGCTCTCATTCGATCTTACGCTCACTCACTCCGCACCATCACCTCAGTTTAGGTGAGTTTTCGTATATTTAATTAAATATAAAAGCGTCTTAGGAACATGGATTGGTTGGGTATGTGTTTGGTAAGGATTGAGTTGAGTACAATTCACTAGATTTGCATCGTATGAAAAATGATCAAAATGGATTAAATGCATCTACTTGGGTAAGATCATTTACCGGAATACACTGGCGGACATGGCAACTTGTTTAGATCTATATTCTTTGTATTATACTATGGCCTTTGCCATATTGTGGCTGTCCCTCTCGAAGTCCATCATGTTACTCCTTACCGAAAAAAAAATGTGTGTTTTTTTTTTTTTTCCCACTCCTCCAAACAAGCCTTCTGACCTAACAAAAGGAGATTCCCGTCGTCTGTGCCATGGTAACGCGAGTTGAAATTGAGCACGACGTGGTCGTGTGGCTTGCAACAAAAGTTCTCCAAAATCATCAACAATCGTCAAATCACTCTTTTTGCAACGTTAATCCTTATTTTATTTGTTCAAATGCATGAACCAAATGAAAATTTCATCTTTGTCCTCTTACTAATGAGTGGCAAAAGTACTGCTGAAAGAATTAGTTTATAGATGTATAAATGTTTGATACATGAGGTGTGGAGATCAATATTGTTCTCTCTCCAAATTGGAGAGAGTTAGTTTCATTTATTCTTTTTATTAATCTTTTCTATACAATTATAGATTTTCAGACTAAACAAGTACCCGACATCAGTTGTTAATGATATAGATGCACAAAATAAGTCATGTATATGTAACTGTGCACGAATACTGCACGCTATGGAATTAGTTTCATTTGTTCTTTTTGTAAATCTTTCTATACAACTATAGATTTTCAAACTAAATAAGTAGTTGACATCAGTTATTAATGATATAGATGTACAAAATAAGTCATGCATATGTAACTGTGCACAAATACTACACGTCGTGGTATTAGTTTTATTTATTCTTTTTATAAATCTTTTCTATACAGCTATAGATTTTCAAACTAAATAAGTACCCGACATCAGTTATTAATGATATAGATGCACAGAATAAGTCATGCATATGTAACTATGCACAATGGAATTAGTTTCATTTATTCTTTTTATAAATCTTTCTATACAATTATAGGTTTTCAGACTAAATAAGCACCCGACATCAGTTATTAATGATATAGATGCACAAAATAAGTCATGCATATGTAACTGTGCACAACTACTGCATGCTGTGTTGACACCCAAATTTTGACTACCATTTTTAGTCATTTAATTTTTCATAAAAATCAGGAATTGATTTTAGTTCCTACAAAAATAATTAAATCACTTTTTTTACGTTCATTTTAGCATGCATTACATTTTTTGGGACCGGCGGCGGAAGCAATTAACTTTATTTAAATTTAAAATATTAGTTTGTGGGCGATTAATCTCGATATTATCATATCTCCAATGTTGAAGGATATGAGCAAATTGATATGATAATATCAAAGATTACCGGGAATATCAGAATATGTGCTTTGAATTAAAATAGGAAAGAGATATGGACAAGAAACCCTAACCTTGTGCCTATATATACATACATCGTGGGAAGATTTTGAAGAGGCCAGACAAATACAAACACACGTTCAGAATTTTAGAGAGGAGGAGGGACCATCGAAAAACTTCAGAATTTTGAGAGTGAAATTGAGAACAAAGGAGTTCGAAAACCTCCCCCACCGGTCGAGATTCTCCTCCTTTAGTCGAGTTTATCACATCATCTTGCACATCTCCTTGCTCTTGTGGTCGCTCGATCTCGCCATCTGCCTATCGCTGCGGTTGCCAGTAGCTATCGCTGCGGTTTCCAGTAGCTATTGTTGCGGTTTCTAGTTTGTTGTTGCGGTTTCCAACACTTTCGCTGCGGTTTCTAGCCTATTGCTGCGGTTCCAATGTCTATAGCTGCGGTTCCAGTGTCTATGGCTGCAGTTCCGGTACCTATCGATGCGGTTTTGAGCCCTATTGCTGTGGTTTTCTGAGTTCCGTTGCTGTGGAGTTATCTCACTGCTTTTTGCATCAAAAGACAATACTGTCCAGAGGTGGTTCTCGAGCAATTTCACAGTTTTGAAGCACAGACGTCCGGACTCGATTCAAGGTAATCTTTATACACTTTCATGGAGTTGACTCGATGACGTTCTGAGTTGAAAAAATGCTGTTTTACTACAGTTCATACACTGATGTTGTGATGTTCGGTTCGAAAATACATCGGTCTTGCATATTCTGTATCACTAACCTATGCAGAATTTTTGTCGGGGCTTAATGAGTGAACCTTTGAATTTTGTGGTGATCGTTTTGCATGATTTGATGTCATTATCAAAGTGAAAATTCAGATTTTTTTCAGAAATTCAAGAATGACCTTTTTGATCTAAAAATGGCAAAACCTAACTTTTTGTTACAAATCTTGGATTTAGTCGATCTGACCTATCACCGTTTAGGTCCGATCTGCTATCTTCTGATAATCGATCTCGAATTGGAATGATTGAATTTTCAGAAAAAATGGAATAGATGGATGTGATTGTGATCTTGATTGATTTTTCTGATTGGATTGATATCATGATTGATTTTTATTACATCCTGAAAATTTGATGATCTCGCTGATTGATTTTCCGAATTGAATTGATATCTTGATTGATTTTTGCCATATTTTGAAAACTCCTAAAGAGTTTAGGAAATTAAGTCAACATAACAAAATATTCAAAGATATCCCCACCATGGCTGAAAATTTAAAAGGAAAGAGCAAGAAAATCGCATCCATGCATATCTTTAACATATCTCATGCATATCTCTTATTTTAGAACATATCCATGGCATATTTTCGTATATCATTGCATTGCATTCCATATTTTCAATATACCCTTTCATATCTTTAAACTATATCTTGTGTCATACATTTTTCTCATTGTCGAAAATAATAAAAAATAAGACAAAAAATATGCTCATGCATTGTCATGTTCGTGCATTATATCTTCGAAAATTGCATACCCATGCCTCATCATATTTTTCTAGAATCATGCATTGCATACCATATCTTGCTACGTCGCATGTTCATGTCATTGGCATATAATGTTAGTTTGAATTCTTTGTCTTGCATGCTATTACATAATACGTAAATATCATGTCATTTGCATGTTTTAAATTTGATTAATTAATTTTTGTATGTAGGGCAACTCAACCTTAAATTGCATGTTTTGCGTGTTTAGATAGTTTCATGTCATTCATGCATGTCATCTCGTCATTTAGATAGTTGCATGTCATTGCATTTATATCATTCATGCATTGCATTAAAAAAAGAAAATTCCAAAAAAGGAAACACCTCATCTGAGCTTCAAAATTGATTCAATTTGAGTCGTTAATTTAGGACATCTCATAAGGAATTAAGGTACTGAAAGTGCATTAGTTTTAATTAACTAGTGTAATCAAGTCCCCGAATCCACAATCTCTGGTTCATAGAAGTAAAATGGTTCTCCCGCTATTTTACTTAGGTTTCTAATCAACCTACCCAAAATGATTAGTGGCGACTCCAAATTCTAAATCTTTTCTAATTAATTTAAGTTGCGATTTGGTAGGGCTTGGGAGAGTCCGTATTAGGTTAGTCATTAAAATTAACCTAATAATCCATTAGCCTAGAAATTAGCCTAATTTTTTTTAGGTCGCGACATGCTGTGGAATTAGTTTCATTTATTCTTTTTATAAATCTTTTCTATACAACTATACATTTTTAGACTAAATAAGTACCCGACATCAGCTATTAATGATATAGATGCACAAAATAAGTCATGCATATGTAACTATGCATGAATACTGCACACTGTGGAATTAGTTTCATTTATTATTTTTATAAATCTTTTCTATACAACTATAGATTTTCATACTAATAAGTACCCAACATTAGTTATTAATGATATAGATGCACAAAATAAGTCATGCATATGTAATTGTGCACGAATACTGCACAATGTGGAATTAGTTTCATTTATTCTTTTTATAAATCTTTTCTATACAACTATAGATTTTTATACATGAGGTACTTTTTTTAAAGTTTACAAGCCTGGTTCTTAAGTTATCAACAATGTAATTAATTTATGACCCTAGCAGATTAGGATCTCTCCTTCTGCACATGTCACATGTGCACAACTTAATTTAAGTTAGGAGATTCGTCTAAGAAACCAAAAAAAAAAAAACATTACTTCAGTACAACATATCTTCTGCCTTTGTTGTTTTATTTCTTCTTGACAGTTGCATCTTTATTGTAACTTGATATCAGGTCATCATATTAGAATGTTAGAAAAAATGATCTCCAACGAGAGCCAACCGTTTTTTTCTTTTGCATTTGATGCATGGACTTTGGAAAAGTTCAGGATGATGCAAGAACGTTGCGTCTAGAACATAAGGAAAGCAACTAGTTTATTTGTCAAGAGCTATAGCTTGCTTTTTATGCATTATGTGCAAGATTTTAAAAGTTTCACACCTGAAAGAAAAAAAGAAGGGTTAATACCACCAAAAACCTCAAACTGGTACACATGTGACAAATTTACTCCAAATTATTTTTTTGACCATAAAAAACCCCAAACTGGTACACTTGTGACAAATTTACCCCAAACTATTTTTTTAACCATTAAAAACTATAAACTGATATAATTGTGACAAATTTACCCTAAACTACTTATTTTCACCATAAAAAATCCCAAACTGGCACACATATGGCAAATTTACCCTTTGTTAATTTCCATTAAATTGAGTTAATACCACGAAAAATTTTAAATTGATACACATATAGCAAACATAGGGTAACGTGTACACCCGACAATAGCCATGTGTCATCTAACTTTGCAATTTGAAGGTAAAATTTAACGAAAACTAATGGAGGGTAAATTTGTCACGGCTGTACTAGTTTGGGGTAAATTTATCATAGATGTATCAGTTTGGGGTTTTTCATAGTCAAAAAAATAATTTGGGGTAAAATTATCACAGGTGTACCAGTTTGGGGTTTTTGGTGGTATTAACCCGAAAAAAAAAAAGACCAAGCACCCACTCGGCATGGCCATAAAATTGCCCCCGCTCGCCAATAAAACTGTTGAGCAAGTCGCCGGCGATGCATCGGCGGCCCGCTCGGCAGTCATACTGCCGAGCGAGGGGCCGCTTCACACTAAGACTGCCGAGCGGCCCCTAGTCTGGTAAAAAAAAATAACACCTCATTTGATAAATACTTTCATTTTTACATCTAGTTTGGAAAAAAGCCCTAAATGTTTCTCATCAAGTGTGCGTCATTAAAAGTCCAGAATGTTGTGTGCCATTTAAGTACCACCTTCATGTGTCAAATGCATCTTCTTTTCCCATGCAACAATGCCTATGGAAGTGTTTGCTGAAGAGAGTTGGCCTTCTGTAGTTTGTGCTTTTTACACTATATAGTAGCCATAGATGTATCGTCTCATGGCAACACAAGCTGAAGTGGCTCAGTGATTGTAAAGGCAGAGATTTTTGAAGATTTGTAGCTGGATTTTGGCCTCGTGTGTACCTGATTGGAAAGCAAGAAATCAAGCAATTTTATCTGGGGATCTTAGAAGTTTTAATCAGACTATTCATTCTGAGTTTCCTGTCAAGTGTTTGCATCGAACATGCTGTCAGAGGTGGGGAATCAACGTGAATACCTGAACTTCATTGCATTCTCTGAAGTGTTATAAGGGCTGGCAACTGGATTCTAAGAGAGATTATAAGACAATCTATGATGTATTCTCGATGCGCCTTGCTCAACTATGTGGTCATGTCTGGAAAGAATTCTTGCTTATGTTCAACATAGAAATAACTGTTAAAAATCACAGTAACTTAATACTTGCTGGGTTATAACGATTGATGGAAGCGATTGTAATTGTGTGATGTGCTCCGTAGGGCTCTCATCGGTTTGAATGAATTCAGAGCCTTGATCCTTTTTTGATCCTGGGTTATTACGTTTGTTGAATTTATTAAGTGGACCGATGCAATGTTCTTTAGGTTTTGAATGTGTGAAAATGTAGTGCATGCAAGCAGATTCATGAGAAGGGTCTATACGAAACTGTTGCCTTCACTTCTGTCGGATTAATTTGTATCAATTACCTCAGAAGTTATGCTAATTTGGTCGATTATGAAGTCCTAGCATTGAGTTTGATATGCCAGAGCTGTCGCGGTAACAACCTTTTTGCTCACGTCTCCAATAGCAAAAGTGTTTTTTTGTATGTTTTTGTGTGTGGTGTGTGATGACGGATAAAAGGACACAATGCTTGGGAATGGAGTTGTCGAGTTTCTCTCCGACTCTTCAAATAAATGGGAAAGAAGAGTGCCCCTTACACCTTCTCATTGTGCTCGGCTTTTACTTAGTGGGAAGGATAAAATTGGAGCGGCCTGCATCATCATGCAGCCATCGACGAGGTGAATCAACCACGATATGCTTTACGAAGACGAGAACTGTGAAATATCAGATGACTTATCTGAATGTGGTCTTATTGTGGGTATTAAACAGCCGAAGGTTCGGAATACCAATTCTTGGTCCAAACATAAGCAAAATATTTAGCCATTAATAGATTGAAACTTAGAGGGGGAGATTTGATCTTATAATAGAACCGCAGAATTGTTAGTCCACTGGATTGCTTTTTGTTTTCCCTAGGCAAACGTAATGATCACTGCTTGGGATTTTGAGGGCCGTTTGCCAATTGGCAAAAAGGCAATGCTCTCATATTCTCATTCCATCAATGCTACATGCGCATGCCAGCACCACCTTGGATTAACCGTCTATGTGCCCACTATCACCTTGGATTAACCGTCGCTCCTAGCTAATTTTTTCTCACGATTATTTCCTTTTATTATATACAATTTCAATCTAGAATCTATGGGGTAGGTTCAATGTGACGTACTTTTGGACTGAACTTCACGAGAATTATGTCATTTCTCAAGGAAATTTGAGCAAAATTAGTTGGCGGCTCTACTGGTGGACATCTCCGTCGGATCACACGAGGGTGAGGTCAACATGCACAACATCCAAGTTCATAACGACTCGATTTGATGAGAAGAGGTCGGTCAAGTGGCAAACTCTTCCCATGACAATCTTCCTAAGCTGTCCACGACACCAACCACAATCCTCTTCATATTTCTTTCTTTTATTACGTTTTCGTTCCTCACCCTTTCCCAATCAGCCACGCCTAACTCGTTGCTCCTGTTCGCTCAATTTGGCGGCGTCCAACAATTGGTTAGCTCAATCTGATATAATCTCTCTCTCTGCTAGTATTCGAGGGACGATCCGTTCTTAGGTCCGCACAAATAGTCGTGTCCCCCAACATATATGTTTTGAGGTTTTACTCTGAAGTTTCGACTTACTCGAGATTTCTGCTTTTATGTTTTCTGTTTTTCATTCATTTTTATTTTGATCATTTTTGTTGAGCGAAGAGAGAGAAAGAGAGCAGCGGGAACAAAGTAGAGCAAAGTAGTGTAGTGAAAGAGATAATGTCAGACGTGGGTTTTCGCCGAGTGAGGATCATTGTGACATCCTCAAGGATTTATGGTAGACCTCGCCGAAGCGCATCAATTAGCGAGGACATATCATAATCAACTACCGCTTTCTAGAACCCAGCACAGTGGAAATCATCGGGTCTAACTGTAATAACATGATGAGAGACTTCCAACAAAAGTCTGATGTAAATCCTTCTCTGGATGTATCAAAGGGCCAAAATCAAGGATTTTTCTCTGCTCAGGCATACCTGAATAGGGCAACAACACAAACAGATTACTTAGATGCATCCTCTGCAACAACTTATAGCTTGTCTTTCTCGAAGCGATGGCCACATTCAGCAAAATAATAGCTCATTCTCCTACAATCAACAGTCAATGTCGTTTAGTGATAAAAGTCAGGATGGCGAGGTTCAAGCCGATATTACAAGTAGTGTTCCTTTTAACTCCAATGCTTAGGTACCGACTGGAACCCTGCGAATTCTGATTCTATGCGTGATTACTGCACGCTGTGGAATTAATTTTATTTATTTCTTTTATTAATCTTGTCTATACAACTATAGATTTTTAGACTAAATAAGTACCAACAATAGTTATTAATGATATAGATGCACAAAATAAGTCATGCTTATGTAATTGTGCACGAATACTGCACGTTGTGGAATTAGTTTCATTTATTCTTTTTATAAAATCTTCTCTATACAACTATAGATTTTCAGACAAAACAAGTACCGACATTAGTTATTAATGATATAGATTCGCAAAATAAGTCATGCATATGTAATTGTGCACAAATACTGCACGTTGTGGAGTTAGTTTTATTATTATTATTTTTTTATAAATCTTGTCTATACAACTATAGATTTTCATACGAAATAAGTACTCGACAACAGTTATTAATGATATAGATGCACAAAGTAAGTCATGCATATGTAACTGTGCACGAATATTGCACGCCGTGAAATTAGTTTCATTTATTCTTTTTATAAAATCTTTTCTATAAAACTATAGATTTTTAGACTAAATAAGTACCCGACATTAGTTATTAATGATATAGATGCACAAAATAAGTCACGCATATGTAACTGTGTACGAATATTTCACGCTGTGGAGTTAGTTTTTTTTTTTTTATAATTCTTTTCTATACAACTATAGATTTTCATACTAAATAAGTACTTGACAACCGTTATTAATGATATAGATGTACAAAATAAGTCATGCATATGTAACTGTGTACGAATATTGCACGCTGTGGAATTAGTTTCATTTATTCTTTTTATAAAATCTTTTCTATACAACTATAGATTTTCAGACTAAATAAGTACCCGACATTAGTTAATAACGATATAGATGCACAAAATAAGTCATGCATATGTAACTGTGCACGAATACTGCACGCTACGGAATTATTTTCATTTATTCTTTTTTATTAATCTTTTCTATACAACTATAGATTTCCATACTAAATAAGTACCCGACATGAGTTTTTAATGATATAAATGCACAAAATAAGTCATGCATATGTAACTGTGCACGAATACTGCACATTGTGGAATTAGTTTTATTTATTCTTTTTATAAATATTTTCGATATAACTATAGATTTTCAGACTAAATAAGTACATGACATCAGTTATTAATGATATAGATGCACAAAATAAGTCATGCATATGTAAATGTGCACGAATACTGCAAGTTGTGGAATTAGTTTCATTTATTCTTTTTATAAATTTTTTCTATACAACTATAGATTTTCAGACTAAATAAGTACATGACATCAGTTATTAATGACATAGATGCACAAAATAAGTCATGCATATGTAACTGTGCACGAATACTGCACGTCATGTTTGACCAAAAACAAAAAGAAAAAAGAAAAGCAAAGGCTCAAACTTGGAAGAAACAAAAGACAGACCACACACGAAATGAAGAGATAAAACATCATCTAACCCCTATAAAACAAATGGAGTATAGCAAACCTCCATCTGGGCATCGAACATCTCCGGAGCTCATCCCAACGAAGCAGGAGCAGACCACATTTTGCGCTCCCACAGAGAGGCATCTAGTGGTGTCTTTGGGGACAGTGTTAGTGATCTTGAAGCAGTACCAAAGTAGGACGAGCCAGGCGATGCCGACTGACCAGAGGACCGCAGTGAGCTAGCCAATGGATTGAGAATTCCATACTCTTCCAATGTTTTGATCCTTATTGAATTCGTAAACTTCACAAGCACAGCGAAATCAAAAGACTACCAAACCCAGACAAACGAAGAAGCTCGATGCAACCGACCAAGACCATAAGACTCAAAACACACTTAAAAAAGACCGACCGAGACCATAAGACTCAAACGAAGGCAACTCTTCGTTACTTCTTCTTCTTCGCTGCCGAACGTCGTGCCGTGGCAGGTGCTGCTGGAGCAGGAGTGGCAGGAGCAGAAGCAGGTGTAGGATGCACAGCAGCCGAGGAAGATGCGGAAGGATCACCGGGTGGAGGAGACGCAGTAGCAGGAGCAAACGCTGAAGGAGGCCACGATTCCTTCTCCTCCACCTCATCGAAGAGGGCGTTTACGACCTTCATTTGCCGCGGTATTTGCTGCTGCATTTTATGCGCGAATACTGCATGCTGTGGAATTAATTTTATTTATTCTTTTTATAAATCATGTCTATACAACTATAGATTTTTAGACTAAATAAGTACCCAACAATAGTTATTAATGATATAGATGCACAAAATAAGTCATGCATATGTAATTGTGCACGAATACTGCACGTTGTGGAATTAGTTTCGTTTATTCTTTTTATAAAATCTTCTCTATACAACTATATATTTTCAAACTAAACAAGTACCCGACGTTAGTTATTAATGATATAGATTCGCAAAATAAGTCATGCATATGTAATTGTGCACAAATACTGCACGTTGTGGAGTTAGTTTTATTTATTCTTTTTACAAATCTTGTCTATACAACTATAGATTTTCATACGAAATAAGTACTCGACAACAGTTATTAAAGATATGGATGCACAAAGTAAGTCATGCATATGTAACTGTGCACGAATATTGCGCGCCGTGAAATTAGTTTCATTTATTCTTTTTATAAAATCTTTTCTATAACACTATAAATTTTTAGACAAAATATGTACCCAACATTAGTTATTAATGATATAGATGCACAAAATAAGTCACGCATATGTAACTGTGTACGAATATTTCACGCTGTGGAGTTAGTTTTATTTTTTCTTTTTATTATTCTTTTCTATACAACTATAGATTTTCATACCAAATAAGTACCCGACAACCGTTATTAATGATATAGATGTACAAAATAAGTCATGCATATGTAACTGTGTACGAATAATGCACGCTGTGGAATTAGTTTCATTTATTCTTTTTATAAAATCTTTTCTATACAACTATAGATTTTCAGACTAAATAAGTACCCGACATTAGTTAATAACGATATAGATGTACAAAATAAGTCATGCATATGTAACTGTGTACGAATAATGCACGCTGTGGAATTAGTTTCATTTATTCTTTTTATAAAATCTTTTCTATACAACTATAGATTTTCAGACTAAATAAGTACCTGACATTAGTTAATAACGATATAGATGCACAAAATAAGTCATGCATATGTAACTGTGCACGAATACTGCACGCTGCGGAATTATTTTCATTTATTCTTTTTTATTAATCTTTTCTATACAACTATAGATTTTCATACTAAATAAGTACCCGACATTAGTTATTAATGATAAAATGCACAAAATAAGTCATGCATATGTAACTGTGCACGAATACTGCACATTGTGGAATTAGTTTTATTTATTATTTTTATAAATATTTTCGATATAACTATAGATTTTCGGACTAAATAAGTACATGACATCAGTTATTAATGATATAGATGCACAAAATAAGTCATACGTATGTAAATGTGCACGAATACTACAAGTTGTGGAATTAGTTTCATTTATTCTTTTTATAATTTTTTTCTATTCAACTATAAATTTTCAGACTAAATAAGTACATGAAATCAGTAATTAATGACATAGATGCACAAAATAAGTCATGCATATATAATTGTGCACGAATACTGCACGTCATGTTTGACCAAAAACAAAAAGAAAAAAGAAAAGCAAAGGCTAAAACTTGGAAGAAACAAAAGACAGACCACACACGAAATGAAGAGATAAAACATCATCTAACCCCTATAAAACTCATGGTCGAACATCTCCGGTGCTCATCCCAACGAAGCAGGAGCAGGCCACATTTTGCCCTCCCACGGAGAGGCATCTAGTGGTGTCTTTGGGGACAGTGTTAGTGATCTTGAAGGAGGAGGACGAACTAGGCGACGCCGACTGACCAGCGGACCGCGGTGAGCTCGCCAATGGAGTGAGAATTCCATACTCTTCCAACGTTTTGATCCTTATTGAATTCGTAAACTTCACAAGCACAGCGAAATCAAAAGACTACCAAACCCAGACAAATGAAGAAGCTCGATGCAACCGACCAAGACCATAAGACTCAAAACACACTTAAAAAAGACCGACCAAACCGACCAAGACCATAAGACTCAAACGAAGGCAACTCTTCTTTACTTCTTCTTCTTTGCTGTCGAACGTCGTGCCTTGGCAGGTGCTGCCGGAGCAGGAGTGGCAGGTGCTGCCGGAGAGAAGCGGGTGTAAGATGCGCAGCAGCCGAGGAAGATGTGGAAGGATCACCAGGTGGAGGAGACACAGTAGCAGGAGCAGACGCCGAAGGAGGCCGCGATTCTTTCTCCTCCACATCATCGAAGAGGGCGTTTACGACCTTCATTTGCCGCGGTATTTGCCGCTGCATTTTATGCGCAAATACTGCACGCTATGGAATTAATTTTATTTATTCTTTTTATAAATCTTTTCTACATAACTATAGATTTTTAGACTAAATAAGTACCCAACAATAGTTATTAATGATATAGATGCACAAAACAAGTCATGCATATGTAATTGTGCACGAATATTGCACGTTGTGGAATTAGTTTCATTTATTCTTTTTATAAAATCTTCTCTATACAACTATAGATTTTCAGACTAAACAAGTACCCGACGTTAGTTATTAATGAAATAGATTCGCAAAATAAGTCATGCATATGTAATTGTGCACAAATACTGCACGTGGTGGAGTTAGTTTTATTTATTGTTTTTTATAAATCTTGTCTATACAACTATAGATTTTCATACGAAATAAGTACTCGACAACAGTTATTAATGATATAGATGCACAAAGTAAGGCGTGCATATGTAACTGTGCACGAATATTGCACGCCGTCAAATTAGTTTCATTTATTCTTTTTATAAAATCTTTTCTATACAACTATAGATTTTCATACTAAATAAGTACCCGACAACCGTTTATAATGATATAGATGTACAAAATAAGTCATGCATATGTAACTGTGTACGAATACTGCACGCTGTGGAATTAGTTTAATTTATTCTTTTTATAAAATCTTTTCTATACAACTATAGATTTTCAGACTAAATAAGTACCCGACATTAGTTAAAAATGATATAGATGCACAAAATAAGTCATGCATATGTAACTGTGCACGAATACTGCACGCTGCGGAATTATTTTCATTTATTCTTTTTTATTAATCTTTTCTATACAACTATAGATTTTCATACTAAATAAGCACCCGACATTAGTTATTAATGATATAGATGCACAAAATAAGTCATGCATATGTAACTGTGCACGAATACTGCACATTGTGGAATTAGTTTTATTTATTCTTTTTATAAATATTTTCGATATAACTATAGATTTTCAGACTAAATAAGTACATGACATCAGTTATTAATAATATAGATGCACAAAATAAGTCATGCATATGTAAATGTGCACGAATACTGCAAGTTGTGGAATTAGTTTCATTTATTCTTTTTATAAAATTTTTTTATACAATTATAGATTTTCAGACTAAATAAGTACATGACATCAGTTATTAATGACATAGATGCACAAAATAAGTCATGCATATGTAACTGTGCACGAATACTACACGTCATGTTTGACCAAAAACAAAAAGAAAAAAGAAAAGCAAAGGCTCAAACTTGGAATATACAAAAGACAGGCCACACACGAAATGAAGAGATAAAACATGATCTAACCCCTATAAAACTCATGGAGTATAGCAAACCTCCATCTGGGCATCGAACATCTCCGGAGCTCATCCCAATGAAGCAGGAGCAGACCACATTTTACGCTCCCACGAAGAGGCATCTAGTGGTGTCTTTGGGGATAGTGTTAGTGATCTTGAAGCAGTACCTGAGGAGGACGAGCCAGGCGACGCCGACTAACCAGAGGACCGCGGTGAGTTGGCCAATGGATTGAGAATTCCATACTCTTCCAACGTTTTGATTCTTATTGAATTCGTAAACTTCACAAGCACAGCGAAATCAAAAGACTACCAAACCCAGACAAACGAAGAAGCTCGATGCAACCGACCAAGACTGTGACATTCCGAAATCCGACCCTCTTTTCGAAGTAAGATTTACCACGAATTGGACTTCGAAATTGAGCACCCGATATTTGAGAATTCCAACTGTAATAAATTGGACGTCACCTCATCAAGAACCATTAAGGTTACGGTTCACTCCATATCGATTAGAAAAGTGAATTTCGGATTGACGATTGGAAATTACCTTTATACCCTTAGGTTAATACCTTTTATCTTAGATTTAAGCAAGGGCAAAATGGACAATTGCCCCTCCCCATTCTTGGCTGAAATTTGAAGGGTAGAATGGTCATTTGACCAATTGAATTATTAGAGGACAAAGAATGACAAGAATAAACTTGATGTGATTTGGCTTCTTCCCCATTAACAACTCCCACCAACTAGTCTCTTCCAAGCTACTATTCATTGTCATAAACCTACCCCCACTCAAGCTCTCTTTCTCTTGCAAGTGAAATGGAAGAACATCCTTCACTCTTTCTCTCCCTCATTTTCCCCCATTCGGCCGAACATCCTCCTCCCTCTCTCACTCTCATTTTTCCATTTTCTCTCTTCTTCATCAACTCTCCCTCTCGGCCTCTTCCTCACGCCGCCCCATCACCGGCCTTCAACCTCAACTCGTGAGCTCCACAAGCTCACGTTGCTTTGGTAAGCTTTCTTAAGACTTGAACCTATGTGTAGTTTAGTTATAGAAGGGAGATTAGAGTGATTTCTAGATGAAATCCATGACTAAATTAGCTTGTTCTTGCTAGAGGCCGAACACCCCTCCCCGGACTAGATTTGAACCATGGGTTCCATCGCCTCCTTGATCGGTTTATCTCGACTCATTAACTTGGTAAGTTAGTTCTAACCCTTTGTTAGGACCTTAGATTATTGAAGGACCGAGTGAGAGATGGTTTTTGGAGTAAATTGTGGATTATTCGAGGTGAAACTTTAAGATACCCGAATCGGTGATCTTAGGGATTTAATGTGGAAATAGTTTATAGTACTTGAAATGGTGAGATCATGATTGAGCTAGGTTAAGGGATGTGCTCTTGAGTGAGCCGAATGCCTCCTTGTGCCATAGGGAATGCTAGAACTTGTTTGAGCTTGATTGAGTTAATGTGATCTCTTGATTGAACCCTTTTGCATTCGGCCATGGTAGGGAGTGGTGGTACCTTGCTTGAAAATGTTCTAATAATCCTTAATAAAATATTGGCCGTGAACTAGTTGTGGGATTAAATGATGGGGATGACACAACACCTAGTGCAATTCGGTCATGAAGAGATTGGGATGATGCATGGCATTAAAATGACTATTGACTCTTATTGCTACTTGACCGTGTACTAATGTGGATGATTAAGTGATTGAGTTGATAAGAAATTCTAGAATGGAGCTTATGTGAATTCAGCCTTGGGTGTTATGGGGCACGTGGAATATTTGATTTGGCAATTGGCTATATTAATGTGTTAATGACCACGTGACGAAAATAGTAATTGATGCCTTGAATGGTTAAATCGCTCAATTGATTGTATTTGGCCATACTAGTTTTAATTATGAGCTTATTTGATGTGAAATCCTGAGGCGCCTATATGACGCGGAATTGTGTAATGATAAATGCCTGATGCGCCTATACGACGCGGGCTTGATTGAGGAGAAATACCTGATGCGCCTATATGACGCGGGTAAATGATGATAAGTGCCTGATGCGCCTATATAACGTGGGCTTGATTGAGAAAAAAAATACATGATGTGCCTATATGACGCGGGTAAGTGATGAGAAGTGCCTGATGCGCCTATATGACACGGGACCGAATAATGAGGTAATATCCTGATGCACCTATATGACGCGGGATTGAATGATGTGGTATCCTAATGCGCCTATATGACACGAGATTGAATGATGTGGTATCCTGATGCGCCTAAATGACGCGGGATTGAATGAGGTAGTATCCTGATGCGCCTATATGACGCGGGATTGAATGATGAGAAATGCCCGATGCGCCTAAATGACGCGGGTTTATTGATTGGGATAACCTGAGGCTGTTGATTCGAGGGCCTAGCCATGGGAAGTGAGATCGTATCATGTATAAGTACTATCCTTTATGCTATGAGTGGTTAAGTGCCAAAGTACGAAGCTTAGACCTGGTTATGAAGTGATGATTGGAGTAAGAATTGATTTTGAGGTACCTAACTGTCATGCATGTTTCCTTGTTCTTGTTGTCATGCCATTTAGAGTCCTTGCCATGTTGTTTGTTCTGAAAATCGAATCGCATGTTTAGGGAGTGTCTGGATGTACTAAGTGCCTGGCTTAGGGTTAGGATTAGCTTATTGAGATCTTATCTCACCCCGTTGTGGGATCAACATTTTCAGGTCCTAGGCGATGGAAACCTGAGGTTGTCATGGATTGGCATTCGATGAAGTGATGTGGAGAGAATGGATATAAACTCACTTGTGGTCTTAGAAAATTTACTTTTATTTGTGGATTTAGAATTGCACCATTGGTATTGGACGACTGTAACCTTTGAAGTGTATTTGCCAATATTGAGGAGTGCACCTTTTTATGTCCTAAGTCATCTTGTCAAAGTTTTATGTATGAAGCTTATTCATCGCTTCTGCATGTGCATTTTGATTCTGCGAGTGTATCGTTAAACGATTCGATCCTGGGGTAAATCGCGATGAAAGACCATAGAAGGGATGTTCGCGCGCTCGTGAAGGACGCGGGGCATGACATACCCGTTTAAGTGGTATCAGAGCAAGGTCAGCTCAATCCAATGTGATTGAGACTTGGAGTAATAAGGAGTGATGTCTTGAGGATGATTAGATAGGGAGACCCTTAAGCTTAGGCATCGATTTCTGAATCTCGAGGATTATAGGCTTGAACTTGTGTCGTGTTCTAATGGTTAGTGTATCGATTTTGATTGATGATCTTAGGTGATTACATGTTTGAGGCTCACAAGGGAACGAGTAGAAGTGATGAGTTATAAGTATGGATTTGAGCTTGTAAATGTATTTGAGGTTAATAGAGGATTGCTTATGAGTAAAGGATCATTGAAATTTATGATCGTCATTGTGAACTTGAGGTACATAGTGAACGTAGGAAATTGACTTGTGAGATGGATGGTCATTTGTGGAATTAGAAGTCCTCTATGGATAAGAATTGATTTGGAGAAAACTACGATGTGACGAGTAGTGAGTACGATCATGCACTGCATGTGTCTATGGCATCAAAGTAAAAGTTGAGAGATGTGCATGCATGAGCATATCATTGTCGGACTGGATAAACCATCGCTTGGTATGGGACAAGCTGGTGGGATACCTATAAACCGTAAAGAAGCATGTTATGGGACGTGTGGAACGGGACTCTCTTCGTAGGTGTATGACTTGGGACAACCTGCAAGGACCAGGTCTGATGAGGGCGGGGAGTGTACGCCGGGACATAGAAGTTCGGACAAGGAGCAGCTCCTGGCAGGCTTCTAAGACAGAAAGGGAGGCATGAATGACCTAAACCATACATTGAAGGGGATGGGTCTAGGTATCGGGCTAAGTCTGATTCTTTTATCAAAAAGATTTATTGCATTAAAGCTGATCCTCAAGATGAATTTGCAAACATTGCATGGCATTTGATATGGCGCATGTGAATGGCACCATTCGTTTTCATCGTTGTAGGCGATTAGTGGTCCTAGAGCTTCGTACTTGGCACTAAGCGTTGTTTACTAAGTGTTTGGTTGGATAGCTGATTATGGTTGTGCTAACGGAAAGATGCATCTGGGCTTGAGGTGTGGATGAGAAATTCTTGATATATGCCTTTGATTGTTTGAATTATGATTGGCTCACTTGGCGTCAAGTTGTTATTTGGCTACGGCTTGTTTAAGAAGCTAAATAGCATGTTGTAATTTTGCTAAGTCGCAGGTACGGCAGGACTAAAGGTATGGGTAAGTGCCTCACTGAGTTGATGCCTTGAGTGTTTGCTTGATGTTTGCCTAGTTGAAGCCTGCTTGATGATAGACTCCTAGTTGAGTATGACTTGTGATTGCTTGGCAGTTAGTGGCTGGCTTATGATTACCATTGTGGTGAGCAGTTTAAGACTGCTAGACTTATGAAGATAGTTTGGGTCTTTAAATTCCTAGGTAGGATTGTAGCGGCTCATGTGATGTTGGAGCCTAGTAAGGGTAAGCAACCGAGGCAAGAATGTTAGAGGAGCGCCTAGCTCGAGACCAAAAGTTGTGAAGGCTCAAGAGTTGAAGCCTTAGGAGAAATTGAGAATGTGATGAGTAGGTAAGCTTGGGGCTGGATTGCCAGTGTTGCCTAGCTAGCTAAGGCTGTCGCTGCTGTGGTTATTGGGTTAGTAGTAACAATCGGAAGGATGATATTGGAGGCGAGCATAGAAGCTGGCAAATGGACTAGCTTGTGGAATAGTTAGCAGAGTTGAAGTCGATTGAGTTGACAGGAAAGGTAACTGTGAGACTGCCCCTATCTGGATTGAGGATTTGTAAGGAGGCCCTAGAAGCTTCGAGTACATTAAGGAGAAAGCGATCCTGGCAGTTACTAGTCTTAAGGGACTGCCCATGGTTGATGAAAGGCTGCTCAGGAAAGAATTTCCCTTGGAGGCGTAGCACTTAATTGGATTGCCTTCGTCTAGTTGATCAAGGAGAAATACATTACTGTGATTGTTAAGGAGCAAGAGTGTTAGAACCCCCAACAGTTGTGAGAACCAGATATAGAACTGCCATTGCAGGGTAGAATTACTGAGATCATCCAAGCATGTCCCAAGGTGGTCAGAGACCCTTTGGATAAGGCAAGGAAGTTCAAGAAGGAACCGAAAATCGAAGCACCGTGATGAATTGGTATCCTTGAATCCGAAGTGTTATGATGAACTTCATCTCAAAGCGCAAAATGACTAGAGAAACCATGAGTAAAGAGGGCTTCCGCTCAGTGGGTTTAGAATGTACCTGTAAGGAACGATTGGTACCTAAGTGCAAGACCTAGAAAGGAAATTGTGTTTCGTCTCCCTTGTCATGAGAAGTGTTAAAGGAAATCTACATGCTAGCCTACCTGAGTCCAATGGTTCTATGAGATTAGCTGAGATGGAATCGGACCATTGGAAATGGAATTTAAGTTGTTGTTCCCTAGGTGGTAGGACGTTGTTTTAAAGGACGATTGGACCATGAAGTGGTCGTTGATGAGAAGAAAAGTGGACGAACTCGATAATCGTAGCCACTCGTGATTTTATTGGACGAACAAGTACATGGAAAGAGATGCTTAGATTGTGGCCGCAAAGTGATTTGCATTAATTGGCTTGAATATCCGAGGTATGGATGTGTGGAAACCTAGGGAGGAATCTCGATTCCTTAGAACCTTGATGTTTGAGGTGATAGAGTTATTGGAAGGAGAATGCCGAGTATGGGTACATCTGAATCCTAGGATAAAGGTACAGCTATTGGCGCGGGCTCCAAGATTGATGTCCTATGGAATGAGGAAAACAAGGTGGATTCGTGACAAGAGGATGTCACTAAAGTGTATAGTCTCCCTCATAGGGTAAGAGGCCCTAGTATGGAAGAATAGGAATTCTACTTGTTTTGGTGTTATGAGTGAACATCACCAGATAGTGTCTCGATATTATAGGCTTGAATTTTGTTGCATTCTGATGGTCTTAGAATCATCCTTGATTGTTGACCTTTATAACTACCTGGAGTTATAATCTAAGAGATCGACAGTGGATTAGACAATATGTCGAAATGGAAAACGACTGACTGACAAGCTTCATTTACGAAAATGAGTTATAAAGAGACGTCAGGTATGAATGGATTTATGCTTGAATTGCGTTTTATCTTGATGACTTGGATTATCGATCGCTACTGACGACCTTAGGTGGTGTGAGACGAGAAGCAAGGAATTGGACAAGGGATACTTGGATTAAAGGCCTGTTGCAATCCAGTACATATGGGTTCGACTTGAACGCCGACTAGGCTTGAGGTCATAGATTTATGTTAGGCCATTGATTTTTGAGATGTGATAGCCGCCTTTGGAATTAGAAATGTTCGATTGATAGGAATTGATCAGAATCAAGAAGTCATAAGGAGCGTGAACGACCTTGAGAAGACATTCCACGGATCCTAAGAGGACGCCCGCTGTTTGTGGAATGTAAAAGCGAGAGATTTGAGTCTATTGAGGCGAAGTTCTTGGTCATAAGGTTTATGAGAAATGTAATTCATTGGAAACCCTTAAGGATTACCATAAGTAATGGATTGTCGGAAACTAGCATGGATTACTGGAGTTCGAAGTTGCTGAGATTGATGGCTTGCAATTGATGAGTTATGGCAAGAACCGTCCTAATAATGAAATAGACAACAGTGAGATGTGGCGCGAATGGAAGAACGAAAATGAAAGGATTAAGATTCATGATAATGCAACGTAGAATGGTTACTACCTATGTATTGTGATGGTAGACATAGCGAGATGGACGCCCCAATTGGTCATTCAGAATTGACAACTATCGTCCCTACGTTGGAAATTTAGAGATACCACTTAAGTAGTGAAGAAGATTTCAGATCAATAAGAACCATCGAAACTTGAAGTACCTATCGTTCTGAGGAGGAATTAAATATATAAAGCAACGCATACGGATGAAGTTGCTTAAGGAACTAGAATATGATGCCCTACCTTACCTTGGGGAGGAATAAGGATAAAAGGATGATTGTGGTTGAGAATTGAGCATCACGAGATTGGTGGGTAAAGGACATACTTCACTCAAGGAATACGAGATTCAACTTCTAAATTGGAAGTTACCAAAAGGCTTGTTAGATGCCTATTTTGAAAGTCAAGCCTGTGAGTCAGAAGGGGACTAAAGCATTACAACCCACAGGGTCCGATACCTAGGAGGTCGTGACAACGAACACACATGGAGAAAATCCAGACTCTTAAGTACCCAAGGATAGAGACCTAGGAGCTTCCTGGACGAGTGTAAGTATACGATGACGAAGGGCTTAGAGGGCAGGATTAGATTGAAAACTCGTCGCGATACCTATAGTGTCTAGTGGATTATACCAAGAAGTACCGGGACTTACATCGGTACTAGTGACGAAATAGAACAAGGAGAGGAATAGTTGAGCACGTGGCTAAGGATCGGACGTGTCAACGAAGGAAGGTACGACTCGATAAGTTTGGCAAGTGGCCCCAATTGTGGGAAACTCTCTAATAGAACTAAGAACGAATTGCTATGAATTTGGCCATGGGATCACCTGAAAGGTCAAGAAAACCGTGAGACGATTGGTATAGGCGTCAGGCAATTCGTGTGGAATTTCAATGATGGTTGTGCCAAATAGAGACCCTAAATTACCTTAGCTATTGAGAGAGTCCTAAAGATGTCATGGGGATGAAGTTATGCCACAAGCACGCCCTGTTGTATGCAGACGAATAGGTGGCTGAAAGATATGATCTAGGTGCTTGAGGTTATGTTGCCAGCGTGTACCACAAACTTTGTAGGGAATGGTATCGGGTGGCTACAACTTGTGGAAATGTTCACAGTGAAAATTGCTGGTAGACAGATTTGATGATCGGTTGGCGACCGGTGACACCTTAATCGAAGATGCTTGAGTAAGGACTTATTGCAAGTGACCGATCACAGTTTGAAATGACTTCATGAAGGACTAATTGGAAGGACATCGGAATGTATTAAGCCTTTTGGATAGCATGGGTGCGTCCTTAGTTTACCTCATGGGCCGATTGTTTGAAATCATGTTTAGATCGTCGCGTAATGCCCTGAAGCGTGTTGATGCAGGGATTTTTGCCCATCTTGATGTGTTGATACGCGAGATGTTAACCTGAAGCGTTGAGACACGGGTTTTAGAAAAGTGTACGGATCTGAGGCGTGTTACGCGGATCCTCTTTTCGAAGTAAGATTTACCACGAATTGGACTTTGAAATTGAGCACCCGATATTTGAGAATTCCAACTGTAATAAATTGGACGTCACCTCATCAAGAACCATTAAGGTTACGGTTCACTCCATATCGATTAGAAAAGTGAATTTCGGACTGACGATTGGAAATTACCTTTATACCCTTAGGTTAATACATTTTCTCTTAGATTTAAGCAAGGGCAAAATGGACAATTGCCCCTCCCCATTCTTGGCTGAAATTTGAAGGGTAGAATGGTCATTTGACCAATTGAATTATTAGAGGACAAAGAATGACAAGAATAGACTTGATGTGATTTGGCTTCTTCCCCATTAACAACTCCCACCAACTAGTCTCTTCCAAGCTACTATTCATTGTCATAAACCTACCCCCACTCAAGCTCTCTTTCTCTTGCAAGTGAAATGGAAGAACACCCTTCACTCTTTCTCTCCCTCATTTTCCCCCATTCGGCCGAACATCCTCCTCCCTCTCTCACTCTCATTTTTCCATTTTCTCTCTTCTTCATCAACTCTCCCTCTCGGCCTCTTCCTCACGCCGCCCCATCACCGGCCTTCAACCTTAACTCGTGAGCTCCACAAGCTCACGTTGCTTTGGTAAGCTTCCTTAAGACTTGAACCTATGTGTAGTTTAGTTATAGAAGGGAGATTAGAGTGATTTCTAGATGAAATCCATGACTAAATTAGCTTGTTCTTGCTAGAGGCCGAACACTCCTTCCCGGACCAGATTTGAACCGTGGGTTCCATCGCCTCCTTGATCGGTTTATCTCGACTCATTAACTTGGTAAGTTAGTTCTAATCCTTTGTTAGGACCTTAGATTATTGAAGGACCGAGTGAGAGATGATTTTTGGAGTAAATTGTGGATTATTCGAGGTGAAACTTTAAGATACCCGAATCGGTGATCTTAGGGATTTAATGTGGAAATAGTTTATAGTACTTGAAATGGTGAGATCATGATTGAGCTAGGTTAAGGGATGTGCTCTTGAGTGAGCCGAATGCCTCCTTGTGCCATAGGGAATGCTAGAACTTGTTTGAGCTTGATTGAGTTAATGTGATCTCTTGATTGAACCCTTTTGCATTCGGCCATGGTAGGGAGTGGTGGTACCTTGCTTGAAAATGTTCTAATAATCCTTAATAAAATATTGGCCGTGAACTAGTTGTGGGATTAAATGATGGGGAAGACACAACACCTAGTGCAATTCGGTCATGAAGAGATTGGGATGATGCATGGCATTAAAATGACTATTGACTCTTATTGCTACTTGACCGTGTACTAATGTGGATGATTAAGTGATTGAGTTGATAAGAAATTCTAGAATGGAGCTTATGTGAATTCAGCCTTGGGTGTTATGGGGCACGTGGAATATTTGATTTGGCAATTGGCTATATTAATGTGTTAATGACCACGTGACGAAAATAGTAATTGATGCCTTGAATAGTTAAATCGCTCAATTGATTGTATCTGGCCATACTAGTTTTAATTATGAGCTTATTTGATGTGAAATCCTGAGGCGCCTATATGACGCGGAATTGTGTAATGATAAATGCCTGATGCGTCTATACGACGCGGGCTTGATTGAGGAGAAATACCTGATGCGCCTATATGACGCGGGTAAATGATGATAAGTGCCTGATGCGCCTATATAACGTGGGCTTGATTGAGAAAAAAAATACATGATGTGCCTATATGACGCGGGTAAGTGATGAGAAGTGCCTGATGCGCCTATATGACGCGGGACCGAATAATGAGGTAGTATCTTGATGCGCCTATATGACGCGGGATTGAATGATGTGGTATCCTAATGCTCCTATATGACACGGGATTGAATGATGTGGTATCCTGATGCGCCTAAATGACGCGGGATTGAATGAGGTAGTATCCTGATGCGCCTATATGACGCGGGATTGAATGATGAGAAATGCCCGATGCGCCTAAATGACGCGGGTTTATTGATTGGGATAACCTGAGGCTGATGATTCGCGGGCCTAGCCATGGGAAGTGAGATCGTATCATGTATAAGTACTATCCTTTTTGCTATGAGTGGTTAAGTGCCAAAGTACGAAGCTTAGACCTGGTTATGAAGTGATGATTGGAGTAAGAATTGATTTTGAGGTACCTAACTGTCATGCATGTTTCCTTGTTCTTGTTGTCATGCCATTTAGAGTCCTTGCCATGTTGTTTGTTCTGAAAATAGAATTGCATGTTTAGGGAGTGTCTGGATGTACTAAGTGCCTGGCTTAGGGTTAGGATTAGCTTATTGATATCTTATCTCACCCCGTTGTGTGACCAACATTTTCAGGTCCTAGGCGATGGAAACCTGAGGTTGCCATGGATTGGCATTCGAAGAACTGATGTGGAGAGAATGGATATAAACTCACTTGTGGTCTTAGAAATTTTACTTTTATTTGTGGATTTAGAATTGAACCATTGGTATTGGACGACTGTAACCTTTGAAGTGTATTTGCCAATATTGAGGAGTGCACCTTTTTATGTCCTAAGTCATCTTGTCAAAGTTTTATGTATGAAGCTTATTCATCGCTTCTGCATGTGCATTTTGATTCTGCGAGTGTATTGTTAAACGATTCGATCCTGGGGTAAATCGCGATGAAAGGCCATAGAAGGGATGTTCGCGCGCTCGTGAAGGACGCGGGGCGTGACATAGACCATAAGACTCAAAACACACTTAAAAAAGACCGACCAAGACCATAAGACTCAAACGAAGGCAACTCTTCGTTACTTCTTCTTCTTCGCTGCCGAACGTCGTGCCTTGGCAGGTGTTGCCGGAGCAGGAGCGGCAGGAGCAGACGCGGGTGTAGGATGCGCAGCAGCTGAGGAAGATGCGGAAGGATCACCGGGTGGAGGAGACGCAGTAGTAGGAGTAGACGCCGAAGGAGGCCGCGATTCCTTCTCCTCCACATCATCGAAGAGGGTGTTTACAACCTTCATTTGCCTCGGTATTTGCCACTGCATTTTTTCGCTTTCCTTCTTCAATTGCGAAATTAAAAAAAAGGGTGCTCAGTTGGTTATGGGGCACTTGGGATTGTGTGGTTAGGCGCACTGGTCTCAGGTTCGATTCCCCAACTAAGCACCTGTAATTTAAGTGGGGGACCATAGCGATGGGTTGTTAACACCTAAATTTTAATTTTAGGGAATTCATTTATTCGCGTGAATGAGCTCAGTTAGCCAAAAGCCCTATTCCCCATGGTGGCCGGATTTTGTGAAACCCTTGCCCGATAGGATTATTCAAGAATCATCAAATTACGATCCTACGGTTAATATCTCGTCTGAAATTTTTAGAGTCAACGGCTAGGATTGAATCTGGGAGCATAACCCTAATATCCACTATATATATCTCACTAAGCCTAGGGTTACGGGGACGACGAAAAATTTCGACACATTACATTTGCCTCTCACGCCTCGCTCCCTCTCGGACGATACTCTCTCGATCTTGCTCTCTCTCTCTCTCTCTCTCTCTCTCTCTCTCTCTCTCTCTTTCTCTCTCGCCCACCATCGCTTTTGCTTGTAGACGGACGACACCCTTGCTCAGCCATTCCGTCGATTTTATTCACCCGCCGCTGCTTCACCTTCAAATCCTGCTCGTCAACTGCCTGAAGATTGACTCGTGCCACTGCTCTTCTTGTCGCTCCTCCTACTGCTGTTGTGCGGATAGCATCCCTGCTCCCTGTCGCACACCATCGTCGCCGTCTTCAGTTTGCTTCCGCCATTCGATTCTGTCCGCACGTTGCTGCTCTTGACCGCTGAACCCCCACTGATCTCGAAGACCGTCGTCCCAGCACGTTGCTGACGTGATCCCGCGACTGCCATACACCGCCGAGGTGTTTCCAGTTTTGTTTCAATGATTTTCATGCCAAATCAGCCCGGATCTCACACTATAAATTAAGTTTTTGTTGTCGATCGGCCGCCCAATCGTCATCATCCTCAGCCTCGGCGATTTTCTATTATCATTTTTTGTTTTTGCAGGATATCGAATCGGTTCTTGGAAGTGCTTAACTCGAACAGGGAAAGGAAGCGCGGCTTAGGTATAATTTCGATTCTTATCTTGGTTGATCATTAACTGATAATTGGTTGTTTTGTCATGACATTTTGATTTTAGTTTAGTTGAGTTTAATTGCCTTCGCATGTATCGCGAATTTTCGACAAAATCAAAAGCCATTTTCGCTAAATAAAAAATCAAGTTATGGTCGGTTTCTCCCGTTACCCCGCGGGTGCGATTTGCTGGGCTTGACACAAAAAATGCTAAATTGGCAAGACTGAATTTTTAGAAATAAAAATTTGATTTTTTTTCGGAATTGTGAATTCTTGCCATCTTGGTGTGATTGCTTACTTAGGGGATAGAGATTGATTGATTGAAATCATGTTGTTGCCTTATCTACGTTAATTTCTCGTTTCAAGTCGATCTCGTTCGGAAAGAAAAAAAATTCGAATTATGAAATTTTGAATCCGATCGCATATTTTAAAAGGAAGGCGCGTTTAATAGATGATAATTCCGATTCCCAGATATGGAAGGCGCGCGAATATTTTTGAAAGTGATTGGAGGCAAATCCTAGATCGATTTTGGAATTTAATAGGAAAATGGGCACAATCTTCGGGAATAAAAAATAAATAAAAATGAATAAAAAAATGGCAAGTTCGATTTTTGTTTAGCAAATTTCAAATTTCAAAAAAAAAAAATGAATGACCAATTCATCCTGCATATTACCACGTCTTCTTGCATGTCATCCCATGTTTCCCCATGTCATTTTATTTGTAATGTAATTTTCAGTTAATTAGGACTAGATGGACTAGGAAAAGCCCGATGTTGTGGGCCTAATAGAGTTGGGTCATAGGGAGATTAGAAAGATGGACGGGACTGTCGTGATCAACAACTTTCATAGGAGGATCAGGAAGAGGCGACAGGCTATCAGAATCGCTCCAAAGTGTGGGCCTTGCAAAAGAGGTGATGTCCAGGATCAGACGACAGCCCAAGCCCAGCAAGATCAAGATGACGAGAGCGTCGGGGAAAATTCCATTTAGTTTTTTTTTTTTAGGATTTTCGGAATTATCAAAGTGTATTTTCAAATTTGTTTTTTTTTTTTGAATTTCGAGTCAGTTGATTCTTTATTTGTAATCTTCGATTATTTGAAGCTTTGTATCATTTAATAATCCGTCGAATGTCATATAGTTTTAGGTCATGCATTGCATCAGTAATTTATCTTCCTTTCATTCGAATAAAAAAGAGAATAAAAAAATTTCAGAAAAAAAAACAAAAACAAAAGCCTTGATTTGATTTCCGAGTTGTCATTTTTTTTAAGAAAAATCCATAAAAAAGGGAATCTAGGTACCGAAAGGGCGTTAGTCTAAATCGATTAGCGTAACCAAATCCCCGGATCCAAAATCTCTGGTTCGCAGCGGTGAATTAGTTCTCCCGCTAATTTACCTAGGTTTCTAATCGGCCTACCTCGAACGATTAGTGGCGACTCCTCATTTGTTCTTTTTTTTCGTGTTGCAATTCGGTAGGGTTCGAGAGGGTCCGCATTAGGTTAGTTCTCGGTAACTTGCCTGATAATCCGATTAACCTAAAAACTAATTTTTAGGTTGCGACATGGGTTGCTGTGCTAGTCTCCCCGAGGAATAGTCAATGTGCGAACAAGCTGGCCCGAATACCTTGGTTATAAAAAAAAAGGGGGGTGCCGTTCCATTGACGAACAAAGTTCCGGTAAGATTTGGAAAAAGTGTAATAACTTCTGAGAGCTAAATGTGCAGTATGATTTATTGCTCTAGAACTGGAGGCTTTTTTCATATAGCCCCCTTTGGGTTGGGATATACATATAATGAATGGATCGAGAATTCCATCATCCACATGATTATGATGGACGTTGGATTCACTTACAAGAATGTGCCATATTTGAGAATGTCAACTTATGAATACTAATTTTCACTTTTGATCAATAAACTTCAATATGATTTACAACTTATCATGCATATTGGTGGACTTTAGCTTTCGGTGATGTGATGCTAAATTAGTATTTCGTTGCGATTCATGTAATCTAATCGAAATTTGACTGATTTATTGACAAAATGCAGATGCGACAATCATATGGCATTGGCTTACAATTCGAGTAAACTCTAAGTGGGACAAAAAAAAAAAGAATTGGCGTCCTTGAAAACTATTTGAGAAGAGGAAAGGGAGGCATGACCGTGAAACTGGTGGGCGCCTAATTTCTGCATTGATGTTAGGCGTACCAGTGTCAGTGGTCATCATGATCCTTGGCACAGTTCCAAGAGTTCTCTTCCAGTTGTGTCCTATCAAGGTCCTTCAAAAAGCTGCAGATGAATTTTCGAGGTCAATTTTGGTCCGGCCGAGCTTTGTTAAGGTATGCGCCCACCATCTCGGCCACGATTTGGAGTCCGTTGTTCATAGAGATTTGGTCATTGGAAGCTTGGAAAAGGATTGGGTAAGAAATGGGGGACTTGACGAGACGAAGAATTTGATTCTTCTCTTCCAGAGACCGAGAGCATGGCACACATCGGATTATCTCTATCATCAATTCATCATTATGCCTATAGTTCATTCTGGTCTTGAGCCGATTAATACTCTCCGATGAGGACTTGATTGTACTGCGCCAGAGATTTTTGGTTGGTAGGAATTTGTATTAGACACTAGCAACACATTTTGTATCACCGAACAAGTTTTTTTTCGCAACAAGAAATGAATGAATGAGAGAAGTAAAAATTGTGGCCAAACAAGTGTAATGAAAGTGGCATACTTTAGAAATAGCAGCTCCACAGATCCCAACAGAAAAACACAACTAGCGTAACTTGCAGATCAGAATTGGGATAGAGTGGCTATGCTAAAGCATCGTCGTAAAGTTCCTGCTTAACATACCAATCTTCTAGATCCGTTTCTCGATTTAATGAACACGACGAAGCTGAATCAGAAAAAACCTATATACAAACAGAGCATTTGCTAATTTAAGCTGAATCTAGAAGAGATAATTGACTTGACTGCAACATCACTCATCTTCAACGGTCCCGCACGACTTGCAGCTGCGCTTCGAGAATCCTAGTGAAGCTGTAGAAAGAAACCGGGCATTCCTCTTGAGTTAGAAAGCCAGGACAAAAGCTAGGATTTGCAAGTGGAAAAGATTAATCTTTCCAATAAAGATGGAGACAGATTAGGATTTCTATAAATGAAACCCCACGCATGTTACTGCGTTAAGGTGAACTCCTAAGAGCAACATCTGTGCTGATCAAGAATGATAATAGACTGTTATCTTCCGACAGAAACGACTGCTTCTCTCCGGCTATACGTTTCTAAAGTCCAACTCAGACTATCCTTATCCGGCCAAACTTTCCCTCACTTCAACTGGTGTTGGGTTTCGTCATATCCTCAAACTCGTGACCAATTTTAGCAGATACCACTAAAAGGTCTCTGCACTGCGGCGCACATGCTAGCTCAATACATATACATATGAGGAATGACAATCAATTGAAAATGCATGATTGTTTCTCTATTCTGCTCCACGTTTTACCTGTATGTTTGCACTAGCATAAGCAAATCTAGATAATTAAGAGAACTGAGGTTAAGAAAATTATCATATACCTGCGTTAGCTCATCTTGTTCATGTAAGCCCAATGCAATGAGTTTTTCCTTGATCCTTTGCAGCTGATTCGCAACACCGCTGATGGTCATCCTTTTTCCAGGCACTTCATTGGAACAAGTGATTCCGATGATATATATCATAACCAAACACTCTTGAAAGATGACATTCCTTTCAGAAAGCCAATGTCGAGAACTATCGGGGTCAAAACAACTATCTCTTTCTAGAAGCAGAGTCCGATCCGTAACTTCTAATGCCTGTTCAGGCAAAGCCGCTGCGACAAAACCATGGAGAGTCAAATTGTCTCCGAATTTGTTGTCGACAGGACTCAATCCCGTGAACATCTCTAGCAAGAGGATCCCGTAACTGTAGACATCGCCTTCTCTTGAGACCTCGCATCCCATTGCATATTCTGCCACACATTTTGATCATAGTGGAGATGAGTAGTGTTTATCATAGAAAAGAATGTGGAACTTAGATCATTAGAATAGAAAGTAGAGGCATTACCTGGTGGAGCATAACCAATTGTCCCTCTAAGACCCATTGAGCTCATCTGATTGGCTACCGTATCAAGGGATGATCCAAGAAGGAATTTCACCAACCCAAAGTCGCCGAGATGTGCTACCATCTCAGCATCTAAGAGGATATTGCTTGGTTTCAGATCACAATGAAGGATTGGGAAGTGGCACTGATGATGAAGATAATCTAGTGCAGAAGCAACATCAATAGCTATACTTATCCTCTGAATGAAATTCAACTTTTTCGGAAGCTCACTCCCATGAGATGCTGTCGCGCTTGGGTGTAGCCATCGTTCCAGGCCTCCATTGCACATGAATTCGTAGACTAAGGCCTTAAAGTCATTTCCTTGATGATCAATACCTGAGCAAACCGTCAATATCTTCAAAAGATTTCGATGTTTAATGTTCTTTAATGCCTCGCACTCGACTATGAAGCTCTTCAGAGCACCGTGACGGACTAAATGAAACACCTTCACGGCAACAACAGTTCCATTGTTCTCGAGTATCGCCTTATAAACGGAACCAAAGCTTCCAACACCAATCAAATTCCTTGGAGAAAATCCGTCCGTTGCTTTTAGGAGTTCTCCAAATGATATGTTGGGACGTGAAGTGTTTATCGAACTTGAAACTGGTGTGTTTACTTTCTTCTTCAACCAACAAAGAAATATAAAAGCAAGAGCAACAGCTACTACAAAAACTCCGACAATAACACAAGTGGACAATATCACTATATTGAGTTTTCTGCTCTTGGAGCTCTTGGAGATGCAATCGGGGAGGTGAAACTCGAGCAGCCCGCCGCAGAGCCCATCGTTCCCAATAATAGAAGTACTAGTAACATTCTTGAAGACTCCTTCACGTGGTAGCACGCCTTCAAATTTATTGTACGACAAATTCAAAAGTTTCAAGAAACGAAGTCCCGCCAAGAATTCTGGAATCTGACCTGACAAATTGTTGCGTGAAATATCTAGCTCTTCAATGCCTCCTAACGATCTGATTGATTGAGGAATGGACCCATGGAAGAGGTTGCCCCCCATCCTCAATAACCTCAATTCAATGCAAGCACCTAAACTTGTTGGGATTTCACCTGCCAACAAGTTGTCCGAGAGGTCCAAAGCAGTCAAAGCTCTCATGTTGCCAACTTCTTCGGGTAGAACTCCGGTCAGATGGTTGCAAGACAAGTTCAAAATGATAGCTAATGATGAGATACCCATAAGCTGTGGGGGTATGCAACCACTAAGATTGTTACTAGACAAATCAAGCATATTAAGAGACTGGCAGTTTGACAGATGTGAAGGAATTTGACCACGAAAGTTGTTCCCACCAAGGTATAACTGAACCAACTTGGTTAGATTTCCCAAAGAAGATGGAATAGTCCCTCCTAGGTTGTTGTCATCTGATTCCAGTATCGCCAGATTATGTAGGTTACCCAGATTTGAGGGGATAACACCTGAAAGCCGGTTGTGATCCATAACCAGTACTTCCAGGTCGACAAACTTCCCAATTTCTTCTGGAATCTCACCAGATATTTGATTCATGCTTAAAGAAAATACTGTGAGAGTGGTGGATAAATTACTTATGCATTTAGATAACATCCCACCAAATGTGTTGTTGTCAATACCCACGCCCTTTAACTTGGTGCTGTTAGTTAACGAACAAAGGAAGCTCAAGTCTTCGGGTTTTCCACTTCCAAGCTGATTGCTATAGATTAGGAACACACGAACGTTATACAAATTTTCCAAAGAAGGTACTTTCCCGGAAAATCTGTTAATGCCTAGTTGAAGTACGTCTAGCTTTGTGCAATTCAATATCGATGGAGGAATTGTCCCCTCAATTTGGTTATTTTGAATGCTAAAATATTCAAGATTTGGGAGTTTGAGGCCTATGCCTGCAGGAAGAGTCCCATGTATCCGGTTGGATCCAACATCGAACGCAATTAGCGAAGAGAGATTGAGTACCGAAGATGGAATCGTACCCGACAATCTGTTTTTTCCAAGAGCCATGGCTTGCAATTTTGCCAGGTGGCCTACAGCCTGGGGAATGCTCCCGCCCAAGTTGTTATCGGACAATAAAAGTAACTCCAGCGAAGAAAAGTTACAAATGAAGGAAGGCACACCCCCAATCATATTATTACCGTACAAATCGAAATGCCGTAGCTTCGTCAATGAACCGAGCTCTCCAGGGATATCTCCAGTTAGTTGGTTGATCCCAAGCCTGAGGAGGACCAAGTCCGAGCAACCCGATATGTTTTTGGGAATTTCGCCAACCAATGAATTGTTGTTCAATCCTAGGATACGCAGGCGGCGCAACTGGCCGACTTGCGGAGGGATTTCATGATGGAGACTATTGTTTTGGAGCCGCAATTCCCTTAGGAAGCTGAGGTTTCCGATATGAGGAGAGATTGTGCCAAAGAGCCCTTGTGATGGCAAGTTCATGACCGTGACCCTCCGGTGCCTCCGGCTGCACATAACGCCATACCACTGGCAAAGCCCAATGCTATCGTTCCATGAGTCGAGCACGCCGAAAGGATCCGCAGTTATGCCGGCCTTAAATGCAAGCAGGGCAAGTTTGTCTGTTTCATTGGTGGCGGAGGAGGCTTCGTATAAGCACAATGCCAGAACAATACCAAGAAGCAAGTGGCATAATTGAAACTCCGCAGAAACAACCCTCACGAGTTTCATGATTCAAAAGCCAAAGGAAGGAGGCAAGAGGAAACAAAGAGGGCAGGATAGGTGCTAATGGAAACTGTCAAGAGATTCATAACAAGGTGTCGTCGATCTTTTAGGACGGTTTTCTTGGTCCCGGTCCAAACCGGATCCCGCTCACATTCAACAAAGAGAACCACGAGCCACTCGGAACCACTAGTCTCCGTCGACCTTATCTATAATCTTACGGGTATACATCAAATTAAGTCCTCAGATGTCGTCGATCTTTTAGGACGGTTTTCTTGGTCCCGGTCCAAACCGGATCCCGCTCACATTCAACAAAGAGAACCACGAGCCACTCGGAACCACTAGTCTCCGTCGACCTTATCTATAATCTTACGGGTATACATCAAATTAAGTCCTCAGATGTCCACTTCCAAAATCCGTCCTTTCCTGGCCTCCTTGCTTTCCAAATGTTGACGTCAAGTCAACCAATGCCCCAAAAATCCTGAAGTCCTCCCACTTAGGCAAATAAAACCCAAGACTGATGAGGAAAATTTAATGGTTGATTAGCTGGTCATTGCCTGTAATAAAGATCTCTAGACTAACAACAGCTTAATCAATTAAAAATTGACCCCGTGAAAAGTAACTTTTCTTCCCAATTATTTAAATTAAGTAACTTCCACACGGTAATGGTCACTTTTTATTGTTGGCCAGTAATTTCTTGATGTGGATAGCCATTTCTACCTTTGAAATTTGCTTATCCATGTGATTAACGAATTCCTCAATGAAAAAAGTGGTTATCGATATGTTTATAATAAATTCAATGTATTCGTCGTTAGGAAATTTCCAAAAAAAGATAAAGAAAAAGAAAAAAAAAGGAGATGATTTAGTAGCTTTTATCAAATGCAAAAACAAAAGTAATGACAGTAGAAAGCTTCAGAAATAATAGCATTGAAGAATTTGCACATGGGCCCCTAGAAAATTCCAAAACACACAATCTAGGATTAATGTCATGGAAAAACCCACATCGGTACACATGTAATAAATTCACCTCAAATTAATTTTTGGGTCCCAAAAATCTCGAACTGGTACAAGCGCGACAGAACCTCCGTCAACTTCCGTCAAATTTTACCGTGAAATTATTTTGAGCTCGATGTCACATGGCAATAACTCAGTTGATCTGACAACTAGTTATAGACATATAATAAAAATGCAAAAATTGATCATGTCAGCAATTTGCATCCTAAATTGACCTAAAGGACTAAAATGGCACATGGTCAAAATGTCGAGGACTAAATTGACACAATGGAAATGATTAAGATAGTATCGGCCTCCATACAAAACGTTTAGGACTTTTTGGACTATTATTCCAGCTCTGTAGTATGATGGCACAACCATAAAACTATGATGAACCCAACTTCCTTATTACTTTTCTATAGAATGTCAACGAATTGTTGATGCTTTCAATTGCTCGATGCTCTTGATTATACTTGGCTTGAGAGAGAGATTATCTGGTGAATTATATAATTAATTGTCCCTTTAAGACCAATTAAGCTCATCAGATTAGGGGGAACTAGGGATTGGATGGGACTGCTAGATGGAAGTTTGTTGGAACTTCATTAGGAGTGGCCAACAATCAACGGCGATATCTTCACCTGTAGAGATCACTAAGATGGAGCTCAAAATCGAGCCCATCAAACCCACATTCACTTAAAAAAAACTTAAGTTAATAAGTTATAAGCCGACTAACATATATGTTAACTGCTCCAGACCGCACCAATTATTTAAAGAGGGACTTTACAACTCAATCCACACGTGCATATCAAGTAGTTGGAAACATACGCATGGCCAGGAAAGAAGGTGTGAAAAATGCTCAACAGGAAGGTTGTGGCTTGGTATTGACTACTGAGCAATAGGTGGCTCAACAGACAGAATTGTGACAATTTCGTTAGGGACGAGGTGAAATTTTGTTTATTACCACTGTGCTAGTCATATTGCCACTTCGATTACGAATTCCATCCACTTTCATTTGCATTAATCATTAAAATCTACGAGTTTTCAGAATAGACGGATCAACAATAGGCCGTCTCAGGTTCCACGAATTCTCTGAGATACTATACATCACTATTGACTATGATCCATACCAGGGAGAGATGAAAGTAACACAAATCTCTATACAAACTGGTCAACATCACTAGAGACATGAACAACATTCACAGAGATCGAAACAACAAATGCACTCAAAACAAGCCAGGCCAGTGCAGAGTTGCGTAAGAACGACTGCGCATCGTTCATTCATACAGGAGCAAGTTTGGATGAAGCACATGCAACAGATACGATCCAGCAGCTTGCTGCAACAGTTTGAATCTACCTTGACCAAGACATCCGCAGTATCGGACGGCTTTTCTTCGGCACTTGGAGGAATGTTTTTCGCTATTGCTGTCAAGTTTCCGAAGCCTTTACCCGAACTTCCCAGCAAAATTACCTTCTGGCCCTTTAAGCCCAACATCTTCTTGAAATTCACTTTTTCAGGCACTTGCTTTAAAATGAAGACAATGACCTTATGTCGATGAAGAGAAACATAAATTTGAAATCAGCTTAGGGTCTGTTTGGCAGTGTTCTCGTTTCTCTATTTCAGTTCCCGGGAACAATAAAGAACAGAAACATGTTTAGTAATGCAAATAATTATGATTCTGATTCTGTGTTCCGGAACACTTTTGGACCACTTTTCAGAACAAAAAAAAAGTTAGTTTTTGTGTTCCGAAATACTTTTGCAGATCACTATTTTCCACGATATACTTCTATGAATTTTTTCTCGATACTTTCAGTTCTTGTTGAAACATGATTTATAATTATAATTATAATTATAATATTAATTATTTTTATTTCTAAAATTAATTTAAAAATTACAAAAAATCATAAAAATTACAAAATCAACTTTGAAAGCCTTGGCTGAGCCTTAGGAACCAATTTTGAATTAAAAATAGTTTTCATATTTTTTAAAATTTTAAATTTATTTAATTATAAAATACCCAAAAAAATTAGAAAAATATCATTCGTGGTTAGAAAAATACACAAATATAGTTGATATTTTTATTTCAATTTCCTCTTGAAGATGGTATTTTTAAATCTAAAAAAGATTAACTTTCTTTTTCGCAACTCTTTTTTTATTTTTTTCGTTTCTTTTTCTTAATCACTATTTGATTTAATTATTTTCTCTTTTCTTTGTCATCAAATATAATTATTTAATTATTTAATTTAAATGCAAATTGAGAACAAAAATTTTATGCAGTTATCAAACGCGTTTCTGTTCCTGGAACAAAAAATTTTAGTAATTACCAAACGCGTTCTGATTCTCAAAAATCATCCGGGAACAGAAATAATGAGGAACAGAAACACGGGAACAGAAACAAGAAACAGGAACATTGCCAAACAGAGTCTTAATCACTTCTAATATATTCCAGAGTTTGCTTTGTATAATTACATTGATGGGATTGGAGCATCTCAAGGTGCATTTGGTTAAGACAGTTTTCGTTTCTTACTTTCACTATAAATGTTTAAAAGAGCATATATATGTGCGCGCGTGTAATATCTGTAATGATTTTCTTCCATTTAATTTTCACTTCTAGAACATGTCTGGTGCTATTAATAGAATGTCGAGTCTGTTTCTTGTCCTATTTAGGATTTAACGTCGAGCCTTCCCTGAAATTTCAATTCCCTTCCTCTTCCACTTGCAAATAACGAAAACAACATTGTGTTGCCTCAATTCAAAATCAGGGAAGCTAGATTCATTTTGACCACTTTCTGTTGTCATTGGAAATGAAAACTGCAAACTAGGAGTCAAGTTTTCCAGATGATACCAAAAACCACTCTGCGAATACATAACAAAAAGTACAGAGGGAAAAAGATACACAACAGACAGACTATAGAAACATGTTAAAACTTACGAGTTCTGCAGGAGTCGTTTGAACTAGGTATAGCTAAGACATTTGTTTTGGGCCTGATGCAGGAGGTGAATAAGCCTATATGACATCGGTAGATACTACTAGGTCACGTAGTGCTTAATCATACCTCTAGCGTAATATCGGATGGTATTTTCTAACAAACAGTTTCGAGTAAGATCATGCACGTATACTCCAAGCCGTGATTGTATGCTCATTTTTGTAACCTCTAATTAGACAGCACATGAAAATGTAAGTGACCTGAAAGTAACAGCATATGAAAATGTAAGTAAGCTGTAAGTAATAGCAGCATGAAAATGGTCATGACGCCAATCCAGATTTGCTGCCACGCTGCAATGGACCGTATTATGGATTAACCTCTCAATGAAACTTTTGCTTGACGACTTAACTAAGTTGTGCTAGCCAGAATTCCAAGAATAACAGGTGTTAACAAATAACAATTGATTTTTCTGGTTAGAATGATTTCATGCATCTGAAATTCAAGCTCGAAAAGATATATTTGTCTAACGCACCTTTTTTCGAAAGAAGTCCCTGGGAAACTCACATTAACGATACTACTATAACATAAAAATTATATCCTTCCATACTATAACAAATTTTATGTAGTTCAATGAGATTAGCACCTTCTTTGCAAGCTCTATATTCTTGTGAAAACAAGCCTGTGCTGTGAGGTCGTCAATTTGTCTCTTTGCAAGTACCTGACACAGTATTCAACAAATGAACTCAAAAAAGTGAATGTCATTGTGTCCGCTCCATTCATATACATTCAGTAAACTAGATTGATTTCAGGAAAAGCTTGGGGGCATAAGAGGACTAATGCAAATATAATAAAAGTCCCTCTTTGAGGCATCATAGAAAAAATTTAAATGAGTTTTAGGTATTTTTTTATAACTTGAGGTGCTCAATAGCAGATTTGTGCACAGTAAGTAATGGCTAATCATGAAAAAAAAAACTCCTAAAATAGTTAAAAGCAAATTAATTCCAGAATGGAGTGTCCTTGAAAGCTATTTAAGAAGAGGAAAGGGAGGCAGGACCTTGAAACTGGTGGGTGCCCAATTTTTGCAGTGCTGTTAGGAGGACCAGTATTGGTGGTCATCATTATCCTTCTCAGAGTTTCAGAAGGAGAGTCATTGCGCTTCAGCTTCTTCCAAGAATTCTCTTCCAGGGCCCTTTAAGAAACTACAGATGAATTTTCGAAGTAGGTTTTGGTCTGGCTCGCAGTGGCCGGCCGAGCTTCGTTCAGGTCTGTGCCAACCATCTCGGCCATGATTTGAAGGCCTTTGTCTATGGCCATTTGGTCATTTGAAGCTTGGAAAAAGATTGGGTAAAGAACGAGGGACACGAAGAGATGAAGAATATGAGTCTTCTCTTCCGAGACTGAAAGCACTGCAACTAACTCATCTAAAACTCATTAGATAACTAACTCATCTAACGATCAAAAGTGAAAATTATGTTAAACGCCTTCTTATACCCCGGTACGAACAAAAGCCCCAGCTTTCGGTATCCATAACTCAGTAGCTTTCGTCAGGTAGATGCATGAGTGTTGGCTTCAACAGATAGCTTTTACCATCAGTAATCCAGTTCGAGACACTGGCCTTTTTGGCCAACTTCACGGTAGACCAAATAGTAAGATTAGCTTAGCTAATTTTTTTCACCTTAAAAACCTAGATCTTTGCGTCAGACTTGGGACACATCCATATGATTACCGAGGGATTGACTAGCCTGGTAAAGCGCAACCGGCGATTGTGTGATCGATCCAGATGGTGACTATAATAATCGGACATGTTAATGAAGGGGGACTGCTATTCACAAGTATATGCCGAGGAGTTTTTACAACTGTCGAGGCTCAATAGTACCTCTTAATGGATTATAATTTTGCAATGTAAGGCACGCGTAGCTGCAAGTAGGATCATCAAGGAACAAAGAATCAATTATCAGCAGCTTAAAAGAAGCGGAGCTCAGAGTGAAAGCAGATAGATATTTACAAGTTCAACCTGCCGGACTCCCTGGATGAAATTGTTAGGTAGACGAAAATGAAGAACTCCAGAAAGAATTCTAACCGTTGCTATTTACTCTTTTGTACTGATCAAACAAGTCACTCAACCAGGACTAACGAAAATACTAAAGCCGATCCGTTTCTTTCTCTTTTTTCCCTCCGAGGACCGGTATATGGTCCTATACCATCCATTTGATGCATTACCTCTGTAATAGATCGGAACGAGTTCAAAAAACGGGAACACGAGAAGGACCTTGAGGGAATAAGCTGGGCTTCAGTGGCAGAGTGCCTCCCCATTGGTTACCCATTGTACAAAGCCATCCGGAAATTCCTCCAACACATCACAAGTATGGGTGTTACGATACGATAGCTCAGTCGCAGCATGCTCCCTTCCCTGGAGAGAGAAGTAATACCTATGCTTACTCAGAACAAAGTCGAATAGTTTCTCGTTATGGAATGACACGATGAATTTTTCAAAGCAATGGTCACTGGCTCGTCCCCTGCCCTATTTTTTCTAGGGCAGGTGGATCTCCACCCTTGATATAGGGGGGGCCACCCATATCAAGGGTGGGGATGGGGTGCCCTAAAAAAAAAATAGGGCAGGAGATCCTATCCCGGCTTGAAGAGGATTCTCTTCCCAACAATAGGATTAAAATAAAATAAAACAAAAAGCATCCCTTGTATGATAGGACAAGCAGACTTAAGAGAGAAGCAAATCCTCCCTTGCCCTTTTCAGCCAGACATTACTGATAAATCCCAGTCACACATATTACATGCTAAAGAGGTTCCAAGGACCATCACAGTTGCATGGCGAGAATGAATCAGTACAGTACTTGAAAAAACACCGACAAAACAAATATCACCTACTGTTTGGATTGCTTCGATAGAATCAGCATTGGAACAAATTTAAGGTGAAAGAGTCCAAGAAAACACTAGCGACTTACTGTTTACCAAACGATCATTTGTTTGATAGGTACAACGTATACCTCAGGCGCATCCATGCCCGTACATGATGTCCGTTGATCAGACCATTTCGTGACATTTCATTTATTAGATTTACTGTGAAGCTCCATCATATCATTGAGGTTGCTCCAAATAAACATCACAATTACTAGATGGTTCTCGGTGCTACCATGCTGGTGGTTTCAACTCTCAAGGGAATTGAAATAATTAGGTCAACCGGAGCATACTACGAGCCATTAATTGAGCTACTACACTAGACAAGAAAGTACCAATTTATTTTCTGAATAATTCAATACAATCTATAAAATAAAAAAGAATTAACTGAACCCCATAAAGTTATTTGAAATGATATTGACTTCTTGTTCCAGAAGGTTCATAAAAATTTGACACAAATAAGACTATTACAAATTGCCAATAAATTGTGAGCTTTAATTCGAAAACTCACAATTGGACCCCTTAATTTTTGTAAGAACTAACCATTCTCATCTGTCTTCAACGTATAATAAATGAGGCAAAACAGCCGATATATAAAAAATATAAGGATCGTAATCTCAGTAGACATTCAACTGTTGGACAAGTACAGTGTGACAAGAGCCCCTCATTGGAGGCCGAGGAAATTTTCCATTTTAGACGAAGATCACATCCCTGAGCACATCTATCAATTCTACACTGTTTAATGTAAAGACCATATCTGGACAAAAGATTAGTCAAGCATATGTCCATTATTCTAAGCTAAGGTACATAAAGCAGGTTTGAGTCCTGCAAGCAGAAGTCATTTCTGCCCTACGACTGGAATGCTTCAGAATTGAAAATCACATTTAATGGTGTCTCACCGGTAAGAGTCAACAAGAGTTGATTTCTGAAAAGTTGTTGCTAGAATCTTGGGGAAGGGCACCGACCTTCATGCTGGAATCACTTTTAGATGGGGTCGGCCCAATTCCATACATGCCATTCTCAGATGACAATCCCGCAACTGGAGAGCTTGTGAGTATTGATGACCTATATAGATAACTCTGTTAACAAACAGTTCTTCCATACTGAATCTATATACTCAGATCACATCGAACTTAAAAAGTAAATTGACCAAGAGTTGTAGATGGTCATCTGTAAAGAAGAGAATTCGTGGGTTCTAGCTTGGGCAAGAAGTGGATGCCTTTTCAATGGTGGGCCATGCGAAGTCAAATAAAGGGATTTTGCTTTTTTGGCTTCTTTCCTGACCCTGGTAGCAGCCATCCACGAAGACAAGAAAAAAAAAAGTAGCCGCAACATATAGGGCTGCACGAAGTGGGGTTTCTTTAAGAAAAATATGTGTGTCCGCGCGAAGAACTCCTCCATCAGAAAAGTGTGCCGCACGAAGAACAGTAGCCATACGAAGCACAAATTGAAGTCATACGAAGAATAGAAGCCGCGCGACTAAAAGGGACGCGTGAGAGGTTCTTTGTTCAGCTGCTCGTAGAGCAAACAAGACAAGTATCGATATTTCTCTGTGAGTGTTTCTGAGTGAATTCTCTGTGAGAGATTGTGAGTTATTACTTGTGGATTTACTTTGGGTTTAATCTAGGTGCGGGAAACACTCGAGCGCATGAGCGATTGTAAATCTGACTCTCTGATTATAGTGGATTATATTGCTGGCTCTCCCCGTGGACGTAGGTACCGATCTTGGACCGAACCACGTAAATATCTGGTGTCCTTTATTATTCCTCGTAATTTCTTTGGTAATTTCGTCTCGACTTATTTGCAAGATCCGTTGGTGTTTCCTCGTTATCGTTACTTTAATCTCAACAATTGGTATCAGAGCTACGGTTAGAATTTCAGCAGTTGATTTGGGGCTTTTGCTTGTCTGATCATTGTCTGGAAATTCTGTTGTCGCAATTATGTCTAGAGCAAAATTTGAGAATGAGAAGTTTAATGGGAGGAATAACTTTGAGTTATGGAGTCTCAAGATGGAGGCATTGTTAACGACTCAAGGTTTGGTCGAGGCATTGGAGGGCAATGATAAATTGCCTGAAATAATGAAAGATGCCGAAAAGGACAGGTTAATCAGAAAGGCGAGAAGTATAATCAGGTTGCATTTATCGGATGAGGTATTGATAGAGGTAGCCAAGGAAAAGGATGCCACAGCGTTGTGGGCTAGACTTCAGGCACTCTATGGTATGAAAGATTTGAAGAATCACTTGTATATGCTGAAGAGAATGTTTCAGTTGCGGATGGTTGAAGGCACATCTATCAGAGCCCACGTGGATGAGTTTGATAAACTCATGATAGACTTGAAGAACGTCAACGAGACATTGTCTGATGAGAAACAAGGTATGATATTGTTAGTATCTCTACCAGATTCTTTTGAACACTTTATAGATTCATTACTGCAGGGGCGTACTACGATTACCTTGGAAGAGGTAAAGTCCGCTTTATTATCTAAGGAGTGGCAAAAGAAATTAAGAGAAGATAACTTAGCGCAAGGTAGTGTGCAAGGTTTATTCGTTTGTGATAGAGATGTACAGAGAGAATCTGGAGGTAACAGAAGGAAGCGTCGTTCTAAATCGAGGTCCAATGTTCGGAACCGTCGATGTTATCGCTGTAATTTGGTAGGGCACTATAGGAGAGACTATCCAAAGTATAAGGGTAAAGGAGTTAAGGTGGAGTCTGCATGTGATAGTCATATTGTTACTACAGCAGATAATAGTTCTAGTGATGTTGGTGAAGTGTTAACGGTTGCCTCGAGTTCATCAGGTGATGAATGGGTGCTTAATTCTGGATGTTCTTATCATGTGACTTCTCATAGACACTGGTTTACTACTTATCAATGCATGGAGGGTAGTAAGGTATTTATGGGAAATGGTGCTGCTTGCGATGTAGCGGGGATCGGAACACTTCATATTAAGATGCACAATGGAATGGTGCGAACGTTGACCGATGTGAGGCTTGTACCAGAACTGAGGAAGAACCTTATCTCGTTGAATGCTCTTGACAGGTTCGAATATCGGATTTCCACTGTAGGTGGAGTTATATAGGTCTCTCAAGGTGTGCTTACCGTGATACGAGGGAAGATAGACTACGGGTTATATCTCCTCCAGGGAAAGATAGTGATCAGCTCGTCTGCTAGATTCTCGGATACTTCAGGTGAGGATACAACACAGTTATGGCATATGAGACTTGGACACATGAGTGAGAGGGACATGATTGTTCTGGGTCAGAGGGGTCTACTGGGAGGTCATCGAATTGAGAAGCTGGACTTTTGTGATCACTGCGACATGGGTAGTCAGAGGAGAGTGAAGTTCAGTACGGCAGTTCACCGAACCTCAGAGATTGTAGGCTGCGTACACTCAGACTTATGAGGACCCTCTCCAGTTCCATCCAAGGGTGGTGCCATCTATGTTTTGTCTTTTATTGATGATGTTTCAAGAAAAGTCTGGATTTGTCTTCTTAAGCACAAGAGTGAGGTGCTTGTCTGTTCAAGTCATGGAAGGCGATGATCGAAAAGCAGATAGAAAGAAAAATCATGGGCTTGAGAACCGATAAAGGGTTAAAATTTTGTTCTGATGAGCTTGGTCAGTTTTGCACAGAGGAAGGCATGGTGAAACACCGCACTATTGCTGAGTCACCACAATTGAACGGAGTTGCAGAACTGATGAACAAAATTATATTGGAGAGAGCTCGCTCTTTACTCTCCAATGCTGGATTAGATGAAGATTTTTCGGCTGAAGCAGTTAATACCGCTTGTTGGTTAGTGAACAGATCACCATCACCAGAGATTAGCTGGAAAACTCCTGAGGAAACGTGGTCAGGTAAGTCTGCTGATTACACCGAACTGAGAGTGTTTGGTTGCCCTGCTTATGCTCGTGTGAGTGATGGCGCACTGGAGCCGAGGGCAAGGAAGTACATATTCCTAGGCTATGCACATGGGGTGAAGGGATACAGGCTGTGGTGCAAAGAGGATGATTCACCCGGTTTTATGTTCAGCAGTGACGTTACCTTTGACGAGTCTACCCTGTTTCAGAAAAGGAGCAAGGGGTCAATTAGGGAGAAAGATCTGGACGGTGTTCAGAAACAGGTGGAGCTTCAGGCAGAGCCCATAGATATTGAGAGTACAGTAGATGTGGAAGGGTCTGCAGAGTTGCTAGATTCCAGAACAGTTGACAATAAATGATGAAGCTTCGAGGTGGTCAGTAGAGGTGGATGAGATAGAGCGACTATTGTATGCAGATATTAAAACAGATGATTTGGGTGCAGTAGAGATAGCTTCTGGTATGGAGATACAGAGAGAGACTACAGGAAGAAATTCCGTAAGTATCTCGTTTTCTGCATATTATAAATTGTCTAGTCTGTCAAAGTGTACTTGGATGGAGGTGGAGCATTTTCCCATGCTTCACATGCTAGTATTGTTGGTTGTTTGAATTATGCCATGGATAGTACTAGGCTTGATCTATCACATGCAGTCAGAAAAATGTATATGATTAATCCAGGTATACATTGTGATGATGTGGAGTGGATCCTCCTGATTTTGTTGGGGACAATAGACGTTGGGGTATATTTTGGAGAATGTAATTCAGGTAATGTGGCGGTAACTAGGTTTATGAACCTAGGTCATGCAGGGAACCTGAACGGTAGTCGATTTCTGAGCAATTATGCCTTTACTTTTGCTAGTTGTACTATGAGTTGGAAAGTGTCTTCTGGAGACTCTATGGTCTCATTAGAGACTGAGAATGAAGACATAGTAGCAATAAGAAAAGTTGAAGAGGCGGTGTTGACACCTAAATTTTGACTTCCTTTAATTATTATTATTATTATTCATCGCATAAAATTAGGGACTAATCATACTCCCTAGGAAAAAAAAATCAAATCAATTTTTTATTTAAAGTAATTTAATTTTATTTGCATCGTATTTACGTTTACATCTAGTTAGAACCGTGACAGATGAATCGCCTTGAGCTTAATTGAGCTAATGGCACATAAGCCCGTGACGATGAAAATTGGTTCAGACTCATTAATTTTCGACCGCGAGGCAAAGAAAGCAATTTGTATGGATTCGTGTGTGCTCAGCTGGATAAGGATTCGAAAAAAAAAAAAAGCCTTTTCTGTGGGCGCTCTTCAAGTCCTTCCTCAAGGAATTCCCCACCGCATGTCAACTGTGGATGTTCTAAAAGAGTTTTTGACTTGTGGTCAGCTGGTCTTCAAATTCGCATGTCATCAAAAGCTTGGCCTCGACGGGCTTTGCACCAAAAGCCATCGCAGAAAGCCATTTGAAGATGCCAAGAAAGCAAATCATTCCACGTGCATGTCCACCATCAAAAGAAGATGACATAAAACTATAAAAGCAAAGTTGGGTGCAAATCAGGAGATCCTCCACAAAGTCATGAAGCAATCCCCACATATCTTACGTCACTAGAGCGCATGAGTTTCGCCAATCGTCAGCCACCTATCATTGAGCTTGGTTCGCAAGTCGGTCTAAGCCTCGAATTAGGAAACACAATCTTCGGATAAGAGAATGTCCAATTAAAAGCTCCATCAGATAGAATCATGGAGAGGAAGAGGCAGCGTAATCTTGCAAATTAAGAGGAGATCTGTCTCTCACTTTGGAATTTTTATGCAAGAAAAGGAAAGAGGATAAAAAACCTCAATGCTTATCTTCCAGAATGAATCTCGTATAAGACTGACATAAAAAGAAATCATTCTGGCACTGATTGACAGCCAATCCTCAAACGCCAATCCAGCGCCATGCTTCAGTAATTGATTCCGTGAGTCCAAGTTTTCCAAAGGAGCGTGAACGATATCTGCTATAACAAGCAGACTTCCCTCGTTGAAAGGGGGGAGAAAAAAAGGAGACGGACAGTGGGTGGAAGAAAGCATTATTGAGAAAAAAAAAATCTATCTGCGAGCGAGAGGGAGGACGGCAGATTTTGAAGTCCTTGGAGGCCGATTGATTCATTCAAAACACGGCCATTAGAAAGATCACTTGATATCCCCTCTCTCTAAGAGAACACGTCGCTTAAAGTTGATAGGGAGATTTCATTTCATTTCTTTTGCAGGTGAACACAATCTCGAGAGCCACCCAAGAAAAGAGAACTCGTGGAAAAACACGGGAGTTGATCCTTCACCAGTATTATATGATTCTATCTCTTTCTTGTTCTATTCTATTTATTCAAAGACTCCACTTGCAGAAAAGAAAAGAGGATAAAAAGCCTCAATGCGGCAGAATCATGACAAAGAAAGGAGCGCCCCGAACTCATGTGGCCCCGAACTCATGTTGTCCAGTATCATCAAGTCGTTGAGCCCCATCAGTCAAATCCCCCATCGTTGTTGCTCAGTCCATCAAACGATCAGCACGCTTTGTCCACCAAGTCTGCTCTACATCCCACGCATTGGATCAACGAGCCGTGGGATTGCTGCTCACTTTTTCTTGATTTTGCAGGTTTTTTCGGTTAAAGGCCAAATTCCAAACGGTGGTCAAAGAAAAGAGGAAAAATCATTGTAGATCCACTGAAGTCAAAACATTTACTGGCCTCGAGTTGTCTTCGTGGACTCCGAACTATCAAGGAACACTACGTGATCTATTGGAAGTGCATCGGTCGCCGTTCAATTCCATCGCTCACTTATTCGAATTCGGAAATTATATCCATGAAATAGAACCTCATGAGGTTCTCATGCGCATCCACTGTCCAGCTGCGGAATCATGAAAATTTCAGCCTTAAGTCAAAGTATCATTGACGATTCCTAACATACGTATCTTTAGCTGAGTATGCATCGATTCCATGGTTAGTCCACTCAGAGCGATACTCCCTCAGAATGTGTTCAGATACAAGAGGCGTAACATCCTATAAACGACAAAGAAATGGAAGGCTTATTAATTTAAAATAATTTGCATCTTGTTGTTTAACAAGATCTATTCGCGCCGTTTTATTTCGTAGGTTCCCACATGAGGAAGTATTAGTTCGGACAATCCCCGACGAGCTATTGTCCCTGGCGATACCCTTGCAGCTCCGGTCAAACTTGTTTGGCTCGCAGCTTGGACGATATGTCTTTGTCTATTTTTGTATTATGCTATATTTATCATATATTTCCTTTGTTTTTTTGCGTTTTCTACTTCATTTGGCTATCTTCTGATTGCAGATTATTTGAAAACCTTCAATGGAAAAGGAAGTAATTTAGGGGCAAGATACACTTAGCGCGAGCTGGGGCATCTTCAACTTTCAAACGATGGGGGGGGGGGCATCTGCATCAGTTAATTCATACTCCAGTCCATCGACCATTCGAGCTGGACCCATAGCTTCGCCCTTGATCATTCCATGTCAATCAAAAGACGGGGCAAGACCAAGGCCGCCCAATTCCAGAGGGAGTATCTCTTGCCTTGCCCAATCATTATTAGAAATGACTTTCTTTTTCCTTCTTGCGGGTGCCAAGCTAGGAAACATGTTTTGATAACTATGGCAATTGACAGTCAGGAGCTTCTCAAAATTTTGCTCGTTTCATCTTTGATACCCTATTCATGCACATCTTTCTTATGCAGGATCAGGTAGAAAAATAAACTATTTGTCAAAGCTCGAAACCAAGTTCCCAACATTGACCATGTCTGGGATAATCTCACATTTTGGCAAAGTTATAACCCATCCTGACTGAAAATGGGCAAACCTGCCGCAAACTCTAGCCTTAGAAAGGGAGTATGTATTCTTTAAGCCATTCAGCTTTGAAGATAACACTCTATTTCTTCTTGCAGGGACATACAATCTATTCCAAAACGAAGGAACCTATCCAAATCAAAGAACCTCTTCGATTCAAGGAATACATAAAAGGGATGAAATTGTATCGTTCTAGTTCTTTTGGAATTTGAAAACATACATTGACACGTTCCCTCTTGATTTTTACAGGGCTCACTGCCATGCCGGATAGGTAAGTATCTCTTTCCCTTAAAAAAAAATATTGGAATATCGAGCAATTATATGTCTCTGAATATGGGAAATTTTTACAATCAACTTGCATCACCTAGCTATGACAAATCACGCCTAACTAGGGTAAGTGAATCATTTGTGCGCTGAAAAAAAAAGGGGACGTTTCGTCTCCGGCAAAGTCAATGGACACAATAGCAAAGTCGTCTACATCAAAATCAAACCCCAAGATATGAACTTCGGGTGAACGGTAACTTTGTATCGTTCTAATTTGATCTTCGAAGATCCTGTGTCTAACATGAGCTTGTTCTCATTTAACAGGAAAATATCGGCATGGAAAAGAATCAAAAGAAAAGAACTCGCCAACATGAAGGCGAAAAGAAATATCGACTTCGGAAGTCAAGGAACCTTGAAGAGTGCCGGGAATACGTCCAAAAGCATGAATGGATCTCCTCCAGAAGGATTCGTTGCCTCAGGTAGGTGGAGAGATCATGACCACAAGCTAGATGGCCAATTTTTGCAAAGCGCACATTTGTGTTCAAATAGGAACACAAAGCAAAAGGACTTGCCAGCATGTAGACAGGGGTCACTGTCGCGCCGGATAAGGGAGTATTTCTTTCCCCTAAAACTGGGGCAATCCCAATCCTCATTCCTTCAGAATTTTCTCATGCTTGCATATTATGTTCTTTAAGCAAACACTTGACAAGCTATTTGAAAATTCCGTCCAATGCTCACACACTGCACGGTTTATGCATGATTACTCTTCATGTTCAAATTACCAATTCTTGATAAAAAGCGTGAACCACACGAGATGTATCAAATGTACAGAATGGGGCATGACAGGATGATGAAAGGCAAGCCATTTCCATACATCCCTAAATTTTAACCGCCAGTAAGTTGAGTGGTACTATTCCGCATCCTACAAGGCAAAGGGTTTTCTCGCAAAAGGTACGATAGCCGAGGTGACAGAGGCAATTATTTCTCTGCCCCAAACACTACAGGTCATCCATTATTACCCCTTTTGAGCGGAGGTTTCACTTCTGTTACCCCTGTCAAGAACCACCCCACATTGGGGCAAAACAGAAAATTTCAGAAGTAAGTTGAGGTAAATGGTTAGAAATTCTCTTGCTTGGACTAACATCAATCTTCGGGTGTTCTTTTGCACTTATGCTCGAACATTAATTCAAGTGCCTTAGGATGATGAAGAGCATTCATTTCTCTATCATATACATTTTATCCCTTGCATAGCCCACTTGAGCCTACAAATTCATTTCTTAAACCCATGTTGGTGATCATATGCTCAATTCAAAGCAAGTATGGCTGATCTCTGAGCAGAAGAAGTTGAAAAATCGGGTCAATAGAAAATCCCCGAAAGAACTCGTCAAAAGGCGAAAAATGCAGTAGCCCAGTGAGATTAAAAAAAAAAAGAAAAGAGAGAGAGAAGATAAAGAGCAAAGAAAATGCTGATCTCTCAAAAAAAAATTCTAGGGCATTTAAAAAGCAAAGCGCCTAGTAAAAGGAAGGCCAATGTCCATCTAAATTCTTGCTCATTTACAAAATACTGCTGAATTTCATTATACAATTTTCTTGTAAATGCCAAAGAGGTAAAAAAAAATGTCAAAATGCTAGTCCTCAACAAAAGTTTGTACCATCTCTCAGGCAATGATGGCATCATTTGAAGGCGAAGGTTAGTGACAAGTAGCAATGATCACCAACGTCAAGCCCTTCTCATATATTTTCTGAGCCAAAACAAACATTCTTGTTCCTCAGTCCCCAATTCTAACCTACGTTACAACCCTTCAAAAGTCTCTTCTAACTAGGGCACTTGCATTAACGTAGAGTTGAATGATTTTAAGCATCGCTCGAAGAAGTTCGAGCAATATTATTTCTCTCTCATTTTTGTAGGGTTCTTGACTTGTAAACCCGAAGCAGATGACGAAGAACTTCATTTCAATAGCCTTGACTCAATTGGAGTCCCATTTGAAAACCTCTGACCTAGCCCTCATTATGGTCCTTATCAAGACCTCCAGATCGGCTCGGTCGTACCAATTGCGAGATTACTCGGACCCTTGTCGAATGCGATGATGGTAAAGTTGATTGATTTCTTTTGAATCCTGCAGTTGGGATATACAGCTTTTCCCGAGAGTGGGAGAAAGCCCTTTCGAACTGGAATCCCCCATTCAGATTACATTCGAGGCATTCACAATGTGATAACCTCCATGAACAGAATTGGTAATGCAAACTTGATAGAATAGTTATGCATGAACCACATGATGAGTCATAAGCAAAAAGCACAATGCAAGATTAACAGAGTAATTTTGCATGATTTCATTGATGAATTTCAGCAACTATGTTTGCACATGCTACCTCTAACATTGTCTGGCAGGTAGCATATTTTTGATGATCGAGTTGCCTCTTAAAGTCTCGAAATTCATCCAAGGACCATTGAATGAGCAAACCTTACCGGCAAATGCCGACCAGGTAGTCTTCCAAATCCTCAGGTAAGTATATCTTTAACCTGAACCACTTTAAGAGAATGGGTGAAAGTCCTTTCTGACTAAAGGTTCCTCATTCTATTTGATCAAATTTTGTCGGAAGGATCAAACAATTTTCCTTATTGACAAAATCCCCAGTGGAGCTTTACAATGCAAATAGGAGCTTACAAATTGTTGCATTTGCATTAAGTTTCATGCAAAGCACCATTTTCTTATGAACTGAACAGGTTGAGCAAGCCAATTCAGCAAATCTTAAAAGCCGAGTTTCAGTCAACTCAAGTAAGTTTTCTGATTCTTTTTCAGACTTGGATGACCGTATCTTCAATGTTGCAGGTATCAAGCTAAGCATGGTGATCTAGACAGAAGATCCCCGAAGACAATCAGGCCTGCTCGATCCATAACTCGAGCACCATATCCAGATTTTCTCAGATTGCGATACCAGCATTTCGCAATTCTGCCCACTGTTTCATGTAAAGGATGAACATGATTAAGATTTTCTCAGATTGCGATACCAGCATTTCGCAATTCTGTTTGCTGTTTCATGTAAAGGATGAACATGATTCAATTTTTCTCAGATTGCGATACCAGCATTTCACAATTCTGTCCACTGTTTCACATAAAGGATGAATGTGATTCAGATTTTCTCAGATTACGATACCAGCATTTCGTAATTCTGTCCACTGTTTCACATAAAGGATGAATGTGATTCAGATATTCTCAGATTACGATACCAGCATTTCGTAATTCTGTCCACTGTTTCACATAAAGGATGAATGTGATTCAGTTTTTACCTGATTGCGATACCAGCATTTCGCAAATCCGGCCCGCAACTAATGCTTCACGTGATGAGCGGATGATCGTGATGCAGAAGCTTAATTCTTAGCAGACGTTCCACGTGATGAGCGGATGATCGTGGTTCGAAAGCTTTATTCTCAGCTAATGTTTCACGTGATGTGCGGATGATCGTGATGCAGAGGTATTTCTCAGCTGACATTCCACAGGATGAGCGGATGATCGTGGTTCGAAAGCTTTATTCTCAGTTAATGCTTCACGTGATGAGCGGATGATCGTGATGCAGAGGTATTTCTCAGCTGACATTCCACAGGATGAGCGGATGATTGTGGTTTGGAAGCTTAATTCTCAGCCGACGTTCCACGTGATGAGCGGATGATCGTGGTTCGAAAGCTTTTTTCTCAACCAATGCTTCACGTGATGAGCGGATGATCGTGATGCAGAAGCCAATTCTCAGCTAACATTCCACAGGATGAGCGGATGATTGTGGTTTGGAAGCTCAATTCTCAGTCGACGTTCCACGTGATCAGCGGATGATCGTGGTTCGAAAGCTTTATTCTCAGCCAATGCTTTACGTGATAAGCGGATGATCGTGATGCAGAAGCCAATTCTCAGCTAACATTCCACAGGATGAGCGGATGATTGTGGTTTGGAAGCTGAATTCTCAGCCGACGTTCCACGTGATGAGCGGATGATCGTGGTTCGAAAACTTTAGCCTTAGCCAATGCTTCACGTGATGAGCGGATGATCGTGATGCAGAGGTATTTCTCAGCTGACATTCCACAGGATGAGCGGATGATTGTGGTGTGAAAGCTTTATTCTTAGCTGACATTCTACGTGATGAGCGGATGATCGTGGTTCGAAAGTTTTACTCACAGCTAATGCTTCACGTGATGAGCTGATGATCGTGGTGCAGAAGCATTACCGATTTGCGATCCAGAACTCGCAAATTCGGCCTACAGACATCTTGCGTCGTCCCGAGTCAGGAAGAAAGAAATTCCTGAGGACGGATGGGCCCAGTACCTTAAAATCCTCCCAGCACTGGTGATTAAGGGAATCCTCAGCGTATAAGGTATTTGCAGAAACAGATACCCCTTACGCGATCCGTGCTCGAGTTCTTTGAAAAAAGAAGTTAGACGCATGTTACTTTCAGTCTTGCATTGCACCATTTCCAAAAAAAAAAAAAAAATCGGTTCATATGAAAATTTATGTGCCACTTTTGGTCTTTGAGTGAAACCTCTCTCAGCCTCCACTCAAAGAGGGGCAGCTCTTGACACCTAAATTTTGACTTCTTTTAATTATTATTATTATTATTATTATTCATTGCATAAAATTAGGGACTAATCATACTCCCTAGCAAAAAAAAATCAAATCAATTTTTTATTTAAAGTAATTTAATTTTATTTGCATCGCATTTACGTTTACATCTAATTAGAACCGTGACAGATGAATCGCCTTGAGCTTAATTGAGCTAATGGCACATAAGCCCGTGACGATGAAAATTGGCTCAAACTCATTAAGTTTCGACCGCGAGGCAAAGAAAGCAATTTGTATGGATTCGTGTGTGCTCAGCTGGATAAGGATTCGAAAAAAAAAAAGCCTTTTCTGTGGGCGCTCTTCAAGTCCTTCCTCAAGGAATTCCCCACCGCATGTCAACTGTGGATGTTCTAAAAGAGTTTTTGACTTGTGGTCAGCTGGTCTTCAAATTCGCATGTCATCAAAAGCTTGGCCTCGACGGGCTTTGCACCAAAAGCCATCGCAGAAAGCCATTTCAAGACGCCAAGAAAGCAAATCATTCCACGTGCATGTCCACCATCAAAAGAAGATGACATAAAACTATAAAAGCAAAGTTGGGTGCAAATCTGGAGATCCTCCACAAAGTCATGAAGCAATCCCCACATATCTTACGTCACTAGAGCACATGAGTTTCGCCAATCGTCAGCCACCTATCATTGAGCTTGGTTCGCAAGTCGGTCTAAGCCTCGAATTAGGAAACACAATCTTCGGATAAGAGAATGTCCAATTAAAAGCTCCATCAGATAGAATCATGGAGAGGAAGAGGCAGCGTAATCTTGCAAATTAAGAGGAGATCTGTCTCTCACTTTGGAATTTTTATGCAAGAAAAGGAAAGAGGATAAAAAGCCTCAATGCTTATCTTCCAGAATGAATCTCGTATAAGACTGACATAAAAAGAAATCATTCTGGCACTGATTGACAGCCAATCCTCAAACGCCAATCCAGCGCCATGCTTCAGTAATTGATTCCGTGAGTCCAAGCTTTCCAAAGGAGCGTGAACGATATCTGCTATAACAAGCAGACTTCCCTCGTTGAAAGGGGGGAGAAAAAAAGGAGACGGACAGTGGGTGGAAGAAAGCATTATTGAGAAAAAAAAAATTTCTGCGAGCGAGAGGGAGGACGGCATATTTTGAAGTCCTTGGAGGCCGATTGATTCATTCAAAACACGGCCATTAGAAAGATCACTTGATATCCCCTCTCTCTAAGAGAACACGTCGCTTAAAGTTGAGGGGGAGATTTCATTTCATTTCTTTTGCAGGTGAACACAATCTCGAGAGCCACCCAAGAAAAGAGAACTCGTGGAAAAACACGGGAGTTGATCCTTCACTAGTATTATATGATTCTATCTCTTTCTTGTTCTATTCTATTTATTCAAAGACTCCACTTGCAGAAAAGAAAAGAGGATAAAAAGCCTCAATGCGGAAGAATCATGACAAAGAAAGGAGCGCCCCGAACTCATGTGGCCCCGAACTCATGCTGTCCAGTATCATCAAGTCGTTGAGCCCCATTAGTCAAATCCCCCATCGTTGTCGCTCAGTCCATCAAACGATCAGCACGCTTTGTCCACCAAGTCTGCTCTACATCCCACGCATTGGATCAACGAGCCGTGGGATTGCTGCTCACTTTTCTTGATTTTGCAGGTTTTTTCGGTTAAAGGCCAAATTCCAAACGGTGGTCAAAGAAAAGAGGAAAAATCATTGTAGATCCACTGAAGTCAAAACATTTACTGGCCTCGAGTTGTCTTCGTGGACTCCGAACTATCAAGGAACACTACGTGATCTATTGGAAGTGCATCGGTCGCCGTTCAATTCCATCGCTCACTTATTCGAATTCGGAAATTATATCCACGAAATAGAACCACATGAGGTTCTCATGCGCATCCACTGTCCAGCTGCGGAATCATGAAAATTTCAGCCTTAAGTCAAAGTATCATTGACGATTCCTAACATACGTATCTTTAGCTGAGTATGCATCGATTCCATGGTCAGTCCACTCAGAGCGATACTCCCTCAGAATGCGTTCAGATACAAGAGGTGTAACATCCTGTAAACGACAAAGAGAGGGAAGGCTTATTAATTTAAAATAATTTGCATCTTGTTGTTTAACAAGATCTAATCCCGCCGTTTTATTTCGTAGGTTCCCACATGAGGAAGTATTAGTTCGGACAATCCCCGACGAGCTATTGTCCCTAGCGATACCCTTGCAGCTCTGGTCAAACTTGTTTGGCTCGCAGCTTGGACGATATGTCTTTGTCTATTTGTGTATTATGCTATATTTATCATATATTTCCTTTGTTTTGTCGCATTTCATGCATCGTGTAATTAATTTGCATTGCATTTTATAAAAAGAAAACCCTAAAAACTTCATAAAAAGAATATCAAGAGATTGCACCTTTGCAATTTTCATCAAAATGGCCAAATCAGACGTTTTTCATAAGATAGGTACCGAAAGGGCGTTAGGATAATCTAGCGTAACAAAGTCCCCGAATTTGGAATTTCTGGTTCGTAGAAATAAGGCATTTATCCCAATATTTTATTCAGGTGTCTAATCGACCTACCACAAACAGATTAGTGGCGACTCCAAATAAAATCTTTTTAAATACTTGAAATCTTAAGTCGTGAATTGGTATGAACTTGGGAGGGTCCGAGCTAGGTCTAATCGCTTAGCAATCCATTAACACGAAAAATCCTCTATTTTTTAGGTCGCGACAGGCGGTATAGTCTAATGACTTGGTTAGTGATATTGATGCGGGACATTCAGTTGATGTGGTGTTCGTTAAAAGTCAGAGATATCACTGGAGAATTGAGTACATTGGTAACCAGAAATTTTGCGTCAGATATAACATGTCAATAGAGGATGTGACCAAGAAGAAGTTTCTTGCTGTGGAGAATTCAGTGGACATGTGGATCGATTTTATTTCTCTAAATAAGTTCAAGCTCTGCTTGAGCTTGATAGACATCTATGGAGGTTGAGCGCCCACAAGGGCATAGGGAGAGCAGCATGGATGATGAGTATTATTAACTTGGCTTCAAACGTCGAGCCAATGTGGAGATTGTTGGGTTGTGTCTCGAGTTTGAACCGTTTACGAAATCCAACGTAGTTAAAGAATATAAATCGATTTTTCTTAACCGATAGGAAAGATATCCAAAGAATTCTATTTGGATTAGGTATATATGGCGAAGATATGTTTTTTTTTGTTTAAAACAAAAAAAAAACATAAAAGGAAAGAAGAGAATTCGTGGGTTCTAGCTTGGGCAAGAAGTGGATGCCTTTTCAATGGTGGGCCATGCGAAGTCAAATAAAGGGGTTTTGCTTTTTTGGCTTCTTTCCTGACACTGGTAGCAGCCATCCACGAAGACAAGAAAAAAAAAAGTAGCCGCAACATATAGGGCTGCACGAAGTGGGGTTTCTTTAAGAAAAATATGTGTGGCCGCACGAAGAACTCCTCCATCAGAAAAGTGGGCCGCACGAAGAACAATAGCCATACGAAGCGCAAATTGAAGTCATACGAAGAATAGAAGCCGTGCGACTAAAAGGGACGTGTGAGAAGTTCTTTGTTCAGCTGCTCGTAGAGCAAACAAGATAAGTATCGGTATTTCTCTGTTAGTGTTTCTGAGTGAATTCTCTGTGAGAGATTGTGAGTTATTACTTGTGGGTTTACTTTGGGTTTAATCTAGGTGCGGGAAACACTCGAGTGTATGAGCGATTGTAAATCTGACTCTCCGATTATTGTGGATTATATTGCTGGCTCTCCCCGTGGACGTAGGTACCGATCTCGGACCGAACCACGTAAATATCTGGTGTCCTTTATTGTTCATCGTAATTTTTCTGGTAATTTCGTATCGACTTATTTGCAAGATCCGTTGGTGTTTCCGCGTTATCGTTACTTTAATCTCAACAATCTGTAATAACAAGGGTGCATATACATCCATACATTCGGCGTGTTGGAGTAAATATTTATGTAGCTATTCCGTCAGATGCCAAGAACGATACGTAACGTAAACAAAACAGAAATAACTCTTCAAAAACACCAGAAGTAAGCCACATAGAGACGTGTAAGAAATCCTTGCTGTGAAATTTTAACATGCTGACAATTTGTGACACTACTCTGGCACAAGCACGTAGGACGATGTGGCTAATATCATCCAATATAACCCTTTCTTAGGTGAGGAACTTATCAAGAATCCACTGATCAATTAATCTTTTTCACACTTACAAAGTGTTATAACATTTCAACCTTGAATCTCCAAGTACATCAATTTACCTTTTGTTGGGTACTAACCCTAACATACTAATATCTAATTCGCGGAAAAATGCCCAATTGGATAACTTGAATCACCGATCGACAAGAATACATTACTAGAACGTACCTTAGTTTTCATAGATTAAAAGCCCTTTGCGATCTTGGAGTTTATCCGTCGAACTTGAATCAACAGCCAGGGAAAGTGAAAAATCAAAAAGCCACATAGGAGCACCGGCCAACATGGTCGGCTGTTCCAAGCTTTCCTTCCATTGAATCGAAACTTAATATTATGATCCGTTTGTTTTACGAAATATCAGCACTTTGAAAAAGTAATCACTTATGTCGCTTAAAAAAATAAATAAATTTTTTCATCACCTAAAAAAATAATTAGATATAAATTATTATGAATGATGAAAACATTGTTCGTAAATTGATTTTTCTAAATGGTATAAATAATTAGTTTTTGAAAAATATTTTCCAAATCACTTATTTTTGTGTAAAAAAAATGAAGCTTTACAGATATTTTAGATTTCATTTCCAGATATATATATATATATATGTATATATATACATATATATATATATAATTCTATATATCTTTCACGATAATGCACATATGCTTGATTGATTATGTTTGATATTACGTTTATTTTGTTACCTTATATATCTTTTTTTTGTAAGTTAAGTATGTATAGAACTTTTCAAAAGCTAGATACAAAAGAATCGATCACAAAAACCATGAACCACAATGGCACAACGCGCCAAAGTGGTTCAACGGTGATCCGATTGTCAGCAGCATTGATGCACAATAGCAAGCCTAAACAAGCGCCGAAGCCAGACAAGAAGGGGTGGAGAGGGCCAAACAGACGGCCATAAAAAAGCATGAAAGAAAAAACTAAACAAACAGCCAAAAACAACTATGTCTAACACACCTTATATATCATAGTGTAATAAAGTCTATAAATAGTTTTTTGTGCTCTTTTCTATGCACATTGAAATATTTCGAAACTCCCCTCTTCTATTTTACGTTATTTTAACTCTTAGAATGGGAGAGACGGAGAGATGATGAAGAGCTTGATGCTTTAGCTTCGTCGATTGATTCGGCAGTTTAAATCATCTTCTTTCGAAACCCAACACCCCCCCCCCCCCCCCCCCCCAAAAAAAAAAAAAAGAAAAACAACAATTGATACGTACCTGAGAAGTGAGATGCCCAGGACCTCGATCTTCGAGCTTTTTAGCCTCGATTTTTTTGCCCCTCTCGTTTCGCGGCAATCATTTCCTTCGTTGCGGTCGCGGTTGGTGCCGGTCGCGATCTAAAATAAAAATTTAGGTTAATCGGATTATCGGGCAAGTTATCGAGAACTAACCTAATGCGGATCCTCCCAAACCCTACCGAATCGCAACACGAAAAAATTAGAATAAATGAGGAGTCGCCACTAATCGTTCGAGGTAGGTCAATTAGAAACCCAAGTGAACTAACGGGAAACTAATTCACCGCTACGAACCAGAGATTTTGGATCCGGTGACTTGGTTACGCTAATCGATTTAGACTAACGCCCTTTCGGTACCTAGATTACTTTTGTTTTGGATTTTTCTTTAAAAAAAAATTGATAACTAGGAAATCAAATCAAAGCTTTTGTTTTTTCCATTTTTTTGTTTTTCGTTTTTTTATTTCAAATAAAATAAAGATAAATGAATTACTGATGCAATGCATGACCTAAAACTATATGACATACAATGAATTATTAAAAGGTACAAAACTTTAAATAATCGAAAATTACACATAAAGAATCAACTGACCCAAAATTCAAAAAAAATAAAAATAAAATCGAAAATACACTTTGATAATTCTGAAAATCCTAAAGAAAAACTAAACGGAATTTTCTCTGAGGCTCTCGTCATCTGGATTTTGCTGGGCTTGGGCCGCCGTCTGATCCTGGACAACTCCCTTCTTGCAAGGCCCACGCTTTGGAGCGGTTCTGATAGCCCGTCGCCTCTTCCTGATCCTCCTAGGGAAATTGTCGATCACGACGGTCCTGTCAATCTTTCTAAATTCCTATGACCCAACTCTATTATGCCCACAACATCGGGCTTTTTCTGGTCCATCTAGTCCTAATAACTAAAAATTACTTTACAAATAAAATGACATGATAAACATGGGATGACATGCAAGATGACATGGCAATATGCGGAATGAGTTGGTCATCATTTTTTGGGATTTTGAAATTTGCTAAACCAAACTCGCCATTCTTATTCCTTTTTTTTTTTTAATTTTTTTTTATTTCTTTTTCTGAAAATTATGTCTATTTTCCCATTAAATTAGAGGATCAATCTAGGATTTTCCGCCAATCATTTTCAAAAATATACATGCGCCTTCCATATTTTGGGAATCGGGATCGCCATCAATTAAACGCGCCTTCCTTTTTTTAAAAAATGTGATCGGATTCACAATTTCCTAACTCGAATCTTTCCTTACCGAAAGCTTTCAAAAATATTCGCGCGCTTTCCATATTTTGGGAATCGGAATTGCCATCGATTAGACGCACCTTCCTTTTGAAAATGTGATCGAATGCAAAGTTTCCTAATTCGAATTTTTCCTTATCAAATGGGATCGATTTGAAACGGGAAACTAACCTAGATAAGGCAACCGTAGAATTTCAATTAGAAAATCAAATTCTATCAATTAGGCAAACAATCACACCGACATGTCAGGAATTCGAAAATTCGCAAGAATCAAATTTTTAGTTCTAAAAGTTCAGCCTTGCCAATTTAGCATTTTTTTTATCAAGCCCGGCAAATCGTGCCCGCTGGGTAACGGGCGGAGCCAACCATAACTTTTATTTTTTCATTTAACGAAAATAGCTTTTGATTTTGTCAGAAATTCGCGATACATGCAAAGGCAATTAAACTCAACTTAACTCGAATCAAAATATCACGACAAAACAACCAATTATCGGTTAATGGTCAACCAAAATATGGATCGGAATTATACCTAAGTCGCGCTTCCTTTCCCTCTTCGAGTTAAGCACCCCCAAGGCCGATTCGATATCGTCAAATTGGAGATGGGCAACGGCTCCCGGTGATGCACAATTTCCAGCACGCACAATTTCCCGATTTTCGCACAAAAATAGTACCTTTCGGGACCGATTCACGATAGACCACTTCCAATTGATCTACCACACGTAGTAACAACGTTAGATCCTCAAATAACGTGAAAACAGAGGCTGATTACCCATGAATCATGGCCGAATAGTGGCTGGACAGCAACTTAGTTCCGATGGATGTTTGTTCCAACGATGCTCGGTGATGAGAAAGAGACCTCCGGCGGCTGCACCTGCGAATACTGGTTCGGTTCAACTCGTCTGGCGTCAGCGAACAGGAAGCTGTCTTTGGGGCAGGGACAACGAGCAATAACGGCGGCCGGGTAGAGAACTTCGATGCGGCGGTGGCAAGCGGGAGCAGCAGCCGAGTCGTGATCTTCGAGCGGGAGCAGGAACGAATGTCAAGCAACGGCTGCTCGGCGCGAGAAAGGAGTGACGGTTTGGGGGCAACAGGTGGCGGCGAGTGGAGAGAGAGAAAGAGGGCGGTGGTGGTGATGAGCCGATGGCGTACGAAAAAGAGGGAGAGAGAGAGAGATCGGGCGAGAGAGGCGAGAGTGCGAAAAAAAAAATTTGTCATCCCCGTAACCCTAGGCTTGGTGAGATATATATAAAGGATACTAGGGTTACGCCTTTAGGGTTTAATCCTAGCCGTCGACTCTACGGATTTCCGACGCGATATCCACCGTAGGATCATAACTCGACGATTCTTGAATAACCCTATCGGGCTAGGGTTTCTCAGATGGGCTCATTCGCGCGGACTTAAGGCCTAAGTGGGTTTTAATTAATTAAACGAATAATTAATTAAAAGCCTTATTTTCACAAAATTAAAATGGACCGAATGAGATTTTAAATCGAGGCCATTATAATTTCCAGTAATTCCCCCTTTCATGATCGAAAATTCTCAAAATTGATTCTGGTTCCGCCGCCTGTTAAATTCATCTCAATTGAGATCGTTTGCAATTGACTGTCAATGTATGACAGACAAATAAAAATATGTTATGCATGAAATAAAATTAACTCTCATTTTGTGAAATAAATGGATTTCTTAAGAATCAAAATTTAGGTGCTAACAGCTTGCCCCTCTTTGAGTGGAAGCTCGGAGAGGTTTCGCTCAAAGACCAAAAGTGGTACCTAAATTTTCATCTAATTAATTTTTTTTTTTTGGAAAAGATGCAATGCAAGACTGAAAATAACATGCGTCTAACTTCTTTTTTCAAAGAACTCGGGCATGGATCGCGTAAGGGGTATTTGTTTCTGCAAAGACCTCACACGCTGAGGATTCCCTTAATCACCAGTGCTGTGAGGATCTTAAGGTACTGGGCCCACCCGTCCTCAGGAATTTCTTTCTTCCTGACTCGGGGCGACGCAAGATGTCTGTAAGCCGAATTTGCGAATTCTGGATCGCAAATCGGTAATGCTTCTGCATCACGATCATCCGCTCATCACGTGAAGCATTAGCTGTGAGTAAAGCTTTCGAACCACGATCATCCACTCATCCTGTGGAATGTCAGCTGAGAAATAAGCTTCTGCATCACGATCATCCGCTCATCACGTGAAGCATTACCTGAGAATAAAGCTTTCGAACCACGATCATCCGCTCATCACGTGGAACGTCGGCTGAGAATTGGTTGAGAATAAAGCTTTCGAACCACGATCATCTGCTCATCACGTAGAACGTCGGCTAAGGATTAAGCTTCTGCATCACGATCATCCGCTCATCACGTGAAGCATTAGCTGAGAATAAAGCTTTCGAACCACGATCATCCGCTCATCACGTGGAACGTCGGCTGAGAATTGGCTTCTGCATCACGATCATCCGCTTATCACGTGAAGCATTGGCTGCGGGTCGGATTTGCGAAATGCTGGTATCGCAATCAGGTAAAAACCGAATCACATTCATCCTTTATGTGAAACAGTGGACAGAATTACGAAATGCTGGTATCGTAATCTGAGAATATCTGAATCACATTCATCCTTTATGTGAAACAGTAGACAGAATTACGAAATGCTGGTATCGTAATCTGAGAATATCTGAATCACGTTCATCCTTTATGTGAAACAGCGAACAGATTTGCGAAATGCTGGTATCGCAATCTGAGAAAATCTGAATCATGTTCATCCTTTACATGAAACAGTGGATATAATTGCGAAATGCTGGTATCGCAATCTGAGAAAATCTGAATAGGATGCTTGAGTTATGGATCGAGCGGGCCTGATTGTCTTCGGGGATCTTCTGTCTAGATCACCGTGCTTAGCTTGATACCTACAACATTGAAGACGTGGTCATCCAAGTCTGAAAAAGAATAAGAAAGCTTACTTGAGTTGACTGAAACCCGACTTTCAGGATTTGCTGAATTGGCGTGCTCAACCTGTTCAGTTCAAAAGAAAATGGTGTTTTGCATGAACCTTAATGCAAATGCAACAATTTGTGAGCTTCTACTTGCATTGTCAAGCTCCACTGGAGATTTTGTCAATAAGGAAAACTGTCTGATCTTTTCGACAAAATTTGACCAAATAGAATGAGGAACATTCAGTCAGAAAGGACTTTCTCTCACTCTCTTTGAAAAGGCTATTTGACCCGATCATTGATGTGGGCATGAGAATCACTCAGAACTGTCCTCATCACACTTGATAAGGGTTTGGGTAATCTTGCAATTAGTATGACCAGACCAATCCATGATGTCTTTTCAAGGACTATAATTCAGGCTTGGTCAAAGGCTATTCAAATGGGGCTCACATGAGTCATTAGGCCATGAAATGAAATCTTGATCAGCTGCATTGGGTTTACAAGTCAGGAACCCTACCAAATGAGATAAAAATGATCTTGCTCGCACTACTTCGAGCAATATTTATAAGCATTTGAAACCCTATATTAACCCAAGTGCTTTAATCTGAAGAGACTTTTGAAAAGGGTTGTAATGTAGGTTCAGGGTAGGCTTGGAAATGAAAGGCCTATTTTCAACAAAGGGCGCATGAAGATGAGAAATTGGTGATCATCCGTCTTTGTCATTCACAATTGATCCTTCATTCTTTGAATTAGTTCAGGTAAGACCTCCCTTCCTTCCGAAGATTCTTTGAGAGAGCTCTTTTCTTTTCCTTTTCTCTCTCTCTTTTATTTTTATTTTACGAGAGTGGATACTTTTGCCCCCCCCCCTTTTTTTTGCACAGTGAGCTCTTTTGAAAAGGAAGGGAGAGTCTCATCTGAATTGCCTACATGTTGTGCTGGCAAATTTTTCGATTTTCAGTTTGCCCCAAGGCACTTTGCTCATCTGTAAAATGGTTTGGAATGATTTCCTTTCAGGATGATCACCAATTAGGTTTCGAGAAATGAATCCGCCGATCAAGTTGGGTTAAGCAAAGGATGAGTGTATATGGGTATAGAAATGAAATGCTCTTCATCATGTCTAAAGCACTTGAGCTAACATAGAATTCGCATGCGATAAATACACTTGAAGATTGATGCAAGTGAAAGCAAGAAAATTCTATTCATGCTTTGAATTTTCTGAAATTTGCCCCAATGTGGGGTTGTTCCTGACAGGGGTATGAAAACGAAACCACCGTTCAAAGGAGTTTAGCAAAGGGAGACCTGTAGTGTTTGGATAGAGGAAATGAATGCCTCACATCATCTTGGTCGTCATACTTTTTGCAAGATAACCCTTTCACCTTGTAAGTATGGAAATCTTCACACTTACTCACTTGGGATATGATATAGGACGTGTATGGAAATAGCTTGCCTTTCATCGTCTTGGCGTTCCTCATTCAAAATGATCAACATCAATTGACCAAACAAACCTCCTGATTGAAAAATTCAGTGAAGATTTATAATACAATCAGAAAGCAGGCAAAATGTGCATGAGTATTAAGATTTGCAAAAACATTACAACATCTCAGGTATAATATTTCTTGACTGAATCAGCATTGACAGGATTAGTGAAGACACGTCCATCCATCTCTGCCAAGATCAAGGCGCCGCCTGAAAGGGCTTTCTTCACTATGTAGGGTCCGCCATAATTTGGAGCAAACTTACCTTCTGGCTGTGGGATGATGGGCAGAAGCTTCCGCAGCACAAGGTCTCCCTCTTGAAAATGTCGAGGTCCCACCTTCTTGTTAAAAGTTCAGGCCACTCTCTGCTGATAACATTGGCCATGGCATAAGGCTCTGAGCCGCTTCTCGTCAATCAAGTTCAGCTGATCTATCTTCTGTTGGATCCAATTTGCTTCAGTCAATTCTATCTGGGACAAAATGCGTAGAGAAGGAATCTCCACTTCGACCGGTAATACTACCTCCATACCATATACCAGGAAGTATGGGGTTGCCCCGGTTGATGTTCGGATTGAAGTCCGGTATGCCATAAGTGCGAACGGCAACCTGTCGTGCCAATCTCGATAATTCTCAACCGTTTTAGACAAGATCTTCTTGATGTTCTTGTTCGCTGCCTCAACTGCCCCATTCATCTGAGGGCGATATGGAGAAGAATGAAAGTGCCTGATCTTAAATACTTTGAGCAGTTCTTCCACCTGTTTGCTATTTAGATTCGCACAATTATCTGTGATTATAACCTCAGGGGCTCCATATCGAGCAATTAAATCACGTCCGATAAACTTTACCACATTTCGGGACGTGACCATTGAATACGATGTCGCCTCAATCCACTTGGAAAAATAATCAATTGCCACCAGAATGAAACGATGTCCATTGGAAGCTTTATGGTTGATCGGGCCAATCACATCTATTCCCCACATGGAAAACGGCCAAGGCTCGGATAACTGATGCAACTCATTTGGAGGGACATTGATCTTGTCACCATGAATATGGTATTTATGGCAACTTCTGACATGCTGTATACAATCATTTTCTAAGGTGAGCCAATAATAGCCCAGCCTCATGATCTTCCTTGCTAGCATATGGCCGTTCATGTGAGGGCCACAGACGCCTTCATGCATTTCTGCCATTAAACGAATCGCTTCAATCGCATCAACACATCTCAGCAGGACCGAATCGAAAGACCTTTTATAAAGATTTTCTCCGCTCAGGAAGAACTTTGAAGCCATCTTCCTTATATACTTCTGGTCTGAAACTGTACTATTCTCAGGAAACTTCTGATCCTGGATATACTTCTTAATATCCTGATACCATGGTTTGCTATCTGGCTCATCCGATACAACCATGCAGTAGGCTGGCTGTCTTAAGACTTCGAACTTTAGTGGTTCAACTTCTAACCCCTCCGTGACATGTAACATTGATGCCAGAGTGGCCAAAGCGTCTGCAAATCGATTTTGAGTTCTAAACAAATATTCAAACGTGATATCTGTAAAACTTTCCATCAATTCGTCTAAATACTCATGATAGGGCAGCAACTTTGGATCTCACGTCTTCCATTTACCAACCGTCTGGAGAATAATTAAGGCTGAGTCTCCAAATACCTTGAGCTTAGATATTCCCATTTCTATCGCTGCTTGTAGACCAAGAATACAAGCTTCATATTCGGCAATGTTATTAGTGCAAGGGAACACCAATTTTGCTGCTACTGGATAATGTTGACCTCCAAGAGATATCAGGACTGCTCCCGTGCCGGACCCTGACAAGTTTACAGCTCCATCAAAGTACATTGTCCAAACATAGTCTTCGACTGCCATAATTCAATCTTCAGGTCGATAAAGATCATCGCATTGCCTCGAATTTTCCGCTAGAATATCTGCTATAACTCTTCCTTTCACCGATTTCTGAGGCAAATATCGAATATCAAACTCGGAAATTAGGATTTGCCACTTGGCCAGTTTGCCAACCAATGCAGGCTGATTCAAGAGATATTTAATGGGATCGCACTCCGTCACCAAAAGGATTTGGTAATGAAGAGTGTATTGTCGCAGCCTGTGTAACACCCATACCAATGCTGCGCATGTCTTTTCAGCCTCCGAGTAATTTAATTCGGAGCCTGTGAATTTCTTGCTCAAATAATAGATAGCCCGTTCTTTAGCATCTCCCTGACTTTCTTGGGCTAGCATGGCTCCAAGCGACTCACTGTTTATTGTGAGGTAGAGAATCAACGGTTGTCCTGGTGTGGGTGGCACAAGAACATGTGGATTCATAAGATGCTGCTTCAACTTCTCGAACGCTTCCTCACATTCTTCATCCCATCTAATAAGTGCATTCTTTTTCAAGAACTTGAGAAAGGGTTTGGCGGTCTCTGTCAACTGAGAGATGAATCGGGAAATATAGTTCAATCTTCTCATGAGACTCCTAACCTCCTTCGCCGTGGTCGGTGGTTTCAATTCACAAATCGCCTTAGCCTTCGATGGATCAATCTCGATACCTCGGTTGTTGACAATGAAACCGAGCAATTTGCCACTGCTAGCCCCAAAAACACACTTTGCTGGGTTGAGTCGCAATTTGAACTTCCTAAGCCGCTCAAATAGCTTAATCAAAGTCTGGACGTGGTCTTCTTCTTTCCGGGTCTTGGCAATCATATCATCCGAATATACCTGTAACTCATTATGAATCAAGTCATGAAATAAAGTCATAATGGCCCTTTGATATGTTGCCCCAGCATTTTTCAATCCAAAAGGCATCATCCTGTACTGAAATAATCCCCACGGGGTAGTGAAAGTGGTTTTCTTCTTATAATTTTCATTCATCAGAATCTGGTTGTACCATGAGAAGCCATCCATGAAAGAAAACAGCTCGAATCCAGCTGTGCTATCCACTAGAACATCGATATGTGGAAGGGGAAAATTATCCTTCGGGCTGGCCTTATTCAAGTCCTGGTAGTCTACACAAACTCGAACTCGACCATCCTTCTTCATCACTGGAACGATGTTGGCAATCCAGTCTTGGTATTGAGAAGTCTCAATGAATCCCACGTCTAGGAGTTTCATAACCTCTTCTTTGATCTTATTTTCCAACTCCGGTCTAGCTCTTCGTTTCTTCTGCGCTACTGGATCACAAGATGGGTTAAGTTGAAGACAGTGTTCAACAATCGAGCGATCGAGCCCTAGCATATCTGCGTAGGACCATGCAAAGATATCTTGGTAATTCTTCAGGAGTTGAATCAACCATCTAGCTGTGTCCTCAGGAAGTTTTGCCCCAATCTTGACTTCCTTAAGGTTTTCTTCATTTCCTAGATTGATAGACAGGGTCTCATCTCCGGTCAACGGCTTGACCGTTTCATGTTCCTCGAATTCCCGTCGTATTTCTTCGTATTCGGGGTCGAATTCATCGAGGTCATAAACTCCAGAATCCATTAGATCTCCCTCCACATCCCTGAAACATAAAGCAAGGAATTTAGAAAATAAACAGGATTTAAAGATGTATGCCCTATCGTTTTTGGATGCGATTTTTTTTTTGGAAAATGATCCTTCTTGGCTTTTTCTGTTTTTCTTTCTGAAAAATTTATTTTACAAAAAAATTGAGACGAGAATCTTTGAAGAAGCCCAACCCTCGGTATCTTACCATTGACGACAATTTGTTTGACTGTTGGTTATCATCATCGGGTTGGTTTGGGGTACTTCGACAAGATTCCAAAAATGATGGATAAAAATTTCTGTAATTTTATTGATCTTCAAAATCAATTCATTACATTTATTGATCGAAAAGTGCAATCCCGAAAAGAAAAGTCCAAACAATAATCGAGATGACTGAGATTAAAAGAAAGCTGGAAATATCCCACGCATGGGGTAACATAGACTGGTTACTCTGAATTTAAACCCTCCAATGGATCGTCTTCAGAGTGAACACCGTTCGAAGGCCTCGGTGGTTTGCGTTCCAGGTGGGGTTCTTCTTCAGGGGTCCCATCTATCTGCATAAGGTCTTCAAGCACAGCTCCCACGGTCATGTCACCAAACCATTCAGCTAGGTTAGGTATCTCATCTTCCACATTCAGTTCCATGGGTTCTACTTCGGCGACCTGCTCCTTCACCAGAACGTGGAATACGATCCCCAAATCATCCTCATACCTGGACAATTCATCATATCCTCCAACCATCCCACCAAATCGGAAAGTGACGTATAGGGGCTGTGGCCGAGAACTATCTTCTTGTTTGCCAAGTCCTTTCACTGCCTGCTTGCCATATCTCTGTCCTGGATAACCAAGGCCTGCCTTACGATTTTGACCTTTAAGCTCAACAGGGGTGCGAATTCCTTGGCCATGTCTTCCCAACCCCATGCCGGGTTGATAGCCATTCCCTACCATTACTTTGGCCACCATAACAAAAGCGGCCGACACCTCGGGAGTTGGTAAGGGACTCTCAGGAGAGGCATGTATGGTTTATATTAGCTCGAACGCGTGATACGAGCTATCTTCATTTCCGGTCGGTTTCACGTAGGCAATGGCTGTTTCGTTATAGATCCGATGGTCTTCCTCACCAAACACTGTCACCAGCTTCTTCTCAACCATAAATTTGATCTTCTGATGGAGGCTCGAAGGTACGGCGCCTGCATTGTGGATCCAAGGCCGTCCAAGTAAAAAATTGAATGCAGAGGGAATATCCAGGACTTGAAATAAAATGTCAAATGTCGATGGTCCGATGAGGATATCCAGATTTATCTGCCCGAGAACGTCTCTCTTCATCCCATCAAAGGCTCTGACATGGGTCTTCGGCGACTGCATTTTAGTCAAGTCCACTTCCAATCGGTTCAAGGTGGCCAATGGACATATATTCAATGCCGAACCGTTATCAATGAGGACTCGAGACACAAAGGTCTGTATGTGCTTCACGGTAATAAGCAGGGCTTTGTTATGGCCCCGACCTTCTGCAGGAATCTCATCGTCCGCGAAAGCTACTTGATCCTTCAACAGGACCGCCCCGACAAATCATTCCAGCTTCTTTTGTTCGATGTCTTTAGGGACGTGAACCTGCGCTAGGACCTTCTTTAACGCCTCCTGATGCTTAGGTGAGGTTTACAACAATTCGAGTAGAGAGACTTGAGCTGGCGCCTTCCTCAGCTGATCTACAATGTTGTATTCGCTAGTCTTAATGACCGCGAGAAACTCCTTAGCTTCCTTTTCTTCGACCGATCTAGGCGGCTTGTCTTCATTGTAGGTTCGTACTGACCTAGTTATAAGAGCTAAGTCATAGGACCAAGGGACTGCCCGACCATCTGAATAAGGAAAGGGTTGTGGGGGTGATAATCATCAGGTTCTCGTTCATCACCAGCCCCAGATCATCATCTGACGCGTCTTGTAGAGGGGGCATATCTACTAACTCCGGATCTATTTGAGCTTCTATTTCAATCTCCTCGATGGGAACCGCTACTTCAAGTGGGGATATAGCCAACGCCGCCAGCTCCTGTTCCCAGTCAATAACCATCCCAGAGATGGTAGCTATCGTCCTAAACTGGTTCATCCGAACCACCAAGCCGTCTCTGATCAACTTAGTAAACATCTCCTCCAGTTGAGTTGAAGTCACCATTTCTCCTGTTTGATAATAACCCGCCCTGATTAGGGCGACAAGAGCTTCAGCAGCCTTAACCTTAAATGGACCTGCTGTGCTAATTTCTTCTCCTAAAATAGCATTGATGGCTCCGGAATGTTCAGGTAGGGGATTCTTCTGCACGTTGGGCTGCTTGTTGGGTAGCGAGATTGCCCCAGTCTCAATCAGATCCTGAATACGATTTTTCAGGACGAAACAATTATCTGTGTCGTGGCCTACTTCCCCACGATGATAATCACACTTCTTACTCTGATCATACCACTTTGTGTTTGACGTGTTTGCTCTCATTGGCTCTGTAGTTAAGAGCCTTTTCTTCTGCAGGATGGCCCAAATCTGCGTCAAGGTCCCATGGAGTGGGCTGAACTGCCGGTTCCTCCATGTATCTCTCCTCTGGTTACTACTAGCCCTTCGTTCGTCAGGGAGTTGAATGACGGGACTCTGAGCCACTGGTTTCTGCGTATACGTCAAGTTAACCTGCGTGGCTGCTGGTTTCTTCTTTGGTGCAAAACGCTTCAGACCGGTTCCGCTGTCTCCATACCAGCCTCTCTTCCAATTGCTTTCCACCTCCTCAACAAAGGAAATAAGGTCGAAGAAAGAAGTGACCGCTGATATGAACACATGCGCTCGTACATTCTTTGGCAGGGTAGAGACGAATAGTCTCATCAGTTCCCGCTCGGGAGGTACCGATTTCAACTGTGAGGCGAGACTCCTCCATCTGGTGCCGTACTCCTTAATCGACTCACCCTTCTTCATTTCGGCCCGCTCCAGATCTTGTGTTGTGATGGCCACATCAATATTGAAGCTAAAATGCTGCACGAAATCATTGGCCACCTCGTCCCAATCATCTTTGGTATAGACCTCATAAGCAATGTACCACCTCATGACGGCTCCTTTCAAACTGGCCTGAAACGTCTGGATGATGATGGCGTCATTTACAGCGTACTTACCCATTTTAGCCTGGTAAGTCTGGATGTGTTGCACAGGATCTGATGTGCCGTCATACTTTTCAAAATCCGGGACTTTGAACTTGTCCGGATAGATTGTTCTTGAAAAGGCCGAACGGTCAATTTTAGGGACATGCCGTGCACCCTCAACCTCTTTGAGCCTCTAGTCTATTTTGGCCAGCATCTTTGCATTATCATCCTTTTGGGGAATAATATCTTCGGGCAGAGAATAGTTCACCAGCGGGACAGACGGAAATTGGGCTGATGATTGGCCAATATGCCCTGAGGCTCTAGCAATGCCTTTAGCTTTTGCCTTGGTTGCAGCAAGAGAGGCTACAACTCCAGGCATGTCTTCTTCATTTTCTTCTTCCTCCTCCTGTCGTAGGTCTACGTATAACCCCTTCGACTGAAATAAAGGATTGGAACGTACGGGTGTAGCAGAAGGTGGTTGTTGGCCCAAAGACAGCTGGGATATCATAGTCTTCAGCTCGGCCAGTTGATCATTGAAGACTTTGGCTTGCTCCTCCCTTTCCTTTTTCATTTCCTGCCTTATTCTCTCCTCCATTTGGGCAACTGATTCAGCTGGATTGGTCATTTTCCTGGCTTTGGAGCGAGTGCTATATGGATGCTGAGGAGGATCCGTGATATGCTTCCTAAGCCGAAGAAATAACTCACGATTAGTAACATGTTTCAAGCATACCGAGCTGATCCATGACAAACTCCAACTTATGGACTTCTTGAGACTCCCAACTTTGTTTGCGTTTGATAGAGAAAAATCTTTGCCATTGCAAGCACTTTGATTTGATTAAGAGGATCATTCATGGCAATCTGATATTTAAACAAATAAACATCTGAAATTCTCCATTCAATCACAATTAAACAACCTCAAGAAATAAATTCTGACAAAGTCGAATTACATAAAGAAATCCTTAAACAAATCTCTAGAAAGACTGACAACACTCAAAAAGACTAAACATCTCGAACTGTAGATCCAGGGGGAATCTTCTGAGCCTTGAGCTTCTTGCACTTTTCCTCAAAGATATGGGCCTTCTCCTTAGCTTTAGCATACTTCCTCTTGAGTAAACGGATTTTGAGACGCATGGTTTCCTGAACTGGAATGGCGGGAACTACTGGGAGCCACTCCTTTGGTATATCATGTTCCTTGATATATTTGAGAGAGGCGCAGTATGTCTTGACCCTTGCCTTGAGGACTTCCTTCGGAAATACAAGCTTCACTGGCTGATAACGTTCCCACATAGAACGCGACATGGCGGCATGTTCCTCAAACCTCCGTTCGTTTCCTTCAAAGTAGACGCAGATCTTGCCTTCCTTTGGCTTTGGTGGAATTTCCTGTAGGACATCATATGGACGGACTACCCTTGCAGGATGATATTCTAACACACCTGAAAGCCCCAAGAGAGGAATATGCGCTCCGTCTGGACCCGTGATCCTTGCCTCCTCCACCTTAAACCACATAGCACTCCATAGGAAAATCATTGGACTGGGGTTTGATAACAGGGCCAAAAGCTTGGTATAGTGGAAGTTAAGAAGTTGTCCTTGTTCATTTTTAAATTTCAAGAAAGGGTGTTCAAGTTCTGAAATTAAGGGTATGTCGAGGTATTTTCCAAACTGAACATAATGAGAAATGAACCAAACTTGCAGAATTTCTGAAGAAAAGCGGAGTGTTTTATCTTGTTTGGCCTTAAATCTATTAAGTGAAAGGAAGGTTTCTGCCAAAATCGCATTGACGAAATTTCTACCATATAGCACCTCGTTGACAAAAAATGACATCAAAGGATCGACATGATTTGGCTTATGTGGAAAAACGATTGACCCAAAGAATAACATCATGAAAATTCTAGCTCTGCCAAATCTAGAAGAATTTACCCTAAGACAACTATCTAGGAATGAGACGGGGCAACTCCCCATTTCCTGTTTCAAAACCTTAGCCACTTCATCCCTATTGACATTTAAAAACTCAGACAAGACTAAGACTGGATCTTTACCAAGTGGCGGAGCGACCAAAACCCGGCCTAGTGACTTTCCAACAAGAATACTATACTCTTCCAAGGTGGGAGTTAGCTCATGCTTACCAAAGATGAAAGTGGTAGTCTGTGGACTCCAAAATTGAACCAGAGCATGAACTAAACCAAATTGAATACGGATATGGATCAAAGGAAGCATCTGACCGATGTAAAATCTGATTATCTCTCGGGTATCTTCGCCTAGAAAATTCCACCATTCCTTCAACTTTTCCTTGGCTGGCTCAATACACCGGATATCTCCTTCCCCCATGATCTATAATTCGAGACTCAGACTCGCCCTAGCTGTCATGGATCAATCCGAAAAGCATAAATAGAGAGAAATGTAAAGTTCAGAAAATACCGCCTTTAAAGAATCGAAACAAACAATCACATAGAAATACAGATGAGGTCGTGAGGTTCACTAACTAATAGGTTTCAAAGGTGGAGCCCCAAGGATACTCAGACCAAGCCAACTGGGGTTTGCGGCTGGATCGAGGTCACCCGTAGACATCCGGCTCAGCCAATTGAAGACCCGCATCACCAGGGTAAGTGACGAGGGTACTCGCTCTTGGCACCGATTTAGAAAGGTTCGGGACTTGAAAAGGATGACTCAGGCCACAGGGTAATGGCCGAAGTATCCCTAACCAAGCACCATCCTAAGCCTAGCCATTCAGGTCCAATGGCGAGTTGTGTGTGCAAAGTGTAGTGTCTATCCAACTAAGGCATGCACAGCAGGTTATATCAAAACAACGCTTCCATATAAACTCATATACATAAACTCCTTCAAACTGCAAAACAAGGGTCAGCAAACACTCGCCCCTTATAACTCCTAGCATGCACGAAAAGGGTTAACAAACACCTCTCCTTATTACTCCAACCCTGAAAAAACATTTAACACCTTAAGGTGAGGTTCAATCAATCTACTCAAGACATCCGGGGAATCTAAACGGCCTAAATCCTCTACAACTTTTAAATGTTCCGAAAGGTTCAGATAACTGAGTTAAGAATTCATATTTATCGGAAAATAAAAAGTTAAATCCCCAGTGGAGTCGCCAAGCTGTCGCGACCTAAAATAAAAATTTAGGTTAATCGGATTATCGGGCAAGTTATCGAGAACTAACCTAATGCGGATCCTCCCAAACCCTACTGAATCGCAACACGGCAAAATTAGAATAAATGAGGAGTCGCCACTAATCGTTCGAGGTAGGTCGATTAGAAACCTAGGTGAACTAGCGAGAGAACTAATTCACCGCTATGAACTAGAGATTTTTGGATCCGGGGACTTGGTTACGCTAATCGATTTAGACTAACGCCCTTTCGGTACCTAGATTCCTTTTGTTTTTGGATTTTTCTTTAAAAAAAAAAATTGATGACTCGGAAATCAAATCAAGACTTTTGCTTTTTCCATTTTTTTGTTTTTTGTTTTTTGTTATTTCGAATAAAAGAAAGATAAATGAATTACTGATGCAATGCATGACCTAAAACTATATGACATACAATGAATTATTAAAAGGTACAAAACTTCAAATAATCGAAAATTACACATAAAGAATCAATTGACTCGAAATTCAAAAAAAAAATCGAAAATACACTTTGATAATTCTAAAAATCCTAAAGAAAAACTAAACGGAATTTTCTTTGAGGCTCTCGTCATCTGGATTTTGCTGGGCTTGGGCCGCCGTCTGATCCTGGACATCTCCCTTCTTGCAAGGCCCACGCTTTGGAGCGGTTCTGATAGCCTGTCGCCTCTTCCTGATCCTCCTAGGGAAATTGTCGATCACGACGGTCCTATCAATCTTTCTAAATTCCTATGACCCAACTCTATTAGGCCCACAACATTAGGCTTTTCCTGGTCCATCTAGTCCTAATAACTGAAAATTACTTTACAAATAAAATGACATGATAAACATGGGATGACATGCAAGATGACATGGCAATATGCGGAATGAGTTGGTCATCATTTTTTGGGATTTCGAAATTTGCTAAACCAAACTCGCCATTCTTATTCTTTTTTTTTTATTTCTTTTTCCGAAAATTATGTCTATTTTCCCATTAAATTCGAGGATCAATCTAGGATTTGCCGCCAATCATTTTCAAAAATATACATGCGCCTTCCATATTTTGGGAATCGGGATCGCCATCAATTAAACGCGCCTTCCTTTTTTAAAAAAAAATGTGATCGGATTCACAATTTCCTAACTCGAATCTTTCCTTACCAAAAGCTTTCGAAAATATTCGCACGCTTTCCATATTTTGGGAATCGGGATTGCCATCGATTAGACGCACCTTCCTTTTAAAAATGTGATCGGATGCAAAGTTTCCTAATTCGAATTTTTCCTTATCAAATGGGATCGATTTGAAACGGGAAACTAACCTAGATAAGGCAACCGTAGAATTTCAATCGGAAAATCAAATTCTATCAATTAGGCAAACAATCACACCGACATGGCAGGAATTCGAAAATCCGCAAGAATCAAATTTTTATTTCTAAAAGTTCAGCCTTGCCAATTTAGCATTTTTTTTTATCAAGCCCGGCAAATCGCGTCCGCTGGGTAACGGGCGGAACCAACCATAACTTGATTTTTTCATTTAACGAAAATAGCTTTTGATTTTGTCAGAAATTCGCGATACATGCGAAGGCAATTAAACTCAACTTAACTAGAATCAAAATATCACGACAAAACAACCAATTATCGGTTAATGGTCAACCAAAATATGGATCGGAATTATACCTAAGTCGCGCTTCCTTTCCCTCTTCGAGTTAAGCACCCCCAAGGCCGATTCGATATCGTCAAATTGGAGATGGGCAACGGCTCCCGGTGATGCACAATTTCCAGCACGCACAATTTCCCAATTTTCGCACAAAAATAGTACCTTTCGGGACCCGATTCACGATAGACCACTTCCAATTGATCTACCACACGTAGTAACAACGTTAGATCCTCAAATAACGTGAAAACAGAGGCTGATTACCCATGAATCAAGGCTGAATAGTGGCTGGACAGCAACTTAGTTCCGATGGATGTTTGTTCCAACGATGCTCGGTGATGAGAAAGAGACCTACGATGGCTGCACGTGCGAATACTGGTTCGGTTCAACTCGTCTGGCGTCAGCGAACCAGAAGCTGTCTTTGGGGCAGGGACAACGAGCAATAACGGCGGCCGGGTAGAGATCTTCGATGCGGCGATGGCGAGCGGGAGCAGCAGTCGAGTCGTGATCTTCGAGCGGGAGCAAAAATGAATGTCAAGCAACGGCTGCTCGGCGCGAAAAAGGAGTGACGGTTTGGAGGCAACAGGTGGCGGCGAGTGGAGAGAGAGAAAGAGGGCGGTGTTGGTGATGAGCCGATGGCGTGCGAAATAGAGGGAGAGAGAGAGAGAGAGATCGGGCGAGAGAGGCGAGAGTGTGTGTCGGAATTTTTTTTTTTGTCGTCCCCGTAACCCTAGGCTTAGTGAGATATATATAGATGATACTAGAGTTACGCCTTTAGGGTTTAATCCTAGCCGTCGACTCTATGGATTTTCGACGCGATATCCACCGTAGGATCATAACTCGACGATTCTTGAATAACCCTATCGGGCTAGGGTTTCTCAGATGGGCTCATTCGCGCGGACTTAAGGCCTAAGTGGGTTTTAATTAATTAAACGAATAATTAATGAAATGCCTTATTTTCACAAAATTAAAATGGACCGAATGAGATTTTAAATCGAGGCCATTATAATTTCTGGTAATTCCCCCTTTCATGATCGAAAATTCTCAAAATCGATTCTGGTTCCGCCGCCTGTTAAATTCATCTCAATTGAGATCGTCTGCGATTGACTGCCAATGTATGATGGACAAATAAAAATATGTAATGCATGAAATAAAATTAACTCTCATTTTGTGAAATAAATGGATTTCCTAAGAATCAAAATTTAGGTGCTAACAATGCCGATCACGCAGAGTTTTGCATCATTATTCTTCGCGTAACTCGGTCGAGGTTAGGGTTTCAAACCGCTTTTTGGCGAAGCAGCGATGGAGCCTCGCTGGCTGTACAAGTTCCTTCTCGGGAGGAAGATCGGTGGTGGCTCCTTCGGAGAGATCTATCTCGGTCCGTCGTTGGCTTGATTTTCTGATCCCCACTTTTTTGTTGTTGAAATTTTGGCTGTATTGGTTGATGTTGGATGGTTGTGCAGGTACTAATATACAGACAGATGAAGAGGTGGCCATCAAGCTTGTAAGTGTTCTATAATCAATCTTCTTCACGCTTGTTATTTTGAATTTATTTGAGAGACTTAACAGCATAGTTTGATTGATTTATTTATGTTCTAAGGTATGTGGTTTTAAGAACTCCATTTGCTCGCTGATTGATTTAGAATGCTTCAGAGCATTTTGTATGGCTATTTGTAATCATAAACAAGTTTTGGAGGAAGAATTTCTTTCATGGATCTAACTTTTGTGGATGAGGAAGGTACTCTGAGGATCTTCTTGAATTTGCATTTGCTTTCTCTCTCTCTGGTCCGCATGCTAGAGTGATTGATTTTCAGGAGAACATCAAAACAAAGCATCCTCAATTGCGATGTGAATCAAAATTGTATTGCATCCTGCAAGGAGGAAGTAATGGTCCTTCTCCACTGCTATTAATTCAATGTCCTTCTCCACACCTCTTACACTCAAGAGCTTCAGCGATGAAAACTTTATAATTAGGGTCATGGTATGCGCCTTTTCTGAAGTCTCAAACTGCGCACCAATTGCTTCCAACAAAGCCTTAGCATTGTTATGCTGAGAGACGGAAGCACGAATACTATGAGAAAGTTTTGCCCGTACGAACATCGCACTAAGGCGGTAGGCGATTGGACCACTTCCATTGTTTATAAAGAGCTTATCTTAACTGCAGTGCTCGTCTCAGTAGGAGAAGGTGGTTCGTCTTTCTTTATAGCAGAGTCAATGTCCATGCACCCCAATTGAAAAAGGAGCAACTTTTTCTAAATTTTGTAGCTTTCACCATTCAGCACAGGAGCATCATTCTTAAATTCAGAGAAATTCACAAGTGGTAAAATTGCATAATAAATAAAATAAACATATTTACGTCTGTTAGCACCTAAATTTTAATTTTTAGAAAATTCATTTATTTCATAAAATGAGAGTTAATCTTAATTCTCGCAAAAAAAAATTTGCATTACATATTTCATTTGTCTGTCATGCATTGGCCATCAGTCGCAGGCGATCTCGATTGAGCAGAATTTAACAAGCAGCGGAACCGAAATCAATTCGAGAATTTTCGATCATGAAAGGGGGAATTACTGGAAATTATAATGGCATCGATTTAAAATCTCATTCGGTCCGTTTTAATTTTGTGAAAATAAGGCTTTTAATTAATCATTTGTTTAATTAATTAAAGCCCACTTAGGCCTTAAGTCCATGCGAATGAGCCCATCTGAGAAACCCTAGCCCGATAGGATTATCCAAGAATCATTGAGTTATGATCCTACGGTTGATATCGCGTCGGAAATGTTTAGAGTCGACGGCTTGGATCGAATCTTAAAGCACAACCCTAATATTCACTATATACACTTCGTTAGATCTAGGGTTGCGGGGAGAAAAAAAAAATTTCGACAGCCTCTCGCCTCACGCATCTTCCATCTTGGATTTTTTCTCGGCGAATTCTTTTCGGAGATTCCACGATTTCTCTCTCTCTCGATTGGGATCTCATTTGACGAACCTCTCTCTCCTTTTGGGGATTTGAAGATTTGTTGGACGTCTCTCCCTCTGATTTTGCAGAATTAACCCACAAATCCTCCACTAATTCCCCCTCTCTTTCCCTACGTCTTTTTCCTGTCAGACCTACACTCTCTCTGAGGCTCTCTCTCGCACATCATCAACCCATCCCTCTCATCCGAATTTTTGTTCTCATTCCACGCCCCATGAATCCACTATCTTGATCCATGTCATCCCATGACATGCCGAAGAAACCAAAGGAAAAAGGGTGTTGATTCCCGTTCGGGCACCCAGCGAGATCCAAGATTACCGGTGAATTCAGTATCATCGTGGAGCTTTACGTGCTCCCTTTATTTTATGTTATGGGATATTACTTGGCATGGGCATGGGGGTTGTTGCTTTGGTTTGCTCCTTGCTATGTTATTTTAGGATTCAGTGACTGTCCAGCGAGTTCTCATCACCAAAATTAATCAAATTGTGGACCTAGTTGAGCCCGATTGCTAGTTTTGCCGATTTGTCAATTTTCTTACAGGTTTTCAAGATCGACACTCCGAGGATGAGATTGCAATCCGATTGATCCGCACCAATGACGAAGCCACGACCTGTTCCGGAGAGCCTTCACGAAAATTGTCCCATTTTGGACTCGCTCATCCGGATAAAGAGTATCATTGAATCGGTTGCTCACTCAGACCTGAAAGGTGTTATATATATATATATATATATATATATATATATATATATATATATATATATATATATATATATATATATATATATATATATATATATTTAGGTCACACGAGGTCCCAAGCCTGCGCTAATCCCTGATTGATACAAAAGGCAAAGGTCAGCTTGGATAAAGAGTCTTCTGAAGTGTTCTCGTAATCGTCTTGGGCTTGCTTGTTCCTCCAATCGTTGAATATTCTGTGATCCCGAGCAAGACTATGAGCCGAAAGACAAGGTCAATCCCGCACCAAGAAGGATCGGCCACAACGATTTTCATCTAGATTCCCCACGCACATCCATTTTTCTACGTTACTTGGTCATTGTGGTGGTTTATTTGCTCTCAATCAATAATGGACTAGACTCTGGTCTAGCTTTCTTTTGTCCTTTATTGTAGGTTGCTTCATTGAATTCTTATTGCCAAGCTAGCACTGACTCGAGCAATCAAGATCCAAGAGTGGTAAACTTCACGTTCAGTCTATGCAGATAGCTATCGTCAAACACAGCGAATTTGGTCACTGGTCATCCGCCACCGAATCCTGAGCTGCATCGAGCCAATCACCAATCCACGAGCAGGATCGGGCCGATTCTATTCGAGTCGATTCGATTCGGTTCAAATTGGAATCAAATCCACAAATTAGGTAAATTTCTTATCTTGATTGATTTGAAATATTTGATTACCTACATGAGCTTTATTGTTATTTCACTTTATTTGATTAGAATATTTGATTGCCCATATTGGGTAATTGCATGTCTAAATTAAGCAACATAGGAATCTGGCAATATGTCACGTGCTTAAGTTGGAAGTTCTTTGAAAGATTTGATTGGAATAAAATCTGAAAATCCTTTGAAAATTTCCTGAAATTACTCAAGATATGATCAAAAATCTTTCAAAATGTGATTGATTAGGAAAATTTCCTAATCCGCAACCGCTATTTCCATAGCGGGTGTTTCGAATTTGAGGGTCGATCTGTCAGGCTTCAGATTGAACCTTGATTTGAAATAAATGGCGATAATTATCTTTCCATTAAAAGATTTGCAACCTTAATTTAAATTCATTCATAAAACATAAAATCAAAAAAAAAATCAAAACAAAAAAACAAATAAAAATCATTCAGGTTTCATGTTTAATTTTCATGTCAGAAAATCCCAAAAAAATAAAATAAAAAAGGTAGGAAGATATGGTTTCTTTTAAACCACGTCTCATCATTTTTAGAAAGATAGGATTTTCTAGAAATCCTATCTCATGGATTATATTCAATAAATCAAATCTGGTCACATCCATTAGGATAGATTATAAAAGATGTAGACATAGGGTTTAAGGATTTTCTTAAAATTTTGGAAATTAATGCAATTTAAATCCTAAAATTTTAAGTTAATCTTGAATCAATTCATTCTCATTTTTTATTAATTTTTAATTTCAAAAATTCATTAAAAAAATAAAAATTCATAAAAAGAAAACACAAAAAATTGCACCTTTGAACTTCAAGTCAAAATTCATCAGAAATTGCCAAGCCGAACATTTTTCATGAAATTGGTACCGAAGGGGCATTAATTGAAAGATTAATGTAAACAAGTCCCGAACTTAAAATCTCTGGTTCGTAGAAATAAAATAGTTTTCTCCCGCTATTTTATTTAGGTTTCTAATCAACCTACCAAGAAATGATTAGTGGCGGCTCCAAAAATTAAAATCTTTTTCTAGATAATCATTTGAACCATAAGTCACGATTTGGTAAAACTTGGGAGAGTTCGAGCTAAGTTAATTAATCTAATTAATTAATTTGGTAATCCATTAACCTAAAATTGGAAAACCCGATTTTTAGGTCGCGACAACGTCTCAACATTTGAGGCAAATTCACTTCATTCATGTTTTACCAATGCAAAACATGCCATATAATATGAATCAAATAACATCAAAAACTGCCTGTGGGCTAAGTTTCTAATTTAAATAGAACCATAATAACTGCATGATTAAACTATCATATTATATTCCTTTTTCCTAATCCCTATGGGGAAATTAAGAAAAATAATATGAAATTTCAACCTAATTAATCATATTAATAAGATGAAAATTCCTACGGGAAAAAATTCATTAAATTAATATAATTAATTACAAGTAAATGTCTTCACTATATGTGATCTAGAGGCTCTTAACATATAATTTTAATCAATTAGAGTTGTTGTGACTAAATTCTAATTAATCAAAATATACAATTCACTAGATATTTTATTTTATGCAAAATATACCTAACATTGCATATAAGGGCAAATCTGTAAATTCACGTGGGCAAGGATTGCATTGTAAATTAACTGAAGGGGTAAAATTGTAAATAAACTGAATGGAGTTTTTTTTTTACCAAAAAAAATTAGGTTTTATTCTACATGCCCGACTCAGCCAATATTCCGCCGTGCAATTCTCCTCATACGGCCCATAATTGATCAAAATAATTAGTGGGTTTTATTCTACATGCCGATGCGAACACATAGGTTTAAGAATCAACCAAATAGATGAAGTATTTTTCCCGGAACCAAGCAAAAACACTTCTCAGAAGCAAACCCTAATCCGTATTTCCATCGCCCCGGCGAACATCCAAATGCCGAGACACTTAGGGCTTTTCTTACCATTGAGATTCGATTCTACTGCTACGAACTCGGGCCTTGATTTGTCGGAATTTTTCCGGAATAGACGATTTCTCCCTCCGGCTAGAAAACCCCAATTTTCGATTTACCCAAAAATCCTATGAAAATCACTCCAATTCATCAAGGCAGAGATTAACATGTTCCGATACCAAATATAAGAGATTCTAAAGATTAAATTCTAGATTATACGATGAAAAACAGAATCTCGTATAATCAAAATCTAATGCGGAAACGCAAGGAATCTTTACTTACCTCTGGCCATTGAAAAAGATGATTAGCAAATCGGAATTCGTGTAGCATTGAACGCGACGGGTGCCTCTAGCCTCTATGCGATGGTGTGTTTTTCGAAAACATACGTCCTGAATGTACGTTAGAATTGAAACAGATAATAAGCGGGTTTGGCTTAGAATAACATCGTCCATCAAGATATGATTGTAACTTTTGGGCGTCGTAATTCTTGGGCGAGAATAGTTATCACTCCAGTTAATGCGATTAATAAACGTTAATGAAATAACCAAATGTGGGATTACATTATCTATAAATATTATAACATTGGCGACGTTATTTTCAGACAAAATTTCATGCCTACGTGGGAAATCATATGATGAATGATTCCGGATTTAACTAAATGCAGTGCTACAGGATGGGGAAGGGCATAGTGGAAATGTTAATCCGTTTAATGAGTGACTAAACACCAGTAATCTGAATCTTTAGGTTTCGTTTGACCCCTTCCAACTTCTTTTACAGTAGGTAAGACTCGCATGCGCACCATGCAAACATATATACGTAAAGATAAAAAAACCATCGATGGCTACTCCAAGGAGCTCACCTTGTTTCATTTGAACATTTTTTTTTTCTCTAGAAATATTTAAGAGCATATTTGTAATTTATTAGATCCAAGTCAACGTAAAAACAAAATTATACATTTTTTTATGAGTAAATGTGAGTTTAGAGTTACTTTCTAATCAAATTCTTTCATTTATCAACCATTTGTGGTGAGCGAGTAAATTATATTTTACACCAAAATTGAAGCCTATTGTATGATGTGCCCCCATCCCCATCCCCACTTCCAGTTTCCTTTTTGCCCACCCACCTCTTTAATTCAAAGCGTGTATTCACCAAGGTAGTTGGCCTAATGATAAATGGACTACTTGTCTTCCATGAGATTACCGGTCTATTAGCGTTGTGGTTGGGTCTTTTAACAGCTCGTGTCGTGTTACCTAATCATGAGATATCTCATCTGAAGAAGCGTCTATTAGCATTTTAAGCAGCGAGATGATGAGCCAAGCAATTTAAAACATTTTAGTCACGGATGATGAAGAGCAATTATGGTTCAAATTGAACGGTCCCTCGCAGCCGTATTTGGGTGGCAACGTTCGGAGAGATTGGTTGACACTGATAAACTCTTTCCACCCTAATTATAAATAAAGCAAATAAGGGCCAAATGTGGTCAATGAAGCACACGGTTCTGCTCGTTCCAAATGCAAAGCGGGGTTTTTGGTTCCGTGGGGAGCGGGAGGGGGAATGGAAATATCGGCCCAAAGAGGAAAGGGAGGAAAGAAACATGGTTTGTCAATCATGTTGAGCTGCTTTCTTCGGAGACCGGCATGTTTTTATACTCCGACTTTGTAATGACTTTTAACCCTTGTCGATGAGTTACTTGTGAACCTGTTAAGATGTTGATTCTTCTGATCTCAATTTTTATGTTGTCTCAGTAGAGTGCTCATTTTCTGATGATTAGTACTATCCAATCCTGGCTAGCCGGTCCTTGACTCAAAGGAGTTTTGAATTTGATTTAATGGTTGACGTTGCATAACCACAAAGTCCTTGACTAGCTTTTAGCTTATATTACAAATTGAGCACTTATAATGAAAGTTCTCATTTGGCTAAAAAGCTTGTATTGAATTTGGAAAGGCATCTCAATTACAGCATAATGAAGTTGGAAAGGCATCTCAGTTAAAGCTTTAGGTGTCTTCAGTGTATCTTCTTTTGTCCAATCTCTTTTAGTCAACCTCTAGCATGACAGAAAAATAGATTCGACTCGAGTGAAGCACCAAAGTCTTTTGTCCAATATCTCTTTTAGTCAACCTCTAGCATGAAAGAAAAATAGATTCGACTCGAGTGAAGCACCAAAGTTGAGGTTTTGATGATATCAGAGGGGTCTATCTTGAGTAACTTGTCGTGTTGATTCCTGTTCTTTCGGGTGGGTAATGCTAGGGATGTTGACATCGCTTTACAAAATTTGATCTACCAATTAATGCGGCAAACTTAGATCAAGAATTTTCACAAGTGAGCTTCATACAAGTGCTCGACGGAAGTCTACTGCGTCACTTCGAAACCAATCTCGATGTCCAGCCGGATATGATTGTAAATGGAACTGATGATTATCGCGACTATTATGTGCTGTAGTGGGCCATCCGACCAAACTTCAAAGCAGTTTTGTTGCTCCAGGGTTGCAGCATCTACGAAGAAAGATGTGGACGCTCAAGTACCAAACTACCCAAATCTTCCCTCCAAAGCTGCTATGCCTAGTTCAAAGTGTTACATTGCATGTGCATCTACTTTTCTTTGACCTGATTTTTTTTTTGATAACCCGCAAGCGTATCTCATGCTATCTAAGCACTAATTAATTGTGGCGATTTTTCCTTTTCATGCTCTAGGTAGATCTAGAAAATGATGAAGTATATGCTCACATGACTCTACAACCTGTTCTTTCAGTAAGGCTTAGTCTTACGTTGCGCCTACCTAGTATAATAGAGATAAAAGATTGAGATTTGTGAGTGCCCGACTAAAATTGAAGTTGATTCTTTGCAGTTTGATGAGGTGATTTTGTTAAAGTTGGATCTTGCGACCACTAAGCTCCAACCAGAGTTTTTCTGTAAGTGATATAAGCTCCCATGGAGGTTTCACTGTGTCTTGTCGTGCAGTTGAGAAGATTGTCCCTCCTCATGTGAGTAGTTGTTCCTTGCATTTGAATCAGAAGAATTAGTTCTGTTCTTATGTTCGAAGAGAATAAACTTATTTTTTGGGGACCATCCAAATATAAAGAACTTGATACCTTGTCAGGATTTCTCTATGCAACCACCTGCTCAAGAACTTACAGCATGAGATTTATGACAATATTTGGACCTTCTTCCATATCTACCGTGGTATGCCCTTATGTTGGCGTTTTAGCTCATTTAGAGGGTTGTGGTATGCTTTCTGACCTTGTGATGCAAAACCCCAGTAAACTCCTATCAGCAACCAAAACGGCACCTCTTTACTACTGGATGGAGCTTATTGGTTAGGGGAAAAAGGCTCTTAGCAGGCGACTCAGTTCTTTTTATTAGGTAAAGATCAGTCTTTGATATTCTTTCATTATTTCTCAGAAGAAGATGTAGTTCTGTTCATATATGCTTGCAATAATAATGTATGGATATGCTAATTTGGGAAAAATTGTTCTGCTAACTTGTGCTAGTTACCTCTCTATGAGTAGAAATGAGAAACAACAGCTCCTATTGGGCATTAGATGGGCTAAACGGCAACCAACTAATCTATCCTCGTCAGTATTGTCAAGTGATAGCATGCATATTAGCATCTTAACTGCAACTGCTCATGCTGCTGCAAGTAATAGGCCCTTCACTATGTTCTACAATCCAAGGTCAGTCTCTATTTTCTTTTTTCTCATATGGTTCTATTTTCTGAAAGAAGTATGCAATTCAGCCACTAAAATCTTTGATAATCCCCTTCTTTCAAAGTTAAAAAATGGAAGTAATTGACTAACTCTTTCAGAAATTGAGAATGTTGAGAATCAAGTGAATATCTCAAAGTAAATTGAGCTCTCTTTATTATTGATGGAAGATCACTCAATTTACAATACTTTCACTAGTACACTCAATGGATTCTCACACTTCCACACACCACTCACTCTTGCCCTCTAGGACTTCTCACACCATAACACAAGGTGGAGCACTAGCTCCTATTTATAGAGGGTGAAGATGGTGCTTGGACAAAACACTTGAATATTCTAGAATATCTAGATAAATAATGAAGACTCTAGAAGGGTAAGGGAAATTCTAGAATATCTAGACGCATCATGAATATTCTAAAAAATAGAAGAAGAGTTTAGAATATCTAGACAACTCAAGAGAGTTCTAGAAAATTCTAGAAAGCTCTAGAGAGAGAGGTCAGTGTTTTTCAATAAAGGATTAGCTTGCACTTGAGAGTGACTCCTATCGAGCTAGTTGGAGCACCTGAACTTCTTGGACGCCGTTAGGGGTGAAGGTGCACGTGCACCCGCCGTGGATTTGCAAGATGGGCTGATCTCAGTGGCCATAGGAGTTGCGACACAGCTCTCTATAGAGAAGGGCCGGTTTGTTAAGATCGCAGAAGTCCTTGATGAAGACGTTCCTAAATGTGCCTAGGAGCCCTGAGGGTAACAAAGTCTCTGAGGCAACATTCGAGCAGTGTATGGCTAGAGCTTCAGATTTTATTGCATCTCAGCCACTCGCAAGAGTATGGATTACAGAAGCCGCGCACCTTTCAAGCATAAAAAATTCGAAATCAGCTTCTAAAAAAATACTTAAGGCCATTGGAATAAGCATGAATAATTATACGAATGCAATTCTCAAATCCCATATCTATAAGATGAGGTCTAATATAATGCTTGATGAAATGTATGTAGATGAACGAAGCGGATATGAGGAAATTAATGAACTCAACCGTCATCATTAGGTTCAGCAAAGAAATCAAGTGAGAAATTACGGCGACATCAAGTTGAGGAAGGAAAACGCAGGAAGGATACCACTTTTTCCAGTTGACGCACAGTTTTTTCTATTGTGTCAAGAAGAAATAGGAAACGACAAACTCGCTCCTAAACTGCAACCATAGGAGGACGGTTTGGCAATACATAACAAAGAATCACGATCATTAAAGCAATAAGCTACACAACATAAACAGGCCATAGAAGTATTTTATCAAATAGAACATGCTCTTAAACAGTTCGATCTCCAAAATATGACACTTCCCTCGACGAATACTACGCCCCTGATAAATATCCAGGAAACAAAGGTACTGCAACAAACAACCAGAAACAAAAACTCTCTGACAAGCAATGAGGCCAGATCAACGGTATCCGCGCAGTGACAGGGTGTTGTTTCTCTTCCAAGTTGCCCTGCGTGAAGGGCGGGCCTTGTGGTGCGTGTGGCCCTTTCCACGAAGGCCTCTGTACTTCTTTCCAGCAGAGGTAAGGCCACGAAGCTCCCTATGTTTGTGCACAGGATTGCAGAGCCAATTGATTCTCGGGCCCTTTCGGATGGTCTGGTGGGCAACATCAACCAGAATTACCTCAAAATATTTGTAGGTAGAATCCTGCGACGAAAATACATATTTGAAAATATCAAAAGCGAGCAACTCGTCAAGCTTATGAAAGAAAGAACAGCTCAACAAAATCCACAAAGAAGTCAAAAGAGTACACATAAGAGAACATACAAACCTCACTGAGCCAGTAGGAGTTCAGAACCCTAAGGCCTCCCTGCTTTCTGCCGGCACGTTCCTCTGCAACAGACCTCTTGCTTCTCTAGAACTCTAGTTGAGTAACACCCTGATTTGTGGGCTTACCATATACTATACACTTGAGAACAGGTCTCTTGCGACCACCACGTCTTTCACGGACACGATAAACCACGTAACCCTGCAATCACTTAAATTAGTCAGATTCTGGAGAGTTTCCCAAAAAAAAAAAAAAAAAAAAGATTGCACGATGTCAAAAACCTCTATCTAAACATGCATAAAATCGAAATGCCAATATGCTGCATCACATAATAAACCCAACCCAAAAGAAATGGAAAATCTTCAGCATAAATAATCAGACAAGACATGTGAGGCAATTGACTGCAGTCATTTAGTACTCTAATGAACTACTACATATCATACCCTTTCAGTCATTTGATACTCTGATGAACTACTACATATCTGATACCACTATCATATGAGACAAGATTATGTGGAAACATTTCATCTCAAAAACGGGGACAATGGAAAAGGATCAAGAAAAAGAAGAAAAATAAAAGTCAATATGAAATTGACGATGAAGAAATGTTGAGGGATGAGTGAATTTCGGCCGTTGAGAACGATCGGACAGAGGTGGCATTAATCTGACGTGTACTGCGGCAGATGGGTTGATCCTAGTTCGACCAGGGTCGTTAATTTTGACAACTCTTTTATTCGTTGGATCAGGAGAAGAAAGGTCGGTCACCATCGTACGTCCCGGGACAGTTAGGTAGGAGTGGGGACCACAGGTTTTCTATATCTTTTGTTTTTTTGCGGAAGGGGCCCACTTGCTCGTTTTTTTTTTCCGTCCAAACTCGCTCTAATTTTTTTTAGGTCAAAGCTGTATTTAAATTTTTTTAGCCGAAAGGGTTAATACCGTCAAAAACCCCAAAAATGATACACATATGATAAATTTTAAAAATTCTAAACTGGTACACCTACGACGAATTTACCCCAAACTAGTACAACCGTGATAAACTTTTCATTCGTTAGTTTTCGTTAAATTTTACCATCAAATTGTTGAGTTAGATTGCACGTAACAATTGTCGGGTATATACGTTACTATATATTTGCTACAGATGCATTAAATTGAAATTTTTCGTGGTATTAACTCAATTTAACGAAAACTAACAAAGGGCAAATTTGCCATATGTGTACCAGCTTGAGATTTTTTTTTGTAAAAAAAATTAGTTTGGGATAAATTTTTCACAGTTGTACCAGTTTAGGATTTTTGGTGGTAAAAAAAATAATTTGGGATAAATTTGTCACGAGTGTACTAGTTTGGAATTTTTTGTGGTAAAAAAAAATAGTCTGGGGTAAATTTGTCACACGCATACCATTTTGAAATTTTTCGTGGTATTAACCCTTTAATTAATCAGGCGCCATTTTGGGTAAAGAATCACCCGGTGGGCGGGCGGAGATATTTGTCGCGCATTCCGTTTTGTTTTATGCTTTAGTAGATGTCTCTTCTTGGTTGAAGGAAATATTAGATGAATATAGTCCTATTGGAGAATTATTCTTATGCCTAACAATTAATTTTTATTGGTGTACTAGTGGGTACTCAGGTTGTCGAGAAAATATTGGGTGAGTTTAACATACCACAGTGGCAAAATATTACTCCACTCATTAGCCGCCACATGTCCAAGTGGGACCCATTGCTTCTGCCCTCCGTTACCTCCGTCACCCGCGCCCTCTTCTGTTAATTTTTCTCTCTCCTCTCTCTGTTTATTTTCTTTTTGGTCAAAATCTCCTCTCTCTCTCTCTCACAAAATTTTACTGTTCACCCTTCTTCAACCTCAACGAGCCCACCAGGACGCCATGGGTTTTGAAGCTCGCGTGCAAATAGCGAAAATCGCCTTCGAATTTCTCGTCCCATTTTAGTCACGGCATGCTCTCCCTCTCTCGCACGGTCCACGTCTCTCGTTGGAGAAGGAATCGGCAACGGCGAAGCCATGGCTGGCGAGGTTCGGCCTGGCCAGATTTGGGTGAGGCCGAGCTCGCTCAGCCATGGCATCGCCGTTGCCGTCGCTGGGCGAGGCCGGCAACGGCAATGCCATGGCTGGGCAAGGCTGAGCTCGCCCAGATCTGGCCAGGCCGAGCCTCGCCTGGCCATGGCGTGGCTCGGCCACGGCCAGCGGCGCCGACGCCCACCTCGCCTAGCTGTGCCGCTGCCGGCCTTGCCCCCGCACGGACCCAGTGATGTCGTCGGCCCTCTCCTCCGGTCATCGATTCAATAAAGCTCCAGGGGTTTCGCTCGTGATTTTTTCCTGTAAATTCGGTCATGATTTTTGGCACATGCCTCCTCCTCTAGAGGCAGGGGATCCGGTTCCACGAGAGAGACCTCAGACAAGTGAGTGAACACACAGAAAAAGAGAGGAGATAAAAAAAGGAGAGAGCCCGGTGGTCGTTGTCGCAGCTTGGAGGAGTGGCCTCCTGGTGAGCGGCGGCGGCATCGACGTCCGAGAAACAATGAGAACGCACCAAGAAACAAGAAAAAAGAAAAAAGAAGTTCAGGGAAAAAAGAGGAGAGCTGAGCGAGCTCTAAACAGGCGAGAGAGAGTCTGAGTCGAGGGAGTTGGTCAGCAAGCGTGAGGGCTGACCGTTGCCATCTTCAACCAGTTTGTCTCCACCGTACCTCATCATCACCTCGCCGTATCGCCACGCTCGGGTTCACGGCCAACGAACCAGTTTCCCCTCGCGTCGTTGCCTTACATGCTGGAGAACTCCTACGTCTGGTCGACCGCGTTGGTGAGGCGAGCTCGTCGCCGTCCGCGACGAGCGCGAGTTGACTAGGTGGTGGTTTGTGGTACGCCGGCTTGCTCGCCCTTGTCCGTCTCGGCAATGGCCTCAGCAGATGCCACGGGACGAAGAGGACGACAGCCATGGGTGGTGGCGTTCGCGCTACACTGTGATGCTCGGATTAGTGCTCGTCGACCTCATTTTGGGTCCTAGTTCCGTTGGCTGATGAGGACAATCGACGGTGAGGTCGATTTTTGGCAGATGTTTGGCAGTCGTCGATAATTCTTCGGCGCGAGACGGAGTGGTGGTGAAAGTCTTGAGCGTTGGTTGGGTCTGTCGTCGGTGGACGTTGGTCGAGTCCGTTGCTGGTGGTCGACGGTCCTTCGAATGGTCGTGGGTCTGTTGAGATACAGCCTAGGCCAGCGTGGTCGAGATGGCACTCGAGCTCGGACGCGCGACGATGCCAACACGTGACGCGGGGGCAGACTAGTGACGACTTGCGAGGTAGGACGACTAAACGTTGGAGCGAGTCGATCCAAGCGAGCAAGTTCGAGTGGTGACCGTTGACGACCAGAGTTGACGGACGGCGGTTCGGTGATGTCGATGCATGAGCAGCTCTCGCCACTGTGGTCTTGGCACTCGGTGGACAGAACTGGTCGGTGTCCAGGGGGCTTAGGGGGAGTGAGGCTTGGCGGCGGTGGTGAGCGGATCCCGTCGGTGCAACGGGCGAGTCTTGACGAAAGGCAACGCGGGCGAATGAAGGCTGGTGGTAGCTTTAGTTCTGGTCACGGCTTTGGAAGCAATGCGTCGCAGGGGGACGCGCGCGAAGAAGACGAAGGAGAAGATGAACAGTGCTAGGCAGGCCCTCCCACGTTCTTGTCTAGGCTGATCGGGTAGGCTGGAGTGAAGAAGGGTGAACAGTAAAACTTTGTGAGAGAGAGAGAGAGGAGATTTTGACCAAAAAGAAAATAAACAGAGAGAGGAGAGAGAAAAATTAACAGAAGAGGGCGTGGGTGACAAAGGTAACAGAGGGCAGAAGCAATGGGTCCCACTTGGACATGTGGCGGCTAATGAATGGAGTAATATTTTGCCATTGTGGTATGTTAAACTCACCCAATATTTTCTCCAGGTTGTCGCCTAGGTGCTGATGGGGCTGGCTGGTCTTTATTTTTCATATTTAAACCCTTTCTGTTCTCGGTTCGTTGTTGCATTTTATGGCTTGATGGTCGCCTGTTTTTTTGGCTAGCTTGGGTTGATCTTGTGGTCGCTGTTCTACCTTACTTCGGTTCTCCTAGGTATCTCCTCAAGTCAGATTTCCTGGAAGCAGGTTGGACGCTTTTTGTTGCTCTACGATCGGCGATGAAGCAGTCGTTGCCTTTCTGTTGTTGAGGATGTTTCCTGGCCTTTGCTCTCTGTGTTGGCTGCTGTTCGGTTGCCTTTTTAGTCCTCAATTGCTGTCAGTTAGTTTGTTTGTTTGTTGTTTGGTGGCTGGCTTGGTTCGGTTTTGGCTAGATATTGTTTATATTGGCTTGTCCTTTTATTTTCTTTTTCTGTTTGGTCCTTTTCTTGTGCTGCCCTGTTGTTGTATTCCCTTTCTTGTTGGCCGCCTGTTACTATGGCTAGCTTGGGTCGTCCATGTGGTGGCTGCCCTGTTTCTTCTCGGCTTTCCGTCTTTTTTGCACATGTCAGACTTCCAGGATGCAAATCGGGACTCTTTGTGTGATCCAGGAGAAGACTGTTTTACCCTCACCAAGATCCAGACTGTTCAGACTCAAGTTGCTGATGCTTCCTTTTGCTGCTGTTCGGGTGTTGTTGTTGCTGCTCCCTTTTTGCTGCTGTTCGGGTGCATTCAGCTCAACAGACGCCCTCACTTTGTCTGCCTTTGCTGCTGCTCGATGCTGTCCACCTTGTTGGGGTCGGTTGGAGGATGTCTTGGTTTATTCACTGGCTAGTCTTCTCGGCTCTTTCCTTGCAGAATAGACCCCTTGAAGGCAGTCTTTGCTCCACGAACTAGCCTATTCTCTTGAGCTTTGGCTGGGTTGTCCCACTTCCTTTTTTTGGGGGGGACCTCTCGGCTCTACTATGTCGATATAGTTACTTGCTTTCACTTGTAACATGTTTTAGATAGCTTTTTCTTTTAGCTCTTATCTTGGCCGTGTTGTTTGGCCGTGGTTCATATGGCTTGTTCCGGCCACTTTGTTCAAAGAACTCTGATCTGGCATTGTATCTTGCAATCGGTTCACCGTTGAACCCATCTTGGCACTGTCGTTGCCATTATTGATTCATGATTTTTGTGTCCGATTCCATTCTGTACCAAGCTTTTGAAAAGTCAATACATATTTATCTTGCCAAAAAAAAATTATTATCCTTTATCTAAATTTTATAATGTTCACGACAATTTATTTTGGCATACCAGGTTGTAGGCTAAAAGAATATTGATTTGGCGTCACAACCCGTGAATCAGGTGTTGACACCTAAATTTTGATCAACATTTTTTCCTTTATTTAAAAAATTCATAGAAAATCTATAAAAAGTTGAAAAATTGAAAAATCAATTTTGGTGACCTTGGCCAAGCTAAATGAACCATTTTGACCAAAAAAATAATTTTCGTAATTTTCATTTTTTTTAATATTTTCGAAAAATAAAAAAAAGTAAAAAAGAAAAGAAAAGAAGAAAATCAAGAAAAATAATATTCAAGGTCACAAAATATATACAAATAGTCGGTATTTTTTATTTTTTATTTTCTTTACTTTAGGACCTCATAAAACAGTAAAAATTCAAATTCGATTTCAGGTGTTCTCTGATCACCATAAAATTGAATTTGACAAAAATATTAGTAATGATTAAAAGGAAAAGAAGTGAAAACATCATCATTTAAAAGAAAAAGGGGACTAATCATTTTGTCTTCGCTTTTTGATTATTTTATTATTATTTTTACTTTTTAATATTTTATTATATTATTATTATATTACTATTTCATTATTTTATTTTATTTTCAATACTATTTATTCCCCCCTCATCATCCGTGTGCTCCTCCTCCTTTCTCATTCTTCTCCTTCTGCTCCTTCTTCTTGCTCTCTCTCCTCTCCCTTTGATTTTTCTCTCTTTTCCATCTTCCACCAAACTGCTGCTGCCCGAACCATCTCACTTTTCCGGTCATAACTCCGTCTTCCAATATCAGATCGAGGTGAAACCACCTCCAATAGAAATCTTATCATCTTATCTTTCCAGAGACATATTATAAGGCTCATTTGGCCCAGCCATTCGTCTGGGAGAGCCGTTTGAATGAGCAAAGGTCGCTGTTGACCCTTTACCGACCAGTTTCTGCCGCTGCCGTCGTCCTCTACGATCAGCCCTTCCGGCGACCTTTCTGCCTCCCTCTGACCACCACAGGTTACGTTAAGATGTCCTTAACAATTTCCCATTGGTTTCGTGAATTTTCAAGGTCTGGTTAAATTATTGTGATTTTTGGAAAACAAGTCGACGAAAATCGAGCGAACTGATGTATTGTGGTCATATCTCACTCATTTGGACTCCTTTTAAGGTGAAATTTTCGGTGATGGCTTCCTAAGAGGATAGGCTATGTTCTTGAGTTTTAGGGTTGCTGAATGCTTTGGAAATTTTTTTATTATGATCCTTAGACTAAGGTGATTCTGCTGGTTGTGTATTGGACAGATTGTGTGATTGGTGTAGTTGAGCTATTTGGAGGTCTAAATTGAGTTGAAATGTTGCCAAATTTTCAGTGGAACCCTAGGTTACATAGATTGAGGTTCCAACAAGCTTGATTGATGAAGAATTGGTGATGAGAGTGAGTAATTGGTCTGAAATTGGCAATAAAAACCAGAATCGATTTACACTGTTTTTACCCTGCCTTTGCCGAATATAGTTAATTTGCATTGTATTGCATCTAATAAAAGTGTGCATTTTTTACATTTTACTTATTAGACCCAGAATCGGAAGGCCGAGCCTCCTGTTGGTGTCTAAATATTTGCTGTGTATTTACTTTATGTCTTAGCATTTCATGCATCATATAGTTAATTTGCATTGTACTGCATCTAATAAAAGTGTGCATTTTTTTACATTTTACTTATTAGACCCAGAATCGGAAGGCCGAGCCTCCTGTTGGTGTCTAAATATTTGCTGTGTATTTACTTTATGTCTTAGCATTTCATGCATCATATAGTTAATTTACATTGTACCGCATCTAATAAAAATGTGCATTTTCTACATTTTACATATTAGGCCCAGAATCGGAAAGCCGAGCCTCCTGTTGGTGTCTAAGGCATTTTACTCATTTATTTTATGCAAATTATATTGTGCTACCCCAGAATCGGATGGCCGAGCCTCCTGCTGGTGGTTTATACCCCCCACACATTGTTGCACGAGCACCGACGGACTCCGACGTCGTAAAATTCACCGGATCTCATCTCATTTGCTTATGTTTACGTTGTGTAATGATTTAATATCTTCTTTATTTTTATTATAATTTGCATTGCGTTGCGTCCTATAAAAAACAAAAAAAAAATGCTTGATCGGATGGCTGCAGATGAGCCACGTGTAGTGATCCGGTGATTTTCAGAATAAAAAAATAATTTCAAAAATTCAATAAAAAATGAAAAATCATAAAAAAATTCAAAGAAATTCGGAAAATTCTAAAAAATTATAAAAAATTCCAGAAAATAGAAAATGGCCACATTCAACTGGCCATGACCTATTTCGGGTCTTTTGACCCCCGAACCTTCCAGAAATGACGGTTTTGCCCTTCCGGCAAACCGTCTTCCAAAACAATTCTTAAAAATCCAGGAAAATCCCAAAAAAATAGGAAATGGCCACAAACAACTGGCCAAGACTCATTCCGGGTGTTTTGAACCCCGACCCTTCTTAAAATGACGATTTCGCCCTTTGGGCGAATCGTCTTCCAAAAATTGAAGAAAAATAAAAAAAATTCCAAAAAATTATCAAAAATGGGAAATGGCCACAATCAACTGGCCATGGAGTATTTTGGGTAATTCGGTATCCCAATTTTCCAAAAAATTGACGATTTTGCCCTTCGGGCTAAATCGCCTCCAAGTCTTCCCATTTTACCCCGGTCCGAAATCACACATTCCTTAAGCCCTTATGAGGAAGCCATTGATTTGAATTAATGTGCATCGATGTGATTTGTTTACGCACTTGATTGCGCTTTCACTAAAATTGATTGTGATTGATAGGAATAGTCTTCCAATCTGCATGAAACCTTGAATCAACCTGCCTCACCCAAAATTGCGCCTGCATGAAATTTTAATTAGGAAAATCACTCGCGTTAGGTACCGAAAGGGCGTTAGTAATGACACCGACGTAACCAAGTCCCCGAACCCAAAATCTCTGGTTCCGCAGAACTGATCAATCTCTCCCAATCGATCAGTAAGGTTTCCGGTCTACCCTCCAAGAAAGACCGGTGGCGACTCCAAATGCATGCACAAGTTGCACATGCCACCACGACCACACTAAGGTCGAAATCGATCGGCTCTTATCGTCGAAGAATACTCCCGCCGTGATTTGGTATGGGCCTGGGAGGGCCCGCGCCTATCCAAGACCCGCGATCGGTAATCCATTAGCCGCGTCCGCTTTTGGACGGGTCGCGACAGCTGGCGACTCCGCTGGGGACTTTCTGTTCTAGAACCCATGGTTCTAGACCCCAAGTGGACTTAGGCCGTAATTAAAACGCTGAGTGATATTTCTAACCCTGCAGGCGCTCTTGAAGGTGAGGTAAGTTCGCTTATGGTAGGTGTTACATGTTTTTGCAGATTTGAGAGATAAGGGGTGTAGTCCGTGATTAACATTATTTTATGCAGGTTGGCGTAGGAATGTATGTTGTATGGATGATTTGAAGCGCCGATTGATAAACTGTTGTGCATGACTGGCATATGAACACACATAATCGCGCCTAAAACCCCGGGCGCCTCCTATAGGAAAACAATAGAAGGGATTGGAAATGGAATCTCTGTGAGGAAAAGCACGGGGTAATCCACTTTTCAATTCCGCTCATTTTGAACTATGGATCGGGTCCCAATGCAACGATAGTTGTGCAATGGAATCTACCCTTTCTAGAACTCGAGGTGGGAACCTTGACCTTAGGTGCCAAATCCTTTGATTTTTAGAAGTTTTATCCTCACTTGTCTCATGTGCATGTCTTTAGATGGGTCGTATATCTAAAACCACCTAAAAAAAATCGGTGATCCTGGAGTCACATCTCGAAGACTAGAACTGGGGCATCTCCAAGTGTTCGGACCACATTCCTTTGATTGATTTGACATTCTTAGTTCTCTTGTATAAGATTAATTTTGCTGAGATCCTCTCTATCTCGTCCCTTAGATTGATTGTATTAGGGATTTATTTGTGTTGTATACATCTTGATAAGGCTCATTTCTATCGAAAATGGGGGCAAATTCCCCAAACCCGTGGAGCATAGTGGAATTCGTCCCTTCAGTGCAAAATACATTTGGCCGCAGAGCCACTCGTTTGGTGAAAGGACGTATCGTTCCTAATTGATTTTAAATCAGATCTGGGGATAAGTTTTTCTCCATTTTTTTTATCTCAGGTGATAAAAGAGACAATACACCCCAAAGCTCATGCATCCAAATGACAAACAGACGTCGCCCAGCTGGGGCAAATGAACCGCAGGAGTTGCTAATACCTTCAAGCACGGATGGAGGAATTTAATAGATGTTGTGCATATCAATATGCAACATCAAAACGGAATGCAAATCAAGTGTAAAAGGACGTATCGTTCCAAAATGATTATTTTCTTGATATGAGAATAATGCTTCCTTTCTTTTTCCTCTCAGATGATGATCAAGAGCAGAGGACGCAGGATGTAATGCTTTCAAATAACAAACAGGGAACATCAAATACCTCAAATGGCGACTGTGATCGAGAGAATCACCAAACCGCCACATGACGAATCCCAAGAATATCAAGTTGACTTGAGACAGATAAAATTGATCAAGGACTCTGACAATCGAGATGGATGATCAGAATCTGCAAAAATCAATGGGAGCAGGTTCCCCCCATTTGCTTTGAGGAGCCAAACCGGGGGCAAACTCTCATGATCCCCCATGAAAGCGCATCAGACCAGGGTCATCGAATCCAGAGATGACAAACAGCAAAACCATGCCTAATTGGGGCAAGTGAATCATTTGTACGCCGGACGTTTCTCCTCTGACAAAGTCGATGGACCCAATTGCAGAGTCGTCCGCATCAGAATTGAACCCAAGATACGAATATGGGTGAACGATAACCTTGTATCGTTTCATTTTGGTCTTCGAAGACCACATGCCTAACATGAGTCTTTTTACTCATTTAACAGGGAGTCGTTGGCACCGAAAGCCTCAAAAGGAAAGAACTCACCAACGAGGAGGCGAATAAAATTATTGACCTTGGAAGTCAGCACTCCAAGAAATGGTCTTTGATTATAAGACCTAGTGGAGGGTAAAAAGTATCGCTCCTACGTCCCATGCTTTGACATGCATTTTGATAAAATTTTCTTTTTCCCTTGAATAAAAGGAACCTTGAAGATTGGCGCTGGAATGCGCCCAAAAACACAAATGGATCTCCTCTGGGGCAAATCCTTGAGAATGATTCATCGCCAACCAAACGGAGGGATCAAGACCACAAGATAGAGGGCGAAGTCCTGCAAGCCGCGAGTTTGTGTTCAGATGGAAACACAAAGCAATAACATGGCTGTATCGTTCCAATTTGCCTTGAATTTTGGAACGCAAACTGAAACCTAATTCCCGTCATTGACAGGGGATCGCCATCAAGGCGAAACAGGTTTTCACACCCCATGTATTACCCGTTGGAGTACACGATAAAGGGTGAGATGTATCGTTCTAATTTTTTGAAAAATTCATGAACGTACAATAACATGTTTCTTCCGCATTTTCAGGGATCTCCAGCCACGTGGGACAGGTAAGTATCCCTCTCCCCAATCCATTGAAGATGTTGAATACAAAAAATAGAGAAGAAAAGAAAAGCATTCAGAATCTAATGTCTAGAAAAGACATAGAATTCAAATTTCATTGGCATTCATGTTTTGAAACAGGAGGTTGTCTAAACATGAATAAGAACGTGCATGGTGCATCATAAAATCCCCTTGATGGGTAAAATCTTTGGAGAAAACAAAAAGACTTTTTCCAATAAAAGTGGTTCAAACCGTTTAAAAGGGTGTTTTCTCAGACGAGAGGCGAAGCCTAATCCAAACATGTCCAACACACACTTGAGAGATGAATGGAGTGGGCAGATAACAAAATCTGGGTCTACGGAGGTAGGGACCATTTGCAGCGATTACATGGGTTGGAACGACGGAGGCATTCGTTTCATATCCCCCAAACACTACAGGTGACCGTTGATAACCCCTTTGAACGACGGTTTTCATTCTTAACCCTGTCAAGAACCACCCCACATCGGGGCAAAATGTAGATGAGTCCAGCAGCATCAGGAGAAAATGGTTAGAAATTTTCTTGCTCGGACTAACATTAATCTTTGTGTGTTGTTTATATGGTAATCCAAGTGCCATAGGATGATGAGAAGCATTCATTTCTCTATCCCACACACCGAATCCTTTGCATAGCCAAGTTGAGCCTGCAAAATCATTTCATAAACCCGTTGGTAATCATTACACATTCCAAGACGGATGCAGCATCACTTCAGAAATGAAGGAGTTCAAGACTTAGGGTTTGCAAAAAAAATTCCTAAGTTAACGCTTAACCTTGTTAGACCTTTGATCATAGGTCTAACACGATCCCATGAAGATGAGAAAAAGTGGGATTTCAAAAATGAATGAGAAAAATCCACGGTATCGAGAAAAAGCAAAGTGCCTGGTAAAAGCAAGGCCGATGCTCGTGTAAGTTGTTTGATTGATCCGCTATGAAGCCGAATGGGAAAAGAGGAAATCCCTAAAGGAGTCAGATCAAAAAGACTACTCCCCAAATGGTGTCAAGCGTGGAGCAGAGACGCAGACAGAGTGATCAGTCTCTTAATGCGACGAAACGCTCTCTGAAGAGCTGGTGCACACCTCAAAATCGGTTGCGCATCCCAAAAACTGAAGGTGCAGAGAGGAAAGGGCAGGTGGTAAATTTGCAATGATCACCAATGTCAAACCCTTCGTAATTTCTGGGCCAAAAACAAGCCTTTTTCGGTCCCCAATCCTACCAATGTTACAACCCTGAAACAGTCTTCTCTGACTAAGATACTTGGGTTAACATATTGCTTAGCTCGAAGAAGTACGAGCAAGACTATTTCTTTCTCATTTTGCAGGGTTCTTGACTTGTAAACCCGGAGTAGATGGTGAAGACTTTCATTCAATGGCCTCGACTCAAAAGTGAGTCCCCCCCTTTGAAAACCAATATCCAAGCCCAACATTACGGTCCCGTGGAAGACCTCCCGACCGATCAAAATGTATGCGCTGCGAATGAGCCTAAAACCTAGGCACAGGTTAGTAGGGAATTGAGTGCATCCCCTATAAAAACCACTATCTCAAAACAGGTGAAAAGACCTCCTCGTCGAGAAATATTCCAATAGATGTTTTGAACAAACTCTTTTTGGAAATTTCAAATTGTTTGATCCAGATTTGCCGCACAAGGAATTTGTGATCACATCAGTGTGTTGCAAGAATGCTTTGGATAACCTCCAGCATCAAAATGCACATTTCACAATTAAAACTTAAGTCATACGGTTTTTGTCAAATGGACAGCCGTGGTCTTCCCAAAGATTACTAACGTTTTCTTGGTGAAGAAAAATCTTTCAAGCTCAAACTTCTGCAGGATTCTTGGAAACCCCGAATCCCAGAAAAATATTTGCTCCATGGAGTGGAGCACACAGGTTTGAATTTTCTGCAGGATACCTGGAGAACCCAGCTCCCAGAATGTCGCCTCAACAGACTAAAGCGAGGCTTTGTCAAAATAAAATCTTTCACTGCTTCAAAACTGAATTCCCGATAAATTTCGGGATCTTTCAAAAGAAGGGGTGAGGATGTGACCCCTTTTCAAAATTTAGGCAGTCTCATCGGACGTGGAGAACCCTCGTCATGAGACCCCTTTTCAAAATTTAGGCAGTCTCGTCGGACGTGGAGAACCCTCGTCATGATACCCCTTTTCAAAAATCAAGCAATCCTAGCTTGACGTGGAGAACCCTCGTCCTAGGATCCCTTTTCAAAAATATCAAACAGTCTTATCAGACGTGGAGAACCCTCGTCATGAGACCCCTTTTCAAATCAAACCATGGTAGAAACCGCCTGAAGGATCAAATCAATGGTAGATACAGCCTGAAGGGTCAAACCAAGGTAGATACCGCCTGAAGGGTCAAAATTATGTAGAAACCGCCTGAAGGGTCAAATCAATGGTAGATATCGCCTGAAGGGTCAAACCAAGGTAGATACCGCCTGAAGGGTCAAAATAATGGTAGAAACCGCCTGAAGGGTCAATCAAAGGTAGAAACCGCCTGAAGGGTCAATCCAATAGTGAAAATCACTTAAATGGTCAACTCAATGGTCTGATCCACCATACGGATCAAAATCCTTAGCAAATCCCAAATGGGACGCGTCTTCCTTAGATTCCTATCAGTTAGGAATCCCATTATGGTTTGACCTACCATACGGGTCAGAGTTTAACCTCTCTAGGATACTCTAGTAACGAGTTCCTAGAAATTCTCTTGAATCCATCAAACACCGCGAAAATCGCACAAACATCGAACAGGTAAGTGGCAGGTATGTCTCTCTACTATCTCACTCTCTCATGTTAAATGAACGTTTCCCCCTTCAAGAAAAAGCATACATGGACAAGCATGAAGATTGGATGTCATGACTCCTTTTCCTTTAGTTTCCCGAGTCGAGTCGATCAGGACTCAGGTGTCACCTTATCTTTGAGAGAAACCTCTAACGAGATTCCTCTCAAAGAGGGGCAGCTGTTGACACCTAAATTTTGATCAACCTTTTTTTCCTTTATTTAAAAAATTCATAGAAAATCTATAAAAAGTTGAAAAATTGAAAAATCAATTTTGGTGACCTTGGCCAAGCTAAATGAACCATTTTGAACAAAAAAATAATTTTTGGAATTTTCATTTTTTTTAATATTTTCGAAAAAAAAAAGAAAAAAGAAGAAAAGAAGAAAATCAAGAAAAATAATATTCAAGGTCACCAAATATATACAAATAGTCGGTATTTTTTATTTTTTATTTTCTTTACTTTAGGACCTCATAAAACAGTAAAAATTCAAGTTCGATTTCAGGTGTTCTCTGATCACCATAAAATGGAATTTGACAAAAATATTAGTAATGATTAAAAGGAAAAGGAGTGAAAACATCATCATTTAAAAGAAAAAGAGGACTAATCATTTTGTCTTCGCTTTTGATTATTTTATTATTATTATTACTTTTTAATATTATTATTATATTATTATTATATTACCATTTCATTATTTTATTTTATTTTCATTACTATTTACTCCCCCCCTCATCATCCGTGTGCTCCTCCTCCTCTCTCATTCTTCTCCTTCTGCTCCTTCTTCTTGCTCTCTCTCCTCTCCCTTTGATTTTTCTCTCTTTTCCATCTTCCACCAAACTGCTGCTGCCCGAACAATCTCATTGTTCCGGTCATAACTCCGTCGTCCAATATCAGATCGAGGTGAAACCACCTCCAATAGAAAGCTTATCATCTTATCTTTCCAGGGACATATTATAAGGCTCATTTGGCCCAGCCATTCGTCCGGGAGAGCCGTTTGAATGAGAAAAGGTCGATGTTGACCCTGTACCGACCAGTTTCTGCCGCCGCCGTCGTCCTCTACGATCAGCCCTTCCGGCGACCTTTCCGCCTCCCTCTGACCACCACAGGTTACGTTAAGATGTCCTTAACAATTTCTCGTTAGTTTCGTGAATTTTCAAGGTCTGGTTAAATTATGGTGATTTTTGGAATACAAGTCGACGAAAATCGAGCGAACTGATGTATTGTGGTCATATCTCAATCATTTGGACTCCTTTTAAGGTGAAATTTTCGATGATGGCTTCCTAAGAGGATAGGCTATGTTCTTGAGTTTTAGGGTTGCTGAATGCTTTGAAAATTTTTTTATTATGATCCTTAGACTAAGGTGATTCTGCTGGTTGTGTATTGGACAGATTGTGTGATTGGTGTAGTTGAGTTATTTGGAGGTCTAAATTGAGTTGAAATGTTGCCAAATTTTCGGTGGAACCCTAGGTTACATAGATTGAGGTTCCAACAAGCTTGATTGATGAAGAATTGGTGATGAGAGTGAGTAATTGGTCTGAAATTGGCAAGAAAAACCAGAATCGATTTATACTGTTTTTACCCTGCCTTTGCCGAATATAGTTAATTTGCATTGTATTGCATCTAATAAAAGTGTGCATTTTTTACATTTTACTTATTAGACCCAGAATCGGAAGGCCGAGCCTCCTGTTGGTGTCTAAATATTTGCTGTGTATTTAATTTATGTCTTAGCATTTCATGCATCATATAGTTAATTTGCATTGTACTGCATCTAATAAAAGTTTGCATTTTTTTACATTTTACTTATTAGACCCAGAATCGGAAGGCCGAGCCTCCTGTTGGTGTCTAAATATTTGCTGTTTATTTACTTTATGTCTTAGCATTTCATGCATCATATAGTTAATTTGCATTGTACTGCATCTAATAAAAATGTGCATTTTCTACATTTTACATATTAGACCCAGAATCGGAAGGCCGAGCCTCCTGTTGGTGTCTAAGGCATTTTATTCATTTATTTTATTTAAATTATATTGTGCTACCCCAGAATCGGATGGCCGAGCCTCCTGCTGGTGGTTTATACCCCCCACACTTTGTTGCACGAGCACCGACGGACTCCGACGTCGTAAAATTCACCGGATCTCATCTCCTTTGCTTATGTTTACGTTGTGTAATGATTTAATATCTTCTTTATTTTTATTATAATTTGCATTGCGTTGCGTCCTATAAAAAACAAAAAAAAATGCTAGATCGGATGGCTGCAGATGAGCCACGTGTCGTGATCCGGTGATTTTCAGAATAAAAAAATAATTTCAAAAATTCAATAAAAAATGAAAAATCATAAAAAAATTCAAAAACATTCGGAAAAATTCAAAAAAATTCAGGAAAATCCCAAAAAAATAGGAAATGGCCACAAACAACTGGCCAAGACTCATTCCGGGTCTTTTGAACCCCGACCCTTCTTAAAATAACGATTTCGCCCTTTGGGCGAATCGTCTTCCAAAAATTGAAGAAAAATCAAGAAATTCCAAAAAATTCTCAAAAATGAGAAATGGCCACAATCAACTGGCCATGGAATATTTTGGGTAATTCGGTATCCAAGTCTTCCAAAAATTGACGATTTTGTCCTTCGGGCTAAATCGCCTCCAAATCCTCCCATTTTACCCCGGTCCGAAATCACACCTTCCTTAAGCCCTTGATTTGAATTGATGTGCATCGAGGTGATTTATTTATGCACTTGATTGCGCTTTCACTAAAACTGATTGTGATTGATAGGAATAGTCTTCCAATCTGCGTGAAACCCTGAATCAACCTACCTCACCCAAAATTGCGCCTGCATGAAATCTTAATTAGGAAAATCACTCACGTTAGGTACCGAAAGGGCGTTGGTAATGACACCGACGTAACCAAGTCCCCGAACCCAAAATCTCTGGTTCCGAAGAACTGATCGGTCTCTCCCAATCGATCAGTAAGGTTTCCGGTCTACCCTCCTAGAAAGACCGGTGGCGACTCCAAATGCATGCACAATTTGCACATGCCACCGCGACCACACTGAAGGTCGAAAGCGATCGGCTCTTATCGTCGAATCATTTAAAAAATACTCCCGCTGCGATTTGGGGTGGGCCTGGGAGGGCCCGCGATCGGTAATCCATTAGCCTCGTCCGCTTCCGGACGGGTCGCGACAGCTAGCGACTCCACTGGGGACTTTCTGTTCTAGAACCCATGATTCTTGACCCCAAGTGGACTTAGGCCGTAATTAAAACGCTGAGTGATATTTCTAACCCTGCAGGTGCTCTTGAAGGTGAGGTAAGTCCACTTATGGTAGGTGTTATATGTTTTTGCAGATTTGAGAGATAAGGGGTGTAGTCCGTGATTAACATTATTTTATGCAGGTTGGCGTAGGAATGTATGTTGTATGGATGATTTGAAGCGCCGATTGATAAACTGTTGTGCATGACTGGCATTGTGATACTCACGACACATGAACACACATAATCGCTGTCGCGACCCGTCCGAAAGCAGACGCGGCTAATGGATTACCGATCGCGGGTCTTGGATCGGCGCGGGCCCTCCCATGCCCATACCAAATCGCGGCGGGAGTATTTTTTAACGGATTCGACGTTAAGAGTCGATCGCTTTCGACATTCAGTGTGGTTGTGGTGGCATGTGCAACTTGTGCATGCATTTGGAGTCGCCACCGGTCTTTCTTGGAGGGTAGACCGGAAACCTTATTGACCGATTGGGAGAGATCGATCAATTCTGCGGAACCAGAGATTTTGGGTTCGGGGACTTGGTTACGTTGATGTCATTACCAACGCCCTTTCGGTACCTAACGCGAGTGATTTTCCCTAACTAGGATTTCATGCAGGCGCAATTTTGGGTGAGGTAAGTCTGACTTTGCACATTAACCAGTTTAACATGCTCACGTAATCATAATAAATAACTAGATGCCAATCACATAAACATCTATCCTACGTGGTGATCATGGAATTATGATTTAATGGGTCTCGAGCCAATGAGACCACATTTAATCATTTTAATATTTTAATAACGGAGAGCCGCTCTTCGCTTCTTCTTGGTTTCTTGAACTCTTCAAGAATTGGGCCCCAAAGAGCTCGCCGACTTAAAAGGCTCCTCCACGTAATCCTCGTAGCATTTACATCAACAATTGACTATGCTAAAAATAAAGATTACATGAAAAATAAAAGGAGTACGCAGTCTCCATTTAATAATTACAATCCCAAATATATAAATAATCATCATACATTCATATATACATCAATCACATTGATTAGGGATTTTTCCATGATCACCACCCTTTCACGTAAGTAATAAATTCACAATTTAAAACTTAGGAAGGCACAATAAAAATTCTACGTTGAATCATATTCAGAATTTTTACATAAAATAAGATAGCCATAAATTTTCGATTCAAAATTGATTTAGTCTCAATTTTTGCTACGTTGATTAATTTATCATATAAAATAATCAATCTCCATTAGCCATGTAAGACGAACAATTCGTTAATACATATTGGCCATAGTATTGCAAAAATTGCAAAAAATCAACTAAATGCACGAAAACACCTAAGGATTGGCTCTGATACCACTGTTGGGATCCACGTAACACGTAGCGCAAATAAATAACAACCCATACATGTATCTCCAGAGGCGTACTTCGTGCATTTCAATCGAAAAAAATCACAAAGTCTCAAAGGGAGTAAATAGATTACCTCTCGTAGCGTGCTTGAACGGAGGTGTCGGTTCGATGTTCTTCGATCTCAGCCTCCACAAGTGTTAGGCATCTAATTCGGACGCACCACCAATTGACGAACGGGGAGACGACTAATAACTCCACAACAATTGTGCTAGCAATATGCGGAATCAATATTCCGAATTTAATATATTTTGCTCTCTCAAGATTATGAGAATATAGAGAGTGTTTGTGTTCTTCTCTCTAAGCTCTCAAAAATTTGCACACTCTACAAAATGTCTCCCCCCTTCCAACCTCAAAACTCTTGCCATCCTTTTATAGCCAAAAATACCTTCCAATAAATTGTATTTAAAAATAGCACTAACAATTATAAATTCTATCTAAAAATAGCACTCACAAATAAATGACATTTAAAAATAGCACTAACAATAGCACTCACAATTTATAATACAAAAATGCTATTTAAAAATAGCACTAACAATAGCACTCACAATTTATAATACAAAAATGCTATTTAAAAATAGCACTAACAATTATAAATTCTATCTAATAATAGCACTCACAATTTATGATAAATAAATTCCATTTAAAAATAGCACTAACAATAGCACTCACAATTTATGATAAGTAAATGTCATTTAAAAATAGCACTAACAATAGCACTCACAATTTATAATACAAAAATGCTATTTAAAAATAGCACTAACAATAGCACTCACAATACAAAAATGCTAAAAAAAAGGCACTAACAAAGGTGTTAAAAATAATAACCATTATTATTATTACAAGAGTTAAAGAGGTTACCAAACAGTACAAATATGCATAACGTATAAATACGTATGACGTATAAATACGTAGAGCATACGTATACATCCGTGAAACCGGGGACTAATTGAAAGAAAAATGTGCAATTAAGCCCTTTTGGTAAAAATTGATTAAATTGGAGGGCAAATTGACCTAATTGCACTTTAAGACTTTATAATCCAATGTCATAGCTTATAAAAAGTGAGAATTGAAAACTAAAAGACTCGAAAATGATTTTTTTTAGGCTCGGTTCGGGTTTATGTTTGTGAAGGAACATATTGACCCGAGCCGAATTTTTGAGATTTAAAGTGACACACTTGAAGAGGAAATTAAAACAAAATTATCGAATATTTTTGGGTATTTTTCTGACCACGAATGGTATTTTTCTGATTTTTTTGGTTATTTTTATAATTAAATAAACTCGAAAAATATTTAAAATACCGAAAAATATTTTTTGTTCAAAATTGATTCTTAAGGTTAAACCAAGGCTTCCAAAGTTGATTTTGTGATTTTATGACCTTTTTTGATATTTTTAATTAATTTTAAAGAATAAAAATCACAATAATAAATGGTAAAAAAAATCAGGTGTCAACAGCTGCCCCTCTTTGAGAGGAATCTCGTTAGAGGTTTCTCTCAAAGATAAGGTGGCACATGATTCCTAACCGACTCAACTGGGAAAATAAGAGAAGAAATGTTATGACATCGGATCCTTAAGCCTATTGATAAAAGCTCAAATCAATCCCCGGTTTGCTCTAACAATTTGAACATGGGCCGGAGTGAGAGAGGCTTACCTGAAGCTCACCTGTCGGATGCTGCCGGTTGCGACGACTTTCAAGAAGATGCCTAGGACTCGTCATTCAGAATATCCCAGGGAGATTAAGCTCTGACCTGTATGGTAGGTCATACCATGATGTGATTCCTAACTTGTAGGAACCTAAGGAAGGCGCATCCCACGCTTTGGGATTTGCCAAGGATTTTGATCCGTATGGTGGATCAGACCTTTGTGTTGATCCTTACTGCGATATTTATCAATGAGTTGACCCTTATGGCGGTTTCTACCAATGAATTGACCCTTATGGCGGTTTTTACCATATGTGACCCTTCAGACGGTTTCTACCATTAATGTGATCCCTCAGGCGGTTTCTACCTTGGTTTGACCCTTCAGGCGGTTTCTACCTTGAGTTGACCCTTCAGGCGGTTTCTACCTTGTGTTGACCCTTCAGGCGGTATCTACCTTGTGTTGACCCTTCAAGCGGTATCTACCTTTGATTTTGACCCTTCATGCGGTATCTACCTTTGATTTGACCCTTCAGGCGGTATCTACCATATTTTGACCCTTCAGGCGGTATCTACCTTGATTTGACCCTTCAGGCGGTATCTACCTTTGATTTGACCCTTCAGGCGGTATCTACCATATTTTGACCCTTCAGGCGGTATCTACCTTGATTTGACCCTTCAGGCGGTATCTACCTTCATTTGACCCTTCAGGCGGTATCTACCTTTGAGCTGACCCTTCAGGCGGTATCTACCTTGTGTTGACCCTTCAGGCGGTATCTACCTTGTGTTGACCCTTCAGGCGGTATCTACCATGTGTTGACCCTTCAGGCGGTATCTACCTTGTGTTGACTTTGAAAGGGGTCTCATGACGAGGGTTCTCCACGTCCGATGAGACTGCCTAAATTATGAAAAGGGGTCTCATGACGAGGGTTCTCCACGTCCGATGAGACTGCCTAAATTATGAAAAGGGGTCTCATGACGAGGGTTCTCCACGTCCGATGAGACTGTCTGATTTTTGAAAAGGGGTCTCATGACGAGGGTTCTCCACGTCCGATGAGACTGCCTAAATTATGAAAAGGGGTCTCATGACGAGGGTTCTCCACGTCCGATGAGACTGTCTGATTTTTGAAAAGGGGTCTCATGACGAGGGTTCTCCACGTCCGATGAGACTGTTTAAATTATGAAAAGGGGTCTCATGACGAGGGTTCTCCACGTCTGGTGAGACTGTCTGATTTTTGAAAAGGGGTCTCATGACGAGGGTTCTCCACGTCCGATGAGACTGCCTAAATTATGAAAAGGGGTCTCATAACGAGGGTTCTCCACGTCCGATGAGACTGTTTGATATTTTGAAAATGGGTCCTGGGACGAGGGTTCTCCACGTCTGATAGGACTTTTCTTTTAAAAGGGTTTTTCTTCCCCTCTTTTTTAGAGACCCCGAAGTTTGTCGGGAATTCAGTTTTTGAAGCAGTGAAAGATTTTATTTTGACAAAGCTTCACTTGAGTCTGTTGAGGCGACATTCTGGGAGCTGGGTTCTCCAGGTATCCTGCAGAAATTTGAGCCTGAAATATTTTTCTTCACCAAGAAAACGTTAGTAATCTTTGGGAAGACCACGGCTGTCCATTTGACAAAATCGTATGATTTAAGTTTTAATCATGAAATGTGCATTTTGATGCTGGAGGTCATCCAAAGCATTCTTGCAACATGCAAATGTGATCACAAGTCCCTTGCACGGAAAATCTGGATCAACAGTTTGAAAATTCCAAAAAGAGTTTGTTCAAAACGTCAATTGGAATATTTCTCGACAAGGAGGTCTTCTCACCTGTTTTGAGATGTGGTTTTTATAGGGGATGCACTCAATTCCCTACTAACCTGTGCCTAGGTTTTAGGCTCATTCGCAGCGCATACATTTTGATCGGTCGGGAGGTCTTCCACGGGACCGTAATGTTAGGCTTGGATATTGGCTTTCAAGGGGGACTCGCTTTGGAGTCGAGGCCATTGAATGAAAGTCTTCACCATCTGCTCCGGGTTTACAAGTCAAGAACCCTGCAAAATGAGAAAGAAATAGTCTTGCTCGTACTTCTTCGAGCTAAGCTATATGTTAACCCAAGTGTCTTAGTCAGAGAAGACTGTTTCGGGGTTGTAACATTGGTAGGATTGGGGACCGAAACAAGCTTATTTTTGGCTCAGAATTTATGAGGGGATTGACATTGGTGATCATCGCAGATTTGACACCTGTCCTTTCCTTTCTGCATCTTTAGCCTTTGAGGTGCGCAACTGATTTTGAGGTGTACACCAACTCTTTAGAGAGCCCCTCTTGTTGCATTCAGAGAACGAGAACTCTCTATGTGTCTTTGTTCTGCGCTCGGCACCATTTGGGGAGCAATCCTTTTGGATTTGGCTCCTTCAGGGATTTCTTCTTTTCCCATCCGGCTTCATTGTGGATCAATCAAACAACTTACACGAGCATCGGCCTTGCTTTTACCAGGCACTTTGCTTTTTCTCGATGCCGTGGATTTTTCTCATTCACTTTTGAAATCCCATTTTTTTTTTCATGGGATCGTGTTAGACATATAGTCTAAACATGCTTTAAATATCAGTCCGGGATTTCTCTTTCGTAATCCCTGAGTCTTGAACTCTTCCATTTTTGAAGTGGTGCAGCATCCGTCTTGGAATGATCACCAATGGGTTCATGAAACGAATTTGCAGGCTCAACTTGGCTATGCAAAGGATATAGTGTGTGGGATAGAGAAATGGATGCTTCTCGTCATCCTATGGCACTTGGATTACCATATAAACAGCACACAAAGATTGATGTTAGTCCGAGCAAGAAAATTTCTAGCCATTTACTCCTGATGCCGCTGGACTCACATCCATTTTACCCCGATGTAGGGTGGTTCTTGACAGGGTTAAGAATGAAAACCGCCGTTCGAATGGGTTGCCAACGGTCACCTGTAGTGTTTATGATATGAAACGAACGCCTCCGTCGTCCCAATCCATGTAATCGCTGCAAATGGTCCCTACCTCCGTAGGTCCAGATTTTACTATTTGATTCGCTCCATTCATCTCTCAAGTGTATGTAGGATGTGTTTGGATTTGAGCTTGCCTCTCTTTTGAGGAAACATCCTTTTGAGAGTTTTGAACAACTTTTGATTGGAAAAATCTCTTTCGTTTTCCCAAAAATTTTACCCGTCAAGGGGATTTTATGGTGCACAATGCATGTTCAGACAACCTCGTGTTTCAAAACATGAATGCCAATGAAGTTAGAATTCCATGTCTTTTCTAGACATCAGATTTTGAAAGCTTTTCTTTTTCTCTCTGTTTTTTATTTAACATCTTCCATGGATTGGGGAAAGGGATACTTACCTGTCTCCCGCGGCTGGAGATCCCTGAAAATGCGGAAGAAACATGTTATTGTATGTTCACGAATTTTTCAAAAAATTAGAACGATACATCTTACCCTTGGTCATATACTCTAACGAGTATACCAGGTTTGTAGGAAATCTGCCCGCTTTGATGACGAGTTCCTGTCAAGGATAAATAATAAGTGTCAATTCATGTTCCCAAATTCAAGATAAATTAGGACGATACAACTTTACTCTTGGTTCTCATCATGTTCTGATGTTGCGTTTTTGATATGAATAACATCTATCGAATCTGCCTATCCATGCTTGGAGTGTTTGTAACATCAATGGTTCCTCTGCCCCCAGTTAGGCAACGTCTATTCTGTTATTTGAATAGATGGCTCCTTGAGTGATTTACCCACGTTTATCACCTGAGAAGGGAAAGAAAGGAGATATTACTTTGGTATTCGGTTGAAGATCGTTTAGGAACGATACATCGTTTTACCAAATAGGAGGCTTCGTGACCAAACATATTTCGTGCTGAATGGGGTAGATCCCACTATGCTCCGCGGGTGATAGTCATCATTCATGGAACTTGCTCCACAGATTAAGTGATTAATCCACGGCCCTTGGCTCGAAGATGTTCAAAGGGTGACACTCAGAGCGGTTAGTTTTAAGCGTTAATTAAAATGTTCCCGCGGGAACTTTACAACGAGATTCGTAACACATTCCTTCGACGTATTCGCCTCTCACTCTCCTGAGCCTTCTAATGATTTTGCATACGAGCTTAGAACCAGACGTCTGGTCGCCGGTACCGGTCACGACTGCGAAGATGCACTTGTTCCAAAATGCTTGACCCATAGGCTGAGTTGCTCATTCAGGAGATCGTCTGACTGTTCGAGTCGTTCAAGTTGAGCATCCTTAATTACGGGTGACGGACTTCTCTCATTTTCGGCACGAACAACCCGGTTCATCGGTTTATGCGTGATCCACACGCCGAGTTGCTCACTGAGGGACTCACTTGAAATTTCAAGCCATTGACGCCCAAGTCGGGCATCCTCAACCGTTGGCGATGGATTCCTCACACTACTTTCGGCATGAACAACCTCACTTCTCGAGTTGGTACTTTCATCGTTGTCCAGTAGGTTTGTATCCAATGCTGGATTCGCCGTAGGAATAACACTAACGATCGGTTGGTGCTCAAATTGGGGAGTCCATACCTGCTGAAATTGTTGTACATACTCTTGAGGAGTACCGGGGTAACTCAGGGGGGAATTCAGCCGATCGAACCAAGAATAGATGTTTTCAAGGAGATCATCTGAACCATCGAGCGACTGACACTCAGGTTGAGTATTGTCAACTATTGGAGAAGGAATCTTTTCACCATTTTCGTCATGGACCACCTGATTCTTCGAGCCGGAATCCCCGTAATTGTCTCGCAAGATTGTATGTGCATCTCCTGCCAATGTTAGATCCGCTGTAGGACTAGCATTACCGGCCAGTCGGTGCTCAGACTGGGGAGTCCCGATTTGCTGAAATTGCGGTACATACTCCTGAGGAGTACTAGGATAACCCAGGGGAGTACTCTGATTGATGCCTGAACAATCGACCGTGTGATTGCCAGTCCCATCGGTGTTGAGAAGTGATTGGATGCTTCCTACTTCATGAGGATTGCGATCACAGCCATGCTCATCGTTTAAACTTGAACCGCTTCTATCTTGGTCTAGCGCCACTCGTCCATCTCTCAGTAGTCTTCTGTAGCACCAAAGGTGGTTCCTGACTTTATTTCTATCCAGCTCCGGCATGTTCATGATCTTGAGTATGCGCGATGGGCGAGCCAAACTGATCCCTAACTGTTGAACTGCATCAACAAATTTGCTATGAAGCTCCGAGGTCCAATAAAACCTTGTTTTCTTGCTAGCCGAAGTAGTGTTGGCAACTCGGCGGCCACTCTTCGCGGAATCTGGTCGTGTTGAACCGCCTCTATCTTGGTCTAGCGACGCTCGTCCATCTCTCAGTAGTTTCTTGTAGCGCCAAAGGTGATTCTTGACCATATTTTTCGCCAATCCCGGCACGTTCATGATTTCGAGTATGCGCGATGGGCGAGCAAAATTGATCTCTAACTGTTGAACTGCATCAACAAATTTGCTATGAAACTCCGGGGTCCAACGAAATCTTATTTTCTTGCTAGCCGAAGTAGTGCCAGCCATTTGGCGGTTACTCTTCTCGGAATCTGGTCGTGTTGGAGGTTGCTCTGGAGGGGATTTAGTGGTCTCAGATCGGCTGGTCACGATGGTGAGTTCATCATTGAGCGGACCTGACTTGTCATGACGCATGTTCCCTTCCACAATGGGCGTCGACTTTGATCTTATAGCACTAGTTTCCTCTTGTAGATCCTCGGCGGTACCCGCCTGTTTCGAAAGATGTTGCGAAGGGCATTGCAACAAATGAGCATTATGAACCCCCAGATCTGGCTCTTCAGTGAATACTTCGTCCGTGGGAACAGGGTTACCGCACTCAAGACAAATAGCGATGCTTAGAGCTTTTTTGTACTGAATGTTTTTTATTCGAAGCTTTTCATTTTCCTCCCTCGCAATCGCTAACTCGTGCCGATCGCGTTGTTGCTTCAGCCGGGTTCGCTTGTTTTCAAACCAGCACTTGACCTTCCGAGGCTCCCACCCTATCTCCTGGCCCATTTTGATTCTCTGTTCCATGTCCGGATAGGGGTATTCCCTGAAAAACAATTCGAGTTTATGGACTTGACCTGAAGTGTTGCGTTGGAGACATTCCCCTTTCTGACGCTGATCGCCGTCGCGGGTATTGTTCTCGTTAACCAAGCCGCGGGTTTCATCATTAGAAGGATCGGTCTCCATGGCCCCCGTGTCAGGTTCGGTCCTGAGATCTTCAAATTCTTCCAGCAGCTCAAGCTCGGAGACCTCCAAGTCTGGCGCTTCCAGTAAATGACAGAACCCCTTGAACATTTTGATCGAAATATCACTGCTTGATTTTCCGTTAACTCAGCTTTCTTTGTTCCTCCTTGGATCCTCACTTTCTCTGCAAATTCTGAAAGGTTAAAGGGGTCGGATCACTGTTCTTTGATCAAAGGTGATGGCTACCCAACGAGCGCTCTTCTCAATGCTTCGAGATTCCCACTTCGTCTTTTGTGATGGCTACCTGACGAGCGTTCTTCTCGAGGCTTCGTAATTCCCACTTTGTCCTTTTTTGCTCTTTTCTACGTGAACGGAGCCTGAAGATCTCTTGCGTTGATTTCGTTTTGTCGAGCACTACGCTTGTCCCCCTGGCCCAGTCTCTAGAGTAACAAGCCTCCCCACCTTTCGGCGCCATTATGTTTCGTAAAACCCGAGATCACAGGACGGTGGTGGATTCGTGACTCATCGGGGATGCATTAACGAAACCCGTTTGGCTCTACTGTACATACTATTATTACCACTTCTCCCTGCTTACTCGAGCGTTTATAAGGTGATAGATTGACGTCAAGAAGATTAACACTTTAGCCTTATCAGACTCAGCCTCTCAAACACTCTTCACATTTCCACCCTCCTCTCCGTCATTCCATCGCATATGGATTCCTCCTCTGTGCCTGCTGCCTTAGCTGAAGCTTCGACCCAATGGGAGAGATTTTACCACCTCTTGGGTAGAGGTTATGGCTACATAAACAATCATCCTGAAGCTGAGGTTGAAGTTCGTACTCTGATTCCGGCCCTGGATACTGTGTGTATTGAAGGTACGAAACTGCAAAGGGAGTTTGTGATCTTCCCAACTCTCTTCAACAATTTCCTGCAGGCTTACGAAGTTGCTAGCCGGGAGGTCACTTTAGCTGGTATCGTGCGAGCCCGTTATCAGGACCGAACTGAGTCCCTGATGTTGGCCATGCTGACGGCCGATAACCATAAAAGGGCTGTTGAATACGCCCACGCCCAGGTTTCGATGCTGGTCCGTGAGAGGGACAACTTGGTGGAGCGTCTGGCTCTTTTTGACACCGCCTTTGAGCAAGACCAGCACAACTTCGTGCTAAGGTTCCAGTGTGCCTGGTTGGAGGAAAGGCTTGAAGACCTGAGCATGGATATAGCTCGCGGGAGGGTGCTGGTTCAGGACTTAGAGCTTGAGTTCGAGTACTATGAGACCAAGGTGAACGAACTTAAGGAGAAATGTCGTCTCCTTTTCTTCAAGCTTGTAGACCTCGATTCCCGGAGTGTGGGTTGTAAGCAAGGCATGGATAGCATGGAGAGTCAATTAAGCTTTTTTGTGATGCTTGTCAGAACTCATTTTGGGTTTACTGCTCCCCCTCAGTGATCCACTTGTAAACTTTCCTGCTGAATGAAATAAATGCGAGTTTGTTTATATATGCCCTTTCATTCTGCATTGTTGACTAGCCGAGAAAGGTTTTTGCTTTCGGATCTACGCGACTCCTTTTTCGCCTGTGTCAACAGCTTGACTACGCATCATTCTCACAGCCCGACGCTTTATATTTGATTGACTTGAATGCCTCGTGAGAAATAGATTTGTAGTTGCTCGAAACTTAAAGATTGCCCCTGATTTTGTGGTCACGGCGTTTGGGGCCGCTAGTAATCTTTCGCTTTCGAGCTCGATCACATTCTGCTAGTAACTCATGCTATCAATTCTGCCTTCACGCGTCGGGGCTGATTTTACCTTGAACTTAATAACAAGGAATTACCGTATACACACGAGATGACGTTCGTGAAAAACATTATGCAAAATCAACTCTAGCTATTGAAGAAACAATCGCGTGCACCGATGAGAACTTTACAATAGGAGATACATCCTTCTCGCGTACATCCCCTTCTTTCTTTGGGCATGTACAATGACCAACCAATCTGGCCTCGGCTTAGGTGTGCCATTACCGACTGCAGATCATGGTTGCCAATCTTTAATAGCTTCCAACTGATCGAACCAGGTATCAAGTCCTTCATCGAAGAAATCACCTGACCCCTCGAACGATTGATGTATAGGTTGAGCTGCATCGCCCGACGGATTCTTCGAACTGGAACCCCCATCCTTATTTGGGATTATAAGAGGAGATTTGATCGGTTGACTACCACAAGCATCTCCCACTTGGGAATTAGGGAAATAAAAATGCTCCAAGCATTCTCCCATTAGGTCATCTGAAGCCACGTGCTCCGATTGGGCAAACCCTTGAGCACTGAGCGTGGTGGGCTGATCTGCGACAGGATGAACACTGACTAGCTGCTGCTCGGACGGGGGAGTGCTTACTCGCTGCACTTGTGATGCGTGTTCTTGAGGAATATTGAAATGACTCGCGAGGATATCCTGATCAAATCCCCAATAGTCGTCCAGATTCGACCGGGCCTCCTTTGACATAGGGGTGCTGGGCTCGCAGCCGAGTCTATTGCTCGGATTCAGCACTGTATAACGCTGTCCTAACGCCCTTCTGTAGCAGCCAAGGTGATTCGCGACTAATTGCTTGGTAAGTCCCGGTACCTTCATGACCCTAAGTATGCTCGTCGGACCTATGAAGTCGAGTCCTATCTGTCGAACTGCGTCTAAGAACTTGAGATGAAGCTCCGGGGGTCAAATGAATTTCTTCTTCTCGTCGTCCAGAGTGGCGCTGATAGCCTGCCGACTAATCTCTAACTCCTCTTGAACTGTATCTGATCTTACCGGAAGCTGTTGTGGAGGAGATTCATGGGCTTCGATGAGGTGACTCCGATCATAATGACACGTATCTTCTTCCTCCGAAGACACTGGTATAATTTCTGTGGGATCGATCTCCTCATGCGCGCCATTAGCAGGATCTGATTGTGCCGGAGATGGCTCAAGGGAGCAGGGGGATGAATGAGCACCTTCCATCCTCGTAGAAGGCTTACCGGGGAACAATTTACTGAGGGTGGTAGGGCCACCGCAGTCAGGGCAGGTAATAGTACTGAGGATTTTCTCATACCGCATGTTTTCCATTCGAAGGTTTTGGTTCTGCTCTTTTAGGGCCGTGATCTCCTTACGCCTGTGTTGGACACCTAGTCTGAAACGTTTATTCTGAAACCAAAAATGGATTCTCATAGGATTCATTCCCAGCTTCTGGCCCAATTCAATCTTTTGTTCCTCGTTTGGGCAAGGGCATTCATCGAAGAAAGCTTCAAGCTCCTGGATTTCTTTCCGAGCGTAGCGCTGGCGACTTTTTCTTTTCCGGGGTTGAGCGTCGTGGCCACTGCCGTCGTCACCACTGCGATCTTGATGTTCGTCACCGGCGATGTTGAGTTCCATGGCTTCGATGTCGAATTTGATTCTAGAGAATTTGAGGTCTTTCAACGAACTCGTCACTCGGGGTTCTCTGTTCTCTTTTGTATACTCGCTCTTTCGATTTGTTGCCTCCTTTTCCTCGAAAGCTAGGTCTGTTCAGCGTTCTGTTTTTGAAACGACGGAACTGTTTACCTCCTGCTCAGCTTTCCGACACGAAGGGGTAACCAAATCCTTCCGCTGCTTCTTCGATAGTAGCGCTCGCCTTTCACTTTTCCTCGATAGTAATGCCTGTTCAGCACTGTCTTCTCTTTTTAAGTGGCAGAGCTGTTCACTCGCCGCCCAGCTTTATGCGTGATGGAACAACACAATCCTTTCGCGGCTTCTTCGATAGTTGCGCTCGCCTTTCACTTTTCCTCAATAGTCATGTCTGTTCAGCACTGTCTTCTCTTTTTAAGTGGCAGAGCTGTTCACTCGCCGCCCAGCTTCATGCGTGATGGAACAACACAATCCTTTCGCGGCTTCTTCGATAGTTGCGCTCGCCTTTCACTTTTCCTCAATAGTCATGCATGTTCAGCACTGTCTTCTCTTTTTAAGTGGCAGAGCTGTTCACTCGCCGCCCAGCTTCATGCGTGATGGAACAACACAATCCTTTCGCGGCTTCTTCGATAGTTGCGCTCGCCTCCCTCCCAGCTTTAATAATGGCGAGACCGAATTTGTCAGGCCTGAAATTGCGGATCAGGACATGTCTGATGATTCACGGGAGGAGCAGCCCTCGCTTTACATTAATTAACCCGGCTCCACAAGCATTATTGCTGCAACTTTTCTCCACTCTCGAGACGCTATAAAATGCGGAGTTGGTGTTTGGGAGATTAACGCTCTCATATAATTTGCTTCCATCCTCTAATCGCTCCACTACACACATCTCCGTCGAAAATGGCTTCTTCCCAAGTTCACACTTTCTCAGCCGAAGCTTTGACTCGATGGAAAGAGTTCTATAACCTCTTGGGTCGAGGCTACGCTCACATAGCCGATCATCCCGAAACCGAGGATGAGATCAGAGTCATGTTCGGGGACCTGGACATCACCTCCCTCGAGGGTACCGCGTTGGGGAGGGAATACAATATTTTTCCAACGCTCTTTACGAACTCCTTGGAGGTCTACCGCGCTGCTCATCGGGGAGTTACCGTGGCTCGTGTCTTGCGAGCCCGTTATGAGGATCAGTCCGACCGCCTAGCGTTGGCTGACTACCTGGCCGATAGTCACAAAAAGGCTGTTGAGTTCGCCAAAGAGCGGGTTTCGACATTGCTACGCGAGAGGAGGAATCTGGTGGAGGACTTAGCTCTATCTCTGGCTACCTATGAGCGCGATCGACGTAATGCCCTGCTAAGGAATCGGAGCGAGTGGCTGGAAGAAAGGCTCAACGGCATAAACGAGGATATAACTCGTGAGAATGGACTTGTTCGGGACTTGGAAGCAGTCGCCGAAGATCACGAGACTCAGGTTGTTGCAGTCAATGATGAACGCAAACGCCTCCACCTCAGGCTTGCGGACCATGATACGCGGAGTGGTGCGTATAAACAAAGCATCCATAACCTGGAGGGCCAGCTGGGCTCCTTTGTGTCGTTGATTAGGGCTCACTTCTGCTTTACTTTTCCACCCCAATGAATTGTATGATCTGGTTTGGGCAAGAATGAATGAAAGCCCCTGTGTTTGTTTTAGCTTTTATATGATCCATTTCTTCGAGCATCCGGACATCTTAGACTTGGATGAGCCGATCCATAATAAGTCGAGTAGATGTGTTCTGATTTTCTAACTCACTCATGGTCAGATGAAAGAATAGCCTCAGACTTATCCAAGAAAAGATTTCTCTATGCTACTTGTTTTTCACCTGCAAATGAAAAGACCGAGTCAAAAGGAATAATCTGAAAAAGAAAGCATAGACCCCTTTCAATCTTATGCTTGCTCGTAATTAATAATGACAAGAACTTTTACAAGGGTTTTAATCTTGTGCGAAAAGTTTTTATCAATATTCCTCGAAAGAAAGCATACTATTGAAAGGAATGTAATTCACGATAATTGCTTTTGACCAATATTCAGAAGAGCGAATTAGTCAAAAATGCAAGGCATAACGACGTGTTTTTAAATTTAATTGAAGATACGGCATCCAAATCAAGGCCGTTTTGTTAAGAACGAGAGCAATTTGGACATCTATCTCGTCATTAAATTCGAAATAACGTCAATACTCTTGATCAATTATCGTGGATTACTAGTGACGTATGACATGCATGGACCAATTCAAGTGTATAATTCCTTCTAGCGAAATTGGGGTTGGATTACCCTGTACGACCAAAAAGGTCGTGTAAGATTTTCAACTTTAGTTTCCTCTAAAGGAATTATAAACTTGACTTGGGAGTATTCGGATGAGTAGAGAAAATGCCACTATCACATTCCCATGACCCGTCAAAAGAAATACAACCGAGTTCCATCTGAATGTATACACCAATAGATCCCTAATACAATCACTCTAAGGGGTGAGATAGAGAAAGCCTCGATAAAAATAAACCCTATACAAGAGGACTAGTAATGGAAAATGAAACCAAGGAATGTGATCCTAACGTTTAAGGATGCCCCAAGTTCGATCTGTGACTTCCGGATCACTTGCCCCAACTCGTCATCTTCATTGGACGATATCTCAATAATGTCCATAGTAGGCTCCTTTGTTGCTCACTCGGTGTTCGCCATGGGATATCATCCTCCTCGTCTTCTATCAAGGACGTTTGGGAAAAACACATGCATCTATCCTTGAAATGGCATTTAATCTAATCACCAGAATGCAATGAATGAAATGCCTATATTTATATGAACTGTAATAGTTTTGAGGGATAGAGAGTCTTACCAACCCAACTCGTCGACTTATGTGCGATTTTAGGTGTACCAACCGCCCAAAGACATGCGCATGAGACAAGTGATGGTGAACTTCTAAAAATCAGAGGGTTTGGCACCTAAGGTTAAGGTTCCCACCTCGAGTTCTAGAAAGAGCCGATTCCATTGCACAACTATCGTTGCATTGGGACTCAATCCATAGTTCGAAGCGAGCGGAATTGAGAAGTGGATTACCCCGTGTTTTTCCTCACGGAGATTCCATTTTCAATTCCTTCTATTGTGTTCCTAAAGGCGGCGCCTGGGGTTTTAGGCGCGGTTGTGTGTGTCCATGTGTCGTGATCATCACAATGCAAGTCATGCACAACAATTTATCAATCAGCACTTCAAATCATCCACACAACATACATTCCTACGCCACACCTGCGTAAAATAAAGTTAATCACAGACTACACCCCTTATTACTCCAATCTGCAAAAACATATAACACCTATCGTGAGCGGACTTACCTCACCTTCAAGAGCGCCTGTAGGGTTAGAAAAATCACTCAATTTTTATTACGGCCTAAGTCCACTTGAGGTCTAGAACCATAGTTTCTAGAACAAGTCCCCAGCGGAGTCGCCAGCTGTCGCGACCCGTCCGAAAGCAGACGCGGCTAATGGATTACCGATCGCGGGTCTTGGATCGGCGCGGGCCCTCCCAGGCCCATACCAAATCGCGGCGGGAGTATTTTTTAACGGATTCGACGTTAAGAGTCGATCGCTTTCGACATTCAGTGTGGTTGTGGTGGCATGTGCAACTTGTGCATGCATTTGGAGTCGCCACCGGTCTTTCTTGGAGGGTAGACCGGAAACCTTATTGACCGATTGGGAGAGATCGATCAATTCTGCGGAACCAGAGATTTTGGGTTCGGGGACTTGGTTACGTTGATGTCATTACCAACGCCCTTTCGGTACCTAACGCGAGTGATTTTCCCTAACTAGGATTTCATGCAGGCGCAATTTTGGGTGAGGTAAGTCTGACTTTGCACATTAACCAGTTTAACATGCTCACGTAATCATAATAAATAACTAGATGCCAATCACATAAACATCTATCCTACGTGGTGATCATGGAATTATGATTTAATGGGTCTCGAGCCAATGAGACCACATTTAATCATTTTAATATTTTAATAACGGAGAGCCGCTCTTCGCTTCTTCTTGGTTTCTTGAACTCTTCAAGAATTGGGCCCCAAAGAGCTCGCCGACTTAAAAGGCTCCTCCACGTAATCCTCGTAGCATTTACATCAACAATTGACTATGCTAAAAATAAAGATTACATGAAAAATAAAAGGAGTACGCAGTCTCCATTTAATAATTACAATCCCAAATATATAAATAATCATCATACATTCATATATACATCAATCACATTGATTAGGGATTTTTCCATGATCACCACCCTTTCACGTAAGTAATAAATTCACAATTTAAAACTTAGGAAGGCACAATAAAAATTCTACGTTGAATCATATTCAGAATTTTTACATAAAATAAGATAGCCATAAATTTTCGATTCAAAATTGATTTAGTCTCAATTTTTGCTACGTTGATTAATTTATCATATAAAATAATCAATCTCCATTAGCCATGTAAGACGAACAATTCGTTAATACATATTGGCCATAGTATTGCAAAAATTGCAAAAAATCAACTAAATGCACGAAAACACCTAAGGATTGGCTCTGATACCACTGTTGGGATCCACGTAACACGTAGCGCAAATAAATAACAACCCATACATGTATCTCCAGAGGCGTACTTCGTGCATTTCAATCGAAAAAAATCACAAAGTCTCAAAGGGAGTAAATAGATTACCTCTCGTAGCGTGCTTGAACGGAGGTGTCGGTTCGATGTTCTTCGATCTCAGCCTCCACAAGTGTTAGGCATCTAATTCGGACGCACCACCAATTGACGAACGGGGAGACGACTAATAACTCCACAACAATTGTGCTAGCAATATGCGGAATCAATATTCCGAACTTAGTATATTTTGCTCTCTCAAGATTATGAGAATATAGAGAGTGTTTGTGTTCTTCTCTCTAAGCTCTCAAAAATTTGCACACTCTACAAAATGTCTCCCCCCTTCCAACCTCAAAACTCTTGCCATCCTTTTATAGCCAAAAATACCTTCCAATAAATTGTATTTAAAAATAGCACTAACAATTATAAATTCTATCTAAAAATAGCACTCACAAATAAATGACATTTAAAAATAGCACTAACAATAGCACTCACAATTTATAATACAAAAATGCTATTTAAAAATAGCACTAACAATAGCACTCACAATTTATAATACAAAAATGCTATTTAAAAATAGCACTAACAATTATAAATTCTATCTAATAATAGCACTCACAATTTATGATAAATAAATTCCATTTAAAAATAGCACTAACAATAGCACTCACAATTTATGATAAGTAAATGTCATTTAAAAATAGCACTAACAATAGCACTCACAATTTATAATACAAAAATGCTATTTAAAAATAGCACTAACAATAGCACTCACAATACAAAAATGCTAAAAAAAAGGCACTAACAAAGGTGTTAAAAATAATAACCATTATTATTATTACAAGAGTTAAAGAGGTTACCAAACAGTACAAATATGCATAACGTATAAATACGTATGACGTATAAATACGTAGAGCATACGTATACATCCGTGAAACCGGGGACTAATTGAAAGAAAAATGTGCAATTAAGCCCTTTTGGTAAAAATTGATTAAATTGGAGGGCAAATTGACCTAATTGCACTTTAAGACTTTATAATCCAATGTCATAGCTTATAAAAAGTGAGAATTGAAAACTAAAAGACTCGAAAATGATTTTTTTTAGGCTCGGTTCGGGTTTATGTTTGTGAAGGAACATATTGACCCGAGCCGAATTTTTGAGATTTAAAGTGACACACTTGAAGAGGAAATTAAAACAAAATTATCGAATATTTTTGGGTATTTTTCTGACCACGAATGGTATTTTTCTGATTTTTTTGGTTATTTTTATAATTAAATAAACTCGAAAAATATTAAAAATACCGAAAAATATTTTTTGTTCAAAATTGGTTCTTAAGGTTAAACCAAGGCTTCCAAAGTTGATTTTGTGATTTTATGACCTTTTTTGATATTTTTAATTAATTTTAAAGAATAAAAATCACAATAATAAATGGTAAAAAAAATCAGGTGTCAACAATCGCGCCTAAAACCCCGGGCGCCTCCTATAGGAAAACAATAGAAGGGATTGGAAATGGAATCTCCGTGAGGAAAAGCACGGGGTAATCCACTTTTCAATTCCGCTCATTTTGAACTATGGATCGGGTCCCAATGCAACGATAGTTGTGCAATGGAATCTACCCTTTCTAGAACTCGAGGTGGGAACCTTGACCTTAGGTGCCAAATCCTTTGATTTTTAGAAGTTTTATCCTCACTTGTCTCATGTGCATGTCTTTAGATGGTTGGTATATCTAAAACCACCTAAAAAAATCGGTGATCCTGGAGTCACATCTCGAAGACTGGAACTGGGGCATCTCCAAGTGTTCGGACCACATTCCTTTGATTGATTTGACATTCTTAGTTCTATTGTATAAGATTAATTTTGCTGTGTTCCTCTCTATCTCGTCCCTTAGATTAATTGTATTAGGGATCTATTTGTATTGTATACATCTTGATAAGGCTCATTTCTATCGAAAATGGGGGCAAATTCCCCAAACCCATGGAGCATAGTGGAATTCGTCCCTTCAGTGCAAAATACATTTGGCCGCAGAGCCACTCGTTTGGTGAAAGGACGTATCGTTCCTAATTGATTTTAAATCAGATCTGGGGATAAGTTTTTCTCCATTTTTTTTTATCTCAGGGGATAAAAGAGACAATACACCCCAAAGCTCATGCATCCAAATGACAAAACAGACGTCGCCCAGCTGGGGCAAATGAACCGTAGGCGTTGCAAATACCTTCAAGCACGGACGGTGGAATTTGATATATGTTGTGCATATCAATATGCAACATCAAAACGGAATGCAAATCAAGTGTAAAAGGACGTATCGTTCCAAAATGATTATTTTCTTGATATGGGAATAATGCTTCCTTTCTTTTTCCTCTCAGATGATGATCAAGAGCAGAGGACGCAGGATGTAATGCTTTCAAATAACAAACAGGGAACATCAAATACCTCAAATGGCGACTGTGATCGAGAGAATCACCAAACCGCCACATGACGAATCCCAAGAATATCAAGCTGACTTGAGACAGATAAAATTGATCAAGGACTCTGACAATCGAGATGGATGATCAGAATCTGCAAAAATCAATGGGAGCAGGTTCCCCACATTTGCTTTGAGGAGCCAAACCGGGGGCAAACTCTCATGATCCCCCATGAAAGCGCATCAGACCAGGGTCATCGAATCCAGAGATGACAAACAGCAAAACCATGCCTAACTGGGGCAAGTGAATCAATTGTACGCCGGACGTTTCTCCTCTGACAAAGTCGATGGACCCAATTGCAGAGTCGTCCGCATCAGAATTGAACCCAAGATACGAATATGGGTGAACGGTAACCTTGTATCGTTCCATTTTGGTCTTCGAAGACCACATGCCTAACATGAGTCTTTTTACTCATTTAACAGGGAGTCGTTGGCACCGAAAGCCTCAAAAGGAAAGAACTCGCCAACGAGGTGGCGAATAAAATTATTGACCTTGGAAGTCAGCACTCCAAGAAATGGTCTTTGATTATAAGACCTAGTGGAGGGTAAAAAGTATCGCTCCTACGTCCCACGCTTTGACATGCATTTTGATAAAATTTTCTTTTTCCCTTGAATAAAAGGAACCTTGAAGAATGGCGCTGGAATGCGCCCAAAAACACAAATGGATCTCCTCTGGGGCAAATCCTTGAGAATGATTCATCGCCAACCAAACGGAGGGATCAAGACCACAAGATAGAGGGCAAAGTACTGCAAGCCGCGAGTTTGTGTTCAGATGGAAACACAAAGCAATAACATGGCTGTATCGTTCCAATTTGCCTTGAATTTTGGAACGCAAACTGACACCAAATTCCCGTCATTGACAGGGGATCGCCATCAAGGCGAAACAGGTTTTCACACCCCATGTATTACCCGTTGGAGTACACGATAAAGGGTGAGATGTATCATTCTAATTTTTTGAAAAATTCATGATGGGACAAGAACATGTTTCTTCCGCATTTTCAGGGATCTCCAGCCACGTGGGACAGGTAAGTATCCCTCTCCCCAATCCATTGAAGATGTTGAATACAAAAAATAGAGAAGAAAAGAAAAGCATTCAGAATCTAATGTCTAGAAAAGACATAGAATTCAAATTTCATTGGCATTCATGTTTTGAAACAGGAGGTTGTCTAAACATGAATAAGAACGTGCATGGTGCATCATAAAATCCCCTTGATGGGTAAAATCTTTGGAGAAAACAAAAAGACTTTTTCCAATAAAAGTGGTTCAAACCGTTGAAAAGGGTGTTTTCTCAGACGAGAGGCGAAGCCTAATCCAAACATGTCCAACACACACTTGAGAGATGAATGGAGTGGGCAGATAACAAAATCTGGGTCTACGGAGGTAGGGACCATTTGCAGCGATTACATGGGTTGGGACGACGGAGGCATTCGTTTCATATCCCCCAAACACTACAGGTGACCGTTGATAACCCCTTTGAACGACGGTTTTCATTCTTAACCCTGTCAAGAACCACCCCACATCGGGGCAAAATGTAGATGAGTCCAGCAGCATCAGGAGAAAATGGTTAGAAATTTTCTTGCTCGGACTAACATTAATCTTTGTGTGTTGTTTATATGGTAATCCAAGTGCCATAGGATGATGAGAAGCATTCATTTCTCTATCCCACACACCGAATCATTTGCATAGCCAAGTTGAGCCTGCAAAATCATTTCATAAACCCGTTGGTAATCATTGCACATTCCAAGACGGATGCAGCATCACTTCAGAAATGAAGGAGTTCAAGACTTAGGGTTTGCAAAAAAAATTCCTAAGTTAACGCTTAACCTTGTTAGACCTTTGATCATAGGTCTAACACGATCCCATGAAGATGAGAAAAAGTAGGATTTCAAAAATGAATGAGAAAAATCCACGGCATCTAGAAAAAGCAAAGTGCCTGGTAAAAGCAAGGCCGATGCTCGTGTAAGTTGTTTGATTGTTCCGCGATGAAGCCGGATGGGAAAAGAGGAAATCCCTAAAGGAGTCAGATCAAAAAGACTACTCCCCAAATGGTGTCAAGCGTGGAGCAGAGACGCAGACAGAGTCATCAGTCTCTTAATGCGACGAAACGCTCTCTGAAGAGCTGGTGCACACCTCAAAATCGGTTGCGCATCCCAAAACCTGAAGGTACAGAGAGGAAAGGGCAGGTGGTAAATTTGCAATGATCACCAATGTCAAACCCTTCGTAATTTCTGGGCCAAAAACAAGCCTTTTTCGGTCCCCAATCCTACCAATGTTACAACCCTAATACAGTCTTCTCTGACTAAGACACTTGGGTTAACATATTGCTTAGCTCGAAGAAGTACGAGCAAGACTATTTCTTTCTCATTTTGCAGGGTTCTTGACTTGTAAACCCGGAGCAGATGGTGAAGACTTTCATTCAATGGCCTCGAATCAAAAGTGAGTCCCCCCCTTTGAAAACCAATATCCAAGCCCAACATTACGGTCCCGTGGAAGACCTCCCGACCGATCAAAATGTATGCGCTGCGAATGAGCCTAAAACCTAGGCACAGGTTAGTAGGGAATTGAGTGCATCCCCTATAAAAACCACTATCTCAAAACAGGTGAAAAGACCTCCTCGTCGAGAAATATTCCAATAGATGTTTTGAACAAAGTCTTTTTGGAAATTTCAAATTGTTTGATCCAGATTTTCCGCACAAGGAATTTGTGATCACATTTGTGTGTTGCAAGAATGCTTTGGATAACCTCCAGCATCAAAATGCACATTTCACAATTAAAACTTAAGTCATACGGTTTTTGTCAAATGGACAGCCATGGTCTTCCCAAAGATTACTAACGTTTTCTTGGTGAAGAAAAATCTTTCAAGCTCAAACTTCTGCAGGATTCTTGGAAACCCCGAATCCTAGAAAAATATTTGCTCCATGGAGTGGAGCACACAGGTTTGAATTTTCTGCAGGATACCTGGAGAACCCAGCTCCCAGAATGTCGCCTCAACAGACTAAAGCGAGACTTTGTCAAAATAAAATCTTTCACTGCTTCAAAACTGAATTCCCGATAAATTTCGGGATCTTTCAAAAGAAGGGGTGAGGATGTGACCCCTTTTCAAAATTTAGGCAGTCTCATCGGACGTGGAGAACCCTCGTCATGAGACCCCTTTTCAAAATTTAGGCAGTCTCGTCGGACGTAGAGAACCCTCGTCATGAGACCCATTTTCAAAAATCAAGCAGTCCTAGCTTGACGTGGAGAACCCTCGTCCTAAGATCCCTTTTCAAAAATATCAAACAGTCTCATCAGACATGGAGAACCCTCGTCATGAGACCCCTTTTCAAATCAAACCATGGTAGAAACCGCCTGAAGGGTCAAATCAATGGTAGATACCGCATGAAGGGTCAAACCAAGGTAGATACCGCGTGAAGGGTCAAAATTATGGTAGAAACCGCCTGAAGGGTCAAATCAATGGTAGATACCGCCTGAAGGGTCAAACCAAGGTAGATACCGCCTGAAGGGTCAAAATAATGGTAGAAACCGCCTGAAGGGTCAATCAAAGGTAGAAACCGCCTGAAGGGTCAATCCAATAGTGAAAATCACTTAAATGGTCAACTCAATGGTCTGATCCACCATACGGATCAAAATCCTTAGCAAATCCCAAATGGGACGCGTCTTCCTTAGATTCCTATCAGTTAGGAATCCCATTATGATTTGACCTACCTTACGGGTTAGAGCTTAACTTCTCTAGGATACTCTAGTAACGAGTTCCTAGAAATTCTCTTGAATCCATCAAACACCGCGAAAATCGCACAAACATCGAACAGGTAAGTGGCAGGTATGTCTCTCTACTATCTCACTCTCTCATGTCAAATGAACGTTTCCCCCTTCAAGAAAAAGCATACATGGACAAGCATGAAGATTGGATGTCATGACTCCTTTTCCTTTAGTTTCCCGAGTCGAGTCGATCAGGACTCAGGTGTCACCTTATCTTTGAGAGAAACCTCTAACGAGATTCCTCTCAAAGATGGGCAACTGTTGACACCTAAATTTTGATCAACCTTTTTTCCTTTATTTAAAAAATTCATAGAAAATCTATAAAAAGTTGAAAAATTGAAAAATCAATTTTGGTGACCTTGGCCAAGCTAAATGAACCATTTTGAACAAAAAAATAATTTTCGTAATTTTCATTTTTTTTAATATTTTCGAAAAGTAAAAAAAAAGAAAAAAAGAAAAGAAAAGAAGAAAATCAAGAAAAATAATATTCAAGGTCACCAAATATATACAAATAGTCGGTATTTTTTATTTTTAATTTTCTTTACTTTAGGACCTCATAAAACAGTAAAAATTCAAGTTCGATTTCAGGGGTTCTCTGATCACCATAAAATTGAATTTGACAAAAATATTAGTAATGATTAAAAGGAAAATGAGTGAAAACATCATCATTTAAAAGAAAAATGGGACTAATCATTTTGTCTTCGCTTTTGAATATTTTATTATTATTTTTACTTTTTAATATTTTATTATATTATTATTATATTACTATTTCATTATTCTATTTTATTTTCATTACTATTTATTCCCCCCCCTCATCATCCGTGTGCTCCTCCTCCTCTCTCATTCTTCTCCTTCTGCTCCTTCTTCTTGCTCTCTCTCCTCTCCCTTTGATTTTTCTCTCTTTTCCATCTTCCACCAAACTGCTGCTGCCCGAACCATCTCACTGTTCCGGTCATAACTCCGTCGTCCAATATCGGATCGAGGTGAAACCACCTCCAATAGAAAGCTTATCATCTTATCTTTCCAGTGACATATTATAAGGCTAATTTGGCCCAGCCATTCGTCCGGGAGAGCCATTTGAATGAGCAAAGGTCGCTGTTGACCCTGTACCGATCAGTTTCTGCCGCCGCCGTCGTCCTCTACGATCAGCCCTTCCGGCGACCTTTCCGCCTCCCTCTGACCACCACAGGTTACGTTAAGATGTCCTTAACAATTTTCCGTTGGTTTCATGAATTTTTAAGGTATGGTTAAATTATGGTGATTTTTGGAAAATAAGTCGACGAAAATCGAGCGAACTGATGTATTGTGGTCATATCTCACTCATTTGGACTCCTTTTAAGGTGAAATTTTCGGTGATGGCTTCCTAAGAGGATATGTTATGTTCTTGAGTTTTAGGGTTGCTGAATGCTTTGGAAATTTTTTTATTATGATCCTTAGACTAAGGTGATTCTGCTGGTTGTGTATTGGACAGATTGTGTGATTGGTGTAGTTGAGCTATTTGGAGGTCTAAATTGAGTTGAAATGTTGCCAAATTTTCGGTGGAACCCTAGGTTACATAGATTGAGGTTCCAACAAGCTTGATTGATGAAGAATTGGTGATGAGAGTGGGTAATTGGTCTGAAATTGGCAATAAAAACCAGAATCGATTTACACTGTTTTTACCCTGCTTTTGCCGAATATAGTTAATTTGCATTGTATTGCATCTAATAAAAGTGTGCATTTTTTACATTTTACTTATTAGACCCAGAATCGGAAGGTCGAGCCTCCTGTTGGTGTCTAAATATTTGCTGTGTATTTACTTTATGTATTAGCATTTCATGCATCATATAGTTAATTTGCATTGTACTGCATCTAATAAAAGTGTGCATTTTTTACATTTTACTTATTAGACCCTGAATCGGAAGGCCGAGCCTCCTGTTGGTGTCTAAATATTTGCTGTGTATTTACTTTATGTCTTAGCATTTCATGCATTATATAGTTAATTTGCATTATACTGCATCTAATAAAAATGTGCATTTTCTACATTTTACATATTAGACCCAGAATCGGAAGGCCGAGCCTCCTATTGGTGTCTAAGGCATTTTATTTATTTATTTTATGCAAATTATATTTTGCTACCCCAGAATCGGATGGCCGAGCCTCCTGCTGGTGGTTTATACCCCCCACACATTGTTGCACGAGCACCGACGGACTCCGACGTCGTAAAATTCACCGGATCTCATCTCTTTTGCTTATGTTTACGTTGTGTAATGATTTAATATCTTCTTTATTTTTATATAATTTGCATTGCGTTGCGTCCTATAAAAAACAAAAAAAATGCTAGATCGGATGGCTGCAGATGAGCCACGTGTCGTGATCCGGTGATTTTCAGAATAAAAAAATAATTTCAAAAATTCAATAAAAAATGAAAAATCATAAAAAAAATTCAAAGAAATTCGGAAAATTCTAAAAAATTCCAGAAAATAGAAAATGGCCACATTCAACTGGCCATGACCTGTTTCGGGTCTTTTGACCCCCGAACCTTCCAGAAATGACGGTTTTGCCCTTCCGGCAAACCGCCTTCCGAAAAAATTCTAAAAAATCCAGGAAAATCCCAAAAAATAGGAAATGACCACAAACAACTGGCCAAGACTCATTCCGGGTGTTTTGAACCCCGACCCTTCTTAAAATGACGATTTCGCCTTTTGGGCGAATCGTCTTCCAAAAATTGAAGAAAATTAAAAAAAATTCCAAAAAATTCTCAAAAATGGGATTTTCCTGGATTTTTTAGAATTTTTTTGGAAGACGGTTTACCGGAAGGGCAAAACCGTCATTTCTGGAAGGTTCGTGGGTCAAAAGACCCGAAACAGGTCATGGCCAGTTAAATGTGGCCATTTTCTATTTTCTGGAATTTTTTAGAATTTTTTAGAATTTTTCGAATTTCTTTGAATTTTTTTATGATTTTTCATTTTTTACTGAATTTTTGAAATTATTGTTTTATTCTGAAAATCACCGGATCACGACACGTGGCTCATCTGCAGCCATCCGATCTAACATTTTTTTTTGTTTTTTATCCGACGCAACGCAATGCAAATTATAATAAAAATAAAGAAGATATTAAATCATTACACAACGTAAACATAAGCAAAGGAGATGAGATCCGGTGAATTTTACGACGTCGGAGTCCGTCGGTGCTCGTGCAACAATGTGTGGGGGGTATAAACCACCAGCAGAAGGCTCGGCCATCCGATTCTGGGGTAGCACAATATAATTTGCATAAAATAAATGAATAAAATGCCTTAGACACCAACAGGAGGCTCGGCCTTCCGATTCTGGGTCTAATATGTAAAATGTAGAAGATGCACATTTTTATTAGATGCAGTACAATGCAAATTAACTATATGATGCATAAAATGCTAAGACATAAAGTAAATACACAGCAAATATTTAGACACCAACAGGAGGCTCGGCCTTCCGATTCTGGGTCTAATAAGTAAAATGTAAAAAAATGCACACTTTTATTAGATGCAGTACAATGCAAATTAACTATATGATGCATGAAATGCTAAGACATAAAGTAAATACACAGCAAATATTTAGACACCAACAGGAGGCTCGGCCTTCCGATTCTGGGTCTAATAAGTAAAATGTAAAAAATGCACATTTTTATTAGATGCAGTACAATGCAAATTAACTATATGATGCATGAAATGCTAAGACATAAAGTAAACACACAGCAAATATTTAGACACCAAAGGAGGCTCGGCCTTCCGATTCAGGGTCTAATAAGTAAAATGTTAAAAATGCACACTTTTATTAGATGCAGTACAATGCAAATTAACTATATGATGCATGAAATGCTAAGACATAAAGTAAATACACAGCAAATATTTAGACACCAACAGGAGGCTCGGCCTTCCGATTCTAGGTCTAATAAGTAAAATGTAAAAAATGCACACTTTTATTAGATGCAATACAATGCAAATTAACTATATTCGGCAAAGGCAGGGTAAAAACAGTGTAAATCGATTATGGTTTTTCTTGCCAATTTCAGACCAATTACTCACTCTCATCACCAATTCTTCATCAATCAAGCTTGTTGGAACCTCAATCTATGTAACCTAGGGTTCCACCGAAAATTTGGCAACATTTCAACTCAATTTAGACCTCCAAATAGCTCAACTACACCAATCACACAATCTGTCCAATACACAACCAGCAGAATCACCTTAGTCTAAGGATCATAATAAAAAAATTTCCAAAGCATTCAGCAACCCTAAAACTCAAGAACATAGCCTATCCTCTTAGTAAGCCATCACCGAAAATTTCACCTTAAAAGGAGTCCAAATGAGTGAGATATGACCACAATACATCAGTTCGCTCGATTTTCGTCGACTTGTATTCCAAAAATCACCATAATTTAACCAAACCTTGAAAATTCACGAAACCAACGGGAAATTGTTAAGGACATCTTAAAGTAACTAGTGGTGGTCAGAGGGAGGCGGAAAGGTCGACGGAAGGGCTGATCGTAGAAGACGGCGGCGGCGGCAGAAACTGGTCGGTAAAGGGTCAACAGCGACCTTTGCTCATTCAAACGGCTCTCCCGGACGAATGGCTTGGCCAAATGAGCCTTATAATATGTCCCTGGAAAGATAAGATGATAAGCTTTCTATTGGAAGTAGTTTCACCTCGATCGGATATTGGACGACGGAGTTATGACCGGAACAGTGAGATGGTTCGGGCAGCAGCAGTTTGGTGGAAGATGGAAAAGAGAGAAAAATCAAAGGGAGAGGAGAGAGAGCAAGAAGAAGGAGCAGAAGGAGAAGAATGAGAGAGGAGGAGGAGCACACGGATGATGAGGGGGGGAATAAATAGTAATGAAAATAAAATAAAATAATAAAATAGTAATATAATAATAATATAATAAAATATTAAAAAGTAAAAATAATAATAAAATAATCAAAAGCGAAGACAAAATTTAGCTGTTGACACCTAAATTTTGATCAACCTTTTTTCCTTTATTTAAAAAATTCATAGAAAATCTATAAAAAGTTGAAAAATTGAAAAATCAATTTTGGTGACCTTGGCCAAGCTAAATGAACCATTTTGACCAAAAAAATAATTTTCGTAATTTTCATTTTTTTTAATATTTTCGAAAATAAAAAAAAAAGAAAAGAAAAGAAGAAAATCAAGAAAAATAATATTCAAGGTCACAAAATATATACAAATAGTCGGTATTTTTTATTTTTTATTTTCTTTATTTTAGGACCTCATAAAACAGTAAAAATTCAAGTTCGATTTCAGGTGTTCTCTGATCACCAAAAAATTGAATTTGACAAAAATATTAGTAATGATTAAAAGGAAAAGGAGTGAAAATATTATCATTTAAAAGAAAAAGGGGACTAATCATTTTGTCTTCACTTTTGATTATTTTATTATTATTTTTACTTTTTAATATTTTATTATATTATTATTATATTACTATTTTATTATTTTATTTTATTTTCATTACTATTTATTCTCCCCTCATCATCCATGTGCTCCTCCTCCTCTCTCATTCTTCTCCTTCTGCTCCTTCTTCTTGCTCTCTCTCCTCTCCCTTTGATTTTTCTCTCTTTTCCATCTTCCACCAAACTGCTGCTGCCCGAACCATCTCACTGTTCCAGTCATAACTCCGTCGTCCAATATCATATCGAGGTGAAACCACATCCAATAGAAAGCTTATCATCTTATCTTTCCAGTGACATATTATAAGGCTCATTTGGCCCAGCCATTCGTCCGGGAGAGCCGTTTGAATGAGCAAAGGTCGCTGTTGACCATGTACCGACCAGTTTCTGCCGCCGCCGTCGTCCTCTACGATCAGCCCTTCCGGCGACCTTTCCGCCTTTCTCTGACCTCCACAGGTTACGTTAAGATGTCCTTAACAATTTCCCGTTGGTTTCGTGAATTTTCAAGGTATGGTTAAATTATGGTGATTTTTGGAAAACAAGTCGACGAAAATCGAGCGAACTGATGTAATGTGGTCATATCTCACTCATTTGGACTCCTTTTAAGGTGAAATTTTTGGTGATGCTTTCCTAAGAGGATCGGCTATGTTCTTGAGTTTTAGGGTTGCTGAATGCTTTGGAAATTTTTTTATTATGATCCTTAAACTAAGGTGATTCTGCTGGTTGTGTATTGGACAGATTGTGTGATTGGTGTAGTTGAGCTATTTGGAGGTCTAAATTGAGTTGAAATGTTGCCAAATTTTCGGTGGAACCCTAGGTTACATAGATTGAGGTTCCAACAAGCTTGATTGATGAAGAATTGGTGATGAGAGTGAGTAATTGGTCTGAAATTGGCAATAAAAACCAGAATCGATTTACACTGTTTTTACTCTGCCTTTGCCGAATATAGTTAATTTGCATTGTATTGCATCTAATAAAAATGTGCATTTTTTACATTTTACTTATTAGACCCAGAATCGGAAGGCCGAGCCTCCTGTTGGTGTCTAAATATTTGCTGTGTATTTACTTTATGTCTTAGCATTTCATGCATCATATAGTTAATTTGCATTGTACTGCATCTAATAAAAGTGTGCATTTTTTTACATTTTACTTATTAGACCCAGAATCGGAAGGCCGAGCCTCCTGTTGGTGTCTAAATATTTGCTGTGTATTTACTTTATGTCTTAGCATTTTATGCATCATATAGTTAATTTGCATTGTACTGCATCTAATAAAAATGTGCATCTTCTACATTTTACATATTAGACCCAGAATCGGAAGGCCGAGCCTCCTATTGGTGTCTAAGGCATTTTATTCATTTATTTTATGCAAATTATATTTTGCTACCCCAGAATCGGATGGCCGAGCCTCCTGCTGGTGGTTTATACCCCCCACACATTGTTGCACGAGCACCGACGGACTCCGACGTCGTAAAATTCACCGGATCTCATCTCCTTTGCTTATGTTTACGTTGTGTAATGATTTAATATCTTCTTTATTTTTATTATAATTTGCATTGCGTTGCGTCCTATAAAAACAAAAAAAAAATGCTAGATCGGATGGCTGCAGATGAGCCACGTGTCGTGATCCGGTGATTTTCAGAATAAAAAAATAATTTCAAAAATTCAATAAAAAATGAAAAATCATAAACAAATTCAAAGAAATTCGGAAAAATTCAGAAAAATTCTAAAAAAATTCCAGAAAATAGAAAATGGCCACATTCAACTGGCCATGACCTGTTTCGGGTCTTTTGACCCCCGAACCTTCCAGAAATGACGGTTTTGCCCTTCCGGCAAACCATCTTCCAAAAAAATTCTAAAAAATCCAGGAAAATCCCAAAAAAATAGGAAATGGCCACAAACAACTGGCCAAGACTCATTCCGGGTGTTTTGAACCCCGACCCTTCTTAAAATGACGATTTCGCCCTTTGGGCGAATCGTCTTCCAAAAATTGAAGAAAAATAAAAAAAATTCCAAAAAATTCTCAAAAATGGGAAATGGCCACAATCAACTGGCCATGGAGTATTTTGGGTAATTCGGTATCTCAATCTTCCAAAAAATTGACGATTTTGCCCTTCGGGCTAAATCGCCTCCAAGTCTTCCCATTTTACCCCGGTCCGAAATCGCACATTCCTTAAGCCCTTATGAGGAAGCCATTGATTTGAATTAATGTGCATCGATGTGATTTGTTTACGCACTTGATTGCGCTTTCACTAAAATTGATTGTGATTGATAGGAATAGTTTTCCAATCTGCATGAAACCTTAAATCAACCTGCCTCACCCAAAATTGTGCCTGCATGAAATCTTAATTAGGAAAATCACTCGCCTTAGGTACCGAAAGGGCGTTGGTAATGACACCGACGTAACCAAGTCCCCGAACCCAAAATCTCTGGTTCTGCAGAACTGATCGATCTCTCCCAATCGGTCAGTAAGGTTTCCGGTCTACCCTCCAAGAAAGACAGGTGGCGACTCCAAATGCATACACAAGTTGCACATGCCACCACAACCACACTAAGGTCGAAATCGATCGGCTCTTATCGTCGAAGAATACTCCCGCCGCGATTTGGTATGGGCCTGGGAGGGCCCGGGCCGATCCAAGACCCGCGATCGGTAATCCATTAGCCGCGTCCGCTTTCGGACGGGTCGCGACATCAGGCAACGATCCCAAGTGTAGGAATGGAAGAATAACTGCCTTGGCAATTTAATTGATTTCAAGAACATCAATCGTGGGATGGCCAACTCGCACTTTTCCTAATAGGTCCTGCAGCATGAAGAATTATAAACGAAAGACTCTGCATAAGGCAAAGAAAACATATATTTTAAGAACTGTACCCAGCAAATAAGGAATTCTCTCTACAAGAGAAACCTCTTCTTCTTCTTTTTTTCTAATTATTACATGCCATGTAATTTGACTAGTAAAGAACAATTCTGCCTACATGTAAAAACATGAGAAAGTACTGCAAGGCCGTAGTATGATGAATAAACCTATCACAAGGCAGACATGTCATGGAAGACAACTACACACTAATTGGTTTAGTGATCTAAATGATGCACAAGCATGACACGAATGTAACTAGTGAAACCCCACGTTGTAAAGCGGGCATGATATTTTTCAGAACTTTTGTCTTTATGTCACATCCTATTATTATTCAAAACAAAACTACGTAAGTGACAACGATAAGAGCTATAGCTTTGATCAAGAATTATCATGTTACAATCGATAATTTCATCAAGTCCACACGTCATGGTTGCTAGGGCCAATCCATCATCCCTACAACATAATCCTGTGAGGGTTCTCAAAGGGCAACATCAGCAAATAACGAATTACATGAATAACAGCAGTACAAGTAGAAACCAAGTGTAGCAAAAAATTTGGTTCCATGGTTAAAACTATAATGTGAATCGAAAGTAGCAAAGTTACAAGATCCAAAAGACTGGACAAAACTTTTAATCAAAAAGAAAAGAAAAAGCTATGAAAAAGGAGCAAAGAAGAAAATATAGCATTTATCTGTGCCAGGTATTCTTAAGCATCTTCTCAAGGTCGTCAGTGACAAAGGGCTTTCCTTTGGGCGCATTGAAGACAACCCCTGCAATAGGCATTTGCAAGTGAGTTGGGGCATCTCTCCTGCCATATTTGAAGATCCGCTTGTTGCTTTTTAGGTCTATTTTTATTGTCTTTTCTTTGGTTTGGCTGCTGGGTTAACCTTTCTCCTTTTTCTTTGGTGGCTTGTGTTGGCCTTCGGGTGCTCTTTCTTTTGCTGCCCGTTTTAGTTTGTTGCTTCTTTGGCGATTGTTTAGCGTGGTTTGGTTCATGCGCTTGAGCCCTTGATGAATTTTTCAGTGCCTTATGTTGACAACTAAATTTTGATTAACCTTTTTAGTCGACTTTGTTTGCATATAAAAATTAGAACTAATCTTAGTTCTAACAAAAATAATTAAGTCATTTTTATTTTTAGCATTTGCGCATTGCATTTGCATTTGGATTGACGACAGGGGTCTGAGCTTAATATCGTCAGAAAAATTGGACTTGAATTAACTGGAAAATTCCCGGCAATTAGGGGGAGTGTACTGAAGTTTTTAAAGGGGTTTGGACCCACTCATAAATTTAGATCAGCCTGCTTTTGTTAATTGATTAAGGTTTTCGACCATTATGAAAAATGGTGGGCGGCACATGGGAAGTTGAGGGGTCCATATAATTTGGCGTAATTGATCGTGGGCAAGATTTGGCTAACAGAGAAGAATATTTGACTAAGAGACAAGGATATGAATAAAAAAATCAAATTGACAGTGAAATAAGGAGAAGAATTCTCACAAGGCTGGCAAACCGGATTTTTAGGAAGATTGATTTGCACGAGCTGTAGTGGGCATAGGCACAAAGGAAGGAAAATCTTGTTTCCTTCTTGGACCCAAAACCGTCCCCCTATAAAAGAACGATCACGGTAAGAAAAGGAGAGGTTCCTGAGAGTATCCTTCGTTCTTCGTCTAGAATCGTGAGAGAGGTTTTCTTTTCTTGGTGGATGCAGATTCATCGTGGGGGCCACCCGATTGAGATGTTCGGCACTTTTTGAGGTAAAAAAAAGAAAAGAGTGGTATTCTTTTCTTCACGTTAATTTTTTTTTTGCAGGTTCGAAAGTCAATTCAATTGATGGTACATGGTCATTGGAGGAGATTTCACAAAGAAATCGACATTGAGGGTACACATGTGATAGATGTATAAGAAAATATCCATAAGTGAAGCAAAGTCTCTCTGTACCCAAGATGGACCCCTGATGATCGTCAAGCCATCGCTACTGCACCACGAGTCGTTTGATCTTTAAGTTCAAGTAGTGTTTTTATTTGTTGGCTCGAAGTTCTCGGTTAAAAAGAGTAACTAGAATTTTGACTAATCAAGTCTATATGGTGAATTTGTCTTCTTTTGATTCTTGTCCAGATCTAACGTAATGGTGTGTGATTTGTGATGGTGCTCCATGCAAGCAAAAGTTTAGTTTCTGACAGGAAAATCGTGAATGGTTTGGATGGGTGGTGGCCACGAGTGAGACGCGGTCAGAAGGAGTTTTCCAAGTTCTGCACATACCAAAAACCAAAGTAGAAAACGCCAAGAAGGGGAAAGGTTTTTTTAATTACTTTTGATGTCCATGGAAAATCTCCTTTGATAAATTCTTGCAGGAACTCTCTCAGCAGGCTCAACGATATGCCAAAGCGAGCATCCAACCCAACAAGCCAGCGGACCCGACGCCAATCGAGACCTTCCCCGGAGCCTGCCTTCCGCTGTTGCCTTCGTCACGTCATCAACTACTACGGCGAGTCCTCAATTACCCCGAATTTGTGATTGCATGTTTTCCCTATCACTGTTAAGGCTTTTTCAATGGGTTTCATCGGCAGCGTCATGGTGTTACTTGGCTCGCGTCATCTTCCCGGCGCTAATATTCTTGTCTATAATTCTTTCGCTGACTTTGGTGTTGCGTGATCAGAAGACCAGAAGCATGCCATCTAAGCAAGTGAAGTCCATCGGTGGATTTTACTTCTTTTGGGCATGGTCAACAAGAATTATTATGCAGAATCTTTGATTGACCAAGAGCATGTCCAAAATACTCATTTAGTTGATTGCAGGACCAAATTTGGTGAAGCTCCATCGTCAAATCGGTCCGGCATTATCCAGTCCATCATCGGATTCATCATCTGAAGTTTGAGGAACACGAATTTGACGATCTTGTCCAAATAAGCGACGTGCAAAGCTCGCATCCTGGTAAATTACTTAGCTTGGACATTCTGATTATTTGTTGATTAATCGGATCGCATTGTCTTGGAAAATTTCCTTACATGTGTTGGTACCATAATCGAAGCAAATTGCAAATTTTTTCAGAAAATTCAAGAACAACATCAAAGTCGAATTTTTGTAAGAAATCTCGGATTTAGTCAATCTGACCCATCACCGTTTAGGTCTGATTTGCTATCTCCGGAAATAAACCAATCTTTAATTCAAGATCTGGATAATTTTTGGAAAAAGTTTCGAAAATTGGCGATCATACATAGTTGGCGGTCGTAATTTCTGATTGATTGATTGATTGACAGACTGTTTGATTGATTGTCCAATTAATTGATTGATTGATTGTCTGATTGACTGGCTGACATGTTTGATGGATTGTCTAATTAATTGGTTGATTGATTGACTGACTGATTGGGTTTTACCATATCTAGAACTTCGGTTGCCGAGAATATGACAGTTTCCTTCTCTTAAAAAAATAAAAAAAAAATAATTGCACGTCATCTTGCCATGTCATTCGTACACGTCATCCATGCATAAATGCCACGTCATCTTGCCATGTCATTTTGCCACGTCATTTAGTCATGTCATTTTGCCATGTCATCTTGCCACGTCATTTAGTCATGTCATCTTGCCATGTCATTTTGCCACGTCATCTTACCATGTCATCTTGCCATGTCATTTTGTATTGCCAGGTCATTTAGTCAAGTCATCTTGCCATGTCATTTTTCCACGTCATTGTTGACACCTAAATTTTGATCAACCTTTTTTGCTTTATTTTTATTTTATTTTATTTTATTTTTTAAAAAAATTCATAGAAAATCTATCAAAAGTTGAAAAATTGAAAAATCAATTTTGGTGACCTTAGCCAAGCTAAATGAACCATTTTGACCAAAAAAATAATTTTCATAATTTTCATTTTTTAAATATATTTTCGAAAAATACAAAAAAAAAGAAAAAAAAGAAAAAGAAAATCAAGAAAAATAATATTTGAGTTCACAAAAATATATAAAAATAGTTGGTATTTTTTTTTATCCATTTTCTGACCTCATAAATAGTAAAATTCAGGTTTGATTTTAGGTGTTCTTTGATCATCATAAAATTGAATTTGGCAAAAATATTAGCAATAATTAAAAGGAAAAGGAGTGAAAACATCATCATTTAAAAGGAAAAAAGGGGACTAATCATTTTGTCTTCGCTTTTGATTATATTATTATTATTTTTACTTTTTAATATTTTATTTTATTATTATTTTAATACTATTTCATTATTTTATTTTATTTTTATTACTATTTTATTCTCCCCCCCTCATCATCCGTCGCCTCCTCCTTCTTCTTCCTTCTTCTTCTTCTTCTTCTTCCTCCCTCCTCTTCCTTCTTTTCTTCTTCATTTTTCATCCTCCCTTGGATTACGCCGACCACCCTCACCACCACCTTGCTCCGCCACCCTCCGACGCCGTGCCGAGATCCCGTCCGTCTTCCTGTTTATCGCGGCCTCGTGGAGCTCCTGGATACCGCAATCCCCCTCATCATCCCCCCTCTCTCTCTCACGCTCACCTTCCGCCGCATTTCTTGAGTTTCCGGTCGATTGGACCGTTGGATCGAGCTGAGTTTTTGTGTACAAGGTCTTCTTGATCCCTTCTTCATATCCACCGCTCGGATCTTTAAAAATATCTCTCCAAGTGGTCGCACAGCAGCCAAATCAGAAGCTGTTCCAGGTGCGGGAACTGTATACCCGCCGGCATTTCTTGAGTTTCCGGCCGATTGAACCGTTGGATCGAGCTGATTTTGTGTGTGCAAGGTCTTCTTGACCCCTTCTTCATATCCACCGTTCGGATCTTTAAAAAGATCTCCCCAAGTGGTCGTAAAGCAGCTAAATCAGAAGCTGTTCCAGGTGGGGTACTGTTCACCCTCCGGCATTTCTTGAGTTTTCGGCCGATTGAACCGTCGGATCGAGCTGATTTTTTGTGTGCAAGGTCGTCTTGATCCCTTCTTCATCTTCACTGTTCGGATCTGTGAAAAGAGCTCTCTTGGAAGTTGTACAACAGCTTTATCAGCAGACAAATCCTTGCGATGGACATATTTGCTTCAAGTTCAACATCCTCATCCGAGCTCGGATTATTGTCTATTTTGTATTGTCATATTTACTGTGTATTTATCTTATGTCATAGCATTTCATGCATCATATAGTTAATTTGCATTGTACTGCATCCAATAAAAGTGTGCATTTTCTACATTTTACCTATTAGACCCAGAATCGGAAGGCCGAGCCTCCTGTTGGTGTCTAAATATTTGCTGTGTATTTACTTTATATCATAGCATTTCATGCATCATATAGTTAATTTGCATTGTACTGCATCCAATAAAAGTGCACATTTTCTATATTTCGCCTATCGGACCCAGAATCGGAAGGCCAAGCCTCCTATTGGTGTCCAAGGCATTTTATTCATTTATTTTCTGCAAATTTTATTGTGCTACCCCAGAATCGGAAGGCCGAGCCTCCTGCTGGTGGTTTATACCCCCACACATTGTTGCACGAGCACCGACGGACTCCGACGTCGTAAAATTCACCGGATCTCATCTCCTTTGCTTATGTTTACGTTGTGTAATGACTTAATATCTTCTTTATTTTTATTATAATTTGCATTGCGTTGCGTCCTATAAAAATAAAAATAAAAATGCTAGATCGGACGGCTGCAGATGAGCCACGTGTCGTGATCCGGTGATTTTCAGAATAAAAAAAAATATTTTCAACATTAAAAGAAATGAATTTCGAATTTTACAAAAATTAAAATGATTCGATTGTCACCGAGACGCCACGTGGCGAGTTAGGGACCGTCAGTTGGGATTTATTTTCAGAAATTTATAAAATAAATAAATCAAATAAAAAAATTCCAAAAAAATGAATTATTAAGGAAAAATTCAAAAAAAAAATTGAGAAAAATTGCAGAAAATTCCTAAAAAATTCTAAAACTTTTCCAAGGCAATGACAAAAAAATTGATTTGTTTTCATTTTTGGGATTTTCTCCCCTTTAATCCAAAATGACGATTTCACCCCTCAAAGGGTAAATCGTCTTTGATATTCCGATGAATTGTGGAAATTGCTTAGAATTTGGCGATGGGTCAGATAGGTGACTAAACCTTATGTCTAAGATTTCCACATTTCATTCCCATTTTTAGAAAATGATGATTTTACCCTTCGAATGATAAATCGGTTTCTAAAATTCCAGAAAATCATGAAAATTGCAAAAAAAAATAGGAAATTGGTCAATTGAATGACCAAACCTATTTTTGACATTGTTTTACTCCGAATTCATTCCGAAATGATGATTTTGCCCTTTTTGGGCAAATCGTCCCTTTTGTCTCAAAATTACGACTTTACCCCTTATGGGTAAAATCATGTCTAAATCATTCCTAAGCTTGGTTGATACCTATTTAGCCTAATAGAGCCTTATTAGGAGTGTCATATTAATTTGATGTGTTTATTTTGCATATTTGGATTCATTGATTTGCGCATTTTATTATTGATTGTGATTGCTAGGATAGTCATTCCTATTTGCATGAATTCCTAGATTTAGGATTCGTACTCCACTCATCTGCATGAAATCTTAGGTTAGAAAATTCAGTCAACTTAGGTACCGAAAGGGCGTCAACTCTGACAGTTGACGTAACTAAGTCCCCGAACCCATTTCTCTTGTTATCGCAGAATTGAATAGAAACTCCCGACTATTCAATAGGGTGGTCCAATCATACCCTCCAAAAAATGATTGGTGGCGACTCCATGGCATGCACACTTAGCACATGTCACTAGACCACACTGAAGGTCGACTACGCATACCTCCGTTGCGATTTGGGTAACGGGCCTTGGAAGAGGCCCGCGTCCGACCAGACTAGACAGCCCATTAGCCCTCGAGAGCCCACGGCGAATCTCGAGAGGGTCGCGACAGACTGGCGACTCCGCTGGGGACTTTAGAGAACTTGAGTCGATTAAAAAATTGATTGATTTTTCTAACATGTTTTATGCAGGTGCTCTTCAAGGTGAGGTACGTACTTTGGGCCTGTTTGGTTCAGCATTTGGCCAAGGGACTTTGAGGAAATGCAAATGCCTTTAGGCTAAAGATCTTTTCCAAAATGCAAGTAGTCTTTGGCAAAATATTTTTTAGAAATGCATTTGAAAGTAACTTTGGCGTAAATGCCGTTTGGTGAAAAATATACTTTGTAAAATTTTTTTACTTTTTTTATAATAAAAAAAAGTGGCGGCGGCGGCGGCGACCAGTGACCTTCGACGAAGGTGGCGAAGGCGGCGGTGGCCAACGTCCAGCGATCGACGGCGGCTGGCGAATGGCGGCTGACGGCCGGCGACCGGCGTTCGGCGACCGGCGTCTCGCGACCGGCGTCTCACGACCGGTGTCCGACGATTGGCGTGCGGCGATCGGCGGCTGCGACGGCCGGCGTCCAACGGTCAACGTCCGGCACCGACGTTCGGCGACCGGCGGCGGCGGCATTCGGCGACTTGCGGCGGCGGCGGCGGTTGCGTCCGGCGTTCGGCGGCGGCGGCGACGTTCGGCGACCGACGGCGTCCGGCGACCGGCGGCGGCGGCATTCGGCGACTTGCGGCGGCGGCGGCGTCCGGCGGCGGCGGTTGCGTCCGGCGTTCGGCGGCGGCGGCGACGTTCGGCGACCGACGGCGTCCGGCGACTTACGGCGGCGGCGTCCGGCGATCGGCGACCGACGGCGGCGGTTGCGTCCGGCGTTCGGCGGCGGCGGCGGCGTCCGGCGACCGACGGCGTCCGGCAATCGACGGCGGCCGGCGAATGGCGGCCGCTGGCTGACGACAGGCGTCCGACGACCGGCGGCGGCGTCTGGCGACCGGCGGCGGCGTCCGGCGATTGGCGGCGGCGTCCGACGATCGGCGACCGGCGGCGGCGGTTGCGTCCGGCGTTCGGCGGCGGCGGCGTCCGGCGACCGACGGCGGCGGCGTCTGGCGACCGTCGTTCGACGATCGACGGCGGCCGGCGAATGGTGGCCGCCGGCTGACGACAGGAGTCCGACGACTGGCGTCCGGCGGTGTCCGGCTGCGTCCGGCGGCGGGCGGCGTCCGACGATTGGTGTCCGGCGACCGGTGGCGGCTACGACCAGCGTCCGGCAATCGACGTCCGGCACCGGAGTTCGACGGCGGCGTCCGGCGACCGGTGGCGAGGCCGGCCACCGACGACGGGAGGTGGTGACGGTGATCGGCGATGAACGGTGGCAGTTGGAGGCGGCAAGTGAATGTGATAAAATTTTAAAAAAATTAGTTGCATTTGAGATGCAACTTCCCAAAGTACCTCCAGAGGTACTTTGGCCTAAAGGCCTTTGGAGGGTATTTGAGATGCAATTGCATCTGTCCAAAGTGAGCCAAAAAATGAACCAAACAGCATTTGCATTTGGCCAAGGGACTTTAGAGCTCCAATGCTCATCTCAAATGCTGAACCAAACAGGCCCTTTAACCCTTGAGGTGTTAAATATTTTTGCAGATTGGAGAAATAAGGGTTGGAGTACTTGTTAACTCTGTTTTATGCAGGTAGGAGTTTTGGATGTATGATTGTGTGGATGTTTATATTGAAGCGGTGTTTCCTAAATGAAATGCAGTTTATTGCTTTAGCACGACACAATGAACACACACAGCCGCGCCTAAAACCCCTGGCGCCCTCTTTAGGAAAACAATAGAAGGAATTGAAAATGGAATCTCCATGAGGAAAAACATGGGGTAATCCACTTTTCAATTCCGCTCACTTCGAACTATGGATCGAGTCCCAATGCAACGATAGATGTGCAATGGAATCGGCTCTTTCTAGAACTCGAGGTGGGAGCCTTGGCCTTAGGTTCCAAACCCTATCTTGATTCTTAGAGTCAAACCTCACTGGTCTCATGCGCATGTATGTGAATGATTGGTACACCTCGAAACCAAAAGGTCATTCAGCGCCGCTTATGAATCAAAATCCAAAGACTTGTGTGAAAAATCAGTCGCGAGTTTAAATGAACCAGGATGGCATGGAAAAATGCTGGACCACCCTGGAGAGTCAATTGATGAGGGCAAATGCCTCTTGACCGGGGCAACCGAATCAAGGATAAGGACGTGTCATTCCTAATTGATTTTCAATCAGATAACGGCATAATATTTCATATCTCTTCCTCTCAGGATAAGACGGTTAAAGACCAACAAAGGGGAGCTTGCCTTCCCTACAAGATGGAAAATATTGCACCTTCATCGAGCATCACCCATTGGGTTTGCAAAAACAAGATGGATTTATTGTGATGAGCCTTAAGTAGACAACGTGAAGCTGGGGCAACCTAATTTGGATCGACTCTCTTGAAGTCGAGAAGGGTATACTCGTTCCAAATTAAATTGATTTATTCACAAGCTGATATGGTTTTCCATTCTTGCAGGTGATGACAAAAATGAATGGGACCACTGAAGAATTTCCATCGTCTTGGATGCCCGAAGTGACTAGAGCCGGGATAGTAAATCCGTAATCGTTTCAATTAAAGCTCCTTACGCGGTGATTGACTCTTTCACTCCTTTCATCGCGCAGGTTGTTGAAGTACTCAATCACGAGTAAACCCATTCTTGCGGATGTCAAATAGCCTGAATGCGTCAATGCGGCAGGATCAAATGGCCTACGACTAAATCAGCCAGCCCCAGACAAAGCATCTAGTGGTTGGGGACAAATCGCTCCACTACCCGGAAAAGAGAAACATCAAATACTTCAAATGGCGACGATGATCGAGAGAATCACAAAACCGCCACACGACAAATCTCAAGACCGTCAAGTCATCTAGAGACGGATAAAAATAATTGAAGATTCTGACAATTGAGATAGAAGATCATAATCGACGAAATCCATGGGAGTGAGTTCTCCCATTTTCTTCGAAGAGGCCAAACCGGGGGCAAACTCTCATGATCCCCCATAAAGACGCATCGGACCAGGGTTATCAAATCCAGAGATGACAAACAGCAAGACCAGCCTCACTGGGGCAAAATGCTCGAAAACACCGTTCCTACAAATGTTGGAAGGACCAAACCTCGAAGGGAGTATCTCTTTCCCGAAATTCCAAGTGAAGTCAGATAAAAACCCCACGCCTATTTCTTCACGTGCAGGTGCGTGGACGTCTTCAAATTGGATTGAGAATCGCCAACAAATACGGAAAGTGCTAAGGCACGTTACCAAGACAGACGTCGCCCAACTAGGGCAGAACAGCTGTTAATGGGATCGAGGATCATCTCACGAACAACACCATGGATCCCAGGAGAGAAGACATCCCCAAAGAGGATGGGGATTGCAGCAAAATACAAAAATAAAGTTAGCTGGGGCAAGCGTCACCTAGCTACGACAAATCACACCCAACTGGGGTAAGTGAATCATTTGTGCGCCGGACAAAGAATGACGTTTCTCCTCGGGCAAAGTCAATGGACGCGATAACAGAGTCGTCCGCATCAGAATCAAACCCCAAGATACGAATTTGGGTGAACGGTAACCTTGTATCGTTCCAATTTGGTCTTCGAAGACCACATGCCTAACATGAGTTTTTACTCATTTAACAGGAAGTCGTTGGCACCGAAAGCCTCAAAAGAAAAGAACTCGCCAACGAGGAGGCGAATAAAGTTATTGACCTTGGGAGTCAGCACTCCAATAAATGGTCTTTGATTATAAGATCGAGTGGATGGTAAAAAGTATCGCTTCCACACTTCATGCTTTGACATGCATTCCGATAACAATTTCCTTTTTCCTTGAATAAAAGGAACTATGAAGAGTGGCGCTGGAATGCGTCCAAAAACACAAATGGATCTCCTTTGGGGCAAATCCTTGAGAATGATTCATCGCCAACCAAACGGAGGGATCAAGGCCACAAGATAGAGGGCCAGATTCTGCAAGCCGCGCGTTTGTGTTCAAATGGAAACACAAAGCAAGAACAAGGCTGTATCGTTCCAATTTGCCTTGAATTTTGGAACGCAAACTGACACCTAATTCCCGTCTTTGACAGGGGCTTGCCATCAAGGCGAAATAGGTTTTCACATCCCATGTATTACCCATTGGAACACATGACCAATGGTAAGATGTATCATTCTAATTTTTTGAAAAATTCATGAACGTACAATAACATGTTTCTTCCGCATTTTCAGGGATCTCCAGCCACGGGGGACAGGTAAGTATCCCTCTCCCCAATCCATTGAAGATGTTGAATAAAAAAATAGAGAAGAAAAGAAAAGCTTTCAGAATCTAATGTCTAGAAAAGATATAGAATTCAAACTTCATTGGCATTCATGTTTTGAAACAAGAGGTTGTTTGAACATGAATAAGAACATGCATGGTGCATCATAAAATCCCCTTGACGGGTAAAATTTTTGGAGAGAACGAAAGAGATTTTTCCAATCAAAAGTTGTTCAAAACTTTCAAAAGGACGTTTTCTCAAAAGACGAGAGGCAAAACCTAATCCAAATACGTCATATACACACTTGAGAGAGAAGTGAAGCGGATCAGATAGCAAAATCTGGACCTACGGAAGTAGAGACCATTCGCAGCAATTACATGGATTGGGACGACGGAGGCATTCGTTTCATATCCCCTAAACACTACAGGTGACCGTTGATAACCCCTTTGAACGGCGGTTTTCATTCTTAACCCTGTCAAGAACCACCCCACATCGGGGCAAAATGGAGATGAGTCCAGCAGCATCAGGAGAAAATGGTTAAAAATTTTCTTGCTCGGACTAACATTAATCTTTGTGTGTTGTTTATATGGTAATCCAAATACCATAGGATGACGACAATCATTCATTTCTCTATCCCACACACCATATCCTTTGCACAGCCAAGTTGAGCCTGCAAATTCGTTTCATGAACCCGTTGGTGATCATTGCAAGATGGATGCAGCATCACTTCAGAAACGGAAGAGCTCAAGACTAAGGGATTACAAAGAAATTCCTGGGTTTATGGTTAAAGCATGTTTAGACTTTCGATCATATGTCTAAAGTGATCTCCCGAAGATGAAAAAAAAAAAGCGAGATTTCAAAAGAAAAATGATAAAAAAAAAATGAATGAGAAAAAATCCCCGGCATCAAGAAAAAGCAAAGTGCCTAGTAAAAGCAAGGTCGATGCTCGTGAAAGCTGTTTGCTTGATCCCTAATGAAACTTGGATGGGAAAAGAGGGAATCCCTAAAGGAGCCAAATCAAAAGGCTGCTCCCCAAATGATGTCAAACGCAGAGCAAAGACATAGAGAGAGTTATCAGTCTCTGAATGCAACAAGGGAGGTTCTCTAAAGAGCTGGTGCACACCTCAAAATCGGTTGCACACTGTTGACACCTGATTTTTTTATCAGTCTTTCATAGTTTATTTTTTAAATATTCATAAAAAATATATAAAAAGTTAAAAAATTAAAAAATCATCTTTGGTAGCCTTGACCAAGCTAAAGGAACCATTTTTGACAAAAAATAATTTTTCAATTTTTTAATATTTTCCAAAAATAGAAAAATACATGAAAAATGAAGAAAAATAGCATTCGATGTCGTAAAAATATAGAAAAATAGTCAATATTTTTATTTTTATTTTCTTTTCATTTTGAAATCATAAATAGTCAAAATTCAAGTTCAATTGCATGTGTTTCTTCACGACGCATAGAGTTGAATTTGGCAAAAAAAATATCATTCGAGTCTTTTAATTTGTAAATTTCTACATCTTTTTTAGTCTTGATTTCCAATTAGATCGACCACCATCTACAATAAATGCCCCTTGCTGAATATTTTTGTTTTTGTTTCACATGATTTCATGGTGTAAAACGCCGAGTGGATCCCCAAATATAATCGGGTCGACATGAGCTCGATAGCTCGTCCAAGACCAAACTAGGGCACGGCGAACCCCATGTGAGTACTCTCGAACTCCTGCGATGCTTCCTAATGCTTTTCTTAGGTTAGATCGAGTGTAGAACGGCTAGGATAGCTAAATCATTCTTGAGATGTGATTGATAAATAGGGCATTACTAGGAATGCCATGTGATTTATTTGCATATCTAGATTCCTTGAGTTGCGTATTTTATTACTGATTGTGATTGCTAGGATAATCACTCCTATCTGCATGAATTTCTAGATTTATGGTTCGTACCTTACTCATCCGCATGAATCTCAGGCTAGAAAATTCAGTCAACTTAGGTACCGAAAGGGCGTCAACTCTGACGGTTGGCGTAACTAAGTCCCCGAAACAATTTCTCTGGTTCTCGCAGAATTGAATAGAAACTCTCAACTATTCGATTGTGTGGTCCAATCATACCCTAAAAAAATGATTTGTGGCGACTCCATGGCATGCACACTTAGCACATGTCACTAGACCACACTGAAAGTCGATCACGCATACCTCCGTTGCGATTTGGGTAATGGGCCTTGGGAGAGGCCCGCGTCCGACTAGACATGACGGCCCATTAGCCCTCGAGAGCCCGACAACCTCAAGAGGGTCGCGACACACACCTCAAAGACTAAAGATGTAGAAAGGAAAGGACAGGACAGGTGTCAAATCTGCAATGATCACCAATGTCAAACCCTTCATGAATTCTGGGCAAAAAATAAGCATATTTCGGTCCCCAATCCCACCAATGTCACAACCTGGAAACAGTCTTCTCTGACTAAGACACTTGGGTTAACGTATGACTTAGCTCAAAGAAGTACGAGCAAGACTATTTCTTTCTCATTTCGCAGGGTTCTTGACTTGTAAACCCGGAGCAGACAATGAAGATCTTTCATTTAATGGCCTTGACTCAAAAGTGAGTCCCCCTTGAAAATCAATGTCCAACCCCAACGTTACGGTCCCGTGGAAGACCTCCCGACCGATCAAAATGTATGCGCTGCGAATGAGCCTAAAACCTAGGCACAGGTTAGTAGGGAATTGAGTGCATCCCCTATAAAAACCACTATCGCAAAACAGGTGAGAAGACCTCCTTGTCGAGAAATATTCCAATTGATGTTTTGAACAAACTCTTTTTGGAATTTTCAAACTGTTGATCCAGATTTTCCGTGCAAGGGATTTGTGATCACATTTGCATATTGCAAGAATGCTTTGGATAACCTCCAGCATCAAAATACACATTTCACGATTAAAACTTAAGTCATACGATTTTTGTCAAATGGACAGTCGTGGTCTTCCCAAAGATTACTAACGTTTTCTTGGTGAAGAAAAATCTTTCAGGCTCAAACTTCTGCAGGATACTTGGAGAACCCAGCTCCCAGAATGTCGCCTCAACAGACTTAAGTGAAGCTTTGTCAAAATAAAATCTTTCACTGCTTCAAAAACTGAATTCCCGACAAACTTCAGGATCTCTAAAAAAAAGAGGGGAAGAAAAACCCTTTTAAAAGAAAAAGTCCTATCAGACGTGGAGAACCCTCGTCCCAGGACCCATTTGCAAAATATCAAACAGTCCCAGCAGACGTGGAGAACCCTCATCCTAGGACCCATTTTCAAAATATCAAACAGTCTCATCGGACGTGGAGAACCCTCGTCATGAGACCCATTTTCAAAAATCAAGCAGTCTCATCAGACGTGGAGAACCCTCGTCATGAGACCCCTTTTCAAAATTTAGGCAGTCTCATCGAACGTGGAGAACCCTCGTCATGAGACCCCTTTTCAAAAGTCAGGCAGTCTCATCAGACGTGGAGAACCCTCGTCATGAGACCCATTTTCAAAATTTAGGCAGTCTCATCGGACGTGGAGAACCCTCGTCATGAGACCCCTTTTCAAAAATCAGGCAGTCTCATCGGACGTGGAGAACCCTCGTCATGAGACTCCTTTTCAAAGCAAACTGATGGTAGATACCGCCTGAAGGGTCAACACAAGGTAGAAATCGCCTGAAGGATCAACTTGATGGTAGATACCGCCTGAAGGGTCAAACCAAGGTAGAAACCGCCTGAAGGGTCAAACCATGGTAGAAACCGCCTGAAGGGTCAACACAACGGTAGAAACCGCTTGAAGGGTCAACCCAATAGTAAAAATCACTTAAATGGTCAACTCAATGGTCCGATCCACCATACGGATCAAAATCCTTGGCAAATCCCAAATGAGACGCGTCTTCCTTAGATTCCTATCAGTTAGAAATCTCATTATGGTTTGACCTACCATACGGGTCAGAGCTTAACCTCTCTAGGATACTCTAGTAACGAGTTCCTAGAAATTCTCTTGAATCCATCAGACACCGCGAAAATCGCACAAACATCGAACAGGTAAGTGGCAGGTATGTCTCTCTACTATCTCACTCTCTCATGTCACAAGAATGTTTCCCCTCTAAGAAAGAGCATACATGGACAAGCATGAAGATTGGATGTCATGACTCCTTTTCCTTTAGTTTCCCGAGTCGAGTCGAGTCGATCAGGATTCAGGTGTCACATTGTCTTTAAGAGAAACCTCTAACGAGATTCCTCTCAAAGAGGGGCAGCTGTTGACACCTAAATTTTGATCAACCTTTTTTGCTTTATTTTTATTTTTTAAAAAAAATCATAGAAAATCTATCAAAAGTTGAAAAATTGAAAAATCAATTTTGGTGACCTTAGCCAAGCTAAATGAACCATTTTGACCAAAAAAATAATTTTCATAATTTTCATTTTTTTAATATATTTTCGAAAAATACAAAAAAAAAGAAAAAAAGAAAAAGAAAATCAAGAACATCAAGAAAAATAATATTTGAGGTCACAAAAATATATAAAAATAGTTGGTATTTTTTTTTATCCATTTTCTGACCTCATAAATAGTAAAATTCAGGTTTGATTTTAGGTGTTCTTTGATCATCATAAAATTGAATTTGGCAAAAATATTAGCAATAATTAAAAGGAAAAGGAGTAAAAACATCATCATTTAAAAGGAAAAAGGGGACTAATCATTTTGTCTTCGCTTTTGATTATATTATTATTATTTTTACTTTTTAATATTTTATTTTATTATTATTTTATTACTATTTCATTATTTTATTTTATTTTTATTACTATTTTATTCTCCCCCCCACATCATCCGTCGCCTCCTCCTTCTTCCTTCTTCTTCTTCTTCTTCTTCTTCTTCTTCCTCCCTCCTCTTCCCTCTTTTCTTCTTCATTTTTCATCCTCCCTTGGATTACGCCGACCACCCTCACCACCACCTTGCTCCGCCACCCTCCGACGCCGTGCCGAGATCCCGTCCGTCTTGCTGTTTATCGCGGCCTCGTGGAGCTCCTGGATACCGCAATCCCCCTCATCATCCCCCCTCTCTCTCTCACGCTCACCTTCCGCCGCATTTCTTGAGTTTCCGGTCGATTGGACCGTTGGATCGAGCTGAGTTTTTGTGTACAAGGTCTTCTTGATCCCTTCTTCATATCCACCGCTCGGATCTTTAAAAATATCTCTCCAAGTGGTCGCACAGCAGCCAAATCAGAAGCTGTTCTAGGTGCGGGAACTGTATACCCGCCGGCATTTCTTGAGTTTCCGGCCGATTGAACCGTTGGATCGAGCTGATGTTTTGTGTGCAAGGTCTTCTTGACCCCTTCTTCATATCCATCGTTCGGATCTTTAAAAAGATCTCTCCAAGTGGTCGTAAAGAAGCTAAATCAGAAGCTGTTCCAGGCGGGGTACTGTTCACCCGCCGGCATTTCTTGAGTTTTCGGCCGATTGAACCGTCGGATCGAGCTAATTTTTGTGTGCAAGGTCGTCTTGATCCCTTCTTCATCTTCACCGTTCGGATCTGTGAAAAGAGCTCTCTTGGAAGTTGTACAATAGCTTTATCAGCAGACAAATCCTTGCGATGGGCATATTTGCTTCAAGTTCAACATCCTCATCCGAGCTCGGATTATTGTCTATTTTGTATTGTCATATTTACTGTGTATTTATCTTATGTCATAGCATTTCATGCATCATATAGTTAATTTGCATTGTACTGCATCCAATAAAAGTGTGCATTTTCTACATTTTACCTATTAGACCCAGAATCGGAAGGCCGAGCCTCCGTTGGTGTCTAAATATTTGCTGTGTATTTACTTTATGTCATAGCATTTCATGCATCATATAGTTAATTTGCATTGTACTGCATCCAATAAAAGTGCACATTTTCTATATTTCGCCTATCGGACCCAGAATCGGAAGGCCAAGCCTCCTATTGGTGTCCAAGGCATTTTATTCATTTATTTTCTGCAAATTTTATTGTGCTACCCCAGAATCGGAAGGCCGAGCCTCCTGTTGGTGGTTTATACCCCCACACATTGTTGCACGAGCACCGACGGACTCCGACGTCGTAAAATTCACCGGATCTCATCTCCTTTGCTTATGTTTACGTTGTGTAATGACTTAATATCTTCTTTATTTTTATTATAATTTGCATTGCGTTACGTCCTATAAAAATAAAAATAAAAATGCTAGATCGGACGGCTGCAGATGAGCCACGTGTCGTGATCCGGTGATTTTCAGAATAAAAAAAATATTTTCAACATTAAAAGAAATGAATTTCGAATTTTACAAAAATTAAAATGATTCGATTGTCACCGAGACGCCACGTGGCGAGTTAGGGACCGTCAGTTGGGATTTATTTTTAGAAATTTATAAAAAAAAATCAAATAAAAAAATTCCAAAAAAATGAATTATTAAGGAAAAATTCAAAAAAAAAATTGAGAAAAATTGCAGAAAATTCCTAAAAAATTCTAAAACTTTTCCAAGGCTGAAAATGACAAAAAAATTGATTTGTTTTCATTTTTGGGATTTTCTCCCCTTTAATCCAAAATGACGATTTCACCCCTCAAAGGGTAAATCGTCTTTGATATTCCGATGAATTGTGGAAATTGCTTAGAATTTGGCGATGGGTCAGATAGGTGACTAAACCTTATGTCTAAGATTTCCACATTTCATTCCCATTTTTAGAAAATGATGATTTTACCCTTCGAATGGTAAATCGGTTTCTAAAATTCCAGAAAATCATGAAAATTGCAAAAAAAAATAGGAAATGGGTCAATTGAATGACCAAACCTATTTTTGACATTGTTTTACTCCGAATTCATTCCGAAATGATGATTTTGCCCTTTTTGGGCAAATCGTCCCTTTTGTCTCAAAATTACGACTTTACCCCTTATGGGTAAAATCATGTCTAAATCATTCCTAAGCTTGGTTGATACCTATTTAGCCTAATAGAGCTTTATTAGGAGTGTCATGTTAATTTGATGTGTTTATTTTGCATATTTGGATTCATTGATTTGCGCATTTTATTATTGATTGTGATTGCTAGGATAGTCATTCCTATTTGCATGAATTCCTAGATTTAGGATTCGTACTCCACTCATCTGCATGAAATCTTAGGTTAGAAAATTCAGTCAACTTAGGTACCGAAAGGGCGTCAACTCTGACAGTTGACGTAACTAAGTCCCCGAACCCATTTCTCTTGTTATCGCAGAATTGAATAGAAACTCCCGACTATTCAATAGGGTGGTCCAATCATACCCTCCAAAAAATGATTGGTGGCGACTCCATGGCATGCACACTTAGCACATGTCACTAGACCACACTGAAGGTCGACTACGCATACCTCCGTTGCGATTTGGGTAACGGGCCTTGGGAGAGGCCCGCGTCCGACCAGACTGGACAGCCCATTAGCCCTCGAGAGCCCACGGCGAATCTCGAGAGGGTCGCGACAGTCATCTTGCCATGTCATGCATCGTCGCCATGTCATGTCATCTCACGTGTCATGTAGTTAGGTTGCATCAGCATCATAAAGAAAAATAATGAAAAGACAAAAAAAAATCTGCTCATTATCTCATCATATTTTCGCAAATTGTTATCCATGCATCATTGAATTTTTTTTTTACATGCATTGCATTATCACATTTGCATTTACATGATCGCATTTGTGTGTCTCATAACATGCATATCTATGTTGCATTACATCTTGCCATGTAATTTTGCATGTCTTAATTAATTTGTTAATTTTGCATATAGGGTAAGATGACTTTGATTTCGCATGTTTTGCATATCACCCATATCATTTAGATAGTTTCATGCATTGCATTTAAAAAAGTAAAAATTTCAAAAGAGATACTTCATTTGAGCTTTAAATCGATTCAGTCCAAATCGTCAATTTAGGACTTCTCATATGGAATTAAGGTACCGAAAGGGCATTAATTTTAATTAACTAGTGTAACCAAGTCCCCGAATCCATAATCTCTGGTTCGTACGAGTAAAATAGTCCTCCCGCTATTTTACATAGGTTTCTAATCAACCTACCAAAAATGATTAGTGGCGACTCCAATTTCCAAATCATTCTGATTAATTTTAAGTTGCGAATTGGTAGGGCTTGGGAGAGTCCGTATTAGGTTAGTTAATTCGTGTGATTAACCTCATAATCCATTAACCCGAAAGATATTTTTAGGTCGCGACACCTTACACCTTTGTACCCTTTAGGACACTCCCTTATGTCATGATGGGTACAAGGTTTTTGTATTTGGCTACTTCTTTGTACGTAGAGTTTTGAAAAGTTCAATATATACTTACTCTACCAAAAATAAAATAAAAGAAAATATAGCCTTTAGCAGCCAAACCCCAAGAAGTTGGCAAGTGCCAAAGTGCTACCAATTTTAAAACCATCTTTTTTTTTTTTGTCGAATTAAAACCATCTTTAGACAGACTTAAAAAAGTATAAGAAATTCTCACGCGAGAAGAAAAGAGAATGCTACCGCCCACACAACACAATACTCCACTTTACACCCACCCCCAAACCCATTCCCATGGCCCCCAAGAAAAGGAAGGAAGGGCAAGGAGTAAACTAAAGAAAAATAGATCTTTACCAAACCAAATTCCATGAAGTTGACTAGTGTCAAAATACTGCAACACCAATACCCAACATTATATATTGGTATGATAGGTTCGCAGGCATATTGGACGGATTAGAACGTGACAGAATTTTTAATGTTGCCCCTTTTTCTTATCAATTACACATGTTAGTCACAAATTCTATTTTCCGTGTGACTAGCTTCTCTTCCAATTTCCCCAGTTTAATTTCTTGATTCTGATGATTTATCACAGCCTTTTAGTGGCATCGTGTCGCCCTCTATTTTCTTTTTTTTTTAATTCATTCCGATTATTGAAGCTAAACTCAATTTTTGCTGGTGGAAGACAAGCAGAATGAACATCAATAGAAGCCCAGCTCAAGCAAGCAAACATTCTCCACATTACATAACCTCCTAGCAAATAAGTTTGAGTTCCGTTGCGTCCCGATTACAAAGAAGCCCCTAACCCATGCCATAACAAGAATCCGTCGTGCGTGCAAGCGCACATGCACCATTCAATCACCTCGCTCTCTGCCTCTATATATCAATCGTGTTTACTCCTTCATTTCATCTCACTTCTTCATCACTCCATCATGAAGCCCCTTGAAATAGGAGAAGCAAAGCATAGAGTGAGAGAGAGAGAGACCAAATGCAAAGGTGACAACAAGAAGAATGCATGTTGCAAGATAAAATTAAAAGGAAAGAATGAGGATTTCTCTGTCCGGTTCTTAGTTCGATTAAAAAGCGGAGGACTTAAAAAGGGGGAGTGAAAAAAACACACACCTCGCTTTAATAAAGAGGAAGAGGGGCCGAGAAGTGCACGTTGGAGGGAGAGAAAGGTAAACCCCATAAGCCATAGAAAGGATACACATATACCATACACGAATTTAAAGTACAAAGTAAAACAAGTAAACCATAAACTGATTTGTGGACTCTAAATAAAAATTAAATTATCTACTAAGTTTTTTTTTTGCTAATACCTTCTTATGCTTCCGGAAAATCATCAAAAGTGATATTCACATATTTTTTAACCAAATCTAGCCAAATTTATATTTGGTATAACTTTTTTGTCCTATTGGATATTTCACCAACAGAAAGCGCGTGAGCCAATTATTCGTAAAATATGATTTGAATTTAAAAAAAAAATGTTAGGAACGTGAATTCACAACAATAGCCGAACATAATTGGGAAGAAATCTCTAAATCTCATAAGATCAAGTATTTCGAGCAATTTAATTGGGAATATTTTGAAAAATGATATTTAGATATTAATAAAAAAAATTATGCCAAATTTTGAAGGGACATAATGTTTTCCTCCGATGGCCTATTGACTCCATTCTTTCATCAAAGAAAAATCTTTCTCCTAATTATTCGGGCATAACGTTTCTTCTGATATCCTATTGACTCAATTCTTTCATCAATTAAAATCTTTCACCCAGTTATTTAAAAATTTAAGGGATATGCTATAACCATTTTTCTTTTTCTATTGCAACATTATGTCCGATCAAGTATTTCAAGCAATCTAATTGGGAATTTTGAAAAACTATATTTAGATATTTATAAAAAAAAATAGGGAAAATTTTGATTGGGTATATTGTTTTCCTTTGAAGTCCTATTGACTCAATTTATGTTATCTCCCCTCTTATTTTTCTTTTTATATTCAAAGATTATGTCCAATCAAGTCTTTCGAGCAATTTAATTGGGAAAATTTTGAAAAATGATACTTATTATTTATAAAAAAAAATTACTGTAAATTTTGATATGACATAATGCTTTCCTTCGACTCGATTTTTTCCTCAACAAAAAACCTTCTCCAAATTATTTAAAGATAACGCTTTTTTTCCGACATACTATTGCCTCGATTCTTTTATCAATTGAAAATCCATCACCCAATTATTTAAAAATTTAAGGTTATGCTATCACCCATTTTCTTTTCCTTTTCCTATATATTATGTCTACTTAAGTCTTTCAAGCAATATAATTGGGAAAATTTTGAAAAATGATATTTATATATTTATAAAAAAAAAGTGACAATTTTGATCTGGCATAATGCTTTCCTCCGATGTCCTATTGACTCAATTCTTTCCTCAACGGAAAAACCTTCTCCTAATTATGTAGACATAACGATATCTTATTGCCTCGATTATTTCATCAATTGAAAAGTCTTCACCCAATTATTTAAAAATTTAAGGGCTATGATGTCTCTTCTTGTTTTTTTCCTATTTAAAATTATGTCTGATCAAGTAATTCAAGCAATCTAACTCGGAAAATTTTGAAAAATGAAATCTAGATACCTATAAAAATAAAATTAGGCTAAATTTGGATGGGGCATGGTGTTTTCCTTCGACATTTCACTCGATTCTTTCATCAACAAAAAACCCTTCTCCTAATTATTTAGACATAAACGTTTTCTTCTGATGTCCTATTGACTCGATTCTTTGATCAATTGAAAACCATTCGCCCAGTTATTTAGAAATTTGAGGGGCATGATATCTCCCTTTTTCTTTTTCTTTTTTTCTATTTAAACATTATGTCTGATCAAGTATTTAAAGCAATCTAATTGGGAAAATTTTGAAAAATGATATTTAGATAATATAAAAAAAATTAGGACAAATTTTGATATGACATAATGTTTTCCTCCGACATCCTATTGACTCGATTCTTGAGATGCAGAAACCACGTTGGCACCAGATTCCTCCTTGAGATGCGGTCCCCAGATTCTTTCTTGAGATATTCACCGGAACATAAAATATACCCAAACGGAGGTTTGCTCTACTCCATGAGTTCTAGAGGGGTTAGATGATGTTTTGTCTCTTCATTTCGTGTGTAGTCTGTCCTTTGTTTCTTCTAAGTTCGAGCCTTTGCTTTTCTTTTTTCTTTTTATTTTTGGACAAACATGACGTGCATTATTCGTGCACAGTTACATATGCATGACTTATTTTGTGCATCTATGACATTAATAACTGATGTCATGTACTTATCTAGTCTGAAAATCTATAGTTGTATAGAAAAAATTTATAAAAAGAATAAATGAAACTAATTCCACAACGTGCAGTATTCGTGCACAATTACATATGCATGACTTATTTTGTGCATCTATATCATTAATAATTGATGTCATGTACTTATTTAGTCTGAAAATCTATAGTTATATAGAAAATATTTATAAAAAGAATACATGAAACTAATTCCATAGTGTGCAGTATTCGTGCACAGTTACATATGCATGACTTATTTTGTGCATCTATATCATTAATAACTAATGTCGGGTACTTATTTAGTCTGAAAATCTATAGTTGTATAGAAAAGATTTTAGAAAAAGAACAAATGAAACTAATTCCACAGCGTGCAGTATTCATCCATAGTTACATATGCATGACTTATTTTGTACATCTATATCATTAATAACTGTTGTCGGGCACTTATTTAGTATGAAAATCAATAGTTGTATAGAAAAGAATTATAAAAAGAATAAATAAAACTAACTCCATTCGTACACAGTTACATATGTATGACTTATTTTGTGCATCTATATCATTAATAACTAATGTCGGGTACTTATTTAGTCTAAAAATTTATAGTTGTATAGAAAAGATTAATAAAAAAGAATAAATGAAACTAATTTCACAGCGTTCAATATTCGTGCACATTTACATATGCATGACTTACTTTGTGCATCTATATCATTAACAACTGTTGTCGGGTACTTATTTAGTATGAAACTGAACCCAAACATTAAGTAGCCACTCTCAAGTGCAAGCTAATCCTCAATTTCTGAAAAAGTTAGTCAATTACTTCCGTTTTTTAACTTTGAAAGAAGGGGATTATCAAATATTTTAGTGACTGAATTGCATACTTCTTTGCTATGTTTAGCGGCATTACACAAGGAAACTCCACGACTTGAGCTTTCTCATGTCAATATATTAACAAGCAATGATAATTAAAGCCTCAAAAGGCCTAGCCACATACAAAAATAGAATCAGAGATCAACTCAGGTTTCGTTGCCCATAACTCAATACCTTCTACTCATTAATGCATAACATTAACAACTATAATCACAAACCATAAGGAATAAAGACTACCTTCTTGTTCCTGGCTTTTCAGTTTCAAGCATCATCTGAAATCCCATTGCCAAGTGCCAAGTGATATTTGGTTTCTGTGAACTGTCTTGTGGTATTTGGAAAAGGGACAACAAACTTAGATGGGCTAGCCCTGAGTGCAAAAATACTTTTTAGGAGATCTGTTAAAATAGTAATATGGAAAAAAGCTGGATTGAACCATATGAGAAAAAAGAAAATAGAGACTGACCTTGGATTGTAGAACATAGTGAAGGGCCTATTACTTGCAGCAGCATGAGCAGTTGCGGCTAGGATGCTAATATGCATGCTATCACTTGACAATACGAGGATAGATTAGTTGGTTGCCGTTTAGCCCGTCTAATGCCCAATAGCAGCTGTTGTTTCTCATTCCTACTTATAGAGGTAATAGCACAAGTTAGCAGAACAATTTTTCCCAAATTAGCATATCCATACATTCTTGTAAGCATGGACGATATGAACAGAACTACATCTTCCTCTGAGAAATAATGAAAAAATATCAAAGACTGATCTTTACCTAATAAAAAGAACTGAGTCGCCTGCAAAGAGCCTTTTTCCCCGAACCAATAAGCTCCATCCAATAGTAAGGAGGTGCCGTTTTGGTTGCTGATATGAGTTTACTGGGGTTTTGCATCACAAGGTCGGAAAGCATACCACAGCCCTCTAAATGAGCTAAAACGCCAACAAAGGGCATAGCACGGTAGATATGACAGAACGTCCAAATATTGCCATGCAAATCTCATGCCGCAAGTTCTTGAGCAGATGGTTGCATAGAGAAATCCTGACAAGGTATCAAGTTCTTTATATTTGGATGGTCCCCAAAAAATAAGTTCATTTCCTTCGAACATAAGAAGAGAACTAATTCTTCTGATTCAAATGCAAGGAACAAGTACTCACAAGAGGAGGGAAAATCTTCTCAGCTGCACGGCAAGACACAGTAAAACCTCCATGGGAGCTTATATCACTTGCAGTCAATTGTTTACAGAAAAAATCTGGTTGGAGCTTATTGGTCGCAAGATCCAACTTTAACAAAACCACCCCATCAAACTGCAAAGAATCAACTTCAATTTTAGTCGGGCACTCACAAATCTCAATCAACTTCAATTTGTAATGCGAGCAAGGCTTGCTCGACACTGTGATTGCCGAGCAAGGCTTGCAGCAGCTCGATTGTATTTTTTTTCTTTTACTTTTTCTTTTGTTTTTTAATTTTTTTTTTTCGTTCCAAACCTTTTTATTTTTTATTTTTTTTGTGTTTGTAAAACCTTTTTACGGTGCCGAAGAAAGCCTCCAATCCTTTTTTTTTTTTTTACTTTTTTTGTCTTTTTAACCATTATTTTAGCCGATCAAAAGCGAAAGTGAAATGAAACATTGTTAATAAGGTGTTTTCGAATTCACCTGAAGTCCAATAGAAACTCGGACGCGTATTTCGCGTCCAATCTGATGGAACATTGGTCGTGATCGTGAACAAGGTGTTTTCGAGAAGTGCACAAGACAATGCAAGAACTTGTTGCCCATGTTGAGAAGTGCGATCAGACCAGTGAAATTAAAAAAATTATGGATTTGGGTGTCGCGCGGCAGTCAATGTACTGCTCGGCAGTCTCGCGTGGCACAATCACCTTGTTCACGATCACAACCAATGTTCCATCAGATTGGTAATTGTTTTTTCTTTTAATCCTATTTTGGAAAAAAAAAAAAAAAGCCCGGTTTGTTCCAACTAGAGGGCTACAACTGTAAACTGAAGAGCCACTTATGGGCCCTGTAATTTGGGCTCATGGGCCTCCCGTACAATCTTAATGGGCCTTCCGCGCAAATCTCTCTCAATTCCAAGATTGACCTGCCATTTCGAATCCGATTCTTCAATCTCTCCTGATGATATTCCCGTGCTTGATTTTTATCCACCCAAAAAATAAGGAAAAAAAGAAGAAGAAGAAGTGAAAAACCGAACCCCAGATTTCATACAGCCCTGGACTGCCTGCCTCTCTTAATTTTTACCCAAAACGGCCAGGAAAGGTCAGATCCTGCACTGCTACTGCTCATTCCCCTGTTTTGACACCGGCTGCAATCTATTTCGTAAAAAATTAAAAGTGAAAACATGCTCTCTCGAAAATCGTCCACCTGCCCCGTCGCTCGTGAAAACGAATTAGGGAGCTGCGTCTTCGCCGTCGGCGAAAATGTTTTTAAGCGTAATTTTCCGTTGGCCCGATCCTTCTTAATCGACACGAACAATCATTTCAAGAGAAATATATATCTTCTAAACCATTTAATTTTTCGAGCGCTTAGCCAAATGTGGGCGTTGCTTGCTTTCGAATTGGAAGAAAGGCAAATGGAGCGGTTTCTCGAGAAGGGGATTCTGTCGTTTTCCTGTGTTTGCACGCGCAGGCGATGATGATGCGAGAGCAGAGACGCCATGCCCAATGGTTTTTTTTTTTAACAGAGGAATGAGATGAGCAGTGGCGGAGGACAGAGTGGGACTGGGCCGAATTGACCCGACACCGGGACCCGGTAATGGGCGGTCATCTTTTTTTCTTTTTAAATATCTTTTTAGGTACGGTACGGTACGGTACGGCCCAGCCAGAATAATGGATGGAAATTATTGTGACAGTTTCAAGCTGGACCCACCCAACTAGTTATGAATTTACTAGAAAAATTAAATCTTTTTAATTACGAGCGGACTTGGTCAAAAGTCCTCTAACATGTATACTGTTTGAATTATTTATTTATTGCAAAACAAACGAGACATTGCATTTGCTTCCAAATTGAATGCATTTCTCAACCGAACTAAGAAAAAAAATCCCAATTAAGTGCTCAAAGCGCTATCATTTCTCAATAAGGGCATGAAGTGAACGTTAGTTCAAATAAGGATCTAAAGTGAGCTCATTGTTTCAAATAAGGCTAAGTCTGAGATATCATGATCTGCAAAAGGAAATGGAAAAGGTAAGATTTCCCATCATCAGCTGGAAGTCTATCTTCCCATCCTTTAAAAACACAATCTTACCGTGAAATGTAGAAAGAGTTTTTAGGTAAAAAAATCTCATTCACTGTCAGATTTTCATAGAACAATATGTTCAAAGTTCCATCCCTGGGCAGATTAAAGAGCTTGCAGTAGGAAGCGGCTCTCCATTAGAGACAATATATCATGATGTATTCATCTGAGTTTTTGTTATGCTAGTGGGTTAGTTAAAATAAGCGTTTTTACTATGTAACCCCCGACTAGGGTGAACTTCAATAAACAAAAGCATGACTGGGCATCAATATTTACAAGACTAGTCTAGGTAAGAAATAAGCAAGGGAAGCGCTTTTGTTTTCATTTTCCCTTAGTACTATACGAAATTCCATCAAAATTCATTTGATTCGATCTCATTAGTTTTTACCAGGCATCCCTGGTTGTCTTGAACGCTTGGACCTGAAGAACAGAGGAGGGCAGAATGGAGCTGTCACAGGTTCAATTTCCCAAATAGAGACACTTGTACGCTTTTCCCCCCGCTGTTAATTCATCCCAACCAACCTATCAAGGAAATAAAATATTTAGGACCAACAAACATTCAAACTAGAAATCATCTTTTCATATTAGGAACGCAGGTCTGGTAAAAAGGGGAAAAATTCTAGGAGCATGACAACTGATACCAGCAAATTGCACAATTGTAAGTTTTACCATATAACAGGATCAACATTGCTAATACCTGTTATGGTACCCATAAACCTGCAGATCAGATGCCAACATATCACAATCTGAAACTGGAACTGAACCCAAACATTAAGTACTCACTCTCAAGTGCAAGCTGATCCTTTATTGAGAAACACCGACCTCTCTCTCTAGAGCTTTTTAGAATTTTCTAGAACTCTTTTGAGTTGTCTAGATATTCTAGACTCTTCTTCTATTTTCTAGAATATTCATGATGCGTCTAGATATTCTAGAATTTCCCTTAACCTTCTAGAGTCTTCATGATTTATCTAGATATTCTAAAATATTTTAGTGCTTTGTCCAAGTACCATCTTCACCCTCTATAAATAGGAGCTAGTGCTCCACCTTGTGTTATGGTATGAGAAGTCCTAGAGAACAAGAGTGAGTGGTGTGTGGAAGTGTCAGAATCCATTGAGTGTACTAGTGAGAGTATTGTGAAATGAGTGATCTTCCATCAATAATAAAGAGAGCTCAATTTACTTTGAAATATTCACTTGATTCTCAACATCCTCAATTTCTCAAAGAGTTAGTGAATTAATAAACAATGATAATTAAAAGAGTACCTTCTTGTTCCTGGTTTTTCAGTTTCAAGCATCATCTGAAATCGCATTACCAAGTGATATTTGGTTTCTGTAAACTGTCTTGTGGTATTTGGAAAAGGGACAACAAACTCAGATGGGCTAGCCCTGAATGCAAAAATACTTTTAGGAGATTTGTTAAAATAGTAATATGGAAAAAAGCTGGATTGAACCATATGAGAAAAAAGAAAATAGAGATCGACCTTGGATTGTAGAACATAGAAAAAGGGCCTATTACTTGCAGCAGCATGAGCAGTTGCGGCTAGGATACTAATATGTATGCTATCACTTGACAATACTGACGAGAATAGATTAGTTGGTTGCCGTTTAGCCCATCTAATGCCCAATAATAGCTGTTGTTTCTCATTCCTACTTATAGATAGCACAAGTTAGCAGAACAATTTTTCCGAATTAGCATATCCATACATTATCCCAAGCATGGACGATATGAACAGAACTACATCTTCCTCTGAGAAATAATGAAAGAATATCAAAGACTAATCTTTACCTAATAAAAAGAACCGAGTCGCCTGCAAAGAGCCTTTTTCCCCTAACCAATATCCAGTAGTAAGGAGATGCCGTTTTGGTTGCTGATAGGAGTTTGCTGGGGTTTCGCATCACGAGGTCGGAAAGCATACTACAGCCCTCTAAATGATCTAAAACGCCAACATAAGGCCATACCACGGTAGATATGGAAGAAGGTCTAAATATTGTCATGCAAATCTCATGCCGTAAGTTCTTGAGTAGGTGGTTGCATAGAGAAATCCTGACAAGGTATCAAGTTCTTTATATTTGGATGGTCCCCAAAAAATAAGTTCATTCCCTTCGAACATAAGAAGAGAAATAATTCTTCTGATTCAAATGCAAGGAACAACTACTCACAAGAGGAGGGACAATCTTCTCAGCTGCGCGACAAGGCACAGTGAAACCTCCATGGGAGCTTATATCACTTGCAGTCAATGTTTTACAGAAAAACTCTGGTTGGAGCTTAGTGGTCGCAAGATCCAACTTTAACAAAATCACCTCATCAAACTACAAAGAATCAACTTCAATTTTAGTCGAGCACTCACAAATCTCAATCTTTTATCTCTATTATACTAGGTAGGCGCAACGTAAGACTGAGCCTTACTGAAAAAACAGGTTGTAGAGTCATGTGAGCATATACTTCATCACTTTCTGGATCTGCCTAAAGCATGAAAAGGAAAAATTGTCACAATTAATTAGTGCATAGATAGCATGAGATACGTTTGCGGGTTATAAAAAAAAATCAGGTCAAAGAAAAGTAGATGCACATGCAATGTAACACTTTGAACTAGGCATAGCAGCTTCGGAGGGAAGATTTGGGTAGTTTGGTACTTGAGCGTCCACATCTTTCTTTGTAGATGCTGCAACCCTGGAGGAACAAAACTGCATTGAAGTGTGGTCGGATGGCCCTCTACAGCACATAATAGCCGCGATAATCATCACTTCCATTTACAATCATATCTAGATGGACATCGAGATTGGTTTCGAAGTGACGCAGTAGACTTCTGTCGAGCGATTGTATGAAACTCACTTGTGAAAATTCTTGATCTAAGCTTGCCGCGTTAGTTGGTAGACCAAATTTTGTAAAGCGATGTCAACATCCCTAACATTACCCACCTGAAAGCACAGGAATTAACATGACAAGTTACTCAAGATAGACCCCTCTGATATCATCAAAACCTCAACTTTGGTGCTTCACTCAGGTCGAATCTAGTTTTCTTTCATGCTAGAGGTTGACTAAAAGAGATATTGGACAAAAGAAGATACACTGAAGACACTTAAAGCTGTAACTGAGATGCCTTTCCAACTTCATTATGCTGTAATTGAGACGCCTTTCCAAATCCAATACAAGCTTTTTAGCCAAAAGAGAACTTTCATTATAAGTGCTCAATTTGTAATATAAGCTAAAAGCTAGTCAGGGACTTCGTGGTTAAGCAACGTCAACCATTAAATCAAATTCAAAACTCCTTTGAGTCAAGAACCGGCTAGCCAGGATCGGATAGTACTAATCATCGGAAAATGAGCACTCTACTGAGACAACATAAAAATAGAGATCAGATGAATCAACATCTTAACAGGTTCACAAGTAACTCATCGACAAGGGTTAAAAGTCATTACAAAGTCGGAGTATAAAAACATGCCGGTCTCCGAAGAAAGCAGCTCAACATGATTGACAAACCATGTTTCTTTCCTCCCTTTCCTCTTTGGGCCGATATTTCCATTCCCCCCCCTCCCCACGGAACCAAAAACCCTGCTTTGCATCCGGAACGAGCAGAACCACGTGCTTCATTGACCACATTTGGCCCTTATTTGCTTTATTTATAATTAGGGTGGAAAGAGTTTATCCGTGTCAACCAATCTCTCCGAGCGTTTCCACCCAAATACGGCTGCGAGGGACCGTTCAATTTGAACCATAATTGCTCTTCATCATCCGTGACTAAAATGTTTTAAATTGCTTGGCTCATCATCTCGCTGCTTAAAATGCTAATAGACGCGTCTTCAGATGAGATATCTCATGATTAGGTAACACGACACGAGCTGTTAAAAGACCCAACCACAACGCTAATAGACCGGTAATCTCATGGAAGACAAGTAGTCCATTTATCATTAGGCCAATCACCTAGGTGAATACACGCTTTGAATTAAAGAGGTGGGCGGGCAAAAAGGAACCTGGAAGTGGGGATGGGGATGGGGATGGGAGCACATCATACAATAGGCCTCCAATTTCGGGCCATACAAATGGCAATTTTATTAGGCTGATTTTGGTGTAAAATATAATTTACACGCTCAACAATAGATGGTTGATAAATGAAAGAATTTGATTAGAAAGTAACTCTGAACTCACAATAAGAATGCGGCGTGACGTTTTATATATAGACCACGGCAACTTCTCTTTCCACAAATCAACTAAGTTTCATTTTCGTTCATAATTAATTAGCCCAATATCCACCAGTCTTCAGAGCGACGTCGGGTGGCACCACAAACCCAACACGCCACCCAACTGCTCGATTTTCCAATTTATATTTAGTATCGCAACCTGGCTTTCTTCTTCATCTTCTTCCTCTTCTTCTTCTTCGAAATTAAGAAACTTTGCTTTGATTTCCGCTTCAAAATCCAAACCCTCCTCGAATTCCATCATCGACCCCTCTCAAGTTCCATCATGTTTCCTTCTCTGGTGGATTGAAGTTGCTTTGTGATGTTGCCAGAATCAAGAGGCAGGCTCGTGAGGGCGGTCGGTGTGGCGGGTACGCTCGGACCGGAGCGGAGTTCGAGTCTCTTCGTTGGGATGAGGTTCGGAGATTTTCGATGCCCAGATGGAGGTTTGCTCTACTCCATGAGTTTTAGAGGGGTTAGATGATGTTTTGTCTCTTCATTTCGTGTGTGGTCTGTCTTTTGTTTCTTGCAAGTTCGAGCCTTTGCTTTTCTTTTTTCTTTTTGTTTTTGGTCAAACATGACGTGCACTATTCGTGCACACTTACATATGCATGACTTATTTTGTGCATCTATGACATTAATAACTGATGTCATGTACTTATTTAGTTTGAAAATCTATAGTTGTATAGAAAAAATTTATAAAAAGAATAAATGAAACTAATTTCACAACGTGCAGTATTCGTGCACATTTACATATGCATGACTTATTTTGTGCATCTATATCATTAATAACTGATATCATGTACTTATTTAATCTAAAAATCTATAGTTATATAGAAAATATTTATAAAAAGAATATACAAAACTAATTCCACAGCGTGCAGTATTCGTGCACAGTTACATATGCATGACTTATTTTGTGCATCTATATCATTAATAACTAATGTCGAGTACTTATTTAGTATGAAAATCCATAGTTGTATAGAAAAGATTAATAAAAAGAATAAATGAAACTAATTCCACAACGTGCAATATTCGTGCACAGTTACATATGCATGACTTATTTTGTGCATCTATATCATTAATAACTAATGTCGGGTACTTATTTAGTCTGAAAATCTATAGTTGTATAGAAAAGATTTTATAAAAAGAATAAATGAAATTAATTCCACATCGTGCAGTATTCGTCCACAATTACATATGCATGACTTATTTTGTACATCTATATCATTAATAACTGTTGTCGGGTACTTATTTAGTATGAAAATCTATAGTTGTATAGAAAAGATTTATAAAAAGAATAAATAAAACTAACTCCACAGCGTGCAATATTCGTACACAGTTACATATGTGTGACTTATTTTGTGCATCTATATCATTAATAACTAATGTCGGGTACTTATTTAGTCTGAAAATCTATAGTTGTATAGAAAAGATATAATAAAAAGAATAAATGAAACTAATTCCACAGCGTGCAGTATTCGTCCACAGTTACATATGCATGACTTATTTGGTACGTCTATATCATTAATAACTGTTGTCGGGTACTTACTTAGTATGAAAATCTATAGTTGTATAGAAAAGATTTATAAAAAGAATAAATAAAACGAACTCCACAGCGTGCAATATTCATACACGGTTACATATGTGTGACTTATTTTGTGCATCTATATCATTAATAACTAATGTCGGGTACTTATTTAGTTTAAAAATCTATAGTTGTATAGAAAAGATTTATAAAAAGAATAAATGAAAGTAATTTCACAGCATACAATATTCGTGCACATTAACATATACATGACTTACTTTGTGTATCTATATCATTAATAACTGTTGTCGGGTACTTATTAGTATGAAATTGAACCCAAACATTAAGTAGTCACTCTCAAGTGCAAGCTAATCCTCAATTTCTGAAAGAGTTGGTCAATTACTTCCGTTTTTTAACTTTGAAAGAAGGGGATTATCAAAGATTTTAGTGGCTGAATTGCATACTTCTTTGCTATGTTTAGCGGCATTACACAAGGAAACTCCACGACTTGAGCTTTCTCATGTCAATATATTAATAAGCAATGATAATTAAAACCTCAAAAGCCTAGCCACATACAGAAATAGAATCAGAGATCAACTCAGGTTTCCTTGTTATGTATTTCCCATAACTCAATAGCTTCTACTCATTAATGCATAACATTGACAACTATAATCACAAACCACAAGGAATAAAGAGTACCTTCTTGTTCCTGGTTTTTCAGTTTCAAGCATCATCTGAAATCGCATTACCAAGTGATATTTGGTTTCTGTAAACTGTCTTGTGGTATTTGGAAAAAGGGACAACAAACTCAGATGGGCTAGCCCTGAGTGCAAAAATACTTTTAGGAGATTTGTTAAAATAGTAATATGGAAAAAAGCTGGATTGAACCATATGAGAAAAAAGAAAATAGAGATTGACCTTGGATTTTAGAACATAGTGAAGGGCTTATTACTTGCAGCAGCATGAGCAGTTGTGGCTAGGATGCTAATATGTATGCTATCACTTGACAATACTGACGAGGATAGATTAGTTGGTTGCCATTTAGCCCGTCTAATGCCCAATAGCATCTGTTGTTTCTCATTCCTACTTATAGATAGCACAAGTTAGCAGAACAATTTTTCGAAATTAGCATATCCATACATTATCGCAAGCATGGACGATATGAACAGAACTACATCTTCCTCTAAGAAATAATGAAAGAATATCAAAGACTGATCTTTACCTAATAAAAAGAACTGAGTCGCCCGCAAAGAGCCTTTTTCCCCTAACCAATAAGCTCCATCCAGTAGTAAGGAGGTGCCGTTTTGGTTGCTGATAGGAGTTTACTGGGGTTTTGCATCACAAGGTCGGAAAGCATACTACAGCCCTCTAAATGAGCTAAAACGCCAACATAAGTGCATACCACGGTAGATATGGAAGAAGGTCCAAATATTGTCATGCAAATCTCATACCATAAGTTCTTGAGCAGGTGGTTGCATAGAGAAATCCTGACAAGGTATCAAGTTCTTTATATTTGGATGGTCCCCCAAAAAATAAGTTCATTCCCTTCGAACATAAGAAGAGAACTAATTCTTCTTATTCAAATGCAAGGAACAACTACTCACAAGAGGAGGGACAATCTTCTCAGCTGCACGAGAAGGCATAGTGAAACCTCCATGGGAGCTTATATCACTTGCAGTCAACGTTTTACAGAAAAACTCTGGTTGGAGCTTAGTGGTCGCAAGATCCAACTTTAACAAAACCACATCATCAAACTGCAAAGAATCAACTTCAATTTTAGTCGGGCACTCACAAATCTCAATCTTTTATCTCTATTATACTAGGTAGGCGCAATGTAAGACTGGGCCTTACTGAAAGAACCGGTTGTAGAGTCATGTGAGCATATACTTCATCACTTTCTGGATCTGCCTAAAGCATGAAAAGGAAAAATTGCCACAATTAATTAGTTCATAGATAGCATGAGATACGCTTGCGGGTTATAAAAAAAAAAACAGGTCAAAGAAAAGTAGATGCATATGCAATGTAACACTTTAAACTAGGCATAGCAGCTTCGGAGGGAAGATTTGGGTAGTTTGGTACTTGAGCGTCCACATCTTTCTTCGTAGATGCTGCAACCCTGGAGCAACAAAATTGCTTTGAAGTTTGGTCGGATGGCCCTCTACAGCACATAATAGCCACGATAATCATCACTTCCAATTACAATCATATCTAGATGGACATCGAGATTGGTTTCGAAGTGACGCAGTAGACTTCTGTCGAGCGATTGTATGAAACTCACTTGCGAAAATTCTTGATCTAAATTTGCCACATTAGTTGGTAGACCAAATTTTGTAAAGCAATGTCAACATCCCTAACATTACCCACCTGAAAGCACAGGAATTAACACGACAAGTTACACAAGATAGACCCCTCTGATATCATCAAAACCTCAACTTTGGTGCTTCACTCGGATCGAATCTAGTTTTCTTTCATGCTAGAGGTTGACTAAAAGAGATATTGGACAAAAGAAGATACACTGAAGACACTTAAAGTTGTAACTGAGATGCCTTTCCAACTTCATTATGCTGTTATGCTGTAATTGAGACGCCTTTCCAAATCCAATACAAGCTTTTTAGCCAACAGAGAACTTTCATTATAAGTGCTCAATTTGTAATATAAACTAAAAGCTAGTCAAGGTCTTCGTGGTTATGCAACGTCAACCATTAAATCAAATTCAAAACTCCTTTGAGTCAAGGACCGGCTAGCCAGGATCGGATAGTACTAATCATCGGAAAATGAGCACTCTACTGAGACAACATAAAAATAGAGATCAGATGAATCAACATCTTAACGGGTTCACAAGTAACTCATCGACAAGGGTTAAAAGTCATTACAAAGTCGGAGTATAAAAACATGCCGGTCTTTGAAGAAAGCAGCTCAACGTGATTGACAAACCATGTTTCTTTCCTCCCTTTCCTCTTTGGGCCGATATTTCAATTCCCCCCCTCCCGCTCCCCACGGAACCAAAAACCCCGCTTTGCATCCGGAGCGAGCAGAACCACGTGCTTCATTGACCACATTTGGCCCTTATTTGCTTTATTTATAATTAGGGTGGAAAGAGTTTATCCGTGTCAACCAATCTCTCCGAGTGTTTCCATCCAAATACGGCTGCGAGGGACCGTTCAATTTGAACCATAATTGCTCTTCATCATCCGTGACTAAAATGTTTTAAATTGCTTGGCTCGTCATCTCGCTGCTTAAAATGCTAATAGACGCTTCTTCAGATGAGATATCTCATGATTAGGTAACACGACACGAGCTGTTAAAAGACCCAACCACAACGCTAATAGACCGGTAATCTCATGGAAGACAAGTAGTCCATTTATCGTTAGGCCAACCACCATGGTGAATACACTCTTTGAATTAAAGAGGTGGGCGGGCAAAAAGGAAACTGGAAGTGGGGATGGGGATGGGAGCACATCATACAATGGGCCTCCAATTTCGGGTCATACAAATGGCAATTTTATTAGGCTCATTTTGGTGTAAAATATAATTTACACGCTCACCAATAGATGGTTGATAAAAGAAAGAATTTGATTAGAAAGTAACTCTGAACTCACATTTACTCATAAAAAAATGTATAATTTTGTTTTTACGTTGACGTTGGATCTAATAAAACAAATACAGTTACAAATATGCTCTTACATATTTCTAGAGAAAAAAAATGTTCAAATGAAACAAGGTGAGCTCCTTGGAGTAGTCATCGATGGTTTTTTTATCTTTACGTATATATGTTTGCATGGTGCGCATGCGAGTCTTACCTACTGTAAAAGGAGTTGGAAGGGGTCAATCGAAACCTAAAGATTCAGATACTGGTGTTTAGTCACTCATTGAACGGATTAACATTTCCACTATGCCCTTCCCCATCCTGTAGCCCTGCATTTAGTTAAACCCGGAATCATTCATCATATGATTTCCCACGTAGGCATGAAATTTTGTCTAAAAATAATGTCGCCAATGCTATAATATTTATAGATAATGTGATCCGACATTTGGTTATTTCATTAACGTTTATTAATCGCATTAACTGGAGTGATAACTATTCTCGCCCAAGAGTCACGACGCCCAAAAGTTACAATCACGTCTTGATGGATGATGTTATCCGAAGGGGTGCGAAGGGGAAAATATAAAAGTGCCATCTAAGCCAAATCCGCTTATTATCTGTTTTCAATTCTAACGTACATTCAGGACGTATGTTTTCAAAAAACACACCATCGCATAGAGGCTAGAGGCACCCGTCGCGTTCAATGCTGCACGAATTCCGATTTGTCAATCATCTTTATCAATGGCCAGAGGTAAGTAATGATTCCTTGCGATTCCGCATTAGATTTTGATTATACGAGATTATGTTTTTCATCGTATAATCGAGAATTCAGTCTTTAGAATCTCTTATATTTGGTATCGGAGCATGTTAATCTCTGCCTTGATGAATTGTTGAATTGGATTGATTTTCGTGGGATTTTTGGGTAAATCGAAAACTGGGATTTTCTGGCTGGAGGGAGAAATCGCCTATTCCGGAAAAATTCCGACGAATCAAGGCCCAAGTTCATAGCAGTAGAATTGAATCTCAATGGTAAGAAAAGCCCTAAGGTGTCTCGGCATTTGGATGTTCGCTGGGGACGAATTTGGCGGTGGAAATACGGATTAGGGTTTGCGTTCGAGAAGTGTTTTTGCTTGGTTTCGGGAAAAATACTTCATCTATTTGGTTGATTCTTAAACCTATGTGTTTGCATCGGCATGTAGAATAAAACCCACTAATTATTTTGATCAATTATGGGCCGTAGGAGGAGAATTGCACGGCGAAATATTGGCTGAATCGGGCAACTCTAATTGATTGAAATTATATGTTAAGAGCCTCTAGATCACATATAGTGAAGACATTTACTTGTAATTAATTATATTAATTTAATGAATTTTATCCCGTAGGAATTTTCATCTTATTAATATGATTAATTAGGTTGAAATTTCATATTATTTTTATTAATTTCCCCACAGCGATTACGAAAAAGGAATATAATATGATAGTTTAATCATGCAGTTATTATGGTTCTATTTAAATTAGAAACTTAGCCCACGGGCAGTTTTTGATGTTATTTTATTCATATTATATGGCATGTTTTGCATTGGTAAAACATGAATGAAGTGAATTTGCCTCAAATATTGAGACGTAAATATGTTTATTTTATTTATTATGCAATTTACCACTTGTGAATTTCTCTGAATTTAAGAATGATGCTCCTGTGCTGAATGGTGAAAGCTACAAAATTTAGAAAAAGTTGCTCCTTTTTCAATTGGGGTGCATGGACATTGACTATGCTATAAAGAAAGACGAACCACCTGCTCCTACTGAGACGAGCACTGCAGCTAAGATAAGCTCTTTATAAACAATGGAAGTGGTCCAATCGCCTACCGCCTTAGCGCGACGTTCGTACGGACAAAACTTTCTCATAGTATTCGTGCTTCCATCTCTCAACTAGGGGTGTCAATGGGTAGGGTAGGGTAGGGTTTTCATACTACCCTACCCTACCCGACCCTTAGAAGGGATTTTTGTTACCCGCCCCTACCCTGACCCGAACCTAAGAAGAACTGAACAAAACAAGCGGGTAGGGTCGGTTTGGGTCGGGTAGGGTCTAGGGTTTTTAAAAAAAATTAATTTTTTTTCTCGGCCTCTCAAGTTAGGCGACGGCCGGGTGAGCAGATCTCCGGCGGCGTGGAGTTGCCAGACCAACTCTCTCTCTCTCTCTCTCTCTCTCTCTCTCTCTCTCTCTCTCTCGGGGCAATGCCTCTTTGCCTTCTTTGTTTCCGATCGCGCTATTGCTCACCTTCTTCACCGTCGTTTCCACCATCGCTCCACTCTCTCAGTCCGCGAAATAGCCATTTCACCCCGAGGACGCGTTTCCCCTGTTGCCGAGGCAGCTCTCGTGGTCGATTCTCAACCGCCTCCGTGGCCCCGTGGATCTCTTGCCAACCTTCGTTGGCTCGGCCTTGCCTTCCTCCAATGCTAGCTTGAACTAGAAGGGCGCCAACCTTTGTTTTATTTTATTTTAATCCTATTGTCTGGGAAGAGAATCCTCTTCGAGCCGGGATAGGATCTCCTGCCCTATTTTTTTTAGGGCACCCCATCCCCACCCTTGATATGGGTGGCCCCCCCTATATCAAGGGTGGGGACCCACCTGCCCTAGAAAAAAAAATAGGGCAGGGGACGAGCCAGTGATCATTGCTTTGAAAAATTCATCGTGTCATTCCATAACGAGAAACTATTCGACTTTGTTCTGAGTAAGCATAGGTATTACTTCTCTCTCCAGGGAAGGGAGCATGCTGCGACTGAGCTATCGTATCGTAACTCCCATACTTGTGATGTGTTGGAGGAATTTCCGGATGGATTTGTACAATGGGTAACCAACGGGGAGGCATTCTGCCACTGAAGCCCAGCTGATTCCCTCAAGGTCCTTCTCGTGTTCCCGTTTTTTGAACTCGTTCCGATCTATTACAGAGGTAATGCATCAAATGGATGGTATAGGACCGTATACCGGTCCTCGGAGGGAAAAACGAGAAAGAAACGGATCGGCTTCAGTATTTTCGTTAGTGCTGGTTGAGTGACTTGTTTGATCAGTACAAAAGAGTAAATAGCAACGGTTAGAATTCTTTCTGGAGTTCTTCATTTTCGTCTACCTAACAATTTCATCCAGGGACTCCGGCAGGTCGAACTTGTAAATATCTATCTGCTTTCACTCTGAGCTCCGCTTCTTTTAAGCTGGTGATAATTGATTCTTTATTCCTTGATGAGCCTACTTGCAGCTACGCGTGCCTTACATTGCAAAATTATAATCCGTTAAGAGGTACTATTGAGCCTCGACAGTTGTAAAAACTCCTCGGCATATGCATGTGAATAGCAGTCCCTCTTCATTAACATGTCTGATTATTATAGTCACCATCTGGATCGATCACACAATCGCCGGTTGCGTTTTATCAGGCTAGTCAATCCCTCGGTAATCATATGGATGTGTCCCAAGTCTGACGCAAAGATCTAGGCTTTTAAGGTGAAAAAAATTAGCCGAGCTAATCTTACTATTTGGTCTACCGTGAAGTTGGCCAAAAAAGCCAGTGTCTCGAACTGGATTACTGATGGTAAAAGTTATCTGTTGAAACCAACACTCATGCATCTACCTGACGAAAGTCACCGAGTTATGGATACCGAAAGCTGGTGCTTTTGTTCGTACCGAGCTATAAGAAGGCGTTTACCTATGTTACGTAGCTCGTTCTCTCGTCGCCAATGCCGTGTGGATGATGGAATTCTCCATCCATTCATTATATGTATATCTCAACTCAAAGGGGCTATATGAGAAAAGCCTCCAGTTCTAGAGCAATAAATCATACTGCACATTTAGCTCTGAGAAGTTATTACACTTTTTCCAAATCTTACCGGAACTTTGTTCGTCAGTGGAACAGCATCCGTTGCTAAGAAAGACGATGATTACATCTGTGCCACTTTGGATTGGTGGTCTACTGATAAATGTGATTATGGTACTTGCAGCGGGCTTTTTTCCAAAATATTTTTTTTTTAAAAATAATTATCAAAATAATAGTAAAAAAATAATAATTACCCAATTGGGTGCCAATCGGCAGGCCCATTGCCGATTGGGGCTCCCCCAACTCAATTTTTTTAAATAATAATTATTTAATTTTAATTTATATTTTTTATAAAAGTTTTAATTAAATAATAAATGATATTGGAATTACACAAAATTTGAGGAAAAAAAAAGACAAGCACTATATAATTTATATTCCACCATTAAAATTTACTTGTAATTTATTTTTTTTATAAAATTTTTAATTAAATAGTAAATGATATTGGAATTACGTAAACTTTGAGGAAAAACAAAAAGACAAGCACTACATAATTCATATTCCACCATTAAAATTTACTTTTAATTTATATTTTTTTTATAAAAGCTTTAATTAAATAATCAATGATATTGGAATTACGTAAACTTTGAGGAAAAAAAAAGACAAGCACTACATAATTCATATTCCCCCATTAAAATTTGCTTTTAATTTATATTTTTTATAAAATTATTAATTAAATAATAAATGATATTGGAATTACGTAAACTTTGAGGGAAAAAAAAAAGACAAGCACTACATAATTCATATTCCACCATTAAAATTTACTTTTAATTTATATTTTTTATAAAATTTTTAATTAAATAATAAATTATATTGAATGGTGTAATTCCAAAGTTTACGTAATCCCAATATAATTTATTATTTAATTAAAATTTTTATAAAAAAATATAAATTAAAAGTAAATTTGAATGATGTAATATGAATTATGTAGTGCTTGTCTTTTTTTCCTCAAAGTTTATGTAATTCCAATATCATTTATTATTTAATTAAAACTTTTATAAAAAAATATAAATTAAAAGTAAATAATTATGATTTTAAAAAAATTTGAGTTGGGCCCCAATCGGCAGGCCCATTGCCGATTGGCACCCAATTGAGTAATTATTTTTTTTTTACTATTATTTTGGTAATTATTTAAAAAAATTATTTTGGAAAAAAGCCCACTTGCAGCCGGGGAAGAGCCACCATCCCCACTTTGTTATGCCCCTCTCTCTCTCTCCCTCCCTCTCTATCTTTGTGTTCAATTACGTACAGTTACTTGAGCCTAGCTCAGGGACTCTTCACACATGTGCGAACAGAGCCACCAAACTAAAATTAATATTAATATTAAAAAAAAAGAATTTCAACAGCCCCATAGGAGCAGAAATCTCAAGTCAGTCGAAACTTTAGAGTGCCAAATGAGAATACCAGTTAATCATTTTGGCATGGACACAGACTCGATAGACCAAACGCAGAAGACTCTTCCAACGTTCTGATCCTTATTGAATCCGTAAGCTTCACAAGCACAGCCAAATCAAAAAATCACCAAACCCTGACAAACGAAGAAGCTCTATGCAATCAACCAAGACCATAAGACTCAAAACACACTTAAAAAAGACCGACCAAACCGAATAAGACCATAAGACTCAAACGCAGGTAACTCTTTGGTACTTCTTCTTCTTCGCTGCGGAACGTCGTGCCTTGGCAGGTGCTGCCGGAGCAGGAGCGGCAGGAGCAGAAGCGGGTGGAGGATGCGCACCAACCGAGGAAGATGCGGAAGGAGCACTGGGTGGAGGAGACGCAGTAGTGGGAGTAGACGCAGAGGGAGGCCACGATTCCTTCTCCTCCACATCATCGAAGAGGGCGTTTCTCCTGAGGACGATGAACTGAAGGTAATGGGACGGGAATGAACAGAAGTTGATGGAAAAACGCGATGAACTGAAGGTGATGGGGCGGGGATGAACTGAAGTAGATGGAGGTGATGGGAGACGCTCCTATATGTAGGGCCCAGGAGAGAGGGTCTATAGGGGGGTGGGGGTAGCGGGTAGAGGGTAGGAGTATGGGCAGCGGGTAGGGGTAGGGGTTTTGGAAAAAAAAAATCATGAATAAACACAAGAAATGTAGAACGATCGAAAAGGCTTCGTCTCGGGATCTCTTATGATACAATTACACATGGCAATTGAGATTCAAAAGCGACCTTGATACCACATTTCGAGTGCTTTATTTACCTAAAATCTTTGTGATTAAAAGAAATATATATTTTTCATGAAACTCATTTTTGTATACACCGCATTCTTTTGATGGATGGTTCATGGAAAATATTTAGGGGAAGTTGTCCCCCCAACAAAAAAAAAAAACAGCTAGTTTTTCGCTGTCCAAACGTCCAAAAGTCGAAAATAAAATTTCTCTCTAGACACACTCGAACCGACCAAGCATTCAATGTGGTAGTATTATATAGTTTAAAGGGAAATGTCTCTTCAAAGACAATATGTTAATATATAAGACGAAAATTGGCAATTCGTTCCCTTTTTTTGTCGGTTTAATCCTAATTTTTTTTTAATGATTTGCCAATGTAAAGAAAGAAAAAAAATAAGAATTCAATAAAATGCTCAGAAAATTTGAAAAAGAAATCCACGTTGATGCTGGTCATGCCGCGGAGGGGTGTAATGATCCATGTCAACGAATTCCGGTCAAAATTGATTGGAATGATTATATTGGCAAATCTCAGAATGTTCAGCACTTAATTAATCTAATTGAAAGTTTATGACTAAATTAGTACGAATGTAATAGGTTTATGATTTGTTTCATGATTTTCCCTGAATTTGAGTGGACTCAACTCTCAAATTGAGATCTCAATGAACGAAAAATAAGTAGTTTTTTTCTCTTTTAATAAAGATATATAATGTTATCTTTTTGCGCTTTTGAATGAGACAATTAACATCTGTATGTATCGGGACTAATCTTATGAGGTTTACGTGCAAAATTCCGGAGCTCGCGCTTACTTTCTTATGAAGTAGTAGATGGACTCTCTCGCTTACCTCTCACATTGACTTGTTTCACATGCACAACCATTAAAGCAAACACGATACATCTATATTGATTTCGTGTGTATATGGAGGTCGATTCGTCTTTCGGAAATGGAGGCTCTCGCTTACCTCCCTTATTGACTTGTTTCGCATGTAGTACCATCGAAGCAAACCCGATACATGTAGATTGCTTTCGTATCGTTGAAGATCGACTCGTCTTTCGGAATTGGACCCGTTACGCTCTCGCATGTCCTTAATGTTTAGTGTTGAAAAAATTCGGAGGAAAGGAATTGGTAGCAACCTTTTTCTTTTAGTAGCACTTTTGCTTTTGCTTTTGCTTTTTTTGTTTTAGATCGCACTCTCTTTCGATAATGGCATTACAAAACGTATTGCAAGTTAAAGTATGTTGCGTTAACAGCCTGATTATACACTCGTGCGTTATAAAATGATGTAGACATCTCGACGTGTTAAAGAGAATATTATTACGTTATGATAAGATTAGCCTAACCCTTATTTTAATAAGTTAGATATAAGTAGGCCTTATAATCTGCTAAATGAGAAAGTTGGCAATTCTTGGCAATTCAAAATAAAATAAAAATAAAAAATTAAAAAAATGGGCAATTCTTGCGCCAAATTCAAATGTGATGGCACACGTCACGTCTGCAATTTCTGGCAAAAATTAACTGAAATGATTATATTGAAATTTTGCGCCAAGGTTGAGGACTAGATTGGCAAAGAACGAAAATTTTGTGACTTAATTATCATCCGTATAATAAATTTAAGAATGATTAGACAATTTTTCCCGAAAAGTTTCTTTTCAGGATTCAATTTGAAGCGCTTTGGCTAAAAAAAATTAGTAACCCATCATTATCATTATGATTAAGGTCCTACACAAGTGCAAAGAGAATGTCCATTATTCTTGTGGAAACATGTCCCCATGTGATGGATTTCGACAGCTGCATGATACGTGACTCTCTCACCTGGGGGCAACATTAGCTTTTGTCTCATCATTACCTCGGTCTTCCACAACCCCCAACACGACACCACCCCACCCCATGCCACCTCACCAGGCTTGGATACCCTGTCAAGGTTTTTCCTTGATAGGGTGATCCCTACCATTCAATGAGGTGGGCCCCCCTATTGAATGGTGGGGATCCCCATGCCCAACCGAAAAAGGGCAACCGCCCCCCAACCTCCCCCCCCTCAAACAAAAAAAAAACCCCAAAACCACCCCACCCCAAAAACAAACACTTGCTTTCCTTATTTTATTCATTTATTGCTTTTCTTTTTTTGTTGTTTCAAATGGAAAAATACCCAATTAAATTAAAATTACCATTTTCATGACAAGACATTAAAATCGAAATTTTCTTTATCTAGCTTTATTTGTGGAGCTTTCTTTCAATCGCCACAATGTCGTTATCATGCCAAGAGAGTAACGTGATGGAAAATAGAACACCAAAGAGAAAAAAACAAAAAATTGAATTTTCATTTTCGCAATTAATCGAGATATAAACGAATTTGGTAATTTGTTGTCTTGTCTCAGAAGACGATGAGTTTGAATGGAAGTTTAGCTGATTCCAGCAAAGGGAGATGGCCCCTCCCACCTCTCGCTAGCTTGACTGAAAATGACAATTGTTTGCAAGTTCAAGTCATCGTCGCAATTGTCATTTATCATCCTCTTTTGTGTAACAAATAATTATGACTCTCAGATAAGACTAGCAAACTTTTATTTTTGGAAGTTAATACCACGAAAAATTCTAAACACCCCTTAAACAGTTGAAGACTCTGCTCGTGGTACTTCCTCCATAAGTTCGTCGACATCTAGATTGTTACGACCTCTTATAAGTGGCTTTGCACTCTCTCGAACTTGACACATTCGTCCCACCAGGCATGACAAAAAAGGATTGTTGCGCATAAAATTCCCTTGGTCGGGCCTGATTATATCTCCCAGGATTCGGCCCAAGAGGCTGAAGCCCAAAAGAGTTGTAAACGAGGGAAATTCCTTTTTTTCGAACGTTAGCAGTTCGTTAAGTAAGAAGGGTTGCGGGCAACTTTTGGACAGAGAATGTCAAATGCAGGATGTATTGATAAGGGCGTGTCTTTTGACAACTTTGTACAAGATTTCGACAGACCTCTTGGCGACTTCTTCGATGGAACTTGTCGAATTACTTCGACGTAATCGTAACCAAGATACAACACCAAAATTGAATCGACGATGCTGTACCTTACTGTAGGACACGATGCCGAAATTTAATCTACGATACCGGAAGGGTGGAAATATATGACACAGTACCGGAATTTAATCGACGGTACTAGACGGGTGGATGAACCAATACAACACTGGAATTTAATCGACGGTACTGACACCTAACTCTGGATATGACATACGTCGGAATTGAATGGACGACGGGAATCTGAAAAGCTACAACTAAACTAAAGCTAAGTTGAAAAAGATAAAGACTTATTGTGTTGTGGGGAGGGGGGCTTTGTGTTGTATACTCTTAGGTATTTATAGGCGCATTCTGGTAACCGTCGATGACTTGGCCTGTTCTGGTAACCGTCGAACAGCTGTTGCTTTGGACATTAAGCACGTTTTTCTTCAATGACTTGTGGACAAGGCCTTTAAGGGTTTCCGCACCTTTTCTACTCAATTTTATGGGATTGTCGCCAAATCCTGTAACCGCCATGGTCGTGTCTTCTGTTGCGCACCTTTTCCTTTAGCTTTTTGGGACAAATACCGTCAAAATTACCCCCCTACACTTGGCGTCTCAGTATCCGGTCTTCACCTGATCTGCACACACCTTTCCATAACTAATCATTCTTCTTTCGCGTGCGCATCACATGACCCTTACGGTAATTTTTTGGTGTCAACAACAGTTCAGTGTTCCGCTAAATCAACAGTCGAATTCTATCTGAAAAGGAGAAAATTGTGTAATTATGGAGAGTTGCTTCTAAATTTTCTTCCCTAATCCGGAAGATGTGGCTTCATCCTTATGCAAAACGTGGGTTGAATTGAACTAATGCTTTCGTTGGTTTATATTCGACTTTTCGATTTTTCGTTCCTCTTCTGGGTCTGCCGGAGTTCATGTGCTTTGGTCTTTTAGATGTACGAGAATAAAGATGCATTTCCCAAAAGAGACAAAAGTCCAGGCAAAAACTTTTTATACTGATTTTTCAAAAGGACCCTTTCACTTTCAGTGATATAAATGCTATTCTGATTTTCTGGCAGGTCGGGATTCTGTACACCATCAATTTTTCCCACCCACCGCCAATTAAAAGTGGAACCATAAAAAGTAACCTCGTGAGCGGAAAAAAGCATCAAGAAAAAAAATAAAAAAAGAAGTTATACGAAATTGATTTGACAAAAAAAAAATTGACGATGGAAAAGGTGCTGAGGGAGGATCCAGATTCCCTACCAACTTGGTGGGGAATCATTAACATCCTCACCTTCCATGTGAGGGGGCCCATCCACATGGAGGGTGAGAATGAGGATGTTAATGGGAGAGGATTTCTGCCCGTTGAGGGATGAGCGAATCCTGGCCGTTGAGGTCGGATGAGGTGGCATTGATCTGATGTGTACGACGGCGGAAGGGTCGATCCTAGAGAGTCATGCGATCGGCGTGGCATTAAATTCGAGAAGTCTTTCTTTGCTGAATCAGGGGGAGGAAATGTCGGTCACCATCGTGCATCCCGGAATGGGTTAGAGAGGTAGGAGTGGGACCACGGCTATTCTGCATCTTCTAACCAAAGAGGTTTAGAAGTCAACAAGAAGAGAATGAAAATACGATAAAAAAAATGGAAAGTACATAAGATGGCTTCATTCGAAGGGCTTTTTTCCAAAATAATTTTTTTTTAAATAATTACCCAATTGGGTGCCAATAGGCAATGGGCCTGCCGATTGGCACCCAAATCAGAATTTGAGCTCCAATCGGCAGGCCAAAGGGGCCCAACTCAATTTTTTTAAAATAATAATTATTTACTTTTAATTTATATTTTTTATAAAAATTTTAATTAAATAATAAATGATATTTGAATTATGTGAACTTTGAGGAAAAAAAAGACAAGCACTACATAATTCATATTCCACCATTAAAATTTACTTTTAATTTATATTTTTTTATAAAAGTTTTAATTAAATAATAAATTATATTATAATTACGTAAACTTTGAGGAAAAAAAAAGACAAGCACTACATAATTCATATTTCAACATTAAAATTTACATTTAATATATTTTTTATAAAAAAAATTTAATTAAATAATAAATTAAATTGAATTACGTAAACTTCGGAATTATATTGGAACTACATAAACAGAGGGAATGGAAACCCCCCTTCCTACCTTCCTTCCCCAACGTGGGGAAGGAGAGGGAGGCCTCCCACCTCCCTCTTTCTTTTCCCCTACCCCTTCTTAGAAGATCTGAGAAGGGGAAAAGGGGACCCCCCTTCCATCCCCAACGCGCGGGGGGGCTTCCCCCCTCCATGCGTAGGGGTCCATTCCCCCTCCCTCCCCTTCTTTTCCCCCTACGTAGGGGGAAAAGAAGGGGACCCCCCTTTTCCTTCCTCACGTTGGGGTAGGAAGGGGGGAGGGAAGGCCCTTCCTAATTAAATTGAAATTATCATTTTCATGACAAGACATTAAAATCGAAATTTTCCTTATCTAGCTTTATTTGTGGAGCTTTCTTTCAATCATCACAATGTCGCTATCATACCAAGAGAGTAACGTGACGGAAAATAGAACATCAAAGAGAAAAAAAAAATCGAATTTTCATTTTCGCAATTAATCAAGATATAAACGAATTTGGTAATTTGTTGTCTTGTCTTAGAAGATGATGAGTTTGAATGGAAGTTTAGATGATGAGTTCGATTTTTCGTTCCTCTTTTGGGTCTGTCGGAGTCCATGTGCTTTGATCTTTTAGATGTACGAGAATAAAGATGCATTTCCCAAAAGAGACAAAAGTCCAGGCAAAAAGTTTTTATACTGATTTTTCAAAAGGGCCCTTTCAGTTTTAGTGATATAAATGCTATCTTGATTTTCTGGCACACTATCAATTTTCAAAAGGGCCTTCCCCCTCCTTGCGTAGGGGTCCCTTCCACCCTCCCTCCCCTTCTTTTCCCCCTACGTAGGGGGAAAAGAAGGGGACCCCCCTTTTCCTTCCTCACGTTGGGATAGGAAGGGGGAGGGGAAGGCCCTTCCCCCCTCCTTAAGGGGGGAGGGGGCCCTTTCCCCTTCCTTCCCCCAACGTGGGATGGGGAAGGAGAAGGGGAAAGGGGGTCTCATTCCCCTTCGCGAATTGCGGAAATCTGAATTCGCAAAGGGGATGGGTCCTTTTTTTCACTTCTGCATACGCAGAAGTGAAAATGGGGGTCCCATTTTCCTCCTCTGCAAGGGGAATGTACCTTTTTTCCCTTATTTCAATTCGCGCAAGAAGAAAGGGGTCCATTTTTCACTTTTGCGTGGGGAAAGGGGCGGCCCCCCTCTTTTGTTAAATGAGGGGGTCTTCAGTGCTTTCACGGATACTGAAGAGAGCACAACGCCTCTTCTTTTTAAACCAACGCGGAAAGCTTGCATCCCTCACTTCTTAACTCTCATCCGTCACCATTAAGTTTTATGATGGGAGCAAAGTGCCAATATCCACCATTAAATAGAGAAATCATCAAATTGTATATGCAAGGTAACTCCCCATTGATCTGACGTGTACGGCGGCATTAGCTTTTGTCTCATCATTACCTCGGTGTTCCACAACCCCCAACACGACACCACCCCACCCCACGCCACCTCACCAGGCTTGGATCCCCTGTCAAGGTTTTTCCTTGACAGGATGATCCCTACCATTCAATGAGGTGGGCCCCCCTATTGAATGGTGGGGATCCTCCTGCCCAAACGAAAAAGGGCAACCCCCCTCCCCACAAACAAAAAAAAACCCCAAAAACAAACACTTGCTTTCCGTATTTTATTCATTTGTTGTTGTTTCAAATGGAAAAATATCTAATTAAATTGAAATTACCATTTTCATGACAAGACATTAAAATCGAAATTTTCCTTATCCCTACGCAGGGGGCTCCCCCCTCCCTACGTAGGGGTCCCTTCCCCCTCCCTCCCCTTCTTTTCCCCCTACGTAGGGGGAAAAGAAGGGCACCCCCTTTTCCTTCCTCACGTTGGGGTAGGAAGGGGGGAGGGAAGGCCCTTCCTAATTAAATTGAAATTACCATTTTCATGACAAGACATTAAAATCGAAATTTTCCTTATCCAGCTTTATTTGTGGAGCTTTCTTTCAATCGTCACAATGTCGCTATCATGCCAAGAGAGTAACGTGATGGAAAATAGAACACCAAAGAGAAAAAAAAATCGAATTTTCATTTTCGCAATTAATCAAGATATAAACGAATTTGGTAATTTGTTGTCTTGTCTTAGAAGATGATGACTTTGAATGGAAGTTTAGATGATGAGTTCGATTTTTCGTTCCTCTTCTGGGTCTGTCGGAGTCCATGTGCTTTGATCTTTTAGATGTACGAGAATAAAGATGCATTTCCCAAAAGAGACAAAAGTCCAAGCAAAAAGTTTTTATACTGATTTTTCAAAAGGGCCCTTTCACTTTTAGTGATATAAATGTTATCCTGATTTTCTGGCACACTATCAATTTTCAAAATGGCCTTCCCCCCTCCCTGCGTAGGGGTCCCTTCCACCCTCCCTCCCCTTCTTTTCCCCCTACGTAGGGGGAAAAGAAGGGGACCCCCTTTTCCTTCCTCACGTTGGGGTAGGAAGGGGGGAGGGAAAGCCCTTCCCCCCTCCTTAAGGGAGGGAGGGGGCCCTTTCCCCTTCCTTCCCCCAACGTGGGATGGGGAAGGAGAAGGGGAAAGGGGGTCTCATTCCCCTTCGCGAATTGCGGATATCTGAATTCGGAAAGGGGATGGGTCCTTTTTTTCACTTCTGTAAACGCAGAAGTGAAAATGGGGGTCCCATTTTCCCCCTCTGCAAGGGGAATGTACCTTTTTTTCCCTTATTTCAATTCGCGCAGGGGAGTAGGGGGTCCATTTTACACTTTTGCGTGGCGAAGGGGGCGGCCCCCCTCTTTTTTTAAATGAGGGGGTCTTCAGTGCTTTCACGGATACTGAAGAGAGCACAACGCATCTTCTTTTTAAAGCAACGCGGAAAGCTTACATCCCTCACTTCTTAACTCTCATCTGTCACCCTTAAGTTTTATGATGGGAGCAAAGTGCCAATATCCACCATTAAATAGAGAAATCATCAAATTGTATATGCAAGGTAACTCCTCATTGATCTGACGTGTACAGCGGCATTAGCTTTTGTCTCATCATTACCTCGGTGTTCCACAACCCCCAACACGACACCACTCCACCCCACGCCACCTCACCAGGCTTGGATCCCCTGTCAAGGTTTTTCCTTGATAGGGTGATCCCTACCATTCAATGAGGTGGGCCCCCCTATTGAATGGTGGGGATCCTCCTGCCCAAACGAAAAAGGGCAACCCCCCTCCCCACAAACAAAAAAAACCCCAAAAACAAACACTTGCTTTCCTTATTTTATTCATTTGTTGTTGTTTCAAATGGAAAAATACCTAATTAAATTGAAATTACCATTTTCATGACAAGACATTAAAATCGAAATTTTCCTTATCTAGCTTTATTTGTGGAGCTTTCTTTCAATCGTCACAATGTCGCTATCATGCCAAGAGAGTAACGTGATGGAAAATAGAGCACCAAAGAGAAAAAAAAACAAAAAATCAAATTTTCATTTTCGCAATTAATCAAGATATAAACGAATTTGGTAATTTGTTGTCTTGTCTCAGAAGATGATGAGTTTGAATGGAAGTTTAGACGATGAGTTCGATTTTTTGTTCTTCTTCTGGGTCTGTCGGAGTCCATGTGCTTTGATCTTTTAGATGTACGAGAATAAAGATGCATTTCCCAAAAGAGACAAAAGTCCAGGCAAAAAGTTTTTATACTGATTTTTCAAAAGGGCCCTTTCACTTTTAGTGATATAAATGCTATCCTGATTTTCTGGCAGGTCGGGATTATGCACACCATCAATTTTCCCCACCCACCGCCAATTAAAAGTGGAACCTTAAAAAGTAACCCCGCGAGCGGAAAAAAGCATCAAGAAAAAAAAATAAAAGAGAAGTTCTACGAAATTGATTTGACCAAAAAAAATTGACGATGGAAAAGGTGCTAAGGGAGGATCCGGATTCCCTACCAACATGGTGGGGAATCATTAACATCCTCACCTTCCATGTGAGGGGGCCCATCCACATGGAGGGTGAGAATGAGGATGTTAATGGGAGAGGATTTCTGCCCGTTGATGGATGAGCAAATCTCGGCCGTTGAGGTCGGACGAGGTGGCATTTTATGTAGCACGGACACGCCGGTCTCTCAAATTTCTGCGCGTCGGACACGGCTGTCGCGACCCTCCCCCGCGGGGGGGGGGGGGGGGGAGGAGGGCTAATGGGCCGCCCGATCGCTGGCTGATCGGACGTGGGCCTCTCCCAAGGTTCATTACCCAAATCGCAACTGCTGGATATACGTGGTCGACCTTCGGTGTGGTCAAGTGACATGTGATACTCCCAAGGTTCATTACCCAAATCGCAACTGCTGGATATACGTGGTCGACAAGTGACATGTGATAAGTGTACATGCCAAGGAGTCGCCACCAATCGTTTCTTGGAGGGTACGATCGGAAACCTTATCGAATAGTTGGGAGTGGTCTATTCGATTCTGCGGAAACCAGAACTATTCGATTCTGCGGAAACCAGAGAAGTGGGTTCGGGGACTTAGTTACGCCAACTGTCAGAGTTGACGCCCTTGTACAGATCCTAAATCTAGGAGTTCATGCAGATGGGAATGGCTACCTTATCACTCACAATCATTAAAGGTAAATGCGCAAATCAAGGATCCAATACATACGGATAAAACACATGAAATCAGCATGGCACGCGCACCCGCACGCGGGTATGATGGGGTGTAGCCCACTAGCCCATTTCTTTCTTTGAAAGACAATATTAGCCTTCTAACTAATAAAGTGAATTGCTCTCTACCTTTTATTCTATGTGGGATGTGTAAAAGGCAACAATTTGTTTGTTTTAGAAACAAACTTCAACAGAAAGCGAACCAAAGAATCCCAAGAAGAGAGCATTTCCCATTTTTGACAATTGTATGATTGCCATAAACCAGATTAGGCTTTACCATGTGCAAACATGAATTGAAGTATGCCATCTTGCTTATGTCCATGGTTCTTGGTGCTATTTGAAGCAAAATATGAAAGAACCTTGCCTTAATGCCGCTTCCAACAGTGGATTAACATTCTTCGTGGATTGACGAATTGGCGATAACATGAACCATGGGCCTCTAAGAAGTTATAAAAGAATGGGAAGAATGGTAACAAACATAAATATTTTGTGTGTACATGTACCATTCCAGGTAAGACATTAGACACTCATACTTTCTTCATGGAGGACAAGACCCTGACATTAAAAACTAGACCGTGCAAGCGATCATGCCATGTAAAAACTCCATTGATTTGGTATTTTTTCTTAGACAACAGAACAGGAAAAGGGTTAGGATGAACTTGGTTTGCCGGCATGCATAATTGCTTTGATCTCTATCCCAACATATCACGGTAGTCAAATTGGAGGTGCACTCTTTGAGAAAAATATTGATTGGGCTAGCATTTCTGTGCTCCTATCCAATTACAGCTTGACACCTATACACTAACGTGGAATTACACAAGCACTGAAAACTTCATTTCTCTCTCTCTCTCTCTCTCTCTCCCTCCACCATGACAGCCACATCCCACTAAATCAGCACGACCGTCGTCATCGCTCAAGCCGCCGCAACCTCCATACTCAAGCCCTCTGTGTCGTCGTGGGCGGCTGTCGCACCCAGCGGCGAGTTTGTACCCTCCGCCTTCATGGCCGATTAAACATAAATCTTCATTTTCCCCTTAGTTGATAACACATTATCTTAATTCATCATCGGCTTTCACTAAATTTTTTAGGAAAAGGTTTAAGGTTTAAACCTTATATTTGCGTTGGATCAATGGATTTATTTTACGTACACTGATGTTGTAGTTTTTTACATACAAGTTCAAATTCAAGACTAGAAGTCCGCCATTTTAATTTACCCCATCATGTAACCATATAAATTTATCTTCTATTTATGCTTCAAGCCGTGAAACACGGAAATTTGAATTTTTTTTAAGGCTTCTGGTACAATCTCGAGCATTTGATTTTTGCTGGATGACGATGTATGTTTTGGAAAAAAGATGGAGTGTATTCACTTTCAAATAACCTAAAAGGAGGAAAAACCATGCAGTAAATCCCCCGAGAAAGCAACCTCCGGTTCCAGAAGACAGTATTTTTACAAATTATCCAAGCAAATCTCCGAATTTATGACATTACTCCAAATACAAAGTTTGTAAATGCAATTTTTACATATTCTTTGATAATTTTTTAATGATCAACACAGTATGCTTACGCGTTACCATGTCAAAATTTTGTATTGTAGTTGTGAGCAAGACTTTTACAATAAGCTACATGCAAGACAATTACCATTTCCCGCCAAGAAAAAGGAGGGGACATTCAAATTATTATTAGTTCTTATGTTGACCAATATGCAAAAGAATGATTATTTGTACCTTTATTTAGACTCTTGCATCAGAATTTTTATTTGTCGCTGTTTTCTATTATTCATTTATTTATTTGCTCTTGTAGATGCGCTAGCAAAGCAATGCATAAAGTATAAAGCATCTTCATTTTCCTGGAGCTTAGCATGCAATTTCAAATCAAGGAAACCAACTATTCGAACTTGTTGAGAGCACGTAGCAAAAGTTTAATGTCCATGAAGATCGCTAATAATGAGCCCAAGTTCGAGCCTGTCAGTATATTTATTTGGATTCACCTTCACTCAAAAGCTTAAGTCATTGAGTTATAAGCGAACTTAGATATATTAAATATTTAACACCACATCAAATTGCCGATGTGGGACTTCTTAAGATAACGCACATATGAATCCTAATAATAAATAAGTCAAGGGACTGCTCATTTTTATCGATGCATAGTCAAATTTGCTAGTGTGAATATTCAAATTAAAAAGTAGCATACGATCACTTCTTTGGGCCGATCGGACGCATGGCTTCTCGAACATTGAAAGCCACTAGGATCCAAACAGTTTCGCACGATCAAAGCCCAAACAATGCTGATCATACTGCAAAGCAAAATATAGTCCACGATACTCCTGAAACACGAGAAAATGATAAGTATAGGGCCATAATGCAAGTTAGCAGCTCTCAATACTTATGTTTTTCTTTCTGCAGAAGTTGGCGTCAGCCAGGGAAAGGGAAATGATGCAGATTACTCAGGTACGTTCATTTCCAATATGGCTACTAACTACAAGTTCAAAATACCCGTATAAAGTTGATGGTAGATTGGTGCGACTTGACACTCTTTCTACGTATCAATGCTGAATGAATACATAACCGGTCCAAAGGAAATTGGTCTCTTCATTTGTCTATGATAGATTGTGGAGCTCATGAAGTTGTTGGCCGTGGAAGTTCCTTCTGAATTCATTCTATTGGGGAAACAACCACCTAATCCCGATTCTGTGAAGGTGGCTGATGGTTCTGAGTACGAGTACGGTGGGGTTGGTTTGATTGACGGTGTGGATGATGGTATGACATTTCAAGAGAAGAAACATCCTTCAGAAGAGCTGGATGAGAATGACTGCCCATCATCTGACAGCGGCGACCTCTCCGAGGATTATTTTCATGCTAAAGAGTAAAGACGTTGGTTTAGGTCGAAGAAGAAGTCGGAAAATGCGTATGCTAAATGACTTGTTGGGTAAGGATGAAAATACGCATCCAGATCGAGCCCGGAAAGTAAATGCTCCCGGTTTTGCGACATGCGACGAGTCTGTGAAGATAGGTATGGAATCTGCGATAGATTGTCTAATGGCGGTCCTTGACAACGTTAAATAGGTTTTTCAGAAAAAGAAGAGGCGTTCGCCTTTTGATCCGGACAGCAAGCAGATGGATTCTATGACTGCGAGCCGGGAAAGTGGGAAAGAAGTGGTCTTCAAAGATGGTGCTGTGGAATTTCATTGACATTCTTGAGTCTCAAATTGAAGACAGTGAACTTGCTGGAATGGATTCACAAACTGTCAGAAAGAATCATTGGGCTAAAACACAAGGAGGATGCAGCGTATTCAGCAAGATTCACGTCAATATCAGAGAAATCCAATGCTTTTTCTCATGTATCCATTGTCCAAGGCTGAAGATGTGATGCATTTCGTGTGAATCTTAGGCTTGGTCTTACGGTCCCGCATTTCCTCATGTTGGTTGTTCGTGTGTATATATATATATATATATATATATTTTTTAATGCTTCTCTTCATCTTACCACGGCGGCTTCGTTCCAAAACAGTTTTTACTTTTTGACCTTTAATTTTTTTTACATATGAATTTAGAATAAAAAATACAAATTAATATAATTGGGGCCCATTTACAAGTGGTGCTGGGAAAGCCAAAGGCCATGGACCAAAAACGGGTCGAAAATGGATTAAATAAAAATTCATATTTGAATAAATTTTATAAGTCTAAATTCATATTTGATCCATTTTTTAAATCTATTGAACTCAAAAGTTACCCAAGTGAATAAAAGCGGTGTGTAACAAGTGGATCAAAGGCCCATATTGACATCCCAGCTAGAAATAACAAGTTTAAGAAGATAAAATCATTTATTTGGAGTAATGCCATGATCTCTAAAATTTATTTAGGCGTTTTGTCTAGAAATCTTGATAAGGTAGCAGAAAAGGTTCATCGACGAACGTACTGATGTTCACTTGAAATTGAATGAACAGTGTCCATTAATTTCTCTAAAAATATATTGTTGTTTATGATTTTTCTTAATGACATCTGACAAAAAAACCAAATGCTCGAGCTCGTGGAAAGAGCCTTGAAAGTAGGGGTGTGCAAATTGGATCGGCCGGGACCGGCCCGGCCCGGGCGGGTTGGTCCGGTCCTTGAGGTTGGCGGTCCGGTCCCCGGTCCCAATAAACGGGACCGGTGACTGGGCGGTCCGGTCCCCGGGTTCCATGGTTTGGGACCGGACCGGCAATGTTTTTTTAAAAAAATTAGTTTGATCATCCTAATGATTTGAAAATTCCGAGTCTCCTATAGCGAGTCTTTAGCTATTTTGGTTGCAGTGATTACACCTTTGATTGTTGTGGTGACTGCATCTATGATTGTGTTAATTGATTTTTCTTTTAGATCGGGCTCATTTGTTTAGGGAGATATCTTCTTTGAATTTTTCAAACAGATCCGAATTTTAGATAGTATTTTTTTTCACATAAAATAAATGAAAAGAAAACCATGTAAAAAGAACTGAAAAGATAAAAATCTCATTGCATTGGTATTAGATTTGCATTTAAAGATTAATTCATATACGTGTTTTTCGTCTTTTGTGGAATTTTATTAGTAATGAATTCCTTTTTAGATATCAAAATTAGGATTAGACTTTGGACGTTTTTGTGGAATTTTATTATTAATGAAAAATCAACACAAGAGGAGGTCGAAGTCTAAATTCTTTTTTTTCACCAAACTAATTTTTTTTATTATAGTTTTCATAAGCAGTTAGAATTAGCGGTTCTATTGGGCTGGGACCGGGACCGGCCCGGACCAGGACCGGCCCGGACCGCCGGTCTTGGTCCGGTCCGTGGTCCCGAAAATATGGGGACCGGACTACTGGTCAGGTCCCCGGTTCCATGCCGGGACCGGACCGGCCCGGACCATGCACACCCCTACTTGAAAGTTCAGTTTTCCAAAGAGACAAAAAGCCCAAACTTTATCCCATAAAATTTCACGACGAGATTGAAATTTAAATATAAATATGAGATGAATCTCTAACACTTTAAATCATAATCTCTTTAATCACCGAGACTATTCAAATTTAAGCAACAAATCTTTCCTATTTTTGCTCTAGCTAAACCATTCAGATATGTCATAATATCGATTCTCGCACGCAAATTGCTTGTGCGCTAATCGCTAAGTGTGCTCTTTGCTATATATCTGATAACTAGAACACATGGACGCAATTTATTGGAGGTCTATTCAACAAACCGAACTAAATTCAGAAAAGCAAGACCTAATATTATATAAATGTACACACTAGTCGAGATTACATGAGATTAAAAAGTACTATTACTTAGAATCTGAATATCAATAAGGAAGAATACTGTTTATCAACACGTAATTAACAAACAAAGGCAATGATCGATTTGTCGATATCATTAAAATCTTGGTCATCAATTGCTATAATCAAGGGAAAGATCTTGTCTGGTATCTCTCTGCATTGAATAATATAAACGAATGTCAACGCGTAATTAACAAAGAAAGGCAATCAACGATTTGGCATCTCTCTGCCAATGGATACTACAAAGGAAACTCTCTCCAAAGAATTTGTCCTCCTCCTCCTCCTCCTCCTTCCTCGACTGCTGACTTTTTCCTCTTATTTTTTGGCCTTAGGGTTCACTGTCGTTATTAATCTTCAAGCCATTCCTATCATCTTACATGCTTTCTTGAAACTGTTATTGCCAAGTTCGTATAAACAAGATTGCAAGTTATGAACTAACCTGTAGCCAACGCAAATAAGTATTGATCCGAGCCCAACGAAATATCGTTGTGTCCTTAAGACAAATTTGCCCCCTCAATCAGTACCCGAGGACCTTGGACAATCGTCTCCCAGGATAGAACGGATCACGTTCCTTAGAAGCGGTACTTCTTCAAAGGACTCCGGCGAACGTAACTTTTGGAGAACAATTGCACAGATGTATATGAGTAATGAACGGTGGAAAAATTTCAATAGTCAGAATATGACGGTCGGGTTTGTATTTATAGACAATGGTGTAAAGAGTCGCGAATCATTACTCTTGCTAAAGGACTGCGAATCAACAGTTCTGTTCGAACAAACATGTTCATTCGTTTGATTCCGAACGAACATGTATGTTCGACGGACGAACAGTTCTGTTCAAACAAACATGTTTGTTCATTTGATTCTGAACGAACATGTTTGTTCGACGTACGAACTTTCATGTTCGCTCAACCCCAAACAAACATATCTGTTCGGACGAAAACGAATGTCCAGAAATTTCCGAACATGTGTCCCTTTAATTTAAAAAAGAATAAATAAAAATGATGGTAAAAAATAATTACAAGCCCGGACCGAGCCGGCGGGCGGCGGCGGCGCGCGCGCGTGGACCGACTTAGCTTTGCGTAGGCCCTCCCCTGTCCACAAAAGTGCGGTGCCCCTTGCGGCCCAAACCCATTTGTGAAGTTCCAATATTTAAACCCATCCACCATCTACTCTTTTTTCTATGTGAGACTATCTTTCCTTCATTTCTCATTCACTTCCTATGGGGTTTTGTAACAAAATCCCAACAATCCCCCACATGAATGAGATGTTCAGATATCACGACTTTTCGTATATGCATGAAATGCAATGTGCGATTATTCCATGAGAGAACGTTGCATTAAGATAAGTAGTTTGAGACTTTGAACTTTCCCTAGTGAGACCTATCGAACTTACTCGGTCAATCAGTAGACTTGGTGTCTTTGAACTATCGACCTTTGGTGTAAGCCTAGACAATAGAAATCACACAACTATCTCTCGAACAAAGTTAGTTCCCACTGTTGTGTTCATTTTGGCCTTGAACACCGCTTGGTCTTATGAGTGTTTTAGAGAATTCGGTCTTTCAATTCTCACAGAAGCGGCTCTCACTTCACACTCACATAGGTGATTTCTGAATATTCTGTAAATTACATACTTTATTCAGAATCATTAAAAGCTTTGCTTAACCTTCACATGTCAGTACTGTTTTCATCCGGGAGTGAGTAAGAATTTACAGTACTCTACTCTGTCTTCATAACTTAGTTGTCCCTTTGAACCTAGATCTTGGGATCTCCAGTCAACTAGGTAGGGTTTCCGCTATGATGACTTATTTATAGGCCTTTAAACCCATTCATCTTGATGTTTTCACAACCAACTCTCTAGTTAGGCCTTTTGTTAGTGGATCCGCTACATTATCTTTTGACTTCACATAGTCAATTGTGATAATTCCACTAGAAAGAAGTTGTCTTACAGTATCGTGCCTTCGACGTATATGTCGAGACTTACCGTTATACATGACATTCCTTGCCCTTCCTATTGTCGCTTGACTATCACAGTGAATACATACAGCTGGCACTAGTTTAGGCCAATTAGGAATATCTTCCAAGAAATTTCGAAGCCATTCTGCTTCTTCACCGGCCTTATCCAAAGCAATAAATTCTGATTCCATGGTAGATCTTGCTATACAAGTTTGTTTGGATGATTTCCAAGACACTGCTCCTCCACCAAGTGTAAACACATATCCACTTGTTGATTTTGTGTCTTTTGTGCCGGTTATCCAATTTGCATCACAGTATTCTTCAAGTACCGCTGGATATTCTGTGTAATGCAAAGCATAGTCTTGAGTATGCTTCAAGTAGTCCAATACACGTTTCATAGCTTTCCAATGATTTTCATTTGGACTAATTGTAAAACGACTTAACTTGCTTACCGCACAAGCTATGTCTGGCCTAGTACAGTTCATGACATACATTAAACTGCCTAGTATACTAGCATACTCATTTTGAGCCTTGCTTTCACCAGTATTCTTTGAGAGATGTAAATTAACATCTATCGGGGTATTTACTGGGGCGATGCCTAGATTCTTGCATTTTTCAAGAATCTTCTCAATATAATGGGATTGAGATAGAGACAACCCTTCAGATGTTTTACGGATTTTAATTCCTAAGATAACATCTGCAACCCCCATATCTTTCATATCAAATTTGCTTGTAAGCATGCGTTTGGTTGCTTTGACAACCTCACTATTGCTGCCCAATATAAGCATATCATCTACATACAAGCATAAAATGGCAAAGTTATTATGAGTGTTCTTAACATATACACATTTGTCGCACTCATTAATCTTCAAACCATTCGACAACATGACTTGATCGAATTTAGCATGCCATTATTTTGGTGTTGTTTCAAGCCGTAGAGTGACTTGATAAGCCGACATACTTTTTTCTCTTGTCCTGGAACAATGAATCTTTCAGGTTGCTCTAAATATATTTCTTCTTCCAAATCCCCATTTAGGAATGCTGTTTTGACATCCATTTGATGGATTTCAAGCCCATACAACGCTGCTATATCAATTAACATCCGTATAGATGTGATTCTCGTGACAGGTGAATAAGTGTCAAAATAATCAAGACATTCTCGTTGCCTGTAGCCTTTTACTACAAGCCGAGCCTTATACTTATCAATAGTACCATCTGCTTTCATTTTCCTCTTAAATATCCACTTACATTGTAGTAGCTTATTACCAGGAGGAAGATCAACCAATTTCCAAGTATGGTTAGACAAGATGGATTCAACTTCACTATTGATAGCTTCTTTCCAGAGCGGGACTTCTGGAGATGTCACAGCTTCCTTAAATGTCCGAGGCTCATTTTCTAGCAAATATGTTAGAAAATCAGGTCCAAAAGATGTAGAAGTCTTTTGTCTTTTACTACGTCTAGGTTCATCCTCCATTGGATCACTTCTAGATGTAGTATCTTGAGGCCTTTTATCGTTATCAATTGGCTTATATACTATGTTATACGGAAATATATTTTCAAAGAACGAAGCGTCCCTTGATTCAATAATCGTATTAACATGTATATCTGGGATCTCAGATTTGTGAACAAGAAATCGATATGCATTGCTATTCAGAGCATATCCAATAAAAACACAATCAACGATTTTTGGTCCTATCTTAACCTTCTTAGGTTTAGGAACAACAATCTTTGCTAAACACCCCCACACTTTGAGATATTTAAAATTAGGCATTCTACCTTTCCACTTCTCATAGGGAGTTTGTTGTGTCTTTTTGTGGGGTACTCTATTTAAAATAAAGTTTGCCGTCAAGACAGCTTCTCCCCATAAATTTTGTGGTAAACCAGAACTATTCAACAATGCATTCATTGTTTCCTTTAGAGAACGGGTTTTCCTTTCCGCCACACCATTCAATTGTGGTGTGTAGAGAGCGGTGATTTGGTGAATAATTCCAAACTCAGAACAAATTTCCTCAAAATGAAATTCATATTCACCTCCTCTATAACTGATTTTCAACTTCAGATTTATAGGCTCTAAAAGCATTGACAGCCTCATATTTTCTACTAAGCAAATAAATATAACAATACCTCGAAGAGTGTTGACACATGATTTTTGACCATCTATTATTGTGATTCTTTAAAATTAATTAAAAATATCAAAAAAGGTCATAAAATCACAAAATCAACTTTGGAAGCCTTGGCTTAGCCTTAGGAACCAATTTTGAACAAAAAATATTTTTGGTATTTTTTAATATTTTTCGAATTTATTTAATTATAAAAATATCCAAAAAATCAGAAAAAATACCATTCGTGGTCAGCAAAAAACACAAAAATATTCAATAATTTTTTTTTTAATTTCCTATTCAAGTTTGTCACTTTAAATCTTAAAAATTCGGCTCGGGTCACTATGTTCCTTCACAAACATAAACCCGAACCGAGCCTGAAAAAATCCTTTTCGTGTCTTTTAATTTTCAATTCTCACTTTTTATAAGCTATGACATTGGATTCTAAAGTATTGAATTGCAATTGGGTCAATTTGCCCTCCAATTTGATCAATTTTAAATGAAAGGGCCTAATTGCATAATTTTCTTTCAATTTAGTCCTCGGTTTCTCAATTGTTGAAATTAAATTTCATGCGGGCATACCCATTCAAATTAAACACCTCTAACCTATAGTTTTCATCATGCTGAATCCATTGGTGGCCCCAATTTGGGCTAATTCGATCATTTGGACCTTCGATTAAGCGAAATTAATTTTCGGATCCTAAGGGCAATTTGGGGTTTTCACTAAATTTCAATCAATTGATTCACGAAAATACCCCTATTGGATGGAAAACATGTCAAGGAGTCCGATTTTGCCATCAATTTCATGAAAATGAGTCGATTTGGGCCCCAATTTGGGCGAATTGGTCGAACCGGGCCGGTCGGGTCAGACCCGACCCGACCCGGTCCGACCGGGTCTGCAACTAGTTGCAGACCCACCGGCGCAAAAACAAAAAAAAAAAGGGGGAAAAGAAAGGGGGAAGTGGGCCGGCCGGTCGAGCATTGTTGGAGGACAATGAGTAGTGGACGTTGGGTGGAGGTTCCACGACCAAAAAAGGCGGTCGGCCATGGGACAGAAAGGAGCTCAAAGGGAGGGAGCCGAGAGGGAGAGAGAGGTCGGCCGAGGGAGAGATTTTTTTTTAGGGGCGAGTAGGGAACGAAACCAGAGCACGACGAGGCATCACAGACCTTCAGCAACCCTTACCGATCATCGCCAAAGCATTCGTGATCGTCAACGAGCCCACGACAGGTCGGTATCCTCTCCCGACCTTCATTTCCCGCATGCATATAACACGTTCGACGAAATGCCTGAATGAGTTTTCGATATTGTGGCTCTCGGCCGAGCCATCCCCGAGCTCTATTTGCGCGAAACTCGCCTTTAAGCTTCATTAGAAGTTGTTCTAAACCCGACTTGCCGTTTATTTTGCATCGAGCACGCCTGAGGATGCGAGCCGGAGCTTCGATGGCCACCACTCGGGCCGCGAGCTCGACGGGGAGGTACACGTTGTCGCCGACCCTTAAAGGGACTCAGGTAAGCATCTAAACCTCCATTGGATGTTGTATGATGGGTCGAAACCGAGCTTAAATGCAAAAAAAAATTCTGCAAATCGTTCGCCGGAAACGGAGCTGTGGAGGTCCGATTCACTGGCTTTTGACGTATTCATGGCGTTGTTTTTAGTTGTATGTGGATTCTGAAGTCCTAGGGAGTCGAACGCCAAAAGAACGGGTGAAAAATACCAAGTTTTGGGGCCGGTTCGCGATTTTCCGGCGACTTCGCCGGACATTTCACTGTTCATCGTCTTCTCCGGCGAGGTTGCCGGTGGTCAACGGTCGACGCTGACGTGGTGTGCCACGTCAGCAGCCACGTCAGCGTGGTGGGCCACGTCCGAGTAAAATAAAACCCAGATCGGACGGTCGTGGTTCAGCCACGTGTCACAATCGGGGATTTTTGGAAAAAAAAAAAAGATTTTCAGAATAAATAATTGATTTTCGGATAAATAAAAATGTAGATCCGATGGCTAGGATTGCACCAAGTGGCGTTCTGTGAGTCGTCTGATCATGCTCAAAGATCGAACGCTCCAGAATCAGCCACGTAGCACAATTTGATCCGTCGGATGGAGTAATTTTGGAAATTATAAAAAAATCAGTTGCTGATCGAACGTCCAGAATTTCTCCACGTGGCTCGTCTTGGACCGTCCGATCCAGGGTTTTTCGGATAATAATTAAAAAATGTTAAAAAATTAGAAAATTCTCAAAAAAATCAAAAACGGCGCTGTTTAGGCCGGTACTGACCCATCGGGTCGGGCCGGGCCCCCGAGAGACGTGAGCCGGGTCAAACCCGGCCCGGAAAATATTTTTAAATTCAAAAAAATTTCAGAAAATAATAAAAAAAATAAAAAAAAATTCAATAATTCAATAAAAAATGGAAAATCATAAAAAATTCAAAAAAATTCGGAAAATTCAGAAAAATTCAAAAAAATTCCAGAAAATAGGAAATGGCCACATTCAATTGGCCACGACCTATTTCGGGTCTTTCAACTCCCGGTCTTTCTAGAAATGACGATTTTGCCCTTCCGGCAAACCATCTTCCAAACAAATTCTAAAAAAATCCAGGAAAATCCCAAAAAAATAGGAAATGGCCACAATCAACTGGCCAAGGCTCATCCCGGGTGTTTTGAACCCCGACCCTTCTTAAAAATGACGATTTCGCCCTTTGGGCGAATCGTCTCCCAAAAATTGAAGAAAAATCAAGAAATTCCAAAAAGTTCTCAAGAATGGGAAATGGCTACAATCAACTAGCCATGGAATATTTTGGGTAATTCGGTATCCAAATCTCCCAAAAATTGACGATTTTGCCCTTCGGGCTAATCGCCTCCAAATCTTCCCATTTTACCCCTAACCGAAATCACACCTTCCCTAAGCCCTTATGGCTATGCTAGGAAGCCATTGACTTGAATTGATGTGCATCGATGAGATTTATTTATGCACTTGATTGCGCTTTCATTTAAATTGATTGTGATTGATAGGAATAGTTTTTCAATCTGCATGAAACCCTGAATCAAGCCTACCTCGCCTAAAATTGTGCCTGCATGAAATCTTAATTAGGAAAATCACTCGCGTTAGGTACCGAAAGGGCGTTGGTAATGACACCAGCGTAACCAAGTCCCCGAACCCAAAATCTCTGGTTCCGCAGAACTGATCGATCTCTCCCAATCGGTCAGTAAGGTTTCCGGTCTACCCTCCAAGAAAGACCGGTGGCGACTCCAAATGTATGCACAAGTTGCACATGCCATCATGACCACACTGAAGGTCGAAAGCGATCGACTTTTATCATCGAATCCCTTTGAAAAATATTCCCGCCGCGATTTGGTACGGGCCTGGGAGGGCCCGCGTCGATCCAAAGCCCGCGATCCGCACTCCGGTGCTGGGGAAGGCCCGCGATCGGTAATCCATTAGCCGCGTCCGCTTCGGACGGGTCGCGACAAAGAGCCGTCTATAAACGTAATGAAATACTTTTTACCACCCCTTGACGGTATTATTTTCAAATCACATATGTCTGTGTGTATTAAATCTAAAGGTTCTGTGTTTCTTTTATCTACATAATGAAATGGAGGCTTAGAAAATTTAGATTCAACACACACTTGGCATTTTTCACTTGGACAATCAAATTTTGGCAATAATCCCATGTTCATCAATTTCTTTATTGACTTATAATTGACATGTCCTAGTCTAGCATGCCAAATATCAGGAGACTCAAGCACATAGGTAGAAGCAATTTTATTCATATCATCCTTGGATACAACAGTCATTACATTCATCTTGAACAAACCATCACTCAGATAACATTTTCCTACATACATATCATTTTTGGAGAGTACAAATTTGTCAGATACAAAAACCAACTTGAAGCCATTCTTGCTCAGGAGAGATCCGGACACTAGATTCTTGCGAACATCTGGTACATGCAAAATATTATTTAGTGTCACGATTTTGCCAGATGTCATCGTCATAGCAATCTTTCCAACACCTTCAACCTTAGAGGTTGATTAATTACCCATATAGAGTTTTTCATCACCCCCCCACAGTAGTGTAGGACGAGAACATCGATCTGTTTGCACAGATATGACGAGTTGCTTCAGTATCAATCCATCACTCCTTGGGGTTTCCCACCATGTTGCACTCAGATATCATGGCAATAAGATTGATATCCTCAACACCATTGGAAATTCGTTCCACCATGTTGTCCTAAGTATTCTGTCTTTTCTTGACTCTGCAGTCTTTGGCTCAATGTCCAGACTTTCCACAATTGAAGCACTTGCCAACGAACTTCTTCTGGCCTTGGGTGAATCTCTCTTCAGACTTGCTAGGCATTTTCCTCTTCTTGTTGGGTTTCGTCCATTCTTCAACAACATTTGCCTTTGAGACTTCCAAATTCTTGGAAACTTTCTTCTCAGAAGGCCTATTATCTTCCTCAATCCTCAATCGAACAATCAAGTCTTCAAGTGACAACTCCTTTCTCTTGTGTTTGAGATAATTTTTGAATCTCTCCAAGACGGTGGCAGTTTTTCAATGAATGCAGCTGTTGACACCTGATTTTTGACCATTTATTATTGTGGTTTTTATTCTTTAAAATTAATTAAAAATATCAAAAAAATGTCATAAAATCACAAAATCAACTTTGGAAGCCTTGGCCTAGCCTCGGGGACCAATTTTGAACAAAAATATATTTTGGTATTTTATAATATTTTTCGAATTTATTTAATTATTAAAAATACCCAAAAAATCAGAAAAATACCATTCGTGGTCAGAAAAATACAAAAAAATATTCAATAATTTTGTTTTAATTTCCTCTTCAAGTGTGTCACTTTAAATCTCGAAAATTCGGCTCGGGTCACTATGTTCCTTAACAAACATAAACCCGAACCGAGCCCAAAAATTCCTTTTCAAGTCTTTTAATTTTTAATGTCCACTTTTATAAGTTATGACATTGGATTCTAAAGTATTGAAGTGCAATTAGGTTGATTGGCCCTCCAATTTGATCAATTTTAACCAAAAGGGCTTAATTGCATAAAAATCTTTCAATTTAGTCCCCGGTTTCACAATTTTTGAAATTAAATTTCATACGGGCATACCCATTGAAATTAAACACCTCTACCCTATGTTTTTCATCATGCTGAATCCATTGGTGGCCTCGATTTTGGCTAATTCGATCATTTGTACCTTCAATTAAGCGAAATTAATTTTCGGATCCTAGGGACAATTTGGGGTTTTCACTAAATTTCAATCAATTGATTCACGAAAATACCCATATTTGATAGAAAACAAGTCAAGGAGTCCGATTTTGCCATCAATTTCATGAAAATAAGTCGATTTGGGGCTAAATTGGGCGAGGAGAGTCGAACCGAGCGGGTCGGGTCAGACCCGACCCGACCCGGTCCGAACCGGGTCTGCAACTCAGTTGCAGACCCGCGCAGGACAATGTACAAATAAAAAACGCAGGGGGGGTTTTGATTTTTTTTCGGAAGCTCTCTTTCGGCGAAGAGGGAGCGGGCAAAAAGAAAAGCGTGGTCGTCCACTGAGGAAGGGGGGACCAAAGGTGGTCGGCAAAATGAAAAAGGGAGAGGCGGAAGAGGACCAGGGGCCGAGCCGAGCTAAAAAAATTTCAGGGAAGCTCGCGTGATCCTCGGCGGAAAAGCAGGGACGAAGCCCGTGAATCATCCCCGGAGATTGGCGACGTCCAGAGGAAACCCCCACGCCCATCAGATTCACCGGAGACCGACAGGAGAAGGTGAGATACTGGTTCGAGCTCCTCCTCGGCCTTTAATGGCATCTCAAATTCCGCTGGTTGGTTTTGCGATTTATTGATCTAGAGTTGATCCTTATACCTCCCTGCCCATTTTCGCTTTTGGCTGTATGCCATTTCATGGCCAAAAACGGCGAGTCGGTCCCCAACTCCTTCTGTATGGTCATGAGCTCGGGAGCTCGTTTCGGCCCAAAACGAACCTCGTCGGTGATCAGGTAGGTATTCTCAACCCCCTAGTATGCTTCCCGATATCTCAGATCAACCATGTTACGTGTAGAACGGCTATGGCGATCTCTCGCCGGTGAATAGGTTCGGCCGGAGTTGCAGGTGGGCCAAATGAAATTCTGCTGTGTCGAGGTCGATATATGTGGTAGATCTTGTCAAGTAGGTTCGAAGGCCGTTGGTTTCGTGTCATTTGGACGCCGGAAGGCCGAGTTATGGCCTTCCGACGAGGCGCCGGCGAGCTGTCGCCGGCGCCGGTCGTCTTCCCCGACGAGGCGTTGACCGGTCAACGCGCGTTGACCTGGTCAACGCCAACGTGGCAGCCACGTGGCGGCCACGTCAGCGCTTGTATTAGCAGAAAACTAAAAAAAAAGTATAATAATCCGATGGTTCGGAGGACGCCACGTGGCTCGATCTTGGGCGTTCGCTCTCAATCCGCGAAACTACGCCGTTTTGATCATATAGGAGGCGGGCCGGTTCATGGGTCGCGGGCCTGGGCATGGGCCGGGTCATCCGACCCGGTCCGCATAAATTTTATATATATATTATTAATAATAATAATAAATAATAAATAATAATAAAAAATTCAAAAATCAATAAAAAAAATAGAAAATCATAAAAAACTCAAAAAAAATTTGGAAAATTCAGAAAAATTCTAAAAAATTACAGAAAATAGGAAATTGCCACATTCAACTGGCCACGACCTGTTTTGGGTCATTTAACCCCCGATCTTTTCAGAAATGACGGTTTTGCCCTTCCGGCAAACCGTCTTCCAAAAAAATTCTAAAAATTCTAGAAAAAATCCCAAAAATAGGAAATGGCCACAAACAACTGGCCAAGACTCATTCGGGGTGTTTTGAACCCCGACCCTTCTTAAAATGACGATTTCGCCCTTTGGGCGAATCGTCTTCCAAAAATTGAAGAAAAATCAAAAAAATTCCAAAAAATTCTCAAAAATGGGAAATGGCCACAAACAACTGGCCATGGAATATTTTGGGTAATTCGGTATCCAAACCTTCCAAAAATTGACGATTTTGCCCTTCGGGCTAATCGCCTCCAAATCTTCCCATTTTACCCCTGGTCCGAAGTCACACCTTCTTTAAGCCTTTATGGTTACACTAGGAAGCCTTTGACTTGAATTGATGTGCATCGGTGAGATTTATTTATGCACTTGTTTTGCGCTTTCCTTTAAATTGATTGTGATTGATAGAAATAGTCTTCCAATCTGCATGAAACCCTGAATCAAGCCTACCTCACCTAAAATTGCGCCTGCATGAACTCTTAGCTAGGAAAATCACTCGCGTTAGGTACCGAAAGGGTGTTGGTAATGACACCGACGTAACCAAGTCCCCGAACCCAAAATCTCTGGTTCCGCAGAACTGATCGACCTCTCCCAATCGGTCAGTAAGGTTTCCGGTCTACCCTCCAATAAAGACCGGTGGCGACTCCAAATGCATGCACAAGTTGCACATGCCACCACGACCACATTGAAGGTCGAAAGCGATCGACTCTTATCGTCGAATCCTTCTAAAATACTCCCGCCGCGATTTGGTATGGGCTTGGGAGGGTCCTCGCCGATCCAAGACCCGCGATCGGTAATCCATTAGCCGCGTCCGCTTCCGGACGGGTCGCGACAGCTGGCGACTCCGCTGGGGACGTTGTTCTAGAACCTGTGGTTCTAGACCTCAAGTGGACTTAGGCCGTAATTAAAACGCTGAGTGATTTTTCTAACCATGCAGGCGCTCTTGAAGGTGAGGTAAGTCCGCTTATGATAGGTGTTATATGTTTTTGCAGATTGGAGTGATAAGGGGTGTAGTCCGTGATTAACATTCTCTTATGCAGGTTGGCGTAGGAATGTATGTTGTGTGGATGATTTGAAGCGCTGATTGATAAACTGTTGTGCATGACTTGCATCGCGATGATCACGACACATGGACACACACAACCGCGCCTAAAACCCCGGGCGCTGCCTTTAGGAACACAATAGAAGGAATTGAAAATGGAATCTCCGTGAGGAAAAACACGGGGTAATCCACTTTTCAATTCCGCTCACTTCGAACTATGGATCGAGTCCCAATGCAACGATGGCTGTGCAATGGAATCGGCTTTTCCCAGAACTCGAGGTGGGAACCTTAACCTTAGGTGCCAAACCCTATGATTTTTAGAAGTTTACCATCACTTGTTTCATGCGCATGTCTTTGGGCGGTTGGTACACCTAAAACCGCACATAAGTCGACGAGTTTGGTTGGTAAGACTCTCTATACCTCGAATCTATTACAGTTCATATAAATATAGGCATTTCATTCATTGCATTCTGGTGATTAGATTAAATGCCATTTCAAGGATAGATGTGTGTGTTTTTCCCAAACGTCCTTGATAGAAGACGAAGAGGATGATATCCCATGACAAGCACCGAGTGAGCAACAAAGGAGCCTACTATGGACATTATTGAGATATCGTCCAATGAAGATGACGAGTTGGGGCAAGTGATCCGGAAGTCACAGATCGAGCTTGGGGCATCCTTAAACGTTAGGATCACATTCCTTTGTTTAATTTTCCATTACTAGTCCTCTTGTATAGGGTTTATTTTTATCGAGGCTTTCTCTATCTCACCCCTTAGAGTGATTGTATTAGGGATCTATTGGTGTATACATTTAGATGGAACTTGGTCGCTTTTCTTTTGACAGGTCATGGGAATGTGATAGTGGCATTTTCTCTAATCATCTGAATACTCCCAAGTCAAGTTTATAATTCCTTTAGAGGAGATTAAAATTGGAAATCCTGCACGACCCTTTTGGTCGTATAGGGTAATCCAACCCCAATTTCGCTAGAAGGAATTATACACTTGAATTGGTCCATGCATGTTTTACGTCGCTGGTAATCCACGATAATTGATCGAGAACATCGGCGTTGTTTTGAATTTAATGACGAGATAGATGTCCAAATTACTCTCGTTCTTAACAAAACGGCCTTGATTTGGATGCCGTATCTTCAATTAAATTTAAAACACGTTATTATGCCTCGCACTTTTGAATGATTCGTTCCTCTCGAAACTGATCAAAAGCGATTATTATGAATTACATTCCTTTCAATAGTATGCTTTCTTTCGAGGAATATTGATAGAAACTTTTCGCGCAAGATTAAAACCCTTGTAAAAGTTCTTGTCCTTATTAATCATGGGCAAGCTTAGGATTGAAAGGGGTTTTTGATTTCTTTTTCAAATTATCCATTCTGATTCTGTCTTTTTATTTGCAGGTAAAAAATAGGTAATAGAGAGAAATCTTTTCCTGGACAAGTCTAAGGCTATTATCTCATCTGATCATGAGCGAGTTATAAAATCAGGACATATTTGCTCGGCTTATTGATATTATGGTTCGGCTCACCCAAGTCGAAGATGTTCGGATGCTCGAAGAAATGAACCATACAGAAGTTAAAACACACACACAAGAACTCTCATTTATTTTGCTCAGCGGAGGGTTTTCAGAAGCAGGTCATACAATTCGGGGCGGAAAAGTAAAGCCAAAGTGAGCCCTAATTAACGACACAAAGGAGCCCAACTGACCCTCCATGTTGTTAATGCTCTGCCCGTACTCACGACTCCGCATGTCCTGGTCCGCGAGCTTGAGGAAAAGGTTTCTGCATTCTCCCTTAACCTCAGTGACCTTGACCTCATGTTCTTCGGTGATTATTTCCAAGTCCCGAACTAATCCATTCCCGTGAGCTATGTCTGCGGTTATTTTGTCAAGCCGTTCTTCCTGCCAGTCGCTTTGCAGCCTCAATAAGACATTGTGGCGGTCGTGCTCGCCAGCGGTCAGGGATAGGGCCAATTGATCCACCAGTTTTCTCCTCTCGCGAAGCAACGTCGCGACCCTCTCATTGGCAAACTCGACGGCCTTTTTGTGACTATCGGCCAAATAGTTGGTCAGCACCAAATGATCAGACCGATCCTGGTAACGAGCCCGCAAGACGCGAGCCACGAGAACCTCCCGATCAGCAACACGGTAGGCCTCTAAGGAGTGTGCAAAGAGGGTCGGGAAAGTTCTATATTCCCTCCCCAGCGTAGTACCTTCGAGGGAAGTGGTATCTAAGTCCTCGAGCAGGACACGGATTTCATCCGCGGTTGCAGAATGATCGGTTATGTGCGCGTAACCGCGACCCAGTAGGTTATAAAGCTTTTCCCACTGGGCCAAGACATCAGTTGAAAAAGTGCGTACGGGAGAGGAGGCCATTTGCGTTGGGTTGGCTTGAGAATAAGACGAGTTTAACAGAGAGATTAGAAGGAAGAAGCTGATTATGCGAAAAACGTTAACCTTCCATACATTAATTCCCCATTTTATAGCGACTCGAGGATGATGAAGGGTCTCAGTAATAATGCTGGTGGAGCCCAGTTAGGGGGGTAAAGCAGGAGGTCCCCTCACGAGAACCATTGGATTCGTTTCGGTCCGCGATTTTCGGCTCATCAATTAAAAGATGCAAAAGATTTGTCGGGATCACCATTATTAGAGTTAGGTGGGAGGAAAGCGCAACTATCGAAGAGAGCCCTAACAGGGTTTGGCAGTCCCATCACGTTGAAAAGCTAAGCGAGAAATTCAAGGTCTTGAGGGGGAACGTTTGCCTAATGATGCTTGAGGAGCGTCTCCTGAACATGCAAAGTCACTCGAAGAAAACTTTATAGGGAGTGAGCATACAGGAAAGAGTAGAGATCTGAGTGGGCAAGAACCAATCAAACATTTCTCAATCCAACATATTTAAGAGGTTACTGTCAGCTGCTAGAGGCGACTGACTCAAAAATCTCAGAAATTGAACCACAGAGGGATCTCGAAGATTCCAAGATCAAGTCTAACGCCAAAACCATGGAGCCCAACACTTCTGGCAACGGGAATCAAGATCACAGCGACGACGACAACGACATCCACAATGCTCAACTCGGGAAAAGAAGACGGCCTCACCAATACTCTCAGGAGGAAACCCAAATGCTGGAAACCCTTTTCAGTAAAAGCCATTACATGAAAAAGAAGTGGAGAATTGAATTGAGTCGGGAGTTGGGGATTAATCAGTCGAGGATCCAGTTTTGGTTTCAAAATAGGAGATCCAAATCGAGGGCTCAACGCAAACGTCAGGTGGTCGAGATTTTAAAGGAAGAAAACCAAAAGCTGCGAACAGAAAACATGAGGTACGAAAAAGCTCTCAATATTACCGTTTGCCCTCATTGCGATAACCTCGTCGCCCTCGGTAAGATATTCCCCGATAAGCCTCACGCGATGATTGAAGACGTTCATTTACCACCCTACTCCCTCGGGGCATCTCCTGCTCAACCAGATTTTGCCGGAGTCACGCATGAGCAGGATGATCCTACAAAGATGATACAAATGCCTCCTGGGGGATGGGATTTGCATCGCTTTGATTGGAGTTATAGTTTCAAGGAGCTGGATGTTACCGCCGACCAGCTCAAAGCATATCAGCCTCATGCACAACAATTTTCGATAGGGTCGGGTCCTGCTGGAGATGAGTTAATCAGTCGTCAAGCCATCGATGCAATTTTGGGCCACGATAAGAGGAGGTTCGCTTGGCCCCCTGAACTGCATTCCAGATTCCTAGACGTGGTTCACCAAATGGGGATCGACTCAGCAACTCCGACGCGCATATTTAAGGCCATGAATGTACCGGGGCTTAGTAAGGAGCTGGTCAGGAATCACCTTGCTGCCTACAGAAAGCTATTAAAACAACGTCGAGCGGAGCTAAACCGGGAGGAATCCGTCTCGAGCTCAAAAGCTAGGGGCGACCGCCATTGTAATGCTCAGGCATCAAGAGATACCCGGCCAAATCTAAGCGTCAATCAAGCTAGCAACCCGACCACCGGCAAACTGAAAGCTGATCAGAATGTCCTCCCGGGCCATTTCAACACTTCTCAAGAGCGCGTATCACAAGTACAGCGAGTGCGCACTCCTCCACTCGAGCAGCAGTCGGTTGGTGCTCTGCCTGCCGCTAGTCAACCCACGACAGACGATTTCTTTGATGAGGGGCTCGATGCCTTGTTCAATCAGTGGGAAGCTGGCATGCTTGGACAACCATGATCTAGCACTTGACTCGGGGCACGATGGGTCGGTCACCACGAACACCCATAGAAAGAAGAACATGTTCACGAGTAGATCACTCATTTTATCTGTTGTAAAGTTCCTACGGGAACATTTTTCTTTAATGACTATAGTTAATTCTATATTAAAACCAACGCTATTGACGAACATCGTCATGCTCAGTTGTGATGATCCCTTGTTAGATTAAGTCTGAAACCAGAGACGGTCTTTAAAATTTTGAGTGGCCACAAACTCATTCCTCACCAAGCGACCGGGATGCTGAAAGGAAGAGTAACAGCATGCACAGGGAAAATGCCACTTTCGTTTGAACGATGAAAAGGGGTTGAGAGAAGATCATAGCGTTAATCCCCATGGAGCTAAATGAATTAAACGGAGTCATTAATTGCGGGTCCACCGCTGCTCCCCACGTTCTCGGGCCTAGCAAATCATAAAAGGCGCCGAAAGATTGTAGACCCACCACTTTGAAGACTGAACTAGGGGACGAGCGCAATACTCGATGAAACCGAATCAATGCAAAAGAGTTTGTGATCCTATCACGAGGAAAAAGAAAGGGGAATACAGACGACGAGTAATTACAGGGTCTCGGGAGGAGCGCTTGCTTGCTGGCCTTCATATGCAGCCTGAAGGATGGTTCTAGGACACACACAATCACTTGAGAAAGTTTCTAGAGTGAGCAAACACGTAAGAGCGAATAGAGAAAGCTGAGGGAACTAGATCAGCCCGAGATACTCCGATCCATCATGTTTAAAAGCTATTCCCATCTGCTAGAAACGCCCGACCTGGACATTTCTGAGCACGAACTGCTGGGAGACTTTGAAGATCCTGGAGCTGAATCCTGCCCGAAGACCATGGAGACTGACTCCTCCAGCGATGAAATTCTAGGTTTCAGCTACGAAGAAGGAGTATACAATGATGACCGGAGTCGGAAAAGAAAGCAACTACAACGCCACACTCCAGGCCAAATCCGAGAGCTCGAGGCTTTCTTCAATGAATGCCCCACTCCAAGCAGACAACAGAAAATGGAGTTGAGCCGAAAAATAGGATTGGAGCTTTCGAAGGTCAAGTTTTGGTTCGCCAACAAACGAACCCGGGTGAAACAGCAATACGCAGACCATGAGTTACTAGTCCTGAAGGAGGAGAATGAGAAGCTTCAAGCTGAAAGCGCGAGATATAAGGAAGCTCTGACCAAGGCCACCTGCCTTAATTGTGGTAATCCAGTTGTCCTCGGCGAGGTGTTCCTCGACGAACCATCCCTGTTGACGAGTAACGCTCAGCTGTTACCGTATTCTCCACAGCATTTTCCGACACAGCCAGATACCGCCGGAGATCTGCATGAACAAGTCAACACCATAGGATCAACACCAACATCCTCTGAGAAATGGGATATGAATCATCACAGGGGGAGTTCTCTCAATGACGAACTCGTTGTCGCAGCCAGCCAATCCAAAGTCGGTGAGTCCCTCCCTGGACAACTTTTGAAACGACTAGATCCCGTAGAGAATAGCTACCGAAGTATTGACGATATTTTGGGTGATAAGAGAACAAGGTTTTACTGGACCTATGAACTTCACACCAAATTTGTTGATGCAATTCGAGAGCTGGGAGTTGATTCGGCTAGCCCACTACGCATACTCGAGATTATGAATGTGCCGGGGCTCTCTAGAATTAACGTCGAGTCTCACCTCAAGTACTATAGGAGATTGCTAAGGGATGGAAGGATAGCGTTAAACCATCATAAAGCCAGTTGGAGCTCAAGTGCCGGGCAGAGTTACAACCACGACGATTGGAGGGCCGAGAGCACCCAACCGCATTTCAGCAATGACGGGACCAGCAGTCGTGTCAGCGACTCCTCTAACCCAAATCAGAATGCTCCACCGAGCTATCTCAATACTCCTCAAGAGTATATACCACAGTTCCAGCACATAGGGATTCCTCAGTTTGAACGCGATTCGGTCATTAATGCTGTCCCTGAAGCGGATCTGGCATTGGTAGAGAGTGCACATATAAACCTGCCGGTCATTGGAGGAAGTTCCAATTCGAGGCATCAAATTGCTCATGACGAGAGCAAAGAGAGGAATCCCTCGCCTGCAGTTGACGACACCCAATCCGGGCACCAAGGGCTAGAAAGAACAGGTGATTTCCTTGATGAGGAGTTGGACACTTGGATCAATACTCTTCAGGGATGTATGTCTCAACCCCAACAGGGCAATGATGAAGGTTCCAGCTCAAAGACTCCAGTCCCTCACAACGAAGGCAATGAAAGAAATCTGCCCCCAACAATCGTTGATACCCAACTTGAACATCAATGGCTCGAAGACCCGAGCAATTTCCTTGGCGATGAGTTCAATCTTTGGCTCGATCAGTTTGGAGCCGGAGGACCATCGCAGTGGTGACGCAAGGCCGGTGATCAAACGTCTGATGCAAGGCATGGTTACTCGATGAAAAATGCTTAGAGGAAAGGGGGTTGAATACTCCTGTTGAATATGTTGTTGATCGCACTGTAAGGTTCCCACGGGAACATCTTTCATTAATATCTAGAACTAATCGCGCGTGAGTGTCAACATCACCCTTTGAGCATCTTCAAGCCGAGGGCCGTGGATTAATCACTTAATCCGTGGAGCAAGTTCCATGAACATTGACTATCACCCGCGGAGCATAATGGGATCTACCCCTTCAATACAAAATGCGTTTGGCCGCGAAGCCACCCATTTGGTAAAACGATGTATCGTTCCTAAACGATCTCCAGTCGGATACCGAAGTAATGTCTTCTTTCTTTTCCTTCTCAGATGATAAACATGGATAAATCACTCAAGGAGTCATGCCTTCAAATAACAGAATAGACGCTGCCCAGCTGGGGGCAAAGGAACCATCGATGTTGCAACCACTCCAAGCATGGATAGGCGGATTTGATAGACGTGGTTCATATCAATACGCAACATCAGAACGGGATGGGAACCAAGAGTAAAGTTGTATCGTCCCAATTTGTCTTGAATTCGAGAATATGAATTGATACTCGTTGTCTACCCTTGACAGGGGAATCGCCTTGGAGACGAATGAGTTTTTACATCCTACATACTACCTATTAGGGTACATGAGGGTAGGATGTATCGTTTCAATTTTCAAAAAATTCGTGAACATACAATGATATGCTTCTTTTACATTTTCAGGGATCTCCAGCCACGGTGGACAGGTAGGTATCCCTTTCCCCCAATCCATTGAAGATGTTAAACCAAAAAAACAGAAAAAAAAAAAAAGCTTTCAAAATCTGATGTCTAGAAAAGACATGGAATTCTAACTTCATTGGCATTCATGTTTTGAAACATGAGGTTGTATGAACATGCATTGTGCACCATAAAATCCCCTTGACGGGTAAAATTTTTGGGAAAACGAAAGAGATTTTTCCAATCAAAAGTTGTTCAAAACTTTCAAAAGGATGTTTCCTCAAAAGAGAGGCAAGCTCAGAACCAAACACATCCTACATACACTTGAGAGATAGTGGAGCGAATCAAATAGTAAAATCTGGACCTACGGAGGTAGGGACCATTCGTAGCGATTACCTGGGTTGGGACGACGGAGGCATTCGTTTCATATCCCCCAAACACTACAGGTGACCATTGATAACCCCTTTGAACGGCGGTTTTCATTCTTAACCCTGTCAAGAACCACCCCACATTGGGGCAAAAAGGAAGTAAGTCCAGCAGCGTCAGGAGATAATGGTTAGAAATTTTCTTGCTTGGACTAACATCAATCTTTGTGTGTTGTTTATATGGTAATCCAAGTGTCATAGGATGACGATAAGCGTTCATTTCTCTATCCCACACACCATATCCTTTGCACAGCCAACTTGAGCCTGCAAATTCATTTCATGAACCCATTGGTGATCATGGAGGAGTTCAAGACTCAGGGATTGCGAAAAGGATTCCCGGGCTGATATTTAAAGCATGTTTAGACTTTCAAACATATGTCTGACATGATCCCATCGAGGATAAGAAGAACCGGGCTTTCAAAGAAAAAAAATGAAAAATCCCCAGCATCAGAAAAGAAAAAGTAAAGTGCCTGGTAAAAGCAAGGCCGATGCTCGTGTAAGCTGTTTGATTGATCCACAATGAAGCCCGGACGGGAAAAGAGGAAATCCCTGAATGAACCAAATAAAAAAAAGGGGCTGCTCCCCAAATGCTGCCAGGCACAGAACAAAAACACAGAGAGAGCTGTCAATCTCTCAAAACAACAAGAGACGCTCTCTAAAGGACTTGTGCACACCTCAAAAACGGGGGCACACCTCAAAGACTGAAGATGCAGACAGGTAGGGACAGGTGACAAGTTTGCAATGATCACCAATGTCAATCCCTTCGTAAATTCTGGGCCAAAAACAAGCCTTTTTCGGTCCCCAATCCTGCCAATGCTACAACCCTGAAACAGTCTTCTCTGACTAAGACACTTGGGTTAACATATAGCTTAGCTCGAAGAAGTACGAGCAAGACTATTTCTTTCTCATTTTGCAGGGTTCTTGACTTGTAAACCCGGAGCAGATGGTGAAAACTTTTGTTCAATGGCCTTGACTCAAAAATGAGTCCCCCTTTGAAGACCAATACCCAAGCCCAACATTACGGTCCCACGGAAGACCTCCCGACCAGTCAAAATGTATGCGCTGCGAATGAGCCTAAAACCTAGGCCCAGGTTAGTAGGGAATTGAGTGAATCCCCTATAAAAACCATTATCTCAAAATAGGTGAGAAGACCTCCTTGTCGAGAAATATTCCAATTGATGTTTTGAACACACTCTTTTTGGAAATTTCAAATTGTTTGATCCAAATTTGCCGCAGAAGGAATTTGTGATCACATCTGTATGTTGCAATAATATTTTGGATAACCTCCAGCATCAAAATGCACATGTCATGACTAAAACTTAAGTCATAAAATTTTGTCAATTGGACAATTGCTGTCTTCCCAAAGATTACTAACGTTTTCTTGGTGAAGAAAAATCTTTCAGGCTCAAACTTCTGCAGGATACCTGGAGAACCCAGCTCCCAGAATGTCGCTTCAACAGACTCAAGTGAAGTTTTGTCAAAATAAAATCTTTCACTGCTTCAAAAAAACTGAATTCCCGACAAACTTCGGGGTCTCAAAAAAAAAGGGGAAGAAAAACCCTTTTAAAAGAAAAAGTCCTATCAGACGTGGAGAACCCTCGTCCCAGGACCCATTTTCAAATTATCAAGGAAATCTCAACGGACGTGGAGAACCCTCGTCATGAGACCCCTTTTCAAAGCAAAACAAAGGTAGATACCGCCTGAAGGGTCAACACAAGGTAGACACCGCCTGAAGGGTCAACACAAGGTAGACACCGCCTGAAGGGTCAACACAAGGTAGATACCGCCTGAAGGGTCAACACAAGGTAGATACCGCCTGAAGGGTCAACACAAGATAGATACCGCCTGAAGGGTCAAACCAAGGTAGATACCGCCTGAAGGGTCAAACCAAGGTAGATACCGCCTGAAGGGTCAAACCAAGGTAGATACCGCCTGAAGGGTCAACTCGAAGGTAGATACCGCCATAAGGATCAACCCAATGGTCCGATCCCCCGTATGGATCAAAACTTTGACTAATTCCAAATGTTGAAGAAGTTCTTTTCCTAGGTAAGCCTTACTGTAGGCGAACCGCTTATGGTCTAATCCACCATACGGATCAAAATCCTTGGCAAAATCCCAAAGTGTGGGATGCGCCCTTCTCAGGTTCCTGCTAGTTAGGAATCCAATAATGGTATGACCTACCATACAGGTCAGAGCTTAATCTCCCTAGGATATTCTGAACGAGTCCTAGGTATCTTCTTGAAGGTCGTCGCGACCGGTAGCATCTGACAGGTGAGCTTCAGGTAAGCCTCTCTCACTCCGGCCCGTATTCAAATTGTTAGAGTAAACTGGGGATTAATTTAAGCTTTTATCAAGAGCCTTAAGGACCCGATGTCATAGCATTTCTTCTTTCATTTTCCCTGTTGAGTCGGTTAGGAATCAGGTGCCATCTTGTCTTTGAAAGCAACCTCTGCGAGCTCACTCTCAAAGAGGGGCAGCTGTTGACACCTGATTTTTGACCATTTATTATTGTGGTTTTTATTCTTTAAAATTAATTAAAAATATCAAAAAAATGTCATAAAATCACAAAATCAACTTTGGAAGCCTTGGCCTAGCCTCGGGGACCAATTTTGAACAAAAATATATTTTGGTATTTTATAATATTTTTCGAATTTATTTAATTATTAAAAATACCCAAAAAATCAGAAAAATACCATTCGTGGTCAGAAAAATACAAAAAAATATTCAATAATTTTGTTTTAATTTCCTCTTCAAGTGTGTCACTTTAAATCTCGAAAATTCGGCTCGGGTCACTATGTTCCTTAACAAACATAAACCCGAACCGAGCCCAAAAATTCCTTTTCAAGTCTTTTAATTTTTAATGTCCACTTTTATAAGTTATGACATTGGATTCTAAAGTATTGAAGTGCAATTAGGTTGATTGGCCCTCCAATTTGATCAATTTTAACCAAAAGGGCTTAATTGCATAAAAATCTTTCAATTTAGTCCCCGGTTTCACAATTTTTGAAATTAAATTTCATACGGGCATACCCATTGAAATTAAACACCTCTACCCTATGTTTTTCATCATGCTGAATCCATTGGTGGCCTCGATTTTGGCTAATTCGATCATTTGTACCTTCAATTAAGCGAAATTAATTTTCGGATCCTAGGGACAATTTGGGGTTTTCACTAAATTTCAATCAATTGATTCACGAAAATACCCATATTTGATAGAAAACAAGTCAAGGAGTCCGATTTTGCCATCAATTTCATGAAAATAAGTCGATTTGGGGCTAAATTGGGCGAGGAGAGTCGAACCGGGCGGGTCGGGTCAGACCCGACCCGACCCGGTCCGAACCGGGTCTGCAACTCAGTTGCAGACCCGCGCAGGACAATGTACAAATAAAAAACGCAGGGGGGGTTTTGATTTTTTTTCGGAAGCTCTCTTTCGGCGAAGAGGGAGCGGGCAAAAAGAAAAGCGTGGTCGTCCACTGAGGAAGGGGGGACCAAAGGTGGTCGGCAAAATGAAAAAGGGAGAGGCGGAAGAGGACCAGGGGCCGAGCCGAGCTAAAAAAATTTCAGGGAAGCTCGCGTGATCCTCGGCGGAAAAGCAGGGACGAAGCCCGTGAATCATCCCCGGAGATTGGCGACGTCCAGAGGAAACCCCCACGCCCATCAGATTCACCGGAGACCGACAGGAGAAGGTGAGATACTGGTTCGAGCTCCTCCTCGGCCTTTAATGGCATCTCGAATTCCGCTGGTTGGTTTTGCGATTTATTGATCTAGAGTTGATCCTTATACCTCCATGCCCATTTTCGCTTTTGGCTGTATGCCATTTCATGGCCAAAAACGGCGAGTCGGTCCCCAACTCCTTCTGTATGGTCATGAGCTCGGGAGCTCGTTTCGGCCCAAAACGAACCTCGTCGGTGATCAGGTAGGTATTCTCAACCCCCTAGTATGCTTCCCGATATCTCAGATCAACCATGTTACGTGTAGAACGGCTATGGCGATCTCTCGCCGGTGAATAGGTTCGGCCGGAGTTGCAGGTGGGCCAAATGAAATTCTGCTGTGTCGAGGTCGATATATGTGGTAGATCTTGTCAAGTAGGTTCGAAGGCCGTTGGTTTCGTGTCATTTGGACGCCGGAAGGCCGAGTTATGGCCTTCCGACGAGGCGCCGGCGAGCTGTCGCCGGCGCCGGTCGTCTTCCCCGACGAGGCGTTGACCGGTCAACGCGCGTTGACCTGGTCAACGCCAACGTGGCACTGACGTGGCAGCCACGTGGCGGCCACGTCAGCGCTTGTATTAGCAGAAAACTAAAAACAAAAGTATAATAATCCGATGGTTCGGAGGACGCCACGTGGCTCGATCTTGGGCGTTCGCTCTCAATCCGCGAAACTACGCCGTTTTGATCATATAGGAGGCGGGCCGGTTCATGGGTCGCGGGCCTGGGCATGGGCCGGGTCATCCGACCCGGTCCGCATAAATTTTATATATATATTATTAATAATAATAATAAATAATAAATAATAATAAAAAATTCAAAAATCAATAAAAAAAAATAGAAAATCATAAAAAACTCAAAAAAAATTCGGAAAATTCAGAAAAATTCTAAAAAATTACAGAAAATAGGAAATGGCCACATTCAACTGGCCACGACCTGTTTTGGGTCATTTAACCCCCGATCTTTTCAGAAATGACGGTTTTGCCATTCCAGCAAACCGTCTTCCAAAAAAATTCTAAAAATTCTAGAAAAAATCCCAAAAATAGGAAATGGCCACAAACAACTGGCCAAGACTCATTCGGGGTGTTTTGAACCCCGACCCTTCTTAAAATGACGATTTCGCCCTTTGGGCGAATCGTCTTCCAAAAATTGAAGAAAAATCAAAAAAATTCCAAAAAATTCTCAAAAATGGGAAATGGCCACAAACAACTGGCCATGGAATATTTTGGGTAATTCGGTATCCAAACCTTCCAAAAATTGACGATTTTGCCCTTCGGGCTAATCGCCTCCAAATCTTCCCATTTTACCCCTGGTCCGAAGTCACACCTTCTTTAAGCCTTTATGGTTACACTAGGAAGCCTTTGACTTGAATTGATGTGCATCGGTGAGATTTATTTATGCACTTGTTTTGCGCTTTCCTTTAAATTGATTGTGATTGATAGAAATAGTCTTCCAATCTGCATGAAACCCTGAATCAAGCCTACCTCACCTAAAATTGCGCCTGCATGAACTCTTAGCTAGGAAAATCACTCGCGTTAGGTACCGAAAGGGTGTTGGTAATGACACCGACGTAACCAAGTCCCCGAACCCAAAATCTCTGGTTCCGCAGAACTGATCGACCTCTCCCAATCGGTCAGTAAGGTTTCCGGTCTACCCTCCAATAAAGACCGGTGGCGACTCCAAATGCATGCACAAGTTGCACATGCCACCACGACCACATTGAAGGTCGAAAGCGATCGACTCTTATCGTCGAATCCTTCTAAAATACTCCCGCCGCGATTTGGTATGGGCCTGGGAGGGTCCTCGCCGATCCAAGACCCGCGATCGGTAATCCATTAGCCGCGTCCGCTTCCGGACGGGTCGCGACAGCAGCCACTTAAAATGACTCACTCAATGTCATTCCTTCAACATGAATATCATGCAGGATCACTTGAAGCTCTTGAATTTGACTTAAGACAGTTTTATTATCGACCATCTTAAAATCCAGAAATTTGCCGACAATGAATTTCTTCAATCCAGCATCTTCTGTTTTGTACTTCTTGTCTAGACTATCCCATAATTCTTTAGCTGTTTTCAGGGGACTATAGACGTTATAAAGGGTATTTTCCATACCGTTGAGGACATAGTTGCGACACAGGAAGTCAGAATGCTTCCATGCATCCACAAAAGCAACTTTTTCTTTATTTGTCTCTCCAACGTCCAATTTAGGACCATCCTCATTGAGGAATCTTGCTAAGTTCAAGGTCGTGAGATAGAACAATATCTTCTGTTGCCATCTCTTGAAATCAGACCCATTGAACTTTTCTGACTTTTCTCCATGATTCGGAATAGGATTAATCAGAGTAATCAGAGTTGAAGTTGAAGTTGAAGCCATTTCTATTGCAAAATCAGAATTTTAACAATTAACAAGACTATAAACAGAATACCAAATACTTGTAATGACGCACAATCAACTATACGTAGTGCAGTAACGTATATTTTATAGAAATAAATTACCACACAAAAATTATCAGAATAGGCAAGACGTAATATGCGAAACAGAATATTGTGGAACTTCAAATGACTGCGTCAATTCTGTTTCAATGTTACAGAATACTTACAACGATAAAACCACACGAACTAAGCACGAGGATCGTCAAACGATCAAAAAGAACTAAAATTTGTCTTAAGATTGTTATTGCCAAGTTCGTACAAACATGATTGCAAGTTATGGACTAACCTGTAGCCAACGCAAATAAGTATTGATCCGAGCCCAACGAAATATCGTTGTGTCCTTAAGACAAATTTGCCCCCTCAATCAGTACCCGATGACCTTGGACAATCGTCTCCCAGGATAGAACGGATCACGTTCCTTAGAAGCGGTACTTCTTCAAAGGACTCCGGCGAACGTAACTTTTGGAGAACAATCGCACAGATGTATATGAGTAATGAACGGTGGAAAAATTTCAATAGTCGGAATATGACGGTCGGGTTTGTATTTATAGACAATGGTGTAAAGAGTCGCGAATCATTACTCTTGATGAAGGACTGCGAATCAACAGTTCTGTTCGAACAAACATGTTCATTCGTTTGATTCCGAACGAACATGTATGTTCGACGGACGAACAGTTCTGTTCAAACAAACATGTTCGTTCGTTTGATTCTGAACGAACATGTTTGTTCGACGTACGAACTTTCATGTTCGCTCAACCCCGAACAAACATATCTGTTCGGACGAAAAAGAATGTCCAGAAATTTCCGAACATGTGTCCCTTTAATTTAAAAAAGAATAAATAAAAATGATGGTAAAAAATAAATACATGCCCGGACCGAGCCGGCGGGCGGCCCGCGCGCGGACTGACTTAGCTTTGCGTAGGTCCTCCCCCGTCCACAAAAGTGCGGTGCCCCTTGGGGCCTAAACCCATTTGTGAAGTTCTAATATTTAAACCCATCCACCATCTACTCTTTTTCCTATGTGGGACTTTCTTTCCTTCATTTCTCATTCACTTCCTATGAGGTTTTGTAACAAAATCCCAACAGAAACCTGAGTCAGTCGTTCTATTAAAAAAGCAACCGAACGCCAAAGGGAACACGTTAAGCTTATTAAGTTCATAATCCAGATCAACACATGACATATGATGTAACACATGTCATATGTTGTAAAGGAGTAGCTTTCCTTATCCTCTCATATGCTTTCTTCACGACAGATTGCGGAACTTATGGACGGGAGCCTCTGGTTCAAAAAGCTCGATGCCAACTTTTTACTGATAAGGAGGGTCAGTCGATGCCCATGGCACATGGACAGGACTCACTTGTCCAAGTTCCATGGTGCATTCTATGCCGGGGTTCATGGTGCCGCCAAGAAATGCCCGATCGAGCACGAAAATTTGAATGAAGCGCAAGATGTTCGCAGCTCCACACAATTGTGTGATCTGCCCGAGACATTCTTTGGCACATCCCAATCCCTCTCCAGCCGAAAGATGTGGGGAGAATGAGTACGCTATCGAAAAGGTGGGAGCACTTGCCTAGAAACAATCTTAGGCTCCATATCTCCCACCTCAATTTTCCAGAAACTACCGTCTAATAAATTCATTCAAAATAGAAACTTGCTCCAAAAAAACTATTGTTCAATAAATTGACCAGCGTTGCTCTTTTTGAAAACCAACTAGAATCAGGTCCTAATTTTTCTTTTTCGCATTTTTTCATGCAAGTGTGGAGTATGTAATCACCGACGAGGAGCCATTATGCAGCACAAGCGGTTGGATTAGAGAACTTCATAACGTTGTAAAGATCTCCATGAAACACCAACTGATATGCGTATCACTTCTGTATCACAGCACGGTGTGGGTTTTTTTTTCAAAATAGGATTAAAATGTTTTTACCAAAATAAGTTTTAAAAAATTAATTATCGGTTTAGGTGTCGCTCCACGTTCAAAAATGCCGAGCGACATCTGCTCGACATCTTGAGTGCCGATGAGGATAGAAGGAAAGAGGAAGTAAGCAAAAATAAGTAAATTCAAAAATTGAGAGATGAGAGGGCACTGCTTATTTTTGCTTTTGCTTTTAGTCCCCATGTGCTCTGTGCTCTGCAACAGTAAGACCCGTTCAGATGACTCTCTCTCTCTCTCTCTCTCTCTCTCTCTCCATATAGAGCATAGAGCACTCGCCAGTATTACGACTTACGAGGCCACTCAACGATCGAGACATGGCCCTGGCACTGCAAGTCGCAAGGGCCATCTCTATCCTCGTTCAAAATTTCTCTCTCTCTCTCTCTCCAAACACATCTCTCCTTCTCTTTAAACCGGATACGCGTGCTTTTTAATGGAAGAGTTGTTCTGGGTAGGGAGAGGAATTGAGCGTAGATCGGTCTAAAAGGAGATCATAAAAAGGCAAGTTGGAGATGAGGACGAAGAGAGAGAGACAATAATAGAAGAAGAAAGGGTCTGCTCGCCCGCTTTAACTCGATGGATGGGAAAAAGTGACTTAACTCGAACATTGTTAACTATGCACAATACCTGTGCATTCAATAAAGAGTTTTCAAAATCTTTTGAAACTGGAAAAATTTTAGAAAAAAGAGCCCGAAATGCATTTAATTTCTCAAATAAAGGATTGAAGTGGATTTTGTTTCAAATAAGAATCTGAATTGCCATTATTTTCTCAAAAAATAACCTAAAATGGCTAAACTCAATCTTTGCTTCCTTCAATAAAATATTTTCCGAGGCCTTATTTGAATTGAGCCGAGTGATGCATATGTTTTACTGAGATTTATATCTCACCCGTCATGAGATTAACATTTTCAGGTTCCAGGCAGGCCGTTGGATCCTGGGTATCGACGAAGTGAGACGGTCGCTAAGGGATGTTCGTGTGCCCGTCGGGTTCGGGGCATGACATCTTTCAAATAAAGGCATCATCTCGCAGGCAGGCCGGCCGATCAAATTTTTCAACCAATCAAGAGCATTTTGTAAAAATACGAATTTAATTTTAACTTTTTGTTAAATTAAATTAAAACAAAAAAATAGAAAGTTGAAAAAAAAAACATCATTCATGTCTTTTTTTTCAGTTATTTTTTTTAATGTCTTAAAATAGAAAAAAGGAAAAAAATATTAAATTACCAAAATGCCCCTAACTAAAATAATTGAGGCCCTTTTTTGAGATTATTATAGTCATTTCATGCTATTATTTGAAACAATGTTCATTTTAGGCCATTTTTTGAGACAATGAGGGCACTTTATATCTTTATTTGAAATAACGCTCATTTCAGGCTCTTACTTGAGAAAATGATGGCACTTCCAAATGAAGAGCAGAGCTCGCAGTTATTATCACCAATCAATGCGAAGTCATAAAAAGCTTTCATGAGAAACGATAAAACCTGAAAGAAAAATTACTCTGCATATCCATTAAAAATTCATTTAAAACTTACATATGTATCACAGCATCCATGAATGAATAAGGAATAAATGTAAGTGAGATAAAAATCTCATGAAAGAAGGAGATAAGTACAGGTAAAAAGATGGCAATAGGAAAATTATAAGTGATATAAATGCAGGGTTAATATCATGAAAAATCTTAAATTAGTACACCTGCGATAAATTTACCCCAAATTATTTTTTTGACCATGAAAAACCCTAAACTAGTACAATTGTGATAAATTTACCCAAACCATTTTTTTGACCACCAAAAATCCTAAACTGATATATTTGTCACAGATTTACCCTAAATTAATTTTTTTGACCACGAAAAATCACAAACTGGTATACCCGTGATAAATTTACTCTCCGTTAAATAGTTAAAAACGGAGGAGGTCCCAAGTTCGAATCTCCCCGACCGCGTCTTGGGGGACTTAATTTGTGGCATTGGCGCTCATACCCACACCACCCTAGTCCATTGTACGTGGGAAACCTCGATTACCAAAAAAAAAAAAAATTAGGGCAAATTTGTCACAGACGTACCGATTTGGGGTTTTCTGCGGTATTAACCCATAAATGCAAGCGACTGGATTGCCCTTCTCTCTCTCGATCGAGAGAGAGATAGAGAAAAACTCTGAGGAAATTAAAAAATCAAACAGAAATAGAAATATTCCACTAAAAAAAATTGCAGAATGAGATTCCATCTCAAATACTTTTGTGTTCATCGCAGGGGTGACTTCTGTTTCAAGCTTGGGTCCGCTTTGCGAGGTTCGAAGATGAAATAATTTCTTGATGTCCAGGTTAACCACAGAACTACTTCAATTAGTTCTCTTAAAGGTACGTTTTCTTCGACTAAAAAAAAAAATTGTGTGATGGACAGACAAGTGTTTTTCCCATTGCGTCGTTGCGATTTGTAGTTGCAATTCCAAATTCACATATTCTTGTTTTTCTTAAATTAAATCGTGCCTTAATTTTTTGAATCTTAAGTCTCTCCATTTTCGTGGATTTTCTAGTAAAGTCGGTTCAACACCAAATCCAACCAAATTTTGGACTTTGTAGAGCAATGCTCATATACGACGCGTATAACACATGTGGATTCTCACGTGGACTGTGTTGAAAAATTTAGCCAATAGACACAACATCGTAGTATGAAATGGATAAGAATTTGTCAATGTGGACGCCATATTGGAAAGATGCTATGCATGTCACAGATGACGTGGTCCGATGACCATGTTAGCTTGATATGATAGGATTTAAAGTCGAAGGAACTTGATTAGAAAATTTTGAAAAGTAGGATAAGTTGGTTAGACAAATTTAAAATAGATTGACTTCATTAACAAGTTCGTAAAAATATATGGACAAAAAGAAAAAAAAAAGAGAAAAAAATCCTAGAGCTATCAGATTACAAATGTTATAACATAAAGCAAGGGCACATAAAAATTAAACGTGCTCTTTGCGTTGACAATATCAAGGACACCGGTCAAGTCCACAAAAATAAGTAAAATTACATTTCCAAAGGTGAACAAACGCATAGAGCAATATGACGTGTATGAGCTGTGATTGCGGATCGCAACCGTGATTTTCTTATGGATGTTTATCACGTAATTAGTTCGGTTAGACGGTCACCCATATTCTTGAAGCACCTGAAAATCTTTTTGATACTGTAAAAATCACTTATTTTAACTCCAAGTTTATATACATGTAGTTAATTAAGTACTAGTTAATTTGTATAAGATTTCTGCTTCTTTGATGTCTATGAGGATTGATACTTAGTCCGATATTGTGTGCTTAGTATGCAAGCAGACAAATGAGAGACGACGATGTCGTTAATTAAATCTTAAATTTGTCCCTATGACTCAATCTTTATCAAGCGCTCAAGCGCCCTATAATAGAGCCATATGTGGGATCAAAACTTGATTACCCAAGTTCAAATCTTGAGCTAAACTCAGATTAAATCGATTAATCTACGTCATTATCACTGGACTAAAATTAATCTCCATACTTTCAACTTGTGTTCTGACTAGGCAAACATTTGTTTGTAGGAAATTATTTTAATGTTCTATTTCTCAACTCTTGATGTGGAAAAATAAGTATAAAGGACAACTACGAACGTATTCAGTGCACTGACCTACTAGTCCAGTACGGCTACAAGCATCAGGCACCAAGCCCGGAGATGATATTTTGAATTTTTTATTAGAACAATGTGCCGCTAGCTATTACTATAAGGTGATAGATAAAAATTTTGGGATCACGAAAAACCATAATTGATACAATTGTGATAAATTTACCTCAAATTATTTTTTTGACGATAAAAAATCCTAAATCGGTACATTTGTGACAAATTTACCTTAAACTGGTACACGTGTGATAAATTTACTCTCCGTTAATTTGCGTTAAATCTAACCGTCAAATTGCCGAATTGGATAAAGGAAACGAAGACAAGCCTGGGCGAGATGAGCAGGTATGCTATCCCCACAAACACGGCCCTCCTGACCTTAAAAGGGGACTACATGTTTGCTCATCAAGCCCATTCTTGAAACTTAACCCTTAAGGTTCCAAATATTTCTGTTTCACAAGTTCCACACAGTGGCAAGTGAAGAGCATACTAAACCAAACCAATTGTACTACTGAATCAACAAGATGATTTTGATCTTCAAAGGACCATACTTATAGGAAAGAAGAATAAAGGGAACTTAGAAACTCATGATTTTAGGAAACACACTGATATTTCACATAAGGCAGCTTCTGCCGATTACAACGCATACGTAGGCCTTTTATAGGCATACAACACTTCGACGGACGTCTGACACAAGTTCACAAGAAAAATTGAAAAAATCTTCGGGTGAACAATGTTTGCTACAGTGCTACAGTACTGCTATAGTGTCACTGATACAGTACTTTTGCTACAGTAATTTTTCGAAAAAGTCTTCTGAAGACTGCAGAACACTTATTATTACACGTACAATAATTACTAAGACTTTTGACAACAACCTTGATGACTTTTTTACACGCACGAGTGGACTTGGACGGTTTTGATGATTCAGAGCCGACAACAGTCTGGGTCTGGGTGATAATTGTCGTCGTCAGAGTCAGAGCTATCAGGGTCGTCTTTTTCTTTCTTGTATTTACTCAAATACCACTGCTCTTCAAGCTGGGATAGTCTAATGTCTAGGTCTTCAGATAATGGGGGACTATCTTCTTGTTCCGGACTATCTTCTTATTCCGTCGCGTGTCTTTCTCCTGACAAAATATCTTCCCTAGTGACTGGATCCTGCGCATTTTGTCAAGGGTCTTGATTGGAGCTAGATGACATCTGGGGCTGGGGCCAAAGTTGGAGCTAAGGCCACGTGTACGAGCTAGATGGATGGTCCTTGGTGCTGGATGCAATATCTTGTGTAGGATAAGGATTCTGTGAAAATGGTCCTCCCCACGGGTCTTGAGTGTCATAGGTGTCAGTGTCCATAGAAGAACCTGGCTGGTTACTTCTATATTCTTCGAGGGCTCAGATTCTCTGAGGGTGCATATTGGGCCTATCTCACGAGAGATTCGTGTGGTGGTATGACCAAATTTCAGGAGGAACTTCTTGATTTTCTTCACATAGAACTCGCTGGAGTTCTCTATACTCATATTGCATCAGTGTGATGGACCTGGGAAGTGTTATGTGGAATCAAAAAATCTGTCGATGGAGATTGGGCTTAAAGGTGTTGGTGCCATAGGACAGGGTTTTGTCTCGAATGTCTCCTGTTGAATTGAAAAAAACCCAAGGCATGTGGAAAATGACTGTGGTGTGCGTTTCTGGGTCAGCTATTCCACTGCGTCTCCAAAAAATGAAGTGATTTTTCCATGCTGCTAAAGGTTGGAACCAAGTGAGCATTTCTGTCAAAACCTTTTGGTTTGAGAAATCTCCCATGAGTGCTCTGGACATGACTCGGACAATCTTGTCTGTGGAAAATTCAATGGCAACAGCATATACATTAAGAAGATTCCAAAAGAACCATATGAGATTTTCAGGGAAATCATGATCAGGAGACCACCGCAAAATATGGATAAATGGATAATCATGATTAAAACCGTGTGGTCCTAACATTAATCCACCATAAGTGCTGAATATACGGTTTTGGTACTCATTCATGTAATACTTCAAATTCTCCCAGAAATTATTTTCTGCAAGTTCTCTTGAGACTTCTGGAGGATAACTGTAAGAATTCCACGGTGTATCTCGCATTGGTGTAGTGCGAATTGTTCCCGCGTTTAGTGAATTTCTGCGCACATACATGTTGATGGATTCAACCGGCTGCTTCGGTCTGGACAAAAAATCTGCAAGAATATTCTTTTTGCCTGCTATGTGTTTAGCATCAAAAGAATATTTTGAGAACCATTCGGCCCACCTTAACAACTGTGGGTGAGGAATCTGTTTCTGCTTGAATTTGAGCATTTGGGGAAACGAAGACATATCCATTTCGACCAAAAAGTGGTGCCCAATAAGGTGGTATTCAAACTTCTTGATGCCATATTTGATTGCTAGAATCTCTTTAAAAGTGGAGTGGTAATGCATTTCTGCAGGGGTGAATCTTCCACTTTTATAAGCACAAATGAAGCGCTTACCTTTGATTTCTTCAAGGAGAATGGCTACCCAATAATTGTCACTAGTATCGGTTTGCAGTATCGGTTTGCAAAATTCTCTGACCAGTGGAAGGAATTTGCAAAGGAGGGAGATGTTGCAAAATTTCTTTGAGATGGGCCACAGCCTGTGTTCGCTTTGGTCCCCATGGGGGAGCATCTTTCTTCAACATTCTCTGAAGATGATAAACCATTTTGGTAATCTTTGGCACAAAGTCTCAGAGATAATTGACAATTTCAAGAAAAGCCTGAACTTGGCTAACTGTTAAATTCTCAGAGGAAAATTTTTGAAGTTCTTCTGCAAAATGAAGACCTGGGCAGTAGGTGCCTTCTTTCAAATGCATACCAAGGAACTCAATCTCTTTTTGAGCAAAATCATTTTCTTTTGGGAAAGCATGATTCCGTGTTTCTAGACAATTTCAACAAACTGGGAAAGTAATTTTCAATGGGATTCTTCATCAGGACTATAAAGGAGAATGTCATCAATGTAAATTTGGGCATGTGGAAGAATGTGTTGGAATATTCTACACATGACTTTCTGAAAAATGGATGGAGCTATTTTAAGATCAAATGAGACAACTGTCCATTGAAAATGCTGGTTTGGAATGCAAAAATCGGTTTTAGGACGGTCATCAGGATGAATTCCAATTTGCCAAAAACCTGTTTTCAGGTCTGTCGCGACCCGTCCGAAGGCGGACGCGGCTAATGGATTACCGATCGCGGGTCTTGGATCGGCGCGGGCCCTCCCAGGCCCATACCAAATCGCGGCGGGAGTATTTTTCAGAAGAATTCGACGATAAGAGTCGATCGCTTTTGACCTTAGTGTGGTCGTGGTGGCATGTGCAACTTGTGCATGCATTTGGAGTCGCCACCGGTCTTTCTTGGAGGGTAGACCGGAAACCTTACTGATCGATTGGGAGAGATCGATCAGTTCTGCAGAACCAGAGATTTTGGGTTCGGGGACTTGGTTACGCTGGTGTCATTACCAACGCCCTTTCGGTACCTAAGTTGATTGAATTTTCTGCAATTTTTCTCAAATTTTTTTTGAATTTTTCCTTAATAATTCATTTTTTTTGAAATTTTTTTTATTTGATTTTTTTTTTATAAATTTCCTGAAAATAAGTCCCAACTGACGGTCCCTAACTCGCCACGTGGCGTCTCGGTGACAATCGAATCATTTTAATTTTTGTAAAATTCGAAATTGATTTCTTTTAATGTTAAAAATATTTTTTATTCTGAAAATCATTGGATCACGACACGTGGCTCATCTGCAGCCATCCAATCTAGCATTTTTTGTTTTTGTTTTTATTTTTATAGGACGCAACACAATGCAAAAAATAAAGAAGATATTAAGTCATTATACAACGTAAACATAAGCAAAGGAGATGGGATCCGGTGAATTTTACGACGTCGGAGTCCGTCGGTGCTCGTGCAACAATGTGTGGGGGTATAAACCACCAGCAGGAGGCTCGGCCTTCCGATTCTGGGGTAGCACAATATAATTTACAGAAAATAAATAAATAAAACACCTTGGACACCAATAGGAGGCTTAGCCTTCCGATTCTGGGTCTTTTATGAGAAATATAGAAATGCTATGACATAAAGTAAATACACAGCAAATATTTAGACACCAACAGGAGGCTCGGCCTTCCGATTCTGGGTCTTTTATGCGAAATATAGAAATGCTATGACATAAAGTAAATACACAGTAAATATTTAGACACCAACAGGAGGCTCGGCCTTCCGATTCTGGGTCTTTTATGCGAAATATAGAAATGCTATGACATAAAGTAAATACACAGTAAATACGAAAAAAATACAAAATAAACAATAATCCGAGCTCGGATGAGGAGGACGTTGAACAATTTTCACAAATCCGAACGGTGAAGATGAAGAAAGAATTGAGATGAGATTATACACAAAATTTTACCTCGATCCGATGGTCGAATTGATCGAAAACTGAAGAAATACCGGCGGATGAACAGTTCCCGCGCCAGGAACAACTTCTGATTTGGCTGCTGTGCGACCACTTGGAGAGATCTTTTTAAAGATCCGAACGGTGGATATGAAGAAGGGGTTAAGAAGACCCTGCACACAAAAAATCAGCTCGATCCAACGGCTCAATCGGCCGGAAACTCAAGAAATGTCGGCGGGTATACAATTCCCACGCCTGGAACAGCTTCTGATTTGGCTGTTGTGCGACCACTTTGAGAGATTTGTTTAAAGATCCGAACGGTGGATATGAAGAAGGGATCAAGAAGACCTTGTATACAAAAATTCAGCTCGATCCAACGGTCCAATCGGCCGGAAACGCAAGAAATGTGGAGGGTGGTAGTGTGATGACAAAAAAAAATGGAAGAGAGAATATATGGAATGAGCGTGGGAGAGGAAGAAGAAGAAGAAGAAGAAGAAGAAGGAGGAAGAGGAGGAGGAGGGGAAGCTACGGATGATGAGGGGGGGAGTATAAATAGTAATAAAAATAAAATAAAATAATGAAATAGTAATATAATAATAATATAATAAAATATTAAAAAGTAAAAATAATAATAAAATAATCAAAAGTGAAGACAAAATGATTAGTCCCCTTTTCCTTTTAAATGATGATGTTTTCACTCCTTTTCCTTTTAATCATTACTAATATTTTTGCCAAATTCAATTTTATGATGATCAAAGAACACCTAAAATCAAACCTGAATTTTACTATTTATGAGGTCAGAAAATGGATAAAATAAAAATAAAAATACCGACTATTTTTATATACTTTTGTGACCTCCAATATTATTTTTCTTAATTTTCTTGATTTTCTTTTTCTTTTTTTCTTTTTTTCGAAAATATATTAAAAAAAATGAAAATTACGAAAATTATTTTTTTGGTCAAAATGGTTCATTTAGCTTGGCTAAGGTCACCAAAATTGATTTTTCAATTTTTCAACTTTTTATGGATTTTTTTATGAATTTTCAAAAAAATAAAATAAAATAAAATAAAAATAAATAAATAAATAAAAAAGTTGATCAAAATTTAGGTGTCAACAGCTGCCCCTCTTTGAGAGGAATCTCGTTAGAGGTTTCTCTCAAAGATAAGGTGACACCTGAGTCCTGATCGACTCGACTCGGGAAACTAAAGGAAAAGGAGTCATGACATCCAATCTTCATGCTTGTCCATGTATGCTCTTTCTTGAAGGGGGAAACATTCATTTGACATGAGAGAGTGAGATAATAGAGAGACATACCTGCCACTTACCTGTTCGATGTTTGTGCGATTTTCGCGGTGTTTGATGGATTCAAGAGAATTTCTAGGAACTCGTTACTAGAGTATCCTAGAGAGGTTAAGCTCTGACCCGTATGGTAGGTCAAACCATAATGGGATTCCTAACTGATAGGAATCTAAGGAAGACGCGTCCCATTTGGGATTTGCTAAGGATTTTGATCCGTATGGTGGATCAGACCATTGAGTTGACCATTTAAGTGATTTTCACTATTGGATTGACCCTTCAGGCGGTTTCTACCATCATTTTGACCCTTCAGGCGGTATCTACCATTCATTTGACCCTTCAGGCGGTATCTACCATTGATTTGACCCTTCAGGCGGTTTCTACCATGAGTTGACCCTTCAGGCGGTTTCTACCTTTGATTGACCCTTCAGGCGGTTTCTACCTTTGTTTGACCCTTCAGGCGGTTTCTACCTTTGGTTTTTGCTTTGAAAAGGGGTCTCATGACGAGGGTTCTCCACGTCCGATGAGACTGTTTGATATTTTTGAAAAGGGATCCTAGGACGAGGGTTCTCCACGTCAAGCTAGGACTGCTTGATTTTTTTGAAAAGGGGTCTCATGACGAGGGTTCTCCACGTCCGATGAGACTGTTTGATTTTTGAAAAGGGGTCTCATGACGAGGGTTCTCCACGTCCGATGAGACTGTTTGATATTTTGAAAATGGGTCCTGGGACGAGGGTTCTCCACGTCTGCTGGGACTGTTTGATATTTTAAAAATGGGTCCTGGGACGAGGGTTCTCCACATCTGATAGGACTTTTTCTTTTAAAATGGTTTTTCTTCCCCTCTTTTTTTAGAGATCCCGAAGTTTGTCGGGAATTCAGTTTTTGAAGCAGTGAAAGATTTTATTTTGACAAAGCTTCACTCGAGTCTGTTGAGGCGACATTCTGGGAGCTGGGTTCTCCAGGTATCCTGCAGAAGTTTGAGCCTAAAATATTTTTCTTCACCAAGAAAACGTTAGTAATCTATGGGAAGACCACGGCTGTCCATTTTGACAAAACCGTATGATTTAAGTTTTAATCATGAGATGAGCATTTTGATGCTGGAGGTTATCCAAAGCATTCTTGCAACATGCAAATGTGATCACAAATCCCTTGCACGGAAAATCTGGATCAACAGTTTGAAAATTCCAAAAAGAGTTTGTTCAAAACATCAATTGGAATATTTTTCGACAATGAGGTCTTCTCACCTGTTTTGCGATAGTGGTTTTTTATAGGGGATGCACTCAATTCCCTACTAACCTGTGCCTAGGTTTTAGGCTCATTCGCAGCGCATACATTTTGATCGGTCTGGAGGTCTTCCACGGGACCGTAATGTTGGGCTTGGATATTGGTTTTCAAGGGGTACCCGCTTTGGAGTCGAGGCCATTGTATGAAAGTCTTCACCATCTGCTCCGGATTTACAAGTCAAGAACCCTGCAAAATGAGAAAGAAATAGTCTTGCTCGTACTTCTTCGAGCTAAGCAATATGTTAACCCAAGTGTCTTAGTCAGAGAAGACTGTTTCAGGGTTGTAACATTGGTAGGATTGGGGACCGAAAAAGGCTTGTTTTTGGCCTAGAAATTACGAAGGGTTTGACATTGGTGATCATTGCAAATTTACCACCTGCCATTTTCCTCTCTGCACCTTCAGTTTTTGGGATGCGCAACCGATTTTGAGGTGTGCACCAGCTCTTCAGAGAGCGTTTTGTCGCATTAAGAGACTGATGACTCTGTCTGCGTCTCTGCTCCACGCTTGACACCATTTGGGGAGTAGTTTTTTTGATCTGACTCCTTTAGGGATTTCCTCTTTTCCCATCCGGCTTCATTGCGGATCAATCAAACAACTTACATGAGCATCGGCCTTGCTTTTACCAGGCACTTTACTTTTTCTCGATGCTGTGGATTTTTTTAATTCATTTTCGAAATCCCACTTTTTCTCATCTTCATGGGATCGTGTTAGACCTACGATCAAAGGTCTAACAAGGTTAAGCATTAACTTAGGAATTTTTTTTGCAAACCCTAAGTCTTGAATTCCTTCGTTTCTGAAGTGATGCTGCATCCGTCTTGGAATGTGCGATGATCACCAACGGGTTTATGAAATGATTTTGCAGGCTCAACTTGGCTATGCAAAGGATTCAATGTGTGGGATAGAGAAATGAATGCTTCTCATCATCCTATGGCACTTGGATTACCATATAAACAACACACAAAGATTAATGTTAGTCCGAGCAAGAAAATTTCTAACCATTTTCTCCTGATGCTGCTGGACTCACCTCCATTTTGCCCCGATGTGGGGTCGTTCTTGACAGGGTTAAGAATGAAAACCGCCGTTCAAATGGGTTGTCAATGGTCACCTGTAGTATTTGGGGATATGAAACGAATGCCTCCGTCGTCCCAATCCAAGTAATTGCTGCGAATAATCCCTACTTCCGTAGGTCCAGATTTTGCTATCTGATCCGCTCCACTCCTCTCTCAAGTGTGTATAGGACGTGTTTGGATTTAAGCTTTGCCTCTCGTCTTTCGAGGAAACGTCCTTTTGAAAGTTTTGAACAACTTTTGATTGGAAAAATCTTTTTCATTTTCTCCAAAAATTCTACCCGTTAAGGGGATTTTAGGATGCACCATGCATGTTCTTATTCATGTTCAGACAACCTCCTGTTTCAAAACATGAATGCCAATGAAGTTAGAATTCTATGTCTTTTCTAGACATCAGATTCTGAAAGCTTTTCTTTTCTTCTCTGTTTTTTATTCAACATCTTCAATGGATTGGGGAAAGTGATACTTACCTGTCCCCCGCGGCTGGAGATCCCTGAAAATGCAGAAGAAACATGTTATTGTACGTTCACGAATTTTTCAAAAAATTAGAACGATACATCTTACCCTTGGTCGTGTAGGGGTGTGAAAACCTGTTTCACCTTGATGGCGATCCCCTGTCAAAGACGGGAATTAGTTGTTAGTTTGCGTTTCAAAATTCAAGGGAAATTGGAACGATACAGCCTTGTTCTTGCTTTGTGTTTCCATTTGAACACAAACTCGCGGCTTGCAGGATTTGGCCCTCTATCTTGTGTCCTTGATCTCCCATCTGGTTGGGCGACGAATCCTTCTCAAGAATTTGCACTGGATCAATTCATGCTTTTGGACGTACTCTACGCCATTTTCCAAGGTACCATTTCATCCACTAGGTCTTATAATCAAAGACCATCTCCTGAAATCCTGACTTCTAAGGCCAATGATTCTATTCGCCTCCCTGTTAGCGCGCTCTTTTCATTTGAGGCTTTCAGCGCCAACGACTTCCTGCAAAATGAGTAAAAACTCATGTTAGGCATGTGGTCTTCAAAGACCAAATTGGAACGATACAAGGTTACCGTTCACCCAAATTCGTATCTTAGGGTTTGATTCTGATGCGGACGACTCCGTTATTGCGTCCATTGACTTTGCCAGAGGAGAAACGTCCGGCGTACAAATGATTCACTTGCCCCAGTTAGGCATGGTTTTGCTGTTTGTCATCTCTGGATTCGATGACCCTGGTCTGATGCGCTTTCATGGGGGATCATGAGAGTTTGCCCCCATTTTCGATAGAAATGAGCCTGAGCCTTATCAAGATGTATACAATACAAATAGATCCCTAATACAATCAATCTAAGGGACGAGATAGAGAGGATCTCAGCAAAAATTAATCCTGAAATCCTGACTTCTAAGGCCAATGATTCTATTCGCCTCCCTGTTAGCGCGCTCTTTTCATTTGAGGCTTTCAGCGCCAACGACTTCCTGCAAAATGAGTAAAAACTCATGTTAGGCATGTGGTCTTCAAAGACCAAATTGGAACGATACAAGGTTACCGTTCACCCAAATTCGTATCTTAGGGTTTGATTCTGATGCGGACGACTCCGTTATTGCGTCCATTGACTTTGCCAGAGGAGAAACGTCCGGCGTACAAATGATTCACTTGCCCCAGTTAGGCATGGTTTTGCTGTTTGTCATCTCTGGATTCGATGACCCTGGTCTGATGCGCTTTCATGGGGGATCATGAGAGTTTGCCCCCATTTTCGATAGAAATGAGCCTGAGCCTTATCAAGATGTATACAATACAAATAGATCCCTAATACAATCAATCTAAGGGACGAGATAGAGAGGATCTCAGCAAAAATTAATCTTATACAAGAGAACTAAGAATGTCAAATCAATCAAAGGAATGTGGTCCGAACACTTGGAGATGCCCCAGTTCCAGTCTTCGAGATGTGACTCCAGGATCACCGATTTTTTTTTTAGGTGGTTTTAGATATACCAACCATCTAAAGACATGCACATGAGACAAGTGAGGATAAAACTTCTAAAAATCAAAGGATTTGGCACCTAAGGTCAAGGTTCCCACCTCGAGTTCTAGACAGAGCAGATTCCATTGCACAACTATCGTTGCATTGGGGCTCGATCCATAGTTCGAAGTGAGCGAAATTAAAAATGGATTACCCTGTGTTTTTCCTCACGGAGGTTCCATTTTCAATTCCTTCTATTGTTTGCTTATAGGGGCGCCCGGGGTTTTAGGCGCGGTTGTGTGTGTTCAGGTGTCGTGATCATCACAATGCAAGTCATGCATAACAGTTTATCAATCAGCGCTTCAAATCACCCACACAACATACATTCCTACGCTAACCTGCATAAAACAATGTTAATCACGGACTATACCACTTATTTCTCCAATCTGCAAAAACGTTTAACACCTCAAGGGTTAAAGTACATACTTCAATTTGAAGAGCGTCTACATAAAACATGTCAGAAAAACCAATCAACTTTTTAATCGGCTCAAGTCCACTAAATGGTTAAGAACCAGTCCCCAGTGGAGTCGCCAGCTGTCGCGACCCGTCCGAAGGCGGACGCGGCTAATGGATTACCGATCGCGGGTCTTGGATCGGCGCGGGCCCTCCCAGGCCCATACCAAATCGCGGCGGGAGTATTTTTCAGAAGAATTCGACGATAAGAGTCGATCGCTTTCGACCTTAGTGTGGTCGTGGTGGCATGTGCAACTTGTGCATGCATTTGGAGTCGCCACCGGTCTTTCTTGGAGGGTAGACCGGAAACCTTACTGATCGATTGGGAGAGATCGATCAGTTCTGCAGAACCAGAGATTTTGGGTTCGAGGACTTGGTTACGCTGGTGTCATTACCAACGCCCTTTCGGTACCTAAGTTGATTGAATTTTCTGCAATTTTTCTCAAATTTTTTTTGAATTTTTCCTTAATAATTCATTTTTTTTGAAATTTTTTTTATTTGATTTTTTTTTATAAATTTCCTGAAAATAAGTCCCAACTGACGGTCCCTAACTCGCCACGTGGCGTCTCGGTGACAATCGAATCATTTTAATTTTTGTAAAATTCGAAATTGATTTCTTTTAATGTTAAAAATATTTTTTATTCTGAAAATCATTGGATCACGACACGTGGCTCATCTGCAGCCATCCAATCTAGCATTTTTTGTTTTTGTTTTTATTTTTATAGGACGCAACACAATGCAAAAAATAAAGAAGATATTAAGTCATTATACAACGTAAAATAAGCAAAGGAGATGGGATCCGGTGAATTTTACGACGTCGGAGTCCGTCGGTGCTCGTGCAACAATGTGTGGGGGTATAAACCACCAGCAGGAGGCTCGGCCTTCCGATTCTGGGGTAGCACAATATAATTTACAGAAAATAAATAAATAAAACACCTTGGACACCAATAGGAGGCTTAGCCTTCCGATTCTGGGTCTTTTATGAGAAATATAGAAATGCTATGACATAAAGTAAATACACAGCAAATATTTAGACACCAACAGGAGGCTTGGCCTTCCGATTCTGGGTCTTTTATGCGAAATATAGAAATGCTATGACATAAAGTAAATACACAGTAAATATTTAGACACCAACAGGAGGCTCGGCCTTCCGATTCTGGGTCTTTTATGCGAAATATAGAAATGCTATGACATAAAGTAAATACACAGTAAATACGAAAAAAATACAAAATAAACAATAATCCGAGCTCGGATGAGGAGGACGTTGAACAATTTTCACAAATCCGAACGGTGAAGATGAAGAAAGAATTGAGATGAGATTATACACAAAATTTTACCTCGATCCGATGGTCGAATTGATCGAAAACTGAAGAAATACCGGCGGATGAACAGTTCCCGCGCCAGGAACAACTTCTGATTTGGCTGCTGTGCGACCACTTGGAGAGATCTTTTTAAAGATCCGAACGGTGGATATGAAGAAGGGGTTAAGAAGACCCTGCACACAAAAAATCAGCTCGATCCAACGGCTCAATCGGCCGGAAACTCAAGAAATGTCGGCGGGTATACAATTCCCACGCCTGGAACAGCTTCTGATTTGGCTGTTGTGCGACCACTTTGAGAGATTTGTTTAAAGATCCGAACGGTGGATATGAAGAAGGGATCAAGAAGACCTTGTATACAAAAATTCAGCTCGATCCAACGGTCCAATCGGCCGGAAACGCAAGAAATGTGGAGGGTGGTAGTGTGATGACAAAAAAAAATGGAAGAGAGAATATATGGAATGAGCGTGGGAGAGGAAGAAGAAGAAGAAGAAGAAGAAGAAGGAGGAAGAGGAGGAGGAGGGGAAGCTACGGATGATGAGGGGGGGAGTATAAATAGTAATAAAAATAAAATAAAATAATGAAATAGTAATATAATAATAATATAATAAAATATTAAAAAGTAAAAATAATAATAAAATAATCAAAAGTGAAGACAAAATGATTAGTCCCCTTTTCCTTTTAAATGATGATGTTTTCACTCCTTTTCCTTTTAATCATTACTAATATTTTTGCCAAATTCAATTTTATGATGATCAAAGAACACCTAAAATCAAACCTGAATTTTACTATTTATGAGGTCAGAAAATGGATAAAATAAAAATAAAAATACCGACTATTTTTATATACTTTTGTGACCTCCAATATTATTTTTCTTAATTTTCTTGATTTTCTTTTTCTTTTTTTCTTTTTTTCGAAAATATATTAAAAAAAATGAAAATTACGAAAATTATTTTTTTGGTCAAAATGGTTCATTTAGCTTGGCTAAGGTCACCAAAATTGATTTTTCAATTTTTCAACTTTTTATGGATTTTTTTATGAATTTTCAAAAAAATAAAATAAAATAAAATAAAAATAAATAAATAAATAAAAAAGTTGATCAAAATTTAGGTGTCAACAGCTGCCCCTCTTTGAGAGGAATCTCGTTAGAGGTTTCTCTCAAAGATAAGGTGACACCTGAGTCCTGATCGACTCGACTCGGGAAACTAAAGGAAAAGGAGTCATGACATCCAATCTTCATGCTTGTCCATGTATGCTCTTTCTTGAAGGGGGAAACATTCATTTGACATGAGAGAGTGAGATAATAGAGAGACATACCTGCCACTTACCTGTTCGATGTTTGTGCGATTTTCGCGGTGTTTGATGGATTCAAGAGAATTTCTAGGAACTCGTTACTAGAGTATCCTAGAGAGGTTAAGCTCTGACCCGTATGGTAGGTCAAACCATAATGGGATTCCTAACTGATAGGAATCTAAGGAAGACGCGTCCCATTTGGGATTTGCTAAGGATTTTGATCCGTATGGTGGATCAGACCATTGAGTTGACCATTTAAGTGATTTTCACTATTGGATTGACCCTTCAGGCGGTTTCTACCATCATTTTGACCCTTCAGGCGGTATCTACCATTCATTTGACCCTTCAGGCGGTATCTACCATTGATTTGACCCTTCAGGCGGTTTCTACCATGAGTTGACCCTTCAGGCGGTTTCTACCTTTGATTGACCCTTCAGGCGGTTTCTACCTTTGTTTGACCCTTCAGGCGGTTTCTACCTTTGGTTTTTGCTTTGAAAAGGGGTCTCATGACGAGGGTTCTCCACGTCCGATGAGACTGTTTGATATTTTTGAAAAGGGATCCTAGGACGAGGGTTCTCCACGTCAAGCTAGGACTGCTTGATTTTTTTGAAAAGGGGTCTCATGACGAGGGTTCTCCACGTCCGATGAGACTGTTTGATTTTTGAAAAGGGGTCTCATGACGAGGGTTCTCCACGTCCGATGAGACTGTTTGATATTTTGAAAATGGGTCCTGGGACGAGGGTTCTCCACGTCTGCTGGGACTGTTTGATATTTTAAAAATGGGTCCTGGGACGAGGGTTCTCCACATCTGATAGGACTTTTTCTTTTAAAATGGTTTTTCTTCCCCTCTTTTTTTAGAGATCCCGAAGTTTGTCGGGAATTCAGTTTTTGAAGCAGTGAAAGATTTTATTTTGACAAAGCTTCACTCGAGTCTGTTGAGGCGACATTCTGGGAGCTGGGTTCTCCAGGTATCCTGCAGAAGTTTGAGCCTAAAATATTTTTCTTCACCAAGAAAACGTTAGTAATCTATGGGAAGACCACGGCTGTCCATTTTGACAAAACCGTATGATTTAAGTTTTAATCATGAGATGAGCATTTTGATGCTGGAGGTTATCCAAAGCATTCTTGCAACATGCAAATGTGATCACAAATCCCTTGCACGGAAAATCTGGATCAACAGTTTGAAAATTCCAAAAAGAGTTTGTTCAAAACATCAATTGGAATATTTTTCGACAATGAGGTCTTCTCACCTGTTTTGCGATAGTGGTTTTTTATAGGGGATGCACTCAATTCCCTACTAACCTGTGCCTAGGTTTTAGGCTCATTCGCAGCGCATACATTTTGATCGGTCTGGAGGTCTTCCACGGGACCGTAATGTTGGGCTTGGATATTGGTTTTCAAGGGGTACCCGCTTTGGAGTCGAGGCCATTGTATGAAAGTCTTCACCATCTGCTCCGGATTTACAAGTCAAGAACCCTGCAAAATGAGAAAGAAATAGTCTTGCTCGTACTTCTTCGAGCTAAGCAATATGTTAACCCAAGTGTCTTAGTCAGAGAAGACTGTTTCAGGGTTGTAACATTGGTAGGATTGGGGACCGAAAAAGGCTTGTTTTTGGCCTAGAAATTACGAAGGGTTTGACATTGGTGATCATTGCAAATTTACCACCTGCCATTTTCCTCTCTGCACCTTCAGTTTTTGGGATGCGCAACCGATTTTGAGGTGTGCACCAGCTCTTCAGAGAGCGTTTTGTCGCATTAAGAGACTGATGACTCTGTCTGCGTCTCTGCTCCACGCTTGACACCATTTGGGGAGTAGTTTTTTTGATCTGACTCCTTTAGGGATTTCCTCTTTTCCCATCCGGCTTCATTGCGGATCAATCAAACAACTTACATGAGCATCGGCCTTGCTTTTACCAGGCACTTTACTTTTTCTCGATGCTGTGGATTTTTTTAATTCATTTTCGAAATCCCACTTTTTCTCATCTTCATGGGATCGTGTTAGACCTACGATCAAAGGTCTAACAAGGTTAAGCATTAACTTAGGAATTTTTTTTGCAAACCCTAAGTCTTGAATTCCTTCGTTTCTGAAGTGATGCTGCATCCGTCTTGGAATGTGCGATGATCACCAACGGGTTTATGAAATGATTTTGCAGGCTCAACTTGGCTATGCAAAGGATTCAATGTGTGGGATAGAGAAATGAATGCTTCTCATCATCCTATGGCACTTGGATTACCATATAAACAACACACAAAGATTAATGTTAGTCCGAGCAAGAAAATTTCTAACCATTTTCTCCTGATGCTGCTGGACTCACCTCCATTTTGCCCCGATGTGGGGTCGTTCTTGACAGGGTTAAGAATGAAAACCGCCGTTCAAATGGGTTGTCAATGGTCACCTGTAGTATTTGGGGATATGAAACGAATGCCTCCGTCGTCCCAATCCAAGTAATTGCTGCGAATAATCCCTACTTCCGTAGGTCCAGATTTTGCTATCTGATCCGCTCCACTCCTCTCTCAAGTGTGTATAGGACGTGTTTGGATTTAAGCTTTGCCTCTCGTCTTTCGAGGAAACGTCCTTTTGAAAGTTTTGAACAACTTTTGATTGGAAAAATCTTTTTCATTTTCTCCAAAAATTCTACCCGTTAAGGGGATTTTAGGATGCACCATGCATGTTCTTATTCATGTTCAGACAACCTCCTGTTTCAAAACATGAATGCCAATGAAGTTAGAATTCTATGTCTTTTCTAGACATCAGATTCTGAAAGCTTTTCTTTTCTTCTCTGTTTTTTATTCAACATCTTCAATGGATTGGGGAAAGTGATACTTACCTGTCCCCCGCGGCTGGAGATCCCTGAAAATGCAGAAGAAACATGTTATTGTACGTTCACGAATTTTTCAAAAAATTAGAACGATACATCTTACCCTTGGTCGTGTAGGGGTGTGAAAACCTGTTTCACCTTGATGGCGATCCCCTGTCAAAGACGGGAATTAGTTGTTAGTTTGCGTTTCAAAATTCAAGGGAAATTGGAACGATACAGCCTTGTTCTTGCTTTGTGTTTCCATTTGAACACAAACTCGCGGCTTGCAGGATTTGGCCCTCTATCTTGTGTCCTTGATCTCCCATCTGGTTGGGCGACGAATCCTTCTCAAGAATTTGCACTGGATCAATTCATGCTTTTGGACGTACTCTACGCCATTTTCCAAGGTACCATTTCATCCACTAGGTCTTATAATCAAAGACCATCTCCTGAAATCCTGACTTCTAAGGCCAATGATTCTATTCGCCTCCCTGTTAGCGCGCTCTTTTCATTTGAGGCTTTCAGCGCCAACGACTTCCTGCAAAATGAGTAAAAACTCATGTTAGGCATGTGGTCTTCAAAGACCAAATTGGAACGATACAAGGTTACCGTTCACCCAAATTCGTATCTTAGGGTTTGATTCTGATGCGGACGACTCCGTTATTGCGTCCATTGACTTTGCCAGAGGAGAAACGTCCGGCGTACAAATGATTCACTTGCCCCAGTTAGGCATGGTTTTGCTGTTTGTCATCTCTGGATTCGATGACCCTGGTCTGATGCGCTTTCATGGGGGATCATGAGAGTTTGCCCCCATTTTCGATAGAAATGAGCCTGAGCCTTATCAAGATGTATACAATACAAATAGATCCCTAATACAATCAATCTAAGGGACGAGATAGAGAGGATCTCAGCAAAAATTAATCCTGAAATCCTGACTTCTAAGGCCAATGATTCTATTCGCCTCCCTGTTAGCGCGCTCTTTTCATTTGAGGCTTTCAGCGCCAACGACTTCCTGCAAAATGAGTAAAAACTCATGTTAGGCATGTGGTCTTCAAAGACCAAATTGGAACGATACAAGGTTACCGTTCACCCAAATTCGTATCTTAGGGTTTGATTCTGATGCGGACGACTCCGTTATTGCGTCCATTGACTTTGCCAGAGGAGAAACGTCCGGCGTACAAATGATTCACTTGCCCCAGTTAGGCATGGTTTTGCTGTTTGTCATCTCTGGATTCGATGACCCTGGTCTGATGCGCTTTCATGGGGGATCATGAGAGTTTGCCCCCATTTTCGATAGAAATGAGCCTGAGCCTTATCAAGATGTATACAATACAAATAGATCCCTAATACAATCAATCTAAGGGACGAGATAGAGAGGATCTCAGCAAAAATTAATCTTATACAAGAGAACTAAGAATGTCAAATCAATCAAAGGAATGTGGTCCGAACACTTGGAGATGCCCCAGTTCCAGTCTTCGAGATGTGACTCCAGGATCACCGATTTTTTTTTTAGGTGGTTTTAGATATACCAACCATCTAAAGACATGCACATGAGACAAGTGAGGATAAAACTTCTAAAAATCAAAGGATTTGGCACCTAAGGTCAAGGTTCCCACCTCGAGTTCTAGACAGAGCAGATTCCATTGCACAACTATCGTTGCATTGGGGCTCGATCCATAGTTCGAAGTGAGCGAAATTAAAAATGGATTACCCTGTGTTTTTCCTCACGGAGGTTCCATTTTCAATTCCTTCTATTGTTTGCTTATAGGGGCGCCCGGGGTTTTAGGCGCGGTTGTGTGTGTTCAGGTGTCGTGATCATCACAATGCAAGTCATGCATAACAGTTTATCAATCAGCGCTTCAAATCACCCACACAACATACATTCCTACGCTAACCTGCATAAAACAATGTTAATCACGGACTATACCACTTATTTCTCCAATCTGCAAAAACGTTTAACACCTCAAGGGTTAAAGTACATACTTCAATTTGAAGAGCGTCTACATAAAACATGTCAGAAAAACCAATCAACTTTTTAATCGGCTCAAGTCCACTAAATGGTTAAGAACCAGTCCCCAGTGGAGTCGCCAGCTGTCGCGACCCGTCCGAAGGCGGACGCGGCTAATGGATTACCGATCGCGGGTCTTGGATCGGCGCGGGCCCTCCCAGGCCCATACCAAATCGCGGCGGGAGTATTTTTCAGAAGAATTCGACGATAAGAGTCGATCGCTTTCGACCTTAGTGTGGTCGTGGTGGCATGTGCAACTTGTGCATGCATTTGGAGTCGCCACCGGTCTTTCTTGGAGGGTAGACCGGAAACCTTACTGATCGATTGGGAGAGATCGATCAGTTCTGCAGAACCAGAGATTTTGGGTTCGGGGACTTGGTTACGCTGGTGTCATTACCAACGCCCTTTCGGTACCTAAGTTGATTGAATTTTCTGCAATTTTTCTCAAATTTTTTTTGAATTTTTCCTTAATAATTCATTTTTTTTGAAATTTTTTTTATTTGATTTTTTTTTTATAAATTTCCTGAAAATAAGTCCCAACTGACGGTCCCTAACTCGCCACGTGGCGTCTCGGTGACAATCGAATCATTTTAATTTTTGTAAAATTCGAAATTGATTTCTTTTAATGTTAAAAATATTTTTTATTCTGAAAATCATTGGATCACGACACGTGGCTCATCTGCAGCCATCCAATCTAGCATTTTTTGTTTTTGTTTTTATTTTTATAGGACGCAACACAATGCAAAAAATAAAGAAGATATTAAGTCATTATACAACGTAAACATAAGCAAAGGAGATGGGATCCGGTGAATTTTACGACGTCGGAGTCCGTCGGTGCTCGTGCAACAATGTGTGGGGGTATAAACCACCAGCAGGAGGCTCGGCCTTCCGATTCTGGGGTAGCACAATATAATTTACAGAAAATAAATAAATAAAACACCTTGGACACCAATAGGAGGCTTAGCCTTCCGATTCTGGGTCTTTTATGAGAAATATAGAAATGCTATGACATAAAGTAAATACACAGCAAATATTTAGACACCAACAGGAGGCTCGGCCTTCCGATTCTGGGTCTTTTATGCGAAATATAGAAATGCTATGACATAAAGTAAATACACAGTAAATATTTAGACACCAACAGGAGGCTCGGCCTTCCGATTCTGGGTCTTTTATGCGAAATATAGAAATGCTATGACATAAAGTAAATACACAGTAAATACGAAAAAAATACAAAATAAACAATAATCCGAGCTCGGATGAGGAGGACGTTGAACAATTTTCACAAATCCGAACGGTGAAGATGAAGAAAGAATTGAGATGAGATTATACACAAAATTTTACCTCGATCCGATGGTCGAATTGATCGAAAACTGAAGAAATACCGGCGGATGAACAGTTCCCGCGCCAGGAACAACTTCTGATTTGGCTGCTGTGCGACCACTTGGAGAGATCTTTTTAAAGATCCGAACGGTGGATATGAAGAAGGGGTTAAGAAGACCCTGCACACAAAAAATCAGCTCGATCCAACGGCTCAATCGGCCGGAAACTCAAGAAATGTCGGCGGGTATACAATTCCCACGCCTGGAACAGCTTCTGATTTGGCTGTTGTGCGACCACTTTGAGAGATTTGTTTAAAGATCCGAACGGTGGATATGAAGAAGGGATCAAGAAGACCTTGTATACAAAAATTCAGCTCGATCCAACGGTCCAATCGGCCGGAAACGCAAGAAATGTGGAGGGTGGTAGTGTGATGACAAAAAAAAATGGAAGAGAGAATATATGGAATGAGCGTGGGAGAGGAAGAAGAAGAAGAAGAAGAAGAAGAAGGAGGAAGAGGAGGAGGAGGGGAAGCTACGGATGATGAGGGGGGGAGTATAAATAGTAATAAAAATAAAATAAAATAATGAAATAGTAATATAATAATAATATAATAAAATATTAAAAAGTAAAAATAATAATAAAATAATCAAAAGTGAAGACAAAATGATTAGTCCCCTTTTCCTTTTAAATGATGATGTTTTCACTCCTTTTCCTTTTAATCATTACTAATATTTTTGCCAAATTCAATTTTATGATGATCAAAGAACACCTAAAATCAAACCTGAATTTTACTATTTATGAGGTCAGAAAATGGATAAAATAAAAATAAAAATACCGACTATTTTTATATACTTTTGTGACCTCCAATATTATTTTTCTTAATTTTCTTGATTTTCTTTTTCTTTTTTTCTTTTTTTCGAAAATATATTAAAAAAAATGAAAATTACGAAAATTATTTTTTTGGTCAAAATGGTTCATTTAGCTTGGCTAAGGTCACCAAAATTGATTTTTCAATTTTTCAACTTTTTATGGATTTTTTTATGAATTTTCAAAAAAATAAAATAAAATAAAATAAAAATAAATAAATAAATAAAAAAGTTGATCAAAATTTAGGTGTCAACAGCTGCCCCTCTTTGAGAGGAATCTCGTTAGAGGTTTCTCTCAAAGATAAGGTGACACCTGAGTCCTGATCGACTCGACTCGGGAAACTAAAGGAAAAGGAGTCATGACATCCAATCTTCATGCTTGTCCATGTATGCTCTTTCTTGAAGGGGGAAACATTCATTTGACATGAGAGAGTGAGATAATAGAGAGACATACCTGCCACTTACCTGTTCGATGTTTGTGCGATTTTCGCGGTGTTTGATGGATTCAAGAGAATTTCTAGGAACTCGTTACTAGAGTATCCTAGAGAGGTTAAGCTCTGACCCGTATGGTAGGTCAAACCATAATGGGATTCCTAACTGATAGGAATCTAAGGAAGACGCGTCCCATTTGGGATTTGCTAAGGATTTTGATCCGTATGGTGGATCAGACCATTGAGTTGACCATTTAAGTGATTTTCACTATTGGATTGACCCTTCAGGCGGTTTCTACCATCATTTTGACCCTTCAGGCGGTATCTACCATTCATTTGACCCTTCAGGCGGTATCTACCATTGATTTGACCCTTCAGGCGGTTTCTACCATGAGTTGACCCTTCAGGCGGTTTCTACCTTTGATTGACCCTTCAGGCGGTTTCTACCTTTGTTTGACCCTTCAGGCGGTTTCTACCTTTGGTTTTTGCTTTGAAAAGGGGTCTCATGACGAGGGTTCTCCACGTCCGATGAGACTGTTTGATATTTTTGAAAAGGGATCCTAGGACGAGGGTTCTCCACGTCAAGCTAGGACTGCTTGATTTTTTTGAAAAGGGGTCTCATGACGAGGGTTCTCCACGTCCGATGAGACTGTTTGATTTTTGAAAAGGGGTCTCATGACGAGGGTTCTCCACGTCCGATGAGACTGTTTGATATTTTGAAAATGGGTCCTGGGACGAGGGTTCTCCACGTCTGCTGGGACTGTTTGATATTTTAAAAATGGGTCCTGGGACGAGGGTTCTCCACATCTGATAGGACTTTTTCTTTTAAAATGGTTTTTCTTCCCCTCTTTTTTTAGAGATCCCGAAGTTTGTCGGGAATTCAGTTTTTGAAGCAGTGAAAGATTTTATTTTGACAAAGCTTCACTCGAGTCTGTTGAGGCGACATTCTGGGAGCTGGGTTCTCCAGGTATCCTGCAGAAGTTTGAGCCTAAAATATTTTTCTTCACCAAGAAAACGTTAGTAATCTATGGGAAGACCACGGCTGTCCATTTTGACAAAACCGTATGATTTAAGTTTTAATCATGAGATGAGCATTTTGATGCTGGAGGTTATCCAAAGCATTCTTGCAACATGCAAATGTGATCACAAATCCCTTGCACGGAAAATCTGGATCAACAGTTTGAAAATTCCAAAAAGAGTTTGTTCAAAACATCAATTGGAATATTTTTCGACAATGAGGTCTTCTCACCTGTTTTGCGATAGTGGTTTTTTATAGGGGATGCACTCAATTCCCTACTAACCTGTGCCTAGGTTTTAGGCTCATTCGCAGCGCATACATTTTGATCGGTCTGGAGGTCTTCCACGGGACCGTAATGTTGGGCTTGGATATTGGTTTTCAAGGGGTACCCGCTTTGGAGTCGAGGCCATTGTATGAAAGTCTTCACCATCTGCTCCGGATTTACAAGTCAAGAACCCTGCAAAATGAGAAAGAAATAGTCTTGCTCGTACTTCTTCGAGCTAAGCAATATGTTAACCCAAGTGTCTTAGTCAGAGAAGACTGTTTCAGGGTTGTAACATTGGTAGGATTGGGGACCGAAAAAGGCTTGTTTTTGGCCTAGAAATTACGAAGGGTTTGACATTGGTGATCATTGCAAATTTACCACCTGCCATTTTCCTCTCTGCACCTTCAGTTTTTGGGATGCGCAACCGATTTTGAGGTGTGCACCAGCTCTTCAGAGAGCGTTTTGTCGCATTAAGAGACTGATGACTCTGTCTGCGTCTCTGCTCCACGCTTGACACCATTTGGGGAGTAGTTTTTTTGATCTGACTCCTTTAGGGATTTCCTCTTTTCCCATCCGGCTTCATTGCGGATCAATCAAACAACTTACATGAGCATCGGCCTTGCTTTTACCAGGCACTTTACTTTTTCTCGATGCTGTGGATTTTTTTAATTCATTTTCGAAATCCCACTTTTTCTCATCTTCATGGGATCGTGTTAGACCTACGATCAAAGGTCTAACAAGGTTAAGCATTAACTTAGGAATTTTTTTTGCAAACCCTAAGTCTTGAATTCCTTCGTTTCTGAAGTGATGCTGCATCCGTCTTGGAATGTGCGATGATCACCAACGGGTTTATGAAATGATTTTGCAGGCTCAACTTGGCTATGCAAAGGATTCAATGTGTGGGATAGAGAAATGAATGCTTCTCATCATCCTATGGCACTTGGATTACCATATAAACAACACACAAAGATTAATGTTAGTCCGAGCAAGAAAATTTCTAACCATTTTCTCCTGATGCTGCTGGACTCACCTCCATTTTGCCCCGATGTGGGGTCGTTCTTGACAGGGTTAAGAATGAAAACCGCCGTTCAAATGGGTTGTCAATGGTCACCTGTAGTATTTGGGGATATGAAACGAATGCCTCCGTCGTCCCAATCCAAGTAATTGCTGCGAATAATCCCTACTTCCGTAGGTCCAGATTTTGCTATCTGATCCGCTCCACTCCTCTCTCAAGTGTGTATAGGACGTGTTTGGATTTAAGCTTTGCCTCTCGTCTTTCGAGGAAACGTCCTTTTGAAAGTTTTGAACAACTTTTGATTGGAAAAATCTTTTTCATTTTCTCCAAAAATTCTACCCGTTAAGGGGATTTTAGGATGCACCATGCATGTTCTTATTCATGTTCAGACAACCTCCTGTTTCAAAACATGAATGCCAATGAAGTTAGAATTCTATGTCTTTTCTAGACATCAGATTCTGAAAGCTTTTCTTTTCTTCTCTGTTTTTTATTCAACATCTTCAATGGATTGGGGAAAGTGATACTTACCTGTCCCCCGCGGCTGGAGATCCCTGAAAATGCAGAAGAAACATGTTATTGTACGTTCACGAATTTTTCAAAAAATTAGAACGATACATCTTACCCTTGGTCGTGTAGGGGTGTGAAAACCTGTTTCACCTTGATGGCGATCCCCTGTCAAAGACGGGAATTAGTTGTTAGTTTGCGTTTCAAAATTCAAGGGAAATTGGAACGATACAGCCTTGTTCTTGCTTTGTGTTTCCATTTGAACACAAACTCGCGGCTTGCAGGATTTGGCCCTCTATCTTGTGTCCTTGATCTCCCATCTGGTTGGGCGACGAATCCTTCTCAAGAATTTGCACTGGATCAATTCATGCTTTTGGACGTACTCTACGCCATTTTCCAAGGTACCATTTCATCCACTAGGTCTTATAATCAAAGACCATCTCCTGAAATCCTGACTTCTAAGGCCAATGATTCTATTCGCCTCCCTGTTAGCGCGCTCTTTTCATTTGAGGCTTTCAGCGCCAACGACTTCCTGCAAAATGAGTAAAAACTCATGTTAGGCATGTGGTCTTCAAAGACCAAATTGGAACGATACAAGGTTACCGTTCACCCAAATTCGTATCTTAGGGTTTGATTCTGATGCGGACGACTCCGTTATTGCGTCCATTGACTTTGCCAGAGGAGAAACGTCCGGCGTACAAATGATTCACTTGCCCCAGTTAGGCATGGTTTTGCTGTTTGTCATCTCTGGATTCGATGACCCTGGTCTGATGCGCTTTCATGGGGGATCATGAGAGTTTGCCCCCATTTTCGATAGAAATGAGCCTGAGCCTTATCAAGATGTATACAATACAAATAGATCCCTAATACAATCAATCTAAGGGACGAGATAGAGAGGATCTCAGCAAAAATTAATCCTGAAATCCTGACTTCTAAGGCCAATGATTCTATTCGCCTCCCTGTTAGCGCGCTCTTTTCATTTGAGGCTTTCAGCGCCAACGACTTCCTGCAAAATGAGTAAAAACTCATGTTAGGCATGTGGTCTTCAAAGACCAAATTGGAACGATACAAGGTTACCGTTCACCCAAATTCGTATCTTAGGGTTTGATTCTGATGCGGACGACTCCGTTATTGCGTCCATTGACTTTGCCAGAGGAGAAACGTCCGGCGTACAAATGATTCACTTGCCCCAGTTAGGCATGGTTTTGCTGTTTGTCATCTCTGGATTCGATGACCCTGGTCTGATGCGCTTTCATGGGGGATCATGAGAGTTTGCCCCCATTTTCGATAGAAATGAGCCTGAGCCTTATCAAGATGTATACAATACAAATAGATCCCTAATACAATCAATCTAAGGGACGAGATAGAGAGGATCTCAGCAAAAATTAATCTTATACAAGAGAACTAAGAATGTCAAATCAATCAAAGGAATGTGGTCCGAACACTTGGAGATGCCCCAGTTCCAGTCTTCGAGATGTGACTCCAGGATCACCGATTTTTTTTTTAGGTGGTTTTAGATATACCAACCATCTAAAGACATGCACATGAGACAAGTGAGGATAAAACTTCTAAAAATCAAAGGATTTGGCACCTAAGGTCAAGGTTCCCACCTCGAGTTCTAGACAGAGCAGATTCCATTGCACAACTATCGTTGCATTGGGGCTCGATCCATAGTTCGAAGTGAGCGAAATTAAAAATGGATTACCCTGTGTTTTTCCTCACGGAGGTTCCATTTTCAATTCCTTCTATTGTTTGCTTATAGGGGCGCCCGGGGTTTTAGGCGCGGTTGTGTGTGTTCAGGTGTCGTGATCATCACAATGCAAGTCATGCATAACAGTTTATCAATCAGCGCTTCAAATCACCCACACAACATACATTCCTACGCTAACCTGCATAAAACAATGTTAATCACGGACTATACCACTTATTTCTCCAATCTGCAAAAACGTTTAACACCTCAAGGGTTAAAGTACATACTTCAATTTGAAGAGCGTCTACATAAAACATGTCAGAAAAACCAATCAACTTTTTAATCGGCTCAAGTCCACTAAATGGTTAAGAACCAGTCCCCAGTGGAGTCGCCAGCTGTCGCGACCCGTCCGAAGGCGGACGCGGCTAATGGATTACCGATCGCGGGTCTTGGATCGGCGCGGGCCCTCCCAGGCCCATACCAAATCGCGGCGGGAGTATTTTTCAGAAGAATTCGACGATAAGAGTCGATCGCTTTCGACCTTAGTGTGGTCGTGGTGGCATGTGCAACTTGTGCATGCATTTGGAGTCGCCACCGGTCTATCTTGGAGGGTAGACCGGAAACCTTACTGATCGATTGGGAGAGATCGATCAGTTCTGCAGAACCAGAGATTTTGGGTTCGAGGACTTGGTTACGCTGGTGTCATTACCAACGCCCTTTCGGTACCTAAGTTGATTGAATTTTCTGCAATTTTTCTCAAATTTTTTTTGAATTTTTCCTTAATAATTCATTTTTTTTGAAATTTTTTTTATTTGATTTTTTTTTATAAATTTCCTGAAAATAAGTCCCAACTGACGGTCCCTAACTCGCCACGTGGCGTCTCGGTGACAATCGAATCATTTTAATTTTTGTAAAATTCGAAATTGATTTCTTTTAATGTTAAAAATATTTTTTATTCTGAAAATCATTGGATCACGACACGTGGCTCATCTGCAGCCATCCAATCTAGCATTTTTTGTTTTTGTTTTTATTTTTATAGGACGCAACACAATGCAAAAAATAAAGAAGATATTAAGTCATTATACAACGTAAACATAAGCAAAGGAGATGGGATCCGGTGAATTTTACGACGTCGGAGTCCGTCGGTGCTCGTGCAACAATGTGTGGGGGTATAAACCACCAGCAGGAGGCTCGGCCTTCCGATTCTGGGGTAGCACAATATAATTTACAGAAAATAAATAAATAAAACACCTTGGACACCAATAGGAGGCTTAGCCTTCCGATTCTGGGTCTTTTATGAGAAATATAGAAATGCTATGACATAAAGTAAATACACAGCAAATATTTAGACACCAACAGGAGGCTTGGCCTTCCGATTCTGGGTCTTTTATGCGAAATATAGAAATGCTATGACATAAAGTAAATACACAGTAAATATTTAGACACCAACAGGAGGCTCGGCCTTCCGATTCTGGGTCTTTTATGCGAAATATAGAAATGCTATGACATAAAGTAAATACACAGTAAATACGAAAAAAATACAAAATAAACAATAATCCGAGCTCGGATGAGGAGGACGTTGAACAATTTTCACAAATCCGAACGGTGAAGATGAAGAAAGAATTGAGATGAGATTATACACAAAATTTTACCTCGATCCGATGGTCGAATTGATCGAAAACTGAAGAAATACCGGCGGATGAACAGTTCCCGCGCCAGGAACAACTTCTGATTTGGCTGCTGTGCGACCACTTGGAGAGATCTTTTTAAAGATCCGAACGGTGGATATGAAGAAGGGGTTAAGAAGACCCTGCACACAAAAAATCAGCTCGATCCAACGGCTCAATCGGCCGGAAACTCAAGAAATGTCGGCGGGTATACAATTCCCACGCCTGGAACAGCTTCTGATTTGGCTGTTGTGCGACCACTTTGAGAGATTTGTTTAAAGATCCGAACGGTGGATATGAAGAAGGGATCAAGAAGACCTTGTATACAAAAATTCAGCTCGATCCAACGGTCCAATCGGCCGGAAACGCAAGAAATGTGGAGGGTGGTAGTGTGATGACAAAAAAAAATGGAAGAGAGAATATATGGAATGAGCGTGGGAGAGGAAGAAGAAGAAGAAGAAGAAGAAGAAGGAGGAAGAGGAGGAGGAGGGGAAGCTACGGATGATGAGGGGGGGAGTATAAATAGTAATAAAAATAAAATAAAATAATGAAATAGTAATATAATAATAATATAATAAAATATTAAAAAGTAAAAATAATAATAAAATAATCAAAAGTGAAGACAAAATGATTAGTCCCCTTTTCCTTTTAAATGATGATGTTTTCACTCCTTTTCCTTTTAATCATTACTAATATTTTTGCCAAATTCAATTTTATGATGATCAAAGAACACCTAAAATCAAACCTGAATTTTACTATTTATGAGGTCAGAAAATGGATAAAATAAAAATAAAAATACCGACTATTTTTATATACTTTTGTGACCTCCAATATTATTTTTCTTAATTTTCTTGATTTTCTTTTTCTTTTTTTCTTTTTTTCGAAAATATATTAAAAAAAATGAAAATTACGAAAATTATTTTTTTGGTCAAAATGGTTCATTTAGCTTGGCTAAGGTCACCAAAATTGATTTTTCAATTTTTCAACTTTTTATGGATTTTTTTATGAATTTTCAAAAAAATAAAATAAAATAAAATAAAAATAAATAAATAAATAAAAAAGTTGATCAAAATTTAGGTGTCAACAGCTGCCCCTCTTTGAGAGGAATCTCGTTAGAGGTTTCTCTCAAAGATAAGGTGACACCTGAGTCCTGATCGACTCGACTCGGGAAACTAAAGGAAAAGGAGTCATGACATCCAATCTTCATGCTTGTCCATGTATGCTCTTTCTTGAAGGGGGAAACATTCATTTGACATGAGAGAGTGAGATAATAGAGAGACATACCTGCCACTTACCTGTTCGATGTTTGTGCGATTTTCGCGGTGTTTGATGGATTCAAGAGAATTTCTAGGAACTCGTTACTAGAGTATCCTAGAGAGGTTAAGCTCTGACCCGTATGGTAGGTCAAACCATAATGGGATTCCTAACTGATAGGAATCTAAGGAAGACGCGTCCCATTTGGGATTTGCTAAGGATTTTGATCCGTATGGTGGATCAGACCATTGAGTTGACCATTTAAGTGATTTTCACTATTGGATTGACCCTTCAGGCGGTTTCTACCATCATTTTGACCCTTCAGGCGGTATCTACCATTCATTTGACCCTTCAGGCGGTATCTACCATTGATTTGACCCTTCAGGCGGTTTCTACCATGAGTTGACCCTTCAGGCGGTTTCTACCTTTGATTGACCCTTCAGGCGGTTTCTACCTTTGTTTGACCCTTCAGGCGGTTTCTACCTTTGGTTTTTGCTTTGAAAAGGGGTCTCATGACGAGGGTTCTCCACGTCCGATGAGACTGTTTGATATTTTTGAAAAGGGATCCTAGGACGAGGGTTCTCCACGTCAAGCTAGGACTGCTTGATTTTTTTGAAAAGGGGTCTCATGACGAGGGTTCTCCACGTCCGATGAGACTGTTTGATTTTTGAAAAGGGGTCTCATGACGAGGGTTCTCCACGTCCGATGAGACTGTTTGATATTTTGAAAATGGGTCCTGGGACGAGGGTTCTCCACGTCTGCTGGGACTGTTTGATATTTTAAAAATGGGTCCTGGGACGAGGGTTCTCCACATCTGATAGGACTTTTTCTTTTAAAATGGTTTTTCTTCCCCTCTTTTTTTAGAGATCCCGAAGTTTGTCGGGAATTCAGTTTTTGAAGCAGTGAAAGATTTTATTTTGACAAAGCTTCACTCGAGTCTGTTGAGGCGACATTCTGGGAGCTGGGTTCTCCAGGTATCCTGCAGAAGTTTGAGCCTAAAATATTTTTCTTCACCAAGAAAACGTTAGTAATCTATGGGAAGACCACGGCTGTCCATTTTGACAAAACCGTATGATTTAAGTTTTAATCATGAGATGAGCATTTTGATGCTGGAGGTTATCCAAAGCATTCTTGCAACATGCAAATGTGATCACAAATCCCTTGCACGGAAAATCTGGATCAACAGTTTGAAAATTCCAAAAAGAGTTTGTTCAAAACATCAATTGGAATATTTTTCGACAATGAGGTCTTCTCACCTGTTTTGCGATAGTGGTTTTTTATAGGGGATGCACTCAATTCCCTACTAACCTGTGCCTAGGTTTTAGGCTCATTCGCAGCGCATACATTTTGATCGGTCTGGAGGTCTTCCACGGGACCGTAATGTTGGGCTTGGATATTGGTTTTCAAGGGGTACCCGCTTTGGAGTCGAGGCCATTGTATGAAAGTCTTCACCATCTGCTCCGGATTTACAAGTCAAGAACCCTGCAAAATGAGAAAGAAATAGTCTTGCTCGTACTTCTTCGAGCTAAGCAATATGTTAACCCAAGTGTCTTAGTCAGAGAAGACTGTTTCAGGGTTGTAACATTGGTAGGATTGGGGACCGAAAAAGGCTTGTTTTTGGCCTAGAAATTACGAAGGGTTTGACATTGGTGATCATTGCAAATTTACCACCTGCCATTTTCCTCTCTGCACCTTCAGTTTTTGGGATGCGCAACCGATTTTGAGGTGTGCACCAGCTCTTCAGAGAGCGTTTTGTCGCATTAAGAGACTGATGACTCTGTCTGCGTCTCTGCTCCACGCTTGACACCATTTGGGGAGTAGTTTTTTTGATCTGACTCCTTTAGGGATTTCCTCTTTTCCCATCCGGCTTCATTGCGGATCAATCAAACAACTTACATGAGCATCGGCCTTGCTTTTACCAGGCACTTTACTTTTTCTCGATGCTGTGGATTTTTTTAATTCATTTTCGAAATCCCACTTTTTCTCATCTTCATGGGATCGTGTTAGACCTACGATCAAAGGTCTAACAAGGTTAAGCATTAACTTAGGAATTTTTTTTGCAAACCCTAAGTCTTGAATTCCTTCGTTTCTGAAGTGATGCTGCATCCGTCTTGGAATGTGCGATGATCACCAACGGGTTTATGAAATGATTTTGCAGGCTCAACTTGGCTATGCAAAGGATTCAATGTGTGGGATAGAGAAATGAATGCTTCTCATCATCCTATGGCACTTGGATTACCATATAAACAACACACAAAGATTAATGTTAGTCCGAGCAAGAAAATTTCTAACCATTTTCTCCTGATGCTGCTGGACTCACCTCCATTTTGCCCCGATGTGGGGTCGTTCTTGACAGGGTTAAGAATGAAAACCGCCGTTCAAATGGGTTGTCAATGGTCACCTGTAGTATTTGGGGATATGAAACGAATGCCTCCGTCGTCCCAATCCAAGTAATTGCTGCGAATAATCCCTACTTCCGTAGGTCCAGATTTTGCTATCTGATCCGCTCCACTCCTCTCTCAAGTGTGTATAGGACGTGTTTGGATTTAAGCTTTGCCTCTCGTCTTTCGAGGAAACGTCCTTTTGAAAGTTTTGAACAACTTTTGATTGGAAAAATCTTTTTCATTTTCTCCAAAAATTCTACCCGTTAAGGGGATTTTAGGATGCACCATGCATGTTCTTATTCATGTTCAGACAACCTCCTGTTTCAAAACATGAATGCCAATGAAGTTAGAATTCTATGTCTTTTCTAGACATCAGATTCTGAAAGCTTTTCTTTTCTTCTCTGTTTTTTATTCAACATCTTCAATGGATTGGGGAAAGTGATACTTACCTGTCCCCCGCGGCTGGAGATCCCTGAAAATGCAGAAGAAACATGTTATTGTACGTTCACGAATTTTTCAAAAAATTAGAACGATACATCTTACCCTTGGTCGTGTAGGGGTGTGAAAACCTGTTTCACCTTGATGGCGATCCCCTGTCAAAGACGGGAATTAGTTGTTAGTTTGCGTTTCAAAATTCAAGGGAAATTGGAACGATACAGCCTTGTTCTTGCTTTGTGTTTCCATTTGAACACAAACTCGCGGCTTGCAGGATTTGGCCCTCTATCTTGTGTCCTTGATCTCCCATCTGGTTGGGCGACGAATCCTTCTCAAGAATTTGCACTGGATCAATTCATGCTTTTGGACGTACTCTACGCCATTTTCCAAGGTACCATTTCATCCACTAGGTCTTATAATCAAAGACCATCTCCTGAAATCCTGACTTCTAAGGCCAATGATTCTATTCGCCTCCCTGTTAGCGCGCTCTTTTCATTTGAGGCTTTCAGCGCCAACGACTTCCTGCAAAATGAGTAAAAACTCATGTTAGGCATGTGGTCTTCAAAGACCAAATTGGAACGATACAAGGTTACCGTTCACCCAAATTCGTATCTTAGGGTTTGATTCTGATGCGGACGACTCCGTTATTGCGTCCATTGACTTTGCCAGAGGAGAAACGTCCGGCGTACAAATGATTCACTTGCCCCAGTTAGGCATGGTTTTGCTGTTTGTCATCTCTGGATTCGATGACCCTGGTCTGATGCGCTTTCATGGGGGATCATGAGAGTTTGCCCCCATTTTCGATAGAAATGAGCCTGAGCCTTATCAAGATGTATACAATACAAATAGATCCCTAATACAATCAATCTAAGGGACGAGATAGAGAGGATCTCAGCAAAAATTAATCTTATACAAGAGAACTAAGAATGTCAAATCAATCAAAGGAATGTGGTCCGAACACTTGGAGATGCCCCAGTTCCAGTCTTCGAGATGTGACTCCAGGATCACCGATTTTTTTTTTAGGTGGTTTTAGATATACCAACCATCTAAAGACATGCACATGAGACAAGTGAGGATAAAACTTCTAAAAATCAAAGGATTTGGCACCTAAGGTCAAGGTTCCCACCTCGAGTTCTAGACAGAGCAGATTCCATTGCACAACTATCGTTGCATTGGGGCTCGATCCATAGTTCGAAGTGAGCGAAATTAAAAATGGATTACCCTGTGTTTTTCCTCACGGAGGTTCCATTTTCAATTCCTTCTATTGTTTGCTTATAGGGGCGCCCGGGGTTTTAGGCGCGGTTGTGTGTGTTCAGGTGTCGTGATCATCACAATGCAAGTCATGCATAACAGTTTATCAATCAGCGCTTCAAATCACCCACACAACATACATTCCTACGCTAACCTGCATAAAACAATGTTAATCACGGACTATACCACTTATTTCTCCAATCTGCAAAAACGTTTAACACCTCAAGGGTTAAAGTACATACTTCAATTTGAAGAGCGTCTACATAAAACATGTCAGAAAAACCAATCAACTTTTTAATCGGCTCAAGTCCACTAAATGGTTAAGAACCAGTCCCCAGTGGAGTCGCCAGCTGTCGCGACCCGTCCGAAGGCGGACGCGGCTAATGGATTACCGATCGCGGGTCTTGGATCGGCGCGGGCCCTCCCAGGCCCATACCAAATCGCGGCGGGAGTATTTTTCAGAAGAATTCGACGATAAGAGTCGATCGCTTTCGACCTTAGTGTGGTCGTGGTGGCATGTGCAACTTGTGCATGCATTTGGAGTCGCCACCGGTCTTTCTTGGAGGGTAGACCGGAAACCTTACTGATCGATTGGGAGAGATCGATCAGTTCTGCAGAACCAGAGATTTTGGGTTCGGGGACTTGGTTACGCTGGTGTCATTACCAACGCCCTTTCGGTACCTAAGTTGATTGAATTTTCTGCAATTTTTCTCAAATTTTTTTTGAATTTTTCCTTAATAATTCATTTTTTTTGAAATTTTTTTTATTTGATTTTTTTTTATAAATTTCCTGAAAATAAGTCCCAACTGACGGTCCCTAACTCGCCACGTGGCGTCTCGGTGACAATCGAATCATTTTAATTTTTGTAAAATTCGAAATTGATTTCTTTTAATGTTAAAAATATTTTTTATTCTGAAAATCATTGGATCACGACACGTGGCTCATCTGCAGCCATCCAATCTAGCATTTTTTGTTTTTGTTTTTATTTTTATAGGACGCAACACAATGCAAAAAATAAAGAAGATATTAAGTCATTATACAACGTAAACATAAGCAAAGGAGATGGGATCCGGTGAATTTTACGACGTCGGAGTCCGTCGGTGCTCGTGCAACAATGTGTGGGGGTATAAACCACCAGCAGGAGGCTCGGCCTTCCGATTCTGGGGTAGCACAATATAATTTACAGAAAATAAATAAATAAAACACCTTGGACACCAATAGGAGGCTTAGCCTTCCGATTCTGGGTCTTTTATGAGAAATATAGAAATGCTATGACATAAAGTAAATACACAGCAAATATTTAGACACCAACAGGAGGCTCGGCCTTCCGATTCTGGGTCTTTTATGCGAAATATAGAAATGCTATGACATAAAGTAAATACACAGTAAATATTTAGACACCAACAGGAGGCTCGGCCTTCCGATTCTGGGTCTTTTATGCGAAATATAGAAATGCTATGACATAAAGTAAATACACAGTAAATACGAAAAAAATACAAAATAAACAATAATCCGAGCTCGGATGAGGAGGACGTTGAACAATTTTCACAAATCCGAACGGTGAAGATGAAGAAAGAATTGAGATGAGATTATACACAAAATTTTACCTCGATCCGATGGTCGAATTGATCGAAAACTGAAGAAATACCGGCGGATGAACAGTTCCCGCGCCAGGAACAACTTCTGATTTGGCTGCTGTGCGACCACTTGGAGAGATCTTTTTAAAGATCCGAACGGTGGATATGAAGAAGGGGTTAAGAAGACCCTGCACACAAAACATCAGCTCGATCCAACGGCTCAATCGGCCGGAAACTCAAGAAATGTCGGCGGGTATACAATTCCCACGCCTGGAACAGCTTCTGATTTGGCTATTGTGCGACCACTTTGAGAGATTTGTTTAAAGATCCGAACGGTGGATATGAAGAAGGGATCAAGAAGACCTTGTATACAAATATTCAGCTCGATCCAACGGTCCAATCGGCCGGAAACGCAAGAAATGTGGAGGGTGGTAGTGTGATGACAAAAAAAAATGGAAGAGAGAATATATGGAATGAGCGTGGGAGAGGAAGAAGAAGAAGAAGAAGAAGAAGAAGGAGGAAGAGGAGGAGGAGGAGGGGAAGCTACGGATGATGAGGGGGGGGAGTATAAATAGTAATAAAAATAAAATAAAATAATGAAATAGTAATATAATAATAATATAATAAAATATTAAAAAGTAAAAATAATAATAAAATAATCAAAAGTGAAGACAAAATGATTAGTCCCCTTTTCCTTTTAAATGATGATGTTTTCACTCCTTTTCCTTTTAATCATTACTAATATTTTTGCCAAATTCAATTTTATGATGATCAAAGAACACCTAAAATCAAACCTGAATTTTACTATTTATGAGGTCAGAAAATGGATAAAATAAAAATAAAAATACCGACTATTTTTATATACTTTTGTGACCTCCAATATTATTTTTCTTAATTTTCTTGATTTTCTTTTTCTTTTTTTCTTTTTTTCGAAAATATATTAAAAAAAATGAAAATTACGAAAATTATTTTTTTGGTCAAAATGGTTCATTTAGCTTGGCTAAGGTCACCAAAATTGATTTTTCAATTTTTCAACTTTTTATGGATTTTTTTATGAATTTTCAAAAAAATAAAATAAAATAAAATAAAAATAAATAAATAAATAAAAAAGTTGATCAAAATTTAGGTGTCAACAAGGTCGAACTTTGAATAGATCTTAGCCTGAGCTAGGCTACCAAACAAGGAATTTTTGTGAGGCAAAGGGAATTTGTCATCTTGAAGGAATTTGTTCAAGGGTTGGTAATTAATCACCAATCTGAACTTACCACGATTTTGTTCGGCTCGCTTGTTCACATAGAAGGCTTCACAAGCCCATTGTGAATCAGAGGGTTCAATGAGACCTTGTGAGAGGAGCTCAGCACATTCCTTCTGGGCTAAGGCAAGGTGATCAGGATTCATACCAGAATGACTGGCTTTTGTGGGATTAACATCTTCGCTTTTCTTGAATAGGAGTTTGACAAAAAAGTCGGGATTTTTCCAAAGAGGGTTTGAACAGGTTTGGATAAACTGGGAGTGAGATTCAGAACAGTAGGATAAGAGACTTTGGGTAATTGGATCAAGGATTTCTGGTTGAACAATGAATAGTCTTTGGATATCCACATACTCACGAAACGGATCACCAAACTGTAAACCAGTGGGTTTGATTCTTAGCAGAGAAAGCTGAGCAAGAACATCCCAACCAATGATAAGGTCTTTATCTGGGGAATTACAACCAAGAATTTTTGTGGATATGGAACAACCTGGGAAGATTTGGTGTGTGATAGTTTTGCTGCGAAAATTTGTGGTAAAAGTATCACCAGAAGCAGAGTGAAAATACCTCGTATAAGGCATTCAGAATTTCTCTGGGAGTACTTTTATATCCATGAGAGATGCAGCCGCATCGGTATCAATGAGGGCGATGACTTGGATGGGTTTATCATTTTCTGAAGTGTGGATTTGGATGGGGATATATGGAGAGTGGAAAACAGGTTGGACATGGAAGGAGTCGGAGATAGTATCAGGGAAAAATGTAAAGATATCACTAGGAGATTCATCAGAGCCTGAGGAATATATTTGAATGGCAAAAAGTGTATCGGGTGAAGGTTCATCTTCAACAGAAAAGACAGACTCGATATCTTCATCATCTAATGGGATACTTGTGGTGGAGGAAATCTTTTGGATCATGTAACTTCCTTGGCACTTTACCTGGGGATAATTTTTTGCAAAGTACCCTTTCTTGCTACAGATGTAGCATCGGTCGGATTTCTTCTTTTTCTTGAAACCAAAAGCAGATGAATGATGCCGTTTCTTTTTCCGGAGGAACTTCCATTTGCCTTTCCTGTGGTGGGTTTTTCCAAAGGAAAACTTCTCGAAGGTGAATTTTCTTGAAGTGCTTTCGTTTCTTGTGACCCGCACAAGAGGGATCACTACAGTCTCTGGAGCACTTAATCTTCAGATGAGGATTGCCGCAATTCTTTTCAAGAGAACGATTCTCTCAGAGATAGCTTTTGAAGACTTCTCTTCTGTGGCACATTTCTTCAATGGCAAGGTGGACAGACTGTTGGATTTCTCCAAAAGTGGCATCTGTGGTGAATTTATTTTTGAGCTTCAGGATTTTTTCAACCACTTGACTAATCTCTTTAGGAATGGTGGCCAGAAAAACTGACTTAAGATTAGGATCACAACCAAGCTGGTAAAAAAGCTTGATCATTTCTCGGAAGTGGCGATCCAGATCTTTCTTGGCTAGAGAACAACATTTTCTTTCAAAGAATTCTTTTCTTTTGAGTTCTTTCGAATCTTGGGGTTGGCCAATAAAGAAGAGATGAACAACCTGGATGGCTTCATCAAAAGACATGGTTAAGAACTGGAGCTGGTCTCTTTCTAGGGCTAATTTCCACCAATCTTTCAAGGCACCAGTGAACCGGGTAACAAACTCAAGGAGCACGTCATAAGTACTGTGCTCTTTCAAGTTTCTGGTAATCAACCAAGCATGAAACTCTTGGAGTCTTTCAGGCCATTTGTGGTAAGGGATATCAAGCTGATCTTCCATTTATTTTTCAATGATCGGCTCTATAGGTCAGCTCCCATAATATCAGCTACAACAGATTAGGAGCTGGAGTCATAAGATTCAGTGTCTGAGATGGAAGATGTTTCACTTATAGAAACGTCAAGGGTGACTGGGGGTGAAGGATTTATGGGTTCCACTGTGGAGATGGTAGGAACTTGGTTCCGAAGGAAATTTTTCAAGAGATTAGAAACCATGTATGAGTGGGAAGGTTTATGAGGAGGAGATGAAGGAGGAGATTTTTCTGGTGGAGCTGAAGGAGGTGGAAGTGAGGTTCGTTTGCCTTTTTTCTTTTTTCTCTTGATCTAACTTTTTAAGACGATCCCGAAGGGCAAGGATATTCGTCTTTGGAGGAGGTGGTGCTGTGCTGTGTATAGCTGCAAAAGAGCTAGAGTCCGACGGACTTGGCGAGGAGAATGATGTTGGCTGTGGAGTTGCTGCTGGGAAAAAGAATAGATCCAGGGCCTGCTGATTCCGTTGCTCAAGGAGAGTTTGTTGTTCTTGTAGTATCTGGACCTGGCGTCTGAGCTTCTCAATCTCAGGAGTCTGGTCTTCCAGATAATGACTGGGAGGAATCTATTTTGTTTCCATCAGGTAATCTTTCAACATCTTCTTTGAGACTGATGTAGCATGATCTACCCGATCAAGGCGAGTAGCAACTGAGTTTATGGCTACATTCTGGGCTAGAGCATTTTCTGTCTACCAATTTAGAATAGCTTCAACTGGAGTAGGGCCTTTCCGTCTTCCTTGAAGATCAACATCATTAGGAGATGAGATCTTCGGAGAGTGAAAGTATTTCTGTTGCTGGTCAGAAAAACTTTCTGCGGGAGGAAATCTCAAAGTGGCTATACTTTCTTCAGATGTAGAAGGTGGTAAAGGTGGAAAATCTTCTGATCTGAACATACAAATACTGGGCAAAACAAGAAGTGATTCAGGTTTAGGGTTGCAAGTGTATGGCTCAAGGAGTTTGATGGGACAAGAATTTTTCTTTACCCATTTGATGATGGCTTTATAGAATGGAGAAGTGATGGGTTTCTTTGGTGGTGGAGGTGGCGGCTTAGGTTCATCTGGGGGACAAGCAGGTGGAGGTGCAGTATGTTGAGGAGGTTTGAGGGAACCATACTCAACCATATATTGCCAACGGCCACGTCTTCGCCAAGAGGTCCTACGGTCGGATCACCGTCTAGGTACCTTTGGTAAAGAGAATTTTTCTTCTTTTTCTTTTTCCTGGAGGAAGGTCTGTCGTCCTCATCATCTGGGTCCAAACATGAGGAATAAGAATCGTCAACATCCCAAAAATAATGTCCGGAGGGATCCTTGTAATAATAGATGGGCCATCCATGGTCATCAAAGGATTGGACATGGGCTTTAGGATCAGGTTCTTCCATACTAATGACTCAGATGGACATGGCGAAAAGCACAATATAGTGGGGAATGATGAGAAAACAGAGGAAGAAGTGTCTTCCTTTTCTTTGGTGAATTTGATAGTGACAGTACCATCCTTTTTCTTGGTGTACTGTGGCTTAGAAGATTGGACATGTCTGGAACTCTGGTGAAGTTTTTCATAGTTGGTCACCCAACTGTCAAGAAGGAGTTTGACAAGGTGATCTCTTGGAAGTTGACGAGGGACATGAATACATGAAGTCTGGTCATTGTCAACAGAGATGAGCAAAGCTTCTTCGACACTGGGAAGGTTAAGGTCAATAGCATGGCTTTGTACTCTATACACCATCTGGTAGTGAAGAGTAGCAATGATAGCAGATGTGGTTTGAGAAGCACCAGTGATCTGTAACTGGACCTTTAAAGCAGATAGTAGGTTGGGATCTGCCAAAGCCATATTGAAATTTGGAAAGAGAGTGACAAACACTGTATCTGCGTTCAGAGTAGTCTGAACTGTGCCGATGCAAGCATGCTGGTATTCTAAAAAAACGAGTGTCGGGGAGAGCAACAACGGGCAAGCCTTTTCGTCCATGCAAGGATAAAGCCAAGCGGATGGCTCCAAAATGAAGGTGAGTGTAACCTTGTTGAGCCCACTGAGCAAGGAACTCAGGTGGAATTTGAAGAGTTACAAACTGCTCTTGCTGCGTAGACATGATAGGGTGCTGATCAAATTTGGTGGACTGGATATATTCTTTGACAGAACGGGGTGTGTGTTTGATGAGGTGTTTGATGGAGCGGATGTGAGAGAATGATGGTGGTTTACAAAAGGCCGAATAAGGATTCATGAGCGGGAGTTGTGTTTCGGAGATTTTACAATCATCATTTACATAGGATACCTCATAGAGGTAATCCAATTTTGATGAAGTGGTTTTGCGGAGTTCAGGTGGTGGAGGTAGGGAAATGGGAGTTTCCAACTGGACAGGTGCTGAAATGTCTGTGGAGGTTTCCATGAGAGTGTAAGTTTCTCCTTCCCTTCAGCAGGTCTCAGAATATGAGAATACTAATCTTAACTTAGTTTCGACGATGTTTGGCTATGATACCAGTAAATAATTGTAAATAAATTGGTGCATCTGTGATATCAGTAGTTCACAGATGCACCAATTTATTTAACCCTATATTTATCACATGTGTATCATTTTAAAATTTTTCATGATATTAATCCAATTTAATTGAGAGTAAATTTGTCACAAGTGTACTAATTTGAGATTTTTCTTGGTAAAAATAATTAGTTTAGGATAAATTTGACGCAGATATATCAGTTTGGGATTTTTGGTGATAAAAAAATAGTTTTTGGTAAATTTATCATAATTGTACAAGTTTGCGTGGTCAAAAAATTAATTTTGGGTAAATTTGTCATAAATGTACTATTTTGGGGTTTTTTTGTTGGGATTCACGTAACACGTACGAAAAAAATAAAATATATAAACGCAGCAGAAATTAAATAAATGCTCATACTTTATCTCCAGAGGCATAGTTCGCGCATTTCAATCGAAAATCATAACAAATGAAAAAAGTTAAAAGATTATCTCTCGTAGCGTGCTTAAAAACAAATTGGTTCGGATGTTCTATCCGAGCCCCACAAATGTCGAGCCTCTAGTTTAGACACACCACCAATCACGACGACGAACGGAAGAATGAACTCGCAGGAATCACCACACAATTGTGCTAGCAATATCGAGGATGCAATGCTCCACACTCGTAATCCTTTTGGTTATCACAAGAGCAAGAATGAGAGAGAGCGCCATAATTTTTTTCTGCTCACCAAATTTCACACCCACACTACTCCCAGATCTAATCCGGATTGTGCAATTGCACAAATCGGCAATTTGCCGATTGTGTGCTCGTCACACAATCAGCACTGATTGTGTGCGTGACACACCTTTTTTTTTAAAAAAAATTAATAAATAATAACAACCATTCTTATTATTATAAAATAAAAAATACATTATTCTTACGTGTGCAAATTGGGCACATCAATATGAGTCCGGACAAAACGTGCATGTCATTATATGCACGTACGTCAATGACCAAAAATAAAATAAAATCATATTTAATCTAATTTCAGTCCAACTAATTTGATAGTCATTATTGCAAACATATTTGCATAATTGTCTTTCCGTTCAACGTCGTCATATATATTGGTTAAGGTGTGTGACATCTCTAGATTCATCACTGAGCTGGCAGCAAGACATGCACTAACACGTTAGTACTTCCAAGAGAATTAATTGTCCCAATTAACCTCTATGTCTCACAAGCCATGAGTGATATCTAGCAATATGTCATGGCTACCCAGACAATGTGAATTCTTCAAGAACATAATGAATCTGTCAGTTTTGTCTACAGTGTAATTCAATCCCTCTATCTTACTATATCCCAATTGGACAAAGATCATGGAATATTTGTCAAGTCACCAATTCGATCATATGCACAAATTCAATCGACATGCATTTATACAAGACATAAACATTTTATTCTCGGTTACAACTCCGACCGAGGATTTCAATGCATTGTCATAATTAAATCGCATAGGATATTATACCTTTCATATGGCAAGGAGACAGATTCCATTTTGCGCACACGTGTGACTTCGTATGTCATGAACTATGACCATCAAGTACAGAGACGGATCGACGAACCGTCAATATGTGTTCTCGTGAACCATAGTCATCCAACACACAAGTCAACACTGTGCCTCAGGTCTAAGGATTATTTACAAAAGACAAAAGCATGAACAATTAGACATGGACCGCGCTAAAAGCTTCCCTGTCGCTAATCGTTCAATGCGTGTCACGTTCAGTAAACTTGTCTAATACAAGCACTTGTGTTCTAACTCGGGCATCGTAATACCCAATGACTTGTGACTCGTCATTCCCTTAAGTATCCAATACTTAAGTGTGAAGTTAAGAACACACCGACCTCAACAGGATTATTGATATCCATTCAATGATCCATTGATCGGGAACAGTTTAAAGATTCAGTCTAACTGTGAACCCGTCACACATATTCTCAACGTCTTAAGAATAGGTACAGTCACAACTGATCTTATGAAATTTATTCATATAAGTAGGAAATTTGACAAATGAATAAATACGTATTTGCCATTGATTAAATAAGAAATTAGAAGTACAACCGAAATCCCTAATATGTAACAATTACATAATTGCTTTAGGGCATATCTCTAATAATCTCTCACTTGCACTAAAGCCAACCGGTCTGGTACCTTAAACCCATTTTGTCAAGGTGTCTTTCAAAAAAAGACTAAGGTAAGGCCTTTGTAAAAGGATCCGCCACGTTTTCCGCTGAGACAATTTTCTGCAAGGCGATATCACATCTCCCAACTATTTCTCTGATGAGATGAAAGCGTCTCTCAATGTACTTGGACTTCTGATGAGACCTTGGTTCTTTAGCTTGAGCTATTGCCCCATTGTTATCACAAAACAATGTAATTGGTTGCTCAATGGAAGGAACTACTCCTAGTTCATAAACGAATTTCTTCATCCAAGCTGCTTCCTTTTCCACTTCAGAAGCGGCTACATACTCTGCCTCAGTGGTGGAATCAACAGTTGTGCTTTGTTTGAAACTTTTCCAACTAACTGCACCACCATTGAGTGTAAATACAAACCCAGATGTAGACTTATAGTCATTCGGATCCGATTGAAAATCGGAATCAGTATAAGCTTCAACTTTAAACTCTCTTTCTCCGTATATCAAGAATAAATCCTTAGTCCTTCGCAAGTACTTAAGAATATTCTTGAATGCTATCCAGTGATCTTCCCCTGGATCAGACTGATATCTGCCAATAATGCTCACATCATGCGCAATATCAAGTCGCGTACATAGCATAGCATACATTATGCTTCCAATAGCGAATGCGTAAGGTATCTTTGCCATCCGCTCTCTTTCTTCAGGAGTGTTGGGATACATCTCCTTGGAAAGACGGATTCCATGCCTAAAAGACAATAATTCTCTTTTGGAACATTACATGTTAAACCGTGCTAACACTTTATCTATGTACGTAGACTGTGAGAGGCCAATAACTCGTCTCGATCTATCTCTATAGATCTTGATGCCGAAAATATAGGTTGCCTCTCCTAAATCCTTCATGGACAATTTCTGTGACAAGAATAGTTTGATCGATGATATCATCGGTATATCATTTTCGATCAAAAGTATGTCATCGACATAAAGAACTAGAAACGCAATTGCGCTCCCACTGACCTTCTTGTATACACAAGATTCATACAAATTTTTGATGAAACCAAACGATTTGACTACCTCATTGAAACGGATGTTCCAACTTCTGGAGGCTTGTTTGAGTCCATAAATAGATCGCTTAAGCCTACACATCTTCTAACTTTCACCACTAGATTCAAAGTCCCGTGGTTGTTCCATATAAATGTCCTCCTCGAGGAAACAATTTAGAAAAGCCGTTTTGACATCTATTTGGAATATCTCATAATCAAGGTGTGCATGTATAGCCAACATAATTCGAATAAATTTTAGCATGGCAACTTTTTGCCGCACAAGGCACTTGCGCTGCACGACACTATGAGTGGTGAGGGGTCTTGCGCGCCAGTTTAACTGTCGCGCGACCCATATTTGTAAATACTTTTACTGTTGAACTAATTTGGTAAATAATTATTTTTTTGTATTAAATTGGAAAAAAAAACACTGCATATATGTGTGCTTTATATAGGTCAAGTTGATTTTATGGAAATTACTTAGTGACAAAAATACGAGAAAGGGAGTTTCTTGTTTAGACTTGAGCTTAAAAGATGTTAATCTGATATAAGAAAATATTGGGTCACTAGATTAAGATGCATTTGTCTCACATTGAGTAAGGTTGAATAAGCCCTACCCATCCTAGATGGGAAGCCCACATGGTAATTCTAGTTGTTCTGAAAGTTCCAAAGCATCAACCGTACCCATTTTAGATATGAATCACATTTAAAAGTTTCTTTTAACAAGCGCAGAGAGGTTTGGCTTTGATCCTGGAAAAAGTAGGGTCTAGTTGTGCTTCTCATGGATGGGTGCTGACATGTGTTTAATTTGGTATTCATCTTGAGAGGGTTGTGTGACGGTAGTTGTTGATAAAAGGCGATTTTTTTTTTTAAAGTTTAGCTAGGTTGAAATGTCATCTCAAATAAATTTTTTTGATAGAAAACTGTGCCCACATGGTAATTCTAGATTTCCTGAAAATTATGAAGCATCTGCGTTACTCATTTTAGTACAGGACCACGCTTAAGAGTTCGTTTTAATAAGGCCCTTCCTTTCTGAAAATCTAGTTCAGCAATCTCGTTTAAGTAATTTCATGTCATTTGAAATAAGTTTTATTGCTGAATGCATTGGGCTTTGATCCATGGTAATTTTGGGACAAAGTAACGTACTTTTATGCTTTATGTTGGTCAAGTTGATTCCTCATGTATGGGTGCTACCATGTGTTTAATTCCGTACTCATTTTGACAGGTTTGTACAATAATTGCTTTGATTTAGGGATAAAGACTTGTTAAGCTCATTTGGGGATATATTAAGTCATTTTTAGTTTAGGCATGGTTAAGATTCATTAACTCATGCGGCGAACTAAGGTTAGGATCACATTTAGAAGCTTCTTTAATACGCCCTTCCTTGTTGAAAAATCGAGTTAGTTAATCTCTTTTTAGTGAATTTCTAACATATTATTGTATATATGGATTGGATTTGATCCATGGCTAATTAGATTATATTTATGCTTTATATTGGTTAAGTTTTTTTTTTTGTCGATATTGGTAAAGTTTCGTTTTTTTGGTCGGAAAATGCATCCCATTTGCTTGAATTTTATGAGTCCTTACACGAAAAATTCATTAAAGGGGCATCTAAATATAAAAAGATCCCAAAGAGTTTGGGAAGGCTTAACTAACCATTAAAAAGATAGACCATTAGAGAAAAATGAGATTTTACGATCCAGTCCGCTACTCTATTTGCGGATATGTAACAATGGGCTAGAGAGACATTATCGAGCAGGTATCGGCTTTGCCAATCGGAAGCTTTATATCTCACCACACGTGCGTCTTCTTCAAAACCTGATTGATCACCACTTCACAATTCATCTCAATTTCTATTGAAATCTCATACATCATGCCGGTTGTAGGTGAAAAATATTTATAACACACACAAAAACGTCAAATATGAATAGCACAAATCACCTTAATTAAGGTAGATTCATGTCACCAACTCTTTCTTTGTCTCTGGTGAAATTTTTCGAAGATGCAGGTAGAGTTGTGTGCGTTAGAAAAAGTCATATATGAAAGTGGCTCCTATCAAATACGTTGACGGATTCTGAATGGGACCGTAAGATTTTGAAAAAGATAAAACCAACCAACAGATTCGTAATTGATTAATTACCACGGGAGCTTTTTTTTTTTTGGGATCGAAATTAGCACGGACGGGAGTTCATGAACGAAACGGTCGGCAACAATTTTTATGAATTTAGTTATCCAAGGACACGATGAGGAACGTACACAGTCCTCGATACTTCAGTTTGTGACCGAAGGAAAAAATAATTCCAAAATGAAAACAAGCCCTTGTGTGACGCACTTTTCCATTGCCACTTTTTTCCGCGGCCGTATTAATTGAAGGGAGAGAAGATATATTGTATAAATAGAGAGAGAGAGAGAGAGAGAGAGAGAGAGAGAGGGGATTCTATGGATTTTGGCTTGCGTACCACGGTGATCAAATTCAGCTTTCCCTTGCATTCTCTGACGCAGCAGCCCCAATGCGCTTTCTTGATCTCTTCTTCTGAGAGAATCAGAAAATATTGCACACAGACCGAGGAAACGCCATGTTCGGGTTCGCTCCTTATGGTCCATACTGGCGTGGTATGAGGAAGCTTGCCATGGTTGAGTTCCTCTCAAATCACCGGCTCGATTTGCTCAAGCATGTGCTAATATTACATACTTATGAACGAAAACAACGTTGTAGCTGTTGGAACTCGTAGTCAGCTTCTGCCACAGCCTTTACTTTCCACCCTGAAGAGCAAAGTTAAAGACCAGCAGTGGACAGAGAGCAATGCTGTTGGGGACCACATCCATTTGCCTTGTTTGGAAACTTCTCAACCAATGTTGCTTCCTACGAGCAAAGACACGAATGAATGTTGAAATCCGACTTTAATAAAAGTTTGCCAACGAGGGGTCTCCTCCATTATTGCAGTGGAAGAGAGCTCGCCGAGGAGGAGCAAGATGAGTTGGATTCAGGACGAGAGAGACAGCTTCTGCAAGTTGATCCTCGAGAGGGAACCTGTGCGACCCCTGGTCATCTTCCCTCCCTTTGTTTCCTCAGACATTTTCTTTACCAAGTCTCATGCTTCTTTTGAGTTCTATTGGCAGTTACTTTCGTGCACTTATCTTCCTAGTTTTTTTCGAATAACTAGTCTCGCTGTTTATCAGTTTCTTGTGTCAAACATGATCTAATTTATCTATTTTATTGTAGCTAAGAGAGCACCAGGACTGAACTTTTTCCAATCACATTAACTTTCTTTAGTGCCATTTCGCATGATAGTTGTTTTTATCACTTTTTTTTTTTCTGGCAAGAGGCATATAGTTGGGTCCCGAGATCTTGAAGCTGGGTTCTTTCTGATTTTTTAGGCTAGAACAAAGGAATAAAGACTTGGTCTGGTGTAGCACAAATTCATGTTTGTTTGCAGATAAAAATGCAAGAGAAAACAGAGAGACTGCTTCCTTTCCTTGTGCATTGGATTGCATTAGTTCCATAGGGAGTTGTGATACTAATCGCCACTCTCCTCCCCTTTTTTGCTTATGAGAAAATACAAAAACATGTTGCTTTTGTTTCACATGCCAGTATCTTGTTCTAATGCTTCCAAATATTTGCTTCTATGGATTGTGTATGTATTTTGGCCATTGCTACTTACCATACGTTTTACTGATGTCAGTTGAAATTCAATGAGTTAAGTGTGAAGATGCTATATATTTCCTACAGCCCTCTAGAGTCTAGATGAACTTTATTCTATAAGGCATATGTCTCGAAATTAACTGCTTCGCATGTTATTTTTCGGTTCCATCATCACATAATGATGATCAAAAGCGAGGCTTCATATAATTAGCGCATACAATTCACATTTAAATGCATTGAGTATTCACCGAGTCATAGTGTAATAGTTGCTTTCAGTCTCCTTAATGTGGCCTGATAAGTCAGTGTTGCTCAATCTGTTGTTTTTGGTACTTCATCCATCGCCAAGTTTATGGTAGGAAGAACTGATGCAATTTTTAATGGATTTGCATCTTAATTTGTCCATCAATAAAAAGTATGTTAACCTTCAACTCCCAAGTCTAATTGAAAGTGAAAAATCAGCTACTATCGCACACCGATCTTTCGTACTCTAGAATCTGCTAACCAAGACGTATACTTTGATATATTGCAGAGAATTCCGTCAGAGTTTTCGAGGCTCTATTATCATGAACTTCCTGATACAGTGATCTTTAAGGGCCCATCGGGCAATGAATGGCCTGTCACGTTACATAAGGACATTGATCTCGTGTATGTATAGGATGATGGATGGCAGAATTTTTTTCAGAGACAACGATCTAGGAAACAGTGAGTTCCTGACTTTCCAGTATGATGGGAAGAACTGCTTCAAAGTGCAGGTTTTTGATCCAACTGGAGTGGAGAGACTTAATGTTGCCGCTGCTAAAAGCACGGGAACTAACAATCCTAGCTGGCAGAGACCAAGAGGCAGACCCCGAAAGCACCTCGTTGGCTCCCGCAATCCCCCTCTGTCAAAATCTTCCAACTCTCAAGGTAATGCACTTTCTTTCCTTTGGCATAATTAGATAAGTCAAAGACAACACACATTGCTTGTCATGAATTAACTGTACAAGTTTTCTTTTCAAGAATGTTCCATGCTTAATGAATTTACTAGTCGAATTATCTTTTCCAACAACATTAGTGTCGGTGTTTTCTTGATGTTATGGATAGTATCGCATACGCATGTAGAAAACATGTCCAAAAGGCTAGACTTGCATTTACATGGCATTGGACAGATGAGCAAAATTGAAGTCGAGCTTAACAAGTGTGAGATAATCAAGGAGGAGGAAGAGGAAATGGATCTTCTTGCTGTTAGAATGAGTTCAGAGCCTCGCAAGCACAAACGGAAGAACAAGCTTGGAAAACTCACCGCAGGTTTTTCGGTATCCAAATCGACATTTAGGTATCATTCTATTGAGAAGCAGAACGCTTCTTGCTCTGAGGTAAATGCAAGGGTGAGAGCTATAGAAGAGATGCTTACTTCTACATTCCCCTACTTCATGGCTTACATGAAAACGTTCAGTCTTAAGTTGGCGAAATTGCTGGTTAGTGTTTCTTTCCAACTACCTGTTTCATAACCTTGGTCATTGCTTGTCCACTTCCTTTTCTTTAATACAGAGTGTGTGGCACAATTAAAAGCAGTATATTCCACACACCTTTGCTCAAGTGCATATGCCATGGGAAGGGAAGAACGCTGTCTTGCGAAATCTGGAAGGGAACACTTGGAATGTCGTCTGCGTGGAAAATGACCACCGGCGTTTCTTTTCTGGTGGGTGGTCGGCCTTTATCAAAGACAACAAGTTAGGGACCAGAGATGTATGCATGTTCGAGCTTCTCTCTAACAAGGAATTCTTAGTCACCATATTTCGATCGCCAGAAGCTTTGACTGCATGAATGGAGACGTGGCCAGGGAGATTAGATTGTGATTATGGTAGAATATTAATCACCTGTAGTAGAGTCATAATAATATGCTATCATAATCATAATCTAATCTCCCTGGCCACGTCTCCATTCATGCAGTCAAAGCTTCTGGCGATCGAAATATGGTGACTAGAAATTCCTTGTTGGAGAGAAGCTCGAACATGCATACATCTCTGGTCCCTAACTTATTGTCTTTAATAAAGGCCGACCACCCACCAGAAAAGAAATGCTGGTGGTCATTTTCCACGCAGATGACATTCCAAGTGTTCCCTTCCAGATTTCGCAGGACAGCATCCTTCCCTTCCCATGGTATATGCACTTGAGCAAAGGTGCGTGGAATATACTGCATTTAATTGTGCCACCACAAACTCGGTATTAAAGAAAAGGAAGTGGACAAGCAATGACCAAGGTTATGAAACTGGGAGTTGGAAAGAAACACTAACTAGCAATTTCGCCTGCTTAAGACTGAACGTTTTCATGTAAGCCATGAAGTAGGGGAATGTAGAAGTAAGCATCTCTTCTATTGCTCTCACCCTTGCATTTACCTCAGGGCGAGAAGCGTTCTGCTTCTCAATAGAATGATACCTAAATGTCGATTTGGATACCGAAAAACCTGCTGGTGAGTTTTCCAAGCTTGTTCTTCCGTTTGTGCTTGTGGGGCTCTGAACTCATTCTAACAGCAAGAAGATCCATTTCCTCTTCCTCCTCCTTGATTATCTCACGCTTGTTAAGCTCGACTTCCAAATTTTGCTCGTCTGTCCAAAGTCATGTAAATGCAAGTCTAGCCTTTTGGACATGTTTTCTACATGCGTATGCATTACTATCCAGAACATCAAGAAAACACCGACACTAATGTTGTTGGAAAAGATAATTCAACTAGTAAATTCACTAAGCATGGAACATTCTGGGAGAGAAAACTTGTACAATTAATTCATGACAGGCAACGTGTGTTGTCTTTGACTTATCTAATTCTGCCAAAGGAAAGAAAGTGCATTACCCTGAGAGTTGGAATATTTTGACAGAGGGAGATTGCGGGAGCCAACGGGGTGCTTTCGGGGTCTGCCTCTTGGTCTCCGCCCGCTAGGATTGTTAGTTCCCATGCTTTTAGCAGCGGCAACATTAAGTCTCTCCACTCCAGTTGGATCAAAAACCTGCACTTTGAAGCAATTCTTCCCATCATACTGGAAAGTCAAGAACTCACTGTTTCCTAGATCGTTGTCTCTGAAAAAATTCTGCCATCCATCATCCTGTACATACACGAGATCAATGTCCTTATGTAACGTGGCAAGCCATTCATTGCCCGATGGGCCCTTAAAGATCACTGTATTAGGAAGTTCATGATAATAGAGCCTCGAAAACTCTGGCGGAATTCTCTGCAATATATCAAAGTATACATCTTGGTTAGCAGATTCTAGAGTACGAAAGATTGGTGTGCGATAGTAGCTGGTTTTTCACTTTCAATTAGACTTGAGAGTTGAAGGTTAACATACTTTTTATTGATGGACAAATTAAGATGCAGATCCATTGAAAATTGCATCAGTACTTCCTACCATAAACTTGGTGATGGATGAAGTACCAAAAACAACAGATTGAGCAACACTGACTTATCAGGCCACATTAAGGAGACTGAAAGCTACTATTACACTGTGACTCGGTGACTACTCAATGCATTTGAATGTGAATTGTGTTGCGCGGAACAAGCGATCGATCGAAAAATAGACAGAACGAGCAAAGTAAAATGGACACCAGATGTACGTGGTTCGGTCGTAAAGACCTACGTCCACAGGGAGAGTAGCAACGAATTCCACTATAGAACGAGCGATACACGAAGATTACAATTCACTCGAGTTACACAAACACACTCTTGGTGTTTCCCAAGCCCCAATTACATCCAAGAACGCACACAGTGTTTAGCCTCCAATTCCTAGCGAAATAATCTCTCAATCTCGCATAAGATTTAAAATACAAATCTAATAACAAGATTTACCCGGCTTCGACACTTGAATTGTTGATGTAATTCCACGGACAAACGAAGACCCAATACCAAGCACTCGATGAACGGCACTTCCACGATCTCTGTTCAAGCACTCAAAAGTATGGTGCTTCAAGACGACTCGCATACGGCGTCTTCACTCTGAACATGTACGGCACAAAAACTTCTCTGCGACATCTTGAGAAACGATGGACTTCTCTTTTATATGAAGAACAAGACCCACGAAAAGCAAGTCCTCGGATTCTTGAAGGGGCGTGTTGTCCAAGTCAAAGCCAAAGAGGAAACAAAAGGAGACCCGCGCTTTTCCTTTTTCGTCTTTTCTCTGATTCTCTTACTTTTGCCAAAGATAAAGAAAGGAAAGCTAACAACCCAGAGAATATATACTTTGACCAAGTCCATTATCTTCTTTCCTTTTCAATCATGAATATTGGTTCACGTGGATTCAACAGTCCAAAATAACACTTTCTCTTTTGTCCTTTTTTGGCTTCAAGTCTTCTTATCTCCACGTGTTGACCAAGATTGCACGCTCAAATTTTGAGACATATTTCAACAATCTCCACCTTGGCTCGAAGTTTGAGCCATGTCACAATCGCTTCGCTAAAATTCGAACTTCATCGCTACTATTCTCCCGCAGCCCTAATGGGCTCAATTGCCACAGATATCATCCAAGTTCAAGCCATGCTTGAACTTCACCATAACCGAGGACCTCATCAGAACACCAACTCTACATGCACCTTTAACTACTCCACAAGGACTATCTGACACAAGCTCCTCAATCACAGATAAAACGAAACCTTTGTTGCATCCATATCTGTCAGGAGACCGAATACGTACCTTGTCAATATTAGCAGTTACAGCAACCGTTGGTTGTATATGCTCCACCTTGCTACAAGCACCATCTGTGTCGATTACTTCGCTAGTATCCGCTACCTCAGGAGTTTCTGGTTGCAACTCCACCTCAAGCTGAACACCGTCCATATCCATATTAACACTGCTATAATCACTCCTAGCCAGAAGTACTGGAGACTCATCAAAAGTAACTTCTCTGCTGCAGACATGTGAATTTATACTCGGGCACCACAACTGATAGCCACACTCACCTTGTGCATAGCCATGGAATATGCACCTTGCCCTCACATCGAGCTTACCATCACTAACTCGATAATAACACGGGCAATTTAACATTCTAAAAATAGAATCATCAGCAACATTACCTGACCACACTTCTTCGGGAGTCTGATATCCGATCGCAGTCGATGGGGATCTATTTACCAAGTAGCTCGCCACACTAAGCGCATCCGCTGGAATTCTCCCAGCCATACCAGCACTAAAGATCTTTTCACGGGCCGTCTCTAGTAACTATCTGCTCATCAATTCTGCACATTGTTGTGATTTACTAGCACTAGTGCGATGTTTCACTACGCCCTTTTTCATGCAGAATTTATTTACTAGCTTCGAGCAGGACTCCATGCCACTGTCAGTTCGCACATGCATGATCAACTTACCAGTCTCCATTCCGATCAAAGCTCCCGACTGCGTATTCCTGACAACAGCATCAAACTTGTGCTTCCGTACAAACACCCAGGCCTTCCTCGAGTAGCCATTAGACTCTCGAACAGATGTCGACGTCTTAGGAGCGAAACTTATCAATGTCTCACCTTGAAGTTTATACAGGCCGCCATGCTTGATTCCCTTCATTATCACCAAGGCACCTCGAACAATTTTCAGGACTTCACCTCGAGAAGAATACCTGCATCCAGCTGAATCTAGAGCACCCAAGGAAATTAAGTTCTTTTTCAATTCTGGAATATGTCTTACCCCTATCAATGTCCTCACAACACCATCATGCATTCTGATTTTAACATCACCAATACCCACAACATCGCATTCAGCATTGTTTCCCAACTGCACTTTACTACTATCCATGCATTGATAAGAAGTAAACCAGTTTCTGTTTGGTGTAGCATGAAAAGAACAACCAGAATCCATAATCCATCCGTCAAATGACGAATTCTCAGTGACAGACAAAACACAATTGACACCATCAGAATTTTCAGCAATTGCTGCAACATCATCTGCAGATTCAACTCCAATTCCCTTAGCCCTTTCGTTTTTCAGCTTAAAACAATTTCTTCTAAGATGCCCCATCTTGCCACAGTTCCAACAGACATCACCGCTAGTCCTAGACTGACTACGTCTATTCATACTCATACTACTTCTGCTAACACGTGTACTAACTCTTCCTCTTTCACCTACTAAAGCAGTAGATACAGATTCGCCAGATTCTCTTCTACGAATATCCTCACTCAGAATTAAATCTCGAATCCCATCAAACGTCAAACTAGTTGACCCAGAAGAATTACTAACAGCAGTAATAGTAGTATTCCAACTATCAGGCAATGAGGATAATAGAATCAAAGCACGTACCTCATCTTCAAAGTCAATCTCAACTGAACTCAATTGACTAACTATCACATTGAATTCATTGATATGATTAGCAACAGATGTACCTTCGCTCATCATCAAGTTAAACAGACGTCGCATCAAATAGACCTTGTTGATCGCAGAGGGCTTCTCGTACATGTCCGACAGGGCTTTCATCAAACCCGCAGTGGTCTTCTCCTTAACAATATTAAATGCGACGTTACGGGCCAACATCAACCGAATAATACCCATCGCTCGTCTATCCAGCAATTCCCAATCGGGTTGCTTCATCGTTTCTGGTTTCATCCCAGATAGGGGCTCATGCAGCTTCATCTGATATAAATAGTCTTCTATCTGCATCTTCCAGAAACCAAAGTCCTTCCCCTTAAATCTGTCAATTTTCACTTTAGCTTCTTCTGTCGCCATCGATTCGCTTCAACTCAAGCAAACCTAGCTCTGATACCAATTGTTGCGCGGAACAAGCGATTGATCGAAAAATAGACAGAACGAGCAAAGTAAAATGGACATCAGATGTACGTGTGTCGCGACCCGTCCGAAAGCGGACGCGGCTAATGGATTACCGATCGCAGGCCTTCCCCCGCACAAGGGTGCGGATCGCGGGCTTTGGATCGGCGCGGGCCCTCCCAAGCCCATACCAAATCGCGGCGGGAGTATTTTTCAAAGGGATTCGGCGATAAGAGCCGATCGATTTCGACCTTAGTGTGGTCGTGGTGGCATGTGCAACTTGTGCATGCCTTTGGAGTCGCCACCGGTCTTTCTTGGAGGGTAAACCGGAAACCTTACTGACCGATTGGGAGAGATCGATCAGTTCTGCGGAACCAGAGATTTTGGGTTCGGGGACTTGGTTACGCTGGTGTCATTACCAACGCCCTTTCGGTACCTAACGCGAGTGATTTTCCTGACTAAGAGTTCATGCAGGCGCAAGTTTGGGTGAGGTAAGTCTGACTTTGCACATTAACCAGTTTAACATGCTCACGTAATCATAATAAATAAATAGATGTCAATCACATAAACATCTATCCTACGTGGTGATCATGGAATTATGACTTAATGGGTCTCGAGCCAATGAGACCACATTTAATCATTTTAATATTTTAATAACGGAGAGCCGCTCTTCGCTTCTTCTTGGTTTCTTGAACTCTTCAAGAATTGGGCCCCAAAGAGCTCGCCGACTTAAAAGGCTCCTCCACGTAATCCTCGTAGCATTTACATCAACAATTGACTATGCTAAAAATAAAGATTACATGAAAAATAAAAGGAGTACGCAGCCTCCATTTAATAATTACAACCCCAAATATATAAATAATCATCATACATTCATATATACATCAATCACATTGATTAGGGATTTTTCCATGATCACCACCCTTTCATGTAAGTAATAAATTCACAATTTAAAACTTAGGAAGGCACAATAAAAATTCTACGTTGAATCATATTCAGAATTTTTACGTAAAATAAGATAGCCATAAATTTTCGATTCAAAATTGATTTAGTCTCAATTTTTGCTACGTTGATTAATTTATCATATAAAATAATCAATCTACATTAGCCATGTAAGACGAACAATTCGTTAATACATATTGGCCATAGTATTGCAAAAATTGCAAAAAATCAATTAAATGCACGAAAACACCTAAGGATTGGCTCTGATACCACTGTTGGGATCCACGTAACACGTAGCAGAAATAAATAACAACCCATACATGTATCTCCAGAGGCGTACTTCGTGCATTTCAATCGAAAAAAATCACAAAGTCTCAAAGGGAGTAAATAGATTACCTCTCGTAGTGTGCTTGAACGGAGGTGTCGGTTCGATGTTCTTCGATCTCAGCCTCCACAAGTGTTAGGCATCTAGTTCGGACGCACCACCAATTGACGAACGGGGAGACGACTAATAACTCCACAACAATTGTGCTAGCAATATGCGGAATCAATATTCCGAACTTAGTATATTTTGCTCACTCAAGATTGTGAGAATATAGAGAGTGTTTGTGTTCTTCTCTCTAAGCTCTCAAAAATTTGCACACTCTACAAAATGTCTCTCTCTCCAACCTCAAAACTCTTGCCATCCTTTTATAGCCAAAAATACCTTCCAATAAATTGTATTTAAAAATAGCACTAACAATTATAAATTCTATCTAAAAATAGCACTCACAAATAAATGACATTTAAAAATAGCACTAACAATAGCACTCACAATTTATAATACAAAAATGCTATTTAAAAATAGCACTAACAATTATAAATTCTATCTAATAATAGCACTCACAATTTATGATAAATAAATGCCATTTAAAAATAGCACTAACAATAGCACTCACAATTTATGATAAATAAATGTCATTTAAAAATAGCACTAACAATAGCACTCACAATTTATAATACAAAAATGCTATTTAAAAATAGCACTAGCAATAGCACTCACAATACAAAAATGCTAAAAAAAATGCACTAACAAAGGTGTTAAAAATAATAACCATTATTATTATTACAAGAGTTAAAGAGGTTACCAAACAGTACAAATATGCATAACGTACAAATACGTATGACATATAAATACGTAGAGCATACGTATACATCCGTGAAACCGGGGACTAATTGAAAGAAAAATGTGCAATTAAGCCCTTTTGGTAAAAAATGATTAAATTGGAGGGCAAATTGACCTAATTGCACTTTAAGACTTTAGAATCTAATGTCATAGCTTATAAAAAGTGAGAATTGAAAACTAAAAGACTCGAAAAGGATTTTTTTTTTTTTTTTTAGGCTCGGTTCGAGTTTATGTTTGTGAAGGAACATAGTGACCCGAGCCGAATTTTTGAGATTTAAAGTGACACACTTGAAGAGGAAATTAAAACAAAATTATCGAATATTTTTGGGTATTTTTCTGACCACGAATGGTATTTTTCTGATATTTTGGGTATTTTTATAATTAAATAAACTCGAAAAATATTAAAAATACCGAAAAATATTTTTTGTTCAAAATTGGTTCCTAAGGCTAAACCAAGGCTTCCAAAGTTGATTTTATGATTTTATGACCTTTTTTGATATTTTTAATTAATTTTAAAGAATAAAAATCACAATAATAAATGGTAAAAAATCAGGTGTCAACAGCTGCCCCTCTTTGAGAGGAATCTCGTTAGAGGTTTCTCTCAAAGATAAGGTGGCACCTGATTCCTAACCGACTCAACTGGGAAAATGAGAGAAGAAATGTTATGACATCGGATCCTTAAGCCTATGGATAAAAGCTCAAATCAATCCCCGGTTTGCTCTAACAATTTGAACATGGGCCGTAGTGAGAGAGGCTTACCTGAAGCTCACTTGTCGGATGATGCCGGTTGCGACAACTTTCAAGAAGATGCCTAGGACTCGTCACAGAAAATCCTAGGGAGATTAAGCTCTGACCTGTATGGTAGGTCATACCATTATGGGATTCCTAATTGGTAGGAACCTAAGGAAGGCGCATCCCCACGCTTTGGGATTTGCTAGAGATTTTAATCCGTATGGTGGATCAGACCTTCGTGTTAATCCTTAAGGCGGTATCTACCTCGTGTTGACCCTTAAGGCGGTATCTACCAATAAGTTGACCCTTGAGGCGGTTTCTACCTTGGTTTGACCCTTCAGGCGGTTTCTACCTTGGTTTGACCCTTCAGGCGGTTTCTACCATGAGTTGACCCTTCAGGCGGTTTCTACCTTTGATTTGACCCTTCAGGCGGTTTCTACCTTGTGTTGACCCTTCAAGCGGTATCTACCATGTGTTGACCCTTCAGGCGGTATCTACCTTGTGTTGACCCTTCAGGCGGTTTCTATCAAATTTGATTTGACCCTTCAGGCGGTATCTACCTTTGATTTGACCCTTCAGGCGGTTTCTACCTTGAGTTTGACCATTTAGGCGGTTTCTACCTTTGTTTTGACCCTTCAGGCGGTTTCTACCTTTGGTTGACCCTTCAGGCGGTTTCTACCTTTGATTGACCCTTCAGGCGGTTTCTACCTTTGATTTGCTTTGAAAAGGGGTCTCATGACGAGGGTTCTCCACGTCCGATGAGACTGCCTAAGTTTTGAAAAAGGGGTCTCATGACGAGGGTTCTCCACGTCCGATGAGACTGTTTGATATTTTGAAAAGGGGTCTCATGACGAGGGTTCTCCACGTCCGATGAGACTGCCTAAATTTTGAAAAGGGGTCTCATGACGAGGGTTCTCCACGTCCGATGAGACTGTTTGATATTTTGAAAATGGGTCCTGGGACGAGGGTTCTCCACGTCTGATAGGACTTTTTCTTTTAAAAGGGTTTTTCTTCCCCCTTTTTTTGGAGACCCCGAAGTTTGTCGGGAATTCAGTTTTTTGAAGCAGTGAAAGATTTTATTTTGACAAAACTTCACTTGAGTCTGTTGATGCGACATTCTAGGAGCTGGGTTCTCCAGGTATCCTGCAGAAGTTTGAGCCTGAAAGATTTTTCTTCACCAAGAAAACGTTAGTAATCTTTGGGAAGACAGCAATTGTCCAATTGACAAAATTTTATGACTTAAGTTTTAGTCATGACATGTGCATTTTGATGCTGGAGGTTATCCAAAATATTATTGCAACATACAGATGTGATCACAAATTCCTTCTGCGGCAAATTTGGATCAAACAATTTGAAATTTCCAAAAAGAGTGTGTTCAAAACATCAATTGGAATATTTCTTGACAAGGAGGTCTTCTCACCTGTTTTGAGATAATGGTTTTTATAGGGGATTCACTCAATTCCCTACTAACCTGGGCCTAGGTTTAGGCTCATTCGCAGCGCATACATTTTGACCGGTCGGGAGGTCTTCCGTGGGACCGTAATGTTGGGCTTGGGTATTGGTCTTCAAAGGGGGACTCATTTTTGAGTCAAGGCCATTGAACAAAAGTTTTCACCATCTGCTCCGGGTTTACAAGTCAAGAACCCTGCAAAATGAGAAAGAAATAGTCTTGCTCGTACTTCTTCGAGCTAAGCTATATGTTAACCCAAGTGTCTTAGTCAGATAAGACTGTTTCAGGGTTGTAGCATTGGCAGGATTGGGGACCGAAAAAGGCTTGTTTTTGGCCCAGAATTTACGAAGGGATTGACATTGGTGATCATTGCAAACTTGTCACATGTCCCTACCTGTCTGCATCTTCAGTCTTTGAGGTGTGCCCCCGTTTTTGAGGTGTGCACAAGTCCTTTAGAGAGCGTATCTTGTTGTTCTGAGAGATTGACAGCTCTCTCTGTGTTTTTGTTCTATGCCTGGCAGCATTTGGGGAGCAGCCCCCTTTTTTTTTTATTTGGTTCATTCAGGGATTTCCTCTTTTCCCGTCCGGGCTTCATTGTGGATCAATCAAACAGCTTACACGAGCATCGGCCTTGCTTTTACCAGGCACTTTGCTTTTTCTTTTCTGATGCTGGGGATTTTTCATTTTTTTTCTTTGAAATCCCGGTTCTTCTTATCCTCGATGGGATCATGTCAGACATATGTTTGAAAGTCTAAACATGCTTTAAATATCAGCCCGGGAATCCTTTTCGCAATCCCTGAGTCTTGAACTCCTCCATTTTTGAAGTGGTATTGCATCCGTATTGGAATGATCACCAATGGGTTCATGAAATGAATTTGCAGGCTCAAGTTGGCTGTGCAAAGGATATGGTGTGTGGGATAGAGAAATGAACGCTTCTCGTCATCCTATAGCACTTGGATTACCATATAAACAACACACAAAGATTGATGTTAGTCCAAGCAAGAAAATTTCTAACCATTTTCTCCTGACGTTGCTGGACTTACTTCCTTTTTGCCCCAATGTGGGGTGGTTCTTGATAGGGCTAAGAATGAAAACCCCAATGTGGGGTGGTTCTTCAAAGGGGTTACCTACGGTCACCTGTAGTGTTTGGGGATATGAAACGAATTCCTTCGTCGTCCCAATCCATGTAATCGCTGCGAATGGTCCTTACCTCCGTGGACCCAGATTTTGTCATCTGTCCACTCCACTCATCTCTCAAGTGTGTGTTGGACGTGTTTGGATTTGGCTTCGCCTCTCGTCTTTTGAGAAAACGTCCTTTTGAATGTTTTGAACAACTTTTGTTTGGAAAAATCTCTTCCATTTCCTCTAAGAATTTTACCCGTCAAGGGGATTTCATGATGCACAATGCATGTTCTTATTCATGTTCAGACAACCTCCCAACTTCAACTGTGGATGTCTATGAGTTTAAAAACCCGATGTCTCTTTTTAGACATAATGATTGAAAGAGTCCCAACACTTTTTATCTTCAACGACTTGGGAAAATGGATACTTACCTACCCGCCGCGGCTGGAGATCCCTGAAAATGCGGAAGAAACATGTTATTGTTCGTTCATGAATTTTTCAAAAAATTAGAACGATACATCTTACCATTGGTCATGTATTCCAACGGGTAATACATGGTATGTGAAAACCTGTTTCGCCTTTGATGGCGATCCCCTCTATCTTGTGGCCTTGATCCCCCCGTTTTGTTGGCGATGAATCATTCTCAAGGATTTGCCCCAGAGGAGATCCATTTGTGTTTTCGGACGCATTCCAGCGCCACTCTTCAGAGTTCCTTTTATTCAAGAAAAATGAACTTTTTATCAGAATGTATGTCAAAGCATGAAGTGTGGAAGCGATACTTTTTACCATCCACTAGGTCTTATAATCAAAGACCATCTCCTGGAATCCTGACTTCCGAGGCTAATGATTCTATTCGCCTCCCTGTTAGCGCGCTCTCTTCTTTTGAGGCTTTCGGCGCCAACAACTTCCTGTTAAATGAGTAAAAACTCGTGTTAGACATGTGGTCTTTGAAGACCAAATTAGAACGATACAAGGTTACCGTTCACCCAAATTCGTATCTTGGGGTTTGATTCTGATGCGGACGACTCTGTTATTGCGTCCATTGACTTTGCCAAAGGAGAAACATCATTCTTTGTCTGGCGCACAAATGATTCACTTGCCCCAGTTGGGTGTGATTTGTCGTAGCAATATGCCTTAGCACTTTCCTTGTTTGTTGGCAATTTTCAATTCAATTTTGACAACGTCCATGCACATTTGTCCCCAGCCACTGGATGCTTTGTCTGGGGTTGGCTGATTTAGTCGTAGGCAATTTGATCCTGGCGCATTGACGCATTCAGGCTATTTGACATCCGCGAGAATGGGTTTACTCGTGATTGGGTACTTCAACAACCTGCGCGATGAAAGGAGTGAAAGAGTCAGTCACCGTGTAAGGAGCTTTAATTGAAACGATTACGGATTTACTATCCCGGCTCTAGTCACTTCGGGCATCCAGGAGGATGGAAATTCTTCAGTGGTTCCATTCATTTTTGTCATCACCTGTAAGAATGGAAAACCATATCAGCTTGTGAATAAATCAATTTAATTTGGAACGAATATACCATTTTCGACTTCAAGAGAGCCGATCCAAATTAGGTTGCCCCAGCTGGGCGACGTCTGGTTTGTCATTTGAATGCATGAGCTTTTGGGTGCATTGTCTCTTTTATCACCTGAGATAAAAAAAAATGGAGAAACATTTATCCCCAGATCTGATTAAAAATCAATTAGGAACGATACGTCCTTTTATCAAACGAGTGGCTCTGCGGCCAAATGTATTTTACACTGAAGAGACGAATTCCACCATGCTCCACGGGTTTGGGGAATTTGCCCCTATTTTCGATAGAAATGAGCCTTATCGAGATGTATACAATACAAATAGATCCCTAATACAATCAATCTAAGAGACGAGATAGAGAGGACCCAAGCAAAATTAGTCTTATACAAGAGAATTAAAAATGCCAAACCAATCAAAGGAATGTGGTCCGAACACTTGGAGATGCCCCAGTTCCAGTCTTCGAGATGTGACTCCAGGATCACCGATTTTTTTTTAGGTGGTTTTAGATATATCAACCATCTAAAGACATGCACATGAGACAAGTGAGGATAAAACTTCTAGAAATCAAAGGATTTGGCACCTAAGGTCAAGGTTCCCACCTCGAGTTCTAGAAAGAGCAGATTCCATTGCACAACTATCGTTGTATTGGGGCTCGATCCATAGCTCAAAATGAGTGGAATTGAAAAGTGGATTACCCCGTGTTTTTCCTCACGGAGATTCCATTTTCAATCCCTTCTATTGTTTTCCTATAGACGGCGCCCGGAGTTTTAGGCGCGGTTGTGTGTATTTTCGGTGTCGTGCTAAAGCGATAAATATGCATCTTATTTAACAATCACCGCTTCAATATAAAACATACACACAATCATTCATTCCTACGCCAACCTGCATAAGACAATGTTAATCACAGACTACCCCCCTTATCACTCCAATCTGCAAAAACATATAACACCTATCATGAGCGGACTTACCTCACCTTCACGAGCGCCTGCATGGTTAGAAAAATCACTCAGCGTTTTAATTACGGCCTAAGTCCACTTGAGGTCTAGAATCACATGTTCTAGAGCAAAGTTCCCCAGTGGAGTCGCCAGCTGTCGCGACCCGTCCGGAAGCGGACGCGGCTAATGGATTACCGATCGCAGGCCTTCCCCCGCACAAGGGTGCGGATCGCGGGCTTTGGATCGGCGCGGGCCCTCCCAAGCCCATACCAAATCGCGGCGGGAGTATTTTTCAAAGGGATTCGGCGATAAGAGCCGATCGATTTCGACCTTAGTGTGGTCGTGGTGGCATGTGCAACTTGTGCATGCCTTTGGAGTCGCCACCGGTCTTTCTTGGAGGGTAAACCGGAAACCTTACTGACCGATTGAGAGAGATCGATCAGTTCTGCGGAACCAGAGATTTTGGGTTCGGGGACTTGGTTACGCTGGTGTCATTACCAACGCCCTTTCGGTACCTAACGCGAGTGATTTTCCTGACTAAGAGTTCATGCAGGCGCAAGTTTGGGTGAGGTAAGTCTGACTTTACACATTAACCAGTTTAACATGCTCACGTAATCATAATAAATAAATAGATGTCAATCACATAAACATCTATCCTACGTGGTGATCATGGAATTATGACTTAATGGGTCTCGAGCCAATGAGACCACATTTAATCATTTTAATATTTTAATAACGGAGAGCCGCTCTTCGCTTCTTCTTGGTTTCTTGAACTCTTCAAGAATTGGGCCCCAAAGAGCTCGCCGACTTAAAAGGCTCCTCCACGTAATCCTCGTAGCATTTACATCAACAATTGACTATGCTAAAAATAAAGATTACATGAAAAATAAAAGGAGTACGCAGCCTCCATTTAATAATTACAACCCCAAATATATAAATAATCATCATACATTCATATATACATCAATCACATTGATTAGGGATTTTTCCATGATCACCACCCTTTCATGTAAGTAATAAATTCACAATTTAAAACTTAGGAAGGCACAATAAAAATTCTACGTTGAATCATATTCAGAATTTTTACGTAAAATAAGATAGCCATAAATTTTCGATTCAAAATTGATTTAGTCTCAATTTTTGCTACGTTGATTAATTTATCATATAAAATAATCAATCTACATTAGCCATGTAAGAAGAACAATTCGTTAATACATATTGGCCATAGTATTGCAAAAATTGCAAAAAATCAATTAAATGCACGAAAACACCTAAGGATTGGCTCTGATACCACTGTTGGGATCCACGTAACACATAGCAGAAATAAATAACAACCCATACATGTATCTCCAGAGGCGTACTTCGTGCATTTCAATCGAAAAAAATCACAAAGTCTCAAAGGGAGTAAATAGATTACCTCTCGTAGTGTGCTTGAACGGAGGTGTCGGTTCGATGTTCTTCGATCTCAGCCTCCACAAGTGTTAGGCATCTAGTTCGGACGCACCACCAATTGACGAACGGGGAGACGACTAATAACTCCACAACAATTGTGCTAGCAATATGCGGAATCAATATTCCGAACTTAGTATATTTTGCTCACTCAAGATTGTGAGAATATAGAGAGTGTTTGTGTTCTTCTCTCTAAGCTCTCAAAAATTTGCACACTCTACAAAATGTCTCTCTCTCCAACCTCAAAACTCTTGCCATCCTTTTATAGCCAAAAATACCTTCCAATAAATTGTATTTAAAAATAGCACTAACAATTATAAATTCTATCTAAAAATAGCACTCACAAATAAATTACATTTAAAAATAGCACTCACAATAGCACTCACAATTTATAATACAAAAATGCTATTTAAAAATAGCACTAACAATAGCACTCACAATTTATAATACAAAAATGCTATTTAAAAATAGCACTAACAATTATAAATTCTATCTAATAATAGCACTCACAATTTATGATAAATAAATGCCATTTAAAAATAGCACTAACAATAGCACTCACAATTTATGATAAATAAATGTCATTTAAAAATAGCACTAACAATAGCACTCACAATTTATAATACAAAAATGCTATTTAAAAATAGCACTAGCAATAGCACTCACAATACAAAAATGCTAAAAAAAATGCACTAACAAAGGTGTTAAAAATAATAACCATTATTATTATTACAAGAGTTAAAGAGGTTACCAAACAGTACAAATATGCATAACGTATAAATACGTATGACATATAAATACGTAGAGCATACGTATACATCCGTGAAACCGGGGACTAATTGAAAGAAAAATGTGCAATTAAGCCCTTTTGGTAAAAAATGATTAAATTGGAGGGCAAATTGACCTAATTGCACTTTAAGACTTTAGAATCCAATGTCATAGCTTATAAAAAGTGAGAATTGAAAACTAAAAGACTCGAAAAGGATTTTTTTTTTTTTTTTTTTAGGCTCGGTTCGAGTTTATGTTTGTGGAGGAACATAGTGACCCGAGCCGAATTTTTGAGATTTAAAGTGACACACTTGAAGAGGAAATTAAAACAAAATTATCGAATATTTTTGGGTATTTTTCTGACCACGAATGGTATTTTTCTGATTTTTTGGGTATTTTTATAATTAAATAAACTCGAAAAATATTAAAAATACCGAAAAATATTTTTTGTTCAAAATTGGTTCCTAAGGCTAAACCAAGGCTTCCAAAGTTGATTTTATGATTTTATGACCTTTTTTGATATTTTTAATTAATTTTAAAGAATAAAAATCACAATAATAAATGGTAAAAAATCAGGTGTCAACAACGTGGTTCGGTCGTAAAGACCTATGTCCACAGGGAGAGTAGCAACGAATTCCACTATAGAACGAGCGATACACGAAGATTACAATCCACTCGAGTTACACAAACACACTCTTGGTGTTTCCCAAGCCCCAATTACATCCAAGAACGCACACAGTGTTTAGCCTCCAATTCCTAGCGAAATAATCTCTCAATCTCGCATAAGATTTAAAATACAAATCTAATAACAAGATTTACCCGGCTTCGACACTTGAATTGTTGATGTAATTCCACGGACAAACGAAGACCCAATACCAAGCACTCGATGAACGGCACTTCCACGATCTCTGTTCAAGCACTCAAAAGTATGGTGCTTCAAGACGACTCGCATACGGCGTCTTCACTCTGAACATGTACGGCACAAAAACTTCTCTGCGACATCTTGAGAAACGATGGACTTCTCTTTTATATGAAGAACAAGACCCACGAAAAGCAAGTCCTCGGATTCTTGAAGGGGCGTGTTGTCCAAGTCAAAGCCAAAGAGGAAACAAAAGGAGACCCGCGCTTTTCCTTTTTCGTCTTTTCTCTGATTCTCTTACTTTTGCCAAAGATAAAGAAAGGAAAGCTAACAACCCAGAGAATATATACTTTGACCAAGTCCATTATCTTCTTTCCTTTTCAATCATGAATATTGGTTCACGTGGATTCAACGGTCCAAAATAACACTTTCTCTTTTGTCCTTTTTTGGCTTCAAGTCTTCTTATCTCCACGTGTTGACCAAGATTGCACGCTCAAATTTTGAGACATATTTCAACAAATTGTATGCGCTAATTATATGAAGCCTCGCTTTTGATCATCATTATGTGATGATGGAACCAAAAAATAACATGCTAAGCAGTTAATTTCAAGATAAATGCCTGATAGAATAAAGTTCATCTAGACTCTAGAGGGCTGTAGGAAATATATAGCATCTTCACGCTTAACTCATTGAATTTCAACTGACATCAGTAAAACGTATAACCTTACCAAAGTAGCAATGGCCAAAATACATACACAATCCATAGAAGCAAATATTTGGAAGCATTAGAACAAGATACTGGCATGTGAAACAAAAGCAGCATGTTTTTGTATTTTCTCATAAGAAAAAAAGGGATGAAGAGTGGCGATTAGTATCACAACTCCCTATGGAACTAATGCAATCCAATGCACAAGGAAAGGAAGCAGTCTCTTTGTTTTCTCTTGCATTTTTATCTGCAAACAAACATGAATTTGTGCTACACCAGACCAAGTCTGTATTCCTTTGTTCTAGCCTAAAAAATCAGAAAGAACCCAGCTTCAAGGTCTCGGGACCCTACTATATGCCTCTTGCCAGCAAAAAAAAAAAAGTGATAAAAACAACTATCATGCGAAATGGCACTAAAGAAAGTTAATGTGATTGGAAAAAGTTCAGTCCTGGTGCTCTCTTAGCTACAATAAAATAGATAAATTAGATCATGTTTGACACAAGAAACTGATAAACAGCGAGACTAGTTATTCGAAAAAAACTAGGAAGATAAGTTCACGAAAGTAACTGCTAATAGAACTCAAAAGAAGCATGAGACTTGGTAAAGAAAATGTCTGAGGAAACAAAGGGAGGGAAGATGACCAGGGGTCGCACAGGTTCCCTTTCGAGAATCAACTTGCAGAAGCTGTCTCTCTCGTCCTGAACCCGACTCATCTTGCTCCTCCTCGGCGAGCTCTCTTCCACTGCAATAATGGAGGAGACCCCTCGTTGGCAAACTTTTATTAAAGTTGGATTTCAACATTCATTTGTGTCTTTGCTCGTAGGAAGCAAGATTGGTTGAGAAGTTTCCAAACAAGGCAAATGGATGTGGTCCCCAACAGCATTGCTCTCTGTCCACGGCTGGTCTATAACTTTGCTCTTCAGGGTGGAAAGTAAAGGCTGTGGCAGAAGCTGACTACGAGTTCCAACAGCTACAACGTTTTTTTCGTTCACAAGTATGTAATATTAGCACATGCTTGAGCAAATCGAGCCGGTGATTTGAGAGGAGCTCAACCATGGCGAGCTTCCTCATTCCACGCCAGTATGGACCATAAGGAGTGAACCCGAACATGACGTTTCCTTGATCTGTATGCAATATTTTCTGATTCTCTCAGAAGAAGAGATCAAGAAAGCGCATTGGGGCTGCTGCGTCAGAGAATGCAAGGGAAAGCTGAATTTGATCACTGTGGTACGACAAGCCAAAATCCACATAATCCCCTCTCTCTCTCTCTCTCTCTCTCTCTCTCTCTCTCTCTCTATTTATACAATATATCTTCTCTCCCTTCAATTAATACGGCCGCGGAAAAAAGTGGCAATGGAAAAGTGCGTCGCACAAGGGCTTGTTTTCATTTTGGAATTATTTTTTCCTTCGGTCACAAACTGAAGTATCGAGGACTGTGTACGTTCCTCATCGTGTCCTTGGATAACTAAATTCATAAAAATTGTTGCCGACCGTTTCGTTCATGAACTCCCGTCCGTGGTAATTTCGACCCAAAAAAAAAAAAACTCCCGTGGTGATTAATCAATTACGAATCTGTTGGTTGGTTTTATCTTTTTCAAAATCTTACGGTCCCATTCAGAATCCATCAACGTATTTGATAGGAGCCACTTTCATACATGACTTTTTCTAACGCACACAACTCTACCTACATCTTCGAAAAATTTCACCAGAGACAGAGAGAGAGAGTTGGTGACATGAATCTACCTTAATTAAGGTGATTTGTGCTATTCATATTTGACATTTTTGTGTGTGTTATAAATATTTTTCACCTACAACCTACATGATGTATGAGCTTTCAATAGAAATCGAGATGAATTGTGAAGTGGTGGTCAATCAGGTTTTGAAGAAGACGCACGTGTGGTGAGATATAAAGCTTCCGATTGGCAAAGCCGATACTTGCTCGATAATGTCTCTCTAGCCCATTGTTACATATTCGCAAATAGAGTAGCGGACTAGATCGCAAAATCTTATTTTTCTCTAACGATCTATCTTTTTAATGGTTAGATAAGCCTTCCCAAACTCTTTGGGATCTTTTTATATTTGGATGCCCCTTTAATGAATTTTTCGTGTAAGGACTCATAAAATTCAAGCAAATGAGATGCATTTTCCGACCAAAAAAACAAAACTTTACCAATATCGACCAAAAAAAAAACTTAACCAATATAAAGCATAAATATAATCTAATTAGCCATGGATCAAATCCAATCCATATATACAATAATATGTTAGAAATTCACTAAAAAGAGATTAACTAACTCGATTTTTCAACAAGGAAGGGCGTATTAAAGAAGCTTCTAAATGTGATCCTAACCTTAGTTCGCCGTATGAGTTAATGAATCTTAACCATGCCTAAACTAAAAATGACTTAATATATCCCCAAATGAGCTTAACAAGTCTTTATCCCTAAATCAAAGCAATTATTGTACAAACCTGTCAAAATGAGTACGGAATTAAACACATGGTAGCACCCATACATGAGGAATCAACTTGACCAACATAAAGCATAAAAGTACGTTACTTTGTCTCAAAATTACCATGGATCAAAGCCCAATGCATTCAGCAATAAAACTTATTTCAAATGACATGAAGTTACTTAAACGAGATTGCTGAACTAGATTTTCAGAAAGGAAGGGCCTTATTAAAACGAACTCTTAAGCGTGGTCCTGTACTAAAATGAGTAACGCAGATGCTTCATAATTTTCAGGAAATCTAGAATTACCATGTGGGCACAGTTTTCTATCAAAAAAATTTATTTGAGATGACATTTCAACCTAGTCTACACTAAAAAAAAAAAATGCCTTTTATCAACAGCTACCGTCACACAACCCTCTCAAGATGAATACCAAATTAAACACATGTCAGCACCCATCCATGAGAAGCACAACTAGACCCTACTTTTTCCAGGATCAAAGCCAAACCTCTCTGCGCTTGTTAAAAGAAACTTTTAAATGTGATTCATATCTAAAATGGGTACGGTTGATGCTTTGGAACTTTCAGAACAACTAGAATTACCATGTGGGCTTCCCATCTAGGATGGGTAGGGCTTATTCAACCTTACTCAATGTGAGACAAATGCATCTTAATCTAGTCACCCAATATTTTCCTATATCAGATTAACATCTTTTAAGCTCAAGTCTAAACAAGAAACTCCCTCTCTCTTATTTTTGTCACTAAGTAATTTCCATAAAATCAACTTGACCTATATAAAGCACACATATGCACTACTTTGTCGCAAAATTACCATGGATCAAACAATAAGACATGGATTCTCGACCCAATGTTCAAAATAAAATCAAACAGTAAGAAAAGGATTCTTGTCCCTATTAAAATAGGAGGTTTGACAAATTGTTGATCCCCCAGGGCTTTTCTATATAAACACAAGTCCATTAGAATCCATTATGATTCCCACATTTATACTTGGAGTTCATTCTAGGTTTTGCTATTGTTTCTCAGAAGGATCTCAAAAGAGTCAATATTTAGCAAGATGAATCAAGTATGATGAAATATAAGCAATTCTGACGCAGCGTTCAACAATAAAAAATAAGCAAATCCTTGCTTAGAGAGAAAACTCGAAAACTTGACAAATCAGCAACATTGAAGGTGTTAGATATGCCCATGCTTTGCGGAAGTTCGATAACATAGGCATTATCGTTGATCTTCTTGCTGACAGTAGAAGGCCCGTATTTCTTTTGTTGCAATTTGCTGTAAGATCCAGCTGGTAATCACTCTTTACGAAGGAAGACCATGACTTGATCGCCTACTGCAAACACCTGCTTGCGCTTGTGTTTATCAGCCACAGCCTTGTACTTCTGATTAGCCGCTTCCAACTTCTGCTTCACTTCCTGATGTACCTCGACAATCTGGTTAGCCATATGATCCGTAGCAACACTCTTGTCTGCTTGCTTGGGCAGGTGAATCAAATCCAGAGTATGCTGAGGCGCCTTTGTGTAGACAACAGAAAAAGGCGACCTGCCAATAGAACTATGAACCGCATTATTTTAAGCAAACTCCGCCTGCGATAAAGCAACATCCCACTGCTTCGGCATATCTCCACAAAGATTTCGAATTAAGTTGCCCAAAGTTCTATTGACCACCTCTGTTTGCCCATCAGTACGAGGATGAGCCGTGCTACTGAAATTCAGGGATGAGTCAAACAATTTTCATAAAGTGAGCCAAAAATGCCCTAGAAATTTGCTATCCCTATATGAAGTAATAGACTTAGGCACTCCATGCAGGCGAACTACTTCTTTGAAAAATAATCTGGCCACACTTACAGCGTCAGAAGTCTTCCTAGAAGGAATGAAGTGTGACATCTTGGAAAATCTGTCAACTACAGTAAAAAAAGAATCCACTCCTCTTTGAGTTCGTGGCAATCCCAACACAAAATCCATGGACAGATCTTCCCATAAATTGTCATGAACAGGTAAAGGCATATATAAACATGTATCCTTTGATTGTCCCTTAGCAGTTTGGCAAACTTAACACTTCTGCACATACCTGCTGACATCTTTACGCAATTGGGGCCAGTAAAATCGCTCCATAACTGCAGCAATAGTTTTGTCTCGACCCAGATGTGCAGCCAACCCACCATCATGCAAATCACGAATTACCTTCTCTCATAAAGAGGTCCAAGGAAGGCAAAGTTGATTACCATGCATTAGATAACCATCTAGAATGTAGAACTCCTGCATAGGTTGGTCAGCAGCACACATATCCCAAATTTGCCCAAAATCTTCATCGCCTGCATAATAGTCTTTCAGCTGCTCGAACCCCAGAATGTCCTGACGCAATGTAATCAGCAAGCTAGCTCTCCTGCTCAACGCAGCTGCTACAACATTATGCACACCAGATTTGTGCTACAACCTGAAAGGGAATTTTTGTAAAAACCGATCCTCTTCTGACTATTTAAATACTTTAAAGCTTCATGGTCAGAATAAAGCACAAATTCTTTCCCAATCAAATAGTGCTCCCATGTCTTCAAAGTTCTTACGATAGAGTAGAATTCTTTGTCATAAGTGCTCCACTTCTGTCTCGCATAATTGAGCTTCTCACTAAAAAAGCAAATTGGCATACGCTCTTGAGACAAAACAGCTCCTATACCCGTGTTGACACCTGATTTTTGACCATTTATTATTATGACTTTTATTCTTTAAAATTAATTAAAAATATCAAAAAAATGTCATAAAATCGCAAAATCAACTTTGAAAGCCTTGGCCCAACCTCGGCGAACCATTTTGGACAAAAAAATAATAATGTAATAATTTTTTTTTCGCACTTTTTTATATATTCTCAAAAAAAGGGGGGAGGGGTGATTGGCCGACCAAAAGAAGATTTTATAAGGTGGGAGAGTAGGTGGACGGAGCAAGGGTGGGGGAATGGCGCCTCATGAATTTAATGACGAGATAGATGTCCAAATTACTCTCGTTCTTAACAAAACGGCCTTGATTTGGATGCTGTATCTTCAATTAAATTTAAAACACGTTATTATGCCTCGCACTTTTGAGTAATTCGTTCCTCTCGAAATTGATCAAAAGCGATTATTGTGAATTACATTCCTTTCAATAGTATGCTTTCTTTCGATGAATATTGATAATAACTTTTCGCGCAAGATTAAAACCCTTGTAAAAGTTCTTGTCCTTATTAATCATGGGCAAGCATAGGATTGAAGGGGGTTTTTGATTTCTTTTTCAAATTATTCCTTCTGATTCTGTCTTTTTATTTGCAGGTAAAAAAATAGGTAATAGAGAGAAATCTTTTCCTGGACAAGTCTAAGGCTATTATCTCATCTGATCATGAGCGAGTTATAAAATCAGGACATATTTGCTCGGCTTATTGATATTATGGTTCGGCTCACCCAAGTTGAAGATGTTCGGATGCTCGAAGAAATGAACCAAACAGAAGATAAAACACACACACAAGAGTTCTCATTTATTTTGCTCAGTGGAGGGTTTTCAAAAGCAGGTCATACAATTCGGGGTAGAAAAGTAAAGCCGAAGTGAGCCCTAATTAACGACACGAAGGAGCCCAACTGACCCTCCATGTTACTAATGCTCTGCTCATACTCCCAACTCCGCATGTCATGGTCGGCAAGCCTGAGGAGAAGACTTTTGCATTCTCCCTTAACTTCGGCGACCTTGGCCTCATGTTCTTCGGCGATTGTTTCCAGGTCTCGAACCAGTCCATTCCCGCGAGCTATGTCCGCGGTTATTTTGTCGAGCCGTTCTTCCTGCCAGTCGCTCTGAAGCCTCAACAGGACATTGCGGCGGTCATGCTCGCCGGTGGTCAGGGATAGGGCCAATTGCTCCACCAGATTTCTCCTCTCGCGAAGCAACGTCGCGACCCGCTCATTAGCAAACTCGACGGCCTTTTTGTAACTATCGGCCAGATAGTTGGTCAGCACCAAATGATCAGATCGATCCTCATAACGAGCTCGCAAGACGCGAGCCACGAGAACCTCTCGATTAGCAGCACGGTAGGCCTCTAAGGAGTGTGCAAAGAGAGTCGGGAAAATTCTATATTCCCTCCCCAGTGTAGTACCTTCGAGAGAAGTGGTATCAAGGTCCTCGAGCAGGACACAGATTTCATCCTCGGTCACAGAATGATCGGTTATGTGTGCGTAACCGCGACCCAGTAGGTTATAAAGCTTTTCCCACTGGGCCAAGACATCAGTTGAAAAAGTGCGTACGGGAGAGGAGGCCATTTGCGTTGGGTTGGCTTGAGAATAAGACGAGGCTAACAGAGAGATTAGAAGGAAGAAGCTGATTATGCGAGAACGTTAACCTTCCATACATTAATTCCTCATTTTATAGCAACTCGAGGATGATGAAGGGTCTCAGTAATAATGCTGGTAGAGCCCAGTTAGGGGGTAAAGCAGGAGGTCCCCTCACGTGAACCATTGGAATCGTCTCGGTCCGCGATTTCCGGCTTATCAATTAAAAGATGTAAAAGATTTGTCGGGATCACCATTATTAGAGTTAGGTGGGAGGTAAGCGCAACTATCGAAAAAAAGCCCTAACAGGATTCAGCACTCACATCACGTTGAAAAGCTAAGCGAGAAATTCAAGGTCTTAACGGGGAGCGTTTGCCTAATAATTTTCTTTCATGCTTGAAGAGCGTCTCCTAAACATACAAAGTCACTCGAAGAAAAATTTATAGGGAGTGAGCATACAGGAGAGAGTAGAGAACTCTGAGTGGGCAAGAACCAATCAAACATTTCTCAATCCAACATATTTAAGAGGTTACTGTCAGCTGCTAGAGGCGACTGACTCAAAAATCTCAGAAATTGAACTACTGAGTGATCTCGAAGATTCCAAGACCAAGTCTAACACCAAAACCATGGAGCCCAACACTTCTGGCAACGGAAATCAAGATCACGGTGACGACGACAACGACATCCACGATGTTCAACTCGGGAAAAGAAGACGTCCTCACCAATACTCTCAGGAGGAAACCCAAATGCTGGAAACCCTTTTCAGTAAAAGCCATTACATGAAAAAGAAGTGGAGAATTGAATTGAGCCGGGAGTTGGGGATTAATCAGTCGAGGATCCAGTTTTGGTTTCAAAATAGGAGATCCAAATCGAAGGCTCAACGCAAACGTCAGGTGGTTGAGATTTTAAAGGAAGAAAATCAAAAGCTGCGAACAGAAAACATGAGGTATGAAAAAGCTCTCAATATTACCGTTTGCCCTCATTGCGATAACCTCGTCGCCCTCGGTAAGATATTCCCCGATAAGCCTCACGCGATGATTGAAGACGTTCATTTACCACCCTACTCTCTCGGGGCATCTCCTGCTCAACCAGATTTTGCCGGAGTCACGCATGAGCAGGATGATCCTACGAAGATGATACAAATGCCTCTTGGGGGATGGGATTTGCATCGCTTTGATTGGAGTTACAGTTTCAAGGAGCTAGATGTTACCGCCGACCAGCTCAAAGCATATCAGCCTCATGCACAACAATTTTCGATAGGGTCGGGTCCTGTTGGAGATGAGTTAATCAGTCGTCAAGCCATCGATGCAATTTTGGGCCACGATAAGAGGAGGTTCGCTTGGCCCCCTGAACTGCATTCCAGATTCCTAGACGTAGTTCACCAAATAGGGATCGACTCAGCAACTCCGACGCGCATATTTAAGGCCATGAATGTACCGGGGCTTAGTAAGGAGCTGGTCAGGAATCACCTTGCTGCCTACAGAAAGCTATTAAAACAACGTCGAGCGGAGCTAAACCGGGAGGAATCCGTCTCTAGCTCAAAAGCTAGGGGCGACCGCCATTGTAATGCTTGTCGCGACCCTCTCGAGGTTGCATGTGGGCTCTCGAGGGCTAATGGGCCGTCCAGTCTAGTCGGACGCGGGCCTCTCCCAAGGCCCGTTACCCAAATCGCAACGGAGGTATGCGTAGTCGACCTTCAGTGTGGTCTGGTGACATGTGCTAAGTGTGCATGCCATGGAGTCGCCACCAATCATTTTTTGGAGGGTATGATTGGACCACCCTATTGAATAGTCGGGAGTTTCTATTCAATTCTGCGATAACCAGAGAAATGGGTTCGGGGACTTAGTTACGTCAACTGTCAGAGTTGACGCCCTTTCGGTACCTAAGTTGACTGAATTTTCTGACCTAAGATTTCATGCAGATGAGTGGAGTACGAATCCTAAATCTAGGAATTCATGCAAATAGGAATGACTATCCTAGCAATCACAATCAGTAATAAAATGCGCAAATCAATGAATCCAAATATGTAAAATAATCACACCAAATCAACATGACACTCCTAATAAGGCTCTATTAGCCTAAATAAGTATCAATCAAGCTTAGGAATGATTTAGACATGATTTTACCCATCAGGGGTAAAGTCGTAATTTTGAGACAAAAGGGACGATTTGCCTAAAAAGGGAAAAATCGTCATTTCGGAATGAATCCGGAGTAAAACAAAGTCAAAAATAGGTTTGGTCACTCAATTGACCCATTTCCTATTTTTTTTTTGCAATTTTCATGATTTTCTGGAATTTTAGAAACCGATTTACCATTCGAAGGGGTAAAATCGTCATTTTCTAAAAATGGGAATGAAATGTGAAAATCTTAGACATAAGGTTTAGCCACCTATCTGGCCCATCACCAAATTCTAAGCAATTTCCACAATTCATCGGAATATCAAAGACGATTTACCCTTTGAGGGGTAAAATCGTCATTTTGGATTAAATGGGAGAAAATCCAAAAAATGTAAACAAATCAATTTTTTTTTGTCATTTTCAGCCTTCAAAATTTTTTAGAAGTTTTTAGGAATTTTCTGCAATTTTCCTCAATTTTTTTTTGAATTTTTCCTTAATAATTCATTTTTTTGGAATTTTTTTTATTTGATTTTTTTTTTATAAATTTCTGAGAATAAATCCCAACTGACAGTCCCTAACTCACCACGTGGCGTCTCGGTGACAATCGAATTATTTCAATTTTTGTAAAATTCGAAATTCATTTCTTTTAATGTTAAAAATATTTTTTTTTTCTGAAAATCACCTAATCACGACACGTGGCTCATCTGCAGACGTCCGATCTAGCATTTTTTGTTTTTGTTTTTATAGGACGCAACACAATGCAAAAAATAAAGAAGATATTAAGTCATTATACAACATAAAAATAAGCAATGGAGATGGGATCCGGTGAATTTTACGACGTCGGAGTCCGTCGGTGCTCGTGCAACAATGTGTGGGGGGTATATACCACCAGCAGGAGGCTCGGCCTTCCGATTCTGGGGTAGCACAATATAATTTACAGAAAATAACTAAATAAAACACCTTGGACACCAATAGGAGGCTTAGCCTTCCGATTCTGGGTCTTTTATGCGAAATATAGAAATGCTATGACATAAAGTAAATACACAGCAAATATTTAGACACCAATAGGAGGCTCGGCCTTCCGATTCTGGGTCTTTTATGCGAAATATAGAAATGCTATGACATAAAGTAAATACACAGCAAATATTTAGACACCAACAGGAGGCTCGGCCTTCCGATTCTGGGTCTTTTATGCGAAATATAGAAATGCTATGACATAAAGTAAATACACAGCAAATATTTAGACACCAACAGGAGGCCCGGCCTTCCGATTCTGGGTCTAATAGGTAAAATGTAAGGAGTGAAAGGTGGTCTTACCAAGATTGAACCCAAAACAAGCTCGGAAATCCAATTTGGCACTCGCGGACTCAAGTTTGATCAGTCTGACCTTTGCTACTTCAAACAGCTCTACGGGATAAATGGCTCGGCCAAATTGGACTCACGATATGTCATTAGAACGGCAAGAGAATAAGCTTTCTAACAGTATATGGCTCGTTCCCATACGATTCCTAACGAAAGAGTTATGGCCGAAAAACCGGACAGTTTTCAATCGCCCAATGACCAGAATCTGTCCCAGAAAACTCCTTCAATTCAACCATTAAAACCCATCCAAAACTCAACTAGACTACAATCTCAGCTTGCTAGATTCCTAATTTAGGTGCTAGAGACATTTTATCGAATATTGGAAGCAAGGCAAGCCCTTGAATCACTCACAATGTTCACGGCACCACCTTGACAGAACCGGTTCAAATTTTTCGAACAAAACAATAAGGGATCAGCCATTAAATCCAAATATAATCCATCTTCAAACCATAAAACACAATAATATATGTCTTAACAAGGAGTGAGAGGTGGTCTTACCAAGATTGAACCCAAAACAAACCCGAAAATCCAATTTGGCACCCGCAGACTCAAGTCTGATCAGTCTGACCTTTGCTCCTTCAAACAGCTCTATGGGACAAACGGCTGGTCCAAATTGGGCTCACGATATGTCATTAGAACGGCAAGAGAATAAGCTTTCCAATGGTATATGGCTCGTTCGCATACGCTGTCTAACGAAAGAGTTATGGCCGAAAAACCGGACGGTTTTGATCTGGGCGGCGAGCTGAGCGAGAGGAAAAAACGAAAATGAAAGAGAGAGAGTTGAGGGAGAAGAAGAGTCGGGAGATGATGAGGGGGAGGAGATAAATAGGCAGCGGGAAGGAGAGAGGGAGTGGGGGAGAGAGAGAGAGAGAAAAAAAATATAATAATAATAAAATAATAAAAGTAAAAATAAAATAAAATAACAAAAAGAGAAGACAAAATCATTAGTCCCCTTTTCCTTTTAAATGATGATGTTTCCCTCCTTTTCCTTTTAATCATTACTAATATTTTTGTCAAATTCAATTTTATGGTGATCAGAGAACACCTAAAATCAAACCTGAATTTTACTATTTATGAGGTTAGAAAATAGATAAAATAAAAATAAAAATACCGACTATTTTTATATATCTTTGTGACCTCAAATATTATTTTTCTTGATTTTCTTCTTTTCTTTTTTTTCTTTTTTTTTTCGAAAATATTAAAAAAATGAAAATTATGAAAATAATTTTTTTGGTCAAAATGGTTCATTTAGCTTGGCCAAGGTCACCAAAATTGATTTTTCAATTTTTGAAATTTTTATAGATTTTCTATGAATTTTTTTAAAAAAAGAAAAAAAAGGTTGATCAAAATTTAGGTGTCAACAGCTGCCCCTCTTTGAGAGGAATCTCGTTAGAGGTTTCTCTCAAAGATGAGGTGACACCTGAGTCCTGATCGACTCGACTCGGGAAACTAAAGGAAAAGGAGTTATGACATCCAATCTTCATGCTTGTCCATGTATGCTCTTTCTTGAAGGGGGAACATTCATTTGACATGAGAGAGTGAGATAGTAGAGAGACATACCTGCCACTTACCTGTTCGATGTTTGTGCGATTTTCGCGATGTCTTATGGATTCAAGAGAAATTCTAGGAACTCGTTACTAGAGTATCCTAGAGAGGTTAAGCTCTGACCCGTATGGTAGGTCAAACCATAATGGGATTCCTAACTGATAGGAATCTAAGGAAGACGCGTCCCATTTGGGATTTGCCAAGGATTTTGATCCGTATGGTGGATCGGACCATTGAGTTGACCATTATGACGGTTTCTACCATGAGTTGACCCTTCAGGCGGTTTCTACCTTTGACTGACCCTTCAGGCGGTTTCTACCATTAATTTGACCCTTTAAGCGGTTTCTACCATTGGTTTGACCCTTCAGGCGGTTTCTACCTTTAGTTGACCCTTCAGGCGGTATCTACCTTGAATCGACCCTTCAGGCGGTTTCTACCTTGTGTTGACCCTTCAGGCGGTATCTACCTTGGTTTTGCTTTGAAAAGGGGTCTCATGACGAGGGTTCTCCACGTCCAATGAGACTGTTTGATATTTTTGAAAATGGGTCTCATGACGAGGGTTCTCCACGTCCGATGAGACTGCCTGATTTTTTAAAATGGGTCTCATGACGAGGGTTCTCCACGTCCGATGAGACTGTTTGATATTTTGGAAAAGGGGTCTCATGACGAGGGTTCTCCACGTCCGATGAGACTGCTTGGTTTTTGAAAAGGGGTCTCATGACGAGGGTTCTCCACGTCCGATGAGACTGTTTCTTTTAAAAGGGTTTTTCTTCCCCTTTTTTTTAGAGATCCCGAAGTTTGTCGGGAATTCAGTTTTGAAGGAGTGAAAGATTTTATTTTGACAAAGCTTCACTTGAGTCTGCTGAGCCGACATTCTGAGAGCTGGGTTCTCCAGGTATCCTGCAGAAAGTTCAAACCTGAAAGATTTTTCTTCACCAAGAAAATGTTAATAATCTTTGGGAAGACAATAATTGTCCAATTGACAAAATTTTATGACTTAAGTTTTAGTCATGAAATGTGCATTTTGATGCTGGAGGTTATCCAAAGCATTCTTACAACATGCAAATGTGATCACAAATTCCTTGCATGGAAAATTCGGATCAACAGTTTGAAAATTCCAAAAAGAGTTTGTTCAAAACATCAATTGGAATATTTCTCGACAAGGAGGCCATCTCATCTGTTTTGAGGTAATGATTTTTATAGGGGATGTACTCAATTCCCTACTGACCTGTGCCTAGGTTTTAGGCTCATTCGCAGCGCATACATTTTGATCGGTCGGGAGGTCTTCCACGGGACCGTAATGTTGGGCTTGGATATTGGTTTTAAAAGGGGGGACTCACTTTTGAGTCGGGGCCATTGAATGAAAGTCTTCACCATCTGCTCCGGGTTTACAAGTCAAGAACCCTGCAAAATGAGAAAGAAATAGTCTTGCTCGTACTTCTTCGAGCTAAGCAATATGTTAACCCAAGTGTCTTAGTCAGAGAAGACTGTTTCAGGGTTGTGACATTGGTAGGATTGGGGACCGAAAAAGGCTTGTTTTTGGCCCAGAATTCGTGACGGGTTTGACATTGGTGATCATTGCTGATTTGCCTCCTGTCATTTCCTTTCTGCATCTTTAGTCTTTGAGGTGCGCAACCGATTCTGAGGTGTGCACCAGCTCTTTAGAGAGCGTCTCTTGTGGTATTAAGAGGTTGACAACTCTTTCTGTGTTTTTGCTCCACGGCTGACATCATTTGGGGAGCAGTCTTCTTGATCTGACTCCATTAGGGGTTTTTCCCTCTTCTTTTCCCTACCAGGTTTCTTTAGGGATCGATCAAATTGTTCACCCGAGCATCGGCCTCGCTTTTACCAGGCACTTTGCTTTTTCTTGATGCTGGGGATTTCTTTAATCTCTTGTCGAAAGTGGGATGCTTGGCAATTGTGCTAGATATATGACTTGGCTCTTAGCACGCTTGAGTATCAACTTAGTAGTTTTCTTCGTAAACCCTAAGTCTTGAACTTCTCCGTTCCTGAAGTGATTTGTCTTTGCTTTGGAACTTGCAATGATCACCAATGGGTTTATGAAATGAATTTGCAGGCTCAACTTGGCTATGCAAAGGATATGGTGTGTGGGATAGAGAAATGAATGATTCTCATCATCCTATGACATTTGGATTACCATATAAACAATACACAAAGATTGATGTTAGTCCGAGCAAGAAAATTTCTAACCATTTTCTCCTGATGTTGCTAGACTCACCTCCATTTTGCCCCAATGTGGGGTGGTTCTTGACAGGGTTGAGAATGAAAAACGCCGTTCGAAGGGGTTGTCAATGGTCACCTGTAGTGTTTGGGGATAAGAAACGAATGCCTCCGTCGTCCCATTCCATGTAATCGCTGCGGATGGTCCCTACTTCCGTAGGTCCAGATTTTGCTATCTGATCCGCTCCACTTCTCTCTCAAGTGTGTATAGGACGTGTTTGGATTAGGCTTTGCCTTTCGTCTTTTAAGAAAACTTCCTTTTGAAAGTTTTGAACTTTTGATTGGAAAAAATCTCTTTCATTTTCTCCAAAAATTTTACCCGTCAAGGGGATTTTATGATGCACCATGCATGTTCTTATTCATGTTCAGACAACCTCCTGTTTTAAAACATGAATGCCAATGAAGTTTGAATTCTATGTATTTTCTAGACATTTGATTCTGAAAGCTTTTCTTTTTCTCTCTGTTTTTTATTTAACATCTTCAATGGATTGGGGAAAGGGATACTTACCTGTCCCCCGTGGCTGGAGATCCCTGAAAATGCGGAAGAAACATGTTATTGTACGTTCACGAATTTTTCAAAAAATTAGAACGATACAATTTACCCTTGGTCATGTATTCCAACGGGTAATACATAGGATGTGAAAACCCGTTTTGCCTTGATGGCGAGCCCCTGTAAAAAACAAACAATAAGTGTCAGTTTGCGTTCCAAAATTCAAGACAAATTGGAACGATACCGCCTTGTTCTTTCTTGGCGTTTTCATTTGAACACAAACGCGCGGCTTGCAGAAATTGGCCAACTATATTGTGGCCACGATCCCTCCGTTTGGTTGGCGATGAATCATTCTCAAGGATTTGCCCCAGAGGAGATCCATTTGTGTTTTTGGGCGCATTCCAGCGCCATTCTTCAAAGTTCCTTTTATTCAAGGAAAAAGGAAATTGTTATCGGAATGCATGTCAAAGCATGATGTGTGGAAGCGATACTTTTTACCCTCCACTCGATCTTATAATCAAAGACCATTTCTTGGAGTGCATGACTTCCAAGGCCGATAATTTTGTTCGCTCCCCAATTAGTGAGTTCTTTTCTTTTGTGGCTTTCGGCGCCAACGCCTTCCTGCTAAATGAGGAAAAACTCATGTTACATGTGGGATCTTTGGAGATCAAATTGGAACGATACAAAGTTACCGTTCACCCAAATTTGTATCTTGGGGTTTACTTCTGATGCGGACGACTATGACATTGCGTCCCTGGATTTTGCCAGAGAAGAAACGTCCGGCGTACAAATGATTCACTTGCCCCAGTTAGGCATGGTTTTTCATGCCTGCCCCAACTAAATTCGTTCCTGCATTTTGCTGCAATCATCATCCACTTTGGGAATGTCTTCTCTCGTCTGTATTTATGGGTGTTGTTCGTGAGATTAACGGCCGTTGTGCCCCAGTTGGGCGACGTTTGTCCTGGCAACATGCCTTAGCACTTTCTGTGTTTGTTGGCAATTTTCAATTCAATTTTGACAACGTCTATGCACCTGCACATGAAGAAACAGGTGTAGGTTTTGACTTCATTTGAAATTTCAGGAAAGAGATACTCCCTTCGGGGTTTCCAACATTTGAAGGGACGGTGTTCTTCAAGTATTTTGCCTTGGTAAGGCTTGTCTTGATGTTTGTTATCTCTGGATTTAATAACCCTGGTCCGATGCGTCTTTATGGGGGATCATGAGAGTTTGCCCCCGGTTTGGCCTCTTCAAAGAAAATGGGAGAACTCACTCCCATGGGTTTCGCCGATTCTGATCTTCTATCTCAATTGTCAGAATTTTCAATTATTTTTATCCATCTCTAGATGGCTTGACGGTCTTGGGATTTTTCGTGTGGCGATTTTGTGATTCTCTCGATCATCGTCGCCATTTGAAGTATTTGATGTTTTTCTTTTCCGGGTAGCGGAGCGATTTGTCCCCAGCCACTGGATGCTTTGTCTGGGGCTGGCTGATTTAGTCGTAGGCAATTTGATCCTGCCGCATTGACGCATTCAGGCTATTTGACATCAGTAAGCTTGGGTTTACTCGTGATTGAGTACTTCAACAACCTGCGCGATGAAAGGAGTGAAAGAGTCAATCACCGCGTAAGGAGCTTTAATTGAAACGATTACGGATTTACTATCCCCGCTCTGGTCACTTCTGGCATCCAAGACGGTGGAAATTCTTCAGTGGTCCCATTCATTCTCGTCATCACCTGCAAGAATGAAAAACCATATCAACTCGTGAACCAGTCAATCTGATTTGGAACGGATACAACTTTTTCGACTTAGGGAGAGCCAATCCTAATTAGGTTGCTCCTTCTTCATAATTTGATTTAATTTGTCATTGCAATCCCAATGGGTGACATCTGCTGAAGGCACATTTCTTTCTGTCTTATAGGGAAGACAAATTTTCTTTCGTTTGTCTTTGACCATCTTATCCTGTGGACAAAAGACATAAAGGTCCCCGTCAGGTATAATATTCGAAGGGCTTATTGGAACGATTACAGTTTCACCATCGTTCCATGATCATCTTGCATGTGATCGGATGAGGACATTTTTGACAAATGTATGCCATGTAAAACACGTCCCTCGTATCTATCCACAAATGGATTTTCCTTCTGTACCTGTTTTTCACCTGAGAGGAAAAGATAGGAAATATTATGCCGGTATCTGATTGAAAATCAATTAGGAACGACACGTCTTTACACTTGACCCGGCTGCCCCGGTCAAAAGGCATTTGCCCTCATCAGTTGACTCTCCAGGGTGGTCCAGCGCTTTTCCATGCCATCCTAGTTCGTTTAAACTCACGACTGATTCTTCACACAAGTCTTTGGATTTTGATTCATAAGCGGCGCTGAATGACCTTTTGGTTTCGAGGTGTACCAATCATTCACATACATGCGCATGAGACCAGTGAGGTTTGACTTCTAAGAATCAAAATAGGGTTTGGAACCTAAGGCCAAGGCTCCCACTTCGAGTTCTAGAAAGGGTAGATTCCATTGCACAACTATCGTTGCATTGGGACCCAATCCATAGTTCGAAATGAGCAGAATTAAAAATGGATTACCCCGTGTTTTTCCTCACGGAGATTCCAATTTCAATTCCTTCTATTATTTTCCTAAAGAGTGCGCCCGAGGTTTTAGACGCGGCTGTGTGTGTTCATTGTGTCGTGCTAAAGCAATAAACATGCATTTCATTTAGCAAACACCGCTTCAATATAAACATCCACACAATCATACATCCTAAACTCCTACCTGCATAAGACAGAGTTAACGAATACTTCACCCCTTATTTCTCCAATCTGCAAAAACATTTAACACATCAAGGGTTAAAGTACGTACCTCAACTTGAAGAGCATCTGCATAAAACATGTCAGAAAAACCAATCAACTTTTTAATCGGCTCAAGTTCTCTAAGTCCCCAGCGGAGTCGCCAGTCTGTCGCGACCCTCTCGAGGTTGCATGTGGGCTCTCGAGGGCTAATGGGCCGTCCAGTCTAGTCGGACGCGGGCCTCTCCCAAGGCCCGTTACCCAAATCGCAACGGAGGTATGCGTAGTCGACCTTCAGTGTGGTCTGGTGACATGTGCTAAGTGTGCATGCCATGGAGTCGCCACCAATCATTTTTTGGAGGGTATGATTGCACCACCCTATTGAATAGTCGGGAGTTTCTATTCAATTCTGCGATAACCAGAGAAATGGGTTCGGGGACTTAGTTACGTCAACTGTCAGAGTTGACGCCCTTTCGGTACCTAAGTTGACTGAATTTTCTGACCTAAGATTTCATGCAGATGAGTGGAGTACGAATCCTAAATCTAGGAATTCATGCAAATAGGAATGACTATCCTAGCAATCACAATCAGTAATAAAATGCGCAAATCAATGAATCCAAATATGTAAAATAATCACACCAAATCAACATGACACTCCTAATAAGGCTCTATTAGCCTAAATAAGTATCAATCAAGCTTAGGAATGATTTAGACATGATTTTACCCATCAGGGGTAAAGTCGTAATTTTGAGACAAAAGGGACGATTTGCCTAAAAAGGGAAAAATCATCATTTCGGAATGAATCCGGAGTAAAACAAAGTCAAAAATAGGTTTGGTCACTCAATTGACCCATTTCCTATTTTTTTTTTGCAATTTTCATGATTTTCTGGAATTTTAGAAACCGATTTACCATTCGAAGGGGTAAAATCGTCATTTTCTAAAAATGGGAATGAAATGTGAAAATCTTAGACATAAGGTTTAGCCACCTATCTGGCCCATCACCAAATTCTAAGCAATTTCCACAATTCATCGGAATATCAAAGACGATTTACCCTTTGAGGGGTAAAATCGTCATTTTGGATTAAATGGGAGAAAATCCAAAAAATGTAAACAAATCAATTTTTTTTTTGTCATTTTCAGCCTTCAAAATTTTTTAGAAGTTTTTAGGAATTTTCTGCAATTTTCCTCAATTTTTTTTTGAATTTTTCCTTAATAATTCATTTTTTTGGAATTTTTTTTATTTGATTTTTTTTTTTTATAAATTTCTGAGAATAAATCCCAACTGACAGTCCCTAACTCACCACGTGGCGTCTCGGTGACAATCGAATTATTTCAATTTTTGTAAAATTCGAAATTCATTTCTTTTAATGTTAAAAATATTTTTTTTTTCTGAAAATCACCTAATCACGACACGTGGCTCATCTGCAGACGTCCGATCTAGCATTTTTTGTTTTTGTTTTTATAGGACGCAACACAATGCAAAAAATAAAGAAGATATTAAGTCATTATACAACGTAAAAATAAGCAATGGAGATGGGATCCGGTGAATTTTACGACGTCGGAGTCCGTCGGTGCTCGTGCAACAATGTGTGGGGGGTATATACCACCAGCAGGAGGCTCGGCCTTCCGATTCTGGGGTAGCACAATATAATTTACAGAAAATAAATAAATAAAACACCTTGGACACCAATAGGAGGCTTAGCCTTCCGATTCTGGGTCTTTTATGCGAAATATAGAAATGCTATGACATAAAGTAAATACACAGCAAATATTTAGACACCAACAGGAGGCTCGGCCTTCCGATTCTGGGTCTTTTATGCGAAATATAGAAATGCTATGACATAAAGTAAATACACAGCAAATATTTAGACACCAACAGGAGGATCGGCCTTCCGATTCTGGGTCTTTTATGCGAAATATAGAAATGCTATGACATAAAGTAAATACACAGCAAATATTTAGACACCAACAGGAGGCCCGGCCTTCCGATTCTGGGTCTAATAGGTAAAATGTAAGGAGTGAAAGGTGGTCTTACCAAGATTGAACCCAAAACAAGCTCGGAAATCCAATTTGGCACTCGCGGACTCAAGTCTGATCAGTCTGACCTTTGCTACTTCAAACAGCTCTACGGGACAAATGGCTCGGCCAAATTGGACTCACGATATGTCATTAGAACGGCAAGAGAATAAGCTTTCTAACAGTATATGGCTCGTTCCCATACGATTCCTAACGAAAGAGTTATGGCCGAAAAACCGGACGGTTTTCAATCGCCCAATGACCAGAATCTGTCCCAGAAAACTCCTTCAATTCAACCATTAAAACCCATCCAAAACTCAACTAGACTACAATCTCAGCTTGCTAGATTCCTAATTTAGGTGCTAGAGACATTTTATCGAATATTGGAAGCAAGGCAAGCCCTTGAATCACTCACAATGTTCACGGCACCACCTTGACAGAACCGGTTCAGATTTTTCGAACAAAACAATAAGGGATCAGCCATTAAATCCAAATATAATCCATCTTCAAACCATAAAACACAATAATATATGTCTTAACAAGGAGTGAGAGGTGGTCTTACCAAGATTGAACCCAAAACAAACCCGAAAATCCAATTTGGCACCCGCGGACTCAAGTCTGATCAGTCTGACCTTTGCTCCTTCAAACAGCTCTATGGGACAAACGGCTGGTCCAAATTGGGCTCACGATATGTCATTAGAACGGCAAGAGAATAAGCTTTCCAATGGTATATGGCTCTTTGCATACGATGTCTAACGAAAGAGTTATGGCCGAAAAACCGGACGGTTTTGATCTGGGCGGCGAGCTGAGCGAGAGGAAAAAACGAAAATGAAAGAGAGAGAGTTGAGAGAGAAGAAGAGTCGGGAGATGATGAGGGGGAGGAGATAAATAGGCAGCGGGAAGGAGAGAGGGAGTGGGGGAGAGAGAGAGAGAAAAAAAAATATAATAATAATAAAATAATAAAAGTAAAAATAAAATAAAATAACAAAAAGAGAAGACAAAATCATTAGTCCCCTTTTCCTTTTAAATGATGATGTTTCCCTCCTTTTCCTTTTAATCATTACTAATATTTTTGTCAAATTCAATTTTATGGTGATCAGAGAACACCTAAAATCAAACCTGAATTTTACTATTTATGAGGTTAGAAAATAGATAAAATAAAAATAAAAATACCGACTATTTTTATATATCTTTGTGACCTCAAATATTATTTTTCTTGATTTTCTTCTTTTCTTTTTTTTCTTTTTTTTTCGAAAATATTAAAAAAATGAAAATTATGAAAATAATTTTTTGGTCAAAATGGTTCATTTAGCTTGGCCAAGGTCACCAAAATTGATTTTTCAATTTTTGAAATTTTTATAGATTTTCTATGAATTTTTTTAAAAAAAGAAAAAAAAGGTTGATCAAAATTTAGGTGTCAACAATGCTCAGGCATCAAGAGATACCCGGCCAAATCTAAGCATCAATCAAGCTAGCTACCCGACCACCGGCAAACTGAAAGCTGATCAGAATGTCCTCCCGGGCCATTTCAACACTTCTCAAGAGTGCGTGTCACAAGTACAGCGAGTGCGCACTCCTCCATTCGAGCAGCAGTCGGCTGGTGCTAGACATGGCCAAATTGGACCCGGACCCGGAACCGGCCCGGAACCGGCCCGTTGACCGGCCCGGAACTGGCCCGTTGACCGGGTCCGCGGTTCCGAACCGGAACTCGAACCGGACCTTCACGGGCCGGTTCCGGTTCCTCTTTTTTCGGAACCGGCCCGGAACCGGCGGTTCCGGGCCGGTTCCGACCCGTTATTTAAAAAAAAATAAAATAAAAAAAATAGAGAAAATGATAATTGCTTGAAGTGGGATTCGAACCTTTGATCTTTTAGTTGAAATAAGCACCCTAAACCACTCAACTACCTTCACTTTGATTGTTCATATTGCAAATAAATTATAAAAAATATATATAGACAAATTGAACCGACGGGAACCGGTGGTTCCTTGAACCGGAACCGGAACCGCCGGTTCCGAACCGGAACCGGAACCGCCTCTTTAAGGGCCGGTTCCGGTTCCAGCTTTTTTAGGAACCGGAACCGCCGGTTCCTGAACCGGAACCGGCGGTTCCGTCGAACCGTGCATGTCTAGCTGGTGCTCTGCCTGCCGCTGGTCAACCCACGACAGGCGATTTCTTCGATGAGGGGCTCGATGCCTTGTTCAATCAGTGGGAAGCTGGCATGCTTGGACAGCCATGATCTAGCACCTGACTCGGGGCACGATGGGTCGGTCACTACGAATACCCATAGAAAAAAGAACATGTTCACGAGTAGATCACTCATTTTATCCGTTGTAAAGTTCCTACGGGAACATTTTTCTTTAATGACTATAGTTAATTCTATATTAAAACCAACGCTATCGACGAACATCGTCATGCTCAGTTGTGATGATCCCTTGTTAGATTAAGTCTGAAACCAGAGACGGTCTTTAAAATTTTGAGTGGCCACGAACTCATTCCTCACCAAGCGCCCGGGACGCTGAAATGAAGAGTAACAGCATGCACAGGGAAAATGACACTTTCGTTTGAACGATGAAAAGGGGTTGAGAGAAGATCATGGCGTTAATTCCCATGGAGCTAAATGAATTAAACGGAGTCATTAATTGCGGGTCCACCGCTGCTCCCCACGTTCTCGGGCCTAGCAAATCATAAAAGGCGCCGAAAGATTGTAGACCCACCACTTTGAAGACTGAACTAGGGGACGAGCGCATTACTCGATGAAACCGAATCAATGCAAGAGAGTTTGTGATCCTATCACGAGGAAAAAGAAAGGGGAATACAGACGATGAGTAATTGCAGGATCTCGGGAGGAGCGCTTGCTTGCTGGTCTTCATATGCAGCCTGAAGGATGGTTCCAGGACACGCACAATCACTTGAGAAAATTTCTAGAGTGAGCAAACACGTAAGAGCGAATTGAGAAAGCTGAGTGAACTAGATCAGCCCGAGATACCCCGATCCATCATGTTTAAAAGTTATTCCCATCTGCTAGAAACGCCCGACCTGGACATTTCTGAGCACGAACTGCTGGGAGACTTTGAAGATCCTGGAGCTGAATCCTGCCCGAAGGCCATAGAGACTGACTCCTCCAGCGATGAAATTCTAGGTTTCAGCTACGAAGAAGGAGTATACAATGATGACCGGAGTCGGAAAAGGAAGCAACTACAACGCCACACTCCAGGCCAAATCCGAGAGCTCGAAGCTTTCTTCAATGAATGCCCCACTCCAAGCAGACAACAGAAAATGGAGTTGAGCCGAAAGATAGGATTGGAGCTTTCGAAGGTCAAGTTTTGGTTAACCAACAAACGAACCAGGGTGAAATAGCAATACGCAGACCATGAGTTATTGGCCCTGAATGAGGAGAATGAGAAGCTTCAAGCTGAAAGCGCGAGATATAAGGAAGCTCTGACCAAGGCCACCTGCCTTAATTGTGGTAATCCTGTTGTCCTCGGCGAGGTGTTCCTCGATGAACCATCCCTGTTGACGAATAACGCTCAGCTGTTACCGTATTCTCCACAGCATTTTCCGACACAGCCAGATACCGCCGGAGATCTGCATGAGCAAGTCAACACCATAGGATCAACACCAACATCCTCTGAGAAATGGGATATGAATCATCACAGGGGGAATTCTCTCAATGACGAACTCGCTGTCGCAGCCAGCCAATCCAAAGTCGGTGAGTCCCTCCCTGGACAACTTTTGAAACGACTAGATCCCGTAGAGAATAGCTACCGAAGTATTGACGATATTTTGGGTGATAAGAGAACAAGGTTTTACTAGACCTATGAACTTCACACCAAATTTGTTGATGCAATTCGAGAGCTGGGAGTTGATTCGGCTAGCCCACTACGCATACTCGAGATTATCAATGTGTCGGGGCTCTCTAGAATTAACGTTGAGTCTCACCTCAAGTACTATAGGAGATTGCTAAGGGATGGAAGGATAGCATTAAACCATCATAAAGCCAGTTGGAGCTCAAGTGCTGGGCAGAATTACAACCATGATGATTGGAGAGCCAAGAGCACCCAACCGTGTTTCAGCAATGACGGGACTAGTAGTCGTGTCAGCGACTCCTCTAACCCAAATCAGAATGCTCCGCCGAGCTATCTCAATACTCCTCAGGAGTATATGCCACAGTTCCAGCACATAGAGATTCCTCAGTTTGAGCGCGAATCAGTCATTAATGCTGTCCCTAAAGCGGATCTGGCATTGGTAGAGAGTGCACATATGAACCTGCCGGTTATTGGAGGAAGTTCCAATTCGATGGGTCAAATTGCTCACGGCGAGAGCAAAGAGAGGAATCCCTCGCCTGCAGTCGACGACACCCAATCTGGGCACCAAGGGCTAGAAAGAACAGGTGATTTCCTTGATGAGGAGCTGGACACTTGGATCAATACTCTTCGGGAATGTATGTCTCAACCCCAACAGGGCAATGATGAAGGTTCCAGCTCAAAGACTCCAATCCCTCACAACGAAGGCAATGAAAGAAATCTGCCCCCAACAATCGTTGACACCCAACTTGAACATCAATGGCTCGAAGACCCGAGCAATTTCCTTGGCGATGAGTTCAATCTTTGGCTCGATCAATTTAGAGCCGGAGGACCATCGCAGTGGTGACGCGAGGCCGGTGATCAAACGTCTAATGCAAGGCATGGCTACTCGATGAAAAATGCTTCGAGAAAAGGGGTTGAATACTCCTATTGCATATGTTGTTGATCGCACTGTAAGGTTCCCACGGGAACATCTTTCATTAATATCTAGAACTAATTGCGCGTGAGTGTCAACATCACCCTTTGAGCATCTTCAAGCCGAAGGCCGTGGATTAATCACTTAATCCGTGGAGCAAGTTCCATGAACCATAATTATCACCCGCGGAGCATAATGGAATCTACCCCTTCAACACGAAATACGTTTGGCCGCGAAGCCACCTATTTGGTAAAACGATGTATCGTTCCTAAACGATCTTCAATCGAATACCGAAGTATTCTTTTCCTTCTCAGATGATAAACATGGATAAATCACTCAATGAGTCATGCGTTCAAATAGCAGAACAGACGCTGCCCAGCTGAGGGCAGATGAACCATTGATGTTACAAACACTCCAAGCATGGATAGGCGGATTTGATAGAGGTTGTTCATATCAATACGCAACATCAGAATGGGATGAAAATCAAGAGTAAAGTTGTATCGTCCCAATTTGTCTTGAATTTGGGAATATGAATTAACACTTATTGTTTATCCTTGACAGGGGAATCGCCTTGGAGACGAATAAGTTTTTACATCCCACGTACTACCCGTTAGAGTACATGAGGGTAGGATGTATCGTTTCGATTTTCGAAAAAATTCGTGAACATACAATGATATGCTTCTTTTACATTTTCAGGGGTCTGCAGCCGCGACAGGTAGGTAAGTATCCCTTTCCCAGTTAGCTGGAGATAAAAAAATGTTAAAATCCTTTCAGCCGTCATGAAAATTATCCAATGCATCGATGTTCATGATTTAAATCGGGAGGTTGCCCAAAGCATGAATAAAACATGCACGATACATCACAAAATCCCCTCGATGGATAAATTTTGGAGAGAATGAAAAGAATTTTTCAATAAAAGTTGTTCAGACCGTTTAAAAGGGTGTTTTCTCAGACGAGAGGCGAAGCCTAATCCAAACATGTCCAACACACACTTGAGAGATGAGTGGAGTGAGCAGATAACAAAATCTGGGTCTACGGGGGTAGAGACCATTTGCAGCGATTACATGGGTTGGGACGACGGAGGCATTCGTTTCATATCCCCCAAACACTACAGGTGACCGTTGATAACCCATTCGAACGGCGATTTTCATTCTTAACCCTGTCAAGAATCACCCCACATCGGGGCAAAATGGAGGTGAGTCCAGCAGCATCAGGAGAAATGGTTAGAAATTTTGTTGCTCAGACTAACATTAATCTTCGTGTGTTGTTTATATGGTAATCCAAGTGCCATAGGATGATGAGAAGCATTCATTTCTCTATCCCACACACCGAATCCTTTGCACAGCCAACTTGAGCCTGCAAAATCATTTCATAAACCCGTTGGTGATCATTGCACATTCCAAGACGGATGCAGCATCACTTCAGAAACGAAGGAGTTCAAGACTTAACCTTGTTAGACCTTTGATCATAGGTCTAACACGATCCCATGAAGATGAGAAAAAGTGGGATTTTAGAAATGAATGAGAAAAATCCACGGCATCGAGAAAAAGCGAAGTGCCTGGTAAAAGCAAGGCCGATGCTCGTGTAAGTTGTTTGATTGATCCGCAATGAAGCCAGATGGGAAAAGAGGAAATCCCCAAAGGAGCCAAATCCAAAAAGGCTGCTCCCCAAATGCTGCCAAACACGGAACAAAGACATAGAGAAAGTCGGTCTCTGAATGCAACAAGAGACGCTCTCTAAAGAGCTGGTGCACACCTCAAAATCGATTGCGTACCCCAAAAACTGAAGGTGCAAATAGGAAAGGGCAGGTGGTAAATTTGCAATGATCACCAATGTCAAACCCTTCGTAATGTCTAGGCCAAAAACAAGCCTTTTTCGGTCCCCAATCCTACCAATGTTACAACCCTGAAACAGTCTTCTCTGACTAAGACACTTGGGTTAACATATTGCTTAGCACGAAGAAGTACGAGCAAGACTATTTCTTTCTCATTTTGCAGGGTTCTTGACTTGTAAACCCGAAGTAGATGGTGAAGACTTTCATTCAATGGCCTCGACTCAAAAGTGAGTCCCCCCCTTTGAAAACCAATATCCAAGCCCAACATTACGGTCCCGTGGAAGACCTCCCGACCGATCAAAATGTATGCGCTGCGAATGAGCCTAAAACCTAGGCACAGGTTAGTAGGAAGTTGAACGCATTCCTTACAAAAGACCGTTATCACAGAGCGGTGAGGAGCCCTCTTGGATGAGAAATTCTCCAATAGATGTTTTGAACAAACTCATTTTGGAAATTTCAAATTGTTTGATCCAGATTTTTCGTGCAAGGGATTTGTGATCACATTTGCATGTTGCAAGAATGTTTTGGATAACCTCCAGCATCAAAATGCACATTTCAGGATTAAAACTTAAGTCATACGGTTTTGTCAAATGGACAGCCGTGGTCTTCCCAAAGATTACTAACGTTTTCTTGGTGAGGAAAAATCTTTCAGACTCAAACTTCTGCAGGACACCTGGAGAACCCGCGTCCCAGGACCCCTTTTCAAAATCGAGCAGTCTCATCGGACGTGGAGAACCCTCGTCATGAGACCCCTTTTCAAAATTTAGGCAGTCTCATTGGACGTGGAGAACCCTCGTCATGAGACCCCTTTTCAAAATTCAATCAATCTCATCGAACGTGGAGAACCCTCGTCATGAGACCCCTTTTCAAAGCAAACTCAAGGTAGAAACCGCCTGAAGGGTCAAATCAAAGGTAGAAACCGCCTGAAGGGTCAAAAATATGGTAGAAACCGCCTGAAGGGTCAAATATGGTAGATACCGCCTGAAGGGTCAAATATGGTAGATACTGCCTGAAGGGTCAACTCATGGTAGAAACCGCCTGAAGGGTCAACTCAAAGGTAGATACCGCCTGAAGGATCAACCCAATGGTCCGATCCACCATACGGATCAAAACTTTGACTAATTCCAAATGTTGAAGAAGCTGTTTTCCTAGGTAAGCCTTATTGTAGGCGAACCTCTTATGGTCTAATCCACCATACGGATCAAAATCCTTGGCAAATCCCAAAGCGTGGGATGCGCCTTCCTTAGGTTCCTACCAGTTAGGAATCCCATAATGGTATGACCTACCATACAGGTCAGAGCTTAATCTCCCTAGGATAAAATGATGAGTCCTAGGTATCTTCTTGAAAGTCGTCGCAGTCGGCAGCACCCGACATGTGAGCTTCAGGTAAGCCTCTCTCACTCCGGCCCATGTTCAAATTATTAGAGCAAACTGAGGATTAATTTGAGCTTTCATCAAAGAGCCTTAAGGATTCAATGTCATAGCATTTCTTTTGCCCAGTTGAGTCGGTTAGGAGTTAGGTGTCGTCTTGTCTTTGAGAGAAACCTCTAACGAGATTCCTCTCAAAGAGGGGCAGCTGTTGACACCTGATTTTTGACCATTTATTATTATGACTTTTATTCTTTAAAATTAATTAAAAATATCAAAAAAATGTCATAAAATCGCAAAATCAACTTTGAAAGCCTTGGCCCAACCTCGGCGAACCATTTTGGACAAAAAAAATAATAATGTAATAATTTTTTTTTCGCACTTTTTTATATATTCTCAAAAAAAGGGGGGAGGGGTGATTGGCCGACCAAAAGAAGATTTTATAAGGTGGGAGAGTAGGTGGACGGAGCAAGGGTGGGGGAATGGCGCCTCAAGAACCTAACGGGATAATAAAAAAGGGAGACAAGAAATGGTGCAAGTGGAATCAAGACTTAAAGAAAAGCATGGTCGTTCTTTGGGAGAAGGGGACGTCTACTAAAAAAAGGGAAATAATGCGAAGTGGGGGATTGGACAGTATCTTGACCGGATTCTGACCGTGCACGATGAGGAGCTGCTTTTGACGAGTGGGGGCTTCGGATCCTAACTCGAGGAATTCGGCTCGCAAAGGGGACTCTTCTCGGGCAGCTCATCGGGGAAACATGGCCCGTTCATGCTCATCTACCTCGCAGCATGTCGACGCTCGTCATCTCGACGGCCGACGTTGCCCGCGAGATCCTGAAGACTCATGACCTCGACTTCTCCGATCGGCCAAAGTCGAGCATCTTCAGAGCTTCTCTATGACCAGAAGGACGCGGCGATGGCGCCGTACGGCTAGTAGGGCAGATGAAGAGCATGCAGAAAAGAGGGAGCTAGGGTTGGCTTGAGAGGATCCGAATCTGCATGGGCATGATGACAACCGAAGCTTTGGACCCCCATCTTCAGCCTTTCCTCCGATCTTGAGCCGTTACTCCCAGCATCTGCAATGACGATCATTGCCATTGAACGGAATGGAATCCAGAAGCCCGGACGATGGTGTTGTCGAGCGGTTTCGCATGCGCTTCACCATCGCCTTGACTGTCCATCGATGTTACTTTTGCTATTGTTTTCGTAGGCTCCATGAAGCTGGCCATCATTATGAACCAACCATTCGCCGCCATCAAGGAAGCTCACACTCTGGAAGTTCAGTTCTCTATGGTCGTGGCAGGGCGCTCGGTTTTTCCCAATCGCCGAAAGTCCCGCTCCTCCGTTCCGCACCCCAAAGTTAGCGGATTGAGGAGTTCTTACTGAGACCTTCCTCATCGACGTTCTCATCCAACCCTTTTGGACCACTCGAATTCTAACTGGAGCCGGAGCATCTTCTTGACAGTCTTGAGCTCGTGCATGTATCCTGGTTGGATCCCGAGGATAGCAAGCAACACGCCACCAGTTTTGGTTCTGTGGAGTTTGTCGTAGTGTCGGCTTCGACGGACACTTTCGATGAAAGCGAGGTTGATGGCTTGGTGGTGGTCGGCGATGGTCATGGTGGTGCTGGGGTGGTTCGTCGAGCGAGCTCCCGGACGTTTTTATGCAACCAAGTTTGTTGGGGGATCTTCGGCGTAGGTGGTGGTCGACGATAGAAGAAGAGGGAGACCAATAAGCGTTGGCCATTGTCTCGGAGTCAACAGTCGAGCGAGGCTCGCGTCCGCCTGGTAGCCACGCATCCGTCCGCGGTGTTGAGGTACAGACTCGAAGTTGTCCCAGTAGCGTCCGAGAAGGGGAAGCGCGCGAGCACAGTCTGTGGAGCCAACCCGAATCGGAGGTGGCGCGAGTAAATCCAATAACGGCGACGCATGAACAAACCCGGTGGTATGATGGCGCACGTGACCACGTCCCAACGATGGACGGCGAGGCGATCCGAACCAGTGGTCGTGTGTGGGTAGTCCTCGATGGCGCCTCGGCGTTAGAGATCCAGTGAAAAGGGCGTGCATGCAACCACGGTAAGATACTGTCTCGTTCGTTCTTTCATAGGTTAGAATACAGAGTTGTTATTGCATCCTGAAGACCCAAGGAAGAAGATGAAGTGATGAAAAGAATAAAAAAATAATAGATGAAAGAAACAAAAAAAATAAAAGAGGAGAAGAATATAAAAAACATGGGCGGTGTCACCTTGGTTGCATGCGCTGGGCTATTCTTGCAGACTAGGTCAATTGGTCTTGGGCCGGCGTATGGGCTTGCCGAAATCCTGATCATATCTGGGCTTCCAATTCGGACCCTCTATAGTTTAAAAAAATATATGATAGCAGGCCTTCCTTCTAGACCTTATTTAGGCTTCGTGTCCTTTCTAAACCAGTGGTTTTAGTAGGATTGGGTTTAGAAGCCCAAACCGGTTCACTATTTTCAGAATTCAAAAAAATAAAAATAAAAAAAAATAAAAAAATAAAAAAATTCAATAAAATAATAGAAAATCATAAAAAAAAACTCAAAAAAATTCCAAAAAATTCCCAAAAATGGGAAATGGCCACAATCAACTGGCCATAGAATATTTTGGGTAGTTCGGAGTCCAAATCTTCCAAAAATGACGATTTTGCCCTTCGGGCTAATCGTCCCCCCCCCAAATCTTCCCATTTCATCCCTGCCTCCCAAATCATTCCTCATCTAAGCCCTTATGGCTGTACTAGGAAACCGTTGATTTGAATTGACGTGCATTAGTGTGATTTATTTATGTATTTGATTGCGTTTTCATTCAAATTGATTGTGGTTGATAGGAACAGTCTTCCAATTTGCATGAAACTCTTAGTTAGGAAGATCACTCGCGTTAGGTACCGAAAGGGCGTCGGTAATGACACCGGCGTAACCAAGTCCCCGAACCCAAAATCTCTGGTTCCGTAGAACTGGTCGATCTCTCCCAATCGGTCAGTAAGGTTTCTGGTCTACCCTCCAAGAAAGACCGGTGGCGACTCCAAAAGCATGCACACATTGCACATGCCACCACGACCACACTGAAGGTCGAAAGCGATCGACTCCTATCGTCGAATCCCATTAAAAGAAAACTCCCGCCGCGATTTGGTATGGGCCTGGGAGGGCCCGCGCCGAACCAAAGCCCACGAGGCCCGCGATCGGTAATCCATTAGCCGCGTCCGCTTCCGGACGGGTCGCGACAACCCGCTCTACTGGCATCACAATCTACCTCAAACAGCTTATTAAAGTTATGTAGAACCAGAACAGGTGCAGTACACAACTTCTCCTTTAGAATAGCAAAACTATTCTCGGCTTCCTCCCCCTACAGAAACCCACATTTCTTCATACACTCTGTAATCGAGGCTGCGATAGTGCTAAAATTCATAATAAATCACCTATAAAAGGTAACCAATCCATGAAAACTCCTAACTTCAGAAGTTGTTTTTGGAGTAGGCCACTCTCTAATGGCTTTCACCTTCTTCTCATCCACCTATATTCCTTTAGCAGTGATAATAAACCCCAAGAATAACAGCTTATTAGTCAGAAAACTGCATTTCTTAAGATTAACATACAGCTTACTAGTCTGCAAAGCTGTCAACACTTCCCTCAAGTGCATCAAATGATCATCTTCAGTCTTACTATAAATCAGGATATCATCAAAATAAATTACGACGAATTTGCCAATAAAAGACTTCAGAACCTGATTCATAAGCCGCATGAAAGCGCTCGGAGCATTAGAAAGCCCGAATGGAATCACCAACCACTCGTACAGTCCTCGTTTGTTTTGAAAGCTGTCTTTCACTCGTCTCCAAGTCGAATACCAATCTGATGATACCCGTTCTTCAAATCCAGTTTTGTAAACCACTTAGCTCCATGCAACTTATCCAGCATATCATCCAATCTAGGAATTGAAAACTTGTAGCCCACAGTTATCTTATTAATGACCATGCTGTATACACACATTCTCCAGCTCCTATCTTTCTTAGGAGTTAGCAAGGCAGGAATAACACACGGGCTCAAGCTATCTTGAATGTGCCCCTTTCACAGCAATTCTTCCACATTCTCCTTTAGAATCTCACTCTCCTTAGGACTCATCTTGTAGTGCTGTAAGTTAGGCAGACTAGCACCAGGAATTAAGTTTATATGGTGCTGAATATCATGCATATGAGATAACCCATCTGGAATCTCTTCAGGTATCAGCTCACTAAATTCTTGCAATAAAGGCCTAACTACTTTAGGCTGCTTCTCTACTTGTAATTCAGCCTCTTTCTCAGTCGCTTGTTTCACTACCAGCACATGAACTTCTCTGGTTTCCTTAATTTCATATTCAAATTTCCTTGTAAGAGTAAGGAAATTATTACCTGCAATTTGTTTTCCTTTGTTCTTCAAGGGAAGCAACGTATACTTCACCCCATCTTTCACCAGATTATATTGGTTGCTCCTCCTCGAATGCTGAGCATCCACATCAAATTGCCACGGCCTCCCAAACAACACGTGACATACATCCATATCTACCACATCACAATACAACTCATCGTGATACTTACCAATGGAGAATGGAATTTTGCATCGTTCAGTTACTTAAATGCTTTCTGCTCCAGATTTAATCCATCCTAACGTATATGGGTTATAATGTTTCTCCATAGGTATCCCCAGCTTCTTCACTCTATCCTTCCCAATGATATTTTCCATGCTCCCACTATCAATGACCACAGTAAAGATCTTCCCCAAAATAGTGCATCTGGTTCGGAATCGCTGATGGCGCGTGAATCATTCTCCTGTTTTGAGGCTATCATCATCCTGCGCACCACACAGTTTATCTCCTCATTTTCCTCATCTTGAAAAATCTTCTTCCTTACCATCTAGTTCACAACAATATCCATCTTCATCCTCTTCTCTAGCAGTCACGTTTACTGTCTTCCTCTGAGGGTATTCATTAGAGCGGTGCCCATGCTGATTACACCTGTAACACTTAATCGCCACTGGTTTAGCATAAGGATTCAGGTTCACAGTTTTCTGTGATTGCGACCCCTTGTCCCTTGTCTCGTTCAGAGGGCGCTTTTCTATCGCCTTATCCCCTTGATTTCGCTCTACGCTAAAGCGATTGTTGAAGCCGCTCTTCTCCATGGAACTACCTGAGCTACTACCCCTATAATTTTCAAAGCCTCTTTTACTCCTTTCTTGCTACATCAATTCTGCCTTTCTAGCCATGTTCTTAGCTTCAGTTAGATTCTGCAAGAACTGCATCCCAATTTTATCCCGAATGAAGGGCTTCAACCCATCGAGATATCTGGCCACCTGATGTCCCTCTGTTTTTGACAGATTATTTCGCTCTGCCAATCTCATGAATTCTGTCGTATACTCATTTACAGTTCGATTTCCCTGCTGGCAACGCTGGTATTGCTGGAACATGATCTGCTCATAATCAGGCGGAAGGAACTCCTGTTTCAATAACCTATTCATTCTATTCCAAGTTCGCACCCTCTCTTTTCCTTCTCGCTCCCTCATATTCTACAGTCACTCCCACCATGCAGAAGCACCCCATTTCAATCTACATGTTACTAGTCGCACCTTTTTCTTGCTAGGGGTTCCCATATAATCGAAGAATCTATATACATCAGTAATCTAATCCAGAAATCCTTCTATTCCCAGACTCCCATTAAAATAAGAGATATCGACTTTTAGTTTAAAGTCGTTACCTTAACGATCGTCGTAATGTCGTCTGCCATCTTTTCTATCGTGATCGTCATAACGCCCCATTCGAATTCCTCCATAACGATCCACGTCTTCATAATCAGCACGTCCTTCATCAGAAAACTCGTGCTCTTCTTCTTCCGAACTCTCCAAGAACAAATGGTTATTCCGCCTGCGGACAGAAACATGCCTATTAACAGGGTCACCGCGAGCAAGATCTGCACTCGGCCTTCTGTCATTCCGCCGATTTCGGTTCACATCAACGCCAAGACCTTCAAATCGATATGCCAATTCTTCAAACCCTGCTCGATGCGATGAAGTCCGAGATCAATTCGTTAATTTATGCGTTCCATTAAACGCTGCTCCAAACGTTGCAGCGCGTCGTCCCCAAGGTTTGGGGCTCTAGTCTCCTGAGCATCGTCACGAAGACCATCGCTAGTCGCTAAAGGATCTGATACCACCCGACGCTGCGTTCAGCGATAAAGAATAAGCAAATCCTTACTTAGAGAGAAAACTTGAAAACTCAGTATTGATAATAATGCTCTACTCCTTACAAAGAGAGTACGTCCATATATATAGGACTCCGGATTACATAAGGATATCTTAAAAATAATCTAAAACGAATCTAATCTAATCTAATCTAATCAAGAGAGAATTCAAATCAAATATTGCAATTATCTATATTGCTAAGTTCCCTAATATAGGAAAAACAGATATTGGAATAAATGAAATCTACAAATATCTCAAAATGAATATTGAAATCAAATCTAAACGATATTCGGTAGATCGACATTTCGGTAAGTCGGCCAATCACCGCTTCGCCTTCCGTTTGGACTTCTGCTTGTCCAATCGGTCTAGAAACGCTCCACCAATGGATTCCGCATCAAATTCTCTTCTTTGAAACTGTGCATTTCCATTTTCAAGCATGCTTGAAAAATCCAAAAGGCTATGCTTAATATCCAGAGAATTTACTTTTCAAAAGTAAATCTTTGCAGCAGTTAACCTTTTAAAATTCAAACAAAAATGAGGCTATCCCCACCAAAGAAAATTTAAGCATAGATAAAATCTAATAACCCAAAAACTTACAATTGTTAGAACCCCATAATTAGGAACTCTTTCTTTTTGGCTCGTAGTTCAAACAACAACCTATCCCAAGAATAGAAAATCTCACGGGTCGATAATCAAACATGGGACGAGCATCAATATCAGCAAGACGACAAAAGTCCTAAATCGTCATTTATAAAGAAAACAGATGTTTGGCAAAAAAAAGCCTATCATCAACTCCAATCTAATTTCTCGAAATCTGTGACTCAAGCAGAAGTTAAGGTGGAAAGTACCATTAACATCTGTTTCAAATGTATCTCAAAGATGTACAAAGCCCAAGCGTTGCCTAAATATATCAGTATCACTTTACAAGACGACGAGATAAAAGCTCCTCGGAAACTGTAAAAGAGCGAAATCGTGCAAAGAGGAATAACTCTTGATCAAATCTCAGGAAACATATCTTAACGACCTAGTTTGTTCTTTATTTTCGTTTTCTTCATCCATACCTTTGTTTTATCCCAATAATTATCAAATGGTTACTGACTGTCCCCTCGCGAGAGTCATGAATAAACTATTCTAAATGCACCAAATGGATACTAAATGTACTATTATGCTAGTAAATAACAAATTCTGTAGATTCATTGGGTGCATCGCGAATCACATTTGTTCTAAACGTCTCTCGCCGCTTTTGATACATTCTGGACTTAGAAGAGGGCAAGAATAGAAATAACAAATGGGGAGAAAAATTCCATCCGACCTTCAAGCCACAATGAGTACAAATTTCTTCATTGACGACTTTGATATCACCAAATTTCAGCAAGCTGGCATTGGTGACCTCCATGCCCTAACTTCAAGGGGTTATTAAGGAAGATTTACATTTTGGTTTCTAATATTTAGCATATCTTCTTAGTTGTTATGATTTACTTTTGGGTTTTAGTTCGCAACTCGTAACGGGTCGCAGAATCCGTTGTATAGTGCGTTAAGGGCGCTGGACATTGGGCTCTTGGTGCTCCTTTTTTGCTCTAACAGACACATATGGTCGTGGAAGAACTCCATTGCAATCCTAAGGCCTAATATGATGTAAGATTTATATTAACAACACCAACCGCGGGTGGGTGGTTTCCAAATCAACCTAACTAGATGCCAATCATATATGTGTAACTTCCATGATTAACATCATACAAAACCATGATAATTAAATTGAAAAAGAGAGAGAGAGAGAGAGAGAGAGAGAGAGAGAGAGAGGGGAAATGAGCCCGGACATGGGAGAGGAGAGAGGGAGTCCAAGCCGGTCAAGGAGAGAGCAAGTAGAGAGAGCATGATCCTCCAATTGACATCACCCGATGCACGTGTTTGTCTCCCATGACGTCACCTCACATGCCTTGGTCTCTCATAGTACATACTACGAGGGTTTTGACCATATTTGACAACAGAAATGGAGGGAAATAGGGAGGAGAGTGGCCCGAACTTGCCTTGTCCCTCCTTTTTCTCGTACTTAGGAGCCTAAGTTGAGTTTGGAAGCTTGTCGCCAAGAAATGATGCTTGACGGGCTTGGATTTGGCCGAAAGTTCGGCTGGGCATTGTCAAAACAAGTCAAAATCGGATCCGTGGAATCAATTGGCTTTCAGACCTTCATCGTCCAAAATATCGATTGCCATGTCCGAGGACTCGAAGGTATGATATATCTAGTTCGAAATTGCAGAAAAGGTATGGTGGAGAGTGTTGGGAAAAACAGACAAGCAGCAGATATAACTTTCCCCCTTTGACTAAACCTGTGAGAAACCGATTCGAGCTAACCAATGGAAATATGCGAATTGAAAGAAAACAACACCAGAATTTTTACGTGGAAAACCCCTTCAATGCGAAGGATAAAAACCACGAGACCGATCACGGAGTCTACCCGAATCTCCACTATATATTAATCGTTTGGGTACACAAACTCACTGAGTACAACGACAATAAAATCCCAAAACTATTAGTAGAGATCAAGCAGCAACAACACATTAAACGAGAGAACGGGATGAAAATCACCCCCAAAATATGCAGTCCCGAAATACCCACGAACAGCTACGGTAAATACCTTGAAATCACGATCCAACCGTACAAAATCAAAAACAACGAGTCTTGAAGATGCTGTCAAAATTTCAGCCCAATCGGACCATGGGAAGACCTCCGATCGTCGATTTGATCTCAGATGGACGCCCAGAAAAATCTGCTACAGCGCCCCTATTCTGTTTTTCCACGTTTTTCTGTTCTCTTGGTGGCTGCACTCTCTCGTGCGTACTGTGTGTCTTTTGTCTGCTGCTGCCCTAGGTATTGAATTAACAAAACAAAGGGCAAGTGGGCTGGACTTGGCTTTAAATAAAAAGCCCAACAAATCTCCCTCTCCAGCCCATTAAGGAAGATCCCGACACAAAAGAATTCATTAGAAATCCATGCCGGCCTGACGCCGACAAAACTCATACTTCTCTCTAGTGAGAGCCTTCGTCAACATATCTGAAGCATTATCTTCTGTGTGTACTTTCTCAAGTTCTAACCCTTTGGATTCCAAAGTTTCTCGTATCCAGTGATACCTCACATCAATATGCTTTGACCTGGCATGAAAAGTGGAATTCTTTGCAAGATGTATAGCACTTTGATTATCACAAAGTAAAACATACCTTTCTTGACTGAAACCAAGTTCCTGCGTGAACTCTTTCATCCAAAGCAATTCCTTACATGCTTCGGTTGCTGCGATGAACTCTGCCTCTGTCGTCGACAAGGCAACACATTTTTGCAACCTTGACTGCCAAGCCACAGCTCCCCCTGAGAAAGTAATCAGATAACCCGAAGTAAATTTTCTTGTGTCAATATCTCCTGCCATGTCAGAATCAGTATAGCAACAAGAATCGGCTTATCACTCCCAAATGAAAGTCTCAAACTAAAAGTGCCTCGGAGATATCTCAGTATCCACTTCAATGCATTCTAATGCTCTCTACCTGGATTTGACATAAAACGGCTAACCACTCCAACTGCATGAGCTATGTCTGGTCTTGTGCAAACCACTGCATACATCAGACTACCCACTGCAGAAGCATAAGGAACTTTTTCCATCTCTTTCAGATCTTTCTCAGTTGACGGACATTGTTTATGAGTAAGCTTAAAGTGTGTAGCAAGAGGTGTACTTACAACTTTAGCTTTGTCCATTTTGAACCTTTGAAGTACTTTCTCTATGTACTTCTCTTGAGATAACCATAATCTCTTCGCCTGTCTGTCACGAGTGATCCTCATACCAAGAATCTGCTTGGCCGGGTCCCAAGTCTTTCATCGAAAAAGACTTGCTTAAATCTTACTTTAACCTGTCAATCCTAGAAGCATTCTGACCAACAATCAACATGTCGTCAACATAGAGCAATATGATAATAAAATCACCTTCAGAAAATTTCTGCACAAATACACAATGATTAGAAGTAGTCTTCTTATAGGATTGCTCCCCCATGAAAGACTCAAATTTTCTATACCATTGCATCGGCGCCTGCTTTAAGCCATACAAGCTTTTCTTCAGTTTGCAAACATAATTCTCTTTACCTTTTACCTGAAAACCTTCAGGCTGCTCCATGTATATGTCTTTCTCCAAGTCACCGTGAAGGAAAGCGGTCTTCACGTCCATCTGCTCAACCTCGAGATCAATGCTAGCTGCTAAACTCAAAACAACTCGAATTGAAGACATTTTTACAACTGGTGAGAAGATCTCATCATAGTCAATTCCCTTTTTCTGATTGAAGCCTTTAACAACCAATCTACCTTTATATCGAGGACGCGAAGTCGTCTCATCTTGCTTCAATCTGTAAACCCATCGGTTCTTCAAAGCTCTTTTACCCTTAGGTAATGCCACCAACTCAAAAGTGTGATTGTCATGCAATGACTTCATCTCATCATGCATTGCATCAAACCATTCCTTCATGTTCTTATCTTCTACTGCTTCTTCAAAAGTTTCAGGTTCACCTGCATCTGTCAACAGAACATACTCATTAGAGGAATATCTAGTAGATGAGGTGCGGTCTCTGGCAGACCTCCTCAAAGCAGTAGTTGGTGGAGCTAATGGTGCAATCTCTTGAGCATCAATGTCATCTGAATGATGTTGATCACTCTGAGCCTGATCTTCAACCGGCTGATCATTCTGAGTCGGATCCTGAACCTGCTGATATGTAGTCTGACCATCGTCTTCAACTTGATCATGCAACTGTTCCTGCAACTCAAAAGGTGAGATTGAGCTAGTATCAGCTAACACATCAGAATCACGGGAATCTGTCTTCTTTATCTTTTCAATGTCACAAATGGTCTCATTCTCAACGAATACTACATCTCGGCTTCTGACAATTTTCTTAGCAACTGGATCATAAAGCCTGTAGCCAAATTCATCAGAACCATAACCAAGAAAGATGCACTCTTTTGTCTTGACATCTAACTTGGACCTCTCATCTTTGGGAACATTGTCGCGACCCGTCCGGAAATCAACGGACGCAGCTAATGGATTACCGATCGCGGGCTTTGGATCGGCGCGGGCCCTCCCAGGCCCATACCAAATCGCGGCGGGGGTATTTCTTTAAGGATTCGACGATAAGAGTCGATCGCTTTCGACCTTCAGTGTGGTCGTGGTGGCATGTGCAAATTGTGCATGCATTTGGAGTCGCCACCGGTCTTTCTTGGAGGGTAGACCGGAAACCTTACTGACCGATTGGGAGAGATCGATCAGTTCTGCGGAACCAGAGATTTTGGGTTCGGGGACTTGGTTACGCTGGTGTCATTACCAACGCCCTTTCGGTACCTAACGCGAGAGATTTTCCTGGCTAAGAGTTCATGCAGACGCAATTTTGGGTGATATAGGTATGAGTCAGGGTTTCATGCAGATTGGAAGACTGGTCCTACCACATCACAGTCAATATAATGAAAGCGCAAGTCAAGAGCGTAAATAAATCATGTCAATGCACATCAATTTCAATCATTGGCCTCCTAGTATAGCCATAAGGGCTTAGGGAAGGTGTGATTTAAGACTGGGGGTAAAATGGGAAGATTTGGAAATGATTAGCCCGAAGGGAAAAATCGTCAATTTTGGAAGGTTTGGATACCGAATTACCCAAAATATTCCATTGCCAGTTGTTTGTGACCATTTCCCATTTTTGGGAATTTTTTGGAATTTCTTGATTTTTTTCTTCAATTTTTGGAAGACGATTCGCCCGAAGGGCGAGATCGTCATTTTAAGAAGGGTCGGGGTTCAAAACACCCGGGATGAGCCTTGGCCAGTTGATTGTGGCCATTTCCTATTTTTTGGGATTTTCCTGGATTTTTTTAGAATTTGTTTTTTAAGACGGATTGTCGGAAGGGCAAAACCGTCATTTTTGGAAAGATCGGGGGTCAAATGACCCGAAACAGGTCGTGGCCAGTTGAATGTGGCCATTTCCTATTTTCTGGAATTTTTTAGGATTTTTCTGAATTTTCCGAATTTTCTGAATTTTTTATGATTTTTTTATTTTTTATTTATTTTTTGATTATTTTATTATTTTTTATTATTTTCTGAATTTTTTTTAATATTAAAAAATATTTTCCAGGCCGGGTCAAACCCGGCCCGCGCCTCTCGGGCGCCCGGCCCCACCCTAGGGGTCGGAACCGGCCTAAAACGACATCGTTTTATATTTTTAAATATTTTTCCTATTTTTTAACAATTTTTTTGATTTTTTTATCTATTTTATTTAATTATCCGAAAATTCCCCGGATCGGACGGTCCACATCGTGCCACGTGGCTTCGTCTCGTGCGTCCGATCTTCCACTAGATCGAGCGACCCACAGAGAGCCACGTGGCTCAATAATAGCCGTCGGATCAAAAATTAATTTATTTTCTTTTTTAGAAAAACTTACAAATCGGACGATTTAGAACGTGCCACGTGGCCTCCTCTGGTGCGTCCGATCTTGTACAAGATCGGACGTCCCTCAGTGAGCCACGTGGCGCATCCTCGTCCGCCGGATCGATTATTCGAAAAACATTTATTTAATTTTCCAAAAATCTAGGATCGCGACACGTGTCGCGATCGTGGCCGTTAATTTGTTTTATTTGAAAAATAACCGGACCGGACCCCACCCGGCTGACGTGGCTGCCTACGTGGCACGCCACGTCGGCCGTTAACCGTTGACCGGCCGGAGGGTCGCCGGAGAAGACGATGAACAGTGAAAATTCCGTCGGGAATAGTAAAAATTCCGGCGAGGTCGCCGGAAAATTGCGAAACGGGCCCGAAACTTGGTATTTTTCGCCCATTCTTGCGGCATTCGATTCCTTAGACACTCAGCATCAACATGTAATCAAAACATGGCAAAAAAACACGTCGGAAAACACCTAAACGACCGACGACCGAACCGGCTCCGGCGAACCAATTTGCATAAATTTTTTTTGTCGCTCAAACTCGATTTCTTTGCATCACACGGAATCCAAGAAGAGTCTAGAAGCTTACCTGAGCTCGTTTTGAGCTTAGCGACCGCCGGAAGCTTCCGTTGAGCTCTCGGTCCGCGAGGTGGACGGCGAAGCTCCGGGCGTGGTTTCCGGTTCGGTTTCGACGCGCAACAATGCACAAACAAGGGCAAGTCGAACTTAGGGATGAATATAATTAGGGTTTAAGGTCCCTAGTACACGAATGGGGCTCGGGGGAGGCACGGCCGAGCATTACAAAACGAAATGCTCATTGAAGCATTTCGTCGAACACTTGGTATGCATAGAGAAAAAATGGATGTCGGGGGAGCTACCGACCTGTTCGAGAGTCGTCGGCGGCTATGGGGGCTTCCACGACGATCTGTGGGAGAGCTGAAGTTCCGGGGTGCTCGCCTCTCCCTCGGGTTCGCCCAAAAAAAAATCCCCCCTCTCTCTCGGCTCCCCCTTTTCCCTTAAACCCGAGCACCCCCTTCTATCGTGGCCGACCGGCCCGTTTTCGATGCCCTCGCCTCTGCCAAACGCGACCCACGCCTGCCTACATGCTTCCCATGCTCGTTGTCCTTTTTTCTTTTGAAAACCGCACGTTCCCACGTTCCCCTGTTTTTTCACATTCTGTCCACGGGTCTGCTGCACATTCTGTGCATTGCTGCAGACCCGGGTCGGACCGGGTCGGGTCGGGCCTGACCCGACCGGCCCGGTTCGGCCAAATCGCCCAAATCGCCAAATTGACCCCCCAAATGATCTCTTTTCATGAAATTGATGGCAAAATCGGATTCCTTGACATGTTTTCCATCAAATATGAGTATTTTCGTGAATCAATTTATTGAAATTCTGTGAAAACCCCAAATTGTCCCTAGGATCTGAAATTTAATTTCGCCAAATCGAAGGCCTAAACGATCGAATTAGCCAAAATGGAGCCCACCAATGGATTCAGCATGATGAAAACTGTTGGGTAGAGGTGTTTAATTTTAATGGGTGTACCCGTGTGAAATTTAATTTCAAAAATTGTGAAACCGGGGACTAAATTGAAAGATTTTTATGCAATTAAGCCCTTTTTGTTAAAATTGATCAAATTGGAGGGCAAATTGACCCAATTGCATTTCAATACTTTGGAGTCCAATGTCATAGCTTATAAAAATCGAGAATTGAAAATTAAAAGACTCAAAAAGGATTTTTTAGGCCCGGTTCGGGATTAGGTTTGTGAAGGAACCCCATGAACCAAGCCCAATTTCCCTAATAAAGAATTAAAATAAAATTTCTGAATATTTTTGTGTAATTTTCTGACCACGGATGGTATTTTTTCTAATTTTTTGGGTATTTTTATAATTAAATAAATTCCAAAAAATATTTAAAAATTCAAAAAATATTTTTTGTTCAAAATTGGTTCCTAAGGCTAGGCTAAGGCTTCCAAAGTTGATTTTGCAATTTTTTGACCTTTTTTGCTATTTTTAATTAATTTTAGAAATAAAAAAAACTATAATAACGGATGATCAAAAATCAGGTGTCAACAGCTGCCCCTCTTTGAGAGTGAGCTCGTTAGAGGTTGCTTTCAAAGACAAAATGACACCTGGATCTTGACCGACTCGACTGGGGGGAAAGAAATGCTATGACATCGGACCTTCAAGTCTTTTGATGAATGCTCAAATTAATCACCGGTTTACTCTTGCAATTCGAACGTGGGCCTGAGGGAGAGCGGCTTACCTGAAGTCTGCCCATTGGGTCCTGCGCATGCGGAGTCTGAGGTTTTATCACTGCGCTCTCAGGATGCCGGAAAAAGGAGGGGCTTGTTCCCCTTTTTTTTTCTTCTTTTTTTTGTTTGTTTTTTTTTTTGTCTTGTTTTGTTTTGTTTTTTTGTTTTTTTGTTTTTTTTTTTAAATATAGGCCCTCGTAGCTTCTGACACACTATCCCAGGCTTTATTCCTCGAAAACCTTTCCCGGCTACTGACAGGAAACACTCACAGAAAGATTTATCGAGCACCCCAAGCTTTGGGGATCCCATGACGCTGACTAGCGGTGACAGAGGGGATATTTTTGGCTTGAAAGGGGATCCCATGGCGCTGACTAGCGGGGCCCGAGGGGATTTCTCAGTCGGAGGTTTGCTACGTCCGGCGAGACAGTTTGATCTTTTGAAAAGGTTCCCAGGACAGGGGTTCTCCAAGTCCAACGGGATTTCCTGATTTTTTGAAAGGGTTCCCAAAACGGAGGTTTTTCACGTCCGATGGGATTACCTGTTTTTCTAGGAAGGAGTCCCGAGTCGGAGGTTTTCCACGTCCGCTGGGATGGTTTGATCTTTTGAAAAGGTTCCCGGGACAAGGGTTCTCCAAGTCCAAGGGGATTTTCTGATTTTTGAAAAGGGGTCTCATGACGAGGGTTCTCCACGTCCGATGAGATTACCTGAATTTTGAAAAGGGGTCCCATGACGAGGTTTCTCCACGCCTGATGAGATTGCCTGTTTTTCTGGGAAGGGGTCTCATGACGAGGTTTCTCCACGCCTGATGAGATTACCTGTTCTTTTGAAAAGGGGTCCCATGACGAGGTTTCTCCACGCCTGATGAGATTACCTGTTTTTCTGGGAATGGGTCTCATGACGAGGTTTCTCCACGCCTGATGAGATTACCTGAATTTTGAAAAAGGGTCCCATGACGAGGTTTCTCCACGTCCGATGAGATTATCTGTTTTTCTGGGAAGGGGTCTCATGACGAGGTTTCTCCACGCCTGATGAGATTACCTGTTTTTCTGGGAAGGGTCTCATGACGAGGTTTCTCCACGCCTGATGAGATTACCTGAATTTTGAAAAAGGGTCCCATGACGAGGTTTCTCCACGTCCGATGAGATTACCTGTTTTTCTGGGAAGGGGTCTCATGACGAGGTTTCTCCACGCCTGATGAGATTACCTGTTTTTCTGGGAAGGGTCTCATGACGAGGTTTCTCCACGCCTGATGAGATTACCTGAATTTTGAAAAAGGGTCCCATGACGAGGTTTCTCCACGTCCGATGAGATTACCTGTTTTTCTGGGAAGGGGTCTCATGACGAGGTTTCTTCACGCCTGATGAGATTACCTGTTTTTCTGGGAATGGTCTCATGACGAGGTTTCTCCACGCTTGATGAGATTACCTGAATTTTGAAAAAGGGTCCCATGACGAGGTTTCTCCACGTCCGATGAGATTACCTGTTTTTCTGGGAAGGGGTCTCATGACGAGGTTTCTCCACGCCTGATGAGAATACCTGTTTTTCTGGGAAGGGTCTCATGACGAGGTTTCTCCACGCCTGATGAGATTACCTGAATTTTGAAAAAGGGTCCCATGACGAGGTTTCTCCACGTCCGATGAGATTACCTGTTTTTCTGGGAAGGGGTCTCATGACGAGGTTTCTCCACGCCTGATGAGAATACCTGTTTTTCTGGGAAGGGTCTCATGACGAGGTTTCTCCACGCCTGATGAGATTACCTGAATTTTGAAAAAGGGTCCCATGACGAGGTTTCTCCACGTCCGATGAGATTACCTGTTTTTCTGGGAAGGGGTCTCATGACGAGGTTTCTCCACGCCTGATGAGATTACCTGAATTTTGAAAAGGTGTCCCATGACGAGGTTTCTCCACGCCTGATGAGATTACCTGTTTTTCTGGGAATGAGTCTCATGACGAGGTTTCTCTACGCCTGATGAGATTACCTGTTTTTTTGAAAATGGGTCCCATGACGAGGTTTCTCCACGTCTGATGAGACTCTTTGATTTTTCAAAAAAAGGGTCCCAAGCCGGAGGTTTTCCACGTCCGCTGGGATGGTTTGTTTCTTAAAAAAGTTCCCAAGCCGGAGGTTTTCTACGTCCGATGGGAATGTTTTGTTCTTCAAAAGGTTCCCAAGTCGGAGGTTTTCTACGTCCGATGGGAATGTTTGGTTCTTCAAAAAGTTCCCAAGTCGGAGGTTTTCTACGTCCGATGGGAATGTCTGGTTCTTCAAAAGGTTCCCAAGTCGGAGGTTTTCTACGTCCGATGGGAATGTTTGATTTTAAAAAGGGGTCCTAGGACGAGGGTTCTCCCCGTCATGCTAAGACTGCCTGAATTTTTGAAAAGGTTCCCAAAACGGAGGTTTTCCACGTCCGATGGGAATGTTTAATTTTAAAAAGGGGTCTTAGGACGAGGGTTCTCCACGTCATGCTAAGACTGCCTGGTTTTTGAAAAGGTTCCCTAAAACGGAGGTTTTCCACGTCCGATGGGATTACTTGGTTTCTACCATGATTTGACCCTTCAAGCGGTATCTACCTTTGAGTTGACCCTTCAGGCGGTTTCTACCTAGAGTTGACCCTTCAGGCGGTATCTACCATGATTTGACCCTTCAGGCGGTTTCTACCTTTGATTGACCCTTCAGGCGGTTTCTACCTTTGATTTGACCCTTCAGGCGGTATCTACCATTGAGTTGACCCTTCAGGCGGTATCTACCTTTGGTTTGACCCTTCAGGCGGTTTCTACCATGATTTGACCATTCAGGCGGTTTCTACCATTGATTTGACCCTTCAGGCGGTTTCTACCATAGTTTGACCCTTCAGGCGGTTTCTACCATAGTTTGACCCTTTAGGCGGTTTCTACCTTTGGTTTGACCCTTTAGGCGGTTTCTACCTTGAGTTGACCCTTCAGGCGGTTTCTACCTTTGTTTTGACCCTTCAGGCGGTATCTACCATTGATTTGACCCTTCAGGCGGTATCTACCATTGATTTGACCCTTCAGGCGGTTTCTACCATTGATTTGACCCTTCAGGCGGTTTCTACCTTGAGTTGACCCTTCAGGCGGTTTCTACCTTTGTTTTGACCCTTCAGGCGGTATCTACCATTGATTTGACCCTTCAGGCGGTTTCTACCATTGTTTTGACCCTTCAGGCGGTTTCTACCTTGTGTTGACCCTTCAGGCGGTATCTACCTTTGGTTTGACCCTTCAGGCAGTATCTACCTTTGAGTTGACCCTTCAGGCGGTTTCTACCTTGAGTTGACCCTTCAGGCGGTTTCTACCTTTGTTTTGACCCTTCAGGCGGTATCTACCATTGATTTGACCCTTCAGGCGGTATCTACCATTGATTTGACCCTTCAGGCGGTTTCTACCATTGATTTGACCCTTCAGGCGGTTTCTACCTTTGATTTGACCCTTCAGGCGGTTTCTACCATTGATTTGACCCTTCAGGCGGTTTCTACCTTTGGTTTGACCCTTCAGGCGGTTTCTACCTTGAGTTGACCCTTCTGGCGGTTTCTACCATGAGTTGACCCTTCAGGCGGTTTCTACCTTTGGTTTGACCCTTAAGGCGGTTTCTACCTTGAGTTGACCCTTTAGGCGGTATCTACCTTTGATTGACCCTTTAGGCGGTTTCTACCTTTGATTTGACCCTTCAGGTGGTTTCTACCTTGGTTTGACCCTTCAGGCGGTTTCTACCTTTGGTTTGACCCTTCAGGCGGTTTCTACTTTGAGTTGACCCTTCAGGCGGTTTCTACCCTCATTTGACCCTTTAGGCGGTTTCTACCTTTGATTGACCCTTCAGGCGGTATCTACCATTGGTTTGACCCTTCAGGCGGTATCTACCTTTGATTTGACCCTTTAGGCGGTTTCTACCATTGATTGACCCTTCAGGCGGTTTCTACCATTTGTTGACCCTTCAGGCGGTATCTACCTTAATTTGACCCTTCAGGCGGTTTCTACCTTTGATTTGACCCTTCAGGCGGTTTCTACCATTGAGTCTGTTAAGGCGACAGTCTGGGAGCTGGGTTCTCCAGGTATCCTGCAGAATTTTGAGCCTGAAAGATTTTTCTTCACCAGGAGAATGTTAGTAATCTCTGGGAAGACGATGGCTGGCCACTTGACGAAGCCGTATGATTCAAGTTTCAGTCATGCAGTGTGCATTTTGATGCTGGAGGTTTTCCAAAGCATTCTTGCAACATGCAGATGTGATCACAAATCCCTTGCAAGGAAAATATGGATCAAATAATTTGAAGATTCCAAAAAGAGTTTGCTCAAAACATCAATTGGAATATTTCTCGATAAGGAGGTCATCTCACCTGTTTTGAGGTAATGATTTTTATTGGGGATGCACTCAATTCCCTATTGACCTGTGCCTAGGTTTTAGGCTCATTCGCAGCGCATACATTTTGATCGGTCGGGAGGTCTTCCACGGGACCGTAATGTTGGGCTTGGATATTGGTTTTCAAGGGGGACCCGCTTTGGAGTCGAAGCCATTGAATGAAAGTTTTCACCATCTGCTCCGGGTTTACAAGTCAAGAACCCTGCAAAATGAGAAAGAAATAGTCTTGCTCGTACCTCTTCGAGCTAAGCTATATGTTAACCCAAGTGTCTTAGTCAGAGAAGACTGTTTCGGGGTTGTAACATTGGTAGGATCGAGGACTGAAAAAGGCTTGTTTTTGGCCCAGAATTTATGAGGGGATTGACATTGGTGATCATTGCAAATTTGTCACCTGTCTTTTCCATTCTGCATCTTCAATTTTTGAGGTACACGACCGCTTTTGAGGTGTGCACGAGTCCTTTAGAGAGTGTCTCTTGTGGTATTAAGAGATGGACAACTTTACATGTGTCTTTGCTCCGTGTCTGACACCATTTGGTGGAGCGGCCTCTTTGATCTGCGCTTGATACCGTTTGAGGAGTGGTTTTTGGAATCTGACTCCTTCTGAATTTTTCTTCTCCCCTTTTCAAACAGGTTCACTGGGGGATTGATACAAATTGTTCACCCAAGCATCGGCCTTGCTTTTACCAGGCACTTTGCTTTTTCTTGATGCTGGGGATTTTTCTCATCATCTTTTCATTTTCATTTTTCTTTTGAAATCCCGCTTTTCTCATCTTCGGGAGATCGTGTTAGACATGTGACCAAAGGTCTAACAACTTTAAGCATTAACTTAGGAATTTCTTCGCAAACCCTAAGTCTTGAACTCTTCCGTTTCTGAAGTGATGATGCATCCGTCTTGGAATGTGCAATGATCACCAACGGGTTTATGAAATGATTTTGCAGGCTCAACTTGGCTATGCAAAGGATTCGGTGTGTGGGATAGAGAAATGAACGCTTCTCGTCATCCTATGGCACTTGGATTACCATATAAACAACACACAAAGATTGATGTTAGTCCGAGCAAGAAAATTTCTAACCATTTTCTCCTGATGCCGCTGGACTTACTTTCGTTCTTGCCCCGATGTGGGGTGGTTCTTGACAGGGCTGAGAATGAAAACCGCTGTTCAAAGGGGTTGTCAATGGTCACCTGTAGTGTTTGGGGATACGAAACGAATGCCTCCGTCGTCCCAATCCATGTAATTGCTGCGAATGATCCCTACTTCCGTAGGTCCAGATTTTGCTACCTGATTCGCTCCACTCTTCTCTCAAGTGTGTGTAGGACGTGTTTAGATTAGGCTTTGCCTCTCGTCTTTTGGGAAAACGTCCTTTTGAAGGTTTTGAACAACCTTTGATTGGAAAAATCTCTTTCATTTTCTCCAAAAATTTTACCCATCAAAGAGGATTTTATGATGCACCATGCATGTTCTAATCATGTTTAGACAACCTCCTGTTTTCAAAACATGATTGTTAATGGAGTTAGAACTCTATGTCTTTTCTAGACATTAGATTCTGAAAACTTTTCTTTTTCTCTTTTTTCTCTTTTTTGTTTAATATCTTCAATGGATTGGGGAGAGGGATACTTACCTGTCCCTCGCGGCTGGAGATCCCTGAAAATGCGGAAGAAACATGTTATTGTATGTTCATGAATTTTTCAAAGAATTAGAACGATACATCTCACCCTTGGTCATGTGTTCCCATGGGTAATACATGGGATGTGAAAACCTATTTCGCCTTGATGGCGATCCCCTGTCAAAGACGGGAATTATGTGTCAGTTTGCGTTCCAAAATTCAAGACAAATTGGAACGATACCGCCTTGTTCTTGCTTTGTGTTTCCGTTTGAACACAAACGCACGGCTTGCAGAATTTGGCCCTCTATCTTGTGGCCATGATCTCTCCATCTGGTTGGCAATGGAACCTTCTCTAGGATTTGCACTAGAGGAGATTCATTCATGCTTTTGGATGCATTCCCACGCCAGTCTTCAAAGTTCAATCAAAGATCACTTCTTGGAGTCATGGCTTCCAAAGTTGATAATTCTATTCGCCTCCTTGTCGGCGAATTCCTTTCTTTTGCGGCTTTTTGGCGCCAACAATTTTCTGTCCATCTTGACGGCGAATCCCTGTCAACAATAAACATCAAGTGTCAGTTCGTGTTTCGAAATTCAAGACAAATCGAAACGATACTGCTTTACTCTCGCTTCGCGCCTCCATTTGAACGCAAATGTAAGGCTTGTTGAAGTCGGCCATCTAGCTCGCGACCATGATCTACCCATCTGTTTGGCCACGAAATCCTTCTCTAGGATTTGCACTGGATGAGATCAATTTGTGCTTTTGGACGTATTCTAACGCCATTTTGCGGGGTTCCATTTCCTGGCAGCTTGCCCCCTACAACGGATATTTCTTTTCGCTTCCACGTTGGGCGAGATCCTTTCTTTTGTGGCTTTTTGGTGCCACCAATTTTCTGCCAAATGAGAACAAACTCATGTTAAGCATGGGATCTTTGGGAGATCAATTTGGAACGATACAAAGTTACCGTTCACCCAGGTTTGTATCCTGGGGTTTACTTCCGATGAGGACGACTCTGTCATTGCGTCCATGGATTTTGCCAGAGAAGAAATGTCCTTCCTTTGTCCGGCGCACAAATGATTCACTTGCCCCGGTTAGACGTGGTTCATCATGGCTAGGTGATGCCTGCCCCAGCTAAATTCATTCCTGCGTTTTGCTATAATCTCCATCCTCTTTGGGGATGTCTTCCCTCTTGGGATTCCTGATGACGCCTTACTGACGTATTCCTTTCCTTCGTCGATTATTGACGCTTCTCATTTGATGTGGATGATGGATGCTGCTTCATCTCGTCTGTATTTGTGGGTGTTGTTCGTGAGACGATCCTCAATCACGTCGACAACTGCTTTGCCCCAGTTGGGCGGTGTTCATCTTGGCAGCGTGCCTTGGCATTCCCATGCTCCTAGACGATTTTCAATCCGATTTGAAGACATTCATGCACCTGCATATGAAGAGACAGGTGTGGGGATTTATCTAGCTTCATTTGAAATTTCAGGAAGGAGGTACTCCCTTCGAGACTTCGTCCTTCCAACATTTGAAGGAGCAGTGTTTTCCAAGTATTTTGCCCCAGTGAGGCTTGTCTTGGTGTTTGTCATCTCTGGGTTTGATAACCCTGGTTCGATGCACTTTCATGGGGGATAGTGAGAATTTGCCCCCGGCTTGGCTCCTCGAAGCAGGAGGGGGAGCCCGCTCTCATGAATTTTTGTCGATTCTGGTCATCTATCTGGATTGCCAGATTCTTCGATTACTTTTTCTCTGTCCCTAGACAGCCTGACAATCTGGGGATTTGTCATGTGGCGGTTTGGTGATTCTCTCGAGCACAGTCGCCATTTGAGATGTTCGATGTTCCCCTATTGAAAAGAAGAAATCTCATGAGTAAATGGCATGTATAATTGACTATTGGAGTCGATACAATTTACCCTTGAAATTTATCCTGCGGGAAACGGCATTTCTCCCTTTGGGTTCTCTGTATGCAGGATATGTGCATCATATGCATGATGCATGTTATGTGTGCCAGCAACGAAACATGAGTTCGTGCTTTTCACTCTATTCAGAAAAAGCATTTTTATCAGATATGTCAATCTGGAAAACTTGAAATTTTCTCTTCAAGCGCTCTTTTCACAGAGATTTCTAAATGATGATAAACTTCTTCAAGTTTTCGCAAAGGCTTCGTTCACAAATTGAGCTATTAGAATGCTCTTAAAAATATTTAGCCAAAGTGCATGTCTGAGATGCCATGAAAAGGGGTACTCCCTGTTTGTCATTTGAAGGTATTGCTTCTCGGGCCCTTTGCTTCTGTTCCCAACCTGAAAGGAAAAAGAAATGAAACATTATTCTCATATCAAGAAAATAATCATTTTGGAACGATACGTCCTTTTACCAGAATCGATGGCTCCGCATCGTTCTCCTTCTCATTTAGAAGGGTTTGATGTGTTTTGTCTTTGATTGATTATTCCACTTCATCATGATTCATGGGTGACAACTGCTTCAGGGACTTCCCCTACGTATCCCCATGGTGAATTCGACATATCCTACATTCGGTACCCTTTCTGGGTAGAGAGTGATTTGCCCCCAGCAACTGGATGCGTTGTCTGGGGCTGACTGATTTAGTTGCAGCCAGTTTGATCATGCCGTGTTGGTGTATTCAATCTTCTGAAGATCTCAGCATTTGATGTTCTGCAACGTTCGACACTCCTTGGTCTCATCCATGCATTCCAAATTCTTCATGCATATTTTGCTTTGTCGTTATTTTATGACGTCCTTCGATCATTCTGTTGTTTGACATCAGCAAGCACGGGTTTACTTGTGGCTGAGTACTTCAACATCCTGGAGTGTTACAAGCAACAATTTTCTTCATTGTGTCTTGTCGCATTCACCTTACGCTTTAACAATCTTTTACTCCACCTGTACGATGAAATGAATGAGTGACTCGATTGCTGCATAAGGAGCTTTAATTGAAACGACTACGGATTTACTATCCCCGCTCTAGTCACTTCTGGCATCCAAGATGCTGGAAATTTTTCAATGGGCCCGTTCATTCTCGTCATCACCTGCAAAAACGAGAAACCATATCAACTCGTGAACCAGTCAATCCGATTTGGAACGGATACAGCTTTTTCGACTTAGGGAGAGTCGATCCTAATCAGGTTTCTCCTTCTTCACGCTGTCTGTTTGGGGTTCAACCTGATTTGATCCATCTTGTTTTTACCAACCCAATGGGGGTGACATCTGATGAAGGCATCTTCCTCTTCCTTTTGTAGGGAATGCAAGTTTCTATTTGTTGGTCTTCAGCCATCTTATCCATTGTTCCACCATCATCTTGCATGTGGTCAGATGAGGGCATTTTCGGCAAATGTCTGCCATGTAAAACATGTCCCTCTTGTCTATCCGCAGATGGATTTTTCTTCTCGATCTGTTTTTCACCTGAGAGGAAGAGATAGGAAATATTATGCCAATATCTGATTGAAAATCAATTAGGAACGACACGTCTTTACACTTGATCCGGCTGCCCCGGTCAGTGGCGTCTGCCCTAGTTGAGTGGGATTTACCCCAATTGACTACTTTGATCCACTTCACAATTTTTTTTACGGTTCTTTTTTCAATTTGGGGGATATCTGCTGTTTGGAGTTTCATGTCTCCTTTTCATCTTGGTGGGCTTTTGCCCCGGTATGTTGTCTTGGTGAGAAGCCGATTTCTTTGTCTGACTTCAAATATCCATCCATGTGGCTTGAGTTGTCGACCATCTTCGATCTTCTTGAAGGACCACTCCTAAGGATCAATAAAACACAATCAACAAATTTTCAAATTTAAAGAGATTAGATTACAGCTAACTCTCTTCCGCATATGGCTCCTTTGATTGCATGCCGTTCCACGTCTTGAAAGATGGCAAGATGCCCTTATCAGTTGACTATTTTTCTTGAGAATTCCCTGGTCTTCCCTCATCAGTTGACTCTCTAGGGTGGTCCAGCGCTTTTAACTTGTGACTGATTCTTCACACAAGTCTTTGGATTTTGATTCTGGAAATTGCCTGTTCAAATGACAAGACTATGTTAGAAATGGAAGTAAAGCATAAATCCTTTCAATTTTATGCTTTCTTGTGAATAACGAAGATAAGGACTTTTACACAAAGCCTTAACCTCATGTGAAATGTTTTTATCGATGTTTTTCAAGAGAAAACATAAAACTGAAAGGAGCGTAATCCATGGTTATTAGTTTTGGCAAATCCCCAGAAAATCTGTGGAATTTCCAAGAAGATAAAAATGCAATTCCAATGTGTCCTAAATTCGGTGAGGGATAGGACATCCAAATTGAAATGATTTTCCGAAGGTAATTTGGATATCATGTCTCCTCTTGAATTCAGGAAACATGGACGACTTTAGTTAATTACCAAGGATTACCAATGATGCATGATATAGACCGGTTCAATTCCACGTCCGGCGCACCATGAAATGAATGTTAGATTCTCGTACTTGGGTCAAACATGCCAAGTGTGAGTTCTAACGAAAATTTCATTTGGGTAAGACACGCAATTGAACCGAACAATTCGAATGGTTGAGAGAAATTCCAGTGTCACGTTCCAATGTCAAGACACTTAGACAAGACTTGGGAAACGATGTGTAAAAGATAGATGGGGGACCCACAGACGGGTGCTCCTTACAGACTCGATGATCCTAATAAAAGAAAAGGGACGACTGGAACGTGACCCTTAATAACCTAAAGAGATGCCCCAAGTCGGGTCTTGGGGGGACGACGCTTGATGTCTTCGGAATGGCTATTTCGGGTCTTCGTTTTCATCAGATACCCTTTTGATAATGTCCGGCAGGTGTCTCGGACTTGCTGTTATCACATGCCCTTCAACTATCGGTATGGTTACTGGATCATTCCTTGGACAGTTCGAAGAGGGCAAACTCCGTTGAATGTCCCGACAGTCCGATGGCGGATGACGCGTCGCTCATATTTGAATACGTCCGGGATGTGGGACCGACTTGGAAAGATCATCCCTTCTATGCGTACTCTATATTGGAATTAGACTCAACCATCGGATTTGATAAATGCAGCATATTGTGCAAAATGAAAGGCTGCAAGTGAATTTAAATAGAAATGGCAGGACCTTACCATGAGAGCTACCCAATGATTTTTTTTGGTTTTAGGTATACCAACCATCCATATACATGCGCATGAGACAAGTGAGGCTTGACTCTAAAAATTAAAGGGGCTTAGGTGAGGAACCTAGAGGCTTCCCTCTATCCGAGTCGATAAATTCGTCCATGAGCGCAATCCACAACAAATGGATAAAAGTCTCGACTTGGATAGTGAGTGGGATCGAATATGGTCGACCCCAGCGCAATCCACGCTAGAGCGTTGCATATCGATCCCTGATCTATGGCTACCTGAAAAGGTGATTTCGCAGCCTGGGTTTGGGCGCTTTGTGCAAAGTGTCGTGATCCTCAAATATGCAGTGAACCATGCGCAACAATTTATATATCAATCAGCGCTTCAAATCATCCATATAACATACATTCCTACGCCCATCCTGCATAAAACAATGTTAATCACAGACTACACCCCTTATCACTCCAATCTGCAAAAACATATAACACCTATCGTGAGCGGACTTACCTCACCTTCAAGAGCGCCTGCAGGGTTAGAAAAATCACTCAACGTTTTAATTACGGCCTAAGTCCACTTGAGGTCCAGAACCAAGTGTTCTAGAACAATGTCCCCAGTGGAGTCGCCAGCTGTCGCGACCCGTCCGGAAATCAACGGACGCGGCTAATGGATTACCGATCGCGGGCTTTGGATCGGCGCGGGCCCTCCCAGGCCCATACCAAATCGCGGCGGGGGTATTTCTTTAAGGATTCGACGATAAGAGTCGATCGCTTTCGACCTTCAGTGTGGTCGTGGTGGCATGTGCAAATTGTGCATGCATTTAGAGTCGCCACCGGTCTTTCTTGGAGGGTAGACCGGAAACCTTACTGACCGATTGGGAGAGATCGATCAGTTCTGCGGAACTAGAGATTTTGGGTTCGGGGACTTGGTTACGCTGGTGTCATTACCAACGCCCTTTCGGTACCTAACGCGAGAGATTTTCCTGGCTAAGAGTTCATGCAGACGCAATTTTGGGTGATATAGGTATGAGTCAGGGTTTCATGCAGATTGGAAGACTGGTCCTACCACATCACAGTCAATATAATGAAAGCGCAAGTCAAGAGCGTAAATAAATCATGTCAATGCACATCAATTTCAATCATTGGCCTCCTAGTATAGCCATAAGGGCTTAGGGAAGGTGTGATTTAAGACTGGGGATAAAATGGGAAGATTTGGAAACGATTAGCCCGAAGGGCAAAATCGTCAATTTTGGAAGGTTTGGATACCGAATTACCCAAAATATTCCATGGCCAGTTGTTTGTGACCATTTCCTATTTTTGGGAATTTTTTGGAATTTCTTGATTTTTTTCTTCAATTTTTGGAAGACGATTCGCCCGAAGGGCGAGATCGTCATTTTAAGAAGGGTCGGGGTTCAAAACACCCGGGATGAGCCTTGGCCAGTTGATTGTGGCCATTTCCTATTTTTTGGGATTTTCCTGGATTTTTTTAGAATTTGTTTTTTAAGACGGATTGTCGGAAGGGCAAAACCGTCATTTTTGGAAAGATCGGGGGTCAAATGACCCGAAACAGGTCGTGGCCAGTTGAATGTGGCCATTTCCTATTTTCTGGAATTTTTTAGGATTTTTCTGAATTTTCCGAATTTTCTGAATTTTTTATGATTTTTTATTTTTTATTGATTTTTTGATTTTTTGATTATTTTATTATTTTTTATTATTTTCTGAATTTTTTTTTAATATTAAAAAATATTTTCCAGGCCGGGTCAAACCCGGCCCGCGCCTCTCGGGCGCCCGGCCCGACCCTAGGGGTCGGAACCGGCCTAAAACGACACCGTTTTATATTTTTAAATATTTTTCCTATTTTTTAACAATTTTTTTGATTTTTTTATTTATTTTATTTAATTATCCGAAAATTCCCCGGATCGGACGGTCCACATCGTGCCACGTGGCTTCGTCTCGTGCGTCCGATCTTCCACTAGATCGAGCGACCCACAGAGAGCCACGTGGCTCAATAATAGCCGTCGGATCAAAAATTAATTTATTTTCTTTTTTAGAAAAACTTACAAATCGGACGATTTAGAACGTGCCACGTGGCCTCCTCTGGTGCGTCCGATCTTGTACAAGATCGGACGTCCCTCAGTGAGCCACGTGGCGCATCCTCGTCCGCCGGATCGATTATTCGAAAAACATTTATTTAATTTTCCAAAAATCTAGGATCGCGACACGTGTCGCGATCGTGGCCGTTAATTTGTTTTATTTGAAAAATAACTGGACCGGACCCCACCCGGCTGACGTGGCTGCCTACGTGGCACGCCACGTCGGCCGTTGACCGGCCGGAGGGTCGCCGGAGAAGACGATGAACAGTGAAAATTCCGTCGGGAATAGTAAAAATTCCGGCGAGGTCGCCGGAAAATTGCGAAACGGGCCCGAAACTTGGTATTTTTCGCCCATTCTTGCGGCATTCGATTCCTTAGACACTCAGCATCAACATGTAATCAAAACAAGGCAGTAAAACACGTCGGAAAACACCTAAACGACCGACGACCGAACCGGCTCCGGCGAACCAATTTGCATAAATTTTTTTTGTCGCTCAAACTCGATTTCTTTGCATCACACGGAATCCAAGAAGAGTCTAGAAGCTTACCTGAGCTCGTTTTGAGCTTAGCGACCGCCGGAAGCTTCCGTTGAGCTCTCGGTCCGCGAGGTGGACGGCGAAGCTCCGGGCGTGGTTTCCGGTTCGGTTTCGACGCGCAACAATGCACAAACAAGGGCAAGTCGAACTTAGGGATGGATATAATGAGGGTTTAAGGTCCCTAGTACACGAATGGGGCTCGGGGGAGGCACGGCCGAGCATTACAAAACGAAATGCTCATTGAAGCATTTCGTCGAACACTTGATATGCATAGAGAAAAAATGGATGTCGGGGGAGCTACCGACCTGTTCGAGAGTCGCCGGCGGCTATGGGGGCTTCCACGACGATCTGTGGGAGAGCTGAAGGTCCGGGGTGCTCTCCTCTCCCTCGGGTTCGCCCAAAAAAAAATCCCCCCTCTCTCTCGGCTCCCCCTTTTCCCTTAAACTCGAGTACCCCCTTCTATCGTGGCCGACCGGCCCGTTTTCGATGCCCTCGCCTCTGCCAAACGCGACCCACGTCTGCCCACATGCTTCCCATGCTTATTGTCCTTTTTTCTTTTGAAAACCGCACGTTCCCACGTTCCCCTGTTTTTTCACATTCTGTCCACGGGTCTGCTGCACATTCTGTGCATTGCTGCAGACCCGGGTCGGACCGGGTCGGGTCGGGCCTGACCCGACCGGCCCGGTTCGGCCAAATCGCCCAAATCGCCAAATTGACCCCCCAAATGATCTCTTTTCATGAAATTGATGGCAAAATCGGATTCCTTGACATGTTTTCCATCAAATATGAGTATTTTCGTGAATCAATTTATTGAAATTCTGTGAAAACCCCAAATTGTCCCTAGGATCCGAAATTTAATTTCGCCAAATCGAAGGCCTAAACGATCGAATTAGCCAAAATTGAGCCCACCAATGGATTCAGCATGATGAAAACTGTTGGGTAGAGGTGTTTAATTTTAATGGGTGTGCCCGTGTGAAATTTAATTTCAAAAATTGTTAAACCGGGGACTAAATTGAAAGATTTTTATGCAATTAAGCCCTTTTTGTTAAAATTGATCAAATTGGAGGGCAAATTGACCCAATTTCATTTCAATACTTTGGAGTCCAATGTCATAGCTTATAAAAATCGAGAATTGAAAATTAAAAGACTCGAAAAGGATTTTTTAGGCCCGGTTCGGGATTAGGTTTGTGAAGGAACCCCATGAACCAAGCCCAATTTCCCTAATAAAGAATTAAAATAAAATTTCTGAATATTTTTGTGTAATTTTCTGACCACGGATGGTATTTTTTCTAATTTTTTGGGTATTTTTATAATTAAATAAATTCCAAAAAATATTTAAAAATTCAAAAAATATTTTTTGTTCAAAATTGGTTCCTAAGGCTAGGCTAAGGCTTCCAAAGTTGATTTTGCAATTTTTTGACCTTTTTTTCTATTTTTAATTAATTTTAGAAATAAAAAAAACTATAATAACGGATGGTCAAAAATCAGGTGTCAACAAACATGAACATAAACTTTGCAGCCAAACACCTTTAGATGATCATATGAAATTTCCTTTCCAAACCAAACTCTGTCTGGAACATCACCATCTAAAGCAACAATGGGAGAAATATTAAGAACATGTACCACTGTACTCAAAGCCTCTCCCCAAAAAGATTTTGGCAATTTTGCATCTGAAATCAAACATCTGACTCTCTCAATCAGTGTTCTGTTCATTCTTTCCACTACACCATTTAACTTAGGCGTTTTAGGAGGTGTCTTCTGATGTCGAATTCCCTGTTGCCTACAATATTCATCAAATGGCCCGATGTACTCACCACCGTTATCTGAACGAATGCATTTCAACTTCTTTCCAGTCTGTCTTTCAACTGAAATTTGAAACTGCTTGAATGCATCTAACACTTGATCTTTCGTCTTCAAGAAATAAACCCATAATTTTCTTGAATGGTCATCAATGAAGGTTACAAAGTAAGCTGCACCACCAAGTGTTAGTGGTTTTATTGGACCGCAAACATCTGAATGCACTACTTCTAGCAACTCTGATTTTCTCGAAAACGGATGACTCTTGAAAGAAACTCTTCGTTGTTTTCCTGCTAAACAATGTGCACACTTCTCAAGTCTTGCACTCTTTACTCCAGAAAGTAAACCCTTTTTAGCTAACAAGTCAATTCCTTTCTCACTTATGTGATTAAGTCTCTTGTGCCATAATGCAGTTGCATTCTCATCTTCCACAACATTACACATGTCTTTGGAAATCTTAGCTTGAAACAAATATAAGGAAGATTGTTTCATACCTCTAGCCACAACTAATGAGCCTCTGGTGAGTTTCCACTGTCCATAGTCAAAAGTACTGCAAAATCCTGCATCATCAAGCTTTCCGGTTGAAATCAAATTCAGACGAATATCAGGAACATGTCTAACATCTTTCAAAATTAATTTTGCTCCGGTATTAGTCTCCAAGCACACATCTCCTATGCCGACAACAGCAGCCAAATCGTCATTACCCATCCTTAAGGTACCAAAATTTCCTGACCTGTAGGATGTAAAGAACTCTTTCCTAGAGGTAATATGAAGAGAAGCTCCACTATCAATAACCCAGTTTGAATCATCACATGCAAAATTAACATTATCATCATAGCAAACAATAACAAGTTCATCAGTAGCAGTTGCCACCCGATCATCACTACCATTATTTCTTCTCTCGTTATTTTTATTGCCATTTTTCTTCTCATTCCTCATCTCATTTTTCAGCTGGAAACAATTTTTCTTCATATGACCCATCTTACCACAATGATGACACTCAATAGTCTTCTTCCATGATCTTGACTTGCTTCGGCCCTTGTATCTACCTTTTGGACCTCTACTCTGACTTCTGCCCATGTTTTCAACAACTGGAGCTTCCGAATGAGATGAAGAACCATGTGTTTTTCTTCTCATCTCTTCATTCATAACACAACTTTTTGCAAAATCCATGGTAACAATACCATTAGGTGCAGCATTAATTAAAGACATACGAAATGTCTCCCAAGAATCCGGTAAGGTACATAGCAGCCAAAGTCCCTGCACTTCATCATCAAATTTAATATTCATGGCAGAAAGTTGATCTATCACTCGCTGAAACTCATTCAAGTGATCTGATATAGATTGGACATCTCTGTAATGCAACTCCATAAATTGTTTAATCAAACATATTTTGTTGTTGCCAGTCTTCCGTGCATATAATGATTCCAGCTTATTCCACAAAGTTCTAGCATGTGATTCTTTACTGATGTGATTCAAAACATTATCATTGACAAATTGTCGAATAAATCCACACACAATTTTGTGCTCAAGATTCCAATCAGCATCGCTCATATTATCAGGTTTAGTATCAGCAAACACTGGTAAATACCACCGTTTCACATATAGTAGATCTTCCATCTTTCCTCTCCATACATGATAATTCTTTCCATTCAAACTAATCATTCTGCTCACGTTCGGTTCCATCGTTCAGTCAAAAACAATGCTCTGATACCAGTGTTGGGTGGTCTTGGGCCTCTCTCAACCCAAAAGCTAGCTCAGAGGTTGAGGCTTTCCCTCACACTTATAAATCGACCACCAGCCCCTTCCACAACCGATGTTGGACAACCCCAACAATCTCCCCCTCACACATCGGGCCATGGGTGGGGGGAGCGACAACCCATATCTCTCCCGTGTGACTATTGGGTCCAGACTTGTTGGTAACCTAGGCTCTGATACCACTATGTTGGGAAAAACAGACAAGCAACAGATATAACTTTCCCCCTTTGACTAAACCTGTGAGAAATCGATTCGAGCTAACCAATGGAAATATGCCAATTGAAAGAAAGCAACACCAGAATTTTTACGTGGAAAACCCCTTCAATGCGAAGGATAAAAACCACGAGACCGATCACGAAGTCTACCCGAATCTCCACTATATATTAATCGTTTGGGTACACAAACTCGCTGAGTACAACGACAATAAAATCCCAAAACTATAAGTAGAGATCAAGCAGCAACAACACATTAAACGAGAGAACCGGATGAAAATCACCCCCAAAATATGCAGTCCCGAAATACCCACGAACAGCTACGGTAAATACCTTGAAATCACGATCCAACCGTACAGAATCAAGAACAACGAGTCTTGAAGATGCTGTCAAAATTTCAGCCCAATCGGACCACGGGAAGACCTCCGATCGTTGATTTGATCTCAGATGGACACCCAAAAAAATCTGCTACAGCGCCCCTATTCTGTTTTTCCACGTTTTTCTGTTCTCTTGGTGGCTGCACTCTCTCGTGCGTACTGTGTGTCTTTTGTCTGCTGCTGCCCTAGGTATTGAATTAACAAAACAAAGGGCAAGTGGGCTGGACTTGGCTTTAAATAAAAAGCCCAACAGAGAGAATGAACGCAAGATGATGAAATGACGATAAATGATCTCTTACGATTTAAAGTAAAAACATAGAGCGATTCTGAGTAAATCTTTGTGTATCTATTTTAGCGACTCCACTTTCGGCCAGTTCCTTAGTTGGCGAGCTCATTATGGCTAAAGACATTGACAACCCCATCTATTTCAATGTTTGAATAATTTCCAAAGTACCAAACATCTTTTACATCATTTAGAAGAGTAGAATGGGCAAAAAGGTTGTCAAATTCCACATAAAGATAACTGTATTTGTTTTCGCAATGAGATGCGAACGATATTTTCACCTTTCGGTCGATAGAATAGCTAGATGTAAATTTAAGTCTGGTAACAATTTCTTGATCTTTAACTTTTTGTTCTTCAGATAAGTGAGCAATACGTAGTATAAATAACACAACGAAAAGTAAGAGATGTGATTCTATTGTAAGCTAATCTACAACTTTATAAGTATATAATATACCATTAGGTTTATGCGCTTTAAGTACTTGTCAGATACATTTAATGACCATGTCTAGTATTGTGAAATTACCTTCAGTGATATCATTTAGCAATATAATTGAACTGGTCGATTTACAATTTGTCTCAACTCTCTCATCTGAATTAGGAAATGATTTACCTATATGACGTATCAAGCATACCGTGAAGATCTTGATTCAAGTCTTCATATATTTTTCCAATGATCACTTTTTCAATTGACACATGCATATGCTTTTTTGTGGAAAAATTGTTTGAAAAGTCCTATACTGGTTGCATTTATGCCAATTGAGTCTTAATATTTTCAAATTTTACTAATTGATTCCATTTGGCCAAATTTTGCCGAAAATTAATGACATTGATGCCAGTTGTCCTACATAGCACTGTAGAGCTAACATGGTCAATTTTTAATTAAATATTTATTTGCCTTACTTCTGATTATTAAAACTAAAAGAAACTTTAACGACATGTGATTTCAGTTTTCTAGTTTCATTAAATGTTTGGTTCAAATTATAAGAAACCAACTCCAGTTTTAAATATCCTTGAAATTACTCCATTAAAAATTAGGTTTAACTCCAAAAAATGGAGAAAAGGTATGGGATTTGTTAGTTATCAAATGATACATAGTGCGATATAGTCAAAACAAGTTGTTCTAGTAAGAAAAGAATAGATACCATGGAGATAGGTAGACTCATAAACGGACTCTCTATCCTCTCTTTCGATCAAATTAGTTTATATTCATTGTAGGATAAGAAGATGGATTCGAAATCCTTTATTTTTCGTTTCAACCCATTCACTCTAGTGATTTTGAAAAAAGAAAATCTTCACCAATATGCTACTCGCGCGTTAGCTTTATAGGACTCTGGTCGTTCATTTAAGCTTCACAACTTCCCTAATTATTACAGAGACCACTGTAGAATGTTGGATCAGATAGAGGCGTAGCTTTGATATTCGAAGGTGAAAGGCTCACTCAATAACACTCACATGAGAAGCTCTCAAGAGAGGAGATGGATAAACTTTTATTCGCCTAATTCACCTCTTGTCGAAACGATTACAGGGCTCGCCTTTATATAGGCTTGACACATGACTCCTGACATACCCTAAGAATGTGAAAGGACACGTCTAGATACATAACCATAATTACACATCGAAATACTAAAAGGTTCTCGAGACACACAACTAACGATGACTCTTGAAAAAACAACAAAGCAATAAAGACAATAAAGAAACCCACCCGCGCATGGTGTAGTTGGTTGAGACCGTGCCCTTCTTCCTCTCATGAAAGGTTGAGGGTTCGAATATCCTGATCGCGTTCCACTGACTTAAGTGGGGGGCCCCGGCTGGTGGGTTGCTGGGCCAGTCCCCCTCGAGGAATATTCGAGCCCGCGAAGTAGGTCCGGACACCTCGATCATAAAAAAAAAATAAAGACAATAAAGACACTTTAAGACGCTCGTCGAAAAACACCAACGGGAACCAAACAGTCTTTCGACAACCACAAAAAATACAAGGAGTCACACTATTGAATATTCTAGAGTAGGCGGTGATATCTTCAATACTCCACCTCACCGACTATTCACTCTGAGGATAGTCCTTGCGATCATACCAAGCTAAGTTCGAAACTCTTCAAACTTTCCAGCTCCAAGACCTTTGGTGAAGATATTAGCAACTTGATTATCCGTCTTGGTGTACTCCATCTTGATCTCGCCCTACAAGACCTTCTCTCGTAGAAAGTAATAATGTACTTCGACATGCTTTATCCTAGCATGAAAAACTGGATTCTCTGCTAAGCTTATAGCGGATCGATTATCACAATATATTGTTGTCGAATAATCTATCGGTTGATGAAGATCATCCAACAACTGCACTAGCCACGTGCTCTCCTGAGCTACCATTGCTGCTGCTTTATATTTAGCTTTTGTCGTCGACAAATACACAATCGGCTATCTCTTACTACACCATGATACTGCTGCTGATCCAAGATTAAACGAGTACCCAATAGTCGATCTTCGTGTGTAGTAATCTCCAGCATAGTCAGCGTCACAATGACCAACCAACTCACTCGAAGATCCTCTTTTATACAGAATCCCAAAATCAAATGTCTTCTTAACATACCTCAGGATACGCTTGGCTACATCCAAATGAGGTTTCCGTGGCTTCTCCATGAATCAACTCACTACTTCCATTGCAAAAGCAATATCAGGCCGAGTTATGGTAAGGTAAATCAGACTGCCTACCAATTCTTGTACATGGTCGAATCTTCTAGCTCTCAACCTTCATCAGCACATAGCTTTGCATTCCCATCCATCGAAGTAGATATAGGCTTGCAGTCGAGCATCTCGAATTTTCCAAGAGATCTCGTGCATACTTCTGCTGACATAGGAATAATCCCTCCTTTGTCCTGTCAACCTCGAGTCCCAGAAAGTGTTTCAGTTCTCTAAGCTCATCCATCTGGAATCGAACAGAGAGGTTGGCTCTGATTCGATGTATCTCATCTTCATCATCTCTAGTAATGATGAGATCATCCACATAAACCACCACAGCTGCAATCTTTCCATTTTCTGCCTTCACGAACATGCTTGAATCTGTTGGAGCTACAGAATAACCGCTCTTCAACAAGAATTTTGCAATCTTACTGTACCATGCTCTCGGGGCTTACTTCAAGCCATACAACACTTTCTTTAGCTTGCAGACGTACCCAGGATGAGTTTTACTCTCGAAACCATTCGGCTGCTCCATGTATATATCTCTGCCAAGTTCTTCATGTAAGAAGGCATTCTTCACATCCATTTGCCACAGATTTCATGACTTACTTGCTGCAAGTGCTAACAGAACTCGAACTGCAGTAACATTTGCCACTGGGCTAAAGGTTTCCTCATAATCAACGCCATACTTTTGCGAAAAATCCTCGAGCCACCAGACGTACTTTATACCTCTCTATCGACCCATCTGGCCTAGTCTTAAGTTTATAGACCCATTTGCAAGAAATATGGCGTACCTCTTCAGGTTTCGGTACTAAGTCCCACGTCTCATTCTTCTTCAACACAAGGATTTCTTCTTCCATGGCCTTCCTCCATTCTACACCCTTCGATGCTTCCTCATACGTCGATGGCTCGATCACACCAATGTCTTTAGTCAATGCCGCATTGGCATACTTAGGGTTTGGCCTCCTTTGCCTCCTCGATCTCCAAAGTTGAGGCTCCTCTTCTTCAATTCCTTCGACCTGACTTAGTCGAAATTCTTCTGTCGATATTCGACGCTCACCAGATAAACTTGTCGATCCTGGTGACTGTGCTTCGACATCCTTGTCGACATCTTTTTCGATGGGCTAATCCTCATCAGTCTTTCTTCGACCTCTTCTTCGATATGCTGTGAATTTGGCAATTCAAAAGCTTGGGGTGACCACTACGACGACAACTCGTCGAACACAACATTCCTCGATGTATAACACTTCCCTATTATAGGATCATAACACTTCCACCCTTTCCACTGGTCATCATAGCCAACGAATATGCAATGAACGGCCTTCTTGTCAAATTTACTGCGAAGATGATCTGGCCCAAAAGCATAACATACACATCCGAAAATTCTGAAATGACTTACCACAGGCTTGCGATTCCATAACTTTTCATACGGTGACATAAATCCTAGCCTTGGCTGTGGTAATCTATTAATCACGCGCGCTGTTGTCTTCATACACTCCGCCTAAAACTTCGGTGGGACATTCTTCGCATGTAGCATGCTCCTGCATGTCTCTGCCAAATGCCGATTCTTCCTTTCGACGACTCTGTTCTGTTGCGGCATATACGGACAAGTATATTGCCGACATATCTTGCACTCTCACAAATACTTCGTGAACTCATAGGAAGTATATTCTCCTCCATTATCAGTACGAAGACAAATAATCTTCTTGCCAACATCACTTTCAACCTTCTCCTTAAACTCTCTAAATTTGATAAATGACTTAGATTTATCCTTCATGAAATCAACCCATACATACCTGGAGAAGTCGTCGATGAAAGTGATCATGTACTTGAATCCACTGACAGATAATTGCTCCACTGGACCAAACACATCCGAGTGAATGAGCTCAAGAGGTCTACGAGCTTTAAACGACGATTCCTCATAAGGAAGCTGATGTGCCTTTCCGTAATGGCACCCCGCACAATCTATGTCTTTTTGAACTTCCAACTAGGGAAAACCCCTCAACATATTCTTCTGCATCATAATCTTCAACTTGTGATAACTTACGTGCCCAAGCCGCGCATGCCACAAGTTAGGTGTATCATTTCTTTGGGTTTTGTTTATGTATGCCGTTTGAGCAGACATCACGTAAACGGACTCCAGTCGACGTCCCTCCCTGATAGGTCGACTGGTGGGCTTCACACTTCGGTACACCTTAACATCTCGTGGACCGAACACTACAAAATTACCCAAGTTTGTGAGCTGGGACACAGACAACAAATTCTTCTTCATTCTGGGCACATGATACACATTGGTCAATTTAACCCGCTCTAAACTGAACCGAGGCGTTATCACCGTCTTACCAATTTGAGAAATTGGCAACCTCGTGTTATCTGCAGTAATGACAATACGTCCACAAACATAATCAAGCAAGTTCAACAGCTTGTCTTGATCTCCAGTCACGTGATTCGAACATCCTGAATCAACAATCCAATCAGCATCATAATTAATCGATTTATCACTTACAGTGACTAAAGCCATCAAATCGTTCATCCCGGCAATAGACGAGGCAATGAGCTCGTCTTGCACCTCCGTTGCAACTAACGCATGGAAATCCCTTTCCTCGTCGCCATCGATCTTCTTCGATGATGCTGTAACATTTCCTTCGGCTCTCTTGGCTTAACAGTCTCTGGCAAAATGACCTTTCTTGCCGTAGACATAGCAACGTCCTTTACGTCTTTTGTCATTGCCATTTTTGTCATGACTCTGCCAGGCTCCCCCTGGTTGGCGACTCGTCTCTCCTGGACGCATTTGCCATTCTCCATGAGCTGGTTGCTATTGTCTTTCGATATGGCTTTTCTCCAATTTGCCATCTCTATTGTCAGCACCGAATCTCCTCTAGCCCTTAAACCATTTCTTGTCACTGAAGAGGGCACTTTCGTCTCCTTTGATCGTGACTTTAGACATTTGATTATCTAAAGCCTCTTGGTTGGCCAGGATATTCTCTAGATCCGTCAACGTCAGTTGAGTTGCCATCAACGAGTAGCCGTAACAATACCATTATACTCCAGCTTTAACCCGTGAATAATAATCCGTCTCATTCTCGTTTGTAAGATAGCCTTATTCGGATCCAGCTTCGAAATCTTGTCACAAATAGCCTTTACTTTGGAGAAATACTGACTCACCGTCATATTTTGCTATGACATCGATAGCAGCTCGTTCTCCAACCTTTGTAACTTGGCATAATTCAACCTCGCGAATAACGCCGACAGGTTATCTCCTTGGGAGTCTGCGCGCTCTTAATGTGCTGCAACAAGTCATATTCAACATTTATAGCAAGAGCATAAAGAGCTTTACCCGCTTTGATCTTCCATCTTCTCTATTCATCATCGTCTCTGGGCGCCATGGTATTGCTGCCGCCAACGATATCCCACAAGTCTTGACCCAGCAAATAAAACTGCATATGGGTACTCCAATTATTATAATTGGAACTGTTGAGCTTCTCAATGTCATTCGTTGTATTTGAAATCTCTGCCATCTGACTAGAAATAATGCCCGGCATTACTCCAAGAAAACTTGGTCCCTAACCAATCGATCACAGTCCCTGACTGTACACTGGCAGAACTTCGACGTACTCCGATCCTCGACCGCTTGCACACGAACAATGGTCCTTGACCACCGTCTTCATGAGCCACGCTCCGTAAGACTTGATTCACGGTCCTTGACAACCGTGCTCCGATATGGTCCCAAACAACTGGGCTCTGATACCACTTGTTGAATCAGAGAGAGGAGCAGCTTTGATATTCGAAGGTGAAAGGCTCACTCAATAACACTCACAGTAGAAGCTCTCAGGAGAGGAGATAGATAAACTTTTGTTTGCCTTATTCACCTCTTGTCGAAACGATTACAGGACTCGCCTTTATATAGGTTAGACACATGACTTCTGACATACCCTAGGAACGTGAAAGGACACATCTAAATACATAGCTATAATTACACATCGGAATACTAAAGGGCTCTCGAGACACACAACTAATGACGACTCTTGAAAAAGCAACAAAGCAATAAAGACACTTTAACACGCTAGCCGAAAAGACACCATCGGGAACCGAACAGTCTTTCGACAATCGTAAAAAATATGAATAGTCACACTATTGAATATTCTAGAGTAGGCGGTGATATCTTCAATATAGAAGTACTATGAGGGGGACTTTTTCATCATTTTCTTACAAGCAACTTGCCTTCTATTAGATCCTTCGACATGGCATGATACATATCTCTTCTTTTTTCTGGTCCAGGGACATCCCGCTCCTTGAAATGAATGTTCTCTTCTACTTGATTATCGTCAATTGTCTGATTCTCCCTCTTATTTGCACAGCCAACTCACTTAGGAAGCATGGATCCCGGATTGTATGTAAGGTAATCCCAAAGCCATCTTCGTATTGCTTGGCATCTCGAGTCGTACAGATCATATGATCATGGACCACCCTTATACAATACAGTTTCAGAAAGCCTTTAACTTACGGCAGTAGTAAGAGTGGAGGCAAAGGAAGGTTAACTCACTCACTCATGAAAACGGGCTTTAGTTGAATTGGACATTAGCCATCCTACGTGGCACGATTGGCTCTGACATTGATAATTTTTAATAATATTTCTATATTTTTTTGAACTTTTATTTTTATTTTTCTGAAATTGTCCAACAAGGGTCGATGAGCCCTTGCTGGCCATTGTACAAGGTCTGCAACCTTCGCTAGCCACTTAAAAAAACAAATTGAATGTTCATCAATGAATAAATGTGTTTTTTTTATGTCTAGCAAGTGTCGCCGAGCCCTTGTTGGCCACTGGACAAGGGCCGTGAACTTTACAGGCGACTTTAAGAAAAAAAGAAATAGAAATAAAAAATTGAATGTTCATCAAGGAATATATGTTTTCCCCCCTTAAAATGTCCAAGGGTCGCCGAGCCCTTGCCGGTCATTGGACGAGAGCCATGACCCTTGCGGCCACTTTAAGAAAAATAAAAAGAAATTGAATTTTCATCAATGAATAAAATGTGACAATTACTATTATGGAAATGTGAATTAAATGGAAATATGGAAGTTAATCCACAATAATAATGAGTATGGCCAATTCATTTACCTATTTATACAAATCCTCCATCCTTTTATGCACCATGCTTCTTTAGGTTAATTAGCCTCACAATCAGCCCACTCTTTACAATGTTATTATCCCTAAAAAATCACCAGATTCCAAGCAATTGTTACGAGCATGTACAATAATTTGTTAGCTCCTATTGACGCTTTCCTCAGATAAAGGTTCAGCAATTATATTTATAGCCTCATCATCAAATTTGGAGAGCCTAAGATGTTAAACAAACAAGAGAAAACAGCTTATTATATGTGCTGTGAAAATCAATCCACGTAAATTATGTCCACGACTCTGCATAAAAAGGCACAGTCTTTATAAACTTCGCAATGCGAAGTATCGGTTTCATGCAAAAAAAAATGTAACGAAATAAGAACTATAGATAGAAACTCATCCATTCATCATCTCCGAAATAGGACATTTTACTTATTCCTCGCTCCATTGTGACAAATTTACCCTTCATTAAATAAAGTTAATATCACGAAAAATCTCAAATTCATATACATATGATAAACATAGATTAAAAACCCTAAACTAGTCACTTATGAGCCGTTACGTGCCATCTAACTCAGCAATTTTATGGTTAAATTTACAAAAATTAACATATGTTAAATTTATCACAAGTGTACTGGTTTGAGTTAAATTTGTCACAAATATACCAGTTTATGATTTTTTTTGTTAAAAAAATAGTTTGAGATAAATTTGTCACAGACGTACCAGTTGAGGGTTTTTCGTGCTATTAACCCTCCAATTTAGCAATTTGATGATTATATTTAATGAAAATTAACGTAGAGTAAATTTATCACATATTTATCGCAAGTGTACTAGTTTATAGTTTTTGGTGATCAAAAAAATAATTTGAAGTAAATTTGTTATGGGTGTACTAATTTAGGGTTTTTCGTGGTATAAACCCTTTTAAGTATTATGAGAACTGATTACTATTCCTAATTATCCTCTGTGGTGTAAACACGGACCAAACACGAGTACGGCCTAGAAGTAAATGATTTCATTTCGAAAACCAAACTAAAATATTAATTATTTCCATTCTTGCTTCCCTCCTTTCCGCCACGAGCCGTACCATGTCCGTGTGGACCTCCCAACAAAAAAGGACGAGGAAGACCTCTGCCCTGCATGCATGACCGCCCATTGGAAAAAGGAGTATATCAAAAGAACTCTTGAAAAACATTTTCCTTGAGTACAACTCTTATGCCAGGTCATTGGCTTATGAAAAATGGCTTGAACTTACCCGTATTTCTAGAAAGTCAAATTCAACTGATTTTAATGCTAAACAGACCCTTACGGAATACTCTTTTTCTTTTTTGTTTATTTTCATTTGACCCAGCTTCTTTACGAGCAGAGGATACTAATTATAAAGACGGATCATATATGATGTTCGCTCCTTTTTTGGGGCAAAGAAACTGATCTTTTTTTAGGAGTTGTATACGAATATCTAACATACATAGTTGATATACAAGTGGAGTGAACTCAGACACTTCAAAAGAATGGCGACTTTTTGAACATGACTGGGAATTGCTTCCAATAACTTGAGCAATTTTCGTTTGATTGTTTATTTCGCCAAATGATGAGAATTAGCACATTTGATACATGCATGGAATTAGTCTTTTTGCAGCAAAAGGGGAAAAAATACTGTAGCCAAAAAGAGCCAAAAAATTGCTTGAACGAGAATTGCTTCCATGAAGTTCGCCGGGAGAGATCCGTTAGGTGAAAAAAAAAAAACTTAAGTATTTCCAACGTCTTGTTCAGAAATCAGAGATAAAAAAGATGACGCCAATTGAGAAGAAGTTGTATGGGAAATACCAAGCAGGACAGAGCTGGAGCCACCGGTGGAAGTTACACCGCTTCCTGTGAAGTTCTTCTGCGGGGGCGAGGAACCGGAGCCGGCACCAAAATCTGAAGCAAAGAAGGAGATGGACATGATGTGAAGCGACATGAAATTTTATCTTAGAGCTGAAGAACTTGGTTCTTCCGGACCCAGTAAGTGTCATGATGATGTAGAACAGTTGGCATGCGATTATCTTGATAAATTGGATCGCCAGAAGCCCACGCGGCTTCACCGGTAATTTCGGATCTTGGGACAAACGATCTCGGATCGCGCTCAAATTGGTCGATTGAAGCAAAACGGCCGTCTAATTCAAAGTCACGGCTTTGCCGTGACATACGATGGATTTTGGTATTCCGGAGTTGTTTAGACCACTTTTTAGGCAGTTTTCTATTTCGCAATTTTAGATTTTTTTGCATAATTTTCGAGATTTCATTTTGATTCCTTTTAGATAAGATTTGATTTGAGTCGATTAATGTTATCTTTAATTATCTGCATTCCTTTAGGAGTCCTATCTATATATATGGGCGTCCTCTCTTTGTATTAGACAGATTATCATTCAATCAATTTGAGCTTTCTTTTGGAATTCCTTTCCAAGTTACTGTTTCCCTGCGTCATTTGGTATCAGAGCGAGGTTTTTCCTTGTGACGATGACAAAAAACGTGAATAGACAAACCTCCGCAATTGAGGGCGATGAGCCTGTTTCGCGTGAGGAATTTACCCAGTTCGTTGAGGAGAATCGGCAGCTTGCTGAGGAGCATCGACAGTTTGCTGAGGAGACTCGACGGACTCTGCATGACCACCAACGGACGATGCAAGAATTGCTTGCCGCCATCCAACGGTTGTCTGCCAACCCAAACCCTAACCCTGGCGTTCTTCCTGCTGAGCGAATTCATGTCGCTCGTGATCCCGAAGTAGCTGTGGAGCGAAGGGCGAATCCCCAACAAGGACGACGAGGCTATGTCGAGGAATTTGAAGCAGAAGATGAAGTCGAATTCCAATATGCTCCTGTTTGTGGAAACCCTCTATTCAGGGGGGTCCTCGACGAACCTGTTCGTGGGGGTCGTCAGCATGGAAGATGTCGACGAGAGCCCGAGCCGTATCAACTAAGGGTCGATCTTCCTACCTTCAATGGTAGCCTAAATATTGAAGATTTTCTGGATTGGCTTTGGGAGGTCGAGAAGTTCTTCGATGCCATGGAAATCGAAGAGGATCGTCAAGTTAAACTTGTGGCGTACAGATTGAAAGCCGGCGCATCAGCCTGGTGGGAACAGACGCAACTCTCCAGGCGCCGACAAGGGAAAGCCCCTATCCGAACTTGGGCTAGCATGAAAGAATTGCTGAAGGATCGGTTTCTTCCTCCTGATTTTGAGCAAGTCTTGTTCCAGCAATTTCAGGCTTGCAAACAAGGGGGTCGGACTGTCCAAGCATACACAGAGGAGTTCCTTAGACTTTCGGCCCGCAATAATCTGGCTGAATCTGAGGGGCAGCAAACTGCTAGGTATGTCAGCGGTCTCAATTTAAATATTCAGGATCGTGTTTCGTTGCATCGTTTGTATTCTGTTGAGGATGCGCAAGAGATGGCTAGGAAGGTTGAGTTGCAGTTGGAGCGAAATAATTATTCTAACAGATCAGGAAACTATAATCCTCGAGGACAATTCGGTCGGGGAAAATCGCAGGAAGGTGCTGAGTCCTCAAACCGGCAATTCATCAATGCAAATCGAAATTCGGGAAGCAATGTTGATGCGCCAAAACCTACTTCAGCCCCTGCGACTAAGGCTCGTGATGTCGCCCCGAATCCCTATGCTAAACCCTATCCAGGAAAGTGCTTCAAGTGTAATGAACCTGGGCACCGTTCTAGTGATTGTCCGCGGCGGAAGATGGCAAATTTGGTCGAACCTGACGATGAGTTTTATGAAGAGGATTGGGGAGACGAAGAAGAGATAGTCGATGAAGAAGGCGAACATGTTAATTGCGTGGTTAGGCGGCTGCTGTTAACACCAAGGAGGGAGGATTCGCAGCGGAACAACCTTTTCCGCACCCGATGCACTATAAGCGGTAAGGTCTGCAATGTTATTATTGACAGTGGAAGTTGCGAAAATATTGTGTCACAAGCACTGGTCGATCATCTCAAACTGAAGACTGAAGCTCACCCCTCGCCCTATACGATCGGATGGATTCGTAAGGGACCAGAATTAAAGGTAACACAGGTTTGTCGTTTACCTATTTCTATTGGGAAAACATACAAGGAAACAATAACCTGTGATGTTGTTGAGATGGATGCATGCCACGTCTTGTTGGGACGGCCATGGCAATATGACGTGGATGTTACTCACCGAGCTCGTGAGAACGTTTATTCATTCGTGTGGGGAAGGACGAAGATTATCCTTCGTCCCTTGGATGAAACTGTTCGTGTTCCACAACCTCTGAAAAAACAGGCTAAGGGTGGTGAGACTGGAGTTTTACTTAATGTTCGTAAGAGGAATGGTATGTATTTACTTGTTGATGATGGGTCTAAGCAGAAAACCGTTGAGATTCCAGAAGTCCTGCAGCCTTTACTAAAGGCTTTCTCTGGTATTATTACTGAAGACCTACCTGATGGATTACCACCATTGCGAGACATCCAGCATCAGATTGATTTACTACCCGGCGCTAGTCTACCTAATCTGCCACATTACCGTATGACTCCGAAGGAGAATCAGATCCTAAGAGAGAAGGTGGACGAACTTCTGCGAAAGGGTTTCATCCAAGAAAGCATGAGTCCTTGTGTTGTTCCTGCTTTGCTGACACCGAAGAAAGATGGCAGCATGCGGATGTGTGTGGATAGTCGAGCGATAAATAAAATTACCGTGAGGTACCACTTCCCTATTCCTCGCTTGGATGATATGCTTGACAGGTTGTCTGGATCGGAGATCTTTTCGAAGATCGATTTGAGGAGCGGTTACCATCAGATTCGCATGAGGCCTGGGGATGAATGGAAGACGGCATTCAAAACCAGCGAAGGACTTTATGAATGGTTAGTCATGCCATTCGGGCTTAGCAATGCACCCAGCACTTTTATGCGTCTAATGACGCAAGTCCTTAAGCCTTTCTTGGGCAAGTTTGTGGTGGTTTATTTCGACGATATACTTATCTATAGCCCAGATGAGCAGCAACATGTAGAACACCTTCGAGATGTTTTGCAAGCTTTGGAGGAAAATCAGCTTTATATCAACCTACCTAAATGCAGTTTCATGACGAATCAATTGCTGTTTTTGGGATATATTGTTGGTGCAGATGGGCTTCGAGTTGATGAAGCGAAGGTTGCTGCCATTCGGGATTGGCCTACGCCCAAGACTGTTGGGGAGGTGCGGAGTTTTCATGGACTGGCGACATTCTATCGCAGGTTCATCCGTAATTTCAGTACTATTTTAGCGCCTATTACAGAGTGTCTAAAGAAAGGCCAATTTAGGTGGAGTGAAGAGGTTGAGGCAAGTTTTGCCTTGATAAAAGAAAAGTTATCTACTGCTCCTGTTCTTATTTTGCCGAATTTTGATAAGTTGTTCGAGCTAGATTGTGATGCTTCTGGGGTAGGAATTGGCGCGGTTTTGTCGCAGGAAGGGAAACCAGTTGCTTATTTCAGTGAGAAGTTGAATGAAGTTCGACGACGATGGTCCACCTATGAGCAGGAATTCTATGCAGTAGTTCGGGCTATTAAGCACTGGCAGCCTTATCTTTATCAGCGTGAATTTATATTGAATACTGACCACCAAGCGCTCAAATACATCAAGGGCCAAAAGCATTTAAACAAGATGCATGAGCGTTGGGTTTCATTCTTGGAGCAATTTAATTTTGTGCTTCGACATAAGGCTGGTCATTTGAATAAAGTGGCTGATGCTTTAAGCCGCCGAGCTGCTTTACTTGTCACCATGACAAATGAAGTAGTGGGTTTTGAAATTTTATGCGACCTTTATGCTGAAGATGAAGATTTTCGAGACACTTGGGCGAAGTGTCAAGCTGCTGGCTCTGCAGGTGATATGATTACTCATGGTAATTTCCTATTTTATGGCAACAGGTTATGTATCCCGCGTAGTTCCCTTCGTGAGAAATTGATTCGGGAATTACATGGGGGGAGCCTTGGAGGACATCTTGGGCGTGATAAGTCCATCGCCTTGGTGGAAGAGCGTTATTTTTGGCCACAATTAAAACGCGATGTGGGGCGTTTTGTACAGAAGTGTCCTGTCTGTCAAGTTGCAAAGGGGCATTCTCAGAACACTGGCCTCTATACACCGTTGCCAGTACCAACTGGACCTTGGGTGGACATATCCATGGATTTTGTTCTGGGACTACCGCGAACACAACGAGGTATGGATTCCGTTTTCGTGATAGTTGATAGATTTTCGAAGATGGCACATTTTATACCATGTAAGAAAACTTCCGATGCTTCTCATGTTGCTGGTCTATTCTTTCGCGAAGTTGTTCGTTTACATGGTGTTCCAAAGACGATCACCTCTGATAGGGATACTAAGTTCCTCAGTCACTTTTGGAGGACTCTGTGGAAATTATTTAGCACTAATTTGCAGTACAGCAGTTCTTTCCATCCTCAGACTGATGGGCAGACCGAGGTAGTTAATCGAACAATGGCAGATATCATTCGTTGCCTTTGTAGCGACACGCCAAAACAGTGGGATCGTTATTTAGCTCCAGCGGAATTTGCTTTCAACAATACAGTTAATCGTTCCACTGGAAAATCACCATTTGAAGTTGTTTATGGCCGTGTACCTCAGCATACACTTGATCTGGTTCCTCTGCCTAAGATTCCTGGTTATAGTGTGGCGGCAGAAAATTTGGCAACAAAAATTGTAGAAGTTCAAGCTGATGTTACACGCCAACTTGCTGAATCCAATGCAAAGTATAAGGAGCATGCTGATAAGCGACGTCGTTCCAAGACTTTTGAAGTTGGCGATGAGGTCATGGTTTTCCTACGCAAGGAGCGATTCCCCGTTGGTACTTACAACAAGCTGAAGAACAGAAAAATCGGTCCTTGCCGCATCACGAAGAAGATCAACGACAATGCCTACATTGTTGATCTACCTGGCGATCTTAATATCTCCCCAACATTCAATGTGGCGGACCTATCCGAGTATCATTCTCCAGACATTCCGCTTTATCCTAATGATAACTCGAGGGCGAGTTCTTCTGAAGATGGGGGGAATGATGTAGAACAGTTGGCATGCGATTATCTTGATAAATTGGATCGCCAGAAGCCCACGCGGCTTCACCGGTAATTTCGGATCTTGGGACAAACGATCTCGGATCGCGCTCAAATTGGTCGATTGAAGCAAAACGGCCGTCTAATTCAAAGTCACGGCTTTGCCGTGACATACGATGGATTTTGGTATTCCGGAGTTGTTTAGACCACTTTTTAGGCAGTTTTCTATTTCGCAATTTTAGATTTTTTTGCATAATTTTCGAGATTTCATTTTGATTCCTTTTAGATAAGATTTGATTTGAGTCGATTAATGTTATCTTTAATTATCTGCATTCCTTTAGGAGTCCTATCTATATATATGGGCGTCCTCTCTTTGTATTAGACAGATTATCATTCAATCAATTTGAGCTTTCTTTTGGAATTCCTTTCCAAGTTACTGTTTCCCTGCGTCACATGACACCTGCTAGCAGACTAAAGGCACATCAAAGATGAGTAAGTTTTCTAAAAACTCATTGAATATCGATTTTATCTTACCTGTTGAGTGCTGATCTGCCCTGAATTTTTTTTTTAGTCAAATATTTTTGTTAAGTTGCTAGTGTGAATCAAATTGCCACAGTAATGAAGCGGTTGTTAATGCATATGTACGTACGTACCTTTGTTTATACAAGAAGATGGTTCTTTGGAGTCACCTTGTCAAAATAATTTCGTGTCAATGATTGAGTGAGAAATACTACAGCTGAGCTCACCTCAAAATGAACAAAAAAAAATTCAATGTACTGAAAATCCGTGTAAGACCCTTTAAGAACTTTTTGACTTCGCTTGTGCTGTAATCAGCTCATTATGACGAGAAATGTGTGAGCTGTGTTTATTTCCCCCGCTCATTTTCCATTTTTTCTGATGTAAATGTGCATATCATCCGAATCATAGTTGCGGTTGCCTTTCATTTGATGATGAGGTTATTACATTCTTCCTCAGTCTAAGGGAAATGAGAAGCAAAACACAAGAAGAGGATGAGAAACAGATAGAGGGGAAACAGAAGCAGCCATGAGAAAGATGAAAACAAAGTTTCTTACTTACTAGATAGTTGATCCTCAATAGACACATGATTTGAATATCTGAGACTGCCAAACTCATTAGCTAAGAAAGTTGAACAGTTCTGCTACCAAGTTGAACTAAATGATCAATCTGAAGTAGTCGTACTCTCGCATAATTTGTTTCCAGCTATCTTAACTTGACCTCATTTAATTTCCTAGGTCTCATGGAACTTGGAGTACTGCATGACACAATCACTCCTATTACTGTCACTTTTATATTTCCAGTGAGGCGGCTAGAGCATAAACAAAAATATAATTTTCTTGCATTTGCAACCGGTCCTTACTCTAGTGCGAATACCTATAGGAAAGTACAAAATTAGACTGGCAACATAATTTCATTTGAGATTTCTTGCATATTTAATGGTTCTAAAAGTGCTCTTTTGATGCTCTTCAGCAGGAAACTGAAACAAGTTGAGCCACCCTTTGTCCAGGAGGAAAGCATGAGCTCATTTGCAATGAGGAAGTTGGTATGATTTGTCTCTTCTGTGATCAAGTAGTGCAAGAGATAAAATATGTCTTGCCACCATTTCTACCATCATTTGTATGTTTTGTTGCTTTACCAAGTACTGTGGCTGTCACTGTTACATACCATTTGCAATATACCGTCCACATTACACAGTTGGACTAGGTAGGTTATCGACCTTTAGTTCCCTAAATTATGCATGTCTACGCACTAAAATCTTTGACAACCATCGATTCCTTATTATTTTGTTTGTTAACTTGAAAAAGCTGATGCATATTGTTTCAAATTAGTACAGTTAAGCAAAGGTTTGATTCTGTAGTGATATTACCTGGACCAAGGTTATTAATGTGGTGGGTGACAACTTGAAGAGTTTTACTTGTTTGATCTACAAAATCGGCAAGCCAAGCTGCATCAAAGAATCCTCCTGGTGCAAGGACTAGTGGCTTAACTTCAAAACCTGCATATACATCATCCACTAGGTGTTGAAGGGATTTTATATCTGATGCATACTGGTGGGCTGAAACTCTTGCTCCAACTCCATTTCCACTTAGTTCATTGCCTAAACAGCAAGAAAAAGTACAGATTTCAGAGACACAACACTTCACAGTTGAGAACACTACAGAAAAAGGGAATTGATATTCTGATGTATCTCTGTCATTTCCGAAGGGCTAGTTAATTTGATGGCTATATGGTAATATATTAAGCTGGCCCGTAACTGTTTCTTTTCCACATTTCCTGGTCCATGCTGAAACTAGAACCACTATGCTTACCAAGCTCCCAACCGAGGATAGAGTACCCTTTATCGACAGTGTGCTGAATGAGAGATTTAGCATTACTGGTTCCAGGGCATATTAACAGAACTGTCTGAACTGATTATCCTGCCGTATAATGCATTCAGCCCAAATGTGACGGCTGCCCTGTAATATATGCAAAGCACCATTGGTGTACTTAGATATTAGGATATGAGGGACTTCAAATTAGTGCCATATGTAGAACAAATAGTAAACAAAATCTCAGCCTTAGGCCTACCCTGTTTTCTTGAAAAACAAGTTTAGCTCGTCCCATCAGGCCATAGGTAAGCATCCTTGTGAGAAACCAAGAAATTCCGAGCTGTTCTTGGTGAAGATGCTGTAAGGTGTCTCATCCTCTGTTTCATAGACTACATTATCTTGCAGAGTCCCTCCCATTCTAATCCTCAGGGGTGAAAAAGCTGCAATACAGCATAGAACCTACAACTTTAGTCTTGAAGTACCAAGATGATGCGACGTGTTGAAATTCTTCAATGAGGATCAGCATGCACGATCACCTACATTTTACAGCATTTAGTAGAAGTATGTTGTTCAGATCCTGGTGAGAGAAAATCAATATTGAGAAGCCAAGACTAGCAAAAAGAAAGTTATGCTCTCTTTGATTACTTTTTTTTTTCTTTTATCAGTAGGCCAAGACTAGCAAATATATACTTTGAGTGCCGCACAAAGCACTTGCGCTTTGCACGGCACTCAAAGCATATGTTTCGCGATGAAATTTGCGACACGTTTGTCGCAAAATATATAGCGTACATTTCTAACGACACATTCGTCGCATAATTCGTGGCTAATAAAGCAAGTGGCTCCCCTTCTTTCTTTTTTTTAAGATTTCGATTTTTAATTTTTTAAATTATTTTATGTTTCCAGACCAAAAAAAATTATTCTTCGACGATTTGCGACGAATTTTAGTGTATTTATCGTCAATTTGCGACGAATTTTATTAGCGATGAATTCTATGACGAACGTGTCGTTGGAAATGTATGCTGTATATTTTGTGACGAAATTTGCGATAAATCTTATGTTTCGTAGCAAATTAGCGAGGAACTTTTTTCTTCGCCAATTTTTTGTAGTTAAAAATCCTTTTTTTTACATTTTCAATTATTTTATATTTTTAGAAAAGATTTATAAAAAGAATAAATGAAACTAATTCCACAGTGTTCAGTATTCGTGCAAAGTTACATATGCATGACTTATTTTGTGCATCTATATCATTAATAATTGATTTCGGGTACTTATTTAGTATGAAAATCTATAGTTGTATAGAAAAGATTTATAAAAAGAATAAATGAAACTAATTCCACAACGTGCAGTATTCGTGCACACTCACATATGCATGACTTATTTTGTGCATCTATATCATTAATAACTGATGTCAGGTACTTATTTAGTCTGAAAATCTATAGTTGTATAGAAAAGATTTATAAAAAGAATAAATGAAACTAATTCCACAGCGTGCAGTATTCGTGCACAGTTACATATGCATGACTTATTTTGTGCATCTATATCATTAATAACTGATGTCGGGTACTTATTTAGTCTGAAAATCTATAGCTGTAAAGGCATCTGTGTTCATGCCGTAAGCTCGAACTTCCCCGCTTACTTAAAAGGAGAACACTTCTAATTCAACTCCCCCATTCGAAATGGATGAAGAAGAAGGCTACACAACGTCGAGCTCGTCAAGCGCCTGGGGAGCGGGAGTGGTAATTTGTCTTGGCTGCGGTAGCCGGGCCAAGAGGGAGTGCGCGTACTTTCGCTGCCGGACCTACTGCAAGAGGGAAGGGTTCGAGTGCCCTACCCACGTAAAGAGCACGTACCCCTCCGAGAGGGTACGACGGGAGCGACAGGGGCAATGGGAGCAGCTAATGCAGCAGGCACAGGATGAGGCAGTGAAACGACACAGGGTAGATCTCGAGAGGCCTAACACCTCAGGCTCGGGTATATCTCTGCGCGCCCTCTGCTTTTTCCTTCTTCTTCTTGGGTGACTCTGAGCTTTTTGATATTTACCGAGAGAAAAAAAATGATAAAACTAGAGAGGGGAGTCCGGTTTCTGTGTTCCGATTTGGGGTAAAAAAGAGGCAAGACCAGACAAACATAAGGATAACTGAGGGAGAGAAAAAGGAGGAAGTCGGGGACTCGGGGGTGCTCACAAAGAGAGAATTTTGGTGTGGGATGGTTGACCGAGAGAAAGAGAACAAGAGAGTGTGAGGGTTCGATGCAAGCTAACGATCTGGTTGTGGATCTTTTGTACAGGGAAACATTTTGCCGACTACTTGGCGGAGGTAAGTTATGAAAGCTATGAAGGCGCATTCCGGCGCATGATGTTGACTGAAACCGGGGTCCCAGAGGTGCGGTTGGCATACGGGGCGACTATGACCATAGTCGGCCGCAACTTTGAAGGAATCTTGACTAATACTGCCCCCAAGGCCAACGTTGCTGCCAGAGAGTCTTTGTCTTCCGGTGCCCCGACAGCCACCGTAGAGGCACCCAATATAGCAAATGCCAATGCGACATCTCTGGAGGTGGCCCCGTTCAGGAATCCTTTGTCTTTCGAATGATAATGTCGTGCTTGGTTTTATGTATGGTTCTCCACCTCATCCTTCTCCTCCTTCTTTTGTCTCTTTGTTATGTTCCTAAGGTTCTGCTTTTAATGTAAAATAGAGTAGATCATGGCAGAAGGAGAGGCGCATTTTCATGGAACATGTGAACGATGATATGAGGGCGCCACCTTCATTCCCGACTTCCTTTTGTTGTCTCCTCTTTTCTCTTTTGGGGGTAAAAGTAATATTTTATCGTCGCTCGGTTTTTCTCATTCAACAGTTGGTCAATTTGAAAGCTTAACGAGTCCGTTTCCATCATCCGTTCGAGAGCACTTCGTGAGAGTATCGGTGGAATGAAACGCGCATTTGTATACCTACCCGTAGCTAATAATGTCTTCCGCACGTGAATGCCACGTGTCCTCTTGGGTAACTTCGGGGGTCAACAGTTGGCAAGTTCAAATGTTGTTAACACTTTCTCGTAAAATTCGTATGAGTTTTTTGTTTGTATGACCACGGAAGGAGCCTAAGCCATTGTTGTGCAGATGCGACATGTGCAGAAGGAGAGATCCTAATCGGCTAGGGTCATAAATTAATTACATTGTTGTTAACTTACGAACCAGGTTTGTAAACTTTAAAAAAGTACCTCATGTATAAAAATCTATAGTTCGGCAGCGAAGAAGTAGAAGTAATGAAGAGTTGCCTGCGTTTGAGTCTTATGGTCTTGGTCGGTTTGGTCGGTCTTTTTTTAATGTGTTTTGAGTCTTATGGTCTTGGTCGGTTGCATAGAGCTTCTTCGTTTGTCTGGGTTTGGTGGTCTTTTGATTTCGCTGTGCTTGTGAAGTTTACGAATTCAATAAGGATCAAAACGTTGGAAGAGTCTTCTGCGTTTGGTCTATCGAGTCTGTGTCCATGCCAAAATGATTAACTGGTATTCTCATTTGGCACTCTAAAGTTTCGACTGACTTGAGATTTTTGCTCCTACGGGGCTGTTGAAATTGCTCAATGAGGATCAGCATGCTCAATCACATATATTTTACAGCATTTAGCAGAACTGTGTTGTCCAAATCCTGGTGAGAGAAAATCAATATTGAGAAGCCAAGACTAGCAAAAAGAAAGTTATGCTCTCTTTGATTACTTTTTTTTTCTTTTATCAGCAGGCCAAGACTAGCAAATATATACTTTGAGTGCCGCACAAAGCACTTGCGCTTTGCACGGCACTCAAAGCATATATTTCGCGATGAAATTCGCGACACGTTTGTCGCAAAATATACAGCGTACATTTATAACGACAAGTTCGTCGCAGAATTCGTGGCTAATAAAGCAAGTGGCTCCACTTCTTTTTTTTTTAAGATTTCGATTTTTAATTTTTTAAATTATTTTATGTTTCCAGACCAAAAAAAATTATTCTTCGACGATTTGCGACGAATTTTATTGTATTTATCGTCAATTTGCGACGAATTTTATTAGCGACGAATTCTATGACGAACGTGTCGTTGGAAATGTATGTTGTATATTTTGTGACGAAATTTGCGATAAATCTCATGTTTCGTCGCAAATTAGCGAGGAACTTTTTTCTTCGCTAATTTTTCGCAGTTAAAAATCCTTTTTTTACATTTTCAATTATTTTATATTTTTAGAAAAATTTATAAAAAGAATAAATGAAACTAATTCCACAGTGTGTAGTATTCGTGCAAAGTTACATATGCATGACTTATTTTGTGCATCTATATCATTAATAATTGATTTCGGGTACTTATTTAGTATGAAAATCAATAGTTGTATAGAAAAGATTTATAAAAAGAATAAATGAAACTAATTCCACAACGTGCAGTATTCGTGCACACTCACATATGCATGACTTATTTTGTGCATCGATATAATTAATAACTGATGTCAGGTACTTATTTAGTCTGAAAATCTATAGTTTTATAGAAAAGATTTATAAAAAGAATAAATAAAACTAATTCCACATCGTGCAGTATTCGTGCACAGTTACGTATGCATGACTTATTTTGTGCATCTTTATCATTAATAACTGATGTCAGGTACTTATTTAGTCTAAAAATCTATAGTTGTAAAGGCATCTGTGCTCGTGCCGTAAGCTCGGACTTCCCCACTCACTTAAAAGGAGAAGCACTTCTAATTCAACTCCCCCATTCGAAATGGATGAAGAAGAAGGTTACACAACGTCGAGCTCATCAAGCGCCTGGGGAGCGGGAATGGTAATTTGTCTCGGCTGCGGTAGCCGGGCCAAGAGGGAGTGCGCGTACTTTCGCTGCCGGACCTATTGCAGGAGGGAAGGGTTCGAGTGCCCTACCCACGTAAAGAGCACGCACCCCTCCGAGAGGGTACGAGGGAGAGACAGGGGCAATGGGAGCAACTAATGCAGCTGGCACATGATGAGGCAGCGAAACGACACAGGGTAGATCTCGAGAGGCCTAACACCTCAGGCTCGGGTATATCGTTGCGCGCCCTCTGCTTTTTCCTTCTTCTTCTTGGATGACCCTGAGTTTTTAGATATTTACCGAGAGAAAAAAAATGATAAAACTAGAGAGGGGAGTCCGGTTTCTGTGTTCTGGTTTGGGGTAAAAAAGAGGCAAGACCAGACAAACATAAGGATAACTGAGGGAGAGAAAAAGGAGGAAGTCGGGGACTCGGGGGTGCTCACAGAGAGAGAATTTTGGTGTGGGATGGTTGACCGAGAGAAAGAGAACAAGAGAGTGTGGGGGTTCGATTCAAGCTAACGAGCTGGTTGTGGTTCTTTTGTACAGGGAAACATTTTTCCGACTACTCGGCGGAGGTAAGTTATGATAGATGTGAAGGCGCATTCCAGCGCATGATGTTGACTGAAACCGGGGTCCCAGAGGCGCGGTTGGCATACGGGGCGACTATTACCATAGGCGGCCGCAACTTTGAAGGAATCTTGACCGATACTGCCGCCAAGGCCAACGTTGCTGCCAGAGAGTCTTTGTCTTCCGGTACCCCGACAACCACCGTGGAGGCACCCAATATAGCAAATGCCAATGCGACATCTCCGGAGGCGGCCCTGTTCAGGAATCCTTTGTCTTTCAAGTGATAATCTCGTGCTTGGTTTTATGTATGGTTCTCCACCTCATCCTTCTCCTCCTTCTTTTGTCTCTTTGTCATGTTCCTAGGTTTCTGCTTTTAATGTAAAATAGAGTAGATCATGGCAGAAGGAGGGGCGCATTTTCATGGAACATGTGAACGATGATATGAGGGCGCCACCTTCATTCCCGACTTCCTTTTGTCGTCTCTTCTTTTCTCATTTGGGGGTAAAAGTAATATTTTGTCGTCGCTCGATTTTTCTCATTCAACAGTTGGTCAATTTGAAAGCTTAACGAGACCGTTTCCATCACCCGTTCGAGAGCACTTCGTGAGAGTATCAGTGGAATGAAACGCGCATTTGTATACCTACCCGTAGCTAATAATGTCTTCCGCACGTGAATTCCACGTGTCCTCTTGGGTAACTTCGGGGGTCAACAGTTGGCAAGTTCAAATGTTGTTATCACTTTCTCGTAAAATTCATATGAGTTTTTTGTTTGTATGACCACGGAAGGAGCCTAAGCCATTGTGGTGCAGATGCGACATGTGCAGAAGGAGAGATCCTAATCAACTAGGGTCATAAATTAATTACATTGTTCATAACTTACGAACCAAGCTTGTAAACTTTAAAAAAGTACCTCATGTATAAAAATCTATAGTTCGGCAGCGAAGAAGTAGAAGTAACGAAGAGTTGCCTGCGTTTGAGTCTTATGGTCTTGGTCGGTTTGGTCAGTCTTTTTTAAATGTGTTTTGAGTCTTATGGTCTTGGTCGGTTGCATAGAGCTTCTTCATTTGTCTGGGTTTGGTGGTCTTTTGATTTCGCTGTGATTGTGAAGTTTACCAATTCAATAAGGATCAAAACGTTGGAAGAGTCTTCTGCGTTTGGTCTATCGAGTCTGTGTCCATGCCAAAATGATTAAGTGGTATTCTCATTTGGAACTCTAAAGTTTCGACATACTTGAGATTTCTGCTCCTACGGGGCTATTGAAATTGCTCAATGAGGATCAGCATGCTCGATCACATATATTTTACAGCATTTAGCAGAAGTGTGTTGTTCAGATCTTGGTGAGAGAAAATCAATATTGAGAAGCCAAGACTAGCAAAAAGAAAGTTATGCTCTCTTTGATTACTTTTTTTTTCTTTTATCAGTAGGCCAAGACTAGCAAATATATACTTTGAGTGCCGCACAAAGCACTTGCGCTTTGCACGGCACTCAAAGCATATATTTCGCGATGAAATTTGTGACACATTTGTCGCAAAATATATAGCGTACATTTCTAACGACACATTCATCGCAGAATTCGTGGCTAATAAAGCAAGTGGCTGCCCTTCTTTTTTTTTAAGATTTTGATTTTTAATTTTTTAAATTATTTTATGTTTCCAAACCAAAAAAAATTATTCTTCGACGATTTGCGACGAATTTTATTGTATTTATCATCAATTTGCGACGAATTTTATTAGCGATGAATTCTATGACGAACATGTCCTTGGAAATGTATGATGTATATTTTGTGATGAAATTTGCGATAAATCTTATGTTTTGTCGCAAATTAGCGAGGAACTTTTTTCTTCGCCAATTTTTTGTAGTTAAAAATCTTTTTTTTTTCATTTTAATTATTTTATATTTTTAAAAAAGATTTATAAAAAGAATAAATGAAACTAATTCCACAGTGTTCAGTATTTGTGCAAAGTTACATATGCATGACTTATTTTATGCATCTATATCATTAATAATTGATTTCGGGTACTTATTTAGTATGAAAATCTATAGTTGTATAGCAAAGATTTATAAAAAGTATAAATAAATCTAATTCCACTACGTGCAGTATTCGTGCACACTCGCATATGCATGACTTATTTTGTGCATCTATATCATTAATAACTGATGTCAGGTACTTATTTAGTCTGAAAATCTATAGTTGTATAGAAAAGATTTATAAAAAGAATAAATGAAACTAATTCCACATCATGCAGTATTCGTGCACAGTTACATATGCATGACTTATTTTGTGCATCTATATCATTAATAACTGATGTCGGGTACTTATTTAGTCTGAAAATCTATAGTTGTAAAGGCATATGTGTTCGTGCCGTAAGCTCGGACTTACCCGCTTACTTAAATGGAGAAGCACTTCTAATTCAACTCCCCCATTTGAAATGGATGAAGAAGAAGGCTACACAACGTCGAGCTCGTCAAGCACCTGGGGAGCGGGAGTGGTAATTTGTCTCAGCTGCGGTAGCCGGGCCAAGAGGAAGTGCGCGTACTTTCGCTGCCGGACCTACTGCAAGAGGGAAGGGTTCGAGTGCCCTACCCACCTAAAGAGCACGCACCCCTCCGAGAGGGTACGACGGGAGTGACAGGGGCAATGGGAGCAGCTAATGCAGCAGGCACATGATGAGGCGGCGAAACGACACAGGGTAGATCTCGAGAGGCCTAACACCTCAGGCTCGGGTATATCGCTGCGCGCCCTCTGCTTTTTCCTTCTTCTTCTTGGGTGACTCTGACTTTTTTGATATTTACCGAGAGAAAAAAAAATGATAAAACTAGAGAGGGTAGTCCGGTTTCTATGTGCTGGTTTGGGGTATAAAAGAGGCAAGACCAAACAAACATAAGGATAACTGAGGGAGAGAAAAAGGAGGAAGTCGGGGACTCGGGGGTGCTCACAGAGAGAGAATTTTGGTGGGGGATGGTTGACCAAGAGACAGAGAACAAGAGAGTGTGAGGGTTCGATTCAAGCTAACGAGCTGGTTGTGATTGTTTTGTACAGGGAAACATTTTGCCGACTATTCGGCGGAGGTAAGTTATGATAGCTGTGAAGGCGCATTCCGGCGCATGATGTTGACTGAAACCGGGGTCCTAGAGGCGCGGTTGGCATACGGGGCAACTATGACCATAGGCGGCCGCAATTTTGAAGGAATCTTGATCGATACTGCCGCCAAGGCCAACGTTGCTGCCAGAGAGTCTTTGTCTTCCGGTGCCCCGACAGGCACCGTGGAGGCACCCAATATAGCAAATGCCAATGCGACATCTCCGGAGGCGGCCCCGTTCAGGAATCCTTTGTTTTTCGAGTGATAATCTCGTGCTTGGTTTTATGTATGGTTCTCCACCTCATCCTCCTCCTCCTTCTTTTGTCTCTTTGTTATGTTCCTAGGTTTCTGCTTTTAATGTAAAATAGAGTAGATCATGGCAGAAGGAGAGGCGCATTTTCATGGAACAAGTGAACAAAGATATGAGGGCGCCACCTTCATTCCCGACTTCCTTTTGTTGTCCCTTCCTTTCTCTTTTGGGGGGTAAAAGTAATATTTTGTCGTCGCTCGGTTTTTCTCATTCAACAGTTGGTCAATTTGAAAGCTTAACGAGACCATTTCCATCACCCGTTCGAGAGCACTTCGTGAGAGTATCGGTGGAATGAAACGCGCATTTGTATACCTACCCGTAGCTAATAATGTCTTCCGCACGTGAATGCCACGTGTCCTCTTGAGTAACTTCGGGGGTCAACAGTTGGCAAGTTCAAATGTTGTTAACACTTTCTCGTAAAATTCGTATGAGTTTTTTGTTTGTATGACCACGGGAGGAGCCTAGGCCATTGTTGTGCATATGCGACATGTGCAGAAGGAGAGATCCTAATCAGCTATGGTCATAAATTAATTACGTTGTTGATAACTTACGAACCAGGCTTGTAAACTTTAAAAAAGTACCTCATGTATAAAAATCTATAGTTGTATAGAAAAGATTTATAAAAAGAATAAATGAAACTAATTCCACAACGTGCAGTATTCGTGCACAGTTACTTATGCATGACTTATTTTGTGCATCTATATCATTAATAACTGATGTTGGGTACTTATTTAGTCTGAAAATCTATAATTGTATAGAAAAGATTTATAAAAAGAATAAATGAAGTTAATTCCACAGCGTGTAGTATTCGTGCACAGTTACTGTTATGTATGTCTTGAATAGGTAATAGGCTTAAGTTATGGGCCTTGGGCCAACATTAGGGTTTGATGGGTAATACTATAAATATTGCTCTTTACTCAAACTGTCAAATAGAGAGAAGCTTACGTTGCCTCTTTTGTAATCCCTGATTCTCATAGTGGATTTTGCTTCTCCTCTCTCCCGTGGTTTTTCCCGCAAAGGTTTCCACATAAATCTTGGTGTTTCGTTCTTATCATCTGTCTCAATTTCGTTTTAGTTTCTGCATTGTCATAACAAACTGGTATCAGAGCTCGAGGTTCATCCGTCGACGAAAGAGAGACACGAGAGTTCGGGAACTCGAATTTCGTTAATTTGGATTTCGGTGAATTCGTCGTGCTCGAATCGCAGGTCTTCAAGCGAAATCGCAGGTACATGCGAAATCGCGAAGCCACGTCCACGAAGCCACAAAATTGGTCGCCATCCATCGAAATCGCAGGTCTTCACGCGAAATCGCAGCAATAATCTTGTGGAATTCGGCAAGTGGATTTTGGAATTCCGGCGGTTCAGGATTTTGGAATTCGGCAAGTGGATTTCACGTTGCCTTTCTCTGCACCAATCTTGTGGCATCTTCTCAGTTTGGCGTCTTCATTAGTGGATTTGGTTTTGCGTCAATCTTCATTAGTGGATTTGGGTTTTCACGATCTTCAGGAGCAAAACGTCAAATTCTCAGACTTTTATGCGAGGATTCGGCAATTTGGATTTTTGTGCATGGATTTTTGGGCACGAATTGGAGCTGACCGAATCGGACGAAATTGGAGCGCGATCTTCTCAGCAATCGTTTTTGAGGAATTCTCAGTGGAGGAATTCTTCGGCCGACTCAGCAATCGTTTAGTCCGAAGAAGTCCAGAGAAGCCGACACTTGACGCGGACTCGAGCGTGGATTCGGCCACCGAAAGAGAAAATCAAATTATGTATGGCTTCGAGTTCAGCAACGAAATTCGATATCGAAAAGTTTGATGGAAGCGGCAATTTTAACCTATGGCAGGTTCGTATGTTAGCTGTTCTTACACAGTAGGGTTTGAAGAAAACTTTGTTTACTAAATGGAAAAAGCCGGAACCGTCAGATGAAGCATGGGAAGAATTGGATGAGAAAGTTTTGTCCACTATTCAGTTGTGCCTGACAAACGAAGTTTTGCAGGATGTATTAGATCAAAAAACAGCTGCAGGTTTATGGATGAAGTTGGAAAGTATTTTTCTGACAAAGTCTCTCACAAATCGATTGAGACTTAAGCAACGACTCTTCACTTTTCGTATGGCTGAAGGTACTTCTCTCAAATCCCATATTTTTGAGTTCAATGCTCTTATCGCTGAATTAAGAAGCATTGATATTAAGATTGAAGATGAGGATCAAGCTCTTTTATTGCTAGTTTCACTACCTGCCTCTTATAAGAATTTTAGAGAGACCATGATTGGTAGTAGAGAAACTATTGATTTTGAAGATGTCAAGACTAGTCTGCTAAATAAGCAGAAACTTGATACAGAATTGACTTCTGATTGTAGTAATAATCATTGGACTGGTTTAGTCGCTCGAGGAAGATCCATTGAGAGAAGAAATAGTAGTAGGAGTAGGTCAAAATCTAAGCATAGAGATATGATTTGCAACTATTGTAAGTCTCCAAGGCATATCAAGATAAATTGCCTAAAACTGAAGGCAAAGGAGCAGAGAGAAAATAATTCAAATCAACAAAATCATGGGAATGTCAATCGTCATAACAATCGCAACTATCAGAATAGATAGAATAGGCGAAACGAAAATCCTGCTCAAACTGATGTTGCTAAAGAAGAAGACAAAGATTGGCTATTGATCGTAAATAATAAAGATAAATTCTGTGATAGTTGAATTCTTGATTCAGGCTGCTCATATCATATGTGTCCTCATCGAGATTGGTTCTCTACGTATAAAGAACATGATGATGGAGTTATTCTCATGGGCAATGATGCTAGATGCAAAGCTATTGGGATTGGCACTGTTAATATTAAGATGCATGATGGCAAGATCAGAACTTTAGATAATGTCAGGCATGTGCCTGATTTGAGGAAAAATCTAATTTCATTGGGTACACTTGACGCCAATGGTTGTAGATTTATTGCTGAGGGTGGAGTTATGAAATTATGAGAGGCTCACTTTTATTGATGAAAGGGCACAAAATTGGTACTTTGTATCAGCTGCAAGCCTCTACTGTTACTGGTTCAGCTGCGGTCTCATCTGATATGACAGATTCAAATAATACTAAATTATGGCATATGAGACTAGGCCATATGAGTATTAGAGGGATGGATGAGCTAAGTAAAAGAGGTCTCTTATGTGGTCAGAAAATTGGAAAACTGGATTTCTGTGAACATTGTGTCTTTGGGAAACAGAAAAGAGTCGGTTTCAAAACAGAAATTCACAGCACAAAAGGCACTCTGGATTACATTCATTCTGATCTCTGGGGGCTTGCTAGAGTTCCATCGAAAAGCCTTGGTTCCAGGTATGTACTCAATTTTATTAATGATTTTTCAAGAAAAGTTTGGGTATTTTTTCTTAAGGAAAAAAGTGATGTTTTCGTTACTTTCAAGCAATGGAAAACATTAATTGAGAATCAGACCGATAAGAAAATCAAGCAGCTGAGAACAGATAATGGGCTAGAATTTTGTGGAAGCGAATTTAATGAGTTTTGCAAGAATAAAGGAATTGTGAGACATTATACTACAGTGTATACTCCGCAGCAGAATGGTATTGCAGAACGTATGAACAGAACACTATTAGAAAAAACAATGTGCATGTTGTCTAACGCTGGTTTGGGCAAGGAATTCTGGGCTGAAGCAGTCAATACTGCTTGTTGGTTAATAAATCATTCTCCTTGCATACCTATCGAGAACAAGACACCTGAGGAGGTATGGTCAGGTAAACCTGTTGATTATTCTTCTTTTCGAGTTTTTGGATATCCAGCATATGCACATGTTAATGAAGGAAAACTAGAGCCTAGAGCTAAAAAATGTATTTTTCTTGGTTATGCTTCTGGTGTAAAAGGTTATAGATTTTGATGTTCTGATTCATCTAAGATTATAATTAGCAGAGATGTTACTTTTGATGAGTCTGCTATGCTTCATCATGTCAAGAAACCATTAGATACTTGCCAAGAAAATCTGCAAAGTGCACCAAAGAAGGTGGAGTTTGAAGTATCTTCTTCACAACCAGTTCAGTCAGTGACTGATAATATTGAGATTGAAGAATCTGAAGAAGAAAATTATTCCATAGCCAAAGATAGACCGAGAAGAACAGTGAAACCTCTACATCTGTATGGATACTCAGATTTTGTTGCTTATGCTCTTTCAGCTGCAAAGTCGATAGAATATGCTGAGCCTAAAACGTACAAGGAAGCTATTTCCTCCAAAGATTCAACAAAGTGGTTAGTTGCTATGAATGAAGAGATGGAATCTCTTGAAAAGAATCAAACTTGGGAGCTTGTCAAACCACCAAAAAGAAAGAAGATTATGGGTTGCAAGTGGGTTTTCAAAAGAAAAGAAGGTATTCCTGAAGTTGAAGACATTAGATTTAAAGCACTTCTAGTCGCTAAGGGCTATAGTCAAATTGAGGGAGTTGATTTTAATGATGTGTTTTCACCTGTCGTTAAACACAGTTCTATTCGGGTCTTTCTTGCGTTAGTTGCTATGCATGATTTGGAGTTGGAACAACTCGTTGTGAAAACAGCTTTCTTGCATGGTGAACTTGAAGAGAAAATCTATATGGGTCAACCTGAGGGTTTTCAGTTTGAAGGTAAGGAAGATCATGTCTGTTTATTGAAAAAATCTATCTATGGCTTGAAGCAATTACCTAGACAGTGGTATAAAAGATTTGATTCTTTTATGGTGCAACTTGGCTATTGTAGAAGCAAATATGATAGTTGTGTATATCTGTGCAAACTTCCAAATGGATCTTATATTTATCTGATGTTATACATTGATGGCCTGTTGATTGCAGCAAAAGATAAATTTGATATACAGAATTTGAAGGCACGGTTGAGCGCTGAATTTGATATGAAGGATTTAGGTTCTGCGAAGAAAATTCTTGGCATGGAAATTCAGCGAGATCGGAAAAGAGGAAAATTGTATCTTTCACAGAAAAGTTACATTGAGAAGGTGTTAGATCGTTTTGGCATGAAAGATGCCAAACCAGTGAGTACTCCTCTTGCTTCCCACTTTCGATTATCAACTGAATTATGTCCATATACAGATGATGAAATAAAATATATGTCAAGTATTCCATATTCTAGTGCAGTTGGTAGCATTATATATGCTATGGTTTGCACTCGACCTGACATATCACATGCTGTTAGCATGGTAAGTAGATATTTATCATGCCCAGGTAAAATTCATTAGCAAGCAGTGAAGTGGATTTTGATATATCTGAAGGGTACTTCAGATTGTGGTTTAGAGTTTGGGAAAACTTGTGAAACTCTTACTGGATATGTTGACTCCGACTATGCTGGTGACCTTGATAAAAGGAGGTATTTGATAGGATACATCTTTACTGTTGGGGGTTGTGCAATCAGTTGGAAAGCTTCTTTGCAGCATACAATTGCTTTGTCTACTACAAAGACAGAATATATGGCTATTACAGAGGCAATCAAAGAAGCTATATGGTTAAGAAGCTTATTTGGAGAGCTCAGTGGGGATGATGATGTGACTGTTGTGCATTGCGATAGTCAGAGTGCTATACATCTTACTAAAGATCAGATGTATCATGAGAGAACAAAGCACATTGATGTGCGGTATCATTATATTCGAGATATTCTTGTTGATTGCTATATTAAGGTCTTGAAGATTGGTACAGAAGACAACCCAGCTGATATGTTGACAAAGTCATTGCCATTTACTAAATTCAAGCACTGCTTGGATTTGGTTAATGTTTGCAGCAGCTGAGTGATATGCTGGTGGGAGGAGAAGTTTGTCTTAATACTTAAGTCTACTTGAGAATTCAAGTCAAGGTGGAAATTTGTTATGTATGTCTTGAATAGGTAATAGGCTTAAGTTATGGGCCTTGAGCCAACATTAGGGTTTGAGGGGTAATACTATAAATATTGCTCTTTACTCAAACTGTCAGATAGAGATAAGCTTACGTTGCCTCTTTTGTAATTCCTGATTCTCATAGTAGATTTTGCTTCTCCTCTCTCCCGTGATTTTTCCCGCAAGGGTTTCCACGTAAATCTTGGTGTTCCGTTCTTCTCATCTGTCTCAATTTCGTTTTAGTTTCCGCATTGTCGTAACAGTTACATATGCATGACTTATTTTGTGCGTCTATATCATTATAAACTGATGTCGGGTACTTATTTAGTCTGAAAATCTATAATTGTGTAGAAAAGATTAATAAAAAGAATAAATGAAATTAATTCTCTGAAAGATTGGAGAGAGAACGATATCGATCTCCACAGCTCATGTATCAAACATTTATGCATCTATAAACTAATTCTTTCAGCAGTACTTTTTGCCACTCATTAGTAAGAGGACAAAGATGAAATTTTCATTTGGTTCATGCATTTGAACAAATAAAATAAGGATTAACGTTGCAGAAAGAGTGATTTGACGATTGTTGATGATTTTGGAGAACTTTTGTTGCAAGCCGCACGACGACGTCGTGCTCAATTCCTACTCGCGTTACCATGGCACAGACGACGGGGGATCTCCTTTTGTTAGGTCAGAAGGCTTGTTTGGAGGAGTGTGGGAAAAAAAAACACAGTTTTTTTCGGTAAGGAGTACCATGATGGATTTCGAGAGGGACAGCCACAATATGGCAAAGGCCACAGTATAATACAAAGAATATAGATCTAAACAAGTTGCCATGTCCGCCACTTTATTTCCGTAAATGATCTGACCCAAGTAGATTCATTTAATCCATTTTGATCATTTTTCATACAATGCAAATCTAGTGAATTGTACTCCACTCAATCCTTACCAAACACATACCCAACCGATTCATGTTCCTAAAGCGCTTTCATATTTAATTAAATCTAGGAAAACTTATACCTAAACTAAGGTGATGGTGCGGAGCGAGTGAGAGTGAGATCAAATGAGACTAAGAATGAATGAAGAGATAGTCATAAAAGTGCATTACGACTCATTTAATACCCATATAATGTTTGAATCAATTTATAATTCACTTATTGATTATAAATAATTCATGTAACTTCTAACCAAAAAAAAAAATTAACTCATATAACAACTCAGCTCATTATAGACAAATTTGTGACCCATTTTGGTTTATCGAGTTGTGTCATGCGACTTAACTTTGATTTAGTATTCTCTCCTGTGTACTTTCAGCGCATGATTAGAAGCATTGGGCAAGACCAAGATCCGAACCGGTTGTCACAAACAACAGTAGACTAAGCTCTAAAGCCAAAAGCATGTCAATTCCTGAGATGACTTGAAAAGGGAATATACGATTAGGATCCGGACCCCCTACCTTACTTTTTGTAAGGTAGGGGATCCCCACCCTCCATTCCCCCATTTTATAGAGGGGAAATGTTTTAGGTGCCTTTAAGGCACCTGATCCATACTCGATTATCATCGTCGTAGTCATGTGCGATTCTGGCCGACCGATCATTCGATTTTAAAGTCATCAAGGGTGAGTTCCTCTCACTTGAAAATTTTGTGACGGAAGTAAACATTTTTTTATGTAATTATCTTTAAAATATATAATTAGATTTTTTTTGATGATTTAGGAAAAGTCATAAAAACTCATTTTTCCACAAGTTTATTTTTTACGATGCATAAAAAATAATTTTTGTGAGATCGATTAATTTTCCGTTATTCAAATAGCATAAAATCAGCCAAAAAAATTTCGAAAACAGTTTTCTTCCGAAGAGATGGCCACCATAAATTTTTGGGTGGCGAATTGGGTTGGTTCGTTCTAACTGTTCTGTCATTTTTCTCGTTGTTCAATCGCATTTGATGTTCACTTATAAAGAAGGGTTAATATCATGAAAAATTTCAAATTAGTATATTTGTAATAAATTTACCCCAAATTATTTTTTTTACCACAAAAAATCTCAAACTGGTATACTTGTGATAAATTTACCCCAAACTATTTTTTTTGCCATAAAAAATTCTAAACTGGTATACCTGTGACAAATTTACCCTGAACTAATTTTTTGACCACGAAAAATCTTAAACTTGTACACATATGATAAATTTACCCTTCGTTAAATTTGGTTAATACAACAAAAAAATTTAAATTGATACATCTATGATAAACAGAGGGTAAAAACCTTAAACCGGTACAACCATGAATTGATGTGTGCCATCTAACTCAGCAATTTGATGATTAAATTTAACGAAAATTAACGGGGGTAAATTTATCACAGGTATACCAGTTTGGGGTAAATTTATCACAAGTGTATCGGTTTGGGGTAAATTTGTCACAAGTGTACTAGTTTGAGATTTTTGTGGTCAAAAAAATAATTTGTAGGGTAAATTTGTCATATGTGTACCAATTTGGGATTTTTTGTGGTATTAACCTTGTAAAGAAATGCAGCCCCACGGAAGATGATGTCATGATTGTCTCACGCCCCCATCTTATCCAAAAAGCTATGTCCTACTCTTCACAATTATGTCAACAAGGATATCAAGTACACTTACTCAACGTTCTCTATAAGAATATGATGAACAGAATTATACATGTTAAAAGCATGACCGTATTGCAAATTATAATATTCTGTTGTTTGATCGTTCGAAATTGACAAATTTTTTAAAGACTATGAGTACTCTTAGAAAAATTAAAAAATTTGAAGATAAAGGCAAGTTTCATGAAATTTTGATGTAATGGCATAAGAAATACAACTATTGTTTTGATCGTTTGATTGTTGATCATTTTTGGATCATTTTTTTTAAACAATCTAGTTTGTATTTCGTCTGGTACCACACTTTGCTTTATCCGAACTTCCAAATTCTTTTTGTCTAATTGACTCTGAATCGTTTATTCTTTATACATGTTCTAAAAAAATTGATTTATTTTCCAGTAATTATTCCTATTTCACCGTTCTAATTCGCAAAAAATATCGAATTTTTTGGGCATTAATTCGGCTTCTTCTTCTTTTTTATTATGTCATCGCCAATTATCTTGCCTGCCCAGTTTTTGGAAGTCTCGTCCCACCATTCCTGCAAACGTGCGTTATTTGACTAATTACAGATCACGTCCGAGGGTGCACCACAAAAAATAATAATAATAAGGATTAATATCATGAAAAACTCCAAATTAGTACACATGTGATAAATTTATCCCAAATAATTTTTTTGACCACTAAAAACCCTAAACTGGTACACATGTGATAGATTTACCCTAACTTAATTTTTTTATCACAAAAAATCTCAAATTGATATACCTGTGACAAATTTACCCTCCGTTAAATTATGTTAATATTACAAAAAATTTCAAATTGATACACATACGACAAATATAGAGTAAAAATCCCAAGCCTTATTGCTACGTGTCATAAATTTAGCACTTTAACGGTTATATTTAACGAAAATTAACGGAGAATAAATTTGTCACAAATGTACCAGTTTGGGATTTTTTGTGGTTAAAAACTAATTTATGATAAATTTTATTATATGTGTATCAGTTTGGGATTTTTTGTGGTATTAATCCAAAAAACAAATAGACAAACAAAGATGGCGAAGAAGAATTTGCAATGTTGCACAAATAAAAGGGAGAAGATGTTAGTCAAATGACTAAGGAAGTGCCACGTGTGCTTTTACGAAAACAGACATTTGGTTCGACAAGACAAATCATTGTTCATGGCATTTGCATATACTGCATATTATATTGAAGCCCTCGAATTATACTTGGTTGCTTTTCCTATGAGAAGGGACTCGCCCATTAGAATTGGTGGACGGTTCTATAGGTTGTTTAGGAAGAAACCAAAGGGAGCTGATAATTTCTAGGATGGTTGATAGGTTTTAGACACTTGTGATAAAAAGAAGTGATCTATAATTTGATCGTTCTAACATCATTTTCTTCATAAATTGTCACCACCTACCTGATTGCTTAAAATCCCCAGCTTTATCGGGCTATTTATCAATTCTTGCACCAAATTACTGACCTTAACTTGGTCGAGTTACTAATTTTCCTTGTATAAGGTTACTGATTAGTTATGTAGATCCCAAGTTTTTTTTATGGCCCGTGAACGCTTATTTTCAATTTGAGTAATTCATCAACTTCTTTTCCAATGGAGTTAGCCAATTTCATCAAGGGAAATGCTTACTTGATAGTCTAACAGTACTGTCAGTTATTTCTGACCGCATGTGTTTTGCATAAAGTACTCATTAACTGAAAAATCGTGGATTCAGAAATAATAGTAATATTGTCAGATTGTTAGGCTAGCGGGTTTCTTTCATCAATTGTCCAAGAGACCCGTTCGGGCGGTGGACCTCGATGATCCACGGGTCATCCATGGACGAAACGAACTGGAATGATCATTCGTCTCTTCGAAGAAGGCTTGCGATCCATCACTCTGTAAGCTTTGTGTTTTCTTAACCAAAAACCATCTCGCGAAATGCGTCGTGTCCGTCTGTCCCCACTAAAATTCACACCACACAACTTTCTTGCCCCACCTGGTTTCTTATCGTTTTCCATCCCCATTTCCCCCTCGCTTTTGGGTTCTTGTTCTCAACGTGCGCTCTCCTCCCAAGCTCAGTTTTTCCTCTCTTGCTCATTGGCTTTTCGAGCAGGTCCTGTATATCCGCTCGAGTGTGGATCACGCCCGCAAAGCTCCCGCGTTTCTTCTTCTTCTTCTTCCCAACTTTTTCAGAATCTCATGTAAGGCCACGGAATTGTGACACGCCGGGGATCGCAATAACTAGAACTAGAAACACAAATGCTCTACATAAAAGGATTAGCAAACATGCCTGATTTGAAATCCATATTGATGCGGAACTTCGACGATTATCGAGACTAAGCCTTCTCCTCTATCCCCTTGGAAAAGCACTGGCCGATGAGAGACCTCTCACGAAAGGTTATGTTCTTTTCTGAATGTGAGATATTTTATACGTTAAAGGATAGAGGAGGGACTTGAGCCTTTATATGGTGGTTTAGCCGCAGATCCTCTCACACGGGTTAGGCCTAACTTGGGCCACATTAAACCATCCCATGTTAATTAATTAATTTTATATATATATATATATATATTATTTTATACCACATTAAGGTAATTCTAACATTCTCCCACTTTGGCTATATTAATTGATACTGTATTATATGTACATAACTTTATGTTGATCTTGTAATTATTCTTAATATTCAATCGGATCTCACAAAGTTTTAAACATCGAATCATGACAGTGACTGCGTCAATATTTCTCAAACTCAACCAAGTGTGCCACTTTGGCGATCATTATCCAATTGAATTTTTGAAAATCTCTCATATCAGGTAAATGCATGTGATTTTAGAATTAAAACATGGCAATATATCTCTAAAATCACATGATTGCCAATGACATTGTAATACTTCATTGATATATCAATGAATTAGCTCTACATAAATTATATGTGGCCATATACATATGAGCTAGCAATTGTATTTTCGAAACCATATGACAATAAAAAAAAATGCCAAAAATACCCCTATCAATATGCATAGAGAGGGTTTCTTATGCATTTTCACAACTTTAAAAGCCTCAAACACATGCAATATGAAATATGCCATTGTGTAGAGCAAAATCATATGAATGCAAAACCCGTCGACCACGCTTCAATCAAAGTCTAGATGCATGCTCACACGTTGCATGTGCACAAGCCAAAACCAGATTGGAAACCGGTCCGGTCGGAACCAACAATCAACCGGTCGGTTAACAGTTAGGACGAGCCAGGTCAACGGGTCGGATTCGAGATGGGTCAACGTGCCGAATTCGGGTCAAGTACTTAGGTCGGGTCGACCCAACACGGGTTATTGATTCATATCGCTGACGTTAGTGGTGTTGATCGACCAAAGTCAACCAATACGCTGGTTCGCATCAAGACATGTGGCTATCAATGGCAGCCACTACTTGGCGCGTGCCGGTGCATGCACTATTTTCCAATGGTGGGCGACAACTCAAAATGATTCTCTTCTCAAGACCTATCCGACTATATTTAAAACAAAAATTTATCGAATGAAAGTGTTGAAATATATAAATATTAAACCACGCCTTCTTCTAATAGCTTAAGCTTTTAGAGCAGTTGGCAAGTGGTCCCACAAAATCTCACATGGTATCAGAGCAGGAGGTCCTGAGTTCAAATCTTTCCATGCCCCAATTTGCCTCCCCAATGAATTTGTCCACGCTTAGTACTAGGCAAAAGACCAGACTAAGCGTGAGGGGAGTGTTGAAATATATAAATATTAAACCACGCATTCTTCTAATAGCTTAAGCTTTTAGAGCACTTGGCAAGTGGTTCCACAAAATCTCACAGAAAGTACGCAAAAAGGACATGAACAGTGACATCTCACCATGGTCGTCGCACACCATCTACGCCGAGAAGCGTGGTCCAAACGCCTCAGTATTTCTTTCTAATATAAGAAAGCGAGAGGGAAATGGGGATGGAAAACGATAAGAAACTAGGTGGGGGCAAAAAAGGTGTGTGAGACGTTTGTCTTAGAATCTCAAATGGGAAAATGGGAGTGTTGTCTCGTGTCGCGCGATGACGACAGGGATTGCGGGGACAGACGGACATGAGGCATTTCGCGAGTTGGTTTTGTTGCAATTATGAGGTGTAATGACTCAATGTCAGTTGAAGATTCAACAATTGATGTCATCAGTTTTCTGCAGCAAATGAGAAGACAATTGTGGATGCGTTATTGATGAGTTAATGGGAGCCATCCCTCAGCTTTCATGCAATAGTTTGTGGACGCATCAACGGAAGCATTTTTCACAATCATATTGCAGAGACGTCAGGGGAGCTCTCCAGTATATATATATATATATATATATGATGTGTCATTGGTCTTTAAAAATTAGGATCTCAATAGGTATCTCTAGAATTCCTAGTAATCGTGCTCTAATTGTGCCGGTGTCGAGAAGTGTTCGATTGAGTCTCGTTTTGTATAGTGCTAATACGAACGGGTTCGAGGTGTTGTATCTTGAGAGGCATAGGTTGTGAAGCTGCAGAGCACCGTTGGCAGGAACTAATTGCCTTAAGGAGATTTGGTTAGCCGTACCTCACCTCCTATAATTTGTTGCAATTTTATGGCTATACTTATTAGTCTAAATTCGATTGTAACATAGACGTCCTCTTCACTTGTCCCGAAGATTCATTAAAAAGGTTCTCTGATTTACATTATCAATTTTTAAAGCAATCTCTACGTGCTATTATTATTTTATTTTTAATACGACAAAATTGTCAATTATTTTTCCAATACATTTACGTGTACGTGTATTTCAAATAATATTGCATGTTTATATATTACGTGAATTTCCCAACAATCTTAAGACAATCATTGCTTACTCTTACTGTTTGTTGGTGTATCAGAAAAACGAGATGGCTGATAATGATCAACTACTCAATAATGTCCAAAATGCTTCTGAAAACGTTCCTATGGTCAATCCAACCATGGTTGGTGGAGAGGTTAATACCTCAAGGCCTGATGTTGTGGCAGCAAATGCTGTGAGCCTTCAGGTTACGACCACCTATGGTGGTGCGGGTATGCATCAACAAGCTATGCCTTCCTTGATGATACCGTCTCATACATCAAATGAGAAACCGAAAAAATTTACCGGTGTATGCTTTAAGCAGTGGTAGAAAAAGATGTTCTTTTATCTAACCACATTGAATCTGGTCAAATATTTATCGGAGGTGTGCCCAATAATTAGTCCAGATGAGCAGGATATCACGACGCTTGGGGCGTTGGAGGCTTGGAAGCACGGAGATTTCCTATGCCGGAACTAAATCCTTAATTGTTTGGCAAATTCACTATATAATATTTATTGTAACATTGAAAATGCCAAACAATTATGGGAGTCCTTAGAAAAGAAATATAAGACTGAGAACGCGGGCACCAAGAAATTTGTGGTTGCCAAATTCCTAGACTTTAAATGGTGGATTCTAAATCTGTCATGAATCAAGTTCAGGAATTGCAGATAATTCTGAATGATATCTTTGCTGAAGGAATGACACTTAGTGAATCATTCCAAGTTGCAGCTTTGGTTGAAAAGCTACCTCCGGGCTGGTCAGACTTCAAAAATTATTTGAAGCACAAACGGAAAGAAATGAGCCTTGAAGATCTCATTTTGCTCCTTACAATCAAGGAGGACAACAAGATGAGTGAAAACCCTTCTACGAAACCAAAGGCCAACATTGTTGAATTTTTCAACTCCAAACAAGATAGGAAAAGAAAGATGTCTTTTCAAGGAAAAGGCAAGCAGAAGGAACAGTCCCAAAAATTTCAAGGGACATGTTTTATTTGCAATAAGCCTGGCCATCGTGCTAAGGATTGCAAAAAACGCCCAAACAAAGGCAAAAGCGATGGTGCAACCAAACAGTTGAATCAGACAGCACAGGAAGATGATGAGAGATTGATTGCTGTGGTGGTGTCTGAGGTATCCTTGGTGTCAAATAATACCGATTGGTGGTTGGATACAAGTGCCACAAATCATATTTGTGTTGACAAAAACCTATTCTCATCTTATGAGAAGGCTGAAGAAGATGAGAAAATTTACATGGCCAACTTTGTTTCAGCAAAAATTGCAGGGAGAGGAACAGTGATCCTGAAGTTCACCTCCAGCAAGGAGATTGCCCTGCTGAACGTGTTGCATGTACCGGAGATTAGAAAGACTCTCATTTCTAGCCACATACTTGTCAAGAATGGATTCAAAATTGTATTTGAATCCGACAAGTTTGTACTTTCTAATGGGGAAATGCATGTGGGAAAATGGTACTTGAGCAATGACCTGTTCAAAGCCAATGTAGCTGTTGTTGATGTGAACTCAAAATTTTTGTACCCAAAGACTATTAATAAAGAGAAGTCTTTCGTTTACATGATTGCGTCTTCTTATCTATGGCATGGTAGATTAGAACATGTAAACTATGATACAATAAAGAAGATAGCAAATTTGGGGCTAATTCCAAGGTTTGAGCTGGATGCCCGTTATAAATGTGAAACTTGTGTTGAGGCTAAGTTTGCTAAGAAATCTTTCAAATCTATTGAAAGAACGAGTGAACCTTTACAACTAATCCATAGTGATCTATGTGATTTAAAGTTCGTAAAAAGTAGAGGTGGAAAGAAGTACTTCATTACTTTTATTGATGATTGTACTCGATTTTGCTATATTTATTTATTAACTAGCAAAGATGAGACTATGAGCATGTTTATCAATTACAAAAATGAGGTCGAGAACCAGCTTGATAGACGAATCAAAGTGTTTAGGTCTGACAGAGTAGGAGAATATAATTCTTCCAATTTAAAGGAGTTATGTGCCAGTTTGGGAGTAATTCTTCAAACAACTGCACCTTATACTCCTCAGCAAAATGGGATTGCCGAATGGAAGAATAGAACTCTGAAAGAAATGGCTAATACCATGCTCATAAGTTCTGGTTTACCTCAAAACTTGTGGGGGGAGGCAGTACTAACTGCGAATTATATTCTTAATAAAATATCCCACAAGAAAACAGGTAAGACTCCATATGAGTTATGGAATGGAAGGCTGCATCCTACAATTATTTGAAAGTGTGGGGGTGCTTAGCCAAGGTGGCGATTCCTCCTTCTAAACAAACTCGATTGGGACATAAAATAGTGAATTGCATATTCATTGGCTATGCTCAAAAATAGCTCTGAACGTGTCGGTGTCCGACACCGACGCGCGCCCTCCCTGGAGGTGTCGGTGCTTCATAGGTGACAGGTGTACCAGTTTGGGGGTTTTTGGTGGTATTAATTCTTATATTAAACCCCGAAATTTCGACCCAAAAAAAAAAATTAAACCCCAAGATTGGGCCGAAAATTAGTTTTCTGAAATTGTTTTACAAACTTTGATGGCCCAACAAGCCAACTAATTGATTCAAATGCAGCCCAGAAGCCCATTTCGAAACAGCCTCTCTCGCTCTTAGGCATCTTCTTCTCCGATGGACCGAAACCCTAACTATAAATTCGTTTTCTTTGCCACCCATCTCTCTCCTCTCTGCTCGAGCTGCCATTACCGTCGTGCCGTCACTCCTCTCGGTGCCCCGGTCGAGTAGTTTCAATCTTTGTCGAGGCGAAGAGAGAGCAAAAGGCATGGCTGACAAGGCGGTGACCATCCGGACGAGGAAGTTCATGACCAACAGGCTTCTCTCCAGGAAGCAATTCGTATGTCTCACTCTCCGTTTGTATCCGTGTGTGCGTGGGTTCGTGAGTTTTTGGGTTTAACTTCGGTTTCTCGGTTGTGAAGAAGAGCCGCTTTTTAGTTGGTAATTCTGGATCACACTTTGGATTTATCTGTTTGTGTGCTGGATGGTGAACTACCTCGGTCTTGTCCGAACTTGCTAGATTTACGGTTCCAGGAAAAACGTGATTTTTGGTTGTGGGAATGGTCGTCTTTGTATTCGGAAACTGGGGTTTTGAGAGATCGTTTGAGCAGGTCCCCGAGAAGCCACAGGAGGTGTGTAACTGTTTAGCGATTTCCCAGTTGGATGAAGGTCGCAATTGTTAGGATCAATGTGTCGGGTTTTGGTTTGTGGTTTGGTGAATTGATGGAAAATTCTTCAAGTAGTTGCGAATTTGATATGAGGAGTCGATTTTATCTCTGCTTTCAAGCATCATTAAGGAACTTTAGATTTGAAGTTCTTTACTTTAGGTACAGAAATGGAGAACACTGTGGTGAGGTTTTAGGGTAATTGAGCAATGCAACAAATACTTGTTGGACTTTGGTTGGATGTCTAATAAGTTTGGACTTGACTTTACCTGTTTTGAGGTAAAAATTTTCCTTTTATCGGGGTCCTCGTGTAAGCTGTTTGCTGTAGCATTAGTTTTAACCTGAGTTGGATTTCGGAGTTTCCTGTTTCACAGTTTAAATAGAAGAACTGGATCCTTGATCTTCTTGTGTTGTGATATTTTAAAGAGAAGGAATATCTCTTTATTTGCTGATGCCTTGTCCATTGCATTGTAGGTGATTGATGTTCTGCACCCTGGAAGAGCCAATGTTTCCAAGGTAACCACAGTTTGGAAGTTACAAACTTCAGTGTTGTTGTGTAGGTTCTTTTTGCCTGTTTGGTTTTTTTATTTCACCATTACTTTTTTACTGAAAGTTGTTGGTTTGCTCCCTTTCTGCTTTTTTTTTTTCCTTTTTAAATCTTAGGTCGATCTTAAGGAGAAGCTTGCAAGGATGTACGATGTGAAGGATTCCAACTCCATTTTCGTTTTCAAATTCAGGACTCATTTTGGAGGTGGAAAATCCACTGGGTTTGGCTTGATCTACGACTCTGTTGAGACTGCGAAGAAGTACGAGCCGAAGTACAGGCTCATCAGGGTAATCTCCTGTTTTCCTTTAGATACATAGAAATGTGAGGATAACATGAGGATGTAAGTTTAGAGCTTGTTCTTCTTTGATCATTTATCCAAGAGCGGGTCCATGAAGATTCTATGCTGTGACTTCTCATAGTGTCGCTGTGCTTGCTACTTAGAATTTTTTTTTTCAACAATCTTGAATTCTGGAATAGATGTTCTAATGGTATAGGTTGATGTCAGAAAATCATGAAGCAACACATATGCAACCCGGAAGACTCTTCTCTCTCTCTCTCTCTCTCTCTCTCTCACACACACACACACACACTATTTTCTGGTCAGGATGTGATTGGTGACTGGTTTGACCTTGATTCCTTGTCCTCTGACAACGAACTAAAGTGATCCTCTGTGCAGAATGGACTCGATACTAAGGTCGAGAAGTCGAGGAAGCAAATGAAGGAAAGGAAGAACAGGACCAAGAAGATCCGTGGTGTAAAGAAGGTACAGAGTTGTAGTTTTCCTTCTTACTGTTTATTTCTGTAGGTACAAGAGGCACCTTTCATTGCGAATTTATATATTTTCTTTTTTGTACAGACAAAGGCTGGTGATGCAGCCAAGGCTGGAAAGAAGAAGTGAGGTTGTAAGGATGTCCTAATCTCAAAAAAGCCCAGATGCAGCTTCCAGCTCCTCCTCACTGTTTTCCTTTCTTATATTTGCTATGTCGAATGCCATTTTTCACATCTTTTGTCAGACTTAGTTGGATCAGAAGTTCAATCATATCCTAAATTTTGATTATTTTTGGGACGGGTAATTGCGATTCCCAGACTGCTGGCTCTCGTACTGAGCTACTTATTGTAGTCAAAGTTCCTAGTTTGAAGCTCTGCCTGCTAAAATAGTTTACTGTACAATATGTTGAGATTCTTCAGAAGTTTCAGTTCAGAGTCCATTTCTGTACACGTTCCAGGAAAATCGAAACTGCATTGACCATGGTCTGGTTTAGGTTCTCGTTTGGCTTTAATGGGATGCACTTGCTGATCGAGCTCGGAATATAATATCGAGTGCGCACTCATTTTACGAGCTTTATCAAGTATCTGCATAGCATGCGAAATGTGTCCTCTTGCACTGTTGTTGCACTGGAACTTTTGCCGCTAAGTGCTTGTGCTTCACTGCTTTGCGAAGGACGTTGTTTTGGAGATATGTAGAGTAGCAAGGATCTATATAGCACCGACGACCTAGACACGTTGATACGTCACTTTTAAAAAATGAAGATTTTCGATACGTTAGAACACGTCGTATATAAAATATATATTTTATATATACATAATTAATTATTATTTATATAATTTTTTTAAAATAAAAATAGAGAATTTATAAAAGGAGATGTAATAAAAAAGAAATTTTGATACTGCCGTAAATTCACTGCAACCGGTTTGGGAAAAAGATAATAATAAAAAAAATTATTTGATTTGAATGCTTTGATGTTCCTCTATTCTACTCTATGTAACACCGACACTCCTCCTAGGTGAGAGTGTTGGTGTCGGACTCGTGTCAGACATCGACACCCGTTCGACACCTCCCGACACCCATGTCGGTTGCGTTGATCGCGTGTCGGCATTTCGACACTTGGTCAACGCGGCCGACACTCGATCGACACCCGTGTCCGGCGTGTCGGACACCTGAAGTTCCTTAAAAAAGAGAAAAAAAAATTAATATCTCGAAGGACACATCCAGATTTTTTTTCCTTTTCACTTCATTATTTCTTCATTTTTATAGGTTAATTGATCAAATTATGGAAGTATTGATAGTATGAGCTTTCTTTTTATTATAAGAATTCTTTTTTGTAAATCTCATTTTATAAGATAATTATTGAAATGAAAATATATCATGTATATATAAAAATATATTTAATACGACGTGTCCCCGACGTGTCGAATTTTTCTATTTTTGAGAAATGGCGTGTCGACGTGTCGTGTCGGTGTCCGTGTCCGTGTCCGTGTCAGTGTCCGTGCAACCTAGATTCTACTTCTTCCCCATGCTCTCACCTCTCTCCTCTTTGTATCGGGAAGCCATCGATGCGCTATGTAGCACCGATACGACACGGACACGAGAACACGATATGACACGACACATCGATATGGCAATTCTTAAAAAATAGAGAATTCCGATACGTCGGGACACGGCACATATATATATATATATATATATATATATATATATATATATATATATATATATATATATATATATATTGAGTTAGCAGACAAGCGTACATTTTTATCTCAAAAAAGAAATCAAGAAGGTGTTTTCATAAATGAATGCATAGACCGAATGAACACCAGCGAGCAGTGACGAGCTCAGATTACATTTTTATCTCAAAAAAGAAATCAAGAAGGTGTTAGTCAGGTGTTAGTCTGATGCAGAGACGAAGATGAACTCCACGAAAGAAGAGAGAGAGAGAGAGATAAAAGTTGGAGAAAGATAATAGGGGTAGGGGAAGAGACCAGCGAGCACCCAAACAGCGCATTGAAGAGTCCCACATCGGCCACTAGCTAAAGAAGCTGATAGAAAAAGTTCTATAAATTGGCTATGGCTCATGGAGAGCTTTGTTGGGGTGGGCCTCCTTGGGTCCGTGGGAGGTGTGTGGGCTCGTTGGGCTGGGCCTTTCTCGAAATCAATTTAAGTCTGCTCAATTTAAGTCTGTTCATTTTTCCCCAATTCCCTCATACACGGGTCATTTTCTTTTTTTAACATCGGGACACGCGGTCGGCCGTGTCCCCGTCATGTCCGCGTGTCCGACACGCAAAATTTCATTGGGTAGGCGTGTCCGTGCTACATAGCTGATGCGGCGACGACTGTGATTCTTTCCTCCGGCGATCTCTTGCTTTGTCCTCCGTCGCTCGTTCCTCTCTCCTCCAGCGCAAGCAGAGCACATCTTTGCTCGGGAGCACATCTTTGCTCGGGAGCAAATGCTCTCTCGCGGCGACGACTGTGACTCTTTCCTTCGGCCATCTCTCGCTTTGTCCTCCGCCGCTCCTTCCTCTCTCCTCCAGCGCAAGCGAAGCACATCTTTGCTCGGGAGCAAATGCTCTCTCGCGTCCCACTTTGTAAGTTGCCTTTTGGGGTTCCACTTTTTAAGTGGCATTTCTTTTTAAGGGCCCAGCGTGCCCGACACGCGTGTCGAAGGCTCGTCGGAAGCGCTGACCGAGTGTCGAGGTCCCGACACACGTTGACCGCGTGTCGAACGCATGGCGGGTGCGTGTCCGAGCATGTCGGTGTCGGACACCGACGCGCACACCCCTAACAGGTGTCGGTGCTACATAGATGACGACCAGCGACCCACCGCAAGTATGGCGAGGGCGTACGACTGGCGAGGCAAGCCTCGAGCTCCCTAGCTTCGGGCAAGGCTCATCTCGCCGGTGAAAATATTCTTTTGACGATTGGAAAAAAAGTAGTGCTTCAGAGCAAATGGTGAAAGTCATCTGGTGCAGCGGTTTAAAATTGTTTTTTTTTTTTTTGGCTTCACAAGAAGTATAAATTCTGCCTCAACAAGAGCTTAGAGGGGAGCGACTAATACAAGTCACACAAGATGAGCTAGGGAGAGAACTCTGGCTTTCCGGATTGGCCTGGTGGGATAACAGTAGACAAACGCACCTCAACAAGAGCTCAGAGGGGAAAAAATTTTACTTGTCTGGTGACGAAATAGAGTTAAGTTTAGGAATGGATTCACTGAGACGACGCTCAAAAGAACTCCTAAAATGCAACAACAACACAAGGGGATCGAACTCTCGGCCGCGATCTTTTATAATCCACCTACTGATTTTAAACAGACACTAATCTAACTTTGAGAAGAAGCCCTTTGGCAGAAAATCAAATACCATTTGAAAGCAAACGCGCGAGCACAAACAAGTGAAGTACTAAAACTAGCAAATATGTTTCGATACCAGCGGTAGAGCGAATGAATTGCGCACGGATTGTACATGTTCGTAGAAAATCTACAATTTACTGAAAATGGACATAGTTCGTGACCGCCAAAGAAATGAAAAATTCACGATAGAACAGTCACAACTTAATGTTTTGTGTGCTAATGTCAGACCACCATGGGTTCAGCCGAATTTATATTATATGGGCTTGGTCTAGTTAAATTAATTAAGCTCAGAGCACTCAATAAATCTACTCGCCGTCGGTCCAATAAGTCCATCCATCATCGGTCCAAATCAAATGAAACGCAAAGCATGATTTTCGAAAAATAAAATATGAATGTTGAGTTTATTTTTTGTTTAGAACTAAAATTAGTTTTAATTTTTATGCATAAAATGACTAAAAAAGAAAATTAAAATTTAGTTGTCAACAGCTAGGAACTCAACTGGCAATGTTTGGTGCTGAAATTCGTGAGTTGTCAGCTAGATTTTGGGGTCGTCCAAGTTTAAGGATTTCTAGTACTTCAAAAGAGCTATCTTTTAATAGTAAGCTCGCTTAAATGGAGTTCGGTGGAGAGGGTTGTGGCATGATAAATTTGACAAGCTCCGCGCTGCAGGGGTAACATATGAGGTTTACTATGAGGGACTTTTTTATTGGCACATCGAAGTCGTTCAGTCAATGGATAAGCATAGATTAGTTGAATCGTTCGTTAAAGTAGTGTGTTGCTTAGTTTTTTGATTAATTGGTAGGATTACGAGTGCATCAGCTCGAGTAATCTCCATAAGTTGGTTTTCAGATTTTCCAGGTGAGTAGTATTATCTCTTCCTTGAATTTGTAAACTCATGTCTTGAAAATGATAAAGATTTGAGTATCGTATGAGTTTTTAAAGCATGTTTGTTGCATAAAACCTGGATCCATCATTTATTGCTTTTCAGTTATTTGTGAATGGCTCAAGAGATATATTGTGGGAGGCATTTCGAAATGTTACATGTTTATGAAAAAGATTCCGAAATTGCGTGAGAAATGTATTGAGAAACAAATAAATAAATAAATAAATAAATAAATAAATATATATATATATATATATAATACCGTTTGATGAACGGAATTGGGAAATGTTATATATTTCGAATTTGTGAAATCTTTTTGGGAGAGAATTATGAAAATGCTCTTGATTTGGAGTATGCTTATGAAAAGTTAAACGTATTGAATTGTGAAATGACTTGTGAAATGCTTTGTGTTTGATGAAGTATTGTGAAATGCGATATGATTCAATTTGTAAATCGATTTGTGATATCGATTGTGGTTATGGATGTCGCGACCCTCTCAGAGCGATTTTCGTTGAGCGGGGAACTGCTCTTTCGAGGGCTAATGGGCTGTCGTGATCCAACTGTCGAAAGATGGACTTCGGACATGGGTCCCTCCCAAGGCCCATTTCTCAAATCACAACGGAGGAGGAACTAAAATCGGGATCGACCTTTCGGTGCGGTCTAGAGACATGTGCGTACGTGTGCATGCCTTGGAGTCGCCACCAATCATTTCTTGAAGGGTATTCTTGGAAAACCCTATCGAATAGTCGGGATTCACTATTCGATTCTGCGAAAACTAGAAAAGGAAGATCGGGGACTTAGTTATGCCAATATCGTAATTGACTCCCTTTTGGTACCTAAGTTGAATAAATTTTCTAACCTCAGAATTTCATGCAAATGATTTGGAGTACGAATCCTAAATATAGGAATTCATGCAGATAGAAATGACTTCTCTAACAAACACAATCAATGAAGTAAATGCACAAATCAAAGAATCCATAACATACGAATAAAACGCATCAGTACAAAGCATGTCATCCCTAGTAGAGTCATATCGACTTAGAGAAGGGACATTCGATGCAAAGGAAGGGTTCAAGGGAGATTTAGAAGTGATTCACCTATGAGGGGCAAAATCGTAATTTTGAAAAAATCTGTGGACAATTTGCCCAAAGCTAAAAATCGTCATTTTTGAAGAAATCGAGAATTCAAAGCGTCGAAGATAAGATCGGCCAGTTGAATGTGGCCAATTTCTATTTTTCGATATTTTTCAGAATTTTCTAATAATTTTAAGAGATAATTTACACTTAAGGGGTAAAATCGTCACTTTTAGAAAGGATCGGGAGGTGAAAACCTCTAAAATATGATTGACCAGTTGAGATGGCCCTTTAAGGGTATGATAAGAAAACCCTATCGAATAGTAGAGAGTCGCTATTCGATTTTGCGAGAACCATAAAAGTGGGATCGGGGACTTAGGCTGCGCATGGTAACCATTCTGGTTCTGATTTCTGATTCTGATTAAAATGGCTTTTTTCTGATTCTGTTCTTGAATGAGTTTTAGAGAATGAGAAAGCGTTTGATAACTACCTAACATTTTTGTTCCTGAATGAGAAATGTGTTTGATAACTGCACAAAGTTTCTGTTTCTAAAAACTGTTTCTCTTCCTAATTTTTTACATTTAAGTCAAATAAATATGTAATTAGCATAATCAGCGATCATGTAATCACCTGCAACAATACCTTCATCCTCCTCATGTTGCTTCGCTTCCTCAGGTTCTTTGTAGAAGAACAGATCCACCTACACCCAAGTTACAAGGCTGGATTCAATGTTGAAGACATATGCTCTATGTCATTCATAGCTATGTGAAACAATTCCCTAACCAAAAACACCAGGCCAACAACAACATGATCAAACAAGCAAATGTGCAGCCCAAATAACATTTCTTTCTCTAGAAGCATTGTAGTTAAGAGTACATACCCCATTTAATACAGAAAAAGAGGAATTCAAAAGTGAAACCACTGATCCAAAAAAGTAACAGGCCCCTGCATTCCAAACAGCCTTTCCTTAATAAAAACAAGCATGATCGGCAAGAACTTATGAATTGAGGGACATACATCTATGATCCACACACTTACTCATTGCAAACAGCCTATTAATGGGCTCCTCTGTTATTTGACACCAAATAGGGATATATTGATCCGGCGTCAAAAAGTTGGTAAATCCCTTTTGAGGTTCGAGCTCAGACAAAATGAACTCAATTCTCCCCAATTTTAGCAACACATGAAGAATGCCGTACGCAACCACAAACCAGGTTGTGCGCAATGCAGCTTGAACAAAAAAAAAAAACAACGACCTCGTTACCCATCACCGGCATGCATATGCACACCGTCGACGTTGTCCCACCGTCCAACCCAAGAATCACCTTGTTACCCGTCACCGGCATTTCATGCTCGAAGTCCCAAATCTCGCCATTCCCGTACCTCTTCATCACTCCTGACTACCACCCACAACAACCCACGCTCAAAAAGGCCAATCGTGTTCAGAAGGGCCAATTGGGTCAGAGCGATTCTTGATTTGCCAAGCCTCCCTCGTCCTTTTACGTGCTGGTGATGGCCAGACGGAAAGAGATAGTTGGAAAGAGTGGGAGAGAGCGAGGCAGGGGGGAAGAGAGAGACTCGACAAGAAGGAGACACCCAGTTTCAAGAATTAAGTAATGATCCAAGAGGAGGGGGAGACTACTTAAAAAAATGGTGGGGGCGTGGAGATTCGGACGGCAGGGTTGAGCCAGACGCTTAGGGAGAGGGCGAGGACGAGGGCGATGATGGTGATGACGAGGTAGTTGACGCGGAAGTAGGAGGCGTTGCGTTGGATGCGGGCAGCGGCGTCGGAGAGGGACTGGGGGCAAGAGAAGGCGGAGCGATCGAGCAGCGGGTGGAGGAAGGCGCAAAGGGTCGCGACGGTGGTGGGGGAAGCGGCGGCGGCGACAGAGGAGGAGGAGGAGTGGGGTTGGGGTTGCGGGTTGGAGGAGGTTGGGAGTGCGGAGGAAGATGGCGACATTGAATGTGTGTTTTATCTCAGAATGACTTTAGTTAAAAAGTGGTTCTATTTCAAGAAGTAACTTTTTTTCTGCTTTTTTTTAGCTTTAAAAGTGATTCTGTCCAGAATGAGAATTACTTTTATTTGCGTTATCAAACATGATTCTCCGGACTGAGGTGAAGCAGAGGAGGTCTACAGTGAGGATTGACGTCTTTGGAGTGTGTCGAAATCCGAGCTGGAAGCTCTCGGGTTCCTGTGCAACAATGGCGGATTCTCCCCTAAGAACTCTCTCTCTCTCCTTTTTTTTTTCTTCTCGATTTTCTCCCTTCCTCCGTTTTTCTGTTCTCCTTTCTCTTCTTTTTTGTTGTTTGTGACGCCTGTTAGAATATTCTGTTTTAATATTCAATTGTGGGCTTTATTAATTGTTACTGTAATTATTATTTGGTCTAATAAGAAAGAGAAATATTATTTCCTAATTCAAGTAGGATATGGTGCTGGATAGTATGGGCCGAGATATCCTTATCCTTGATGAGAGGGTAGGGTTCATTCTCTATAAATAGTGCTTAAGTCCCTCCTCTAAACCCTAATGTCCACATAACCTCACATATAGAAATCGTCAGAAACGACAGTGAGGGGCCGTCTCATTGAAGCCAGTGATCAAGGGGGTTCATAGAGGAGAAGCTCTTAAGCGTTGGATTCTCGCAATTCCGCATCAAGAACGATGAATCCAAAACAAGGTGTGTTAATTCTTTAACTCTATGGAACATGGATTTGTGTATCTGTACGTGTGTATTTTGGGTTGCTGCATACGGATTAAATATGCAGCCTACATGTGGTATCAAAGTCTGCGCGTATTAGTTCACGAATCGAGTTCCCGGTGTATTTTCGAAATTTTATTTTTATCGAAATTCAAAGAAAATTATATATTCGGAAAGAGATCGTCGAGACGAGAAAAATCGTCCAAGAATCATCGCCGGCGACCGCCGGACGAGCCGCCACGCGCAGCCGAGAGATACGGCCCATCGGGCGCGTGGCGCAACGCTCCTCACGCGCGGACCTAGGCCCGCACGTGCATGACACGTGCGAGATGACGTCATCCGACGTCGTTAAGCCGGGTGCCGACCCGACCCAACCCGGAACCCGACCCGATCCGTTGCCCCGACCCCAAATGGTTGACCGTTGACTCGGACCTTCCGGTCGGACCGGTCGTTGACCGGTTCGACCGGATCTCCTTGATCGAGTTCACCAAACCTGTTCATGGTAGCGGTCGGACCGGTCGAACCGGTCGGACCGGTTTCAGAACCTGCTGGACATACAGAACACGTGCGCGGCACGTGTCTGCGCGTGAGCCTCACGCGCCAAAGCTTGAGGCGGCGCGTGTGAGCTCCGATGGAGGTGATCCAGGTACCGGCGTGCTCGTATGCTCATGCTCTACAGGATGGTACATTTATTTTTCATGTTTGGTATTTTCATGGATGGAAATACGTACGGAACGCCAAATACGAGGGTATTTTGGGGTATTTTCGAGGTATTTTCTGGTATTACTGTAAGGATTTGTGAAATACAGGTACATGCTTACTTGAAAGTATCACGTGGAATTATGTGAAATTTTTTTTATCAATTTCATGTTTGTGGTTTGACATGAATTATTGAGGTATCGATGAAAATTAGCAAAGCGTGTAATTTTGAAACTGATTGCCCCAATTTCTGAATTGCATGCATACAGTGGATGTGAAATATGAAGTTATATCCCAATTTCAGGTAAATTCAGTTGGGTTGCGATCGCCAAAGCGGCACGCTTGGTTGAGTTTAATAAAGTACATTTTACATAGTATTGGGATGTCTCCTGTTTTAATGCGTAGTTATACTCCCAAATGAGGTAATTGCGTATTTTGGCATGGAGGGTTACATGTACAGCATATGGTTGAGGATTGATTAGTCTGAGTGCCATCATACACCCAAAGGTGGTGATTAACAAAGATTGAAATAAATTCTCATGGCCACTGTAATGTAGGGAGTATACAACTGCATGTCATGTTTTCTGCCCAAAGGTTATTATATGTTGATGTATGTAGCTCTCAAGGTGAAATTTCATATTGTGCTAATTAAAAATATTGGTTATTTTTCAGTCACCTTTTCTGTGAACGGCAACTCCATAACTATTGATATTCTTACTGGTAGCAATTTTAAGAAGTGGAAAGAGGATTTTCTGTTTGGTATGGAACTGGCAGATGTTCATGCTGCTCTTAGTGGGGATAGACCCGCAGCTCTTGCTGAAACTAGTACAGATACTCAAAAGGCACAGTTTGCTGCTTGGGAAAAGAGCAATAGGATTTGCTTGCTGTCAAAGAAGCGATCCATACAAGAACATCTTAGGAGTGATTTTGCTGCTGACATCACTGCTAGACAAATGATGGATGCCTTGGTGGCTAGAAATCGTGAATCCCCTAATGCTGAAGTTGGGACACATATGTCAGGATTATTTAGTTTGAAGTATGATGGTTCTGCTGGTGTTAGGGACTATGTCATGAGGATGGTAGATATGCAATCAAAGCTCAAGGAGCTTAATGTTCCCATTCCTGATGCTTGTATCATACATTTTGTGTTGAATTCTCTTCCACCTGAGTTTGGTATTATGCAAACACAATATAACATAGCTGATCGGGCATACACAATCAACGACTTGATTGCAAGGGTGGTGTCAGAAGAGTCCAAGCTGAAGAAAAGTAACGTGCATATAGCTATGTATGCTGCTTCAAGTTCTGGTGTCAAGAAGGGCAAGGGCAACAAGAATCGTAAAGGAACTCATTCATCTGCTTGTCATCATGACAACTTGGGACCAAATAAATCGACCTTTAAAAAGGACGGTAATGCTGGTAAGGTTGGTCTTTGCTTTTTCTGTAAGAAGGGAGGACACGTAAAGAAAGACTGCGCTAAGTATAAGAACTGGTTATCTAAGCGTGAGCCTAAAGGTAATGGTTCTTTGGCGTTGGTTTGTGAATCTAATCTGTCTGAAGCCCCATCTTGTTCGTGGTGGCTAGATAGCGGTGCAACTAACCATGTTGCGTTCACCATACAGGGATTCATAAGCCAGAGGAAGCCAAATAAGGATGAATCAAAGCTCACCGTAGGAAACAACAATAAAGCTGATGTTGAGTTCGTGGGAGATGTTATTTTAATTCTATATTCTGGTTTTAATTTAATGTTAAGAAATACATTTTATGTACCTTCTTTCAGACGGAATTTAATTTCCGTATCAAGTTTGGACATGTGTGGTTATTCTTTTGAGATTTCAAACTCTGCAATTTCTATTTCTTTTAATTCAAATAAAATTGGGTATTGCACTATGTCCAATGGATTGTACAGATTATGTTTGTCTCCCAACGAAATATACGTCGCTTATACAGCTGAAAAGGTTGTTTCCAAAAGACCTCTACCTAAGGAGCAGTCATACGCAATATGGCACAAACGTCTTGGTCACATCTCTAAAGAAAGAGTGGAAAGACTGATAAAGGCTAGCATTCTACCCACTCTTATAAGTGACCTAGACACATGCGTAGACTGCTGTAGAGTTAAGATAACCAAAATAAAGAAGAAAACTGCAGTCCGTAGTTCTCACTTGTTAGAGATCATCCACACAGATATAAGTGGACCCTATACAGCAACATTGTGTAGAATTTTTTATTTCATCACATTTATAGATGACTATTCCCGATATGGTTATCTGTACTTGATTAAGGAAAAGTCTGAATCTCTTGACAAGTTCAAGATTTTCCGGACTGAAGTTGAGAAACAGTTGGGGAAAATCATAAAAATTGTCAGATCTGACCGCGGTGGTGAGTACTATGGTCAACATGGCGATGCTGGACAGCTTAAAGGGCCATTCGCCAAGTACTTAGAGGATTCTGGGATTGTGGGTCAGTTTACCATGCCCGGTAGTCCTGAACAGAATTGTGTAGCTGAAAGGCATAATCGTACTCTCATGGATATGGTAAGAAGCATGATTAGCAGAACTAATTTACCTGATTTTTTATGGGGTGAGGCTTTGAAAACGGCGCTTTACATATTAAATCGTGTTCTTACTAAATCTGCGCCGCTTACCCCTTTTGAATTGTGGACTGGACGGAAGCCTAGCTTGAATCATCTAAAGGTTTGGGGATGTCCTGCAGAAGTAAAATTGTATAATCCAACTTTGAGCAAGTTGGATCCCAAAACCACTCGATGCTATTTTGTCTCTTATCCAGATCATTCAAAGGGATATCGATTTTATAATCCCAATGGAGGAATGAGAATTGTGGATTCACAGACAGCAAAGTTCCTGGAGCTTGATGTAGCAGAAAAGGGTGATTGTTCGCAGACTATTGAGGATAACAGCACGGTGAGTACTCCTATGTAGTTTTCTATACCTATACAGACAGTTCAGGAAGTTCCTGTACCACAGATTGAACCTGTTGAGACTCAAGAACCTGTTATTGAGGCAATTTCTGATGAAGTTCCTCAAGCTTATCAGGAACAGAATGAAGTAGAAGATGCTCCTCTAAGGAGATCTGTTAGACAGAAACGATCAGCTATACCACCAGAATATATAGTTTATCTGGGAGAACAGGATTATGATATTGGTTGTGTTGTTGATCCAGTGACTTATACAGAAGCAATTTCTTGTCCTCAATCTGATTTATGGTTAGATGCAATGAAGGATGAGATGTTGTCTATGAAACATAATGATGTCTGGGAGCTTGTTGAATTACCTGAAGGTTACAAGCCTGTTGGTTATAAATGGGTCTTTAAGACCAAAAGAGACTCCATAGGAAAGATTAAAAAATTTAAAGCTAGACTAGTAGCTAAGGGATTTACTCAGAGGGAAGGAATTGATTATGAATCAACTTTTTCTCCAGTTTCTTCTAAAGACTCTTTTAGAGTAATTATGGCTTTAGTAGCTCATTTTGATATGGAGCTTCACCAGATGTATGTTAAAACTGCTTTTCTGAATGGAAATCTTGATGAACAAGTTTATATGGCACAACCAGAAGGTTTTACAACAAATGATACAGGTAATCTGGTTTGTAGATTGAAAAAGTCTATCTATGGTTTGAAGCAAGCCTCTAGACAGTGGTATTTGAAGTTTCATAGTGTTGTTACTTCTTTTGGTTTTGATGAGAACAAGCTAGATCAATGTATATACTGCAAGGTCAGTGGGAGAAAGTTTATTTTTCTCGTTCTTTATGTTGATGATATCTTGCTTGCTAGTAGCGACATTGGGTTAATGCATGAGACCAAAAGAATGTTGTCGCAAAATTTTGACATGAAGGATCTAGGTGAAGCATCTTTTGTCCTTGGCATTGAGATCCACATGGATCGTTCTCGCCGCATATTGGGCTTATCTTAGAGGGCTTATATTGATCGTGTTATAAAGAGATTCAATATGCAAGAGTGCAAACCTGGGAATGCTCCAGTTTGCAAATGTGATAAATTGAGTCTTTCATAATGTCCTCATTCAGAAATTGAGAAAGCACAGATGAAGGATGTACCTTATGCTAGTGCACTTGGTAGTATCATGTATGCTCAAGTTTGTACTAGGCCAGACATTACTTTTGCAACAGGACTTCTAGGCAGGTATCAGTCAAATCCAGGACATGATCACTGGATCGTTGCCAAGAAGATTTTGAGGTACTTAAAAAGAACTAGAGACTATATGCTGATTTACAGATGTGTTCAGAACTTGCAGCTAGTGGGATATTCATATTCAGATTCAAATTATGCTGGTTGTGAGGATGACAAAAAGTCGACAACATGGTATGTCTTTATGCTAGCAGGTGGTGCAGTATCATGGAAAAGTGAGAAACAGAAAACAGTATCATCCTCCACTATGCAAGCGGAGTTTATAGCATGCTTTACAGCTGCTACTCAGGCTATTTGGCTCCGGAATCTCATTAGGGAGTTGACCGTGTTTGACTTTATTGATAGACCCATATAGTTGTATTGTGACAACAACTCTGCCGTGTTGTTCATTAACAACAATAGATGTCTCAAGGGATCTAAGCATATGGAGGTCAAGTTTTTGACCATAAAGGAGTTCGTGCAGAATGGTGACGTTGCAGTAGAGCATATAACTACAGATGCTATGATTGCTGATCCACTGACGAAAGGTCTACGCCTTTGTGTATTTGAATGACATGTCATTAATATGGGCTTAGAAGCATCATGGGATGCCATTGTTTAGTGGGAGCTTTCTATTTTTTGCTCTAATAAAGTTTACAATGTTATATTACTTTTAGTAATGATTTTGATATGTATTGAACTTTTACATTCTTTGAAGTTTTTTGAATGTGATATTGAATGCATATCTGTTGAAAATCTCAAGGAATTGTGTAAACCTTGAGTGATGGCTGGGGCATTTATTTTAGCCAAACGGTATATGTCTTGTTACACGTAAAGCATAGTTAACTATAAAGGTGAGACATATGTTGGTTCGTTGGAACCGTAAAGATGTTCTCTCGTGACACATCTGGTTTCGTGACACATAAAATAAGAGAATGGTGACTGACAAGGAGGATAACATATAAGGTGTCTCTGTTATTTGAGATGTTATCCGATTGCCATACTACCATATCAAATCCATATCAGTAAAGTTAATAGTATTTGTGATTGTGGATGGCTCTGTGTCTTCTGATGTAGTTACTGGCATGGTCCGGTACTTAAGACTTTATGGGATCGGATTGACTGTTGGGAATTATCTCTAGACCAACATAAAGATGCGCATATACAGTACAGTTTCAATTAATTTAGCCCAAGTGGGAGAATGTTAGAATATTCTGTTTTAATATTCAATTGTGGGCTTTATTAATTGTTACTGTAATTATTATTTGGTCTAATAAGAAAGACATATATTATTTCCTAATTCAAGTAGGATATGGTGCTGGATAGTATGGGCCGAGATATCCTTATCCTTGATGAGGGGGTAGGGTTCATTCTCTATAAATAGTGCTTAAGTTCCTCCTCTAAACCCTAATGTCCACATAACCTCACATATAGAAATCGTCATAAACGACAGTGAGGGGCCGTCTCATTGAAGCCAGTGATCAAGGGTGTTCATAGAGGAGAAGCTCTTAAGCGTTGGATTCTCGCAATTCCGCATCAAGAACGATGGATCCAAAACAAGGTGTGTTAATTCTTTAACTCTATGGAACATGGATTTGTGTATCTGTACGTGTGTATTTTGGGTTGCTGCATACGGATTAAATACGCAGCCTACAACGCCCCGTCATCAACCTCCTCAACCGAATCTGTTATCCCTACTTCCTTCTAGAAGCCCCAGCCAATCATCCAATTTTTTTTATTACACTTTCTCTATGCCTCTTCTGCTCGTGTAAATCGTTAAACGAGACGATGAATAGTATCGGGTCACCGGGTCGGATCTGATCGACCCGGAAGACCCGGTTCGCAGGGAGAATGGTCAACTTGAACTAGTAATTCGCATTATTCGGCATTATAGATAGAGACCTTGCCAATGGGAGAATCTTGGTCGCTTTATCACGGGCCATTATGCATGATTATGATTAAGTATTTGAGCATGAGTATGGTTAATGAAATGGACCATCGACATGTGATTCGAGTTTAGTCGATGGAATAGACCATTAACGAGTGATATGATAGAGATTTATCAATAGACTCGACCATTGATATTTGAATTGCGATACTGGTTTAAATAAATATTTCTAAGCTCTATAAATTGTGTTAAAATTGAACAATCCATGCTTGATTTTATATATATGTTATATCTTGATTTTGGATTATGAATTTCTGGTACGCTTTTCTGAATATGTATAGTGGTTGCTTGATTTGCTTAGAAGAGATAACCACCACTCGTTGAGTTGTGGTTGCTCACCCCATTCATTCAATCGTTTTCGGGTTCTTCAGCTCGCGGCTATTAGGACGAGATTGATATGACGGGAAACTTTGGTAGTTGCTCTTTTAGTTGTTGGATATGAGAACATTGGGATAGTCGAGAATATATACTTTGATATCAAGTTTGTGTCTGGGATTGCATCCTTTGGGTGAGAGGATGTCTATGTCATCCCCATTTTTCTACTAGGAATCGGGGTGAAATTTGTTGGTATCGGAGCCTAGGCTATGATACTTGGGTGTAAATTTTTATGGGACATTGTGATGTTGTGTGTTTGTTTATAACACATTAGTCTTTTGTTAAGTACTATAATGTATATTTTAGTATAGGTCCGAGTGATCGTAGATTCTGATTCAAAGAAGCATGCTTCACTTGATAACAAAGGCAAGCGAGATATGCATTTCGAGGTTCTCGTGGTACGGCTTTGATAAGGAGATTAGAGCATATTTATGATCTAAGTCATGACTTATAAGAAGTAAAGGATGAGCCCCCTTCGGCCTATCACTAAACTGATTTATTTGGAGATTGTCAAGTGGCGATTGGTGTGCATTATCAAATGAAAGAATTAACTAGACGTGAGGTTGCCGGCTCCAGGAATGATAGAGAAAGGCGAATCACCCCTCAACAACATTGATGTCCATCACAAGAGGAAGCGTGCTCGAATGCATAATCGGGAGCTACTTCCCCGTAGACCTACACAAAACTCAAATATAGTATGTCGCTGCATTGTTTACCCTAAAAAGTGATAAACTTTTAGTGATTATCGACAAGTCATAAAAAATGAACAAAATTACCGATAACTGGGAGGGAATGAACAACTCGATAGTGAAGTTATCAACAATACAACGTGAAGTTATCTTTGGGAGACTATAAGGCTCCGTTTGTTTCACGGAAAATGTGACATTTCAGGAAAATATTTTCTAGAAAATTATTTTCGAAGAAAATGATGATATTTTTCCTTGTTTGGATGAAATCTGAAAATGAACCGGAAAGTATTTTTCGCCGTTTGGTAAGGAAAATGAACTTCCACCGTACCCCCACCTAATAATTTTTTTTTTCATTTTTAAAAAACCCAACGAAGAAGAAGGTGCAGAAACAGTGACGTTCTCGAGACTCGAGAGGCCATGTGGGCTTTCATGGAGGGTTGGTTCATGCCCAGTTCTCTCTTCATCTTCCTCAACCTCATGATCGGCACCATCGTCCTCACCTCCCGTCTCAGCTCCCCTAACAGGAATCAGCACCCCAAATCACCATCTCGGCGCCTCCTCCGACTTGCAGCCCACGCTCGCCCGCGCTCCTTCCCTCCTTGACCGTGTCAAGTCCATCGACTTCTCTCTCTACAAGTTCGGTCACCCCGGCGGCGGATACTCGGAGCCGGACCACCCCATCCGGTACGAGCACTCTTATCCGGAGCACGATTTCGCCCGCCAAGTCGAGCCGCCCCCACTCGCGAGGCCTCGAGCTTGCCAGATCTGGGGAGTCACTCGCAGGCCTCGAGCTCCAGATCTGGTGAGTTCGCGGCGACTCGTGAGGCCTTAAGTTCTTCGTGACTCGCCGATCTCTGGTGTGATGTCAAGCTCGCAGAAGAAGCCGAGGAGATAGATGGAGGAGGTGATGAGGGAGACAATGACGGCGATTTTCGAGAGGGTGACGACGTGGAGGGAAGCGAGGGGCAGCAGCAAGAGGCAGAGCGGCTTGGTTACGTGAGAAAGACGAGCAGATCTGGAGGGAGGAGGAGAGGTCGCGTGAGAAGGATGGAACATGAGTAGATCTGGAAAATGATCTCCGTTTTTTTAAAGTGGAGATCATTTTCCCCAATTTTAAGGGGATATTTTCTGTTGACCGAAAATCATTTTCTTTGACCACACATTTTCATCCTCCAAACGCCGGAAATTAAGGAAAATATTTTCCGGAAGAATATTTTCCGTGAAACAAACGGAGCCGTTTCTTTGACAATGCTATCGACAGTGAGAAATCAACAAGAAGATGAACGAGTGGTTGTGTCCATACCCGTAGGATTTGTGTAACTTCTTTTGGATTGGTATTTGTAAAGTAACTTCAAATAACCGCCGTTACAAAGTTCTTTGTTTTCCAAAGTTGCAACCGCCTGTAAGGGTTATAAATACCCCAATAGCACTTTTTGTAAATCTCTTTTCAATCAATAATAGAATTCAACGTCCTTTATTTTTATCATCGCTTTTTCGTAATTTATCTTTTTCGCAAATTTCAATTCCTATATCTTAGTCGTAGTTCTAGATATCTTAATCGTCGATTAAATTCTGATGTTGTATATCTATCATCTCACTTTGTCGTGTTTAAATCATGGAAAATTACTTTCTACTTCTGGGTTGGTCAGATCCGACCCGGCGACCCGGTACTATTCATCGTCTCCTTTAACGATTTACACGAGCAGAAGTGGCAAAGAGAAAGTGCAATAAAAAAATTGAATGATTGGCTAGGGCTTCTAGAAGGAAGTAGGGATAACAGATTCGGTTGAGGAGGTTGATGACGGGGCATCGTAAACAACAAAAAAGAATTAATAGATATACCCATTTGTTAAATAAATCAAAATGTGGTCCTGATTCTTTCTACATGATACGAGATATGATTCTGATCGTATACGATTATGATTCTATCATTACCTGGGTGTAAACTAGGAAAATAAGTTGGCCCACCACTACAAGCATCCTCCATTCGAAAATTGGAGAGAAGGATATGCTGAGAGCTACTCCTCATATGTTCATCAAGAATCGCACGTTCGAACTGTGCAATTGAAAATTTTAATTCTTGAAGGTCCGGCATGATGACCTGATTGACCACAGGAGAGGCATCAATGAAAGGTAGATGTTCGAGCCAGGGAGTCTGTATTGGTTGCACATGCGATCGGTATTTTTGAAGAGTACTGAGATGGCTAGGAAGATAATTTTGATTAACATCTGAGTAATTAAAGGTAGGGTTGCCATCCTGGTTGATGTTGAGAGGCGGCTCGGCACCTCTCACTCTGGAGGCATTATAGTAACCATGGCGCCTAACGTTCAAGCTTGAATCAGCTTCGTTTTGGCCTTCTTGACTCAGAGCGGCATTGTGTTCTCTCAGTTCTTTTCTGTATTTCTAGAGGTGACTTGCGATACTATTTCTATTGAGTCCTGGTACGTTCATAACTTCCATTATACGTTTCGGACGCGCTGAGTTGATCCCTAGCTGTTGAACTGCATCAACAAACTTAAGATGAAGATCGGGGGACCAATCGACCCTTGTCCTCATGTGCCCCACAACGGCGTTATCAACTTGATTATGGCTCTCTCGCTAGTGTAATTGTTTTCTTACCACATGTTGCTGAATATTTTGAAGCACTCGAACCCTAGCCGGCTTTGTTATGAAATCTTGAGCCCCATGTAGTATGGCTTTTGTTATGACCGGCTGATCATCACTTGTTGACATGATGAGGGTCGGTACGTCCATTTCGAAGTTGATGACCTTTAAAAGATCGAAGACATCCATGTCGAACACCGTCGTGGCAATGACGACGATGTCAAACTTGCCCATATTCCGTTTCAGTGCTTTTAAGGCTTCAGTTGCTCTCATTCGGCCTGCAACTTTGTACCGACATTTTCTCAGCACAACCATGAGAACTAAGAGAGAGAGACTGGATTGCCATCGATGGCCATGACTCGCAGACCTTCAGGGTAGGGAGCTTCTATTAACGTCTGGGCTGAAAGCGTGTCTTTTCCACCAATCTTCAGCATATCACAGGTCAGGGGTGGCCTAAGGAGAGAGGATCGATGAAGGAAACGCCTCGACAAGTTTTGAGACCGCCCAAGATAAATGAGTCTCCTCACGAAACTAGTGGTGACTCATTATAGTGGACTCTGGGGATTGTTGAATGTTTCAGAGAAAAACTTTAGAGGTGTGAGTTTTCGGCTCTTCAAGTGCAGAACCTCTCCTTTTCTCTTTGGTGCATCAGCACGGCATGAGGGTATTTTCTTTCTACGGATGAAGGCATATCATTTCTCTTTTCTAGATTCGCGCGTGCCTCAAACTTCTGTCCGCATTGCATCTTGTCTGCCACTTGATCTGTCTTCCCCCCCCTTTTTTTTTTTTTTTTTCTGTAGTGTGATTTCCTTTGGCAATCTCTTGAATAGATTGGCAACAAATCCACCATTCATGAAATGCTGTTTCGTAGGCGACTGGTAGCCAAAGACTCTTCTGAGATCATGTGATCGCGGCTAAAGCTGCTTATGGTAGTGTTCTTGGTGCTTTCTGTTGAGGGACAGTCTACAACCTTTGGTGTAGGCAGCCTTCTAGCATTCATGATGGCTAAGGTTCCATGGCTGTTGATTCTTCATGATCACAACAACGAAACGCCAAGGCTTAATGCCAAGTTTTTCTTCTTGCTTTCGGCTCGACAAGACTCGGGAATTATCAGCTTTGAGACTCCATCTACTTTGGGACTAATAGCAAGCTTCTCATGATGATGCATGCCCCACCTTTTGACAGACATTGGTACTGATTTCAAAAGCATGGTTTTCTTGTGTACATCTACCACATAATCTGATTTTGCCGAGAATTGCTTTGGGGAGTGTATAAGAACGAGCATTTTCGATCTTCGGGTATGACTTTTTTAAGAAACAATTTGCTGATCATAAGGCCATCGCATTAAGGGCGAGCAGTGGTGCCAAGAATTTCCTTATATCTCGTGTTCTCCACCCAAAACTCCTCGAGTGCTCAATCTAAGGAAATCTTTTTCTGTTTTGAGGTTGTTCCTCCTTTGTATGCTTCCCTATATGTATGGAGATAGGAATGAACGAGTCAAATGTTGCTCAAAAAATTTTACTTGGAACGATTGCAGATTTACTATCCCCAGGAAATATTTTCACAGCTCCTGTCACTTTGGGCATCCAAGACGTTGGAAATTCTTCAGTGGGCCCATTCATTTTTATCATCACCTGCAAGAATGGGAAACCATATCAACTTATGAACAAATCAGATCGATTTGGAACGGATACATCCTTTTCGACTTAGGGAGAGTCAATCCTAATTAGGTTGCTCTTTCTTCATGATGTCTGTTTAAGGTTCATCAAAATTAATCCATCTTGTCTTTGCGAATCCGATGGTGACATCTGATGAAAGCACATTCATTTTCATCTTGTAGGGAAGGCAAGTTTCCCTTCGCTGGTCTTCAACCGTTTTGACCTGTATACCAAGGCATGAAGGTACTAGTCAAGTATAACACCCACAGTGTTTATTGGAACGTTTACAGTTTTACCATCGTTCCATCATGATCTTGCGTGTGATCAGATGAAGAAGTCTTCAATAAGTATCTGCCATGTACAACTTGTTCCATATTTCCTCATGCCTATCCACAAACGAATATTTCTTCTCTATCTATTTTTTTTCACCTGTTTTAAAAGGAAAGGTAGAATTAGTAGAGAGAAATGAAAAGGAAAGCATAAATCCTTTTAATTTTATGCCTACTTGTGATTAATAAGGATAAGAATCTTTACATGAGCTGTAGCTTTGTGTGAAAAGCTCTTATCAATATTTTTCAAGGGAAAGCATATCATTAAAAGGAAGGTAATCCACGATAATTGCTTTCGATCAATTTCAAAAATCGGTGGAATGCTCACAATTCTGATGTTTTAAATTTAATTGGAGATATGGTATCCAAATTAAAGCCATTTGCTAAGAACGAGAGTAATTTGGATATCCATGCTTTCATTAAATTTGGACAACACGAATAATCTTGGTCAATTATCGTGAATTACCAATGATGCAAAACATGCATGAACCAATTCAACTTTATAGTTCCTTCCGGCGAAATGGGGATTGGATTCCCCTATATGGCCAAAAAGGTCAGATAAGATTTCCAATTTCAAATTCCTCCAAATGAATTATAAAATTGAATTTGGACTATTCGAGTGATTGGAAGAAATGCCACTATCACATTCCGATGATAGATTAACACAATACAAATAAAGCCCTAATACAATCAATCTAAGGGATGAGATACAAAGGATTTCAGAAAAATAAATCCTATACAGGAGGACTAGAAATGCAAAGCAAATCAAAAGCATGCGATCCTAACATTTAGAGATGCCCTAGTTTTGGTCTTCGGGATATGACTTCAGGATCGCCTATTGCAAATCATAACCTTCATTGGACAAGATTTCAATGACGTCTACAGAGGGTTCTTCTTGTCCACCTTGCGCTCGTAATGGCAAGGTACGAGCTTAGTCTTCCACTAAGAATATTGGGGAAAATACCTCTATCTACCCTCAAGATGGCATTTAATTCAATCACTAGAATTATGCTATGAATGGAATGCTCGCATTTACATTAACTGTAACAAATTTGAGGGATAGAAAAATCTTACCAACCAAACTCGTTGACTTATGTGTGGTTTTAGGTATACCAACCATCCAAAGACATGCGCATGAGACAAGTGAGGCTCGACTCTAAAAAATCAAAAGATTGTGCTTGGTACCTAAGGCCAAGGTTCCCATCTCGAGTTCTAGAAAGGGCCGATTCTATTGCACAACTATCGTTGCATTGAGGCTCGATCCATAGTTCGAAATGAGCGGAATTGAAAAGTCGATTACCCCATGTTTTTCCTCACGAAGATTCCATTTTCAATTCCTTCTATTGTTGTCCTATAGGAGGCGCCCAGGGTTTTAGGCGCGGTTGTGTGTGTTCACTGTGTTGTGCTAAAGCAATAGACATGCATCTTATTTAGCAATCACCGCTTTAATATAAAACGTTCACACAATCATACATCTAAAACTCCTACCTGCATGAAACAAAGTTAACAAGGACTACTCCCTTATCACTCCAATCTGCAAAAATATATAACACCTATCATGAGAGGACTTACCTCATCTTTAAGAGCGCCTGCAGGGTCAGAAAAATCACTCAACGTTTTAATTACGGCCAAAGTCCACTTGAGGTATAGAACCTAGGTTCTAGAGAAAATTCCCCAGTGGAGTCGCCAGCTGTCGCGACCCGTCCAAAAATTTCCCCTTTTCCTTGATGACGGACGAATGGATTACCGATCGAGCCCTCGCTCTAGAGTGCAGATCGCGGGCTTTAGATCGGCGCGGGCCCTCCCAGGCCTGTACCAAATCACGGCGGGAGTAATTTTGAGGGCCTTTGACGATAAGAGTCTATCGCTTTCGACCTTGGTGTGGTCGTGGTGGCATGTGCAACGTGTGTATGCATTTGGAATCACCACCAGTTTTTCTTGGAGGGTAGACCGGAAACCTTACTAACCGATTGGGAGAGATTGATCAATTCTGTGGAACCAGAGATTTTGGGTTCGGGGGCTTGGTTACGTTTTTTCATTACCAACGCCCTTTCGGTACCTAACGCGAGTGATTTTCCTAACTAAGATTTATTGCAGGCGCAATTTCGGGTGAGGTAGGTCTGATTCAGGGTTTCATGCAGATTGGAAGACTAGTCCTATCAATCACAATCAATATAATGGAAGCGTAATCGATTGCATATATAGATCATGTCAATGCACATCAATTCAAATCAATGGCCTCCTAGTATAGCCGTAAGGGCTTAGAGAATATGTGATTTAGGATTAGGGGTAAAATGTGAAGATTTAGAGACGATTAGCCCGAAAGGCAAAATCGTCATTTTTTTGAAGGTTTGGATACCGAATTATCCAAAATATTCCATGGCCAGTTGATTGTGGCCATTTCCCATTTTTGAGATTTTTTTTGGAATTTCTTGATTTTTCTTCAATTTTTGGGAGACGATTCGCCGGAAGGGTGAAATCGTCATTTTTAAGAAGGGTTGGGGTTCAAAACACCCAGAATGAGTCTTGGCCAGCCGATTGTGGCCATTTCCTATTTTTTTGGGATTTTCCTGAATTTTTTTTAGGAGACGGTTTGCCATAAGGGAAAAATCATCATTTCTGGAAAGACCGTGGGTCGAAAGACCCGAAACAGGTCATGGCCAGTTTGACGTGGCTATTTCCCATTTTTTGGAATTTTTCTGAATTTTTCTGAATTTTTCAAATTTTTTGAATTTTTTTATGATTTTCTATTTTTTTATTGAATTTTTATTATTTTCCGAATTTTTAATATTTAAAAATATTTTTTCGGCCGGGTCAGACCAGGCCTGCGCCTCTCGGGCGTCCGGCCCGACCCTACAGGTCGGAGCCGGTCTAAAAACGACGCCGTTTTGTATTTTTAAAAGGTTTTTCTATTTTTTTAACATTTTTTATTATTTTCTTATTTTATCAGAAAATCCGAGATTGAACGGCCCAGGACGCCCCACGTGGCTACGTACAGTACGTCTGATCTTGAACATGATCGGACGACCCACAGAGCACCACTTGGTGCATTCTCAGCCATCGAATCGATTTTTAATTATTTATCCGAAAATCAATTATTAAATTCTGAAAATCCGAAATCGCGACACGTAGCGTAACCACGGCCATCCGATCAGTTTTTATTTTTGACGCAGCCCCACCGAGCTGACGTGGCGACCTACGTGGCTCGCCACGTCACCCCCTTGACTGTTGACCGCGAGGCCGCCGGGGATCGCCGGCGCCTCGTCGGAGCTGCCGAACCGACGTAAAAACGATAGTTTCGCATCGTGATTTTGGCACGAAAACAATTCCCATCTAACCCATATCATCACACATAAAAAACATGGAAAAAATCATGCCGGAAAACGGCCATTCGGACCTCCACCGAACCGGCGCCGGCGAGGGGATTTCCAGAATTTTTTTTTACGTTTAAACTCGATTTCATTCCATCACATGGCATCCAATGGGGTTAGGGAAGCTTACCTTGTTGAAACCATATGAACAAGACAAAATATAAATCATGCAACTCCAGTACGTAGTGCTACTGATGACTCTGGTATTGCGATTTCATCTAGTAAGAAAGGAATGCCTTCAATCACAAAAAAAGAAAAAGAAAGGAGGAGTTGGTACTTAACAGTTTTCGGTTACTTTAGTTACTTCTTAAACAGAGTTTTGTTATTCTCTTTCTGTTACACAAAGTAGTTCTTTGTTCTGTTGTAACTGAAGTTCGTTAGTTAGCAATATATAAAGGAAAGCCAAGTGAAATAAAGTGTGAAGTAGGTTGAATGAGCCCTCAGATGAAGATTGTATGATGAAGTATCATGAAGTCTTCCATGATTTGTAATACATCAACTTCTTGATCTGTTCTATCTTCTCTATCTCTTTTTCTTCTTCTTTGTAGCTCTTCAGGATTTTTCACATGGTATCAGAGCTTGTTCTCTGATAGCTCGACTGTGAATCTCGATTTTCTTCATACTGATCTTCTTCTGTGAATCTCGATTTTCTTCATACCGTTCTTCTTCATCTGAGAACACAGCAATGGCAACAAGAGCATCAAGATATCCTTTTCCAATCTATGTAAACATTGCTAACTTTGTCACAATCAAGCTTGTTGAAGACAATTTTCTACTCTGGCAAGCACAGTTTCTCAGATTTCTTCGTAGTCAAGATTTACTTGGCTTCATCAATGGAGAAGTTGTGTCACCTCCTCAGCAGTTACAAGTTGAAGTCGAAGGGATCACAACTGAAACTGTGAATCCTGAATACAGTGATTGGGTGCGAACAGATCAACTGGTTTCATCATGGATTAGTGGTACAGTTTCTGAAAATACATTAGACCTGATCATTGGCCTGGAGACATCCTATGAGGTATGGCAAACTCTATCAAATCGCTTCACACAAAAATCAGTTGCTAAAGAGTTTGAGCTGAGAGGGAAACTTCAAGCTTGTAAAAAAACGCAATAGGCAGTTATCCGATTATCTTAGGGAGTACAAACTGATTTGTGATCAGTTACATGCAATAGGAAAGCCTGTAGATGAGATAACTAAAGTCTTTGGTATCTTGGAGGGACTAGGTTCTGAGTATGAAACCTTCAGAACAACAATGTATTGTTTAAAACCTCAACCTGATTATGATGAGGTAATATCACAACTGGAAAGGTTTGAAACACGACTTCAAAACTACACTTCAAATCAGTATAATCCTAACTTGGCCTATTACAGTGAAAGGAATGTAGAATTGGAACCGAAGACAGTATTTGATAGAGAATCAAATCAGCTTGAGTTTGCATTTATGGGACAGCAAGCAAGTATTCGTGGACGACGTCACAATGGTAGAGGTCGTCATTTTGGTAATCAAGGTCGTAGTTATGGATATCAAGGCAGAAGTCAGTCTTATAGACCACTGAGTCTGAACCAAGATCAGCATGTTCAATATTCTAAACCATCAAATAATACCTATGTAACAGGTCAGGGTTTTCGACCTTACACTGGTTCACCACAAAGATTTTCAGATATCAAATCCTATCCATCTCCACATTCAGCAGCCCCCAAGATCTTGCCAGAAGAGAAAGTAACAGGTGGCACTCGAGTAACTTGTCAAATTTGTAAATGTCCAAGGCATGATGCTCTTCGATGCTGGTATCGATTTGACAATTCTTATCAAGACAATGGGGAAAAGTACACCTAGAGTGCCTTAACTTTCATACGGCGTATACTTAAGTGCCTTAACTTTCAAAGTGTGCACTTGAGTTCCTAAAATTTGAAAAAGTGTGCACTTAAGTACCACCGGCTGATTTGGCTCGTCGGAAAACCTACGTGGACTTATTTTAACATTAAACCTGCCACCATGGCTCGCCGAAAAAATGAAGTCAGCATTAGTGATGGAAAACGATGTCGTCTACTCAAATGATCTAACAAATTGACTTATTTTAACAGATTGGGGCCAAATTGAAAGAAGAACCCTAACCCTAAATTGCTTCGCGGGTTTGAAATTCTTCCAATTGGGAACTTTTACCTCATTATAATCGCAATGGGAAGCCGAAATAGGAGAAGCGGGTCAACAGTAATCGTAATTGTCCCTACGGTTTGAAATTCTTCCAAATTGGGAGCTTTTCACCCCATATTCGCAATCGCGAGCCGAAGTAGGCGAAGCGGGTCATAGATTTACGAGCAAAGCGAAGAAGGAAGTCGAAGTTGCTGCTACTGTGGGCTGCGGAATCCTACAAGAACATCGTGGACGCGAGACAATCCCGGGCGAAGGTTTGTTCGATGCGGTAGTTATAGGGATGGCTTCAATTGTGGGTATTTCAGGTGGGTGGACGGAAAATTTCCAAACCAAGCAACCAAGGTGATCTTGCAGCTAATGGAAGGACATGGCGAAGCTCGAGCCGTGTTGCCAGATGAGGTGGACGATGCTGACTCAATGCAAGCAGAAATGAAGGGCCTTGAATCTTTGATCAACCATTTGAAAGAACAAGTTTAAATGATGAAAATTCAAAGGGATACTTATCGAGCATTGGTTGTGTTGTTGGTAACGACTGTGGTGTGGTTTGTGTTCGTAAGGAAGATCGGTTCTCAGAAGAAGAACCAACTTAGTCTTCCATAATGAATTTTAGTATTCGAGGCATCGACTGTAAATTTTTGGATATTGCTTCCTAAACCGGCTAACGACAGTGGCCTGTTTTGGAGTGGTAGTTGAGTAGATAGCGTGGTGCTCGACGTTGTGGTTTGATGTTCTCGAATGAATGAACATGGCTGGTTTGGATGTTGGCTGATTATTGCTGATTATTGATGATACATTGTGCATAAATTTTGGCTTATAGCAATATTGTCTAAAAATGTGTTGTGCTTGCTCATTGATTTTACTGACTGAGCATGTTAATAAATTTGGTGAATGAGAAATGGAAGTGTGGTGATGGTGGAAATTTCGTTGATGTGTTGTGCAGTACAAGTTGCAAATAAATTTGCGAGTGGTCATATGAGTGTTAATTTTTTTTTTAAGTGAACACCTAAATGGCTAGACTTTGTAAAAGTGAACCTTTGAGTTCATTAACTTTGTAAAACTGAACACTTAAGTGCCAATTTTTTGTAAAAGTGAACACTTAGCTGTTAAAATCTTTGTAAAAGTGAACACTTAAGTTCCAAAATCTTTGTAAAATTTGAACATAACTTCTTAATTTTTCCTTTCTCAAAAACACCTAAAAAAATAAGTAAATTGATATGCTATCATCACAAAAAGGACCCAGTAATCGTGATTCATTAAATTGAAAGGAACAAGATTCACCAAATGAGCTGCATTTGCATCAGACTAAATTGCACAAAAAGGACAAATTAAATTCGTGCTTCATTAAATTAAAAGCAACAAAGTTGCTGCAGCTTACAATAGGCAAAAAAAATGTCTCAAAGTGCTCAAAGTAGCTTACATACATCAATGTTGCTGCAACATTCCTTAACAATCTTGTACCAACATTAAAACAGCCCAAGCAACAAACAACAAAAACCTGCCTGCTTACCTCAATATGAAAAAATAAAAATAAAAAACCCAAACCTCCATATTTGGGACTAACAAACAGATAGCTGCCAGCTCACATAAATAGAAACCCGCGCACATCAAAAAACAAACCCAACCCCTCCTACCACAAAAAACAGAAGCAGCTTAAACTGGCAACCCTCCAAAATCATCCCAACTACCCAAGATGAATAACGCGATCAGAATGAACTGTCTTGAAATGAGTCATGAGCCTTGCACTCTTTCGGATTGGAACGATAGGCACATCATTAGCTGGGGTTTGTTCTTCAACTCTCTTATCTGCTGGAGGATCATTTGATACAGATGGAGTTGATGTTGGGGCAGGGGCCTTCTTTGGTGCCTCCTTTCGAGGTGGCCTTAGCACCGTCGATTTTGGAGCTGCCATTGGTAGCTTTTTCGATTGTGCACGGGTTGTTACTGTTGAATTCATTATACGTGCATGCACTTGACTTCTTGTCCGTGCTGCAGTAACTTGTCCAGCTGAATGCCCTTCAGATATTAGCACCTCTGTACTCCTCCCAGGCTGCAATACAACCATAATTATTAGTTACTATGTTATGAAATAACTTAGAAATGCATACGGTACACCTAGTTCCCCTTACATTAAAAATAACCATGCTAGTTTTGTCGTGTGTAAATAATCCATAGCCATGCTCCCATAGCCTTTTCCCAATTAGACCATGTGTTCATCTTGGTGCCTCTTTTTCTAAAATCGCTTGAGTTTTTTTAACCTACATAAGGCACGCACAATCACTAATGACACAGTTTTGAAGTCAATTTCTATTGCACCATGCATTGTTTTGAATTTTATTTTTATTGTACTCGATCAACCACTGTCTGTTGTACACTGTCCAACTCAGTTGGCCCCGTGCTTTGTTCAGCATGATTGCTTTCAACGATTCCCTCACAAGCTTCTGATGGCTAAGTTGGTGTTCTTTTACCCCGTCTGTTGTACACTGCCTGAACGTTGCTCCTTTCCGTCGACTGAGGTGTCCCCGTGCTTTATCCCGCATCACTACTCCTTATAGTGCCCTCAACTACCTCAGCAGGTTGACATTGTTTTCGTTTAACCTGGAAAACAGACACAATATAATTAAAATAATTGAAAAAAAAAACAATACATCAACAAGTCAAATGACTAACTCCAAGAAAATACTTCAATTTTGCTCTGCCATACCGACTGACCAGCCTTTGCCCCTACAGCTTGTTTTTTTTCCTTTGGTGACCTGCAAAAGGACTTAGCCCAATTAAACAGGTGCAGCAACAACTACATAAAAAAACTAGACAAACAATGACCAGACTCACCTCAATGTTGGTCCTCTGTATCGAGTGTTTCGTCCCCGTGCTTTGTCCTCCATCGTTACTTCCTCTTGTGCCCTCGCTTACCCCTGCAACCTGAGTTTTTTTTCCTTGAATCTGCAAAATGACATAACATATTTAATGCAATGCAACAACACATACATAAAAAAGACAAATCACCAATCAAATAGTCAACATTGCTTCTTATGTTGTCCTCAGCCGCACTTGTAGGCTGACACTATCTTCTTTTAACCTGCAAATGATGATTAATGTATTTCAACAAATTCAATAAAGAAATTATTCGATTCATAAGCTTTGAAACATCTTACTTGAAGTTTGCTTCTCTAAGTCGAATGAGTTGTTTCGGGATTTCCTCCTCCACCACCACTTCCCTTCGTCATGTCATCTTGCACTGCATCAGTACACACCTGTTGACTTGATGTCCTTATTGGACCTTCTTTGTTGGACAACCAATCTTATTATGCCCTTCCTCATGGCATAATGAGCAGTGAATTGGCACACCAGCCCTGGTCATTCTGTGAGCAGATAGCTCAATATCCTCCAGTTGTCTTTTCTTCTTAAGCCTGCCAACTTGCTTCTTCATTGGGAGGGGTTCTGGGGGTTGATGATTTGTTTTCTCCCAAAACTTGCTACTTCGTAGAGGCTGCATCATAAATCCATATGAAGCAAGATACTTGCTTTTCTTGTAACATTCGTCCACATAATCCTCTGCATTTAGTCCCTGCCTTTGTATGGCACAAATGGCATAGCGGCAAGGTATTCCAATCAATTGCCATGCTCGATAAGAACATCTCCTTCTATCCATCGTCTCCATTCCAAGTTGAATGACAAAACCTACTGTCAGCAATGCTCTGTTCCATTTTTTTTTCAGAATCCTAGGCCCACATTGTGTAGGCCATTTTGCACATTCATCCCGTAGCCTTTGTAACCTAGTCATCACCATCAATCGAATGTCCCCCAGCATACTAATGATCGACTTGCACCTGGCTCATATAATCCTGCCATTAAATGCCTCACACAGGTTATTGTCGATGGCGTCACACTTGAATTCTTCAGCGAAGAAGGCTCTACACCAATGTTGTGGGTCAATTTCGAACAATGCGTTAAAAGCTTCCGATGACAATGCATGTATGGCTTGTTTTTGAATTCGAAAATCTGACATATTTGTGCTTTTGGCAATCAGCCAGAATTGCCTCTGCAATTGCTCTCCTCTATACTTCTTTGCCCAATTAGCATATATGTGCTGAGCACACAGTCTGTGCTCGGCATATGGCATCAAATCAGCAATTGCTGGCACAAGTCCCTACACATTAAACAAGAATGCATAAGCGACATTTGGTATCCAATAATAGAAATGCACTCAATGTTAAAGAAAAAGTACATTTTGTTGGTCACTCAAGAATGCCCAACCGCTTCCATCGGTTATTTCAAGGTCAGCCAAAAGGTTTTTTAAAAACCAAGTCCAAACGTCTTTGTTCTCCACCTTCACCACCGCCCATGCTATTGGAAACATTAGATTGTTTCCATCTCTCCCAATTGCAGCCAAGACCTCCCCTTTGCATAATCCCTTAAGAAAACACCCATCCAAACCAATGATTTTCCTACAACCAGCGAAGAACCCTTTTCTACATGCCTCAAAACATACATACATCCGATCAAACTACGTTCCATCACTAGGCAATGGCCTATCCACAACTTCAACATGAATTCTACTAGGATGATTCTGGAACCTGCATTCCCTAGCATACTCCCAGATTTGTGCATACTCTTCTTTGAATTGTCCCATCAATGTACGCATCACTTTGTACTTGGCCCTTTTGCATTGAGAGCTGGCAACATTCACACCTATTTGCTCTCTCACTAGCTGTTTCAGCTGAGGACCTTTAATATCTGGCATGGCCTTAATGGTGCTAAAGAAATGCTTGGCCAGCCATGCACTAGTCACTCTATTATTATCGAAAGCAATACTACAAGTGTGCTCCTCCTGTAGTGACCGAATTTGAAATGAACGAGCCATCTTGTTCATTGCAGCATATATATGCCAAGGGCAACTACCATGTGTACACTTTGCTCGAACAACTTCTTTGGTATTTCTAATGAATTTAATGTTCCTCTGTTCACTGATTGAGTGCCTTACGACAGCATCTCTAAATTGCTTCGCATCATCAAACTTCATCGACACACATAATACTGGACTTTCACTAGTTGCATCATAAAATGGAAACTTACTTTTCCTTCGTGGCAGAACTGATTCATCATCCTCATCTTCTGAGCTGCTCTCAGCATATTCACCATAATCACCATCCATTTGAAGTCCATCGCGGTCTACTGAAGAGCCCTCACCAACCACCCGAAATGGTTGTTTGATCTTTTCGTGATATTCCCTCACTTCTGCCCTGGCTAGTTCCATATCCTCATCATCACCATCACTTGTGTAAAGTGTATGCACAAGTGTTTCCTCATCTTCATCGTCAACATCCCAGAATGGGATATTTCTTCTAGTCTCTTCATCAAGTACAAATCCAGAGCCGTCATCAATGCCGCCACCACTTGGTTGAGCTTGCCCACATGACTCTATCACACGAGCTACGTGAGAAGGCTCAGCTTCCTGCCCTCTCAGATCTCTATGAAATGCTTCGTCAGCTACTTCACTTTCAGTACGAGGCTGCGACACTGCTTCCTGATGTTCATCACCATTGTGTTCAACATACATAAAAATTTCGTGACCATACATGCGATGGTAGACAATATCCCTCATACCGTGACCATCAAACACATGTCTGACACCATCCCTAAGACTTTTACCAGGCATTTGATAGTAAACTTTTCCTACTGTGCAATTGGCCTGTTCAGCTATAGCCTTGACAAGGTCTTCATACGACATCCTTCTGATGTCGACGAGGACAGAATCCATATTTACCCCTACATAATCGCATACCTCTCCAAAAATAAACTTACCCACTGTCCAAACTCTAAAGGCAGCTGATGTATCACCCATATAGACACTGCACACAAGGAAAAATAATTCAAGTTAATATTGAGCAGGACAAACAAACATCATTGTCAACTTTAACAATACATAACGGCAGCACTTGCATAACGGCAGCACTTGCAGTGACAATATAGACAAACAACTTCTAATCTGTCCCCCACAATCCACTTTAAATAAAAACGACAACTTTAACATTCGGTCCTTTAACATTCAGTCCCCACGTTAGGCCCCCTTAGTTAAAGACGACAGCTTTAACATTCGGTCCCCACATTAGGCCCCCGAGTGTACCAAAAAGGAGAAACTTTAATGGCGAACATAATCTGTCTCTCACTGGGAATGTTGCTCACTATTGTCGTTATACAAAAAAAAATTACAAAAAGGACTAACCTTCACCAGTGTAGAGTCGCGATTCGTTCTGCTCACAAACCCTCTTTGCTTTAGAGGTTCGACTGAACTTGGTAAACCGCACGATAGAGAGCTCGATGAGAAGCGAACATGAAGCCCTAATGCGATTTGGGACAAAATGAAAGTTGCCCTGCATCTCCTTCAGGTCTTAAACCGATCTCTGCCCACGACGTCGTACCAAGTTATTTAAAGATACGGCGTCGTTTGGGTGGGGTCTGCCTGCAAGTGCACGTACTGCATATGACCGCACAAACGAATTTTTTTAAAAAATTTTGTGTAATTTACAAATGTTTTAATTTTGTACGATTTTTTAAATTATTTCATTTAAAATTTTCATATTTTTAGATAAAAAAAAAGTAATGTCTTAAATTGGCCCTGCACGGACTATGCTTGAAACTTCGCAGACCTCCACCCCCCCCCCCCCTTTTTTCCTTTTTAGCATTTGTCCCCAATTTGCGACAAGCGTCAAATTCTGCGATAAATGGGTTACTGATAATGTAATTTGCCACGAAATGTACGAATTCGCGACAAACTATTTTTCAATGGTAATTTCCATAGGTAATTTCATTTTTTTTTACCTTTTTCTAATTATTTACAAAATCGTCACATTTGAGACAAATATAAAGCGGGGTTGAAGCCGTGACTGTGGGTCAAATTTTTTTTTTTTGTCCTAATTTCCTTTACCATTTTTCAAGTTTAAAATAATTTAAAAAATACCCTATGGGCTTTTAAGTGACCTTTAAAAATAGTATAAAATTTGCAAAAATGAACACCTTACGTGGCAAAAAAATCTTTTAAGTGAACCACTTAAGTGCCAAAATATCTTTTAAGTGAACACTTAAGTGCTCTAACTTTGTGCGAGTGAACACTTGAGTGTACTAACTTTGTAAAAGCGAATACTTATGTGCACTTAACTTTGTGCAACTGCATACTTAAGTGCACTAACTTTGTAAAAGCGAACACTTATGGTGCGTTTGTTTCAAGGAAAGTGGTTTCCTGAAAACCACTTTCTCGGAAAACGATTTGTTTTCCGTTGTTTGGTAATATGTTACCGAAAATATTTTTTGGTGTTTGGTTTTCATTTGGAAAACGATTTTAATCCCCGGTTCTCGGTTCCCGGCCCCGGCCCCGGTTCTCGGTTCATGGCCCCGGTCCCCGGCACCTGCCCCGGCCCCGGTCCCGACCCCGACACCGGTTCTCAATCCCGGCCCCGGTCCCGGGTCCCCGGCCCTGGCCCCGGTCCCAGCCACGGCCTTGGTCCCGGCCTCGGGCCCCGGTCCCAGCCACGGCCTTGGTCTCGGCCCCGGGCCCCGGTTCTCTATTCCTGGGCCCGACACCTGCCCCAGCCCCAGCACCAGCACCGGTTCCCGACCCCGACCCCCGGTCCCGGCCCTCGGCAGGACACGGCACCCGGCCCCGGCACCCGGTCACCGGGTCCCGGCCACAGCCTCTGCCCTAGTCCCCGGGTCCCGGCCACGGCCTCGGCCCTGGTCCCCGGGTCCCGGCCCCGGGCCCCGGATCTCGGTTCCCGGCCCCGGTCCCTGGCACCTGCCTCGGCCCCTGTCCCGGCCCCAGCACCGGTTCTCGGCCCCAGCCCTCGGCACGGCCCCGAGCCCCGATTCCCGGCCCCAGCCCGACCCCCGGGTCCCGGTCGCAGCCCCCGGCACAGCCCAGGCACCCGGCCCCTGTTCTCGGTTCCTGGCCCCAGGCACCGACGCCGGTCCCCGGTTCTCGGTTCCCGGCCCCGGCACCGACGCCGGTCCCCGGCCCCCCGATCTCGGCCCCCGACCCCGGCCCTTGCCCCCGACCCCGGGTCCCGACCCCTGCCTCGGCCTCGAGTCCCCGTCTCGGCCCCGGCCCCGGCACCCGGTCCCCGGGTCCCGACCTCGGGCCCTGGTTTTTCGGTTCTCGGCCCCGGCACCGACGCCGGTCCCCGGCCCGGCCCGGCCCCCGATCCCGGCCCCCGTCCCCGTCCCCTGCCCCGGCCCCGGGTCCCGGTCCCCGACCCCTGCCTCGATCCCGGGTCCCAGTCTCAGCCCCGGCCCCTATCCCGGCCCCCGGCACCCGGCCCCGGCCTCGGCCCCGGCCTCGGCCCCGGTCCCGGTCCCGGCCCCTGTCCCCGGTACCTGCCCCGGCCCAGGCCCCGGCCCCGGTTCCGGTTCCGGTTCCGGTTCCCGGCACCTAGCCCGACCCTAGCCACGGCACCAGTTCCCGGCCCCGACCCCCGGCACAGCCCCCGGCACAGCCCCGGCCTCGGCCCCGGCCCCGGGTCTCGGCCCCCGACCCCTACCTCGGTCCCGGGTTCAGGTCCCGGCCCCGGCCCCGGGATCGGTCTCCGAGATCGGCTTCAGTCCCGTTTTCAAAGAAAGTGGGAGACTCAAATTTGGGAAAGTGTTTTCACCTTTTTATTTTGGGAATTCACTTTCCTATTTTAATGAATAAAATCTTTGTTGACTGGAAAGTACTTTCCGTTGACCAAATCATTTTCCACGAACCAAACAGATGAAAGTCCTGAAAACACTTTCCCTGAAAACACTTTCCTCAAAACAAACGCAGTTTTAAGTTCACTAACTTTGTAAAAGCGAACATCTAAGTGCCAAACAAGCACGATGTGATTCTAAGACGTTTGTTGTTTCAGAATTGTTAATAAATGTTGTCCTTAAGACTTCCTTACGATCGTAGTAGATTTGACACAAATACGAAAGGCCATGCGTAATATTTTACATAAATAAACTAATATTAAATTTTTTTTTACGTTGTCAAATTTTTTTCGAATCATTTAATTTTTTTTAGACCTCGTCGATATTTGATGTGTTTCTTGTAGAGTTCGAATCATTTCATTTTTTTTTTCGAATCATTTCATTATTTTTAGACCTCGTCAATTGAAACACTTAAGTGCCAAAATCTTTTTTTAAGTGAACACTTAAGTGCATGAACTTCATCAAAGCGAGCACTTAAGTTCATTAACTTTGTAAAAGAGAACAGATAAGTGCCATGGCAAACACTGCAACGGTCCATTGTTAAATTAAAACCTGTTTGTTGCAGCTTTATAAATAGCACGATATGACACATAAATAATCAATAGTCATCCAACAATGTTTGTACAAACATGGTTTGAAACAGCCTGATAAGAACAAAAAATCAGCCAAACCCTGGTGATAAAAAAAACACCATTCTCTTGTAGTCATCTATAATGTGTGTACCAACTACTTTTCAAACAGCCAACCCCCTGATAAAAATCAAAACCAGCCAAACCTCCCTTACAAAAAAAAAATCATCTAGTTGTAGATGGAGCATATTCTCTGGATGGTGTCCTCGATATATCAACACGTCTGAGCTCATTGACAGGGATGTCGGCTTGTTTGAGCTCATTGACAGGGATGCGATCGTGTTCAGTGTCTCCATCATCGCGAGTTATATTGACATGAACACTAGTGTTATCACTTCGAGCCGGCAATATCACCTAGTTCAATGTACCTACCCAGAAGCACAAATGACCCAGTTCAGTCCTGTTTTTTTTTCTTCAAGTTCGGTGCCCTCATTCGCCATTGCAGTTGACTCTGTTTTCTTTTTACCTGCTAATAACGTTGCATCATTAAAGTAATACAGCACTGACCAAAAAGAATGTCGCCAGTATCATAAAGGAGTTGTCCGACTGCAAATAAAATAAGAAGCTAAATGCAAACATCTCCCACCTGAACCACACCACAAGTATCCACCCATCTTTCATCACTCTTATGCCCACCCCTCTATCAACAAAAGAATTGTCTCCTCCCCCTCCCCCCCCCTTTCAAAAACCAAAACATCCTCCTTCTAAGATCAACTGATAAAGGTCGTTCGCCATCTAAGGTTCCTTCAACTGGGTACAACATAAAACTACCCCTATACTATTAGACAGATGAAACAAATGGATGAACTTGCGTAAGAATGTGACACAATCCTGGAAAGGTCACAGTTTCTAAACCAAAATAAGAAATCAAAACCTTAGCAATACAGGACAACTTGAACAAATTCATCTTAAACTCGTTCTGCAATACAAGACAACTTCAACACATTCAACTTGCACACATTCTGCAATATGGACAACTTGAAATTCACAACACACTAGCAGCAACCCCTATTCTGGTCAATGTCATTTCGCCGCTTTTTCACTTTCACCCGATATTGAATAAAAATTCACTCATTTCTCCATCGAACAGAAATAACTTCACTACCCTTCACATCCTAACCTTCGCTCTCATTGTATAGAGAAACGATGTCGTTTTCCCCGCTTTCACACTCTCTTAACAACACCACATTGAAAAAGATTTCAATTGTTTTGTCGTCCATGGATAAAAAACAACAAATGACTAAACATTACCTCGATTAAACGAGATTCGTTCGTGAGAGACGCCCTGATGGAGGCCCCGATGCTTCAGAGCTTCAAACACCGACGTCAATTCAAACACACGATCCACCAGAGCGATTGAGAGACCTTCACTTTCAGTGTTAGAATCGAAGCCCCAATTCGTGGGAAGCCCCGATGCTTCAAAGCTTCAAGCACCGACGCCAATTCAAACACACGACCCACCAGAGCGATTGAGAGACCTTCGCTTTTAGTGTTAGAATCGAAGCCCCAATTCGTGAGAGAGAGAGAGAGGAATAGATGTGCAAGAGAGGAATAGATTTGCCCTAATTCTCTCCCACGATCTCATTTTACCCTAAATCTATTGCTCAAACGACGACATCTCATTACACAAAGAAACGACGTCGTCTCTTTTAAATCGACGTGGATAATATTTTCCCCTTTTCCACTTAATACACGTTAGAAATTTAAAAATAATCCAAAATTACACGTAGGATGACTGGCCGGAAATAGCACTCATCTGCACACTTCTACTCCGATTAGGCACTCAAGTGCACACTTTAAAAGTTAAGGTACTTATGTGCACACCGTACGAAAGTTAAGGCACTCCAGGTGTACTTTTCCCTAAGACAATGTTATTCCACAAGCACTTACAGCAATGCACCTTGAAGATTCAAAAGGCAATGAGTGGTATCTTGATACAAGAGCAACAGCCCACATAACTGCTGATCCTGGTATACTTCATAACCTTTCAAAGTATACAGGTTCTGATAAAGTAATGATAAGAAATGGATCGTGTCTTCCTATTACCTATACTGGTGATGCTGTATTATTTTTTGATCTTATGTGTTACCTCTCAATGATGTGTTGGTGGTTCCTGAAATCAAGAAAAATCTTCTGTCTATTTCCAAACTGACTGATGGCTTTCCTTGTTCTTTTGTGTTTGACAACTATGGTGTTTATGCCAAGAACAATCACACAAACTCCATAGTGATGCTTGGAAAGAAAATTGGGGGACTTTACCAAGTGGATCGGATGCCAACTCAGGCTCTACTTACACAAAGACTTAAGACTGTTGGAGAGGATATATGGCATCAACGACTTGCCCATAGTAACACACAGGTTGTGAAGTATCTACACCAGAAACAATAGACTTCATGTGATAAGAAAACTTCCCTTGAATGTGGCAGTTGTCCTCTTGAGAGAATTCTACTGCTACCGTTCCTCTTGAGAGAATTCATTGTGATATTTGGGGTCCATCCCCAGTCACCTCCTTTTAGGGGTTTTGTTTCTATGTTGTCTTTGTAGACAACTTCTCTCGCTATAGTTGGCTTTATCCTATGAAGTTGAAGTTTGACTTCTATGATATCTTTCTTATGTTTCAGAAATATGTTGAGCATCAGTTTGATCACAAAATCAAAGTCTTTCAATGTGATGGTGGTGGTGAATTTACTAGTGTCAGGTTTCGGACTCATTTGGAGAACTGTGGTATTCAACAATATGTTTCTTGTCCTTACACCCCTGAACAGAATGTGATCTCTGAAAGGAAACATCATCATGTGGTCGAATTGGGGTTGACTGTTGACACCTAAATTTTGATCAGTCTTTTCTAGTTTATTGTTGAAAAATTCAAAGAAAATATATAAAAAAAATGTATAAAAAAATGTCATTTGACTCTTTTAATTTGCGATTTTAGCATTTCTAGAATCTTGACATTTAATTGGATTGCCCTGCATTTCGACGTTATTTGGTTGCATGCTCATTTGCTTATTTTGGGCGCCTAAAGTGAATTATTGGACTGTGTCATTAAAAAAAAAAAAGAGGGACCATAGAAGGGTTGGCTCGACAAAAGAAAAGTAGAGGACCCAAAAGAAGGATGAGCGGCCATTAAGCGAAATAGCCGAAAGACAAATCTCAGTACTTGTCTTAGTGCCCGGCATTCAAAAAAAATTAAATTAAAAAAAATAAAAAAATAAAAAAAAGGCATTAGAGAATAAAGAAATAACAAAGAAGGGGGATAGTGTCCGACAAAAGTTGAGGCCTAGTTGTCTTTGTCTACACGAGCCTTCCATTGAACATAAAATAAGAGCACAAAGAGATGGTGAAAAATACTTAATACATGGTCAAAGTTTGAGAGGTGGAATATGGCAAACAAGCCATCGTGGAGCAGAAAAAAATGGTGGGATTTGTGGTGGTGCCCAAGTCACCCAGAAGCCATAGAGGGAGAGGACAGGGCGAGAAGAGAAAAAGATTTTTTTTTTTCTGGGTGTTTATGGTTCTTCATCCAGAACCTAAGAGGGGAGGCTCGTTCTTCCTTGAAGGATTGTCCTTGCCCAAGTGTCGAAATTATCATGCCTTTCCATCTTCAAACTGTCACTTGAAGCTTACGGCCATGTGTGATTTGCTCCTTGCTTGATGACACATCAACGATAAAGCTGCTGGGTTATCCACCTCGTCAATTTTGAAGGACCAGCCTCTCGTCAAGTTTGCTTGCAGTTCATTGCTCTCATTATAAGGGCCAAGTGAAGACAAGAGCAGAAGAAAGTCCAAGTGAAGTACGTCATATTGGTGAGGTCAAAGTGCTAATTTGCTTCTTTTGAATTTTAACCAGATTTGACAAAGCAAATCAGCCAATCCTGCGGTCTCCAAAGTGGCGTGGACATCTCTATCTTCACGTTATTTTCTTGTGGCTGAACGTCACCGGGAGCCGGCCACAAGTCGTTGAGCCCCTCGAAGTCCACTTTGAGTTCACCATCGCTAGCCGCGTTCTACCAAGCCATCACGAACGCAATGAGACCATCGGCGAACCTTCATCATTCTGCCAGAAGGGAATATATTTGCTCAATGCATAGTCGCCATAAATCGGAGAAGAGTTCAGAGATCATTTATTGTTCGGGCAAATAAAATCGAGTTTGGGTGGCAACGTGTTCGAGCTTCACCGCAAGCACTACCATCGAGGTTGCCCATCACCGTCAATCTTGGATCGAGAAGGTCGAAGCCTTCCTGAGCCGTCGAGCTTCGGCCGCGAAGTCCTTCGCGGTCGTATACATGCTATTGTCAAGCTGCTCTTCGTGATCGAACGCCATCATGGCAAAGTGAAAGAATATGTGAAGAAAGTTCAAGCGGATCATGGTGGCTCTCGACTGACAACGACGAATGGCTTCAAGCCGCATGTGTAAGTCCCTTAAATTTCGGTTTTCGCTAGAAGTTTGTTGAAGCCAAAATCGAAATCATAAAAATACAAAATGAAGGTTAGTCGCAAGCATGGGTGATGTCAGTGAAGTTCTCTGGGATAGCATTATGGAATGGACGATGCAAAAGAAGAAAAGATAAAAAAAAATGAATAAAATAATAGAAATAAAAAAATGAATTATGAGTGGGGTTGAAGTGGGAGTTGCGTTGATTTGCTTATGTGAATTGAGTTTGACTGTGTATCTAGACTAGCGTATGAGTTTGGCCTATAATTTGAGCTTTAGAGTAAAATTCGGCTTTTATTGAAAATCATTCATAAAAAATGACGGTTTTGCCCTTTCGGCAAACCGTCTTTCAAACAAAATTCTAAAAATTCCAGGAAAATCCCAAAAAATAGGAAATGGCCACAATCAACTGGCCAAGACTCATTCCGGGTGTTTTGAACCCCGACCCTTCTAAAAATGACGATTTCTCCCTTTGGACGAATCGTCTCCCAAAAATTGAAGAAAAAATCAAGAAATTCCAAAAAATTCTCAAAAATGGGAAATGGCTACAATCAACTGGCCATGGAATATTTTGGGTAATTCGGTATCCAAATCTTCCAAAAATTGACGATTCTGCCCTTCGGGCTAAATCGCCTCCAAATCTTCCCATTTTACCTCGGTCCGAAATCACACTTTTCCTAAGCCTTTATGGCTATACTGAGAATCCATCGGTCTGAATTGATGTGCATTGATGTGATTTATTTATGTACTTGATTGCGGTTTCATTTAAATTGATTGTTATTGATAGGAATAGTCTTCCAATCTGCATGAAACCTTGAATTAAGCCCACCTCACCTAAAATTGTGCCTGCATGAATTCTTAGTTAGGAAAATCACTCGCGTTAGGTACCGAAAGGGCGTTGGTAATGACACCAGCGTAACCAAGTCCCCGAACCCAAAATCTCTGGTTCCGCAGAATTGATCGATCTCTCCCAATTGGTCAATAAGGTTTCCGGTCTACCCTCCAAGAAAGACCGGTGGCGACTCCAAATGCATGCACAAGTTGCACATGCCACCACGACCACACTGAAGGTCGAAAGTGATCGACTGTTATCGTCGAATCCCTTTGAAAAATACTCCCGCCGCGATTTGGTATGGGACTGGGAGGGCCCGCGCCGATCCAAGACCCGCGATCGGTAGTCCATTAGCCGCGTCCGCTTCCGGACGGGTCGCGACAGCTGGCGACTCCACTAGGGATGTTCTGTTCTAGAACCCATGGTTCTAGATCCCAAGTGGACTTAGGCCGTAATTAAAACGCTGAGTGATATTTCTAACCCTGCAGGCGCTCTTGAAGGTGAGGTAAGTCCGCTTATGATAAGTGTTATATGTTTTTGCAGATTGGAGTGATAAGGGGGGTAGTCTGTGATTAACATTGTCTTATGCAGGTTGGCGCAGGAATGAATGATTGTGTGTATGTTTTATATTGAAGCGGTGATTGTTAAATAAGATGCATGTTTATCGCTTTAGCACGACACCGAAAATACACACAACCGCGCCTAAAACCCCGGGCGCCGCCTATAGGAAAACAATAGAAGGGATTGAAAATGGAATCTCCGTGAGGAAAAACACGGGGTAATCCACTTTTCAATTCCGCTCATTTCGAACTATGGATCGAGCCCCAATGCAACGATAGTTGTGCAATGGAATCTGCTCTTTCTAGAACTCGAGGTGGGAGCCTTGACCTTAGGTTCCAAACCCTATCTTGATTCTTAGAGTCAAACCTCACTTGTCTCATGTGCATGTCTTTAGATGGTTGGTATATCTAAAACCACCTAAAAAAAAAATCGGTGATCCTGGAGTCACATCTCGAAGACTGGAACTGGGGCATCTCCAAGTGTTCGGACCACATTCCTTTGATTGATTTGACATTCTTAGTTCTCTTGTATAAGATTAATTTTGTTGAGATTCTCTCTATCTCGTCCCTTAGATTGATTGTATTAGGGATCTATTTATATTGTATACATCTTGATAAGGCTCATTTCTATCGAAAATGGGGGCAAATTCCCCAAACCCGTGGAGCATAGTGGAATTCGTCCCTTCAGTGCAAAATACATTTGGCCACAGAACCACTCGTTTGGTGAAATAACGTATCGTTCCTAATTGATTTTTAATCAGATCTGGGGATAAGTTTTTCTCCATTTTTTTTTATCTCAGGTGATAAAAGAGACAATACACCCTAAAGCTCATGCATCCAAATGACAAAACAGACGTCGCCCAGCTGGGGCAAATGAACCGTAGGCGTTGCAAATACCTTCAAGCACGGATGGAGGAATTTTATAGATGTTGTGCATATCAATATACAACATCAAAACGGAATGCAAATCAAGTGTAAAAGGACGTATCGTTCCAAAATGATTATTTTCTTGATATGGGAATAATGCTTCCTTTCTTTTTCCTCTCAGATGATGATCAAGAGCAGAGGACGCAGGATGTAATGCTTTCAAATAACAAACAGTGAACATCAAATACCTCAAATGGCGACTGTGATCGAGAGAATCACCAAACCGCCACATGACGAATCCCAAGAATATCAAGCTGGCTTGAGACAGATAAAATTGATCAATGGGAGCAGGTTCCCCCCATTTGCTTTGAGGAGCCAAACCGGGGGCAAACTCTCATGATCCCCCATGAAAGCGCATCAGACCAGGGTCATCGAATCCAGAGATGACAAACAGCAAAACCATGCCTAACTGGGGCAAGTGAATCATTTGTACGCCGGACGTTTCTCCTCTGACAAAGTCAATGGACGCAATAACAGAGTCGTCTGCATCAGAATCAAACCCCAAGATACGAATTTGGGTGAACGGTAACCTTGTATCGTTCCAATTTGGTCTTCGAAGACCACATGCCTAACATGAGTTTTTACTCATTTTACAGGAAGTCGTTGGCGCTGAAAGCCTCAAATGAAAAGAGCGCGCTAACAGGGAGGTGAATAGAATCATTGGCCTTAGAAGTCAGGATTCCAAGAGATGGTCTTTGATTATAAGACCTAGTGGATGGTAAAAAGTATCGCTCCTACGTCTCATGCTTTGACATGCACTTTGATAAAATCTTCTTTTTTTCCTTGAATAAAAGGAACCTTGAAGAATGGCGCTGGAGTGCGCCCAAAAACACAAATGGATCTTCTCTGGGGCAAATCCTTGAGAATGATTCATCGCCAACCAAACGGAGGGATCAAGACCACAAGATAGAGGGCCAGATTCTGCAAGCCGCGCGTTTGTGTTCAAATGGAAACACAAAGCAAGAACAAGGCTGTATGGTTCCAATTTGCCTTGAATTTTGGAACGCAAACTGACACCTAATTCCCGCCTTGACAGGGGCTCGTCATCAAGACGAAACAGGTTTTCACATCACACGTATTACCCATTGGAACACATGACCAAGGGTAAGATGTATCGTTCTAATTTTTTGAAAAATTCGTGAACGTACAATAACATGTTTCTCCCGCATTTTCAGGGATCTCCAGCCGCGGCGGGTAGGTAAGTATCCCTTTTCCCCAAGTCGTTGAAGATAAAAAAAAGTGTTAGGACTCTTTCAATCATTATGTCTGAAAAGAGGCATCGAATTTTTAAACTCATAGACATCCACAGTCGAAGTTGGGAGGTTGTCTGAACATGAATGAAACATGCATGTGCATCATAAAGCCCCATTGGGAGGAAACTTTTCGGAGAAAACAAAAAGAATTTTTCCAATAAAAGTTGTTCAAACCGTTTAAAAGGGTGTTTTCTCAGACGAGAGGCGAAGCCTAATCCAAACATGTCCAACACACACTTGAGAGATGAATGGAGAGGGCAGATAACAAAATATGGGTCTACGGAGGTAGGGACCATTTGCGGCGATTACATGGGTTGGGACGACGGAGACATTCGTTTCATATCCCCCAAACACTACAGGTGACCGTTGATAAACCCTTTGAACGACGGTTTTCATTCTTAACCCTGTCAAGAACCACCCCACATCGGGGCAAAATGGAGGTGAGTCTAGCGGCATCAGGAGAAAATGGTTAGAAATTTTCTTGCTCGGACTAACATTAATCTTTGTGTGTTGTTTATATGGTAATCCAAGTGCCATAGGATGACGAGAAGCATTCATTTCTCTATCACACACACTGAATCCTTTGCACAGCCAACTTGAGCTTGCAAATTCATTTCATGAACCCATTGGTGATCATTCCAAAACGGATGCAGCACCCCTTCAAAAATGGAAGAGTTCAAGACTCAGGGATTACGAAGAGGATTCCCGGGCTGATATTTAAAGCATGTTTAGACTTTCAGACATATGTCTGACACGATCCCATGAAGATGAGAAAAAGTTGGATTTTAAAAATGAATGAGAAAAATCCACAGCATCGAAAGAAAAAGCAAAGTGCCTAGTAAGAGCAAGGCCGATGCTCATGTAAGTTCTTTGATTGATCCACAATGGAGCCTGGATGGGAAAAGAGGAAATCCCTGAAGGAACCAAAAAAAAAAAAAGGGCTGCTCCCCAAATGCTGCCAAGCACAAAACAAAGACATGGAGAGAGTCGGTCTCTGAATGCAACAAGAGACGCTCTCTAAAGAGCTGGTGCACACCTCAAAATCGGTTGCACACCTCAAAAACTAAAGATGCAGAAAGGAAAGGACAGGTGGTAAATCAGCAATGATCACCAATGTCAAACCCGTCACGAATTCTGGGCCAAAAACAAGCTTTTTTCGGTCCCCAATCCCACCAATGTTACAACTCGGAAGCAATCTTCTCTGACTACGACACTTGGGTTAACATATAGCTTAGCTCGAAGAAGTACGAGCAAGACTATTTCTTTCTCATTTTGCAGGGTTTTTGACTTGTAAACCCGGAGCAGATGGTGAAAACTTTCATTCAGTGACCTTAACTCAAAAGTGGGTCCCCCTTGAAGACCAATATCCAAGCCCAACATTACGGTCTCGTGGAAGACCTCCCGTCCGATCAAAATGTATGCGCTGCGAATGATCCTAAAACCTAGGCACAGGTTAGTAGGAAGTTGAACGCATTCCTTACAAAAGACCATTATCACAGAGCGGTGAGGAGCCCTCTTGGATGAGAAATTCTCCAATAGATGTTTTGAACAAACTCTTTTTGGAAATTTCAAATTGTTTGATCCAGATTTTCCGTGCAAGGGATTTGTGATCACATTTGCATGTTGCAAGAATGCTTTGGATAACCTCCAGCATCAAAACGCACATTTCATGATTAAGACTTAAATCATACGGTTTTGTCAGATGGACAACCGTCGTCTTCCCTAAGATTGCTAATGCTTTCTTGATGAAGAAAAAAAGTTTTCAGGCTCGAACTTCTGCAGGATCCGTTGGAAACACCAATCTCCCAGAATGTCGCCTCAACACACTCAAGTGAAGCTTTGTCAAGATAAAATCTTCCATTGCTTCAAAACTGAACTCCTTACAAATTTCGGGATCTTTCAAAAGAAGGGATGAGGATAGAACCCTTTTTCAAAATCAGGCAATCTCATCGGACGTGGAGAACCCTCGTCATGAGACCCTTTTCCAAAATTTAAACAGTCTCATCGGATGTGGAGAACCCTCGTCATGAGACCCCTTTCCAAAATTTAAACAGTCTCATCGGACGTGGAGAACCCTCGTCATGAGACCCCTTTTCAAAATTTAGGCAGTCTCATCGGACGTGGAGAACCCTCGTCAGGAGACCCCTTTTCAAAAATCAAGCAGTCCTAGCTTGACGTGGAGAACCCTCGTCCTAGGATCCCTTTTCAAAAATATCAGGCAGTCTCATCGGACGTGGAGAACCCTCGTCATGAGACCCCTTTTCAAAGCAAAATAAGGTAGAAACCGCCTGAAGGGTCAACCAAAGGTAGATACCGCCTGAAGGGTCAAATCAAAGGTAGATACCGCCTGAAGGGTCAAATCAAAGGTAGATACCGCCTGAAGGGTCAAACCAAGGTAGAAACCGCCTGAAGGGTCAAATCAAAGGTAGATACCGCCTGAAGGGTCAAAACAAAGGTAGAAACCGCCTGAAGGGTCAAATCAAAGGTAGAAACCTCCTGAAGGGTCAAAACAAATGTAGAAACCGCCTGAAGGGTCAAATCAATAGTAGATACCGCCTGAAGGGTCAACTCAAGGTAGAAACCGCCTAAAGGGTCAACTCAAGGTAGAAACCGCCTAAAGGGTCAAATCAAGGTAGAAACCGCCTGAAGGGTCAACTCAAGGTAGAAACCGCCGGAAGGGTCAACACAAGGTAGATACCGCCTGAAGGGTCAAAACAAAGGTAGAAATGGCCTGAAGGGTCAAATCAATGGTAGATACCGCCTGAAGGGTCAAATCAATGGTAGATACCGCCTGAAGGGTCAACTCAAGGTAGAAACCGCCTGAAGGGTCAAATCAAGGTAGAAACCGCCTGAAGGGTCAACTCAAAGGTAGATACCGCCATAAGGATCAACCAATGGTCCGATCCACCATACGGATCAAAACTTTGACTAATTCCAAATGTTGAAGAAGTTGTTTTCCTAGGTAATCCTTACTGTAGGCGAACCGCTTATGGTCTGATCCACCATACGGATTAAAATCCTTGGGAAATTCCCAAATAAAGAATGCGCCTTCTTTAGATTCCTATCGGTTAGGGGTCTCATAATGGTATGACCTACCACACAGGTCAGAGCTTAACCTCCCTAGGACACTCTAGTAACGAGTCCCTAGGTATTCTCTTGAATTCATTAGACACCGCGAAAATGGCACAAACATCGAACAGGTAAGTGGCAGGTATGTCTCTCTACTATCTCACTCTCTCATGTCAAATAAATGTTTCCCCCTTCAAGAAAGAGCATACATCGACAAGCATGAAAAATTGGATGTCATGACTCATTTTCCTTTAGTTTCACGAGTCGAATCGATCGGGACTCAGGTGTCATATTGTCTTTGAGAGAAACCTCTAACGAGATTCCTCTCAAAGAGGGGCAGCTGTTGACACCTAAATTTTGATCAGTCTTTTCTAGTTTATTGTTGAAAAATTCAAAGAAAATATATAAAAAAAAATGTATAAAAAAAATGTCATTTGACTCTTTTAATTTGCGATTTTAGCATTTCTAGAATCTTGACATTTAATTGGATTGCCCTGCATTTCGACGTTATTTGGTTGCATGCTCATTTGCTTATTTTGGGCGCCTAAAGTGAATTATTGGACTGTGTCATTAAAAAAAAAAAACAAAAAGAGGGACCATAGAAGGGTTGGCTCGACAAAAGAAAAGTAGAGGACCCAAAAGAAGGATGCGCGGCCATTAAGGGAAATAGCCGAAAGACAAATCTCAGTACTTGTCTTAGTGCCCGGCATTCAAAAAAAATTAAATTAAAAAAAATTAAAAAATAAAAAAAAGGCATTAGAGAATAAAGAAATAACAAAGAAGGGGGATAGTGTCCGACAAAAGTTGAGGCCTAGTTGTCTTTGTCTACACGAGCCTTCCATTGCACATAAAATAAGAGCACAAAGAGATGGTGGAAAATACTTAATACATGGTCAAAGTTTGAGAGGTGGAATATGGCAAACAAGCCATCGTGGAGCAGAAAAAAATGGTGGGATTTGTGGTGGTGCCCAAGTCACCCAGAAGCCATAGAGGAAGAGGACAGGGCGAGAAGAGAAAAAGATTTTTTTTTTCTGGGTGTTTATGGTTCTTCATCCAGAACCTAAGAGGGGAAGCTCGTTCTTCCTTGAAGGATTGTCCTTGCCCAAGTGTCGAAATTATCATGCCTTTCCATCTTCAAACTGTCACTTGAAGCTTACGGCCATGTGTGATTTGCTCCTTGCTTGATGACACATCAACGATAAAGCTGCTGGGTTATCCACCTCATCAATTTTGAAGGACCAGCCTCTCGTCAAGTTTGCTTGCAGTTCATTGCTCTCATTATAAGGGCCAAGTGAAGACAAGAGCAGAAGAAAGTCCAAGTGAAGTACGTCATATTGGTGAGGTCAAAGTGCTAATTTGCTTCTTTTGAATTTTAACCAGATTTGACAAAGCAAATCAGCCAATCCTGCGGTCTCCAAAGTGGCGTGGACATCTCTATCTTCACGTTATTTTCTTGTGGCTGAACGTCACCGGGAGCCGGCCACAAGTCGTTGAGCCCCTCGAAGTCCACTTTGAGTTCACCATCGCTAGCCGCGTTCTACCAAGCCATCACGAACGCAATGAGACCATCGGCGAACCTTCATCATTCTGCCAGAAGGGAATATATTTGCTCAATGCATAGTCGCCATAAATCGGAGAAGAGTTCAGAGATCATTTATTGTTCGGGCAAATAAAATCGAGTTTGGGTGGCAACGTGTTCGAGCTTCACCGCAAGCACTACCATCGAGGTTGCCCATCACCGTCAATCTTGGATCGAGAAGGTCGAAGCCTTCCTGAGCCGTCGAGCTTCGGCCGCGAAGTCCTTCGCGGTCGTATACATGCTATTGTCAAGCTGCTCTTCGTGATTGAACGCCATCGTGGCAAAGTGAAAGAATATGTGAAGAAAGTTCAAGCGGATCATGGTGGCTCTCGACTGACAACGACGAATGGCTTCAAGCCGCATGTGTAAGTCCCTTAAATTTCGGTTTTCGCTAGAAGTTTGTTGAAGCCAAAATCGAAATCATAAAAATACAAAATGAAGGTTAGTCGCAAGCATGGGTGATGTCAGTGAAGTTCTCTGGGATAGCATTATGGAATGGACGATGCAAAAGAAGAAAAGATAAAAAAAAAATGAATAAAATAATAGAAATAAAAAAATGAATTATGAGTGGGGTTGAAGTGGGAGTTGCGTTGATTTGCTTATGTGAATTGAGTTTGACTGTGTATCTAGACTAGCGTATGAGTTTGGCCTATAATTTGAGCTTTAGAGTAAAATTCGGCTTTTATTGAAAATCATTCATAAAAAATGACGGTTTTGCCCTTTCGGCAAACCGTCTTTCAAACAAAATTCTAAAAATTCCAGGAAAATCCCAAAAAATAGGAAATGGCCACAATCAACTGGCCAAGACTCATTCCGGGTGTTTTGAACCCCGACCCTTCTAAAAATGACGATTTCTCCCTTTGGACGAATCGTCTCCCAAAAATTGAAGAAAAAATCAAGAAATTCCAAAACAATTCTCAAAAATGGGAAATGGCTACAATCAACTGGCCATGGAATATTTTGGGTAATTCGGTATCCAAATCTTCCAAAAATTGACGATTCTGCCCTTTGGGCTAAATCGCCTCCAAATCTTCCCATTTTACCTCGGTCCGAAATCACACTTTTCCTAAGCCTTTATGGCTATACTGGGAAGCCATTGGTCTGAATTGATGTGCATTGATGTGATTTATTTATGTACTTGATTGCGGTTTCATTTAAATTGATTGTTATTGATAGGAATAGTCTTCCAATCTGCATGAAAACTTGAATTAAGCCCACCTCACCTAAAATTGTGCCTGCATGAATTCTTAGTTAGGAAAATCACTCGCGTTAGGTACCGAAATGGCGTTGGTAATGACACCAGCGTAACCAAGTCCCCGAACCCAAAATCTCTGGTTCCGCAGAATTGATCGATCTCTCCCAATCGGTCAATAAGGTTTCCGGTCTACCCTCCAAGAAAGACCGGTGGCGACTCCAAATGCATGCACAAGTTGCACATGCCACCACGACCACACTGAAGGTCGAAAGCGATCAACTGTTATCGTCGAATCCCTTTGAAAAATACTCCCGCCGCGATTTGGTATGGGACTGGGAGGGCCCGCGCCGATCCAAGACCCGCGATCGGTAGTCCATTAGCCGCGTCCGCTTCCGGACGGGTTGCGACATTGACTATGCTCTACCATGCTAGAACTCCATTGCATTTCTGGGTAGACTCTTTCTTAACTGCAAACCATGTTATCAATTTGCTTCCTACTCCAAAGCTGCAGATGGATTCTCCTCACAGTAGACTATTTAAATAGGCTCCAAGCTATGATCATCTGTGAGTATTTGGCTGTGCATGTTATCCTTGTCTTCGACCCTATGCAAAACACAAATTTGATCCACGATCTCTCACCCGTGTTTTTTTGGGGTATAGTGAGCGCCACAAAGGATATCATTGCTTAGTCCCTATAGATGGTAGAATATATATTAGTCGACATGTCAAGTTTGATGAGAATTTCTTTCCCTTTACTAAGCAGCTAGCTGCTGATTATCCTAATTATACCTCCCTATATCAGAAATGGGTTGATGAGATAAATTTTTTGGATTCCCTCAAGATGAATCCCACACGACATCCTTCTAACAATCATATTGGTCATCTTCAACAAGATGGAGCTCTGTCTGAGAATCAATTTCCTTTACCAAGAATCAATTTCCTTTACCACACCTTGATACACCAAGCTTATCTAGTCCATCAGTTTCCATCCTGTCACAGTCACATTTTGATGATGCTTCAGGAACTTCTGATTCACATCTTGATCCACCAAGCTTATCTAGTCCATCAGTTTTGAGTTCCTCATCTCACCACCAAAGTACCTTCTCTGTCCGGCCTATGCAGTCAGACAGTCCTGCTTCACATTTTGATGCACCAAACCTCCACCACCACCATGACTCTTCTGTCCATTCTATGCAAACTCGCCTTAAATCTGGTATAGTGAAACCAAATCCCAGATATGCATGCTTAGCTGAATATCAAGTATCTGTTGAACCAAAGTCCCTTAAATCAGCCTTGGCTCATGATGGCTGGTATCATGCAATGCAAGAAGAAATAGATGCCTTATCTGAAAATCTCACTTGGACATTGGTCCCACGAACTGATCAAATGAATGTCATCAGCTGTAAATGGGTTTTTAAAACCAAGTTAACATCTGATGGGAGTCTTGACAGATTGAAAGCTCGTTTGGTGGCTAAAGGGTTTCACCAAGAAGAGGGAGTTGATTTTATTGAAACTTTCAGTCTAGTTGTGAAACAAACCACCATTCGTATTGTTCTATCTGTTGCTATGGTAAAAAACTGGCCTATTAATCAACTCGATGTTAAAAATACTTTTCTACATGGTTCATTGACTGAACCTGTCTATATGGAGCAACCTCCTGGTTTCATACATCCTGCCTTGCCTCATCATGTATGTTTACTTCAAAAATCTTTATATGGTCTTCGCCAAGCTCCGCGGGCCTGGTTTGAGAAATTTGAGTAATTTTTTACTTGAATCAGGTTTCTTCTGCAGTACCGCAGATCCTTCTCTATTTGTGCTTCACAAGGGCTTGGACATAATTCTGCTACTTCTCTATGTTGATGACATTGTACTTACTGGTACTTCTCCTCAGCTACTTATAGATTTCATCAAGTCCTTGAGTGTCATCTTTCACATGAAAGATCTTGGTTCTCTCCATTATTTTTTGGGCATTGAAGCCAAACGTAATTCTGATGCCCCTTTTTCTCTGTCAGACTAAGTATGCTCTTGACCTCCTTAAACGAGCACATATGTTAGACTGCAAGCCCATTTCCACTCCTCTGTCTGTTAGGTCTCTTCCCACCGTATCTGATGATGTCTACCTTACCAATCCAATTGAATATAGAAGTCTGGTTGGTGGTCTACAATATCTTACTCTTACTCAACCTGATTGTTGACACCTAATTTTGGATCAACCTTTCTTAGCCTATCATTAGAAAATTTATAAAAAAAATCATAAAAAGTCAAAAAATTGTAAAATCAACTTTGGTGGCCTTGGCGAAGCCTAAGGAACCATTTTTGACAAAAAAATATTTTTTCATATTTTTCATATTTTTTAGTATTTTTGGAAATTAGGAAAATGCTTGAAAATTCAAGAAAAATAGCATTTGAGGTCACAAAAATATGGAAAAGTGATCAATATTTTTCTTTTAAATCCCTTGTCTTTTTGACCTCACAAAAAGTCCAAAATCAAATTCAATTTTAGGTGTTCCTTTGTTACACATTCAATCTAATGCTTCGAAGAGTGATCCATACATTTCTTGCTCATTCTTGCAACTTTGAATTTTGACCTCACAGAAATGTCTTTTTGACCTCATATTGAATTTGGTAAAAAAATGTCAATTGAGTGTTTTAATTTGCAACTTTGGCATTTTCTAGGATCTTGACATTCAATCTAATTGTCCCTTATTGCAATTTAGCCCAATTGTTTGCACAAATTGCTTAATTACATGAATTTGGCAAAATTATATACTAAATTACATTTTAGTCCTTGAAATTGGGCATAATTGAAATTACTTTCAATTCGGGGACTATCATTGCAAATTGGAGTCACTGCCCAATGGTTTTTACCATTTTGAATCGATTAGCATAGGTAATTGGGTCCAATTTAATCATTTGAGCTTTCAATTTCACGATTTGCCCAATTCCAATTAAATGAAAATTTGGGGTTTTGTTGAAATTGATATGAACTTTTGGGCAAAACCACATTTTTTTGATAAAATTCATACCCTAAATTCGATTCTGACGTCCAATTGCAAAAATTTCTCATTAATTTGGGTTTAATTTGAAAAATTACGATTCGGGACCGGTTCAAACCTGTCAGACCGCCCAGTCAGACCGGTCAAACCGGTCCGGAACAGTGTCGTCTTCCTCCCCGAGAGTCTGCGTAGATGAACAGTGTAATGATGAGTTTTGATAGCCAAATTGATCGATCAATCGACGACGATTGAAGACACACTAGTGGGCGTTTAATTCCTCAGGACATTTCCCGTCAATTGAGACCAGGATCGCGACCAACGGTCGCCGGAGGAAGATGAAATCGATTGGTCAATGTTTCACCGGCCGTGAAAGTCAACGCACATATAACGACTAAATTAGCCGTCCATTTGCGCATGCCGGAAGACCATTTGAGCTTAACGGAGTTACCCATCGTCTCCGGCGCCGTTTGGACCAAATGGCACGCGCAAGCACGTGCCATTCCGAGTCAGTTGGCCCCCCCATTCGGCGCCAAAAATCGAGAGAGATATATAAGCCAATGGACCTTCTAGAATAAGGGAGTTAGTTGATTCGGTTGGGAGAGAGTGAACAGAATCGAACGGAGAGAGAAAACGAGAGAGAGAGAGAGAGAGAGAGAGAGAGAGAGAGAGAGAGAGCTCCCCTTCATAGCCATTGTCGAGGGTAGAGCTCGAATTCGCAGGGCACTGGTTGGGCCATTTACAGCCAAACCGAAGCCAAAGGAAGTTGCAGGAAGCTCGCTGGCAACTCCAGGAAGCAATCGCCGCCGGCCGCGCCAGCGGAAATCGCCGGAAAAGGTGAGATAGGCTTCCGAGCTTTCCACTATGCATCAATGGCGATCCATACATTTCTTGCTCATTCTTGCATTAAGAGTATGCGTTCTGTTCCTTAGACATTGCTGACCATCATTGCATCTTTATTTTGCATTGATTTCGCCTAAATGCTTCGAATCGAGTCTCCAAATTTAGCCTTCATCGCCGATCACTATTCATAGTCGCCCAGCCAAATCTGGGACGAGCGAGCTCAATCGGAGCTCGAGGTAAGTTTTCTGAACCTCCATTGGTGCTATTTTGTGACTGAATTGCCATGATTTGTGTGAATCGAGCAATTGAACTTCCATGGCCGTACTCGGCGTTCTGCATGATGTTCGCCATCCTGTGAATAAGATGTTCTGATTCTTATGTATGTTAGACTAGAGACGATTGCGAGTCGATTGGCGTTGGTTTCGCGCGATTTCGTTAAGATCCCACTGTCGGATCATCGTCGGAGAAGCTCGGCCGTTCGTTCTATCAGAGTCGAGAGGTTGAAGACGAAGCTGACGTGGCGTAGTCAGCAGGTCAAAGTTCCTAGGTGGCATTCGGCCATTGGTCTACGTGTCGGTCCAGTCAGCACGGCCGTTGAGGATTGTTATTCGAATAAGTAGATCGGATGGCTCAGGTAAATTGAGCCTAAATTCTAGTGGCCGTCCAATTAGAAATTAGGTTTATTCGAAAATATTTTAAATCGAAAAATCAAATAGAACCAAAAAGGTGTCGTTTAGGTTAGTGAGTAGACGACGTCGTTTAGGATAGTGAGGGTGGACGGTCCAGATCGAGTCTCGCGTTCTAATCCTGATCGTATGTTTTAGTAAAGGGATCAGACGGCCCTAGTTGAGTCTCCGTTCCATTTAAGCCGTAGGTTTTAGTAATCTGATCCGGCGGCTGTGGATTAGCCATGCGGTTCAATAGGAACCGTCAGATCAAGTCCGAATAATTCAAAAATAAAAAAGGCGTGAAACGGTGTCGTCTTAGGCGCGGGTCGCGCGGGTTCGAGTCCGGGTCACCCGACTCGGTCCGAATAACATTTTTTTTAATAAAAAAAATTCAGAAAATGATTTAAAAAAATAAAAACAAAAAAAAAATCAGAAAAATTCTAGAAAATCCTAAAAATGCTAGAAAATCCTAGAAAATCTAAACAAATTTAGGAAAATTATGGAAAAATCCTAGATACTCCAGAAATCCCTAAACATCGAGAATTGACCACAAACAACTGGTCAATCATATTTTTGGGATTTCTTATCCATTCTTCCGAAGAATTGTCGACATTGCCCTTTAGTGGTAAGTCGCCTTTGATGTGTATGCGAGATAAAGTCGATAATGCCAAGGTAAGAATTAGGGTCGGTTAGGCGATCAATTCTTGGGCTTGGGTTTTCGAGTCTCGTCCCTTTTCTCAAAATGACGATTTTACCCTTCAATGGGTAAATCGTCTTTCCCATTCCAATCGAATCCTGAAAATTGCTTGAAATTAGGGATTGGGTTAGGTGGGTGACCCACCCTAATATTTGAGATTTTCAGTTTTCATCTTTGTCCAAAATGACGATTTTACCCCTCCAAAGGTAAATCACTTTTAAATTTCAGAAAAATTCTGGAAATTCTCGAAAAATAGGAAATTGATTGGTTTGATTGCCAATCCTATTTCCACCTTCTTTCGACTACACATCCCATCTGAAATGACAAATTTGCCCCTCTGAGGCAAATTGTCCCTAAAATTTCTCAAAATTACGATTCTTCCCCTCATGGGTGAATCATATCGAAATCATTCCTAAGCCTTGAGTGATACTTCTCTAGGCTAATAGGGCCTCATTAGGGATGCCATGCTGCTTTCATGTGTTTTATCCGCATGTACTGGATTCTTGATATGCGCATTTACTTTTACTGACTGTAAGTGATAGGGTAGCCATTCTTGTATGCATGAACACCTAAAATTAGGATCCATACCCTACTCATCTGTAAGAAATCCTAGGATCAGATAAATCATTCAACTTAAGTGCCGAAAGGGCGTCAACTCTGACAGTTGGCATAACAAAGTCCCCGATCCCGTTTCTCTAGTTTCCGCAGTATCGAATAGATCGCTCCCAACTATTCGATAGGGTTTCCGATCGTACCCTCCACGAAACGATTGGTGGCGACTCCTTGGCATGTACACATATCACATGTCACCAGACCGCACTGAAGGTCGACCACGTATATCCAGCCGATGCGATTTGGGTAATGGATCTTGGGAGAGGCCCACGTCCGATCAGGCAACATCAACCGGCCCATTAGCCCTCGAAAGCCCGTACACCGCCTCGAGAGGGCCACGACACTGATCTTGCCTATGCAACTAATCTTCTATGTCAAAAAATGCAGCAACCAACCATTGTTGATTTCCTTAAACTAAAGACGGTCTTTCGGTATGTCAAGAGAACTGTTCATCTGGGCATCTTTCTTCATGCCAATAGCACCCTGAACTTATATGGTTTCTCGGATGCTGATTAGGCTAGTTGTATCAATACTAGACGATCTACTACTGGTTTTTGTACATATCTTGGCTCTAATATCATCTCTTGGTCAGCCAAGAAACAGCCGACCGTCTCTCGTTCTTCCACAGAGGCAGAATACAGAGCTCTTGCTTATGCTACTGCTGATCTTACATGGATTGGTTTTATTTTACGAGATATTGGGATATCACTTTCCTCACCTACCGTGCTCTTTTGTGATAATCAGTCAGCCATCTCTCTCACTGCCAATCCTGTTCTGCATGCTCGCACCAAACACATTGAAGTTGATTTTCATTTCGTCCGAGAGAAGGTTTCTTTAGGTTCATTACGAGTTCAATATGTTCCCAATCGCCACCAACTTGCTGACATCTTTACCAAGGCCTTGTCTCGCCTCGATCATTTTACCCTTTGCACCAAACTGGGTTTGGGGTTCAACCCTCTTCCCAGTTTGCGGGGGGATGTTGAAACCATACGAACAAGACAAAATATAAATCATGCAACTCCAGTACGTAGTGCTACTGATGACTCTGGTATTGCGATTTCATCTAGTAAGAAAGGAATGCCTTCAATCACAAAGGAAAAGAAAGGAGGAGTTGGTACTTAACAGTTTTCGGTTACTTTAGTTACTTCTTAAACAGAGTTCTGTTATTCTCTTTCTGTTACATGAAGTAGTTCTTTGTTCTGTTGTAACTGAAGTTCGTTAGTTAGCAATATATAAAGGAAAGCCAAGTGAAATAAAGTGTGAAGTAGGTTGAATGAGCCCTCAGATGAAGATTGTATGATGATGTATCCTGAAGTCGTCCATGATTTGTAATACATCAACTTCTTGATCTGTTCTATCTTCTCTGTTTCTTTTTCTTCTTCTTTGTGGCTTTTCAGGATTTTTCACATACCTGAGGTCCTTTGATGGTCAGCGGCCGCCGCTTACGCCGGAGTGGGCTCACGGCTCGGTCCGAGCACGGTAGAGCTCCGACCGTCGTCCTCGTCCATTTTCGATGCAAAATAAACATCAAGCCGGGCTTAGAGACATATATATATATATATATATAATGAAGCTTTACAACCAAACTTGTAACAAATAAGGCTCAGGACGGCCTGGCCGAGATCCCAAACATATATCGTTCATTTGGGCATTTTGTCGAACAGGTGGTGTGAGCTATGGAAATGGAGGTCGGAGACGAAAATCGACCTGTTGTGGGCTTGTCGATGGTGACCTAGGCCTCGGTGATGATAGGAGCCGCGTTCTGAAGATCCCGGATGGCCGCCTCTCCCCCGGTTTCTCGTCGAACCCCCTGCTCTTTCCTCCTTTTCTCTCTCTCAACCGAGCTCTTTTTTAGAACCGAGAATCTCTCTTTTTCCCGTGGCTGACCGGCATGCTGCACGCCCATCATGCCCCAAAACACCGACATGGACCACTCGCCTCTATCCCTCCACGTTTGGTCGTCCTTTTTTCCCTCGAAAATCTGGCCCCATGCTCATTTCTTTAATCCCCTGTTCTGCTCCCCCACGCGGGTCTGCAACGTTGTTGCAGACCCGGTTCGGCCAGGTTGGGTTCGGTCCGACCCGGATCCCTTCCCTCGTCGAATTGAACCCCAAATCGATCATTTTTTTAAGAAATTGATGGAAAAATCGGACTCTTTGACATGTTTTTCATCAAATATGGGTATTTTCATGAATCAATGGATTGGAATTTAGTGAAAACCCCAAATTGTCCCTAGGATCCGAAAATGATTTTCGCTTAATCTAAGGTCTAAACGACCAAATTAGTCCCAATTGAGGCCACCAATGGATTCAGCATGATGAAAACTATAGGGTAGGGTTGTTTATTTTGAACGGGTATGCCCGCATGAAATTTAATTTCAACATTTGTGAAACCATGGACTAAATTGAAAGAAAATTGTGCAATTAGGCCATTTTCGTTAAAATTGATCAAATTGGAGGGCAAATTGACCCAATTGCACTTCAAGGCTTTAGAATCCAATGTCATAGCTTATAAAAAGTGAGAAATGAAAATTAAAAGACTCGAAAGGGAATTTTTATGCTCGGATCGGGTTTATGTTTGTGAAGGAACATAGTGACCCAAGCCGAATTTTCAAGATTTAAAGTGAAAATATTGAAGAGGGAATTAAAATAAAATTACTGAATATTTTTTTTGTATTTTTCTGACCACGAATGGTATTTTTCTGATTTTTTGGGCATTTTATAATTAAATAAATTCAAAAAATATTTAAAAATACAAAAAAAATATTTTTTTGTTCAAAATTGGTTCCTAAGGCTAGGCCAAGGCTTCTAAAGTTGATTTTGCAATTTTATAACTTTTTTGTTATTTTTAATTAATTTTGGAAATAAAAAAATAAAATAAAAGATGGTAAAAAAATCAAGTGTCAACAGTAGCTCGAACATTAGACGCCTGTGGAGCTCCGGCCAGCCAATCTCCCGAAAGTCGACGGATTTCGTCGCAATTGGAAGTAAGTCGTCGTTTGACCTCCATAGGACCTCGAATTGCTTCAAACTTCCGGTCAAATTTCATAGACATGTAGGACACTTGTATTTTGAGCTGAGGTGAAAAATTTGGCTAAGTTTGATGGAGTTTTGATGCCGAATTGATGCTGTGTTTGAAGGGCAGTTCTGACCGGCAAAGACTAGAGGGAAAACGAACCTGTTTTGGGACTTTCGGGCGTCGCCTTGCCACCAAATTTTCGGTGAGACTTCCTTAGACCTAGGACTATTTGTTAGCAAGTGGTTTAGGTGATAAATTAAGGTTTGAGTTTGAATTGTGGGCTGATTGGTGAATTGAGCATAGAACCGAAAATGCCCTGTTTCGGTTCTGTGCAAACCGTGACCTTATGGGCTGTTAAGGGTGTCTCCAAGCTCTAAATTCATCGTTGAGACTTACTAGAATATCCATTGGTATGTTATTGAGTTATACGCTTAGTGGTTCGGTGATCGGGCGTGAGAAATTGATGAAATTGGTTGGATTTCCCTAGGTGTCACGGCTGCCTTGTTTTGGACCCCCAAGGCCGAATTCTTGTTGTGCTTGGAAGGAGGATTTTGTTGAATTAAACCTAAGGGAAGGAGTCTCTAAACCTTGGTGAGGAGGATAGGCCTTGACTAGATGAATTGGCTTCGAATTGAGTGAATTTTTCATGAGTTATTGTGTGGTTGTTCGATGTTCGTCATGGTGAGTCGATGAATGCTCGAATGCTTGCTAAATGCTCATACTTTGTGTCGATGCCACTTTGAAGTAATGAATTTGATTGCCTCGCATGCCATAGACACTTAGCCATTGCATGGGCTTATATTTGATCATGAAGTCTTGAATTGAAATGAAATTTGGCATGCTTGAGAATTCATGGTATCCTGATGCGTTGAGACGCGGGATGAGATTTTATATGTGTCGACACAGAGCTAAAATGGCATAGAAAACCTGATGCGTTTAACGTGGGTTTGTTAATTTGATGATCTAAGGAGTAATGACGCGGATCGAGCCTGAGGCGTAATGACGCGGGCGTGAATCATGAGAAAATCCTAAAGGGTGGAATGAATGGCTTAGTCCATTGGTCTATGCCGAACTTGATTGATATGTTATGATGACTTGATTGCGTGATCGTCAATCACTTGTTTATGTATGGCATGTTATGACTGACGAGTGCCTCGTATTGTCGAGTGTGCGTTCTTGTTCTTTATTTGCATTCATCTGGGTGTAATGTTAGCCTGACCTAGGGTTAGGACTTATTACTGAGATGCAAATCTCACCCCGTTGTGGGACCTTACTTTTTCAGACCCTAAGCCATGATGATGCTACCGACACGTCTAGGTGATCCTAAAGAGATGACAGCCTATTTTGATGAGTTCCCTGACGGTCGGGGTACCGTATTTGTGAGAAAATGTACAGTTGTATGGGTCGATGAGGGGGGTAAAGACTGGAAACCACATAGGTTCGAGGCCTGGTTTCGTAGGGTAGAGGAGGTCACTACCGGTCCACTGAAGTCCATGGAGGTACCACGAGAGGTCGTCCCGAGCTGGTGCCATCCCACCCGGGATTCTGTAGAGGTAGAGATATTCGTTGCAGGTTCAAGGAATATGCCGGAGAAGACCCCATCTAAAGAGGACACTGTTGAGATGATTGTGATCGATGCCTCAGAGGATGAGCTGGAGGATGATACGATGGATGACACTGTGGATGTACGCTCCGAGACCTTTTCGGACTACGAGCCAGATGAAGATGCGGACGAGACTGATGAGTCTAGTGGTTCGACCTAGGGGTTTCCAGACTTTGCTTAGTTGTCTTTTGATGTCAACCTCGTTGGTCCGTACCTTTTGAGGGCTTAGGACTAGTGGTCTTTTGGATAAGTCCCGACCACCACGAACCGTCAGCAGGTTTAGTTGACTTGCACTTTTGTAAGAACTCACGTTGATGTTTATATCCATATTTGATCTCGTTATCCTTGTCCCCATCGTTTGTGTATGGAGGAGTTGTTCATTTCGTTTTCGCATGCTCGTTTACTTCCTGCTTATGTCGTCAAGTGAGTCCTGGGCACCGAGAGCTTGGGATAGAGAGTTGCGCTTGCGCGCTCGAGGGAGCGGGGCTTGACACTTTCATTCTTCTTCTTCTTCTTCTTCTTACTGGAACCGGCCCTTGAGCCGCCTGTTCCAAACTGGAACCAGAACCGCCGTTCAAGGGACTGGTTCCGGTTTAGCCTTGGCCACGAACCGGAACCGGTGGTTCATGAACTGGAACCGGCGGTTTCGAAAACTTGGCCATGGAACTCATGTTGAGAGAGAGAGAGAGAGAGAGAGAGAGAGAGAGAGAGAGAGAGAGAGCGCAAGCTCACACCATACATGTTGAGAAAGAGTATTCTGACTCTTAGAGGATGGCATCTTGCGTACGGATTTTGCCCTTATCAAGTCTTCATTTGTCATTCTAGGAATTGGTACTGTTCCAACAGGGCAAGGTAATCTCGAATCAAACGGTACAGGTTTAGCCTTTGAAGGAGTACGGGAACGAACGAAGCTTATATCCGGCTCAGTCTGCAAAAATGACGGTTGATAATATCATCGAGTAGAGCAAGTCAATGCAAGGGAAATGAGAGTTTTACTAAACACGATTTTTTTCCTAAGTAGGATTAAAGCGAGAAAATGATAAATCGTTCCATGTATCTTGTGGTTCTTCAACAGTGGATGATCGAATGCAGGTTGCTTGTCAATTGCAACACAATCGATTGTGTCTCATTCCTTGGTCTTCACGAAAATACCAAGTATAATGAGTGATTTGTCAAAAAGAAACACCGCTGCTGAACAAGATAGATTGCAGAGCGCAACATAAATTCCGAAAGGAGAAAATCGCTGAGAATTTCGAAAGATTGATCACCACAAAAGTCTTCATGGGTGATTTGGTCATCATTTGAACTTATCTTTCCAAATCTCGATGGTCATCTTCAGAGATGCTTGCCATCCCATACGTCAAAACACTTGAGAAAGCAAGCAACAATATAAATGCAAGTTCCATTCTCACTTGTGAAATGATTTTTGAAGTTTCGAAATGGTGCTGTATAGTGTTTAAGTTATGTCTATTTATAAGTTTTTTATTTTTGCCCCCCTTTGCACGGCCGTTCTTTGTACTTTAGTGAAACTCTACACACCCTTGCAGTGGGGTTCAACGCGAGCATTCATGGAAGACAAATGGCAAGCATGCATTTTCATTAGAAATGAAAAGGAAAACATGCATTATTTCACGAAAAAGTACGGTAGACGTTTGAAGATTATGACGCCCACTGCTTTCAATTACAGAAAGTCAAGCACAATGAATAATATAGCCATCAAAGCCAAATGCTGACGGTTTTCTCATTTCCTTTCTTGCGGCGCTTGACTTAGGATGGCACTATTTTCGCGATACAATAAAGGGCGAATTAAGTACACCTCAAGTGCCATAAGTTGTGTATGGTGATCACTTTAGTGTCAAAACTTTCAAATCGATCACTTTAGTGCTAAGTTTTTGTAACTTCGATCACTTAGGTGCCAACTTCTTTAGAAAAACGATCACTTTAGTGCCAACTCCTATTTAAGCTGACGTGGCTCGTCGAAAATCCGACACATGTATTTTTTATTATTATTTAAGCTGACCTGGATCATCGAACTTGACACTGAAGTGATCATTTTTAAAAGAAATTGGCACTTAAGTGATCGAAGTTACAAAAACTTAGCACTTAAGTGATCGATTTGAAAGTTTTGGCACTGAAGTGATCGAAGTTACAAAAACTTAGCACTAAAGTGATCGATTTGAAAGTTTTGGCATTAAAGTGAGCGCCGTACACAACTTATGGCACTTGGGGTGTACTTAAGCCAATAAAAGGCCTTTGGATTCATGATTCTAGGATTTCGCCCTTGGCATCAAACGAAAGCCTATGAGGAAGAAGAATTCCCCTAAAATCGCCTACTGCGATGAAAGGAACGCTTTCTTGCCACCACCTAGTCTAGTGTCATTGCCAGAAATGGTTAAGGTCAATAGTCTTTGCTCGGACTCGTCGCTATTTAAAACAACAATTTAATGACGTGTTTGATATAATTACTTTGTCGAACGGAGAGAGAGAGAGAGAGAGAGAGAGAGAGAGAGAGAGAGAGAGAGAGGCTTTTGTCAAGACAATGTGGAAGGACCATTGATGTGATTATGGCATGCTCGACAAATGGCAAGAACGCATTTTAAGTAGAACTAAAATGGCAAACATGCATTATTTCATTTTTGTGGCCTCTCAATTTAAAAGAACAAGTCGTTACCATATTTCATTCAACCCTTTTGTTAGAGAATAATTCTCGAGGATATTTTCCTATCTTAGATATATTTAGAATATTTAAATTGATATTTTGTATCTCCCATGATTACGTGTATATCTTTCGATTATGCGTATCTTGGTTTACCTTGATAATGATCTTAGAGAGCTTATAAATATGCTGATGTAATGTTCTTTATGAATATCGAAAAATATGAGTTTCTTATTCCTCTCTTCCGCATTATATTTCTTAAGTTGGTATCAGAGCCTTCGCTCCTGAGGCAACCCTAGTGCACCGGGTGCACATCGCACCCGGTACACCTCGAAAATTCCCAATTCTATTTTTCCGCTTTTCATTCTCAACTTCGTCAAATAAACCCATTCATCCCACTTGACAGTGTTCATTGGAGTGCTTCATTCCGTCTGACTGAGTGCCGCCTTGGTGGTCATGTCATGATGTCCGCAAAGCGTCGCCAAGTCGAGCCTTTCTTTTCCACGGAGGTATTTTTCGACGCAGCGAAGACGCGTCTTCGCACAGTAACCTTCACTCAGCAGTGCCTGACTTAATCCGCTTGCTGTAGCCACGCCAGCCATATCGGCCGCGATTGTTTAGTTACTGTCCCGGCAGCAAAGTCGACCGCAAAGGATGCATGCTGTTTGGCTCAATTGCCTCTAATCCTTGACCGTTCACGCCTCGTTTTTGGAAAGTCAACATCACCACCAGATTCGTCGCTGTCAGACAATCAACACATTGGATCTATCGTGCCGACGAAGTTCAGCGCCGATTTCAACCATTTTCGCTATCTTTTTTCATGGCAATCGAAGATCTGTTTTTGGACACTGTTTTACATTGTTTCAAACTCAAGTTGATTAAACTCACCTTGAGTTTGAGGGGGATGTTAGAGAATAATTCTCTATGATATTTTCCTATCTTAGATATATTTAGAATATTTAAATTGATATTTTGTATCTCTCATAATTGCGTGTATATCCTTTGATTATGCGTATCTTGGTTTACCTAGATAATGATCTTAGAGAGCCTATAAATAGGCTGATGTAATGTTCTTTATGAATATCGAAATATATGAGTTTCTTATTCGTCTCTTCCGCATTATGTTTCTCAAGTCCTTTAAATTAATTCACTGTTCCATGATTTTTGCACCGAAAGAAATTTTGATGTCGGCTTCAGTCTTCCATAGTTGTATTATCATCGGCCAAAGCCAAATGAAAATTTGATAAAGTGGATCTAAGATTCTTCTTTTTCTTTTCTAAAGTTCATGCTTACATTCAATTTATCTAAAGTTGTTATCTTATATTTCATCCATGATATGATCGACTTCGAAAAAGATCCATTCAAACATAGGCCAAGGAAACTCGTTTCATAATAAAAGCACGCTATAGTCCGTGGACATTAATTAGGAGTAATTCTCTCGCACTAAGGCTCCATTCGAAAATGAAGTGTTTATGGGAAAAAAATTTCATAAAGTCATTTTTCATAAAAATGATAATATTTTTTGGTGTGCAGCTGAAATCTGAAAATGAATTGGAAAATATCTTTTTGCGGTTTCATAAGGAAAATTAATTTCATCCGTGCACTTTGTTTAACAATTTTTTATTATTAGCTTTTACTTTTTCATTTTTTTAAAGTTTAATTATTTCTCGTTTTCTTGTTTTCTATTTGTTTTTAATTTTTTCTTCTATTATTTTTAATTTTCCCTTCTTCTTAAGCAGGTCGCCAGCCAAGACAACCTAAGTAGCACCGACACTGACACGCGACACGCGACACGTCATTTTTAAAAAATGAAGATTTTCGACACGTTAAGACACGTTGTATATAAAATATATAAAATATATAATTAATTATTATTTCTATAATTTTTTTTAAAAAAAATAGAGAATTTATAAAAGGAGATCTTTTAATAAAAAAAAAATTTTAGCATGATACTTCCGTAAACTGACTTCAGCCGGTTTGAAAAAAAATAAAAAAATTAAATCATTTGACTTGATTTGAATGGATGTAACCTAGGTAGCACGGATATGTGCATTAGGTCACTGTATCGGTATCGAATATGTATCGGATACCGATACGCTCCGATACGCGTCCGATACGCGGTCAACACGTATTGAGAATCCGACACCGGTCAGCGCGCCGGATACGCCGTCGACACGCGTGTCAGCCGTGTCGGGCAACGGATGGAACGACAGCCGAACAGTGTGAGGGCGGTGGTGGCGCCGACGTGAGCAGAGCGAGGCTGGGCCGCTGGAGTCGGCCAAGACCAGCAGAAGAAGAAAAGATGATGAGAGAGAGGAAAGACTAGCAGCAGAAGAAGAAGATGGGAGGGAGGGAGAGAGAGAGGTGGGGTCGCATCATATGGGGGCAAGCGTGAGAGAGAGAGGACTTGCGTCCCGAGCTGGAAGAGAGGACATATGAGAGTGGACGCCTCGCGAACAGGGAAGGCGAAGGATGGTGGGGATAGTATGGTTCACCTTCTCGTCGTTAGCGACTGCACCACCGTCGCCGCTGGCCACGACGCTGCCTCTCGGTGTGCGACCTGGGCTGCAACGACAGCGACCACCTCAAGGCGGCTCAGCTTTCTCTCTACCTCCCTCGGCTCCTTCCCCCCGTTTTTTTTCGTGTCTCGAACCAAGAGGAGAAGGCCCCCTTCAAAAGCTTCCTCCTCTCGCTCTGGCCACCGAAGCAGAAGCCCCGGGCCCCCTCCCTTCTCTCCTCAGCTGCGTCCTCCACCCAGCATTTTTTTTTATCAGCTCTCGGTTGATGGACGTGCATTGATGAAGAGCACGTGGAGTGTCCTTGTCCATTAATGAATGAAGTGAGTGTGCAGATGAGAGAGTGGTGATGTGACTGATGTCTGAATATGTCCAAGAAGGTGGAATGTGTGGATAAAAGAGAGTGCGATGGGCAGCGGCGGCAAACAAAGGCAAATGGGCTTGGGCGTGTAGGCCCAAGGAGGAGGAATAAAAGAGAAAATGGGCTTGGCTGTATAAAAATATATATTTAATATAACGTGTCCCTTACGTGTCGGATTTTTCTATTTTTTAGAAATGACGTATCGATGTATCGTGTCGGTGTCGGTATCGGTGTCGGTGTCCGTATCGATGCAACTTAGGATGTAACTAGATTTATGAATGCTCTCTCTCCTCTCTCTTCTGTCATCTTCTGTTTCTTCCTCATATCCACACACACACACACACACACACACACACACACACACACACACACTCTCTCTCTCTCTCTCTCTCTCTCTCTCTCCACAGACTCCTTGTCCTCTCTCTCATCATCTCGCGTCTTCCCTAGGTCATCTCCTCTCTCTCATTAGTCATTACTTTTTCAAAAAATACCACACTTCCCCAAGCTCTCTTTCCTCTCTCCTTTGTTCTTGTACCCACGCTTTCACCTCTCTCCTCTTTGTATCGAGAAGCCAGCGACGCGGCGACCTCCTCTCTTCCGGCGGTCTCTTCCTCTATCCGCTCGTTCTTCTCTCCTCCAGCGCAATCGAAGCTTATCTTTGCTCGGGCGCAAGTGCACCATCCTCGCCCTCCCTGCACCTTATCTCCCTCGGATCTGGCCTGTCTGGGTTTCAAGTTGATCGAGTTCAAGCGAGGAAGACTTCCAACGAGCATGGAGATGCAGAGAGGGAGAGCAACTTAGGGCGAGCAGCTTCTTTTTTCTCTAAGTCACAGCCCCGACACGCGTGTCGGCCGCGCTGACCACGTGTCGGAAACCCGACACGCATTGATCGCGTGTCGAACGCGTGTCGGGCACGTGTCTGAACGTGTCGGTGTCCGACATCGACACGCGCCCTCGCCAGAGGTATCGGTGCTTCATAGGTGATAAGTGTACCAGTTTGGGATTTTTGGCGATATGGATTCTTGTATTAAACCCCAAAATTTCGACTAAAAAAAAATTAAACCCCAAAATTGGGCCGAAAATTGGTTTTCTGAAATTGTTTTACAAACTTTGATGGCCCAACAAGCCAACTAATTGATTCAAATGCAGCCCAGAAGCCCATTTCGAAACAGCCTCTCTCGCTCTTAGGCATCTTCTCCGGACCGAAACCCTAACTATAAATTCGTTTTCTTTGCCACCCATCTCTCTCCTCTCTGCTCGAGCTGCCATTACCGTCGTGCTGTCACTCCTCTCGGTGCCCCGGTCGAGTAGTTTCAATCTTTGTCGAGGCGAAGAGAGAGCAAAAGGCATGGCTGACAAGGCGGTGACCATCCGGACGAGGAAGTTCATGACCAACAGGCTTCTCTCCAGGAAGCAATTCGTATGTCTCACTCTCCGTTTGTGTCCGTGTGTGCGTGGGTTCGTGAGTTTTTGGGTTTAACTTCGGTTTATCGGTTGTGAAGAAGAGCCGCTTTTTAGTTGGTAATTCTGGATCACACGTTGGATTTATCTGTTTGTGTGCTGGATGGTGAACTACCTCGGTCTTGTCCGAACTTGCTAGATTTACTGTTCCAGGAAAAACGTGATTTTTGGTTGTGGGAATGGTCGTCCTTGAATTCGGAAACTGGGGTTTTGAGAGATCGTTTGAGCAGGTCCCCGAGAAGCCACAGGAGGTGTGTAACTGTTTAGCGATTTCCCAGTTGGATGAAGGTCGCAATTGTTAGGATCAATGTGTCGGGTTTTGGTTTGTGGTTTGGTGAATTGATGGAAAATTCTTCAAGTAGTTGCGAATTTGATATGAGGAGTCGATTTTATCTCTTCTTTCAAGCATCATTAAGGAACTTTAGATTTGAAGTTCTTTACTTTAGGTACAGAAATGGAGAACGCTGTGGTGAGGTTTTAGGGTAATTGAGCAATGCAACAAATACTTGTTGGACTTTGGTTGGATGTCTAATAAGTTTGGACTTGACTTTACCTGTTTTGAGGTAAAAATTTTCCTTTTATCGGGGTCCTCGTGTAAGCTGTTTGCTGTAGCATTAGTTTTAACCTGAGTTGGATTTCGGAGTTTCCTGTTTCACAGTTTAAATAGAAGAACTGGATCCTTGATCTTCTTGTGTTGTGATGTTTTAAAGAGAAAGAATATCTCTTTATTTGCTGATGCCTTGTCCATTGCATTGTAGGTGATTGATGTTCTGCACCCTGGAAGAGCCAATGTTTCCAAGGTAACCACAGTTTGGAAGTTACAAACTTCAGTGTTGTTGTGTAGGTTCTTTTTGCCTGTTTGGTTGTTTTATTTCACCATTACTTTTTTACTGAAAGTTGTTGGTTTGCTCCCTTTCTGCTTTTTTTTTCCTTTTTAAATCTTAGGGCGATCTTAAGGAGAAGCTTGCAAGGATGTACGATGTGAAGGATCCCAGCTCAATTTTCGTTTTCAAATTCAGGACTCATTTTGGAGGTGGAAAATCCACTGGGTTTGGCTTGATCTACGACTCTGTTGAGACTGCGAAGAAGTACGAGCCGAAGTACAGGCTCATCAGGGTAATCTCCTGTTTTCCTTTAGATACATAGAAATGTGAGGATAACACGAGGATGTAAGTTTAGAGCTTGTTCTTCTTTGATCATTTATCCAAGAGCGGGTCCATGAAGATTCTATGCTGTGACTTCTCATAGTGTCGCTGTGCTTGCTACTTAGAATATCTTTTTTTTTCCAACAATCTTGAATTCTGGAATAGATGTTCTAATGGTATAGGTTGATGTCAGAAAATCATGAAGCAACCCATATGCAACCCGGAAGACTCTTCTCTCTCTCTCTCTCTCTCTCTCACACACACACACACACAGTATTTTCTGGTCAGGATGTGATTGATGACTGGTTTGACCTTGATTCCTTGTCCTCTGACAACGAACTAAAGTGATCCTCTGTGCAGAATGGACTCGATACTAAGGTCGAGAAGTCGAGGAAGCAAATGAAGGAAAGGAAGAACAGGACCAAGAAGATCCGTGGTGTAAAGAAGGTACAGAGTTGTAGTTTTCCTTCTTACTGTTTATTTCTGTAGGTACAAGAGGCACCTTTCATCGCGAATTTATGTATTTTCTTTTTTGTACAGACAAAGGCTGGTGATGCAGCCAAAGCTGGAAAGAAGAAGTGAGGTTGTAAGGATGTCCTAATCTCAAAAAAGCCCAGATGCAGCTTCCAGCTCCTCCTCACTGTGTTTTCCTTTCTTATATTTGCTATGTCAGAATGCCATTTTTCACATCTTTTGTCAGACTTAGTTGGATCAGAAGTTCAATCATATCCTAAATTTTGATTATTTTTGTGACGGGTAATTGCGATTTCCCAACTGCTGGCTCTCGTACTGAGCTACTTATTGTAGCCAAAGTTCCAAGTTTGAAGCTCTGCCTGCTAAAATAGTTTACTGTACTATATGTTGAGATTCTTCGGAATTTCCAGTTCAGAGTCCATTTCTGTACACGTACCAGGAAAATAGAAACTGCATTGACCATGGTCTGGTTTAGGTTCTCGTTTGGCTTTAATGGGAAGCACTTGCTGATCGAGCTCGGAATATAATATCGAGTACGCACTCATTTTACAAGCTTTATTAAGTATCTGCATAGCATGCGAAATGTGTCCTCTTGCACTGTTGTTGCACTGGAACTTTTGCCGCTAAGTGCTTGCGCTTCACTGCTTTGCGTAGGACGATGTTTTGGTGATATGTAGAGTAGCGAGGATCTATATATCATTGACATCGATACTTGACACGACACGTCATTTTTAAAAAATGAAGATTTTCTACACATTACAACACGTCGTATATAAAATATATATTTTATATATACATAATTAATTATTGTATATATATATTTTTATAAAAATAGAGAATTTATAAAAGGTGATGTTATAATAAAAAAGAAATTTTGATACTTTCGTAAATTCATCGCAACCGGTTTGGGAAAAAGATAATAAAAAAAAATTATTGGATTTGAATGCTTTGATGTTACTAGACAGTGCTCTCCCTCTTTTCTCTCTACTGTCATCTTGAGACTTGCGTGTCTTCCTCTCTCTCTCTCTCTCCCCCAGGGTTAAAAGAGTCATCTTGTTTGGGTTGCGTCTTCCTTAGGTCTTCTTCTCTCTCATAACTTTCCGAAAATCTTCACAATTCCGAAGTTCACTTTCCTCTCTCCTCTATTCTACTTCTTCCCCACGCTTTTCACCTCTCTCCTCTTTGTGTCGGGAAGCCACCGATGCGGCGACGACTGTGATTCTTTCCTCCGGCGATGTCTTGCTTTGTCCTCCGCCGCTCGTTCCTCTCTCCTCCAGCGACAAGCGGAGCACATCTTTGCTCGGGAGCAAATGCTCTCTCGCGGCGACGACTGTGATTCTTTCCTCCGGCGATCTCTCGCTTTGTCCTCGGCCGCTCGTTCCTCTCTCCTCCAGCGCAAGCGAAGCACATCTTTGCTCGGGAGCAAATGCTCTCTCGCGGCCCACTTTATAAGTTGCCTTTTGGGGTTCCACTTTTTAAGTGGCATTTCTTTTTAAGGGCCCAGCGTGCCCGACACGGGTGTCAAAGGCGCGTCGGAAGTGCTGACCGAGTGTCGAGTTCCCGACACGCGTTGACCACGTGTCGAACGCGTGGCGGGTGCGTGTCCGAGCATGTCGGTGTCGGACACCTGTCGGACACCGACGCGCACACCCCTAACAGGTGTCGGTGCTACATAGGTGACGACCAGCGACCCACCGCAAGCATGGCGAGGGCGTACGACTGGCGAGGCAAGCCTCGAGCTCCCTAGCTTCGGGTAAGGCTCATCTCGCCGGTGAAAATATTCTTTTGACGATTGGAAAAAAAGTAGTGCTTCAGAGCAAATGGTGAAAGTCATCTGGTGCAGCTGTTAAAATTGTTTTTTTTTTGGCTTCACAAGAAGTATAAATTCTGCCTCAACAAGAGCTTAGAGGGGAGCGACTAATACAAGTCACACAAGATGAGCTAGGGAGAGAACTCTGGCCTTCCGAATTGCCCTGGTGGGGTAACAGTAGACAAACGCACCTCAACAAGAGCTCAGTGGGGAAAAAATTTTACTTGTCTGGTGATGAAATAGAGTGAAGTTTAGGAATGGATTCACTGAGATGACGCTCAAAAGAACTCCTAAAATGCAACAACAACACAAGGGGGTCGAACTCTCGGCCGTGATCTTTTATAATCCACCTACTGATTTTAAACAGACACTAATCTAACTTTGAGAAGAAGCCCTTTGGCAAAAAATCAAATACCATTTGAAAGCAAACGAGCGAGCACAAACAAGTGAAGTACTAAAACTAGCAAATATGTTTCGATACCAGGGGTAGAGCGAATGAATTGCGCACGGATTGTGCATGTTCATAGAAAATCTACAATTTACTGAAAATGGACATAGTTCGTGACTGCCAATGAAATGAAAAATTCACGATAGAACAGTCACAACTTAATGTTTTGTGTGCTAATGTCAGACCACCATGGGTTCAACCGAATTTATATTATATGGGCTTGGTCTAGTTAAATTAATTAAGCTCAAAGCACTCAATAAATCTACCCGCCGTCGGTCCAATAAGTCCATCCATCACCGGTCCAAATCAAATGAAACGCAAAGCATGATTTTCGAAAAATAAAATATGAATGTTGAGTTTATTTTTTGTTTAGAACTAAAATTAGTTTTAATTTTTATGCATAAAACGACTAAAAAAAAATCAAAATTTAGCTGTCAACAGCTAGGAACTCAACCGGCAATGTTTGGTGCTGAAATTCGTGAGTTGTCAGCTAGATTTTGGGGTCGTCCAAGTTTAAGGATTTCTAGTACTTCAAAAGAGCTATCTTTTAATAGTAAGCTCGCTTAAATGGAGTTCGGTGGAGAGGGTTGTGGCATGATAAATTTGACAAGCTCCGCGCTGCAGGGGTAACATATGAGGTTTACTATGAGGGACTTTTTCATTGGCACATCGAAGTTGTTCAGTCAATGGATAAGCATAGATTAGTTGAATCGTTCGTTAAAGTAGTGTGTTGCTTAGTTTTTTTAATATAGTTTTGATTAATTGGTAGGATTACAAGTGCATCAGCTCGAGTAATCTCCATAAGTTGGTTTTCAAATTTTCCAGGTGAGTAGTACTATCTCTTCCTTGAATTTGTAAACTCGTGTCTTGAAAATGATAAAGATTTGAGTATCGTATGAGTTTTTAAAGCATGTTTGTTGCATAAAACCTGGATCCAGCATTTATTGCTTTTCAGTTATTCGTGAATGGCTCAAGAGATATATTGTGGGAGGCATTTCGAAATGTTACATGTTTATGAAAAGATTCCGAAATTACGTGAGAAAAGTATTGTGAAATAAATATATATAATACCGTTTGATGAATGGAATTGGGAAATGTTATATATTTCGAATTTGTGAAATCTTTTTGGGAGAGAATTACGAAAAAGCTCTTGATTTTGAGTATACTTATGAAAAGTTAAACGTATTGAATTGTGAAATGACTTGTGAAATGTTTTGTGTTTGATGAAGTATTGTGAAATGCGATATGATTCTATTTGTAAATCGATTTGTGATATCGATTGTGGTTATGGATGTCGCGACCCTCTCGGAGCTATTTTCGTTGAGCGAGGAACTGCTCTTTCGAGGGCTAATGGGCTGTCGTGATCCAACTGTCGAAAGATGGACTTCGGACATGGGTCCCTCCCAAGGCCCATTACTCAAATCACAACGGAGGAGGAACTAAAATCGGGATCGACCTTTCGGTGCGGTCTAGAGACATGTACGTACGTGTGCATACCTTGGAGCCGCCACCAATCATTTCTTGAAGGGTATGCTTGGAAAACCCTATCGAATAGTCGGGAGTCACTATTCGATTCTGCGAAAACTAGAAAAGTGAGATCGGGGACTTAGTTACGCCAATATCGTAATTGACTCCCTTTTGGTACCTAAGTTGAATGAATTTTCTAACCTCAGGATTTCATGCAAATGATTTGGAGTACGAATCCTGAAAAATTCACGATAGAACAGTCACAACTTCATGGTTCAGCCGAATTTATATTATATGGGCTTGGTCTATGTTAATATGCCTTGAATAGTAATGGGCCTTAGGCCAACATTAGGATTTGAGGGGTAATACTATAAATATTGCTTTTTGCTCATTTTATCTGATAGAGAAGCTTACGTTACCTCTTTTGTAATCCCTAATTCTCATAGTGGTCTCCTCTCTCCCGTGGTTTTTCCCGCAAGGATTTCTACGTAAATCTTGGTGTTCCGCTCTTCTCATCTGTCTCGATTTCGTTTTAGTTTTCGCATTGTCGTAACAAACTGGTATCAGAGCCTAAGGTTCATCCGTCGACGAAAGAGAGACACGAGAGCTTGGGAATTTGGATTTCGTCTTCGGTGCAAGGCAATTTGATTTCGGAGATCTGGATTTCGAGAATTTGGCGTGCTCGAGGCGCAGTTAATCGGCGCCATCTTATCACGTCGTTGGAGAAAGATCGAATTGAAGAATCGATTAGTGCGGCCGTTGGAGCAAGAATCGATTACCCATAATTTTCTTTTCCTCTTGTGGCCGCCTTAGCAACGTGACCGACTTGAAGAAGAAAACAAAAGGGGGAAAAGTCCAAATCTGCCACCGAATACACGTTGTGGCCGGATTCGGCCACTCGAATACACGTTGTGCGTGGGTAATACTAAACACGCTCACAGTTGCAGAGAGGCTCGCAGTTGCTCATGCTCGTGCGACCCGAAGCTTTGCTCGCTTCTCTCTCTCTTTCTCGCTCTCTTAACCAGTAGCGTCTTCTCAGTGGGCACTTTGACTCGTTGAAGAAACTGTGGCCACTTTGGCGTCTTCTCAGCGGGCAATTTCGATGATCTTCTCAGTGGGTAATTTTGGCATTGACAAGTGTTGTCCGAGGAGTTCCTGCACGTTTCTTCGACTCGAAAAAAGTTATGGCTTCGAGTTCAGCAACGAAATTTGATATCGAAAAGTTTGATGGGAGCGGCAGTTTTAACCTATGGCAGGTTCGTATGTTAGCCGTTCTTACGCAGCAGGGTTTGAAGAAAACTTTATTTACTAAAGGGAAAAAGCCGGAACCGTCAAATGAAGCATGGGAAGAATTGGATGAGAAAGCTTTGTCCACTATTCAGTTGTGCCTCACGAACGAAGTTTTGCAGGAGGTACTAGATCAAAAAACAGCTACAGGTTTATGGATGAAGTTGGAGAGTATTTTTCTGACTGTCTCTCACAAATCGATTGAGACTCAAGCAACGACTCTTCACTTTTCGTATGACTGAAGGTACTTCTCTCAAATCCCATATTTCTGAGTTCAATGCTCTTATCGCTGAATTAAGAAGCATTGATGTTAAGATTGAAGATGAGGATCAAGCCCTTTTATTGATAGTTTCACTACCTCACTCTTATAAGAATTTTAGAGAGACCATGATTGTTAGTAGAAACTATTGATTTTGAAGATGTCAAGACTAGTCTGCTAAATAAGCAGAAACTCGATACAGAATTGACTTCTGATGGTGGTAATAATCATGGGGCTGGTTTAGTCGCTCGAGGAAGATCTATCGAGAGAAGAAATAGTGGCAGGAGCAGGTCAAAGTCTAAGCATAGAGATATGATTTACAACTATTGTAAGTCTCCAGAGCATATCAAGATAAATTGCCTAAAACTGAAGGCGAAGGAGTAGAGAGAAAATAATTCGAATCAACAAAATCATGGGAATGTCAATCGTCATAACAATCGCAACTATCAGAATAGACAGAATAGGCGAAACGAAAATCCTACTCAAGCTGATGTTGCTAAAGAAGAAAATGAAGATTGGCTATTATTTGTAGATAATAAAGATAAATTCTGTGATAGTTGGATTCTTGATTCAGGCTGTTCATATCATATGTGTCCTCATCGAGATTGGTTCTTTACGTATAAAGAATATGATGGTGGAGTTATTCTCATGGGCAATAATGCTAGATACAAAGCTATTAGGATTGGCACTGTTAATATTAAAATGCATGATGGCATGATCAGAACTTTAGATAATGTCAGACATGTGCCTGATTTAAGGAAAAATCTAATCTCCTTGGGTACACTTGAAGCCAATGGTTGTAGATTTACTGCTGAGTATGGAGTTCTGAAAATTATGAGAGGCTCATTTTTGTTGATGAAAGGGCTTAAAATTGATACTTTGTATCATCTGCAAGCATCTACTATTTCTGGTTCAGCTGCGGTCTCTTCTGATATGACAGATTCGGATAATACAAAATTATAGCATATGAGACTAGGTCATATGAGTATTAGAGGGATGGAGGAGCTAAGTAAAAGAGGTCTCTTATGTGGTTAGAAAATTAGAAAACTAGATTTCTGTGAATATTGTGTCTTTAGGAAACAGAAAAGAGTCGGTTTCAAAATAGGAATACACAGCACAAAGGGCACTCTGGATTACATTCATTCTGATCTCTGGGGGCCTGCTAGAGTTCCATCGAAAGACCTTAGTTCCAAGTATGTACTCACTTTTATTGATGATTTTTCAAGAAAAGTTTGGGTATTTTTTTTCAAGGCAAAAGGTGATGTTTTCGTTACATTCAAGCAATGGAAAACATTAATTGAGAAGCAGACTGGTAAGAAAATTAAGCGGCTGAGAACAGATAATGGGCTAGAATTTTGTGGAGGCGAATTTAATGAGTTTTGCAAGAACGAAGGAATTGTGAGACATCATACTATAGTGTATACACCGCAGCAGAATGGTATTGCAGAACGTATGAACAGAACCCTATTAGAAAGAACAAGGTGCATGTTGTCTAACGCTGGTTTGGGCAAGAAATTCTGGGCTGAAGCAGTCAATACTGCTTGTTGGTTAATAAATCGTTCTCCTTGCATACCCATTGAGAACAAGACAACTGAGGAGGTATGGTCAGATAAACCTGTTGATTATTCTTCTCTTCGAGTTTCTGGATGTCCAGCATATGCACATGTTAGTGAAGGGAAACTAGAGCCTAAAGCGAAAAAATACATTTTTCTTGGTTATGCTTCTAGTGTAAAAGGTTATAGGCTTTGATGTTCTGATTCATCTAATATTATTATTAGCAGAGATGTTACTTTTGATGAGTCTGCTATGCGTCATCCTGTTAAGAAATCATCAGATACTTGTCAAGAAAATCTGCAAATTGCACCAAAGAATGTGAAGTTTGAAGTATCTTCTTCACAACCAGTTCAGTCAGTGACTGATAATATTGAGATTGAAGAATCTGAAGAAGAGAATTATTCCATAGCCAAAGATAGACCGAGAAGAACAATGAAACCTCCACAGATGTATGGATACTCAGATTTTGTTGCTTATGCTCTTTCAGCTGCAGAGTCGATAGAATATGCTGAGCCTAAAATGTACAAGGAAGCTATTTCCTCAAAAGATTCAGCAAAGTGGTTAGTTTCTATGAATGAAGAGATGGAATCTCTTGAAAAGAATCAAACTTGGGAGCTTGTCAAACCACCAAAAGGAAATAAAATTGTGGGTTGCAAGTGGGTTTTCAAAATAAAGGAAGGTATTCCTAGAGTTGAAGACATTAGATTTAAAGCACGTCTAGTTGCTAAGGGCTATAGTCAGATTGAGGGAGTTTTAATGATGTGTTTTCACCCGTCGTTAAACACAGTTCTATTCTGGTCTTTCTTGCATTAGTTGCTATGCATGATTTAGAGTTGGAACAACTCGATGTGAAAATAGCTTTCTTGCATGGTGAACTTGAAGAGAAAATCTATATGGGTCAACCTGAGGGTTTTCAATTTGAAGGTAAGGAAGATCATGTATGTTTATTGAAAAGATCTATCTATGACTTGAAGCAATCACCTAGACAGTGGTATAAAAGATTTGATTCTTTTATGGTGTAACTTGGCTATTGTAGAAGCAAATATGATAGTTGTGTATATCTGTGCAAACTTCCAAATGGATCTTATATTTATTTGCTGGTATACGTTGATGACATGTTGATTGCAGCAAAAGATAAATTTGATATACATAATTTGAAGGGACAGTTGAGCGCTGAATTTGATATGAAGGATTTAGGTTCTGCGAAGAAATTTCTTGGCATGGAAATTCAGCGAGATCGAAAAAGAGAAAAATTGTATCTTTCCCAAAAAAGCTATATTGAGAAGGTATTAGATCGTTTTGGCATGAAAGATGCCAAACCAGTGAGTACTCCTCTTGCTGCTCACTTTCGATTATCGGCTGAATTATGCCCTACATACAGATGATGAAATAAAATATATGTCACATATTTCATATTCTAGTGCAGTTGGTAGCGTTATGTATGCTATGGTTTGCAATCGACCCGGCATATCACATGCTGTTAGCGTGATAAGTAGATATTTATCATGCCCAGGTAAAATTCATTGGCAAGCAGTGAAGTGGATTTTGAGATATCTGAATGGTACTTCAAATTATGGTTTAGAGTTTGGGAAAACTTGTGAAACTCTTACTAGATATGTTGACCCTGACTATGCTGGTGACCTTGATAAAAGAAGGTCTTTGACATGGTACATCTTTACTATTGGGAGTTGTGCAATCAGTTGGAAAACTTCTTTGCAGCATATAATTGCTTTGTCTACTACAGAGGCATAATATATGGCTATTACAGAGGCAATCAAAGAAGCTATATGATTAAGAGGCTTATTTGTAGAGCTCAGTGTGGATGATGATGTGACTGTTGTGCATTGCGATAGTCAGAGTGCTATACATCTTGCTAAAGATCAGATGTATCATGAGATAACAAAGCACATTGATGTGCGGTATCATTATATTCGAGACATTCTTGCTGATGGCTATATTAAGGTCTTGAAGATTGGTACAAAAAATAATCCAACTGATATGTTGACAAAGTCATTGCCCTTTACTAAATTCAAGTACTGCTTAGATTTGGTTAATGTTTGCAGCAGCTCAGTTGTATGCTGGTGGGAGGAGAAGATTGACTTAATACTTATGTCTACTTGGGAATTTAAGTCAAGGTGGAGATTTGTTAATATGCTTTGAATAGTTAGGGGCTTAAGTTATAAGCCTTGGGCCAACATTAGGGTTTGAGGGGTAATACTATAAATATTGCTCTTTGCTAATTCTGTCTGGCAGAGAAGCTTACGTTGCCTCTTTTGTAATCCATAATTCTCATAGTGGTCTCCTCTCTCCCGTGGTTTTTCCCGCAAGGGTTTCCACGTAAATCTTGGTGTTCCGTTCTTCTCATCTGTCTCAATTTCGTTTTAATTTTCGCATTGTCATAACAGTGTAGTTAAATTAATTAAGCTCAAAGCACTCAATAAATCTACCCGCCGTCGGTCCAATAAGTCCATCCATCATCGGTCCAAATCAAATGAAACGCAAAGCATGATTTTCAAAAAATAAAATATGAATGTTGAGTTTATTTTTTGTTTAGAACTAAAATTAGTTTTAATTTTTATGCATAAAATGACTAAAAAAGAAAATCAAAATTTAGCTGTCAACAGCTAGGAACTCAACCGGCAATGTTTGGTGCTGAAATTCGTGAGTTGTCAGCTAGATTTTGGGGTCGTCCAAGTTTAAGGATTTCTAGTACTTCAAAAGAGCTATCTTTTAATAGTAAGCTCGCTTAAATGGAGTTCGGTGGAGAGGGTTGCGGCATGATAAATTTAACAAGCTTCGCGCTGCAGGGGTAACATATGAGGTTTACTATGAAGGACTTTTTCATTGGCACATCGAAGTCGTTTAGTCAATGGATAAGCATAGATTAGTTGAATCGTTCGTTAAAGTAGTGTGTTGCTTAGTTTTTTAATATAATTTTGATTAATTGGTAGGATTACGAGTGCATCAGCTCGAGTAATCTCCATAAGTTGGTTTTTAGATTTTCCAGGTGAGTAGTACTATCTCTTCCTTGAATTTGTAAACTCATGTCTTGAAAATGATAAAGATTTGAGTATCGTATGAGTTTTTAAAGCATGTTTGTTGCATAAAATCTGGATCCATCATTTATTGCTTTTCAGTTATGTTGACACCTAATTTTGGATCAGCCTTTTCTAGTTATTTCTTAGAAAAATCATAACAAAATTAATAAAAAATCAAAAAATTACAAAATAAACTTTGGTGGCCTTGGCCAAGCCTAACGAACTATTTTTGACAAAAAAAATAATTTTTCATATTTTTCACTTTTTTAATATTTTCAGAAATTAGGAAAATACTAGAAAAATCAAGAAAAATACCATTTGGGGCCACAAAAATATAAAAAAAAATATTCAATATTTTTATTTTAAATCCCTTGTCTTTTTGACCTCACAAAAAGTCCAAAATCAAATTCAATTTTACGTGTTCCTTTGTAGCACATATGATTAAATTTGGTAAAAAAATGTCAATTGAGTCTTTTAATTTACAATTTTGGCATTTTTTAGAATCTTGACACTCAATCTAATTGTCCCTTATTGCAATTTAACCCAATTGCCCTCACAGAATGTTTAATTGCATAAATTGGGCAAAATTGTATACTAAATTGCATTTTAGTCCTTGAAAATGGGCATAATTGAAATTACTTTCAATTCAAGTACTACCATTGCAAATTAAAGACACTGCCCAATGATTTTCATCATTTTGAATCGATTGGCATAGGTAATTTGGTCCAATTTGACCATTTGAACCTTCAATTTCACGATTTACCCAATTCCCATTAAAAGAAAATTTTGAGATTTTTGTTGAAATTGATATGAACTTTTGCGCAAAACCACATTTTTAGATAAAATTCATGCCCTAAATTCGATTCTGAGGTCTAATTGCAAAAATTTCCCATTAATTTGGTTTAATTTGAAAAATTATGACTCGAAACCGGTTCGGACCGGTCAGACCGTCGGTCGAACCGGTTCGCTACAGTGTCGTCTTCCTCCTCAAGAACCCGTGCGAATGAACAGTGTCAGGGTCGATTTCAATGGAAAAATTGAGGATGAAAACGGCCACGATTGGAAGAGTTTGAAGAGGGTTTTTGTTCCTCAAGTCATTACCCGTCGATCCAAACCAAAAACACGAGTAATGGTCGCCAGAACGGAGGGTAATCGGCTGGTCAAGGCTGCGGTATCTGCAAAAGTCAACGGCGACACAACTCAGATGAAATTCGCCCAAATTCGTGCCAAATACGATTACTGGAGGTCCTAACAGAAATGGCCATTTGATTCCCGTCGATCACCGGTCGTCGGTGACCATTTCGCATATGTCTGTACGTGCGAAGATCACCGACTCAACCCCCCCCCCCCCCCCCCCCCCCCCCCCCCCCCCGGTTCGACGCTGAAATTTAAAGCAGCGATAAGAGCCAATTGATCTGGCGAGAGAAAAGGGTTAGTTGATTCGGTCATAGGGAAGAAAACAGAAGCGAAAGAGAGAGAGAGAACGAACGAGAGAGAGCTCGCCCTCCATCGCCATTGTCGAGGGTAGAGCTCGAATTGGCAGAGCGTCGGTCAGGCCTCTCCGGGCTAGACCAAAGCTCAAAGAGATCGTCAGGAGGACGCCCAAGTAGCTGGGAGTCGATCGCCGTTAGCCGCACTGCCAGAAACCACCGGAATAGGTAAGATAGGCTTCCGAGCTCCTCACTGTGCATCAATGACGATCCATACATTTCTTGCTCATTCTTGCATTTAGAGTGTGCGTTTTGTTCCTTAGACACTACTGACCATCGTCGCCTATCTTTTTTGCATCGGTTTCGTCTTAATACCTTGAATTGAGTCTCCAAATCCAACCTCCATTGCCGTACCCTGTTCATCCTTGCCTAGCCCAATCTAGGTCGCGCGAGCTCGATCGGAGCTCGAGGTAAGAATTCTGAACTTCCTTTCGTGCTAATATGTGAATGAATTGCCCTAATTTCACGTGATTTGTGCGATTGAGTTTCCATGGCCGTACTCGGCATCTCGCATGGCGATCGTGATTTGGTGGACGAAATCCCGTGATTCTTAGATATGTTGAACTAAAGACGATTGCGAGTCGAATGGCGTTGGTTTCGCACGATTCCGTTAAAATCTCACCGTTGGATCATCGCCGGAGGGTCGCGACCATCCGTTCAGAGGCAGTCGCGAGGTTGAAGACGAGCTGACGTGGCGGGTCAACGAGTCAGCGTTCCTAGGTGGCAGTTAACCATTAGTCCACGTGGAAGTCGAGTCAGCTTGGCCGTTGGTATGTTAGGCGAAGTTGGTTTAGATCGGACGGCTTAGATAAATTGAGTCTAAATTCTAGAAGCCGTCCGATTAGTAATTAGATTTATTCGAAAATGTTTTAAAATCAGAAAATCAAAAGAGGCTGAAACGGCGCCGTTTGGGTTAGTAGTAGTGCGACGTCGTTTAGGTTAGTGAAGGTGGACGGTCCAGATCGAGTCTTGCGTTCTAATCTTGATCGTAGGTTTTAGTAAGTTGATCAGATGGTCTTGGCTGAGTCTCCGTTCCATCTAGGCCGTAGGTTTTAGTAATATGATCCGGCGGCCGTGGATTAGCCACGCGGTTCAACAGGAATCGTCGGATCAAGTCTAGATAATCCGAAAATAATAAAGGCGCTGGACGACGTCGTTTCGGGGGGCGATCCGCACAGATCCGGGTTGCGACCCGAGTGGGTCGGGTTGACCCGATCTGAAGCATTTTTCTTAATAAAAAATTCAAAAAAATTCATAAAATTCCTAGATAATCCTAAAAAATGCTAGAAAATTCCAGAAAATCCCAAAAAAATATAGAAAAATTGTAGGAAATTCCTAGACACTCTAGAAATTCCCAAAAATCGAGGATTGACCACAGACAACTGGTCAACCCTATTTTTGGGGTTTCTTATCCGTTCTCCCGAGAATTGACGATATTACCCTTTAGAGGTAAGTCGCCTCTGCCGTGTACGCGAGATAAAGTCGATAATTCCAAGGTAAGAATTAGGGTCGGTTACGCGACCAATCCTTGGGCTTAGGTTTTCGAATCCCGTCCCGTTTCTCAAAAATGACGATTTTGCCCCTCAATGGGAAAATCGTCTTTCTTGTTCCAATCGAGTCCTAAGAATGGCTTAAGATTAGGGTTTGGGTCAGGTGAGTGACCAACCTTAATATTTGAGATTTTCAGTTCTCATCTTTGTCCAAAATGACGATTTTACTCATCCAAAGGTAAAATCACTTTTAAATTCTAGAAAAATCTTGAAAAATTCCCCAAAAAATAGGAAATGGAAGGATTTGATCGCCAATCCCATTTCCACCATCTTTTGACTATATATTCCATCTGGAATAATAAATTTTTTCCTTTTAGGGCAAATTGTCCTCAAATTTCCCAAAATTACGATTCTGCCCCTCATGGGCGAATCACGTCGAAAACACTCCTAAGCCTTGATTGATACTTCTCTAGGCTAATAGGGCCTCATTAGGGATACCATGCTGCTTTCATGTGTTTTATCCGCATAACTTGGATCCTTAATTTGCGCATTTATTTCTACTGATTGTGAGTGATAGGGTAGCCATTCCTATCTGCATGAAATCCTAGATTTAATATCCGTTCCCCACTCGTCTGTATAAAATATTAGGACTAGATAAATCATTCAACTTAGGTGCTAAAAGGGCGTCAACTCTGACAGTTGGCGTAACAAAGTCCTCGATCTCGTTTCTCTAATTTTCGCAGAATCGAATAGATCGCTCCCAACTATTCGATAGGGTTTCCGATCGTACCCTCCACGAAACGATTGGTGGCGACTCCTTGGCATGTACACATATCACATGTCACCAAACCGCACCGAAGGTCGACCACGTATATCCAGCCATCGCGATTTGGATAATGGACCTTGGGAGAGGTTTGCGTCCGATCAGGCAACATCGGGCGGCCCATTAGCCCCCCTCCTCGAAGGCGTTCAAGGTGGGTCGTGACAAGTTATTCGTGAATGGCTCAAGAGATATATTATGGGAGGCATTTCGAAATGTTACACGTTTATGAAAAAGATTCCGAAATTGCGTGAGAAAAGTATTGCGAAATAAATATATATAATACCGTTTGATGAACGGAATTGGGAAATGTTATATATTTCGAATTTGTGAAATCTTTTTGGGAGAGAATTATGAAAAAGCTCTTGATTTTGAGTATGCTTATGAAAAGTTAAATGTATTGAATTGTAATATGACTTGTGAAATGTTTTGTGTTTGATGAAGTATTGTGAAATGCGATATGATTCTATTTGTAAATCGATTTGTGATATCGATTGTGGTTATGGATGTCGCGACCCTCTCGGAGCAGTTTTCGTTCAGCGGGGAACTGCTCTTTCGAGGGCTAATGGGCTGTCGTGATCCAACTGTCGAAAGACGGACTTCGGACATGGGTCCCTCCCAAGGCCCATTACTCAAATCACAACGGAGGAGGAACAAAAATCGGGATCGACCTTTCGGTGCGGTCTAGAGACATGTGCGTACGTGTGCATACCTTGGAGCCGCCACCAATCATTTCTTGAAGGGTATGCTTGGAAAACCCTATCGAATAGTCGGGAGTCACTATTCGATTCTGCGAAAACTAGAAAAGTGAGATTGTGGACTTAGTTACGCCAATATCGTAATTGACTTCCTTTTGGTACCTAAGTTGAATAAATTTTCTAACCTCAGGATTTCATGCAAATGATTTGGAGTACGAATCCTGAATAAGAATTCATGCAGATAGGAATGACTTCTCTAACAAACACAATCAATGAAGTAAATGCGCAAATGAAGGAATCCATAACGTACGAATAAAATGCATCAGTACAAAGCATGTCATCCCTAGTAGAGTCATATCGACTTAGAGAAGGGACATTCGATGCAAAGGAAGGGTTCAAGGGAGATTTAGAAGTGATTCACCTATGAGGGGCAAAATCGTTATTTTGAAAAAATTTGTGGACAATTTGCCCAAAGCTAAAAATAGTCATTTTTTGAAGAAATCGAGAATTCAAAGCATCGAAGTTAAGATCAGTTGAATGTGGCCATTTTCTATTTTTCGATATTTTTCAGAATTTTCTAATGATTTTAAGAGATAATTTACACTTAAGGGGTAAAATCGTCACTTTTAGACAGGATCAGGAGGTGAAAACCTCAAAAATATGATTGACCAGTTGAGATGGCCCATTAAGGGTATGATTAGAAAACCCTATCGAATAGTCGAGAGTCGTTATTCGATTTTACGAGAACTAGAAAAGTGGGATCGGGGACTTAGTCGCTATTGGTACATAAGTTGAATGAATTTTCTAACCTCAGGATTTCATGCATATGATTTGGGGTACGAATCCTGAATATAGGAATTCATGTAGATAGGAGTGACTACCCTCGCAAACACAATCAATGAAGTAAATACGCAAATCAAGGAATCCATAATGTGCAAATAAAACACATCAATTCAAAGCATGACATCCCTAGTAAAGCCCCATTGGCTTAGAGAAGGGACATTCGATGCAAAGGAAGGTTTCAGGGGAGATTTAGAAGTGATTCACCCATGAGGGACAAAATCGGAATTTTGAAAAAATATGGGGACGATTTGCTCAAAGATAAAAATCATCATTTTTTAAGGAATCGGGAATTCAAAGCATCGAAGATAAGATCGGCCAGTTGAATGTGGCAATTTCTTATTTTTCGAGATTTTTTAGAATTCTCTAAGAATTAATTTTCAGAGACAATTTACTCTTAAGGGGTAAAATCGTCGCTTTTAGAAAGGATTGGGAGGTGAAAACCTCAAAAATAGGATTGACCAATTCAAACCGTTTTCTTTCTATAACCGATTGCACTAGCGTGGCTGCCACGTGACCGCCACATCATCGACACGTAGGCGTTTCCTTTGAATTTGATGAATCTGAAAGTGGAACAGATTTCACAATATTGAATTAGTGAAAGAGGCATTCAACCCAATGCCCAATTCTTGCTCTCATTGCAAAACAAATTTTAGCGACCTCTTTATTCGATAGTTGCGATAAAGCAAGCATTTAGTGCCGGAGGTAATATTTTGGACGAACGACGTTCAAGATTAGCTTCGGATTTGGTGCAGGCTCAAGCTTGTGTTGATGATTATATAAACGCTCAATATATATAACAAGAGATAGATCACAACAATGAAACCGAATTCTTCGATAACGGAGACATCACCGCCATGGGCACCGGTACCGAAACGGATAGCGGCGATTGACGATGAGGTAAGTATGTGGTTATCAAAGGTAAAAGAACTACATGAGCTTTAATTTTTCTATCCCAATAAGACATGTAAACGCTTAATAATAATTCATTAAGTCAAGCCTCTCCCCCTCCCTTTTTCCCCCCAAATTGGATTACAATTTACAATTCAATTACAATTTGTATTTGATAATTCATTATTTTGTAGTTTCATAATTCAATATTTTCTTTTATTTCATAATTCATTATTTGATAATTTTATTACAAATTCGTTACAATTTAATTTTTAAATTCAAAAATCAAAACCGGAATCGAAATTGAAACCAGTAGACCAGCGGTTCCATTTTCGATTTTGAACCGGAACCGAACTCGAAACCGCCAGTTCAAAATCAAAACTGGAATGGCCCCTTAAGGGCTCGGTTCCACTTCCCTCATGGCCACAAACTGAAACCACCGGCTCATGAACTAAAACCAGCAGTTCCCGGCCAGTGGTCATGCCTACTCAAGCCCAATTCGGACCCAGTGGACAATTCTTACGCATATGTTCGTGCGGATACATGGTCTTGTTTTTTGCGACTTGATCTCGGTTCCCCCTACATCGTCTCTCTCAATATTCTCATTCTACTTCCTCGCAACTCGATCCTGATTCACCCCGACATCGTCGTGAATTAAAACGAAGGTTATAATACTTCTCAAGAAATTTGCTGGTGAAGAAGGGGAGAGAGATGATGTGCAAAAGTTGTTAATGTTCAACCATCGGCTGTGATATTAGTGTTGGATGGTCTAGAGCTTCTCTCATTTCAAGAGCTAACTCAAAAATTGAGGTTTTCCCTTATATTTATAAACCGACCATCGGTCTCTTCCACAATCAATGTGGAATAACCACAATAATCCCCCATCGGGTCATGAGTCGGAGCCAACGACAATCGGTATCTTTCTAGTGTGACTGTTAGGTTTAGACTTGTCAGTAACTTGGGCTTACTTTAGATGCAAGAAATACTCAAATGCATGAGCGATTGTAATGTTGATTATCCGATTATAGTAGATTACATCGCTGGCTCTCCCCCGTGGACGTAAGTATCGAATGTTCAGACCATACCACATAAATAACTGATGTCCTTTTTATTTCTTGTTTATTTCTCTGGTGATTTCGCATTGATTTATTTATAAGATCTATTAGCATTCTCGCGTTATTATCTCCACATGATCTATACATTTACATGGTGTGAGTTGGGTCTTGTTTGTCCATTTTTTTTCTATGGAAAACTATAGACCTCGAATAGGCTGCGTGCATGTGCAAAAATATTGAAACATTTGTCGGTTAAATTTGAAAAGCATTAGAGATTTAAGCGATTATGGTTTAAAGTGTTTAGAGATTTATCTTGCAGTTAAATTTCCACGTTGTCCCGTACGTTCAGGAGAAAAGTCTGGATTTTTGGTTTCTTTGGAAATTCGTGGTTCCTTTGCACAAGCTCGAGTATTTGTGTTTTTGTCTGGTGTTATTTAGACAACTCAAAGATGAAAATAGAGAGAGAAATCAATGGATCATTCAATTTCAAGTGAACATCATGTGCCATTGCTTGAAATAAATAATTGTCGCGACCCGTCCGGAAGCGGACGCGGCTAATGGATTACCGATCGCGGGTCTTGGATCGGCGCGGGCCCTCCCAGGCCCATACCAAATCGCGGCGGGAGTATTTTTCAAAGAATTCGACGATAAGAGTAGATCGCTTTCGACCTTCAGTGTGGTCGTGGTGACATGTGCAACTTGTGCATGCATTTGGAGTCGCCACCGGTCTTTCTTGGAGGGTAGACCGGAAACCTCACTAACCGATTGGGAGAGATCGATCAGTTTTGCGGAACCAGAGATTTTGGGTTCGGGGACTTGGTTACGTTGGTGTCATTACCAACGCCCTTTCGGTACCTAACGTGAGTGATTTTCCTAGCTAAGAGTTCATGCAGACGCAATTTTGGGTGAGGTAGGCTTGAATTCAGAGTTTCATGCAGATCGGGAGACTGTTCCTATCAATCACAATCAATTTAAATGAAAGCGCAGTCAAGTACATAAATAAATCACATCAATGCACACCAATTCAAATCAATGGCTTCCTAGTATAGCCGTAAGGGCTTAGGGAAGGTATGATTTCGGACCGTGAATGAAGTGGGAAGATTTGGAGACAATTGGCCCGAAGGGCAAAATCATCAATTTTTGGAAGATTTGGAGACCGAATTACCCGAAATACTCCATGGCCAGTTGATCGGGGTCATTTCCCATTTTTGAGAATTTTTTTGGAATTTTTTGATTTTCTTCAATTTTTTGGAGGACGATTCGCCCGAAGGGCGAAATCGTCATTTTAAGAGGGACCGGGCTCAAAACACCCGGGATGAGTCTTGGCCAGTTGATTGTGACCATTTCCTATTTTTTTGGGATTTTTCTAGAATTTTTGGAATTTTTTTGAATTTTTTTTAATGGTTTTCTATTTTTTTATTGAATTTTCAGATTTTTTTTTATTATAAAAGAAACCGGACCGGGTCGGATGACCCAGCCCATGACCCGGATCCGTGACCCAGATCGAGTCAAATCCGGGCCCGTATCAGGCCACTGGGCCTGATCTAATCCGAGAGGGAGGACCTGGATCGGGCCAAATTGGCACAAGAAGCCAGGCCCACTTTCCTTTCTTCACGCCTGCAGAGCCAATTTGCCTAAGCCCAGTCTACCCCCCACCAACGTTAACGCAAGCCTAATTCTAATTAAACCCCCAACCCAACATGAAAATAAGTCATACCTACTATTCATCGTCTCCCTCATGGGATGTGCACTTCGCCCATGAAAGCCGAACCGAACTCGAGTACTTGGCTCCCGTTATTCATGACACGGCTCCTCCTCCGCATGCGGCTTGAAGTCTTTCGTTCCGTCGACGACCAACACATTCCACTCGGGACTCAATCGTCAAACCGCAAACGACTTCGAGCGGGCTGAGGAATCTCGGACAGTGCGCGCCGGCACCAAACAGCTGCCACGAATGGCTGGGCAGCAACTCCGAGCAGCCGAGTAGCGACAACTCGACGTCGGAATAGCAACGAGGCGTCAAGAAGCTGAGGGCGATCCGAACAAGAACCGGATAGCTCCAAGTGGTGGACACCAGGCCTGCGCGGCCGAACAGAGCTCGTTGGGGCTGCAACGAGTTCGGGTCCGACGTCGGGAAGCTCAAGACTATGGGGTAGAAGGCGAAGGTGACCGTTGGTCTGGTAATGCCCGTGAGGGCTGGTAGCAGCCTCGAAGAGAATGGAGATGGGCTTGTCGAAGACGACGAAAGCGAAACCCGCTCAGGTGGCCAATGGGAGGACAGAGAGCTCGGTCACGAAGTGCCCTATTTAGATGACGAGGACCACCTCGTTCGCGGACTTGGCAAGCCCGTCGTTGCCTGAGACTGCCCAGGTTGTCCAGTCCCTCGAACGAGCTGAATCATCACGGCAAGACTCTAATTCTGTTGACTGGCAGCTGACGTTGAACTGGAAGCAGCTAGAGAGTGGTAAAGGAAATCTGTATAAGCCCTAGACTTTGATATCAGACGATCGAGGAACATCATCTCCCAGAAATCCTCGAAGAACAACATGGATCAGAATGCGTTCCTCAACTGCGGCTACTGCCGCCTCACCCGAACTTGAATTACCATGCAACGCCCGCTAAATCTCGATCTCCCTTCCAGTTCCCGCGGCGAAGATTCTCACGCCTTGCGATCGAGCACGCGCCGAGATGTGCATGCGGAGAGAGACCCAGACCCCTGCGTTGGGTGAGACAGAGGAGGATGAGAGACGGAGCTCGACGACGTGAGTCACGTCGGCTTCCTGCTCGTGAACTCGGCGGCACGACGGTAAGTCAAGAAGGTCGGGAGAGGCTGGTGGTGTCTGGAGCAAGCTGGAGGAGGCGGTTGATGACGAACGAGCTACGGCGGAGGAGCTCGCGCAAGTGCGGCGCGGCTGAATAAAACAAGGGACAATGGTCTTGCGAGGCTTCAGCTCCTCGAGTGGCGTCCAGCTGAGGTGATGGAGAGGATAGTTGGAGAGGGGGGAGTGATCTCAGGAGTTGACGACGTAGGTGATCGGGATAAGGAGGACGACGGGAGTTGGTGGCTCGACGACAGCTCGTCTCGTGTGGCTCCTTGAGGTCGGCCCGGTTGCCATCTTTTTTTTTGTTTAATCTTTCTTTCCTTTCTTTTTTTGCATGGTGGACGACAGGCTCATGTTGTCCTCTACTTCTTCCAAGTTTATTATTCCTTTTGGTGATGCACGGCTTCCCCCACTTGTACTCAACGTATAATGTCCTCCACTCCTCATTCTTTTCAATTTTTTTTTTGATATTTTTAATAAATAAATTCGAAAAAATTATTAAAAATTACAAATATATATATATATATATATATATATATATATATATATATATATATATATATATATATTGTTCAAAATTGGTTCTTGAGGCTAGGCCAAGGCTTCCAAAGTTGATTTTGCAATTTTATGATTTTTTTGCTATTTTTAATTAATTTTAAAAATAAAAATCACAATAATAGATGGTCAAAAATTAGGTGTCAACAGCTGCCCCTCTTTGAGAGTAATCTCGTTAGAGGTTTCTCTCAAAGACAAGACGACACCTGATCCTTAACCGACTCGACTGGGAAAATGAGGGAAGAAATGCTATGACATTGGATCCTTAAGACTCTTTGCTGAAAGCTCAAATTAATCTTCGGTTCACTCTAACAATTTAAACATGAGCCGGAGTGAGAGAGGTTTACCTGAAGCTCACCTGTCGGGTGCTACCGGCTGCGACAACTTTCAAGAAGATACCTAGGACTCGCCACTCATGATATCATAGGGAGATTAAGCCCTGACCTGCGGTAGGTCATACCCTTATGGGATTCCTAACTAGTAGGAACCTAAGGGAGGCGCATCCCATGCCCTGAGATTTGCCAAGGATTTTGATCCGTATGGTGGATCAGACCATAAGCGGTTCACCTATAGTAAGGCCTATCTAGGAAAATAACTTCTCCGACATTTAATCAAAGTTTTGATCCGTATGGTGGATCGGACCATGGGATTGACCCTTCAGGCGGTTTCTACCTTAATTTGACCCTTCAGGCGGTTTCTACCTTTGGTTGACCCTTCAGGCGGTGTCTACCTTAATTTGACCCTTCAGGCGGTTTCTACCTTTGTGTTGACCCTTCAGGCGGTTTCTACCATTGATTGACCCTTCAGGCGGTTTCTACCATGAGTTGACCCTTCAGGCGGTTTCTACCATTGGTTGACCCTTCAAGCGGTTTCTACCATACATTGACCCTTCAGGCGGTATCTACCTTTGAGTTGACCCTTCAGGCGGTATCTATCTTTGATTGACCCTTCAGGCGGTTTCTACCATGAGTTGACCCTTCAGGCGGTTTCTACCATTGGTTGACCCTTCAGGCGGTTTCTACCATACATTGACCCTTCAGGCGGTATCTACCTTTGAGTTGACCCTTCAGGCGGTATCTACCTTTGTTTTGTTTTGAAAAGGGGTCTCATGACGAGGGTTCTCCACGTCCGATGAGACTGCTTGAATTTTGAAAAAGGGTCTCATGACGAGGGTTCTCCACGTCCGACGAGACTGCTTGATTTTGAAAAAGGGTTCTATCCTCATCCCTTCTTTTGAAAGATCCCGAAATTTGTAGGGAATTCAGTTTTGAAGCAATGAAAGATTTCATCTTGACAAAGCTTCACTTGAGTCTGTTGAGGCGACATTCTGGGAGATTGGTGTTTCCAACGGATCCTGCAGAAGTTCGAGCCTGAAAAATTTTTCTTCATCAAGAAAACATTAGCAATCTTAGGGAAGACGACGGTTGTCCATCTGACAAAACCGTATGATTTAAGTCTTAATCATGAAATGTGCGTTTTGATGCTGGAGGTTATCCAAAGCATTCTTGCAACATGCAAATGTGATCACAAATCCCTTGCACGGAAAATCTGGATCAAACAATTTGAAATTTCCAAAAAGAGTTTGTTCAAAATATCTATTGGAGAATTTCTCATCCAAGATGGCTCCTCACCGCTCTGTGATAATGGTCTTTTGTAATGAATGTGCTCAACTTCCTACTAACCTGTGCCTAGGTTTTAGGATCATTCGCAGCGCATACATTTTGATCGGTCGGGAGGTCTTCCACGGGACCGTAATGTTGGGCTTGGATATTGGTTTTCAAGGGGGACCCGCTTTGGAGTCGAGGTCATTGAATGAAAGTCTTCATCATCTGCTCCGGGTTTGCAAGTCAAGAACCCTGCAAAATGAGAAAGAAATAGTCTTGCTCGTACCTCTTCGAGCTAAGCTATATGTTAACCCAAGTGTCTTAGTCAGAGAAGACTGTTTCGGGGTTGTAACATTGGTAGGATTGGGGACCGAAACAAGCTTATTTTTGGCTCAGAATTTATAAGGGGATTGACATTGGTGACCATTGCAGATTTGACACATGTCCTTTCCTTTCTGCATCTTTAGTCTTTGAGGTGCGCAACTGATTTTGAGGTGTGCACCAGCTCTTTAGAGAGCGTCTCTTGTTGCATTCAAAGACCGACTCTCTCTATGTTTTCGTTCTGTGCTTAATAGCATTCAAGGAGCAGCCTTTTGGATTTGGCTCCTTTAGAGGTTTTTTTTTTCTTCCCAACTAGGCTTCATTGCGGATCAATCAAACAACTTACACGAGCATCGGCCTTGCTTTTACCAGGCACTTTGCTTTTTTATCGATGCCGTGGATTTTTCTCACTCATTTTTTTGAAATCCCATTTTTTTATCTTCATGGGATCGTGTTAGACATATGTCTGAAAGTCTAAACATGCCTTAAATATCAGCCCCGGAATCCTCTTCATAATCCCTGAGTCTTGAACTCCTCCATTTTTGAGGTGGTGCTGCATCCATCTTAGAATGATCACCAATGGGTTCATGAAATGAATTTGCAGGCTCAAGTTGGCTGTGCAAAGGATTCATTGTGTGTGATAGAGAAATGAATGCTTCTCGTCATCCTATGGCACTTGGATTACCATATAAGCAACACACAAAGATTAATGTTAGTCCGAGCAAGAAAATTTCTAACCATTTTCTCCTGATGCCGCTGGACTCATCTACATTTTGCCCCGATGTGGGGTGGTTCTTGACAGGGTTAAGAATGAAAACCGTCGTTCAAAGGGGTTATCAACGGCCACCTGTAGTGTTTGGGGGATATGAAACGAATGCCTCCGTCGTCCCAACCCATGTAATCGCTGCAAATAGTCCCTACCTCCGTAGACCCATATTTTGTTATCTGCCCACTCCATTCATCTCTCAAGTGTATGTAGGATGTGTTTGGATTTGAGCTCGCCTCTCTTTTGAGGGAACATCCCTTTGAATGGTTTGAAAAATAATCATATTTGGAAAAATTCATTTTGTTTTCTCCAAAATTTATCCGTCGAGAGGGATTTTGTGATGTATCGTGCATGTTCTATTCATGCTTCAGGTAACCTCCCGATTTAAATCATGAATATCGATGCATTGGAAAATCTTTATGCCGGCTGAAAGTATTCTGACACATTTTTTTATCTCCAGCTAACTGGGAAAGGGATACTTACCTACCTGTCGCGGCCGCAGATCCCTGAAAATGTAAAAGAAGCATATCATTGTATGTTCACGAATTTTTCGAAAATCGGAGCGATACATCCTACCCTCAACTACCCTAACAGGTAGTACGTGGGATGTAAAAACTTGTTCGTCTCCAAGGCGATTCCCCTGTCAAGGGTAGACAACGAGTATCAATTCATATTCTCGAATTCAAGACAAATTGGGACGATACAACTTTACTCTTGGTTCCCATCCCGTTCTGATGTTGCGTATTGATATGAACCACGTCTATCAAATCCGCCTATCCATGCTTGGAGTGGTTGCAACATCGATGGTTCCTTTGCCCCCAGCTGGGCAGCGTCTATTCTGTTATTTGAACGCATGACTCCTTGAGTGATTTATCCATGTTTATCATCTGAGAAGGAAAAGAAAGAAGACATTACTTCGGTATCCGATTGGAGATCGTTTAGGAACGATACATCGTTTTACCAAATGGGTGGCTTCGCGGCCAAACGCATTTCGTATTGAAGGGGTAGATCCCATTATGCTCCGCGGGTGATAGTCGATGTTCATGGAACTTGCTCCACGGATTAAGTGATTAATCCACGGCCCTCGGCTTGAAGATGCTCAAAGGGTGATGTTGACACTCACGCGCAATTAGTTCTAGATATTAATGAAAGATGTTCCCGTGGGAACCTTACAGTGCGATCAACAACATATTCAATAGGAGTATTCAACCCCTTTTCTCTAAGCATCTTTCATCGAGTAGCCATGCCTTGCATCAGACGTTTGATCATCGGCCTTGCGTCACCACTGCGATGGTCCTCCGGCTCCAAATTGATCGAGCCAAAGATTGAACTCATCGCCAAGGAAATTGCTCGGGTCTTCGAGCCAATGATGTTCAAGTTGGGTATCAACGATTGTTGGGGGCAGATTTCTTTCATTGCCTTCGTTGTGAGGGATTGGAGTCTTTGAGCTGGAACCTTCATAATTGCCTTGTTGGGGTTGAGACATACATTCCTGAAGAGTATTGATCCAAGTGTCCAGCTCCTCATCAAGGAAATCACCTGTTCTTTCTAGCCCTTGGTGCCCAGATTGGGTGTCGTCGACTGCTGGCGAAGGATTCCTCTCTTTGCTCTTGCCGTGAGCAATTTGACCCCTCGAATTGGAACTTCCTCCAATGACCGGCAGGTTCATATGTGCACTCTCTACCAATGCCAGATCCGCTTCAGGGACAGCATTAATGACTGATTCGCGCACAAACTGAGGAATCTCTATGTGCTGGAACTGTGGCATATACTCCTGAGGAGTATTGTGATAGCTCGGCGGAGTATTCTGATTTGGGTCAGAGGAGTCGCTGACACGGCTGCCGGTCCCGTCATTGCTGAAATACGGTTGGGTGCTCTTGGCTCTCCAATCATCATGGTTGTAACTCTGCCCAGCACTTGAGCTCCAACTGGCTTTATGATGGTTTAACGCTATCCTTCCATCCCTTAGCAATCTCCTATAGTACTTGAGGTGAGACTCAACGTTAATTCTAGAGAGCCCCGACACATTCATAATCTCGAGTAAGCGTAGTGGGCTAGCCGAATCAACTCCCAGCTCTCGAATTGCATCAACAAATTTGGTGTGAAGTTCATAGGTCCAGTAAAACCTTGTTCTCTTATCACCCAAAATATCGTCAATACTTCGGTAGCTATTCTCTACGGGATCTAGTCGTTTCAAAAGTTGTCCAAGGAGGGACTCACCGACTTTGGATTGGCTGGCTGCGACAGCGAGTTCGTCATTGAGAGAACTCCCCCTGTGATGATTCATATCCCATTTCTCAGAGGATGTTGGTGTTGATCCTATGGTGTTGACTTGCTCATGCAGATCTCCGGCGGTATCTGGCTGTGTCGGAAAATGCTGTGGAGAATACGGTAACAGCTGAGCGTTATTCGTCAACAGGGATGGTTCATCGAGGAACACCTCGCCGAGGACAACAGGATTTCCACAATTAAGGCAGGTGGCCTTGGTCAGAGCTTCCTTATATCTCGCGCTTTCAGCTTGAAGCTTCTCATTCTCCTCCTTCAGGACCAGTAACTCCTGGTCTGCGTATTGCTGTTTCACCCGGGTTCGTTTGTTGGCGAACCAAAACTTGACCTTCGAAAGCTGCAATCCTATCTTTCGGCTCAGCTCCATTTTCTGTTGTTTGCTTGGAGTGGGGCATTCATTGAAGAAAGCTTCGAGCTCTCGGATTTGGCCTGGAGTGTGGCGTTGTAGTTGCTTCCTTTTCCGACTCCGGTCATCATTGTATACTCCTTCTTCGTAGCTGAAACCTAGAATTTCATCGCTAGAGGAGTCAGTCTCCATGGCTTTCGGGCAGTATTCAGCTCCAGGATCTTCAAAGTCTCCCAGCAGTTCGTGCTCAGAAATGTCCAGGTCGGGCGTTTCTAGCAGATGGGAATAGCTTTTAAACATGATGGATCGGAGTATCTCGGGCTGATCTAGTTCACTCAGCTTTCTCTATTCGCTCTTACGTGTTTGCTCACTCTAGAAATTTTCTCAAGTGATTGTGCGTGTCCTAGAACCATCCTTCAGGCTGCATATGAAGGCCAGCAAGCAAGCGCTCCTCCCGAGACCCTGTAATTACTCATCGTCTGTATTCCCCTTTCTTTTTCCTCGTGATAGGATCACAAACTCTTTTGCATTGATTCGGTTTCATCGAGTATTGCATTCGTCCCCTAGTTCAGTCTTCAAAGTGGTGGGTCTACAATCTTTCGGCGCCTTTTATGATTTGCTAGGCCCGAGAACGTGGGGAGCAGCGGTGGACCCGCAATTAATGACTCCGTTTAATTCATTTAGCTCCATGGGAATTAACGCTATGATCTTCTCTCAACCCCTTTTCATCGTTCAAACGAAAGTGGCATTTTCCCTGTGCATGCTGTTACTCTTCATTTCAGCATCCCGGGCGCTTGGTGAGGAATGAGTTCGTGGCCACTCAAAATTTTAAAGACCGTCTCTGGTTTCAGACTTAGTCTAACAAGGGATCATCACAACTGAGCATGACGATGTTCGTCGATAGCGTTGGTTTTAATATAGAATTAACTATAGTCATTAAAGAAAAATGTTCCCGTAGGAACTTTACAACGGATAAAATGAGTGATCTACTCATGAACATGTTCTTCTTTCTATGGGTGTTCGTGGTGACCGACCCATCGTGCCCCGAGTCAAGTGCTAGATCATGGCTGTCCAAGCATGCCAGCTTCCCACTGATTGAACAAGGCATCGAGCCCCTCATCGAAGAAATCGTCTGTCGTGGGTTGACCAGCGGCATGCAGAGCACCAGCCGACTGCTGCTCGAATGGAGGAGTGCACACTCGCTGTACTTGTGGCACGCGCTCTTGAGAAGTGTTGAAATGGCCTGGGAGGACATTATGATCAGCTTTCAGTTTGCCGGTGGTCGGGTTGCTAGCTTGATTGATGCTTAGATTTGGCCGGGTATCTCTTGATGCCTGAGCATTACAATGGCGGTCGCCCCTAGCTTTTGAGCTCGAGACGGATTCCTCCCGGTTTAGCTCCGCTCGACGTTGTCTTAATAGCTTTCTGTAGGCAGCAAGGTGATTCCTGACCAGCTCCTTACTAAGCCCCGGTACATTCATGGCCTTAAATATGCGCGTCGGAGTTGCTGAGTCGATCCCCATTTGGTGAACCACATCTAGGAATCTGGAATGCAGTTCAGGGGGCCAAGCGAACCTCCTCTTATCGTGGCCCAAAATTGCATCGATGGCTTGACGACTGATTAACTCATCTCCAGCAGGACCCGACCCTATCGAAAATTGTTGTGCATGAGGCTGATATGCTTTGAGCTGGTCGGCGGTAACATCCAGCTCCTTGAAACTGTAACTCCAATCAAAGCGATGCAAATCCCATCCCCCAGGAGGCATTTGTATCATCTTCGTAGGATCATCCTGCTCATGCGTGACTCCGGCAAAATCTGGTTGAGTAGGAGATGCCCCGAGGGAGTAGGGTGATAAATGAACGTCTTCAATCATCGCGTGAGGCTTATCGGGGAATATCTTACCGAGGGCGACGAGGTTATCGCAATGAGGGCAAACGGTGATATTGAGAGCTTTTTCATACCTCATGTTTTCTGTTCGCAGCTTTTGATTTTCTTCTTTTAAAATCTCGACCACCTGACGTTTGCGTTGAGCCCTCGATTTGGATCTCCTATTTTGAAACCAAAACTGGATCCTCGACTGATTAATCCCCAACTCCCGGCTCAATTCAATTCTCCACTTCTTTTTCATGTAATGGCTTTTACTGAAAAGGGTTTCCAGCATTTGGGTTTCCTCCTGAGAGTATTGGTGAGGACGTCTTCTTTTCCCGAGTTGAGCATTGTGGATGTCGTTGTCGTCATCGCCGTGATCTTGATTTCCGTTGCCAGAAGTGTTGGGCTCCATGGTTTTGGCGTTAGACTTGATCTTGGAATCTTCGAGATCCCTCTGTGGTTCAATTTCTGAGATTTTTGAGTCAGTCGCCTCTAGCAGCTGACAGTAACCTCTTAAATATGTTGGATTGAGAAATGTTTGATTGGTTCTTGCCCACTCAGAGTTCTCCACTCTCTCCTGTATGCTCACTCCCTATAAAGTTTTCTTCGAGTGACTTTGCATGTTCAGGAGGCGCTCTTCAAGCATCATTAGGCAAACGTTCCCCCTCAAGACCTTGAATTTCTCGCTTAGCTTTTCAACGTGATGGGACTGCCAAACCCTGTTAGGGCTCTCTTCGATAGTTGCGCTTTCCTCCCACCTAACTCTAATAATGGTGATCCCGACAAATCTTTTACATCTTTTAATTGATGAGCCGGAAATCGCGGACCGAAACGAATCCAATGGTTCTCGTGAGGGGACCTCCTGCTTTACCCCCTAACTGGGCTCCACCAGCATTATTACTGAGACCCTTCATCATCCTCGAGTTGCTATAAAATGAGGAATTAGTGTATGGAAGGTTAACGTTCTCGCATAATCAGCTTCTTCCTTCTAATCTCTCTGTTAAACTCGTCTTATTCTCAAGCCAACCCAACGCAAATGGCCTCCTCTCCCGTACGCACTTTTTCAACTGATGTCTTGGCCTAGTGGGAAAAGCTTTATAACCTATTGGGTCGTGGTTACGCGCACATAACCGATCATTCTGCAACCGCGGATGAAATCCGTGTCCTGCTCGAGGACTTAGATACCACTTCCCTTGAAGGTACTACGCTGGGGAGGGAATATAGAACTTTCCCGACCCTCTTTGTACACTCCTTAGAGGCCTACCGTGTTGCTGATCGGGAGGTTCTCGTGGCTCGCGTCTTGCGGGCTCGTTACAAGGATCGGTCTGATCATTTGGCGCTGACCAACTATCTGGCCGATAGTCACAAAAAGGCCGTCGAGTTTGCCAATGAGAGGGTCGCGACGTTGCTTCGCGAGAGGAGAAAACTGGTGGATCAATTGGCCCTATCCCTGACCGCTGGCGAGCACGACCGCCACAATGTCCTATTGAGGCTGCAAAGCGACTGGCAGGAAGAACGGCTCGACAAAATAACCGCAGACATAGCTCACGGGAATGGATTAGTTCGGGACTTGGAAATAATCACCGAAGAACACGAGGTCAAGGTCACTGAGGTTAAGGGAGAATGCAGAAACCTTTTCCTCAAGCTCGCGGACCAGGACATGCGAAGTCGTGAGTACGGGCAGAGCATTAACAACATGGAGGGTCAGTTGGGCTCCTTTGTGTCGTTAATTAGGGCTCACTTTGGCTTTACTTTTCCACCCCGAATTGTATGACCTGCTTCTGAAAACCCTCCGCTGAGCAAAATAAATGAAAGTTCTCGTGTGTGTTTTAACTTCTGCATGGTTCCTTTCTTCGAGCGTTCGAACATCTTCAACTTAGGTGAGCCGAACCATAATATCAATAAGTTGAGCAAATATGGATTTTATAACTCGCTCATGATCAGATGAAAGAATAGCCTCAGACTTATCCAGGAAAAGATTTCTCTCTGTTACCTATTTTTTACCTGCAAATGAAAAGACAGAATCAGAAGGAATAATTTGAAAGAGAAAGCAAAAACCCCTTTCAATCTTATGCTTACCCATGATTAATAAGGACAAGAACTTTTACAAGGGTTTTAATCTTGCGCGAAAAGTTTTTTATCAATATTCTTCGAAAGAAAGCATACTATTGAAAGGAATGTAATTCACAATAATTGCTTTTGATCAATTTCGAGAGGAACGAATTACTCAAAAGTACGAGGCATAATAACGTGTTTTAAATTTAATTGAAGATACGACATCCAAATCAAGGCCGTTTTGTTAAGAACGAGAGTAATTTGGACATCTATCTCGTCATTAAATTCAAAACAACGCCGATATTCTCGGTCAATTATCGTGGATTACCAGCGGCGCACAATCATGCATGAACCAATTCAAGTGTATAATTCCTTCTAGCGAAATTGGGGTTGGATTACCCTATACGACCAAAAAGGTCATGCAAGATTTCCAATTTTAATTTCCTCTAAAGGAATTATAAACTTGACTTGGGAGTATTCGGATGATTAGAGAAAATGCCACTATCACATTCCCATGACCTGTCGAAAGAAACACAACCAAGTTCCATCTAAATGTATACACCAATAGATCCCTAATACAATCACTCTAAGGGGTGAGATAGAGAAAGCCTCGATAAAAATAAACCCTATACAAGAGGACTAGTAATGGAAAATGAAACAAAGGAATGTGATCCTAACGTTTAAGGATGCCCCAAGTTCGATCTGTGACTTCCGGATCACTTGCCCCAACTCGTCATCTTCATTGGACGATATCTCAATAATGTCCATAGTAGGCTCCTTTGTTGCTCACTCGGTGCTTGTCATGGGATATCATCCTCTTCGTCTTCTATCAAGGACGTTTGGGAAAAACACACACATCTATCCTTGAAATGGCATTTAATCTAATCACCAGAATGCAATGAATGAAATGTCTATATTTATATGAACTGTAATAGATTTGAGGGATAGAGAGTCTTACCAACCAAACTCGTCGACTTATGTGCGGTTTTAGGTGTACCAACCACCCAAAGACATGCGCATGAGACAAGTGATGGTGAACTTCTAAAAATCAGAGGGTTTGGCACCTAAGGTCAAGGTTCCCACTTCGAGTTCTAGAAAGAGCCGATTCCATTGCACAGCTATCGTTGCATTGGGACTCGATCCATAGTTCGAAGTGAGCGGAATTGAAAAGTGGATTACCCCGTGTTTTTCCTCACGGAGATTCCATTTTCAATTCCTTCTATTGTGTTCCTAAAGGCGGCGCCCGGGGTTTTAGGCGCGGTTGTGTGTGTCCACGTGTCGTGATCATCACAATGCAAGTCACGCACAACAGTTTATCAATCAGCACTTCAAATCATCCACACAACATATATTCCTACGCCCAACCTGCATAAGACAATGTTAATCACAGACTACACCCCTTATTTCTCCAGTCTGCAAAAACATATAACACATACCATAAGCGGACTTACCTCACCTTCAAGAGCGCCTGCAGGGTTAGAAAAATCACTCAGCGTTTTAATTACGGCCTAAGTCCACTTGAGGTCTAGAACCATGGGTTCTAGAACAAACGTCCCCAGTGGAGTCGCCAGCTGTCGCGACCCGTCCGGAAGCGGACGCGGCTAATGGATTACCGATCGCGGGTCTTGGATCGGCGCGGGCCCTCCCAGGCCCATACCAAATCGCGGCGGGAGTATTTTTCAAAGAATTCGACGATAAGAGTAGATCGCTTTCGACCTTCAGTGTGGTCGTGGTGGCATGTGCAACTTGTGCATGCATTTGGAGTCGCCACCGGTCTTTCTTGGAGGGTAGACCGGAAACCTCACTAACCGATTGGGAGAGATCGATCAGTTCTGCGGAACCAGAGATTTTGGGTTCGGGGACTTGGTTACGTTGGTGTCATTACCAACGCCCTTTCGGTACCTAACGTGAGTGATTTTCCTAGCTAAGAGTTCATGCAGACGCAATTTTGGGTGAGGTAGGCTTGAATTCAGAGTTTCATGCAGATCGGGAGACTGTTCCTATCAATCACAATCAATTTAAATGAAAGCGCAGTCAAGTACATAAATAAATCACATCAATGCACACCAATTCAAATCAATGGCTTCCTAGTATAGCCGTAAGGGCTTAGGGAAGGTATGATTTCGGACCGTGAATGAAGTGGGAAGATTTGGAGACAATTGGCCCGAAGGGCAAAATCATCAATTTTTGGAAGATTTGGAGACCGAATTACCCGAAATACTCCATGGCCAGTTGATCGGGGTCATTTCCCATTTTTGAGAATTTTTTTGGAATTTCTTGATTTTCTTCAATTTTTTGGAGGACGATTCGCCCGAAGGGCGAAATCGTCATTTTAAGAGGGACCGGGCTCAAAACACCCGGGATGAGTCTTGGCCAGTTGATTGTGACCATTTCCTATTTTTTGGGATTTTTCTAGAATTTTTGGAATTTTTTTGAATTTTTTTTAATGGTTTTCTATTTTTTATTGAATTTTCAGATTTTTTTTTTATTATAAAAGAAACCGGACCGGGTCGGATGACCCAGCCCACGACCCGGATCCGTGACCCAGATCGAGTCAAATCCGGGCCCGTATCAGGCCACTGGGCCTGATCTAATCCGAGAGGGAGGACCTGGATCGGGCCAAATTGGCACAAGAAGCCAGGCCCACTTTCCTTTCTTCACGCCTGCAGAGCCAATTTGCCTAAGCCCAGTCTACCCCCCACCAACGTTAACGCAAGCCTAATTCTAATTAAACCCCCAACCCAACATGAAAATAAGTCATACCTACTATTCATCGTCTCCCTCATGGGATGTGCACTTCGCCCATGAAAGCCGAACCGAACTCGAGTACTTGGCTCCCGTTATTCATGACACGGCTCCTCCTCCGCATGCGGCTTGAAGTCTTTCGTTCCGTCGACGACCAACACATTCCACTCGGGACTCAATCGTCAAACCGCAAACGACTTCGAGCGGGCTGAGGAATCTCGGACAGTGCGCGCCGGCACCAAACAGCTGCCACGAATGGCTGGGCAGCAACTCCGAGCAGCCGAGTAGCGACAACTCGACGTCGGAATAGCAACGAGGCGTCAAGAAGCTGAGGGCGATCCGAACAAGAACCGGATAGCTCCAAGTGGTGGACACCAGGCCTGCGCGGCCGAACAGAGCTCGTTGGGGCTGCAACGAGTTCGGGTCCGACGTCGGGAAGCTCAAGACTATGGGGTAGAAGGCGAAGGTGACCGTTGGTCTGGTAATGCCCGTGAGGGCTGGTAGCAGCCTCGAAGAGAATGGAGATGGGCTTGTCGAAGACGACGAAAGCGAAACCCGCTCAGGTGGCCAATGGGAGGACAGAGAGCTCGGTCACGAAGTGCCCTATTTAGATGACGAGGACCACCTCGTTCGCGGACTTGGCAAGCCCGTCGTTGCCTGAGACTGCCCAGGTTGTCCAGTCCCTCGAACGAGCTGAATCATCACGGCAAGACTCTAATTCTGTTGACTGGCAGCTGACGTTGAACTGGAAGCAGCTAGAGAGTGGTAAAGGAAATCTGTATAAGCCCTAGACTTTGATATCAGACGATCGAGGAACATCATCTCCCAGAAATCCTCGAAGAACAACATGGATCAGAATGCGTTCCTCAACTGCTGCTACTGCCGCCTCCCCCGAACTTGAATTACCATGCAACGCCCGCTAAATCTCGATCTCCCTTCCAGTTCCCGCGGCGAAGATTCTCACGCCTCGCGATCGAGCACGCGCCGAGATGTGCATGCGGAGAGAGACCCAGACCCCTGCGTTGGGTGAGACAGAGGAGGATGAGAGACGGAGCTCGGCGACGTGAGTCACGTCGGCTTCCTGCTCGTGAACTCGGCGGCACGACGGTAAGTCAAGAAGGTCGGGAGAGGCTGGTGGTGTCTGGAGCAAGCTGGAGGAGGCGGTTGATGACGAACGAGCTACGGCGGAGGAGCTCGCGCAGGTGCGGCGCGGCTGAATAAAACAAGGGACAATGGTCTTGCGAGGCTTCAGCTCCTCGAGTGGCGTCCAGCTGAGGTGATGGAGAGGATAGTTGGAGAGGGGGGAGTGATCTCAGGAGTTGACGACGTAGGTGATCGGGATAAGGAGGACGACGGGAGTTGGTGGCTCGACGACAGCTCGTCTCGTGTGGCTCCTTGAGGTCGGCCCGGTTGCCATCTTTTTTTTTGTTTAATCTTTCTTTCCTTTCATTTTTTGCATGGTGGACGACAGGCTCATGTTGTCCTCTACTTCTTCCAAGTTTATTATTCCTTTTGGTGAGGCACGGCTTCCCCCACTTGTACTCAACGTATAATGTCCTCCACTCCTCATTCTTTTCAAATTTTTTTTGATATTTTTAATAAATAAATTCGAAAAAATTATTAAAAATTACAAATATATATATATATATTTTGTTCAAAATTGGTTCTTGAGGCTAGGCCAAGGCTTCCAAAGTTGATTTTGCAATTTTATGATTTTTTTGCTATTTTTAATTAATTTTAAAAATAAAAATCACAATAATAGATGGTCAAAAATTAGGTGTCAACAATAATATATCTTCATGACTCTTCTTGTTTCTAGCCTCTCTGTATCCCGGAATTGTCATATTTATTCAGATCCTAATAAAATTATGTAATTAGACGGATCAAATCTCAAGTCTACCTCAATTGAAAAAAAAAATGGGGATCTATATCATTGTTTTTCAAAATGGCAGAGAGATAAGAAAAACCACATCGATAGAAATACACGACAGAAAAGAAAAAATTGTCTGTACAGACTCAAAAAGAGAAGAAAATATCCGAATTTTAATTTATACGAAGATCACCTTTCAAATGGAAGTTTTTAGAGGTAAAATATAACCATCTAGTAACAATCTGAGTGTCTAAATTATTTTAAGGGTGCGCATGAAATCACTTCAAAATTTTAATTTCCCTACCATAAGTCGATCTGGCAGGGAAATTCGTTTGGTAAAATCCTATCCGAAATGCGTTTGGTAAAGAAATTGACTTCTGGTAAAATTTTCTACTTCTAGTCGAATTTTCTACTTCTGACAAGATTTTTAGCCAACTTCGAGAAGTAAAATTTTTTTACTTCTCCTGCACCAGAAGTCATTCTCGCGGCAGTGGAGCACCGGCGGCCGGCTATCGGTCACCACCGCACGCCGGCCACCGATCGTAGCTACAGCCATCGGTCGCCGGTTGCCTCCAGCCGCCGGTCGCCGCCGCCATCGAACATTTTTTTAATAATGTTTTGAAAATAGAAATTTTTAATTGTTACCAAACGAATTTCTCTGATCAAAAGTCAATATGGTCAAGAAGTAGAAAAATTAACTTCACTTTTGAGAAAAAAAGTTGAAAAATTAACTTCTTGCCAGAAATCGACCTCCCTGTCTGTCAGAAGTGTTTTCACGCGCACCCTAAGCTTTTGGCAAATCTGACTGAGAGACATAAACTAGAAGGGCACGGCTTGAAATCCACCGGGTAGATTTTGCTGCCTCCACAGCTTTTTGAGTGACGGGACGAAACTTCCCTTAAAAAGGAGTGGTGCAATATTGACTAATTTGCGACGTGTGACAACTTTCCCTTTGTCCATTCGCGATTGCCTGCATCAATTGTCATTTTTTGCTTGCACAGTTACCTTTTTTTAATTCCTTTTTTTGTTATATTTGGGGTAATTTTATATTCTTAAAGCATTCTCAAAGGCATTTACTTTTTAGGTTAAAAGAATATTACGATAATTCAAACTTACGATGCTTTAATCAATTTTTGTCAGTAAAGATGTGAACTTGTCATTCTAAGATCCAAGTTTTCCAACCAAAGCTACGTGAAAAAATGAAGAGTATAATCTTTAAATCTTTCAAAAATGGAATGAGGTTTAAATCAGCTTTAATAGTTAGATTTAGAATTTTATTTTATTTTTTTGGGTAAGGTTAGATTTAGAAATTTCATGACCACAAGATTCTGAAAATTTGATCTGTACAAATTTAATTGGTTTACTGTGTTACTGAATAAGGTCTTACCTTTTCAAGAGTAGTTACAAATATAGCGGTCTCATATATACGAGAGGAAGGTAATAAAAAATTAAAAATGACGAGTGTTTCTTTCTTTTATCACTAAAGGATCCATACGAGATGAACACCGGTCATTGCTTTTTAGTTTTCCATTTCTTTCATGAGGAAAAAATATGACCCTAATCAAAAAGGCTGCGGAAGCCACTATTGATGGGAATATAGCCATGCCCATTAACAAATACCATGTAAGTACCGAAACATGTGCTTAACAATACTATACTTAGTTGTGTTGTCCCGTAAACTATGTCACTATCTATCATATTCTCATCAATAGCGGTTTATACGAAACAGACCTAGAGGACGATGTTTCGCATATAGTCGTTTTGATCCATCGTCTTCTTCCTTGCCATGGCTCGATCCCGATTCGCCCCTACACGACCCCTAATTTTTACGAACAGGTTAAGTTTATACTTGGTGTCACGTCCCGACTCTCGAACCCGCAACATCCCTTGCCAAATCGCCACGAGATCATAGAGATAGCTTCCTAGGCACACTATTGACCTATCACTTAGTTACGCATGTGGAAACGCACTTACACTCCTTGGCATCAAAACAAACAGGGATAGAATAGCATGAGTCAAACATCACAACGTTTCATCAAAAGATAACAATAAACAATTATACAAAACAGCAGATAGGTCGTAACCCTACTGAGCTACTAACGTACGAGCACAACCCCCATACTTCGGGACGACTAGACAAAGTCTCAAAGGTGTACTCAGTCAGGTAAGACTAACTTCTCATCTTACTTCAGATGACTAATCCAAAAGCCAATCCTTGGCGTCCACGAGGCTTCGTCACTTGGAACCTGAAAATATTATCCCACGACGGGGTGAGAATAAATCTTAGTGAATCAAGTCTAAGCTCGGTTAGGAAACTGATTCGCCCGGGCATCCTAACAATAGTCTCATAAGATCATATCACCACATATAACATCCAGGTATAGTCACAATATAATAACTATCCACATGCATACTTGCCAGCTTCAGCCACACACAATCCAATGTTTGACTCAACTCACAGCCAATCAGTCAATCACCCAAACAAGCATCTCATCCACAAGTACGCACAAGACATCACACAAGTCCATTTATTAATGATGATCGTTCCACGACACATGAGAGGATCTACGCGAAAGAGGGCGTGAATCGACTCCCACAAATAACGCAATCTAGCACATTCGTGCGATCCGATGTTCTACCAGCAGGACCGGGTTATGTCCATTTTCTCTCGGCAACGGCTACTACAAGAGGTGTCTCCAGTGCGCCCAGCACGGCACCAGCAAATAGGCATCCCTAAATGGGGTGTCGGTCTATCACATGCTGCGACCGGCATCCAACCAACCCTGCATCTGTGCTAGTTAGTACCGAACCAGAACTGTCGTGCTTCTGGCAAGTCGTATGGCTCTATATGGCTGTACAGTACAAACTTGCCAGGAAAAACATCATCGTTCCCTCATATGACCATACAATACATATCCAGCAATCAACTCATTTTATTATCTTTGGTTAAAGCCGGATGCTCACACAGGCATGTAAAAGTCTCAGCCGAAGGCCATTTTCATGCTAAAATATGTCTATTGACTTCGCACTCGGTCATATGCATATGCAGTCTAACATTAGACACTGCAATCACAGAAAGGCGACTAACCCCCAAACAGACAACCAATCACTCCGTAGACAAATAAGACGGTCGAACAGACATTGAAGCAATCAAATCAATAAAGCCACAACTCAATTCCGAGCAATCGAATCCGATTAAGCAACATCAAGCTCAATTCATGCAATGCCTTTATTAATCGATTCAATTTATAACGTCGATCGCTCGCTCGTCTCTAACCTGTCGTTCGCTCGCGATCGAACCACAATCAATCAATAATCCTCTAGCAACAAATAGCCACAAACGATTCAATCAATCCAGCTAACTTAATTGATCGCGGCCATTTAACGTAATTCCCAATTTCTATCTAAACCAGCCTCGATCGCGTACTTAAATACCCTAATCGACTAATTCTAGGCGCAATTAGCGCTCTAACCAAAGATTAGGGTCAACTCATCAATTGACTAGCTCGGGTGATCTCAACGGAGATGGCACGGGCGACGACGACGACGAATGGCGATGAACGGCAACGGCGACGGCGACTGCAACGGTGGTTCTCGGCGAACTTAGGGTTTTTCGCGTGGCGACTCCACTCAAAATCTCGGGAACACCACGGGGAGGTCCGGCAAGGTCGCCGGGACAGGTGGCCGGCGGCAGGAGCTCCAGCGGACGGTGAACACGGCTCGACTCTGCTCGACGGACCAGGGGCCTAAAATTCTCTGACAACGGCCCAAACCCTCGGCCCACGGGCAAAAACTCTCGGCCAACTTGGCCACGGACCTGGTACAATGGCCCAGCGACTCGGCCTGCCTCTTAAGCCACGGCCCAGGTCAGTTCGGGCCACGGCCATTCTCGCAGGCCCATGAACCAGACCTAAAACAGGGGAGACCCGAGAAACAGGGCAGAGCAGTCGGGTTTGCAGGGGGTTTCGGGGCTCGTGGTGGCTCGACGGACGAGGGGATAGGTTGGCCGGTGTGTTGGGGTCTTTAGGGTAGCTGAGGGTGGCCGGAGGTGGTGGCGAAGCTCGAGCCAGGGCCGAGCAGAACAGAGCAGAGGTGGCGCGAAAGCAGGGGAGTTGATCCGGGGCCGTTTTCGAGCTCCTTGTTGACACCCGATTTTTGGATTTGCCTTTTTTCAATTTATTTTGAAAAATTCATAAACAAAATCCATACAAAGTCAAAACAATTGCAAAATCAACTTTGGTGGCCTTGGCCAAGCTCAAGGAACCATTTTTTACCAAAAAATAATTTTTCATATTTTTTTACATTTTTCAGTATTTTAGAAAATAGGAAAATACTTGAAAATTCAAGAAAAATAGCATTTGAGGTCACAAAAATATTAAAAAATGGTCAATATTTTTCTTTTAATTTCCTTGTATTTTTTACCTCATAGAAAGTCCAAATCCGAGTTCAATTTTATGTGTTCTTTTGTTACACGTATGATTGAATTTGATTAAAAAAATGTCAATTTAGTCTTTTAATTTTGCAATTTTAGCATTTTTAGAGTCTTGACTTTCAATCTAATTGTCCTTCATTGCAATTTAGCCCAATTATTTGCACAAATTGCTCAATTGCATGAATTGGGCAAAATTGCATACTTTATTGCAATTTAGTCCTTGAATTTGGGCATAATTGAAATTACTTTCTATTCAAGGACTACATTTACAAATTGAAGCCATTGCCCAATGTTTTTCATCATTCTGAGTCAATTGGCATGGGTGATTTGGTCCAATTTGATCATTAGAGCCTTCAATTTCATAATTTTCCTAATTGCAATTAAGGGCAAATTTGGGGCTTTTATAGAAATTGACATAAACTTTTGGGTAAAATCACATTTTTAGATAATATTCATGCCCTAAGGTCGATTCTGAGGTTTAATTGCGAAAATTCCCCATCTATTTTGATTAATTTTGGAAATTACAAGTTGGAACCGGTTCGGACCGGTCAGACCGCCCGAACAGCAATGGTGGGCGTATTGTCACCCTCGCCCTTCTCTGTCGATTAACACCGGCGGCACTACTTGACTGGAAGGAATTCTAATTTTCTTTTCATTAACTGGAATATGCAATTAAATCAGTCCATGCACATGTCATGACATTTGCATAATCATGTTTAAAGTAATCTTTGGCGATTGATTTTTCAAAATCATTTGCATATTTTAGACTTGATGGGAAAGAATGACATCCAAGTGTTCAAAGTCCCTCGAGCTGAGCTCATAGCCTGGTGGGATAGCATGGGTGAAGCCAGCTAGAAGTATGCCAGATCACGACTAGGAATGCCAGATCGCGACTAGGATATCTGTTGGACCTGCTGAAGATTGAATGTCCACATGCCTTTATCCAAGCCAAGGCACTCTATTGGGATCCAGCCACCGCGACATTCTACATGGAAGGATTGGAGGTTACCCCTACCCTTGAGGAATATAGCGCCGCCATTGGAGTTGAGTTTACTCACTTGTTAGTCCGACCTCCTATAGGGTTTGAGCCTTTGAGTCAACTAGCTGAATTCCTAGATACAAGCCTCGACGAAATCAAAGCAGATGCCAAAAGTAATTCTGGGTGAGTTTGCCTATCCTTTCTTGTAGAAAGGTTTCCCAACCTCCCTGCTAGCAAAGGAACTAAGTCTGGTAGAGCTTTTGTTTTGTCATTCTTTAGCTTTGTCCTATTTCCGATCTCGTCCGTAACTTTTGACCCTATCATTGCTGTAGTGGTCAAACAAGTCTGTTGTGGGTGGGATTACTCGAACCTTATCCTTGCTGAAACATTTCTCTCCCTCAACCGTTTTGGGAAAAACAAGAAAGGGATTTTTAGAGCATCTAGTGGTCTCATGTACCTGTGGTTCACATCCCATGTAAAATAATTTCATATCCGTATAGGTTTCACTGAGATTAGCTCTGACGCCCATCCTCTTAAAACTTTCGTCAAAACCCATACACGCATTCTTAAATTCAACTTTAACGAATGGAAGGAATTTCTTAGAATTCTAAAGCCAGAATAACTCTGATGGCGGCTTAGATTACCAACATTGGGTAAATTCAGGCTCGCACGCAATGGCAAAGATCCAATCCCCTTGTTAGGATTCACAGGCTCCACCGCATATTATCCAAGAAGGGTCATACGGCAATATGAGGCATTGTAAGAGGTTCATTCATCACCACGACCAGATGTCTGCTCGTTTGACTTGCCAAGAGAGATCCTCACAAGGGAGAAGAAGAAGCAATTCGAAGCAAAGGTGGAGTCCATCGTACGCTCTTCGAAAGACTCCCGGACGGAAGACGTAGAATGGCCAGACGATATGACTCCCGAGGTGAATACTCACAGAGCTTCTACAGAATACATCCGACACTTTGAGGCGACTAGACGTAGCTTCGTCGAACCTTATCTACCCGAATACATTGTGCCATACGTGCCTGGAGTGAAGCTGTATATACTTGAAGACATAGGATCACCGTCATATTCGGGAGACGAGGATTCCTAGAATAAAGGATTCGATCTTTGCTGGGATGATGAGGGTGCCTTAGATCCTAAGCGCCCTAGACTTGGATAGACTATTCTTTCAAATGTAAAACGTGTGCCCTAAGCGCCCTAGACTTGGATAGACTATTCTTTCAAATGTAAAACGTGTGAACATTATGATGTTTTCTTGACATTTGGATACTCATTTGTATTAAATGTTACTTTTAACACATGTGTATGAGCATAAGCATGTTTTGTCGATGCATCAAAACTATCGCCGAAGATTGCGCTTCCTTTAATTTCATGAATTCTCATGGCAAATGATTGAAAGAACTGCTCGTGTGAGACTAAGGCTCGCAAGGTAGTCTTTTTTCTCATTCATCAATAGAAAACATGCAATTGAAGGAATCCGGTCCTTTCCTTATTTGTCCTAAAGAGATACTTACTTGTTATTTTCAAATAAATATGTATTCTCTAATCATGGAATTACCAAGACATCATTTCCATACTCGACTTAAGACGAGAATGGAACAACAAGAATTGACTCCACGAGTTGGCATGTTAGAGACCCAGATGACCACCATGGCTATCATGATGGCTAAAATTAAGGCCATGTTGGAAGCCTCCTAAGCCAGACAGACGGCGGTACCTAACCTGAATGACTCAGGTCAATCTTCAATATTTGAAACAACTGACGAAGGGATGACTGAAGGTGCTCAACATGTCGTAGACAACATTCGTGCGCCAAATGTCCAGCCACAACCGAAGATGCCTCATGTTGTCATCAACCTCGAGAAGGAGGAGAAAGGAAAGCAGGCTGGGAAAACTGAAGTCGAGGCTAAGAGAATAGCCAAGATTGAGCAGTACTTGAGCAGTCAAGGCTACGAGTTAGCCCGTTTTGACAAGATATCTCCGTTCGCCAAAGTAGAGACTCCTCTGGACTATAAAGAGCCTGATTTCGTGAGAAAATACAATGGGACAGGCTGTCCACGTGCTCATCTCGAATACTATCTGCGCAAGATGGCACACTATTCTAATTATATTCCCCTTCTAATGAATAGTTCCAAGAAAGTCTGGCTGGCGCTACTTTAGCTTGGTTTATCGAGTTAGACCTCGACGATTACGACAGATGGGAGGATCTGGCTAAAGATTTCCTCAGGCAATATAAGTTTAACACAGCTACGACCCCGACAAAGGAAGATCTGTTGCGAGCAGTGAAAGGAAGAAGCGAAACGATCAGAACATATTCCCAGAGATGGCATGCCTTGGCAACTTAAGTAAAACCGTCAATTCCGGAAGATGACTTAATTGACCTGTTCTTGAAAGCACTTCCTTATGAGTACTTTGACAGACTGAACACTTCAGGATATCAAACCTTTACACACTTGATAAAGGTGGCAGAGAGACTGGAATGGGCCTTGAGAGAAAGAAGGCCACACGAAACTTTGACAAGGAAGCAATATCCTGCGAGAAAAGAAAGAGAGGCTAGAGTTGACATAGGCTTTGTGCCCGACTCCCATAAACCCAAGGTTTTTGCTAATTCCAATCAGGCAAAATGAGGATCATCATGGTCAGTGTCGAAAGGACAAGAGCCCAGGAAGAGGCAGCCTCCGAAACAATTCTCTCAACTTCCCAAGTCGTTATCCAAGTTGCTCCCGACGTTATTAGAGCAACACTTGGTGGCAAAGGAACCTCCTAGAGCGAATCCGACAAAATATCCTAGTTTTGATGAAAGCCAAACTTGCACATATCATATGGGTGAAAGAGGACACAATGTAGATAATTACTACTTCTTTAAGCTGAAGGTTCAGACTCTCATTGACAATCAAATTTTGAAATTCAATGATGTGGCTCCAAACGTGCAAGAGAACCCACTCTCTGATCACCAAGCAGTTGGTGCAATACTTGATGATGATGAAGGAAACCACCTTGAGCTGAAGGTGAATGAACCTAGACTAACCAACATTCTGGCAATCACCTCATCATATCCAAAAAAGGGAGAAGTGTCGACTAAAAGAAAGAAGCTATGCATTGCTAAGATGATGAGCCTGGGGATAATGTCAAGTTTTGTTGATAAAGAATTTGAAGGAATTAAAGCCTCGGTGAACTTAGAATGGAACCAGTTTGTGGTTGAAACCGAACGAGGAAATATATGGAATGTCCCACATGAAAGTATGGTAGGCGACGTAGAGCTGACTACCGAGCCAGAAGAAGAGCTTGACGAAGACGAACTAAAAGCTAACCAGCAAAGCCTGGCCGATCGTAGATTCATATCAGAAGCACTAGAGAAAGGCGAAATTGTAGACAATCTAGGCGAGGATTCTGGTGGATATAACTTCAAAGTGAAGTAATCTGCTCCTCCTAGTTTCTTCCAGAAGATAGAGGATATCATACCCGATGGGTGGGGAGATATGGATGATCTTGTTCAACCCGAAGTCCAAGAGGCGGTGATAGAGCCTTTTACGGAAGAACCTGAATCATCACTCAATCAAGTGATATCAGAACATTTTCTACGCAAAGAAGAGCAAGTGAACGATCTCTCTAGAGAGATAGAGAAGGTGTCATTTCAGTTGACAACGTGCGGTCATTCCCAAATGACAGATAATGAGTTTGACGCCGAGCAATACGTCAGGATGGATAAGTTGAAAGCCCAGTGGCAAAACCTGACTGAACTATTCGAAAGAATAAGAAGACACTTGAAGATCGTAATGTTAGCCGAGTCAAGTGATGCTGATAGATACCGCCAGTCGGAGTACGAAAACTCCCCTAAAGACTTGAGCGACACAGTGGCAATGATTGAAACTGCTACGACTGTGGTGATTAAACTGAATGAGATTGACAACCTAAGGTAAGAAGATGATTGTTTGGTGAAACATGTGGTAATTCACCTTCCAAGAGATGAATCAGATGATGAACCTGAACCAAAGACATCCCACCTGACGACGGTAACCATACAAGTCCCACCAGTAGAAATCTACGATTCAAAGGAAGTTCATTGGGATTATGGAACGGGAGAAGTAGATGCCGTGATGAGGTCCGGACGATTTTACGCCCCAAGGGAAGGCGAATCTGAGAAGAAGGAGGTGTCAAAAGAGGATGCAGAAAAACTCATATCCATCGTCAAGACCAGCGAATTTGAGGTGATAGAGTAGTTAAGAAAAATGCCAGCCTAAATATCTCTGTTGGATTTGTTCATCAACTCAGAAAAACATAAGGATGCGCTGCTAAAGGTTCTAAATGAAGTGCATGTTCCCGAAACCATCAACGACTTACAGTTGGGAGATTTTGTGGGGACAATCCTTCTTAAGGATCAATCGAGCTTCTCAGATGAAGATTTCCCCATGGAGGGAAGATGGCACAACAAGGCCTTATACATCATTGCCCATTGTAATAGAAAGAGAGTGGAACACGTGCTAATTGACAACGGATCAGCTTTTAACATCTGCCCGTTGGCTACGTTGAGGAATTTGGGCATTAAAGAGGAAATGATTCGAACTTCCAAAGTAGCTGTTAGAGCCTTTGATGGGATGAAAAGACAGTGGTAGGCGAGATCGAGCTGGATGTGCTCATAGGCCCAACCAAATTCTCCATAAACTTTCAGGTGATGGATCTGCCGAGCGCATTTGGATTCCTGTTAGGGAGACCCTGGATCCACATTGCTGGAGCCGTGCCTTTAAGTTTACATCAGAAGGTACGATTTGTAATCAACCGGAAAGTGGTTACCGTCCATGGGGAAGTTGACGACCTTGCGTATCAAAATAGCGTTATTCCTTATATCGAACCTGAAGTTAAGCAAGAAGCTAGCTATCATTCCTTGGAGCTGGTGGCAGTAATCCATACCCCTGTGAGGGCGAAACTGAAGGCTCCTTTCGTCTTTGAAGCTAACCTTTTACTAGCTAGGATGTTGCTAGCATATGGGTTCAACCCAGGAAAAGGTCTTGGCAAGCATGGTCAAGGAATCAGCGCTCCTCTATAGTTAAAATCCAACAAGCATAAGATAGGCTTGGGGTATCATAATACTCGTATTGATTTATTTCACCTCTAAGATAGGAGGCCGAGGCAAGAGCCGTGGACGCCATGGACGCCAACGAAACCAAAAAGATTCCTTCATTGGTTCTTCATCCTGGAAAGGCAAATCTAAGAGGTTCATCATCCCTTTAAACAAGTATTTCAGCAAAGACTCTAAGTGGCTGTCAGAAGAAGGGATAACTCCGTCAGCGGAACCAGATCTAGCAAACCCTTTTCCGGGAAATGACTCTGTGAACGTCATCATAGAGTGGCTTGATGATGAAGCCACTACTTTTGAGTAAAGAGACTTCTCCCTTGCTTTTAATACTGCACTTAAATTTCAGCATTTCTTCGCACTTTTCGTTTTTGTTGTTTGAAATTAGTGTAGGAAAACACCTTTAGATCTCCGACCATTGGTCCAAACAGCATATCTTGTAATGCGATCCATTTTTGCATTCAATAAAACACACAAGTTTTATTAAGGACATATGGGATTACAAATCAGCCCAATGATGATACTAGCCTTCCATATGGGAAGCTTGAGGCCTGATTTGCCATGTGATTCCTGATTTTCAAAAGATTTTCGAGGAACAAGGATGTCTGAGGATATGAGGACTAGTTCCGTTTATGCCTGTACTTATTTTGAAATCTCTTTTGAAAAGATTTTTCACACTCATGCATCACATTCCTGTATGTCGTAGAGACTAACCATTCTCATGACATTTCAGGCATATCATCTCAAACATGCATACTAGGTCATTGTCCGAACCAGCTTACCAAGATGATTACTCCTGCGATATTGAGGAAGATGCGGATGAGGGTTACACAGCCATCCGTAGAGATTGGAGTACCTTTGAAAATTCAACACCTCCTACTTCGGAAGAGCCAATAGTCATTAACTTGGGTAATGCTGCAGATGTCAAAGAAGTCAAGATTGGTGGACATCTCTCTCAAGCTGAAAGGCTCAGATTTACTGAATTACTTAAAGTGTATCAGGATATCTTTGCATGGTCGTGTGCCGATATGCCTATTTGGATCCAAGTAATTGTGGAACACACGTTGCCCATAGATCCCAGTGTTAAACCTGTGAGACAAGGCAGCCGACGGATGAAAACTGAGTTAGAAGACATAATTAAAGAAGAGGTGATGAAACTTCTTAGAGTGGGCTTTATTGAAGCTATCCCTTACTCAGACTGGATTGCAAACATAGTCTTCGTCATGAAAAAAGATGGCAAGGTCCGGATCTGTGTGGATTATCGAGATTTGAATAGAGCAAACCCAAAGGATGATTTTTCACTTCCTCACATCGATATGATGGTAGATAGCACGGTAGGGTACGAATTATTCTCATTCATGGATAGATTCTTTGGATATAATCAAATCCTCATGAAGTAGGAGGACAAGCCGAAAACTGCATTTACCACCCCTTGGGGAAATTTCTGTTATAAAGTGATGCCCTTTGGACTAAAGAATGTTGGGGCAACTTATCAGAAGGCGATGGTCACCCTATTTCATGATATGATTCATAAGGAAATCGAAGTATACGTCGATGACATGATCGCCAAGTCCAAAAAGGGACAAGATCACATTCAAGTGCTAAGAAAGCTGTTTGAGCGATTGCGAAAATACAAATTAAGGTTGAACCCTAACAAATGTGTGTTTGGGGCAAAATCAGGAAAACTTCTTGGATTCATGGTCAGTAGTAGGGGCATTGAAATTGACCCTTCGAAAATCCAAGCTATTTGTGACCTAACAACTCCCTCAACGGTGAAAGAAGTAGGAAGTCTTCTAGGGAGATTAAACTACATCACTATATTCATCAATCAGTTATCGGACATGGCTAAACCAATTTTCAAATTCCTCAAAAAGGGCGCGAAGGTGACTTGAGATGCAGAATGGAGTCAGGCATTTCAGAAGATCAAAACTTATCTAGCCACTTCACCAGTACTCGTGCCACCCATCCTAGGTCACCCCTTGACCTTGTATTTGACTATGCATCAAGAGTCTTTGGGAGCCTTACTTGCTCAAACAAGCCCTGTGAATAGTAAAGAAAGAGTCATCTACTACTTAAGTAAGAAATTCACTTCATCTGAAGCAAATTATACGCCTGTTGAGAGGGCTTGTGTAGCAACAGTATGGGTACTTTGCAGATTGAGACAGTATACCCTGCACCACCACATTCATCTGGTAAAGGAAAATGACCCTATCAAATATCTCATAGAGAAACCCACCTTGACAGGAAAATTGGCAAAATGATAAGTGATGTTGTCTGAATTTGATATTAAAAGCTCTTCGCAAAAGTCCGTGAAGGGAAGAGCCATAGCTGATATGTTGGCAGAGAGCGCCCAAAATCGCACATCTTCTGGACAGACAAAGATAGAAGATCAAGTTTTGAACATGAAAGAAGACAAATGGGTCATGAATTGTGATGGTGTCGTTAATTTGTCGGGAGCTGGCACAGGGGCAGTGCTAATATCCCCCGATGGTCAACATTATCCTGTTGCAGTAAAACTAACTTTTCTTTGCACCAATAATATTTCAAAATATGAGGCGTGCATTCATGGCCTACAGTTGGCCATCTCCATAGAGGTACCTAAGTTGCAGGCTTATGGGGATTCTATACTCATCATTTTTTAGACACAAGGAGAGTGGAAAACAAATGACACAAAACTCATCCCTTATCATGAGTACCTGGAAGAGCTGACACTTAAATTCGAATAAGTGTCATTTGAATACATGCCAAGAGCGCAGAACCAGTTCGCAGACGCTTTGGCCACCCTAGCCTCCATGCTGCAAATAACTGATGGATTGGAAATAGAGCCACTAAGGATCGACGTGATCAGAAAACCAGCTTACTATATGCTGGTCGAATAAGAATTCGATGGAGAGCCATGGTACCACGATATCAAGAATTATCTCTTGAAAAGAGAATTTCCTGAAGGATGCCAAGTAGGAGACCGGAGATATATAGCCAAAATGGCTAATAAATTCTTCATCAGTGGACAAATTTTGTACAAAAGGTCATTTGACTCCACTCTGTTAAGATGCGTAGACGATAAAGAAGCAAATACTCTCGTGAGGGAAATCCATGGATGCATATGCGGGCCACACATGAATGGCCATCTCCTCGTTAGGAAGATCATGCGGATTGATTATTATTGGATGACCATTAAATCAGACTGTAATCAACACGTCAGGTCATGTCACCATTGTCAAGTATATGGCGATAAGATTAATGTGCCCCCGAATAAACTGCATCAGATGTCTGAATTTTGGCCTTTCTCTATGTGGAGAATAGACATGATAGGGCCTATCAATCAAGAGCTTCAAATGGTCATCGCTTCATTTTAGTTGCAATTAATTACTTTACAAAATGGATAGAGGCTAGTTCTTACACAAATGCCACTACGAGAAGTGTGGCAAGGTTTATCAAAAGAGATATAAATTCTCGATATGGTACCCCTCGGGCGATCATCACAGACAATGGGTCCAACTTAAACAACAAGATTGTCGATGATCTACTGGATTACTTTGGTGTTCGACATCTTAATTCTTCCCCTTATTGCCCACAAATGAATAAAGCAGTAGAAGTGGCAAACAAGAACATCAAGAATATCTTGGCTAAGACTGCCGAGAATTACAGAGATTGGCATGAGAGGCTAGCCTTTGCCTTAATGGCTTATCGGACTTCGATCAGGACCTCAACTGGGGCAACTCCTTATGCTCTGGTATACGGGATGGAAGCTGTCCTACTTGTAGAGATTGAGGTTCCGTCTTTAAGAATATTGTTAGAAGTTAAATTCTCTGTAGAAGAGTGGATCAAACACAAATATAAACAGCTAAATCTAATAAACGAGAAGTGTCTTAGAGCGATTTGTCATGGTCAGAGCTACTAGAAGAGGGTGGCTAAGTCATTTAACCGGAAAGTTAAACCTAGAAGTTTTGAGGTGGATGACTGTTGCGACCCGTCCGAAAGCGGACGCGGCTAATGGATTACCGATCGCGGGCCCCACTCTGAAATGTGGATCGCGGGCCTTGGATCGGCGCGGGCCCTCCCAGGCCCGTACCAAATCGCGGCGGGAGTATTTTTCAAAAGATTCGACGATAAGAGTCGATCGCTTTCGACCTTCAGTGTGGTCGTGGTGGCATGTGCAACTTGTGCATGCATTTGGAGTCGCCACCGGTCTTTCTTGGAGGGTAGACCGGAAACCTTACTGATCGATTGGGAGAGATCGATCAGTTCTGCAGAACCAGAGATTTTGGGTTCGGGGACTTGGTTACGTCGGTGTCATTACCAACGCCCTTTCGGTACCTAACGCGAGTGATTTTCCTGGCTAAGAGTTCATGCAGGCGCAGTTTTGGGCGAGGTAGGTTTGATTCAGGGTTTCATGCAGATTGGAAGACTATTCCTATCAATCACAATCAATTTTAATGAAAAGCTCAATCAAGTGCATAAATAAATCACATCAATGCACATCAATTCAAGTCAAATGCCTCCTAGTATAGCCATAAGGGCTTAGGGAAGGCATGATTTAGGACCAGGGGCAAAATGGGAAGATTTGGGAACAATTAGCCCGAAGGGCAAAATCGTCAATTTTTGGAAGATTTGGATACCGAATTACCCAAAATATTCCATGGCCAGTTGTTTGTGGCCATTTCCCATTTTTGAGAATTTTTTGGAATTTCTTGATTTTTCTTCAATTTTTGGGAGACGATTCGCCCAAAGGGCGAAATCGTCATTTTAAAGAAGGATCGGGTTCAAAACACCCGGGATGAGACTTGGCCAGTTGATTGTGGCCATTTCCTATTTTCTTGGGATTTTTCTAGAAATTTTAGAAATTTTTTTTGGAAGACGGTTTACCGAAAGGGCAAAACCGTCATTTTTGAAAAGACCGGGGGGTCGAAAGACCCGGAACAGGTCACGGCCAGTTGAATGTGGCTATTTCCTATTTTTGGAATTTTTTAGAATTTTTCTGAATTTTTCGAATGTTTTGAATTTTTTTATGATTTTCTTTTTTTTATTGATTTTTTTTGAATTTTTATTATATATTTTTTTTATTTAAAAAAAAATATATTTTCCGGGCCGGGTCAGACCCGGCCCACGACCCGGACCGGCGACCCAGGCCCGGCCCGCCCTCTCCACGACCAAAACGACGCCGTTTCAAGCATTTCTAAGGAACGCCGCTGATCGAGACACGTGGCATCTCCTGAGCCGTTGGATTGTTTTTATTATTATTTTTATTTTTTTATCACAGTGCGCTGACGTGGCCGCCACGTGGCTGCCACGTCAGCGCCACGTCGTCGTTGACCGGTCAACCCTTGGCCGAAGAAGACGACCGGCGCCGGCGTTCAGTCGCCGGCGCCTCGTCGGAGGGCCATATCTCGGCCCTCCGACGTCCAAATTGCGCGAAACTAACGGCATTAGACTCGTATGGACCTCACCTACAACATACCAAGAGCTTGACATAGCAGAACAACGTTTGCTAAACCTGCAACTCCGGCGAGCTCTATTCTCCGATGAGGATGTCGTTTTAGCCGTATTGTACGTAAAAATACTAAGCTGAACTATCAAGGAGTCTCCATGGAGTCTCAGAGGACTTACCTTGCCGTTAATGGAGTTCGCTATCGCCTGAGATGAGCTCCCGAGCTCGCGACCGTTCCGGAGGTCCGAGGCCGTCCCGATGAGTTACCTGCGATGAACACACGAACCAAAGGCAGAGAAGGGAACAGGAAGGCAGTAGGAATAATTTAAAACAAGAAACTTGGAGAACCGCGGTCTGGATGGAGATATGCCATTAGAGGCCGAGCGAGAACTCGTTCGGGATAATTACCCGACTCGGCGATGAAAGGACACGTTCATGGGTTCTAGAGCTTCCTCTGGATGTCACTAAGCCTCGAGAATGGTTCCTCCACTTCGGTTTTGTTTCTTTTGATGGCGACGCCGGCCCGGAAGAAGAGCTCGATGACCGGTCTTCCTCCACAAAAATACCGCTCTCCCCCGTCCATTCTTCTCCCCGTTTTTCTTTTGTTGGCCGACCACGTTTCAGTGGACGATCCCTTTTTTCCTTTTTCCATGCTGCCTTCGCCGAAAGAGCTTCTCCAGAATAATCAAAAACACCCCCGAAGGCCCCCTGTGTTTTTTTTTTCTATTCTGTGAGTCGTCCAGCGCGGGTCTGCAACTGAGTTGCAGACCCGGTTCGGACCGGGTCGGGTCGGGTCTGACCCGACCGGCCCGGTTCGACTCTCCTCGCCCAATTTAGCCCCAAATCGACCTTTTTTCATGAAATTGACATCAAAATCGGACTCCTTGACGCGTTTTCTATCAAATAGGGGTATTCTCGTGAATCAATTGATTGAAATTTAGTGAAAACCCCAAATTGTCCCTAGGATCCGAAAATTAATTTCGCTTAATCGAACGTCCAAATGATCGAATTAGCCCAAATTAAGGCCACCAATGGATTCAGCATGATGAAAACTATTGGATAGAGGTGTTTAATTTGAATGGGTATGTCTGTATGAAATTTAATTTCGAAAATTATGAAACTGGGGACTAAATTGAAAGAAATTTATGCGATTAAGCCCTTTTGTTTAAAATTGATCAAATTGGAGGGAAAATTGACCCAATTGCATTTCAATACTTTAGAGTCCAATGTCATAGCTTATGAAAACCAAGAATTGAAAATTAAAAGACTCGAAAGGGATTTTTTAGGCTCGTTTCGGTTTTAGGTTTGTGAAGGAACCCCATGAATCGAGCCAAATTTCCCTAATAAAAACTGACAATATTAAAGGGGAAATTAAAATAAAATTACTGAATAATTTTGTGTATTTTTCTGACCACGGATGGTATTTTTTCTGATTTTTTGGGTATTTTTATAATTAAATAAATAACAAAAAATATTAAAAAATACAAAAAATATTTTTTGTTCAAAATTGGTTCCTAAGGCTAGGCTAAGGCTTCCAAAGTTGATTTTGCAATTTTTTGACCTTTTTTGCTATTTTTAATTAATTTTAAAGAATAAAAATCACAATGATAGATGGTCAAAAATCAGGTGTCAACAGCTGCCCCTCTTTGAGAGTGAGCTCGTCAGAGGTTGCTTTCAAAGACAAAATGACACCTGAATCTTAACCGACTCGACTTGGGAAAAGAAATGCTATGACATTGGATCCTTAAGCCTTTTGATGAACGCTCAAATTAATCAACGGTTTACTCTCGCAATTCGAACATGGGCCGGAATGAGAGAGGCTTACCTGAAGCTCACCTATCAGATGCTGCAGGTTGCGACGACTTTCAAGAAGATGCCTAGGACTCGTCATTCAGAATATCCTAGGGAGATTAAGCTCTGACCTGTATGATAGGTCATACCATTATGAGATTCCTAACTGGTAGGAACCTGAGGAAGGCGCATCCCACGCTTGGATTTGCCAAGGATTTTGATCCGTATGGTGGATCGGACCTTTGTGTCGATGCTTGTGGCGGTATTTACCAACGAGTTGACCCTTATGGCGGTTTCTACCTTAATTTTGACCCTTCAGGCGGTATCTACCTTGATTTGACCCTTCAGGCGGTTTCTACCTTGATTTGACCCTTCAGGCGGTTTCTACCATGAGTTGACCCTTCAGGCGGTATCTACCTTAATTTTGACCCTTCAGGCGGTATCTACCTTGATTTGACCCTTCAGGCGGTTTCTACCTTGAATTGACCCTTCAGGCGGTTTCTACCATATTTTGATCCTTTAGGCGGTTTCTACCTTATTTTGATCCTTCAGGCGGTATCTACCTTTGTTTTGACCCTTCAGGCGGTTTCTACCTTATTTTGATCCTTCAGGCGGTATCTATCTTTGTTTTGACCCTTCAGGCGGTTTCTACCTTCAAGTTGACCCTTCAGGCAGTATCTACCTTCAAGTTGACCCTTCAGGCGGTATCTATCTTATTTTGATCCTTCAGGCGGTATCTACCTTTGTTTTGACCCTTCAGGCGGTATCTACCTTTGATTTTGCTTTGAAAAGGGGTCTCATGACAAGGGTTCTCCACGTCCGATGAGACTGCCTAAATTTGGAAAAGGGGTCTCATGACGAGGGTTCTCCACGTCCGATGAGACTGTCTGAATTTTGAAAATGGGTCTCATGACGAGGGTTCTCCACGTCCGGTGAGACTGTCTGAATTTTGAAAAGGGGTCTCATGACGAGGGTTCTCAACGTCCGGTGAGACTGCCTAAATTTTGAAAAGGGGTCTCATGACGAGGGTTCTCCACGTCCGGTGAGACTGCCTAAATTTGGAAAATGGGTCCTAGGACGAGGGTTCTCCACGTCATGCTAGGATTGTTTGACTTTTGAAAAGGGGTCCTAGGACGAGGGTTCTCCACGTCATGCTAGGACTGCTTGATTTTTTTGAAAAAGGTTCTATCCTCACTCCTTCTTTTGAAAGGTCCCGAAATTTGTCGGGAATTCAGTTTTGAAGCAGAGAAAGATTTTATTTTGACAAAGCTTCATTTGATTCTGTTGAGGCGACATCCTGGGAGCTGGGCTCTCCAGGTATCCTGCAGAAAGTTCAAACCTGAAAGATTTTTCTTCACCAAGAAAATGTTAATAATCTTTGGGAAGACAATAATTGTCCAATTGACATAATTTTATGACTTAAGTTTTAGTCATGAAATGTGCATTTTGATGCTGGAGGTTATCCAAAGCATTCTTGCAACATGCAAATGTGATCATAAATTCCTTGCGTGGAAAATCCGGATCAACAGTTTGAAAATTTCAAAGAGAGTTTGTTCAAAACATCAATTGGAATATTTCTCGACAAGGAGGTCTCCTCACCTGTTTTGAGATAGTGGCTTTTATAGGGGATGCACTCAATTCCCTACTAACATGTGCCTAGGTTTTAGGCTCATTCGCAGCGCATACATTTTGATCGGTCGGGAGGTCTTCCACGGGACCGTAATGTTGGGCTTGGATATTGGTCTTCAAGGGGGACTCACTTTTGAGTCAAGGTCATTGAATGAAAGTTTTCACCATCTGCTTCGGGTTTACAAGTCGAGAACCCTGCAAAATGAGAAAGAAATAGTCTTGTTCGTACCTCTTCGAGCTAAGCTATATGTTAACCCAAGTGTCTTAGTCAGAGAAGACAGTTTTAGGGTTATGATGTTGGTAGGATTGTGGATCGAAAAAGGCTTGTTTTTTGCCCAGAATTTATGAGGGGGTTGACATTGGTGATCATTGCAAACTTGTCACCTGTCTTTTCCATTCTGCATCTTCAAAAAAAAAATTTGAGGTGTGCAACCGCTTTTGAGGTGTGCACAAATTCTTTAGGGAGAATCTCTGGCTGCATTGACAATTCTGTTTGCGTCTTTCCTCTACGCTTGACGTCATTTGGAGGAGCGACCTTTTGATCTGACTCCTTTAGGGGCCTTTCTCTCTTCCCAACTAGGCTTCATTGGGGATCAAGCAAACAGCTTGCACGAGCATCGGCCTTGCTTTTACCAGGCACTTTGCTTTTTCTTGATGCCGGGGATTTTTATCTTTTGTTGAAATCCCGCCTTTTCTTTTTCTCTGGAACTACGATGTTCAGAAAATTGTGCTAGATACACAACTTGAATCGTAGCACACTTGAACGCCGATATGAAATCTTTCTATAAATCCCATCTCTTGGATTCTTCCGTTCTTGGAGTGATGCAGTTTCCATCTTGAAACATGCCATGATCACCAACAGGGGTTTATGAAATGAATTTGCGGGCTCAACTTGGCTGTGCAAAAGATATGGTGTGTGGGATAGAGAAATGAATGTTTCTCGTCATCCTATGGCACTTGGATTACCATATAAACGACACACAAAGATTAATGTTAGTCCGAGCAAGAAAATTTCTAACCATTTTCTCCTGATGCTGCTGGACTCACCTCCATTTTGCCCCGATGTGGGGTGGTTCTTGACAGGGTTAAGAATGAAAATCGCCGTTCAAAGGGGTTATCAACGGTCACCTGTAGTGTTTGGGGGATATGAAACGAATGCCTCCGTCATCCCAATCTATGTAATTGCTGCGAATAATCCCTACTTCCGTAGGTCCAGATTTTGCTATCTGATCCGCTCCATTTCTCTCTCAAGTGTGTATAGGACGTGTTTGGATTAGGCTTTGCCTCTCGTCTTTTGAGAAAACGTCCTTTTGAAAGTTTTGAACTTTTGATTGGAAAAAATCTCTTTCATTTTCTCCAAAAATTTTACCCGTCAAGGGGATTTTACGATGCACCATGCAAGTTCTTATCCATGTTCAGACAACCTCCTGTTTTAAAACATGAATGCCAATGAGGTTTGAATTCTATGTCTTTTCTAGACATTAGATTCTGAAAGCTTTTTCTTTCTTTTTCTTTTTTTTTATTTAACATCTTCAATGGATTGGGGAAAGGGATACTTACCTGTCCCCCGCGGCTGGAGATCCCTGAAAATGCGGAAGAAACATGTTATTGTACGTTCACGAATTTTTCAAAAAATTAGAACGATACATCTTACCCTTGGTCGCGTGCCCCTGCGAGTGCACACAGGTTGTGAAAATCTGTCCTCCTTGATGGCGAGTCCCTATCAAGGATAAATAACAAGTGTTAACTCATATTCCCGAATCCAAGATAAATTGGGACGATACGACTTTACTCTTGATTTGCATTTCGTTATGATGTTGCGTATTGATATGAATAACATCTATCAGATTCCTCTATCCGTGCTTGAAGGTATTTGTAACGCCTACGGTCCATTTGCCCCAGCTGGGCGACGCCTGGTTTGTCATTTGAATGCATGAGCTTTTGGGTGCATTGTCTCTTTTATCACCTGAGATAAAAGAAAATGGAGAAAAATTTATCCCCAGATCTGATTGAAAATCAATTAGGAACGATACGTCCTTTTACCAAACGAGTGGCTCCGCGGCCAAATGTATTTTACACTGAAGAGATGAATTCCACTATGCTCCACGGGTTTGGGGAACTTGCCCCTATTTTCGATAGAAATGAGCCTTATCGAGATGTATACAATACAAATAGATCCCTAATACAATCAATCTAAGGGACGAGATAGAGAGGACCTCAGCAAAATTAGTCTTATACAAGAGAACTAAAAATGCTAAACCAATCAACGGAATATGGTCCGAACACTTGGAGATGCCCCAGTTCCAGTCTTGGAGATGCCCCAGTTCCAGTCTTCGAGATGTGACTTCAGGATCACCGATTTTTTTTTTTTTTAGGTATACCAACCATCTAAAGACATGCACATGAGACAAGTGAGGATAAAACTTCTAAAAATCCAAGGATTTGGCACCTAAGGTCAAGGTTCCCACCTCGAGTTCTAGAAAGAGCCGATTCCATTGCACAACTATCGTTGCATTGGGACTCGATCCATAGTTCGAAGTGAGCGGAATTGAAAAGTGGATTACCCCATGTTTTTCCTCACGAAGATTCCATTTTCAATTCCTTCTATTGTTTTCCTAAAGAGGGCGCCCGAGGTTTTAGGCGCGGTTGTGTGTGTCCATGTGTCGTGATCACCACAATGCGAGTCACGCACAACAGCTTATCAATCGGCGCTTCAAATCATCCATACAACATACATTCCTACGCCAACCTGCATAAGACAATGTTAATCACAGACTACCCCCCTTATCACTCCAATCTGCAAAAACATATAACACCTATCATGAGCGGACTTACCTCACCTTCCAGAGCGCCTGCAAGGTTAGAAAAATCACTCAGCGTTTTAATTACGGCCTAAGTCCACTTGAGGTCTAGAACCATAGGTTCTAGAACAAGGGTCCCCAGCGGAGTCGCCAGCTGTCGCGACCCGTCCAAAAGAGGACGCGGCTAAGGGATTACCGATCGCGGGCCCCACTCTGAAATGTGGATCGCGGGCCTTGGATCGGCGCGGGCCCTCCCAGGCCCGTACCAAATCGCGGCGGGAGTATTTTTCAAAAGATTCGACGATAAGAGTCGATCGCTTTCGACCTTCAGTGTGGTCGTGGTGGCATGTGCAACTTGTGCATGCATTTGGAGTCGCCACCGGTCTTTCTTGGAGGGTAGACCGGAAACCTTACTGATCGATTGGGAGAGATCGATCAGTTCTGCAGAACCAGAGATTTTGGGTTCGGGGACTTGGTTACGTCGGTGTCATTACCAACGCCCTTTCGGTACCTAACGCGAGTGATTTTCCTGGCTAAGAGTTCATGCAGGCGCATTTTTGGGCGAGGTAGGTTTGATTCAGGGTTTCATGCAGATTGGAAGACTATTCCTATCAATCACAATCAATTTTAATGAAAAGCTCAATCAAGTACATAAATAAATCACATCAATGCACATCAATTCAAGTCAAATGCCTCCTAGTATAGCCATAAGGGCTTAGGGAAGGCATGATTTAGGACCAGGGGCAAAATGGGAAGATTTGGGAACAATTAGCCCGAAGGGCAAAATCGTCAATTTTTGGAAGATTTGGATACCGAATTACCCAAAATATTCCATGGCCAGTTGTTTGTGGCCATTTCCCATTTTTGAGAATTTTTTGGAATTTCTTGATTTTTCTTCAATTTTTGGGAGACGATTCGCCCAAAGGGCGAAATCGTCATTTTTAAGAAGGATCGGGTTCAAAACACCCGGGATGAGACTTGGCCAGTTGATTGTGGCCATTTCCTATTTTTTTGGGATTTTTCTAGAATTTTTAGAAATTTTTTTTGGAAGACGGTTTACAGAAAGGGCAAAACCGTCATTTTTGAAAAGACCGGGGGGTCGAAAGACCCGGAACAGGTCACGGCTAGTTGAATGTGGCTATTTCCTATTTTTGGAATTTTTTAGAATTTTTCTGAATTTTTCGAATTTTTTGAATTTTTTTTATGATTTTCTTTTTTTTATTGATTTTTTTTTAATTTTTATTATATATTTTTTTTATTTAAAAAAAATATATTTTCCGGGCCGGGTCAGACCCGGCCCACGACCCGGACCGGCGACCCAGGCCCGGCCCGCCCTCTCCACGACCAAAACGATGCCGTTTCAAGCATTTCTAAGGAACGCCGCTGATCGAGACACGTGGCATCTCCTGAACCGTTGGATTGTTTTTATTATTTTTTTTATTTTTTTATCACAGTGCGCTGACGTGGCCGCCACGTGGCTGCCACGTCAGTGCCACGTCGTCGTTGACCGGTCAACCCTTGGCCGAAGAAGACGACCGGCGCCGGCGTTCAGTCGCCGGCGCCTCGTCGGTGGGCCATATCTCGGCCCTCCGACGTCCAAATTGCGCGAAACTAACGGCATTAGACTCGTATGGACCTCACCTACAACATACCAAGAGCTTGACATAGCAGAACAACGTTTGCTAAACCTGCAACTCCGGCGAGCTCTATTCTCCGGTGAGGATGTCGTTTTAGCCGTATTGTACGTAAAAATACTAAGCTGAACTATCAAGGAGTCTCCATGGAGTCTCAGAGGACTTACCTTGCCGTTAATGGAGTTCGCTATCGCCTGAGACGAGCTCCCGAGCTCGCGACCGTTCCGGAGGTCCGAGGCCGTCCCGATGAGTTACCTGCGATGAACACACGAACCAAAGGCAGAGAAGGGAACAGGAAGACAGTAGGAATAATTTAAAACAAGAAACTTGGAGAACCGCGGTCTGGATGGAGATATGCCATTAGAGGCCGAGCGAGAACTCGTTCGGGATAATTACCCGACTCGGCGATGAAAGGACACGTTCATGGGTTCTAGAGCTTCCTCTGGATGTCACTAAGCCTTGAGAATGGTTCCTCCACTTCGGTTTTGTTTCTTTTGATGGCGACGCCGGCCCGGAAGAAGAGCTCGATGACCGGTCTTCCTCCACAAAAATACCTCTCTCCCCCGTCCATTCTTCTCCCCGTTTTTCTTTTGTTGGCCGACCACGTTTCAGTGGACGATCCCTTTTTCCTTTTTCCCTACTGCCTTCGCCGAAAGAGCTTCTCCAGAATAATCAAAAACACCCCCGAAGGCCCCCTGTGTTTTTTTTTTCTATTCTGTGAGTCGTCCAGCGCGGGTCTGCAACTCAGTTGCAGACCCGGTTCGGACCGGGTCGGGTCGGGTCTGACCCGACCGGCCCGGTTCGACTCTCCTCGCCCAATTTAGCCCCAAATCGACCTTTTTTCATGAAATTGACATCAAAATCGGACTCCTTGACGCATTTTCTATCAAATAGGGGTATTCTCGTGAATCAATTGATTGAAATTTAGTGAAAACTCCAAATTGTCCCTAGGATCCGAAAATTAATTTCGCTTAATCGAACGTCCAAATGATCGAATTAGCCCAAATTAAGGCCACCAATGGATTCAGCATGATGAAAACTATTGGATAGAGGTGTTTAATTTGAATGGGTATGTCTATATGAAATTTAATTTCGAAAATTGTGAAACTGGGGACTAAATTGAAAGAAATTTATGCGATTAAGCCCTTTTGTTTAAAATTGATCAAATTGGAGGGCAAATTGACCCAATTGCATTTCAATACTTTAGAGTCCAATGTCATAGCTTATGAGAACCAAGAATTGAAAATTAAAAGACTCGAAAGGGATTTTTTAGGCTCGTTTCGGTTTTAGGTTTGTGAAGGAACCCCATGAATCGAGCCACATTTCCCTAATAAAAAGTGACAATATTAAAGGGGAAATTAAAATAAAATTACTGAATATTTTTGTGTATTTTTCTGACCACGGATGGTATTTTTTCTGATTTTTTGGGTATTTTATAATTAAATAAATAACAAAAAATATTAAAAAATACAAAAAATATTTTTTGTTCAAAATTGGTTCCTAAGGCTAGGCTAAGGCTTCCAAAGTTGGTTTTGCAATTTTTTGACCTTTTTTGCTATTTTTAATTAATTTTAAAGAGTAAAAATCACAATGATAGATGGTCAAAAATCAGGTGTCAACAATGACCTGGTGATAAGAAAGACTTTGCCGAATTCTAATCATCCGGGTGGCAAGTTTACCCAAAACTATGAAGGCCCTTATGTTGTCAAGAAAATCCTCGTAGAAGGGGCATTAATTATTGTACATTCTGAAGGAGAAGAATTGAGATATCCTGTAAACTCATATGCTGTGAAGAAGTATTATCCTTGAATTGAAATCAGATAATGGTCACATGACTTTCTCCGAAACGATTCAGGTCGCTTTAGCAGTCATTGCATAGGCATATCATGCATCCATGCATACATGGCATGTGTTATGTTTTATAGGATTCCGAGGAATAGACTCAGAATCAAACTCGTTCAGACGGAACTAAGAAAAGAACTGTCCCTGATACGAAGAACCAGGTGATATGTATCTGTTCCATCAAGCATTAAAATATCTTTCACTCACTGGAATTTTTGTTCTCTTCATACAGGGATGTCCAATGAAGGTGGAAAGAAGCAATGGAGAAATACCGTAAAATTTCTCACTTTTTTGTAAAAAAAAAAAGTCGAAGATGAACAAGCATGTGATCAAACTTAGGAATAAACCATGCTTTCAAAAGATAAACCTTTAACACTTGTTGCACGCATGTTAAGGTTGGAAGTTATCCAGACATGGCTGAAACACGCATGATGCGTCATTAATTCCCTGTGAGATGAAATTTCTGGAGAAAAACAGAATGATTTTTTCCAAAACATAGTTGTTTAGGCCATCTAATAGGAATGCTTCTTCAGATAAGAGGCAAACCTAATCCAAACACGTCCTATACACACCAGAAAGATGAGAGGAGTGTATGGATAGAAAAACTTGAACCCGGGGATGAAAGGGCTATTCGCATCGATTACATGGATTGGGATGACGGAGGCATTCATTCTTCTCCATAAACACTACAGATGATTATTGATAAACCCTTTGAGCGGTGGTCTTCATTTGTTAACCCTGTCAAGAGCCACCCCACATCGAGGGCGTATAAAAGCAATCCAGCACCTTGGAAAGGTAAATGGTTAGAAATCTTTTTGCTCGGACTAACATCAATCTTCGTGTGTTGATATGTGTTAATCCAGGCCCCATAGAATGACGAAGAGACGCTCATTTCTCTATCCTATACACTTATACCGATTGCATAGCCAATTTGAGCCTATATATTCGTTTCATATACCCTCATTGGTGATCATTGCACAGTACCCAGACAAAGGTGGCAAAGACACTCGCAGACAGAGAAGTTCAAGAAGTAGGAGCTACATGAGATTGCCAAAGCAAAATGTTCAGACAGGATGAAACTCAAGTCACATACCTTACACAATCATCAAAAGTCCTAGTTCCTAGATAAAGAAAAAGAAAAGACGGGATCAAAAAGAAAAAAAAGCCGAATCTCTATGCTTTAAAAAGAAACAAAAAGCCCGACAAGAACAGGGCTGATGCTCATTGAAATGCTGAAAGTCGTAAGACAGATTTTGGGACACTAAGGGTTTAGTGGATGTTTCCGTCCCCAACAACTTCTGAAGTAAAGAAGAATCCTCAGAAACTGTGCAGCAAAAGGCTACCCTTCGAATGGAATCATAGCCAAATGCCAAAAGATACAGAAGGTCTTTCAAAGATTAGACCTATTCTCAAGAAGACTAGAGATGTTCTTCAAAAAGTTGTCGATCAAAGACAAAACAGAAGATTGATCAGCAATGTCAAATCCCTCGCGATTCCGGGCCAAAAATAAGCATTTTTCGATCCCCCAATCCTACCGACATTACAACCCTTTGCAGTTTTTTCTGACTAAGACGCCTAGGTTAATGTGTACCTTAGCTCGAAGAGGTGAGAGCAAGATTATTTCTTTCTCATTTTGTAGGGTTCTTGACTTGTAAACCCGGAGTAGATGAAGAAAACTTTCATTCAAAAGGCCTAACTCAGAAAGTGAGTCCCCCTTCGGAAACTGTGCCCAAGCCTAATATTACGGTCCTGTAAAGACCTCCTGATTGATCGAATTGTATGCGCTGCGAATAGCTCTGAAAACCCAGGTGCAGGTTATTAAGAAATTCGAGTGCTTTCTTCATAAAAGATCAAAGTTGAAGAATTGGTGAGAAGCCCTCTTTGACAAAGATATTCCAATAGAATGCTTAAAAGTGAGCTTTGCTGGAAACTTCAAATTGTTTGATCCAGGATTTTCCTTACAAGGATTTCCGATCATCTTTGCATGCTCTAAGATATCTTGGATAACCTCCTGCATCATAAGTCATTTTGCATGATTGCATAGGTCAAAGTAAAGCTTTCCTTGCATTATAACTGTCATTGTCTCGAGAAAACTGATATCTTTTCGATGAGGAATAAACTCTCAGGTTTAAACTTCTATGGGACTCATGGCAGCCCTAGGTTAAAGAAGAATACCTTGCTCAACAATGAAGAGCCTCATAATCGTCCTAATGTGGGATTTCAGATTTGAGCTTTCTACAGGATACTTGGGACTCCCAAATCCCAGAACGGCGCATCACTTGTCGAAAGGATAATCTTCGAAATTATCTTTCTGAGAGATTTCAGGTAACCCCTAAATCCCAGAATAATCTTGTTAACAAAAGTTTTTGCAGGTTTGAACTTTCTGCAGAATATCTGGAGTCCCCGATCTCAGGATGACACCGCCCATGACAGAAGGACAATCATTGGATTCAACTTTCTGCGAGATTTCAGGTAACCCCTAAATCACAGAAGAATCCTGATAACAAAAGTTTTTGCAAGTTTGAGCTTTCTGCAGGATATTTGGAGTCCCCAAATCCCAGAATGGCCCCTTGCGCGTCAAGAAGACAACCTTTGGATTCAGCTTTATGCAAGATTTCAAGTAACCCCTAAATCCCAGAAGAATCCCTTTGGTAAAACCTAAGAGTTAGCTATACCTTATATGTATAGACCCTCGTTGATTCCTCAAGGTGTAGGATCAGCCTAGTCTCCGACAAACCCTAAAGAACGGGTGCATCACCTTTAGGTTCCTGGTGGATGGGAAGCATAGTCTCCGACAAACCCTAAAGAACGGGTACGTCGCCTTTAGGTTCCTGGTGGATGGGAAGTCTAGTCTCCGACAAACCCTAAATAACGGGTGTGTCGCCTTTAGGTTCCTGGTGGATGGGAAGCCTAGTCTCCGACAAACCCTAAAGAACGGGTGCGTCACTTTTAGGTTCCTGTGGATAGGAAGCCTAGTTTCAGACAAACCCTAAAGAATGGGTGAGTCAGTCATAGGTTCTTGATAGAAAGGAGTCCTATTCAAGACCTGATCCTCCATACGAATCGAAACCTGTGACAAACCCTAAAGAACGAGTGCATCACTCCTAGGTTCCTATCAGATAGAAATCTCATTCTGGTTTGGCCTATCATACGGGCTAGAACTTAACTGCCCTAAGATACTCAAGAGACGAATCCCTAGGTATCCACTTGAATCCGCCATACACCACGTATGCCACATGAGCATCAGGCAGGTGAGTAACAGGTGAGTATCTCTATTCCATCTCTCTCTCTCTCTCTCTCTCTCTCTCTCTCTCTCTCTTACATCAGCAAAGACAGAATGAGCAGAGCATTCATCAGTAGGACAAGAGAGGTTGAATGTCAGGATTCGTTTTTCTTTTCCCTAGTCGAGTTAGTCTAGACTCAGGTGTCACCTGTCTTTGAGTGAAACCTCTCATGAGATTCCCCTCAAAGAGGGGCAGCTGTTGACGCCCGATTTTTGGATTAGCCTTTTTTCAGTTATTTTGAAAAATTCATAAAAAAAATCCATAAAAATTTAAAAAATTGAAAAATCAACTTTGGTGGCCTTGGCCAAGCTCAAGGAACCATTTTTTACAAAAAAAAATAATTTTTCATATTTTTTTACATTTTTTAGTATTTTTAGAAAATAGGAAAATATTTGAAAATTCAAGAAAAATAGCATTTGATGTCAAAAAAATATGGAAAAATATTCAATATTTTTATTTTAATTCCCTTGTATTTTTTACCTCATAAAAAGTCTAAATTCGAGTTCAATTTTATGTGTTCCTTTGTTACACGTATGATTGAATTTGGTAAAAAAATGTCAATTTAGTCTTTTAATTTACAATTTTGGCATTTTTAGAGTCTTGACTTTCAATCTAATTTCCCTTCATTTCAATTTAGCCCAATTATTTGAACAAATTGGTAAATTGCATGAATTGGGCAAAATTGCACACTTTATTGCAATTTTGCCCTTGAATTTGGGCATAATTGAAATTACTTTCAATTCAATGATTACATTTACAAATTGAAGCCATTACCCAATGTTTTTCATCATTTTGAGTCAATTGGCATGGGTGATTTGGTCCAATTTGATCATTGGAGCCTTTAATTTCATAATTTCTCGAATTGCAATTAAGGGCAAATTTGGAGCTTTTATAGAAATTGACATAAAATTTTGGGCAAAATCATATTTTTAGATAATATTCATGCCCTAAGGTCGATTCTAAGGTTTAATTGAGAAAATTCCCCATCGATTTTGATTAATTTTGGAAATTACAAGTTGGAACCGGTTCGGACCGGTCAGACCGTTCGAGAACAGTGTCGTCTTCTTCCCCAGACACCCGCACTGATGAACAGTCCCTAGACCAATTTTGAGCCTCAAAATGAAGATCAATTCGGGGATAATTGGACGAGCAATGGTGGGCGTATTGTCACCCTCGCCCTTCCCTGTCGATTAACACCGGCGGCACTACTCGACGTCGTCGGAGTGGAGAGCAATTGGCAGGTCAAGCTCGCAGGACCTGCAAAACTCAACATTTTCAAAACATAGCTTAAATCCATGCCAAATTCGCGCGAGATTACACCTGCCGGAGAACCAAACGGAATTGGACGGAATGTCCATCATCTCCGACGCCGTTGGGACCTAAACGCACATGGCATTTGCCTTATATGAGATAGGTCTAGAATGCCAAGATAAGAATGAGGGTCAGTCAGGTGACTGATTCTTATGCTTGGGTTCTCGAATCTCATCCTTTTTTTTGGAAATGACGATTGTACCCTTCTAAGGGTAAATCGTCTTTCTTACTCCGATTGAGTCGTGAAAATTGCTTAAAATTAGGATTTGGGTCTGGTGGTCGACAAATCCTTCTGTTTAGGATTTTCACCTCTCATCACTTTCTGAAATGATGATTTTACCCCTCAAAGGGTAAATCGCTTCTAAAATTTCAGACAAATTTTGAAAAATCTCGAAAAATAGGAAATGGATTGGTTTGGTGACTAATCCTATTTCCACCATCTTTTGACTTCATATTTCATCTGAAATGACAAAATTACCCTATTTTGGGCGAATTGTCCCAAATTTTTTCAAAATTACGATTTCTTCCCCTCAAGAGCAAATCATGTCAAAAATACTCCTGAGCCTTGATTGACATTTCTTTAGGCTAATAAGGCCTTACTAGGGATGCCACGTTGCTTTCATGTGATTTATCCACATGTTTTGAATCCTTGATTTGCGTATTCATTTTATTGATTGTGTTTACTAGGATAGTCATTCCTATCTACATGAACTCCTAGTTTTAGGGTTCGCACCTTGTTCATCTGCATGAAATCCTAGGGTTAGGTAAATCATTCAACTTAGGTTCCGAAAGGGCGTCAACTCTGACAATTGGCGTAACAAAGTCCCCGATCCCATTTCTCTGGTTTCCGCAAAATTGAGTAGAATGCTCCCAACTATTCGATAGAATTTCCGATCGTACCATCCACGAAACGATTGGTGGCGACTTCTTGGCATGCACACGTATCACATATCACCAGACCATACCGAAGGTCAATCACGTACACTGCCGTTGCGACTTGGGTAACGGGCCTTGGGAGAGGCCCGCGTCGGACCAGAGGGGATGACCCATTAGCCCGAATCGAGAGAACACCCGACATCTCTCGAGAGGGTCGCGACACTCCTCAGGCGACCAGTGGCTTCGGCCAGTTTTGAGGGAGGAGATGGGAGTCTGAGGTGGTCGTCAGAGGTGGTGGTGGGCAAAGGAGGCGACTGGTTTGGCCGAAAATAGAAGAATATCGCACTGAACTTCAAAACAGGGACCGACGGTTTCCGAGGTGGTTCGTAGCGGCTCCGGCCAGCAATGACAGATGAGGTTGGGTTATGATGGTTCTCAAGGGAGTGGTGGACGTCACTGAAGTAGTGGAAGGCGTTGGTGGCGACACAAGTGGCCGGAGGAGGTGATGGAAGCTCTCGGGTCCAAGGGGTTCAAAACAGGGCAGGGGCTTCCCACGGCCTTCCCATGGCCGTCCGACTGCGAGCGGCGGTCGGGATCGGGTCAGGACGACGGTGAGGAGCGATTGGAGGCTGTGTGGTGGCCGATGGTCGCACAAAACTCAACCAGATGAGGAGGAATGGTTCGGCTGAGGGAGGATAGTCCACGGATGAACAGGAAGAAAGAAGAAGCAGTAGCAACGTAAAAAGGAAGAGAGAGAGGAGAGAGGGGCGGCTGATTGGAGAGGGAGTGATGGGCTGATGGAGAGAGGTGGGACCCACAAGAAGACTTTTAGGGAATTTTTTGTCTCATATGCCAAATAATTGAGGGCATTTTGGTAATTTGACATTTTAGGACTAAACGAAAATTTAGTACACTGGACGAATGGTATTTTTGGTAATTTTATAGGCTAGGCTTGGTCGGAATTAGGCTCGGGCGCGAGGATTGAAATCCTAATTCGTGACGGCTAAGAAATTCAAAACCTAATCTAAACCGACTGAAACTTCAGAATTCATCTAATATCATCTCTTAAATCATTACGATCCTGAAATATTCCATAGACTACAATTCGATATTAATCCCTTTTATTGAATTCAGGTACTTTACCAAAGGTGAATTTTCAAGGCGTCAGGACTCTCCCCCTTAGAAAATTCCGTCCTCGAAATTGAAGTACTGCTACAGCCTTTCAAACAAATAAGGATACCTAGTCCTCACAACATCCTCAATTTTCCCCAAGTAGTTCCTTCAGGTCCACGATGTTACCAAACCACCTTAACTGGTAGTATCATCTTGTCTCGAGGTATTTGATCTTTCCTATCTATGATCCTGACTGGACCTTCCACAAACGATGCTCGCTCATCCAATTCCATTTCCTCTTAACACAGCACTTGAGCGGGGTCCAGTTCTCACTTCCTCAGCATCAACACATAGGAGACATTATAAACTTGGGTAAGTCTCGGCAGCAACGCAAGGCGGTACGTCGAATTTTCAATTCTTTCCAAAATCTTGAAAGGTCTGACATACCTTGGGCTTAACTTTCCTTTATTGTCAAAACGAGATGTCCTTCTTCATAGGTAACACCTTCAAAAAGACATAATTGCCCATCTGAAATTCCAAAGGTTTTTTTTTCTTTTATCGGCGCAACTTTTCTGACGACTCTGAATTGTCCTTAGTTTGTCTCTGATAACCTTGATAGCGTCTACCGACTATTCCACTAACTCAAGTCCGCTCTTTTTTTTTGTCCCAATAGACGGGCGTTTTGCACGCTCAGCCATACCTCGCCTCGAAAAGCATCATCTTAGTGCTATACTGGTAACTGCTATTTAAGCAAACTCCACCAGGTGTAACTGTTCCTCCCAATTACTTTAAAATTAAAAACACATGCCTCCAACATCTCCTCCAAAGTTTGAATTGTTCTTTCCGACTGACCTTAGCCGTACTGAACTACAATTTCGTTTCCCAAAAATTCATACCATGCTCGCTTCACAACAATCCTTATCTCCACTCAGTGCACCGAAACCACAAATCAAATTCAAACCTACGATCCTTGACTACTAATCTGACACAATTCCATATCCACAATCCGTTTAAACAGGTTGGGCCATCCAATTCTAAGGATTCAACTCAACTGTGACCATTTAACCTTGCTGTCCCATCCAACTGTCGATCATCCTAGTAACCGCAGTAATTATCTATTCCCACGAATCGATTGGCTATTTCTTAACTTCCACCAAGCAGAATTTAACGTTGCTTTTCCTCATGTTTCATAGAGGTCAATCACGGCTAACGCTAATGGCAATTTAGGCATTCTGTTTACATGGAGAAGGTCAACTAATGATTCGCCTCTTCTTTGATTGATTGCTTAATCATCAATATTCGATTGATTGGTCTGTTCAACGTCTTGAGGTTTGGAATCACCACTTGCCAACTCTTGAAACATCTGAAAAACCATCGAACTCAAGTGCCAAATCCAACTGAGGGTCGTACCGTCCATTCTATCGAACAAGGTCAGCTCACAAGCGACTGACGAGTCGAGAACCACCTCAAATATCCCGGTTTAGGGTTGGAATCACCCATTCCTAAACCGGTTGTACAATTAAACACTGCCAAGATCACCTCTCATGACCAACTCAAGTTGATGCAAGATTAGTTTGTCTCGACCCATATTCTTCCAACAACGCGTCACATGGCTCAGGTGATCAGCCCTTTGACTAGTGCGTGGTTGGTACGGGGTTCTAATACAAATCATCCCTCACTGGGTCCATGGCCATCCTAAATATCAATCAATGCTAGCTCGCAAATCATGCCACGAATCAATCCCTGGTGCACTTCAGGGTGACCCTATGGTTGACTTACAGCTGAGCGAAATCAACCCAATTAGATCCATGCTTGATTTAAGATCGCCACACAGTCGACCCTTAATCAACAGCACAACCGACTGGCAAATCAGGCCATCATCCCCGTCGAGGGCAACCTCTAACTCTCGGTGGCTTCCTCAACCCTTGGTCGTTGTTCGCGAGTGGTTCGAGTCTTAAGCTTGAATCGGCATTAAGTCTTGGGGCATCGCACTCATATCGAGTTGAATCTCTTCACGCTGTTATAACCTGAACATGCATCATCAATATGCTTACTGTACTCTAAACTAAGTCATTTATCCCTTGATTCTTGGAAGTTTCATCACAAATCCCTTATGATCTTTTCCCATCTTTACTCTAGAATCTCCAACGACAGCAGTTGTTCACTAAGCCTTGTAATGCTGCGATTTGACTTATCAATACACCAAAATCTTCGTCATTTGCTCGACCATACGTATTAATCTTCTAGTAACCTTACCTCAACTCTGGATGTCTCCACGAGCTATCTGGACCAACACTGAAACTACTGTGGTGAGTTCTGAACGGTTTTCTGTTTTATTAAAAGCAAGACTGGTCATTATTCCAAGAAATCATGTGGCTCTACTATGCTTCCGATGCGCCACTCTGTTAACTAGCCTTCCTTAATTGTCACATTTCGCAATCTTAATCTTATTCGGGGGGGAGGGGGTATCTCCAATCTCAATAGTTTATGAATCCAACTGGCGACCCTACCATGTCGTCCACCCTTAGATTGCCATTATGAATTTTCCTTGTTCGTCTTCACTGTCCTCGTTCCATGCACGTGTCTAAGATTTCATTAGTTACAATCCTCAGGCGGTGTATACTTCACCATGACTTTATTAGGTTACTAGTTAACTGAACCATACGGGACTCAAGTCATTCCAAGACTGCCTTTGACATCCTGCAAGTCCTTCTTCGATCAGGATTCGGAAATATAACCCGACCTTCACCAGTTCTGGCACATAAGTCTTACTTACCTATGACATCGCGATTCATCCACAATCTTCTGTCCACCACCCGAAATACAACACAATGCACTCACAAACGTGTTTTCACTTTTAAATCCAAATTTAAATATGTGTAGAGAAAGATCTTCATCGCCATACAGTACACGTTACCTGTCTTCATATCGATCATTATCAATTCATACCTTCTAACTCTTTAAGAGTTCACTACATTTCATAGCTCAATCTCACAATTCACATTCGCTCCTCTGTGAATATTTCTGTAGTCATAAGTTTAGGATCCAAAGAAAACAACGGCTAAGGCAATTCAAGCAAAGCAACACTTTAAACTTATGCAATCCACAAAATACTAGTCCTCTTAGTACAAACTCATATCCATAAGTCCTATCCACAAAAGGTCTTTTCAAGCTCGACTAGCTATTGCTAATCTATACTAGAGCATCTTAATTCCAAAGTTACCCTACTCCCAGTAGAGTCAATCCCGGTTGTTCTGATGAACACCTCCTCGAGTTTGTCCTTTTTACGGCAGTGATGCTTGGTCTGTCTTATTTCTCAACAGACAATCCTTCACTTGGTGTCCCGGCTGGTAACACTTAAAGCATTCTCCTCCTCTAAATGGGCAGGGACCGAACCCATGCCTTAGGCGACACAAGCGACACTTCTCACTTTGGCGGAACATCGGATTCCTGATTGCACTACTCCGGTTAGACGGGGTGTGATACTTGTTAGCGTACATCGGCATCTTCTCTAACCAACGGTTATCCTTGGAAGAAGGCACAAATCGCGACCCAGATGCAATTGCCCTTTCAGTCATGTTCCTCTCCACAGACTGAGCCCTTTCATACAATTCGCTATAGCTCTTAAGGTTCAGCGGCACCAGTTGATCCTTAATCTCAGGTTTTAATCCTTCACGAAATCTTCTCATCCTATTCATAGGATCTCCAATCGTCCATGGTGCAAACTCTGACAGCTCGGCGAATTTCGCCTCATATTGCTCTACTATCATTTGGTCCTGTCGAAGCTGTAAGAATTCAACCATCTTTTTCTCTCGCATACAATCCAGAAAGTACTTGCCAAAAAAGGCTTCAACGAAGGCATCTCGCATCCCACACCAGGACCATACCTTTAGGAAAGATCTTTCTTCGTGTGACTTCCCACTACGCATTAGCGCTACCTTGTAGTTGGTAGACGTCTAACGTTACCTTGTTCTCTTCGGAGCATCTCAGTAGGGCGAACGCCTTCTCTATTTAATGTGAATCACTGCGGAAACTGATCGTTCTACGAAGATCCAAGGGTTGTGAATTGCTAACCTTAACCCCCAATCGAACCTGTGATTGGTAACCTTGGTATGAGCGTGACATGTTGACGAACCAGTGTCAACCAATCCACGCTATAGACGCCACGAACAAGAAAATTCGCGATCTTGCTCGATAAGTCGATCGATCGCCACAAGGAAGCCTTGATAAGATCTTGTCTTCAAGAGAACTTGAAGAAGAGAAAACCTCTCTGTATAAAATTCTGAATTAATGTTATGTTTTCAGAAACTCATAAGCACCCTTATATATGGTGCTAACCCTAAAAGGCAAAAATTACAAAAATACCCTTAATTAATAAAAATTCGCCTAAAAATAGAAAAAGGCCTAAAAGTCCATCTAAATGATGCCGAATGGTTGAAATTCATCGCAGTTCATGGCCAAAGGCCATGAGTATTGATCAGAATGCCGTTTCTCTTCAGCTGACCAAATTTGAGCTCATTCGGAGCTCGTTAGCCCTAAATCCGTTCAGAATTCGCGAGGCTAAATGTAATCATGTTGCACCAAGGAGCTTCAGAATCTTCAATTCTCGAATCAAGATCACCTCCACTCCAAAGATCTTGAACCATGATGCCGATAGCTTGCTTGAATTCCCTCGCTCTCGCTCGAGTAATTGGACCAAGCGGAAAGAACAACGAGTCCCTAGCACCTCCTCCTCGATATGGTTCGATGTCCACATCATTCCCTCCGCCGTGCAAAGGATTTTCCCTCAAATCATCACCTGCATCAAAAAGAGTCAAGTCAGTAACATTAAAAGTAGCACTAATGCCATACTCACCTGGAAGATCAAGCTTGTAGGCATTGTCATTGACCCTCTCCAACACCATGAATAGTCCATCCCCGCGCGGTAATAACTTAGAACGTCGTTGTTCGGGAAAACGTTCCGTGCGCATATGAACCCAAACCCAATCGCCGAGTTCAAACACTACTTTCTTACGCCGTTTGTTGGCTTGCTTTGCATATTATTCTGTCTTGTGTTCAATATTCAGCCGTGTCTTTTCATGCAATGTCTTCACAAACTCGGCCTTCTTAGCACCATCTAAATTCACATGCTCTTCAACAGGCAAATGAGTTAAATCTAACGGAGTTAATGGATTAAAACCATAGACAACCTCAAACGGTGTGAATTTAGTAGCAGAATGCACGCTCCGATTATATGCAAACTCAACATGCGGTAAACAATTTTCCCAAGACTTAATGTTCTTCTTAATGATAGCACGTAACAATGTCCCTAAAGTCTTATTAACTACTTCAGTTTGACCATCAGTTTGTGGATGACAAGTAGTAGAGAATAAAAGTTGTGTACCTAATTTCTTCCACAATGTCTTCCAAAAGTAGCGAAGAAATTTAGTATCTCGATCAGAAACAATGGACCTAGGCATGCCATGCAAACGCACAACCTCACAAAAGAACAAGTCAGCAACATGTGATGCATCATCGGATTTATGACATGGTATAAAATGAGCCATTTTTGAAAATCGATCTACAACCACATAAATAGAATCCTTACCATGCTTAGACCTAGGCAATCCTAACACAAAATCCATAGAAATATCAACCCAAGGATGCGTCGGGATAGGCAAAGGCGTATACAAGCCATGTGGTTTAGTTGTAGACTTAGCCTGTTTCCATGCAATGCACCTTTCACAAACACGTGTGACATCTCATTTCATATGTGGCCAATAAAAATGTTCATGCAGCACTTCATAAGTTTTATTGATTCCAAAATGCCCAATTAAACCACCATTATGCGTCTTTCGCACCAACAACTCTCGCAAAGAGCATCTAGGCAAACATAACTTATTTTCACGAAAGAGATAGCCATCATACCTATAGAATTTTTCAAACGCAGCATGCTCACAAGCTTTAAACACTCTTCCAAAGTCATCATCATCAGTATATATCTCTTTGATATGCTCAAAACCTAGGCACTTTGCTCCTAAAGTAGTTAGAATTACGTACCTTCGAGAAAGTGCATCGGCTACCACATTTTCCTTACCTTTCTTGTACTTGATTACATATGAAAAAGTCTCGATGAACTCCATCCATTTAGCATGTCTTTTGTTCAACTTTTGCTGTCCCTTCAAGTACTTTAATGTCTCGTGGTCAGTGTGGATCACAAATTCCTTTGGCCACAAATAATGTTGCCAAGTCTCCAAAGCTCGCACCAAAGCGTACATCTCCTTATCGTAAGTTGGATAATTCAATGTTGCCCCGCTTAACTTCTCACTGAAATAAGCTATGGGATGTCCTCCTTGCATCAGCACAGCTCCAATTCCTGTGCTAGAAGCATCGCATTCTATTTCAAAAGTAGCACTGAAATTTGGTAAAGATAACAAAGGAGCATTAGTTAACTTATCCTTCAATAGATTAAATGCTCTCTCTTGCTCTTCTCCCCACGTGAAACCAACGTGCTTCTTGATGACCTCGGTTAAAGGTGCGGCGATAGTGCTGAAATCCTTTACAATCTGCGATAGAAACTGGCTAAACCATGAAAGCTGCGCACCTCTCCTACAGTCTTAAGTGTCGGCCATTCTTGGATCGCTTTCACATTTTCTTCATCAACCTGTATTCCATCAGCACCAACAACAAACCCTAGAAATACTAATTTGTTAGTCACAAAAGAGCATTTCTTCATATTAGCATATAGTTGCTCGGCCCTTAAAACCTGTAAAACAGCTCGCACATGTTCAATATGGTCATCAAGGCTTCGACTATATATCAAAATATCATCAAAATAGACAACCACAAATCGACCAATAAAAGCACGCAGAACATGATTCATAAGTCGCATGAAAGTACTAGGTGCATTAGTTAAACCAAATGGCATGACTAACCACTCATACAACCCATATTTGGTCTTAAATGCAGTTTTCCATTCATCCCATTCTTTCATTCTAATCTGATGATAAACACTTTTCAGATCAATTTTAGTAAATATGCAAGCTCCATGTAACTCATCTAACATGTCATCTAATCTAGGAATAGGATGTCGATACTTTACCGTAATATTATTGATTGCTCGGCAATCGACACACATTCGCCAAGTCTCATCCTTCTTTGACACTAACAAAACAAGAATAGCACACGGGCTAAGACTTTCTCGCACATATCCTCGTTCCAGTAATTCACTAACTTGCCGCTGAAGTTCCTTTGTCTCCTCGGGATTACTTCGATATGCGGGTCGATTAGGTAATGGCGCACCAGGTATCAAGTTGATTTGATGCTCTATACCTCGAATCGGTGGTAGACCTCCAGGAACCTCATCAGGAAAGACATCATCAAATTCCTACAATAAAGACACGACAGAACTAGGCAAACTTGGGTCAAGATCGTTAGTAGTAAACAATGACTCCTTGTACAAAAGTACAAGCATCGGTCGGTCCAGAACCAAAGCTCTCCTCACTTCGCTCGATCTTGCATAGAAATTCTTTTCTCTCTTTTCTTTTCTCTTTGCTTTTCCCTCGGTTTTTACTACTCTGTTTTTTTCTGTCTCTCATTTTCCTTGCGTCTCAGACTCTCTACGCAAGCTCTTAGTTTTCTCACTTTTTCTCTCTTTCTCAGCCTCACGTTGTAGTTTCAATTGATCTTCATACACCTCAGTAGGTGTCATTGGCACCAAAGTGTAAATCTTCTGATTCATCACCAATGAATATCAGTTAGTGTATCCATCATGTACTACCCTCCGATCATACTGCCATGATCTACCAAGTGAAAGATGTCTCGCTTGCATAGGTACAACATCACACACCACCTCATCTTTATATCGCCCTATCTCAAATGGAACTAGAACTTGCTTCGAAACTTTCACTTCACCACTATCATTCAACCACTGAAGTCTATATGGTCTAGGGTGCTTTGTAGTTTTCAATCCTAGTTTCTCCACCATAGTACAACTTGACACATTTGTACAACTACCTCCATCAACAATTAAACTACAAATCTTACCATTCACCAAGCATCTTGTATGGAACAAGTTATCACGTTGCTGGTGATGCTCCTCCTCCTTGACTTGCACACTAAGAGAACGTCTAACCACCATCAATTCACCCTTGACTGGCATCTTGACATCACTACAGTCCTCCAATGGCGGCATGAAATCATCATCTTCCTCCCTGTCACTTTCAGATTGAACATCTCCAGGCCCAGTCATTATCATCACCCTCCTATTAGGGCATTGATTTTCCATATGACCCATGCCTAAACACTTGAAACATTTAATTTCACGAGTTCTAGTGTTAGGATTTTCAGTTTTACCTGAAGCCGGATTCGAACCAACTCTGCCATCTTTCTCCTTCTCCCTTGAAGTTTCAACCTTGGTGTTGTTTCCCTTCCAGTTCGGTTTCTCGTCTCTCTTCCAATTGGGTTTCCAATTCGAGCTTGAACCTCCACCACTCCTGTAATTTCGGTCCAACTTCAATTGCCTCTATAATTTGATAGCTTTGTCCACCAATTCTTCCAACTCGACATAATGTTGCAGCTCTACCACTCTTGCTATATCTTGGCTCAAACCACATAAGAATCGTGACATAGTAGCTTCGCGGTCCTCTACCACATTAGCACGGATCATGGAAATCTCCATCTCTTTATGGTACTCTTCCACGCTCTTGTTACCTTGTGTGAGATTTTGCAGTTTATGAAACAAGTCTCTGTGGTAATGACTTGGTATGAAGCGCTTCCTCATCACCGCTTTCATCTCATCCCACGTTTCTACCGACCTCTCACCATTGCATCTCCAGCTATTCACAAGTTGAAACCACCAAATTATAGCATAATCAGTGAATTCAACAGCTGCAATTTTTACCTTCTTGAGCTCCGAATATCGCTGGCAGTCAAATACCATCTCCATTCGTTTCTCCCATTCTAGGTATGCATCAGGATCATTCTTTCCTTGGAAAGATGAAATCTTCATGTTGATATTGCTAAGCTCATCATCTTCTCGATGTCTGAACTCTCGGCGTCTGTTTCTCCTCCCAAATTTGCCATCTCGGTCATCTTCTGTATCAGACACATATTCATCGTCAAATTGTCGCTACCATCTGGGTTGCGCCCTAGGCTCATCTCACTGATTTTGTGTCCTCCCTCGTGGTGGCTCTTGTTCACCATCAAGCCTCGTCTCACACCTCACAACTCGGTTGCTAAGGGCTTCAAGTTGTAAGCTCAACTGCTGAATGCCTGCTAAAATCGCATTATCCCTTGGATTGGTGTCATCCTCCCTTTGATTTATGCTTTCTTGGTCTACCATGAATTTTTTTTTTATTTAACCTGCAAGAAAATATTAGAAATAAAAGAAATCTCACCACACTCCCTCACGTGTTTCGCTCAAGATGTTTGTCACTCCCCTCGTGTTTAACTCAATCTAGGCTTTTTCTTCCCTCAATTAAACTTACACACTCTTGGCTTTTTCCTCTCGTTTCTCTTCTTTCAAGCTCTTTATCAGACTAGAATTACATTCTCACAACCTCCTCATAATAGTCGACTAAACCACCAAGCAATATCAATTCAGCAATATACTGCTCAATTCAGCAATTCAGCAACTTTTGCTAGATTTGAATTCAGGTTAATGTTTGCTGCTATTTTGTTTCCTATTCGATCCAACTAACAATAATAATAATAAAAAGAAACGAGTCGTCCTCTTGATTTTTTTTCAGTCTTTTTTTTCGATTTTTTTATCGATTTTTTTTTTCACCGATACGCTTTTTTTTTCACTGATTTTTTTGGCTGAATTTTTTTTTAACGAACTCAATACAATCAAAACAACTAGAACCGGAAACCTTAATTTTATAAACCCTAGATCCCCAATTCAGAATCCTAATTCGATTAGTAACAGATCCCCAATTCTATAAACCCTAATTTTATAAACCCTAATTTTATAAACCCTAGATTGCTGAATTAAAATCAGTAAAAGTAAGATAATAACTAGATCTTGTAGAACCAGCTCTGATATCAGATGATGTGAATCGCTGCGGAAACTTATCGTTCTACAAAGATCCAAGGGTTGCGAATTGCTAACCTTAACCCCCAATCAAACCTGTGATTGGTAACCTCGGTATGAGCGTGACCTGTTGACGAACCTGTGTCAACCAATCCACGCTATAGACGCCACGAACAAGAAAATTCGCGATCTTGCTCGATAAGTCGATCGATCGCCACAAAGAAGCCTTGATAAGATCTTGTCTTCAAGAGAACTTGAAGAAGAGAAAACCTCTCTGTATAAAATTCTGAATTAATGTTATGTTTTCAGAAACTCATAAGCACCCTTATATATGGTGCTAACCCTAAAAGGCAAAAATTACAAAAATACCCTTAATTAATAAAAATTCACCTAAAATAGAAAAAATGCCTAAAAGTCCATCTAAATGATGCCGAATGGTTGAAATTCATCGCAGTTCATGGCCTAAGGCCATGAGTATTGATCAGGATGCCGTTTCTCTTCAGCTGACCAAATTTGAGCTCATTCGGAGCTCGTTAGCCCTAAATCCGTTCAGAATTCGCGAGGTTAAATGTAATCATGTTGCGCCAAGGAGCTTCAGAATCTTCAATTCTCGAATCAAGGTCACCTCCATTCCAAAGATCTTGAACCATGATGTCGATAGCTTGCTTGAATTCCCTCGCTCTCGCTCGAGTAATTGGACCAAGCGGATAGAACAACGAATCCCTAGCACCTCCTCCTTGATATGGTTCGATGTCCACATCACTATTTCTATAATCCAACATATTGCAGCCTCTAGATCCCCTACTTCCCTAAACTTCGGTGGCTCGAGGTTCAGAAACCTTTCCATCAACTCGAGTATCGACTGCACACCTTTCTCGCTTCCAGTCAACAAGTCTTCACTCGAAGCGATGGTGACGGTAGTGTTAGCTTGACTACTCACCCGATGTCCTACTACCATGTCCAAAGTTTCCAACGTCTGCAGGATCCTTTCCACTCTGGGATCTTCTTGAGCTATCATTTCACTAGGCACCCTCTCATTACGGTCGCCCATTATACATGTAACTTACGGAGCCCTATCCACCCCAAGCAACGAGTAATGAAATCACAAACAATCAGTCAAAAAGAAACATAGGTAACAAGCATATGCAAAAGCTTACGATCCTACTAACTATCCCAAATTACAGCGCTCCTTATTACTCTAGGCCAATGACCAGATGGATCAGGCTGACCTTGCTCTGATGCCACCTTAGGCGGGGACGTCACGCCCCGACTCTCTAGCCCGCGACATCCCTTGCCAAATCGCCACGAGGTCATAGACATAGCGTCATAGGCACATTATCGACCTATCACTTAGTTACGCATGCGGAAACGTATTTACACTCCCTGGCATCAAAACAAACAAGGATAGAATAGCAGGAGTCAAACGCCACAACGTTTCACCAAAAGATAATAATAAACAATTATACTAAATAGTAGCTAGGTCTTAACCCTACTGAGCTACTAACGTACAAGCACAACCTCCATACTTCGGGGCGACTAGACAAAGTCTCAAAGGTGTACTCAGTCAGGTAATACTAACTTCTCATCTTACTTTAGATGACTAATCCAAAAGCCAATCATTGGCGTCCACGAGGCTTCGTCACTTAGGACTTGAAAATGTTATCCCACGACGGGGTGCGAATAAATCTCAGTTGATCAAGCCTAAGCTCGATTAGAAAACTGATTCACCCGAGCATCCTAACAATAGTCTCATAAGATCATATCACCACATATAACATCCAGGTACAGTCACAATATAATAACCATCCACATGCATACTTGTCAGCTTCAGCCACACACAATGCAATGCTTGACTCAACTCACAGCCAATCAGTCAATCACCCAAACAAGCATCTCATCCACAAGTACGCATAGGACATCACACAAGTCCATTTATTAACGATGATCGTGCCCACGGCACATGAGAGGATCTACGCGAAAGATGGCGTGATTCGACTCCCACAAATAACGCGATCTAACACATTCGTGCTATCCAGCGTTCTACCAGCAGGACCGGGCTACGTCCCTTTTCTCTCGGTAACGGCTACTACAAGAGGTGTCTTCAATGCGCCCAGCACGGCACCAGCAAGTAGGAATCCCTAAATGGGGCGACCGTCCATCACAAGCTGCGACCGGCATCCGACCAACCATGCATCCGTGCTAGTTAGCACCGGACCAGAACTGTCTTGCTTCTGGCAAGTCGTATGCTCTATACGGCTGTACAGTATGTACTTCCAGGAAAAGCATCATTGTTCCCTTATATGACCATACAATACACATCCAGCAATCAACCCATTTCATTATCTTTGGTTAAAGCCAGATGTTCACACAAGCATGTAAAAGTCTCGGCCGAATGCCATTTTCATGCTAAAATATGTCTTTTGACTTCGCACTCGGTCATATGCATATGCAGTCTAACATTAGACATTGCAATCACAGAAAGGCGACTAACCCCCAAATAGACAACCAATCACTCAGTAGACAAATAAGACAGTCGAACAGACATTGAAGCAATCAAATCAATAAAGCCATAACTCAATTCCGAGCAATCGAATCTGATTAAGCAACATCAAGCTCAATTCATGCAATGCCTTTATTAATCGATTCAATTTATAACGTTGATCGCTCGCTCATCTCTAACCTGTCGCTCGCTCGCGATCGAACCACAATCAATCAATCAATCAATAATCCTCTAGCAACCAATAGCCACAGACGATTCAATCAATCCAGCTAACTTAATTGATCGCGACCATTTAACCTAATTCTCAATTTCTATCTAAACCAGCCTCGACAGCATACTTAAATACCCTAATCGACTAATCCTAGACGCAATTAGTGCCCTAACCAAGGATTAGGGTCAACTCACCAATTGACTAGCTCGGGCGATCTCAACGGCAACGGCACGGGCGGCGACGGCAAACGGCGACGGCAGACAGCGAACGGCGACGGCGGCGGCGAAATGCGACGACGGCGGCGGCGGTTCTCGGTTAACTTAGGGTTTATTGCGCGGCGACTCGACCCAAAACCTCGGGAACACCACGGGGAGGTCCAGCAAGGTCGCCAGGACAGGTGGCCGGCGATAGGAGCTCCGGCGGGCGGTGAACACGGCTCGGCTCGACGGAACACGGGCTTAAAATTCTCGAACAACGGCCCAAACCCTCAACCCACGGGCCAAAACTCTCTGCCAACTTGGCCCACGGACCTGGCACAATGGCCCAGCGCCTCGGCCCGCCTCTCTAGCCACGGCCCAGGTCAGTTCGGGCCACGGTCCTGCTCGCAGGCCCATGAACCAGACCCAAAACAGGGCAGACCCGAGAAACAGGGCAGGGCAGTCGGGTTTGTGGGGGGTTTCGGGGCTCATGGTGGCTCGGCGGACCAGGGGATAGGTTGGCCGGTGTGTGGGGGTCTTTGGGGTAGCTGAGGGTGGCAGCGGTCACGACGGAGGGTGGCTAGAGGCGGCGGCGAAGCTCGAGCCAGGGCCGAGCAGAACAAAGCAAAAGTGGCGCGAAAGCAGGGGAGTTGATCTGGGGCCGTTTTCGAGCTCCTCAGGCGACCAGTGGCTTCGGCCAGTTTCGAGGGAGGAGAGAGGAGTCTGAGGTGGTCGTCAGAGGTGGTGGTGGTGGGCAACGGAGGCGGCTGGTTTGGTCGAAAATAGAAGAATATCACACTGAACTTCAAAACAGGGACCGACGATTTTCGAGGTGGTTCGCGGTGGCTCCGGCCAGCAACGGCCGGTGAGGTTGTCCACTGAAGTGGTGGGAGGCGTTAGTGGCGACATATGTAGCCAGAGGAGGTGATGGAAGCTCTTGGGTCCAGGGGTTTCAAAACAGGGCAGGGGCTTCCCGCGACCTTCCCGTGGCCGTCCGGCGGCGAGCGGCGATCGAGATAGGGTCAGGACGACGGTGAGGAGCGATTGGAGGCTGTGTGGTGGCCGGTGATCGCACAAAACTCGACTGGATGAGGAGGAATGGTTCGACTGAGGGAGGGCAGTAGACGGATGAACAGGAAGAAAGAAGAAGCAGCAGCAACGTGAAGAGAAAGAGAGAGATGAGAGAGGGGAGGCTGATTGGAGAGGGAGTGATGGGCTGATGGAGAGAGGTGGGGCCCACAAGAAGACTTTTAGGGCATTTTTGTCTCATATGCCAAATAATTGAGGGTATTTTGGTAATTTGACATTTTAGGACTAAACGAAAATTTGGTATACTGAACGAAGGGTATTTTTGGCAATTTTATAGGCTAGGCTCGATCGAAATTAGGCTCGGGTGCGAGAATTGAAATCCTAATTCGTGACGGTTAAGAAATTCGAAACCTAATCTAAACCGACTGAAACTTCAAAATTCGTCCAATATCATCTCTTAAATCCTTACTATCCTAAAATATTCCATAGACTAAAATTCGATATTAATCTTTTTTATTGAATTCAGGTACTTTATCATAGGTGAATTTCCAGGGCGTCACACTTGGCTTCTTTTCGGGCAAAACTTGTCTGATTAGGTCAGTGATGATATACTAAACAGTCAAACCGCACAAACTTGCAAAGTACCACTAGACGAACAGAGTCCACTCCACCCTCGCACATTCTACAGATGCCTCTCAAAAGTCCATCATGCACCAGAAAATCAGCATAAGAGGCCGAAACATGTGCTTGGTAAAACCCTGTTTAGCTTTCCCTGCGAGATTTCTGAAAGGTTGGTGCGTGTGTTCGACTTGACTGGTAGATGACAAACCTCACCACCCCTCTCACTCGCTTCTCTCACGCGCAAAAACACAAACGGCTTTCCTTCGCTCTGGACACATCCATGGACCAGACCACACAGGAGCAATCCAAGCAACAAGGAAGCTCCCTCGGCGTGCTGCAACTCCTCAAGAGCGCCTCCAAGGAGCTCCAAAGCTTTACCGTCTTCCTCACCAAAGACCCACAAGCTTCCGTTATAGCTGTTCTCAATCTGGGCAACGAAATTAAGGAGCTTCTTGAGACCGACCCGAGTCTGTTCAAGCTCTCTCACTTGCTCTGCAACCTCCAGACGGCGCTCGACGAGCTCAAGGCGGCTCAGGGATATACACTCCGATCCATTATCCGCAGACAAGCAATCTACTACAAGATATCCCAACTCGCGGGCCAGATCGAGCGCGAAGCCCAAGCTTACGTGGACAAAGACAGCATTTTCAGGTTCGTCCGTACGCTGGACAGATCGGAGGACGAGGGGGAACAAGTGAAGGTCTTGACCGAGCTCGAGCAAAGGCTCTCCCGAGGCTTCGACAGAGATTACCAAGACCTGATCCTGAAGGCCAAAGTGTTTCAGTTCCTTGAATCGATACTCTGCGACAACGCTTGTTCAAGAACCATAAGAGAGCACGCGGCTCAAGTGATGGTAGCTCTGATCCGGTTCAACCGGAACGTGTTCGTGGGGTTGGTGCTGATGGGTCCGACCCTCGAAGCGTTGATCTCAATGGGCTCGCGCCGTTCCATCGAGGTGCTCACCTCGCTGATAGCGCTCGTGCGGAGCCCCTTGATCGACGAGATGGAATCGCTGGGGGGAATCCCGAGAATCATGAGCCTCTTGAGGTCGCCGGACCCGGCCACTCGAGTCGCCGCCTTCGATTGCCTGTGCGAAATCGCTTACCACGGGAGGAAGGAAGTGATCGAGGCCATGCTCGAACAGGGGCTGATCGAGACGCTTCTTGAATTGCAGCGACGAGACCAGATCGACCATGACGGAGAAGAAGGCGGAGGCGGCGGAGATCGGGAGGGGGAGGAGGCGAAGCGAGGTGGGTTCGATGGGTGCGTGGCGAAATTCGCGGTGCAAGTGGAGGTCGGAGAGGGGCTGACCAATCAAGAGAGGGGAGAGTTCAAGATGGAGATACTGAGGAGGGTGAAGGAGGCCTGCGTCTCCGAGGCCGAGGTTGCCACCGTCTCTGCCGAGGTTTTGTGGGGCTCTTCACCTTAAAAGATTATTCAGAAATTTTTGTTTTGTTTTTGGCTCCATTTGTACAATGTACATGATTGGGTTCATTTCTTTGTTGTGTCTTTAGCTTCAAAAAAGAAGGGGAAAAAAAGGGAAATCTTTTTATTTGATACTGAAAAACGCGTGGTTGTTAGAATTCGCTCAAAAACTTCTTATTTAAAGAGAGAAAGACATTGGTCCCGTAAGCCAGCACCGACAATTTCCGAGGGTCTTCATGTTGTGCCCGGCACTCTTCGATACTTTTTAACATGCAACCGGCACGTGGTGCGATAGGCGGAGTCCCACATCCAAACATGTCATTTCGACACACACACGTCAATTTTAGGTGTTTTCATTAAATTATGGGTCAAAATATAATTTATATATACTTAAGTTATATACACATCCACCTCAAAATTAATATATCCAGCCAATCCAAAAATACCCCTAATCGGTAATATCTAACACAAGAAGAAGAAACTCATCACTAATACGTAAAACATGTACTAACTTGTCCAAATTCTCTTTTTATTATAAATCACATGTCGGCGTGTCATGCCATGTCGTGTCGATGCTATATAGGCCATAAGTTATTAACCACTTGGGGAAGTAGAATTACCGCCACATGTCGATCATCCTCTGAATCTCAAGAGAGAGAGAGAGAGAGAGAGAGAGAACAAATTTTAGAGCCATTAGATCCACATCGACAAGATTATTTTGTGCAAATTTCTCCACAAACAAACCCCAGATCATTTTGACTGAGAAAAAAAAATTACATTCGACGATATTTCGAGCAATGGCATAAGGGTTACCTACGGTATTGTCCCATAGTGTCATTAGTTCCGAAGTTGGAGAGAGTACCAGGCTCACTATTTTCCTATGATTGAACTATTTAATCTATATCTGTCTATTGCAAAGTTAGCTTAGCTTCACAAATTTAATGTCCGTTCTTTAAAAGTTTAGAACACCGTTGACATATGGATAAAAATAAAATCGTCGATTTTATTTCTTTTTAGAGAAAGATTTTTTCCTTTTTGCTGTTCTTATCAAATAGTATGTTTATTTTAACGACCAGTCATATCTCAAATTGTACCGTTCCATTTTTGCGACAAGCTCATCCGTTTAAAGACTTGCTTAGATGCACCAGTGAATAACAAGCAATTTGCTAAATACTTGGTCACTTTGGCTTTGGTTGGTTCCCAAAGCCGAAACAAGAGGACAATTCCTACCGTTCTGTGCGTGCCCAATTAAGATAATTTTTCTTACCAACTAACTAGGATTAATTAGTACAATCAACTTTGGAAACATGCTATGCAGCATTAAAGTCCTTAATTAGATCTCATAATCATCGATCTCGTATATGATTATTACTATCCGGCTTCCGTCCATGACCATGAGTTGGCAAAGTGTAAGAATTTATAAATTAAGGAAAAAAAAAACATTGCTTAGTGGTGGTCGTTTTTATATAATGAGCATTTGGGAAATATTTAGAAAGAAGGGTGTGCCAATCATATTAGGGAAAAATCGTGCCCCACGAATTGGACACTACCGGCTAATTAATGTTGGACATACAGTAAACGAGTGAGGTTGTTGCCACAGCTCGGATGAGCATAGTTCAACTTCGGCATATTCCATTGGAACCCAAGCGACCTTTTAAAAAGCTTCGTTTGCTCAAATACCAAGTATCATAATGTTCGTACCGAGTGGCGCGATTATAGCGACGTTCAAGGAGGCCGCTCCAAAAAAACAAAAACAAAAACAAAAACAAAACCCCGCTAGCGCTGGTCGCACCATTTCCCATCTCCACCACCATTTCCCATCTCCACCCTTTGGAAAATTTGTCCAAAAACTCATAAACATATTACACTTTTATTAATTCAATTCGTTCTTATATGTATCTACATATGTATGAAGAATAAAAGGGATGATTCATAAAAAGAGTCGAAGTAAATTTAATTTTACAAATTTCTCTCGTCTTATGTTCACTTACATTTATTTTCCAAAAATAAATAAATATATATATGTAATTACTATACATTTCTCTTTGACTACCAATTAAAAAATTATCCTCTAAATTAATTTCTTAGAATGCTTTTAGTCTTGAAACGTTTCTTCTCTTTTTTGTAAATTTTTTAGGTTCTTTGCACAACCTCGAGAATTTGGTTCGAGCTAGGTGACATTAGGAAAACTTTAACGTCCTCCATACAAGTACATAGAATTATTTGAGTTGAAAGTGAGATGGTCTTTTATGAATTTAGATATGTGTTTTCCAATGTAAATTTTGGTTTTAATAGTGCACTCTCTCTTAATATACCATTTATGGTATGCAGCGTTAAAAACACTTCTTTTATTCGAAGAGTTAAATTAAGGCTCCGTTTATATCATAAAAATAAATATTTTGAAAAAAAATTAAAGATCTTATGAATGAATACTTGTATCACTTGAAATAATTAGTCAATAAAAAATACTTTTCATTATTAACAACATCTTATATCTAAATATTTTCATAGGTGATTTCAATACTTTTTCTTTGGTTTTTCATTTTTGCAAGCAATCAATTGTTGAAAAATATTTTTCAAATCATTCATTTTCGCGAAATAAACGGAGACTAGGGGTGTGATTGATTCACAAAAACTTCATGTTAAAGGAAAATACTTTCCAGGAAATCATTTTTTAAGAAAATAGTTTGTTTTCCTTTATTTGATGATATATAACCGAAAATATTTCCTGTTGTCGGGATATCATTTGGAAAAATGATTTTCATCTCATGATTTTATTTGATTTAAATTATTTTTTAAACTTTTTTCTTTTCTTTCTTCCTTCTTCTTCCGCCACGACATCCTCCACTGCAGCTAGTCGGCGAGCGGCCATGGATGAGCTCAAGGTTGGCGACCTTGGGCGAGCTTAGGGTCGCTAGGATGCGGCAAGCTCGCCAGCCGTCGCCGCGGCTCGGCCGATCAGCGAAGGTAGAAAAAAAAGAAAAAAAAGAAAGAATAAAATAAAATTAAGTATAAACAAGAGGAAAGTTCGAAAAATTAATTTTCGGAGAAAACTTTCACTCAAATAAGAAAAACGCACCCTAAGGTCCAATCAATTTTCCTTATTCCAATAAGCTGTAAAATTTCAAGAGAAAATCATGTCTTTTACATATGTATCTTGCGAAAATAAAGGAGTCCAACCCCAAATGATCAATGAGGCGGGTGGGACGGATCTCATAATTCCTGCGATTGCAACGGAGATGCATTAGTAACGTTTGCCACTGAGGATGTTTTTCTTAGTAGAGTGACTAGAGTCCCACTAATCTTCCCGCACGCCCAAATTTGACCGGCTTCCCAAAATGTAGGGAGACAACCGTTTTGAGCGGACATGAAGGAGACTCGCGACGTCAGCTGATGGCCCACCAAGTTTCTAATGAAGGCAGTAATTAATTTGGCGATTCTCTTGACATTAATCAGTTTCCTCCATTACATTCCTTTGCTTCTCCTCTACCTCTTCAATCCCTTTTGCTTCCTTGGCAAATTTTGTCCCCAGAAGAACGGAGTCGAAATCCATCGCCTTGCTTCTTGGTCCCGTGTTTGGCCTCTCTCCCTTAAGCACCCGTTTCTTCTCAACTCAGCCTCAAGCATTTGAATCACGCGATCCAAGATCTCTCGCTCTTCTGTGTACCAAGTTGGATTTTTTGGAAATAGCTTGGAGATCTGAAGAATCGATCCGAGTTTTAGCTCGGTTTGATCATCTGGGTCGGGCTGGATTTCTCTCATGGGTTGGAGATACAGGGCTGGTTTGTCTCTTATAGCTGCGGTTGTAATCATCTGGGTCACCTCTGCTGAAGTCACCCAGGTTGGTCTCTTATGTTTCTCGTGAATTCCAAGCCTTCTGTTTGTTGAGAATTTCGTGGTTTCTCAAGATTTATGATGGCTTTTTCTATGGTTTCTGAACGGGATGGGACGTTACCAATGTCCTTGCCTTTTAGGTGTCTGTTAAGGGAGGTTTTGAGAACTGACTGTTGGAGCCTTTATCTTGCTTCAAAAAGAATGTTGGGTTTTAGATTTACCTGAGGTGAACTTGCTGGAGGAACTCTGTTAATTTTTCTATGTTGTATTGCTGTATTTGCTAATACCCGTGAACCTTCTTTTCATGGGTGGTTGCGAGAAAATAAAGTCGAAGGTAGGCATTTGTCACTTTCATTCCAATCGGGTTTGCTTGAAATTGACCTCGTGGTTTGGAATAGCATTATTGGTTTGACATGGATGATTGGATTTTGTTCTGTGCTGAAATGCCGTTCGATGTTTTGATCAAGTAATTGAGGCTCAATAAATCATAGCATCTAGGGTCTCTCCATGTAGTTTGTGACTGTCCAACGATTAGGATTCTGATTCCTGTTAGTGTGTTATGAAGTCCAGCCAACCGGATGGCTAGCTAAGTAAAACAATGATTAACAGCTTGACATGGAGGAAAATGATCGTACAAGATTATCCTCATTTCCTCAGGCTTTTTGTGCATTAATGGTGGCTCCATTGTTGTTTTCTGGGAGAATATGACCTGCAATTTTATTCAGGTTGTGAGATATTTGAAATCAAGAAGGTATGTGCTACATATCTGGTTTCCTTGACAGCTTGTGCCTATGTCCCTGTAGTAGGCCTCTTATGCCGATATTATCCCAGTCTTCTCTTGCTCCCCCACTTGTCCAATTAGATTTTTTATGCCCACAAGTAAAACTGTAGTACTTTCATTAGTAATGTCTAGTGCTTTAGCATGCAATTCAGGTAATGCAAACTCACGCGAGGAAATAGACTGCTAGTACTGCATGAGCTGTGTCCATTTTATGTTTCTTATTTACCGAAATATAGCAGTAGCAGTTACCCTGTGATTTTTTGTGTAGTAGTAAAATCAACTTAATCAAGTTTCAGTTAAAACTTCATCTTAAACTTTATGAATGGCATGAAGGAAATGGGGCAGCTCCATTAGACAATACTCACTCTATGAAGCTGAGATCCCATTTTCCAATCCTGCAAATTATAATGATGACTCTCTCTTTGCTTCTTCTACTTTTTTTCGTTGTATATTGTGCTTATGTCTCATGCGAACTTTCTCACTACAGGGTATTTTTACAGATTACAAGCAGCCATTTGCAGTGACATATCTTGGAGCGTCTCTTATGGTAGTTTACCTCCCGATAGCGTCTCTCAAGGACTGGATATGTAAATTACTTAAACAGCGCAGTTCGAAAGGTGGCAAACATGCAGAAAGCACAAATGAAAGTTCTGCTGGATTTAGTTCTCCCCTAAAATACATTGGCGCACAGAACGTGTTTGAAATTGAATCTGCTTTGACCAGAAAAGATAGTGAAGCTGACCTCTCACCTAGTGGAGAAACAAGTCCATTGGTATCTAAACGAAAAGACGATAGGAAAAGGGAGCTAACAACAAGGGAGATTGCTATCTATGGATGTTACATTGCCCCTATCTGGTTTGTAACAGAGGTATTCAACTTGATTAGCTTTTGAGAGTTCTCTCCCATTTTTTGGGTAAACTAGCTTTTGTTTTTCTACTTGTAACATTTACTTATCAATGGAAAATTGATAAATAACTCTGTACAACTCCTTGTGTTTCATGGACTCAAACGTTGATATGGACATTTATTCATATTGTTGTTTCTTTGACTGGACCTAATAAAGTAATTTTCCTGGGGCATATGAATTTTTTCACACACTTGGTTTCATTAGACAGATTCCAGGCTTAGATTTGGAACAAATGAATCAGTTACATATGTATATACATATGGGGCAAGTTTTCACATTTTCACAAGTGCTTTTTGGTTATTCCAGTGGCTCTTAAGATCCTTAGTATGGATTGGTACCTTTGTTTTCTTAGGTTACTTTCCTTGATATTGGTTAATGTCTTTATTTTGTTATTACTGTCTCAACTGGCTATAGACGTGCTTCCTTGTGAATTTTCTTATGTGGCCTGGGTAGATTTCGTGTCCTTGTAGTGAAAGTATAAGTACCTCCTATTAGCTAGCGCATGTATGATGTTTGACCTTATATCCTGTCCATGTTGTCAGCCACCATTCTGACACATTTCCATCAGGTACCTGATGTATGTTTCTTGCGGCTTTGAGTGACTTTGTCTCATGTTTTGAATGTTTGGATGTTTCGCAAGGAGCTCTGTTTGAAACAAGATCCTGCCTTAAAGCAATAATCATTTGAGTGGAAACTGTTTATTTCATTGTCCTTAAGTCAATATTTTGTGGTTATTCGGTTAATCGTGGGAGTAGGATAATGCTTCATACAGTAAAACAGGAACTGCATAGTGCTGATTGACAGTATTGTGTGGATTGCAGTATTTATCAAATGCGGCCCTCGCAAGAACAAGTGTAGCTAGTACGACTGTACTCTCTTCCACTTCAGGTCTTTTCACTCTGTTCATTGGCGTCCTTTTGGGCCAAGATTCTTTAAATGTATCAAAAGTTGTCGCAGTCTTCATCAGCATGGCTGGTGTTGCCATGACAGCTCTTGGGAAAACTTGGGCAGCTGACGACTCCAAATTTAACACTTCTTTGTAAGTTTCTTAGAGATGCTGTTGTTTATCCTTTCGTTTAAGTGGATTAAAGTTTGGCATTTTGCCACTGACTTGCATAGTTGGTGGTGCCATTATTTTTTTCTCTAATATGAGTGTTCGCTATCGCTGGAGTTGCAAACTGGAGGGCCCTTGTTTGTGAAACTTCAGCATCATTATTGGGGAGAATACCCTGGCTATGTGTAAATGAGGTTGCAGTTTAAGCTTTTATTTTTTCGAGGGAAGAGGTTTTGTTAGATCTTCAAATTTGACTTCTCTAATTCCTTATTGCTACAAAATGTTCTCATATAGTGGTATCCTATGATATTTTAAATTTTTTTCCAATGCAATGTGTTGGGCATCATTTTGGTCTGGAGTTTACACCTCAAATTGGACTATGCTGATATGTAAGGAAAGAGACTAAAGCAATTCTTATCCCAGCACACCAGATTCATCCCGATCCTTTCTCTTTTCAGTTGTCTGACAAAACATACACTCAATGGAGTTTTTATGGAAGATCAATCACATATAGTTTTTGTTATCAGGGTCCTGTTCTTCATGAAGACAGACATCAGAGGGGTTCCTCGAGATTTAACATTTTACCTTTGTATTGCATCCATGAACACAAAAGATTACATTTGTTACTGTCCTTTTATTATTGAATGGCATTGGTCTTTGGAGCTTTAATTTTGGCAATACCCAAGTTGATGATTGTGAGAAGAAATGCTGTAATAATTGTTTTTTTCCCTTTAAGTTCATGTTATCTCAAAATTCCTCAATCCACTAATTATGTCAACCTACTGTTGGAAGCTGCATTGAGTCTCTGGTTTTCCCATATTTTGCTTCAAATAGTACAAAGAACCATTGAGTTGAGCAAAGTAGCATGCTTTAATGCATGTATGCATATTGTGATGCCTAATTAGTTTATGGCAACTATATAATTGTCAGAAATGGGAAACGCTCTCTTGTTGGAGATCTCTTTGGCTTGCTTTCAGCTATGTCGTATGGGCTATTCACAGGTAAGATACTCCCTCTCTCTGTGTCGCTCTCTCTCACTATAGTCATTCTATTTCTATTTTATATCAGCCTACTAGTGAAGTAAAACAAATGTTACAGTACTTCTCAAGAAGTTTGCTGGTGAAGAAGGGGAGGGAGTTGACGTGCAAAAGTTGTTTGGATACATTGGGCTGTTTACCCTTGTAGCCCTATGGTGGCTTGGTAAGATCCTCCCTCTCTCTCTATTCTTACACCTAGTCAAATTATATTTTCCTGGTAATCTCTGCAAAAATCTTAAGACTTGATGGGGCCTGAAAAAATTGGCTGTTTAAAAGCCTTCACGTTTGCACATTTATAAAACTTTGGCTTTCTTTCTCATTTATTAAATGTTTAATGCATGGTCAAGCAGCCGGAAATCTTGCAGACTCAACAACTCATATTTTGGAGTGCTCTCTTTAATAATCTTTAGTTTTTAAAAGAAAGCGACTTTTTAGAGCATAGTGGTCCCTTGATTTGAGAAATTCATCCCTTCTTGAGGACCCATTTAGTCGTCCTCTTTTTTTTTCAGAGAAAGAATACAACAAACATTCGAGACATTCTACTCCACATTTTTTAGGTGTGATGATTATAATAAGAACTTCTGCAACATCATCAACTTGAATTTTTTCTCATTATTTCTTATTTAGAAAAATCCAGTTTCCTTTCATGAATTTATGGTAGCTTCTTGATTTTTGACTTGAATCTGTCTTTCATCTTGTAGTATTGCCATTGACAGCATTAGGGATAGAGCCTAAGTTCACAATTCCTCATTCTGTAAAAATGGATGAAGTTGTTCTTGCCAATGGCCTTGTTGGAAGTGTCCTTTCCGACTATTTCTGGTATGTTCCTTCATTTCTTGGGTAAGACATTTCTCACACGTGCCATTCATGACCCCACTTGTCTGAACAGGGCATTATGTGTTGTATGGACCACACCATTAGTGGCTACTCTAGGGATGTCTCTCACCATACCACTTGCAATGTTGGCTGACATGGTGATCCATGGTCGTCATTATTCTGCAATTTACATCCTCGGCTCAACTCAGGTGACTAATCGATCTTAGTGGTAGGGCTATAAGGCAACTGAACTATGACTTGCCTTCACTGATAACAAAATAATAAGAGATGGCCTGAATTCAAAAACGTAAAAGGGGAAGCTGTCTGTGACATGCATGTATTTCATTATTAGCTAAGTTTAGCTGTCTGTGACATGCATGTATTTCATTATTAGCTAAGTTTTTAATCTATGCGTCTTTGAAAAGTCCCATTTCCAAGAAGTCAAAAAAATTACTGCTTCCATCGTTGATGGTGTATGTATGCGCATTTTGATATGCTGTTTGTGTACATTTTGTGTACGGGATCTGACATACGCTTCACCTGACTTTTGGTTGAAAGTCTTAAACGAACTCTCTATGTTGATGTATAGCTACATTGTATCAATCATTATCAGGGTCTAAGACTCAAAGTCTATAATTACCAAAGTACCTTTCGGCAGAGTTAGTGTAATTATGAAAACTTCTGCTGATAGAAATTTAGGACCTTTCTTCCTGGATGAGTTTACACGTCCAAAGCATGTCACTTATAATTTCTTGGTGACACCGTATAGCTGATAGGTTGTTTCCTGCTATCTTACCAAGGAAGAGATTGACAACAGTCCCTGCTGTTTTATTTGGTATTCCTGTAATCATAGGAGAGTTCCCTGTCTAGTAGCATTTGGTCAATGGGATATCAAGGCAACACAAAGGCTTCATTTTAGAAAACAATTCGATCTGTAACCTCATGACCAATCAGGCATCTGCAAGCAAATTTACATCCTCTGTGCCCAGGGGCTCCACTGTGTGCAATTACTAGTCAACAGTGATGGAAGCTACTTTCTTTCAGGAAATTGTAAATTAAAACTGATAAAAGTAAAAGCTAACAGACTAAGCAGCAAAAGTTGAGCGCTTGTTAAGTGATGTGAATTTCTCATTCTGGTCCAAAGTGGGTCGATCTGATGCATAAAATAAGTGCACTCGGTTTATTTAGGTAGATCTGCTCATAACATCAGATTGCAGTCCATTCCTTCACAGATCAATCTGTATATCTTGAATAAGTATTTCTGTGTGGTGGGATCTCCACTTTTTAACTATTTTCCGAATGTTGAACATAATGGTTGTATTGATGCTCTCGACGACATTGCAGGTATTCGTAGGATTTGTGATAGCAAACCTTTCAGACTGGTTCTCGAAGAAGTTGGGTTTGTAGCACGATGATACATGGATAAATATGGCTGTACTGTCCATTTAGCTCTTGCCCGTGCGCTAATCATGCACTTGGCATCGTTTTTTAGGATACCTATAGACACGCAGGCTTAAATGGGAGGTAAAGTAGGTTGTGATTATGTTTGTCATTGATATGTAAATGGGATAAGTGTAAGTTTGTGTCCCTCTATCTGGTTTGGGTATTGAGCCCCTGATGTAATAAACATTTCCCCCCCCCCCCCCCCCCCCCTTCCTCTCTCTCTCTCTCTCTGTGTACACACACAAAAGAAATTCTTTGGTTTCTTTAGTTGATGCAGGCATTTGCAAATTACTGTTTTCAATTTATCTTCCGGCTGTGTTGAGATGCGTCGTGTCATTACCACGGTAATTTTGGCCCTCCGGTGCGAACTCTTTAACACCTGCTATGAATAACCTCTTCTTTGTTCTAATTCACATTAGCACATACAAAAGCTGTTTGATTTAATGAGGAAAGCAAAAATAAAATGACCCGGGTAATAAAGTCAAACGTAATGCTGATTCGTATTTATCAAAAGGATGAGAAATTCATGCCGTTAGATGGAAATCACCACCCGTTATATATGACACTCATAGCTAGATAGATTATGACTCTTCATGCCATGTCCTAGGGGCGATCAGAAAAATCGGGAACTGGACCGGTGGTCTTGGTTCTCATTTTTCGGAACCGGGGATCGGACCGGCCACCCTAGGAACCGGACCGGACCGACCCGATTGGTTCCAATGCCACCACAATTTCTGCACAACAAAATGTGAAAGAGAAAGAGGTGGTCCACCAACCCAGCTCAGTTGTGGCAAGCCTTCCCCAAGGTCACACAACTCAAAGTGAGGGTTTCGGTTAACCTTTTTTTTTTTTTAATTTGACGGGTCCTGTCCGAGTGGTCCGGTCCGCTCCTATATTCCTGGAACCGGGATCGGATATCCCGGCCACTGGTTCCAGTATTAAGAGTTGGGAATCGGACTGGACCAGACCCATCTAGAACCGGGAACCGGAACCAGACCACCAGTCCGGGCGGTTTTCTATTCAGGCGGTTCAATTTGCTCACCCCTATCCTGTCCATCTTCATGAAAACTACAGAGAACTAATACAGTAGCACTTAAGCTTGTGCCGGAGAAAATGCTTCTCATGAGATAAGCCATGCGCCACCCTTGAAGGGGTTTTGTGCAAGCATTTGTGCAATGAACTCTCCAACAATAGATGCTTTGTCTGATCTTACAAGAATCTCAGTGTAATTTGTAACAATGTTCTCTGACATCTACAAACGCGGAACCAATCTGTGTCTCTCCTGTCATTCTTTAACTTTTGCTTGAAACTCTTACCGAAAACACGAAGCCGTATAATTTCTTTTTATGGTTGCAAGAGTTTTATCATATTACATCTGTGTTTCCTGTATGGTGTATCTGTCACTCATGAGCCTGCAGATGTATGAAGAAGTTGAGTTGAGAACCGTCGCTCCCCTCGCTTATCGTTCAATTGTCGCGGAACACGGGCTGCGCAGTCCACTTGAGATACAAATTGATCTTCCCCGACTTCCCATCTAAAGGAAAAGTATCCCGCACTTCCCCTTCTAATATCACCCTGGTTAGGGTCATTATGCATTTCCAAATCTTATTCTGAAAGATTAAGAACAGCATCGAATTAGGCAAGAGCTGTAGTACTTGCTGATCAACAAGAACAAGACTACTAAAAAACCTCGAAATTGTCGAAAGTGTTTTTCGAGACATCCACAATTTGCAATTCACAAGTGATCTTACATCATCCTTTCTGAAACAGTACAGTCCATAATATCCAACATCATAAGGTGCTCTTATACTGTCTCATCCTCTGTGTTTATAGTTGTTACTTTGACAGATCACATAAAATAAACCAAATGTTTCAATAACCATAGAATTATCAAAGAGTGATTGATGAAATTTGCCGCGAAGTTCATTTTGGACGTGACAAGACCATGCAATTAGTTTCGGCCAAATACCTTTGGCCTCATTTGAAACGCGATGTACATCGACATGTGATGAGGTGCCGACGTTGCCAAATTAGGAAAGGGCAAGCTACTAATGCTAGCTTTTATTTGACCTTGCCGATCCCGCAAGCACCATAGGAAGATATCTCTATGAACTTTGTCCTTGGACTACCACACGCACTCGGAGGAATAGATTCAATCTTGTTGTTGTCAATAGATTTTCAAAGATGGTGCATTTTATTCCTTGCAGCAAAACTACGGATACTTCGCGTATTACCGAATAATTTTTCAAGGAAGTCTATAAGTTGCACGGCATTCTAAAGACTATTACTTCTAATCAGGACACTAAATTTCTTTGTCATTTTTTACGGCAACTATGGAAGAATGTTGGTATTTAACTGCATATAGTAATGTGTTTCATCTCCAAACGGATGGGCAAACTGAAGTTGTCATTCGAACATTGGGAAATCTATTGAGGACTTTGATCGATGATAACCCCCCTCTTGGGAGACATGATTGTTACTTAGCAAATTTGCATATAATTCTGCTGTGAACCATACCATTGGATATAGCCCTTTTCTAATAGTGTATGAACGACAACCGAACATTGCTCTTGATTTTGCACCAATTCCTTTTATTACACAGTCAGTAATAAAGTCGTTGATATTATTTCTCAAATGAGAGCAATTCATGAGGATGTGCGCCAAAGGATGAAGAGCAAAACTAAGTTCCACAAAATGGACATCGATAAGCGACGGCATGAAGTTATCTTTGAACCGGGAGATTTTATTTAGGCTTATCTGCTGCCTTGTTGGAAGCTACAACAAGCTTAGTAATCGAAAGCTTGGTCCCCTCAAAGTTCTTGAGCGCATCAATCCCAGTATGTATTGATTAAAGCTTCCTTCTCACATGAAGATAAATGACGTATTCAACGTTCGGCATTTAATGCCTTACGTTGATGATTCATCAAATGACAACATGAATTCAGGGATGAATTCTTTTAAAGAAGGGGAGGATGATGCAGTCCGCCTCGAAGATGATCACTTGGCCGAGGAAATCAGCCCGCATTCGGGCTCGACAAGTCTTGCCGACATCGAAGTAGACAAATCGGTAACCATGAGTATCATCTGCAAGTCCACATCACAATAGAGACTTTCTCATTTCCTATGCGTTGGAAGCTTAAAAGACATTTTGGGATAGTCACGAAGACGTTGGGATTCTATCATGAGTTTATTAAACTCATCTAAGCGGGCTATGATAAATGTGCCTTTAGCCATCCGAAACTGAAACATCCTCTTCAGTATATACAAGCGATTGTTCAAACCTTTCATAGCATAGAGTACCTGAAGTTTAGCCCACAACGCTGCAGCATCCTTCTCCTCGGCTACCTCTATCAATGCCTCATCCGATAGGTGTAACCTAATTATACTTCTCACTTTTCTAATTATCACATCATTTTTGGCTTCTTGCATTGCTTCCGGCAACTTATCCTTGCCCTCCAATGCCTCAGTCAAACTTTGAGTTGTTAATAATGCCTTCATCTTGAGACTCCATGACTCAAAGTTATTCCTCTCGTTAAAATTTTCAATCTCAAATTTCGCTCCAGACAAAATTGCGACAGCCGAATTTCCAGACAATGATCAGACAAGCAAAAGTCCCAAATCAACCGCTGAAATTCTAACCGTAGCTCTGATATCAATTGTTGAGATTATAAACCAGAAACGCCAACAGATCTTGCAAAAAAGTCAATACGAAATCGCTAGAAATTCTATGAGGAACAATAAAGGACACAAGATATCTACGTGGTTCGGTCCGAATGTGGGTACCTATGTCCACGAGGAGAGCCATCAATATTATCTACTATATCGGAGAATCAGAGTTACAATCGTTGATGCACTCGAATGTTTCCCGCATCTAGAATAAACCCAAAATAAACCCACATGTATTATCTCGTAATCTCTTATAGAGAACTTTCACTTAGAAAAAAGCTCATAGAGAAAATCACCTTGCTCAAACCCAAACAAGAGCGCAAAAAATAAAAGTACTCACGCCACTTTTATTTTTCTCTTCTGTCTAACCGAACCGTTTTGGGCGCACAAGCATAATAAGAGCCTCTATTTTGTCTTGTAGCGATAGAGACCTTCAACAGAGAACAAAATCCTATATGTGTGTGTCATCAAGAAAGGAATTCTAATCCAATTAGAATTCGTGGACTTCTTTCCTATCGGTTAGCAAGACCGATATAATCCGTAAATGATTCAAACTCGAGACGTTATCTAACAGAAAGATGACATTTCTTCTGCATATGGTTGTTCGATACACGGTCTTCTTCCCCGCAACGACTCGATCCCAGTTTCATGACATGCCAATCTAATACTTAGCTTCATTTCGGGCGGGCCAAAGTACAGTCAGATAACAGAGTCCGCCCTCGCACATTCTACATAACGCTTTTAAAAGTCCATCATGCACCAGAAAATCAGCATAAGAGGCCAAAACATTTGCTTGGTAAACCCTATTTAACTTTGCATGTGAGCTTTCTGAACAGTTGGTGTGTGTTCAACTTAGACTATTAGATGATAAACCTCGTTCTCTTCCTTTTCTTGCTCTCGCCCCCACTCAATTCTCTCACACGCAAAACAACACAGGTTTTTTTTTTTTTTTTCTGTCAAATAATAACCTTACTAAAAATCCAAATTTGGAGAATCTTTCTCTTTTCACATTTATCTATAAAATCTGTCTTGTGTTGTTTATTTTCATCAACAATTTCTTATCACAATTTTGTAAACCTTTAGTAACGAGTAGGCTTTGATTAATCTCTTTCTACTATATAATAAAATCATATAACCGGTCATTAGTTTGTCTAACTGAAGAAGCAAAGTTGTTGGGAATCGCAAGAGTCACGACTCTTCGTAATCCAAGCTCATCGTAAAGTGGAGTCTTGGAAGATATTAAGTTGTTGCAATTATTATCTAGAGAATAGGAAGAGTCCTAGACGTTGTTATCTAGGAGATTATGTTCATTTATTAGCTTTAAATGTCATGTATCTGGACGTGTCTGTTCGTTTGTCTAGAGAAGTCGTAGAGTCATGCCTACAGCCTATAAATAGGCGTGTTTTGTAATCGTTTAGTAGAACATGAGAGTGAATAACATTTCCAGAATTTCCTTCTTCAAACACTTAGGTATCAGAGTGCTGCGCCTCTAAGATCCAACATTTGGTATCAGAGCCAGTGAGAGCCAGTTTGGCTAAGTTTTTTCTCTCGAGTCAGATGGCTTCTGTGAGTGGTACTGGGATGGTCCAACCTCAACTCCCGAGGTTCGATGGGAAGAATTTTGAGCATTGGAAGATCCAGATGGAGGTGCTATTCGGGTTTCAGGAGCTGACCGAGATTGTGGAAGAAGGATTCGAGGAGCCAGAAACGGCAGCAAATTTGACAACGGAGGAGCAGAAGACGCTAAAAGAGAATCGTAAGAAAGATCGTAAGGCTCTCTTTTACATCTTTCAAGCGATAGATTCGTCAATCTTTGAGAAAGTGGCGAATTCGAAGACGGCGAAAGAAGCTTGGGGCACTCTCATCAACATTTACAAAGGCGTTGAGAAGGTCCAGAAGGTTCGGCTTCAGACTCTTCGACGACAGTTCGAGCTCCTTCAGATGGAAAAGTCGGAGTCCATTTCCGATTATTTCTCACGGACGTTGGCTCTTGTCAATCAAATGAAGGCCAATGGTGAGACTATTCGGGATCAACAGATTGTTGAGAAGATTCTTCGAACTCTAACTTTGCAGTTCGAATATATTGTGACTTCCATCGAAGAGTCACGAGATCTCTCTGTCTTGTCCGTCGATGAGTTGGTGGGCTCTCTACAAATGCACGAGCAACGAATCAAGGAGAAATCCAAGACGGTGGAGGAAGCTTTGCAAAGCCAGTTGGTGTTGCCTGATGAAAAGAAGAATCTTTCTAATCAAAGGAAAGATCCAAAGCGGCAAGAGAAGTATGCCGGACAACAAAAAGATAAGTCCTTTATTCAGTGTTTTAATTGTAAAAAGTATGGGCACTATAAATCTGAATGTCGGAGCAAGAAGACTGGTGGTCAAAAGTTCCATGCTAAGGTAGCAAGATCCGTCGATAGACATGTCGATGGAGATGGTGAGCAAGGTAATGCTCTTTTATTCACATGTAATTCTGCGGTGGAGAACCAGAAGAATGTTTGGTACTTAGACACCGGGTGTAGCAATCACATGTGTGGCGAGAAGGAGTTATTCTCAAACTTCGATGACACCTTTCGTTCGGAGGTGAGATTTGGGAACAATACCAAAGTTCCTATCATGGGAAAGGGAACTATTAGAATCAAGGCGAAGGATGGGTCGGTTCAAAGCATTTCCGACGTCCATTATGTTCCCGGTCTTCGAGAAAATCTTCTAAGTATGGGACAGTTGTCCGAGCGAGGCTATCTCATGACCATTAAGGATGAGATTTGCACGGTTCATGATGGCAAAGGAGGATTGATTGCAAAGGTAAAAATGGCTCGAAATCGACTTTTTCCTTTGTATATTAACTATGCTACGTCATGTTTTAGTGCCTCGGTGCAAGATTTGACATGGCTTTGGCACAAGCGGTTCGGGCATGTGAATTTCGACAGCTTAAAGCTGTTGTCTCAGAAGAAGATGGTACGTGGACTACCTGAAATTTCTTCTCCGAAGGAGATTTGTGAACCATGTGTTGTTGGGAAGAAGTGCAGAGAAAGCTTCCCTTCGGGAAAATCATGGAGAGCGTCAAGACCGTTGGAGTTGGTGCACTCCGACCTCTGTGGACCGCTCGGTGAGTCGTCGAATCGGGGGTACAGGTATTTTGTTACCTTCATCGATGATTTTAGCAGGAAAACATGGGTTTATTTCTTGAAGCAAAAGTCAGATGCCATCGATGCTTTTAAGGAGTTCAAAGCCTATGTAGAGAAGCAAAGTGGGCATGGAATTCGGATTCTCCGAACTGATCGTGGCACGGAATATTTGGTTGGAGATGTTTTCTTCAAGCAGTGCGGCATCAAACATCAGTTGACAGCACGATATACTCCTCAACAGAACGGAGTAGCGGAGAGAAAAAATCGCACTATTGTTGATATGGTACGTACTATGCTCCATTCCAAACATTTGCCTAAGCATTTCTGGGCAGAAGCGGTTGCTTGTACTATTTACTTGTTGAATCGCTGTCCAACTAAAGGTCTTGAGTTCAAGACACCGACGGAGGTGTGGAGTGGTCAAATCCCTTCAGTTCAGCATCTTCGTGTGTTTGGGTGTATTGCTTACGCCCATGTGCCTAATGAACTTCGCAAAAAGCTTGATGAGAAGAGTGAGAAATGCATCTTTCTTGGTTACAGCAATGAGACGAAGGGTTATCGGTTGTATAATCCTATATCGAAGAAGGTGGTTATCAGTCGAGATGTCACCTTCGACGAGGAAGCTGAGTGGATGTGGAACAGGGAAGAGAAGAAGCAGTTTCATTTTGTCTTCGATGAGGAGGAGTCAGTTCAATCTGAACCAGCAACGAGTTCGATGCAGCCTACTTCGACAGCAGATCCTGTCGAAAATCCTGTTGAAAATCTTGTCGAAGATCGTGTCGAAAGTTCCTCCCGTCCACGGCGAGAACGAGTTTTACCTGCTCGTTTGAGGGATTATTCTTTGTCGAATAATGATGACCCATCTGATGAAGAAATTGTCAATTATGCTTTTTTTGCAGATTGTGATCCGACACACTTTAAGGAGGCTTCCCAAGATAGTGGTTGGATTCATGCCATGGATGATGAGATATATGCGATCGAGAAGAATGATACGTGGGAACTCACGTCTCTTCCAGAAGGCAAGAAGTCCATCGGTGTAAAATGGGTCTACAAAACCAAGCGTAAGCCTAATGGTGATGTTGATCGGTTGAAGGCTCGTCTTGTAGTCAAGGGTTACAAACAGAAACCCGGGATTGACTATTTTGAGGTATTTGCTCCGGTTGCAAGAATGGATACTATTCGTATGATTTTTGCTTTAGCAGCTCAAAGGCGTTGGAAAATACACCAAATGGATGTCAAGTCCGCATTTCTCAATGGCGTACTTGAGGAGGAGGTGTATGTGGATCAACCGGAGGGCTATGTCAAAACAGGACAAGAGGGCTTAGTCTACAGATTGAAGAAAGCTCTTTATGGCCTCAAACAAGCACCACGAGCCTGGTATACCAGAATTGATTCTTATTTCTTGACTCATGGTTTTATCCGCTGTCCTTATGAGCATACTTTATATGTCAAGGTTGGCTTGAATGGTGAAATACTCATTGTTTGCTTATATGTCGATGATCTCATATTTACTGGAGATTGTCAAGAAATGATTTGTGACTTCAGGGAGGCCATGACCCGTGAGTTCGAGATGACAGATATGGGTCTCATGTATTATTTTCTTGGCCTAGAAGTTACTCAATCGGAGGATGGTATTTTTGTTTGTCAACAGAAGTATGCCAAGGATATTCTTGAGCGTTTCAAGATGGCTACTTGTAAACCAATTAGCACTCCCATGGAGGAAAGATTGAAGTTGACAAAAGACGGAAGTGGTTCTGAAGTCGATCCCACTTATTTCAAGAGGTTAGTTGGGAGTCTACGATATTTGACTTCTACTCGGCCAGATCTTGTTTATAGTGTTGGGATGATAAGCAGATTTATGGAAGTTCCTAGACAATCACACTTGCAGGCGGCAAAAAGGATTCTTCGGTACATTAAAGGTACTGTGGATGATGGTATATTCTACACTTTTTCTAATGATTTTCAGCTTGTGGGATATACAGACAGTGATTGGGGAGGTGATATTGGAGAAAGAAAGAGTACTTCCGGTTATGCTTTCTCTTTAGGAAATGGGATTTTCTCCTGGTCTTCGAAGAAGCAGCAGGTGGTTGCTTTGTCCAGTGCAGAAGCAGAATATATAGCAGCGACTTATTGTGCTACTCAAGCAGTTTGGCTACGTTCGATGCTCGCTGAACTTCGTCATAAGCAAGAGCATTCGACGGTGATTTATTGTGATAATAAGTCAGCCATAGCACTTGCAAAGAATCCAGTCTTTCATGGAAGAAGCAAGCACATCGATATAAAGTATCACTTCATTCGAGATCTAGTGAAGTCCAAGGAGATTGTGCTGCAGTATTGCAAGTCGGAAGACCAAGTGGCTGATATGTTTACGAAGCCGTTGAAGACAGACTCATTCCTTAAATTCAAGAGAATGATCGGCATGGTCAAGATGAGCTCGGTTTAAGGGAGGCTGTTGGGAATCGCAAGAGTCACGACTCTTCGTAATCCAAGCTCATCGTAAAGTGGAGTCTTGGAAGATATTAAGTTGTTGCAATTATTATCTAGAGAATAGGAAGAGTCCTAGACGTTGTTATCCAGGAGATTATGTTCATTTATTAGCTTTAAATGTCATGTATCTGGACGTGTCTGTTCGTTTGTCTAGAGAAGTTGTAGAGTCATGCCTACAGCCTATAAATAGGCGTGTTTTGTAATCGTTTAGTAGAACATGAGAGTGAATAACATTTTCAGAATTTCCTTCTTCAAACACTTAGGTATCAGAGTGCTGCGCCTCTAAGATCCAACAAAAGTAGATCTAATCCATCAAATTACGTAATGTTATTAAGATTTAAATAAATAGGAGAAACTTGGGATAATCGAGGGATGCGAGCTACAATGGGCATGTGGAACTTGGAAGGGCAAATTTGTCCTCAGTCTCGTCCTCATGAAGTGACTTTTTTTTTTTTGAATTTCTAATTATGTCATGATCTCTAAGATATATTTGGATATTTTGCATATATTTCATGATAAATTCATCCACCGCTGGGAAAGGTACTTCTTTGTTGTTAGTTCATCAAAAAACGCAATCGCGTAAATCGCTCTGCCATTGAAATAGCTCAACTTGCACTCGTTCTTCTCCTACCTTCACTGCACTTGCGTTCCCTCGCTGGGAAAGGTACTTCTTTTTCTCTTGTTTTCTGGCAACCACTTCTATCTTCTTATATGCTTTCTTCTTTGTTGTTAATCCATAATAACATCCAAACTGTCGGTGTGCATCCGTCAAGAACAGAACAGAAACCAATTTCATTATCTTCTCATATGCTTTCATTATATTCTCCAGGACAGATTGGAACCCATGGACGTGAGGGCTCTGGTTCAACAAGCTCAGCTCATGAACTTAGATGAAGGGCAAGAAATTTGCAGCTCCACGCGATTGTGTGATCTGCCTGATAAAATTCTTTGGCATGTCCTGAGTTTTCTCCAACTGAAAGATGTGGTGAGAACAAGCACGCTGTCGAAAAGGTGGGAGCAGTTGTCTAGGGATAATCCTAGGCTCGATATCTCTGAACGCAATTTTCCAGAGCTGGCGCATTTCGTGAACTTTGTGGACAAAGCATTGTTACTTTACGACTTTCCCATCAAAGAGTTTAACCTACAGTGCGATACTGTTTCTGATAGATGTCGCATCCATGCTTGGATTACAGCCGCGATAAAGCGCAGAGTCGAGAAGCTACACGTGCGCTTATATGGAGAATTGCTCGAATGTGTGTTGCCCAATTGTGTTTTTAACTGTGAAACACTAGTTGAGTTCCGTCTATTTATGTCGGGGGAACTCAAACTCCCTTTAGTTTGCCTGACAAATCTCAAAGTCTTAACGCTTGCGTGGGTTGATTTCAATTTTGGGAGTCAGAGTTCAATAGAGAAGCTTTTTTCGTGCCCCTCTCTTGAGCAGCTGTCCCTCATCCATTGCGAGTGGAGGAGACTCAAGGTTCTTCATATTTCTGCTCCCATGCTTTTGAGGCTGCACATAGTTGAGCTTCCCTTTTATCAGGGTTTGCAAAGTACCTTCGATTTAGTGGTACATGGAGCTCATATCAAGTCCTTTACTTATAATGGGCGCTTTACTGATCGCTATACAATATCGAGTTCATCCTCTGTAGATGTGGCTTGCATTTATCTTGACATGTTTGGATGGCCTCATCATTGTCATCATCATTGTGCTTACCATGGATATAAGCTCTTAGAGGACCTTTCGTGCGTGAAACGTCTGAGTTTATATAATCCCTCTAAGGTACATGTCTATTTATTGCACGTTTTGGTGTTTCAGCCTTCACTCATTGATGGTTGTGAATTTGATATGGCAGTCTTAACTTTCTAATGTCTTTTTGGCTTTCTTACTTAGCTTCTATATGGGAGACCTGCTCTTCTCAACTTTTTCCCAGACTTCTGTCATCTCAGTGAACTGGAATTTGGCACCTTTGATGGTTCGCTCTTAGAATCTAGATTCATTGTTGCAATTCTCCACAAGTGTCCTCATTTGATTCATCTGAAATTCATTCAGGTATGTAATTGTCCTATTGTTACCATTTCCATGCTGAGATGAACATCAAATCAACTAACGTGCAAATGTGACGAATCAGGGCATTTATGTGAATTCCAAGACAAACGATGCCATTTTTGACGTTCCACCTCCGTGTTTTCTATCGTCGCTTGAGGTGATCGAAATTCGCAACTTTGAAGCAGAATATAAAGAATCACTCTGGGCCTTAACGATTCTACTGAGGAATGCTAGAGTTTTAAAGAAATTATTTATACATCCTCCACGGGCAAAACAACTCCCGAGGAACTTCCTGCAACTCCTAAATGCTCTTCCTAGGGCTTCAGACCACTGTGAATTTTTGTTAGGTGTGTGAACCTTTCCCATGTTTATTTTTTTGTTTTTCACTAGAAACTGTTTCCATGATTATTGTTCTACTTAATTGACACCGGATTTATCTATTTACTTGTGACTATATCTCTTTTTTCTTTTTTATCATGAACAATTTTATTTATTCTGCTTGATTAACTTCTTGTTAACTTCATTTGTCAAGTTTCACAAGTCTAAGTTGTGATAACCATTATTTCCCTAATGACCAGCTGAGACACTTGCTTTTTACATTTTTGTTTAAAATACCCATTACACCTGACTAAAACAAAAACCAAGGACTTGCTTTTCCATTTGATGAGAGATCTGCTTCAGCATCTTTCTGGTCAATGCAGATTCAATTTCGAACTTGTTCTGCATGCCCACGGCTGCTTGTAATCCGTAAAAGTACCTTGTAACGAGAATGTCGTATCACAAGAGACAGAACTAGAGCACAATATTGGAGGAATACAGTAAAAGAAACGAAGAGAGTTTCGTCATTGTAATTTTTCGTAAGTGGAGCACAATCATCCATACAAAAAGACTCAAAAGATTGGGTACTTTCAAATGGAGTTGCGCCACTTCCCTCGTATAGCTTTAGATGATATTCCAACTAAATCTTTCAACGTTGATTTCACTATTCACAAGAGTCGGTAATAAGAAAGTAGAAAATGTACACAGCTGAGACAATTCTAGCAATCTATCTCCTTACTTGAGTTTGCATTGCCTGAATTACATGCTAGACCACTGGATACTACTTTTACTACTACCTTCTTGCTTTCAAACATCTCATGGCCTGAACACAAGTGTAGGTTCATATTCTCCTAAAAAAACTTTGTGCAGAGATTCATTCTATTTGGGCCACCATTGATGCACGAGAAATGTAGATTCTGCGTAAAAGCATGTAATCATTGTTTAACTTAGCCAGCTATTCGAACAACCGGATTTCATAATATATTACAGTAACTACGAATTCATAATTGTTGGACAGTGACAAGCTTTGGGGAGGCTCTAGATACTGAGTTATCAAGGCTCATTTGCATGATGAAAACATAGAATAGCATTTCAACAGTGTTGAAACCTGAATTTTGTGCCGACAAATTCATAAATGCATTTTTTTTATTTTTGTCGTAATAATAAATAAGTAAATAATGAGAAGTAAATGAAATAGTTAAAAAAAAGGAGTAGATAACAAAAAGAGGATAATAAAGAAAGGAAAAAAAATGAATTCGGAATGCCATCTACCCATTAATATGGCCCCTAAAAATTTGAGTCCGTGGTGGGCACATTAGAACCATAACATATTAAATGACTAGGATAACGGATTTACGGCGAAGTTCATATGTTCGCGAGTCGAGGTTTTGGTGTTTTGATCTCAAATCGTATCTTTGACGTTCATGTGTGTTAAAAAGCAATGAAAAAATATAGAAGAACACGAAATTTACGAGGTTCGGCAGTGTGCCTACGTCCTCGGCTAGACAACTCACCCTTTTTTTTTTCTCATCAAGTTTGTACAGACTCATAAACATAATCAGACGGACTTGATCTGTAAGTCAAATCTCTACAAAATAGGAAAAAGAATCCTCTATAAATCTAGAGGAAAAATCAAATCTCCCACAAAAAAGGAAACTACAGCTCACGCCAACACCCCCCTCAAGTTGGCATGTAGATATCTTGCATGCCCAACTTGTCTAGTGAGCTCTAAAATTCCTTGAAACAGCTTTTGTCAAGATATCTGCTAGTTGGTCTTCGGATTTCATGAATGGAAACTGAATCACCTTGCAATCCAAGTTCTGCTTAATGAAGTGACGATCCACCACAATATGTTTGGTGCGATCGTGTTGAACATGATTGTGAGAGATATCAATAGCTGATTTGTTATCACAAAACAATTTTATTTCAGAAATAGGAGCAAAACCGAGTTGTGTCATAAGTTTTCGAAGCCATTGGAGTTCGCATAGTCCTTTAGCCATTCCTCTAAACTCTGCTTCTGCACTTGAGAGAGCTACTGCTTTTTGCTTTTTGCTCCTCCAAGTAACCAAATTTCCTCCCACGAAGGTAAAGTACCTAGATGCTGATCTTCTGTCTGACACACTTCCAGCCCAATCTACGTCAGTAAAACCTTCAATCTTAAGATGCCCACTCTTCAGAAATTGAAGCCCTCTCCCTGGAGCTCCCTTTAAATACCGGATAATGCGCATTACACTATTCATGTGATCTTCACTAGGGGCGTGCATAAACTGGCTTACAACACTTTCTGCACAGGCAATATCAAGACGTGTATGTGATAAATAAATCAGTTTTCCAACTAACCTTTGATATCTTTCTTCATTTGTAGGCACCTGATCAGAATACTCTCCAAGTCTATGATTCTGAACAATAGGAGTATCTGCAGGTTTGCAATCTAGTATTCCCACTTTGGCCAACAAATCCAAAATATACTTTCTTTGAGATAGAAACATACCTTTGTTAGATCTTGCTACTTCTATCCCCAAGAAGTACTTGAGTCCTCCAAGGTTTTTCATCTCAAACTCCATTGAGAGCTTATGTTGTAATTTCGCGATTTCCTCTTGATCATCTCCTATGATAATTATATCATATACATAAATAATCAGCACGGTTATCTTACCTTGACTTCGCCTCAAGAACATGGTGTGATCAGAGTCGCTTTGAACATATCCATATCTTTTCATAGCCACACTAAACCGTCCAAACCAAGTTCGAGGAGACTGTTTCATTCCGTAGAATGATCGCTCCAACTTCTAAACAAATCCTGGTTGCGATGAAGAACTATAACTTGGCGGAATGTCCATATAGATCTCCTCTTCAATGTCTACATGGAGAAATGCATTCTTGACATCAATTTGGTGTAATGGCCAATCTAAATTCGCTCAAGAGATAATAACACTCGTATAGTATTTAGTTTCGCAACAGGCGAGAAAGTTTCTTGAAATCCACCCCATATGTTTGTGTATATCATTTTGCTACCAACCTCGCCTTATATCTTTCAATGGATCCATCAGCTTTATATTTGATTGAGAACACCTATTTGCAACCCACTGTTTTCTTTCCTTCGGGCAACTTCATCAGCTTCCAAGTACTATTTTTCTGCAATGCTTCCATCTCTTCCTTCCTAGCTCGAACCCACTTAGGATCATTCAAGGCATCATGTACTCCTCCTGGATTTGTGAAAGCGAACCTTTCAGACTGGTTCTCGAAGAAGTTGGGTTTGTAGCACGATGATACATGGATAATATGGCTGTACTGTCCATTTAGCTCTTGCCCGTTGTTGACACCTGATTTTTGACCATTTATTATTGTGATTTTTATTCTTTAAAATTAATTAAAAATATCAAAAAAGGTCATAAAATCACAAAATCAACTTTGGAAGCTTTGGCCTTGCCTCGGGGACCAATTTTGAACAAAAAATATTTTTTGGTATTTTATAATATTTTTCGAATTTATTTAATTATAAAAATACCCAAAAAATCAGAAAAATACCATTCGTGGTCAGAAAAATACACAAAAATATTCAATAATTTTGTTTTAATTTCATCTTCAAGTGTGTCACCTTAAATCTTGAAAATTCGGCTCGGGTCACTATGTTTCTTCACAAACATAAACTCGAACCGAGCAAAAAAATTCCTTTGCGAGTCTTTTAATTTTCAATTCTCACTTTTTATAAGCCATGACATTGAATCCTAAAGGCTAGAAGTGCAATTGGGTCAATTTGCCCTCCAATTTGATCAATTTTAACCAAAAGGGCTTAATTGCATATTTTTCTTTCGATTAGTCCCCGGTTTCACGGATCTTGAATTTCACACGGGCATACCCATTAAAATTCAACACCTCTACCCATAATTTTCATCATGCCCAATCCATTGGCGGCCTCAATTCAGGCTAATTTGGTCGTTTGGATGTATACGTATGCTCTACGTATTTATATGTCATACGTATTTATACGTTATGCGTATTTATACTGTTTGGTAACCTCTTTAACTCTTGTAATAATAATAATGGTTATTATTTTTAACACCTTTGTTAGTGCTTTTTTAAATAGCATTTTTGTATTGTGAGTGCTATTGTTAGTGCTATTTTTAAATAGCATTTTTGTATTATAAATTGTGAGTGCAATTGTTAGTGCTATTTTTAAATGACATTTATTTATCATAAATTGTGAGTGCTATTGTTAGTGCTATTTTTAAATGGCATTTATTTATCATAAATTGTGAGTGCTATTATTAGATAGAATTTATAATTGTTAGTGCTATTTTTAAATAGCATTTTTGTATTATAAATTGTGAGTGCTATTGTTAGTGCTATTTTTAAATAGCATTTTTGTATTATAAATTGTGAGTGCTATTGTTAGTGCTATTTTTAAATGTCATTTATTTGTGAGTGCTATTTTTAGAAAGTATTTATTATTTGTGAGTGCTATTTTATAATACAATTTATTGGAAGGAATTTTTGGCTATAAAAGGATGGCAAGAGTTTTGAGGTTGAGGGGGGAGACATTTTGTAGAGTGTGCAAATTTTTGAGAGCTTAGAGAGAAGAACACAAACACTCTTTATATTCTCATCATCTTGAGTGAGCAAAATATACTAAGTTCGGAATATTGATTCCGCATATTGCTAGCACAATTGTTGTGGAGTTATTAGTCGTCTCCCCGTTCGTCAATTGGTGGTGCGTCCGAACTAGATGCCTAACACTTGTGGAGGCTGAGATCGAAGAACATCGAACCGACACCTCCGTTCAAGCACGCTACGAGAGGTAATCTATTTACTCCCTTTGAGGCTTTGTGATTTTTTTTCAATTGAAATGCACGAAGTACGCCTCTGGAGATACATGTATGGGTTGTTATTTATTTCCGCTACGTGTTATGTGGATCCCAACAGTGGTATCAGAGCCAATCCTTAGGCGTTTTCGTGCATTTAATTGATTTTTGCAATTTTTGCAATACTATGGCCAATATGTATTAACGAATTGTTCGTCTTACATGGCTAATGGAGGTTGATTGTTTTTATATGATAAATTAATCAACGTAGCAAAAATTGAGACTAAATCAATTTTGAATCGAAAATTTATGGCTATCTTATTTTACGTAAAAATTCTGAATATGATTCAACGTAGAATTTTTATTGTGTCTTCCTAAGTTTTAAATTGTGAATTTATTACTTACGTGGAAGGGTGGTGATCATGGAAAAATCCCTAATCAATGTGATTGATGTATATATGAATGTATGATGATTATTTATATATTTGGGGTTGTAATTATTAAATGGAGGTTGCGTACTCCTTTTATTTTTCATGTAATCTTTATTTTTAGCATAGTCAATTGTTGATATAAATGCTACGAGGATTACGTGGGGGAGCCTTTTAAGTCGGCGAGCTCTTTGGGGCCCAATTCTTGAAAAGTTCAAGAAACCAAGAAGAAGCGAAGAGCGGCTCTCCGTTATTAAAATATTAAAATGATTAAATGTGGTCTCATTGGCTCGAGACCCATTAAATCATAATTCCATGATCACCACGTAGGATAGATGTTTATGTGATTGACATCTATTTATTTATTATGATTACGTGAGCATGTTAAACTGGTTAATGTGCAAAGTCAGACTTACCTCACCCAAAATTGCGCCTGCATGAAATCCTAGTTAGGAAAATCACTCGCATTAGGTACCGAAAGGGCGTTGGTAACGACACCAGCGTAACCAAGTCCCCGAACCCAAAAACTCTGGTTCCGTAGAACTGATCGATCTCTCCCAATCGATCAGTAAGGTTTCCGGTCTACCCTCCAAGAAAGACCGGTGGCGACTCCAAATGCATGCACAAGTTGCACATGCCACCACGACCACACTAAGGTCGAAAGCGATCGACTCTTATCGTCGAATCCTTCTGAAAAATACTCCCGCCGCGATTTGGTATGGGCCTGGGAGGGCCCGCGCCGATCCAAGACCCGCGATCGGTAATCCATTAGCCGCGTCCGCTTTCGGACGGGTCGCGACAGCTGGCGACTCCACTGGGGACTTTGTTCTAGAACCTATGGTTCTAGACCCCAAGTGGACTTAGGCCGTAATTAAAACGCTGAGTGATGTTTCTAACCCTGCAGGCGCTCTTGAAGGTGAGGTAAGTCCGCTCATGGTAGGTGTTATATGTTTTTGCAGATTGGAGAGATAAGGGGTGTAGTCCGTGATTAACATTGTCTTATGCAGGTTGGCGTAGGAATGTATGTTGTATGGATGATTTGAAGCGCCGATTGATAAACTGTTGTGCATGACTTGCATTGTGATACTCACAACACATGAACACACACAATCGCGCCTAAAACCCCGGGCGCCGCCTATAGGAAAACAATATAAGGGATTGAAAATGGAATCTCCGTGAGGAAAAACACGGGGTAATCCACTTTTCAATTCCGCTCATTTCGAATTATGGATTGGGTCCCAATGCAACGATAGTTGTGCAATGGAATCTACCATTTCTAGAACTCGAGGTGGGAGCCTTGGCCTTAGGTTCCAAACCCTATCTTGATTCTTAGAGCCAAACCTCACTGGTCTCATGCGTATGTATGTGAATGATTGGTACACCTCGAAACCAAAAGGTCATTCAGCGCCGCTTATGAATCAAAATCCAAAAACTTGTGTGAAGAATCAATCGCGAGTTGAAACGAACCAGGATGGCATGGAAAAGCGCTGGACCACCTTGGAGAGTCAACTGACGAGGGCAAATGCCTCTTGACCGGGCAACCGAATCAAGGATAAGGACGTGTCATTCCTAATTGATTTTCAATCAGGTAATGACATAATATTTCATATCTCTTCCTCTCAGGATAAGATGGTTAAAGACCAACAAAAGGGAGCTTGCCTTCCCTACAAAATGGAAAGGAGTGCACCTTCATCGGGCACCACCCATTGGGTTTGCAAAAACAAGATGGATTTATTGTGATGAGCCTTAAGTAGACAACGTGAAGCTGGGGCAACCTAATTTGGATCGACTCTCCCTAAGTCGAAAAAGTTGTATCCGTTCCAAATCGGATTGACCGGTTCACGAGTTGATATGGTTTTCCATTCTTGCAGGTGATGACAAAAATGAATGGGACCACTGAAAAATTTCCAGCATCTTGGATGCCAGAAGTGACCAGAGCGGGGATAGTAAATCCGTAATCGTTTCAATTAAAGCTCCTTACGCGGTGATTGACTCTTTCACTCCTTTCATCGCGCAGGTTGTTGAAGTACTCAATCACGAGTAAACCCATTTTTGCGGATGTCAAATAGCCTGAATGCGTCAATGCAGCAAAATGCAAAAGGGAGTTAGCTGGGGCAAGCGTCACCTAGCTACGACAAATCACGCCCAATTGGGGCAAGCGAATCATTTGTGCGCCGGACAAAGAATAACGTTTATTCTCTGGCAAAATCAATGGACGCAACTGTAGAGTCGTTCGCATCAGAATTAAACCCAAGATACGAATATGGGTGAACGGTAACCTTGTATCGTTCCATTTTGGTCTTCGAAGACCACATGCCTAACATGAGTTTTTACTCATTTAACAGGGAGTCGTTGGCACCGAAAGCCTCAAAAGAAAAGAACTCGCCAACGAGGAGGCGAATAAAGCTATTGACCTTGGGAGTCAACACTCCAAGAAATGGTCTTTGATTATAAGACCTAGTGGAGGGTAAAAAGTGTCGCTCCTACGTCCCGTGCTTTGACATGCATTTTGATAAGATTTTCTTTTTTTCCTTGAATAAAAGGAACCTTGAAGAAAGGCGCTGGAATGCGCCCAAAAACACAAATGGATCTCCTCTAGGGCAAATCCTTGAGAATGATTCATCGCCAACCAAACGGAGGGATCAGGACCACAAGATAGAGGGCCAGATTCTGCAAGCCGCGCGTTTGTGTTCAAATGAGAACGCCAAGCAAGAACAATGCGGTATCATTCCAATTGGTCTTGAATTTTGGAACACAAACTGACACTTATTGTTTGTTTTTTACAGGGGCTTGCCATCAGGGCAAAACGGGTTTTCACATCCCATGTATTACCCGTTGGAAATACATGACCAAGGGTAAATTGTATCGTTCTAATTTTTTGAAAAATTCGTGAACGTACAATAACATGTTTCTTCCGCATTTTCAGGGATCTCCAGCCTCTGGGGACAGGTAAGTATCCCTTTCCCCAATCCACTAAAGATGTTGAATAAAAAAACAGAGAAGAAAAGAAAAGCCTTCAGAATCTGATGTCTAGAAAAGACAAAGAATTCAAACTTCATTGGCATTCATGTTTTAAAACAGGAGGTTGTCTGAACATGAATAAGGACATGCATAGTGCATCTTAAAATCCCCTTGGCGGGTAAATTTTTGGAGAAAATGAAAGAAATTTTTTCCAATCAAAAGTTCAAAACTTTCAAAAGGATGTTTTCTCAGACGAGAGGCGAAAACCTAATCCAAACATGTCCAACACACACTTGAGAGATGAGTGGAGTGGGCAGATAGCAAAATCTGGGTCTACGGAGGTAGGGACCATTTGCAGCGATTACATGGGTTGGGACGACGGAGGCATTCGTTTCATATCCCCAAACACTACAGGTGACCGTTGATAAACCCCTTTGAACGGCGCTTTTCATTCTTAACCCTGTCAAGAGCCACCCCATACCGGGGCAAAAAGGAAGTAAGTCCAGCAGCGTCAGGAGAAAATGGTTAGAAATTTTCTTGCTCGGACTAACATTAATCTTTGTGTATTGTTTATATGGTAATCCAAGTGCCATAGGATGACGAGAAGCATTCATTCTCTATCCCACACACCGAATCCTTTGCACAGCCAACTTAAGCCTGCGAATTCATTTCATAAACCCCTGTTGGTGATCATGGCATGTTTCAAGATAGAAACTGCATCACTCCAAGAACGGAAGAATCCAAGAGATGGGATTTATAGAAAAATTTCATTTCGGCGTTTAAATGTGCTATGATTCAAGTTGTATATCTAGCACAATTTTCTGAACATCATGGTTCCAAAGGAAAAGAAAAGGCGGGATTTCAACAAAGAAAAATCCCCAGCAGCAAGAAAAAGCAAAGTGCCTGGTAAAAGCAAGGCCGATGCTCGTGAAAACTGTTTGATTGATCCCCAATAAAGCCTAGTTGGGAAGAGAGAAAAACCCATAAAGGAGTCAGATCAAGAAGACTGTTCCCCAAATGATGTCAGCCGTGGTGCAAAAACACGGACAGAATTGTCAATCTCTTAATACCACAAGAGACGTTCTCTAAAGGACTTGTGCACACCTCCAAAGCGGTTGCACACCTCAAAAATTGAAGATGCAGAATGGAAAAGACATGTGACAAGTTTGCAATGATCACCAATGCCAATCCCCTCACAAATTCTGGGCCAAAAACAAGCCTTTTTCGGTCCCCAATCCTACAAATGTTACAACCCTGAAACAGTCTTCTCTGACTAAGACACTTGGGTTAACATATTGCTTAGCTCGAAGAAGTACGAGCAAGACTATTTCTTCCTCATTTTGCAGGGTTCTTGACTTGTAAACCCGGAGCAGATGGTGAAGACTTTCATTCAATGGCCTCGACTCCAAAGCGGGTCCCCTTTGAAAACCAATATCCGAGCCTAACATTACGGTCCCGTGGAAGACCTCCCGACCGATCAAAATGTATGCGCTGCGAATGAGCCTAAAACCTAGGCACAGGTTAGTAGGGAATTGAGTGCATCCCCTATAAAAAAACCACTATCGCAAAACAGGTGAGAAGACCTCATTGTCGAGAAATATTCCAATTGATGTTTTGAACAAACTCTTTTTGGAAGTTTCAAATTGTTGGATCCAGATTTTCCGCGCAAGGGATTTGTGATCACATTTGCATGTTGCAAGAATGCTTTGGATAACCTCCAGCAGCAAATTTCATGATTAAAACTTAAAACATACGGTTTTTTCAAAATGGACAGCCGTGGTCTTCCCAAAGATTACTAACGTTTTCTTGGTGAAGAAAAATCTTTCAGGCTCAAACTTCTGCAGGATACCTGGAGAACCCAGCTCCCAGAATGTCGCCTCAACGGACCCAAGTGAAGCTTTGTCAAGATAAAATCTTTCACTGCTTCAAAATTGAATTCCCCGGCAAATTTCGGGATTTTGCAAAAGAAAGGGTGAGGATAGAACCCTTTTTCAAAAGAAGTCAGCAAACTGTCCCAGCAGGACGTGGAGAATCCTCGTCCTAGGACACCCTTTTCAAAACTTAGGCAGTCTCATCGGATGTGGAAAACCCTCGTCATGAGACACCTTTTCAAATATCAAACTGTCTCATCGGACGTGGAAAACCCTCGTCATGAGACACCTCTTCAAAATTCAGGAAGTCTCATCGGACGTGGAGAACCCTCGTCATGAGACCCCTTTTCAAAATATCAAACAGTCTCATCGGACGTGGAGAACCCTCGTCATGAGACCCCTTTTCAAATATCAAACTGTCTCATCGGACGTGGAAAACCCTCGTCATGAGACACCTCTTCAAAATTCAGGAAGTCTCATCGGACGTGGAGAACCCTCGTCATGAGACCCCTTTTCAAAATATCAAACAGTCTCATCGGACGTGGAGAACCCTCGTCATGAGACCTCTTTTCAAATATCAAACAGTCTCATCGGACGTGGAGAACCCTCGTCATGAGACCCATTTTCAAATTCAGGCAGTCTCATCGGACGTGGAGAACCCTCGTCATGAGACCCATTTTCAAATTTAGGCAGTCTCATCGGACGTGGAGAACCCTCGTCATGAGACCCATTTTCAAATTTAGGCAGTCTCATCGGACTTGGAGAACCCTCGTCATGAGACACCCTTTTCAAATCAACTCAAGGTAGAAACCGCCTGAAGGGTCAATCAAAGGTAGAAACCGCCTGAAGGGTCAACTCAAGGTAGAAACCGCCTGAAGGATCAACTCATGGTAGATACCGCCTGAAGGGTCAACTCATGGTAGAAACCGCCTGAAGGGTCAAAACTAAGGTAGATACCGCCTGAAGGGTCAACTAAAGGTAGAAACCGCCTGAAGGGTCAACTCATGGTAGATACCGCATGAAGGGTCAAACCAAGGTAGATACCGCCTGAAGGGTCAACACATGGTAGAAACCGCCTGAAGGGTCAACTCAAGGTAGATACCGCCTGAAGGGTCAACTCAAGGTAGAAACCGCCTGAAGGGTCAACACAAGGTAGATACCGCCTGAAGGGTCAACACAAGGTAGATACCGCCTGAAGGGTCAAACTCAAGGTAGAAACCGCCTGAAGGGTCAAACTCATGGTAGATACCGCCTGAAGGGTCAACATAAGGTAGAAACCGCCTGAAGGGTCAAACCAAGGTAGAAACCGCCTGAAGGGTCAACTCAAGGTAGAAACCGCCTGAAGGGTCAAACCACGGTAGATACCGCCTGAAGGGTCAAATATGGTAGAAACCGCCTGAAGGATCAGTCTAATGGTCCGATCCACCATACGGATCAAAACCTTGACAAATTCCAGACACGGAAAGAGTCGTTTCCCTAGGTAAACCTTACAGTAGGTGAACCATTTCTGGTTCGATCCACCATACGGATCAAAATCCTTGGCAAATCCCAAAGTGTGGGACGCGCCTTCCTTAGGTTCCTACCAGTTAGGAATCCCATAATGGTATGACCTACCATACAGGTCAGAGCTTAATCTCCCTAGGATATTCTGAATGACGAGTCCTAGGTATCTGCTTGAAAGTTGTCGCAACCGGCAGCATCTGACAGGTGAGCTTCAGGTAAGCCTCTCTCACTCCGGCCCATGTTCAAATTGTTAAAGCAAACCGGGGATTAATTTGAGCTTTCATCAAAGGGCCTTGAGCGATCCAATGTCGTAGCATTTCTTCTCTCATTTTCCCAGTTGAGTCGGTTAGAAATCAGGTGCCACCTTATCTTTGAGAGAAACCTCTAACGAGATTCCTCCCAAAGAGGGGCAGCTGTTGACACCTGATTTTTGACCATTTATTATTGTGATTTTTATTCTTTAAAATTAATTAAAAATATCAAAAAAGGTCATAAAATCACAAAATCAACTTTGGAAGCTTTGGCCTAGCCTCGGGGACCAATTTTGAACAAAAAATATTTTTTGGTATTTTATAATATTTTTCGAATTTATTTAATTATAAAAATACCCAAAAAATCAGAAAAATACCATTCGTGGTCAGAAAAATACACAAAAATATTCAATAATTTTGTTTTAATTTCATCTTCAAGTGTGTCACCTTAAATCTTGAAAATTCGGCTCGGGTCACTATGTTTCTTCACAAACATAAACTCGAACCGAGCAAAAAAATTCCTTTGCGAGTCTTTTAATTTTCAATTCTCACTTTTTATAAGCCATGACATTGAATCCTAAAGGCTAGAAGTGCAATTGGGTCAATTTGCCCTCAAATTTGATCAATTTTAACCAAAAGGGCTTAATTGCATATTTTTCTTTCGATTAGTCCCCGGTTTCACGGATCTTGAATTTCACACGGGCATACCCATTAAAATTCAACACCTCTACCCATAATTTTCATCATGCCCAATCCATTGGCGGCCTCAATTCAGGCTAATTTGGTCGTTTGGATGTATACGTATGCTCTACGTATTTATATGTCATACGTATTTATACGTTATGCGTATTTATACTGTTTGGTAACCTCTTTAACTCTTGTAATAATAATAATGGTTATTATTTTTAACACCTTTGTTAGTGCTTTTTTAAATAGCATTTTTGTATTGTGAGTGCTATTGTTAGTGCTATTTTTAAATAGCATTTTTGTATTATAAATTGTGAGTGCAATTGTTAGTGCTATTTTTAAATGACATTTATTTATCATAAATTGTGAGTGCTATTGTTAGTGCTATTTTTAAATGGCATTTATTTATCATAAATTGTGAGTGCTATTATTAGATAGAATTTATAATTGTTAGTGCTATTTTTAAATAGCATTTTTGTATTATAAATTGTGAGTGCTATTGTTAGTGCTATTTTTAAATAGCATTTTTGTATTATAAATTGTGAGTGCTATTGTTAGTGCTATTTTTAAATGTCATTTATTTGTGAGTGCTATTTTTAGAAAGTATTTATTATTTGTGAGTGCTATTTTATAATACAATTTATTGGAAGGAATTTTTGGCTATAAAAGGATGGCAAGAGTTTTGAGGTTGAGGGGGGAGACATTTTGTAGAGTGTGCAAATTTTTGAGAGCTTAGAGAGAAGAACACAAACACTCTTTATATTCTCATCATCTTGAGTGAGCAAAATATACTAAGTTCGGAATATTGATTCCGCATATTGCTAGCACAATTGTTGTGGAGTTATTAGTCGTCTCCCCGTTCGTCAATTGGTGGTGCGTCCGAACTAGATGCCTAACACTTGTGGAGGCTGAGATCGAAGAACATCGAACCGACACCTCCGTTCAAGCACGCTACGAGAGGTAATCTATTTACTCCCTTTGAGGCTTTGTGATTTTTTTTCAATTGAAATGCACGAAGTACGCCTCTGGAGATACATGTATGGGTTGTTATTTATTTCCGCTACGTGTTACGTGGATCCCAACAGTGGTATCAGAGCCAATCCTTAGGCGTTTTCGTGCATTTAATTGATTTTTGCAATTTTTGCAATACTATGGCCAATATGTATTAACGAATTGTTCGTCTTACATGGCTAATGGAGGTTGATTGTTTTTATATGATAAATTAATCAACGTAGCAAAAATTGAGACTAAATCAATTTTGAATCGAAAATTTATGGCTATCTTATTTTACGTAAAAATTCTGAATATGATTCAACGTAGAATTTTTATTGTGTCTTCCTAAGTTTTAAATTGTGAATTTATTACTTACGTGGAAGGGTGGTGATCATGGAAAAATCCCTAATCAATGTGATTGATGTATATATGAATGTATGATGATTATTTATATATTTGGGGTTGTAATTATTAAATGGAGGTTGCGTACTCCTTTTATTTTTCATGTAATCTTTATTTTTAGCATAGTCAATTGTTGATGTAAATGCTACGGGGATTACGTGGGGGAGCCTTTTAAGTCGGCGAGCTCTTTGGGGCCCAATTCTTGAAAAGTTCAAGAAACCAAGAAGAAGCGAAGAGCGGCTCTCCGTTATTAAAATATTAAAATGATTAAATGTGGTCTCATTGGCTCGAGACCCATTAAATCATAATTCCATGATCACCACGTAGGATAGATGTTTATGTGATTGACATCTATTTATTTATTATGATTACGTGAGCATGTTAAACTGGTTAATGTGCAAAGTCAGACTTACCTCACCCAAAATTGCGCCTGCATGAAATCCTAGTTAGGAAAATCACTCGCATTAGGTACCGAAAGGGCGTTGGTAACGACACCAGCGTAACCAAGTCCCCGAACCCAAAAACTCTGGTTCCGTAGAACTGATCGATCTCTCCCAATCGATCAGTAAGGTTTCCGGTCTACCCTCCAAGAAAGACCGGTGGCGACTCCAAATGCATGCACAAGTTGCACATGCCACCACGACCACACTAAGGTCGAAAGCGATCGACTCTTATCGTCGAATCCTTCTGAAAAATACTCCCGCCGCGATTTGGTATGGGCCTGGGAGGGCCCGCGCCGATCCAAGACCCGCGATCGGTAATCCATTAGCCGCGTCCGCTTTCGGACGGGTCGCGACAGCTGGCGACTCCACTGGGGACTTTGTTCTAGAACCTATGGTTCTAGACCCCAAGTGGACTTAGGCCGTAATTAAAACGCTGAGTGATGTTTCTAACCCTGCAGGCGCTCTTGAAGGTGAGGTAAGTCCGCTCATGGTAGGTGTTATATGTTTTTGCAGATTGGAGAGATAAGGGGTGTAGTCCGTGATTAACATTGTCTTATGCAGGTTGGCGTATGAATGTATGTTGTATGGATGATTTGAAGCGCCGATTGATAAACTGTTGTGCATGACTTGCATTGTGATACTCACAACACATGAACACACACAATCGCGCCTAAAACCCCGGGCGCCGCCTATAGGAAAACAATATAAGGGATTGAAAATGGAATCTCCGTGAGGAAAAACACGGGGTAATCCACTTTTCAATTCCGCTCATTTCGAATTATGGATTGGGTCCCAATGCAACGATAGTTGTGCAATGGAATCTACCCTTTCTAGAACTCGAGATGGATCAGGCTGACCTTGCTCTGATACCAAACCGGGTAGGATGTCACGCCCCAAACCCCGAGCACGCGACATCCCGATCAAATCGTCCCAAGGGTCATAAGGGATAGCGTCCTAGGTTCGCTATCGACCCACGACAGTTTATTACGCATGCGAAAACGGTTTACTCCCAGACAACATAAATTTGAACAGGGATACATTAGTAGGAGATAAATACCAAGACAGTTCACAAAAAGATCATCACACACATTAAACCAAACAACTGACGATAATTAACCCTATTGAGCTATAGCTGACATAAACAACCCCATACTTCGGGGCAGCTCACTAAGACCTCAAAAGGGTATTCGGTCGGGTAAGGTTAACTTCCCATCTACTTCAAAAGATCACTCCTACCGCCAAACCATGGCGTCCACGTGCTTCATCACTTGGGACCTGAAAAATGTTATCCCACGACGGGGTGAGAAATAAATCTCAGTGAATTAAGCCTAAGCTCGGTTAGGAAACTGATTCGCCCGAGGCATCCTAACAGCAGGCTCACAAACTCATACGATCACATAAAATACCCAAGTATAGTCCCCATATACTAATCAATCACATGCATACTTACCAGTCTGTAGCCACACATAATGCAATGCTTGACTCGACTCAGCAGTGAAATAAGTCAATCACTCAAAACAAGCATCGCATCCACAAGTATGCACAGGACACCACACGAGTCCATTTATTAACGATGATCGTGCCAATGGCACCATGAGAGGATCTACGCGACTGGCGTGATTCCACCCTCATAAATAGTACGATCCCATACTCATCCGGACGAACCGGGCTACGCTCCTTTTCCCTCTCGGCAGCGGCTACTACAAGCGATTATTCCAGTGCACCCGTTGCACGGTACGGCAAGTAGGCATCCCTATACGGGGCGTCGGTCCATCACAAGCTGCGACCGGCATCCGATCAGCCCTGTGCCCGTACTAACCGGCACGAGGCAGGACTGTCGTGCTTCTGGTAAGTCGTATGGTCCCACATGACTGGTACTGGTGTACTATTAATACACTACGATCTTACCAGGAAAAACCCATCATCGTTCCGTCATATGACCACACAATGCACCCACCATAACAATCAATTTTAATTCTCTTTGATTTAGGCTGGATGCTCACACAACGTGCTCAAAGACTCGGCCCACGGCCGTTTTCATGCTAGAACATATTTATTTGATTTTGCACACGGTCATATGCATATGTAGACTATCAATTAGCTACTGCAATCACGGAACGAATAATTCTCAAATACACATCAATTCACTCAATAGACATTTCAGGCATCCAATCATAAATAGGGCGATAAATCCTCAGGTAGCGATTAACACTCAATAGTAATTCCAGTCACACCATCAGCCTTCCAACGGGATAATCACACCGATAAAAATCATCGAACCAATTACGAGCATTTAATTTCATTTAGACAATATAAAGCTCAATTCGAACAATAATCATTTATTAGCCCATTTAATTTATAATTGTCGATTGATCACCCGTCTTTAATCTATCGCACTCTCGCGATAAATCAATCAATTTCAACTAATCACAATTAACCACAGATAATATAATTAATCACGCTAACTTAGTCGATTACGGTCATTTAACCTAAACCGGGGTTTCTAACTAGACCAACCGTAATCACTTTATGTTATTACCAAAATTACTAACCCAACTAACCCTAGGCGCAATTAGCGCCCTAACCAAGGTTTAGGGTCAACTCACAATTTATTTAAGCTCGGGCCGGCTCAAAATCAACAATGCGACGGCGGCGGCAACGAGCGACGACAACGACGGCGGCGACGGTTCTCGGCGATAAAACACGGTTAAGCCTCGGTTCCAAGGTTTCTCGAGAGGCGTCACGACCCGGCACCAACTAGGGTACGTGACGGAGGTCCGGCGAGGTGGCGGCGGCGACGGCGGAGCTCCGGCGAAATCCGGCGACCTAGAACAGAATTTTACAGCAGCATTAAAACAGAGGAACGGGGCTAAATGAGGCGGTTCTGGGCCCCACGGGCTGAGGCGAGGCCGGCCAATGCTCGGGGACTCACCTAGGGGTCAAAGGGGATCGGTTGGGGCCGGAGGAAGGTGGCGGAAGGCGACCAAAGGTGGCGGGACAGCAGCGAACAGCAGCGAACAGAACCGGCAAAAACAGAGGATTCGCGCGCAAAAAACAGAGGTGGCTGTTCGGGGTTGATTCCGGGCCCCACGTGCGGCGACCGGCGACCACGAACTCAGGGGAACTCGTGAGGGGTTCTAGGAAGTCGTCGATGGCGGTGGTGAGCGACGGTGGCGATCGGTTCGGGCGAAAACAGAACCAAACCGCGACTTACTCCAAAACAGAGTACCGGCGGTTCCGTGGAGATTTGCGGTGGTTCCGGCGGCAACGACCGGCGAGCTGGCTTCGGGAAGGTGGTGAGGAGACTGAGGGACTTTAGTGAGGTGGTGGGAGGTTGTGGCGTCGCTCAAAACCGTCGGGAGGAGGAGGAAGATGGAGGAGATCGTTCGGTAGGGGAGGGGTGTTGTAGAAGAAGAAGAAGAAGAAGAAATGGACGTTAGAGAGTGAATGAGTGGAGGGAGGTGAGTGAATAAAATAATGAGGGAAAGGGGAAGTGAACGTTAGGAAAGGGAGGAAGAGAAAGAGAAAGGTGGGAGGGTGATGAGTGGGAGGGGGAGGAGGCAACGGCCATCACAGTAATAAAGTCGTCGATATTATTTCTCAAGTGAGAGCATTTCATGAAGATGTGCGCCAAAGGATGAAGAGCAAAACTGAGTTCCACAAAATGGACATCGATAAGCGATGGCGTGAAGTTATCTTTGAACCGGGAGATTTTGTTTAGGCTTATCTGCTGCCTCGTTGGAAGCTACAACATGCTTATTAATCGAAAGCTTGGTCCCCTCAAAGTTCTTGAGCGCATCAATCCCAATATGTATTGATTAAAGCTTCCTTCTCACATGAAGATACATGACGTATTCAACGTTCGGCATTTAATGCCTTACGTTGATGATTCATCTGATGACAACATGAATTCAGGGATGAATTCTTTTAAAGAAGGGGAGGATGATGCAGTCCGCCTCGAAGATGATCACTTGGCCGAGGAAATCAGCCTGCATTCGGGCTCGACAAGTCTTGCCAACATCGAAGTACACAAATCGGTAACCATGAGTATCATCTGCCAGTCCACATCACAATAGAGACTTTCTCATTTCCTATGCGTTGGAAGCTTAAAAGACATTTTGGGATAGCCACGAAGACATTGGGATTCTATCATGAGTTTATTAAACTCATCTAAGCGGGCTATGATAGATGTGCCTTTAGCCATCCAAAACTGAAACATCCTCTTCAGTATATACAAGCGATTGTTCAAACCTTTCATAGCATAAAGTACCTGAAGTTTAGCTCACAACGCTGCAGCATCCTTCTCCTCGGCCACCTCTATCAATACCTCATCCGATAGTTGTAACCTGATTATACTTCTCACTTTTCTGATTATCACATCATTTTTGGCATCTTCCATTGCTTCCGGCAACTTATCCTTGCCCTCCAATGCCTCAGTCAAACTTTGAGTTGTTAATAATGCCTCCATCTTGAGACTCCATGACTCAAAGTTATTCCTCTCGTTAAATTTTTCAATCTCAAATTTCGCTCCAGACAAAATTGCGACAGCCGAATTTCCAGACAATGATCAGACAAGCAAAAGTCTCAAATCAACCGCTAAAATTCTAACCGTAGCTCTGATACCAATTGTTGAGATTATAACGCAGAAACGCCAACAGATCTTGCAAAAAAGTCAATTCGAAATCTCCAGAAATTCTATGAGGAACAATAAAGGACACCAGATATCTACGTGGTTCGGTCCGAACGTGGGTACCTATTTCCACGAGGAGAGCCATCAATATTATCTACTATATCGGAGGATCAGAGTTACAATCGTTGATGCACTCGAATGTTTCCCGCATCTAGATTAAACCCAAAATAAACCCACAAGTATTATCTCGTAATCTCTTATAGAGAACTTTCACTTAGAAAAAAGCTCATAGAGAAAATCACCGTGCTCAAACCCAAACAAGAGCGCAAAAAATAAAAGTACCCACGCCACTTTTATTTTTCTCTTCTGTCTAACCGAACCGTTTTGGGCGCACAGGCAAAATAAGAGCCTCTATTTTGTCTTGTAGCGATAGAGACCTTCAACAGAGAACAAAATCCTTTACGTGTGTGTCTTCAAGGAAGGAATTCTAATCCAATTAGAATTCGTGGACTTCTTTCCTATCGGTTAGCAAGACCGATATAATCCGTAAATGATTCAAACTCGAGACATTATCTAACAGAAAGAGGACAATTCTCCTGCATATGGTTGTTAGATACACGGTCTTCTTCCCCGCAACAACTCGATCCCAGTTTCATGATCATGCCAATCTAATACTTAGCTTCATTTCGGGCGGGCCAAAGTACAGACAGATAACAGAGTCCACCCTCGCACATTCTACATAACGCCTTTAAAAGTCCATCATGCACCAGAAAATCAGCATAAGAGGCCAAAACATTTGCTTGGTAAACCCTATTTAACTTTGCATGTGAGCTCTCTGAAAAGTTGGTGTGTGTTCAACTTAGACTATTAGATGATAAACCTCAGTCTCTTCCTTTTCTTGCTCTCGCCCCCACTCAATTCTCTCACACGCAAAACAACACAGGATTTTTTTTTTTTGATTTTTTCTGTCAAATAATAACCTTACTAAAAATCCAAATTTGGAGAATCTTTCTCTTTTCACATTTATCTATAAAATCTGTCTTGTGTTGTTTATTTTCATCAGCAATTTCTTATCACAATTTTGTAAACCTTTAGTAACGAGTAGGCTTTGATTAATCTCTTTCTACTATATAATAAAATCATATAACCGGTCATTAGTTTGTCTAACTGAAGAAGCAAAGTAGATCTAATCCATCAAATTACGTAATGTTATTAAGATTTAAATAAATAGGAGAAACTTGGGATAATCGAGGGATGCGAGCTACAATGGGCATGTGGAACTTGGAAGGGCAAATTTGTCCTCAGTCTCGTCCTCATGAAGTGACTTTTTTTTTTTGAATTTCTAATTATGTCATGATCTCTAAGATATATTTGGATATTTTGCATATATTTCATGATAAATTCATCCACCGAGTGCACTGATGTTCACTTGAAATCGAATCAATAGTCTCAATTAAGTTTTCGAAACGTATATTACCATTTATGAGTTTTCTTGATGACACCCAGCAAAATAGTTTGAGGAAAACCTTGTTTCAAAGTTGAAAATTATAGCTCTATCTAATTATCTAACAGATTTTGATCTTGTTGATTTTCCGAAATAAATTTGGATGTTTTCTTTTTAGTTTTGCATATTTTAATATGAATCGCAAGATGGAGTTGAAAATTTATTTACATTTTACACTTTCAAACTCACGTAAGATCATGATATGTGTTATCAATAGAGGGGTCAGATTGAAAATCCCTTTAATAAGTTAAAATTATAATTTCTTAAATCTCCAACGCCATTTAAAATTTAAATGACAATCGTCCCAGTCTTTGGTAGTTCATCAAAAAACGCAATCGCGTAAATCGCTCTGCCATTGAAATAGCTCAACTTGCACTCGTTCTTCTCCTACCTTCACTGCACTTGCGTTCCCTCGCTGGGAAAGGTACTTCTTTTTCTCTTGTTTTCTGGCAACCACTTCTATCTTCTTATATGCTTTCTTCTTTGTTGTTAATCCATAATAACATCCAAACTGTCGGTGTGCATCCGTCAAGAACAGAACAGAAACCAATTTCATTATCTTCTCATATGCTTTCATTATATTCTCCAGGACAGATTGGAACCCATGGACGTGAGGGCTCTGGTTCAACAAGCTCAGCTCATGAACTTAGATGAAGGGCAAGAAATTTGCAGCTCCACGCGATTGTGTGATCTGCCTGATAAAATTCTTTGGCATGTCCTGAGTTTTCTCCAACTGAAAGATGTGGTGCGAACAAGCACGCTGTCGAAAAGGTGGGAGCAGTTGTCTAGGGATAATCCTAGGCTCGATATCTCTGAACGCAATTTTCCAGAGCAGGCGCATTTCGTGAACTTTGTGGACAAAGCATTGTTACTTTACGACTTTCCCATCAAAGAGTTTAACCTACAGTGCGATACTGTTTCTGATAGATGTCGCATCCATGCTTGGATTACAGCCGCGATAAAGCGCAGAGTCGAGAAGCTACACGTGCGCTTATATGGAGAATTGCTCGAATGTGTGTTGCCCAATTGTGTTTTTAACTGTGAAACACTAGTTGAGTTCCGTCTATTTATGTCGGGGGAACTCAAACTCCCTTTAGTTTGCCTGACAAATCTCAAAGTCTTAACGCTTGCGTGGGTTGATTTCAATTTTGGGAGTCAGAGTTCAATAGAGAAGCTTTTTTCGTGCCCCTCTCTTGAGCAGCTGTCCCTCATCCATTGTGAGTGGAGGAGACTCAAGGTTCTTCATATTTCTGCTCCCATGCTTTTGAGGCTGCACATAGTTGAGCTTCCCTTTTATCAGGGTTTGCAAAGTACCTTCGATTTAGTGGTACATGGAGCTCATATCAAGTCCTTTACTTATAATGGGCGCTTTACTGATCGCTATACAATATCGAGTTCATCCTCTGTAGATGTGGCTTGCATTTATCTTGACATGTTTGGATGGCCTCATCATTGTCATCATCATTGTGCTTACCATGGATATAAGCTCTTAGAGGACCTTTCGTGCGTGAAACGTCTGAGTTTATATAATCCCTCTAAGGTACATGTCTATTTATTGCACGTTTTGGTGTTTCAGCCTTCACTCATTGACGGTTGTGAATTTGATATGGCAGTCTTAACTTTCTAATGTCTTTTTGGCTTTCTTACTTAGCTTCTATATGGGAGGCCTGCTCTTCTCAACTTTCTCCCAGACTTCTGTCATCTCAGTGAACTGGAATTTGGCACCTTTGATGGTTCGCTCATAGAATCTAGATTCATTGTTGCAATTCTCCACAAGTGTCCTCATTTGATTCATCTGAAATTCATTCAGGTATGTAATTGTCCTATTGTTACCATTTCCATGCTGAGATGAACATCAAATCAACTAACGTGCAAATGTGACGAATCAGGGCATTTATGTGAATTCCAAGACAAACGATGCCATTTTTGACGTTCCACCTCCGTGTTTTCTATCGTCGCTTGAGGTGATCGAAATTCGCAACTTTGAAGCAGAATATAAAGAATCACTCTGGGCCTTAACGATTCTACTGAGGAATGCTAGAGTTTTAAAGAAATTATTTATACATCCTCCACGGGCAAAACAACTCCCGAGGAACTTCCTGCAACTCCTAAATGCTCTTCCTAGGGCTTCAGACCACTGTGAATTTTTGTTAGGTGTGTGAACCTTTCCCATGTTTATTTTTTTGTTTTTCACTAGAAACTGTTTCCATGATTATTGTTCTACTTAATTGACACCGGATTTATCTATTTACTTGTGACTATATCTCTTTTTTCTTTTTTATCATGAACAATTTTATTTATTCTGCTTGATTAACTTCTTGTTAACTTCATTTGTCAAGTTTCACAAGTCTAAGTTGTGATAACCATTATTTCCCTAATGACCAGCTGAGACACTTGCTTTTTACATTTTTGTTTAAAATACCCATTACACCTGACTAAAACAAAAACCAAGGACTTGCTTTTCCATTTGATGAGAGATCTGCTTCAGCATCTTTCTGGTCAATGCAGATTCAATTTCGAACTTGTTCTGCATGCCCACGGCTGCTTGTAATCCGTAAAAGTACCTTGTAACGAGAATGTCGTATCACAAGAGACAGAACTAGAGCACAATATTGGAGGAATACAGTAAAAGAAACGAAGAGAGTTTCGTCATTGTAATTTTTCGTAAGTGGAGCACAATCATCCATACAAAAAGACTCAAAAGATTGGGTACTTTCAAATGGAGTTGCGCCACTTCCCTCGTATAGCTTTAGATGATATTCCAACTAAATCTTTCAACGTTGATTTCACTATTCACAAGAGTCGGTAATAAGAAAGTAGAAAATGTACACAGCTGAGACAATTCTAGCAATCTATCTCCTTACTTGAGTTTGCATTGCCTGAATTACATGCTAGACCACTGGATACTACTTTTACTACTACCTTCTTGCTTTCAAACATCTCATGGCCTGAACACAAGTGTAGGTTCATATTCTCCTAAAAAAACTTTGTGCAGAGATTCATTCTATTTGGGCCACCATTGATGCACGAGAAATGTAGATTCTGCGTAAAAGCATGTAATCATTGTTTAACTTAGCCAGCTATTCGAACAACCGGATTTCATAATATATTACAGTAACTACGAATTCATAATTGTTGGACAGTGACAAGCTTTGGGGAGGCTCTAGATACTGAGTTATCAAGGCTCATTTGCATGATGAAAACATAGAATAGCATTTCAACAGTGTTGAAACCTGAATTTTGTGCCGACAAATTCATATATGCATTTTTTTTTATTTTTGACATAATAATAAATAAGTAAATAATGAGAAGTAAATGAAATAGTTAAAAAAAGGAGTAGATAACAAAAAGAGGATAATAAAGAAAGGAAAAAAATGAATTCGGAATGCCATCTACCCATTAATATGGCCCCTAAAAATTTGAGTCCGTGGTGGGCACATTAGAACCATAACATATTAAATGACTAGGATAACGGATTTACGGCGAAGTTCATATGTTCGCGAGTCGAGGTTTTGGTGTTTTGATCTCAAATCGTATCTTTGACGTTCATGTGTGTTAAAAAGCAATGAAAAAATATAGAGGAACGCGAAATTTACGAGGCTCGGCAGTGTGCCTACGTCCTCGGCCAAACAACTCACCCTTTTTTATCTCATCAAGTTTGTACAGACTCATAAACATAATCAGACGGACTTGATCTGTAAGTCAAATCTCTACAAAATAGGAAAAAGAATCCTCTATAAATCTAGAGGAAAAATCAAATCTCCCACAAAAAAGGAAACTACAGCTCACGCCAACACCCCCTCAAGTTGGCATGTAGATATCTTACATGCCCAACTTGTCTAGTGAGCTCTAAAATTCCTTGAAACAGCTTTTGTCAAGATATCTGCTAGTTGGTCTTCGGATTTCATGAATGGAAACTGAATCACCTTGCAATCCAAGTTCTGCTTAATGAAGTGACGATCCACCACAATATGTTTGGTGCGATCGTGTTGAACAGGATTGTGAGAGATATCAATAGCTGATTTGTTATCACAAAACAATTTTATTTCAGAAATAGGAGCAAAACCGAGTTGTGTTATAAGTTTTCGAAGCCATTGGAGTTCGCATAGTCCTTTAGCCATTCCTCTAAACTCTGCTTCTGCACTTGAGAGAGCTACTGCTTTTTGCTTTTTGCTCCTCCAAGTAACCAAATTTCCTCCCACGAAGGTAAAGTACCTAGATGCCGATCTTCTGTCTGACACACTTCCAGCCCAATCTACGTCAGTAAAACCTTCAATCTTAAGATGCCCACTCTTCTGAAATTGAAGCCCTCTCCCTGGAGCTCCCTTTAAATACCGTATAATGCGCATTACACTATTCATGTGATCTTCACTAGGGGCGTGCATAAACTGGCTTACAACACTTTCTGCATAGGCAATATCAAGACGTGTATGTGATAAATAAATCAGTTTTCCAACTAACCTTTGATATCTTTCTTCATTTGTAGGCACCTGATCAGAATACTCTCCAAGTCTATGATTCTGAACAATAGGAGTATCTGCAGGTTTGCAATCTAGTATTCCCACTTTGGCCAACAAATCCAAAATATACTTTCTTTGAGATAGAAACATACCTTTGTTAGATCTTGCTACTTCTATCCCCAAGAAGTACTTGAGTCCTCCAAGGTTTTTCATCTCAAACTCCATTGAGAGCTTCTGTTGTAATTTCGCGATTTCCTCTTGATCATCTCCTATGATAATTATATCATATACATAAATAATTAGCACGGTTATCTTACCTTGACTTCGCCTCAAGAACATGGTGTGATCAGAGTCGCTTTGAACATATCCATATCTTTTCATAGCCACACTAAACCGTCCAAACCAAGTTCGAGGAGACTGTTTCCATCCGTAGAGTGATCGCTCCAACTTCTAAACAAATCCTGGTTGTGATGAAGAACTATAACTTGGCGGAATGTCCATATAGATATCCTCTTCAATGTCTACATGGAGAAATGCATTCTTGACATCAAGTTGGTGTAATGGCCAATCTAAATTCGCTCAAGAGATAATAACACTCGTACAGTATTTAGTTTCGCAACAGGCGAGAAAGTTTCTTGAAATCCACCCCATATGTTTGTGTATATCATTTTGCTACCAACCTCGCCTTATATCTTTCAATGGATCCATCAGCTTTATATTTGATTGAGAACACCTATTTGCAACCCACTGTTTTCTTTCCTTCGGGCAACTTCATCAGCTTCCAAGTACTATTTTTCTGCAATGCTTCCATCTCTTCCTTCCTAACTCGAACCCACTCAGGATCATTCAAGGCATCATGTACTCCTCCTGGATTTGTGAAAGCGAACCTTTCAGACTGGTTCTCGAAGAAGTTGGGTTTGTAGCACGATGATACATGGATAATATGGCTTTACTGTCCATTTAGCTCTTGCCCGTGCGCTAATCATGCACTTGGCATCGTTTCTGAGGATACCTATAGACACGCAGTCTTAAGTGGGAGGTAAAGTAGGTTGTGATTATGTTTGTCATTGATATGTAAATGGGATAAGTGTTAGTTTGTGTCCCTCTATTTGGTTTGGGTATTGAGCCCTTGATGTAGTAAACCTCTCCCTCCTCCCCCCATCCTCTCTCTCTCTCTCTCTCTGTCTACACACAAAAGAAATTCTTTGGTTTCTTTGGTTGATGCAGGCATTTGCAAATTACTGTTTTCAATTTATCTTCCGACTGTGTTGAGATGCCTCGTGTCATTACTACGGTAATTTTGCCTCTCCGGTGCGATCTCTTTTAACACCTGCTACGAAAAACCTCTTCTTTGTTCTAATTCACATTAGCACATACAAAAGCTGTTTGATTTAATGAGGAAAGCAAAAATAAAATAAAAAATAAAATGATCCGGGTAATAAAGTCAAACGTAATGCTGATTCGTATTTATCAAAAGGATGAGAAGTTCATGCTATTAGATGGAAATCACCACCCGTTATATATGACACTCATAGCCAGATAGATGATGACTCTTCATGCCATGTCCTAGGGGCGATCGATTCCCGATCCGATCCGATTCTCCTCAAGAATTGGAAAGGGGACCGGTGGTCTTGGTTCTCATTTTTCGGAACCGAGGACCGGACCGGCCATAGGAACCGAACCGGACCGACCCGATCGGTTCCAATAACACCACAATTTCTACACAACAAAATGTGAAGGAGAAAGAGGTGGTCTACCAACCCAGCTCAGTCGTGGCAAGCCTTCCCCAAGGTCACACAACTCGAAGTGAGGGTTTCGGTTGCCTTTTTTTTTTTTTTTTTTAATTTGACGGGTCTTGTCCGAGTGGTCCGGTCCGCTCCTATATTCCTGGAACCGGGACTGGATATCCCGGCCACTGGTTCCAGTATTAAGAGTTGGGAATCGGAATGGACCGGACCCATCTAGAACCGGGAATCGGAACCGGACCACCGGTCCGGGCGGTTTTCTGTTCAGGCAGTTCTATTTGCTCACACCTACCCTGTCCATCTTCATGAAAACTACAGAGAATTAATCCAGTAGCACTTAAGCTTGTGCTGGAGAAAATGCTTCTCATGGGATAAGCCATGCGCCACCCTTGAGTGGGTTTTGTGCAAGCATTTGTGCAATGAACTCTCCAACAATAGATGCTTTATCTGATCTTACAGGAATCTCAGTGTAATTTGTAACAATGTTCTTTGACATCTACAAACGCGGAACCAATCTGTGTCTCTCCTGTCATTCTTTAACTTTTGCTTGAAACTCTTACCGAAAACACGAAGCCGTATAATTTCTTTTTATGGTTGCAAGAGTTTTATCATATTACATCTGTGTTTCCTATATGGTGTATCTGTCACTCATGAGCCTGCAGATGTATGAAGAAGTTGAGTTGAGAACCGTCGCTCCCCTCGCTTATCGTTCAATTGTCGCGGAACACGGGCTGCGCAGTCCACTTGAGATACAAATTGATCTTCCCCGACTTCCCATCTAAAGGAAAAGTACCCCGCACTTCCCCTTCTAATATCACCCTGGTTAGTGTCATTATGCATTTCCAAATCTTATTCTGAAAGATTAAGAACATCATCGAATTAGGCACGAGCTGTAGTACTTGCTGATCAACAAGAACAAGACTACTAAAAAACCTCGAAATTGTCGAAAGTGTTTTTCGAGACATCCACCATTTGCAATTCACAAGTGATCTTACAATATCCTTTCTGAAACAGTTCAGTCCATAATATCCAATTTACATCATAAGTTGCTCTTATACTGTCTCCTCCTCTGTGTTTATAGTTGTTACTTTGACAGATCACATAAAATAAACCAAATGTTTCAGTAACCATAGAATTATCAAAGAGTGATTGATGAAATTTGCCGCGAAGTTCATTTTGGACGTGACAAGACCATGCAATTAGTTTCGGCCAAACACTTTTGGCCTCATTTGAAACGCGATGTACATCGACATGTGATGAGGTGCCGACGTTGCCAAATTAGGAAAGGGCAAGCTACTAATGCTGGCTTTTATTTGACCTTGCCGATCCCGCAAGCACCATAGGAAGATATCTCTATGAACTTTGTCCTTGGACTACCACACACACTCGGAGGTATAGATTCGATCTTGTTGTTGTCAATAGATTTTCAAAGATGGTGTATTTTATTTCTTGCAGCAAAACTACGGATACTTCGCGTATTACCGAATAATTTTTCAAGGAAGTCTATAAGTTGCACGGCATTCCAAAGACTATTACTTCTAATCAGGACACTAAATTTCTTTGCCATTTTTTACAGCAACTATGGAAGAATGTTGGTATTTAACTGCATAAGTAATGTGTTTCATCCCCAAACGGATGGGCAAACAGAAGTTGTCAATCGAACATTGGGAAATCTATTGAGGACTTTGATCGATGATAATCCCCGCTCTTGGGAGACGTGATTGTTACTTAGCAAATTTGCATATAATTCTGCTGTGAACCATACCATTGGATATAGCCCTTTTCTAATCGTGTATGAACGACAACCGAACATTCCTCTTGATTTTGTACCAATTCCTTTTACTACACAGTCAGTAATAAAGTCGTCGATATTATTTCTCAAATGAGAGCATTTCATGAAGATGTGCGCCAAAGGATGAAGAGCAAAACTGAGTTCCACAAAATGGACATCGATAAGCGATGGCGTGAAGTTATCTTTGAACCGGGAGATTTTGTTTAGGCTTATCTGCTGCCTCGTTGGAAGCTACAACATGCTTAGTAATCGAAAGCTTGGTCCCCTCAAAGTTCTTGAGCGCATCAATCCCAATATGTATTGATTAAAGCTTCCTTCTCACATGAAGATACATGACGTATTCAACGTTCGGCATTTAATGCCTTACGTTGATGATTCATCTGATGACAACATGAATTCAGGGATGAATTCTTTTAAAGAAGGGGAGGATGATGCAGTCCGCCTCGAAGATGATCACTTGGCCGAGGAAATCAGCCTGCATTCGGGCTCGACAAGTCTTGCCAACATCGAAGTACACAAATCGGTAACCATGAGTATCATCTGCCAGTCCACATCACAATAGAGACTTTCTCATTTCCTATGCGTTGGAAGCTTAAAAGACATTTTGGGATAGCCACGAAGACAATGGGATTCTATCATGAGTTTATTAAACTCATCTAAGCGGGCTATGATAGATGTGCCTTTAGCCATCCGAAACTGAAACATCCTCTTCAGTATATACAAGCGATTGTTCAAACCTTTCATAGCATAAAGTACCTGAAGTTTAGCTCACAACGCTGCAGCATCCTTCTCCTCGGCCACCTCTATCAATACCTCATCCGATAGTTGTAACCTGATTATACTTCTCACTTTTCTGATTATCACATCATTTTTGGCATCTTCCATTGCTTCCGGCAACTTATCCTTGCCCTCCAATGCCTCAGTCAAACTTTGAGTTGTTAATAATGCCTCCATCTTGAGACTCCATGACTCAAAGTTATTCCTCTCGTTAAATTTTTCAATCTCAAATTTCGCTCCAGACAAAATTGCGACAGCCGAATTTCCAGACAATGATCAGACAAGCAAAAGTCTCAAATCAACCGCTAAAATTCTAACCGTAGCTCTGATACCAATTGTTGAGATTATAACGCAGAAACGCCAACGGATCTTGCAAAAAAGTCAATTCGAAATCTCCAGAAATTCTATGAGGAACAATAAAGGACACCAGATATCTACGTGGTTCGGTCCGAACGTGGGTACCTATTTCCACGAGGAGAGCCATCAATATTATCTACTATATCGGAGGATCAGAGTTACAATCGTTGATGCACTCGAATGTTTCCCGCATCTAGATTAAACCCAAAATAAACCCACAAGTATTATCTCGTAATCTCTTATAGAGAACTTTCACTTAGAAAAAAGCTCATAGAGAAAATCACCGTGCTCAAACCCAAACAAGAGCGCAAAAAATAAAAGTACCCACGCCACTTTTATTTTTCTCTTCTGTCTAACCGAACCGTTTTGGGCGCACAGGCAAAATAAGAGCCTCTATTTTGTCTTGTAGCGATAGAGACCTTCAACAGAGAACAAAATCCTTTACGTGTGTGTCTTCAAGGAAGGAATTCTAATCCAATTAGAATTCGTGGACTTCTTTCCTATCGGTTAGCAAGACCGATATAATCCGTAAATGATTCAAACTCGAGACGTTATCTAACAGAAAGAGGACAATTCTCCTGCATATGGTTGTTAGATACACGGTCTTCTTCCCCGCAACAACTCGATCCCAGTTTCATGATCATGCCAATCTAATACTTAGCTTCATTTCGGGCGGGCCAAAGTACAGTCAGATAACAGAGTCCACCCTCGCACATTCTACATAACGCCTTTAAAAGTCCATCATGCACCAGAAAATCAGCATAAGAGGCCAAAACATTTGCTTGGTAAACCCTATTTAACTTTGCATGTGAGCTCTCTGAAAAGTTGGTGTGTGTTCAACTTAGACTATTAGATGATAAACCTCAGTCTCTTCCTTTTCTTGCTCTCGCCCCCACTCAATTCTCTCACACGCAAAACAACACAGGATTTTTTTTTTTTTTTGATTTTTTCTGTCAAATAATAACCTTACTAAAAATCCAAATTTGGAGAATCTTTCTCTTTTCACATTTATCTATAAAATCTGTCTTGTGTTGTTTATTTTCATCAGCAATTTCTTATCACAATTTTGTAAACCTTTAGTAACGAGTAGGCTTTGATTAATCTCTTTCTACTATATAATAAAATCATATAACCGGTCATTAGTTTGTCTAACTGAAGAAGCAAAGTAGATCTAATCCATCAAATTACGTAATGTTATTAAGATTTAAATAAATAGGAGAAACTTGGGATAATCGAGGGATGCGAGCTACAATGGGCATGTGGAACTTGGAAGGGCAAATTTGTCCTCAGTCTCGTCCTCATGAAGTGACTTTTTTTTTTTTGAATTTCTAATTATGTCATGATCTCTAAGATATATTTGGATATTTTGCATATATTTCATGATAAATTCATCCACCGAGTGCACTGATGTTCACTTGAAATCGAATCAATAGTCTCAATTAAGTTTTCGAAACGTATATTACCATTTATGAGTTTTCTTGATGACACCCAGCAAAATAGTTTGAGGAAAACCTTGTTTCAAAGTTGAAAATTATAGCTCTATCTAATTATCTAACAGATTTTGATCTTGTTGATTTTCCGAAATAAATTTGGATGTTTTCTTTTTAGTTTTGCATATTTTAATATGAATCGCAAGATGGAGTTGAAAATTTATTTACATTTTACACTTTCAAACTCACGTAAGATCATGATATGTGTTATCAATAGAGGGGTCAGATTGAAAATCCCTTTAATAAGTTAAAATTATAATTTCTTAAATCTCCAACGCCATTTAAAATTTAAATGACAATCGTCCCAGTCTTTGGTAGTTCATCAAAAAACGCAATCGCGTAAATCGCTCTGCCATTGAAATAGCTCAACTTGCACTCGTTCTTCTCCTACCTTCACTGCACTTGCGTTCCCTCGCTGGGAAAGGTACTTCTTTTTCTCTTGTTTTCTGGCAACCACTTCTATCTTCTTATATGCTTTCTTCTTTGTTGTTAATCCATAATAACATCCAAACTGTCGGTGTGCATCCGTCAAGAACAGAACAGAAACCAATTTCATTATCTTCTCATATGCTTTCATTATATTCTCCAGGACAGATTGGAACCCATGGACGTGAGGGCTCTGGTTCAACAAGCTCAGCGCATGAACTTAGATGAAGGGCAAGAAATTTGCAGCTCCACGCGATTGTGTGATCTGCCTGATAAAATTCTTTGGCATGTCCTGAGTTTTCTCCAACTGAAAGATGTGGTGAGAACAAGCACGCTGTCGAAAAGGTGGGAGCAGTTGTCTAGGGATAATCCTAGGCTCGATATCTCTGAACGCAATTTTCCAGAGCAGGCGCATTTCGTGAACTTTGTGGACAAAGCATTGTTACTTTAAGACTTTCCCATCAAAGAGTTTAACCTACAGTGCGATACTGTTTCTGATAGATGTCGCATCCATGCTTGGATTACAGCCGCGATAAAGCGCAGAGTCGAGAAGCTACACGTGCGCTTATATGGAGAATTGCTCGAATGTGTGTTGCCCAATTGTGTTTTTAACTGTGAAACACTAGTTGAGTTCCGTCTATTTATGTCGGGGGAACTCAAACTCCCTTTAGTTTGCCTGACAAATCTCAAAGTCTTAACGCTTGCGTGGGTTGATTTCAATTTTGGGAGTCAGAGTTCAATAGAGAAGCTTTTTTCGTGCCCCTCTCTTGAGCAGCTGTCCCTCATCCATTGCGAGTGGAGGAGACTCAAGGTTCTTCATATTTCTGCTCCCATGCTTTTGAGGCTGCACATAGTTGAGCTTCCCTTTTATCAGGGTTTGCAAAGTACCTTCGATTTAGTGGTACATGGAGCTCATATCATGTCCTTTACTTATAATGGGCGCTTTACTGATCGCTATACAATATCGAGTTCATCCTCTGTAGATGTGGCTTGCATTTATCTTGACATGTTTGGATGGCCTCATCATTGTCATCATCATTGTGCTTACCATGGATATAAGCTCTTAGAGGACCTTTCGTGCGTGAAACGTCTGAGTTTATATAATCCCTCTAAGGTACATGTCTATTTATTGCACGTTTTGGTGTTTCAGCCTTCACTCATTGACGGTTGTGAATTTGATATGGCAGTCTTAACTTTCTAATGTCTTTTTGGCTTTCTTACTTAGCTTCTATATGGGAGACCTGCTCTTCTCAACTTTCTCCCAGACTTCTGTCATCTCAGTGAACTGGAATTTGGCACCTTTGATGGTTCGCTCTTAGAATCTAGATTCATTGTTGCAATTCTCCACAAGTGTCCTCATTTGATTCATCTGAAATTCATTCAGGTATGTAATTGTCCTATTGTTACCATTTCCATGCTGAGATGAACATCAAATCAACTAACGTGCAAATGTGATGAATCAGGGCATTTATGTGAATTCCAAGACAAACGATGCCATTTTTGACGTTCCACCTCCGTGTTTTCTATCGTCGCTTGAGCTGATCGAAATTCGCAACTTTGAAGCAGAATATAAAGAATCACTCTGGGCCTTAACGATTCTACTGAGGAATGCTAGAGTTTTAAAGAAATTATTTATACATCCTCCACGGGCAAAACAACTCCCGAGGAACTTCCTGCAACTCCTAAATGCCCTTCCTAGGGCTTCAGACCACTGTGAATTTTTGTTAGGTGTGTGAACCTTTCCCATGTTTATTTTTTTGTTTTTCACTAGAAACTGTTTCCATGATTATTGTTCTACTTAATTGACACCGGATTTATCTATTTACTTGTGACTATATCTCTTTTTTTTTTTTTTTATCATGAACAATTTTATTTATTCTGCTTGATTAACTTCTTGTTAACTTCATTTGTCAAGTTTCACAAGTCTAAGTTGTGATAACCATTATTTCCCTAATGACCAGCTGAGACACTTGCTTTCTACATTTTTGTTTAAAATACCCATTACACCTGACTAAAACAAAAACCAAGGACTTGCTTTTCCATTTGATGAGAGATCTGCTTCAGCATCTTTCTGGTCAATGCAGATTCAATTTCGAACTTGTTCTGCATGCCCACGGCTGCTTGTAATCCGTAAAAGTACCTTGTAACGAGAATGTCGTATCACAAGAGACAGAACTAGAGCACAATATTGGAGGAATACAGTAAAAGAAACGAAGAGAGTTTCGTCATTGTAATTTTTCGTAAGTGGAGCACAATCATCCATACAAAAAGACTCAAAAGATTGGGTACTTTCAAATGGAGTTGCGCCACTTCCCTCGTATAGCTTTAGATGATATTCCAACTAAATCTTTCAACGTTGATTTCACTATTCACAAGAGTCGGTAATAAGAAAGTAGAAAATGTACACAGCTGAGACAATTCTAGCAATCTATCTCCTTACTTGAGTTTGCATTGCCTGAATTACATGCTAGACCACTGGATACTACTTTTACTACTACCTTCTTGCTTTCAAACATCTCATGGCCTGAACACAAGTGTAGGTTCATATTCTCCTAAAAAAACTTTGTGCAGAGATTCATTCTATTTGGGCCACCATTGATGCACGAGAAATGTAGATTCTGCGTAAAAGCATGTAATCATTGTTTAACTTAGCCAGCTATTCGAACAACCGGATTTCATAATATATTACAGTAACTACGAATTCATAATTGTTGGACAGTGACAAGCTTTGGGGAGGCTCTAGATACTGAGTTATCAAGGCTCATTTGCATGATGAAAACATAGAATAGCATTTCAACAGTGTTGAAACCTGAATTTTGTGCCGACAAATTCATATATGCATTTTTTTTTGTCATAATAATAAATAAGTAAATAATGAGAAGTAAATGAAATAGTTAAAAAAAGGAGTAGATAACAAAAAGAGGATAATAAAGAAAGGAAAAAAATGAATTCGGAATCCCATCTACCCATTAATATGGCCCCTAAAAATTTGATTCCGTGGTGGGCACATTAGAACCATAACATATTAAATGACTAGGATAACGGATTTACGGCGAAGTTCATATGTTCGCGACTCGAGGTTTTGGTGTTTTGATCTCAAATCGTATCTTTGACGTTCATGTGTGTTAAAAAGCAATGAAAAAATATAGAGGAACGCGAAATTTACGAGGCTCGGCAGTGTGCCTACGTCCTCGGCCAAACAACTCACCCTTTTTTTTTCTCATCAAGTTTGTACAGACTCATAAACATAATCAGACGGACTTGATCTGTAAGTCAAATCTCTACAAAAAAGGAAAAAGAATCCTCTATAAATCTAGAGGAAAAATCAAATCTCCCACAAAAAAGGAAACTACAGCTCACGCCAACACCCCCTCAAGTTGGCATGTAGATATCTTACATGCCCAACTTGTCTAGTGAGCTCTAAAATTCCTTGAAACAGCTTTTGTCAAGATATCTGCTAGTTGGTCTTCGGATTTCATGAATGGAAACTGAATCACCTTGCAATCCAAGTTCTGCTTAATGAAGTGACGATCCACCACAATATGTTTGGTGCGATCGTGTTGAACATGATTGTGAGAGATATCAATAGCTGATTTGTTATCACAAAACAATTTTATTTCAGAAATAGGAGCAAAACCGAGTTGTGTTATAAGTTTTCGAAGCCATTGGAGTTCGCATAGTCCTTTAGCCATTCCTCTAAACTCTGCTTCTGCACTTGAGAGAGCTACTGCTTTTTGCTTTTTGCTCCTCCAAGTAACCAAATTTCCTCCCACGAAGGTAAAGTACCTAGATGCTGATCTTCTGTCTGACACACTTCCAGCCCAATCTACGTCAGTAAAACCTTCAATCTTAAGATGCCCACTCTTCTGAAATTGAAGCCCTATCCCTGGAGCTCCCTTTAAATACCGGATAATGCGCATTACACTATTCATGTGATCTTCACTAGGGGCGTGCATAAACTGGCTTACAACACTTTCTGCATAGGCAATATCAAGACGTGTATGTGATAAATAAATCAGTTTTCCAACTAACCTTTGATATCTTTCTTCATTTGTAGGCACCTGATCAGAATACTCTCCAAGTCTATGATTCTGAACAATAGGAGTATCTGCAGGTTTGCAATCTAGTATTCCCACTTTGGCCAACAAATCCAAAATATACTTTCTTTGAGATAGAAACATACCTTTGTTAGATCTTGCTACTTCTATCCCCAAGAAGTACTTGAGTCCTCCAAGGTTTTTCATCTCAAACTCCATTGAGAGCTTTTGTTGTAATTTCGCGATTTCCTCTTGATCATCTCCTATGATAATTATATCATATACATAAATAATTAGCACGGTTATCTTACCTTGACTTCGCCTCAAGAACATGGTGTGATCAGAGTCGCTTTGAACATATCCATATCTTTTCATAGCCACACTAAACCGTCCAAACCAAGTTCGAGGAGACTGTTTCAATCCGTAGAGTGATCGCTCCAACTTCTAAACAAATCCTGGTTGTGATGAAGAACTATAACTTGGCGGAATGTCCATATAGATATCCTCTTCAATGTCTACATGGAGAAATGCATTCTTGACATCAAGTTGGTGTAATGGCCAATCTAAATTCGCTCAAGAGATAATAACACTCGTATAGTATTTAGTTTCGCAACAGGCGAGAAAGTTTCTTGAAATCCACCCCATATGTTTGTGTATATCATTTTGCTACCAACCTCGCCTTATATCTTTCAATGGATCCATCAGCTTTATATTTGATTGAGAACACCTATTTGCAACCCACTGTTTTCTTTCCTTCGGGCAACTTCATCAGCTTCCAAGTACTATTTTTCTGCAATGCTTCCATCTCTTCCTTCCTAACTCGAACCCACTTAGGATCATTCAAGGCATCATGTACTCCTCCTGGATTTGTGAAAGCGAACCTTTCAGACTGGTTCTCGAAGAAGTTGGGTTTGTAGCACGATGATACATGGATAATATGGCTTTACTGTCCATTTAGCTCTTGCCCGTGCGCTAATCATGCACTTGGCATCGTTTCTGAGGATACCTATAGACACGCAGTCTTAAGTGGGAGGTAAAGTAGGTTGTGATTATGTTTGTCATTGATATGTAAATGGGATAAGTGTTAGTTTGTGTCCCTCTATTTGGTTTGGGTATTGAGCCCTTGATGTAATAAACCTCTCCCTCCTCCCCCCATCCTCTCTCTCTCTCTCTCTGTCTACACACAAAAGAAATTCTTTGGTTTCTTTGGTTGATGCAGGCATTTGCAAATTACTGTTTTCAATTTATCTTCCGACTGTGTTGAGATGCCTCGTGTCATTACTACGGTAATTTTGCCTCTCCGGTGCGATCTCTTTTAACACCTGCTACGAAAAACCTCTTCTTTGTTCTAATTCACATTAGCACATACAAAAGCTGTTTGATTTAATGAGGAAAGCAAAAATAAAATAAAAAATAAAATGACCCGGGTAATAAAGTCAAACGTAATGCTGATTCGTATTTATCAAAAGGATGAGAAGTTCATGCTATTAGATGGAAATCACCACCCGTTATATATGACACTCATAGCCAGATAGATGATGACTCTTCATGCCATGTCCTAGGGGCGATCGATTCCCGATCCGATCCGATTCTCCTCAAGAATTGGAAACGGGACCGGTGGTCTTGGTTCTCATTTTTCGGAACCGGGGACCGGACCGGCCATAGGAACCGAACCGGACCGACCCGATCGGTTCCAATAACACCACAATTTCTACACAACAAAATGTGAAAGAGAAAGAGGTGGTCTACCAACCCAGCTCAGTCGTGGCAAGCCTTCCCCAAGGTCACACAACTCGAAGTGAGGGTTTCGGTTGCCTTTTTTTTTTTTTTTATTTGACGGGTCCTGTCCGAGTGGTCCGGTCCGCTCCTATATTCCTGGAACCGGGACTGGATATCCCGGCCACTGGTTCCAGTATTAAGAGTTGGGAATCGGAATGGACCAAACCCATCTAGAACCGGGAATCGGAACCGGACCACCGGTCCGGGCGGTTTTCTGTTCAAGCAGTTCTATTTGCTCACACCTACCCTATCCATCTTCATGAAAACTACAGAGAATTAATCCAGTAGCACTTAAGCTTGTGCTGGAGAAAATGCTTCTCATGGGATAAGCCATGCGCCACCCTTGAGTGGGTTTTGTGCAAGCATTTGTGCAATGAACTCTCCAACAATAGATGCTTTATCTGATCTTACAGGAATCTCAGTGTAATTTGTAACAATGTTCTTTGACATCTACAAACGCGGAACCAATCTGTGTCTCTCCTGTCATTCTTTAACTTTTTCTTGAAACTCTTACCGAAAAAACGAAGCCGTATAATTTCTTTTTATGGTTGCAAGAGTTTTATCATATTACATCTGTGTTTCCTATATGGTGTATCTGTCACTCATGAGCCTGCAGATGTATGAAAAAGTTGAGTTGAGAACCGTCGCTCCCCTCGCTTATCGTTCAATTGTCGCGGAACACGGGCTGCGCAGTCCACTTGAGATACAAATTGATCTTCCCCGACTTCCCATCTAAAGGAAAAGTACCCCGCACTTCCCCTTCTAATATCACCCTGGTTAGTGTCATTATGCATTTCCAAATCTTATTCTGAAAGATTAAGAACATCATCGAATTAGGCACGAGCTGTAGTACTTGCTGATCAACAAGAACAAGACTACTAAAAAACCTCGAAATTGTCGAAAGTGTTTTTCGAGACATCCACCATTTGCAATTCACAAGTGATCTTACAATATCCTTTCTGAAACAGTTCAGTCCATAATATCCAATTTACATCATAAGTTGCTCTTATACTGTCTCCTCCTCTGTTTTTATAGTTGTTACTTTGACAGATCACATAAAATAAACCAAATGTTTCAGTAACCATAGAATTATCAAAGAGTGATTGATGAAATTTGCCGCGAAGTTCATTTTGGACGTGACAAGACCATGCAATTAGTTTCGGCCAAACACTTTTGGCCTCATTTGAAACGCGATGTACATCGACATGTGATGAGGTGCCGACGTTGCCAAATTAGGAAAGGGCAAGCTACTAATGCTGGCTTTTATTTGACCTTGCCGATCCCGCAAGCACCATAGGAAGATATCTCTATGAACTTTGTCCTTGGACTACCACACACACTCGGAGGTATAGATTCGATCTTGTTGTTGTCAATAGATTTTCAAAGATGGTGTATTTTATTTCTTGCAGCAAAACTACGGATACTTCGCGTATTACCGAATAATTTTTCAAGGAAGTCTATAAGTTGCACGGCATTCCAAAGACTATTACTTCTAATCAGGACACAAAATTTCTTTGCCATTTTTTACAGCAACTATGGAAGAATGTTGGTATTTAACTGCATACAGCAATGTGTTTCATCCCCAAACGGATGGGCAAACTGAAGTTGTCAATCGAACATTGGGAAATCTATTGAGGACTTTGATCGATGATAATCCCCGCTCTTGGGAGACGTGATTGTTACTTAGCAAATTTGCATATAATTCTGCTGTGAGCCATACCATTGGATATAGCCCTTTTCTAATCGTGTATGAACGACAACCGAACATTCCTCTTGATTTTGTACCAATTCCTTTTACTACACAGTCAGTAATAAAGTCGTCGATATTATTTCTCAAATGAGAGCATTTCATGAAGATGTGCGCCAAAGGATGAAGAGCAAAACTGAGTTCCACAAAATGGACATCGATAAGCGATGGCGTGAAGTTATCTTTGAACCGGGAGATTTTGTTTAGGCTTATCTGCTGCCTCGTTGGAAGCTACAACATGCTTAGTAATCGAAAGCTTGGTCCCCTCAAAGTTCTTGAGCGCATCAATCCCAATATGTATTGATTAAAGCTTCCTTCTCACATGAAGATACATGACGTATTCAACGTTCGGCATTTAATGCCTTACGTTGATGATTCATCTGATGACAACATGAATTCAGGGATGAATTCTTTTAAAGAAGGGGAGGATGATGCAGTCCGCCTCGAAGATGATCACTTGGCCGAGGAAATCAGCCTGCATTCGGGCTCGACAAGTCTTGCCAACATCGAAGTACACAAATCGGTAACCATGAGTATCATCTGCCAGTCCACATCACAATAGAGACTTTCTCATTTCCTATGCGTTGGAAGCTTAAAAGACATTTTGGGATAGCCACGAAGACATTGGGATTCTATCATGAGTTTATTAAACTCATCTAAGCGGGCTATGATAGATGTGCCTTTAGCCATCCGAAACTGAAACATCCTCTTCAGTATATACAAGCGATTGTTCAAACCTTTCATAGCATAAAGTACCTGAAGTTTAGCTCACAACGCTGCAGCATCCTTCTCCTCGGCCACCTCTATCAATACCTCATCCGATAGTTGTAACCTGATTATACTTCTCACTTTTCTGATTATCACATCATTTTTGGCATCTTCCATTGCTTCCGGCAACTTATCCTTGCCCTCCAATGCCTCAGTCAAACTTTGAGTTGTTAATAATGCCTCCATCTTGAGACTCCATGACTCAAAGTTATTCCTCTCGTTAAATTTTTCAATCTCAAATTTCGCTCCAGACAAAATTGCGACAGCCGAATTTCCAGACAATGATCAGACAAGCAAAAGTCTCAAATCAACCGCTAAAATTCTAACCGTAGCTCTGATACCAATTGTTGAGATTATAACGCAGAAACGCCAACGGATCTTGCAAAAAAGTCAATACGAAATCTCCAGAAATTCTATGAGGAACAATAAAGGACACCAGATATCTACGTGGTTCGGTCCGAATGTGGGTACCTATTTCCACGAGGAGAGCCATCAATATTATCTACTATATCGGAGGATCAGAGTTACAATCGTTGATGCACTCGAATGTTTCCCGCATCTAGATTAAACCCAAAATAAACCCACAAGTATTATCTCGTAATCTCTTATAGAGAACTTTCACTTAGAAAAAAGCTCATAGAGAAAATCACCGTGCTCAAACCCAAACAAGAGCGCAAAAAATAAAAGTACCCACGCCACTTTTATTTTTCTCTTCTGTCTAACCGAACCGTTTTGGGCGCACAGGCAAAATAAGAGCCTCTATTTTGTCTTGTAGCGATAGAGACCTTCAACAGAGAACAAAATCCTTTACGTGTGTGTCTTCAAGGAAGGAATTCTAATCCAATTAGAATTCGTGGACTTCTTTCCTATCGGTTAGCAAGACCGATATAATCCGTAAATGATTCAAACTCGAGACGTTATCTAACAGAAAGAGGACAATTCTCCTGCATATGGTTGTTAGATACACGGTCTTCTTCCCCGCAACAACTCGATCCCAGTTTCATGATCATGCCAATCTAATACTTAGCTTCATTTCGGGCGGGCCAAAGTACAGTCAGATAACAGAGTCCTCCCTCGCACATTCTACATAACGCCTTTAAAAGTCCATCATGCACCAGAAAATCAGCATAAGAGGCCAAAACATTTGCTTGGTAAACCCTATTTAACTTTGCATGTGAGCTCTCTGAAAAGTTGGTGTGTGTTCAACTTAGACTATTAGATGATAAACCTCGTTCTCTTCCTTTTCTTGCTCTCGCCCCCACTCAATTCTCTCACACGCAAAACAACGCAGGTTTTTTTTTTTGATGATTTTTTCTGTCAAATAATAACCTTACTAAAAATCCAAATTTGGAGAATCTTTCTCTTTTCACATTTATCTATAAAATCTGTCTTGTGTTGTTTATTTTCATCAACAATTTCTTATCACAATTTTGTAAACCTTTAGTAACGAGTAGGCTTTGATTAATCTCTTTCTACTATATAATAAAATCATATAACCGGTCATTAGTTTTTCTAACTGAAGAAGCAAAGTAGATCTAATCCATCAAATTACGTAATGTTATTAAGATTTAAATAAATAGGAGAAACTTGGGATAATCGAGGGATGCGAGCTACAATGGGCATGTGGAACTTGGAAGGGCAAATTTGTCCTCAGTCTCGTCCTCATGAAGTGACTTTTTTTTTTTTTTTTGAATTTCTAATTATGTCATGATCTCTAAGATATATTTGGATATTTTGCATATATTTCATGATAAATTCATCCACCGAGTGCACTGATGTTCACTTGAAATCGAATCAATAGTCTCAATTAAGTTTTCGAAACGTATATTACCATTTATGAGTTTTCTTGATGACACCCAGCAAAATAGTTTGAGGAAAACCTTGTTTCAAAGTTGAAAATTATAGCTCTATCTAATTATCTAACAGATTTTGATCTTGTTGATTTTCCGAAATAAATTTGGATGTTTTCTTTTTAGTTTTGCATATTTTAATATGAATCGCAAGATGGAGTTGAAAATTTATTTACATTTTACACTTTCAAACTCACGTAAGATCATGATATGTGTTATCAATAGAGGGGTCAGATTGAAAATCCCTTTAATAAGTTAAAATTATAATTTCTTAAATCTCCAACGCCATTTAAAATTTAAATGACAATCGTCCCAGTCTTTGGTAGTTCATCAAAAAACGCAATCGCGTAAATCGCTCTGCCATTGAAATAGCTCAACTTGCACTCGTTCTTCTCCTACCTTCACTGCACTTGCGTTCCCTCGCTGGGAAAGGCACTTCTTTTTCTCTTGTTTTCTGGCAACCACTTCTATCTTCTTATATGCTTTCTTCTTTGTTGTTAATCCATAATAACATCCAAACTGTCGGTGTGCATCCGTCAAGAACAGAACAGAAACCAATTTCATTATCTTCTCATATGCTTTCATTATATTCTCCAGGACAGATTGGAACCCATGGACGTGAGGGCTCTGGTTCAACAAGCTCAGCGCATGAACTTAGATGAAGGGCAAGAAATTTGCAGCTCCACGCGATTGTGTGATCTGCCTGATAAAATTCTTTGGCATGTCCTGAGTTTTCTCCAACTGAAAGATGTGGTGAGAACAAGCACGCTGTCGAAAAGGTGGGAGCAGTTGTCTAGGGATAATCCTAGGCTCGATATCTCTGAACGCAATTTTCCAGAGCAGGCGCATTTCGTGAACTTTGTGGACAAAGCATTGTTACTTTACGACTTTCCCATCAAAGAGTTTAACCTACAGTGCGATACTGTTTCTGATAGATGTCGCATCCATGCTTGGATTACAGCCGCGATAAAGCGCAGAGTCGAGAAGCTACACGTGCGCTTATATGGAGAATTGCTCGAATGTGTGTTGCCCAATTGTGTTTTTAACTGTGAAACACTAGTTGAGTTCCGTCTATTTATGTCGGGGGAACTCAAACTCCCTTTAGTTTGCCTGACAAATCTCAAAGTCTTAACGCTTGCGTGGGTTGATTTCAATTTTGGGAGTCAGAGTTCAATAGAGAAGCTTTTTTCGTGCCCCTCTCTTGAGCAGCTGTCCCTCATCCATTGCGAGTGGAGGAGACTCAAGGTTCTTCATATTTCTGCTCCCATGCTTTTGAGGCTGCACATAGTTGAGCTTCCCTTTTATCAGGGTTTGCAAAGTACCTTCGATTTAGTGGTACATGGAGCTCATATCAAGTCCTTTACTTATAATGGGCGCTTTACTGATCGCTATACAATATCGAGTTCATCCTCTGTAGATGTGGCTTGCATTTATCTTGACATGTTTGGATGGCCTCATCATTGTCATCATCATTGTGCTTACCATGGATATAAGCTCTTAGAGGACCTTTCGTGCGTGAAACGTCTGAGTTTATATAATCCCTCTAAGGTACATGTCTATTTATTGCACGTTTTGGTGTTTCAGCCTTCACTCATTGACGGTTGTGAATTTGATATGGCAGTCTTAACTTTCTAATGTCTTTTTGGCTTTCTTACTTAGCTTCTATATGGGAGACCTGCTCTTCTCAACTTTCTCCCAGACTTCTGTCATCTCAGTGAACTGGAATTTGGCACCTTTGATGGTTCGCTCTTAGAATCTAGATTCATTGTTGCAATTCTCCACAAGTGTCCTCATTTGATTCATCTGAAATTCATTCAGGTATGTAATTGTCCTATTGTTACCATTTCCATGCTGAGATGAACATCAAATCAACTAACGTGCAAATGTGATGAATCAGGGCATTTATGTGAATTCCAAGACAAACGATGCCATTTTTGACGTTCCACCTCCGTGTTTTCTATCGTCGCTTGAGCTGATCGAAATTCGTAACTTTGAAGCAGAATATAAAGAATCACTCTGGGCCTTAACGATTCTACTGAGGAATGCTAGAGTTTTAAAGAAATTATTTATACATCCTCCACGGGCAAAACAACTCCCGAGGAACTTCCTGCAACTCCTAAATGCCCTTCCTAGGGCTTCAGACCACTGTGAATTTTTGTTAGGTGTGTGAACCTTTCCCATGTTTATTTTTTTGTTTGTCACTAGAAGCTGTTTCCATGATTATTGTTCTTCTTAATTGACACCGGATTTATCTATTTACTTGTGACTATATCTCTGTTTTTTTTTTATCATGAACAATTTTATTTATTCTGCTTGATTAACTTCTTGTTAACTTCATTTGTCAAGTTTCCCTAATGATCGCCAATGGCGTGTGGGATCGCCAATGGCGTGTGGGATCACCAAGAATTATAATTTATCCAATGTATTGGGAGGGAGTTACTCCCATTTGACCTAACGAGGTCGTGCGGCTAGAGAGTCACATACTGACACGATTCATCTCGATTGAAAATGGGCGTCAAGAGTCGTATGGCGACCGAATCATCTCTAGGTCCGGACGCAAGAGTCTCAAATGTACCGACGGGTCATATGGAGACCGAATCATCTCGCAACCCTAAATTGGGCGGCCTAGGATGGGTGGATATGGAAGGAATTATTTTCTGGAAAAATTAAAGAATGGTTTTTGAGACACCGAATTTACCTCATGATTTGAAAATGGCCCAGAAAGGGGCGTGAGAGAAAAGAATGTGTTTTTTGGAAATTCAAGAAGTGGTACTTTTGAGAATAGAATGGAGAGTTGCCTCATGTGTTTGAGATGGCGTCGAGTGCTTGCGTGTGATTAAAAACCTTGTCTTTGTACGAAGCTTAGATTCTTCATGAGTTATGATTGAGTCGAGTCGATTTGAAGTACTGAAATGCCAGGTTTTGGACAAGTACCCTATTTTAAACATGCCAATACTTTTATACCCCAAAATACCCCATTTTTTAAAAGTGTCTGGAGGTACTAGCAGCCTAGTTTAGGGTTAGTTTTAACTTACTGAGATTTATATCTCACCTCGTCGTGGGACAACATTTTTCAGGTCTCAGAAGATGGAAACCCAAACTTGCCCCGGGTTGGCAATTGAGGAAGTCGATTGGAGGAAATCAAGATGATTCTGATTGAGATCTTAGAAACCATTTATTGTTTGGAATTAGATTTGTAACTGACCTTGACATTTATGAGATGTGTACATCTTTTCGTCCTAAGTCATCTTGTATTGTTTTATGGGGTTGTTTCACGTTTCTGCATGCGTCTCATTTAGAAGCCTTGATTTCGTTGTTTGTCGTTGGATCCTGGGTAATATCTTGATAAGAGGAACGGCCTGGTGGGATGTTCGCGTGCTCGCCGGGTTCGGGGCGTGATAGGACGTGCATAAACTGGCTTACAACACTTATTGCATAGGCAATATCAGGACGTGTATGTGATAAATAAATCAGTTTTCCAACTAACCTTTGATATCTTTCTTTATTTGTAGGCACCTGATTAGAATACTGTAACATTCTGAATTTCCTGTCATTTTTAGACTATGGAATGAGAAGAATCTATCGATGTACTTCAGTTTTATTTCGCTCGGATCTGATCAATCCTGAGTAGACTAACCATAAGGGAAATGCTAACGCATAACAAGGTACGTGGACCTAAGAAACTCGAAAAGGAAATGACGCTTTGACCATAAGGATTGTCGAAAGAACATTTAGAGCCAATAAAGGCCTATCGAATAACTATTAAGGAAGTCATTGCTAGCGTTATACGATTGGGACGTGGGTGATGCCGTAAAACCAATGTATAATTTGCGACGTTTTCCTAAATCGAACCGTGACAATCGAGACCGTCGGAGCTAGTAATGAACCCTCGCATTTACATAACAACCAAAGTCATCTTATCTTGAGTCGTCCTAAGTGTGACGAGAGTCATAGAGTCGATACGCGTAACGTCTGCAAAAGCCGCCGTTAGTTCGAGATAAACTGAAGTTACGATCGACGGACGATCGATCACGAAATGGAAGCTCAAAATTGGCAATTGAAAATGAAGAATTTCAAAATTTGAAAAGGATTTGACGTCTTCTCGCCAATGGCCATTCAAAACGAGAAAAAATGAATTTTCGGACAAAAAATGCCAAATGACCGTTTTGCCCCTCAACCTCTTTCATTTGCCTTAAGAAATTTGGAAGGATAAAATGGTCATTCTCCCACACCATGAGGCTGCCGAAAATCTGCTTGAGGGAGGTTAATGAGGGTCAATGGCCATTGGATCAATAATTGGCAATAGGACAAGTGTCAACCTAGGGTTAACTTGGCATTTATTACCCACCTAATCACATCTTGTCAATCTAACCTTCATTATTGGTGTGGAACATCTCTAATTGCAGCCCCTCAGCCGTGTATAGCAGCCCTCCCACTTTCCTTTGGTTTTCCCTTTATTTTCTTCCCAACCGAAAATTGCCGAGAAAGATAGGTTTCTGCCCTCCTGTTCGGCCTCCACGACCAGTGCCTCCTGTCACCGCCTCCGACCACCACAGGTTAGTTCAAGATGTCCTTAACAAGTTCCAATTGATTTTATGTCCATTGGAGGTCTGGTTAATTTAGGAGAATTTTTTAAAGAAAACCGAATAGATTCTGAGCTAACTGAGAGAGGGCTATGGTTCATCCTCTTAGAAATTTCAAATGGTTCCGAAATTTTTGTGGAAACTCTATAACATCTAGTACTTGAGTCCACAGAGCATAAATGGTAATTTCATTAAAGTTTTAAGGTATTTTCATGGCTGATCTTGAGTGACTTATCGAGCAGAAAACTGACCGCCGCGCACAAGGAGAAACCGAACTGATTGGAAGTCTTCGAGGTGTTATTTCTCTTCGAAACTTTTGGTGAGCCTCTCTAACACTTATATTGAGGTTCTAGCGAATTTATTTCATGAGAAATTGGGACTTATGATCGAAATATGGACCGATTATGCGGGGTAGGCTCAAACCGGTTCTGTTTTGGATAATGTTCTAGTTGTACCGATTCTGTTAGGGGCTGTTAGAGGGGTATTTTGACTTCAAATTGATGCAAGGGACTACCTATAATGTTGATTAAGGTGTTAGTGGAAAGTATGTGAAGTGGATTGGGATTTGGAAGTGATTTAAGGGCTATATTGTGCATGAAACCTCAAGTTATATTTTGTCCTGTAAGTGGCTGAATGAACCGAGTACTTAAAGGGTTCGTGGAACTATTGTGGTGTATTCGATCATTTGATAAGGCATCTTGAGTTGCCATTTGATTAATTATTGAGGGATTGGTATCAAGGAAGTGAGAATTGATTGGATTTTGATCCAAAATTGATGAATTTCCTATGATGGTACGAGAACCTTGGGTTGCCGAACATTTGTGGGGTTGAGGAGGATTGATCGAAGTGGATTTTTTGCTAATTGCTTGAGGCAAGTGGTTCCTAAACCCTTACTTGAACCCTAGGACGCTACTGGATAATTGTCTTGTGTAGCGTGACTGGGTGATAAAAGCATGGTGAATGATGGTGTGTTATTGAATGGCTAGTAAGCCCTGTTAATTAGTGTGAATAATGAGCTCTGATGAGTTACACTGACTATAAAGTCTATGCTATAAAGCATTCATCGATCGTTGGCTTGGTGCCCCGAAGATCGAATTGGCTTGGTGCCCCGAGAAATGTAATGGCTTGGTGCCCCAGTTATGGCATGGCTATAATGCCTCGATGTAATTATATTGGCTTGGTGCCCCGGTTGTCATGGCTAGAGTGCCTTGAAATATATTGAGGTTTATATACTTTGGAAATGGGATTTGTGTGATATCACTAGTATAAACGAGAATCTATTCTGTACTAATGTGTGAAGCTTGGTCACCCGTGATGATGTGTGCTTGATGGTTACTTCTTTATATCAAGTACTTGAAAGAAATGATGATCATTTGCCATATGCCACTGCTTGCTAAATTCCCTGCATCGTGTTGCATTATTGTGTAGTCTAGTGAGACTAGTGGTTTAGTTTGGGTTAGGTTTCACTTGCTGGGATGCAAATCTCACCCCGTAATGGGACATATTTTTCAGACCCTAAGCCTTAACTATGCTGCCAATCCGACTGGACGATCCCAAGCATACGACCGCCCTTTTTGATGAGTTCCATGCTAGGAAAGGTATTGTGTATGTAAGGAAACGCACAACCGTCTGGGTAGACGAAGGTAAAATGGAGTTACAGCCCCACTGTTTCGAGGCATGGTTCCGTCAACTGGGTAATAGCAACTTGATGGGACCTCTACTGCCTGAGGATGTTCCATCAGAGGTAGTTCCTAACTGGTGTCATCTGTCCCGACCGGAGATAGAAGTGGAGAATCCAGCATTAGCAGGAGATTCGAGGAACATTTCGGAAAAGTCAAAGTCGTCTCCTACTGAAGAACATAGGAACTACATCGTGCTCTCTGCCGATGAGCTCAAGGATTCTGATGTGGGTGACAATGAGGAAACTGATGAGGAATCAGAGGAACCGTCTGAAGAGGTGCCATCCGAGACGTTTTCCGACTACAACCCAAACAACGAAGAGGACAACGGAAGCGACGGATCGAGTGGTTCTTCCGAATAATGTGATGAAGGGGTTTAGGAACATTAGGATTAGGAACAATTTTGATGTTTGATTTTGGGAAAGAGCTAAGCGGTAACCTTTAGCTTAAGCTTTCGTTCCTATTTCCTACCCAGGTGTGCGGCTTTATCTTTTGTTCTTTCCTTTCCACTGTTGTATTGGATGGTTGCAGGGTGTATATATAAGCGTGTGCTTTGCTGCTTGTCCAAATTCCATATGTTGTTTATTTTCAAGGTGTTGTGTCCTTCCGCATGTGCATTTCATTTCATTTTAGGCATTGAGGTGTTCCTAGGATTTATTATATTGGCCTGGAGCGGATGTGATGTGCTCACTGGGAGTGCAGGGCGTGACAAATACTCTTAGTCTATGATTCTGAGCAATAGGAGTATCTGCAGGTTTGCAATCTAGCATTCCCACTTCGGCCAACAAATCCAAAATATACTTTTTTTGAGATAGAAAAATACCTCTGTTAGATCTTGCTACTTATATCCCCAAGAAGTACTTGAGTTCTCCAAGGTTTTTCATCTCAAACTCCATTGAGTGCTTCTGTTGTAATTTCGCGATTTCCTCTTGATCATCTCATATAATAATTATATCATCTACGTAAATAATCAGCATGGTTATCTTACCTTGACTTCGCCTCAAGAACATGGTGTGATCAGAGTCGCTTTGAACATATCCATATATTTTCATAGCCACACTAAATCGTCCAAATCAAGCTCGGGGAGACTGTTTCAATCCGTAGAGTGATCGCTCCAACGTACAAACAAGTCCTGGTTGTGATGAAGAACTATAACTTGGCGGAATTTCCATATAGATATCATCTTCAATGTCTCCATGGAGAAATGCATTCTTGACATCAAGTTGCTGTAATGGCCAATCTAAATTCGCTCAAGAGATAATAACACTCGTATAGTATTTAGTTTCGCAACATGTGAGAAAGTTTCTTGAAAATCCACCCCCTATGTTTGTGTATATCCTTTTGCTACAAACCTCGCCTTATATCTTTCAATGGACCCATCAGCTTTATATTTGATCGAGAACACCCATTTGCAACCCACTGTTTTCTTTCCTTCGGGCAACTTCATCAGCTTCCAAGTACTATTTTTCTGCAATGATTCCATCTCTTCCTTCATAGCTCGAACCCATTTAGGATCATTCAAGGTATCATGTACTCCTCCTGGAATATAAACTGATGATACATTCGAGATAAAAGCCCTTAATGGCTCAGATAATTTTCTAACAGAAGCATAGCTAGTAATTGGATATGCAGATTTCTTTTTCCCTTCAACATCTGGTGAGTATCGATTCGGGGGCTTTCCTCGATTTAGGTAATTTATATCTTACAGAATCACGAGAATCATCATGTAAATAAGCAGTATGAGAAGTTACCTCGGGAATTTCCTCAGGAGTTGGGACGAGTACTGAAGAAGATGGGGAAAGCTATTCTGGAAGAGCCGACTGATCTTGCAAACTCTGCTTCTCGGGGAACTGACCTTCTTAAGACGAGATTTGTTGCTCAACATATGTCGGTAAATTCTGGTCTAGTTATGCATTAGCTACTAGAGACAATATTAAAACTCCACTAATTTGAACTCCCCCTAGAGCCATAACATCACTAGTTTCCCACCAATTCTTTTTTTACGTCTGTATCTCCCCCTGAAAAGAAGAATTGGTATCCCAAAAAAAAGATTCCTTCTCAAGGAATGTCACATCCATTGTAACATATGTCTTCTTAGTAGATGGATTATAGCACCGATATCCTTTCTGATGTGAACCATATCCCAAAAACACAAATCGCATAGCACATGGTTCAAGTTTTGTACATTGTGATTTGGGAATGTGAACAAAGGCGATACAACCAAACACCTTAAGGGAAATAGTAAGAATTGACGGTAAATATACATGAGAAGAGAGAGCCTCTAATGGTGTCTGAAATTCTAATACTTACGATGTTAATCCTATTCATAAGATGGACTGCGGTAGTTACTGCATTATCCCAAAAACGGTGAAGGACATTATTTTCAAATAATAAAGAACGAGCCGTCTCAAGGATATACCTATTCTTCTTTTTTGTTACCCCGTTTTGTTGGGACATCCTTGAGCATGATATTTAATGAAGTAAGCCATGCTGCAGAAAATATTCTTTGAGATGCTGATTAATGTATTCACCACCATTATCACTACGGAGGGTTTGAAGCTTCCTACCAAATTGAGTTTGTACCATAGTATGGAAAACTTTAAATACATTTGCAACTTCATCCTTAGTCTTCATCATATATAACCATGTTATTCTAGTGCAATCATCGAAAAAAAGAATGAACCATCTACTACCAGATACAGAAGTAATAGGAGAAGAACCCCACACATTGGAATGAATTAGAGAGAAAGGAATTGCACTTTTATTCAAGCTTATAGGAAAAGGTACTCGAAGGTTTTTCGCAAAAATACAAGTCTGACAATTAAACTGATGATCATTCAAACCTAAAAAAAAACTTAGGAAATAACTTTTTCATACAACCAAACAATGGATGCCCCAATCGCTTATGCCAAAGACATATCTGCGTCTCCCTACTTGTAGACGAACCTTGTACCTGATTGACATTCCCAGAACTGAAGTCGTCCATGTAATACAACCCCCCTACTTAGTACCACGCCCAATAATCTCATTTGTGAGGATATCCTAAAATAGACAAAAGTGTAGGTACATCGGCACAACACAATTTAATTCTTCTACAACATGTCCAATCGAAATCAGTTTCGTAGACAGTGACGGGACAATGAGTGTATTTGGTAGAGATAGGGAAGGTGAAACATTAACAACTCCAGCGCCAGTCACTGGATACGATACTCCATTAGCATTCGACATAATATGGCGTCGGGGCTTTGTAATACTAGCAAAGTCATCCGCAGTGAAAGTCATGTGGTCAGTAGCTCCAGAATTAATAACCCACTGACTACAATCACTCTGTACAAAAGCAACTAAAGCAAAACCATAATTACCTTCAACATCTGTAGATTTCTTACTCTGTGGTTCGAGCTTTGACACAAATAACAACTGAGGCTCTCCCATAACTAGAGCCACTGTTTCCTTCTCCCTCTGCTTGTTTTCGAGTTTTGAGTTCCTTCCGATACCCGTGCAACTTAAAGCATGTCTCTCGGATGTGTTTAGTATTTTTGCAATGAGAGCAGCCACTGTTGTGGCTAGCGGTATCACCTAGAGGGGGATGAATAGGTGATTATAGTGCAACTTCAAAGTTTTTTGCGGAATATCAATTGCACATGGGTTAATATAACGTCTCAGATGATAGCAACACAGTAAATCAATATAACCAATTCACATGCAGTTCTACTATCACAGATTATATGATATGATCAGAGTAGGGATAGAGAAAACTGTGCAGAGGGTTTATAGTGATTCGATTTTTGGTTAAGCCCACATCCACTTCTTCAGCTATCAGCCAATCGGCTGGATTCCACTAATAAAGTGCTCGAGAGGTTACAGCTTAGTGATCTCCTTGACACGTAGAATACCTCACCTAGCGCTCAACACTTTTGTGTACACCTCCTCACAATTACAATGAATGAATCAAGAAGTGTGTATGAAATGAAGTACTCTCAATCTAAGAATTATACAAACTTTTCCCTCTTAACGCCAACCTTTTGTCCCTCCGACCTTTAGATGTCTTTTATACTCCTTCGCCTCCAATCTAACCGTTGCGAGGTTTCCAGAAGAGGTCTCTTCAAAAATTTCCGTTTGGACAAGATATATACCAAAAGAAGATCTCATAGCCGTTGGGGATCGCCAAAGGAAAGTCTTCCCCGTTCGGATCAAATCACCCATACAATTATGATATTAGGTTTCCATAGATGATTGCACTCATTTGGAAAGTCGTATGTATTTCTCCTTGATTTCGCATCCTTGATTGATCTCTATCCCTGAGAATCCTCAAGAATGATCCAGCTCGATTGTATCCGTTATAGTGTTTCAAATAAGCACATTTGAAAGTCCTCTTCAAGTTATGATTACTGCACGTGAATACTCCACTCAGAACTTGAGCATCATTCCAACGTCTAAGCTATCCCCACTTAACGTCTGAGCTCCAACTAGTGTCTGAGTCCCTCAGAATTCCCATCTGAGCAAAACCTTTTTGACAGATTAAATCCTGTGCATCCCCGTACCAAAGGATAATCTGTAAAATAAGTATTTCACGGCATTATCTCGAAACTTAAGAGTACTTGGATTGTTTTGTCAACTTCAAAATCATTTAGGGGTTTTTCTCAACAATCTCCCCCTTTTTGATGATGACAAAACTATCCACAAATGTAACAACGATATAAATAAAAGAGTAAGCAACTAGGATCTAGTTACTCTTAGTATAATCTTGTTAAGAACGAATTTTATCAATCTTTCCTTTATTTTTCTAGCAAGAATAAGTTCTGAAGTCACTATTTTAACAATATGAGCAGTCTCAGAACTTGCGATAATACTTAAGATTTAGAGATTAAGCACGAGTATAGTTTCAGAGCATAGTCATGTGATTCTACTTGATTTTCTATAGAACCTAATCACATGGATGACAAACTTGAGCAGCATGGTAAATATGAGCATATTGCTTGTGATATAGAATTGCTACACAATGGCTTAGAACTTGTATATGAGCATATTACTTGTGATATAAACATGCTACACAATAGCTCAGAACTTGCAGTTTAACACATGCTCATATTATGACGGTTTTAACATGCTCAAGTTTAACCTGTTTTGGCAGATATATTACCAAACATACAGATTAATAAAATGCTCGAAGTAAAGAACTTGTTCACCTATTTGGCTTAGGAAAGAATTTTTTTTTTCAGATCTTGTTCTTGCTAAACATGGGAACTAGTGATCTTATATTCTCAGTTTTGAAAACCTGTGTGAATATCATGTATGTGTTCTCACATACTTCTTATAACTGTTGTACTTGAAATAACTTATCATTCACAGAATATGATATTCACAGAACATTCATGATATATCTACAGAGATAAATATCTCCTATGTGGACTTGTTCCTGTTGTATGCATCATGACTTGATATCACAGATGTTCTTTCTCCCTTGTTTGATGACTTAACTTTTGTGACCTTTCTCATCTTTTTTGTCATCAGCACAAAAGGGCAAATGAATGACCGAGAAGGTCAAACATAGAAACTAAAGCACATAGAGAGCAATACTCCCCCTGAACATATGATTCATCCAGCAAAACATAAAGGGTAACATATATCACAAAAAGAACAATAAGTACTCCCCCAGAATGATATAACAATAAATAACATGGATGATAAAAGTACTGAAATAAAATCCAAACAGCCATCCAGAATTTTCAATTACAGTACCAAGGGAGAAAAATGTCAAACGAACACCCAAAGACAACACATCAAAAAGATTGAAAATATTGGAAAAATCTTTTTAGCCTTTTTGAGTGGGTTGAGAGGTAGAAGGTGTTGAGGTAGATTGAAAAATTAGCCTGAAGAGGTTTTGGAATTTTCAGAATGAGGTTGAATAAGATGAGATATCTTCAAGGTAAACTCTTTCTCCATTATGTCCATTTTCTTGGCAACTTGCTCTAGCTCCAGACAGGTGAGATGACATTTTTTCTGTATGTCATCAATGAAACTTTAACTCTTTAGACTTAACTTCTCCTTGAGCTGATCAACTTCAATGCTTAATTCTGTTTTGAATTTTCGAAGATTCGTCTTACATTCTGATGATCAATTATACGTACCCTTTACTCATGAGGTTTCTCCTCTTTGATAGGGAAACGTCAAATACATCAAAGGGCGATTGTGATTAAGAGAATCACCAAATTACCACACAACAAATTTCAAGATTCTCAAGCTGTCCAGAAATAGATGAAAATGATCAAAAACTCTGGTAGTTGAGATAGATGACCAGAATCGGCAAAAATCCATGGAAGCAAGTCCCTCCCTTTTCTTCGAGAAACCAAGCCGGGGAAAATTCTCATGAATCCCCACGAAAGCACATTAGAGCAGGGTTATCAAACCCAGAGATGACAAACATCAAGACAAACCTTACTGGGGCAGCATGTTTGAAAAGCATCGTTCCTTCAAGCATTGGAAGGACGAAACCTCAAAGGGAGTATCTCATTCCTAAAATTCCAAATGAGGTCAAATAAGGATGCATGCCTATCTCTTCATGTGCAGGTGCAAGGGCGTCTTCAAATTGGATTGAAAATCGCCAAAGAACATGGAAAGTGCCAAGGCATTTTGCCAAGATGAACGTCGCCCAGCTGGGGCAAAGCAATTATGGATGTGATCAAGGATCATCTTACGAACAACACCTACAAATACAGACGACATGATGTGATAATCATCGTCCACATCAGTATACGATATTGAAATGGCCCCCATTAAATGAAAAGCGTCGACAATCGACGAAGGAAAGGAATGTACCAATAAGACGTCACCATGGATCCTAGGAGGGAAGACATCCTAAAGAAGATGGGGATTGCAGCAAAATGCAAAAATGAATTTAGCCGGGGGCAAGCGTCACCTAGCTATGACAAGTCACGCCTAATTGGGGCAAGTGAATCATTTGTGCGCTGGACAAAGAAAGGCGCTTCTTCTCCGGCAAAGTCAATGGACGCAATAGCAGAGTCGTCCGCATCAGAATTAAATCCCAAGATACGAACTTGGGTAAACGGTAACTTTGTATCGTTCCAATTTGATCTCCAAAGATCCCATGCTTAACATGAGTTTTTTCTCATTTAGCAAGAAGTCGTTGGCGCCAAAAAGCCACAAAAGAAAAGAACTCGCTGACGTGGAGGCAAAAAGAAATATCAGTTTCAGGGGTCAACCTTTCAAGAAATGGAACACTGAGGAGTGGCGTGGAATACGTCCAAAAGCGTGAATGGACATCATCTAGTGCAAATCCTTGAGAAGGATTCACTGCCCAATAAGACGGGGAGATCATGGCCAGGAGTTAGATGGCCGACTTCTGCAGGCCACACATTTGTGTTCAAATGGAAACACAAAGCAAGAGCAAGGCAGTATCGTTCCAATTTGTCTTAGATTTTGGAATGCAAACTGACACTTAATATTTGTCCGTGACATGGGATCGCCATCAGGGCGAACAGGTAAGCGTCCTTTCTCTCCAAAGATCGAGAGGTCGAAGGAACTTAAAATATCTAACAATCGGGTGTTTGTCAAGTAGGAGTGCAGATTTTCACGACCATTGTATACTCGTTGGAGCACATGACCAAGGATAAGGTGTATCGCTCTAATTTTGTCAAAAATTCATGAACATACAATGACATGTTTCTTTTATATCTCCAGGGGATCTCTAGCCATGCCGAATAGGTGAGTACCCCTTTTTCCCAATTCATTGGAGATCAAAAAAAAAAAAATAGAACCCTTTCAATTCTCATGTCCCAAAAAGACGCAGAATTTTCAATTCATCGACTAGACATGCACGGTTCGACGGAACCGCCGGTTCCGGTTCAAGAACCGGCGGTTCCGGTTCCGGTTCCACCAAATGGTGGAACCGGACGGTTCCGGGCCAGTTCCGGTTCCGAACTTTTAATTTTATTTTTAAAATAATAAAATAAAATTAATAAATTATTAATTAAAAATTATAATCAAATTGTACATTGTAAAAAAATAAAAAATAAAAGATGAGGAATGGGCTTGAACTTAATGAATTATCATTAAGTGCCTACATATCTTCTTGGGGATAGAAGAATCAAAGCCCATGTAGTTCTTTTACCTTTGGTAACCCCAACTTACTTCATCCTCAATCGTCGCTACCTGTTGTTGTGGCGGCGGTAGTATCTCCCAATCATCATCGAAGAAGTCGTGTTCTCGATCCAGCTCTTATTGTCGAAGCCTAGCCCTTGTCCAATCATCGACCCAAGCTTGAAACTCCACACTTTCCGGACTTAATCTTGAACGGCGGGAGTCCAAAATTAATCATCCAGCACTAAATGCTTGTTCAACTACCACTGTTGAAGAAGAGGTCGCTAATATTTGTCTTGCAATGAGGGAGAGAACTGGATATTGAATTGAATGGTTCTTCCACCACTCAAGAATCTTGAAATCTGCGCTGTGTTTGGAATCATTAAACTCAAAATAAACTGTTAAATAGTTTTCTAATTCGGAAATACTACATGTTGTCCTTTTTTGTTTTTTTTTTTGCCTACTCATGAGCATTTTATACCCTCTACTAAGTGAAATACATGTATTGCTTTGTGAGACACTATGCTGGACATGTTTACATCCACTGTCACTTAAATCATATTTACTACAAAATTCAATATATAATTCCACTATAACTTTTTTAACATCTACTTGTATACTTTGAATATCTATTATTTCATTCAAATGTAAACAATCATAATAATAAGCATTCAAATAATCTAATAAATCAATTTAGTACGTGAATCGAAAATAATACAAACTAAATAGACAAGAGGAATGTTCAAGTAATAATGTAACCATTTTTCTCGCATTACTAAAATACTCGAAGCTAATTCAGTAACTTTTTCACATTTATTAAAAATACCAGCAATGTTAACACACTCTATTAAAAATAAATGCTTAGTAGGATAATAAACACCAGATAAAATATTAGTAGAATCATTAAAAACTTTCAAAAAATCTAATTTTTTTTTGCAAACTTCCCAATGTTGCGAGAGCAAAGCAATATCAGGAACATTATTCGAAATAAAGGAACATAATAAATCTTTGTAGTCAAAAGTTTGTAGAAACATCTCGTTGGTAGAATTCCAACGAGTCGGAATATCATTTGGAAACCTTCTTTCCTTTCTTCCATTTTTTTTACAATATGTCACGCCCCGACCCCGGCGGGCACGTCAACATCCCACACAGCCGTCAATCTAAATAAGACAACCCAGGATCCAACGGCTTTACTCGTGGAGCGCGATATGAAAAACGCATGCGGGAGCGAAACAAAACCCCAGACATAAAAGAAAAGACATAAGGCGACATAGGATTTAAAAACAACACACAGCGTCTCCCAGTTAAAAGATCTAGTACATCAAAAGATAGAAGGGTTAAGAGGAAGGCACTATGGGACCACAAAAGAAGAACTTCAAAAAGAAATCCACAAACTAGACAGACACGTCTTCATCTTCTCCCTTCCCTTCTTCATCACCTCCGAGGCTTCCTTCAAGGCTTTAGGTCTGAAATGTTGGTCCCACGACGGGGTGAGATAATAATTTCAGTAAGTAAACCCTAACCCTAAGCTAGACTATTGGTACCGCCAGGCACGTTTGAAAATATGCAAGTTTTGGGCAAAATGATTTTCACACATGACACTCAAGCAATTGGCATAATAAAGCAACTTAGGCATATCAGGCACCAGTTTCATTTCTTTCATACTTTCACTTTTCAATATGAGTTTCTCAAGCCATACAGGCATAATAAACATTCCATGCACTCTAGGCATCCCAGGCATTCCAGCCAATTCAAGCATACAGACTCGGAAACATATCAAGAATCATGTTTCAGTCTTTTATCTTCTTTACGCCCATCAAGGGCCGTCCCACTTGGGCCGCGAGATGATTCGGTCAATCATATGACTCTCGACGTCTTATCGAGATGATTCGGTCATCATGACTCTCGCTGCGAGATGATTCGGTCTCTATAGCGACTCTCGACACTCCGCGCCATCGAGATGATTCGATCGACTATAGGACTCTCGCGTCCGGACCTAGAGATGATTCGGTCTCTACCTGACTCTCGATTCTTACAGCCTTCGAGATGATTCGGTCAAGGTAGGACTCTCTAACCGCATGACCTCGTCAGGTCAATGGGAGTAACTCCCTCCCCGGCTCAATGCATTGGCCATAAAACATCATTGTGAACCTTTTCATTAATCTCAATTTCACAATCACAAGCAAAATCATGCCATCGCCACTCAAGGCACGCATTTAAGCACATCAGGTTCACCATTTAAAACAAGCCATTCGGCCATCATACACATGCATATCGTTACACCATGCATCATCCGACACCAATTGCGACACCGAGCATTAAAGCCCTCAATTGAATCCCAATTAAACATCACATGCCCATTTTCTCACATAGCATTTCATCATCAAACAATCACAGCATCAACTAGACACTCCCTAGGCATGTTTAAGGAACATTCAATCAAGAAAAGTCATCAATGACCCCAATCCACATGACTACCCACCATGACCAGGTTCATTTTCATGAAAACTGAAATATTTCTACTGACTTTTTGGGAAAACTAATTTCATGGTACTAAACTTCAAGATCTTGTGGTCATGTGGGCGAAAATGGTGCTCAATTTGGACATCGGATGAATTAGAACAGGCCGTTTTAAAATCGGTGTGCGCAGAAAACGGGATTTGGACACCTCTCGGGTCTCTCACGTTTTTCTCACCAAAACCACCTTTAAAATCCTTTCAATTTCACCCAATATCCACCCTTTAGTAACCCAACATCCTAACAAAGGCTTAGAATCAACTTACCAAGCTAAATAAGCCAATAAACTCCTCCAAGAACCGCAACAAACTTCGGATCCTACACTGTTCAGTGCCGGGCAGATTCTGTTCCAACAAGTTTCCATATAAACCGACCATCAAAACTCCAATATAACTCATCTATCCTTTGTTAACATGTAGTATCATGTCTTAGGTTGTCTTACCAACAAGTTTCGGGGCAAGATGACACCTCGGCGGACCTCAAAAGCTCACGGATCCTCTACCGGTCGGAGGAGGCAGAATCTGTTCGGTAAAGACCACCTCAAATCAGCCATGAAATCTCATTCTAAAACCATCTATTTGTAGCCATAAATCATCTGAATATAGTACTAGATGTTATGAAGCTCTCCTAAAAGATTTGAGGTCATTTGGAATTTCTAAGAGCTAGAACCAACAGTTCTCCTCAGCTAGCTCAGAATCCGTCCGCCTTTTTTCCAAAAATCACCATAAATCAACCAGACCTCCAAAAATCATGAAACAAATAGCACAATGTCAAGGACATCCTGATCTAACCTCTGGTAATTGGCGGCGATGCAACGTCGGGAGAGACCGCTCGTACGGACCGAATGGGAAGGCAGAAACCTGACTTTTTTGGCAGTTTTCTGTTGAGAGAAAAATGAAGGGGAAATGAGGTGAACGTGTGGAGGAGGCTTGCACAGCAGATGGAGTCTTCAATTTATTTGTCTCACACCAATAATAGAGGTTAATAGGATTAGACATGGGTTGGTGAGGGTCATTTGTGCCAAACACCCTCAATGGGTGACAAGTGTCATGGGTCCAATAATGCAAGATTAGCTTTGACTCCAACTTTGACCCCTCAATGAATTTTCGGCATCCATAGGTGGGGAGAGGAAATGTCCATTTTGTCCTTCATGAAGTCTTAAGGCAAGGGTAAATGGTCCAGGGGCAAAATGGTCTTTTTGCACTTTCAGTCCAAACTTCACTTTTCCAATTCGAAACTACCATTAGGCGAGACATTGTGAAATTCCTACTCAGAATTGAAATTCTCTATTTCCAATTTCCTATTTTGAGCTTCCATTTCATGATCATTCGTCCGCCGATCGAAATTCCAGTTTGTCTCGAACTAACGGGCTGCTTTTGCAAACACTACGCGTATCGACTTTGTGATTCTCATCACACTGAGGATAATTCAAGTTATGACAGCTTTGGTTGTCATGTAATTGCGAGGGTTCATCGCTAGTTCCGACGGCTTCGATCGTCATAGTTCGATTTAGGAAAATTTGCAAATTATACATTGGTTAAGCGGCTTCACCCGCGATCCAATCGTATAACGCTAGCATTGTATTCCTTAATCATTATCTGATCGGCCTCTTTGGCTCTAAATGTTCCCTCGACAATCCTTATGGTCAAAGCGTCACTTCCTTTTTCGAGTTTCCTAGGTCCACGTAACTTGTTATGCGTTAGCCTTTCCCTTTTGGTCAGTTTACTCAAGATTGATCAGATCTGAGCGAGACAAAACTGAAATACATCGTAAGGTACATTCACATTCAACAGCCTCAAAATGGTAGGAAATTCAGAATGTCACAATTCTTCCCCCCTTACAAAAATTTCGTGCTCGAAATTTGGAATAACCAAGATCTATTCAAATAAATGGGGGTACTAGCTCCTCATCGCTTCTTCGCTTTCCCAGGTAGCGCCTTCCGTTCCATGGTGTTCCCAGATCACCTTGACGAGTGGAATCGTCTTGTTCCGCAAGACTTGCTCCTTTCGATCTTCAACTCGTATTGGCCTTTCCACATACGATATCTTATCGTCCACTTCGATGACTTCATGATCCAGTACATGAGTCGGGTTCGGTTCATATGTCCTCAGCATCGACACATGAAACACATTATGAACTTGCGATAAGCTTGGCGGCAAGGCAAGACGATAAGCTAAAGTCCCAATCTTTTCTAATATCTCAAATGGACCTACGTACCTTGGACTTAGCTTTCCCTTCTTTCCAAATCGAGATAATCCTCACATAGGTGACACTTTGAGAAAGACATGGTCACCCACTTGAAATTCCAAAGGCCTTCGTCGCTTATCCGCATTGCTTTTCTGGCGACTCTGGGCCGTCTTAAGCCTTTCTCGAATGATCTTAACAGCCTCAACTGATTGCTCCACCAATTCTGGGCCTGTTATACTCCTCTCACCAACTTCATCCCAGCATATCGGAGTCCTACACGCTCTACCATATAGCGCTTCGAACGGTGCCATTCCGATACTCTGCTGATAGCTGTTATTATATGCAAATTCCACCAAGTGCAGTTTCTCCTCCCATCCACCTTTAAAATCAATAACACATGCTCGCAGCATATCCTCTAACGTCTGAATCGTCCTCTCAGATTGTCCATCGGTCTGTGGATGATACGCCGTACTAAACTGCAATTTCGTTCCCATGGCATCCTGTAGACTCTTCCAGAAATTCCCAGTAAACTTAGGATCTCTATCTGACGTTATTGTCACATGCACTCCATGAAGTCGCACTACGTGTCGCATATACAAATCAGCATATCTCTACATCGCGAAATCCTTTCGCACACGCAGGAAATGAGCGAACTTGGTCAATCTGTCCACTATCACCCAAATTGAATCGTGACCTCTTTGACTCCTTGGTAAGCCCATGACAAAATCCATGGTGATATGTTCCGACTTCCATTCAGGAATTTCCAAAGGTTGAAGCATACCACCAGGTTTACAATGCTACGCCTTCACTTGCTGACACGTCAGACACTTAGCTACGTGCTTAGCCACGTCCACTTTCATCCCATTCCACCAATAATGTTGACGTAAGTTTTGGTACATCTTTGTGCTACCCGGATGAATACTATAATTACTCCCGTGAGTTTCAGACAAAATCTTTTCCTTAAGTTCCTCGTCATTGGGTACACATAGTCGTCCTCGGAACTTCAATGTTTCATCTTCAGATACTTGGAAGTCAGACTTCCTCTTGTCCACATCCATTTCCAAGATTTTATGTATATCAGGGTCCGTGGATTGCAATGCCTTAATCCTCTCTTGTATTTCCGGTTCGACTCTTAAAGTTACCATCAAACTTGACAATCGGCGAACTTCCAACTTAAACTCTGAATCTCTCAATCTTTCCAGTACAGACCATCCCTTGACCAACAGATGCACAACACTCGACTTTCGACTAAGGGCATCTGCTACCCTATTAGCGTTTCCAGGGTGATATAGAATATCACAGTCATAATCTTTAAGCAATTCCATCCACCTACGTTGCCTCATATTTAATTCCTTCTGAGAAAACAAATACTTTAGGCTCTGGTGATCCGTATAGATCTGGAACTTCTCACCACACAAATAATGTCTCCAAATCTTTAACGCAAAAATAATTGCGGCCAATTCCAAATCGTGCGTCGGGTAGTTCATCTCATGAGGTCTTAACTGACGCGGTGCATATGCCACTACTTTCCCATTTTGCATTAGGACGCATCCTAGTCCTTTCAACGACGTATCACTATAAATCTCATATCCTCCAGGACCAGACGGAATTGTCAGTATCGGTGCAGTCGTCAACCTTCGCTTAAGTTCCTAAAAACTCCTTTCACATTTTTTCGTCCATTCAAACCGTGTATCTTTCTTAGTCAACCTCGTTAACGGAATAGCTATAGACGAGAATTTCTCTACAAAGCGTCTATAGTAACCTGCCAATCCCAGAAAACTTCGGACTTCAGTAATCGTTGTGGGTCTAGGCCAATTCATAACTGCCTCGATCTTCGAAGGGTCTACAGAGATTCCTTCTTCAGATACTACATGACCAAGAAATGCAACCTTATTCAACCAGAACTCGAACTTACTAAATTTAGCATAGAGTGAGTGTTCCCTTAAGGTCTGCAAGACAATCCGCAAATGTCGTTCATGATCCTCATTGCACCTTGAGTAAATCAAAATATCATCAATGAAGACGATAACAAATTGATCTAGATACTCCTTGAATACTCGATGCATCAAATCCATAAATGCAGCTGGGGCGTTAGTCAACTCAAATGACATGACAGTAAACTCGTAATGTCCATACCTTGTCCTAAAAACCGTTTTCGGTATATCCTCATTTTTTATCCTCAATTGATGATAACCAGTCCTTAAGTCAATCTTAGAGAACACAGACGCTCCTTGCAACTGATCAAACAAGTCATCTATCCTTGGCAATGGATACTTGTTCTTAATAGTAACTTGATTCAGTTGCCTATAGTCAATGCACAGACGTAATGACCCATCTTTTTTCTTCACAAACAACACAGGTGCTCCCCACGGCGATGCACTTGGACGAATAAATCCCTTGTCCAGTAATTCATGCATATGTACCTTTAGTTCCTTTAATTCCGATAAAGACATCCTATATGGTGCTTTCGAAATTGGTTCCGTCCCAGGGGCTAATTCAATCGAGAACTCCACTTCTCTTTCAGGTGGTAAACTAGGCAACTCTTACAGAAACACATCAGAGAATTCACATACTACGGCTATTTCCTCCAACTTAGGCTCTTCAATCGTCGTATCCACCACAATGGCTAAGTAAGCCTCACACCCTTCATTCATTAACTTAGTCACCTCTAGTGACGAAACCAAAGGAATCGAGATTCCTCCTCGGCTCCCCACAAACTCGAAACTAGGGCGATTGACAGGATGAAATCGAATTACCCTACTACCACAATCCATTACAGCCCCTTGTTTACTCAGCCAGTCCATTCTAATAATGACATCAAAATCAAACATGGGCAACACAGCCAAATCTATTCATCTTTCATTACCTCTGATAACTATCTTACAATTCCAGCATCCTAGTGAAACAAGCACTCTATCCATTAAGGGTGTTGTCACATGCAAGATAACATCCAGCGGTTCCAATTTCATTTCAGTCAAATCAGCAAACTGGGCAGACACAAATGAATGCGACGCTCCAGGGTCAAACAAGGCATAAACAGCATGATCACAGAGAGAGATCTTACCCGTGACCACGCCAGGCATCTCTTCCGCCTCCCTGCGAGCTACGGCATACACCCTTCCTTGAGCCGGCGGCCTATTTTGATTGGCCTGCGGGGCAGCTCCAGCTTGTGGTCCTTGTTGAGCTCGTGGCGGTTGATACTGAGGACCAGCATTTTGTTGTCCACATTCCTTTGCCCTATGGCCCATCTTGCCACATTTGAAACATCCTCCCATTTGCCTTGGACATGGTCCACTTCCATGCCTTCGCCCACAGAGGCGACAACTCCAGTTGTTCTGGTGAGCAGGTTTCACGATATTCCTCTTAATTGGGGGAACAAACCTCCTATTGTTCACCATAGGACCTTTGCCCAAATTTCGATTGTCTCTGACTGGATTAAACCGCGGTCCTGAGGAAATTCCTCTATTCCTCATATCTCTTTCAATCATCTGGCTCCTGGTATATATCTCATTATAATCCCTCAAGTTCATTGAGATCATCTGGCTGCGAATATCGGGCCTCAATCCATCTCGGAACCTTCTCGCCCGATCCTACGGATTCTCCACCATCCTTGGTGCATACTTTGACAACCTTGCAAATTCCGCCTCATATTGATCAACGGTCATTTGATTCTGACGAAGGTTCTGGAACTCAGCCAACTTCTGTTCTTTGGCAGCTTCAGAGAAATATTTCACATTAAAAGTCTTAGCAAAAGGTGCCCACGTCGGTTCAGTCCCTTCAGGAAAAACCATTCCCTTGGTGGCCTTCCACCAATCATTCGCAGTTCCTTGGAGCTGGTAAGCCGCTAGGATCACCTTCTCAGCTTCAGTGCACCCTAAAACTGTAAATGCTTTCTCCAGCTCTTCAATCCATCTAGGAGCTAACTCAGGGTCTCCTCTGCCATCAAACCTTGATAGTTTTAGCTTCAGAAATTGATCCATCAACTATCCCATAGCGCGATTCTCAGGGCCTTGTACATTACCACCTCTAATTCCTTGGCCATTATTTTCATTCGCTAGGTTCACAGCTGCCATTGCAGCTTCAGCAGCTTGAGCTATTATCTTTGCTCTATCTTCAGCCTGTCGAAGGGCCGCTGCGGCTCGATCTTGAGCTTCCTTTCCCATTAACTCTCCAATTTGCTCTAGCACCCTCATGACTCCATCAACTTTTGGATCCTGGGCCACTGGTGCTCTCGAGCTAGACGCTCCTCTAGTGTTTCCACCTCGGTAGCTCATCTCGCTAGTTTTCACAACACCTAGACCACTATAATTCCACTCAGGAATTAGAGACCTAAGTCACTCACTTAAGTCTAACAACTCCAGGCTACTCATCACCCCAATAATCATAGCTAGCCATTTATCCCAACTCAAACAATCAGAGGCATCACAACAGGGAGATTTCACTCATACCTCAGGTCTAGACGCATCTGCGTATTAGCAAAATCACAACCAGCTTTCAAGCATATCAACATATCACAACCAGTCATGCCTGAACACAATGCCAATCACAAGCGCCAATTCATATGTCATGCATTTCGTGCCTAACTCTAGTGAATCCCCATAGAGTCTCACTACCTAACCATCCTATAGTCACCACTCCTTATCACTCCAGACATCGAAAAGATTAGATCGAGCTAACCTCGCTCTGATACCACTTAAACGGGGATGTCACGCCCCGACGCCGGCGGGCACGCCAACATCCCACACAGCCGTCAATCTAAATAAGACAACCCAAGATCCAACGGCTTTACTCGTGGAGCGCGATATGAAAAACGCATGCGGGAGCGAAACAAAACCCCAGACATAAAAGAAAAGACATAAGACGACATAGGATTTAAAAACAACACACATCGTCTCCCAGTTAAAAGATCTAGTACATCAAAAGATAGAAGGGTTAAGAGGAAGGCACTATGGGACCACAAAAGAAGAACTTCAAAAAGAAATCCACAAACTAGACAGACACGTCTTCATCTTCTCCCTTCCCTTCTTCATCACCTCCGAGGCTTCCTTCAAGGCTTTAGGTCTAAAATGTTGGTCCCACGACGGGGTGAGATAATAATCTCAGTAAGTAAACCCTAACCCTAAGCTAGACTATTGGTACCGCCAGGCACGTTTGAAAATATGCAAGTTTTGGGCAAAATGATTTTCACACATGACACTCAAGCAATTGGCATAATAAAGCAACTTAGGCATATCAGGCACCAGTTTCATTTCTTTCATACTTTCACTTTTCAATATGAGTTTCTCAAGCCATACATGCATAATAAATATTCCATACACTCTAGGCACCCCAGGCATTACAGCCAATTCAAGCATACAGACTCGAAAACATATCAAGAATCATGTTTCAATCTTTTATCTTCTTTACGCCCATCAAGGGCCGTCCCACTTGGGCCGCGAGATGATTCGGTCAATCATATGACTCTCGACGTCTTATCGAGATGATTCGGTCATCATGACTCTCGCTGCGAGATGATTCGGTCTCTATAGCGACTCTCGACACTCCGCGCCATCGAGATGATTCGATCGACTATAGGACTCTCGCGTCCGGACCTAGAGATGATTCGGTCTCTACCTGACTCTCGATTCTTACAGCCTTCGAGATGATTCAGTCAAGGTAGGACTCTCTAGCGGCACGACCTCGTCAGGTCAATGGGAGTAACTCCCTCCCCGGCTCAATGCATTGGCCATAAAACATCATTGTGAACCTTTTCATTAATCTCAATTTCACAATCACAAGTAAAATCATGCCATCGCCACTCAAGGCACACATTTAAGCACATCAGGTTCACCATTTAAAACAAGCCATTCGGCCATCATACACATGCATATCGTTACACCATGCATCATCCGACACCAATTGCGACACCGAGCATTAAAGCCCTCGATTGAATCCCAATTAATCATCACATGCCCATTTTCTCACATAGCATTTCATCATCAAACAATCACAGCATCAACTAGACACTCCCTAGGCATGTTTAAGGAACATTCAATCTAGAAAAGTCATCAATGACCCCAATCCACATGACTACCCACCATGACCAAGTTCATTCTCATGAAAACTGAAATATTTCTACTGACTTTTTGGGAAAACGAATTTCATGGTACTAAACTTCAAGATCTTGTGGTCGTGTGGGTGAAAACGGTGCTCAATTTGGACATCGGATGAATTAGAACAGGCCGTTTTAAAATCGGTGTGCGCAGAAAACGGGGATTTGGACACCTCTCGGGTCTCTCACGTTTTTCTCATCAAAACCACCTTTAAAATCCTTTCAATTTCACCAAAGATCCACCCTTTAGTAACCCAACATCCTAACAAAGGCTTAGAATCAACTTACCAAGCTAAATAAGCCAATAAACTCCTCCAAGAACCGCAACAAACTTCGGATCCTACACTGTTCAGTGCCGGGCAGATTCTGTTCCAACAAGTTTCCATATAAACCGACCATCAAAACTCCAATATAACTCATCTATCATTTGTTAACATGTAGTATCATGTCTTAGGGTGTCTTACCAACAAGTTTCGGGGCAAGGTGACACCTCGGCGGACCTCAAAAGCTCACGGATCCTCTACCGGTCGGAGGAGGCAGAATCTGTTCGGTAAAGACCACCTCAAATCAGCCATGAAATCTCATTCTAAAACCATCTATTTGTAGCCATAAACCATCTGAATATAGTACTAGATGTTATGAAGCTCTCCTAAAATATTTGAGGTCATTTGTAATTTCTAAGAGCTAGAACCAACACTTCTCCTCAGCTAGCTCAGAATCCGTCTGCCTTTTTTCCAAAAATCACCATAAATCAACCAGACCTCCAAAAATCATGAAACGAATGGAAAAATGTCAAGGACATCCTGATCTAACCTATGGTAATCGGCGGCGGCGATACATCTTCGGGAGAGGCCGCTCGTACGGACCGAACGGGAAGGCAGAAACCTAACTTTTCTGGCAGTTTTCTGTTGAGAGCAAAATGAAGGGGAAATGAGGTGAACGTGTGGAGGAGGCTTGCACAGCAGATGGAGTCTTCAATTTATTTGTCTCACACCAATAATAGAGCTTAATAGGATTAGACATGGGTTGGTGAGGGTCATTAGTGCCAAACACCCTCAATGGGTGACAAGTGTCATGGGTCCAATAATGCAAGATTAGCTTTGACTCCAACTTTGACCCCTCAATGAATTCTCGGCAGCCATAGGTGGGGAGAGGAAATGTCCATTTTTTCCTTCATGAAGTATTAAGGCAAGGGTAAATGGTCCAGAGGCAAAATGGTCTTTTTGCACTTTCAGTCCAAACTTCACTTTTCCAATTCGAAACTACCATTAGGCGAGACATTGTCAAATTCCTACTCAGAATTGGAATTCTCTATTTCCAATTGCCTATTTTGAGCTTCCATTTCATGATCATTCGTCCGCCGATCGAAATTCCAGTTTGTCTCGAACTAACGGGCGTCTTTTGTAAACACTACGCGTATCGACTTTGTGATTATCATCACACTGAGGATAACTCAAGTTATGACAGCTTTGGTTGTCATGTAATTGCGAGGGTTCATCGCTAGTTCCGACGGCTTCGATCGTCATAGTTCGATTTAGGAAAATTTGCAAATTATACATTTGTTAAGCGGCTTCACCCGCGATCCAATCGTATAACGCTAACATTGTATTCCTTAATCATTATCTGATCGGCCTCATTGGCTCTAAATGTTCCCTCGACAATCCTTATGGTCAAAGCGTCACTTCCTTTTTCGAGTTTCCTAGGTCCACGTACCTTGTTATGCGTTAGCCTTTCCTTTTTGGTCAGTTTACTCAAGATTGATCAGATCTGAGCGACACAAAACTGAAATACATCGTAAGGTACATTCACATTCAACAGCCTCAAAATGGCAGGAAATTCAGAATGTCACACAATATTTTCCCCACTCTTTGATAAGTTGAGGACGACTCCATAAATATCTAACCGCATTATTTATTGGTTGAAGAGATGTTGCAAGAACTCGTAAATCATCTTGAACACATAAATTCAAAACATGGCAAGTACATTTAATGTGAAAAAATTGTCCTCCAAAAGCGGGTTTACAAAGTTTTTCTAACTCGGGAATGGAAGCAGTATTTGCAGCGGCATTATCAAAACCAACTGAAAAAATTTTATCAATCAAATTAAATTCTTCTAAAACTTGCCTAATTAGTCTATAAATATTATGGGCCGTATGCCTTTCAGGAAAAACTCGAAATGCAAGAAGTCTTTTTTGAATAACCCAATCATCACATATCCAATGGCACGTGATACCCATATAAGAATTAATATTCTAAGAATCAGTCCAAATATCACTACCTATATGTACACGTCCATTGAATTCTTTAAAACATTTTGACAATTTCTTTTTTTGTTTTGTATAAACATGTTCAAGTTCGCGTTTAAGAGTATTTCTCGAAACATATGGTGCTTGCGAAACTAACGCAATGTTTACCAAATATCTAAAATTACGATTTTCACCAGTATTAAACGGAGCATGCTCAAGGGCAACATATTCAGCTAATGTTTCTTTGTAAAGTGCATTAGTGAAACGAAATAAAGGATGAGCGTTAGGATTGGCGAACCCGAAAATTTATTGTTGGCTAGTGTCGATCCCCGCTTGCGTTGAATGTTTTTTCGTCACATGCCGATGAAATGTTCCATAGCCATCTCCTTTACCAAATTTGTATGTCTGTAGACAATATTTACAGTTTATATCAAACTTGCCTTCATTTTCATTCCATACTTTGTTAAAGTGTAGCCATAAATCGGATTCTCGGCTCTTCCGTGCCGACTCATTTGATATCGACGATCCTTCGACACCAGTGGCAGTAGGAGGATAAAGACTTTCTTGCGTTGCGATGTGCTCGACGTTGGGATTGGGAAAATCGTTGTCTTCCCAACATGCATATTCACGAGGATCATATTCATGAACGGGATAATCGGATTCTCCCATCTCGATCGGCATCTGGCTCTTTCCCTTTCCAGTATTTCTACTTCCACTTGCCATTTTTTGAGAAAATTGATCAAAAAATTGAGACGAAATTTAGAGAGAATAGCAGATTGAGAGAATTTGTGAGATTGTGAGACTTGAGAGTTAAGAGTATTAAAGAGAATTGTGAGAAATTGTGAGAAAAATAAATAGGGATTGAGAGGTATTTATAGAGTTTTTTACTTATTTTAAATTTTTTTTTGGCCTTCGGGCCGTTGGCCCGGGCCCCGGGGGAAGAGCCAACGGCTCTTTCCCGAGGGAGGGTCCCACAAGGGGGGAGGCTAGGGGGGCCGGGTTTTTTTTTAAAATTTAATTGAACGGTTCGGAACCGGCTCGGAACTGCCGGTTCCGGGCCGGTTCCGAAAAATTAGGAGCCGTGGACTCGGTCAACGGGCTGGTTTCGGGCCGGTCAACGGGCCGGTTCCGGGTCCGAGTCCTATTTGGCCATGTCTATCATCGACATCCATGTATTGGATCGAGAGGTTATCTAAAGAATGGATGGAACATGCATAGTGCATCATAAAACCCCTTGGAGGGAAAATTTTTGGAGAAAATAAAAAGGATTTTTCCAAACAAAAATTTTTCAAACCTTTCAAGAAGACGTCTTCTCAAAAGATGAGAAGCAAAGCCTAATCCAAACACGTCCTATACACACTTGAGAGATGAGTGGAATGGATCAGATAGCCAAATCTGGACCTGTGGAGGTAGGGATTATTCGCAGCAATTACATGAATTGAGACGACGGAGGCATTCGTTCTCTGTCTCAAACACTACAAGTGACCATTGATAACCCCTTTGAACGGTGATTTTTCATTCTCAACCCTGTCAAGAACCACCCCACATCGGGGCCAAATGGAGGTGAGTCCAGCAGCATTAGGAGAAAAATGGTTAGAAATTGTTTTGCTCGGACTAACATCACTTTCGTGTGTGGTTTAAGTGGTAATCCAAGTGCCATAGGATGATGATAAGCATTTATTCCTCTATCCCACACACATTTATCTTTTGCATAGCCAAGTTGAGCCTACAAATTCATTTCATGAGTCTGTTGGTGATCATTGTACCTTCCAAGACAAAGGCAACATCACTTCAGAAACGGAAGAGTTCAAGACTTAGGGTTTACGAAGAAATTCCCGAGTTAATATTTAAATATGTTTAGACTTTCGGTCATATGTCTAACGTGATCCCTTGAGGATAAGAAGAAGCGGGATTTCAAAAAGGGGAGAAGAGAAAGAAAAACCCCCAGCATCAGGAAAAAGCAAAGTGCCTGGTGTCGCGACCCTCTTGAGGATGTCGGGCTCTCGAGGGCTAATGGGCCGTCCTGTCTGGTCGGACGCGGGCCTCTCCCAAGGCCCATTACCCAAATCGCAACGGAGGTATGCGTGATCGACTTTCAGTGTGGTCTAGTGACATGTGCTAAGTGTGCATGCCATAGAGTCGCCACCAATCATTTTTTTAGGGTGTGATTGGACCACCCAATCGAATAGTTGGGAGTTTCTATTCAATTCTGTGAGAACCAGAGAAATGGTTTCGGGGACTTAGTTACACCAACTGTCAGAGTTGACGCCCTTTCGGTACCTAAGTTGACTGAATTTTCTAGCCTGAGATTCATGCGGATGAGTAAGGTATGAACCCTAAATCTAGAAATTCATGCAAATAGGAGTGACTATCCTAGCAATCACAATCAGAAATAAAATGCGCAACTCAAGGAATCTAGATATGCAAATAAATCACATGGCATTCCTAGTAAAGCCATATTTATCAATCACAGCTCAAGAATGATTTAGCTGTCCTAGCCGTTCTTCACACGATCTAACCTAAGAAAAGTATCAGGAAGCATCGCAGGAGTTCGAGAGTACTCACGTGGGGTTAGCCGTGCCCTGGTTTGGTCTTGGACGAGCTATCGAGCTCATGCCGACCCGGTTATATTTGGGAATCCACTCGGCATTTTACACCATGAAATCATGTGAAACAAAAACGAAAATATTCAGCAAGGGGAATTTATTGTAGATGGTGGTCGATGTAATTGGACGTCAAGACTAAAAAATATGTAGAAATTTACAAATTAAAATACTCGAATGACATTTTTTTGCCAAATTCAACTCTATGGGTCGTGAAGAAACACATGCAATTGAACTTGAATTTTGACTATTTATGAGTTCAAAATGAAAAGGAAATTAAAATAAAAATATTGACTATTTTTCTATATTTTTACGACATCGAACGCTATTTTTCTTCATTTTTCATGTATTTTTCTATTTTTGGAAAATATTAAAAAATATGACAAATTATTTTTTTTTTATCAAAAATGGTTCCTTTAGCTTGGTCAAGGCTACCAAAGATGATTTTTTTTAATTTTTTTTTAACTTTTTATATATTTTTTATGAATTTTTTAAAAATAAACTATGAAAGACTGGTAAAAAATCAGGTGTCAACAGCTGCCCCTCTTTGAGAGGAATTTCGTCAGAGGTTTCTCTCAAAGACAAGGTGACACCTGTATTCCGATCGACTCGACTGGGAAAATAAAAGAAATCATGACATCCAATTTTCATGCCCATCAATGTGTGCTTTTCCTTAAAAAGAGATGTGCTCATTCAATTCCCTGATATAATGTAAGAAAGTTAAGGAGTAGATAGACTTCCCTGCCCCTTACCTGTCGAATGCTTGCAGCATTTGCTGTGTCTGATGGGTTCAAGTAGATTCCTAAGGACTTGTCATCGGAGTGTCCTGGGGATGCTAAGCTCTGACCTGTATGGTAGGTCAAACCATAATGGGATTCCTAACTAATAGGAACCTAAGGAAGACGCATCCCACATTTGGGAATTTGCCAAGGGTTTTGATCTGTGTGGTGGACTAAACTAGAAATGGCTTGCCTAATGTAAGGCTTATTAGGGAAAACGAATCCTCCCGCGTTCGGGATTCATCAAGGTTTTGATCCGTATGGTGGATTGGACCATTGGGTTGATCCTTCAGGCGGTCTCTACCAGTCCTTTGACCCTTCAGGCGGTTTCTACCATTCATTGACCTTTCATGCGGTTTCTACCATTGAGTTGACCCTTCAGGCGGTTTCTACCATTGGTTGACCCTTCAGGCGGTTTCTACCATACATTGACCCTTCAGGCGGTTTCTACCATTGATTGACCCTTCAGGCGGTTTCTACCATTGAGTTGACCCTTCAAGCGGTTTCTACCATTTATGAGATTCCAAATTGATATGAATCAAAGGATGACGTACCCGCTCTTCGGGGCTAGTCGGAGACTCGATCATTCTGTGGATCGGCCTTAGAAAAGATTTGCCTACTAAAAGGCTTCAACTAAGGATGACGCACCCAGTCTTTGAGGCGGCCAAAAGTCCTGCAGAAAGCTTAGACCTGAAAATATTTTCCTCGCCAAGAAGATATTAGTAATCTTTGGGAAGACAATAATTGTCTAACTGACAAAATTCTACGACTTAAGTTTTAGTCATGAAATGTGCATTTTGATTGCTGGAGGTTATCCAAAACATTCCTGCCATATACAAATGTGATCATAAATTCCTTGCACGGAAACTCTAGATCAAACAATTTGAAAATTTCAAAAAGAGTTTGCTCAAAACATCCATTGGAGTATTTCTCATCCAAGAAGGCTCCTCTCTGCTCTGTGATAATGATCTTTAATAGGGAAAGTGTTCAATTTCCTACCAACCTGTGCCTGGGTTTCAGGATCATTCGCAACGCATACATTTCGACCGATCAGGAGGTCTTTCACGGGACCGTAGTGTTAGGCTTGGATATCGGTTTCCAAGGGGGACTCACTTTTGAGTCAAGGCCGTTGAACGAAAATTTTCACTATCTGCTCCGGGTTTACAAGTCAAGAACCCTATAAAATGAGAAAGAAATAGTCTTGCTCGTACTTCTTTGAGCTAAGTTATACATTAACCCAAGTGTCTTAGTTAGATAAGACTGCTTCAGGGTTGTAACATTGGAAGGATTGAGGACCAAAAAAGGCTTATTTTTTGCCCAGAAATTGTGAAGGGTTTGGCATTGGTGATCATTGCAAATTTGCCACATGTCCTTCGAAGAACATCTCCATTTCTTGAAGTGTACACTCCTCTTTTAGAGCGCACAAGGATGTTTAAAAGCGTCTCTTGTTACATTAAGAGACCGTCTGTTTGTGTGTTTTCAATTTGAGCACAACATCATTTGGAGAGTAGTCATCTTGATCTGACTCCTTTGCAGGGTCTTTTCATCGTATATCTAGACTTTACTGGGGATGTTTTGAATAGACATCAGCCTTGCTTTTTACCAGGCACTTTGCTTTTTCTTGATGTCTAGGGATTTTTCTTTTCCCCCTTTTTTTAATCCCGTGTTTTTCTTTTCTTTTGGAGTTAGGATTTTCGGCAATCATGCTAGATATGCAACTTAAACTTTGGCACGCTTCCATTCCTAAAGTGATGTTGCCTTTGCTTTGGAATATTCAATGATCACCAATAGGTTGATGAAATGAATTTGCTGGCTCAACTTGGTCGTGCAAAGGATAACAGTGTGTAGGATAGAGAAATGAATTATTCTCGTCATCCTATGACACTTGGATTATCATATAAACAACACACAAAGATTTATGTTAGTCCGAGCAAGAAAATTTCAAACCGTTTACTTTCTGATACTGTTGGACTAACCTTCATTTGCCCCAATGTGGGGTGGTTCTTGACAGGGTTGAGAATGAAAATCGCCGTTCAATGGGGTTCTCAATGGGCATCTGTAGTGTTTGGAATGAAGAAATAAATGCCTCTGTCATCTCGATCCATGTAATCGTTGCGAATGACCCTTATATCCATAGGTTAAGGTTTCGCTATCATTTCCAATCTCCTCATCTCTCAAGTGTGTATGGGACGTGTTTGGATTAGGCTCGCTTCTCTTATGAGAAAATAGCCTTTTGAACAGTTCAAACGACTCTTGTTGGAAAAATTCATTTCATTTCATCAAGATTTATCCTTCAAAGGGATTTTGTGATGCACCATACATGTGTAATTCATGTTCAGACAATCTCATGTTTTAAAACATGAATGTCAATGAAGTAAGAATTCTATGTCTTTTTAGACATCAGATTCTGAAAGCTTTTCTTTTCTTCTCTGTTTTTTATTCAACATCTTCAATGGATTGGGGAAAGGGATACTTACCTGTCCCCAGAGGCTGGAGATCCTTGAAAATGCGGAAGAAACATGTTATTGTACGTTCACGAATTTTTCAAAAAAATTAGAACGATACAATTTACCCTTGGTCATGTATTTCCAACGGGTAATACATGGGATGTGAAAACCCGTTTTGCCCTGATGGCGAGCCCCTGTCAAAAACAAACAATAAGTGTCAGTTTGTGTCCCAAAATTCAAGACAAATTGGAACGATACCGCCTTGTTCTTGCTTGGCGTTTTCATTTGAACACAAACGCGCGGCTTGCAGAATCTGGCCCTCTATCTTGTGGCCTTGATCCCTCCGTTTGGTTGGCGATGAATTATTCTCAAGGATTTGCCCCAGAGGAGATCCATTTGTATTTTTGGACGCATTCCAGCGCCACTCTTCAGAGTTCCTTTTATTCAAGGAAAAAAGAAATTGTTATCGAAATGCATGTCAAAGCATGAAGTGTGGAAGCGATACTTTTTACCCTCCACTCGATCTTGTAATCAAAGACCATTTCTTGGAGTGCTGACTCCCAAGGTCAATAATTTTATTCGCCTCCTCGTTGGCGAGTTCCTTTCTTTTGAGGCTTTCGGTGCCAACGACTTCCTGTTAAGTGAGTAAAAACTCATGTTAGGCATGTGGTCTTCGAAGACCAAATTGGAACGATACAATGTTACCGTTCACCCATATTCGTATCTTGGGGTTTGATTATGATGCGGACGACTCTGTTATTGCGTCCATTGACTTTGCCAGAGGAGAAACGTCATTCTTTGTCCGGCGCACAAATGATTCACTTGCCCCAGTTGGGTGTGATTTGTCGTAGCTAGGTGACGCTTGCCCCAGCTAACTTCATTCCTGCATTTTGTTGCAATCCCATCCTCTTTGGGGGTGTCTTTTCTCTTGGGATTCATGATGAGGTCTTACTGATGTATTCCCTTCTTTCGCCGATTATTGACGCTTCTCATTTGATGGAGGTCGTTTCAATATCGTATATTGATGTGGATGATGAGTATTGCTTCATCTCGTCTGCATTTGTGGGTGTTGTTCGTGAGATGATTCCTGATTACTTCCAAAACTGCTTTGCCCCAGTTGGGCGGTGTTCGTCTTGGCAACATGCCTTAGCACTTTCCGTGTTTGTTGGCAATTTTCAATTCAATTTTGACAACGTCCATGCACTCCCATGGGTTTCGCCGATTCTGATCTTCTATCTCAATTGTCAGAATCTTCAATTATTTTTATCCGTCTCTAGGTGGCTTGACGGCCTTGGGATTTGACGTGTGGCGGTTTTGTGATTCTCTCGATCATCGTCGCCATTTGAAGTATTTGATGTTTGCATGTTGAAGAGAAGAGACCTCATGAGTAAAGGGCATGTATAATTGACTATTGGAGTCGATACAATTTACCCTTGAAAATTATCCTGCGGGAACTGGCATTTCTCCCTTTGGGTTCTCTGTATGCAGGATATGTGCACGATGTACATGATGCATGTTAGGTATGCTCGCAACGAAAAATGAGTTCGTGCTTTTCACTCTATTCAGAGAAAGCATTTTTATCAGATGTGTCAATCTGCAAAACTTGAAATTTTCTTTTCAAGTGGTCTTTTCACAGAGATTTCTAAATGATGAGAAACTTCTTCAGGTTTTCTCAAAGGTTTTGTTCACAAATTGAGCCATTAGAATGCTCTTGAAAATATTTAGCCACAGTGCATGTCTGAGATGCCATGAAAAGAGGTACTCCCTGTTTGTCATTGGAAAGCACTTCATCCTGAGTCCTCTGCTTTTGATCATCATCTGAGAGGAAAAGGAAGGGAGCATTATTCCCATATAAAAAAAAAATCATTTTGGAACAATACGTCCTTTTACCAAATGGATGGCTCCGCTTTAATTGAAACGACTACGGATTTACTATCCCCGCTCTGGTCACTTCTGGCATCCAAGATGCTGGAAATTTTTCAATGGGCCCGTTCATTCTCGTCATCACCTGCAAGAATGAGAAACTATATCAACTCGTGAACCAGTCAATCCGATTTGGAATGGATACAACTTTTCGACTTAGGGAGAGCCAATCCTAATTAGGTTGCTCCTTCTTCATAATTTGATTCATTGCAATCCCAATGGGTGACATCTGCTGAAGGCACATTTCCTTCCGTCTTATAGGGAAGACAAATTTTCCTTCGTTTGTCTTTGACCATCTTATCCTGTAGACAAAAGACATAAAGGTCCCCGTCAGGTATAATATTCGAAAGGCTTATTGGAACGATTACAGTTTCACCATCGTTCCATGATCATCTTGCATGTGATCGGATGAGGACATTTTCGACAAATGTATGCCATGTAAAACATGTCCCTCGTGTCTATCCACAAATGGATTTTCCTTCTCTACCTGTTTTTCACCTGAGAGGAAAAGATAGGAAATATTATGCCGGTATCTGATTGAAAATCAATTAGGAACGACACGTCTTTACACTTGACCCGGCTGCCCCGGTCAAAAGGCATTTGCCCTCATCAGTTGACTCTCCAGGGTGGTCCAGCGCTTTTCCATGCCATCCTGGTTCGTTTAAACTCGCGACCGATTCTTCACACAAGTCTTTGGATTTTGATTCATAAGCGGCGCTGAATGACCTTTTGGTTTCGAGGTGTACCAATCATTCACATACATGCGCATGAGACCAGCGAGGTTTGACTTCTAAGAATCAAACTAGGGTTTGGAACCTAAGGCCAAGGCTCCCACTTCGAGTTCTAGAAAGGGTAGATTCCATTGCACAACTATCGTTGCATTGGGACCCAATCCATAGTTCGAAATGAGCAGAATTAAAAATGGATTACCCCGTGTTTTTCCTCACGGAGATTCCATTTTCAATTCCTTCTATTGTTTTCTTAAAGAGGGCGCCCGAGGTTTTAGGCGCGGCTGTGTGTGTGCATTGTGTCGTGCTAAAGCAATAAACATGCATTTCATTTAGCAAACACTGCTTCAATATAAACATCCACACAATCTTACATCCAAAACTCCTGCCTGCATAAAACAAAGTTAACAAGCACTTCACCCCTTATTTCTCCCGTCTACAAAAACATCTAACACATTCGTTAGCATATACACCTCACTTTCGAGAGCATCTGCATAAAATTAGGTTAGAAGAATCAATCAACTTTTTAATCGGCTCAAGTCCACTAAATGGTTAAGAACCAGTCCCCAGCAGAGTCGCCAGTCTGTCGCGACCCTCTTGAGGTTGTCGGGCTCTCGAGGGCTAATGGGCCGTCCTGTCTGGTCGGACGCGGGCCTCTCCCAAGGCCCATTACCCAAATCGCAATGGAGGTATGCGTGATCGACTTTCAGTGTGGTCTAGTGACATGTGCTAAGTGTGCATGCCATAGAGTCGCCACCAATCATTTTTTTAGGGTGTGATTGGACCACCCAATCGAATAGTTGGGAGTTTCTATTCAATTCTGCGAGAACCAGAGAAATGGTTTCGCGAACTTAGTTACACCAACTGTCAGAGTTGACGCCCTTTCGGTACCTAAGTTGACTGAATTTTCTAGCTTGAGATTCATGCGGATGAGTAAGGTATGAACTCTAAATCTAGAAATTCATGCAAATAGGAGTGACTATCCTAGCAATCACAATCAGAAATAAAATGCGCAACTCAAGGAATCTAGATATGCAAATAAATCACATGGCATTCCTAGTAAAGCCATATTTATCAATCACAGCTCAAGAATGATTTAGCTGTCCTAGCCGTTCTTCACACGATCTAACCTAAGAAAAGTATCAGGAAGCATCGCAGGAGTTCGAGAGTACTCACGTGGGGTTCGCCGTGCCCTGGTTTGGTCTTGGACGAGCTATCGAGCTCATGCCAACCCGGTTATATTTGGGAATCCACTCGGCGTTTTACACCATGAAATCATGTGAAACAAAAACGAAAATATTCAGCAAGGGGAATTTATTGTAGATGGTGGTCGATCTAATTGGACGTCAAGACTAAAAAATATGTAGAAATTTACAAATTAAAATACTCGAATGACATTTTTTTGCCAAATTCAACTCTATGGGTTGTGAAGAAACACATGCAATTGAACTTGAATTTTGACTATTTATGAGTTCAAAATGAAAAGGAAATTAAAATAAAAATATTGACTATTTTTCTATATTTTTACGACATCGAACGCTATTTTTCTTCATTTTTCATGTATTTTTCTATTTTTGGAAAATATTAAAAAATATTAAAAAATATGACAAATTATTTTTTTGATCAAAAATGGTTGCTTTAGCTTGGTCAAGGCTACCAAAGATGATTTTTTTAATTTTTTTTAACTTTTTATAGATTTTTTTATGATTTTTTTAAAAATAAACTATGAAAGACTGATCAAAAATCAGGTGTCAACACCTGGTAAAAGCAAGGTTGATCCTCGTTTAAACTATTTGAATTGATCCCCAATGAAGCCTGGTTGAAAAAAAAAATCCCTAAAGGAGTTAGGTCAAAAATACTACTCCCCGAGTGATGTCATGCTCAGAGCAAAGACACAAACAAAATTCTTAGTCTCTTGAGGCAGCAAGAGGTGCCCTCTAAAGGCTTGTGTACGCTTCAAAGACGGTTGTACACCTCAAAGACTGAAAACTCAAAAAGGAAAGGAGAGGTGGCAAATCTGCAATGGTCACCAATGTCAAACCCTTCACGATTTCTAGGCCAAAAATAAGCTTTTTTCGGTCCACAATCCTACCAATGTTATAACCTGAAGCAGTCTTCTCTGACTAAGACACTTGGGTTAACATATAGCTTAGCTCGAAGATGTACGAGCAAGGCTATTTCTTTCTCATTTTGCAAGGTTCTTGACTTGTAAACCCGGAGCAGATAGTGAAAACTTCATTCAATGGCTTTGACTCAAAAGCGGGTCCCCCTTGAAAATCAATATTCAAGCCCAACATTATGGTCCCGTGGAAGACCTCCCGATCGATAGGAATGTATGCGCTGCGAATGATCCTGAAACCTAGGCACATGTTAGTAGCAAATTGAGCGCATTCCTCATAAAAGACCATTATCTCGAAGCAGGTGAGAAATCCCTCTTGGATGAGAAATACTCCAATTGATGTTTTGAGCAAACTCTTTTTGGAATCTCCAAAATGTTTGATCCAGATTTTCCATGTAAGGAATTTGTAATCACATTTGATTGTTGCATAAATGCTTTGGATAACCTCCAGCATCAAAATGCACATTTCATAACTAAAACTTAAATCATATGGCTTTATTAGATGGACAGCCGATTGTCTTCCCAAAGATTACTAACGTTTTCTTGGTGAAGATAAGTCTTACAGGCTCAAACTTCTGCAGGATCCTTGGTGACCCCCAAATCCCCAAAAGAATGCCTCGCTTTGAGGAGAAGAGCTTACAGATTTATTTTTCTGCAGGATCTTTGGAAACCCCAAATCCCAGAAAAATATATGCTACGTGAAGTGGAGCACATAAATTTTATATCTCTGCAGGATTCATGATCCTAGAAAAATGTATGCTCCGTGAAAGGGAGTACATTCATTTGATATCTCTGCAAAATTCCTGGTAACCCCAGATCCCAGAAGGATATTTTGCTCCATGGAAAGGAATACATTCGTTTGATAACTCTACAGGATTTCTGGAAACCCTAGATCCCAGAGGAATATTTTTGCTTCGTGAAGTGGAGTGCACAGGTTTAAGCTTCTACAGGATACGTGGAAAACCCAAATCCCAGAAGAACATTTGCTCCATGAGGTGGAGCACCCATACTTAAGCTTTTTGCAGGATCCTTGGAAAAACCAGGTCCCAAAATGACACATTTTGAGAAAAATTTGCAGGTTTGAACTTTCTGCAGAATACTTGGAGAACCCAACTCCCAGAATGCCACTTCCCACTTCATCAATATACCCAAGTGAAATCTTGCCAAGATGGAATCTTTCACAGCATCGAAACTGGATCCCCGTTGAAGTTCCAGGATCTTCCCAAAAAAGAAAAAAACAAAAAAATTCCCCTCGGACCTTGTGAAGGCCACCGCCATGGGAAACCCCTTAAAAAAAATTCCCTTGGACTTTGCGAAGGTCAACGCCATGGGAAAACCCTTTTCAAAACCAGGCTAAAACCCCATCCGACGTTGCAAACTGCAGTCATGGGAGAGTTTTCTCAAAATCAGGCTAAAACCCCATCTGACGTTGCAAACCGCAGTCATGGGAGAGTTGTTGACACATGATTTTTAATCATCTTTTATTTTGATTTTATTTCTAAAATTAATTAAAAATAACAAAAAAGAGTCATAAAATTACAAAATCAACTTTGGAAGCCTTGACCTAGCCTCAGGAACCAATTTTGAACAACTTTTTTTAAATTTATTTAATTATAAAAATACCATTCGTGGTCAGAAAAATACATAAAAATATTTAATAATTTTATTTTAATTCCCTCTTCAAGTTGTTTACTTTACATCTTGAAAATTCGATTTGGGTCACTATGTTACTTCACAAACATAAACCCGAACCGAGCATGAAAACCTGACCCGACCCGACCCGACCCGACCAGATCGAACCGGGTCTGCAACTAACAGAACCGGTATCCACTTCTGCGTGTGGGATAGAACAGGGGTGACAACAACGCATAGGGGCGGCCATTTTTCGAGAAAGTGAATAAGCAAACGTGGGACGACAAGTCCAGAGGTCCATGCTTGCTCCTGACAGGTGAATGGGTGCCAGCACGCCGGTGGGCCACGGACCGAGAGAGGGTTTCTCAGTTTTAACGGAGTTCGGAGAGAGAGGGAAAAGGGGGGGATTTTTGGAGAGCGAGTTCGGGCGAGAGGGGCATTTGGCAAGCTTCAGGGGATCTGTGGGTTCATCGTGGAAGCCTTCACAGTTGCCGGCGACCCTCGGACAGGTCGGTTTCCTCTCCCGACCTCCGTTTCTCGTGTGCCTACAAACTGTTCGATGAAATGGGTGAATGAACTTTTCATTTTTTGGCTCTCGATCGTGCCGTCCCCGAGCTCTATCGTTACGAGTTTGACATTTAAACTTCATTAGAACTATCCCTAAGCCTGCCGTGCCCTTTTGTTTGCATCAAACCGCGCCGGAAACGATGGCTGGGCCTGCACCGTTTTCGGACCAAACCGATAGCCCACACCGGCGAGGCCGACAGTCGCCAAGGACTAGGCGACCTCAGGTAAGTTCCTAAACCTCCACTGGATGCTCTTTGAACGGTCAAAACAAGCTTCGAACGTAAAAAAAAAAAAAAAAAATTATGCAAGTTTTCGCTGGATCGGGAATGTTGAGGTCTGGTTCGTCGGCTTTTCGGCTGTGTTTTTGCCATGTTTTGGTCGTATGTTTATGTCCATTGCTTAGGGAGTCGAATGCAGCAAAAACGAGCAAAAAATACCAACTTTTGGCCCCGATTTCGTTTTTTCCGGCGAGAATTTCGGCGACCTCGCCGGAATTTTCACCGTTCAGGCGAGGCGTCGGTCATCTTCTCTGGCGGCGGTGTCGCGACCCTCTCGCGTGGGAGCGCAATGTTGTCAAAGGGGGCTAATGGGCCGCCCAATCTAAGAATAATCGGACGCGGGCCTTTCCCAAGGTCCATTACCCAAATCGCAACGGCTGGATATACGTGATCGACCTTCGGTGTGGTCTAGTGACATGTGATGCGTGTACATGCCAAGGAGTCGCCACCAATCATTTCGTAGAGGGTACGATCGAAAACCCTATCGAATAGTTGGGAGCGGCCTATTCGATTCTGCAGAAACCAGAGAAATGGGATCAGGGACTTAGTTACGTCGACTGTCAGAGTCGACGCCCTTTCGGTACCTAAGTTGAATGGTTTATCTAACCTTAAGATTCATGCAGATTAATGAGGTACGGATCATAAATCTAGGAGTTCATGCAAAATTGGGATGGCTACCCTATCACTCACAATCAATAGAAATAATTGCGCAAATCAAGGATCCAGAGCATGCGGATAAAGCACATGAAATCAGCATGTCATCCCTAATGAGGCCCTATTGGCCTAGAGAAGTATCAGTCAAGGCTTAAGAGTGATTTGACATGATTTGCCCATGATGGGCAAAATCGTAATTTTGAACAATGCGGGGATAATTTGCCTTGGAAGGGCAGAATCATCATTTTAGATTAAATATACAGTCAAAATAGGGTGGAAATGGGATTGTCGATCAAATCCTTCCATTTCCTACATTTCGGGAATTTTCAGAATTTTTCTAGAATTTAAAAGTGATTTTACCCTTGGAGGGGTAAAGTCGTCATTTTTTACAAAGATGAGAACTGAAAATCTCAAATTTTAGGATTGGTCAACCACCTGACCCAAACCTTAATTTTAAGCAATTTTCAAGACTCGATTGGAACAAGAAAGACGATTTTCCGATTGAGGGGCAAAATCGTCATTTTGAGAAAAGTGATGGGACTCGAAAACCCAAGCCCAAGAATTGATCGCCTAACCGACCCCAATTCTTGCCTTGGCATTATCGATTTTATCTTATCTCACACAACGGAGACGACTTACCCCTAAAGGGTAACATCGTCAAGTCTTGGAAGAACGGATGAGAAACCCCAAAAATATGATTGACCAGTTGTCTGTGGTCAATCCTCGATTTTTGAGATTTCTGGAGTATCTAGGAATTTTCTACAATTTTCCTACATTTTTTTTTTGGAATTTTCTGGGATTTTCTAGCATTGTTTAGGATTTTCTAGAATTTTTCTGATTTTTTATTTTTAATATTATTTTCTGAATTTTTTATTTAAAAATGTGATTCGGACCGGGTCGACCCGACCCACTCGGGTTGGAACCCAGCCCAGACCCGGATCCGAACAAACCCACGACCAAAACGACACCGTTTCGGCTCCTTTTTTTATTTTCAGATTATCGGCCTTGATCCGACGGTCCTTATTGAGCCGTGTGGCTAACCCACAGCCATCGGATCTGATTACTAGAACGTACGGTCTAGATTAAACGAAGACTCGACCAGGACCGTCCGACTGGTCTATTAAAACCTATGGCCAGGATTTGAACCTGAGACTTGATCTGAGCCGTCTATTCTCATTAACCTAAACGACGCCGCTTGATCCTTTATCTAAACGGCACCATTTCAACTGGTTTTGATTTTTCGATTTTAAAACATTTTCGAATAATCCTAATTACTAATCGGACGGTCACCATTTATTAGACTCGATTAACCTCAGCCGTTGGATCTATTTATTCGAATAACAACCACCCAACGACCTGCTGACTAGACTGACACGTGGACCAATGGAGGACTGACTCCTAGGACTTTGACCTGTTGACCGCGCCACGTCAACTTCATCTTCAACCTCTCAACCCCAGCTGATTGGACGGCTGAAGATCTCCGGCAACGATCCGACGGTAGGATCTCGATGAAATCGTGCGAGACTAACTCTAATCGACTTGCGATCATCTCTAGTTTAACATATCTAAGAACCGTGGCATCTCATTAACAAAATCACGAGTATCATGTAAAGTGCCGAGTACGGCCATGGGAGTTCGATTGCATGATTCACATCAAATCAAGACAATTCCATCACAGGATAGCATCAACCGATGTTCAGGAGACTTACCTCGAGCTCCGATTGAGCTTGCTCGGCCCAGATTTGGCTGGGCAAGAATGAACAGGATGCGGTAATGGAGGTTGAATTGGAAGACTCGATTCGGGGAGTTCTAGCGAAGTCGATGCAAAAACGATGCGCAAGGATGGTCAATGATGTTCAAGGAGCAAAACGCACATAGTAATCGCAAGAATGAACAACAAATGCATGAGTCGCCATTGAAGTGCAGTGAAGAACTCGAGGCCGTGACTCACCTGTTCCAGCGGTTTCAGGCTACGCGGTCGACGACAACAGCTTCCTCTCAGTATGGGCAACCTCTTGATGGTCTTCTCGAGCTTCGGTCTAGCCTGGAAAAGCCTGACCGACGCTCTGCGGATTTGAGCTCTGTCCTCGACAATGGCGGTTGGAGGACGAGCACTCTCTCCCTTGTTCTCTTCTTCTCTCGATTCGATTTTTTCTTTTCTAACTGAATCTGCTCCTCTCTTTAACGGAAAGCCCCCATGGGCTTATATAGCTTTTGAGATTTTGGCGCCGAATCGAGGAACGGCCAACTGACTCAAATTGCACGTGCCACCACGTGATTTTAGGTCCAAATGGCGTCGGGGAGGATGAGCAATTCGTCCATGTCCATTTGGTTCTCCAGCGAGTCTCATTCCTCGCGAATTTGGCACGAATTTGACCTGTGTTTGAAAATGTTGACTTTCGCTGGTTTGCAGGTTTGACTGACCAATTCCATCTTCCTCCGGCGACCATTGATCATGATTCATGTCATAATCGATAGGGAATGGCCTGAAGAATTAAACGCCCACCATTGCGTTTTCAATTGAAGTTGATTGGTCTATCAATTTCCCCACCAAAGTTCGACCTTCTACTGTTCACTTGCACAGGAACATGAGGAAGACGATGACACTGTAGCGGACAGGTTCGACCGGTCCGAACCGGTTCCGACTTGGAATTTTCAAAATTAATCCAAATCCGTTGGGAATTTTTGCAATTAAACCTCAGAATCGACTCTAGGCCATGAATTTTATCTAAAAATGTGGTTTTACCCAAAAGTTCACATCAATTTCTATAAAAATCCTAAATTTTCATTTAATTGCAAATTGGAGAATTATGCAATTGAAGGTTCAAATGATCAAATTGTGCCAAATTACCTATGCCAATCGATTCAGAATGGTGAAACCCATTGGGCAGCATGTTTAATTTGTAACGATAGTCCTTGAATTGAAAGTAATTTCAATTATGCTCAATTTTAAGGACTAAAAATACAATTTAGTATACAATTTTGCCCAATTCATGCAATTGAGCAATTTGTGCAAACAATTGGGCTAAATTGCAATAAGGGACAATTAGATTGAATGTCAAGATCCTTAAAAATACCAAAATTATAAATTAAAAGTCTCAATTGACATTTTTTTCACCAAATTCAATCATACATGTTACAAAGGAACATGTAAAATTGAGTTTGATTTTGGACTTTTTGTGAGGTCAAAAAGACAAGGGATTTAAAAGAAAAATATTGGCTATTTTTGCATGTTTTTGTGACCTCAAATGCTATATTTCTTGATTTTTCCAATATTTTTCTAATTTTTGAAAATATAAAAAAATGCGAAAAATATGAAAAATTCCTTTTTTGTTAAAAATGGTTCCTTAGGCTTGGCCAAGGCCACCAAAGTTGATTTTGTAATTTATTTGACTTTTTATGGATTTTTCATGAATGTTTCTAAGAAATACCTAGAAAAAGGCTGATCCAAAATTAGGTGTCAACAACTGCCCCTCTTAGAGAGGAATCTCACGAGAGGTTTTTCTCAAAGACAGGTGACACCTAAGTCTAGATCGACTCTACTGGGAAATAGAAAAATGAATCTTGACATCTAATCTTTCTTGTCCCGCTGGTGAATGCTCTGCTCATTTCGTTTTAGCTGATGTGAGAGAGAGAGAGAGGCGGGATAGAGACGCTCACCAGTTACTTACCTGCCTGATGTTCGTGCTGCATGTGCGGTGTATAGCGGGTTCAAGTAGATACCTAGGAACTCGTCTCTTGAGTATCCTAGGGCGATTAAACTCTAGCCTGTATGGTAGGCCAAACCAGAGCGGGATTCCTATACTAGACAGGAACCTATGAATGACGCACCCAGTCTCATAGGGATTGTCAGGGGTTTTGATCCGTATGGTGGATCAGACCATGAATAGGAATCCTCTCTGCTAGGAACCTATGGATGATGCACACGTTCTGTAGGGATTGTCGAACATTTTTATCCTTCAGGGGGATCAGGCAGGAAATAGGACTCCTTTCTGCTAGGAACCTATGGATGACGCACCCGTTCTGTAGGGATTGTCGGACATTTTGACCCTTCAGGGGGATCAGGCCGGGAATAGGACTCCTTTCTACTAGGAACATATGGATGACGCACCCATCCTATAGGGATTGTCGAACATTTTGATCCGCCGGGGGGATCAGGCCGTGAATAGGACTCCTCTCTGTTAGGAACCTATGGATGACGCAACCGTTCTGTGGGGATTGTCGAACATTTTGATGATCCTATATTCTAAGGAATTAACTAGGGTCGATACAAGTGCGGCATACCTAACTTCTTAGGTTTACCAAATGAGCTATTCTGGGTTTAGGGATTACCTAGAACCTTACAGACAGCTAGTTCTAAAAATTGTCCTTTTGACATGCAAGGCATTATTCTGGGATTTGGGGATTCCAAGTATCCTGCAGAAAACTTGAACCTGCAAAAACTTTGATAAGGTTCTTCTGGGATCTAGGGGTTACCTGAAATCTCGCAGAAAGACGATCTTGAATATTGTCCTTTCGACATTGAATGTGACATTCTGGGATCTGGGGACTCCAGGTATCCTGCAGAAAGCTCAAACCTGTAAAACTGAAATCTCATTCAGAGATGATTCTGAAGATTGTCCTTTTGACATTGGATGTGACATTCTGGGATCTGGGGACTCCAGGCATCCTACAGAAAGCTCAAACCTGTAAAACTGAAATCTCACATAGAGATGATTCTGAAAATTGTCCTTTTGACATTGGAGGTGACATTCTGGGATCTGGGGACTCCAGGTATCCTGCAGAAAGCTCAAACCTACAAAAACTTTTCACAAAAATGCATTTTCCTGAGATATGGGGTTACCAGGGATCCTGCAGGAAAATAAACTTGAAAGCTCTTCTTCACAGAGCAAGACACTCTTCTGGAATTTGGGGTCACTATGAGTCCTAGAAGCTTAGACCTGAGAGTTCATTTCTCATTGCCAAAATATTAGCCTTCTTGAGGTAATGACAATTACAATGTAGGTAAAAAGGCTTCATTTTAACCTATGTAATTGTGCAGAATGACTTAGGTTGCTGGAGGTTATCCAAGACATCTCAAAGCATACAAAGATGATCGAGGATCCCTGTGAGGTATATCCTGGATCGAACAATTTGAAGTTTCCAAACAAAGCTTGCTTTCGAGCATTCTGTTGGAATATCTCTGTCAGAAAGGTCTTCTTACCTATCATGGTGTAAAACGCCGAGTGGATCCCCAAATATAATCGGGTCGGCATGAGCTCGATAGCTCGTCCAAGACCAAACCAGGGCACGGCGAACCCCATGTGAGTACTCTCGAACTCCTTCGATGCTTCCTAATGCTTTTGCTTAGGTTAGATCGTGTGTAGAATGGCTAGGACAGCTAAATCATTCTTGAGCTGTGATTGATAAATAGGGCCTTACTAGGAATGCCAAGTGATTTATTTGCATATCTAGATTCCTTGAGTTGCGCATTTTATTACTGATTGTGATTGCTAGGATAATTACTCCTATCTGCATGAATTTCTAGATTTAGGGTTCATACCTTACTCATCCGCATGAATCTCAGGCTAGAAAATTCAGTCAACTTAGGTACCGAAAGGGCGTCAAGTCTGACAGTTGGTGTAACTAAGTCCCCGAAACCATTTCTCTGGTTCTCGCAGAATTGAATAGAAACTCCCAACTATTCGATTGGGTGGTCCAATCACACCCTAAAAAAATGATTGGTGGCGACTCCATGGCATGCACACTTAGCACATGTCACTAGACCACACTGAAAGTCGATCACGCATACCTCCGTTGCGATTTGGGTAATGGGCCTTGGGAGAGGCCCGCGTCCGACCAGACAGGACGGCCCATTAGCCCTCGAGAGCCCGACAACCTCAAGAGGGTCGCGACAGACTGGCGACTCTGCTGGGGACTGGTTCTTAACCATTTAGTGGACTTGAGCCGATTAAAAAGTTGATTGATTCTTCTAACCTAATTTTATGTAGATGCTCTCGAAAGTGAGGTGTATATGCTAACGAATGTGTTAGATGTTTTTGTAGACGGGAGAAATAAGGGGTGAAGTGCTTGTTAACTTTGTTTTATGCAGGCAGGAGTTTTGGATGTATGATTGTGTGGATGTTTATATTGAAGCGGTGATTGTTAAATAAAATGCATGTCTATTGCTTTAGCACGACACAATGAATACACACAATTGCGCCTAAAACCCCAAGCGCCCTCTTTAGGAACACAATAGAAGGAATTGAAAATGGAATCTCCGTGAGGAAAAACATGGGGTAATCCGCTTTTCAATTCCGCTCACTTCGAACTATGGATTGAGTCCCAATGCAACGATAGTTGTGCAATGGAATCGGCTCTTCCCAGAATTCGAGGCGAGAACCTTGGCTTTAGGTACCAAGCCTTATCTTTTGATTTCTAGGAGTTTTCCCTCACTTGTCTCATGCGTTTGTCTATGGAAGGTTAGTATACCTAACACTGCAAAAAATACAGAGAAGCTTGATTTTCTCTTAAGTTTGGTTGGTAAGACTTTTCTATCCCTCGAACTTGTTACAGCTCTTAATCATTATATTCATTGCATAATTCCGGTGATTGGATTAAATGCCATTTTGAGGATAGATATGAGTGTTTTCCTCCCAATGTTCTTGATGGAAGATGAAGATGGTGTCATCCCATTACGAGCGCCAAGTGGACAAGAAGAGCCTACTGTGGACATCATTGAGGTATCATCTAATGAAGATGACGATTTGGAATAGGTGATCCTGAAGTCACGTCTCAAAGATCGAAACTGGGGCATCTCTAAGTATTAAGATCACATTCCTTTGCTTTATTTTTCATTTCTAGCCTTCTTGTATAGGATTTATTTTGCTGAGATCCTCTCTATTTGATCCCTTAGATTGATTGTATTAGGGATCTATTTGTGTTTATATACATTCAGATTGAAATTTGTTGTATTTCTATTGACTTGTCATTGGAATGTGATAGTGGCATTTCTTCTAATCACTCGAATACTCCAAAATCAATTTTATAATTCCTTTGGATGAAATTGAAATTGGAAGTCTTATACAACCTTTTGGTCGTATAGGGCAATACAATCCCAATTTCGCCAGAAGGAACTATAAACTTGAATTGGTTCATGCATGTTTTGCATCATTGGTAATCCACAATAATTGATCAAGAGTATTCGTGTTTTTCAAATTTAATGAAAAGATAGATATCCAAATTACTCTCGTTCTTAGCAAACAGCTTTAATTTGGATACCGTATCTTCAATTGAATTTAAAACACATCGTAATTGTGTACTTTTGAACATTCCATTGATTTTCTTGGAATTGATCAAAGGCAATTATCGTGAATTACATTCCTTTCAATGATATGCTTTCCTTTGAGGAATATTGATAAAAGCTTTTGCACAAGGCCAAAACCCTTGTAAAAGCTCTTATCCCTATTAATCATAAGTAAGCATAAAATTGAAAGGATTTATGCTTTATTTTTCAAATTCTTTCTTCTGATTCTGCCTTTTCATTTGAAACAGGTTAAAAACAAGTAGAGAAGAGAAGTCTTTTTGTGGATAATCGCGGTGGGAGGTTCCTTTATCCGATCATAAGCAAGATTAAAAAATCAAGATGTACACGCTCGAATCATCAATGTCAAAGCGCAGCTTGCCTAGGTTGAGAGTGGTCAGGTGTTCGAGAAAGTCAGCCATACAGAAGTTGAGACACACACATTAGAGCTTTCATTCATTTCGCTCAATCGAGGGACCTTAAAAGCAGATCATACAAATCATCGGGGTGGAAACATAAAACCGCAATGAGCCCTAATTAGCATCACAAAGGAACCTAGTTGGCCCTCCATATTATTGATGCTTTGCTTATACTCACCACCTTGAGACTCGAAATCTGCAAGCTTAAGAAGAAGGCGTTTACATTCCCCTTTAAGATCGGCAACCTTGGTCCCGTGATCTTCGGCGGCTATTTCCAGGTCCCGAACTAGTCCTCTCCCATGGGCTATATCCGCGGTAATGCTGTCAAGCCTTTCTTCCTGCCACTCACATTGAAACTTCAACACGACATTACGACGGTCGTGCTCATAGGTGGTCAGGGATAAGGCCAAGCGCTCCACCAGATTTCCCCTCTCGCGAAGCAACATCGAGACTCGCTTGTTGGCGAACTCAACAGCCTTTCTGTGACTATCGGCCACAAGGTTGGCCAACACCAAGCAGTTGGACCGATCCTCATAGCGAGCTCGCAAAACGTGAGCCACGGTAGCTTTTCGATGAGTGACACGGTAAGTCTCTAAAAAGTTTATAAAGAGGGTTGGGAAGATTCTATATTCCCTCTCTAAATTAGTGCCCTCGATGGAGGTGGTGTCTATTTCCACGAGCAAAATACGGATTTCATCTTCAGTTTCTGGGTGATCGGCTATATGAGCATAGCCTCGACCGAGGAGGTTATAGAGTTTTTCCCACTGGGCCAAAATTTCGGCCGAGAAAGCGCGAATAGGAGAGGAGGTCATTTTCGTTGGAGTGAGGGAGAAGAAGATGAGTGTGGTAGAGTGATTAAAATACGAAAAGGCAATTATGTAAGAGTGTTAATCTTCTCTGCATTAACTCCTCCTTCTATAGCAACTCGAGAATGAAGAAAGGCACAGCAATAATGCTCGTGGAGCCAAGTTAATTGGGTAAAGCAATGGTGGCTCTTTCGGTGAACCATCAGATTTGTCCCAGTCCGCGATTTCAGGCTTGATAAACCTAAAAAAGTTGTAAAAAGATATGTCGGTGTCACCATATTAAAATTGAGCGGGAGTTAAGCGCAACTATCGAAAAAAGTTGCGAAAGGATTTGGCGGTCCCATCATATTAAAAAACTGAGCGGGAGGCGAGCGTAGTTCCACCTTTTTGAAAATAAGTGGGAGACAGACATGGATATCGAGAAAAGGAAATCGATTTGGTGTCCCTCCACGTTGAAAAGAAGAAAGAAGACGACAAAGCGAGAAATACGAAATCTTGGGAGCAACGCTTGCCTGATGATCTTCATCCATGTTTAAAGAACGTTTCATGAGCATACAGAACCACTCAAAAGAAAATTTAGAGAGAGTGAGCATACATGAGAGAGTAGAGAACCCTGAGTGAGCAAAAATTGATCGAACATTTTTCGATCCAACATGTTTGAGAGTTACCATCAGTTGCTAGAGGCGACTGATCCAAAAATCTCAGAAAATGAACTACTGAGAGATCTCAAAGATTCTAGGATGGCGTCTGATACCAGAACCACAGAACCCAACCCTTTCGGCAACGAAGTTCAGGATCTCAGCAGCGACGACAACAGCAGCAGCGATGGTCAATCCCGGAAAAGGAAACGTCGCCAGTGCCACACTCAGAATGAAATCCAAGAGCTTGAAGCTTTCTTTAGTGAATGCCCTCTCCCGAACATGAAACAAAGAAATGAATTGGGCCAGAAGCTAGGGATGAAACCTTTGAGGGTCAAGTTTTGGTTTCAAAATAAGCGAGCCAAATTGAGGGCTCAACACAGACGTCAAGAACTTGCGATTCTAAAGGAGGAAAACGAAAAGCTTCGAGCGGAGAACATGAGGTATAAGAAAGCTCCCAGCACTATCGCTTGCCTTAATTGCGGTGGCCCTATCACTCTCGGCGAAATGTTCCTTGATAAGCCTTATATGAGGATTGAAAATGCTCATTCACCACCCCACTCCCTCGAACCATCTTCGATACAATCAGATTTTGTTGGAGATATGCATGAACAAATCAATTCTACGAAGTCAATACCGATGCCTTCTAAAGGATGTGATATGCGTCACCATGATTGAAGTTTCCTTAACGATGAGCTTACTATCACGACCGACCAATCCAAAGCTGATGAATTCCCTCCACAACAATTTCCGGCTCGATCAAATCCTACTGGAAATAGGCCAGAGAGCAATAGCCAAGTTGTCAACACTGTTCCGGGTCGCAAGAAGACGAGGGTCAATTGGTCCCCCGAGCTTCATCTCAAGTTCTTTAGTGCGGTTCAGCAACTAGGGATCAACTCAGCATATCCAACGCGCATACTTGAGATCATGAACATACCAGGACTCACTAAAGATGGAGTCGCGAGTCACCTCAAGAGCTACAGAAGGGCGCTAAGACAGCGCCACACAGCACTGAACCTGAAAGAACTCAACTTGTGCCTAAACATTAGGCATGGCTATAACTACAATGCCCCTGAAGTAAGAAATACCCTGCCGAATCTAGGCACCGACCAAGCTGGGAGCAGCACCATCGACTACTTGGGCGCTGTTGACACCTAATTTTTGACCATCTATTATTGAGATTTTTATTCTTTAAAATTAATTAAAAATATCAAAAAGGTCATAAAATCACAAAATCAACTTTGGAAGCCTCGGCCTAGCCTCGGGAACCAATTTTGAACAAAAAACATTTTTTTGTATTTTATAATATTTTTCGAATTTATTTAATTATAAAAATACCCAAAAAAATCAGAAAAATACCATTCGTGGTCAGAAAAATACACAAAAATATTCAATAATTTTGTTTTAATTTCCTCTTCAAGTGTGTCACTCTAAATCTCAAAAATTCAGCTCGGGTCACTATGTTCCTTAACAAACATAAACCCGAACCGAGCCCAAAAAATCCTTTTCGAGTCTTTTAATTTTCAATTCTTGGTTTTTATAAGCTATGACATTGGACTCTAAATTATTGAAATGCAATTGGGTCAATTTGACCTCCAATTTGACCAATTTTAATCAAAAGGGCTTAATTGCATAAAAATCTTTCCCCGGTTTCACAAATTCCAAAATTAAATCTCACACGGGCATACCCATTTAAATTGAACACCTCTACCCTATAGTATTCATCATGATGAATCCATTGGTGGCCTCAATTTTGACTAATTTGGTCGTTTGGACCGCCGATTGAACGAAACCCATATTCGGATCCTAGGGATAATTTGGGGTTTTCACTAAATTTCAATCAATTAATTCATGAAAGTACCCATATTTGATAGAAAACATGTCAATGGGTCTGATTTTGCCATCAATTTCATAAAAAATGATAAATTTGAGGCCCAATTAGGCGAAATGGTTCAACCGGGCCGGTCGGGTCAGACCCGACCCGACCCGGTCGAACCGGGTCTGCAACTCAGTTGCAGACCCGAATGGAGCGGCCGTGGTCGTCGAAGACAGGAGATCGTGGGAGCTTTCTTTTTGGTAAAAAATGGGAGAATGAATGCGGGGGACAAAAAAGCAACGGTGGGGAATCGTTTGGTGGACCGGCGGCCGCGGAAAGCCGGTCGGCCAGAAACGAAAAGAAGAGGCCGAGAGAGAAGGGGTTCGGGGAGAGAGTTCGAGCGAGTAGAGAGGGGGAACCGTGAGGGAAAAACAGGGAGAGAAAGTTCGGCAGAGAGACAAGGGAACTCGAGGGAGATGGGTTGAAGACAACCGGATCATCCCGCGCCACCGCCGCCGCTGGCGAAGCCAGGTCAGTACCCATCCCCTGTTTCGCCCCTGTTTTCGTTTGCACGGACAGAGTGTGTCGGCTCGGCTCGATTCCGATCGAGTCGAGCCAAAAACAATAGCACCCGGCTATCATAAAGAGATGAATAGCAATTCTAGATGACTGGTACGGTTCGGTATCCATCGCCAAGCTTCGACGAATTCATTTTAGCAACTTTCTGCACATGCACGCCACATGTTCGACGAATTGCCACCGAAGTGCTCTTGGTCTCCGAGCTCGGTTTAGATCGTGGTCCATTCCTTCGCGTGATTTCTCACTTCAAATCCATTTAAGAGAGTTCCTTACGCCTCCCCATCCCATTTTGTTGCATGAATTGAACCGTTGATGGCCAAACCGAACCTATCGCCAACCTCACCGGAGCTCGGAGCTAGGGACTGCCGGCCGGTAATCACTAAAGCTCATGGACCTCAGGTAAGCCTCTTGACCTTCATTGGACGTTGTTTGAATGAATGAAACCAAGCTTGGACGAGAAAATTTTATGGTAGGTGCTCGCCGGAGCCGGGGACTGTGGAGGTCCGGTTTGCCTTCTTCCCAACGTGACAATCCTCATGTTTGTGTTGTATGAGGGTCCTGTTATCTTAAAGAATCGAATGGAGTCAAAAGGGCAAGAAAATACCAAGTTAGTGGGCGGTTTGCGATTTTCCGGCGAGATTTCCGGCGTCTTCGTCGGAATTTTTACTGTTCCGGCGAAGCGCCGGTCATCTTCTCCGGCGTCCCGCTCGGTCAGCGGTCAAACTGCTGGCGTGGCACGCCACGTGGCGGCCACGTCAGCCGAGTGGGACCGGGTGGGGCGCTTTTCGTGCGATCGAGGTGGACGGTCCGGATCGCGACACGTGTCGCGATCCTGTGTTTTTGGAAAATAAAAATGATTTTCAGAAATTAATAAATGATTTTAGAAAATAATAAAAATATTTTAATTTGACGGTTGGTATCGCGCCAAGTGGCACCCTGAGGAGCGTTCGATCTGACCGAAGATCGGACGCGCCAGAGGAGGCCACGTGGCGCATCCTGGGCCGTCCGATCCGTGGATTTTTGGATAAATATAAAAAAGCTTGATTCAGATCGGACGGTTGACACCTTGACACGTGTCGCGTCCTGGGTCATCCGATGGGGGAATTTTCGGACATTAAATAATAGTAATAATAATAATAATAATAATAAAAAAATATAGAAAATCATAAAAATCATAAAAAAAATTCGGAAAAATTCAGAAAATTTCTAAAAAAATTCCAGAAAATAGGAAATGGCCAAATTCAATTGGCCATGGCCTGTTTCGGGTCTTTCGGACCTCGGTCTTTTCAAAAATGACGGTTTTGCCCTTCCGGCAAACCGTCTTCCAAAAAAATTCTAAAAATTCTAGAAAAATCCCAAAAAATAGGAAATGGCCACAATCAACTGGCCAAGGCTCATCCCGGATGTTTTGAACCCGATCCTTCTTAAAAATGACGATTTCGCCCTTTGGGCTAAATCGCCTCCAGATCCTCCCATTTTATCTCGGTCCGAAGTCACACCTTCCCTAAGCCCTTATGGCTATATTAGGAAGCCATTGACTTGAATTGATGTGCATCGATGAGATTTATTTATGGACTTGATTGCGCTTTCATTTAAATTGATTGTGATTGATAGGAACAGTCTTCCAATCTGCATGAAATCCTGAATTAAGCCTATCTCACCCAAACTTGCGCCTGCATGAACTCTTAGTCAGGAAAATCACTCGCGTTAGGTACCGAAAGGGCGTTGGTAATGACACCAGCGTAACCAAGTCCCCGAACCCAAAATCTCTGGTTCCGCAGAACTGATCGATCTCTCACAATCGGTTAGTAAGGTTTCCGGTCTACCCTCCAAGAAAGACCGGTGGCGACTCCAAATGCATGCACAAGTTGCACATGCCACCACGACCACACTAAGGTCGAAATCGATCGGCTCTTATCGCCGAGTTCTTTGAAAAATACTCCCGCCGCGATTTGGTATGGGCCTGGGAGGGCCCGCGCCGATCCAAGACCCGCGATCGGTAATCCATTAGCCGCGTCCGCTTCCGGACGGGTCGCGACAGCTGGCGACTCCGCTGGGGACTTTGTTCTAGAACCTATCGTTCTAGACCTCAAGTGGACTTAGGCCGTAATTAAAACGCTGAGTGATTTTTCTAACCATGCAGGCGCTCTTGAAGGTGAGGTAAGTCCGCTTATGGTAGGTGTTCTATGTTTTTGCAGATTGGAGATATAAGTGGTGTAGTCCGTGATTAACATTGTCTTATGCAGGTTGGGCGTAGGAATGTATGTTGCGTGGATGATTTGAAGTGATGATTGATAAACTGTTGTGCATGAATTGCATTGTGATGATCACAACACGTGGACACACACAACCGCGCCTAAAACCCCGGGCGCCGCCTTTAGGAACACAATAGAAGGAATTGAAAATGGAATCTCCGTGAGGAAAAACACGGGGTAATCCACTTTTCAATTCCGCTCGCTTCGAACTATGGATCGAGTCCCAATGCAACGATAGCTGTGCAATGGAATCGGCTCTTTCTAGAACTCGAGGTGAGAACCTTAACCTTAGGTGCCAAACCCTCTGATTTTTAGAAGTTTACCATCACTTGTCTCATGCGCATGTCTTTGGGCGGTTGGTACACCTAAAACCGCACATAAGTCGACGAGTTGGGTTGGTAAGACTCTCTATCCCCCCAAATCTATCACTGTTCATATAAATATAGGCATTTCATTCATTGCATTCTGGTGATTAGATTAAATGCCATTTCGAGGATAGATATGTGCGTTTATCCCCAACGTCCTTGATAGAAGACGAGGAGGGTGATACCCCACGACGGACACCGAGTGTGCGATAAAGGAGCATACTATGGACATTATCGAGGTATCATCCAATGAAGATGACGAGTTGGGGCAAGTGATCCTGAAGACACCGATCGAAACTGGGGCATCCTTAAACATTAGGATCACATTCCTTCGTTTCATTTTTCATTACTAGTCCTCTTGTATAGGGTTTATTTTTACCGAGGTTTTCTCTATCTCACCCCTTAGAGTAATTGTATTAGGGATCTATTGGTGTATACATTCAGATGGAACTTGGTTGTATTTCTTTTGACGGGTCATGGGAATGTGATAGTGGCATTTTCTCTAATCATCCGAATACTCCCAAGTCAAGTTTATAATTCCTTTAGAGGAAATTAAAATTGGAAGTCTTACACGACCTTTTGGTCGTATAGAGTAGTCCAATCTCAATTTCTCTAGAAGGAATTATACACTTGAATTGTTTCGTGCATGTTTTACGTCGCTGGTAATCCACGATAATTGACCGAGAATATCGGCGTTGTTTTGAATTTAATGACGAGATAGATGTCCAAATTACTCTCGTTCTTAACAAAACGGCCTTGATTTGGATGCCGTATCTTCAATTAAATTTAAAACACGTTATTATGCCTCGCACTTTTGAGTAATTCGTTCCTCTCGAAATTGATCAAAAGCGATTATTGTGAATTACATTCCTTTCAATAGTATGCTTTCTTTCGAGGAATATTGATAAAAACTTTTCGCGCAAGATTAAAACCCTTGTAAAAGTTCTTGTCTTTATTAATCATGGGTAAGCATAAGATTGAAAGGGGTTTTTGCTTTCTTTTTCAAATTATTCCTTCTGATTCTGTCTTTTCATTTGCAGGTAAAAAAATAGGTAATAGAGAGAAATCTTTTCCTGGATAAGTCTGAGGCTATTCTTTCATCTGATCATGAGTGAGTTATAAAATCAGGACATATTTGCTCGACTTATTGATATTATGGTTCGGCTCACCCAAGTTGAAGATGTTCGAATGCTCGAAGAAAGGAACCGTGCAGAAGTTAAAACACACACACGAGAACTTTCATTTATTTTGCTCAGCGGAGGGTTTTCAAAAGCAGGTCATACAATTCGGGGTGGAAAAGTAAAGCCAAAGTGAGCCCTAATTAACGACACAAAGGAGCCCAACTGACCCTCCATGTTACTAATGCTCTGCTCATACTCCAAACTCCGCATTTCATGGTCGGCAAGCCTGAGGAGAAGACTTCTGCATTCTCCCTTAACTTCGGCGACCTTGGCCTCGTGTTCTTTGGTGACTATTTCCAGGTCCCGAACCAGTCCATTCCCGCGAGCTATGTCCGCAGTTATTTTGTCAAGCCGTTCTTCCTGCCAGTCGCTCTGAAGCCTCAACAGGACATTACGGCGGTCATGCTCGCCGGTGGTCAGGGATATGGCCAATTGATCCACCAGATTTCTCCTCTCGCGAAGCAACGTCGCGACCCGCTCATTAGCAAACTCGACGGCCTTTTTGTAACTATCAACCAGATAGTTGGTCAGCACCAAATGATCAGATCGATCCTCATAACGAGCTCGCAAGACGCGAGCCACGAGAACCTCCCGATTAGCAACACGATAGGCCTCTAAGGAGTGTGCAAAGAGAGTCGGGAAAATTCTATATTCCCTCTCCAGTGTAGTACCTTCGAGAGAAGTGGTATCAAGGTCCTCGAGCAAGACACAGATTGCATCCTCGGTAGCAGAATGATCGGTTATGTGCGCGTAACCGCGACCCGGTAGGTTATAAAGCTTTTCCCACTGGGCCAAGACATCAGTTGAAAAAGTGCGTACGGGAGAGGAGGCCATTTGTGTTGGGTTGGCTTGAGAATAAGACGAGTCTAACAGAGAGATTAGAAGGAAGAAGCTGATTATGCGAGAACGTTAACCTTCCATACATTAATTCCTCATTTTATAGCAACTCGAGGATGATGAAGGGTCTCAGTAATAATGCTGGTAGAGCCCAGTTAGGGGGTAAAGCAGAAGGTCCCCTCACGTGAACCATTGGATTCGTCTCGGTCCGCGATTTCCGGCTTATCAATTAAAAGATGTAAAAGATTTGTCGGGATCACCATTATTAGAGTTAGGTGGGAGGTAAGCGCAACTATCGAAAAAAGCCCTAACAGGATTCAGCACTCACATCACGTTGAAAAGCTAAGCGAGAAATTCAAGGTCTTGACGGGGAGCGTTTGCCTAATGATTTTCTTTCATGCTTGAAGAGCGTCTCCTAAACATACAAAGTCACTCGAAGAAATATTTATAGGGAGCGAGCATACAGGAGAGAGTAGAGAACTCTGAGTGGGCAGGAACCAATCAAACATTTCTCAATCCAACATATTTAAGAGGTTACTATCAGCTGCTAGAGGTGACTGACTCAAAAATCTCAGAAATTGAACTACTGAGGGATCTCAAAGATTCCAAGATCAAGTCTAACACCAAAACCATGGAGCCCAACACTTCTGGCAACGGAAATCAAAATCACGGCGACGACGACAACGACATCCACGATGCTCAACTCGGGAAAAGAAGACGTCCTCACCAATACTCTCAGGAGGAAACCCAAGTGCTGGAAACCCTCTTCAGTAAAAGCCATTACATGAAAAAGAAGTGGAGAATTGAATTGAGCCGGGAGTTGGGGATTAATCAGTCGAAGATCCATTTTTGGTTTCAAAATAGGAGATCCAAATCGAAGGCTCAACGCAAACGTCAGGTGGTCGAGATTTTAAAGGAAGAAAACCAAAAGTTGCGAACAAAAAACATGAGGTATGAAGAAGCTCTCAATATTACCGTTTGCCCTCATTGCGATAACCCCATCGCCCTCGGTAAGATATTCCCCGACAAGCCTCACGCAATGATTGAAGACTTTCATTTACCACCCTACTCCCTCGGGGCATCTCCTGCTCAACCAGATTTTGCTGGAGTCACGCATAAGCAGGATGATCCTACGAAGACGATACAAATGCCTCCTGGAGGATGGGATATGCATCGCTTTGATTGGAGTTACAGTTTCAAGGAGCTGGATGTTACCGCCGACCAGCTCAAAGCACATCAGCCTTCTGCACAACAATTTTCGATGGGGTCGGGTCCTGCTGGAGATGAGTTAATCAGTCGTCAAGCCATCAATGCAATTTTGGGCCACGATAAGAGGAGGTTCGCTTGGCCCCCTGAACTGCATTTCAGATTCCTAGACGTGGTTCACCAAATGGGGATCGACTCAGCAAATCCGACGCGCATATTTAAAGCCATGAATGCACCGGGGCTTAGTAAGGAACTGGTCAGGAATCACCTTGGTGCCTACAGAAGGCTATTAAAACAGCGTCGAGCGGAGCTAAACCGGGAGGAATCCGTCTCGAGCTCAAAAACTAGGGGCGAACGCCATTGTAATGCTCATGTATCAAAAGATACCCGGCCAAATCTAAGCATCAATCAAGCTAGAAACCCGACCACCGGCAAACTGAAAGCTGATCAGAATGTCCCTCTGGGCCATTTCAACACTTTTCAAGAGCACGTGTCACAAGTACAGCAAGTATGCACTCCTCCATTCGAGCAGCAGTCGGCTGGTGCTCTACCTGCCGCTGGTCAACCCACAACAGATGATTTCTTCGATGAGGGACTCGATGCCTTGTTCAATCAGTGGGAAGCTGGCATGCTTAGACAGCCATGATCTAGCACCTGACTCGGGGCACGATGGGTTGGTCACTACGATCACCCATAGAAAGAAGAACATGTTCACGAGTGGATCACTCTTTTTATCCATTGTAAAGTTCCTATGGGAACATTTTTCTTTAATGGCTATAGTTAATTATGTATGAAAACCAACGCTATCGACGAACATCGTCATGCTCAGTTGCGATGATCCCTTGTTAGATTAAGTCTGAAACCAGGGACGGTCTTTAAATTTTGAGTGGCCACGAACTCATTCCTCACCAAGCGCCCAGGATGTTGAAATGAAGAGTAACAGCATGCACAGGGAAAATGCCACTTTCGTTTGAACGATGAAAAGGGGTTGAGAGAAGGTCATAGCGTTAATTCCCATGGAGCTAAATGAATTAAACGGAGTCATTAATTACGGGTCCGCCGCTGCTCCCCACGTTCTCGGGCCTAGCAAATCATAAAAGGCACCGAAAGATTGTAGACCCACCACTTTGAAGACTGAACTAGGGGACGAGCGCAATACTCGATGAAACCGAATCAATGCAAGAGAGTTTGTGATCCTGTCACGAGGAAAAAGAAAGGGGAAGACAGACGAGGAGTAATTGCAGGGTCTCGGGAGGAGCGCTTGCTTGCTGGTCTTCATATGCAGCCTGAAAGATGGTTCTAGGACACGCACAATCACTCGAGAAAACTTCTAGAGTGAGCAAACACATAAGAGCGAATAGAGAAAGCTGAGTGAACTAGATCAGCCCGAGATACTCCGATCCATCATGTTTAAAAGCTATTCCCATCTGCTAGAAACGCCTGATCTGGACATCTCTGAACACGAACTGCTGGAAGACTTTGAAGATCTTGGAGCTGAATCCTGCCCGAAGACCATGGAGACTGACTCCTCTAGTGATGAAATTCTAGGCTTCAGCTACGAAGAAGGAGTATACAATGATGACCGGAGTCGGAAAAGGAAGCAACTGCAATGCCACACTCCAGGCCAAATCCGAGAACTCGAAGCTTTCTTCAATGAATGCTTCACCCCAAGCACACAACAGAAAATTGAGTTGAGCCGAAAGTTAGGATTGGAGCTTTCGAAGGTCAAGTTTTGGTTCGCCAACAAACGAACCCGGGTGAAACAGAAACACGCAGATCATGAGTTACTGGCCCTGAAGGAGGAGAATGAGAAGCTTCGAGCTGACAGCGCGAGATATAAGGAAGCTCTGACCAAGGCCGCCTGCCTTAATTGTGGTAATCCTGTTGTCCTCGGCGAGGTGTTCCTCGATGAACCATCCCTGTTGACGAATAACGCTCAGCTGTTACTGTATTCTCCACAGCATTTTCCGACACAGCCAGATACCGTCGGAGATCTGCATGAGCAAGTCAACACCATAGAGTCAACACCAACATCCTCTGAGAAATGGGATATGAATCATCACAGGTGGAGTTCTCTCAATGACGAACTCGCTGTCGCAGCCAGCCAATCCAAAGTCGGTGAGTCCCTCCTTGGACAACTTTTGAAACGACTAGATCCCGTAGAGAATAGCTACCGAAGTATTGACGATATTTTGGGTGATAAGAGAACAAGGTTTTACTGGACCTATGAACTTCACACCAAATTTGTTGATGCAATTCGAGAGCTGGGAGTTGATTCGGCTAGCCCACTATGCGTACTCGAGATTATGAACGTGCCAAGGCTCTCTAGAATTAACGTTGAGTCTCACCTTAAGTACTATAGGAGATTGCTAAAGGATGGAAGGATAGCGTTAAACCATCATAAAGCCGGTTGGAGCTCAAGTGCTGGGCAGAGTTACAACCATGATGATGGGAGAGCCAAGAGCACCCAACCGTGTTTCAGCAATGACGGGACCAGCAGTCGTGTCAGCGACTCCTCTAACCCAAATCAGAGTGCTCCGCCGAGCTATCTCAATACTCCTCAAGAGTATATACCACAGTTCCAGCACATAGGGATTCCTCAGTTTGAGCGCGAATCGGTCATTAATGCTGTCTCGGAAGCGGATCTGGCATTGGTAGAGAGTGCACATATAAACCCGCCGGCCATCGGAGGGAGTTCCAATTCGAGGGGTCAAATTGCTCACTGCGAGAGCAAAGAGAGGAATCCCTCGCCTGCAGTCGACGACACCCAATCTGGGCAACAAGGGCTAGAAAGAACAGGTGATTTCCTTGATGAGGAGTTGGACACTTGGATCAATACTCTTCAGGAATGTATATCTCAACCCCAACAGGGCAATGATGAAGGTTCCAGCTCAAAGACTCCAGTCCCTCACAACGAAGGCAATGAAAGAAATCTACCCCCAACAATCGTTGCTGCCCAACTTGAACATCAATGGCTCGAAGACTCGAGCAATTTCCTTGGCGATGAGTTCAATCTTTGGCTCGATCAGTTTGGAGCCGGAGGACCATCGCAGTGGTGACGCAAGGCCGGTGATCAAACGTCTGATGCAAGGCATGGCTACTCGATGAAAAATGCTTAGAGGAAAGGGGTTGAATACTCCTGTTGAATATGTTGTTGATCGCACTGTAAGGTTCCCACGGGAACATCTTTCATTAATTTCTAGAACTAATTGCGCGTGAGTGTCAACATCACCCTTTGAGCATCTTCAAGCCGAGGGCCGTGGATTAATCACTTAATCCGTGGAGCAAGTTCCATGAACAATGACTATCACTCGCGGAGCATGATGGGATCCACCACTTCAATACGAAATACGTTTGGCCGCGAAGCCACCTATTTAGTAAAACGATGTATCGTTCCTAAACGATCTTCAATCGAATACCGAAATAATGTCTCCTTTCTTTCCATTCTCAGGTGATAAACGTGGATAAATCACTCAAGGAGCCATCTGTTCAAATAACAGAACAGACGTTGCCCAACCGGGGGCAGCTGAACCATTGATGTTGCAAATATTCCAAGCATGGATAGGCGGATTTGGTAGACGTTGTTCATATCAATACGCAACGTCAGAACGGGATGAGAACCAAGAGTAAAGTTGTATCGTCCCAACTTGTCTCGAATTTGGGAATATGAATTGACACTTATTGTTTATCCTTGACAGGGGAGTCGCCTTGCAGAGGAACAAGTTTTTACATCCCCATGTACTACTCGTCAGAGTACATGACCAAGGGTAGGATGTATCGTTTCGATTTTTGAAAAATTCGTGAACCTACAATGATATGCTTTCTTTACATTTGCAGGGGTCTGCAGCCGCGACAGGTAGGTAAGTATCCCCTTCCCAGTTAGCTGGAGATAAAGAATGTTAAAATCCTTTCAGCCGTCATGAAAATTATCTAATGCATCGATGTTCATGATTTAAATCGGGAGGTCGCCCAAAGCATGAATAAAACATGCACGATACATCACAAAATCCCCTCGATGGATAAGTTTTGGGAAAGAAAGAAATGAATTTTTCCAAATATGATTATTTGTCAAATCATTCAAAAGGAAGTTTACTCAAAAGAGAGGCGAGCCCAGTCCAAACACATCCTACATACACTTGAGAGACGAGGGAAGTGAATCGGATAGCAAAATCTGTACCTACGGAGGTAGGGACCATTCGCAGCGATTACATGGATCGGGACGACGGGGGCGTTCGTTTCATATTCCCAAATACTACAGGTGACCATTGATAACCCCTTTGAACGGAGGTTTTCATTATCAGCCCTGTCGAGAACCACCCCACATCGGGGCAGAATAGAAGTAAGTCCAACAGCATCAGAAGAAATGGTTAGAAATTTTGTTGCTCAGACTAACATTAATCTTCGTGTGTTGTTTATATGGTAATCCAAGTGCCATAGGATGATGAGAAGCATTCATTTCTCTATCCCACACACCGAATCCTTTGTACAGCCAACTTGAGCCTGCAAAATCGTTTCATGAACCCGTTGGTGATCATTGCACATTTCAAGATGGATGCAGCATCACTTTAGAAACGGAAGAGCTCAAGACTAAGGGATTACCAAGAAATTCCTGGGTTTATGATAAAAGCATGTTTAGACTTTCGATCATATGTCTAAAGTGATCTCCTGAAGATGAGAAAAATGGGGTTTCAAAAGAAAAAAAAAAGAGATGAGAATGAGAAAAAATCCCCGGCATCAAGAAAAAGCAAAGTGCCTGGTAAAAGCAAGGCTGATGCCCGTGCAAGCTGTTTGCTTGATCCCCAATGAAGCCTAGTTGGGAAGAGAGAAAGACCCCTAAAGGAGTCAGATCAAAAAGACTACTCCCCAAATGGTGTCAAGCGCAGAACAAAGACATAGAGAGAGTCAGTCTCTGAATGCAACAAGAGACGCTCTTTAAAGAGCTGGTGCACACCTCAAAATCGGTTGCGCACCTCAAAGACTAAAGATGCAGAAAGGAAATGACAGGAGGCAAATCAGCAATGATCACCAATGTCAAACCCGTCACGAATTCTGGGCCAAAAACAAGCCTTTTTCGGTCCCCAATCCTACCAATGTTACAACCCCGAAACAGTCTTCTCCGACTAAGACACTTGGGTTAACATATAGCTTAGCTCGAAGAAGTACGAGCAAGACTATTTCTTTCTCATTTTGCAGGGTTCTTGACTTGTAAACCCGGAGCAGATGGTGAAGACTTTCATTCGATGTCCTCGACTCCAAAGCGGGTCCCCCTTGAAAACCAATATCCAAACCTAACATTACGGTCCTGTGGAAGACCTCCCGATCGATCAAAATGTATGTGCTGCGAATGATCCTAAAACCTAGGCACAGGTTAGTAGGAAGTTGAGCGCATTCCTTACAAAAGACCATTATCACAGAGTGGTGAGGAGCCCTCTTGGATGAGAAATTCTCCAATAGATGTTTTGAACAAACTCTTTTTGGAAATTTCAAATTGTTTGATCCAGATTTTCCGTGCAAGGGATTTGTGATCACATTTGCATGTTGCAAGAATGCTTTGGATAACCTCCAGCATCAAAACGCACATTTCATGATTAAGACTTAAATCATACGATTTTTTCAGGTGGACAACCGTCGTCTTCCCTAAGATTGCTAATGTTTTCTTGGTGAAGAAAAATTTTTCAGGCTCGAACTTCTGCAGGATACGTTGGAAACACCAATCTCCCAGAATGTCGCCTCAACAGACTCAAGTGAAGCTTTGTCAAGATAAAATCTTTCACTGCTTCGAAATTGAATTCCCGACAAATTTCGGGATCTTTCAAAAGAAGGGATGAGGATAGAACCCCTTTTCAAAAATATCAAACAGGCCCTATCGGACATGGAGAACCCTCGTCTCGGGACCCCTTTTAAACAAAATCAAGCAGTCTCATCGGACGTGGAGAACCCTCGTCATGAGACCCCTTTTCAAAACAAACCAAAGGTAGAAACCGCCTGAAGGGTCAAAACAAAGGTAGATACCGCCTGAAGGGTCAACTCAAGGTAGATACCGCCTGAAGGGTCAAAATGATGGTAGATACCGCCTGAAGGGTCAACGCAAGGTAGAAACCGCCTGAAGGGTCAAATCATGGTAGAAACCGCCATAAGGGTCAACACAAGGTAGATACCGCCTGAAGGGTCAACTCACGGTAGAAACCGCCTGAAGGGTCAAATCAATGGTAGATACCGCCTGAAGGGTCAAAACAAGGTAGATACCGCCTGAAGGGTCAAAATAATGGTAGAAACCGCCTGAAGGGTCAAACAATGGTAGAAATCACTTAAATGGTCAACTCAATGGTCCGATCCACCATACGGATCAAAATCCTTGGCAAATCCCAAATGGGACGCGTCTTCCTTAGATTCCTGTCAGTTAGGAATCCCGTTATGGTTTGACCTACCATACGGGTTAGAGCTTAATCTCCCTAGGATTTTCTGTGACAAGTCCTAGGCACCTTCTTGAAAGTTGTCGCAACCGGCAGCATCCGACAGGTGAGCTTCAGGTAAGCCTCTCTCACTCTGGCCCATGTTCAAAATGATAGAGCAAACCGGGGATTAATTTGAGCTTTCATCAAAAGGCTTAAGGATCCGATGTCATGGAATTTCTCCTTTCATTTTCCAATTGAGTGGGTTAGGAATCAGGTGTCATCTTATCTTTGAGAGAAACCTCTAACGAGATTCCTCTCAAAGAGGGGCAGCTGTTGACACCTAATTTTTGACCATCTATTATTGTGATTTTTATTCTTTAAAATTAATTAAAAATATCAAAAAAGGTCATAAAATCACAAAATAAACTTTGGAAGCCTCGGCCTAGCCTCGGGAACCAATTTTGAACAAAAAACATTTTTTGGTATTTTATAATATTTTTCGAATTTATTTAATTATAAAAATACCCAAAAAATCAGAAAAAATACCATTCGTGGTCAGAAAAATACACAAAAATATTCAATAATTTTGTTTTAATTTCCTCTTCAAGTGTGTCACTCTAAATCTCAAAAATTCGGCTCGGGTCACTATGTTCCTTAACAAACATAAACCCGAACCGAGCCCAAAAAATCTTTTTCGAGTCTTTTAATTTTCAATTCTTGGTTTTTATAAGCTATGACATTGGACTCTAAAGTATTGAAATGCAATTGAGTCAATTTGACCTCCAATTTGACCAATTTTAATCAAAAGGGCTTAATTGCATAAAAATCTTTCCCCGGTTTCACAAATTCCAAAATTAAATCTCACACGGGCATACCCATTTAAATTGAACACCTCTACCCTATAGTATTCATCATGCTGAATCCATTGGTGGCCTCAATTTTGACTAATTTGGTCGTTTGGACCGCCGATTGAACGAAACCCATATTCGGATCCTAGGGATAATTTGGGGTTTTCACTAAATTTCAATCAATTAATTCATGAAAGTACCCATATTTGATAGAAAACATGTCAATGGGTCTGATTTTGCCATCAATTTCATAAAAAAATGATAAATTTGAGGCCCAATTAGGCGAAATGGTTCAACCGGGCCGGTCGGGTCAGACCCGACCCGACCCGGTCGAACCGGGTCTGCAACTCAGTTGCAGACCCGAATGGAGCGGCCGTGGTCGTCGAAGACAGGAGATCGTGGGAGCTTTCTTTTTGGTAAAAAATGGGAGAATGAATGCGGGGGACAAAAAAGCAACGGTGGGGAATCGTTTGGTGGACCGGCGGCCGCGGAAAGCCGGTCGGCCAGAAACGAAAAGAAGAGGCCGAGAGAGAAGGGGTTCGGGGAGAGAGTTCGAGCGAGTAGAGAGGGGGAACCGTGAGGGAAAAACAGGGAGAGAAAGTTCGGCAGAGAGACAAGGGAACTCGAGGGAGCTGGGTTGAAGACAACCGGATCATCCCGCGCCACCGCCGCCGCTGGCGAAGCCAGGTCAGTACCCATCCCCTGTTTCGCCCCTGTTTTCGTTTGCACGGACAGAGTGTGTCGGCTCGGCTCGATTCCGATCGAGTCGAGCCAAAAACAATAGCACCCGGCTATCATAAAGAGATGAATAGCAATTCTAGATGACTGGTACGGTTCGGTATCCATCGCCAAGCTTCGAAGAATTCATTTTAGCAACTTTCTGCACATGCACGCCACATGTTCGACGAATTGCCACCGAAGTGCTCTTGGTCTCCGAGCTCGGTTTAGATCGTGGTCCATTCCTTCGCGTGATTTCTCACTTCAAATCCATTTAAGAGAGTTCCTTACGCCTCCCCATCCCATTTTGTTGCATGAATTGAACCGTTGATGGCCAAACCGAACCTATCGCCAACCTCACCGGAGCTCGGAGCTAGGGACTGCCGGCCGCTAATCACTAAAGCTCATGGACCTCAGGTAAGCCTCTTGACCTTCATTAGACGTTGTTTGAATGAATGAAACCAAGCTTGGACGAGAAAATTTTATGGTAGGTGCTCGCCGGAGCAGGGGACTGTGGAGGTCCGGTTTGCCTTCTTCCCAACGTGACAATCCTCATGTTTGTGTTGTATGAGGGTCCTATTATCTTAAAGAATCGAATGGAGTCAAAAGGGCAAGAAAATACCAAGTTAGTGGGCGGTTTACGATTTTCCGGCGAGATTTCCGGCGTCTTCGCCGGAATTTTTACTGTTCCGGCGAAGCGCCGGTCATCTTCTCCGGCGTCCCGCTCGGTCAGCGGTCAAACTGCTGACGTGGCACGCCACGTCAGCCGAGTGGGACCGGGTGGGGCGCTTTTCGTGCGATCAAGGTGGACGGTCCGGATCGCGACACATGTCGCGATCCTGTGTTTTTGGAAAATAAAAATGATTTTCAGAAATTAATAAATGATTTTCGAAAATAATAAAAATATTTTGATCTGACGGTTGGTATCGCGCCAAGTGGCACCCTGAGGAACGTTCGATCTGACCGAAGATCGGACGCGCTAGAGGAGGCCACGTGGCGCATCCTGGGCCGTCCGATCCGTGGATTTTTGGATAAATATAAAAAAGCTTGATTCAGATCGGACGGTTGACACCTTGACACGTGTCGCGTCCTGGGTCATCTGATGGGGGAATTTTCGGACATTAAATAATAGTAATAATAATAATAATAAAAATAAAAAAAAAATATAGAAAATCATAAAAATCATAAAAAAAATTCGGAAAAATTCAGAAAATTTCTAAAAAAATTCCTGAAAATAGGAAATGGCCAAATTCAATTGGCCATGGCCTGTTTCGGGTCTTTCGGACCTCGGTTTTTTCAAAAATGACGGTTTTGCCCTTCCGGCAAACCTTCTTCCAAAAAAATTGTAAAAATTCTAGAAAACTCCGAAAAAATAGGAAATGGCCACAATCAACTGGCCAAGGCTCATCCCGGGTGTTTTGAACCCGATCCTTCTTAAAAATGACGATTTCGCCCTTTGGGCGAATCGTCTCCCAAAAATTGAAGAAAAATCAAGAAATTCCAAAAAATTCTCAAGAATGGGAAATGGCTACAATCAACTAGCCATGGAATATTTTGGGTAATTCGGTATCCAAATCTTCCAAAAATTGACGATTTTGCCCTTCGGGCTAAATCGCCTCCAGATCCTCCCATTTTATCTCGGTCCGAAGTCACACCTTCCCTAAGCCCTTATGGCTATATTAGGAAGCCATTGACTTGAATTGATGTGCATCGATGAGATTTATTTATGGACTTGATTGCGCTTTCATTTAAATTGATTGTGATTGATAGGAACAGTCTTCCAATCTGCATGAAATCCTGAATTAAGCCTATCTCACCCAAACTTGCGCCTGCATGAACTCTTAGTCAGGAAAATCACTCGCGTTAGGTACCGAAAGGGCGTTGGTAATGACACCAGCGTAACCAAGTCCCCGAACCCAAAATCTCTGGTTCCGCAGAACTGATCGATCTCTCCCAATCGGTTAGTAAGGTTTCCGGTCTACCCTCCAAGAAAGACCGGTGGCGACTCCAAATGCATGCACAAGTTGCACATGCCACCACGACCACACTAAGGTCGAAATTGATCGGCTCTTATCGCCGAGTTCTTTGAAAAATACTCCCGCCGCAATTTGGTATGGGCCTGGGAGGGCCCGCGCCGATCCAAGACCCGCGATCGGTAATCCATTAGCTGCGTCCGCTTCCGGACGGGTCGCGACAGGCGCTAATTAGAATATTCCCCCGAATCATCTCAGCACCCCTCAAGAGTATATGCCACAAGTGCAGCAGGTACGAACTCCTTGGTTTGAGCAGCAACTTTTCGCTAGTGCTCTTCCTATCCCCGATCAACATATTGCGCCTAGTGTTCAAAGATCTGCCCGGCTTGGGCATATGATTTCGGAAGATCAAGCGGACGGATGCTCTGAGGATTTTTGTTTCTTCCATTCCCAAATGGAAGGTGCTTTTGATAGTGAACCGATCAATCATCCTCTTATAATCTCGAGCAACGACGAAGGTTCTAGCTCGAAGAATCAGATCGCTCACAACAGAAACAGGAATCCTTCAACGCCAAGCGATGATGGTCAACCCGAATATCAGTTGCTCGAAGAATCAAAAGATTTCCTTGATGAGGAGCTCCATATCTGGATCGATCAGTTTAAAACTGATGGACTTATGAAGTTATGATCCAAAATGACGATTATATGTCTGATTCATGGTGTAACTGGCTGATCACCGAGAATCCTCAAGGGAACTAGGCACATGTGACTGGATGTATCATTAATCTTTCTGTCATAAAGTCTTCCATGCAAGATAATCTTCCTTAATGCCTAGAGTTAATCTGGGGCAGCGATCAGTACTACCTGCGAGCATCATCATGCTTGAGTGCGACAATCCCTTGTTAGATTAGAGTCGAGGCGAATCAATTGAACGCCACGAAGAAAAACATTTAAAGGCTTCACATAGGAAAATGCGAGCAAAAGCCCGAGCGAGCTCAAAGACGGTTAGCTCTGTATCGTTCTAAGGGACCTTTAGTCGTTATGAACTCTAAATTGAGCTTGTTTCATTCTCGATGGGGGTCGCTAACTGCTTCAAGAATTTTATAACAAAAAACGAACCAGTTAGGGACGCCAATAGTGCTGTGTCCTGGTAGTCAGTGAAATGGAAGTGGTACGAAACGTCAGGAGTTCGATCTCGGGATTGAAAAATCATTTTATCAGTTGGTCTATCACCCGATGAAGTTCAAAGAGATTCGACGCAGATGACTATAGAACTTGGGGCAATTCGAAAATCATCGATTCATTTTCATCAAGCGGCGAAGTTGGTATTGTAAAATGTGAAGCATGCAAATGACAAATCCGAAGCAGAAGGAGATGAATCATGATTCGCTTATCCAAGGTCGGGATTTCAACCTTCGACTAAAGCCAAATCTAGGATGAGTTTTTGATCTTGCCCACTCGACAAAACCCATCTCCACTGAAAATGGGGGCAAACCATTCCTACATCCGGAAAGCATGTCGAAGCTGAAGACATCAAATTCATCGTTTAATTCGTGGGGCAAGTCCCTGAAGCGATAGTTATCATCCGCAGAGCGTAATGGAATCCATCCTTTCAATGTAAAACGCATTTGGCCGCGGAGCCACCCATTTGGTAAAAAGAACGTATCGTTCCTAAATGATTTTCAATCAGATGCGGGGATAATGTTCTCTCATTTTCCTCTCAGGTGATGAACAGAGACGAGGCACCCAAGAGGCCATGCATTCAAATAACAAAACAGTGCATGAAACACGCCCAAAAAGATGAAAGAATCTCCTCCGACGTAAATCCTCGAGGTGGATTCGTTGCCCAACCAGACGAAGAAATCATGGCCACAAGCTTGAGGGCCGGCTTCTACAATCTGCACATTGGCATGCAGAATGGAATTCAAATCAAGAGTAAAGTAGTATCGTCCCAATTTGTTTTGAATTTGGAAACCCAAAATAATGCTTAATATTTATCCTTGGCAAGAGCTCGCCATCAGGGCAGACATGTAAGTTTCATTTTTCTCCAAAAACCAAGAAGTCGAAAGAACTTTAGAACACCTAACAATCTTGTGTTACTATGTGAAGTGCAGATTTTCACAACCCTTGTACACTCGTTGGAGCATATGACCAAGGGTAAGATGTATCGTTCCAATTTTTGTAAAGTTTTAGAATATACGATGACATATCCCTTTTATATCTCCAGGATCTCCAGCCTCGATGGGCAGGTAAGTATCCTTTTTCCCAATTCATTGGAGATTAAAAACTTTCAGAATTAATTCGATTCTCACATCTAAAAAGACATAGAATTCTTACTTCATTGACATTCATGTTTTAAAACATGAGATTGTCTGAACATGAATTACACATGTATGGTGCATCACAAAATCCCTTTGAAGGATAAATCTTGATGAAATGAAATGAATTTTTCCAACAAGAGTCGTTTGAACTGTTCAAAAGGATATTTTCTCATAAGAGAAGCGAGCCTAATCCAAACACGTCCCATACACACTTGAGAGATGATGAGATTGGAAATGATAGCGAAACCTTAACCTATGGATATAAGGGTCATTCGCAACGATTACATGGATCGAGATGACAGAGGCATTTATTTCTTCATTCCAAACACTACAGATGCCCATTGAGAACCCCATTGAACGGCGATTTTCATTCTCAACCCTGTCAAGAACCACCCCACATTGGGGCAAATGAAGGTTAGTCCAACAGTATCAGAAAGTAAACGGTTTGAAATTTTCTTGCTCGGACTAACATAAATCTTTGTGTGTTGTTTATATGATAATCCAAGTGTCATAGGATGACGAGAATAATTCATTTCTCTATCCTACCCACTGTTATCCTTTGCACGACCAAGTTGAGCCAGCAAATTCATTTCATCAACCTATTGGTGATCATTGCATATTCCAAAGCAAAGGCAACATCACTCTAGGAATGGAAGCGTGCCAAAGTTTAAGTTGCATATCTAGCATGATTGCCGAAAATCCTAGCTCCAAAAGAAAAGAAAAACACGGGATTAAAAACACATGATTGCCGAAAATCCTAGATATACGATGAAAAGACCCTGCAAAGGAGTCAGATCAAGATGACTACTCTCCAAATGATGTCGTGCTCAAATTGCAAACACACAAACAGACGGTCTCTTAATGTAACAAGAGACGCTTTTAAACATCCTTGTGCGCTCTAAAAGAGGAGTGTACACTTCAAGAAATGGAGATGTTCTTCGAAGGACATGTGGCAAATTTGCAATGATCACCAATGCCAAACCCTTCACAATTTCTGGGCAAAAAATAAGCCTTTTTTCGGTCCCCAATCCTTCCAATGTTACAACCCTGAAGCAGTCTTATCTGACTAAGACACTTGGGTTAATGTATAACTTAGCTCAAAGAAGTACGAGCAAGACTATTTCTTTCTCATTTTACAGGGTTCTTGACTTGTAAACCCGGAGCAGATAGTGAAAATTTTCATTTTACAGGGTTCTTGACACCTGATTTTTGACCATGTGTTATTGCGATTTTTATTATTATTTTTATTATTTTATTATTATTTTTTTATTAATTAAAAATATCAAAAAAGATCAAAAAAATTATAAAATCAACTTGGGTAACCCTGGCCAAGCTAAAGAAACCGTTTTGACAAAAAAAAATAATTCTCATTTTTTATTATTTTTATTTTTATTTTCGAAAAATACAAAAAAAGAGAGAAAATAAAAAAATTCATCATTAAAAAAAGAGAGAAAGAAGGAATATTTGACCAATGATGTGGTCTTGCTTTTATTTTATTTTATTGTTATATTATTATTATTGTTGTTGCCTTTTTTTTCTTTTTCTTTTTCCTTTTTCGTTATCTTTTTCTTTTTCTTTCTCTTTTTCTTTTTCTTTTTATTTATTTTCTCTTTCTTTTTCCGGACACACGCTCCTCCTCTCTTTTTTTTTCCCCTCTCTCTTTCTCTGGCGCCCTTTTTCTTCTTCGCGCGCGAACACCTTCCAGGGGGCCGAACGGACCTTCCACGATTGATCATCTCACGCCGGCCATCATCGCGCCGCGGGCCAGGAATCCCCTTCACCCACAGATCGCCACTGTTCACCACCAGCCGTCGTTCGCCACCGTAGACCCGCCGGAACAGCCTGAAGTTGCGCTGCCCTGTTCTGCGCCAGCCACTGCCCTGCTTGGGTTTTGGCCCTTGCAGCGGCTCCCGACCACCCTCACCACCTCAACCACCACCAAATCATCCCCCACGACTCCCTCCGACACACCTCACCGCCACAGACCGCCGGAGAACCCTTAAAACCGAACCTCTGCTCTGTTACCCTGTTTCTGCGGGTGTTCTGTCCAGATCTGGTTGCCTCCGCTTTCACCGCCTCCAGCTCGTTCCTCCGCCCATCTCCGACCACCACAGACCCCTACACACCTCCACTGATCGTCACACAAAGCCCCGGCGCTGTTGGACTCGAGTACAACCACGGATCATCTTGAACAGCCCCTGTTCCCTGCTCCGTTTTCTACTGCGAACAGCTTCTGTTCGCCACTGTTCGCCGCCCTTGCCGTCGTTTCTCCGGCCATCTCCGACCACTTACGTCCTCCTCCGACCACCTGGAACGCCCACTGTCGATCCCAGTACCGGCCACCACCATTAAGCCGGTGACTCAGCCCCGATGCCCCCCTCCATGTTTGCCCTATTTTTGTCCTGAACGAATTCTATTTGGGCCTGGTTGTGGGCCTCCGAATTGGGCCGCGGCCCAATTCGACTTGGGCCGAGTCACACCGTCTTGGGCCTTGAGTTTGGGCCTTATCCTAGGCCTGCGGGCCAAATTGGTTGAGGATTTGGGACCCATCGTTCGAGATTTAAAGTCCGTGATCCATTGGAGTTCGAGGCTGGGGCTGGGCGACTGAAGACTGGTGTCCAATCAGGTATATTTTGCGTACCCGATTAATATATTAGAGTCATTTTCCCAAAATATTGTCATCATAGATTTGATCGGCATGTGTTTATTTCAATCTAGTGATTAGCTCATTTATTTGGTTCAGTGTTGTATGTTGTTGAAGAAAATATTTTCAGAAAATAATAATAATAAAAATAATAATAAAAAATTTAAAAATCAATAAAAAATAAAAAAAAAAACTCAAACTCAAAAAAATTCGGAAAATTCTAAAAATTCTAGAAAAATCCCAAAAAATGGGAAATGGCCACAAACAACTGGCCATGGAATATTTTGGGTAATTCGATATCCAAGTCTTCCAAAAATTGACGATTTTGCCCTTCGGGCTAAATCGCCTCCAAATCTTCTCATTTTACCCCGGTCCTAAATCATGCCTTCCCTAAGCCCTTATGGCTATACTAGGAGGTCATGTGATGTGAATTGATGTGCATTGATGTGATTTATTTATACACTTGATTGCGCTTTCACTAAAATTGATTGTGATCGATAGGAATAGTCTTCCAATCTGCATGAAACCCTGAATCAACCTACCTCACCCAAAATTGCACCTGCATAAATTCTTAGCTAGGAAAATCACTCGCGTTAGGTACCGAAAGGGCGTTGGTAATGACACCAGCGTAACCAAGTCCCCGAACCCAAAATCTCTGGTTCCGCAGAACTGATCGATCTCTCCCAATCGGTCAGTAAGGTTTCTGGTCTACCCTCCAAGAAAGACCGGTGGCGACTCCAAATGCACGTACAATTTGCACGTGCCACCACGACCACACTGAAAGTCGAAAGCGATCGATACTCCCGCCGCGATTTGGTATGGACCTGGGAGGGCCCGCGCCGATCCAAGACCCGCGATCGGTAATCCATTAACCGCGTCCGCTTTCGGACGGGTCGCGACAGCTGGCGACTCCACTGGGGACCTTGTTCTAGAACCTATGGTTCTAGACCTCAAGTGGACTTAGGCCGTAATTAAAACGTTGAATGATTTTTCTAACCCTGCAGGCGCTCTTGAAGGTGAGGTAAGTCCGCTTACAATAGGTGTTATACGTTTTTGCAGATTGGAGAGATAAGGGGTGTAGTCCGTGATTAACATTGTCTTATGCAGGTTGGGCGTAGGAATGTATGTTGTGTGGATGATTTGAAGTGCTGATTGATAAAACTGCTGTGCATGAATTGCATTGTGATGATCACAACACGTGGACACACACAACCGCGCCTAAAACCCCGGGCGCCGCCTTTAGGAACACAATAGAAGGAATTGTAAATGGAATCTCCGTGAGGAAAAACGCGGGGTAATCCACTTTTCAATTCCGCTCGCTTCGAACTATGGATCGAGTCCCAATGCAACGATAGCTGTGCAATGGAATCGGCTCTTTCTAGAACTCGAAGTGGGAACCTTAACCTTAGGTGTCAAACCCTCTGATTTTTAGAAGTTCACCATCACTTGTCTCTTGCGCATGTCTTTGGGCGGTTGGTACACCTAAAACCGCACATAAGTCGACGAGTTTGGTTGGTGAGACTCTCTATACCCCAAATCTATTACAGTTCATATAAATATAGGCATTTCATTCATTGCATTCTGGTGATTAGATTAAATGCCATTTCAAGGATAGATGTGTGTGTTTTTCCCAAACGTCCTTGATAGAAGACGAAGAGGATGATATCCCATGACAAGCACCGAGTGAGCGACAAAGGAGCCTACTATGGACATTATTGAGATATCGTCCAATGAAGATGACGAGTTGGGGCAAGTGATCCGGAAGTCACAGATCGAACTTGGGGCATCCTTAAACGTTAGGATCACATTCCTTTGTTTCATTTTCCATTACTAGTCCTCTTGTATAGGGTTTATTTTTATCGAGGCTTTCTCCATCTCACCCCTTAGAGTGATTGTATTAGGGATCCATAGGTGTATACATTCAGATGGAGCTTGGTTGTATTTCTTTTGACAGGTCATGGGAATGTGATAGTGGCATTTTCTCTAATCACCCGAATACTCCCAAGTCAAGTTTATAATTCCTTTAGAGGAAATTAAAATGGGAAATCTTGCACGACCTTTTTGGTCGTGTAGGGTAATCCAACCCCAATTTCGCTAGAAGGAATTATACACTTGAATTGGTCCATACATGTTTTACGTAGCTAGTAATCCACGATAATTGATCGAGAATATCGGCGTTGTTTTGAATTTAATGACGAGATAGATGTCCAAATTACTCTCGTTCTTAACAAAACGGCCTTGATTTGGATGCCGTATCTTCAATTAAATTTAAAACACGTTATTATGCCTCGCACTTTTGAGTAATTCGTTCCTCTCGAAATTGATCAAAAGCGATTATTGTGAATTACATTCCTTTCAATAGTATGCTTTCTTTCGAGGAATATTGATAAAAACTTTTCGCGCAAGATTAAAACCCTTGTAAAAGTTCTTGTCCTTATTAATCATGGGCAAGCATAGGATTGAAAGGGGTTTTTGATTTCTTTTTCAAATTATTCCTTCTGATTCTGTCTTTTTATTTGCAGGTAAAAAAATAGGTAATAGAGAGAAATCTTTTCCTGGATAAGTCTAAGGCTATTATCTCATCTGATCATGAGCGAGTTATAAAATCAGGACATATTTGCTCGGCTTATTGATATTATGGTTCGGCTCACCCAAGTTGAAGATGTTCGGATGCTCGAAGAAATGAACCATACAGAAGTTAAAACACACACACCAGAGTTCTCATTTATTTTGCTCAGTGGAGGGTTTTCAAAAGCAGGTCATACAATTAGCGGTAGAAAAGTAAAGCCGAAGTGAGCCCTAATTAACGACACGAAGGAGCCCAACTGACCCTCCATGTTATTAATGCTCTGCTCATACTCCCAGCTCCGCATGTCATGGTCGGCAAGCCTGAGGAGAAGACTTTTGCATTCTCCCTTAACTTCGGCGACCTTGGCCTCATGTTCTTCGGTGATTGTTTCCAGGTCCCGAACCAGTCCATTCCCGCGAGCTATGTCCGCGGTTATTTTGTCGAGCCGTTCTTCCTGCCAGTCGCTCTGAAGCCTCAACAGGACATTGCAGCGGTCATGCTCGCCGGTGGTCAGGGATAGGGCCAATTGCTCCACCAGATTTCTCCTCTCGCGAAGCAACGTCGCGACCCGCTCATTAGCAAACTCGACGGCCTTTTTGTAACTATCGGCCAGATAGTTGGTCAGCACCAAATGATCAGATCGATCCTCATAACGAGCTCGCAAGACGCGAGCCACGAGAACCTCCCGATTAGCAGCACGATAGGCCTCTAAGGAGTGTGCAAAGAGAGTCGGGAAAATTCTATATTCCCTCCCCAGTGTAGTACCTTCGAGAGAAGTGGTATCAAGGTCCTCGAGCAGGACACGGATTTCATCCTCGGTTGCAGAATGATCGGTTATGTGTGCGTAACCGCGACCCAGTAGGTTATAAAGCTTTTCCCACTGGGCCGAGACATCAGTTGAAAAAGTACGTACGGGAGAGGAGGCCATTTGCGTTGGGTTGGCTTGAGAATAAGACGAGGCTAATAGAGAGATTAGAAGAAAGAAGCTGATTATGCGAGAACGTTAACCTGCCATACGTTAATCCCCCATTTTATAGCAACTCGAGGATGATGAAGGGTCTCAGTAATAATGCTGGTGGAGCCCAGTTAAGGGGTAAAGCAGGAGGTCCCCTCACGAGAGCCATTGGATTCGTTTCGGTCCGTGATTTTCGGCTTATCAATTAAAAGATGTAAATGATTTGTCGGGATCACCATTATTAGAGTTAGGTGGGAGGTAAGCGCAACTATCGAAGAGAGCCTTAACAGGATTTGGCAGTCCCATCACGTTGAAAAGCTAAGCGAGAAGTTCAAGGTCTTGAGGGGGAACGTTTGCCTAATGATGCTTGAAAAGCGTCTCCTAAACATACAAAGTCACTCGAAGAAAAATTTATAGGGAGTGAACATACAGGAGAGAGTGGAGAACTCTGAGTGGGCAAGAATCAATCAAACATTTCTCAATCCAACATATTTAAGGGGTTACTGTCAGCTGCTAGAGGCGACTGACTCAAAAATCTCAGGAAATGAACTACTGAGAGATCTCGAAGGCTCCAAGATCAAGTCTAACACCAAAACCATGGAGCCTAACACTTCTGGCGATGGAAATCAAAATCACAGCGACGACGACAACGACATCCACGATGCTCAACTCGGGAAAAGAAGACGTCCTCACCAATACTCTCAGGAGGAAACCCAAATGCTGGAAACCCTCTTTAGTGAAAGCCCTTACATGAAAAAGAAGCGGAGAACCGAATTGAGCCGGGAGTTGGGAATTAATCAGTTGAGGATCCAGTTTTGGTTTCAAAATAGGAGATCCAAATCGAAGACTCAACGCAAACGTCGGGTGGTCGAGATTTTAAAGGAAGAAAACCAAAAGCTGCGAACAGAAAACATGAGGTATGAAAAAGCTCTCAATATTGCCGTTTGCCCTCATTGCGATAACCCCATCGCCCGCGGTAAGATATTCCCCGATAAGCCTCACGCAATGATTGAAGACGTTCATTTACCACCCTACTCCCTCGGGGCATCTCCTGCTCAACCAGATTTTGCCGGAGTCACGCATGAGCAGGATGATCCTACGAATACGATACAAATGCCTCCTGGGGGATGGGATTTGCATCGCTTTGATTGGAGTTACAGTTTCAAGGAGCTGGATGTTACTGCCGACCATCTCAAAGCATATCAGCCTCATGCACAACAAGTTTCGATAGGGTCGGGTCCTGCTGGAGATAAGTTAATTAGTCGTCAAGCCATCGATGCAATTTTGGGCCACGATAAGAGGAGGTTCGCTTGGCCCCCTGAACTGCATTTCAGATTCCTAGACGTGGTTCACCAAATAGGGATCGATTCAGCAACTCCGACGCGCATATTTAAGGCCATGAATGTATCGGGGCTTGGTAAGGAACTGGTCAGGAATCACCTTGCTGCCTACAGAAAGCTATTAAAACAGCGTCGAGCAGAGCTAAGCCGGGAGGAATCCGTCTCGAGCTCAAAAGCTAGGGGGGACCGCCATTGTAATGCTCAGGCATCAAGAGATACCCGGCCAAGTTTAAGCATCAATCAAGCTAGCAACCCGACCACCGGCAAACTGAAAGCTGATCAAAATGTCCTTCCGGGCCATTTCAACACTTTTCAAGAGCACGTGTCACAAGTACAGCGAGTACGCACTCCTCCATTCGAGCGGCAGTCGGCTGGTGCTCTGCCTGCCGCTGGTCAACCCACGACAGACGATTTCTTTGATGATGGGCTCGATGCCTTGTTCAATCAATGAGAAGCTGGCATGCTTGGACAACCATGATCTAGCACCTGACTCGGGGCACGATGGGTTGGTCGCTACGATCACCCATAGAAAGAAGAACATGTTCACGAGTGGATCACTCTTTTTATCCATTGTAAAGTTCCTATGGGAACATTTTTCTTTAATGGCTATAGTTAATTATGTATGAAAACCAACGCTATCAACGAACATCGTCATGCTCAGTTGCGATGATCCCTTGTTAGATTAAGTCTGAAACTAGAGACGGTCTTTAAAATTTTGAGTGGCCACGAACTCATTCCTCACCAAGCGCCCGGGATGCTGAAATGAAGAGTAACAGCATGCACAGGGAAAATGCCACTTTCGTTTGAACGATGAAAAGGGGTTGAGAGAAGATCATAGCGTTAATTCCCATTGAGCTAAATGAATTAAACGGAGTCATTAATTGCGGGTTCACCGTTGCTCCCCACGTTCTCGGGCCTAGCAAATCATAAAAGGGCGCCGAAAGATTGTAGACCCACCACTTTGAAGACTGAACTAGGGAACGAGCGCAATACTCGATGAAACCGAATCAATGCAATAGAGTTTGTGATCCTATCACGAGGAAAAAGAAAGGGGGAATACAGACGAGGAGTAATTGCAGGGTTTCGGGAGTAGCTCTTGCTTGCTGGTCTTCATATGCAGCCTGAAGGATGGTTCTAGGACACGCACAATCACTCGAGAAAATTTCTAGAGTGAGCAAACACAAAAGAGCGAATAGAGAAAGCTGAGTGAACTAGATCAGCCCGAGATACTCCGATCCATCATGTTCAAAAGCTATTCCCATCTGCTAGAAACGCCCGACCTGGATATTTCTGAACACGAACTGCTGGAAGACTTTGAAGATCCTGGAGCTGAATCCTGCCCGAAGGCCATTGAGGCTGACTCCTCCAGTGATGAAATTCTAGGCTTCAGCTACGAAGAAGGAGTATACAATGATGACCGGAGTTGGAAAAGGAAGCAACTGCAACGCCACACTCCAGGCCAAATCCGAGAACTCGAAGTTTTCTTCAATGAATGCTCCACTCCAAGCAGACAACAGAAAATTGTGTTGAGCCGAAAGTTAGGATTGGAGCTTTCGAAGGTCAAGTTTTGGTTCGCCAACAAACGAACCCGTGTGAAACAGCAACACGCAGACCATGAGTTACTGGCCCTGAAGGAGGAGAATGAGAAGCTTCGAGCTGAAAGCGCGAGATATAAGGAAGCTCTGACCAAGGCCGCCTGCCTTAATTGTGGTAATCCTGTTGTCCTCGGAGAGGTGTTCCTCGATGAACCATCCATGTTGACGAATAACGCTCAGCTGTTACCGTATTCTCCACAACATTTTCCGACACAGCCAGATACCGTCGGAGATCTGCATGAGCAAGTCAACACCATAGGGTCAACACCAACATCTTCTGAGAAATGGGACATGAATCATCACAGGTGGAGTTCTCCCAATGACGAACTCGCTGTCGCAGCCAGCCAATCCGAAGTCGGTGAGTCCCTCCCTGGACAACTTTTCAAACGACTAGATCCCGTAGAGAATAGCTACCGAAGTATTGACGATATTTTGGGTGATAAGAGAACAATGTTTTACTGGACCTATGAACTTCACACCAAATTTGTTGATGCAATTCGAGAGCTGGGAGTTGATTCGGCTAGCCCACTACGCATACTCGAGATTATGAATGTGCCGGGGCTCTCTAGAATTAACGTTGAGTCTCACCTCAAGTACTATAGGAGATTGCTAAGGGATGGAATGATAGCGTTAAACCATCATAAAGCCGGTTGGAGCTCAAGTGCTGGGCAGAGTTACAACCATGATGATTGGAGAGCCAAGAGCACCCAACCGTGTTTCAGCAATGACGGGACCAGCAGTCGTGTCAGCGACTCCTCTAACCCAAATCAGAATGCTCCGCCAAGCTATCTCAATACTCCTCAAGAGTATATACCACAGTTCCAGCACATAGGGATTCCTCAGTTTGAGCGCGAATCGGTCATTAATGCTGTCCCGGAAGCGGATCTGGCATTGGTAGAGAGTGCACATATAAACCTGCCGGTCATCGGAGGAAGTTCCAATTCGAGGGATCAAATTGCTCACGGCGAGAGCAAAGAGAGGAATCCCTCGCCTGCAGTCGACGACAACCAATCTGGGCACCAAGGGCTAGAAAGAACAGGTGATTTCCTTGACGAGGAGCTGGACACTTGGATCAATACTCTTCAGGAATGTAAATCTCAACCCCAACAGGGCAATGATGAAGGTTCCAGCTCAAAGACTCCAGTCCCTCACAACGAAGGCAATGAAAGAAATCTGCCCCCAACAATCGTTGATACCCAACTTGAACATCAATGGCTCGAAGACTCGAGCAATTTCCTTGGCGATGAGTTCAATCTTTGGCTCGATCAATTTGGAGCCGGAGGACCATCGCAGTGGTGACGCAAAGCCGGTGATCAAACGTCTGATGCAAGGCATGGCTACTCGATGAAAAATGCTTAGAGAAAAGGGGTTGAATACTCCTATTGAATATGTCGTTGATCGCACTGTAAGGTTCCCACGGGAACATCTTTCATTAATATCTAGAACTAATTGCGCGTGAGTGTCAACATCACCCTTTGAGCATCTTCAAGCCGAGGGCCGTGGATTAATCACTTAATCCGTGGAGCAAGTTCCATGAACAATGACTATCACCCGCGGAGCATAATGGGATCTACCCCTTCAAAACGAAATACGTTTGGCCGCGAAGCCACCTATTTGGTAAAATGATGTATCGTTCCTAAACGATCTTCAATCGAATACCGAAATAATGTCTCCTTTCTTTCTCTTCTCAGGTGATAAACGTGGATAAATCACTCAAGGAACCATCTGTTCAAATAACAGAACAGACGTTGCCCAACCGGGGGCAGCTGAACCATTGATGTTGCAAATATTCCAAGCATGGACAGGCGGATTTGATAGACGTTGTTCATATCAATACGCAACATCAGAACGGGATGAGAACCAAGAGTAAAGTTGTATCATCCCAATTTGTCTTGAATTTGAGAATATGAATTGATACTCATTGTTTATCCTTGACAGGGGAATCGCCTTGGAGACGAATAAGTTTTTACATCCCACGTACTACCTGTTAGGGTACATGAGGGTAGGATGTATCGTTTCGATTTTCGAAAAATTCGTGAACATACAATGATATGCTTCTTTTACATTTTCAGGGGTCTGCAGCCGCGACAGGTAGGTAAGTATCCCTTTCCCAGTTAGCTGGAGATAAAGAATGTTAAAATCCTTTCAGCCGTCATGAAAATTATCCAATGCATCGATGTTCATGATTTAAATCGGGAGGTCGCCCAAAGCATGAATAAAACATGCACGATACATCACAAAATCCCATTGATGGATAAATTTTGGGAAAGAAAGAAATGAATTTTTCCAAATATGATTATTTGTCAAATCATTCAAAAGGAAGTTTACTCAAAAGAGAGGCGAGCCCAGTCCAAACACATCCTACATACACTTGGGAGACGAGGGAAGTGAATCGGATAGCAAAATCTGTACCTACGGAGGTAGGGACCATTCGCAGCGATTACATGGATTGGGACGACGGAGGCATTCGTTTCTTATCCCCAAACACTACAGGTGACCATTGACAACCCCTTTGAACGGCGGTTTTCATTCTTAACCCTGTCAAGAACCACCCCACACCGGGGCAAAAAGGAAGTAAGTCCAGCAGTGTCAGGAGAAAATGGTTAGAAATTTTCTTACTCGGACTAACATTAATCTTTGTGTGTTGTTTATATGGTAACCCAAGTGCCATAGGATGACGAGAAGCATTCATTTCTCTATCCCACACACCGAATCCTTTGCATAGACAAGTTGAGCCTGCAAAATCATTTCATAAACCCGTTGGTGATCATTGCACATTCCAAGACGGATGCAGCATTACTTCAGGAACGAAGGAGTTCAAGACTTAGGGTTTGCAAAAAATTCCTAAGTTAATGTTTAACCTTGTTAGACCTTTGATCATAGGTCTGACACGATCCCATGAAGATGAGAAAAAATGGGATTGCAAAAATGAAGGAGAAAAATCCACGGCATCGAGAAAAAAGCAAAGTGCCTGGTAAAAGCAAGGCCGATGCTCGTGTGAGTTGTTTGATTGATCCACAATGAAGCCGGATGGGAAAAGAGGAAATCCCCGAAGGAGCCAAATTCCAAAAAGGCTGCTCGCCAAATGGTGTCAAGCGCGGAATAAAGGCGCAAAAGAGAAAGGACAGGTAGCAAATCTGCAATGATCACCAATGTCAAACTCTCCAAGAATTTTGGGCCAAAAACAAGCCTTTTTCTATCCCCAATCCTACCAATGTTACGACCCCGAATGAGTCTTCCCTGACTAAGACACTCGGGTTAACATATAGCTTAGCTCGAAGAAGTACGAGCAAGACTATTTCTTTCTCATTTTGCAGGGTTCTTGACTTGTAAACCCGGAGCAAATGGTGAAGACTTTCATTCAATGGCCTCGACTCCGAAGCGGGTCCCCTTTGAAAGCTGATATCCAAGCCTAACATTACGGTCTCGTGGAAGACCTCCCGATCGATCAGAATGTATGCGCTGCGAATGATCCTAAAACCTAGGCACAGGTTAGTAGGAAGTTGAGCGCATTCCTTACAAAAGACCATTATCACAGAGCGGTGAGAAGCCTTCTTGGATGAGAAATTCTCCAATAGATGTTTTGAACAAACTCTTTTTGGAAATTTCAAATTGTTTGATCCAGATTTTTCCGTGCAAGGGATTTGTGATCACATTTGCATGTTGCAAGAATGCTTTGGATAACCTCCAGCATCAAAACGCACATTTCATGATTAAAACTTAAGTCATACGGTTTTGTCAAATGGACAGCCGTGGTCTTTCCAAAGATTACTATCTTTTTCTTGGTGAAGAAGAATCTTTCAGGCTCAAACCTCTGCAGGATACCTGGAGAACCCAGCTCCCAGAATGTCGCCTCAACAGACTCAAGCAGTCTCATCGGACGTGGAGAACCCTCGTCATGAGACCCATTTTCAAAGCAAATCAAAATACGGTAGAAACCGCCTGAAGGGTCAACACAAGGTAGAAACCGCCTGAAGGGTCAAACTCACGGTAGAAACCGCCTGAAGGGTCAAACCAAGGCAGAAACCACCTGAAGGGTCAACTCAAGGTAGAAACCGCCTAAAGGGTCAAACCACGGTAGATACCGCCTGAAGGGTCAAATATGGTAGAAACCGCCTGAAGGATCAGCCTAATGGTCCGATCCACCATACGGATCAAAACCTTGACAAATTCCAAACACGGAAAGAGTCGTTTCCCTAGGTAAACCTTACAGTAGGTGAACCATTTCTGGTTCGATCCACCATACGGATCAAAATCCTTGGCAAATTCCAAAGCGTGGGATGCGCCTTCCTAGGGTTCCTGCCAGTTAGGAATCCAATAATGGTATGACCTACCATACAGGTCAGAGCTTAATTTCCCTAGGATATTCTCAATAACGAGTCCTAGGTATCTTCTTGAAAGTTATCGCAACCGGCAGCATCCGACAGGTGAGCTTCAGGTAAGCCTCTCTCACTCCGGCCCATGTTCAAATTGTTAGAGTAAACCGGGGATTAATTTGAGCTTTTATCAAGAGCATTAAGGATCCGATGTCATAGCATTTCTTCTTTCATTTCCCCTGTTGAGTCGTTTAGGAATCAGGTGCCATCTTGTCTTTGAAAGCAACCTCTACGAGCTCACTCTCAAAGAGGGGCAGCTGTTGACACCTGATTTTTGACCATGTGTTATTGCGATTTTTATTATTTTTTTATTATTTTTTTATTAATTAAAAATATAAAAAAAGGTCAAAAAAATTATAAAATCAACTTTGGTAACCTTGGCCAAGCTAAAGAAACCGTTTTGACAAAAAAAATAATTCTCATTTTTTATTATTTTTATTTTTATTTTCGAAAAATACAAAAAAAGAGAGAAAATAAAAAAAATCATCATTAAAAAAAGAGAGAAAGAAGGAATATTTGACCAATGATGTGGTCTTGCTTTTATTTTATTTTATTGTTATATTATTATTGTTGTTGTTGCCTTTTTTTTCTTTTTCTTTTTCCTTTTTCGTTATCTTTTTCTTTTTCTTTCTCTTTTTCTTTTTCTTTTTATTTATTTTCTCTTTCTTTTTCCGGACACACGCTCCTCCTCTCTTTTTTTTTCCCCTCTCTCTTTCTCTGGCGCCCTTTTTCTTCTTCGCGCGCGAACACCTTCCAGGGGGCCGAACGGACCTTCCACGATTGATCATCTCACGCCGGCCATCATCGCGCCGCGGGCCAGGAATCCCCTTCACCCACAGATCGCCACTGTTCACCACCAGCCGTCGTTCGCCACCGTAGACCCGCCGGAACAGCCTGAAGTTGCGCTGCCCTGTTCTGCGCCAGCCATTGCCCTGCTTGGGTTTTGGCCCTTGCAGCGGCTCCCGACCACCCTCACCACCTCAACCACCACCACATCATCCACCACGACTCCCTCCGACACACCTCACCGCCACAGACCGCCGAAGAACCCTTAAAACCGAACCTCTACTCTGTTACCCTGTTTCTGCGGGTGTTCTGTCCAGATCTGGTTGCCTCCGCTTTCACCGCCTCCAGCTCGTTCCTCCGCCCATCTCCGACCACCACAGACCCCTACACACCTCCACTGATCGTCACACAAAGCCCCGGCGCTGTTGGACTCGAGTACAGCCACGGATCATCTTGAACAGCCCCTGTTCCCTGCTCCGTTTTCTACTGCGAACAGCTTCTGTTCGCCACTGTTCGCCGCCCTTGCCGTCGTTGCTCCGGCCATCTCCGACCACTTACGTCCTCCTCCGACCACCTGGAACGCCCACTGTCGATCCCAGTACCGGCCACCACCATTAAGCCGGTGACTCAGCCCCGAAGCCCCCCTCCATGTTTGCCCTATTTTTGTCCTGAACGAATTCTATTTGGGCCTGGTTGTGGGCCTCCGAACTGGGCCGCGGCCCAATTCGACTTGGGCCGAGTCACACCGTCTTGGGCCTTGAGTTTGGGCCTTATCCTAGGCCTGTGGGCCAAATTGGTTGAGGATTTGGGACCCATCGTTCGAGATTTAAAGTCCGTGATCCATTGGAGTTCGAGGCTGGGGCTGGGCGACTGAAGACTGGTGTCCAATCAGGTATATTTTGCGTACCCGATTAATATATTAGAGTCATTTTCCCAAAATATTGTCATCATAGATTTGATCGGCATGTGTTTATTTCAATCTAGTGATTAGCTCATTTATTTGGTTCAGTGTTGTATGTTGTTGAAGAAAATATTTTCAGAAAATAATAATAATATAAATAATAATAAAAAATTCAAAAATCAATAAAAAATAAAAAAAAAAACTCAAACTCAAAAAAATTCGGAAAATTCTAAAAATTCTAGAAATATCCCAAAAAATGGGAAATAGCCACAAACAACTGGCCATGGAATATTTTGGGTAATTCGATATCCAAGTCTTCCAAAAATTGACGATTTTGCCCTTCGGGCTAAATCGCCTCCAAATCTTCTCATTTTACCCCGGTCCTAAATCATGCCTTCCCTAAGCCCTTATGGCTATACTAGGAGGCCATGTGATGTGAATTGATGTGCATTGATGTGATTTATTTATACACTTGATTGCGCTTTCACTAAAATTGATTGTGATCGATAGGAATAGTCTTCCAATCTGCATGAAACCCTGAATCAACCTACCTCACCCAAAATTGCACCTGCATGAATTCTTAGCTAGGAAAATCACTCGCGTTAGGTACCGAAAGGGCGTTGGTAATGACACCAGCGTAACCAAGTCCCCGAACCCAAAATCTCTGGTTCCGCAGAACTGATCGATCTCTCCCAATCGGTCAGTAAGGTTTCCGGTCTACCCTCCAAGAAATACCGGTGGCGACTCCAAATGCACGTACAATTTGCACGTGCCACCACGACCACACTGAAAGTCGAAAGCGATCGATACTCCCGCCGCGATTTGGTATGGACCTGGGAGGGCCCGCGCCGATCCAAGACCCGCGATCGGTAATCCATTAACCGCGCCCGCTTTCGGACGGGTCGCGACACCAGGCACAGGTTGGTAGGAAATTGGGCACTTTCCCTATTAAAGATCATTATCACAGAGCAGTGAGGAGCCTTCTTGGATGAGAAATACTCCAATGGATGTTTTGAGCAAACTCTTTTTGAAATTTTCAAATTGTTTGATCTAGAGTTTCCGTGCAAGGAATTTATGATCACATCTGTATATGGCAGGAATGTTTTGGATAACCTCCAGCAATCAAAATGCACATTTCATGACTAAAACTTAAGTCGTAGAATTTTGTCAGTTCGACAATTATTGTCTTCCCAAAGATTACTAATATCTTCTTGGCGAGGAAAATATTTTCAGGTCTAAGCTTTCTGCAGGACTTTTGGCCGCCCCAAAGACTGGGTGCGTCATCCTTAGGTGAAGCCTTTTAGTAGACAAATCTTTTCTAAGACCGATCCACAGAATGATCGAGTCTTCGACTAGCCCCGAAGAGCGGGTACGTCATCCTTTGATTCATATCAATTTGGAATCTCATAAATGGTAGAAACCGCCTGAAGGGTCAACTCAATGGTAGAAACCGCCTGAAGGGTCAACACAATGGTAGAAACCGCCTGAAGGGTCAACACAATGGTAGAAACCGCCTGAAGGGTCAATGTATGGTAGAAACCGCCTGAAGGGTCAACCAATGGAAGAAACCACCTGAAGGGTCAAAACAATGATAGAAACCGCCTGAAGGGTCAATGTATGGTAGAAACCGCCTGAAGGGTCAACCAATGGTAGAAACCGCCTGAAAGGTCAAATCAATAGTAGAAACCGCATGAAAGGTCAATGAATGGTAGAAACCGCCTGAATGGTCAAAGGACTGGTAGAGACCGCCTGAAGGATCAACCCAATGGTCCGATCCACCATACGGATCAAAACCTTGATGAATCCCGAACGCGGGAGGATTCGTTTTCCCTAATAAGCCTTACATTAGGCAAGCCATTTCTAGTTTAGTCCACCACACGGATCAAAACCCTTGGCAAATTCCCAAATGTGGGATGCGTCTTCCTTAGGTTCCTATCAGTTAGGAATCCCATTATGGTTTGACCTACCATACAGGTCAGAGCTTAACATCCCCAGGACACTCCGATGACAAGTCCGTAGGAATATACTTGAACCCATCAGACACAGCAAATGCTGCAAGCATTCGACAGGTAAGTGTTGACACCTGATTTTTGACAATTTATTATTGTGATTTTTTTATTCTTTAAAATTAATTAAAAATATCAAAAAAAGGGTCATAAAATCACAAAATCAACTTTGGAAGCCTTGGCTTAGCCCAAGGAACCAATTTTGAACAAAAAATATTTTTCGTAATTTTCAATAATTTTTTTTATTTATTTAATTATTAAAAATACCCAAAAAAATCAGAAAAATACCATTCGTGGTCAGAAAAATACACAAAAATATTCAATAATTTTGTTTTAATTTCCTCTTCAAGCTTGTCACTTTAAAAATTTGAAAATTCGGCTTGGGTCACTATGTGACTTCACAAACATAAACCCGAACCGAGCCTAAAAAAATGCATTTCGAGTCTTTTGATTTTCAATTCTCACTTTCAATAAGCTATGACATTGTATTCTAAAGATTTGATGTGCAATTGGGTCAATTTGCCCTCCAATTTGATCAATTTTAACCAAAAAGGCTTAATTGCATATTAGTCCCCGGTTTCACGGATCTTGAATTTCACACGGGCATACCCATTAAAATTCAACACCTCTACCCATAATTTTCATCATGCCCAATCCATTGGCGGCCTCAATTCAGGCTAATTTGGTCATTTGGATGTATACGTATGCTCTACGTATTTATACGACATATGTATTTATACGTCATGCATATTTATACTGTTTGGTAACCTCTTTAACTCTTGTAATAATAATAATGGTTATTATTTTTAACACCTTTGTTAGTGCTTTTTTAAATAGCATTTTTGTATTGTGAGTGCTATTGTTAGTGCTATTTTTAAATAGCATTTTTGTATTATAAATTGTGAGTGCAATTGTTAGTGCTATTTTTAAATGACATTTATTTATCATAAATTGTGAGTGCTATTGTTAGTGCTATTTTTAAATGGCATTTATTTATCATAAATTGTGAGTGCTATTGTTAGTGCTATTTTTAAATGGCATTTATTTATCATAAATTGTGAGTGCTATTATTAGATAGAATTTATAATTGTTAGTGCTATTTTTAAATAGCATTTTTGTATTATAAATTGTGAGTGCTATTGTTAGTGCTATTTTTAAATGTCATTTATTTGTGAGTGCTATTTTTAGAAAGTATTTATTATTTGTTAGTGCTATTTTATAATACAATTTATTGGAAGGTATTTTTGGCTATAAATGGATGGCAAGAGTTTTGAGGTTGGAAGGGGGAGACATTTGTAGAGTGTGCAAATTTTTGAGAACTTAGAGAGAAGAACACAAACACTCTCTATATTCTCATAATTTTGAGTGAGCAAAATATACTAAGTTCGGAATATTGATTCCGCATATTGCTAGCACAATTGTGGTGGAATTATTAGTCGTCTCCCCGTTCGTCAAATGGTGGTGCGTCTGAACTAGAGGCCTAACACTTGTGGAGGCTGAGATCGAAGAACATCGAACCGACACCTCCGTTCAAGCACGCTACAAGAGGTAGTCTATTTACTCCCTTTGAGGCTTTGTGATTTTTTTTTGATTGAAATGCACGAAGTATGCCTCTGGAGATACCCGTATGGGTTGTTATTTATTTCCGCTGCGTTTACTAATTTTTATTTGCCCGTACGTGTTACGTGGATCCCAACAGTGGTATCAGAGCCAATCCTTAGGTGTTTTCGTGCATTTAATTGATTTTTGCAATTTTTGCAATACTATGGCCAATATGTATTAACGAATTGTTCGTCTTACATGGCTAATGGAGGTTGATTATTTTATATGATAAATTAATCAACGTAGCAAAAATTGAGACTAAATCAATTTTGAATCGAAAATTTTTGGCTATCTTCTTTTACGTAAAAATTCTGAATATGATTCAACGTAGAATTTTTATTGTGCCTTCCTAAGTTTTAAATTATGAATTTATTACTTACGTGGAAGGGTGGTGATCATGGAAAAATCCCTAATCAATGTGATTGATGTATGTATGAATGTATGGTGATTATTTATATATTTGGGGTTGTAATTATTAAATGGAGGCTGCGTACTCCTTTTATTTTTTCATGTAATCTTTATTTTTAGCATAGTCAATTGTTGATGTAAATGCTACGAGGATTACGTGGAGGAGCCTTTTAAGTCGGCGAGCTCTTTGGGGCCCGATTCTTGAAGAGTTCAAGAAACCAAGAAGAAGCGAAGAGCGGCTCTCCGTTATTAAAATATTAAAATGATTAAATGTGGTCTCATTGGCTCGAGACCCATTAAATCATAATTCCATGATCACCACATAGGATAGATGTTTATGTGATTGACATCTATTTATTTATTATGATTATGTGAGCATGTTAAACTGGTTAATGTGCAAAGTCAAGCCTACCCCACCCAAAATTGCGCCTGCATGAATTCTTAGCTAGGAAAATCACTCGCGTTAGGTACCGAAAGGGCGTTGGTAATGACATCAGCGTAACCAAGTCCCCGAACCCAAAATCTCTGGTTCCGCAGAATTGATCGATCTCTCCCAATCGGTCAATAAGGTTTCCGGTCTACCCTCCAAGAAAGACCGGTGGCGACTCCAAATGCATGCACAATTTGCACATGCCACCACGATCACACTGAAGGTCGAAAGCGATCGACTCTTATCGTCGAATCCTTTGAAAAATACTCCCGCCGCGATTTGGTATGGGCCTGGGAGGGCTCGCGCCGATCCAAGACCCGCGATCGGTAAGCCATTAGCCGCGTCCGCTTTCGGACGGGTCGCGACAGTAAGGGGCAGGGAAGTCTATCTACTCCTTAACTTTCTTACATCATATCAGGGAATTGAATGAGCACATCTCTTTTTAAGGAAAAGCACACATTGATGGGCATGAAAATTGGATGTCATGATTTCTTTTATTTTCCCAGTCGAGTCGATCGGAATACAGGTGTCACCTTGTCTTTGAGAGAAACCTCTGACGAAATTCCTCTCAAAGAGGGGCAGCTGTTTACACCTGATTTTTTATTAGTCTTTCATAGTTTATTTTTAAAAAATTCATAAAAAATCTATAAAAAGTTAAAAAAAAATTAAAAAATCATCTTTGGTAGCCTTGACCAAGCTAAAGGAACCATTTTTGATAAAAAAATAATAATTTTTAATATTTTTTAATATTTTCCAAAAATAGAAAAATACATGAAAAATGAAGAAAAATAGCGTTCGATGTTGTAAAAATATAGAAAAATAGTCAATATTTTTATTTTAATTTCCTTTTCATTTTGAACTCATAAATAGTCAAGATTCAAGTTCAATTGCATGTGTTTCTTCACGACGCATAGAGTTGAATTTGGCAAAAAAAATGTCATTCGAGTATTTTAATTTGTAAATTTCTACATATTTTTTAGTCTTGACGTCCAATTAGATCGACCACCATCTACAATAAATTCCCCTTGCTGAATATTTTCGTTTTTGTTTCACATGATTTCATGGTGTAAAACGCCGAGTGGATCCCCAAATATAATCGGGTCGGCATGAGCTCGATAGCTCGTCCAAGACCAAACCAGGGCACGGCGAACCCCATGTGAGTACTCTCGAACTCCTTCGATGCTTCCTAATGCTTTTCTTAGGTTAGATCGTGTGTAGAATGGCTAGGACAGCTAAATCATTCTTGAGCTGTGATTGATAAATAGGGCCTTACTAGGAATGCCAAATGATTTATTTGCATATCTAGATTCCTTGAGTTGCGCATTTTATTACTGATTGTGATTGCTAGGATAATTACCCCTATCTGCATGAATTTCTAGATTTAGGGTTCATACCTTACTCATCCGCATGAATCTCAGGCTAGAAAATTCAGTCAACTTAGGTACCGAAAGGGCGTCAACTCTGACAGTTGGTGTAACTAAGTCCCCGAAACCATTTCTCTGGTTCTCGCAGAATTGAATAGAAACTCCCAACTATTCGATTGGGTGGTCCAATCACACCCTAAAAAAATGATTGGTGGCGACTCCATGGCATGCACACTTAGCACATGTCACTAGACCACAATGAAAGTCGATCACGCATACCTCCGTTGCGATTTGGGTAATGGGCCTTGGGAGAGGCCCGCGTCCGACCAGACAGGACGGTCCATTAGCCCTCGAGAGCCCGACAACCTCAAGAGGGTCGCGACAACAAGCAACACATGAAGATTAATGCAAGTCTGAGCAAGAGAATTTCTAGCCATTTACCTCCTGATACTGCTGGACTTACCTCCAGTTTGCCCCAATGTGGGGTGGTTCTTGACAGGGGTAAGGAATACAACCGCCGTTCAAAGGGTTATCAATGGTCACCTGTAGTGTTTAGGATGAAGAAACGAATGCCTCCGTCATCTCAATCCATGTAATCGATGCGAAGGGCCCTTATATCCTTGGATTCAGGCTTTCCTATTCTCACACTTCTCTCATCTCTCGAGTGTATGTAGGACGTGTTTGGATCAGGTTTGCCTTTCATCTGGAGGAATATTCCTGTTAGATAGTCTAAGCAAGCCAAGTTTTTGGAAAAATCAGCCTGTTTTCCTCCGGGTGTTATACTCCACAAGAGACTTCAATGATGTATTATGTATACTTTGAACATGCTTGGACAATCACTGGTCTTGGTAGGTGTGCAATAAATGCAAGGAATTCATTTTTAGAAACAATGTCTACTTCTGAGTCCTAGTATGCCCTTTCTCTCGTTCTTTACATCTTACAGGAAGTGAGAGGGGCTTTGCTGTGCTCTACTTTTGCTGTCTCCTGTCTTCACCAGACATTCCTGATACTTGGTGTCGAGGTCCCTCCTGTCCAGGGTTTTGTTTGAGTGAATCCTGGCTTGAGTTTGCTTCTTGGAATCCTGCAAAACTGAACACATGCTAGTGTATGCATGGATGCATGATGTGCTTATGCAATAACCGTTATGACGATCCGGATCAATTCGGAACAAGCCATACGACCAATATATGATTTTATTTCAAGGGTAATATTTCTTCACAGCATCTGAATTTATAGGGTGCCCCAATTCTTCTCCCTCAGAATTTACAAGAATCGGTGCTCCTCCTATGAGAATCTTCTTGACAATATAAGGGTCTTCGTAATTCGGGGTAAACTTGCTTCCCGGATGGACAACATTTGGCAAAGTCTTCCTTACTACTAGATCATTTACTTCAAACTTTTTGGCTCTGACTTTTCGATTAAACGACTTGGCCACCCTCTTCTGGTAACCTTGTCCATGACAGATGGCTATGAGACGCTTCTTGTCTATCAAATTCAGCTGTTCATATCTGTGCTCGGAGTATTCTGACTCGGAGAGTTTACCCTTTGATAAGTTCCTTAAAGAGGGAACTTTAACTTCCACGGGTAGGACTGCTCCCATCCCGTATACCAGACTGTAAGGAGTTTCCCCTATAGAAGTCCTGATTGAAGTTCGATATGCCATTAAGGCAAAGGGTAGCCTTTCATGCCAATCCCTATAGTTTTCTGCAGTCTTAGCCAAGATTCTCTTGATGTTCTTGTTGGCTGCTTCTACTGCCCCATTCATCTGTGGGCAGTAAGGAGACGAATTAAGATGTCGAATACCAAAGTGATCCAGCAAATCATCGACAATTTTGTTGTTCAGGTTGGACCCATTATCTGTAATGATCGCTTGAGGGGTACCATATCGGAAGATTATATCCCTCTTAATAAATCTTGCCACATTTCTCGCAGTGACATTTTTGTAAGAACTGGCTTCTATCCACTTTGTGAAGTAATCGATCGCCACCAGGATGAAGCGATGACCATTTGAAGCCGTTGAGTTGATAGGTCCTATCATGTCTATCCCCCACATAGAAAAAGGCCAAACTTCAGACATTTGGTGTAGTTCCTTTGGGGGCGCATTAATCTTGTTGCCGTATATTTGGCACCGGTGGCATGACCGGACATGTTGACAACAGTCTGATTCGATGGTCATCCAATAGTAGCCAAGTCGCATGATCTTTCTAGCGAGGAGATTGCCGTTCATGTGTGGCCCACATATATATCTTCGTGGATCTCCTTCATGAGAATATTTGCTTCTTTAGCATCTACACACCTTAACAATGTGGAGTCAAATGACCTTTTGTATAAAATTTGACCACTGAGGAAGAACTTGCTGGCCATCCTGGTTATGTATCTCCGGTCTCCTGCTTGGTACTCTTCAGGAAACTCGCCTTTTAGGAGATAATTCTTGATGTCATAATACCACGGCTCTCCATCAAACTCTTCTTCGATCAGCATACAATAGGTTGGTTTTTCAACTATGCCGATCCTTAGTGGCTATATCTCCATCCCACCAGTTATTTGTAACATCGAGGCCAAGGTGGCTAAAGCGTCTGCAAATTGATTATGAGATCTTTGCAGGTACCCGAATGACACCTCTTCGAACTTAAGTGTCAATTCTTCAAGGTATTCATGATAAGGGATGAGCTTTACGTCCTTCGTCTTCCACTCTCCCTGTGTCTGTAAAATGATGAGCATGGAATCTCCGTAAACTTGCAGCTTGGGTATTTCCATGGAAATGGCCAATCGTAGGCCTAAGATGCACGCCTCGTATTGTGAGATATTGTTGGTGCAAGGGAAGGTCATCTTTGCTGCAACAGGATAATGTTGATCATCAATGGATATCAATATTGCCCTAGTGCCGACCCCTGATAGGTTAACAGCGCCATTGAAATACATGACCCACTTTTCCTCTGCCAGGTTCAAAACTTGGCCTTCGGCCTTCATTTTTCCCAAAGACTCGCAAGTGGATGAGTTTTCTGCCAACATGTCTGCTATAGCTCTCCCTTTTACTGATTTTTGTGGAGAATACTTGATGTCAAATTCAAATAACATCACTTGCCATTTTGCTAACTTCCCAATTAAAGCGGGTTTCTCTAGGAGGTATTTGACAGGGTCATTTTCTGTCACCAGTTGAATATGGTGATGTATGGTATCTGTCTTAACCTACGAGGTACCCATACGGTTGCCACACATGCCCTTTCAACAGGTATGTATTTCGCTTCAGACGAGGTAAATTTCTTGCTCAAATAATAGATGGCTCTTTCCTTACCATCCGTCGGACTTGTTTAGGCGAGTAAGGCTCCCAAAGATTCTTGTTGTATAGTCAAATATAAGGTCAAAGGATGACCTGGGATGGGCGGCACAAGTACTGGCGGAGTGACCAAGTAGTTCTTGATCTTCTGGAATGCCTGACTGCACTCTGTATTCCATGTCATTTTTGCACCCTTCTTGAGTAGCTTGAAAATCGGTTTAGCCACATCTGATAGCTGATTGATGAATCTGGCAATATAGTTCAGTCTCCCTAGAAGACTTCTCACTTCTTTTACTGTGGAGGGAGTTGCTAGATCATGGATGGCTTGAATCTTTGAAGGATCAATCTCAATGCCTCTGTTACTGACCATGAATCCGAGAAGTTTCCCAGATTTTGCCCCAAACACACATTTGTTAGGGTTCAACCTCAACTTGTATTTGCGCAGTTGCTCAAATAATTTTCTTAACACCTGAATGTGATCATGTCCCTTCTTGGATTTAGCGATCATGTCATCGACATATACTTCGATTTCCTTATGGATCATGTCGTGGAATAATGTGATCATAGCCTTCTGGTAGATGGCCCCAGCGTTCTTTAATCCAAATGGCATAACCTTATAGCAGAAGTTTCCCCAGGGCGTGGTAAAAGCAGTCTTTGGCTTGTCCTCCTATTTCATGAGGATTTGATTATATCCAGAGAATCCATCTATAAATGAGAACAATTCATACCCCGCCGTACTATCTACCAGCACGTCAATGTGAGGTAGTGAAAAACCATCTTTTGGTCTTGCTCTATTCAGATCTCGATAATCCACGCAGATCCGAACTTTGCCATCCTTTTTCATGACGAGAATTATATTCGCAATCCAGTCCGAGAAAGGGATAGCTTCAATAAAACCTACTCTGAGAAACTTCATGACTTCATCCTTAATTATGTCTTCTAACTCGGCTTTCATCCGTCTGTTACCCTGTCTGACAGGTTTAACACTGGATCCGTGGGTAATGCATGTTCCACGATCTTAGGATTCAAACCTGGCATGTCCGCGTAAGACCATGCAAAGATGTCCTGATACTCCATCAATAATTCTGTGAACCTGAGTCTTTCATCTCTAGATAAATGTCCTCCGATCTTGACTTCTTTGACATTCATAGAGTCCCCCAAGTTAATAACAACTGGTTCCTCTGAAGTGGGAAGTACTGACTCTTCGAAGGCACTCTATTCTCTGCGGATAGATGCGTAACCTTCATCCTCATCCTCTTCTTCAATATTGTAGGAACAGCCATCATGATTATCCGAATCACACAATAACCTGGTATGTATGTTTGAGATGATATGCCTGAAATGTCATGAGTATGGTTAGTCTATACTTCATGCGAAAATGACATGCATGAGTGTGAAAAACCTTTTCGAAAGAGGTTTTAAAATAAGTAAAAGTGTAAATTGGACTAGTCATCATATCCTAGGACATCCTTGTCCCTAGGGAACTCTTTTGGAAATTAGAAATCATATGGAAAACCAGGCCTCAATCTTCTGCGCGGAAGACTAGTATCATCATTGGGCTGATTTATGGTTCCATATGTCCTTAATAAAACTTGCGTAATTTTATTGAATGCAAAATGGGCCGTATTACAAACTATGATGTTTGGACCAATGGCCGGAGATCCAAAGGCGTTTTCCTACTGTATCTCAAATGACATGAATTAAAAATAAAATAAAATGCAGAAAATTCTAAGTGCAGGAGAGGGTTCTTTACTTGGAAGTAGTGGCTTCGTCACTTAGCCACTCTATGATGACATTCACAAAGTTGTCTTCAAGAAAAAGGGTTTGCCAGATCTGGTTCTGCTACTGGAGTTATATCCTCTTCTGACAACCACCTAGAGTTCTTGCTGAAACAGGCGTTCAAAGGATTATTGAACATCTGGGACCTTCCTTTCCAAGCTGGAGAACCAATGAATGAATCTTTCCGGTTGTTCTGGCTTCCATGGCGTCCCAGACTCTTGCCTCGGCCTGTTGCTTTTGGGGCAGACTCGCCCAAGTGGTTTTTCTGATACCCTAGTGTTGACACCTGATTTTTTTTTACCATTTATTATTGTGATTTTTATTCTTTAAAATTAATTAAAAATATCAAAAAAGGTCATAAAATCACAAAATCAACTTTGGAAGCCTTGGTTTAACCTTAGGAACCAATTTTGAACAAAAAATATTTTTCGGTATTTTTAATATTTTTCGAGTTTATTTAATTATAAAAATACCCAAAAAATCAGAAAAATACCATTCGTGGTCAGAAAAATACCCAAAAATATTCGATAATTTTGTTTTAATTTCCTCTTCAAGTGTGTCACTTTAAATCTCAAAAATTCGGCTCGGGTCACTATGTTCCTTCACAAATATAAACCCGAACCGAGCCTAAAAAAAATCATTTTCGAGTCTTTTAGTTTTCAATTCTCACTTTTTATAAGCTATGACATTGGATTCTAAAGTCTTAAAGTGCAATTAGGTCAATTTGCCTTCCAATTTAATCAATTTTTACCAAAAGGGCTTAATTGCACATTTTTCTTTCAATTAGTCCCCGGTTTCACGGATGTATACGTATGCTCTATGTATTTATACGTCATACGTATTTATACGTTATGCATATTTGTATTGTTTGGTAACCTCTTTAACTCTTGTAATAATAATAATGGTTATTATTTTTAACACCTTTGTTAGTGCCTTTTTTAGCATTTTTGTATTGTGAGTGCTATTGCTAGTGCTATTTTTAAATAGCATTTTTTGTATTATAAATTGTGAGTGCTATTGTTAGTGCTATTTTTAAATGACATTTATTTATCATAAATTGTGAGTGCTATTGTTAGTGCTATTTTTAAATGGCATTTATTTATCATAAATTGTGAGTGCTATTATTAGATAGAATTTATAATTGTTAGTGCTATTTTTAAATAGAATTTTTGTATTATAAATTGTGAGTGCTATTGTTAGTGCTATTTTTAAATAGAATTTTTGTATTATAAATTGTGAGTGCTATTATTAGTGCTATTTTTAAATGTCATTTATTTGTGAGTGCTATTATTAGATAGAATTTATAATTGTTAGTGCTATTTTTAAATAGAATTTTTGTATTATAAATTGTGAGTGCTATTGTTAGTGCTATTTTTAAATAGCATTTTTGTATTATAAATTGTGAGTGCTATTGTTAGTGCTATTTTTAAATGTCATTTATTTGTGAGTGCTATTTTTAGATAGAATTTATAATTGTTAGTGCTATTTTTAAATACAATTTATTGGAAGGTATTTTTGGCTATAAAAGGATGGCAAGAGTTTTGAGGTTGAAGGGGAGAGACATTTTGTAGAGTGTGCAAATTTTTGAGAGCTTAGAGAGAAGAACACAAACACTCTCTATATTCTCATAATCTTGAGCGAGCAAAATATACTAAGTTCGGAATATTGATTCCGCATATTGCTAGCACAATTGTTGTGGAGTTATTAGTCGTCTCCCCGTTCGTCAATTGGTGGTGCGTCCGAACTAGATGCCTAACACTTGTGGAGGCTGAGATCGAAGAACATCGAACCGACACCTCCGTTCAAGCACGCTACGAGAGGTAATCTATTTACTCCCTTTGAGACTTTGTGATTTTTTTCGATTGAAATGCACGAAGTACGCCTCTGGAGATACATGTGTGGGTTGTTATTTATTTCCGCTACGTGTTACGTGGATCCCAACAGTGGTATCAGAGCCAATCCTTAGGTGTTTTCGTGCATTTAATTGATTTTTCGCAATTTTTGCAATACTATGGCCAATATGTATTAACGAATTGTTCGTCTTACATGGCTAATGGAGATTGATTATTTTATATGATAAATTAATCAACGTAGCAAAAATTGAGACTAAATCAATTTTGAATCGAAAATTTATGGCTATCTTATTTTACGTAAAAATTCTGAATATGATTCAACGTAGAATTTTTATTGTGCCTTCCTAAGTTTTAAATTGTGAATTTATTACTTACGTGAAAGGGTGGTGATCATGGAAAAATCCCTAATCAATGTGATTGATGTATATATGAATGTATGATGATTATTTATATATTTGGGGTTGTAATTATTAAATGGAGGCTGCGTACTCCTTTTATTTTTCATGTAATCTTTATTTTTATCATAGTCAATTGTTGATGTAAATGCTACGAGGATTACGTGGAGGAGCCTTTTAAGTCGGCGAGCTCTTTGGGGCCCAATTCTTGAAGAGTTCAAGAAACCAAGAAGAAGCGAAGAGCGGCTCTCCGTTATTAAAATATTAAAATGATTATATGTGGTCTCATTGGCTCGAGACCCATTAAATCATAATTCCATGATCACCACGTAGGATAGATATTTATGTGATTGACATCTATTTATTTATTATGATTACGTGAGCATGTTAAACTGGTTAATGTGCAAAGTCAGACTTACCTCACCCAAAATTGTGCCTGCATGAAATCCTAGTTAGGAAAATCACTCGCATTAGGTACCGAAAGGGCGTTGGTAACGACACCAGCGTAACCAAGTCCCCGAACCCAAAAATCTCTGGTTCCGTAGAACTGATCGATCTCTCCCAATCGATCGGTAAGGTTTCCGGTCTACCCTCCAAGAAAGACCGGTGGCGACTCCAAATGCATGCACAAGTTGCACATGCCACCACGACCACACTAAGGTCGAAAGCGATCGACTCTTATCGTTGAATCCTCCTGAAAAATACTCCCGCCGCGATTTGGTATGGGCCTGGGAGGGCTCGCACCGATCCAAGACCCGTGATCGGTAATCCATTAGCCGCGTCCGCTTCCGGATGGGTCGCGACAGCTGGCGACTCCGCTGGGGACTTGTTCTAGAAACTATGGTTCTAGACCTCAAGTGGACTTAGGCCGTAATAAAAATTGAGTGATTTTTCTAACCCTACAGGCGCTCTTGAAGGTGAGGTAAGTCCGCTCACGATAGGTGTTATATGTTTTTGCAGATTGGAGTAATAAGGGGTGTAGTCTGTGATTAACTTTATTTTATGCAGGTGTGGCGTATGAATGTATGTTGTGTGGATGATTTGAAGTGCTGATTGATAAATTGTTGTGCATGACTTGCATTGTGATGATCACGACACATGGACACACTCAACCGCGCCTAAAACCCCAGGCGCCGCCTTTAGGAACACAATAGAAGGAATTGAAAATGGAATCTCCGTGAGGAAAAACACGGGGTAATCCACTTCTCAATTCCGCTCGCTGCGAACTATGGATTGAGTCCCGATGCAACGATAGTTGTGCAATGGAATCGGCTCTTTCTAGAACTCGAGGTGGGAACCTTAACCTTAGGTGCCAAACCCTCTGATTTTTAGAAGTTCACCATCACTTGTCTCATGCGCATGTCTTTGGGCGGTTGGTACACCTAAAATCGCACATAAGTCGACGAGTTGGGTTGGTAAGACTCTCTATCCCTCAAAACTATTACAGTTCATATAAATATAGGCATTTCATTCATTGCATTCTGGTGATTAGATTAAATGCCATTTCAAGGATAGATGCATGTGTTTTTCCCAAACGTCCTTGATAGAAGACGAGGAGGATGATATCCCATGGCGAACACCGAGTGAGCAACAAAGGAGCCTACTATGGACATTATTGAGATATCGTCCAATGAAGATGACGAGTTGGGGCAAGTGATCCGGAAGTCACAGATCGAACTTGGGGCATCCTTAAACGTTAGGATCACATTCCTTGATTTCATTTTCCATTACTAGTCCTCTTGTATAGGGTTTATTTTTATCGAGGCTTTCTCTATCTCACCCCTTAGAGTGATTGTATTAGGGATCTATTGGTGTATACATTCAGATGGAACTCGGTTGTATTTCTTTTGACGGGTCATGGGAATGTGATAGTGGCATTTTCTCTAATCATCCGAATACTCCCAAGTCAAGTTTATAATTCCTTTAGAGGAAACTAAAGTTGAAAATCTTACACGACCTTTTTGGTCGTACAGGGTAATCCAACCCCAATTTCGCTAGAAGGAATTATACACTTGAATTGGTCCATGCATGTCATACGTCACTAGTAATCCACGATAATTGATCAAGAGTATTGACGTTATTTCGAATTTAATGACGAGATAGATGTCCAAATTGCTCTCGTTCTTAACAAAACGGCCTTGATTTGGATGCCGTATCTTCAATTAAATTTAAAAACACGTCGTTATGCCTTGCATTTTTGACTAATTCGCTCTTCTGAATATTGGTCAAAAGCAATTATCGTGAATTACATTCCTTTCAATAGTATGCTTTCTTTCGAGGAATATTGATAAAAACTTTTCGCACAAGATTAAAACCCTTGTAAAAGTTCTTGTCATTATTAATTATGAGCAAGCATAAGATTGAAAGGGGTCTATGCTTTCTTTTTCAGATTATTCCTTTTGACTCGGTCTTTTCATTTGCAGGTGAAAAACAAGTAGCATAGAGAAATCTTTTCTTGGATAAGTCTGAGGCTATTCTTTCATCTGACCATGAGTGAGTTAGAAAATCAGAACACATCTACTCGACTTATTATGGATCGGCTCATCCAAGTCTAAGATGTCCGGATGCTCGAAGAAATGGATCATATAAAAGCTAAAACAAACACATGGGCTTTCATTCATTCTTGCCCAAACCAGATCATACAATTCATTGGGGTGGAAAAGTAAAGCAGAAGTGAGCCCTAATCAACGACACAAAGGAGCCCAGCTGGCCCTCCAGGTTATGGATGCTTTGTTTATACGCACCACTCCGCGTATCATGGTCCGCAAGCCTGAGGTGGAGGCGTTTGCGTTCATCATTGACTGCAACAACCTGAGTCTCGTGATCTTCGGCGACTGCTTCCAAGTCCCGAACAAGTCCATTCTCACGAGTTATATCCTCGTTTATGCCGTTGAGCCTTTCTTCCAGCCACTCGCTCCGATTCCTTAGCAGGGCATTACGTCGATCGCGCTCATAGGTAGCCAGAGATAGAGCTAAGTCCTCCACCAGATTCCTCCTCTCGCGTAGCAATGTCGAAACCCGCTCTTTGGCGAACTCAACAGCCTTTTTGTGACTATCGGCCAGGTAGTCAGCCAACGCTAGGCGGTCGGACTGATCCTCATAACGGGCTCGCAAGACACGAGCCACGGTAACTCCCCGATGAGCAGCGCGGTAGACCTCCAAGGAGTTCGTAAAGAGCGTTGGAAAAATACTGTATTCCCTCCCCAACGCGGTACCCTCGAGGGAGGTGATGTCCAGGTCCCCGAACATGACTCTGATCTCATCCTCGGTTTCGGGATGATCGGCTATGTGAGCGTAGCCTCGACCCAAGAGGTTATAGAACTCTTTCCATCGAGTCAAAGCTTCGGCTGAGAAAGTGTGAACTTGGGAAGAAGCCATTTTCTACGGAGATGTGTGTAGTGGAGCGATTAGAGGATGGAAGCAAATTATATGAGAGCGTTAATCTCCCAAACACCAACTCCGCATTTTATAGCGTCTCGAGAGTGGAGAAAAGTTGCAGCAATAATGCTTGTGGAGCCGGGTTAATTAATGTAAAGCGAGGGCTGCTCCTCCCGTGAATCATCAGACATGTCCTGATCCGCAATTTCAGGCCTGACAAATTCGGTCTCGCCATTATTAAAGCTGGGAGGGAGGCGAGCGCAACTATCGAAGAAGCCGCGAAAGGATTGTGTTTTTCCATCACGCATGAAGCTGGGCGGCGAGTGAACAGCTCTGCCACTTAAAAAGAGAAGACAGTGCTGAACAGGCATGACTATTGAGGAAAAGTGAAAGGCGAGCGCAACTATCGAAGAAGCCGCGAAAGGATTGTGTTGTTCCATCACGCATGAAGCTGGGCGGCTAGTGAACAGCTCTGCCACTTAAAAAGAGAAGACAGTGCTGAACAGGCATGACTATTGAGGAAAAGTGAAAGGCGAGCGCAACTATCGAAGAAGCCGCGAAAGGATTGTGTTGTTCCATCACGCATAAAGCTGGGCGGCGAGTGAACAGCTCTGCCACTTAAAAAGAGAAGACAGTGCTGAACAGGCATGACTATCGAGGAAAAGTGAAAGGCGAGCGCTACTATCGAAGAAGCCGCGGAAGGATTTGGTTACCCCTTCGTGTCGGAAAGCTGAGCAGGAGGTAAACAGTTCCGTCGTTTCAAAAACAGAACGCTGAACAGACCTAGCTTTCGAGGAAAAGGAGCCAACAAATCGAAAGAGTGAGTATACAAAAGAGAACAGAGAACCCCGAGTGACGAGTTCGTTGAAAGACCTCAAATTCTCTAGAATCAAATTCGACATCGAAGCCATGGAACTCAACATCGCCGGTGACGAACATCAAGATCGCAGTGGTGACGACGGCAGTGGCCACGACGCTCAACCCCGGAAAAGAAAAAGTCGCCAGCGCTACGCTCGGAAAGAAATCCAGGAGCTTGAAGCTTTCTTCGATGAATGCCCTTGCCCAAACGAGGAACAAAAGATTGAATTGGGCCAGAAGCTGGGAATGAATCCTATGAGAATCCATTTTTGGTTTCAGAATAAACGTTTCAGACTAGGTGTCCAACACAGGCGTAAGGAGATCACGGCCCTAAAAGAGCAGAACCAAAACCTTCGAATGGAAAACATGCGGTATGAGAAAATCCTCAGTACTATTACCTGCCCTGACTGCGGTGGCCCTACCACCCTCAGTAAATTGTTCCCCGGTAAGCCTTCTACGAGGATGGAAGGTGCTCATTCATCACCCTGCTCCCTTGAGCCATCTCCGGCACAATCAGATCCTGCTAATGGCGCGCATGAGGAGATCGATCCCACAGAAATTATACCAGTGTCTTCGGAGGAAGAAGATACGTGTCATTATGATCGGAGTCACCTCATCGAAGCCCATGAATCTCCTCCACAACAGCTTCCGGTAAGATCAGATACAGTTCAAGAGGAGTTAGAGATTAGTCGGCAGGCTATCAGCGCCACTCTGGACGACGAGAAGAAGAAATTCATTTGGCCCCCGAAGCTTCATCTCAAGTTCTTAGACGCAGTTCGACAGATAGGACTCGACTTCATAGGTCCGACGAGCATACTTAGGGTCATGAAGGTACCGGGACTTACCAAGCAATTAGTCGCGAATCACCTTGGTTGCTACAGAAGGGCGTTAGGACAGCGTTATACAGAGCTGAATCCGAGCAATAGACTCGGCTGCGAGCCCAGCACCCCTATGTCAAAGGAGGCCCGGTCGAATCTGGACGACTATTGGGGATTTGATCAGGATATCCTCGCGAGTCATTTCAATATTCCTCAAGAACACGCATCACAAGTGCAGCGAGTAAGCACTCCCCCGTCCGAGCAGCAGCTAGTTAGTGTTCATCCTGTCGCAGATCAGCCCACCACGCTCAGTGCTCAAGGGTTTGCCCAATCGGAGCACGTGGCTTCAGATGACCTAATGGGAGAATGCTTGGAGCATTTTTATTTCCCTAATTCCCAAGTGGGAGATGCTTGTGGTAGTCAACCGATCAAATCTCCTCTTATAATCCCAAATAAGGATGGGGGTTCCAGTTCGAAGAATCCGTCGGGCGATGCAGCTCAACCTATACATCAATCGTTCGAGGGGTCAGGTGATTTCTTCGATGAAGGACTTGATACCTGGTTCGATCAGTTGGAAGCTATTAAAGATTGGCAACCATGATCTGCAGTCGGTAATGGCACACCTAAGCCGAGGCCAGATTGGTTGGTCATTGTACATGCCCAAAGAAAGAAGGGGATGTACGCGAGAAGGATGTATCTCCTATTGTAAAGTTCTCATCGGTGCACGCGATTGTTTCTTCAATAGCTAGAGTTGATTTTGCATAATGTTTTTCGCGAACGTCATCTCGTGTGTATACGGTAATTCCTTGTTATTAAGTTCAAGGTAAAATCAGCCCCGACGCGTGAAGGCAGAATTGATAGCATGAGTTACTAGCAGAATGTGATCGAGCTCGAAAGCGAAAGATTACTAGCGGCCCCAAACGCCGTGACCACAAAATCAGGGGCAATCTTTAAGTTTCGAGCAACTACAAATCTATTTCTCACGAGGCATTCAAGTCAATCAAATATAAAGCGTCGGGCTGTGAGAATGATGCGTAGTCAAGCTGTTGACACAGGCGAAAAAGGAGTCGCGTAGATCCGAAAGCAAAAACCTTTCTCGGCTAGTCAACAATGCAGAATGAAAGGGCATATATAAACAAACTCGCATTTATTTCATTCAGCAGGAAAGTTTACAAGTGGATCACTGAGGGGGAGCAGTAAACCCAAAATGAGTTCTGACAAGCATCACAAAAAAGCTTAATTGACTCTCCATGCTATCCATGCCTTGCTTACAACCCACACTCCGGGAATCGAGGTCTACAAGCTTGAAGAAAAGGAGACGACATTTCTCCTTAAGTTCATTCACCTTGGTCTCATAGTACTCGAACTCAAGCTCTAAGTCCTGAACCAGCACCCTCCCGCGAGCTATATCCATGCTCAGGTCTTCAAGCCTTTCCTCCAACCAGGCACACTGGAACCTTAGCACGAAGTTGTGCTGGTCTTGCTCAAAGGCGATGTCAAAAAGAGCCAGACGCTCCACCAAGTTGTCCCTCTCACGGACCAGCATCGAAACCTGGGCGTGGGCGTATTCAACAGCCCTTTTATGGTTATCGGCCGTCAGCATGGCCAACATCAGGGACTCAGTTCGGTCCTGATAACGGGCTCGCACGATACCAGCTAAAGTGACCTCCCGGCTAGCAACTTCGTAAGCCTGCAGGAAATTGTTGAAGAGAGTTGGGAAGATCACAAACTCCCTTTGCAGTTTCGTACCTTCAATACACACAGTATCCAGGGCCGGAATCAGAGTACGAACTTCAACCTCAGCTTCAGGATGATTGTTTATGTAGCCATAACCTCTACCCAAGAGGTGGTAAAATCTCTCCCATTGGGTCGAAGATTCAGCTAAGGCAGCAGGCACAGAGGAGGAATCCATATGCGATGGAATGACGGAGAGGAGGGTGGAAATGTGAAGAGTGTTTGAGAGGCTGAGTCTGATAAGGCTAAAGTGTTAATCTTCTTGACGTCAATCTATCACCTTATAAACGCTCGAGTAAGCAGGGAGAAGTGGTAATAATAGTATGTGCAGTAGAGCCAAACGGGTTTCGTTAATGCATCCCTGATGAGTCACGAATCCACCACCGTCCTGTGATATCGGGTTTTACGAAACATAATGGCGCCGAAAGGTGGGGAGGCTTGTTACTCTAGAGACTGGGCCAGGGGGACAAGTGTAGTGCTCGACAAAACGAAATCAACGCAAGAGATCTTCAGGCTCCGTTCACGTAGAAAAGAGCAAAAAAGGACAAAGTGGGAATTACGAAGCCTCGAGAAGAACGCTCGTCAGGTAGCCATCACAAAAGACGAAGTGGGAATCTCGAAGCATTGAGAAGAGCGCTTGTCGGGTAGCCATCACCTTTGATCAAAGAACAGTGATCCGACCCCTTTAACCTTTCAGAATTTGCAGAGAAAGTGAGGATCCAAGGAGGAACAAAGAAAGCTGAGTTAACGGAAAATCAAGCAGTGATATTTCGATCAAAATGTTCAAGGGGTTCTGTCATTTACTGGAAGCGCCAGACTTGGAGGTCTCCGAGCTTGAGCTGCTGGAAGAATTTGAAGATCTCAGGACCGAACCTGACACGGGGGCCATGGAGACCGATCCTTCTAATGATGAAACCCGCGGCTTGGTTAACGAGAACAATACCCGCGACGGCGATCAGCGTCAGAAAGGGGAATGTCTCCAACGCAACACTTCAGGTCAAGTCCATAAACTCGAATTGTTTTTCAGGGAATACCCCTATCCGGACATGGAACAGAGAATCAAAATGGGCCAGGAGATAGGGTGGGAGCCTCGGAAGGTCAAGTGCTGGTTTGAAAACAAACGAACCCGGCTGAAACAGCAACGCGATCGGCACGAGTTAGCGATTGCGAGGGAGGAAAATGAAAAGCTTCGAATAAAAAACATTCAGTACAAAAAAGCTCTAAACATCGCTATTTGTCTTGAGTGCGGTAACCCTGTTCCCACGGACGGAGTATTCACTGAAGAGCCAGATCTGGGGGTTCATAATGCTCATTTGTTGCAATGCCCTTCGCAACATCTTTCGAAACAGGCGGGTACCGCCGAGGATCTACAAGAGGAAACTAGTGCTATAAGATCAAAGTCGACGCCCATTGTGGAAGGGAACATGCGTCATGACAAGTCAGGTCCGCTCAATGATGAACTCACCATCGTGACCAGCCGATCTGAGACCACTAAATCCCCTCCAGAGCAACCTCCAACACGACCAGATTCCGAGAAGAGTAACCGCCAAATGGCTGGCACTACTTCGGCTAGCAAGAAAATAAGATTTCGTTGGACCCCGGAGTTTCATAGCAAATTTGTTGATGCAGTTCAACAGTTAGGGATCAATTTTGCTCGCCCATCGCGCATACTCGAAATCATGAACGTGCCGGGATTGGCGAAAAATATGGTCAAGAATCACCTTTGGCGCTACAAGAAACTACTGAGAGATGGACGAGCGTCGCTAGACCAAGATAGAGGCGGTTCAACACGACCAGATTCCGCGAAGAGTAGCCGCCGAGTTGCCAACACTACTTCGGCTAGCAAGAAAACAAGGTTTTATTGGACCTCGGAGCTTCATAGCAAATTTGTTGATGCAGTTCAACAGTTAGGGATCAGTTTGGCTCGCCCATCGCGCATACTCAAGATCATGAACATGCCGGAGCTGGATAGAAATAAAGTCAGGAACCACCTTTGGTGCTACAGAAGACTACTGAGAGATGGACGAGTGGCGCTAGACCAAGATAGAAGCGGTTCAAGTTTAAACGATGAGCATGGCTGTGATCGCAATCCTCATGAAGCAGGAAGCATCCAATCACTTCTCAACACCGATGGGACTGGCAATCACACGGTCGATTGTTCAGGCATCAATCAGAGTACTCCCCTGGGTTATCCTAGTACTCCTCAGGAGTATGTACCGCAATTTCAGCAAATCGGGACTCCCCAGTCTGAGCACCGACTGGCCGGTAATGCTAGTCCTACAGCGGATCTAACATTGGCAGGAGATGCACATACAATCTTGCGAGACAATTACGGGGATTCCGGCTCGAAGAATCAGGTGGTCCATGACGAAAATGGTGAAAAGATTCCTTCTCCAATAGTTGACAATACTCAACCTGAGTGTCAGTCGCTCGATGGTTCAGATGATCTCCTTGAAAACATCTATTCTTGGTTCGATCGGCTGAATTCCCCCCTGAGTTACCCCGGTACTCCTCAAGAGTATGTACAACAATTTCAGCAGGTATGGACTCCCCAATTTGAGCACCAACCGATCGTTAGTGTTATTCCTACGGCGAATCCAGCATTGGATACAAACCTACTGGACAACGATGAAAGTACCAACTCGAGAAGTGAGGTTGTTCATGCCGAAAGTAGTGTGAGGAATCCATCGCCAACGGTTGAGGATGCCCGACTTGGGCGTCAATGGCTTGAAATTTCAAGTGAGTCCCTCAGTGAGCAACTCGGCGTGTGGATCACGCATAAACCGATGAACCGGGTTGTTCGTGCCGAAAATGAGAGAAGTCTGTCACCCGCAATTAAGGATGCTCAACTTGAACGACTCGAACAGTCAGACGATCTCCTGAATGAGCAACTCAGCCTATGGGTCAAGCATTTTGGAACAAGTGCATCTTCGCAGTCGTGACCGGTACCGGCGACCAGACGTCTGGTTCTAAGCTCGTATGCAAAATCATTAGAAGGCTCAGGAGAGTGAGAGGCGAATACGTCGAAGGAATGTGTTACGAATCTCGTTGTAAAGTTCCCGCGGGAACATTTTAATTAACGCTTAAAACTAACCGCTCTGAGTGTCACCCTTTGAACATCTTCGAGCCAAGGGCCGTGGATTAATCACTTAATCTGTGGAGCAAGTTCCATGAATGATGACTATCACCCGCGGAGCATAGTGGGATCTACCCCATTCAGCACGAAATACGTTTGGTCACGAAGCCTCCTATTTGGTAAAACGATGTATCGTTCCTAAACGATCTTCAACCGAATACCAAAGTAATATCTCCTTTCTTTCCCTTCTCAGGTGATAAACGTGGGTAAATCACTCAAGGAGCCATCTATTCAAATAACAGAATAGACGTTGCCTAACTGGGGGCAGAGGAACCATTGATGTTACAAACACTCCAAGCATGGATAGGCGGATTCGATAGATGTTATTCATATAAAAAACGCAACATCAGAACATGATGAGAACCAAGAGTAAAGTTGTATCGTCCTAATTTATCTTGAATTTGGGAACATGAATTGACACTTATTATTTATCCTTGACAGGAACTCGTCATCAAAGCGGGCAGATTTCCTACAAACCTGGTATACTCGTTAGAGTATATGACCAAGGGTAAGATGTATCGTTCTAATTTTTTGAAAAATTCGTGAACATACAATAACATGTTTCTTCCGCATTTTCAGGGATCTCCAGCCGCGGGAGACAGGTAAGTATCCCTTTCCCCAATCCATGGAAGATGTTAAATAAAAAACAGAGAGAAAAAGAAAAGCTTTCAAAATCTGATGTCTAGAAAAGACATGGAATTCTAACTTCATTGGCATTCATGTTTTGAAACACGAGGTTGTCTGAACATACATTGTGCACCATAAAATCCCCTTGACGGGTAAAATTTTTGGGAAAACGAAAGAGATTTTTCCAATCAAAAGTTGTTCAAAACTCTCAAAAGGATGTTTCCTCAAAAGAGAGGCAAGCTCAAATCCAAACACATCCTACATACACTTGAGAGATGAATGGAGCGAATCAAATAGTAAAATCTGGACCTACGGAGGTAGGGACCATTTGCAGCGATTACATGGATTGGGACGACGGAGGCGTTCGTTTCATATCATAAACACTACAGGTGACCGTTGGCAACCCATTCGAACGGCGGTTTTCATTCTTAACCCTGTCAAGGACCACCCTACATCGGGGCAAAATGGATGTGAGTCCAGCGGCATCAGGAGTAAATGGCTAGAAATTTTCTTGCTCGGACTAACATCAATCTTTGTGTGCTGTTTATATGGTAATCCAAGTGCCATAGGATGACGAGAAGCATCCATTTCTCTATCCCACACACTATATCCTTTGCATAGCCAAGTTGAGCCTGCAAATTCGTTTCATGAACCCATTGGTGATCATTCCAAGACGGATGCTGCACCACTTCAAAAATGGAAGAGTTCAAGACTCAGGGATTACGAAAGAGAAATCCCGGACTGATATTTAAAGCATGTTTAGACTATATGTCTAACACGATCCCATGAAAAAAAAATGGGATTTCAAAAGTGAATGAGAAAAATCCACGGCATCGAGAAAAAGCAAAGTGCCTGGTAAAAGCAAGGTCGATGCTCGTGTAAGTTGTTTGATTGATCCACAATGAAGCCGGATGGGAAAAGAAGAAATCCCTGAAGGAGCCAAATCCAAAAGGATTGCTCCCCAAATGGTGCCGAGCGCAGAACAAAGACACAGAGAGAGTTCTCGTTCTCTGAATGCAACAAGAGGGGCTCTCTAAAGAGTTGGTGTACACCTCAAAATCAGTTGCGCACCTCAAAGACTAAAGATGCAGAAAGGAAAGGACAGGTGTCAAATCTGCGATGATCACCAATGTCAATCCCCTCATAAATTCTGAGCCAAAAATAAGCTTGTTTCGGTCCCCAATCCTACCAATGTTACAACCCCGAAACAGTCTTCTCTGACTAAGACACTTGGGTTAACATATAGCTTAGCTCGAAGAAGTACGAGCAAGACTATTTCTTTCTCATTTTGCAGGGTTCTTGACTTGTAAACCCGGAGCAGATGGTGAAGACTTTCATTCAATGGCCTCGACTCCAAAGCGAGTCCCCCTTGAAAGCCAATATCCAAGCCTAACATTACGGTCCCGTGGAAGACCTCCCGACCGATCAAAATGTATGCGCTGCGAATGAGCCTAAAACCTAGGCACAGGTTAGTAGGGAATTGAGTGCATCCCCTATAAAAACCACATCTCAAAACAGGTGAGAAGACCTCCTTGTCGAGAAATATTCCAATTGACGTTTTGAACAAACTCTTTTTGGAATTTTCAAACTGTTGATCCAGATTTTCCGTGCAAGGGACTTGTGATCACATTTGCATGTTGCAAGAATGCTTTGGATGACCTCCAGCATCAAAATGCACATTTCATGATTAAAACTTAAATCATACGATTTTGTCAAATGGACAGCCGTGGTCTTCCCAAAGATTACTAACGTTTTCTTGGTGAAGAAAAATATTTCAGGCTCAAATTTCTGCAGGATACCTGGAGAACCCAGCTCCCAGAATGTCGCCTCAACAGACTCAAGTGAAGCTTTGTCAAAATAAAATCTTTCACTGCTTCAAAAACTGAATTCCCGACAAACTTCGGGGTCTCTAAAAAAGAGGGGAAGAAAAACCCTTTTAAAAGAAAAGTCCTATCAGACGTGGAGAACCCTCGTCCCAGGACCCATTTTCAAAATATCAAACAGTCTCATCGGACGTGGAGAACCCTCGTCATGAGACCCCTTTTCATAATTTAGGCAGTCTCATCGGACGTGGAGAACCCTCGTCATGAGACCCCTTTTCAAAAATCAGACAGTCTCACCGGACGTGGAGAACCCTCGTCATGAGACCCCTTTTCATAATTTAAACAGTCTCATCGGACGTGGAGAACCCTCGTCATGAGACCCCTTTTAAAAAATCAGACAGTCTCATCGGACGTGGAGAACCCTCGTCATGAGACCCCTTTTCATAATTTAGGCAGTCTCATCGGACGTGGAGAACCCTCGTCATGAGACCCCTTTTCAAAAATCAGACAGTCTCATCGGACGTGGAGAACCCTCGTCATGAGACCCCTTTTCATAATTTAGGCAGTCTCATCGGACGTGGAGAACCCTCGTCATGAGACCCCTTTTCAAAGTCAAAACTGATGGTAGACACCGCCTGAAGGGTCAAAACTATGGTAGATACCGCCTGAAGGGTCAACACAAGGTAGATACCGCCTGAAGGGTCAAATGAAGGTAGATACCGCCTGAAGGGTCAAATCAAGGTAGATACCGCCTGAAGGGTCAAAATATGGTAGATACCGCCTGAAGGGTCAAATCAAAGGTAGATACCGCCTGAAGGGTCAAAATCAAAGGTAGATACCGCTTGAAGGGTCAACACAAGGTAGATACCGCCTGAAGGGTCAACACATGGTAGATACCGCCTGAAGGGTCAACACAAAGTAGAAACCGCCTGAAGGGTCAACTCATGGTAGATACCGCCTGAAGGGTCAAATCAAAGGTAGATACCGCCTGAATGGTCAAAATCAAAGGTAGATACCGCTTGAAGGGTCAACACAAGGTAGATACCGCCTGAAGGGTCAACACATGGTAGATACCGCCTGAAGGGTCAACACAAGGTAGAAACCGCCTGAAGGGTCAAATCAAAGGTAGAAACCGCCTGAAGGGTCAACTCAAGGTAGTAACCGCCTGAATGGTCAAACCAAGGTAGAAACCGCCTGAGGGATCACATTAATGGTAGAAACCGCCTGAAGGGTCACATATGGTAGAAACCGCATAAGGGTCAACTCATTGATAAATATCGCAGTAAGGATCAACACAAAGGTCTGATCCACCATACGGATCAAAATTCTTGGCAAATCCCAAAGCATGGGATGCGCCTTCCTTAGGTTCCTACAAGTTAGGAATCCCATCATGGTATGACCTACCATACAGGTCAGAGCTTAATCTCCCTGGGATATTCTGAATGACGAGTCCTAGGCATCTTCTTGAAAGTCATCGCAACCGGCAGCATCCGACAGGTGAGCTTCAGGTAAGCCTCTCTCACTCCGGCCCATGTTCAAATTGTTAGAGCAAACCGGGGATTGATTTGAGCTTTTATCAATAGGTTTAAGGATCCGATGTCATAACATTTCTTCTCTTATTTTCCCAGTTGAGTCGGTTAGGAATCAGGTGCCACCTTATCTTTGAGAGAAACCTCTAACGAGATTCCTCTCAAAGAGGGGCAGCTGTTGACTGTCGCGACCCTCTTGAGGTTGTTGGGCTCTCGAGGGCTAATGGGCCGTCCTGTCTGGTCGAACGCGGGCCTCTCCCAAGGCCCATTACCCAAATCGCAACGGAGGTATGCGTGATCGACTTTCAGTATGGTCTAGTGACATGTGCTAAGTGTGCATGCCATGGAGTCGCCACCAATCATTTTTTTAGGGTATGATTGGACCACCCAATCGAATAGTTGGGAGTTTCTATTCAATTCTGCGAGAACCAGAGAAATGATTTCGGGGACTTAGTTACACCAACCGTCAGAGTTGACGCCCTTTCGGTACCTAAGTTGACTGAATTTTCTAGCCTGAGATTCATGCGGATGAGTAAGGTATGAACCCTAAATCTAGAAATTCATGTAGATAGGAGTGATTATCCTAGCAATCACAATCAGTAATAAAATGCCCAACTCAAGGAATCTAGATATGCAAATAAATCACATGGCATTCCTAGTAAGGTCCTATTTATCAATCACAGCTCAAGAATGATTTAGCTGTCCTAGCCATTCTACACACGATCTAACCTAAAAAAAGCATTAGGAAGCATCGAAGGAGTTCGAGAGTACTCACATGGGGTTTGCCGTGCCCTGGTTTGGTCTTGGACGAGCTATCGAGCTCATGCCGACCCGATTATATTTGGGGATCCACTCGGCGTTTTACACCATGAAATCATGTGAAACAAAAACGAAAATATTCAGCAAGGGGCATTTATTGTAGATGGTGGTCGATCTAATTGGACGTCAAGACTAAAAAAGATGTAGAAATTTACAAATTAAAATACTTGAATGACATTTTTTTGCTAAATTCAACTCTATGCGTCGTGAAGAAACACATGCAATTGAACTTGAATTTTGACTATTTATGAGTTCAAAATGTAAAAGAAATTAAAATAAAAATATTGACTATTTTTCTATATTTTTACGACAGCGAACGCTATTTTTCTTCATTTTTCATGTATTTTTCTATTTTTGGAAAATATTAAAAAATATTAAAAATATGAAAAATTATTTTTTATCAAAAATGGTTCCTTTAGCTTGGTCAAGGCTACCAAAGATGATTTTTTAATTTTTTTAACTTTTTATAGATTTTTTATGAATTTTTTAAAAATAAACTATGAAAGACTGATCAAAAATCAGGTGTCAACATTGACACCTGATTTTTTTTTACCATTTATTATTGTGATTTTTATTCTTTAAAATTAATTAAAAATATCAAAAAAGGTCATAAAATCACAAAATCAACTTTGGAAGCCTTGGTTTAACCTTAGGAACCAATTTTGAACAAAAAATATTTTTCGGTATTTTTAATATTTTTCGAGTTTATTTAATTATAAAAATACCCAAAAAATCAGAAAAATACCATTCGTGGTCAGAAAAATACCCAAAAATATTCGATAATTTTGTTTTAATTTCCTCTTCAAGTGTGTCACTTTAAATCTCAAAAATTCGGCTCGGGTCACTATGTTCCTTCACAAACATAAACCCGAACCGAGCCTAAAAAAAATCATTTTCGAGTCTTTTAGTTTTCAATTCTCACTTTTTATAAGCTATGACATTGGATTCTAAAGTCTTAAAGTGCAATTAGGTCAATTTGCCCTCCAATTTAATCAATTTTTACCAAAAGGGCTTAATTGCACATTTTTCTTTCAATTAGTCCCCGGTTTCACGGATGTATACGTATGCTCTACGTATTTATACGTCATACGTATTTATACGTTATGCATATTTGTATTGTTTGGTAACCTCTTTAACTCTTGTAATAATAATAATGGTTATTATTTTTAACACCTTTGTTAGTGCCTTTTTTAGCATTTTTGTATTGTGAGTGCTATTGCTAGTGCTATTTTTAAATAGCATTTTTTGTATTATAAATTGTGAGTGCTATTGTTAGTGCTATTTTTAAATGACATTTATTTATCATAAATTGTGAGTGCTATTGTTAGTGCTATTTTTAAATGGCATTTATTTATCATAAATTGTGAGTGCTATTATTAGATAGAATTTATAATTGTTAGTGCTATTTTTAAATAGAATTTTTGTATTATAAATTGTGAGTGCTATTGTTAGTGCTATTTTTAAATAGCATTTTTGTATTATAAATTATGAGTGCTATTATTAGTGCTATTTTTAAATGTCATTTATTTGTGAGTGCTATTATTAGATAGAATTTATAATTGTTAGTGCTATTTTTAAATAGAATTTTTGTATTATAAATTGTGAGTGCTATTGTTAGTGCTATTTTTAAATAGCATTTTTGTATTATAAATTGTGAGTGCTATTGTTAGTGCTATTTTTAAATGTCATTTATTTGTGAGTGCTATTTTTAGATAGAATTTATAATTGTTAGTGCTATTTTTAAATACAATTTATTGGAAGGTATTTTTGGCTATAAAAGGATGGCAAGAGTTTTGAGGTTGAAGGGGAGAGACATTTTGTAGAGTGTGCAAATTTTTGAGAGCTTAGAGAGAAGAACACAAACACTCTCTATATTCTCATAATCTTGAGCGAGCAAAATATACTAAGTTCGGAATATTGATTCCGCATATTGCTAGCACAATTGTTGTGGAGTTATTAGTCGTCTCCCCGTTCGTCAATTGGTGGTGCGTCCGAACTAGATGCCTAACACTTGTGGAGGCTGAGATCGAAGAACATCGAACCGACACCTCCGTTCAAGCACGCTACGAGAGGTAATCTATTTACTCCCTTTGAGACTTTGTGATTTTTTTCGATTGAAATGCACGAAGTACGCCTCTGGAGATACATGTGTGGGTTGTTATTTATTTCCGCTACGTGTTACGTGGATCCCAACAGTGGTATCAGAGCCAATCCTTAGGTGTTTTCGTGCATTTAATTGATTTTTCACAATTTTTGCAATACTATGGCCAATATGTATTAACGAATTGTTCGTCTTACATGGCTAATGGAGATTGATTATTTTATATGATAAATTAATCAACGTAGCAAAAATTGAGACTAAATCAATTTTGAATCGAAAATTTATGGCTATCTTATTTTACGTAAAAATTCTGAATATGATTCAACGTAGAATTTTTATTGTGCCTTCCTAAGTTTTAAATTGTGAATTTATTACTTACGTGAAAGGGTGGTGATCATGGAAAAATCCCTAATCAATGTGATTGATGTATATATGAATGTATGATGATTATTTATATATTTGGGGTTGTAATTATTAAATGGAGGCTGCGTACTCCTTTTATTTTTCATGTAATCTTTATTTTTAGCATAGTCAATTGTTGATGTAAATGCTACGAGGATTACGTGGAGGAGCCTTTTAAGTCGGCAAGCTCTTTGGGGCCCAATTCTTGAAGAGTTCAAGAAACCAAGAAGAAGCGAAGAGCGGCTCTCCGTTATTAAAATATTAAAATGATTATATGTGGTCTCATTGGCTCGAGACCCATTAAATCATAATTCCATGATCACCACGTAGGATAGATATTTATGTGATTGACATCTATTTATTTATTATGATTACGTGAGCATGTTAAACTGGTTAATGTGCAAAGTCAGACTTACCTCACCCAAAATTGTGCCTGCATGAAATCCTAGTTAGGAAAATCACTCGCATTAGGTACCGAAAGGGCGTTGGTAACGACACCAGCGTAACCAAGTCCCCGAACCCAAAAATCTCTGGTTCCGTAGAACTGATCGATCTCTCCCAATCGATCGGTAAGGTTTCCGGTCTACCCTCCAAGAAAGACCGGTGGCGACTCCAAATGCATGCACAAGTTGCACATGCCACCACGACCACACTAAGGTCGAAAGCGATCGACTCTTATCGTTGAATCCTCCTGAAAAATACTCCCGCCGCGATTTGGTATGGGCCTGGGAGGGCTCGCACCGATCCAAGACCCGTGATCGGTAATCCATTAGCCGCGTCCGCTTCCGGATGGGTCGCGACACCTAGGCGCATCCTATGCTGATTAGTTTTTAACTGCAGGGGAGTATTCACTCCTTGACCATACTTGCCCAGACCTTCCCCAGGGTTGTATCCATATGATAACAGCATCTTAGCTGGTAGAAGATTGGCTTCAGAGATATAAGGAGTTCTTAATCTTGCCCCCACGGGAGTGTATACTGTTGCCACCAACTCCAAGGAATGATAGCTTGCTTCCATCTTGACCTCGGGATCGATGTAGGGAATAGCGCTGTTCTGATATGTTTGGAGGTCAACTTCTCCATGTACAGTAATCACCTTCCCATCTACAACAAAGCGTACTTTCTAATGCAAGCTTGATGGCACGGCTCCTGCTACATGAATCCAAGGTCTCCCCAGCAGGAATCCGAATGTACTAGGCAGATCCATTACTTGGAAGTTTATGGAGAATTTCGTTAGGCCGATGAATACGTCGAGCTCAATCTCACCTACCACAGTCTTCTTCATTCCATCGAAAGCTCTCACCGCTGTTTTGGAGGTTTTAATCATCTCCTCTTTGATGCCTAAACTCCTCAAGGTAGCCAGAGGACATATGTTGAAAGCAGATCCGTTGTCAATTAGTACATGTGCCACTCTCTTCCCATTACATTGTGCAGAAATGTATAAGGCCTTGTTGTGTCCTCTTCCTTCCATAGGGAAGTCTTCATCTGAGAAGCTCAATTGATCTTTCAAGAGGTTCGCCCCTACAAAGTCCCCTAACTGCACGTCGTTAATCGTTTCGGGGACATGCACCTCATTGAGTATCTTCAACAGTGCATTCTTGTGCTTCTATGAATTGATGAATAAATCCAGTAAGGATATTTGAGCTGGCATCTTCCTTAACTGCTCGATCATTTCGAACTCGCTGGTTTTAATGATGGATATGAGCTTTTCTGCATCTTCATTCGGGACTTCCTTCTTTTCGGACTCGCCTTCCCTAGGGGTGTAAAATCGTCCAGACCTCATTACTGCATCTACTTCCCTCGTTCCATAGTCTCAGTGGACTGCCTTAGGGTCATACTCTTCTACCGGAGGGACTTGTATGGTTATTATCTTTGGATAAGATGTCTCTAGTTCAGCTGTGTCGTCTTTTTCCTCTTCCGGTAATCGAATCACAACAGGCTTGACCATGCAATCTTCTGCCTCATTCAAGATATCAAGATCTTCCAACTTAATTACCACAGCTGTAGCGGCTTCGATCATTGACACAGTGTTGTCAAAGCCCTTTGAGAGGATTTCGTTTCCCCATTGACAATGTCGGTCGTCGTCACTCAGTAATGTTGATGTCGCAGGTCTCAGGTATTCTCTCCTTCCCTTGAATAGTTCAGCTGAATCCTGCTGTTGATCCTCCGATCTCTCATATTGTTTCGCATTAAGTTTGGCGTCTATCATCTGGCCCAGCAGTGATTCGAGCCCCTTCGTAAAAGGCTTCTCCTCTTCCTTAGGGATTTGAACAGGATCGTCCATACCTCCCCATCCGTCTGGCACGATATCCTTCATTTTCTGATAAAAACTAGGATGAGCGGAGTATTTCACCTTGAAGTTATATCCCCTAGAATCCTGACCTAGGTTGTTTGTAATTTCTCTCATTTCTAGCGTGTCAGCCATGAATCTGCGATCTGCTAGACTTCGCCTTTTGGCTTCCAGTTCGTCCTCATCGGGTTCTTCTTCGGGCTTAATGATTGATCCCTGATTACCTTCCAGACCCTCATGCGGGATGTTCCATATGCTTCCCTGCTCAGTTTTAATTGCGAAGTGGCTCCCTTCGAAGGTTATAGAAGCTTTGACCCCCTCGAATTTTTCATTGTTAATATCGGACATTATTTCCAAGCTCATCATTTTAGCTATACACAGTTTCTTCATGTCAGCGGAGATCTCCTCTTCTTTCGGGTATAGTGAAGCGATTGCCAAGATGTCGGTCAGTTTAGACACGTCCACTTTTAACTCAAGGTGGTTTTCCTCCTCTTCAGCGAATATTGCCCCTACTGCTTGATGATCAGGGAGTGGATTTTCTTGGACATTCGGAGCCGTGTTATCAAATTTCAAGATCTGACTGTCGATCAGAGCTTGTACCTTTAGCTTAAGGATATAGTAATTGTCAACATTATGTCCTATTTCGCCCATGTGATAGACACAAGTCTGGCTCTCGTCAAAACCTAGATACTTGACAGGATTCACTATAGGTGGTTCTTTCGCCACCAAGTGTTGCTCTAACAGCATCGGGAGTAGCTTGGATAAAGGCCTGTGGAGTTGAGAGAACTGCCTTTGGGGTAGCCTCCTTCTAGGCTCTTGCACTTTTGGCGCCGACCAGGACGATCCTCCTTTGGTCTGATTAGAATCGCCAAATGATTTGGGCTTATGGGGGTCCGGTATGAATGCTATGTCAAGCCCGGCCTCTTTCTCTTTCTTCAAGGGAAATTGTTTCCTGGTAGAAGCTTCATGAGGCCTCCTTTCTCTTAAGGCCCATTCTAGCCTTTCGGCTACCTTTATCAAGTGTGCAAATGTCTGACATCCTGAGGTGTTTAATTTGTCAAAGTATTCGTAGGGGAGTGCTTTTAGGAACAAATCAATCAGCTCATCTTCTGGGATAGACGGCTACACTTGGGTTGCCAAAGCCCGCCATCTCTGGGCGTATGTTCTAATCAATTCACCCCTCGCCTTCGAGGTTCGTAGCAGGTCTTCTCTTGTCGGGGCTGTAGCTGTGCTGAACTTATACAACCTGAGGAAATCCTCAGCAAGATCTTCCCACCCATCATAGTTTTCTAGGTCCAGTTCGATGAACCAAGCCAGAGCGGCGCCCACCAGACTCTCCTGGAACGTGTTCATTAGCAATGGGACATAATCTGAGTATTGCGCCATCTTGCGCAGGTAATTTTTTAGGTGAGCGCGGGGACAACCTGTCCGATTATACTTCCTTACGAAGTCCGATTCTTTGTAGTCATGAGGGTTTCTACCTTGGCGAAGGGAGATATCTTGTCGAAACGGGCCAACTCATAGCCTTGGCTGCTCAAGCATTCTTCGATTTTGGCTAATCTCTTAGCCTCCACCTCGGTCTTCGCAGTCTGCTTCCCCTTTTCATCCTTCTTAAGGTTGATGACAACAGGGGGTGCCTTTTGTTGTGACTGGATGTTCGGCATTCGGACATCGTCCTCGACACGTTGGGTATTTTCTGCCGTCTCTTTATCAGCTACATCGGGTGCAAGTGATGGACTTGAGTTGTTCTGATTAGGGGCTACTGCCTGTCTGGCTTGGAAGGCTTCTAGCATTGCCTTAATATCAGCCATCATAGCCGCCATAGCGATCATTTGAGTTTCCAGCATGCCTACGCGTGTGGTCAACTCCTGTTGTTCCATTCTTGTCTTTAGTCGAGTGCGAAAACGATGCGTTGGTAATTCCGTGATGAGAGTGTACCTGTTTAAAAAAAGGATTCCAGTGAGTATTTCCTTGGTATTGACAAAAGGAAGTACTTGATCTTTCTAATTGCATGTTTTCAATTGGTGAATGAGAAAAAGGACTACCTCATGAGCCTTAGTCTCATGTGAGTAGTTCTTTTAATTATTCTTCAAAGAGAATTCATGAAATCAAAAGAAGCGTAATTTTTTACGATAGTTTTTATGCATTAGTGAAATATGTTCATATTCATGCTCGTGTGTCTAAAAATAATATCTAGTACAAGTGAGAATGCATGAAAAGGCATCGTAATGTTTGCTTATTTTACACTTGACAGAATAGCCTATTCAAGTCTAGGACGCTTGAGGTCTAAGGTGTCCTTATCGTCCCAATATGGGTTCCCCTCTTCAGTCTGGGACTCTTCATCTTCTGAGTACAGCGGCTATCCCATGTCTTCGGGTATATTGGGCTCTATCCCGGGAACGTACGGCACGATATACTCAGGTATATAAGGCTTGACAAAGCTACGTCTAGTGGCCTCAAAATGCTAGATGTACTCAGCGGTGGCCCTGTGAATGTTCTCCTTACGAGTCACGTTTTCTGGCCAACTTATATCTTTGGCCTGAGAGTTCTTCAGAGAGTGAATAATAAACGCCAACTTGGCTTCGAACTGTTTCTTCTTTTCTCCCACGAGGGTCTCGTTTGGTGTGTCAAAGGAAAAGACACCAGGTCGTGGTGAAGGAGGGATATCCTGTAATGCCCCAAATTGTCTGATAACCCTCTTCGGATAATATGCGATAGCACCCGTGAATCCCAGCAAAGGGACTGGATCTTTGCCAGTGTTGGCAACCTTAGCCGCCATCGGAGCTGTTCGGGTTTTAAATTTCTAAGGAAGTTCCTCCACTCTATGAAGTTGAACTTAGAAATACGTGTATGGGTTCTGACAAAGGTTTTAAGAGGATGAGCATCGGGGCTAATCTCAGTGAAACTCATGCTGATATGGAACTGTCTGACATGAGATGTGAACCATAGGTACAAAAGATCACTAGAGGCTCTAAAGATTCCCTTCTTGTTTTTCTTGAAGCGATTTAGGGAAAGAAAGGTCTCCACAAGGATGATATTTGAATAATCCCACCCACAACAGACCTGTTTGACTACTATGGCCATAATGGGGTCGAAAGTGACAGACGAGATCGAGAATAGCACAAAGCTAAAGAATGCCAAGACAAAGGCTCTATCAGATTTAGTCCCTTTAGCGGCATGGAGGTTGGGGAATCGGTCTAGAAGAAAAGACAGGGAGATTCGTCCAGAATTGCTTTTTGTATCTGCTTTGACTTCGTTAAGGCTTGTGTCAAGGAATTCAGCTAGTTGACTCAAAGGTTCAAATCCTATGGGAGGTTGAACTAATAAATGGGTGAATTCAACTCCGATGGCAGCGCTGTATTCTTCAAGAGTATGGGTGACCTCCAGTCCCTCTATGCAGAACGTTGCGGTGGTGGGATCCCAATAAAGTGCCATGGCTTGGATGAAGGCAGGTGGGCACTCAATCTTCAACAAGTCCAATAGATACCCCAGTCGCGATTTAGCGTACTTCTGGCTAGCTTCACCCATGCTATCCCACCATGATAGGAGCTCGGCCCGAGGAACTTTAAACACTTGAATATCATTCTTTCCCATCAATTCTAAAATATGCAAATGATTTTGAAAAGTCAATCGTCAAAAATTACTTTAAATATGTGAATATGCAAATGCCATGAAGTATGCATGGACCAACTTAATTACATAGTTCAATTGAAGAAATGGAAATTAGAACCTTTTTCAGGTACTGAAGACCTGACTTGAAGTCTAATTTGAATTTCAGGAAAGTGAATTATGCAATTTAGTCAGGTTCACTTCAGTGACTAAGAGAAATAACAACATCACATTCCATTGGTCAAAACATCAAATGGGAGAAAAGCGGAATGAATCCCTTATTACAATCAGGACGCTTAACGATATAAAGGTAAGAAGAGAGATTCCTCAAACAAGAAAGCCATAAAAGGCCGATGGAATGTGAGGATCTAAATCACACCTTCCTATTGGTCTATTCCTCCTCACAATGATAGTCGGTCAGGAATCCTTCTCCAGCTGAGTGTAGGGGGTCATCTTCAATGCATTGGTCCAGGTTCCTTAACTCCTCCGGCCATTCTCTGGTCCATGGTATGATGACTTCAGGAGCCTTCTCGGGCTTCAACTTCTTGAGTGTGATGCGTTTCGACTTTGTCTTGATCGCAGGGCGTCTTCTTTTTCCCCAAAAGGTGATCCTTGGTATATATTCATTAACGCGTCTTTCGGCTTGTCGGCGTGCATATGCTTCTCTAGCTAGGTGGTTGCGACGCTGTCTCTTCATTTCCAAATAATTCCTGAACATCTCGTCCGCTTGTCACTTGAATCTAATGTTGTCGACATAGTAGCGGGTTTGACAATCTTCGGCGTATCCCAACTTGCGTCCAGTCAACTCTCGGCCATGCACGAACCTAGTAAAGTGCAACCTTGTGTTCGGTCCAAGGCGAGTAACTTTCCTTAGGTACTCGAAGGTTATCAATTCTGTCGAACTCTTGGGAAACAGTGACATCCTACCCCTTACCATTGTTATTTCAATCACTTGGGTGATTTTTATGATGTATGCGAATGCATGTACATGTATGCAATGTACGAGTCATACTATGAAACAAGGAATGGTAATGTACATTGAAAGTAAATGCCATACCAACCAAATTCGAGGAATGTGAAATGTTCCCCTGTAACAATGAGTGGTTTTAGGTATACCAACCATCCATAGACATGCGCATGAGAGAAGTGGGTACACTCTAAAAAATTAGAAATCGGGTAAGGAACCTATGGCTCAGGCTCCCACGATCCAAATGAGACAGATTCCTCCCCAAGGGTACCCACCCTAGAGGGCTAGATATCGCCAATTTGGATTGTGAGCGGGAACGAATACGAAAATCTCAAGTGCCATCAAACACGAGATCCTTTCGCATCCTTTCCCTATCTAAGGTAACCTAGGGGTGGTTGCAGTCGGGGTTTGACCGCCAATGTGTGCGATGTGTCGTGATCGTCACAATGCAAGGTCATGCACATCAGTTTGTATCAGACACCGCTTCAATATGTGCATAATATAGACATACATTCCCAACTCCAATCTGTAAGAAAAATGTCAACAATCACTCCACCCCTTATTTCTCTAATCTGCAAAAATATCTAACACAATGGTTAGCGTACGTACCTTACCTTCGAGAGCATCTGCAGAAAACAAGGTCAGATAAACCAATCAACTTTTTAATCGGCTCAAGTCCTCTGGAATTCTTAACTAGAGATTCTGGTTTAGAATACTCCCTAGCGGAGTCGCCAGTCTGTCGCGACCCTCTCGCGCGGGAGCGCAATGCCGTCAGATGGGGCTAATGGGTCGCCCGATCTAAGCCTGATCGGACGCGGGCCTCTCCCAAGGTCCATTACCCAAATCGCAACGGCTGGATATACGTGGTCAACCTTCGGTGTGGTCTAGTGACATGTGATGCGTGTACATGCCAAGGAGTCGCCACCAATCGTTTCGTGGAAGGTAGATCGGAAACCCTATCGAATAGTTGGGAGCGGCCTATTCGATTCTGCGGAAACCAGAGAAATGGGATCGGGGACTTAGTTACGTCGACTGTCAGAGTCAACGCCCTTTCGGTACCTAAGTTGAATGGTTTATCTAACCTTAAGATTCATGCAGATGAATGAGGTACGGATCCTAAATCTAGGAGTTCATGCAAAATGGGGATGACTACCCTATCACTCACAATCAATAGAAATAATTGCGCAAATCAAGGATCCAGAGCATGCGGATAAAGCACATGAAATCAGCATGGCATCCCTAATGATGCCCTATTGGCCTAGAGAAGTATCAGTCAAGGCTTAAGAGTGATTTGACATGATTTGCCCATGAGGGGCAAAATCGTAATTTTGAACAATTGAGGGACAATTTGCCACGGAAGGGCAGAATCATTATTTTAGATGAAATATACAGTCAAAATAGGGTGGAAAGGGGATTGGCGATCAAATCCTTCCATTTCCTATTTTTCGGGAATTTTTAGAATTTTTCTGGAATTTAAAAGTGATTTTACCCTTGGAGGGGTAAAGTAGTCATTTTTTACAAAGATGAGAACTGAAAATCTCAAATTTTAGGGTTGGTCACCCACCTGACCCAAACCCTAATTTTAAGCAATTTTCAGGACTCGATTGGAACAAGACAGACGATTTTCCCATTGAGGGGCAAAATCGTCATTTTGAGAAAAGGGACGGGACTCGAAAACCCAAGCCCAAGAATTGATCTCCTAACCGACTCCAATTCTTGCCTTGACATTATCGATTTTATCTTATCTCACACAACGGAGACGACTTACCCCTAAAGGGTAACATCGTCAAGTCTTGGAAGAACAGATGAGAAACCCCAAAAATAGGATTGACCAGTTGTCTGTGGTCAATCCTTGATTTTTTAGATTTCTGGAGTGTCTAGGAATTTCCTACAATTTTCCTACATTTTTTTGGAATTTTCTGGGATTTTCTAGCATTTTTTTAGGATTTTCTAGAATTTTTCTGATTTTTTTTATTTTTAAAATCATTTTCTAAATTTTTTTATTTACAAATGTGATTCGGACCGGGTCGACCCAACCCACTCGGATCGAAACCCAGCCCAGACCCGGATCCGCGAAAACCCACGACCAAAACGACACCGTTTCGGCTCCTTTTTTTATTTTCAGATTATCGGCCTTGATCCGACGGTCCTTATTGAGCCGTGTGGCTAACCCACAGCCATCGAATCTGATTACTAGAATGTACAATCTAGATTAAACGAAGACTCGACCAGGACCGTCCGATTGGTCAATTAAAACCTACGGCCAGGATTAGAACCTGAGACTTGATCTGAGCCGTCTATTCTCATTAACCTAAACGACGCCGCTTGATCCTTTATCTAAACGGCACCGTTTCAGCTGGTTTTGATTTTCCGATTTTAAAACATTTTCAAATAATCCTAATTATTAATCGGACGATCACCATTTATTAGACTCGATTAACCTCAGCCGTTGGATCTATTTATTCGAATAACAACCCCCTAACGGCCTGCTGACTAGACTGACACGTGGACCAATGGCGGGCTGACTCCTAGGACTTCGACCTGTTGATCGCGCCACGTCAGCTTCGTCTTCAACCTCTCGACCCCGGCGGATTGGACGGCTGAGGATCTCCGGTGACGATCCGACGGTAGGATCTCGATGAAATCGTACGAGACTAACTCTAATCGACTCGCGATCGTCTCTAGTTTAACATATCTAAGAACTGTGGCATCTCATTCACAAAATCACGAGTATCATGCAAAGTGCCGAGTACGACCATGGGAGTTCGATCGCATGATTCACATCAAATCAAGACAATTTCATCACAAGATAGCATCAATCGATGTTCAGGAGACTTACCTCGAGCTCTGATTGAGCTCGCTCGGCCCAGATTTGGCTGGGCAAGAATGAACAGGATGCGGTAATGGAGGTTGAATTGGAAGACTCGATTCAGGGAGTTCAAGAGAAGTCGATGCAAAAAAGATGCGCGAGGATGGTCAGTGATGTTCAAGGAGCAAAACGCACATAGTAATATGAACAAGAAATGCATGAGTCGCCATTCAAGTGCAGTGAAGAACTCGAGGCCGTGACTCACCTGTTCCGGCGGTTTCAGGCTGCGCGGTCGATGGCAACAGCTTCCTCTCAGTATGATGGGCAACCTCTTGATGGTCTTCTCGAGCTTTGGTCTAGCCTGGAAAGGCCTGACCGACGCTCTGCGGATTCGAGCTCTGTCCTCGACAATTGCAGTTGGAGGACGAGCTCTCTCTCCCTCGTTCTCTTCCTCTCTCGATTCGATTTTTTCTTTTCTAACTAAATCTACTCCTCTCTTTAACGGAAAGCCCCCATGGGCCTATATAGCTTTTGAGATTTTGGCGCCGAATTGGGGAACGGCCAATTGACTCAAATTGCACGTGCCACCACGTGATTTTAGGTCCAAATGGCGTCGGGGAGGATGAGCAATTCGTCCATGTCCATTTGGTTCTCCGGCGAGTCTCATTCCTCGCGAATTTGGCATGAATTTGACCTGTGTTTCAAAATGTTGACTTTCGCTGGTTTGCAGGTTTGACTGACCAATTCCATCTTCCTCCGGCGGCCATTGATCATGATTCCGGTCCTAATCGACAGGGAATGGCCTGAAGAATTAAACGCCCACCATTGTGTCTTCAATTGAAGTTGATTGGTCTATCAATCTCCCCACCAAAGTTCGACCTTCTACTGTTCACTTGCGCATGAACCTGAGGAAGACGATGACACTGTAGCAGACCGGTTCGACCGGTCCGACCGGCTGTCTGACCGGTCCGAACCGGTTCCGATTTGGAATTTTCAAAATTAATCCAAATCCGTTTGGAATTTTTGCAATTAAACCTCAGAATCGACTATAGGGCATGAATTTTATCTAAAAATGTCATTTTGCCCAAAAGTTCACTTCAATTTCTATAAAAACCCCAAATTTTCATTTAATTGCAAATTGGGGAATTATGCAATTGAAGGTTCAAATGATCAAATTGGGCCAAACTATCTATACCAATCGATTCAGAATGGTGAAACCCATTGGGCAGTATGTTTAATTTGCAACGATAGTACTTGAATTGAAAGTAATTTCAATTATGCTCAATTTTAAGGACTAAAAATGCAATTTAGTATACATTTTGCCCAATTCGTGCAATTGAGCAATTTGTGCAAACAATTGGGCTAAATTGCAATAAGGGACAATTAGATTGAATGTCAAGATCCTTAAAAATGCCAAAATTGCAAATTAAAAGACTCAATTGACATTTTTTTCACCACATTCAATCATACATGTTACAAAGGAACATGTAAAATTGAGTTTGATTTTGGACTTTTTGTGAGTTCAAAAAGATAAGGGATTTAAAAGAAAAATATTGGCTATTTTTCCATGTTTTTGTGACCTCAAATGCTATTTTTCTTGATTTTTCCAATATTTTTCTAATTTCTGAAAATATAAAAAAAATGCGAAAAATATGAAAAATTCCTTTTTTTTTTGTCAAAAATGGTTCCTTAGGCTTGGCCAAGGCCACCAAAGTTGATTTTACCATTTTTTTGACTTTTTGTAGATTTTTCATGAATTTTTCTAAGAAATACCTAGAAAAAGGCTGATCCAAAATTATGTGTCAACAGGCGGCAACGATCGGTCAACTGTCAACGATGACGTGGTGCACCATGTAGGCGGCCACGTCAACGTAGTGGCGTCGGTCCGAGAACCTGATCGGACGGCCGTGGTCGTGACACGTGTCGCGATCTGGTATTTTTCAAAAATTTAAAAGATTTTTCATGAATTTATAAATGATTTTCAGAAATAAAAATTAAAAATCGATCTGACGGCTGAAGTTGTGCCAAGTGGCTCTCTGTGGATCGTCCGATCTAGTTCAAAATCGGACGCACACGTGGCACAACAGGGAGCGTCCGATTCGAAGGATTTTCTGATAATTAAAAAATGATAAAAAAAAATAGAAACAAATCTTAAAAAATCAAAATGGTGTCGTTTTAGGCCGGTTTTCGACCCGTAGGGTCGGGTCGGGTCTGACCGGGCCCGAAAAATCTTTTCTAATATTAAAAAACAAAGAAAATAAAAAAAAATCAAGAAATTCAAAAATTCAATAAAAAAATAGAAAATCATAAAAAATTTGAAAAAAAAATGGGAAAATTTATAAAAATCCCAAAGAAATTCCAGAAAATAGGAAATGGCCACAATTAACTGAACATGACATGTTTCGGGTCTTTCGACCCCGATCTTTCCAGAAATGATGGTTTTGCCCCTCCAGCAAACCGTCTCCCAAAAAAATCCATAAAACATCCAGGAAAATCCCAAAAAATAGTAAATGGCCACCATCAACTGGCGACCTATTCTGGGTATTTTGATCCCCGATCCTGTCTTAAAAATGATGATTTCGCCCTTTCGACGAATCGTCTCCCAAAGATCGAAGAAAATCATGAAATATTTGAAAGCATTCTCAAAAATGGGAAGTGGCCACAATCAACTGGCCGTGGAATATTTTGGGTAATTTGACATCCAAACCTTCCAAAAATGACGATTTTGCCCTTTGGGCTAATCGTTATCAAATCTTTCCATTTTACCTCTGGTCCTAAATCGTACCTTCCTTAAGCCCTTATAGCTATATTAGGAAGCCCTTGATTTGAATTGACGTGCATTGACGCAGTTTATTTATGCACTTGATTGCGCTTTCATTAAATTGATTGTGATTGATAGGACTAGTCTTCCAATCTGAGAGAAACCCTAAAACAAACTTACCTCACCCAAAATTGCGCATGCATGAAATCTTAGTTAGGAAAATCACTCGCGTTAGGTACCGAAAGGGCGTTGGTAATGACACCAACGTAACCAAGTTCCCGAACCCAAAATCTCTAGTTCCGCATAATTGGTCGATCTCTCTCAATCGGTCAGTGAGATTTCCGGTCCACCTTCCATGAAGGACCAGTGGCGACTCCAAATGCATGTACACGTTGCATGATAACTCTATTTTATATAGAGTTTATTTATTATTTTAGACTTAATATTTTCTTAGTTTTAATTGAATTTGATATCTACTTTATTGATTTTAATTGATTTTGTAGGTAATAAATCTTCAGCCGTGCAAATTTGAAATCAAAGAGAATCAAACATATCTTGGGGACAAATTCAAAATCCAATCTAAATTAGGAGCTTTATTATTGGGATGTGTCAATCTTTGGGAAGAATCTTTATTGCAATTTTACTTTGGTAAGATTCAGATTTCTTTTTCTGAGAATCAAGAAGATATCAAGAGAAAAGGAAAAGAAAAGTAACGTGATTTTGAAGGGGGGAAGCCACGTTTTAGAAGACGCTCTGAAGACGACGTTCAGTTTTTTTTCTGCTATTCTTCCTTTCAATGCCGGATGCGAAGTGAGGAAGAAGAAGGCAAATTCAAAGTCAATCCTCGATTATTCTTAGTGCACTTGTTCTAGTTCTTCATCATGTTTAGTTTAATCATTCTTTTTAGTTTAATTTTTATTATGTTCTAGACCACTTTTTGTTAGGGCTACGATGTAACTTAATTATGATGGATTAATTTTTCATACTCGTTTATGCAATTCTAGAATTCGTACATGTGAGTTATATATCATGTTCTTAATGCTTTTAAGTGATTGATCACCACTTGAATGATATTTATTGCACGTATGAGACTGAAAGGAGATTCCATGCAAGTGTTTTCTGATATATAGCCATGAATTCATCACAGATAGAGATATCTTATGTTTTTTGTGTGGTTTCAGTAGTAGGTAAATCGAGGGTGATTTATTGAATTCGGGAACGTTCATAGATCTTAATGCGTTTGGATTTACTTAAATTCACATGGATCAAGTGTGGGTTGCTAAATCTAATTAGGATTACTATACCGGACCAAGGATAGTGATTTACATTAGGAAGTTCTACCATCACACTATGAATTCAATTTAATTGCATGAAGAGATTGGTTAATTAATCTTGATTGGTTAAGTGAAATCGGATGCTCTAACATTTTTCATTCTTGATAGGAATCCGTTATTTGTTGCTTCTTTATATTCGAAATTTCTAATTTCTATTTTGGTTTGCTGCATTGGTTAATTTATTTTTCTTTAGAATTTTCACGTGCTTTATTAGATCTTTAATTGGTTAGATAAATTTGAGAATTGTTCACGTTTAGTAAGTAATTTGATTGATTTGTCTATAATCTCCGTGGGAACGATACTTTTATTCACCACTTTATTACTTGTTCGATACGTACACTTGTGTTGCTAATCAAGAGAACAAGTTTTTGGCGCCATTGCCGGGGATTTTTTAATAATTGACAATTACTATTAATATCGAGCAATTTTTGGTTTAGTCTAACTTTATTTTATTTTATTTTATTTTATTTTATTTTATATTTTTTTGTTTGATTTTGCAGAAAAAAAATAAGTAGAAAAGAAATAGAGAGGACAAGGGTTCAGCGTCGACTGCAAACTCCCGTCACTCGAAGCCAACAGGGAGAACTTGAGAAGTTTGATCCTGAAATTGAGCGCACTTTCTTACGGCGAAGACGAGAGCAAAACAACAAGATCATGGCTGACAAAAACGGAGAACAAAGAACTTTAAAGGATTATGCTGCACCTATGGTCCAAGGATCAACATCGAGTATTAGGAGGCCAACCATACAAGCTAACAACTTTGAAATCAAGCCTTCTTTGATTCAGATGCTTCAAAATGCAGTCCAATTTGGTGGATTGCCGAATGATGATCCTAATATCCATTTAGATGCTTTTCTTGAAATTTGTGACACCATAAAATATAATGGTGTTACTGATGATGCCATCAAGTTGAGATTATTCTTTTTTTTCCTTGCGTGACAAAGCTAAATCGTGGTTAACTTCCCTTCTTGCAGGATCTATCACGACGTGGGATGACTTGGCTCAAAAATTCCTTAGTAAGTATTTTCCTTCTGCTAAATCTGTCAAAATGCGTAACGATATTTCTACTTTTGTGCAGATGGATGGTGAATCTCTATATGAAACGTGGGAGAGATTTAAAGAATTACTAAGGCGTTGTCCGCCTCATGGTCTACCAGTTTGGATGCAAGTGCATACTTTCTATAATGGAGTGATGCCGAATTTGAGGTCTACCATTGATGCTACAGCTGGAGGGACGTTGAACAACAAATCACCTAAGGAAGCTTTTGATCTTTTAGAGGAGATGGCGTCTAATAGCTACCAATGGCCGACTAAGAGGCTATCTGCTAGAAAGCCAAGTGGAATTTATGAAGTCGGTGACAATAATGCCATTGCCGCACAGTTCGCTGCTTTAAACAAAAAGATTGACTCAGTTTTAAAGATTCGAAGCCCGATTTGTGAATTTTGCAATGGAAGCCATGCTAGCACCGAATGTCAGGTAGGTAATCTTTTTGCACTTCCTTCTGAACATACTAACTTTGTTGGAAATTTTAGCAGGCTTCCCCAGAACAATCCTTATTCAAACACCTACAATCCTGGATGGAGAAATCACCCGAATTTCTCTTGGAGCAACCAAAATCAACAAGGGATAAGACAACCACCATCATTTAGGCCTCCTGAGGAGAAACAACACAACCATCTTGAGGAGATGGTTACTAAACTAGCTCAAACAACTCAAGACTTTATTAAAAGTGCTGATGTGAGGTTCCAAAATCAAGAGGCATCCATTCGAAATCTAGAGAAGCAGGTTGGCCAGTTAGCGAATCATTTGTCTGAAAGATCGTATGGCACCCTTCCGAGCAATACTGAGAAAAATCCAATTGAGAATGCAAAAGCAATCACATTGAGGAGTGGAAAAGAAGTTGGCAAAAATTTATCTAATTGTTGACACCTGATTTTTTATCAGTCTTTCATAGTTTATTTTTAAAAAATTCATAACAAATCTATAAAAAGTTAAAAAAATTAAAAAATCATCTTTGGTAGCCTTAACCAAGCTAAAGGAACCATTTTTGATAAAAAAAAAAATAATTGGTCATATTTTTTTAATATTTTTTAATATTTTCCAAAAATAGAAAAATACATGAAAAATGAAGAAAAATAGCGTTCGATGTCGTAAAAATATAGAAAATAGTCAATATTTTTATTTTAATTTCCTTTTCATTTTGAACTCATAAATAGTCAAAATTCAAGTTCAATTGCATGTGTTTCTTCACGACGCATAGAGTTGAATTTGGCAAAAAAATGTCATTCGAGTATTTTAATTTGTAAATTTCTGCATATTTTTTAGTCTTGACGTCCAATTAGATCGACCACCATCTACAATAAATTCCCCTTGCTGAATATTTTCGTTTTTGTTTCACATGATTTCATGGTGTAAAACGCCGAGTGGATCCCCAAATATAATCGGGTTGGCATGAGCTCGATAGCTCGTCCAAGACCAAACCAGGGCACGGCGAACCCCATGTGAGTACTCTCGAACTCCTTCGATGCTTCCTAATGCTTTTCTTAGGTTAGATCGTGTGTAGAATGGCTAGGACAGCTAAATCATTCTTGAGCTGTGATTGATAAATAGGGCCTTACTAGGAATGCCAAGTGATTTATTTGCATATCTAGATTCCTTGAGTTGCGCATTTTATTACTGATTGTGATTGTTAGGATAATCACTCCTATCTGCATGAATTTCTAGATTTATGGTTCATACCTTACTCATCCGCATGAATCTCAGGCTAGAAAATTAAGTCAACTTAGGTACCGAAAGGGCGTCAACTCTGACAGTTGGTGTAACTAAGTCCCCGAAACCATTTCTCTGGTTCTCGCAGAATTGAATAGAAACTCCCAACTATTCGATTGGGTGGTCCAATGACACCCTAAAAAAATGATTGGTGGCGACTCCATGGCATGCACATTTAGCACATGTCACTAGACCACACTGAAAGTCGATCACGCATACCTCCGTTGCGATTTGGGTAATGGGCCTTGGGAGAGGCCCGCGTCCGACCAGACAGGACGGCCCATTAGCCCTCGAGAGCCCGACAACCTCAAGAGGGTCGCGACAGACTGGCGACTCCGCTGGGGACTGGTTCTTAACCATTTAGTGGACTTGAGCCGATTAAAAAGTTGATTGATTCTTCTAACCTAATTTTATGCAGATGCTCTCGAAAGTGAGGTGTATATGCTAACGAATGTGTTAGATGTTTTTGTAGATGGGCGAAATAAGGGGTGAAGTGCTTGTTAACTTTGTTTTATGCAGGCAGGAGTTTTGGATGTATGATTGTGTGGATGTTTATATTGAAGCGGTGATTGTTAAATAAAATGCATGTCTATTGCTTTAGCACGACACAATGAATACACACAATTGCGCCTAAAACCCCAGGCGCCCTCTTTAGGAACACAATAGAAGGAATTGAAAATGGAATCTCCGTGAGGAAAAACATGGGGTAATCCACTTTTCAATTCCGCTCACTTCGAACTATGGATTGAGTCCCAATGCAACGATAGTTGTGCAATGGAATCGGCTCTTCCCAGAATTCGAGGCGAGAACCTTGGCTTTAGGTACCAAGCCCTATCTTTTGATTTTTAGGAGTTTTCCCTCACTTGTCTCATGCGTTTGTCTATGGAAGGTTAGTATACCTAACACTGCAAAAAATACAGAGAAGCTTGATTTTCTCTTAAGTTTGGTTGGTAAGACTTTTCTATCCCTCGAACTTGTTACAGCTCTTAATCATTACATTCATTGCATAATTCCGGTGATTGGATTAAATGCCATTTTGAGGATAGATATGAGTGTTTTCCTCCCAATGTTCTTGATGGAAGATGAAGATGGTGTCATCCCATTACGAGCGCCAAGTGGATAAGAAGAGCCTACTATGGACATCATTGAGGTATCATCTAATGAAGATGACGATTTGGAATAGGTGATCCTGAAGTCACGTCTCAAAGATCGAAACTGGGGCATCTCTAAGTATTAAGATCACATTCCTTTGTTTTATTTTTCATTTCTAGCCTTCTTGTATAGGATTTATTTTGCTGAGATCCTCTCTATCTGATCCCTTAGATTGATTGTATTAGGGATCTATTTGTGTTTATATACATTCAGATTGAAATTTGTTGTATTTCTATTGACTTGTCATTGGAATGTGATAGTGGCATTTCTTCTAATCACTCGAATACTCTAAAATCAATTTTATAATTCCTTTGGATGAAATTGAAATTGGAAGTCTTATACAACCTTTTGGCCGTATAGGGCAATACAATCCCAATTTCGCCAGAAGGAACTATAAACTTGAATTGGTTCATGCATATTTTGCATCATTGGTAATCCACAATAATTGATCAAGAGTATTCGTGTTTTTCAAATTTAATGAAAAGATAGATATCCAAATTACTCTCGTTCTTAGCAAACAGCTTTAATTTGGATACCGTATCTTCAATTGAATTTAAAACACATCGTAATTGTGTACTTTTGAACATTCCATTGATTTTCTTGGAATTGATCAAAGGCGATTATCGTGAATTACATTCCTTTCAATGATATGCTTTCCTTTGAGGAATATTGATAAAAGCTTTTGCACAAGGCCAAAACACTTGTAAAAGCTCTTATCCCTATTAATCAGAAGTAAGCATAAAATTGAAAGGATTTATGCTTTATTTTTCAAATTCTTTCTTCTGATTCTGCCTTTTCATTTGAAACAGGTTAAAAACAAGTAGAGAAGAGAAGTCTTTTTGTGGATAATCGCGGTGGGAGGTTCCTTTATCAGATCATAAGCAAGATTAAAAAATCAAGATGTACACGCTCGAATCATCAAAGTCAAAGCGCAGCTTGCCTAGGTTGAGAGTGGTCAGGTGTTCGAGAAAGTCAGCCATACAGAAGTTGAGACACACACATTAGAGCTTTCATTCATTTCGCTCAATCGAGGGACCTTAAAAGCAGATCATACAAATCATCGGGGTGGAAACATAAAACCGCAATGAGCCCTAATTAGCATCACAAAGGAACCTAGTTGGCCCTCCATATTATTGATGCTTTGCTTATACTCACCACCTCGAGACTCGAGATCTGCAAGCTTAAGAAGAAGGCGTTTACATTCCCCTTTAAGATCGGCAACCTTGGTCCCGTGATCTTCGGCGGCTATTTCCAGGTCCCGAACTAGTCCTCTCCCATGGGCTATATCCGCGGTAATGCTGTCAAGCCTTTCTTCCTGCCACTCACATTGAAACTTCAACACGACATTACGACGGTCGTGCTCATAGGTGGTCAAGGATAAGGCCAAGCGCTCCACCAAATTTCCCCTCTCGCGAAGCAACATCGAGACTCGCTTGTTGGCAAACTCAACAGCCTTTCTGTGACTATCGGCCACAAGGTTGGCCAACACCAAGCAGTTGGACCGATCCTCATAGCGAGCTCGCAAAACGTGAGCCACGGTAGCTTTTCGATGAGCGACACGGTAAGTCTCTAAAAAATTTATAAAGAGGGTTGGGAAGATTCTATATTCCCTCTCTAAATTAGTGCCCTCGATGGAGGAGGTGTCTATTTCCACGAGCAAAATACGGATTTCATCTTCAGTTTCTGGGTGATCGGCTATATGAGCATAGCCTCGACCGAGGAGGTTATAGAGTTTTTCCCACTGGGCCAAAATTTCGGCCGAGAAAGCGCGAATAGGAGAGGAGGTCATTTTCGTTGGAGTGAGGGAGAAGAAGATGAGTGTGGTAGAGTGATTAAAATACGAAAAGGCAATTATGTAAGAGTGTTAATCTTCTCTGCATTAACTCCTCCTTTTATAGCAACTCGGGAATGAAGAAAGGCACATCAATAATGCTCGTGGAGCCAAGTTAACTGGGTAAAGCAATGGTGGCTCTTTCGGTGAACCATCAGATTTGTCCCAGTCCGCGATTTCAGGCTTGATAAACCTAAAAAAGTTGTAAAAAGATATGTCGGTGTCACCATATTAAAATTGAGCGGGAGTTAAGCGCAACTATCGAAAAAAGTTGCGAAAGGATTTGGCGGTCCCATCATATTAAAAAACTGAGCGGGAGGCGAGCGTAGTTCCACCTTTTTGAAAATAAGTGGGAGACAGACATGGATATCGAGAAAAGGAAATCGATTTGGTGTCCCTCCACGTTGAAAAGAAGAAAGAAGACGACAAAGCGGGAAATACGAAATCTTGGGAGCAACGCTTGCCTGATGATCTTCATCCATGTTTAAAGAACGTTTCATGGGCATACAGAACCACTCAAAAGAAAATTTAGAGAGAGTGAGCATACATGAGAGAGTAGAGAACCCTGAGTGAGCAAAAATTGATCGAACATTTTTCGATCCAACATGTTTGAGAGTTACCATCAGTTGCTAGAGGCGACTGATCCAAAAATCTCAGAAAATGAACTACTGAGAGATCTCGAAGATTCTAGGATGGCGTCTGGTACCAGAACCACAGAACCCAACCCTTTCGGCAACGAAGTTCGGGATCTCAGCAGCGACGACAACAGCAGCAGCGATGGTCAATCCCGGAAAAGGAAACATCGCCAGTACCACACTCAGAATGAAATCCAAGAGCTTGAAGCTTTCTTTAGTGAATGCCCTCTCCCGAACATGAAACAAAGAAATGAATTGGGCCAGAAGCTAGGGATGAAACCTTTGAGGGTCAAGTTTTGGTTTCAAAATAAGCGAGCCAAATTGAGGGCTCAACACAGACGTCAAGAACTTGCGATTCTAAAGGAGGAAAACGAAAAGCTTCGAGCGGAGAACATGAGGTATAAGAAAGCTCCCAGCACTATCGCTTGCCTTAATTGCGGTGGCCCTATCACTCTCGGCGAAATGTTCCTTGATAAGCCTTATATGAGGATTGAAAATGCTCATTCACCACCCCACTCCCTCGAACCATCTTCGATACAATCGGATTTTGTTGGAGATATGCATGAACAAATCAATTCTACGAAGTCAATACCGATGCCTTCTAAAGGATGTGATATGCGTCACTGTCGCAACCCTCTCGAGATTCGCCGTGGGCTCTCGAGGGCTAATGGGTCGTCCAGTCTGGTCGGACGTGGGCCTCTCCCAAGGCCCGTTACCCAAATCGCAACGGAGGTATATGTAGTCGACCTTCAGTGTGGTCTAGTGACATGTGTTAAGTGTGTATGCCATTGATTCGCCACCAATCATTTTTTGGAGGGTATGATTGGACCACCCTATTGAATAGTCGGGAGTTTCTATTCAATTCTGCGATAACCAGAGAAATGGGTTCGGGGACTTAATTACGTCAACTGTCAGAGTTGACGCCCTTTCGGTACCTAAGTTGACTGAATTTTCTGACCTAAGATTTCATGCAGATGAGTGGAGTACGAATCCTAAATCTAGGAATTCATGCAAATAGGAATGACTATCATGACAATCACAATCAATAATAAAAGGCGCAAATCAATGAATCCAAATATGCAAAATGAACACATCAAATCAACATGACACTCATAAGAAGGCCCTATTAACCTAAATAAGTATCAATCAAGTTTAGGAATGATTTAGACATGATTTTACCCATAAGGGGTAAAGTCGTAATTTTGAGACAAAAGGGACGATTTGCCCAAAAAAGGCAAAATCATCATTTCGGAATGAATTCGGAGTAAAACAATGTCAAAAATAGGTTTGGTCACTCAATTGACCCATTTCCTATTTTTTTTGCAATTTTCATGATTTTCTGGAATTTTAGAAACCGATTTACCATTCGAAGGGTAAAATCGTCATTTTCTAAAAATGAGAATGAAATGTGGAAATCCTAGACATAAGGTTTAGCCATCTATCTGGCTCATCGCCAAATTCTAAGCAATTTCCACAATTCATCGGAATATCAAAGACGATTTACCCTTTGAGGGGTAAAATCGTCGTTTTGGATTAAACGAGAGAAAATCCTGAAAAACGACAACGAATCAATTTTTTTTTATCATTTTCAGCCTTGGGAATTTTCTAGAATTTTTTTTGGTAATTTTCTGCAATTCTTCTCAATTTTTTTGTTTTTCTTTAATTTTTTCATTTTTTTGGCATTTTCTGATTTATTAATATTTTTTTATATTTTCAGAAAATATTTTAACAAAAAGCATATCATTGGCAATAGACAACACTCAACCAGATAAATAAGCTAACTACTGAACTGAGATAAATACATGCAAACCAAATCTATAATGGCGACATTTTAGAAAAATAACCCTGATATACGGATCGGGTACGTAAAACATACCGGATTGGACACCGGCCTTCAATCGCCCAGCCCCAGCCTGCGACCATCTCCATGCACATCACCTGTCGATCACCACATCAAAATGTCAACAATCAATTTTACAAATTTTAAGACCGGCACTAAATAATAATAATTTAAAAAAAATAAATAAATAAATAAATTCGGGCTCGGAAACAAGCCAATTCGCTTAGCCATGGATCGGCTATGGGCTCGACCATGGGCTCGGCCATGGCCCAAGATCACGGCATCGGCCCACGGCCTCGGCCATGGCCCAAGATCACGGCCTTGGCCCACGGTCACGGCCGCTCGGCCCACGGGCTCGGCCATGGCCCAAGACACGGCCACGGACTCGGCCACTCGCCCCAGAATCTCGGCCATTTGACCCAGTCTCTCGGCCAACTCGCCCGGCCAATGGCCCAACACACAGGCCCGCGAAACAGGCCACGGCCCCGGCAAACAGGGCCCACGGCCCACGCGAACAGGACACCGATAGGAACTTCGCCCAGGGTTCTTTGTGGCGCTACACGGCTCAAGAGGGACAGTAGCGGCTCGGGTGAGGCGGCTAGACGAAGGCCGACGAGGCTGGAATGGAGGCGAGTGGTGGTGCAAGGTGCTTGGGCAACAACAACGAGAGAAAGGGAGGAGGTGGGAGCCGAGACTGATGCTCGTCCTGAGGGGGGTCGAAGCAAGGTGGCCGCGGCTGACGAGCGAGGGGGCCATGGCGAACGGTGCGTGATGGAGCCGGAGTGAAGGGGTGGAGTCGCGAGTCCTCGAACGACCGGAGTTCGGCAAGCGCGGTTGTGGTGCCTCGGAGCTCTCGCGGCCTAGTCCTGGCTCGGCGACGGGCCGAATGGAACGGCAGAGGGCCATGACGGCTGGTCGACGACGGACTGAGGCGGAGGAAGCAGCAGCGATCAACGGGGTCTGTGTGGGGCATCGCACGACCAAAAGCCAAAAAAAAAACCAACAAGAAGAAGGAATAGGAAGGAGAGAAGGATTGCAGGAGGGTGTCTCGCGAGGGAAAAAAAAGAGAGAATGTCGTGGGCCCCCCAGAGAGAAGTAGATGAAGGAGATTAAAAAAAGAGTGGTTAGAATGGGAGTGGTGGTGATGGATTGTGCGCCAGAGAGGGAGATGGTGAAAAAAATGATTAAAAAAATGGGTGATAGTGGGAATGGGCGAGAGAGAGAGAATCGAATGAGAGAGTTGTCTGATGGTGGGAATGGTGAGATGAGGGAGTAAAATAATAATAATAATAATAATATAGTAATAAAATAATAATATAATAAAATATTAAAAAGTAATAATAATAATAAAATAATCAAAAGCGAAGACAAAATGATTAGTCCCCTTTTCCTTTTAAATGATGATATTTTCCCTCCTTTTCCTTTAATCATTATTAATATTTTTGTCAAATTCAATTTTATGGTGATCAGAAAACACCTAAAATCGAACTTGAATTTTATTGTTTTATGAGGTCCTAAAGTAAAGAAAAAAAAAATACCGACTATTTGTATATATTTTGTGACCTCAAATATTATTTTTCTTGATTTTATTCTTTTTTTTTTGTATTTTTCGAAAATATTAAAAAAATGAAAATTATGAAAATTATTTTTTTTGGTCAAAATGGTTCATTTAGCTTGGCCAAGGTCACCAAAATTGATTTTTTAATTTTTCGACTTTTTATGGATTTTCTATGAATTTTTGAAAAATAAAGGAAAAAAAGTTGATCAAAATTTAGGTGTCAACAGCTGCCCCTCTTTGAGAGAAATCTCGTCAGAAGAATCCCCTCAGAGGTTTCTCTCAAAGACAAGGTGACACCTGAGTCCTGATCGACCCGACTCGTGAAACTAAAGGAAAATGAGTCATGACATCCAGTTTTTCATGCTTGTTGATGTATGCTCTTTCTTGAAAGGGGAAACATTCATTTGACATGAGAGAGTGAGATAGTAGAGAGACATACCTGCCACTTACTTGTTTGATGTTTGTGCCATTTTCACGGTGTCTGATGGATTCAAGAGAATGCCTAGGGACTCGTTACTAGAGTGTCCTAGGGAGGTTAAGCTCTGACCTGTATGGTAGGTCATACCATTATGGGATCCCTAACCAATAGGAATCTAAGGAAGACGCATCCCACATTTGGGAATTTGCCAAGGGTTTTGATCCGTGTGGTGGACTAAACTAGAAATGGCTTGCCTAATGTAAGGCTTATTAGGGAAAACGACTCCTCCTGCATTCGGGATTCATTAAGGTTTTGATCCGTATGGTGGATCGGACCATTGGGTTGATCCTTCAGGCGGTCTCTACCAGTCCTTTGACCCTTCAGGCGGTTTCTACCATTCATTGACCCTTCATGCGGTTTCTACCATTGAGTTGACCCTTCAGGCGGTTTCTACCTTGTGTTGACCCTTCAGGCGGTTTCTACCTTTGTTTGACCCTTCAGGCGGTTTCTACCTTGATTTGACCCTTCAGGCGGTTTCTACCTTTGGTTTTTGCTTTGAAAAGGGATCTCATGACGAGGGTTCTCCACGTCCGATGAGACTGATTGAATTTTGAAAAGGGGTCTCATAACGAGCGTTCTCCACGTCCGATGAAACTACCTGAATTTTGAAAAGGGATCTCATGACGAGGGTTCTCCACGTCCGATGAGACTGCCTGATTTTGAAAAAGGGTTCTATCCTCATCCCTTCTTTTAAAAGACCCCGAAATTTGTCGGGAATACAGTTTTGAAGCGGCGAAAGATTTTATCTTGACAAAGCTTCACTTGAGTCTGTTGAGGCGACATTCTGGGAGATTGGTGTTTCCAACGGATCCTGCAGAAGTTCGAGCCTGAAAAATTTTTCTTCACCAAGAAAATATTAGCAATCTTAGGGAAAACGACGGTTGTCCATTTGACAAAACCGTATGATTTAAGTCGTAATCATGAAATGTACGTTTTGATGCTGGAGGTTATCCAAAGCATTCTTGCAACATGCAAATGTGATCACAAATCCCTTGCACGGAAAATCTGGATCCAACAATTTGAAGATTCCAAAGAGAGTTTGCTCAAAACATCAATCGAAATATTTCTCGACAAGAAGGTCTTCTCACCTGTTTTGAGATAGTGGTTTTTATAGGGGATGCACTCAATTCCCTACTAACCTGTACCTAGGTTTTAGGCTCATTCGCAGCGCATACATTTTGATCGGTCGGGAGGTCTTCCACGGGACCGTAATGTTGGGCTTGGATATTGATTTTCAAGGGAGACCCGCTTTGGAGTCGAGGCCATTGAACGAAAGTTTTCACCATCTGCTCCGAGTTTACAAGTCAAGAACCCAGCAAAATGAGAAAGAAATAATCCTGCTCGTACCTCTTCGAGCTAAGCTATATGTTAACCCAAGTGTCTTAGTCAGAAAAGACTGTTTCAGGGTTGTAACATTGGTAGGATTGGGGACCGAAAAAGGCTTGTTTTTGGCCCAGAAATTACGAAGGGTTTGACATTGGTGATCATTGCAAATTTACCACCTGCCCTTTTTCTCTCTGCACCTTCAGTCTTTGGGAAGCGCAACCGATTTTGAGATGTGCACCAGCTTTTTAGAGAACGTCTCTCGTCGCATTTTAAGAGACTGATGACTCTGTCTACGTCTCTGCTCCACGTTTGACACCATTTGGGGAGTAGTCTTTTTGATCTGACTCCTTTAGGGATTTCCTCTTTTCCCATTCGGCTTCATTGTGGATCAATCAAACAACTTACACGAGCATCAGCCTTGCTTTTACCAGACACTTTGCTTTTTCTTAATGCCGTGGATTTTTCTCATTTCATTTTTGAAATCCCACTTTTTCTTATCTTCATGGGATCATGTTAGACACATAGTCTAAACATGCTTTTAAATATTAGTCCGGGAATTCTCTTCGTAATTCCTGAGTCTTGAACTCTTCCATTTTTGAAATGGTGCGACATCCGTCTTGGAATGATCACCAATGGGTTCATGAAATGAATTTGCAGGCTCAACTTGGCTGTGCAAATGATACAGTGTGTGGGATAAAGAATGAATGCTTCTCGTCATCCTATGGCACTTGGATTACCATATAAACAACACACAAAGATTAATGCTAGTCCGAGCAAGAAAATTTCTAACCATTTTCTCCTGACGCTGCTGGACTTACTTCCTTTTCGCCCCGGTGTGGGGTGGTTCTTGACAGGGTTAAGAATGAAAATCGCCGTTCAAATGGGTTATCAACGGTCACCTGTAGTGTTTGGGGGATATGAAACGAATGCCTCCGTCGTCCCAACCCATGTAATTGCTGCAAATGGTCCCTACCCTCGTAGACCCAGATTTTGTTATCTGCTCACTCCACTCATCTCTCAAGTGTGTGTTGGACATGTTTGGATTAGGCTTCGCCTCTCATATGAGAAAACACCCTTTTAAACGGTCTGAACAACTTTTATTGGAAAAATTCTTTTCATTTTCTCCAAAATTTACCCCTCATGGGAATCTTATGATGCACCATGCATGTTTTATTCCTGTTCAGACAACCTCCTGTTTTAAAACATGAATGTCAATAAAATTAGAATTCTATGTCTTTTCTAGACATCAGATTCTAAAAGCTTTTCTTTTTTTCTCTATTTTTTTTAACATTTTCAATTGATTAGGGAAAGGGATACTTACCTGACCGTTGTGGCTGGAGATCCCTGGAGATAAAGAAGAAATATGTCAGTGTATGTCCCAAAATTTTATAAAAATTGGAATGATACATCCTACCCTTGGTCGTGTGCCCCAGCGAGTTTACACAGGTTGTGAAAATCTGTTCTCCTTGATGGCGAGTCCCTATCAAGGATAAATAACAAGTGTCAACTCGCATTCCCAAATCCAAGATAAATTGAGACGATACGACTTTACTCTCGATTTACATTCCGTTTTGATGTTGCATATTGATATGAACAACATCTATCAAATTCCTCCATCCGTGCTTGAAGGTATTTGCAATGCCTACGGTTCATTTGCCCCAGCTGGGCGACGTCTGTTTTGTCATTTTAATGCATGAGCTTTTTGGTGCATTGTCTCTTTTATCACCTGAGATAAAAAAAAATGGAGAAAAACTTATCCCCAGATCTGATTAAAAATCAATTAGGAACGATAAGTCCTTTCACCAAACGAGTGGCTCTGCGGCCAAATGTATTTTGCATTGAAGGGACGAATTCCACTATGCTCCACGGGTTTGGGGAATTTGCCCCCATTTTTTATAAAAATGAGCCTTATCAAGATGTATACAATACAAATAGATCCATAATACAATCAATCTAAGGGACGATATAGAGAGGATCTCAGCAAAATTAATCTTATACAAGAGAACTAAAAATGTCAAATCAATCAAAGGAATGTGGCCCGAACACTTGGAGATGCCCCAGTTCCAGTCTTCGAGATGTGACTCCAGGATCACCGAATTTTTTTTTTTTTAGGTGGTTTTAGATATACCAACCATCTAAAAACATGCACATGAGACAAGGGAGGATAAAACTTCTAAAAATCAAAGGATTTGGCACCTAAGGTCAAGGTTCCCACCTCGAGTTCTAGAAAAAGCCGATTCCATTGCACAGCTATCGTTGCATTGGGACTCGATCCATAGTTCGAAGTGAGCGGAATTGAAAAGTGGATTACCCCGTGTTTTTCCTCACGGAGATTCCATTTTCAATCCCTTCTATTGTTTTCCTATAGGCGGCGCCCGGGGTTTTAGGCGCGGTTGTGTGTATTTTCGGTGTCGTGCTAAAGCGATAAACATGCATCTTATTTAACAATCACCGCTTCAATATAAAACATACACACAATCATGCATTCCTACGCCCAACCTGCATAAAACAGAGTTAACAAGTACTCCACCCCTTATTTCTCCAATCTGCAAAAACATTTAACACCTCAAGGGTTAAAGTACGTACCTCACCTTGAAGAGCATCTGCATAAAACATGTTAGAAAAATCAATCAACTTTTTAATCGGCTCAAGTTCTCTAAAGTCCCCAGTGGAGTCGCCAGTCTGTCGCGACCCTCTCGAGATTCGCCGAGGGCTAATGGGCCGTCCAGTCTGGTCGGACGTGGGCCTCTCCCAAGGCCCGTTACCCAAATCGCAACGGAGGTATACGTAGTCGACCTTCAGTGTGGTCTAGTGACATGTGTTAAGTGTGTATGCCATTGAGTCGCCACCAATCATTTTTTGGAGGGTATGATTGGACCACCCTATTGAATAGTCGGGAGTTTCTATTCAATTCTGCGATAACCAGAGAAATGGGTTCGGGGACTTAATTACGTCAACTGTCAGAGTTGACGCCCTTTCGGTACCTAAGTTGACTGATTTCTGACCTAAGATTTCATGCAGATGAGTGGAGTACGAATCCTAAATCTAGGAATTCATGCAAATAGGAATGACTATCATGACAATCACAATCAATAATAAAAGGCGCAAATCAATGAATCCAAATATGCAAAATGAACACATCAAATCAACATGACACTCATAAGAAGGCCCTATTAACCTAAATAAGTATCAATCAAGTTTAGGAATGATTTAGACATGATTTTACCCATAAGGGGTAAAGTCGTAATTTTGAGACAAAAGGGACGATTTGCCCAAAAAAGGCAAAATCATCATTTCGGAATGAATTCGGAGTAAAACAATGTCAAAAATAGGTTTGGTCACTCAATTGACCCATTTCCTATTTTTTTTTGCAATTTTCATGATCTTCTGGAATTTTAGAAACCGATTTACCATTCGAAGGGTAAAATCGTCATTTTCTAAAAATGAGAATGAAATGTGGAAATCCTAGACATAAGGTTTAGCCATCTATCTGGCTCATCGCCAAATTCTAAGCAATTTCCACAATTCATCGGAATATCAAAGACGATTTACCCTTTGAGGGGTAAAATCGTCGTTTTGGATTAAACGAGAGAAAATCCTGAAAAACGACAACGAATCAATTTTTTTTATCATTTTCAGCCTTGGGAATTTTCTAGAATTTTTTTTGGTAATTTTCTGCAATTCTTCTCAATTTTTTTGTTTTTCTTTAATTTTTTCATTTTTTTGGCATTTTCTGATTTATTAATATTTTTTTATATTTTCAGAAAATATTTTAACAAAAAGCATATCATTGGCAATAGACAACACTCAACCAGATAAATAAGCTAACTACTGAACTGAGATAAATACATGCAAACCAAATCTATAATGGCGACATTTTAGAAAAATAACCCTGATATACGGATCGGGTACGTAAAACATACCGGATTGGACACCGGCCTTCAATCGCCCAGCCCCAGCCTGCGACCATCTCCATGCACATCACCTGTCGATCACCACATCAAAATGTCAACAATCAATTTTACAAATTTTAAGACCGGCACTAAATAATAATAATTTTAAAAAAATAAATAAATAAATAAATTCGGGCTCGGAAACAAGCCAATTCGCTTAGCCATGGATCGGCTATGGGCTCGACCATGGGCTCGGCCATGGCCCAAGATCACGGCATCGGCCCACGGCCTCGGCCATGGGCTCGGCCATGGCCCAAGATCACGGCCTTGGCCCACGGTCACGGCCGCTCGGCCCACGGGCTCGGCCATGGCCCAAGACACGGCCACGGACTCGGCCACTCGCCCCAGAATCTCGGCCATTCGACCCAGTCTCTCGGCCAACTCGCCCGGCCAATGGCCCAACACACAGGCCCGCGAAACAGGCCACGGCCCCGGCAAACAGGGCCCACGGCCCACGCGAACAGGACACCGATAGGAACTTCGCCCAGGGTTCTTTGTGGCGCTACACGGCTCAAGAGGGACAGTAGCGGCTCGGGTGAGGCGGCTAGACGAAGGCCGACGAGGCTGGAATGGAGGCGAGTGGTGGTGCAAGGTGCTTGGGCAACAACAACGAGAGAAAGGGAGGAGGTGGGAGCCGAGACTGATGCTCGTCCGGAGGGGGGTCGAAGCAAGGTGGTCGCGGCTGACGAGCGAGGGGGCCATGGCGAACGGTGCGTGATGGAGCCGGAGTGAAGGGGTGGAGTCGCGAGTCCTCGAACGACCGGAGTTCGGCAAGCGCGGTTGTGGTGCCTCGGAGCTCTCGCGGCCTAGTCCTGGCTCGGCGACGGGCCGAATGGAACGGCAGAGGGCCATGACGGCTGGTCGACGACGGACTGAGGCGGAGGAAGCAGCAGCGATCAACGGGGTCTGTGTGGGGCGTCGCACGACCAAAAGCCAAAAAAAAAACCAACAAGAAGAAGGAATAGGAAGGAGAGAAGGATTGCAGGAGGGTGTCTCGCGAGGGAAAAAAAAGAGAGAATGTTGTGGGCCCCCCAGAGAGAAGTAGATGAAGGAGATTAAAAAAAGAGTGGTTAGAATGGGAGTGGTGGTGATGGATTGTGCGCCAGAGAGGGAGATGGTGAAAAAAATGATTAAAAAAATGGGTGATAGTGGGAATGGGCGAGAGAGAGAGAATCGAATGAGAGAGTTGTCTGATGGTGGGAATGGTGAGATGAGGGAGTAAAATAATAATAATAATAATAATAATAATAATAATATAGTAATAAAATAATAATATAATAAAATATTAAAAAGTAATAATAATAATAAAATAATCAAAAGCGAAGACAAAATGATTAGTCCCCTTTTCCTTTTAAATGATGATGTTTTCCCTCCTTTTCCTTTAATCATTATTAATATTTTTGTCAAATTCAATTTTATGGTGATCAGAAAACACCTAAAATCGAACCTGAATTTTATTGTTTTATGAGGTCCTAAAGTAAAGAAAAAAAAATACCGACTATTTGTATATATTTTGTAACCTCAAATATTATTTTTCTTGATTTTATTCTTTTTTTTTGTATTTTTCGAAAATATTAAAAAAATGAAAATTATGAAAATTATTTTTTTGGTCAAAATGGTTCATTTAGCTTGGCCAAGGTCACCAAAATTGATTTTTTAATTTTTCGACTTTTTATGGATTTTCTATGAATTTTTGAAAAATAAAGGAAAAAAAGTTGATCAAAATTTAGGTGTCAACAGTCACCATGATTGGAGTTTCCTTAACGATGAGCTTACTATCACGACTGACCAATCCAAAGCTGATGAATTCCCTCCACAACAATTTCCGGCTCGATCAAATCCTACTGGAAATAGGCCAGAGAGCAATAGCCAAGTTGTCAACACTGTTCCGGGTCGCAAGAAGACGAGGGTCAATTGGTCCCCCGAGCTTCATCTCAAGTTCCTTAGTGCGGTTCAGCAACTAGGGATCAACTCAGCATATCCAACGCGCATACTTGAGATCATGAACATACCAGGACTCACTAAAGATGGAGTCGCAAGTCACCTCAAGAGCTACAGAAGGGCGCTAAGACAGCGCCACACAGCACTGAACCTGAAAGAACTCAACTTGTGCCTAAACACTAGGCATGGCTATAACTACAATGCCCCTGAAGTAAGAAATACCCTGCCGAATCTAGGCACCGACCAAGCTGGTAGCAGCACCATCGACTACTTGGGCGCTAATCAGAATATTCCCCCGAATCATCTCAGCACCCCTCAAGAGTATATGCCACAAGTGCAGCAGGTACGAACTCCTTGGTTTGAGCAGCAACTTTTTGCTAGTGCTCTTCCTATCCCCGATCAACATATTGCGCCTAGTGTTCAAAGATCTGCCCGGCTTGGGCATATGATTTCGAAAGATCAAGCAGGCGGATGCTCTGAGGATTTTTGTTTCTTCCATTCCCAAATGGAAGGTGCTTTTGATAGTGAACCGATCAATCATCCTCTTATAATCTCGAGCAACGACGAAGGTTCTAGCTCGAAGAATCAGATCGCTCACAACAGAAACAGGAATCCTTCAACGCCAAGTGATGATGGTCAACCCGAATATCAGTTGCTCGAAGAATCAAAAGATTTCCTTGATGAGGAGCTCCATATCTGGATCGATCAGTTTAAAACTGATGGACTTATGAAGTTATGATCTAAAATGACGATTATATGTCTGATTCATGGTTTAACTGGCTGATCACCGAGAATCCTCAAGGGAACTAGGCACATGTGACTGGATGTATCATTAATCTTCTGTCATAAAGTCTTCCATGCAAGATAATCTTCCTTAATGCCTAGAGTTAATCTGGGGCAGCGATTAGTACTACCTGCGAGCATCATCATGCTTGAGTGCGACAATCCCTTGTTAGATTAGAGTCGAGGCGAATCAATTGAACGCCACGAAGAAAAACATTTAAAGGCTTCACATAGGAAAATGCGAGCAAAAGCCCGAGCGAGCTCAAAGACGGTTAGCTCTGTATCGTTCTAAGGGACCTTTAGTCGTTATGAACTCTAAATTGAGCTTGTTTCATTCTCGATGGGGGTCGCTAACTGCTTCAAGAATTTTATAACAAAAAACGAACCAGTTAGGGACGCCAATGGTGCTGTGTCCTGGTAGTCAGTGAAATGGAAGTGGTACGAAACGTCAGGAGTTCGATCTCGGGATTGAAAAATCATTTTATCAGTTGGTCTATCACTCGATGAAGTTCAAAGAGATTCGACGCAGATGACTATAGAACTTGGGGCAATTCGAAAATCATCGATTCATTTTCATCAAGCGGCGAAGTTGGTATTGTAAAATGTGAAGCATGCAAATGACAAATCCGAAGCAGAAGGAGATGAATCATGATTCGCTTATCCAAGGTCGGGATTTCAACCTTCGACTAAAGCCAAATCTAGGATGAGTTTTTGATCTTGCCCACTCTACAAAACCCATCTCCACTGAAAATGGGGGCAAACCATTCCTACATCCGGAAAGCATGTCGAAGCTGAAGACATCAAATTCATCGTTTAATCCGTGGGGCAAGTCCCTGAAGCGATAGTTATCATCCGCAGAGCATAATGGAATCCATCCTTTCAATGTAAAACGCATTTGGCCGCGGAGCCACCCATTTGGTAAAAAGAACGTATCGTTCCTAAATGATTTTCAATCAGATGCGGGGATAATGTTCTCTCATTTTCCTCTCAGGTGATGAACAGAGACGAGGCACCCAAGAAGCCATGCATTCAAATAACAAAACAGTGCATGAAACACGCCCAAAAAGATGAATGAATCTCATCCGACGTAAATCCTCGAGGTGGATTCGTTGCCCAACCAGACGAAGAAATCATGGCCACAAGCTTGAGGGCCGGCTTCTACAATCTGCACATTGGCATGCAGAATGGAATTCAAATCAAGAGTAAAGTAGTATCGTCCCAATTTGTTTTGAATTTGGAAACCCAAAATAATGCTTAATATTTATCCTTGGCAGGAGCTCGCCATCAGGGCAGACATATTTTCACAACCCTTGTATACTCGTTGGAGCATATGACCAAGGGTAAGATGTATCGTTCCAATTTTTGTAAAGTTTTAGAATATACGATGACATATCCCTTTTATATCTCCAGGATCTCCAGCCTCGATGGGCATGTAAGTATCCCTTTTCCCAATTCATTGGAGATTAAAAACTTTCAGAATTAATTCGATTCTCACATCTAAAAAGACATAGAATTCTTACTTCATTGACATTCATGTTTTAAAACATGAGATTGTCTGAACATGAATTACACATGTATGGTGCATCACAAAATCCCTTTGAAGGATAAATCTTGATGAAATGAAATGAATTTTTCCAACAAGAGTCGTTTGAACTGTTCAAAAGGGTATTTTCTCATAAGAGAAGCGAGCCTAATCCAAACACGTCCCATACACACTTGAGAGATGAGGAGATTGGAAATGATAGCGAAACCTTAACCTATGGATATAAGGGTCATTCGCAACGATTACATGGATCGAGATGACAGAGGCATTTATTTCTTCATTCCAAACACTACAGATGCCCATTGAGAACCCCATTGAACGGCGATTTTCATTCTCAACCCTGTCAAGAACCACCCCACATTGGGGCAAATGAAGGTTAGTCCAACAGTATCAGAAAGTAAACGGTTTGAAATTTTATTGCTCGGACTAACATAAATCTTTGTGTGTTGTTTATATGATAATCCAAGTGTCATAGGATGACGAGAATAATTCATTTCTCTATCCTACACACTGTTATCCTTTGCACGACCAAGTTGAGCCAGCAAATTCATTTCATCAACCTATTGGTGATCATTGCATATTCCAAAGCAAAGGCAACATCACTCTAGGAATGGAAGCGTGCCAAAGTTTAAGTTGCATATCTAGCATGATTACCGAAAATCCTAGCTCCAAAAGAAAAGAAAAACACGGGATTAAAAAAAGGGGGAAAAGAAAAATCCCTAGACATCAAGAAAAAGCAAAGTGCCTGGTAAAAAGCAAGGCTGATGTCTATTCAAAATATCCCCAGTAAAGTCTAGATATACGATGAAAAGACCCTGCAAAGGAGTCAGATCAAGATGACTACTCTCCAAATGATGTCGTGCTCAAATTGCAAACACACAAACAGACGGTCTCTTAATGTAACAAGAGACGCTTTTAAACATCCTTGTGCGCTCTAAAAGAGGAGTGTACACTTCAAGAAATGGAGATGTTCTTTGAAGGACAGATGGCAAATTTGCAATGATCACCAATGCCAAACCCTTCACAATTTCTAGGCAAAAAATAAGCCTTTTTCGGTCTCCAATCCTTCCAATGTTACAACCCTGAAGCAGTCTTATCTGACTAAGACACTTGGGTTAATGTATAACTTAGCTCAAAGAAGTACGAGCAAGACTATTTCTTTCTATTTTTACAGGGTTCTTGACTTGTAAACCCGGAGCATATAGTGAAAATTTTCGTTCAACGGCCTTGACTCAAAAGTGAGTCCCCCTTAGAAACCGATATCCAAGCCTAACACTACGGTCCCGTGAAAGACCTCCCGATCGGTCGAAATGTATGCGTTGCGAATGATCCTGAAACCCAGGCATAGGTCGGTAGGAAATTGAGCACTTTCCCTATTAAAGATCATTATCACAGAGCAGTGAGGAGCCTTCTTGGATGAGAAATACTCCAATGGATGTTTTGAGCAAACTCTTTTTGGAAATTTTCAAATTGTTTGATCTAGAGTTTCCGTGCAAGGAATTTACGATCACATCTGTATATGGCAGGAATGTTTTGGATAACCTCCAGCAATCAAAATGCACATTTCATGACTAAAACTTAAGTCGTAGAATTTTGTCAGTTAGACAATTATTGTCTTCCCAAAGATTACTAATATCTTCTTGGCGAGGAAATTTTTTCAGGTCTAAGCTTTCTGCAGGACTTTTGGCAGCCCCAAAGACTGGGTGCGTCATCCTTAGGTGAAGCCTTTTAGTAGGCAAATCTTTTCTAAGACCGATCCACAGAATGATCGAGTCTCCGACTAGCCCCGAAGAGCGGGTACGTCATCCTTTGATTCATATCAATTTGGAATCTCATAAATGGTAGAAACCGCCTGAAGGGTCAACTCAATGTTAGAAACCGCTGAAGGGTCAATCAATGGTAGAAACCGCCTGAAGGGTCAACACAATGGTAGAAACCGCCTGAAGGGTCAATGTATGGTAGAAACCGCCTGAAGGGTCAACCAATGGAAGAAACCGCCTGAAGGGTCAAAACAATGGTAGAAACCGCCTGAAGGGTCAATGTATGGTAGAAACCGCCTAAAGGGTCAACCAATGGTAGAAACCGCCTAAAGGGTCAACTCAATGGTAGAAACCGCATGAAAGGTCAATGAATGGTAGAAACCGCCTGGAGGGTCAAAGGACTGGTAGAGACCGCCTGAAGGATCAACCCAATGGTCCGATCCACCATACGGATCAAAACCTTGATGAATCCTGAACGCGGGAGGATTCGTTTTCCCTAATAAGCCTTACATTAGGCAAGCCATTTCTAGTTTAGTCCACCACACGGATCAAAACCCTTGGCAAATTCCCAAATGTGGGATGCGTCTTCCTTAGGTTCCTATCAGTTAGGAATCCCATTATGGTTTGACCTACCATACAGGTCAGAGCTTAACATCCCCAGGACACTCCAATGACAAGTCCTTAGGAATCTACTTGAACCCATCAGACACAGCAAATGCCGCAAGCATTCGACAGGTAAGGGGCAGGGAAGTCTATCTACTCCTTAACTTTCTTACATCATATCAGGGAATTGAATGAGCACATCTCTTTTTAAGGAAAAGCACACATTGATGGGCATGAAAATTGGATGTCATGATTTCTTTTATTTTCCCAGTCGAGTCGATCGGAACACAGGTGTCACCTTGTCTTTGAGAGAAACCTCTGACGAAATTCCTCTCAAAGAGGGGCAGCTGTTGACACCTGATTTTTGATCAGTCTTTCATAGTTTATTTTTAAAAAATTCATAAAAAATCTATAAAAAGTTAAAAAAATTAAAAAATCATCTTTGGTAGCCTTAACCAAGCTAAAGGAACCATTTTTGATAAAAAAAAAAATAATTGGTCATATTTTTTTAATATTTTTTAATATTTTCCAAAAATAGAAAAATACATAAAAAATGAAGAAAAATAGCGTTCGATGTCGTAAAAATATAGAAAATAGTCAATATTTTTATTTTAATTTCCTTTTCATTTTGAACTCATAAATAGTCAAAATTCAAGTTCAATTGCATGTGTTTCTTCACGACGCATAGAGTTGAATTTGGCAAAAAAATGTCATTCGAGTATTTTAATTTGTAAATTTCTGCATATTTTTTAGTCTTGACGTCCAATTAGATCGACCACCATCTACAATAAATTCCCCTTGCTGAATATTTTCGTTTTTGTTTCACATGATTTCATGGTGTAAAACGCCGAGTGGATCCCCAAATATAATCGGGTCGGCATGAGCTCGATAGCTCGTCCAAGACCAAACCAGGGCACGGCGAACCCCATGTGAGTACTCTCGAACTCCTTCGATGCTTCATAATGCTTTTCTTAAGTTAGATCGTGTGTAGAATGGCTAGGACAGCTAAATCATTCTTGAGCTGTGATTGATAAATAGGGCCTTACTAGGAATGCCAAGTGATTTATTTGCATATCTAGATTCCTTGAGTTGCGCATTTTATTACTGATTGTGATTGCTAGGATAATCACTCCTATCTGCATGAATTTCTAGATTTAGGGTTCATACCTTACTCATCCGCATGAATCTCAGGCTAGAAAATTAAGTCAACTTAGGTACCGAAAGGGCGTCAACTCTGACAGTTGGTGTAACTAAGTCCCCGAAACCATTTCTCTGGTTCTCGCAGAATTGAATAGAAACTCCCAACTATTCGATTGGGTGGTCCAATGACACCTTAAAAAAATGATTGGTGGCGACTCCATGGCATGCACATTTAGCACATGTCACTAGACCACACTGAAAGTCGATCACGCATACCTCCGTTGCGATTTGGGTAATGGGCCTTGGGAGAGGCCCGCGTCCGACCAGACAGGACGGCCCATTAGCCCTCGAGAGCCCGACAACCTCAAGAGGGTCGCGACACTAATGAAGCAGCAGAAAAAAAGAAAGAAGTTGAAGCCCCCGAGATCGAAACCTCAAAAGCCGATCCACCTCGAAGCAAGTTATTTCCTGACAATCCAAAGCCATATGTACCGCCAGTCCCATATCCGGAAACACTTCAGAAACACAAAATAGATAAGCAGTTCTCTAAATTCCTTGATGTTTTTAAGAAATTGCACATTAATATTCCTTTTGCTGATGCCTTAGCCCAGATGCCTAGTTATGCGAAATTTTTGAAGGAAATTTTGGCAAACAAAAGGAAATTAGAAGATTATGAGACTGTGGAGCTTAATGAGGAGTGTTCAGCTATTTTGTAGAATAAATTACCACCAAAGTTGAAAGATCCAGGGAGTTTTACTATTCCTTGTACTATTGGTAATTCTTATTTTGATAAGGCATTGTGTGATTTAGGTGCAAGTATTAATTTAATGCCTTACTCTGTTTTCAGGAAATTAGGTTTGGGAAAAGTAAAAGCTACCACCGTATCTCTTCAGTTAGCAGATCGATCGATCAAATACCCAAGGGAATAGTGAAGGATGTTTTAATTAAGGTTGACAAGTTTATTTTTCTACAGATTTCATTGTCTTAGAGATGGAGGAAGATTTCGAGGTTTCGATCATCCTAGGCCGACCTTTTCTAGCAACAGGGAGAGCTTTAATTGATGTGTAACAAGGAAAATTAATTCTCAGAGTTCAAGATGATCGAGTCACCTTCGATGTGTTCAAAGCCATGAAATATGCTGCTGAGCCAAATGATTGTTTGAGAGTTGATGCAGCTGATAAACTTGTGGAATTGACCTTTTGTAAAGCCACAATTAAAGACCCGTTGAAGGCATGCTTAGTTCAGCCAAGCAAAAGAGAAGCCGAAATTGAAGAAGTCGAGCAGTACGCGAAATTTTTGGAAGCAAATCCACCTCTTTCGAGATTTAGGCCACCAAAATTCGAAGAATTCGGGTCGAACTTGAAGAAGAGGAAATCCTCTATTGAAGAACCACCAATTTTAGAACTCAAACATTTGCCATCGTACTTTAAATATGCTTTTCTTAATGGAGTTTCTTCTCTTCCAGTAATTATTTCTTCTTCTTTAACAGGTGTGATGGAGGAGAAGTTACTCCGAGTTCTGAGAGACCATAAAAGAGCAATAGGATGGACTATTGCAGATATTAAAGGAATAAGCCCCTCAATATGCATGCATAAAATATTGATGGAGGAGCAATTTAAATCGGTCATCCAACCTCAAAGGATGCTCAATCCGAAAATGCAGGAGGTGGTGAAGGCCGAGGTAATTAAGCTACTTGATACAGGGATTATTTATCCTATCTCTGACAGTGCTTGGGTAAGTCCTGTGCAAGTTGTTCCAAAAAAAGGAGGTATGACTGTTCAACCTAATGATGATAATGAATTGATTCCTACTAGGACAGTTACTGGGTGGCGTGTTTGCATGGATTATAGAAAATTAAATGATGCCACCCGTAAGGATCACTTTTCTTTGCCTTTTATTGATCAAATGTTAGAGAGACTTGCAGGGCATGAGTTTTACTATTTTTTAGATGGATATTCTGGTTATAATCAAATCTCTATCGCACCTGAAGATCAAGAAAAGATCACTTTTACTTTTCCCTATGGTACTTTTGCCTTTAGGAGGATGCCTTTTGGTCTTTGTAATGCACCTGCTACTTTTCAAAGATGCATGATGGCTATTTTTTCTGACATGATCGAAATATTTATTGAGATATTTATGGATGATTTTTCTGTTTTTGGCTCATCTTTCGATTCATGCTTGAATAATTTAGCTTTAGTGTTACAAAGGTGTGAGGAAACTAACCTTGTCTTGAATTGGGAGAAGTGTCACTTTATGGTACAGGAAGGGATTGTGCTAGGCCATAAGATCTCTGTCGCAGGAATTGAGGTGGATCGAGTTAAGATTGAAGTTATTTCAAAATTGCCGCCGCCTACCTCTGTGAAGCTTGTTCGAGGATTTTTGGGACATGCAGGATTTTATAGGCGTTTCATTAAAGATTTTGCTAAGATTGCTAGACCCCTTTGTAAATTATTGGAAAAAGATGCTAAATTTGAATTTTCTAATGATTGTTTTCAGGCATTCAACACATTGAAGGAGAAGTTAGTTTCGGCTCCAATCATGACTGCACCTAATTGGGATTTGCCTTTTGAGTTGATGTACGATGCTAGTGACTCGGCTTGTGGAGCCGTACTTGGACAAAGAAATGATGGAATTTTTCGAACAATATACTATGCAAGGCGCACCCTGTCTGAAGCTCAATTGAATTATACCACAACTGAAAAAGAGCTTTTGGCGGTAGTATTTGCTTTTAATAAATTTCGCTCTTATTTGATTGGTTCCAAAGTCATCGTTTACATTGACCACTCTGCTCTTAAGTATTTGCTTGAAAAGAAAGATTCAAAACCTAGGTTGATTAGGTGGATCTTACTGCTGCAAGAGTTCGACTTGGAAATCAAAGACAAGAAAGGGATAGAAAATTTAGTGGCTGACCATCTCTCTAGATTGCCGAATGCCCTTGTGGAAGAAAGACCAATCTTGGATGAATTTCCTAATGAGTCACTCTTATCTGTAAAAATCGAAACCCCATGGTATGCTGATTATGTTAATTTCTTGATAAGTAAGGTTATCCCTCCTGAATTAACTTATCAACAGAAGAAGAAATTCTTTTCTGATGTTAAACACTATCTATGGGAGGATCCTTTCTTGTTTAAGGTATGCGTTGATCAAGTCATCAGGTGATGTGTTCCTAATGAAGAAGTATCTGACATTCTTTTTCATTTCCATGATGGACAGGTAGGAGGTCATTTTGGTGCCACAAAGACTGCAGCTAAGGTTTTACAGTCTGGTTTTTATTGGCCTACACTATTCAGAGATGCATATTCTTATGTTGCTGCATGTGATAGGTGTCAAAGAACTGGTAATATATCTAGGAGACATGAAATGCCTCTAAACAATATTTTAATCTGTGAATTGTTTGATATTTGGGGTATGGACTTCATGGGACCTTTTCCATCTTCTTATGGTAATACTTACATCTTGGTTGCTGTGGAATATGTTTCTAAATGGGTTAAGGCTGTAGCTTTGCCTTCCAATGATGCTCGAGTGGTGATTAAATTTTTGAAAAAGAATATTTTCACCAGGTTTGGTACGCCTAGGGCGATTATAAGTGATCAAGGCATACGCTTTTTGAATAAGCAAGTTGAGTCACTTTTGCATAACTATGGTGTGACGCATAAAGTAGCAACTGCTTATCACCCTCAAACTAGTGGTCAAGCTGAAATTTCTAATAAGGAGATAAAGAGAATATTGGAAAAAACAGTGAATCATAATAGGAAGGATTGGGCAATTAAACTTGATGATGCATTGCGGGCTTATAGGACTGCTTATAAAACTCCTATTGGTATGTCACCTTTTCGGCTTGTTTATGGAAAATCATGTCATTTGCCTATTGAGTTAGAGCATAAAGCATATTAGGCATTGCGTTTTCTCAACTTTGATATGCAAGCAGCTAGTGAGAAGAGATTGTTGCAATTGAATGAGTTGGATGAGTTTCGCAATGAAGCATATGAGAATGCCAAGATCTATAAGGAGAGGACGAAGAGATGGCATGATAGACACATCTTAAGAAGGGAGTTTCATATAGGTCAAAGAGTTTTATTATATAACTCACATCTTCGTCTATTTCCAGGTAAGTTGAAGTCAAGATGGCCTGGACCTTTTACCATCACTAAGGTATTCCCTTATGGAACAGTTGAAGTTACTAATGACAAGGAGGGAACCTTTAAAGTGAATGGGCAACATCTCAAGCCCTACTTTGGAGGTGGTTTCGAATCACAAGCAGCCACCATTACCTTACTTTCACCTGTTTAGAAGAGTTGGAAGAGTTTGGCTGCAAACTATAAAGCAAGCGCTTCTTGGGAGGCAACCCAAGCATTTTAAATTTTCGCATTTTAGCTTATTTTGTTCTATTCATAAAAAAGAAAAAATTGAAACCTCCTGATAATAATTTTCCCTAATTACTTGATTTATTTTTGTAGGGACTTTTCTCCAAGTTTTCTTCAAGCTTTCTACCCCAACTACCTCCTATGACATGCGTTCATCATATTCCAGGGGAGTTTCTCTGTCCTTATTATTTTTTCTTTGCTCTTCAACATTGATGACGCTGCTGCAATTTAGTTTGGAGGTGGAAGTTAAAATTTTTCTTGAAAAATTTTCATGAAATCTTTGCTTAATTTGAAATTTGGATGAAATTTTGAAAAAAAAAAATCAAAATCAGGAAAGATGTGTGAGTTAGTCTTGATCTTGAACATGTAGTCCATATTTTGAGCACTAATCCTTATTTTCTGAGTCATGTGTACCCAGAGAAGATTTATGTGAAGTATGTAATTCTCATAGAACTCACCCAAATCTTAGAATTTGTCTGATTTTCTCTTAAGGCGAAATTCTAGGCTAAACTCAATTAAGAAAATGATTTAGGCATTCATTGGATCGTTTGAGCCTTTCAAGCCAACCTTATTTATTTATCCTTAGTCACCCCATTGAGCCTGATATTAATTTCTTTGGATACCCTTGTAATGTAGCCTGAGCTTATTAATATCAATTTTTCTTGCACCCTATGGACACATTTAATTCTTTGTGATATCATAAACTCTGGATTACTGACATGTTTGAAAAAAAATGAAAAAGAAAAAGGAAGAGAAAAGTGTGCAAAAAGAAAAAAAAAAGAAATACATGTATATTGTTTCTTTAGTACTGCTTATACGGATCCCTATATCCAACTTTCAACTTGAGTGAGCCTTTTGGATACTCAATGGGTTGGAATTGCACTATATAAGGAGGGACTCAGGAAGAAACTTCGCCGTAAAGCGTGGAACGGGGAGCAATGAAAAAGAAAGAAGTTAAAAAAAATATTGATTATTGTTGAATCCAGAGAATCAACTGGGCTATGGAATTGATGTGTCTGTAGGGTAAATTGAGCTTAAACATATCTTTATCAAACCCTTAACCAAGCCACATTACAAGCTTATTAAGACCTATTGATTCTTGGTTGAGCTTATGGTCTACATTAGTGGAGAGAGGAATGAAAGACAAACTTATGAGATTTGGTTTTGTGGATTTGGAGTTTAGGAGTTTTCATATCAACGTGAATTTATCTAGGTTGCATGTGAGTTGAGAAATTGAGGAATTCACACACACACAGGGATTGCATGTTTAGGGTTAGACTTATCTTGTCATTGATTCTGATGTTTTCCGTTGAGAATTCTAGCAACTATGGTTGATAAAAAAAATTATTTTTAGTTGTGGTTTTTCTCGAGGACTAGCAAAATGTTAAGTTTTGGGGGTATTTGATTACTCTATTTTATATAGAGTTTATTTATTATTTTAGACTTAATATTTGCTTTGTTTTAATTGAATTTGATATCTACTTTATTGATTTTAATTGATTTTGTAGGTAATAAATCTTCAGCCGTGCAAATTTGAAATCAAAGAGAATCAAACATATCTTGGGGACAAATTCAAAATCAAATCTAAATTAGGAGCTTCATTATTGGGAGGTGTCAATCTTTGGGAAGAATCTTTATTACAATTTTACTTTGGTAAGATTCAGATTTCTTTTTCTGAGAATCAAGAAGATATCAAGAGAAAAGGAAAAGAAAAGTAACGTGATTTTGAAGGGGAGAAGCCACTTTTTAGAAGACGCTCTGAAGACGACGTTTAGTTTTTTTTCTGCTATTCTTCCTTTCAATGCCGGATGCGAAGTGAGGAAGAAGAAAGCAAATTCAAAGTCAATCCTCGATTATTCTTAGTGCACTTGTTCTAGTTCTTCATCATGTTTAGTTTAATCATTCTTTTTAGTTTAATTTTTATTATGTTCTAGACTACTTTTTGTTAGGGCTACGATGTAACTTAATTATGATGGATTAATTTTTCATACTCGTTTATGCAATTCTAGAATTCGTACATGTGAGTTATATATCATGTTCTTAATGCTTTTAAGTGATTGATCACCACTTGAATGATATTTATTGCACGTATGAGACTGAAAGGAGATTCCGTGCAAGTGTTTTCTGATATATAGCCATGAATTCATCACAGATAGAGATATCTTATGCTTTTTGTGTGGTTTCAGTAGTAGGTAAATCGAGGGTGATTTATTGAATTCGGGAATGTTCATAGATCTTAATGCGTTAGGATTTACTTAAATTCACATGGATCAAGTGTGGGTTGCTAAATCTAATTAGGATTACTATACCGGACCAAGGATATTGATTTACATTAGGAAGTTCTACCATCACACTATGAATTCAATTTAATTGCATGATGAGATTGGTTAATTAATCTTGATTGGTTAAGTGAAATTGGATGCTCTAACATTTTTTCATTCTTGATAGAAATCCGTTATTTGTTGCTTCTTTATATTCGAAATTTCTATTTTCTATTTTGATTTGCTGCATTGGTTAATTTATTTTTCTTTAGAATTTTCGAGTGCTTTATTAGATCTTTAATTGGTTAGATAAATTTGAGAATTGTTCACGTTTAGCAAGTAATTTGATTGATTTGTCTATAATCTCCGTGGGAATGATACTTTTATTCATCACTTTATTACTTGTTCGATACGTACACTTGCGTTGCTAATCAAGAGAACATTGCACATGCCACCACGACCACACCATGGCCTGAGAGGGCCCGCGCCGATCCAAGCCCGCGATCCACATTTCAGAGTTGGGGCCCGATCGGTAATCCATTCGCCCGTCGTCAACCGAAAGAACAATTCGGACGGGTTGCGACAGCTGGCGACTCCGTTGGGGACTTTTAACTCTAGAACCTTCGGTTCTAGACCTCAAGTTGACTTAGGCCGTAATTAAAACGTTGAGTGATTTTTCTGACCGTGCAGGAGCTCTCGAAGGTGAGGTAATTTCGCTCATGATAGGTGTTAAATGTTTTTGCAGATTGGAGTGATAAGGGGGGTAGTCTGTGATTGACATTGTCTTATGCAAGTTGAGTGTAGGAATATATGTTGTGCAGATGATTTGAAGCGCTGATTGATATATAAATTGTTGTGCATGATTCACCTGCATATCTGAAGATCACGACACTCTGCACAAAGAGCCTAAACCCAGGCCGCGAAATCACCTCTTTAGGGAGCCATAGATTGGGGATCGATATGCAACGCTCCAGCGTGGATTGTGCTTGGGTTGACCATATTCGATCACACTCACTATCCAAGTCGATATTTTTATCCATTTGTTGTGGATTGCGCTCATTGACGAATTTATCGACTCGGATAGAGGGAAGCCTTTAGGTTCCATACCTAAGCCCTTTTGATTTTTAGAGTCAAGCCTCATTTGTCTCATGCGCATGTATCTGGATGGTTGGTATACCTAAAACTGTACATAAGTCAACGAGTTCGGTTGGTAAGATTTTTCTATCCCTCAAATTTGTTACGGTTCATGTAAATGTGAGCATTTCATTCATAGCATAATTCTAGTGATTGGATTAGACGCCATCTTGATGGTAGATAGAGGTACTTTCTCCCAGCTTTCTCGACGGAAGACCAAGCTCGTACCATGCCATTGCAAGGACAAGGTGGACAAGAAAAACCCTCTGTAGATGTCATTGAAGTCTTGTCCAATGAAGATGACGATTTGCAATAGGTGATCCTGAAGTCATATCTCGAAGACCAAAACTGGGGCATCTCTAAAGTGTTAAGTTCACATTCTTTTGATTTGCTTTGCATTTCTAGTCCTCCTATATAAGGTTTATTTTTCTGAAATCCTTTGTATCTCATCCCTTAGATAGATTGTATTAGGGATCTATTTGTATTGTGTTCATTTTGATTGAAATCTCCAGAATTTCTCTTGATCTATCATCGGAATATGATAGTGGCATTTCTTCTAATCACTCGAATACTTCAAATTTAATTTTATAATTCCTTTGGAGGAAATTGAAATTGGAAATCTTATCTGTCCTTTTGGCCATATAGGGGAATCTAATCCCAATTTCGCCGAAAGGAACTGTAAAGTTGAATTGGTTCATACATGTTTTGCATCATTGGTAACCCACGATAATTGACTAAGATTATTCGTGTTGTCCAAATTTAATGAAAAGATAGATATCCAAATTACTGTCATTCTTAGCAAATTGCTTTAATTTGGATACCATATCTCTAATCAAATTTAAAACATCAGAATTGTGTTTTGCACTTTTGAACATTCCATCGATTTTTGGATTTGATTGAAATCAATCATCGTGGATTACCCTCCTTTTAATGGTATGCTTTCTCTTGAAAAATATTGATAAGAGCTTTGCACACAAGGCTATAGCTCGTGTAAAGATTCATATCCTCATTAATCACACGTAAGCATAAAATTGAAAGGATTTATGCTTTATTTTTCAAATCCCCTCTTTTTGATTCTGTCTTTTCATTTAAAACATATGAAAAATAGATAGAGAAGAAATATCCAATTGTGGATAGGCATGAGGAATTAGGGAACAAGTTGTACATGGCAGACACTTGTTGAAGACTCCTTCATCTGATCACACGCAAGATTATGATGGAACGATGGTAAAACTATAGACGTTCCAATAAACACTGTAGGTGTTATACTTGACTGGTGCCTTCATGTCTTGGTATAGAGGTTAAAATGGTTGAAGGCCAACGAAAGGAAACTTGCATTCCCTATAAGATGCAAAGGAATGTGCCTTCATTAGATGTCACCCATTGGGTTTACAAAGACAAGATGGATCAAATTGTGGTGAACCCTAAACAGACAGCATGAAGAAGGAACAATCTAATTAGCATCGACTCTCCCTAAGTCGAAAAGGATGTATCCGTTCCAAATCGAACTGATTTGCTCGTAAGTTGATATGGTTTCCCATTCTTGCAGGTGACGATAAAAATGAATGGGACCACTGAAGAATTTCCATTGTCTTGGATGCCCAAAGTGGAATAAAAGGTTGTTTACGATTAGCATCCGTTTCTTCAACGTAGACCTTTAAAGACCTTTAAAGCTTAAGGTGAAGGTGAAGTAACACTTCAGGCTATTGAAGTACTCAACCACAAGTAAACCCGTGCTTGCGGATGTCAAATAGCATAATGCTCGAGGGACGTCATGAAATGATGACAAGGCAAAAGATGCATAAAGAAATTGAAATGCATTGATCAAGCAAAACTAACAGAGGATCACACAACCTCCACAAGGAACGTGATGAGACCAAGTGTCGCGACCCTCTTGAGGTTGTCAGGCTCTCGAGGGCTAATGGGCCGTCCTGTCTGGTCGGACGCGGGCCTCTCCCAAGGCCCATTACCCAAATCGCAACGGAGGTATGCGTGATCGACTTTCAGTGTGGTCTAGTGACATGTGCTAAGTGTGCATGCCATGGAGTCGCCACCAATCATTTTTTTAGAGTGTGATTGGACCACCCAATCGAATAGTTGGGAGTTTCTATTCAATTCTGCGAGAACCAGAGAAATGGTTTCGGGGACTTAGTTACACCAACTGTCAGAGTTGACGCCCTTTCGGTACCTAAGTTGACTGAATTTTCTAGCCTGAGATTCATGCGGATGAGTAAGGTATGAACCCTAAATCTAAAAATTCATGCAGATAGGAGTGATTATCCTAGCAATCACAATCAGTAATAAAATGCGCAACTCAAGAAATCTAGATATGCAAATAAATCACATGACATTCCTAGTAAGGCTCTATTTATCAATCACAGCTCAAGAATGATTTAGCTGTCCTAGCCATTCTACACACGATCTAACCTAAGAAAAGCATTAGGAAGCATCGAAGGAGTTCGAGAGTACTCACATTGGGTTCGTCGTGCCCTGATTTGGTCTTGGACGAGCTATCGAGCTCATGCCGACCCGATTATATTTAGGGATCCACTCGGCGTTTTACATCATGAAATCATGTGAAACAAAAACGAAAATATTCAGCAAGGGGAATTTATTGTAGATGGTGGTCGATCTAATTGGACGTCAAGACTAAAAAATATGTAGAAATTTACAAATTAAAATACTCGAATGACATTTTTTTGCCAAATTCAACTCTATGCGTCGTGAAGAAATACATGCAATTGAACTTGAATTTTGACTATTTATGAGTTCAAAATGAAAAGGAAATTAAAATAAAAATATTGACTATTTTTCTATATTTTTACGACATCGAACGCTATTTTTCTTCATTTTTCATGTATTTTTCTATTTTTGGAAAATATTAAAAAATATGACAAATTATTTTTTTTTTATCAAAAATGGTTCCTTTAGCTTGGTCAAGGCTACCAAAAATGATTTTTTAATTTTTTTAACTTTTTATAGATTTTTTATGAATTTTTAAAAAATAAACTATGAAAGACTGATCAAAAATCAGGTGTCAACAGCTGCCCCTCTTTGAGAGGAATTTCGTCAGAGATTTCTCTCAAAGACAAGGTGACACCTGTGTTCCGATCGACTCGACTGGGAAAAGAAAAGAAATCATGACATCCAATTTTCATGTCCATCAATGTGTGCTTTTCCTTAAAAAGAGAAGTGCTCGTTCAATTCCCTGATATGATATAAGAAAGTTAAGGAGTAGATAGACTTCCCTGCCCCTTACCTGTCGAATGCTTGCGGCATTTTCTGTGTCTGATGGGTTCAAGTAGATTCCTAAGGACTTGTCATCGGAGTGTCCTGGGGATGTTAAGCTCTGACCTGTATGGTAGGTCAAACCATAATGGGATTCCTAACTGATAGGAACCTAAGGAAGACGCATCCCACATTTGGGAATTTGCCAAGGGTTTTGATCCGTGTGGTGGACTAAACTAGAAATGGCTTGCCTAATGTAAGGCTTATTAGGGAAAACGAATCCTCCCGCGTTCGGGATTCATCAAGGTTTTGATCCGTATGGTGGATCGGACCATTGGGTTGATCCTTCAGGCGGTCTCTACCAGTCCTTTGACCCTTCAGGCGGTTTCTACCATTCATTGACCCTTCATGCGGTTTCTACCATTGGTTGACCCTTAAGGCGGTTTCTACCATACATTGACCCTTCAGGCGGTTTCTACCATTGTTTTGACCCTTCAGGCGGTTTCTACCATTGGTTGACCCTTCAGGCGGTTTCTACCATACATTGACCCTTCAGGCGGTTTCTACCATTGTGTTGACCCTTCAGGCGGTTTCTACCATTGATTGACCCTTCAGGCGGTTTCTACCATTGAGTTGACCCTTCAGGCGGTTTCTACCATTTATGAGATTCCAAATTGATATGAATCAAAGGATGACGTACCCGCTCTTTGGGGCTAGTCGGAGACTCGATCATTCTGTGGATCGGTCTTAGAAAAGATTTGCCTACTAAAAGGCTTCACCTAAGGATGACGCACCCAGTCTTTAGGGCGGCCAAAAGTCCTGCAGAAAGCTTAGACCTGAAAAAATTTTCCTCGCCAAGAAGATATTAGTAATCTTTGGGAAGACAATAATTGTCTAACTGACAAAATTCTACAACTTAAGTTTTAGTCATGAAATGTGCATTTTGATTGCTGGAGGTTATCCAAAACATTCCTACCATATACAGATGTGATCATAAATTCCTTGCACGGAAACTCTAGATCAAACAATTTGAAAATTTCAAAAAGAGTTTGCTCAAAACATCCATTGGAGTATTTCTCATCCAAGAAGGCTCCTCCCTGCTCTGTGATAATGATCTTTAATAGGGAAAGTGCTCAATTTCCTACCGACCTGTGCCTGGGTTTCAGGATCATTCGCAACGCATACATTTCGACCGATCAGGAGGTCTTTCACGGGACCGTAGTGTTAGGCTTGGATATCGGTTTCCAAGGGGGACTCACTTTTGAGTCAAGGCCGTTGAACGAAATTTTTCACTATCTGCTCCGGGTTTACAAGTCAAGAACCCTGTAAAATGAGAAAGAAATAGTCTTGCTCGTACTTCTTTGAGCTAAGTTATACATTAACCCAAGTGTCTTAGTCAGATAAGACTGCTTCGGGGTTGTAACATTGGAAGGATTGGGGACCGAAAAAGGCTTATTTTTTGCCTAGAAATTGTGAAGGGTTTGGCATTGGTGATCATTGCAAATTTGCCACATGTCCTTCGAAGAACATCTCCATTTCTTGAAGTGTACACTCCTCTTTTAGAGCGCACAAGGATGTTTAAAAGCGTCTCTTGTTACATTAAGAGACCGTCTGTTTGTGTGTTTGCAATTTGAGCACGACATCATTTGGAGAGTAGTCATCTTGATCTGACTCCTTTGCAGGGTCTTTTCATCGTATATCTAGACTTTACTGGGGATATTTTGAATAGACATCAGCCTTGCTTTTTACCAGGCACTTTGCTTTTTCTTGATGTCTAGGGATTTTTCTTTTCCCCCTCTTTTTAATCCCGTGTTTTTCTTTTCTTTTGGAGCTTGGATTTTCGGCAATCATGCTAGATATGCAACTTAAACTTTGGCACGCTTCCATTCCTAAAGTGATGTTGCCTTTGCTTTGGAATATGCAATGATCACCAATAGGTTGATGAAATGAATTTGCTGGCTCAACTTGGTCGTGCAAAGGATAACAGTGTGTAGGATAGAGAAATGAATTATTCTCGTCATCCTATGACACTTGGATTATCATATAAACAACACACAAAGATTTATGTTAGTCCGAGCAAAAAAATTTCAAACCGTTTACTTTCTGATACTGTTGGACTAACCTTCATTTGCCCCAATGTGGGGTGGTTCTTGACAGGGTTGAGAATGAAAATCGCCGTTCAATGGGGTTCTCAATGGGCATCTGTAGTGTTTGGAATGAAGAAATAAATGCCTCTGTCATCTCGATCCATGTAATCGTTGCGAATGACCCTTATATCCATAGGTTAAGGTTTCGCTATGATTTCCAATCTCCTCATCTCTCAAGTGTGTATGGGACGTGTTTGGATTAGGCTCGCTTCTCTTATGAGAAAATACCCTTTTGAACAGTTCAAACGAATCTTGTTGGAAAAATTCATTTCATTTCATCAAGATTTATCCTTCAAAGGGATTTTGTGATGCACCATACATGTGTAATTCATGTTCAGACAATCTCATGTTTTAAAACATGAATGTCAATGAAGTAAGAATTCTATGTCTTTTTAGATGTGAGAATCGAATTAATTCTGAAAGTTTTTAATCTCCAATGAATTGGGAAAAGAGATACTTACCTGCCCATCGAGGCTGGAGATCCTGGAAATATAAAAGGGATATGTCATCGTATATTCTAAAAATTTACAAAAATTGGAACGATACATCTTACCCTTGGTCATATGCTCCAACGAGTGTACAAGGGTTGTGAAAATATGTCTGCCCTGATGGCGAGCTCCTGCCAAGGATAAATATTAAGCATTATTTTGGGTTTCCAAATTCAAAACAAATTGGGACGATACTACTTTACTCTTGATTTGAATTCCATTCTGCATGCCAATGTGCAGATTGTAGAAGCCGGCCCTCAAGCTTGTGGCCATGATTTCTTCGTTTGGTTGGGCAACGAATCCACCTCGAGGATTTACGTCGGAGGAGATTCATTCATCTTTTTGGGCGTGTTTCATGCACTGTTATGTTATTTGAATGCATGGCTTCTTGGGTGCCTCGTCTCTGTTCATCACCTGAGAGGAAAATGAAAGAACATTATCCCCGCATCTGATTGAAAATCATTTAGGAACGATACGTTCTTTTTACCAAATGGGTGGCTCCGCGGCCAAATGCGTTTTACATTGAAAGGATGGATTCCATTACGCTCTGCGGATGATAACTATCTCTTCAAGGACTTGCCCCACGGATTAAACGATGAATTTGATGTCTTCGGCTTCGACATGCTTTCCGGATGTAGGAATGGTTTGCCCCCATTTTCAGTGGAGATGGGTTTTGTCGAGTGGGCAACATCAAAAACTCATCCTAGATTTGGCTTTAGTCGAAGGTTGAAATCCCGACCTTGGATAAGCGAATCATGATTCATCTCCTTCTGCTTCGGATTTGTCATTTGCATGCTTCACATTTTACAATACCAACTTCGCCGCTTGATGAAAATGAATCGATGATTTTCGAATTGCCCCAAGTTCTATAGTCATCTGCGTCGAATCTCTTTGAACTTCATCGGGTGATAGACCAACTGATAAAATGATTTTTCAATCCCGAGATCGAACTCCTGACGTTTCGTACCACTTCCATTTCACTGACTACCAGGACACAGCACTATTGGCGTCCCTAACTGGTTCGTTTTTTGTTATAAAATTCTTGAAGCAGTTAGCGACCCCCATCGAGAATGAAACAAGCTCAATTTAGAGTTCATAACGACTAAAGGTCCCTTAGAACGATACAGAGCTAACCGTCTTTGAGCTCGCTCGGGCTTTTGCTCGCATTTTCCTATGTGAAGCCTTTAAATGTTTTTCTTCGTGGCGTTCAATTGATTCGCCTCGACTCTAATCTAACAAGGGATTGTCGCACTCAAGCATGATGATGCTCGCAGGTAGTACTGATCGCTGCCCCAGATTAACTCTAGGCATTAAGGAAGATTATCTTGCATGGAAGACTTTATGACAGAAAGATTAATGATACATCCAGTCACATGTGCCTAGTTCCCTTGAGGATTCTCGGTGATCAGCCAGTTACACCATGAATCAGACATATAATCGTCATTTTGGATCATAACTTCATAAGTCCATCAGTTTTAAACTGATCGATCCAGATATGGAGCTCCTCATCAAGGAAATCTTTTGATTCTTCGAGCAACTGATATTCGGGTTGACCATCATCGCTTGGCGTTGAAGGATTCCTGTTTCTGTTGTGAGCGATCTGATTCTTCGAGCTAGAACCTTCGTCGTTGCTCGAGATTATAAGAGGATGATTGATCGGTTCACTATCAAAAGCACCTTCCATTTGGGAATGGAAGAAACAAAAATCCTCAGAGCATCCGCCCGCTTGATCTTCCGAAATCATATGCCCAAGCCGGGCAGATCTTTGAACACTAGGCGCAATATGTTGATCGGGGATAGGAAGAGCACTAGCGAAAAGTTGCTGCTCAAACCAAGGAGTTCGTACCTGCTGCACTTGTGGCATATACTCTTGAGGGGTGCTGAGATGATTCAGGGGAATATTCTGATTAGCGCCCAAGTAGTCAATGGTGCTGCTACCAGCTTGGTCGGTGCCTAGATTCGGCAGGGTATTTCTTACTTCAGGGGCATTGTAGTTATAGCCATGCCTAGTGTTTAGGCACAAGTTGAGTTCTTTCAGGTTCAGTGCTGTGTGGCGCTGTCTTAGCGCCCTTCTGTAGCTCTTGAGGTGACTCGCGACTCCATCTTTAGTGAGTCCTGGTATGTTCATGATCTCAAGTATGCGCGTTGGATATGCTGAGTTGATCCCTAGTTGCTGAACCGCACTAAGGAACTTGAGATGAAGCTCGGGGGACCAATTGACCCTCGTCTTCTTGCGACCCGGAACAGTGTTGACAACTTGGCTATTGCTCTCTGGCCTATTTCCAGTAGGATTTGATCGAGCCGGAAGTTGTTGTGGAGGGAATTCATCAGCTTTGGATTGGTCGGTCGTGATAGTAAGCTCATCGTTAAGGAAACTCCAATCATGGTGACGCATATCACATCCTTTAGAAGGCATCGGTATTGACTTCGTAGAATTGATTTGTTCATGCATATCTCCAACAAAATCCGATTGTATCGAAGATGGTTCGAGGGAGTGGGGTGGTGAATGAGCATTTTCAATCCTCATATAAGGCTTATCAAGGAACATTTCGCCGAGAGTGATAGGGCCACCGCAATTAAGGCAAGCGATAGTGCTGGGAGCTTTCTTATACCTCATGTTCTCCGCTCGAAGCTTTTCGTTTTCCTCCTTTAGAATCGCAAGTTCTTGACGTCTGTGTTGAGCCCTCAATTTGGCTCGCTTATTTTGAAACCAAAACTTGACCCTCAAAGGTTTCATCCCTAGCTTCTGGCCCAATTCATTTCTTTGTTTCATGTTCGGGAGAGGGCATTCACTAAAGAAAGCTTCAAGCTCTTGGATTTCATTCTGAGTGTGGCACTGGCGACGTTTCCTTTTCCGGGATTGACCATCGCTGCTGCTGTTGTCGTCGCTGCTGAGATCCTGAACTTCGTTGCCGAAAGGGTTGGGTTCTGTGGTTCTGGTACCAGACGCCATCCTAGAATCTTCGAGATCTCTCAGTAGTTCATTTTCTGAGATTTTTGGATCAGTCGCCTCTAGCAACTGATGGTAACCCTCAAACATGTTGGATCGAAAAATGTTCGATCAATTTTTGCTCGCTCAGGGTTCTCTACTCTCTCATGTATGCTCACTCTCTCTAAATTTTCTTTTGAGTGGTTCTGTATGCCCATGAAACGTTCTTTAAACATGGATGAAGATCATCAGGCAAGCGTTGCTCCCAAGATTTCGTATTTCCCGCTTTGTCGTCTTCTTTCTTCTTTTCAACGTGGAGGGACACCAAATCGATTTCCTTTTCTCGATATCCATGTCTGTCTCCCACTTATTTTCAAAAAGGTGGAACTACGCTCGCCTCCCGCTCAGTTTTTTAATATGATGGGACCGCCAAATCCTTTCGCAACTTTTTTCGATAGTTGCGCTTAACTCCCGTTCAATTTTAATATGGTGACACCGACATATCTTTTTACAACTTTTTTAGGTTTATCAAGCCTGAAATCGCGGACTGGGATAGATCTGATGGTTCACCAAAAGAGCCACCATTGCTTTACCCAATTAACTTGGCTCCACGAGCATTATTGCTATGCCTTTCTTCATTCTCGAGTTGCTATAAAAGGAGGAGTTAATGCAGAGAAGATTAACACTCTTACATAATTGTCTTTTCGTATTTTAATCACTCTACCACACTCATCTTCTTCTCCCTCACTCCAACGAAAATGACCTCCTCTCATATTCGCGCTTTCTCGGCCGAAATTTTGGCCCAGTGGGAAAAACTCTATAACCTCCTCGGTCGAGGCTATGCTCATATAGCCGATCACCCAGAAACTGAAGATGAAATCCGTATTTTGCTCGTGGAAATAGACACCACCTCCATCGAGGGCACTAATTTAGAGAGGGAATATAGAATCTTCCCAACCCTCTTTATAAACTTTTTAGAGACTTACCGTGTCGCTCATCGAAAAGCTACCGTGGCTCACGTTTTGCGAGCTCGCTATGAGGATCGGTCCAACTGCTTGGTGTTGGCCAACCTTGTGGCCGATAGTCACAGAAAGGCTGTTGAGTTCGCCAACAAGCGAGTCTCGATGTTGCTTCGCGAGAGGGGAAATTTGGTGGAGCGCTTGGCCTTATCCCTGACCACCTATGAGCACGACCGTCGTAATGTCGTGTTGAAGTTTCAATGTGAGTGGCAGGAAGAAAGGCTTGACAGCATTACCGCGGATATAGCCCATGGGAGAGGACTAGTTCGGGACCTGGAAATAGCCGCCGAAGATCACGGGACCAAGGTTGCCGATCTTAAATGGGAATGTAAACGCCTTCTTCTTAAGCTTGCAGATCTCGAGTCTCGAGGTGGTGAGTATAAGCAAAGCATCAATAATATGGAGGGCCAACTAGGTTCCTTTGTGATGCTAATTAGGGCTCATTGCGGTTTTATGTTTCCACCCCGATGATTTGTATGATCTGCTTTTAAGGTCCCTCGATTGAGCGAAATGAATGAAAGCTCTAATGTGTGTGTCTCAACTTCTGTATGGCTGACTTTCTCGAACACCTGACCACTCTCAACCTAGGCAAGCTGCGCTTTGACATTGATGATTCGAGCGTGTACATCTTGATTTTTTAATCTTGCTTATGATCGGATAAAGGAACCTCCCACCGCGATTATCCACAAAAAGACTTCTCTTCTCTACTTGTTTTTAACCTGTTTCAAATGAAAAGGCAGAATCAGAAGAAAGAATTTGAAAAATAAAGCATAAATCCTTTCAATTTTATGCTTACTTGTGATTAATAGGGATAAGAGCTTTTACAAGGATTTTGGCCTTGTGCAAAAGCTTTTATCAATATTCCTCAAAGGAAAGCATATCATTGAAAGAAATGTAATTCACGATAATCGCCTTTGATCAATTCCAAGAAAATCAATGGAATGTTCAAAAGTACACAATTACGATGTGTTTTAAATTCAATTGAAGATACGATATCCAAATTAAAGCTGTTTGCTAAGAACGAGAGTAATTTGGATATCTATCTTTTCATTAAATTTGAAAAACACGAATACTCTTGATCAATTATTGTGGATTACCAATGATGCAAAACATGCATGAACCAATTCAAGTTTATAGTTCCTTCTGGCGAAATTGGGATTGTATTGCCCTATACGGCCAAAAGGTTGTATAAGACTTCCAATTTCAATTTCATCCAAAGGAATTATAAAATTGATTTTGGAGTATTCGAGTGATTAGAAGAAATGCCACTATCACATTCCAATGACAAGTCAATAGAAATACAACAAATTTCAATCTGAATGTATATAAACACAAATAGATGCCTAATACAGTCAATCTAAGGGATCAGATAGAGAGGATCTCAGCAAAATAAATCCTATACAAGAAGGCTAGAAATGAAAAATAAAACAAAGGAATGTGATCTTAATACTTAGGCTCTTCTTGTCCACTTGGCGCTCGTAATGGGATGACACCATCTTCATCTTCCATCAAGAACATTGGGAGGAAAACACACATATCTATCCTCAAAATGGCATTTAATCCAATCACCGGAATTATGCAATGAATATAATGATTAAGAGCTGTAACAAGTTCGAGGGATAGAAAAGTCTTACCAACCAAACTTAAGAGAAAATCAAGCTTCTCTGTATTTTTTGCAGTGTTAGGTATACTAACCTTCCATAGACAAACGCATGAGACAAGTGAGGGAAAACTCCTAAAAATCAAAAGATAGGGCTTGGTACCTAAAGCCAAGGTTCTCACCTCGAATTCTGGGAAGAGCCGATTCCATTGCACAACTATCGTTGCATTGGGACTCAATCCATAGTTCGAAGTGAGCGGAATTGAAAAGTGGATTACCCCATGTTTTTCCTCACGGAGATTCCATTTTCAATTCCTTCTATTGTGTTCCTAAAGAGGGCGCCTGGGGTTTTAGGCGCAATTGTGTGTATTCATTGTGTCGTGCTAAAGCAATAGACATGCATTTTATTTAACAATCACCGCTTCAATATAAACATCCACACAATCATACATCCAAAACTCCTGCCTGCATAAAACAAAGTTAACAAGCACTTCACCCCTTATTTCTCCCATCTACAAAAACATCTAACACATTCGTTAGCATATACACCTCACTTTCGAGAGCATCTGCATAAAATTAGGTTAGAAGAATCAATCAACTTTTTAATCGGCTCAAGTCCACTAAATGGTTAAGAACCAGTCCCCAGCAGAGTCGCCAGTCTGTCGCGACCCTCTTGAGGTTGTCAGGCTCTCGAGGGCTAATGGGCCGTCCTGTCTGGTCGGACGCGGGCCTCTCCCAAGGCCCATTACCCAAATCGCAACGGAGGTATGCGTGATCGACTTTCAGTGTGGTCTAGTGACATGTGCTAAGTGTGCATGCCATGGAGTCGCCACCAATCATTTTTTTAGAGTGTGATTGGACCACCCAATCGAATAGTTGGGAGTTTCTATTCAATTCTGCGAGAACCAGAGAAATGGTTTCGGGGACTTAGTTACACCAACTGTCAGAGTTGACGCCCTTTCGGTACCTAAGTTGACTGAATTTTCTAGCCTGAGATTCATGCGGATGAGTAAGGTATGAACCCTAAATCTAAAAATTCATGCAGATAGGAGTGATTATCCTAGCAATCACAATCAGTAATAAAATGCGCAACTCAAGAAATCTAGATATGCAAATAAATCACATGACATTCCTAGTAAGGCCCTATTTATCAATCACAGCTCAAGAATGATTTAGCTGTCCTAGCCATTCTACACACGATCTAACCTAAGAAAAGCATTAGGAAGCATCGAAGGAGTTCGAGAGTACTCACATTGGGTTCGTCGTGCCCTGATTTGGTCTTGGACGAGCTATCGAGCTCATGCCGACCCGATTATATTTAGGGATCCACTCGGCGTTTTACATCATGAAATCATGTGAAACAAAAACGAAAATATTCAGCAAGGGGAATTTATTGTAGATGGTGGTCGATCTAATTGGACGTCAAGACTAAAAAATATGTAGAAATTTACAAATTAAAATACTCGAATGACATTTTTTTGCCAAATTCAACTCTATGCGTCGTGAAGAAATACATGCAATTGAACTTGAATTTTGACTATTTATGAGTTCAAAATGAAAAGGAAATTAAAATAAAAATATTGACTATTTTTCTATATTTTTACGACATCGAACGCTATTTTTCTTCATTTTTCATGTATTTTTCTATTTTTGGAAAATATTAAAAAATATGACAAATTATTTTTTTTTATCAAAAATGGTTCCTTTAGCTTGGTCAAGGCTACCAAAAATGATTTTTTAATTTTTTTAACTTTTTATAGATTTTTTATGAATTTTTAAAAAATAAACTATGAAAGACTGATCAAAAATCAGGTGTCAACACCAAGAAGTGTCAAACATTGTGGAACATTAAATGCTGAGATCTTCGGAGGATCGTAGAGTCATATCATTTGGTGTCACAAAAGAAAATGCAAAGTAGATACAGACGTCATAGAAATTTGAAGGGCGCGAAGTGCCAAAATCACCTGACATGGAGTGGACCGACTCCAACTAAGCATGAATGCATCAACGCAGCATGATCAAACTGCCTATGACTGAATCAACCAGCCCTAGGCGAAGCACCTAGTCGCTAGAGGCAAATCACTCCTCTACCCGGAAAGGGTACCGAATGTCGAAGATGTCAGATTCACCATGGTGATACGTATGGAAAGTCCCCGAAGCAGTAGTTATCACCCATGAAGCATGATGAAGTGGAGTAAATCCATCAAAGGCAAAACGCATTAAACCCTTCTAAATGAGAAGGAGAACGATGCGGAACCATCCATTTGGTAAAAGGACGTATTGTTCCAAAGTGATTGTCCTCTAGATGTGGAAATAATGTTTATTTTCTTTTTTCTTCTCAGGTGATTATCAAAAGCAAATGACCCAGGATGCGATGCCTTCAAATGACGAAACAGGGAGTACCCCTTTCCATGGCATCTCGAACATGCACTTAGGATAAACGATTTCAAGAGCTTTTTAATGGCTCAATTTGGGAACAAAATCCTTGAGAAAACCTGAAGAAGTTTCTCATTATTTAGAAATCTCTGTGAAAATAACACTCGAAAAGAGAAATCCAGGTTTTGTAGATTGACATACTTGATCAAAAAAATGCTTTCTTTGAATAGAAGGGAAGACACGAATCTATTTTTTGTGGCAAGCACGGATCAGCATAGATAACATGCATCATGCATATCATGCACATATCATGTATAAGAAGAACCCAAAGGGAGAAATGCCAGCTCCCGCAGGAAAAATTTCAAGGGTAAATTGTATTGATTACAATAGTCAATTATACATGCCATTTACTCATGAGGTTTCTTCTCTTCAATAGGGAAACATCAAATACCTCAAATGATGACTGTGATAGAGAGAATCACCAAACTGCCACACGACAAATCCCAAGACTGTCAAGCTGTCTAAGACAGATAAAAATGATCGAAGACTCTAGAAATTGAGATAGATGACCAGAATCGGCAAAAATCCATGGGAGCAAGTTCCTCCCTTTTCTTCGAAAAGTCAAACCGGGGGAAAATTCTCATGAACCCCCACGAAAGTGCATTGGAGTAGGGTTATCAAACCCAGAGATGACAAACATCAAGACAAGCCTCACCGGGGCAAAATATTTGAAGAACACCGTTCCTTCAAGCATTTGAAAGACGAAGCCTCGAAGGGAGTATTTCATTCCTAAAATTTCAAATGAGGTCAAATAAGGACCCACACCTATCTCTTCATGTGTAGGTACATAGATGTCTTCAAATTGGATTGAAAATCGTCAAAGAACATGGAAAGTGCTATGGCATTTTTCCAAGATGGACGTCGCCCAACTAGGGCAAAGTAGTTGTTGATGTGATCAAAGATCATCTTACGAACAACACCTACAAATATGGACAGGAGGATGTGATAGTCATCGTCCACATCAGTATACGATACTGAAAATGACCTCCATTAAATGAGAAGCGTCGACAATCAACAAAATAAAGGAACATGTCAATAAGACATCACCATGGATCCCAGGAGAGAAGACATCCTAAAGAAGATGGTGAATGCACCAAAATACAAAAAGTAATATTAGCTGGGGCAAACGTCACCTATCTATGACAAATCACGCCTAACTGGGGCAAGTGAATTATTTGTGCGCTAGACAAAGAAAGATATTTAGTCTCCAGCAAAGTCAAGGGGCGCAATAGCAGAGTCGTCCGCATCAGAATTAAACCCCAAGATGCGAACTTGGGGTGAACGGTAACTTTGTATAGTTCCAATTTGATCTCCGATGATCCTATGCCTAATATGAGCTTATTCTCATTCAACAGGAAATTATGGGCACTAAAAAGCCTCAAAAGAAAAGGACTCGCAGACATGAAGATAAAAAGAATTATCGACCTCGGAAGTCAGGACTCCAAGAAATGGTCCTCAATTATAAGATCGAGTGGAGGGAATCTGGAAGAGTGGCGTTGGAATACGTCCAAAAGCATGAATGGATCTCCTCCAGTGCAAATCCTTGAGAAGGATTTGTTGCCAACCAGACGGAGAGATCATGACCACAAGCTAGATGGTCAATTTCTGCAAACCTCACATTTGTGTTCAAATGAAACACAAAACAAGAATAAGGCAGTATCGTTCCAATTTGTCTTGAATTTTGAAATGCAAACTGACACTTAATTTTCATTCTTCACAGGGGCTCGCCATTGGCGCGCACAGGTAGGTGTCATTTCTCTCCAAAGACCAATAGGTTGAAGAAATTTTAGAACACCTAACAATTCTGTATTGTTAAGTAGAATGCAGATCTTCACAACCCTGGTACACTCATTGGAGCACATGACCAAGGGTAAGATTTATCGTTCCAATTTGTTGAAAAAATTTGTGAACATACAATGACATGTTTCTTTTACATCTCTAGGGATCTACAGCCATGATGGGCAGGTAAGTATCCTTTTTTCCCAATTCATTGGAGATTGAAAATTTTCAGAATTCTTTCAATTCTCACGTCCCAAAAAGACGTAGAATTTTCAATTCATCGACATTCATGTTTTAAAACAGGAGGTTATCTGAATATGAATAAAATATGCATGGTGCATCATAAAATCCCTTTGAAGGGAAAATTTTTGGAGAAAATGAAAGAGATTTTTCCAAACAAAAGTTGTTCAAATCACTCAAAATGACGTTTTCTCAAAAGACGAGAGGCAAACCCTAACCCAAACACGTCCTACACACACTTGAGAGATGAGTAGAGCGGATCAGATAGAAAATCTGGACCTACGGAGGTAGGGATTATTCGCAGCAATTACATGGATTGAGATGACGGAGGCATTCGTTCTCTATCCCAAACACTACATGTGACCATCGTTTACTCCAACTGACGTTTCGAACAAACTCGTTTGGAATTTTCAAAATGTTTGATCCAGACTTTCCGTGCAAGGAATTTGTGATCACATTTGCATGTTGTAAGAATGCTTTTGATAAACTCCAGCATCAAAATGCGCATTTCATGACTAAAACTTAAGTCATACGGTTTTGTCAGATGGACAGCCGTTGTCTTCCCAAAGGTTACTAACGTTTTCTTAGTGAAGAAAAATCTTTCAGGCTCAAACTTATGCAGGATCCTTGTTGACCCCCAGATCCCCAGAAGAGCACCTCGCCCTGAGAAGAAGAGCCTTCATTTATGTTTCTGCAGGATTGTCTGGCAACCCCAGATCCCAGAAGAATATTTTACTCCAGGAAGTGGAGTACATAGGTTTAAGCTTCTACAGGATACTTGGAAAACCCATGATCCCAGAAAGACGCCTTGCTCTGTCAAGAAGAGATCACAGGTTCATGTTCTTGCAGGATCCCTAGAAAACCCAGGTCCCAGACTGAAACCCTTTGGAGAAAAATTTGCAGGTTTGAACTTTCTGCAGGATACTTGGAGAACCCAGCCCCCCAGAATATCACCTCCCTCTTCATCAGCATACCCAAATGAAGTTTTGTCCAAATAAAATTTTTGGCAACATTTAAACAAGATTCCCGTTAAACTTTGGGGTCCCTTTCAAAAACAAAATCCCATCTGACGTGGAGAACTCTCGTCATGGGAATCTTTTTCAAAAATAAAGAAAAACCCTTTGAAGAAAAACAAAAAATCTCATCTGACGTGGAGAACCCTCGTCATGAGAACCCTTTCCAAACAAAAAAAAAAGAAAATCTCATATGAAGTGGAGAACCCTCGTCTTGGGACCCCTTTCCAAACAAAAAACTAGAAAATATCATCTAACGTGGAGAACCCTCATCATGGGAATCCTTTTCAAAAATAAGGAAAAACCCTTTGAAAAAAAAATAATATGGAAATCCCATCTGACGTGGAGAACCCACGTCCTGGGAGCCCTTTTCAAACAAAGAACAAAGATCCCATATGACGTGGAGAACCCTCGTCCTAGAAACCCTTTTCAAAAAGAAAACCAAAAAAATCTCGTGAAGAACCCCCGTCATGAGAACCCTTTTCAAAAAGAAAAACAAAAAAAAAATCTCTCTGATGTGGAGAACCCTCGTCATGACAACCTTTAAAAAAAAAAAGAAGTCTCATCTGACGTGTAGAACCCTCGTCCTGGGAGCCCTTTTCAAACAAAGAACAAAAATCCCCTCTGACGTGGAGAACCCTCGTCCTGAGAGCCCTTTCCAAACAAAATAAAAAAAATCATCAAAAAAATCCCTTCCGACGTGGAGAACTCTCGTCGTGGGAACCCTTTTCAAAATCAAAGCAAGAAAATCCCATCTGACTTTGCAAAACATCGTCGTGGGAAACCCTTTTCAAAATCGGACTAAAACCCCATCCAACGTTGCAAACCACGGTCATGGGACAATCCTTTCAGAAAAACAAGAATATCCCCTCTGAAGTGGAGAACTCTCGTCATGGTAGTCCTTTCCAAAAAACAATTTTTTTTAAAAAAAAAATCGTACCGCTCTTGCTCGCCCACAAAGCAGTATTAGGGTAATTTCGTGTCTTTCCTATAGACATTTATTAGAGATTCCTCATGCTAGGATGATCTAATATGGATTCATTACCGCTTTTGCTCGCCCACAAAGCAGCATTAGAGTAATTCCGTGTCTTTCCTATAGATATTCATTATGGATTCCTCATGCTAGGATGATCTAATATTGATTCGTTACCGCTCTTGCTTGCCCACAAAGCAGCATTATGGTAATCCTATGTCTTTCCTATATACATTTATTAGTTATTCATGTTAGGATGATCTCAGATTGATGCATTACTGCTCTTTGCCCATGTAAACAGCATTGGGATAATTTTGTGGCCTTTCCTACAGGCGTTCCTTTCGGTAAACCTCTCATTAGGGAAGCCGCTTCCTAAATCCTTTCCTACAAGGTACACAAAATGAATCCCCACAAGACGGGATTTGTCGTCTTTAGAATCCCTTCAGTTAGAAATTCTATCAGTGGTTAACATACCATACGGGTTAGAACAAAACGAATCCCCACAAGACGGGATTTCTCGCTTTAATTGGGAATTCTATTATGGGTTGGCCTATCATACAGGTCAGAAGCTTAATCTCCTTAGGATATCCTGAATGACGAGTCCTAGGTACCTTCTTGAAATTCGTCGCAGCCAGCAGCATCCATATGCCCAACATGTGAGCTTCAGGTAAGCCTCTCTCACTCCGGCACATGCTTAAATTCTCAAAGGAAACCGAGGATTAACTTGGAATTTTAAGCTTGCATCAAAAGGTTTTTTAAAGTCTGATGTCATAGCATTTCGTTTCCCCAGTCAAGTCAGTTGAGACTCGGGTGTCATTTTATCTTTAAGAGCAACCTCTGACGAGCTCACTCTCAAAGAGGGGCAGCTATTGACACCTGATTTTTAATTATCTTTTATTTTGATTTTGTTTCTAAAATTAATTAAAAATTGTAAAAAAAAGTCATAAAATTGTAAAATTAACTTTGGAAGCCTTAGCATAGCCTCAGGAACCAATTTTGAACAAAAAATATTTTTTATATTTTTTATTATTTTTTTAATTTGTTTAATTTTAAAAAATACCCAAAAAATCAGAAAAATACCATTCGTGGTCAGAAAAATACAAAAAAATATTTAAAAATTTTATTTTAATTCCCTCTTCAAATTTGTTACTTTAAATCTTGAAAATTCGATTTCAGTCACCATATTACTTCACAAACAAAAACCCGAACCGAGCATAAAAAATTCATTTCGAGTCTTTTAATTTTTAATTCTCACTTTTCATAAGCTATGACATTGTATTATAAAGCTTTGAAGTGCAATTGGCTCAATCTACCCTCAATTGGACCAATTTTAACCAAAATGGCTTAATTGCATAATTTTCTTTCAATTTAGTCTCCGATTTCACAAATCTTGAAATTAAATTCCACACGGGCATACCTATTAAAATCAAACACCTCTACCCTATAGTTTACATCATCCTGAATCTATTGGTGGCCTCTATTTTGACTGATTCGATCGTTGGAGCCTTCGATTAAGCGAAAATCATTTTCGGATCCTAGGGACAACTTGGGATTTTCACTAAATTCCAATCCAGTGATTCGTGAGAACACCCATATTGATGAAAAACACGTCGATGAGTCCGATTTTGGCATCAATTTCATGAAAAGTGGTCAATATGGGACTCGATTGGGCGAAACAATGGAACGGGGCCGGTCGGGTCGAACTCGACCCGACCCGACCGAACCGGGTCTTCAACTAACAGAACCGGTATCCTCTTCCGCGTGGGGGACAGAACAGGGGAGACAACAACGCATAGGGGCGGCCATTTTTCGAGAAAGGGAACAAGCAAATGTGGGGCGACAAGTCCAGAGGTCCATGCTTGCTCCTGACAGGTGAATGGGTGCCAGCACGCCAGTGGGCCACGGACCGAGAGAGGGTGTCTCAGTTTTAATGGAGTTCGGAGAGAGAGAGAAAATGGGGGATTTTTGGAGAGCGAGTTCGGGCGAGAGGGGCATTCGGCAAGCTTCAGGGAATCTATGGGATCATCGTGGAAGCCTTCACAGTCGCCGGCGACCCTCGGACAAGTCGGTTTCCTCTCCCGACCTCCATTTCTCACGTGCCTACAATCTGTTCGATGAAATGCCTGAATGAACTTTTCATTTTTTGGCTCTCGGTTGTGCCGTCCCCGAGCTCTATCGTTGCGAGTCTGGCATTTAAACGTCATTAGAACTATCCCTAAGCCTGCCTTGCCCTTTTGTTTGCATTAAATCGCGCCAGAAATGATGGCCGGGCCTACACCGTTTTCGGACCAAGCTAAGAGCCCACACCGGTGAGGCCGACGGTCGTCAAGGACTAGGCGACCTCAGGTAAGTTCCTAAACCTCCATTGGATGCTCCTTGAATGGTCGAAACAAGCTTTAAAAAAAAAAAAAAAAAAAAAAAAACTACAAGTTTTCGCCGGAACCGGGACAGTGGAGGTCCGGTTCGCGGGCTTTTCGGGTTTGTTTTTACCATGTTTTGGTCGTATGTTTATGTCCATTTCTTAGGGAGTCGAATGCCGCAAAAACGAGCAAAAAATGCCAAGTTTTGGCCCCGATTTCATTTTTCCGGCGAGATTTTCGGCGGCCTCGCCGGAATTTTCACTGTTCCGACGAGGAGCCGGAAATCTTCTCCGGCAGCGACGACGGTCAGTCAACGCTGACGTGGTACGCCACGTAGGCGGCCACGACAGCGTAGTGGGGTCGGTCGGAGAACCTGATCGGACGAATGTAGTCGTGACAGGTGTCACGATCTGGTATTTTTAAAAAATTTAAAATATTTTTCATGGATTTATAAATGATTTTCAGAAATAAAAATTAAAAAATCGATCTGACGGATGAAGTTGTGCCAAGTGGCTCTCTGTGGATCTTCCGATCTAGTTCAAAATCAGACGCACCAGGAGTAGCCACGTGGCACAACAGGGAGTGTCCAATTCGAAGGATTTTTTTATAATTAAATAATGATTAAAAAAAGAAAAAATCTTAAAAAATCAAAACGGTGTCGTTTTAGGCCGGTTTTCGACCCATAGGGTCGGGCCGGGCCGGGCACCCGAGAGGCGCGGGCCGGGTCTGGCCCAGCCCGGAAAAGCTTTTCTAATATTAAAAAATCCAGAAAATAAAAAAAAATCAATAAATTCAAAAAATCAATAAAAAAATTTCGAAAATCATAAAAAAAATTCGAAAAAAAATGGAAAAATTTAGAAAAATCCTAAAAAAATTCCAGAAAATAGGAAATGGACACAATCAACTGGCCATGACCTTTTTCGGGTCTTTCGACCCGATCTTTCCAAAAATGACGGTTTTGCCCCTCCGGCAAACCGTCTCCCAAAAAATCCATAAAAAATCTAGGAAAATCTCAAAAAATAGTAAATGGCCACGATCAACTGGCCAAGACCTATTTCGGGTATTTTTTTCCTCGATCATGTCTTAAAAGTAACGATTTCTCCCTTTCGACGAATCATCTCCCAAAGATTGAAGAAAATCATGAAAAATTCAAAAAAAATCTCAAAAATGGGAAGTGGCCACAATCAACTGGCCATGGAATATTTTGGGTAATTTGACATCTAAACCTTCCAAAAATGGTGATTTTTCCCTTTGGGCTAATCGTCCCCAAATCTTCCCATTTTACCCCTGGTCCTAAATCGCACCTTCCCTAAGCTCTTATAGCTATATTAGGAAGCCCTTAATTTGAATTGACGTACATTGACATGGTTTATTTATGCACTTGATTGAGCTTTCATTAAATTGATTGTGATTGATAGGACTAGTCTTCCATTCTGCAAGAAACCCTGAAACAGACTTACCTCACCCAAACTTGCGCCTGCATGAAATCTTAGTTAGGAAAATCACTCGCGTTAGGTACCGAAAGGGCATTGGTAATGACACCAACGTAACCAAGTCCCTGAACCCAAAATCTCTGGTTCCGCATAATTGATCGATCTCTCCCAATCGATCAGTGAGGTTTCCGGTCCACCTTCCATGAAGGACCGGTGGCGACTCCAAATGCATGCACACGTTGCACATGTCACTACAACCACACCAAGGTCGAAAGCGATCGACTCTTATCGTCAAAAGCCCTTAAAAATACTCCCGTCGTGATTTGGTACGGGCTTGGTAGGGCCCGCGCCGATCCAAGCCTGAGATCCACATTTCAGAGTGGGGGCCCGATCGGTAATCCATTCCCCCATCGTTAACCAAAAGAACAATTTGGATGAGTCGCGACAAGAGTCTTCTCAAAATCAGGCTAAAACCCCATCCGACGTTGCAAACCGCAGTCATGGAAGAGTCTTTTCAAAACCAGGCTAAAATCCCATCTGACATTGCAAACCGCACTCATGGGAGAGTCTTCTCAAAATCAGACTAAAACCCCTTCCAGCCCCCATCCGACGTTGCAAATCCCAGTCATAGGAGAGTCTTTTCAAAATCAGGCAAAAAACCCCATCTGACGTTGAAAATCATCGTCATGGGAGAGCCATTTTCAAAACAAGAGAAAAAATTTCTGACGTGGAGAACCCTCCTCATGAAAATCCTTTTCGAAATAGAAGAAAATCCATGCTGACGTCAAGAGTCATCGACATGGGAAAACCCATTCAAAATCAGTCAAAAAACCCCATCTGACGTTGAAAATCATCGTCATGGGAGAGCCATTTTCAAAAGAAAAATTTTTAAAACGTGGAGGACCCTCGTCATGAAAATCATTTTCGAAACAAGAGAAAATCTTTCTGTCGTGGAGAACCCTCGTTGTGGAAAGTATTTGCAAAATCGAAAAGAAAAATTCCCTTATGACCTTGTGAAGGCCAGTGCCCTGGGAAACTCTTTTAAAAATCAAAAAAATTTCCCTCTGACCTTGTGAAGGTCGGCACCCTGGGAAACCCTTTTAAAAAAAAATCAGAAAGATTTCTGTGACATTCTGAATTCCTGCAATTTTGAGACTATGGAATGAGAAGTATCTATCGATGTATTTCAGTTTTATCTCGCTTGGATCTTATCAATTCGAGTTAACTGACCAGAAAGGGAAAGGCTAACGCATGACAAGTACGTGGATCTGGGAAACTCGAAAAAAGAAATGACGCTTTGACCATAAGGATTGCCGAGGGAACATTTAGAACCATTAAAGGCCGATCAAATAACGAAAAAGGAATCCATTGCTAGCATTATACGATTGGAGCACGGGTGATGCCGTTTAACCAATGTATAATTTGCGAAGTTTTCCTAAATCGAACAATGACGATCGAGCCGTTTAACCAATGTATAATTTGCGAAGTTTTCTTAAGATATAGTATTATGGTTTAGGAAGTTTAGATTGAAGTATGGACGAAGCAAAATGGGTTTTAATGGATGAACTTTGATGGATTTCATCTAGGACAGAATCTGTCCTCTTCGACGGGTCTGGGAACCGAGCGCCTTTGAAGGCCGTAGAAGTGTCGGCTTGCCCCGAAAATTGTTGGTAAGACACCCTAAGACATGATACTACATGTTAGCAAAGGATAGATGCGTTAGATTGAAGATTTGATGGCCGGTTTGCATGGTTTTTCTTAGGGACAGAATCTGCCCGGCACTGAACAGTGTAGGATTCGAAGTTTGTTGCGGTTCTTGGAGGAGTTTATTGGCTTATTTAGCTTGGTAAGGAGACTTCTAACCTTTTGTTAGGATGTTGAGTCACTAAAGGGTGGAATTTTGGTGGAATTAAAAGGGTTTAAAGGACTGATTTGGTGAGAAACACATGTGAGACCCGAAACCGTCCAAATCCCGTTTTCAGCGCACACCAATTTTAAAATGGCCCGTTCTAATTCATCCGATGTCCAAATTGAGCACCATTTTCGTCCACATGTCCGTAAGATCTTGAATTTTAATACCATGTAATTTGTGTTCTGAAAAATTCTGTAGAAAAATGTCAGGTTTTGAGAGACTGAACTTGATCGTGGGGTCTTGAATTGGGTAGTGTTGATGAATTGAGGTTTTGGATGCTTTGCCTTGATTGAATGACTCTTTGGCATGCTAAAATGTTGAATTAGAGCTGTGCATGCTTGATGACAAGGATCCCCGTTTAAGTGGTATCAGAGCGAGGTTAGCTCGATCAAATCTCTTCGATGTCTGGAGTGATAAGGAGTGGTGACTATAGGATGGTTGGGTAGTGAGACTCTAGGGGAATCCACTAGAGATAGGCATGAAATGCATGACATATGAATTGGCGCTTGTGATTGGCATTGTGTTCAGGCATGACTGGTTGTGATATGTTGATATGCTTGAAAGCTGGTTGCGATTTTGCTAATACGCAGATGCGTCTGGATCTGAGGTATGAGTGAAATCTCCCTATTGTGATGTCTCTGATTGTTTGAGTTGTGATGAATGGCTAGCTGTGATTGTTGAGGTGATAAGTAGCCTGGAGTTGTTAGACTTAAGTGAGTGACTTAGGTCTCTAATTCCTAAATGGAATTGTAGTGGTCCAGATGTTGTGGAAACTAGCGAGATGAGCAACCGAGGTAGAAACACTAGAGGAGCGTCTAGCTCGAGAGCACCAGCGGCCGAGGATCCAAGAGTTGATGGAGTCTTGAGGGCGCTAGAGCAAATTGGAGAGATAATGGGAAAGGAAGCCTAAGATAGGGCTGCTGTGGCCATTCGATAGGCCGAAGATAGGATAGAGATAATAGCTCAAGCTGCTGAAGCTGCAGTGGCAGCCGTGAACCTAGCGAATGAAAATAATGGCCAAGGAATTAGAGGTGTAAATGTGCAAGGCCCTGAGAATCGCGCTATGGGTCAGTTGATGGAGCAATTTTTGAAGCTAAAACCATCAAGATTTGATGGCAGAGGAGACCCTGAGTTGGCTCCTAGGTGGATTGAAGAGCTGGAGAAAGCATTTACAATTTTAGGGTGCACTGAAGCTGAGAAGGTGACCCTAGCGGCTTACCAGCTCCAAGGAACTACGAATGATTGGTGGAAGGCCACCAAGGGAATGGGTTTTCCTAAATGGACTAAACCGACGTGGGTACCTTTTGCTGAAACTTTTAATGTGAAATATTTCTCTGAAGCTGCCCAAGAACAGAAGTTGGCTGAATTCCAGAATCTTCGCCAGAATCAAATGACTGTTGATCAGTATGAGGCGGAATTTGCAAGGTTGTCGAAGTATGCACCAAGGATGGTGGAGAATCCGTGGGATCGGGCAAGAAGGTTCCGAGATGGATTGAGGCCCGATATTCGCAGCCAGATGATCTCAATGAACTTGAGGGATTACAATGAGATCTATACTAGGAGCCAGATGATTGAAAGAGATATGAGGAATTGAGGAATTTCCTCAAGACCGCGGTTTAATGCAGTCAGAGACAATCGAAATTTGGGCAAAGGTCCTATGGTGAACAACAGGAGGTTTGTTCCCCCAGTTAAGAGGAATATCGTGAAGCCTGCTCACCAGAACAACTAGAGTTGTCGCCTCTGTGGGCGAAGGCATGGAAGTGGACCCTGTCCAAGGCAAATGGGAGGATGTTTCAAATGTGGCAAGATGGGCCATAGGGCAAGGGAATGTGGACAACAAAATGCTGGTCCTCAGTATCAACCGCCACGAGCTCAACAAGGACCACAAGCTGGAGCTGCCCCACAGGCCAACCAAAATAGGCCGACGACTCAAGGAAGGGTGTATGTTGTAGCTCGCAGGGAGGTGGATGAGATGCCTGGGGTGGTCACGAGTAAGATCTCTCTTTGTGATCATGCTGCTTATGCCTTGTTTGACCCCTGGAGCGTCGCATTCGTTTATGCCTGCCCAGTTTGCTAATTTGACTGAAATGAAATTGGAACCGCTGGATGTTATCTTGCATGTGACAACACCCTTAATGGATAGAGTGCTTGTTTCACTAGGATGCCGGAATTGTAAGATAGTTATCGAAGGTAGTGAAAGACGAATAGATTTGGCTGTGTTGCCCATGTTTGATTTTGATGTCATTATTGGAATGGACTGGCTGAGTAAACAAGGGGCTGTAATGGATTGTGGTAGTAGGGTAATTCAATTTCATCCTGTCAATCGCCCTAGTTTCGAGTTTGTGGGAACCCGAGGAGGAACCTCGATTCCTTTGGTTTCGTCACTAAAGGTGACTAAACTATTGAATGAAGGAAGTGAGGCTTATGTAGCCATTGTGGTGGATACAACGATTGAGGAGCCTAAGCTGGAAGAAATAGCAGTGGTGTTGACACCTAAATTTTGATCAACTTTTTTTTTCCTTTTTCCTTTATTTTTTTGAAAATTCATAGAAAATCCATAAAAAGTTGAAAAATTGAAAAATCAATTTTGGTGACCTTAGCCAAGCTAAATGAACCATTTTGACCAAAAAAATAATTTTCATAATTTTCATTTTTTTTAATATATTTTCGAAAAATATATAAAAAAGAAAGAAAAAGAAAAGTGAAGGAAAAGAAACTGGAAGGGGACTCATTGGGATAAAAAAGGATCGATTATTATGGGGTTAAAAAGAAGAGGATGAGTCGATAGTGCGCTTCAAAAGTTTGCTCCTAATCGTGCTTTAGGAAATTGTATATGATGGGCCATTGGCATACTTCCTCCATAAAAAAATGGGCATCATCTTTAAGGGAGCACATGCGCAGGGACAACCACTCCAAAGCCATCATCATCATCTTCAGCTTTGGGGAAGGAAAAAGCAAAGGGAGATGGGGTCTTCATCCAAAAAAAAAAGAAAAAAAAGTAGAAAAGAAGGGGAATAAATGAGTAGGATCACACTCATTGTCGGCAAGGACAATGAAAGTTGCAAGGGATGGACGCCCTGCCCCAAGGGGGAGAAAAAGAAAGATTAAAAAAAAGGGAGGGATCCAATTCATTAAAAGCCACTCGACGAAGGGAGATTGGGGACGAAGATTTTGCCGCAAGCTGACTTAATTAGCAAGGTCCCCTCCAATCTTTGAACGGCCACCGAGACAACCCCAACGTCGACGCTCGCTGCTACCGAGCCCTGATGGTGATGCTGATGACTAACTTCCACGGAAGTTATGAGCGAAGATGACGATTCCGATCTCTTATACGAGAAATCAGCATGTCCTTCGCGTCGAACCAGAAACGTCGGTGAATATCGAGCACCCTTCGGTGACATCGATGACTTCTTGGTGTCCTGAATCAGGACCCGACGTGTCTCCGACGCTCACCGCCAATACCAAGCCGAAGCCTTTATAGCAATCGTCCACTGCAAACCAACAAGTTTGTTGAGATGCTCGGCCAAGTCCAGTGAATTCCCACTGACGATCCAACCGTGATTAGTCCTCGTCCCCGTTTAGCTATAAGTTTCACTCCCTTTTTTATGACTCTAGAATTGCTCCTTCCTGCAATGTTAATTTTAGTTCCCTCTTGCTATTATTTAATCTTTCTATGCAGGTAATTTGGAGTTTTCCCACCAAGACTCAATTCACACACTGAAGAAATAATCCACATGACCTCTAATGGCGTAGCACAACTCTTCCATGAGATGGCCATTCCTCATGTTGTTCTAATTACCAAGCATCCGAGATCCTTTGAAAATACCAAAAAAATAAAATATCATTTACATTGCATATTACATAATTGCATGTCATATTTTCCCACGTCGTTATATCATGCTATGTCGTTTATGCCACGTCATCCATGCATAATTGCCATATCATTTACTTTATGTCCTAGCATTTCATGATCGTATAATTAATTTGCATTGTATTGCATTTGATAAAAGTGGGCATTTTCTACATTTTACTTATTAGACCCAGAATCGGAAGGCCGAGCCTCCTGTTGGTGTCTAAATATTTGCTGTGTATTTACTTTATGTCCTAGCATTTCATGCATCATATAATTAATTTGCATTGTACTGCATCTAATAAAAGTGTGCATTTTCTACATTTTACTTATTAGACCCAGAATCGGAAGGCCGAGCCTCCTATTGGTGTCCAAGGCATTTTATTCATTTATTTTCTGCAAATTATATTGTGCTACCCCAGAATCGGAAGGCCGAGCCTCCTGCTGGTGGTTTATACCCCACACATTGTTGCACGAGCACCGATGGACTCCGACGTCGTAAAATTCACCGGATCCCACCTCATTTGCTTATGTTTATGTTGTGTAATGACTTAATATCTTCTTTATTTTTATTATAATTTGCATTGCGTTGCGTCGCGTCCTATAAAAACAAAAAAACAATACTAGATCGGACGGCTGCAGATGAGCCACGTGTCGAGATCCGGTGATTTTCAAAAAAAAAAATTTAACATTAAAAGAAATGAATTTCGAATTTTACAAAAATTAAAATGATTCGATTATCACCGAGACGCCACGTGGCGAGTTAGGGACCGTCAGTTGGGATTTATTTTCAGAAATTTCGAAAAATCATAAAATAATAATAATAAAATAATAGTAAATCAAAAAAATCAAATAAAAAAAAATAGAAAATCATAAAAAATTCAAAAACATTCGGAAAATTCAGAAAAATTCTAAAAAATTCCAGAAAATAGGAAATGGCCACATTCAACTGGTCATGACCTGTTTCGGGTCTTTCGACCCCCGATCTTTCCAGAAATGACGGTTTTGCCCTTCCGGCAAACCGTCTCCCAAAATAATTCTAAAAAAATTCAGGAAAATCCCAAAAAAATAGGAAATGGCCACAAACAACTGGCCAAGGCTCATTCCGGGTGTTTTGAACCCCGACCCTTCTTAAAATGACGATTTCTCCCTTTGGGCGAATTGTCTTCCAAAAATTGAAGAAAAATCAAGAAATTCCAAAAAATTCTCAAAATTGGGAAATGGCCACAATCAACTGGCCATGGAATATTTTGGGTAATTCGGTATCCAAATCTTCTAAAAATTGACGATTTGGCCCTTCGGGCAAAATCGCCTCCAAATCTTCTCATTTTACCTCGGTCCTAAATCACGCCTTCCCTAAGCCCTTATGGCTATACTAGGAGGCCATGTGATGTGAATTGACGTGCATTGATGTGATTTATTTATGCACTTGATTGCGCTTTCATTTAAATTGATTGTGATTGATAGGAATAGTCTTCCAATCTGCATGAAACCCTGAATCAAACCTACCCCACCTAAAATTGCGCCTGCATGAATTCTTAGCTAGGAAATCACTCGCGTTAGGTACCGAAAGGGCGTTGGTAATGACACCAGCGTAACCAAGTTCCCGAACCCAAAATCTCTGGTTCCACAGAATTGATCGACCTCTCCCAATCGGTCAATAAGGTTTCCGGTCTACCCTCCAAGAAAGACCGGTGGCGACTCCAAATGCATGCACAAGTTGCACATGCCATCACGACCACACTAAGGTCGAAATCGATCGGCTCTTATCGCCGAATCCTTTAAAAAAATACCCCCATCGTGATTTGGTATGGGCCTGGGAGGGCCCGCGCCGATCAAAGGGCCCGCGATCGGTAATCCATTAGCCGCGTCCGCTTTCGAACGGGTAGCGACAAGTGGTACGTGAAATCTCTGATGCATTTCCTCAAGAGTTGCCTAGCTTACCACCAGAAAGAGAAGTGGAGTTCTCGATTGAATTAGCCCCTAGGACGGAACCGATTTCGAAAGCACCATATAGGATGTCTTTGTCGGAATTAAAGGAACTAAAGGTACAGATGCAGGAATTACTAGACAAGGGATTCATTCGTCCAAGTGCGTCGCCTTGGGGTGCACCTGTGTTGTTTGTGAAGAAAAAGGATGGGTCATTGCGCCTGTGCATTGACTATAGGCAACTGAATCAAGTTACTATTAAGAACAAGTATTCATTGCCAAGGATAGATGACTTGTTTGATCAGTTGCAAGGAGCGTCCGTATTCTCTAAGATTGACTTAAGGACAGGTTATCATCAGTTAAGGATCAAGAAAGAGGATATACCGAAAACGGCTTTTAGGACGAGGTATGGACATTACGAGTATACCGTCATGCCGTTTGGGTTGACTAACGCCCCAGCTACATTTATGGATTTGATGCAGGGAGTATTCAAGGAGTATCTGGATCAATTTGTTATCGTCTTCATTGATGATATTTTGATTTACTCGAGGTGCGATGAGGATCATGAACGACATTTTCGGATTGTCTTACAGACCTTAAGGGAACACTCGCTCTATGCTAAATTTAGTAAGTGCGAGTTCAAGTAGAATAAGGCTGCATTTCTTGGTTATGTAGTATCTGGAGAAGGAATCTTCGTGGATCCTTCCAAGATCAAGGCAGTTATGAATTGGCCTAGACCTACAACAGTAACGGAAGTCCGAAGTTTTCTGGGATTGGCAGGTTACTATAGACTCTTTGTAGAGAAGTTCTCGTCTATAACCACTCCGTTGACGAGGTTAACTAAGAAAGATACACGGTTTGAATGGACGGATAAATGCGAAAGGAGTTTTCAGGAACTTAAGCGAAGGTTGACGACTGCACCAATTTTGACGATTTCGTCTGGTTCTGGAGGATATGAGATTTATAGTGATGCGTCGTTGAAGGGACTAGGATGAGTCCTAAAGCAACATGGGAAAGTAGTGGCGTATGCGTCGCGTCAGTTAAGACCTCATGAGATGAACTACCCAACGCACGATTTGAAATTGGCCGCAATTATTTTTGCATTAAAGATTTGGAGACATTATTTGTGTGGTGAGAAGTTCCAGATCTATACGGACCATCAGAGTCTAAAGTATTTATTCTCTCAAAAGGAATTGAATATGAAGCAACGTAGATGGATGGAATTGCTTAAAGACTATGATTGTGATATTCTACATCACCCTGGAAAGGCTAACAGGGTAGCAGATGCCCTTAGTCGAAAGTCAAGCATTGCGCATCTGTTGGTCAAGGGATGGTCTATACTGGAAAGACTGAGAGATTCAGAGTTTAAGTTGGAAGTTTGCCGATTGTCAAGTTTGATGGCAACTTTGAGAGTCGAACCAGAAATACAGGAGAGGATTAAGGCATTGCAACCCACGGACCCTGATATACAGAAGATCTTGGAAATGGATGCGGACAAGAGGAAGTCTGACTTCCAAGTATCTGAAGATGGAATACTGAAGTTCCGAGGACGACTGTGTGTACCCAATGACGAGGAACTTAAGGAAAAGATTTTGTCTGAAGCTCATAGGAGCAACTACAGTATTCATCCAGGTAGCACAAAGATGTACCAGAACTTACGTCAGCATTATTGGTGGAATGGGATGAAAGTGGATGTGGCTAAGCACGTGGCTAAGTGTCTAACATGTCAGCAAGTGAAGGCGCAGCATTGTAAACCTGGTGGTATGCTGCAACCTTTGGAAATTCCCGAGTGGAAGTAGGAACATATCACCATGGATTTTTTCATGGGCTTACCAAGGAGTCAAAGATGACACGATTCGATTTGGGTGATAGTGGATAGATAGACCAAGTCCGCTCATTTCCTGCCTGTGCGAAAGGATTTCGCAATGGATAGATATGCTGATTTGTATATGCGACACGTAGTGTGACTTCATGGAGTGCCTGTGACAATGACGTCAGACAGAGATCCTAAGTTTACTGCGAATTTCTGGAAGAGTCCACAGGATGCCATGGAAACGAAATTGCAGTTTAGTACGGCGTACCATCCACACACCGATGGACAGTCTGAGAGGACGATTCAGACGTTAGAGGATATGCTGCGAGCATGTGTCATTGATTTTAAAAGTGGATGGGAGGAGAAACTGCACTTGGTGGAATTTGCATATAATAACAGCTATCAGCAAAGTATCGGAATGGCACCGTTCGAAGTGCTGTATGGTAGAGCGTGTAGGACTCCGATATGTTGGGATGAAGTTGGTAAGAGGAGTATAATAGGCCCAGAATTGGTGGAACAATCAGTTGAGGTTGTTAAGATCATTCGAAAAAGGCTTAAGACGGCCCAGAGTCGCCAGAAAAGCTATGCGGATAAGTGACGAAGGCCTTTGGAATTTCAAGTGGGTGACCATGTCTTTCTCAAGGTGTCACCTATGCGAGGATTATCCCAATTTGGAAAGAAGGGAAAGCTGAGTCCAAGGTACGTAGGTCCATTTGAGATATTAGAAAAGATTGGGACTTTAGCTTATCGTCTTGCCTTGCGCCAAGCTAATCGCAAGTTCATAATGTGTTTCATGTGTCGATGCTGAAGAAATATCGAAGTAGACGATAAGATATCGTATGTGGAAAGGCCAATACCAATTGAAGATCTAAAGGAGCAAGTCTTGCGGAACAAGACGATTCCACTCGTCAAGGTGATCTGGGAACACCATGGAACGAAAGGCGCTCCCTGGGAAAGCGAAGAAGCGATGAGGAGCCAGTACCCCCATTTGTTTGAGTAGATTTGGGTTATTGTAAATTTCGAGAGTGAAATTTTTGTAAGGGGAGAAGAGTTGTAACATTCTGAATTCCTGCAATTTTGAGACTATGGAATGAGAAGTATCTATCGATGTATTTCAGTTTTATCTCGCTCGAACCTGATCAATTCGAGTTAACTGACCAGAAAGGGAAAGGTTAACGCATGACAAGTACGTGCACGTGGGAAACTCGAAAAAAGAAATGACGCTTTGACCATAAGGATTGCCGGGGGAACATTTAGAACCATTAAAGGCCGATCAAATAACGAAAAAGGAATCCATTGCTAGCATTATACGATTGGAGCACAGGTGATGCCGTTTAACCAATGTATAATTTGCGAAGTTTTCCTAAATCAAACAATGACGTTCGAGACCGTGGGAACTAGCAATGAACCCTCGCAATTACATGACAACAAAAGCCGTCGTAGCTTGAATCGTCCTAAGTGTGACGAGAGTCACAGAGTCGATACGCGTAACGTCTGCAAAAGCCGCCCGTTAGTTCGAGATAAACAGAAGATACAAATGACAGAAGATCCATCATGCAACGGAAGCTTGAAATTGGCAAATGGAAATGAAGAATTCCAATATTAGAAAAGAATTTGGACGTCGTCTCATCGAGGGTAATTTAGATTGAGAAAAGTGAAATTTGTACTGAAAGTGGAAAATTACCCTTTTGCCCTCAAAGGACAATCTTTTCTTTAAGAACAAGTGAGGGCAAAGTAGTCATTCCCTCTCTCTCCCTAGTGGCCGAATTTTGAAGGGCAAGGAAGTCTTTTTGTCCTCAAGATTTTTATGAAGATAAGTCAAGTGTCATCATGTGGATAAGGATGATGCATCTAGACTAGGGTTAGACTTCTAAAAGCATTTAATTGTTGTCTAATCCCTACCTACTCTCTCTCTCTCTTCTTGACTTATGAATAAGGTCAAGACTTTCTTATTTTTCCTCAAGCTCAGCCGACCACCACCTTCCTCTCCCACATTTTCTCTTTCCTTTCTCTCTTCTTCTTTCTCGCCCGCCAGCTCACGGCCAGCACAGATCCGTCTCACTATTTCAGCCATAACTCCGTCGTCTGACATCATATTGAGGTGATTCTTTCACCATTAGAAAGCGTATCGTATTATATTTCTATAGACATATTATTGGCTCAATTTGAACAAGTAGATCTTTCCGTAACTCGATTTGAGTGGACGAAGGTCAGAATCGGAGTGAACCTGGGCGTGAGCTCCTTTGGACAGACTTTGGGAGCTTGCTTTGCTTTAAAATCAAGGTGAGACCTTCTTAAGATATAGTATTATGGTTTAGGAAGTTTTGATTGAAGTATGGACGAAGCAAACTGGGTTTTAATGGATGAACTTTGATGGATTTCATCTAGGACAGAATCTGTCCTCTTCGACGGGTCGGGGAACCGAGCGCCTTTGAAGGCCGTAGAAGTGTCGGCTTGCCCCGAAACTTGATGGTAAGACACCCTAAGACATGATACTACATGTTAGCAAAGGATAGATGGGTTAGATTGAAGATTTGATGGCCGGTTTGCATGGTTTTTCTTATGGACAGAATCTGCCCGGCACTGAACTGTGTAGGATTCGAAGTTTGTTGCGGTTCTTGGAGGAGTTTATTGGCTTATTTAGCTTGGTAAGGAGACTTCTAACCTTTTGTTAGGATGTTGAGTCACTAAAAGGTGGAATTTTGGTGGAATTAAAAGGGTTTAAAGGACTGATTTGGTGAGAAACACACGTGAGACCCGAAACCGTCCAAATCCCGTTTTCAGCGCACACCAATTTTAAAATGGCCCGTTCTAATTCATCCGATGTCCAAATTGAGCATTGTTTTCGCTCACATGTCCGTAAGATCTTGAATTTTAATACCATATAATTTGTTTTCTGAAAAATTCTGTAGAAAAATGTCAGGTTTTGAGAGACTGAACCTGATCGTGGGGTCTTGAATTGGGTAGTGTTGATGAATTGAGGTTTTGGATGCTTTGCCTTGATTGAATGACTCTTAGGCATGCCTAAAAATGTTGAATTAGAGCTGTGCATGCTTGATGACAAGGATCCCCGTTTAAGTGGTATCAGAGCGAGGTTAGCTCGATCAAATCTTTTCGATGTCTAGAGTGATAAGGAGTGGTGACTATAGGATGGTTGGGTAGTGAGACTCTAGGGGAATCCACTAGAGATAGGTACGAAATGCATGACATATGAATTGGCGCTTGTGAATGGCATTGTGTTCAGGCATGATTGGTTGTGATATGTTGATATGCTTGAAAGCTGGTTGCGACTTTGCTAATACGCAGATGCGTCTGGACCTGAGGTATGAGTGAAATCTCCCTGTTGTGATGTCTCTGATTGTTTGAGTTGTGATGAATGGCTAGCTGTGATTGTTGAGGTGATAAGTAGCCTGGAGTTGTTAGACTTAAGTGAGTGACTTAGGTCTCTAATTCCTAAATGGAATTGTAGTGGTCCAGGTGTTGTGGAAACTAGCGAGATGAGCAACCGATGTAGAAACACTAGAGGAGCGTCTAGCTCGAGAGCACCAGCGACCGAGGATCCAAGAGTTGATGGAGTCTTGAGGGCGCTAGAGAAAATTGGAGAGATAATGGGAATGGAAGCCCAAGATAGGGCTGCTGCGGCCCTTCGACAGGCCGAAGATAGGGCAGTGATATTAGCCCAAGCTGCTGAAGCTGCAGTGGCAACTGTGAACCTAGCGAATGCAAATAATGGCCAAGGAATTGGAGGTGGCAATGTGCAAGGCCCTGAGAATCGCGCTATGGGTCAGTTGATGAAGCAATTTTTGAAGCTAAAACCATCAAGATTGGATGGCAGAGGAGACCTTGAGTTAGCTCCTAGGTGGATTGAAGAGCTGGAGAAAGCATTTACAGTTTTAGGGTACACTGAAGTTGAGAAGGTGACCCTAGCGGCTTACCAGCTCCAAGGAACTGCGAATGATTGGTGGAAGGCCACCAAGGGAATGGTTTTTCCTGAAGGGACTGAACCGACGTGGGCACCTTTTGCTGAAACTTTTAATGTGAAATATTTCTCTGAAGCTGCCCAAGAACAGAAGTTGGCTGAATTCCAGAATCTTCGCCAGAATCAAATGACTGTAGATCAGTATGAGGCGGAATTTGTAAGGTTGTCGAAGTATGCACCAAGGATGGTGGAGAATCCGTGGGATCGGGCAAGAAGGTTCCGAGATGGATTGAGGCCCGATATTCGCAGCCAGATGATCTCAATGAACTTGAGGGATTACAATGAGATCTATACCCTGAGCCAGATGATTGAAAGAGATATGAGGACTAGAGGAATTTCCTCAGGACCGCGGTTTAATCCAGTCAGAGACAATCGAAATTTGGGCAAAGGTCCTATGGTGAACAACAGGAGGTTTGTTCCCCCAGTTAAGAGGAATATCATGAAGCCTGCTCACCAGAACAACTAGAGTTGTCGCCTCTGTGGGCGAAGGCATGGAAGTGGACCCTGTCCCAGGCAAATGGGAGGATGTTTCAAATGTGGCAAGATGGGCCATAGGGCAAGGGAATGTTGACTGGCTGAGTAAACAAGGGGCTGTAATGGATTGTGGTAGTAGGGTAATTCGATTTCATCCTGTCGATCGCCCTAGTTTCGAGTTTGTGGGAACCCGAGGAGGAACCTCGATTCCTTTGGTTTCGTCACTAAAGGTGACTAAACTATTGAATGAAGGATGTGAGGCTTATTTAGCCATTGTGGTGGATACAACGATTGAGGAGCCTAAGCTGGAAGAAATAGCAGTGGTACGTGAATTCTCTGATGTATTTCCTCAAGAGTTGCCTAGCTTACCACCTAAAAGAGAAGTGGAGTTCTCGATTGAATTAATCCCTGGGACGGAACCGATTTCGAAAGCACCATATAGGGTGTCTTTGTCGGAATTAAAGGAACTAAAGGTACAGATGCAGGAATTACTAGACAAGGGATTCATTCGTCCAAGTGCGTCGCCTTGGGGTGCACCTCTGTTGTTTGTGAAGAAAAAAGATGGGTCATTGCGCCTGTGCATTGACTATGGGCAACTGAATCAAGTTACTATTAAGAAAAAGTATCCATTGCCAAGGATAGATGACTTGTTTGATCAGTTGCAAGGAGCGTCCGTGTTCTCTAAGATTGACTTAAGGACGAGTTATCATCAGTTGAGGATCAAGAAAGAGGATATACCGAAAACGGCTTTTAGGACGAGGTATGGACATTACGAGTATACCGTCATGCCGTTTGGGTTGACTAACGCCTGTCGCGACCCGTCCGAAAGCGGACGCGGCTAATGGATTACCGATCGCGGGTCTTGGATCGGCGCGGGCCCTCCCAGGCCCATACCAAATCGCGGCGGGAGTATTCTTCGACGATAAGAGTCGATCGCTTTCGACCTTCAGTGTGGTCGTGGTGGCATGTGCAAATTGTGCATGCATTTGGAGTCGACACCGGTCTTTCTTGGAGGGTAGACCGGAAACCTTACTGACCGATTGGGAGAGATCGATCAGTTCTGCGGAACCAAAGATTTTGGGTTCGGGGACTTGGTTACGCTGGTGTCATTGCCAACGCCCTTTCGGTACCTAACGCGAGTGATTTTCCTGACTAAGAGTTCATGCAGGCGCAAGTTTAGGTGAGGTAGGTTTGATTCAGGGTTTCATGCAGATTGGACGACTATTCCTATCAATCACAATCAATTTAAATGAAAGCGCAAACAAGTGCATAAATAAGTCTCATAGATGCACATCAATTCGAGTCAATGGCTTCCCAGCATAGCCATAAAGGCTTAGGAAAGGTGTGATTTCGGACCGGGGTAAAATGGGAAGACTTGGAGGCGATTTAGCCCGAAGGGCAAAATCGTCAATTTTTTGGAAGATTGGGATACCGAATTACCCAAAATATTCCATGGCCAGTTGATTGTGCCCATTTCCCATTTTTGAGAATGTTTTGGAATTTTTTTTATTTTTCTTCAATTTTTGGAAGACGATTCGCCCAAAGGGCGAAATCGTCATTTTAAGAAGGGTCGGGGTTCAAAACACCCAGAATGAGTCTTGGTCAATTGTCTGTGGCCATTTCCTATTTTTTTGGGATTTTCCTGGATTTTTTAGAATTGTTTTGGAAGACGGTTTGCCGGAAGGGTAAAACCGTCATTTCTGGAAGGTTCGGGGGTCAAAAGACCCGAAACAGGTCATGCCAGTTGAATGTGGCCATTTTATATTTTCTGGAATTTTTTTAGATTTTTTCTGAATTTCTTTGAATTTCTTATGATTTTTCATTTTTTATTGAATTTTTGAATTTTTTATTATTTTTTATTATTTTCTGAATTTTTTTTAATATTTAAAATTATTTTCCGGGCCGGGTAAGTCCCGGCCCGCACCTCGCGGGCGCCCGACCCGACCCTACGGGTCGCAACCGGCCTAAAACTACGCCGTTTTTGATTTTTTGAGAATTTTCTAATTTTTTTAACATTTTTTATTATTATCCGAAAACCCCGGATCGGATGGTCCAGGACGCGCCACGTGGCTTCCTCTGGCGCGTCCGATCTTCGATCAGATCGGACGTTCCTCAGAGTGCCACTTGGCGCGACATCAACCGTCGGATCAAAATATTTTATTATTTTCAAAAATCATTTATTAATTTCTGCAAATCTTTTTAATTTTTCAAAATTCCCAGATCGCGACACGTGGCGAAGCCACGGCCGTCCGATCTGGGCGGTTTTATTCTCGGCCCGGACCCACCCCTGCTGACGTGGCTGCCGACGTGGCGCGCCACGTCAGCGTTGACCGTTGACCGCCGGCGAAGTCGCCGGAGAAGACAATGAACAGTAAAAATTCCGGCGACTTCGCCGGAATTATCGCCGGAGAACCCCGAAACCGAGCCGAATCTGGGTATTTTTCACTGCTTTCTTCGGCGTTCGACTCCCCAAGACTTCGGCATTCACATGCAACTAAAAATAACGCCATGAACACGTGAAAAGCCGGCGAACCGGACCTCTGCACCTCTGCTCTCCGGCGAACGATTCGCAGGAATTTTTTTTGCGTTCAAGCTCTATTTCGACCCATCATACGGTATCCAATGAAGCTCTAGAGGTTTACCTGAGTCCCTTTAAGGGTTGGCGACCGCTCAACTCGTCGGACCGAGCTTTTGGCCCGGGTGTACGTTGGAGAGCTCCGGCCCTTCTCCTCAGGCGTCCTCGGTGCGAAGTAAACAATAAATCGAGGTCAGAGTCGGCTCTAGAGATTGTTTGAGGCAAGACTTGCACAAAATAGGATCGGGGAAGACACGGCCAAGAGCCAAGAATTAAGAAGTCCGTTCGCGCATTTCATCGAACATGTGATATGCGTATATGGGATGATGGTCGGAGGGATATACCGACCTTCTTGCGGCCCGTCGACGGTGGCTGAAGCTCCGGTGGTCCTTTCTGGAGGTCCTCGATGCTGGTCGTCCGTCCTTCTTTTTCCCCCAACTCCACGAACTCTCCCTGCCTCTTTCTTTTTTCAGAAGAAGGACTTGCAGAATATCCCCCAAAGAGGTCATCCGTCGCTCCCCCCTCCAAAATCCATTAGCTATTTGTCCTTTTTTTTATCATTATTTTTTGTTCTCTTCTTTTCCAGGCGTGGAACCTCTTTTCTTCAATGCTCTTTCATCATCCTCTTTTTCCTTTTTTTAATCTCATCTTGTCTGCCCACTTTTGTCTTCCTTTGGCTTTCATTTTGTTCTCTTTACATTTTTTATTCCTTAGTGCTCTCTCCCCCTTTTTTTAAGTTTTCTTTTCTTTTATTTTATTTATTCTTTTTTTGCCACTGAGTTGTCTTCGTGCCGATGAAGATTCGGATCCCCCCCCAAGCCAACTCTAGCGTTCTCTCTTTTTATTATTATTATTTTTAATTCCATACATGGCCTTGACCACGCTTTTCACAATCGCATCTTTCCTTTTTTTATTCTTCCTTTTATTTTCCCAATGGATCTGTCTCCACCAAGAGGGAGATACCTCATCTTTTCTCCTTTTCTTTTGTTTTTGCGCCGCGCGGGTCTGCAGCTGAGTTGCAGACTCGGTTCGGACCGGGTCGGGCGGTATTGTGCAATTAAGCCCTTTTGGTTAAAATTGATCAAATTGGAGGGCAAATTGACCCAATTGCAATTCGAGACTTTAGAATCCGATGTCATAGCTTATAAAAAATAAGAATTGACAATTAAAAGACTCGAAAAGGATTTTTTTTTGGCTCGGTTCGAGTTTATGTTTGTGAAGGAACGTATTGACCCGAGCTGAATTTTTGAGATTTAAAGAGACACACTTGAAGAGGAAATTAAAACAAAATTATTAAATATTTTTGTGTATTTTTCTGACCACGAATGGTATTTTTCTGATTTTTTTTGGGTATTTTTAATAATTAAATAAATTCGAAAAATATTAAAAAAATACCAAAAAATATTTTTTGTTCAAAATTGGTTCCTAAGGCCAAGCCAAGGCTTCCAAAGTTGAATTTGTGATTTTATGACCTTTTTTGATATTTTTAATTAATTTTAAAGTATAAAAATCACAATAATAGATGGTCAAAAATCAGGTGTCAACAACGCCCCAGCTGTATTTATGGATTTGATGCATCGAGTATTCAAGGAGTATCTGGATCAATTTGTTATCGTCTTCATTGATGATATTTTGATTTACTCGAGGTGCAATGAGGATCATGAACGACATTTTCGGATTATCTTACAGACCTTAAGGGAACACTCGCTCTATGCTAAATTTAGTAAGTGCAAGTTAAGGTTGAATAAGGTTGCATTTCTTGGTCATGTAGTATCTGGAGAAGGAATCTCTGTGGATCCTTCGAAGATCGAGGCAGTTATGAATTGGCCTAGACCTACAACAGTAACGGAAGTCCGAAGTTTTCTGGGATTGGCAGGTTACTATAGATGCTTTGTAGAGAAGTTCTCGTCTATAACCACTCCGCTGACGAGGTTGACTAAGAAAGATACACAGTTTGAATGGACGGATAAATGAGAAAGGAGTTTTCAGGAACTTAAGCGAAGGTTGACGACTGCACCAATTTTGACGATTCCGTCTGGTTCTGGAGGATATGAGATTTATAGTGATGCATCGTTGAAGGGACTAGGATGCGTCCTGATGCAACATGGGAAAGTAGTGGCGTATGCGTCGCGTCGCGTCAGTTAAGACCTCATGAGATGAACTACCCGACGCACGATTTGGAATTGGCCGCAATTGTTTTTACGTTAAACATTTGGAGACATTATTTGTGTGGTGAGAAGTTCCAGATCTATACGGACCATCAGAGTCTAAAGTATTTATTCTCTCAAAAGGAATTGAATATGAAGCAATGTAGATGGATGGAATTGCTTAAAGACTATGATTGTGATATTCTATATCACCCTCGAAAGGCTAACAGGGTAGCAGATGCCCTTAGTCGAAAGCCAAGCATTGCGCATCTGTTGGTCAAGGGATGGTCTATACTGGAAAGACTTAGAGATTCAGAGTTTAAGTTGGAAGTTTGCCGATTGTCAAGTTTGATGGCAACTTTGAGAGTCGAACCAGAAATACAGAAGAGGATTAAGGCATTGCAATCCACGGACCCTGATATACAGAAGAACTTGGAAATGGATGCGGACAAGAGGAAGTCTGACTTCTAAGTATCTGAAGATGGAATACTGAAGTTCCGAGGACGACTGTGTGTACCCAATGACGAGGAACTTAAGGAAAAGATTTTGTCTGAAGCTCATAGGAGCAACTACAGTATTCATCCAGGTAGCACAAAGATGTACCAGAACTTACGTTAGCATTATTGGTGGAATGGGATGAAAGTGGATGTGGTTAAGCACGTGGCTGAGTGTCTAACATGTCAGCAAGTGAAGGCGCAGCATTGTAAACCTGGTGGTATGCTGCAACCTTTGGAAATTCCCGAATGGAAGTGGGAACATATCACCATGGATTTTGTCATGGGCTTACCAAGGAGTCAAAGAGGACACGATTCAATTTGGGTGATAGTGGATAGATAGACAAAGTCCGCTCATTTCCTGCCTGTGCGAAAGGATTTCGCAATGGATAGATATGCTGATTTGTATATGCAACACGTAGTGCGACTTCATGGAGTGCCTGTGACAATAACGTCAGACAGAGATCCTAAGTTTACTGTGAATTTCTGGAACAGTCTACAGGAGGCCATGGGAACGAAATTGCAATTTAGTACGGCGTACCATCCACACACCGATGGACAGTCTGAGAGGACGATTCAGACGTTAAAGGATATGCTGCGAGCATGTGTCATTGATTTTAAAAGTGGATGGGAGGAGAAACTGCACTTTGTGGAATTTGCATATAATAACAGCTATCAGCAAAGTATCGGAATGGCACCATTCGAAGCGATGTATGGTAGAACGTGTAGGACTCCGATATGCTGGGATGAAGTTGGTGAGAGGAGTATAACAGGCCCAGAATTGGTGGAACAATCAGTTGAGGTTGTTAAGATCATTCAAGAAAGGCTTAAGACGGCCCAGGGTCGCCAGAAAAGCTATGCGAATAAGTGACGAAGGCCTTTGGAATTTCAAGTGGGTGACCATGTCTTTCTCAAGGTGTCACCTATGCGAGGATTATCCCGATTTGGAAAGAAGGGAAAGCTGAGTCCAAGGTACGTAGGTCCATTTGAGATATTAGAAAAGATTGGGACTTTAGCTTATCGTCTTGCCTTGCGCCAAGCTAATCGCAAGTTCATAATGTGTTTCATGTGTCGATGCTGAAGAAATATGAACCGGACCCGACTCATGTACTGGATCATGAAGTCATCGAAGTGGACGATAAGATATCGTATATGGAAAGGTCAATACGAATTGAAGATCAAAAGGAGCAAGTCTTGCGGAACAAGAGGATTCCACTCGTCAAGGTGATCTGGGAAAGCGAAGAAGCGATGAGGAGCCAGTACCCCCATTTGTTTGAGTAGATTTGGGTTATTGTAAATTTCGAGGACGAAATTTTTGTAAGGGGGGAAGAGTTGTGATATTCTGAATTCCTGCCATTTTAAGACTATGGAATGAGAAGTATCTATCGATGTATTTCAGTTTTATCTCGCTCGGACCTGATCAATTCGAGTTAACTGTCCAGAAAGGGAAAGGCTAATGCATGACAAGTACGTGGATCTGGGAAACTCGAAAAAAGAAATGACGCTTTGACCATAAGAATTGCCGAGGGAACATTTAGAACCATTAAAGGCCGAGCAAATAACGAAAAAGGAATCCATTGCTAGCATTATACGATTGGAGCACGGGTGATGCCGTTTAACCAATGTATAATTTGCGAAGTTTTCCTAAATCGAACAATGACGGTCGAGACCGTCGAAACTAGCAATGAACCCTCGCAATTACATGACAACAAAAGCCGTCGTAGCTTGAATCTTCCTAAGTATGACGAGAGTCACAGAGTCGATACGCGTAACGTCTGCAAAAGCCGCCCGTTAGTTCGAGATAAACTGAAGATACAAATGACAGAAGATCGATCATGCAACGAAAGCTCGAAATTGGCAAATGGAAATGAAGAATTCCAATATTAGAAAAGAATTTGGACGTCGTCTCATCGAGGGTAATTTAGATTGAGAAAAGTGAAATTTGTACTGAAAGTGGAAAATTACCCTTTTGCCCTCAAAGGACAATCTTTTCTTTAAGAACAAGTGAGGGCAAAGTAGTCATTCCCTCTCTCTCCCTAGTGGCCGAATTTTGAAGGGCAAGGAAGTCTTTTTGTCCTCAAGATTTTTATGAAGATAAGTCAAGTGTCATTATGTGGATAAGGATGATGCATCTAGACTAGGGTTAGACTTCTAAAAGCATTTAATTGTTGTCTAATCCCTACCTACTCTCTCTCTCTCTCTCTTCTTGACTTATGGATAAGGTCAAGACTTTCTTATTTTTCCTCAAGCTCAGCCGACCACCACCTTCCTCTCCCACATTTTCTCTTTCCTTTCTCTCTTCTTCTTTCTCGCCCTCCAGCTCGCGGCCAGCACAGATCTGTCTCACTATTTCAGCCATAACTCCGTCGTCCGACATCAGATTGAGGTGATTCTTTCTCCATTAGAAAGCTTATCGTCTTATATTTCTATAGACATATTATAGGCTCAATTTGACTCAGTAGATCTTTCCGTAACTCGATTTGAGTGACGAAGGTCAGAATCGGAGTGAACCTGGGCGTGAGCTCCTTTGGACAGACTTTGGGAGCTTGCCTTGCTTCAAAATCAAGGTGAGACCTTCTTAAGATATAGTATTAAGGTTTAGGAAGTTTAGATTGATGTATGGATGAAGAAAAATGAGTTTTAATGGATGAACTTTGATGGATTTCATCTAGGACAGAATCTGTCCTCTTCAACGGGTCTGGGAACCGAGCGCCTTTGAAGGCCGTAGAAGTGTCGGCTTGCCCCGAAACTTGTTGGTAAGACACACTAAGACATGATACTACATGTTAGCAAATGATAGATGGGTTAGATTGAAGATTTGATGGCCGGTTTGCATGGTTTTTCTTAGGGACAGAATCTGCCCGGCACTGAACTGTGTAGGATTCGAAGTTTGTTGCGGTTCTTGGAGGAGTTTATTGGCTTATTTAGCTTGGTAAGGAGACTTCTAACCTTTTGTTAGGATGTTGAGTCACTCAATGGTGGAATTTTGGTGGAATTAAAAGGGTTTAAAGGATTGATTTGGTGAGAAACACACGTGAAACCCGAAACCGTCCAAATCCCGTTTTCAGCGCACACTACTTCTAAAGCCTTGAAGTGCAATTGGGTCAATTTGCCCTCCAATTTGATCAATTTTAACCAAAAGGGCTTAATTGCACAATTTTCTTTCAATTTAGTCCCATGTTTCACAAATCTTGAAATTAAATTGCACACGGGCATACCCATTAAAATCAAACACTTCTACCCTACAGTTTTCATCATGATGAATCCATTGGTGGCCTCAATGGGGACTAATTTGATCATTTGGACCCTCGATTGAGCAAAAATCATTTTCGGATCCTAGGGACAATTGGGGTTTTCACTAAATTCCAATCCATTGATTTGTGAAAACGCCCATATTTGATGAAAAACATGTCGATGAGTCCGATTTTAGCATCAATTTCATGAAAAGAGTTCAATTGGGGACCCAATTTGGCGAAATGGTGGAACCAGGTCGGTCGGGTCGGACTCGACCCGACCCGACCCGGTCGAACCGTGTCTGCAACAGAGAAACAGGGGAGGACAATGGAGGCATGGCGCGACGTTTTTTTAAGAGAAAAGGACAGGGAGCATGGGAGACAATAGCAGAGTTCCATACCTGTCTTCTGCAGGTTTATAGGCACAAAAAGGCCGGTCGGCCATGAACACCGGAGGGGGGATTCGCGGTTTTAATAAGGATCTCGGGCCGAGAGAGAAGCAGGAGGTTCGAGTGAAAACCTGCTGACAAGCGGCCACCCTGAAGCTTCAGCGGACTTCACCCATCATCTCCGAGGTCACCGTCGCCGTCGACAGGCTCGAAACAGGTCAGTATCCCCCCCTGAGCTCCATTTCTTCGATGCACGCCAACTGTTCGACGAAATGCCCGAATGAACCTTTCAAATTTTTAGCTTTCGGTCTTGCCACTCCCGACCTCATTTCGTACGGGTTTGGGTCTTAAGATCTCCCTAGAACCGACTCTAAGCTCTATTTGGCAATTTTTTGCATCAAACGGCATCAAAAACGGAGGTCCGACCACCGTTGGCCTCGGCTTCGGCCGCGAGCCCATGCCGATGCAAACCAGCGTATTTCCAGCTCTAAACGAGCTGCGGTAAGTCCCTAAACCTCGTTTGAATGCTGCTAGAGTAGTTAAAATGTTGTTTGGTCGCTAAAAAATTCTTGCGCAATCATCGCCGGCGCCGGTTCGGGGGAGGCCCGTTCTGCCATTTCCAACGTGTTTTTGCCGTGTTTTTTCTGATATAGGTTAATGATGAGAGTCCGGGGGTCGAATGGTGAAAGAATGATCGAAAAATATGAATATTTGGGGAAAAATATGAATATTTGGGGTCGGTTTGCTTATTTCGGCGAAGATTCCGACGAACTCGCCAGAATAATCACTGTTCCGGCGATTCGCCGATCATCTTCTCCGGCGGTCTGAGTCCAGTCAACGGTCAACGGCTGACGTGGCTTGCCACCGCGTCCAATAAAAAATAAAGACCAGATCGGACGGACGTGGCTTCGCCACGTGTCGCGATCTTGGATTTTCTCAAAAATAAAAAGATTTTTAGAAATGATTTTCGAATAATAAATAAAAATCGATCCGACGGCTGAGGTTGTGCCAAGTGGCTCTCTGTGGATCGTCCGATCTAGTTCAAGATCGGACGCACCAGGAGTAGCCACATGGCAAATCTGGAACGTCCGATTCGGAGGATTTTCTGATAATTAAAAAAATGATAGAAAAATAGAAAAAACCTTTAAAAAACCAAAACGGTGTCGTTTTAGGCCGGTTTTCGACCCGTAGAGTCGGGCTGGGCGCCCAAGAGGTGCAGGCCGGGTCTGACCCGGCCCGTAAAATATTTTAAATATTAAAAAATTCAGAAAAAAATGAAAAAAATCGAGAAATTCAAAAATTCAATAAAAAAAATAAAAAATCATAAAAAATTCGAAATAATGGGAAAATTCAGAAAAATTCTAAAAAAGTTGAAACTTTCACTCTTTGTGAAAAAAGGAGACGTCATATCGTAAATGGTTAATATTCACGAATGAAAGTACAAAAGTTTCAGCAACTTCATCTATATTCCCCGGGAGAGGATTTCAACAAATGAGCACACCCAAATTGCAGTCAAATCTGCCCTTCGAAGAGGCCCCTGCACCTCCCTATTAGCGAATTCTGTATGATTTAGGTCCAGTGCTTGTAGGCAATCCCTTATGCCCAGGTTTAGGGCCACCATTGCCGCGACGTGTAATCCTTGATGAGCAAGGGCCTCTTCGTAAGTCACCTCAAGTCTCACGGCCCCTTGATTAATCGCCCTGATCCATCTTATTGTGAAGGGGTTCCGAATGATCAAAAAGTGCATAAGATTTTGACGAAGCCCATTCGAGTCAGCGCCGATTACAGTCATATACTGGCATATATAATCATGTAGACGCCGCATGGCTCTTTCGTTTCTGCAAAAAGAGCGTACTAGTTCATGTAAATTGATAAAATAACAAAAAAGAAATAAGTTAAATACCGTGTCATGGTGGCACGGGTCACAACTCCAGCGTCCACTGTTTGCCCATCAAGAAAATCATATGCAGCCAGACGAAAGCCCTGCAATGGCTCAGGTACAGGAGGAGGAAGCGGCACACCCAATTGGACTCGGCGGACAACGAACAAGGATAACATCTTGACGGAGGTTGGCACGCTGGATGGAGGAAAATAACAAAGACCAGTCAACAAGTGTATGACACTAATAGGAGGATACAAAGAAAAGAAATACTCACCGGTGCAATCAAGATTTAAGTCTCGGAGGCTGAGTTACCCTCGTTGAGTTGACCCCTTTCTTAATTCCTAATTGACGAAGAATAATTATAAAGAACTGTCAACAACAGGATGTATGGGTTTAATCGGAAGATATAAAGAATATAAAAAAAAAAAAAACTCCCACCCCAACCGTCTTTAACTACAAATATGTGGAATCAAATAGATGGCAGAAGCATTTTCATGAGAAAGCCAAAATAAAGAAGTGACATCGTGAACTCACCACGAAGAACGACGGTGGAGGACCCTGGCGCGCTGGATGAAGAGAAGCGATGAAGAACAGTCAAAAAGAAAATGGTGGACATCAATGGGAACATATAAGGAAGATAAAATACTCCCAATGCAACCATTCTTAACTACAAAATATTTGGAATCAAATAGATGGCAGAAGCATTTTCATGAGAAAACCAAAACAAAGAAGTGACATGGTGAACTTACCCCGAAGGACGAACAAGTTTACGGCGGTGGAGGACCCTGGCGCGCTAGATGACGAAGAGCGATGAAGAGCGGTCAACAAGAATAAGATGATGGTGGACCTCAATGGGAACATATAAAGGAGAACAAATAAACACCGCAACCGTTGAGTTGTGCCCACAGTGTTCAGATTCTTGGTTACCATTTAAGTGACACTTAACCGCATCCATAACGGTGTAAATCCGCAACGAACAGGAAAACAATTTGCTATTTTCTTTTTTAATTTTTGTAATAATAAAAACTTATCCATAACATTTTAGTAATATGATTTTTTTTATAATTCGTTATTTTTACTAAATTAGATTAAAGATGAAAGTTTGTTAGTAATATGAGTCGGGTAGAGTGTGAGTTGGGTTGAGTGCGGGCCGTTAAATTTGTACTACACAAAAATGGGTGAAAAAGGGTTAATAGGTCGATATGCGTCGGACCATATTTGACTCGAGCCAAACCCGCTCTTTAAACACCTCAAAATCACATACTTTTACGACATTTAGCGGAAGTGTATTTTTCACATCCTGGCGAGCGAAAATCAATTTTGACAAGGCAAGACTTGCAACAAGAAAATTATAATGAATAAAGGAATTGCTAATACCATGCTTGGCATATACTCAACAAGCTCTCTTTAATCACTTTTTTCTTTTGGCAGCTCCGTGCTCGCATATTAAGATTCAGCACACAACCACAACGAATTAAAGTGCAAAAGCAAGAAAAAGAAATTGAGATACAAGATTTTATCCTCGTTCATCCTTAAACTAGGGCTACGTTTAGTAGAAGATTTCACTATAATTAACACCTCAATCTCTCAATACATCACTCAATTTCAAGCTCCCATTGAGAAGCTCGCCAAGTTAGGAATCAACCTAGAAGGGAGTTGAATAGGTTGAGTGGTGATTTTTAAAAACTTTTGCCGAATAATAAATAATCACCAGTGATTGTTTTTTAGTGCAGTGAACCGGCGTGTGATGCTGATAAGTACATCAGATAATAGCAAAGCAAACCACATGCAGATGTATAGTGGTCCATCTCATGAGAAAGCCTACGTACACTCTTAGATTAATAGCCTTAAGAGCAACTGGATTCCACTAGTAATCACCATTGAAGATTACAACTAGCACGCGTCGTTCTTATACAATGACAGTTTACACTATCAGGACACGAGTATTGCGACCCATCAGAACGGGCTAATGGATTGCTATCACCCATCTCTTGATGGATGGACTAAGGGACGGACCCTCCCAAGGCCCATGTGCAAATCGTGACGGAAGGATTTTTTTTCGACCTTTAATTGTGGTCAGGTGACATGTGAATAGTGCACATGCTAACCAAGTCGACAACAATTTATTTTTGGAGGGTAGATTTGAAACTCTACTGCGAAAATCAAAGAAGAGGGTTCGGGGACTTATTTACTTTAATGTTGACATTGACGTCCTTTCGGTACTTAAGTTGGTGGATTTTCCTAAATAAGATTTCATGTAGATGTCTCGAGGTGAGGTAAGTTCTAATGTCAAAAAGGTACATGCAAATGGGAGTAACTAGCCTATTGATAACAATCATTAAAAGTAAGGAAAATTCCAAAAAAAAAAAAAAGGTGCTCGAAGTTCTCTCATTTTCTCAAATAAGGTTCCCAAGCGAGCCATATTTTAAATAAAGGTCTAAACTGCACTCATTTTCTCAAATAAAGGCCTAAAGTGAATATTATTTCAAATAAGAGTTTAAAGTAACCATAAAATCTCAAAAAATAACTTATTTCAAGAGCATTTTAGTGATTTTACTTATTTATTTATTTTCCTTTTTATTAGCTTTTTTTTGTTTCATCAAAAATTAACAAAAAATTAAAAAAAGAAAAAGACAACATACACAGGCGGGAGAACTGCCCGTCCCATGTGTGGTCACTGCCCCACCGCCAGGGGAGGGGGCAAGGAAGGCCTGCGGGATCGTCGGTACCTCAGCAAGGGCCAACGACCCTACTGACTAGTGGCGAGGGCCAACAAGCTCTCTCCTGATTTTTGCTAGGGCAGAGGCCTTCGCCTCCAGTCGATAGGGTCACTGGCGCTCGCCGATGCGCCAGCGGCCCCACTAATCTCGCCGCCCCCACCGACCCCCCACTAGTGGTAGGCCGGCTACTACAGGCGAGAGAGGCAGCCCTCCCACTCATATGGCAGTTTCTTAATTTTTTTTTTCTTTTAAAAAATAAAAATGGAAAAAAATAGATAAAAAATGAACCAAAATCAAAATGTGAAATGATGAAAATGCTCTTTAGGCCAGACACTTTTTTGAAACGCTATACCTATTTCAAGTCCTTATTTGAAATATATTATGCTACTTCGGGCTCTTATTTGAAACAATGTTAACTTGGGGCTCTTATTTGATAAAACGAGATGATTTCGAGCTCTTATTTCAAATTTTTCTTTACAAGTAAGTGTGCAAATCAAGGTACCACATACATATAGATAAATCGCATTGAATCATGACATGGCATGCTTAATGAAGCCCTAAAGACTTGGAGAATGCATCATTAAAGTTCAAGGGTGGTCTGAAAAATATGGGACAAAATGCCAAAAGGGAAAATTTGTCAATTTTTTATTAACTTTTGGAATTACCTAAATTTCTTTATTACTATTGTTGAATTTTTGAAACATTTTTTGAACAAGGTTGACCTGACCATTGCCTCTCGAGTGCCCGACCGAGATTGAAAGGGCCTTGTATTGGCCATAAGAACACATTGTTTTTTCATTTTTTTTTCATTTTTTTTCATTTTTTCATTTTTTTTTCATTTTTATTGATTTTCTCAAAATTTTGCTTTATATCTAATCCCACAATCTAGATGAACCAGTTGGCTAAGCCATAGCCTTCGAATCAGATTACTAAAATCTACGGCCCAGATCATACGGTGTGGCTAGTCCATGGCCGTCCGATCAAGTATTATTTCTTATTTTCGAAAAATATTGTATAAAATTTGAAAATCATTTTATTTTCTAAAAAAATATATATCCACCACATTGTCAAAATCGTGGCCTTTCGATCTATTTTTATTTTTATCTTTCGAAAAATAATTTCTTATATACCTTGACTAACGTGGCTGCCACATGGCCACATCAGCACCACGTGGGCGTTGACCAAGTCAACGAAGATTGACTGGTCATCGTACTCATGAGGAAGAAGGTGAAATGGACGACCAAGGTTGTTTAGGCCACCGATCGACGACGAAACCACCTCCGATCGTCTTGATTCTTGTGCTAATTGATTCTCAAAACTACAACATATCTAGAATCAAGCCAGATATAAAGGTTTAGTCAACATAATCGAAGCTTGCACAGTGTACAATGGCAGAACTCCTACGTGCAAACTAGAGCAAATCCGGACGTGAAACTCACGGAGCAAGTTCATATGAGCTCTAGAAACCTATTTGAGGTCCTGGTCGACTTGTAGATTACCAGTTTTGGCTCGCAGAGTGGCGACAGATCTGGAGATGGTTGAAGGTTTGACTCGAGATTTTATGCAAAAGCGAAGCAGACACATAATAGGAACATGCTTAGTTATGTTCAACGAGTAAAATGCCTCAAAAAATGCACAAAGTAATGGTTGGAATTAAGATTTGCCATAGTTATAGAGCTCGAAGCTCGAAAATGGAACTCATCGTTTTAGCGATCTATAGACTTCGGGAGCTAGTGCGATCTCTTCCTTAGGTCCAAGCAAAGCTTTAGGGAGTGATCTCGTGCTTTAATTTGGTATGGAACGCCTTAGGGAACTATGCAAAGCATCTGCTCGTGCTCGCATCAATGGTAACCAGAGAGAGAATTCTCTCTCTAACTCTCTCTCTCTCTCTCTCTCTCTCTCGTTTATTATGTCTCTTTGCACAGAATGAGCTCTCGCTCCTTGCAAAAATGTGGGAAATTGGTCTATGTCTATTTGAACAGAATTGGCGTGCATGGGGTTTGTCCACCAATTTAGCTTGCACGTGATCACGCGTGCATTTTATTCCAAACGACGACGGAAAAGGTAGTGAATTCCATTAGGCTCCGTTTAGTCTCAAGCATGCGCGAATTGGTGCCAATTTGAGCTACGTTGAGCTCGGGTTTGTCCAGCAATGGCAATAACAATGATTGCTCCGGCTGTCGCAGAAACGAAACTTGGTTCAATCGAAGTGGAACGTCAAGGGCTAGCCCATCCATTGGCTTCGCCGATTATGGTCGGTTTGATCTTCAATTTTGTGATTAAATCTCGGCCTCCACAAGAGCTTAAACCTGCTGTGTGAAATGTCATTTGCAAAAGGGGGTCGAGAGTTGGTCGTTGGGTCACTGATTGTTTTTTTTTTTTTTTTTGTGATCGAGGTGTCCGGACCAGCTTGCGCGCACCTCGACTATTCTTCGAGAGGGTTAGCACGACAACCACCAGCCGCGACCCCCACTTAAGTCACGGAGCACGAGTTACGAGATTTGAACCAGGGACCTAACTGTTGTAGAAAGTCGGATCGCAATCGATCGCAGCGGAATTCTAACTGTCAGATTCGCGCAATATGATGCTCGTTTTTTCTTTCGAGAAAAACGTAATCGACACAACAAAATAAAAGAAGATGAGAAGAGCAATACACCAGAAATTTTTACGTGGAAAATTCGATGCGGGAAAAACCACGGGACGCTAGTCCAGGAACGCTCCACTATAATCAAAGGATTACAACTGACACTCTAATGGTGTCTCTCTCACAATAAATCCTCACAATTGTCACAAAACACAATCTCACTTGACGAACTCTCAAGAACTCTCGTGTTTACTCATTGTTGAGAATTTTGTGATTTCTCTAGAGTAATATTCTGGTGCACACTGAAAATCCTTCCTTCAATCGTTCTTTTATAGTAGCATGTCTCCATCCAAATTAGAATATTCCCTAACTGATTTCGCAATCCCCTCTTGATTGGAAATCTTTTTGATTGGAAATATCTAAATTGAATAATCACCAGAATATTCTATCCTGGTATTATTCCTTTTCAGCGTTCCGTCATAATAGGAATCTTTCCTATTATGTATTCTTGATGAGTAATCTTCAGGATTTCTCAAATTAAATTCCGAACATGTTGGGCTGCTCCCAACAAATCTCCCTCCAGCCCATCATGAAGGATCTCGAACCTTTTCATCAGCTCAATAAACCAGACTCTTTCCTATAGAATTTTAGTTTCTCCGTAGGTAGAGGCTTTGTAAACATATCAGCACCATTTCTCAATGAGCAAAATGGAAAGCTCTTGATTGTTGATTTGCTCTAGTGGTAGCAATTGAAAACATATTTCCTAGCTTGGCACCTGCAAGAAGGAAAATAGAAGGTTATCCTCAGAAATGATGTGCCGAGGGCAAGAGATACATTTTTTTTGAATTCAAAATGCAGACGACTCCTCAACGGTGAGGAATTTTGACTCTAATCAACCTGAGAAATGAAAATGCAACCTTGACATCTAAGATGAAGTGTCTCATGTAGGGAAAAATGCATAAAAAGCCTCGCTTTGGACTTTGTGCAGATGGGTGATCTTCGATGATCCATGGTTACCTACCAAAAAAGTGAAAATGCAATGAGTACATGACTTCGAAAGTGGTCGGTCCATGACAAACCTCTAGTCTTAACGAACAAAACAGGCATGCGCAAAAGACTGAATCAGGTAAATTTTCAGTTTCATCGGCCCTTACGATAAAATTCGTCTTAATTCGTACGTTGACCGAAAAATTTCCAAATTTTACGAACTTATACTAGACACAATGATGAACAATTTTCGTGTTTTGACTTAATATTGAAAGTGAACCGATCAGTGTATTTTAAATGCATCTTTGTGAAATTTTTGTCCAGAAAACTGTTTCGTCCGGTCCTTGTTAAATGAATGAAGGACCCCTTTAAGGTATGAATTAAAATCCAGACTTTTGCAGGTTATTAGTTGAAACATTAACCTACAACTTTCATGTTTCATGGTTCAGCAAAAGAGATCGTTCATTAGGGTCATTTTGCAAAATGATTTGGAGTCTGAAAAACGTGAGAAATTCCAGCCTGCTCTACCACGGCCATTAATTTCGTATTAAATAGAAAACATGATGGATTGTCACCAAAATTGTCTCTCAATAGATGAAGATCTCACGGACATTTTTTTCATTTAAGGCTCAAGATTGATTCCAACTAAAAAATGGTGCGAAAATTCAATTAACACTGAGAGGTCAGAATGAAAACAGAATTGAATTACTGACTGAAAGTGACACAACTAATAGCCATGGACCGACCTGAAAATATAAGTAAACAGGAAAGCATGAGTAAAGGGTTGAAGAGAATACCTCTTTTAGACAGGTGAAATAAACAAACACATAGACATGCACATGAAAATGCGACGTGAGGTTCGATCTCTATCTAGTAAGGCTTAACAAAGGTGGAGCCCCAAGGATACCCAAATTGAACCACCCTGGTTTGTGATTGTATCAGGATCCCCCGTAGACATCCGGCTCAGCCAAGTATCGACCCGTATCACATGGCGAATGACAGGGGTGATGAATCATGGCACCGATTTGAAAGAGTTCGGGACTTGAAGAGGGAGACTTAGGCCAGATGGTGATGACCAGAGTGTCCCTAATCAAGTACCATCCTGAGCCTAGCCATTCAGGTCCAATGGCGGGTTGTGTGTGCTAAGTGTGAATGCAAAAACAGTAAAGGCATACATGACAGTTTAATAGCAATCACCGCTTCAATATAAACCCCCTCAAGCATACATTCCTACTCCAATCTACAAGAAAAGGATTAGCAAACACTTCGCCCCTTATCACTCCAAGCCTGCAAGAACATTTAACACCTTATAAATGAGATTCAACCAAAATCGCCAAAGGCGAGACATCCATGGAATCTTCAATAGGCCTAAGTCCACTAAAGTTTTTAATTTTCCGAAAAATTCATATGAACCAATCTAAGTCTTAATTTTCGAAAAATCAAATTTTCTTCCCCAGCGGAGTCACCAAGCTGTCGCGACCTAAAAAAACTTAGGTTTTTTAGGTTAATGGATTATCTGGTTAATTTTAATGATTAACCTAATACGGACTCTCCCAAGCCCTACCAAATCGCAACTTAAATTGATTAGAAAAGATTTAGAATTTGGAGTCGCCACTAATCATTTTTTGGTAGGTTGATTAGAAACCTAAGTAAAACAGCGAGAGAACCATTTTACTTCTACGAACCAGAGATTGTGGATTCGGGGACTTGATTACACTAGTTAATTAAAACTAATGCCCTTTCGGTACCTTAATTCCATGAGATGTCCTAAGTTGACGACTTGGATTGAATCAATTTAAAGCTCAGATAAAGTAGAGTTCCCTTTTTTTTTGGATTCTCTCTTTTTTAAATGCAATGCATGAATGATGTGGATACCATAACATGAAACTACCTAAATGACGGATGATATGCAAAGCATGCAAATTTAAGGTCGAATTGCCTTATATGCAAGAATTAGCTAATTAATTAAAGCATGCGAGATGACATAACATAGAACGAAATGAATGATGACATGGCAAGCTGTGATGCGTAATTATGCAAGCATGTAGTGTGTGAATGAACATAATATGCAAGACATGAATTTGAACTGAATCTATATGAAGTGCAGCATGTGGCTTTCGAAAGAATGGGTGAATGAAGGACTAATGATACTCGAAAATATGAACGACATGGATAAGAACAAGGCAACAAATGAGCAGATTTTTTTGTCTTATCTTTTATATTTTCGGCAATGAAGATGCATTGAGTAAGCTATGACTTAAAGATATGCAATGGAATATTTTGAAAATATGGAATGCGATGGATGATACTCGAAAGCATGATATGCAAGATAGATACAAAATTCGTGAATATGCACGGAATATGCGGAGATATGTTATCCTAATTTGGGTAAGATGTGACAAGATATGCATGAATGTAATCTGGCTTCTTCCATTCAATTTTTTTGAAAATGTGAGATATCATGGGGATTTCATTATCTTGATTTATTTGCTTAAAGTTTTATGGGATAAGGTTTCTAGGAAACCTTATCTTCCTAAAAATTCGATTAGATGGGATTTCTAGGAAACCACATTTTTCTAAATCTTCAGGAAATTTTTAGGGTATATCAAACATCAATCAAGATAGAAATTCATCAACAACATCCACGGCAAGATAGGAAAGAAATCGTCAAGATCACTGCATTGTTCCTTTTTCGAATTTTCTAGAAATTTTCGCATCTTGAATTAAAAAAAATGGCTTTTTCGGAGATAGCAAATCGGACCTAAACGGTGATAGGTCAGATCGACTAAATCCGAGATTTTTGTCAAAAAATTATGTTTTAAATTCTAGACCAAAAAGTGGTATCTCGAATTTCCGAAAAAAGAGTTTACACTTCGCTCAATGTCAGCATCCAAAATCATGCAAAAATAATCGCTAGAACATTCAAAGGTTCTTAAGGCATGCAAAAACATGATACTTCGAATGAAGACAACATGCAAATCATGCAAGGACAGCAGTGAAACCATTCAGAAACATGCTTGAATTAATCCTCCAAGGGTAAGAATATTACCTTGATTCGTCAGATGAAACTCGAAGCGATTGAAAGTGGAAAAACCTGCTTATTGACAAGATTGATTTTCCAAATCGAGCTTGGCACTCCTAGGAGCTTCGTCAAAGGCGATTTGTGTGCTTTTGTAAGGGCAATTTTGAGCACAAATGCACCTACAATCCAGCACCGAATAGCAAACTTTTTGCACGAAACAACGAAGTAATTATCTCCAAACAGTGAGACAAAAATCTGCACAAAACAGCAAATAAATTGGGCAAAATAGCTGCTGTTTTTGGGATGGACAGCAGTTAGAATGACAACGAACATCTTCGAAATCAACTCCGGATTGTAGTAAACTCATATGTTTGTTATTCACAGTGACCGGCTTCCAATGGACTTCAATTAGTCGCAAAAACTAGCCCCAAATATTGCCCAAACAGCCTTGAAATTATGCCCCAATTTGGTGTCGAACAGTGACTGCATAGCAAAAGATTTGTTAGCAACAATTTCTCATGTGAAACCTGCAAAGGAGGACAACCATAGGAAGAGAAAACTTGAGAAAATCAGCCAGCTTTGACTTAAACTCGTTGGACTAGAATCACTGGAATTTGTAGGATCGCTAATCCAAGATAGGACTTCTTGGTAGATGACAACTTCAGGACGTCAGAGGGAATTCGAGCGATATTGCACAGTAAGTTGTGCAAAGGCAATCCGTCAGAACCTTTTGTACTTATTCTCCTCCTCTTCCTTCTTGTGGACCTAACTCCAGAATCTGCAAAAAAAAATCAACACTTTCTCTCTTGTCTCCATGGGAAAGAAGCCGGTCCTCTCTCTAGTGCAGCGATTTTTGTCCTCCAGTGCAATAGGTGGGTGCGGTTTGTATGAGAAAAAAAACTTTTCTGAGCTAAAAATCTCTGCACATGCGCAAGCTGGAATATTTGTCAAAGAATGCGACTTTCGGAGCTCGATTGATCGCCAAAGTTTTCCAGGGAGTCTAGCACAATAAAAAAAAAAGATTAGAGCTTCAAATAATGCCGAGATAGGGGCTGATCAACCTTGGTTTGCTGCTGCACATGGGCGATTTACAGCTGATCGTCGATGCTAAGTTGGTCGGGATTAGCTTGAGCGTTCGCCGAACGGGGCTCGAGTAACCTCGAAGGACGAAGACAAATCTTTTCTTGTCTGTTCGTGCATCATGGACTGGAGCATGATTCATCCACAAAGTCAACGTTGGATCAATCTTGGGTGGTGAGTCCTTGGCTGGTCTTCAAGCTTTGGCCAACCAAATTCTCGTTGGTGTTGTCTTGGAGCCTTCGGTGCCCACAGAAGAAGACCAGAAGAAGACCACAATGAAACCTTCTCTTTTTGCGTGAATTCTGAATGTGTTGAGTGCTCTCTAATAAAGATCAAGCCTCCACGATCTCTCTTCTCTAATGGCCGTGTATTATGATTGTGTGGCCTCCCTAGACTTGTGAGCATAAAATATATTTATAGAGCAGAGCTAGGGTTCGCTACTTCCTAAAGAGATATATTCTTTATTATCAATATAAAATCTTTTGATATCTCTTATATTCTGTGATAATATCTAGCTTAATTGCTCACCAATTTTCAACATAAATTGATATTCTATCTTGGCATGCAATTTTCGACCCTACTGATATTCATATAGGTTTTGGCCGAATTTCCATTCACCGCGGGCTTAGTCCAATCGATTAAATTGGGCTCAGAATCATCACTTTAAGTTCATTCACTGTCGGTCCGAAAAAATGCAAATGCGAATGCATGATAAAAATATAAAAATAATTTATTTTTGTGAGAACTAAAACTAGTTCACATTTTCTTTATGCAAGATAAATGATTTAAGAAAAACAAATCACAATTTAGGTGTCAACAACATTAACAAGATCCAGGTCCGACGAGCGGCCCATTTTTTTCAACCATGCGAACCAACCGTATCCGTTGACTACACCCATCTATAAACTTCAGTTTTTAGGATTATCGGCCTCAAGCTACGTCGACGTGAAAAAGAACTACATGCCGAATCCAAAATCCACTGGCGAGGAAGAAAGTGTACAGCCTTCTTCGCGTATCAAAAACGCCGTCTAAACTCACTATTTTTTTTTTTTGAATGCTCCGAGACGGATCGGCATGGAGCTCGCTCTATCTCTTCAACGAAAACGCACTTGCTCCTAGAGAGAGAAAAAAAAAACGGAGAAGCACTGTATCGCCCAAGTCTTTTCTTAATCCCACGAGTTTGAGGTGTTTCAATCAACCAATCGCGAAAGAAAACGACCATAACGTGCATATGGAAAGATTGTACTTTTTCTCGTGAAGCTACTGCTTTGAAAGTCTGACAATACTATGAATTATTTATGACCTCTTAATCAATGAGTACTTTGTGCAAAATAAGAGGTAACGGTGTGTGAATCTACAATTCAGATTGTGCCATCCCGAAAGTATTTTTTTCGTTTCCTCGGGAGCCCTCCTCCCTCCTAGAGAGAATCGATGGCTCCCCGACAAGCGAAAAATCTTGGAGCATGTGAAGGGTTGGCCTCAATAATTGTCGGCAGGGGTGTGGGAAAGAGTCGATGGAATCGATCCTGTCGTTCCCGGACGAGGTACAAGACAAGGCAGCGCACATCAAACCCCCATGTCTCGACCTGTAAAGCCATGCCTTCACTTGTCCCATGTCCTGCTTCTGCAGCTCGCTGCAACTTGCGCTAGCCATGGCCGTCTATTTACCCCAAACGAAAGACTCCCTTGTTTCTTATTGCTGTTCGTTGGCTTCTGACCATATAGCCACTTGTACGATTTTTCCAACCAAAATGTTCATTCCAACCATCGGAAAATCATAGGGATTGTAATATCATCTTGATGCCATAAGTACTTAACCCTAAGAGAATTAATGTAATACAATGAATCGACGAAAGACTGCGATTCGAAAGGATGAGTTGAGGGTATATGTCACCGCGTTTTATCGTCTGTAGTTCATGCTAGATATTGTTGTGGAAATTCTCCTATATTTTTATTCTGACAAAACTATCAAAAGGGATTGTATAACGCTTTACGATGCAGAAAGAATGAGTAAGCTGCAGGTTGTATGGATCTAAATCTGTCATATGGACGAAGGATCAGATGGAAGTGCTTCTGACGAAGGGTCAGATGGAAGTGCTTCTGACGAAGGTTCAGATGGAAGTGCTTCTGACGAAGGGTCTGATGGAAGAGCTTCTGACGGGGTCAGATGGAGTGCATCTAAGGACCTTCAGATGGAGCTGCTTCTGAGGGTCAGGTTCAAGATGACCTTCTATCATTTGACGATCTATATACAATGACAGATAGACCTTATCAAATCTCCGAATTACCATTCCATGAACACTGATCTAATTCAGGAAATTCTTTATGAAGACGAAACTTGAATTAAGTCAGTTTCTGCATCTTCAAAGCATGAAGACCCACGTATGGCAGGTTTTCGATCAAGGCAAAATTCCTATGGAAAGTTTGTGATATTCGATTACCCGGATGTCCCTTCTAATCAATTAAGGGACTTTCTACAATGGGATATTATCTTCTAAAGAATATCCTTTCGGGAACAAACTCAGACTTACCACACTTATGGAAACTGGAGATTTAGTTGTATGGGCGACTGAATCATAAGGGTTCAATATCTTCCTCAACAGTCTACATAACTTCTGGTGATACAGTCTCATTCAATCATGATTGATGGCGTCCAATCAAGGATTGAAGAGAGATCCTTTGGCCGGGTATCCAATGGCTAGGTTGGAGGCAGGGGAGTATAAAAGAATAACCATGATGGATTGAAGAAGAAGAGCGAACAACGATCCAAAGTGCAAGCGTATACTGAGTGTTACCCAAAAGTATTCTGAACATTCAAAATTCATTCATTGTGAGAATCTGTGAGAGAGAAAAATCAAGTGGTTGAGTGTTTGTAATTCTCTTGATTCTTCATAGTGAAATACAGCCGATCGGCTGTCATCATAGGAGAGTGGACGTAGGCTTGATAAGCCGAACCACTATAAACATTGCGTGCATATTTCTCTTCCCTGATCTCTATCTCTGTGATTAGCTCATATTGCGTACTGTTCCCAGATCCTAAATTGAAATTATTTTTTAAAATTCCGCAAGTAATTTCAATTAGGTCGTGGATTCACCTATTCACCCCCCTCTAGGTGACATTGCTAGATCCAACAATTGGTATCAGAGCAGGTTGCTCATATTTACGAAGTGTTTATTGACTTCAGAGCTAACGATCTACTATGTCTAGCAATCACTCTTCAGGAACAAGCGATTCACACTTTGCCAACAAGCCACTATACTTTGATGGGAAGGACTACAATATGTGGAGCAACAAGATGAAATGGTTCTTCAAAGCCTATGATGATCTTATGTGGGATGTCGTTACAAATGGAGTAGTTCCCGTAACTGCTACAAATCCAACTTCTGCTGATGGAGCAAATCCTGTCACAACGATGACCGACGCTGAAAAGGCTAAAAGACGAGGCCTTGATTCTAAAGCTGTTAATGCTCTTTTTTGTGCCTTATCTACTCCTCTCTACAATCGCGTTTCAGAGGAAGAATCCTCTAAGGCAATATGGGATAGGCTTCATATTACCTTTCAAGGAACAAATCGTATGAAAGAAACAAAGCTTAGTATTTTACTGAGTGATTATGAAGCATTTCAAATGAAATCTGATGAATCTATTGCAGATATGATAGACAGGTTTCAGACTCTGGCAAGTGGACTTGCAAGACAAGGCACACCTATTGCTGAACCAATGCTAGTTAGGAAGATACTACGTGGGCTCACAGATGATTGGAACTACATAAAACCATCGATTCAAGAATGCCAAACTATCAGACCACTCTCAGTGGATGAGCTAGTCGGGACATTACAATCTTATGAAACTGAACGAGCAAACAAGAAGGGAGAACAAAAAGGTAAAAAATCAATTGCTTTAAAAACTGAAGTTTCTCAATGTCTGTCTGATACAAATGATGAAGATGGGGATGATGAAGAACTAGCCCTCATGGTGAAAAATTTTAGAAAAATGGCTTGGAAAGCCAGGAATATCAAAGGGAAGAAACCTTGGAAGAGAAATGATCTGAAAGTATCAAACAACGATTCTCAAGATAGCAAAGACGTGATTTTCTTTTACTGTAAAAAGGCGGGACATATCAAATCGAACTGTCCAATTTTGAAGAAGGACAAACTCAAGTACGAGAAGTACAAGAAGGCCTTAAAGGCAGATACTCTAAGTGATTCTGATGAAAGTGAAAATGATTATGCAAACATCTGTCTTATGGCTGAATCAGATTCAAGTTCAGATTCAGAAACTGAGGTATGTTCATCTGAACTCCCTGATGAAGTTACTGAATATATTGATGAAATGTGTAGAAGTTATAAAGAAGCTCTTGAAAAAGTTTCTGCTTTGAAAAAGGAAAAATCGCTCTTAAAACAACAAAACCTGTCTCAAAAAGAAAAAATCGATTTTCTACAACAAGAGTTTCACCAGTTGAAAGAAAATCATGATTTTGTTTCAAAAAAGAATGTTTATCTAAAAGTAAAGATTTGTGATATCTCAAAAAGGTTTTCACAAAGCTCAGAAACTCTGAATAATATTATTTCAAAACAAATACCCTTCAATGACCAATCTGGGTTAGGTTTTAAAAAGGAGAGTAATCTCAAAAATTCCTTTATTAAAATTGAATTTCGAAAACCAACATTCTCTGATTACAGGCATCACTTTCACAAACATTTTACTAGATCTTATATTCGACAATCTTGTGTAAACTGTGATGATCCTAATCATACTAAGGATTATTGCAAGAAAGTCTGGAGACCCGTTAAAAAGTCAAATCCTACTAACACAGAAGGACCCAAGAAAGCATGGATACCAAAGAAACAGTGAGTTGTTCACTTCTTATAGGTACCAAAGAGAAGGAAGAGCAAGTGATTTCTGGATAGTGGATGTTCAAGTGACATGACTGGAAATCCAGATGTATTTATATCCTTTTCAGAATGTGATGGTAGAAGTGTGTCCTTTGGAGGAAAGAACAAGGGAAAGGTCATTGGAAAGGGAAATGTGAAGATTGTAAATCTGACGGTTAAAGATGTCTCTCTTGTCAAAGGATTGAACTACAACTTGATATCTGTAAGTCAACTCTATGACTCTGGGTATGAAATTTGCTTCCAAGATCTAAAATGCACAGGGATGAGCAAGGACAAGAAGCAATCCTTCACGGGACGAAGGCATGGGAATATTTACCTTTTGGATATTGATTCTAACCGTGATAGTGCAAAATGTCTTATCTCTGTTAAGGATGAATCTGATCTTTGGCACAGAAAGTTAGGTCATGTTAGTGTAAAACATATCTTAAAGCTTTCCAAGAAGGGACTTGTTCGAGGATTACCTCAAACGAAGTTTGAGAAAGGAGGACTATGTCATGCATGCACACTAGGCAAACAGGTAAGAAGTTCTTTTAAGTCTTTAAATCAAGTTTCCTCTAAGCAAAGCTTGCAGCTACTTCATATGGATATTTTTGGACCAAACAGAACCTTAAGTCTTGGAGGTAAGAAATATTGTCTTGTTATAGTTGATGATTTTTCTAGATTCACGTGGGTTTTATTTTTAGCTCACAAAAGTGAGGCTTTTACATCCTTTTCAAAACTAGCAAAAAGGATTCAAAATGAAAAGGGTTACACCATTTCTAGTTTGAGAACAGATCATGGGGGAGAATTTGAAAATCAAAATTTTTCAGATTTTTGCAATGACTTCGGGATTCAGCATAATTTCTCTGCGCCTTATACTCCTCAACAAAATGGGGTAGTAGAAAGGAAAAACAGATCCTTGCAAGAAATGGCCAGAACTCTTTTGATTGAAAGTAAAATTGCATCTCATTTTTGGGCTAAGGCCGTTTCCACAGCCTGTTATATTTTAAATCGAATTTCTCTCAGACCTTTTATTGAGAAAACCCCCTATGAAATCTTCAAAGAAAGAAAGCCTGATGTTGCATAGTTTCATATATTCGGTTGTAAATGCTTTATTCTAAAGAATGCTAATGACCGAATTGGAAAGTTTGATGAGAGATCAGATGAAGGAATTTTCTTGGGATACTCAACAACGAGCAAAGCCTACAGAGTCTACAACAAGAATACTCGTATTGTTGAAGAATCCGTGAACATCAAGTTCGATGAAAGCTATCAGAATGATGAACCTCAATCCAATCAAGTTCATATACTTCATCAAGTCTCAGACTCACAGGAAGAATCAGGAGAAAAGCAAGACTCAGATACGAATGTTGGTTCGGAGAATGTTCAGAAGGAAACTCTCTCAGTTGAAGAAAGACCAGAAGATGAATAGAATCAACCTACAACATCTTCAAGTGATTGCTTCGACAAAAACTGGAAACACAAGTCAAGTCATCCAAAGGAACTTATCATAGGAAGAATAAGTGATGGCATAAAGACAAGATCTAAGTTCAAGCAAGCAATGAGCAACATAGCATTGGTATCTGAATTGGAGCCAAAAAGGATTGAAGATGCATTAGCAGATGAGAACTGGATAAATGCAATGCAGGAAGAGCTACATCAGTTCAAGGTTAACAATGTTTGGGAATTAGTCATCCGACCCAAAAATCGTCCAGTAATTGGATCAAAATGGGTATTCAGAAACAAACTAGATGACAAAGGAAAAGTTGTAAGAAACAAAGCAAGACTCGTAGCAAAAGGCTATTCTCATGAAGAAGGAATAGACTACGTTGAGACCTATGTACCAGTTGCCAGGTTAAAAGCCATAAGGCTACTCCTTGCTTATGCTTGTTACAATGATTTCAAACTTTTTCAGATGGACGTGAAAAGTGTTTTCCTAAATGGCTACATCAAAGAAGAGGTCTATATTGAACAACCCCCCGGATTCGAAGAGCCTAGAGGAAAAGATTTGGTATATATATTTAAAAAGGCTTTATATGGTTTAAAACAAGCACCTCGTGCTTGGTATGAAAGGTTGAGTAACTTTCTATCTCAACACAACTTCACAAAAGGTAATGTAGACACTACCCTTTTTATTCAAAGACAAGGTAGGGATATTCTTCTAGTTCAAATCTATGTTGATGATATTATGTTTGGTTCTTCTAATGAGCTTCTCTGCAAGAAATTTTCTAAAGTGATGCAGGATGAATTCGAGATGAGTATGATGGGAGAATTGCGATTCTTTCTTGGTCTTCAAATTCATCAATCTCAGAAAGAAACTTTCATATATCAAGAAAAGTATGCACTAGAAATAGTGAAGAAGTTTGATCTAGAGAACGGCAAGAAGACAGAAACTCCCATGTCTCACTCCTCCAAATTAGACAAAGATGAAGATGGAAAGGAAGTTGATCCCAAACTATATCGAAGTATGATTGGATCACTACTCTATCTCACAGTTTCAAGACCAGACATCCTATATAGCGTCTGTTTGTGCGTAAGATTTCAGTCAAGCCCAAGGGAATCACACCTTTCAGCCGTCAAAAGAATAATTAAATACATTGGGACTTATCCCAACTATGGTTTGTGGTATTCTAAATCTTCTGATTTTATACTAAAGGGTTATTCAGATGCAGATCTTGCAGGTTGCAAAATTGATAGGAAAAGTATATCTGGAACTTGTCAGCTCATGGGAAACATGCTTGTCTCATGGTATTCCAAGAAACAAAGTACAGTGGCACTCGGTACAACTGAAGCAGAATACGTGTCACTCGGAAGTTGTTGCACCCAGATTCTTTAGCTGAAACTGCAACTCAAAGATTATGGTGTCGAAGATACAAATGTGGAAATCAAATGTGACAACACAAGTGCCATAAATCTTACAAAGAATCCCATACTTCACTCAAGAGCAAAGCACATTGAGATCAAACATCACTTCATACGTGATCATGTTCAGAACGGTGATGTTAACATTCAATAATACATTGATACAAAAAATCAACTTGCAGATATTTTCACTAAACCTTTAGATAAGAAAACTTTAATTTTATTAGAAATGAATTAGCCATCATTAACCCTCTTTCTTAAGTATATTTTAGAACATGGAGACTCAGAAGGAACGCCAGAATGAGGCCAGAAGAAACGTCAGAAGGAAACTCAGAAGGAGGCCTACAAGGAACGCCAGAAGGAGCGTCAGAAGGTACGTCAGAAGGAATGCCAAAAGGAGCGTCAGAAGGAACGTCAGAAGAATCGTCAGAAGAAACGCTAAAAGGCGCGTAAGAAGAAATTCATATCTTTTTGGAAATTTCGTAAATCAAGGTCAGTTAACTCCTAAAATTACCTTTAAGGTAAGTTCCTCATATGAATATATATATATATATATATATATGCAAATATTTGATTGACGGTGACTAATTGATTTATTAAAGGAATGCTTTTATTTCTTTTTAAATTGTTTTTGCTTCCAAAAATAACTGCCTCTTTTATAAAACACCGAACCGTCACCTCTGTTCTCTCACTTTCTAATCTTTCTCAAATCAAAACCCTAAACCGTATTCAAGATCTCTCGCTCTCGATTTCTTCCTCAAAACAATACTCTTTCTTCCAAAGTTTCAAACTTTCTACGTCTCAATGGCTCCGAAATCAGCCTCTGACTCGAAGAAGACTCCTCAAATGAAGAGAAAGTTTTCCGCCTCAACAGCAAGCACCGCCGAACCTACAGAAACTGAAATCAACGAACAGCGCGAGGCATTCCGTTTGGCAAAAGGTTTATCTTTATCTTTTTTTAAGGAAAAGAAGCCATGGCACATTCTATTAAGCCAATATACGATAGTATTAAAGTAGCAGGGGATTTTGGCAATGAACTTAGAAAATTGCTGAATGCTCACCAGTTCGATAGTGAAGGTGAACTGTTAGAGTTTCTTAGTTTGCCTGAAAAGATCGTTGAACCAATTGTTGTTCAAAAACCTGAATCTGCCTCTAGAAAGGGAAAAGAGAAAGTGGCAGAGCCTAGTTCGAAGTCAAGAAAACCTTCTCCTATAAGGCCTGGAGGTACTAAGGCAAAGGTCGAAGATGATGATGATATTATGTTCAATGACTTTGTAAAGAATATTGGGTTTAATTTGGATAAAAGTTTTCCTGATCCTATGTTCCAGAATCAAGCTCACAAAGACAAGTTTGAGTCCTTGAAACAGAGAGGTGTTATACCTCACATGGTGTTTGAGCTAAAGTACTTTGATAAGAACGGTATCTACCTGAGGAAGTATCTTCAAAAGGTCAGAATAGAGCAATTCATAACACATAGGGGTTACACCTTTCCTGATCTGGTAGCCTACTTTTACTCGAATCTTCAGTTTGTCAACTTCAACTCCTTGGTTTTCACTATGCAAAGAATGCAATATGTACTGCATGTTGATGATTTGGCATCCATTATGGGAACTAGAAAAAGGGCCTTCACACCTTTTGATGTTACTGGAGAAGAAGCTTTTTGCTTCCTAACTGGCAAATCAAGCTTCTCAAGAGAATCGAAGTTGCATATTACCTACAGTGACTTTCCCTTGAAACACACCATGATGCACAAGGTAATCATTGAATGTATCAAACCCAAGGCAGCTTCTAAGACAGACATCTCAAAGTACGAGGCAAAACTGTTGTGGGGCATCTTGCAGGGAAAGAAAATTTATTTTGCCCACACAGTTCTACTTCACATGTACAGATCAGTTCTCAAGCCAAAGGGACAACTACCTTACGCTGGTCTGATCTACAGAATAATAGATCATTTCAAGATCGGGGGTCTGAGCGCTCTTGTCGAACAACAAATTCCCCTGATGATTGCTGGTGAAACTATGGTAACCAAGATGGGATACAAGATGACTCCTACTGGATGGAGGACCAAGAACAATGAACCAGTCATTGTGGATTTCGAGGATGAATCAAAGCAGAAATCTCCAAAAAGGAGAAAGGTTGTGGCTGTAAAGGGACAACAAGAAGACAGCTCAGATGATGAGCACTCAGAGGAAAGTGAAGAAGGAGCAGGGAAGTCCGATTCTGAAGCTACTCAATGTCAAGGTGCCTCAGATGAAGAACGTGAGACTGAGGATCAAGGTGCTGATAGCATTGACGAAGGAGGAGATGAAATTGAAACACAACCAAAAGAGAAAGTTGTGTACACTTGTGATCTGACTGAGGACGAACTCCTCACTATGTGGACTGAGGAAGATGCTGCCAGAAATGAGAATGAAATAGAGTATGATCATACTCTTGTCAATTTTAATCATGAGCAGTTGTTAGCACAAGTCCTAACTCAATTGGTGTCAGAAGAACAGAAAGCAGAGCCAGATGACATTGAGGCTTATTCTGTATCATCCACCAGAATCGCAATTCACAGAGCTTCTCCAAGCATGGCTTCAACAATTGCACGAGAGGACCAACTCTCAAGTGCCTAGTCCATACCAATGGATATAGATGAGGAAATACAATTTGTGCCTAGTCCAAAAGCTAAAGGAAAAAGGGCTATCACTCAGGGGGAGCCTTTACCTGCCACCTCTGATGTATTTCTGACAGAAGTCCTTGCCTCTCAAGCTTTTCCTAAAGCTCAGACTGAGGGGGAGAAAAGGATTGGCACTGGAACTCATGAACAATCCTCTCCAGTTCAACAGATTATTCAGAAGCAAATGGAGGACCTTCAGCAACTCCTTATCCAGAATCTAGCTGCAATAGAAACCATGTTAGCACAGAAACTGCAGCACTTTGAACAAAAAATTGATGAAAAATTGGCGGGTATGGCAAGTCAGGTGAACAATCTGGAAAAGTCCATTGATTTATATGGAAGAATGTTTTGTGCTGAGGTTGCACATATGCCTACATACACACTGGTCAGGACTGACCGAACAGCTTCAGAACTGCCGTCAACTCAAGCTGTAAGGGGCCGTGCTCAGAGAATGGGAAGCAGATATGAAGGACCTTCCCCAGTGGAGGCTGATGGAGAGCCTGAAGATATTCCTTCCTCCTCTAAAATGCCTCCCTCTTCTTCTTAATTTTTAAGCAAAACGATGTTTGCCACTATTTGTTCTACATTGATTTGCTTCAATTTCTTAGTTTTATACATTTTTTTCTGTTGACAAAAAGGGGGAGAACATCAGGATTATTTTGTGCAATATATTCTGTTCATGTTTGCCTACAGGGGTAGAACAGCTAAATTCTGTGCATAATATCTATGCTCTGATTATTCTCTGATCATACATGTATACTCTGATCATGTTTGCTTACAGGATTATTTTTAGTGCAGAATTTCTTAGTGTGATTACCTGCAGGAGCATATCAAGTGATTAATTACTGTTTTTGATTATTCACATATGTATGTTTACATTGTCTCATTTTGTTTGTAGTTTTGTCACCATCAAAAAGGGGGAGATTGTTGTGGAAATTCTCCTATGTTTTGATTCTGACAAAACTATCAAAATGGATTGTATAACGCTTTACGATGCAGAAAGAATGAGTAAGCTGCAGGTTGTATGGATCTAAATCTGTCATATGGACGAAGGATCAGATGGAAGTGCTTCTGACGAAGGGTCGGATAGAAGTGCTTCTGACGAAGGTTCAGATGGAAGTGCTTCTGACGAAGGGTCAGATGGAAGAGCTTCTGACGGGGTCAGATGGAGCTGCTTCTGAGGGTCAGGTTCAAGATGGCCTTCTATCATTTGACGATCTATATACAATGACAAATAGACCTTATCAAATCTCCGAATTACCATTCCATGAACACTGATCTAATTCAGGAAATTCTTTATGAAGACGAAACTTGAATTAAGTCAGTTTCTGCATCTTCAAAGCATGAAGACCCACGTATGGCAGGTTTCCGATCAAGGCAAGATTCATATGGAAAGTTTGTGATATTCGATTACCCGGATGTCCCTTCTAATCAATTAAGGGACTTTCTACAATGGGATATTATCTTCTAAAGAATATCCTTTCGGGAACAAACTCAGACTTACCACACTTATGGAAACTGGAGATTTAGTTGTATGGGCGACTGAATCATAAAGGTTCAATATCTTCCTCAACAGTCTACATATCTTCTGGTGATACAGTCTCATTCAATCACGATTGATGGTGTCCAATCAAGGATTGAATAGCAATCCTTTGGCCGGGTATCCAACGGCTAGGTTGGAGGCAGGGAGTATAAAAGAAGAACCATGATGGATTGAAGAAGAAGAGCGAACAACGATCCAAAGTGCAAGCGTATACTGAGTGTTACCCAAAAGTATTCTAAACATTCAAAATTCATTCATTGTGAGAATCTGTGAGAGAGAAAAACCAAGTGGTTGAGTGTTTGTAATTCTCTTGATTCTTCATAGTGAAATCCAGCCGATCGGCTGTCATCGTGGGAGAGTGGACGTAAGCTTGATAAGCCGAACCACTATAAACATTGCATGCATATTTCTCTTCCCTGATATCTATCTCTGTGATTAGCTCATATTGCGTGCTGTTCCCAGATCCTGAATTGAAATTATTTTTTAAAATTTCGCAAGTAATTTCAATTAGGTCGTGGATTTACCTATTCACCCCCCTCTATGTGACATTGCTAGATCCAACAGATATTTGGAGCTGTTTTAAGATGCTAGTTACTTTCTAAAGTTACACAATCTTTTATATCAAATCATATGCGTGATACTATTAAAAAAATGGTTATTTTCTATGTCTTGAGTAGATCCAAACAAATGTGGAGTAAGTTAAGAGAGCAATTTGACTAATTAACCTAAAGGTGGCACATTGCCCCCCAAAAAAACTAATTTAAAGGACTATCCTCTCGCTCCATCCCCTCTCCCTCGTGTCTGGATCCCTTGCCGGGGGCAAGATCCAAAGGCCCCCCTTACTATGATCCCCTGCCAGTATGGCAGGGGATCCGGATCCCCCTCCCTCTTGCTATCTCTTCGTTGATGTCGAGGATGACAACTTACTGTACGAACGTGAAGAATTTTATCATGTGAGCTCAGATGTTCAAAACACGAGAGTTTCAAAAGGAACTGTTCTTTTGGATCTACTCGGTCGCTTTGGTCCCAATGCTTTCTCCATATAGCTGATCACTCCTCAAGTCTATGAGGTCACCTCTGCTACTTCCTTCAGCGTTCAGCTTAGCTTAAAGTAATTTTATAATCAATTGGTACTTACTTTGCAGATCTTCTCTCTTGATCTTGAGTTATATCTAGATTTGGGTGCTCTCCTAATCCAATCTAGAAATATATCTGGGATTTACAATGCGTTTTTTGTGACCATTCAACATGTTGATGTGGTTAGTTGTCTATATACGGTGATGGAGCTAGGTACGACAAACCTAAGTGCACACCGACTTTTAGCAAAGACATAGATACTAGAAAAGGAAAATTTTAGCGTAGGCTCATCACTAATGTTGATGCGAGATTTGGCGATCGGCCGCGGTTGTGCTTTGCAACTATAGCAGATCTGCCTTTATGGAATGAACAAGTCTCTGCGGCCTATACCAAGTTGATTTATATTTAGATTTATTTGTTTTGTTGGATTTGCATCTTTATTTTGAAGTTGTGTTACCGCTCTTTCATTTGAAATGAGAATTTCTTTTCGATCAAAAAAAAAAGCTCTCTCTCTCTCTAAGCCCTTCCATACTGTGTGTTATCACCAAATATCCTAGTAGCAACCAAAGAGCAATTACACCCAATTTCCGATTGCATACAAAAAATTACAACTGTGTTGCAAAACTTATCACCAAGTCCCTCACTCTCTCCTTCCACAGCACTCACACCTCACAAATCCCCCCTTTAAATCACTCAACGCCCTCCTCCCTTTCCTTCAACCTCCCACCTTGCTCCTCGAGAAACAACCCTAGAAAAAAAAAAAAAAACTACTCCTTTCTTCGTCCCGATTGCTCGTTCCACTCCCACTCTCATTCTCCTCCTCCTCCTCCTCCTTGCCGTCTCCGACGCTTGCAACAGGTGCATGCTCCCGCCCCCGCCGAAGCCGAAGCCGAAGCCGAAGCCGAAGCCGACCCCATGCCCTCCCACTCCGGCCACCCGAACGCCTCCCCGCCGCTTGCCCGAAGGACACGTTGAAGCTCGGAGCGTGCGCGGACCTCCTCAGAAGAGTCGTGGGCGTCGTCGTCGGGACCCCGGCGTCCAGCCCGTGCTGCGCGTTGCTCGAGGGCCTGGTCGACTTGGAAGTGGCTCACTGCCTGTGCACCACCATCAAGGCCAGTATGCTCGGGATCCACCTGAACATTCCCATTGCACTGAGTGTCATCGTTAGCGCATGCAGGAAGCAATCATTTTGTCTTACTTTAATGCATATTGGTTATTTGTACTTTGAGGTAAAGAACGGTTTTAATTAATTGATTATTGTTGATATTTGTGTCATTTATTCGAAATAACTAGGCAAGCTTGTTTGCCTTTCTTCTGTGTAATGATTAATTGATTATGGTTCGTATCTTATCAATTTAATTATACTCACTCGTAGTTTTTTCTTTGCCTTTTTGGCTTTAATTATAGTTTCTGTCAACTCAGTTTAGATCCACATGCATATCACAAAGTTGGAAACCCAAAAAGATATTTCCTTGGCTGCTGGTTGTAAGCCGCGAGAATTGGTCATTTGGCGGTTTGCAGAAGTTCACATGCTGAGTCCTTTTCTCAGCCAAATATACCTCATCTCCACGCAAAATGTACGTACGCGATTATTTGTTCCTCCCTTCATCCGAAGCATAGCGTTCGGACAAATCAGTGGGACACCTAAAGATAGGGGGGGGCCTCCCAGGATCCCGTTCCTCTTATCCGATTGGTCCGCCGCAACGATGTTTCTGTGCAAAGGAAGAAAGCTTACCACGAATTCCAGAATGCCGACATCCTGAACTTCTGAGGTCGAGAGAGTTGACCAACAAGTTGATGTAAACAAAACATTCATGTTGAAACCCGCGTGAAAAAAAGCATAGAAGGACGACAGCCCAACTACAAAGCCCCTCGTTCAAATGCGACACTAACGCGATTAGCAAATGCTCAATCGCGCCGTGATAGTTCACTCGGGTTGCGTTTTCGCGTCGTGAAGGCCGAAATGGCTTCTCGATTTGCTTCCATGAGGGGCTAAAGACCAGCAAAGCTGAACCAGACAAGCAACCAAAAGACCCGCCCATCAAACTAGTCTGCAAAGAATGATGGGGACTGGCTTAAACGGTCACCTGCACCATCTAAATTGCAATATCCCACTTCAGAAATGGTAAATAAAAGGGAAAATTTCAATTAAGGGCCTCAAGTGGCTTGATTTTTTCAAATAAGGGATCGAAGTGGACTTTGTTTCAAATAAGGGCCCGAAGTACCTTATTTGTTTCAAAGAAGGGCTGATTTTTGTCTTTTTGTCTTTTCTGCAATTTTATTTTTTTCTGCTTTTCTTTTCAATTTTTCCTTTTCTTTTTATTTTTCTCGTTCCTAATAGGCTTCCATTTTCTTGTTCTTGACCCCTCTGTCTCTTTCCCCGCTCCTTCTTCCGCTTCATCTTCTTCTTTTCCCACTATCTGAATCAGATACCGGGTGGGTTGTGGCTCTCTCTTTATATACGTGCTCTTGGGTTTTCGATTCTAGCTGCGGACATCTCTCCTGCGCCATTCTGGCTTTTACCATAGCGGACGAAAACCGAAAGATGGGTTGGTGCGCACCTAGCAATCCTTTGCTCGTCCCGCTTCTGTTCTTCTTCTCTTCCTCCTCCTCCTCCTCCTGATAGGTTTATTGATCCACCCGCTGACGCGCTACGTCATGAACTACCTCGCCTTCCTCGCCAACTACGGCAGTGTCCTTGCCGACATAATCCCCAAATGGCCCGTCAACAGTAGCCCTAAGCACCCGCGGTTCTCGGACTCCTACTTCGCCGGCTGCGACTCTGCCGCCTTAATTGCCGCCGGAGATGGCGATGCGTCGGGGATGTTCGAGCGGTTCGCGTGGCTCGTTCTTATTCTGTTGTGCAAGCTGGATGTGAAGGCCGAGCGTTACAAGGACGTGGCTCTCTCGTACCTCTTCCTTGCTAACGATCTCCGGTACGTCATCGACAAGGTGGCTCAGTCTAACTTGAGGCACCTCCTGGGCGAGCACTGGGTGGAGAAGCACGAGGCGAAGGTGAAGCTCTACACAAGCAACTATGAGCGGACGGGATGGAGCAAGGTATTCTCATCGTTGGCCGATCTCACCGTCGACATATCTTTCGGCCAGGCGAAGGAATCGTTGAGGAAGTTCAAGGTGGCGCTGGAGGAGGTTCGGGCTAAGCAGGCGGGATGGGCCGTGGCCGACTCGAGGATGAGGGACAAGATCGCGTTGTCGCTGGCGGAGAAGCTCGTGCCAGCGTGCATCGGGAGGGCGACATGGACGGCGACGGCGTACTGAGCCAGATGAAGTTATGCGTCCTCATGTTCCGGCTGAGCCTCGAGCTGATGGAGCAGTCGAGGACGTGGTTCGAAGAAATCCTCGAAGGACAAGTTCAGGAGATAAAGGAAGCCATCGTCTTGAAGTGGCTGGGGAGGAGAGAGAGGGAGGGGAAAAAGAAAAATAAAAAGGGAAAGGAAAAACTGAAAAGAAAATCAGAAAAAAAAAAGATAAAATTACAAAAAATGACAAAAAGACAAAAATCAAGCCTTCTTTGAAACAAATAAGGCACGTCGGGCCCTTATTTGAAATAAAGTTCACTTCGAGCCCTTATTTGAAAAAATCAAGGCACTTGAGACCCTTAATTGAAATTTTCCCTAAATAAAATCACCAAGCTACAAATGGGCATTTAATCTACAAAAAGCCGAAAAAAATCAATAAAAGAAACAAAATATTAAAAACAAAATAAAACAAACAAAGATTCGCTGAGGGCATTCCTAATGATAATTTGTTCAGGACTACAAATAAAATGATGCACAAATTAAGGATTTCTGGCGCAGAACACTAAGCATTTATTGACCCAATTGGGGCAAAGAATCATCACATGTCTCTTCATCAGCCCAAGCACAACCTTTGACTAGAAAGCTGCAAAAGACCCGGATCTGCTGCCCTACTATTTTGTAGGGCAGGAGATCCCCAAAAGCAAAGCTACACAGTAAAACTACATATTCATGAGATGAATGATGTTTTGGACAGGCCTAATCATGTGACTCAACTGCACAACGATCACTGACATGATAGGCAATAGCATCAGCCGTTCCGTTACGATGAAGAATCAAAAGAATGGTGGAAGAATCAGAATCTAAATTAAACATCAGCATATAACAGCGAACCTTCTTGACTGTCTAATCCAGCAGAGAGCTCAGGCAAAAGACGATGACCATAGAACATGTCCAAACCATGCGATCAAGTTTCATCAGTTCTATAGGGAGTTTTATCTACCTCAACGGCATTCATCTAATAGCTGAGACTCCATGAGAATATAAAGTGGCTTCTTCTTAATCCGGCAGCGACCCTGTACGTTCGGAAATGTAAACTATTCGGAAAATATGTGTTTAATTTTCATGCATCATCTACAGAAACGGAAAAATTGGAGGAAAGGTGATCTGCTTATGCTGCTGCATCACTTTAGGGAAGATTCAATGACAAATAGGACGTGAAAGAGCATTAGTTATCAGGCCTTACCTTGACCTTAGGCAAGCCAATAACACAAGCACATTCAACTATTTCAGCCCCAACTCGTTCTGGCCAAAAAATTCAAATCAAGGTCAACATAAAACCATACTAGATACATCGCAATATTAAATGCCAGACTTACCCAAAAGTTTTATGGCAGTAGACAAGGTCCCACCTGTGGCTACCAAATCATCGATCACTATTCACGCTTACCAGGCTCGACAGCACCCACATACATTTCAAGACAGTCAATTCCATACTCCAAGACATAAGATTCTGATATTACTTCACCTATGTGAATCATCAACGAGCATTACAGACCTTGTCACAATTGAGATCCTTTCTACCTCTATGAAACACACAAAGCAAGCAGAACGCAAATGAAGTACAAAACATAGACACTCGAGATGCTTATAACACAAATAGAGATCATCTACACGACTTACAGTAACATGACCCTGTCTGTGGTCTCTACATATGTAGAAAACACTACTTCCTAAAGACTAGCTTTGTTCAACTTTCAATAAAACTATACTAGATCTCTACTACAGTTGTACTCATGCATAACAGTGAAAACAAGGGAGTTATGGTAAGAAATGCAGTATGGTATGTGGATTTCATTCTGTAAATTCTACTTTGCTTTACTTTAAAAATTTACAGAAACTTCTTCTCTTTTACAAACTTTCCAATTTCTGGGGCTTGTTTTAAAATGAACAGAAATGATTCACAACATCAATATCAACAACACATTCATCCCAAACTAGTTGGGGTCAGCGGTCGATGAACCCAAAGATTTATAAAATAAATGATTCACAATAATAATGAAATATATGATTTTACATGTTAATATTTGAACTTAATGAAAGCTTTCAAGCGTTTATATGGAAACCAAATCGTGAGAGCCACAAGATTTACTACAAGACAAATTTAAAAATAAGAGTCACGATAAAAAAAAAAAAAGAAAAAAAAAACTCAACGAGGGAGTTTTTGAAATTGAATCTTCTTTGACCTGAAAAGCTAGCGAAGCTGACCTCTCACCTGGTGGAGAAACAAGTCCAATGGTATCCAAACGAAAAGATGATAGGAAAAGGGAGCTAACAACAAGGGAGATTGCTATCTATGGATGTTACATTATGTGACGTCTTGGAAATTCAACCTCTTTTTTAATAATAGAAATTAGATTATGAATTGTCTGTGGATTTCAGTTTGTTGTCTTGGATTGAATTCCGATGAATTAGGCAATGGAAATTGGGAATTTCCTGAATCGACGATCGAATTAATTTAGGGTTCGATCGATCGATCGTATCGTTTTATGGTCGAGATTCCTAAACCACTCTAACCTCATTGGTCTGGAATTGGACGAGATTGTCCTCAAAAGATTGGCGATGGACCAAAGTACTCCTAGGACGATATTTGACGAAAATACCCTCAATAGATTTTCAATTGACTAAATTACCCTTGAGTGGTCAATTTTCCAAAACGCCCTTGATATTTGGAGAAATTACCAAAATGCCCCTAGGGTTTGCTACACATGACATCATCGTGATGTCATGTCATCATGACCTCACCCCACCATGACCTCATCGATGACATCGCATGACATCATCAATGACATCATCACCTTAATGTCTCACATTACCTAAGAGTAATATTGCACCCCTCATGTCTCCCTATATATCTCTCTCCCTCTCATCTCCCTCTCACTCACTTCGGCCATGCTTGGGTCGTGCCATGTTCTGGTCTGGCCGTGTGTCCGTGAGCCTCAGCCGTGTGCCGATCAGCAATGGGCCGTGATCGGTCACTTCTAGGTCGTGGCCGAAAAGTTTGGCCGTTTGACGAGTCGTGTTCCAGCCAAGACCAGGCCATGGCCTAGTCATGACTTGGGCCGCGAGCCAGTCCACTTGGGCCGTGGCCAAGAATTTGGGCCCAATTGTCTAAGGTTTGGGCCCGTCATCTGATTGAGTCCGACGTTCGCGCCGAAGGTTTTCAAGGATCGCCATCACATTCGTCTCGTCTAATTAACTGTGAGTTGATCTCTAATTTCTGGTTAGGTCGCTGATTTCATTTGTAATTAGTTTGCTTAAAATTCTAGGTGTTTAGGTAGACTAATTGGGGTCGGTTTAGGTTAGCATTTTGGAATAGGCTAAATGGCCTCAATTAGAAAGGTTATTCTATTTCGATTGATCAATGATTGACTGTTTGGTTCGAAAATGCCTTTGAATGGAGTGGTTTAGACATGGCCAAACGGGACCCGGACCCGGAACCGGCCCGTTGACCGGGTCCACGGTTCTGAACTGCCCATTAAAAAAAACCTGTGGGCCCCGCCCCCTGAGGAATTGGCAATTCCTCAGGGGGTGGGGCCCGCCCGACCCTCGGGAAAGAGCCGGTGATGGCCGTCTGGGGGAAGAGCCCCGAGAGCCCAACGGCCTTCAGGCCGTTGCAAAAAAAAATTAATAAATTAAATTTAAAAAAATCTATAAATACCTCTCAATCCCTATTTATTTTTCTCATAATTTCTCCAATTCTCTCTAATACTCTCAAGTCTCAATCTCTCAAATTCTCTCAATCTGCTATTCTATCTAAATTCCGTCTCAATTTTTCGATCAATTTTCTCAAAAAATGGCAAGTGGAAGCAGAAATACTGAAAAGGGAAAGAGCCTGATGCCGATCGAGATGGGAGAATCCGATTATCCCGTTCATGAATATAATCCTCGTGAATATGCATGTTGGGAAGACGACGATGCTCCCAATCCCAACGTCGAGCACGTCCCAACGCAAGAAAGTCTTCGTCCTCGTGGTGTCGAAGAATCGCCGATAGCAAAGGAGTCGAGACGGAAGAACCGAGAATTCGACTTATGGCTACACTTTAACAAAGTATAAAATGAAAACGAAGGCAAGTTTGATATAAGCTGTAAATATTGTCCGTAAACATATAAACTTGGTAAAGGAGATGGCTATGGAACATTTCGTCGGCATCTGACGAAAAAACATCCAACGCAAGCAGAGATCGACACTAGCCAACAACAAATTTTCGGGTTCGCCAATCCTAACGTTCATCCTTTATTTAGTTTTACTAATGAACTTTACAAATAAACATTAACTTAATATGTTGCCCTTGAGCATGCTCCGTTTAATACTGGTGAAAATCCTAATTTTAGATATTTGGTAAACAATGAGTTAGTTCCGCAAGCACCATCTGTTTCGAGAAATACTCTTAAAAGCGAACTTGAACATGTTTATACAAAACAAAAAAAGAAATTATCAAGATTTTTTAGAGAATTCAATGGACGTGTACATATAGGTAATGACATTTGGAGTGATTCTTGGAATATTAATTATTATATGGGTGTCACGTGCCATTGGATAGGTGATGATTGAGTTATTCAAAAAAGACTTCTTGCATTTCGAGTTTTTCCTAAAAGGCATACGACCCATAATATTTATAAACTAATTAGGCAAGTTTTAGAAGAATTTAATTTGATTGATAAAAAATTTTCAGTTGGTTTTGATAATGCCGCCGCAAATACTGCTTTCATTCCTGAGTTAGAAAAAATTTGTAAACCCTCTTTTGGCAGACAATTTTTTCACATTAGATGTGCTTGTCATGTTTTGAATTTATGTGTTCAAGATGGTTTACGAGTTCTTACAACATCTCTTCACCCAATAAATAATGCAATTAGATATTTATGGAGCCGCCCTCAATTTATGAAAGAGTAGGGAAAATATTGTAAAAAAAATGGGAGAAAGGTAAGAGGGTTTCCAAAAGATATTCCGACTTGTTGGAATTCTACCTACGAGATGCTTCTACAAACTTTTGATTGCAAAGATTTATTATGTTCCTTTATGTCGAATATTGTTCCTGATATTGCTTTACTCCCGCAACATTGGGACGTTTGCAAAAAAAATTAGATTTTTTGAAAGTTTTTAATGATTCTACTAATATTTTATCTGGTGTTTATTATCCTACTACGCATTTATTTTTAATAGAATGTGTTAATATTGCTGGTGTTTTTAATGAATGTGAAAAAGATACTGAATTAGCTTCGAGTATTTTTGTAATTCGAGAAAAATGGTTACATTATTATTTGAACATTCCTCTTATCTATTTAGTTGGTATTGTTTTCAATCCATGTACTGAATTAGATGGTTTATTAGATTATCTGAACGCTTATTATTATGATTGTTTACATTTGAATGAAGTAATAGATATTCAAAGTATACAAATAGAGGTTAAAAAATTTATAGTAGAATTATATAATGAATTTTGTATTAAATATGGTTTAAGTGACAGTGGATGTGAATCTGTCCAGCATAGTGTCTCACGAAACGATATGGATATTTCACTTGGTAGAGGGTATAAAATGCTCATGAGTAGGCAAAAAAAAATTTAAAAGGGACAACACGTAGTATTTTCGAATTAAAAAACTATTTAACAATTTATTTTGAGTTTAGTGATTCCGAACACAGCGCAAATTTCAAGATTCTTGAGTGGTGGAAGAACCATTCAATTCAATTGCCAGTTCTCTCCCTCATCGCAAGACAAATATTAGCGACCCATTCTTCAACAGTGGCAGTTGAACAAGCATTTAGCTCTTGCCCGTGCACTAATCATGCACTTGGCATCTTTTTTTTAGGATACCTATAGACATGCAGGCTTAAATAGGAGGTAAAGTAGGTTGTGATTATGTTTGTCATTGATATGTAAATGGGATAAGTGTAAGTTTGTGTCCCCATATTTTATTTGGGTATTGAGCCCTTGATGTAATAAACCTCTCCCTCCTCTCTCTCTCTCTCTCTCTCTCTCTGTACACACACAAGAAATTCTCTGGTTTCTTTAGTTGATGCAGGCAATCTCAATTTGCAAATTACTGTTTTCAATTTATCTTCCGACGGTGTTGAGATGCGTCGTGTCATTGCTACTGTCATTTTGCCTCTCCGGTGCGAACTCTTTAACACCTGCTATGAAAAACCTCTTCTCCGGCATAATCATTTACATCTGTTCTAATTCACATTAGCACACACAAAAGCTGTTTGATTTAATGAGGAAAGCAAAAAAAAAATAAATAAATCCCGGGTAATAAAGTCAAACGTAATGCTGATTCGTATTTACCAGAAGGATGAGAAGTTCATTGTCACGCCCCGCTTTCCTTACGAGCACGTACATCCACAATACGCTGTAATTCTTGTCCCAGGATACTCCTCATATACGGCTAGCTAAAATGAGACTCGCATGCGGAAGACAGAAGAAAATAAAACCCCTCCAAATACTCTCCACTTATACATACAACCAAGAATGAGATGCGGGGAAAACAAGCAACTTTTATACATCGAAAAGATAAGTCCGTACATAAAAGACCAAGATCCCTCTCAACAAAAGCACATGTTGGGACAACAAAAAGGGCAGACAAAAGGAAGCCACTAAGTCCAACCACCGGACCGAAACTCTTCAATAGCCCTGGACATCTCCTGGGGTTCACCCAAGCGAATTGGCAGCATTCTTCAATTCCTAGGGTCTGAAAAAAAAATAAGGTCCCACTAAGGGGTGAGATCGACATCTCAGTAAGAAAAGTCCTAGTCCTAAGTTAGGCCAACCGTACACTCAGGTAAATGCGAATATGAACCCAACGTATAAACAATAAAATGATGCATTTAACAACCATAAATAATACAAGAATATCACAAGCATCTTTATGCATTCATAGCAGCGTATTCCATCAAATAAAACAAGTTCACATCACCAATCCAAACCACGCCTTTCTTCCTTTCCAACCATTATTTGATTCAAGCCCGCGTGTGTAACGCCTCAGGCTAGGTCCGCGTACTTACGCATCAGACCATCTCATTGACAAACCCGCGTAAAACGCATCAGGTTTTCAATATCATCTCCGACCCGTGTCGACACATAACAATTCTCGTCCCGCGTCTCACGCATCAGGACATTGGTCATAACAATCCCGCGTCTCAACGCCTCAGGGTGCCACAAGTTTCTCAAGCATGCCAGGATTCATCTCAACTCAAGACATTGTAATCAAACACGAGCTCACGCATCGAGCTATAATTCAAGGCATGCGCAACATTCAATTTCAACAACCAAGAGAAACAAGCAACACGTATCATGACCATTCAAGCAACACGTATCATGACCATTCAATGAGCATATAAACAATAGGCACAACACTTGATCATAAATCAAACAATATCACCAAAGCTCACCAAAGATTAGCATATTCCTCATCGGATTTACCCAATTGAGTCCAATTGTTCTAACCAAGGTTAGGAACTTCCTTACCTCAAGTTTAACTCAACAAAATTCACTCCCCAAGCACTTCAAATGCTCAGCCTCCCACACTTCCAGAACAGGGCAGCCGCGCTCCTAGCGAAAATCAAGTGATTCGTTAACTTTTCTTCGCCTAAACCTCAATTCACGGAGTATAAACCTCCATAACATGTCAATAAACGTCCTAACACATCTCAATGACCAAGTCCAAACCGAATTCCAACACGAACAGCCCTTACAAACACAACCACAAACAGAACCGAAACAGGGCACTCCCCTGTTCGGTCTTCAATCAGCTCAATCAGCCTCAAACCTCAATTCAACTCCTTGATTTTTCTGTAAATACACTTACTAACACAAAGTTCTACATGCCAAGAGATCTCACCGAAAGTTCCAACCCAAGGCGACGCCAAAAGGTCCTTGAATAACACCACTCCTTCTGAGTCTGCAGATGGACAGATTCTGTCCTTCCAAACATCACAACGAAACAAAATTAAGATGTTGTTCTTTTTCGTCCAAATTTCTACAGCAACTCAATATATGTGTCTACTAGGTCTCCACAAAAATTTAGCTCAAAATTCGTCCATTAAGGGGTTCAATGAAAAGCAAACCGGAGCCTACCTCCAATTCAGTCAGTTTCCGTCGACTCGCGGGAGATTGGCCGGCCGGAGCTCCACAGGTGGCCAATCGACGTGATTCCAATTGGAAAAGTTCGATAACAGGGAGATCTTCGCGATGATATATGGGTCGCGAGCTGGTTGTTAACGGTTGAAAAGTTAGGCGCTGATGAAGTGGACGAAAATTTTGATCCTGCAGGTCTGGTTCTGAACGTGAGGAAGAAGAAGAAAAATGGAGAAGATGATGGTGCTGCTGGTGCTGGTCGCGAGAAATGGCAGAAAGAGGAGGAAGGAAATGACTTGTCATCCCCAAAATATTCTAGAGCTTGCTTAGGTGTATAGCTTAATTATTGCTAACCATATATTCATGACACTTGGATTTTCCTCATAATATCACAATTCCCTTCCAATTTTGCCCTCAATGATTCAGCTGGCACCTTGGGGATGACCAATTGACACAAATGCCCTTGTCTAATTGATAACATAAAGTCAAAGCTCCAAGGGCAAAATCGTCTTTTCACACCCTTCGTCCGAAAAATCATTTTCCTGCAAATTCTCATCCTCGACTAGGCGTCGTCCAATCCAAACACATTGTTACAAATCTTCATTTCCATTTTTCATTTCCGAGATCCCAAATCGTGATCGATTTCTCATCGTTCGTACATTTCAATCTATCTCGAACTAACGGGCGGCTTTTGCGGACATTACACGTATCGACTCTGTGATTCTCATCACACTTAGGAAAATCCAAACTACGGCAATCTTGGTTGTCATGTAATCACAAAGGTCTATTACCAGTCCCGACGGCCGCGATCGTCATAAATCGATTTAGGAAAATTCGCAAATCATACGTTGGTTAAGCGGTATCACCCGCGTCCCAATCGTATAACACTAGCAATGGATTCCTTAATCGTTTTCTGGTCGGCCTCGGTTCTAAATATCCCTCGACGATCCTTATGGTCAAAACGCCGTGTTCAAATCGAATTTCCTAGGTCCACGTACCTCGTCGCGCGTTAGCCTTTCCCCTTTGGTTAGTTAACTCGCGATTGATCAGATCCGAGCGAGATATCACTGAAATACTTCGATAAATATCTTACAATCAAAGGTCTCGAAATGACAGGAAAATCAGACTGTCACATTCATGCTGTCAGATGGAAATCACCGCCCGTTGCATACGACACTCATAACCAGACAGATGATGACTCTTCATGCCCTGTTCTAGGGGCGATCGGTTCCCGGTCCGGTCCGGTTCTTGAGGTCCGGTTCTCCTCAACAATCGAGAACCGGACCAGTGGTCCCGGTTCCCATTTTTCGGAACCGGCCACCCTAGGAACTGGGAACCGGATGGACCAACCCAGTCGGTTCCAAGGAATCAATCACACCACAAAAATTTCTGCTTGACAAAATGTGAAAGAGAAAGAAGTGGTCCACCAGCCCAGCTCAATCATGGGAAGCCCTCCCCAAGGTCACACAACTCAAAGTGAGGGTTTCGCCTAAATCACGATTACTTTTTTTAAATAAAAAAAAATCGACCGGTCCTGTCCGAGTGGTCCAGTCCTATATTCCTGGAATCGAGAACCGGACCACCCGGCCACCGGTTCCAATATTAAGAGGTGGAAACCGGACCACCAGTCTGGGCGGTTCACTATTCAGGCGGTCCAATTTGCTCACCCCTACCCTGTCCATCTTCATGAAAACTACAGAGAACTAATTCAGGAGCACTTAAGCTTGTGCTGGAGAAAATGCTTCTCATGAGATAAGTGAACTCTCCAACAATAGATGCTTTATCTGATCTTACAAGAATCTCAGTGTAATTTGTAACAATGTTCTCTGACATCTACAAACGCGGAACCAATCTGTTTCTCTCCTGTCATTCTTTAACTTTTGCTTGAAACTCTTACCGAAAACACGAAGCCGTATAATTTCTTTGTATGGTTGCAAGAGTTTTATCATATTACATCTGTGTTTCCTGTATGGTGTATCTGTCACTCATGAGCCTGCAGATGCATGAAGAAGTTGAGAACCGTCGCTCCCCTCGCTCATCGTTCAATTGTCGCGGAACACGGGCTGTGCAGTCCACTTGAGATACAAATTGATCTTTCCCGACTTCCCATCTAAAGGAAAAGTATCCCGCACTTCCCCTTCTAATATCACCCTGGTTAGAGTCATTATGCATTTCCCAATCTTATTCTGAAAGATTAAGAACATCATCGAATTAGGCAAGAGTTGTAGTACTAGCTGATCAACAAGAACAAGACTGTACTCAAAAACCTCGAAATTATCGAAAAAAAAAAATTCGAGACATCTGCCATTTGCATTTCGCAAGTGATCTTACATCATCCTTTCTGAAACAGTACAGTCTTCATAATATCCAATCTACATCATAAGGTGCTCTTATACTATCTCCTCCTCTGTGTTTATAGTCGTTACATTGACAAATCACATAAAATAGACCAAAAGTTTCAGCAACCATAGAGTTATCAAAAAGAGTGGAAAGCATGCATCTCTTATTTTACATGCTATATATTACGTCATATTTGAAGGTGAATATTAAAAGAACAAAAGAATTATGAGGAGAAAAGTACCTTTCCAAAAGTGTCATGGTCCCAAACTTCTACAACAAGCATGTCATGCAGCCCATCCTCCACAATGATGTCGAAAGTCTGATTCCAGACCGGATTCAAAACATCATTTAACACCTAATCGAACAGAATAACCAAAGACGTTTAGCAGTCAACAAGAAGAGAATGAAAATATGAGAACATAATAGAAGTTATAAGATGGCTTCATTCAAAAACGTTTAGAATCCAATTCAGGATTTCTGAAGCAGCTTTAGGTGGCCGGAGCACCTGACGGTGACGAATGGCTCTCTTGAACCTTTAGGTGGAAAAGGATTTAAACATAAAAGGCTGCCTGCTGCAGGATCTCACCCTAGTCTTAAATTTGGCTCCCGATTTCTTCATCGTAAGAACGACATAAGGGTCAGCTTTTCCCATCAAGTCAACAGCCGGCAAATTCTCTGCTGAGATCACGGTCACGGACAGTACTCCTCGAACAATCACATCCTTTTTCTTCTGAGATGAAGCCGCATCTGCTTCGGGGGTTCCGCCTTCAAGCACCTTCTCGAGCGATGTCAACTTCACATCCGGTTTGAACGGAGTCTTTATGATATTGTCTGTCCCTTTGGGACAATACAAGAGCTCCAAATGCACCTGGTGACAAGAAACAGTCCAAAAGAGTGACCATATGTTTTAAAATAGCCTTGTTGAAGTGCAGATTGCTTGCACATTGTTGTTGTCCCACATGGCAAATGCAAGCCTAAACAACGTTCATCAAAATTCAAGCAAATGCAGCTAAAAAAAAAGTAATTCTGCACTCAAAATTGCAACTTAACAACAGACCCTTTCCTTCATGATGAATTAATGAGCATATCCACGCTGGGTTATCAATTGTGAAATTTCCTTCTTAATGCTTGAAGGAAACATATAGTTTCATTTACGATCAAAGGAAATAGAAAGTTTGCTGAAATCAAGAATAGCGTGTTGGAAAATCCAGGATGCTATCTGACCTGACCGCGGTTCTTTGTATCTCTTTGCACCTCCAGATCCTTCACCAAGTTTAACCAAACATCCTTCACTTTGCCAGGCTCAAGGATATTTAATGGAACTTGAGCGCAACCAATGAGTTCAGCAGCTTGAATGCCTTCATCGTCGAAAACTCTTATTGTTAAGTGCTGGGTCGATAAATCCTCGACTATGAAGTCAAAATGCTCATTCCATACTGGATTTAACTGATTGTTCTGAAAACGGCGAGAAAAGAGGAATTAACTATTGCTTTCCCCAGAAAGAAAGAATTCAAATAGGTATATTGGATCAGGTTTTCTTTCTCAATATTACAGAAGGAGCAAGTTAGTAAACTTACAATGGTTTTGCTAGTTTTCATTCTGCTCCGCAGCGGACGCACGAATAGAACAGCAAATGGATCAGATTTCCCGATAAGATCTTTATTGGCTAAGTCCTTTGCTTGCACAAGCTTCACTTCTAATGTCCCAATGGGCTTCAGTTCCAAGTCACTGTCACAGAGAATAGCCAAAGAACACCAAACAATCGGCATTGGCATGAGAGCACTTCGATACAGAAAGTCTGCTACTCATGCCATCATTTTGAGCACCATATAGCTTGTTACTGATGTTCTAACATTTAAACAGCATTGGCCAGGGACACGTAATGTTCGCCTAGCAAGTTGTACAAACAATATATATATATAGTTATTTCAGGTTTGTTTTTCAAATGTATCCATATAACAGAGTAAATCATCAGGAATGTGAAGACAACAACAGAGTGAATTTTCCCTCATGGGTTGATATCTAGTTGGATCTGATTGATTTGTACCTATAATCCCCAGGCAGTATGGGAACAATCTTCCTCACTGGCCATGTCAATGTGTCTTCAAGAGCATCCCGTATTGTTTCCTGAAAATGCATACATGATCCAGCGAGCAAACTCAGTAAAAATTGCCAAATAGATGCATTTTGCTCCAACCACAGCCTAGAACAACCTATAAGTTGAGTTTCTTGCAGTTTTAACGAGGCTATTTGTCACGACCTACAGTTTCTCCTAACGATCCATCCATTTTTTCAGTTATTCTCGACTATTTCCAAGGCAATCCAGGAAGCTATCCACTCATTCGGTGATATCGGGATCATTGGCACAGAACAGAAATAGCAAGGATAGAGAAAATAGCAGACCTCGATAGCTTCAGCAACCCCAGGGATTGCTTTTATATCACCACCAGCAATGCTTAGTTTAAAGGCAAGTTTCTTCTGCTAGAAAAGGGCACAAAAACAAGCACCAAATGTGAGCGTCGAATGCTGTACGTCGTGCAAAAAGAGGGTCCAACAAAGCATATACCCATGTTGAAATCTTTAGACCTTGGAAGTACTCTGCATCTCATGATATTGTAGTGTAGATGATCAAAAGGGTGAGAGAAAAGAAACTGAAAATCTCACCTTTTCTCGCAAAGAATAACAAACAGCTCCAAAGCAAGGAATTTCATCCACTAGTGGTTTGAAAATTAGCCTGAAAACCCCAGTAAATCCTATATTTTTCACCTATATAACAGGGTGACACAAGTGAGAAAGCTGTAAGTTCACTCTTGTAGCATGACCTGACTACCAGCTCTAGAAAACACCTATACCAAATCAACTGTAAATATTAGCTGCCAAAGCAAGATAAAGTTGTGCAACATCTATGGAACACTGAATTGTCATTCAATTCATTACTGCAGTCTAAGATGCCTGAGAAGAACAAAATGTCATTCTTTAAAGGAGAATTTGTAGTTCTTTTTATATAAACAAGGAAAATTTTGTGGTTGTCTATTGCTTATGGCTGCAGAAAATTTTCACATTGACCAGAAATGGGAGACAAACGCCAATGCAGAGAAAAGCAGCGGTTAGAATTACCTGCACAGGCAAGCCTACGCCAACTCGCGTTCTAATATCAAGTTCTATAAGAAGATCACCATCCCACTGCATTTCCAACTCCATGGTGATTTGCCCACTTTTGCTTTCAGCATCGACGATCCAAATTCCTGGTGCACATGATATTTAATGAGTCCAGCCAATTTTCCCAATAAACCTCAAAACAATGGCGGTTTTATTAACAGATATTTCATTGACTTCATTAAGAAGACTAGAGTACCCAACCGGTTGTCAGTGTTGACGAGGATTAACAGGAGATGAAAGTTCTTACGAGACGAGTTGCTTATCAGACTATAACAGAGACTAGTGAAGAGCTAAGTTTGCAATGTTAATCTGCATTTACTTCTAAACATAATTTGTCTGACACGCAATTATACACGACAGAGAAGAGGGTATCAAGCAATTCACTTCTGTGCGTCATGAATTTGATTCTTTCTTAGCAAGCAATGGCACTTCTTACTCAGTACCAATGTATTAAATTAGAAAACAAGAACCTGTGAATTGAGGAGCCACTGTCCCCAGAGTCAACTTCGAGAATGTGAGGGATGCTAAGACAGCCGGCCTATACTGCTCGAGAGTTGGCTCTACAGTATTTCGTATCAGCTCAGAAGCTGCCTGGGGCATCGAACGATTCGAAACATTATCAGAGAAAAACAACAACAGCCAATCACCTGTATATACCATAACGACAGAAAGACCGATGAAGGTGGTGGACGAAGAGAGGGAAAAATTACCGTGTCAACATAAGGCCAAATCTTCTTAAGTTGGATGTTGAGCCAATTTAACTGCAATTAGTAAAAGAAACAAGTCTCAGAGCAATCGCTTCATTAAAATAAAATACACAATTACACAATGATCATCCATCCGTGATTATATGGAAACAAAACCTTAACAATTGTGAAGTATATAACGAGGAAAAAAAAAAACTCAACTTTTGTCGCTGAGAAAAGACAACCCAAGAAGGGTAACACTCGCCTTTCAGGATCTTTTTCGAATCTTCCAACGTCATCCTCGAGAACGCCGCAATTGTCGCCGCCTTCAACCCATCAGAGAAAAAAATATATACAGAATAAGAAACGGAGAAACAAATTAATAACAGAGGAAGCTTATGCATTGTCCAATATGCATGCATGCATGCATGCAGCCAGGACAGAGGATGAAAACATATCAGAATCATTCCAAACTTAATAGAGAAGACATAGGACAAGAGGCACGTATATGCGTATACCAAATCGGAGCGACGTTTGGATCGGATACTCTCGTAATAAGCGAATGCGAAAACCAACCCAATGCCGAGGGCCAACCCAGTGATCAGGCCGGAGACGAAACCCATTCTTCCCTTCTTCTTCTTTTTCCTCTCTCGGTGCGAGACGTCAGATGGGTCTGAGCACGAGACTCTGCAAGAATTCTAGCTCGCAGGGATCATGCGATGAGCAGTAGTGAGTGGCATTGCAGAAGGAGAGTTCGTCCAGATGAATCGTGATTGAGCTTGACGGATCGTTTTGAAGGAACGATAATGCTGGATCTCTGCTTCGGGTTCGATTCTTTTCTTCAACTTTGCAATGCCTTCCCCTCGGGTTAAACCAGTTTGCACGCGAAACTCGCGGGCTTTTTCGTTACTACAACACTCCTTTTGCTTCTGGGACGCTCCGTGGTGGCATAAAGCATCTTAAGCTAAAAATCTTTCCAACAGACAAATAAAAGATTATGATATACATAATTTTTGTAATGTGAAAAGGGGAATATTACAACGGATATTGTGTAACTTGTGTGTTGATCAATTTTCCTTTTGCTTAAGAATGATGCTAGAGAAATGGGACGAACACTTGACAGAGTGCATGAACAAGACTCGCTTCGCGGCCAGCGAGGATTGCAATCACCAGCACTGCCTCGGTGAAAACTCTTATCGATCACGGAACGAAGTCGTTTATCTGCTGAAGCTGGAGGCGGGACATCGTAGTTTTAGGATCCTGGACTCAAGACAAAAATGTTTTGGATGCGCATCAGTCTTGGCCGTGCTTATGAATTGGCATGATACCACGAGGAGTCCTTACGATAATTCTGCTACGTTTGACCATTGTCACATAAACAATCAGCCATCTCATCTGTCCTGAAGTTGATTTGTTAATACATTTCTTCGATTGACCACGCCCTGGAAAATCACGTCCTTATCATTCAGATTCGTGAGCGTGAAAGGTAGATTAAGACAAGTCTCGAGACATTTAACCTCTGTTGCGACAGGGGAGGTTCTATTTCAGTTACAGCAGGAACGAAGAGTTTCTTCGTCTCTCCTTCACATTTCCCACCATGGGAATTCACATCCCTCTACAAGGACAATCCTACATAATCCATAATTTTACCAACACATTTGGGAATTGACCAGTGATTTGGTCAACTAAGTTAAAGAATCTTCCAGCTAAAAGTAAATCTTGCAATCATAGAAATTGCAGCTAAAATCTGATTGAATGTTTCCCAAAATTCATGTCCGCGCGACCAAAATGATTCAAGAACACGACCTTGATAGCTCTCCATCAGGAGTCAGGGCATTCCTCTATAGATTCTTCCTCCTCTTTGGCCATACTCACGTGGATCGAAGCAAACAATGTATCCTAGATTGGTCAATTTTTATCATTGAAGAAAAGAATCCATAGTCTACGCAATCTCTGTAATTTTGCACCAGAAAAATTTGTTCTTGACCCATCAAGCCACAATAAGGTAGATGAGAGACCTAAACCTCTTCCACTCTCCATTAGAAACACATACACACGCGACCACACAAGGAAGAATTTCAAATCCTGGATAAGAGAACCCAAGACACCTTACAGCAATCCCCGATTTCACCCAAATACAAAGAACGAAAAAACAGGGGAAGTTAAACCAATCGAAGAAGAATACTCAGAGCTCACCAATCATTGATCCTCACTTAATGCAGGATGGTAGAGCGAGGCCGTGGCAGGCAAACGCTAGTACAACATAAACAATTACCAAAAGGAGAATAATAAGCGCAACCCTGCAAAGTGTCAGAAACAACATCTTATTAGTGACAACGAAGAAGAACATCCAAAGCCCTGCCTCTCTGTCTAGAATTGGGAAGCAGCAGAGCATACTTTCAGCTGAATTTTTTTTTTTTTTTGTGCCAATATTTTTTGTTGGGTAGCATTGATGAAAAGAAAGTATTCCATCTTCAACCATATAATGTGAATCCATTGCAGTTTTCAGCAAGCTTTAAGATAATAACATTTGACTCATCAGCATAAATTCTCAATGACTGCACTTTGCAATGAAATTTTAGTGTTCTTCACACCAAACTTTAGATGAAACATAATTGATGGTCATTTGGATTCATCCAAGAGTGTTCTAAAATGATAAAGAACTCAGAACTTACGTGAGCTTCACGTTTCTCCACCATACATTGCTTCTGAAGCGACGAGCCTGCTTTCTGAACCGGAAGGTGTTCCCTTGCATGTTGGCAGTTTTATCAACCAGCAATTCCAAGCGATCACCTCTATCCAGAACTTTGTCAATATTTTCGATCATGACATTTCGAACCTATAGGTAAACCAACGTCAGCAAAAAAAACTTCTACCCTAATAATTTATAGACTAATAGCTTCAGCCAATGCATACCCGCCACATTAATTTTAAGCATGCAAAATCATTGCTGCATTACATACGCATCATATATCCATCTTATTTTATAGGATAGATGAACCTAATTTATGACATCAGCAACTTATTAGGTACACTGCTCAATCTAAACATTCTTGGTAAGTGGCCTTCAGATGCAATAACCGAAAACAATAGTCGATGAAAGGCTGATGATATACACCATTTTACAGTACATTACATTACGTTACAAGGATGCTGAATTTACCTGACTCATTTCACCTTTCAACCGATTAATTCTATCAGCATTTGGATCATTGGAATAATACTCCATTTGCTGGCTTAAAACCCTTGAAAATTCATCATTCATGGCATAAGCCTGAGCAGAGAGAACGGCACGGCCATAAGTCCTGACAAATCTCTGATGAATATCTTCAAGAAAGGCAAACGGAATTCTCCCTGTACATAATTGATGACCTGAACTTAGTGGAAATCTACCAGAAAAATGTCTGAGTATATTGCACAGGTGCTGGAACTAAATAGACAATAGTCGAGCATATACAATTTCAACTTAGCAAGTATTGCAAAAATTATTCATCTATGGCATTGAAGATCTCTCTTTATGAATAAGCACTCGTCTCTGCAATGATCATGAGAAATCATGCTTAAACTTAATGGGAATTCAAATATCCCCCAAGAGAAGTTTTGCTTATGAGCAACACAAGCAAAACTAGGTATATGAAGACCGAGTTACAAATGTGATGTATTGAGTGACAGACCATAAACGGGCATTTAGTCAAGTAGCCCATATTGCAGACCCAACAAGATTCTATTGCATCACCAAGTATACGACAAACCAATCTCAATTAGCATTCTCTTTGCTTCTTGTCCATCTAAACCAAGCTCATTAAAAGCCGTATAAATCTTCAAAACAGCCAAATCTCTTACTGAAAGTAATCTGAAAACCAAGCTATGACCAATCGATAGGAATAAAGAGGACAAAAATATAACTAGAGCGCTTCAACTTAGGAATTCAAAGGAAAATCAAGAGAGGGAGCAACCCCTTAATCACATGAAACTAGAAGCTTGGAATAAAGAACACAACCATTCAAATCATCTTATTGCATTAACTGTAGCTAGATCCCATGTCCCCTCACACAGTTACAGAAAGGATTCTGAACATAGAATCCATGAAAGACTCGAAAGGCTGTTTAGGTAGTAAGATACAGCCATTTGGTCTCTGTGGATTTGCTGGTGCTGTGAACATGACGTTCATATCTTCAGAAGCACAAGAGGAAGGACAGGGATGTCCGAGCATCTCATTAGCATCACCCCAACTCTAAATCAGAATGCTAATGATACTACCGCAATGAGCTCAGTAAGAGAGACGGACTAAATGGGTGTGAGGCGAAAATGCGAACTACACGTGTCCAGGTCCAAATTCTACATTAGCCCCGCGAATTTCACCTACTCGGTAACCAGATGAAAGAAGGAAGGGAAAAAGAAGACACTTTTAATCGAAGGCGATCAATCCCAAACGCCGCATAAGTGGATGAAGGTTGCTGTACATGAGTTCCACAGGAAACACGTGATACCATAGCCATAGGCGACAAATTGCGAAGTCTCATCGAATCAAGCAGCGATTGCTCGCAGTCAAAAGGAAAGTCATTTTCGATCACTCCGAGATCAGGCAGGCAACGCATCGAGCCGAGGCCAATCGGCACACGTCTCGAAATCTAACCGAGGGCAGAAAAGGGGGAGAAAGATAATGAGAAGAGTGGGGGGACTAACGGCCGGCGGTGTCGTCGGCCATACAGAGGACGGTGAGGCCGTCGGTGCGCTTGACGTGGAAGATGTAGCGGTCCTGGGAGTAGGAGGCGTGGCTGTCGTGGGTGCCGGGGGTCTTCTCGAGGATCTGCCTGGCGATCTGGCTGGCGTTGGTGGCCGTCGCGCTGAACTCCGCCAGCACCACCGATCCCCTCGCCACCAGCGCGTACAGTATCGCCATCACCCCCTCGCTCTCGACTCGGAGAATGAACACGGGATGGGATGGATGGGGCTACTCTCTTCTCCCTCTCGGCTCTGTGATGATGGATGGAGGAGGTCAAATCAAGAAAAGCTTCGTCGGTGGGGGATACAGATGGACGAAGCACGAAGTGTTTAGCTCATGCCTCTTCTCTTTCTGGGTGTCGGGTCCGAAGGATATATTTTTAATTATTTTCTTTCATTTCCTTTTCCGCCCTTCAAGATATGTACACGGGATGGGAATCATGGGATGGATCTTGCCCTTGTCTACGGAACTGGGGAAGGACGACGGCAAAGCAAAAAAGAAAGTTGAAGATTGCAAGTTTCATCACTCAATTCGGACGTTCCAAAATAAGATCACAATAAGACTTATTTTCTCTTTCTCGCACTAATCTTTATTTTTTTTTCTCCAAACCCCGCTATTCATTTTGAGTTCGAATTTGTGCGACTTTCAATTGATTCGGCGAAAGTTCAAGTTATAGAGTCCACGCACGTTTAGCTTTTTTTGTAATCAAAGTCTTTTAGTTTAATCCCTGAATTATAGATTTATTCAATGCGGTCCCTAAACGTTTAGTCAATCTACAATGTAGTAGTCTCTCGAATTTTAATTTGTTCAACGTAATCCTTGAACTATAGATTTACTCGATGCAACCAATGTTAGCTCAATCAGCAATGTGATAATTTGTCCAACGTAGTCCTTGGATTTTTTTTTTTTTATACACGTTCAGATTTAAGAGACGGTTTATGGACGTCAAGGATCGCATTGCACAAATTTAAAGTTCATAAATCATGTTGTGCATTGGGTCGAAATTCAAAAATCATTTATGACATTATCATTTACTTTTTCACTTTTCTAACAAGAAAAATGTATCCTTATTCAGATAAATACGTGGAATTTGGAGTGGATTAGGCATTTAATGTAACAACCGTCACTCTGTCGTTTATTTAATGATTTGAAAAAAAGACTTTTAAGTTTAATCATTTATATCTCGCATGAAAAGAGGTATTTGATATAATTTTTTTTCATCGTCGATGAAAATATTCAGGCATGATTCGTTATTATGAAAAAAAAAATGTGAGTAATGATAAGAATTAATATTATAGAAAACCTCAAACTAGTACGTTTGCGATAAATTTACTCCAAATTATTTTTTTATCAACAAAAAATTTCAAATCAATACGCTTATGATAATTTTACCCTAAACTGGTATATCTGTGATAAATTTATACCAGTTAATTTTTGTTAAATCTAATCGTTAAAGTGTTAAATTGTATGATACGTGGCAATTGACGGGTGTACCAGTTTGAGATTTTTACCCTCTGTTTGTTATATGTGTATCAATTTGAAATTTTTCGTGATATTAACTCAATTTAATTAAGGGTAAATTTGTCACCAACATACTTATTTTGGGATTTTTCGCCATCAAAAAATCAGTTTTAGCGTAAATCTGTCACAAGTGTACTAGTGTAGGATTTTTTATGGTCAAAAAAATAGTTCGGGGTATATTTGTCATAATTGTATCGATTTGAGATTTTTCGTGATAAAAAAATAATTTGGGATAAATTTGTGATAGGTATATGAATTAGGGGCTTTTGATAGTATTAATCATAATAACAATGATTAAAGTTAAGAAAAGTACCTTCATATTGCTTGGTTTTTCACGAAACCTTAAGGAGACGGCCTGTGGACGCACGTGGAGGGCTCGTGATATCTGCCGACCAATTATCGGTGGATGACACGTCACCGAGATTTGACCACAAATGGACACGAACACGAACATTAGTTAGCGAGGAGAGGATTCGATCGAATTGATGATGTGTCGGCCCAACTGAAAATTATTGCGTTAATAATCTTTTCCCATTCTGCTGACTCAACTCTACAGGTTCCCATACTGGGCAGAAATCAATTCAGTTACGCACTTTTATTTTATTTTTACTTCTGAAACATTTTTTTTACTTCAAAAGTAGCATTGAAATCACTTTAAAAAAGTAAAAAAAAAAAGAAATTTACTTCTCTCCTAAAGTTAAAATCAGAAAGAAAAATCAGCGCCCAATCTCGGGACGTCAAACTCTCTTCCTCAATCCCTCCCTCCATCAGTCTACTTTTGCTCAAAAATCTACTTTTTAAGAAAGAGAAAAATCAGCTTTTCACTTTTAACCGATCTCAAAAACCACACTCCGATTACACAGCGAAAAATTAATGAACGAAAGATATTCTCATCATCGATAACAACTTGTCTCTAATCATTTTCGTAGTTTCATCATTCATTTTTGCAAGCGATACAAGCATCATTTTTAGAAAAAAAATATATATATTTTTAAAATCATTAATTTTTCGCAAAATATACGTACCATAAGATTTATTTTCCTGTCTCATATATCTCAATCTCAAATATCTTTTTATTTTTATTTTCACCTTTATATCCGCCAAATATTTGACTAATAATCTCGTACGTCGGTCGCCCGCCCGCCCGCATTTACAAAAGACGATGTCTCGAATCGAACGGGGGGGTGTCAAACAATTCCGAGTGTTTCGAGTTAAGCCCAGTGAGGAATGTTTAGGCGGATCTCTGCGGGCCGTTCTGATTTGGGCCTAAGAAAATTAGGAACTTTCAATTTACGGCCCCAAAAGGAAAAAAGGGATCGATCATCAACGTATTGTTCTAGACCCATTCATCCCACTCTAATTTTATTCTCGACCCAACTAGGGATTTGGCCGAAATTTGGCCTCCTCTTTTATTTATTTTTTATTTTAAGTTGTTCTAACTTCTAACTACAAAATTACTCGTCATGAATCACAAAAACAAACATGATCACGACATGTTAACCAAGATCATTCGTCCTAATATATGCATGCATTCGAGCATTATGTCATTCCGGTCGTGTTTTTGCGGGTACAATAATTTTTTGGGTAATTGTGACAATAATAATATGTTTTTGGGCCATAAATTTTCAAAGGGGGGAGCCCTCGAAATTTTTTTATTATTTTTATTTTTATTTTTATTTTTGCGACGCGAAGTAAATCGTTAATATCTAGAATGGGGTGAATGACGATTAAATAATCATTTCTCCTTCTAAAGCGGATGAAACCAAGAAAAACCCCAAGCCCTAGGTAGCCGATGCACGACCTAGGTAGCACTAGTTGCAATAATTTCGCAATAACCTAGATCCGTACGACAAATTCAGAGTGCGACCACTTCTTGTTTTTCCGAATTTGTCACGTACAAAGTCTTACTATCACTTCTTGTCTCATCTTTTGGAAACATCAACAAGATCCAGGTGCGACGAACGGGCCATTCTTTTTTTTTTTTTACACGATGTTTGCACACCTTCAAAAAAAAAAAATTCAAAGAATACCCATCACAAACCATGCGAACCAACAACATGCGTTAACCACGTACCCATCTATTAGCTTTAGTTCTTAGGATTATCGACTTCAACCTACGCCACTGTCGTAATTTGACATTAAAATAGAAGAACATAACTACACTCCGAATCCAAATCCGCCGTCTAAAATCGCCATTTTTCCTTTTTTTTTTTAAGCTCCTAGACAGACCGGCGAGAAGCTCGCGCCGTCTCTTCAATGAAAAAACGCAATTGCCTCCCTCCGGCACGCGTCTCCAGTGAGCAAGCGGACGGTTCAGAGATCGATCTCCCCCCCCCCCCCCCCAAGCATGGCTCGGCCACAAGATTTTCTCCAGAGCCTCAACAGCTGCAAACATTGGGAGAAAGAAACGAACAAAAAACAGCTTCTAGAGAGAGAGAGAGAGAGAGAAGCGAAAGTGCTGTATCGCCAAGTCTTTTCTCAATCCACCGAACCTGCGGTGTTTCAATCAACCAGTCTCGGAAGAAAACGACCATAACGTGCGTGGAAAGATTTTATTTTTATTTTTTTGCCACGGGAAGGTGCTAGCCTGGCGGTATTGCCGGTTATTTCTGATCACACGATCTCCTAATCAATGAGTATTTCATGCAAAACAAGTGATGATGATGGTATGTGGATCTACGATTAAGATCGTATCGTCCCTAAAAGCATTTCCCCGTTATCTCAAGAGCCCTCCTCCCTCCTGGAGAGAGATGATGATTCCCCGACAAGCGAAACATCCCGGAGCATGTGAAGGGTTTTGGCCTCAATAATTGTTGGTGGGGGGGATTGCGGGAAAGAGCCGGTGAAATCGATCCTGTCGTCCCCGGACGAGGTAGAAGACAAGCCAGCGCACATCAAACACACATGTCTCGAGCTGTAAAGCCATGCCTTCACTTGTCCCACATCCCCTGCTTCAGCAGCTTGCTGCAACTTGCCCTAGGCTCCTAGCCATGGCTGTCTATTCACCCGCGAAGGACTCCCTTGATTCTTTCTTCTGTTTGTTGGCTTCTGACCATCTAGCCACTCGTACAAATTTTTCCAGCCAAAAATGTTCATTCCGACCCTCGGAAACTCATAGGGATTGTAATAAGAGAATTTAATGTGCAATTATGAATCGTCGAAAGGCTGCGATTCGAAGGGATGGGCTTGAGGGTATATATCACTGCGTTTTATCATCTGTAGTTCATGCTAGATATTTGGAACTGTTTTAAGATGGGAGTTACTTTCTAAAGTTGCACGGTCTTTTTTATCAGATCAAAAAAAAAAAAAAAAACATGGTTGTTTTCCATGACTTGAGTAGATCCAAGCAGATATTGAGCCAGGAGAGCAACTTGAATAATTAGCCTAAAGGTGGCACATTGCCCAAAAGAAAAACCCTAATTTAAAAGACTATTCATTATTCTCTCTCTCTCTCTCTCTCTCTCTCTCTCTCTCTCTCTCTCTCTCTCTCTCTCTCTCTCTCTCTCTCTCTCTCTCTCTCTCTCTCCTATCTCTTCTTCGTTGATTTCGAGGATGACACCGTTGACATGCTCCACAAAACTGGAGGATTTTATCATGCGAGCTCAGAAGTTTGACACGCGAGAATTTCGAAAGAATCTGCTCTTATGGATCTACTCTCTCTTTAGTTCCAATGCTTTCTCCGTATAGTCGATCACTCCTCAAACCTACGAGGTTGCCTATTTTCAGCATTTAGCTTATCTGAAAGTGATTTTATAGTCTTTACAAAAAAAAAAAAGTGATTTTATAGTCAACTAGCATTTAGAAGTTTGTCACGCGAGAATTTCGAAAGAATATGCTCTTATGGATCTACTCTCTCTTTAGTTCCAATGCTTTCTCTGTATAGTCGATCACTCCTCAAACCTACGAGGTCGCCTATTTTCAGCATTTAGCTTATCTGAAAGTGATTTTATAGTCTTTACAAAAAAAAAAAGTGATTTTATAGTCAACTAGCATTTACTCTGCAGATCTTCTCTCCTAATCTTGAGCTATATCTAGATTTAAGTACTCTTCTAATCCAATCCAAAAATATATCCGAGATTTACAAAGCGTTTTCTGTGTCTGTTCAACGTGCCGATGTTGCTGTCGTCGTCATCCATACGGTGATGGTGATAGGGACGTCGAGTCTAAGCGTGCACCGCCATTTGGCAAAGCCATAACTACCAGAAAAAGTAAGTTTCTGGTGTGCGCTCATCATTGATGTCGATGCGAGATTTGGTGATCGGTCGCGGCTGCGCTTTGAAGCTGTAATAGACCCTCGCCTTTTTCGAAAGAGCGAGTCTCTACGGCTTGTATGTATCAAGTCGATTTATCTTTCTTTGTTGGATTTGCGTCTTTATTTTGGAGTTTATGTACCTCCCTTTCATTCGAAATGAGAATTTCTTTTCGAAAAAGGAAGAAAAACAGAACAAAACAAAAACTCTATGAACCTTCCACACTGTGTGTCATCGCCAAATATCCAAGTAGCAACCAAAAGAATCACAACACCCAATTTCCGAAAGCATACAAAGAAACACAACTGTGTTGCGACACTTATCACCAAGTCCCTCACCTCTCTCCTTCCACCTCACAAATCCATCCCCTCTTTAAATCACTCGACGCCCTCCTTCCTTTCCTTCAACCTCTCGCCTTTCTCCTCCAAGAAACAACCCCAGGAGGGAAGGGAAAAAAAAAAAGCCTTCTCCTTCCTTCGTCCCGATGGCTCGTTCCACCCCCATTCTCATTCTCTCCCTCCTCTTCCTCCTCCTCGCCGCTGTCTCCGACGCTTGCAACACATGCATGCTCCCGCCCCCACCGAAGCCGAAGCCGACCCCGTGCCCTCCCGCCGCTTGCCCGAGGGACGCGTTGAAGCTCGGAGTGTGCGTGGACCTCCTCGGGGGAGTCGTGGGCGTCGTCGTTGGGACCCCGGCGTCCAGCCCGTGCTGCGCGTTGCTCGAGGGCCTGGTCGACTTGGATGTGGCTCTCTGCCTGTGCACCGCCATCAAGGCCAATGTGCTCGGGATCCACCTGAACGTTCCCATTGCCCTGAGCGTCATCGTTAGCGCATGCGGGAAGTCAATCCCTCCTGGCTTCCAGTGCGAATACTGAAAGATTTCCATCCAAGGGGGTCTTCACTCGAATGTTTGTACTACTTTAATGCGTGTTTGTGTCTTCCAACGTTGTTGTCTTTGTAATGTTCATGAGATCAATCATTTCGTCCTGAGTGTTGTTGTATGAGCTCTGTATTGGTTATTTGTGCTTTGAAGGGGGGTGGGGATGGGGTAAAGGGACGGTTTCAATTATTTGATTATTGTTCATGTTGTGTCATATATTAATTGTAGGCAAGCTTGTTTGCCTTACTTCTCTGTAATGATTATGCATGGTATCTTATCAATTTAATTATACTCGCTCGTGGTTTTTTCTTTGCAAATTTTTTGCTTAATTTAATCATAGTTTCTGTCAATTTAGTTCAGATCCCCATGAAAATAATTCCATTAAGTATAGTTTAAATAATTTGAGAAGCGGCAGTTGAGTTTTTGGAACTACTTTTATCTGAGTACCGGCAAAGTATCAAAAAATTTCTATACCTATTACATTTGTACCAATTCGATCCATCCGGCCAATTTAGACCGGAAATTGCTGACTTAGCACGTCCGACCGATGACCTGCAAGACCGTCCTCACCAAATCTAGCGAGGCCTACCCTTGCCCCAGCCAAGGCCGCCTCGCCCGACATTGCGTGGGCGAGGGTTAGCCTTGTCAAGCTAGGCGACTCCCAGCGAGGCAAACCCTTGCCAAGGCAACGTCAAGCGAGGGCCTAGGCGAGGGTTAGCCTCGCCCTCGTCCAAGCAAGGCTGACCTCGTGGACCATGAGTCGGCAAAGGCCATAGGAGAGAGAGAAAAATAAATAATAAAAAACACTAAAATACTATTGAAAATTGTCCATGTCAGTGCCGGTCGTGCCACGTAGGATAGCCGATGTCCAAATTAGCAATTTATAATCTGAATTGACCCGATCGACTGAGTTGATGTCAATGTGAAAAGGTTTAGAACTAGATTGGACCAATTGTAAAGTTTGCAACTGAATTGGTACTAATGCTACATGTTTAACACTTTTTTTGGTATTTTTCACGGGAGAATATAGTAGAAAGTTGCGAAGTTGCCGACATGCATAGAGAATTGTATAAACGCGCAAATCTACATGTAATTACGAGTGTTGTGGTTCGTTGGTGTAAACCTGAATTTAACTTTCATACACGAAAGTACGTATACTTTCTCTATCGAGTTCGTGGCAAGCAATCCATGTTGAGACCAGGAGACTAATGAAGAACAATTGATTAAACGATCCTTATCCCAAATGTTACATTGAGCAAAATCGAAGCACTTCTTTGAAAATGCAATCGAGTCGATATCGACCATTGTATCCAAAGATTAGGTAGCTGACTTCGCATGCATATCATACATTGGAAACCCTAAAAGATTTTTTCCTTGGTTGCTGGTTGTGAGCCACGAGAATTGGTCATTTGGCGGTTTGCAGAAGTTCACATGCTTGAGTCCTTTTCCCAGCCAAATATACCACATCTCCATGCAAAAACGTACGTACGCAAGAATGTTTCTGTGCGGAGGAAGAAAGCTTACCACGCATTCCGACGAGTCAATATCGACCATTGAGTTCTTCTTCCCTTCATCCGAAGCATAGCGTTCGGACCAATCAAGGGGACGCCTAAAGATAGGGAGGGGCCTCCCAGAGGATCCTGCTCCTCGTATCCGATTGGTCCGCCGCAAGAATGTTTCTGTGCGGAGGACGAAAAGCTTACCACGCATTCCAGAATGCTGACATCCTGAGCTTAAGAGGTCGAGAGAGGAGACCAGCGACTCGATGCAAACAAGACATTCATGTTGAAACCCGCGTGAAAAAAGCACAGGAGAACGGCAACCCAACCACAAAACCTCTCGTTCTAACCCGACACGAGCGCGATTAGCAAATGCTCAAACGCGCCGATAGTTCATTCGGGGTCGCGTTTTCGCGTCGCGAAGGCCGAAATGGCTTCTCAATTCGGTTCCATGGGGGGCTAAAGACTAGCAAAGCTGAACCAGACAAGCAACCGAGAGACCCGCTCATCAAACCAGTCTGCAGAAAACGATGGGGCCTGGGTTAGACATTCAACGGTCGCCTGCACCATCTAAATTGCCATATCCCACTTCAGAAATGGTAAATTAAATTACCAAGCTACAAATGGGCATTTAATCTACAAAAAGACAAGGAAAAAAAATCAATTAAAAAAAAAACAAAAAAACCAAGATCCGCCGAGGGTGTTCCTAGTGATAATTTATTCAGAACTACAAATGAAATGGTGCACAAATTAAAGATTTCTGGCGCAGGACACTAAGCATTTGACCCAAGTGGGGCAGAGAATCCACTCTTTCACTAACCACTGCTCAAGCATCACATTTCTCTTCATCAGCCCAAGCACAACCTTCGACTAGAAATCTGCAAAACCAAAATAGAGGTCAAAAGCAAAGCTACACAGTAAAACTACATATTCATGAGATGAACGATGTTTTGGACAGGCCTAATCATGTGACTCGACTGCACAACGATCACCGACAATAATAGGCAATAAGCATCAGCCGTTCCATTACGATGAAGAATCAAAAGAATGGTGGAAGAATCATAATCTAAATTAAACATCAGCATATAACAGCGAATCCTCTTGACTGTCAAAACCAGCAGAGAGCTCAGACAAAAGAAGTTAACAATAAAACATGTCCAAACCACGCGATCAAGTTTCATCAGTTTTATAGGGAGTTTTACCTACCTCAACGGCATTCATCTAGTAGCCGAGGCTCCACGAGAATATAAAGTGGCTTCCCCTTAATCCGGCAGCGATCCTGTACGTTCAGAAAATGTAAATCATTCGGGAAATGTGTGTTTAATTTTCATGCATCATCTACGGAAAGGGTAAAAAACCAGAGGAAATGCGATCTGCTTATGCTGTTGCATCACTTTAGGGAAGATTCAATGACAAATAGGACAAAATGTAAACCATTCGGGAAATGTGTGTTTAATTTTCATGCATCGTCTCCGGAAAGGGCAAAACCAGAGGAAATGTGATCTGCTCATGCTGCTGGATCACTTTAGGGAAGTTTCAATGACAAATAGGACAAAATGTAAACCATTCGGGAAATGTGTGTTTAATTTTCATGCATCATCTACGGAAAGGGCAAGACCAGAGGAAATGTGATCTGCTTATGCTGCTGCATCACTTTAGGGAAGATTCAATGACAAATAGGACGTGAAAGAACAGTAGTTAGCAGGCCTTACCTTGACCTCAGGCAAGCCAATAACACAAGCACATTCAACTACTTCAGCCCCAACTCGTTCTGGCCAAAAAAATCAAATCAAGGTCAGCATAAAACCATATTTGATACACGGCAAGTTTAAAGGCCAGACTTACCCAAAAGTTTTATGGCAGCAGACAAGGTCCCACCTGTGGCTACCAAATCATCAATCACTATTACACGCTCACCGGGCTCGACAGCGCCCACATGCATTTCAAGACAGTCAGTTCCATACTCCAAGACATAAGATTCTGATATTACTTCACCTGCGTGAATCATCAACAAGCATTGCAGGCCTTGTCACAATTGAGATCCTTTCTACCGCTATGAAACACAAAGCAAACAGAACGCAGATGAAGTACAAAACATAGACACCCGAGATGCATATAACACAAACAGAGATCATCTACATGACTTACACTAACATGACCCATAGGAAACACTACTTCCCAAAGACTAGCTTTCTCCAAGTTTCGATAACACTATACTAGATCTCTTCTGCAGTGGTACTCATGCATAAAGTGTAAACAAGGGAGTTATGGTAAGAAATGCGGTGTGGTATGTGGATTTCACTCTGTAGATCCTTCTTTGGTTTACTTTAAAAATTTACATAAACTTTTTCTCTTTTACAAACTTCCCAATTTCAGGGGCTGGTTTTAAAATGAACAGAAATGATTCACAAGAATAATGAAATATATGGTTTTACATGTTAATATTTGAACTTAATGAAAGCTTTCAAGCGTTTATATGGAAACCAAATCATGAGAGCCATAAGATTTCCTACGAGACAAATTTGAAAATAAGAGTCGCGATAAAAAAGGGAAAAAAAAACTCAAGTTGCACGAGTGCTGCTCGTTTTCACGCTGTTCATGGTTGTGATTTCAAAATAATAAAGACTACACAAAAAAAAAAAAATCAAAATTCAGTGTTTTTATTCCAGTTTCAAAAGAATGAATGACATTTCACTGTCCTTAGCTTTCTAAAACAATCCCCTCAATTTAAAATATATATTAAATCAAGGAAGGCTTTCACACACGTTCTATGGCCTACTTTCTGTTTCTCCTGAAAATGAGAACAGAAAACTGAAACATTTCCATTTACCAAGGTAAAATGTTGTAAAGATCACACGAGTCGATTCAATTTACACACAAATCAATTCAGCTCGTAACTATGAGCCAAAGATGAATCTGAATCTAATTCAGTATGAATCCCCACAATTTGGTTGGACTCCTGATTTGTTGTGATTGGTGGACCCCAAAAGTTCTGACACCATGCTCTATACACATCCGATATTGTGAGTGTATACTTAATACAATTCTATTTACAGAGGTATTATTTCCATGAATATCTTACATAGTTCATCTGGGTACATATGACATGATCAGGTGATATTTCTTCCAAATGAGTGGTTATGTCTTCTTACATCGTTTCCATATTATCGCAAGTAGTAGCTAGGCTTCAGTGATATATCCTTCTATTTAAGTTATTCTATAGCATTTTACTGAATCTAACAATAGACGAAACAACAAATGAGCTACACGATTAACTATTCGAATCTCGATTTAACAACATTGCCAAGGGCTTCCTTGGTTTCTACTTATACGAGAGTACTTGAGCAGATCTTTACTAGCATTTGCATCGTTATCAATTTGAGGTTCATACTTTGGAAAGGCAACCTGTAAAAGTGTAACATTTCAAGATAATATTTCCTCTATAATCCATCTACTTAGTAAACTTCCTATTTGTGCAAGTTAAACAGACTCGTAAATCAAAATAAACAATCAGCACTCGAACTAAGGAACCCACTTTTGGCAGACGAAGAAACACCTTAGTTTTGGCACTACAGGAGATTTTCTGATGGTTACAAAACCTTGCATGCCCTGCCGGACGACTGCATGTATATTCTTGACAGAAGAGCTAGTTACAACACTCGGAAGAGCATTTTATACACGATTCTTAATCACGAAAGCTGCAAAAATGTGCTTCTTCCTAGAACTCCCAACTACAATTGAAATTTGAAAACACCCCACCTTAGTTTTGGCACTACAGGAGATTTTCTGATGGTTACAAAACCTTGCATGCCCTGCCGGACGACTGCATGTATATTCTTGACAGAAGAGCTAGTTACAACACTCGGAAGAGCATTTTATACACGATTCTTAATCACGAAAGCTGCAAAAATGTGCTTCTTCCTAGAACTCCCAACTACAATTGAAATTTGAAAACACCCCCCCCCCCCCAAAAAAAAAAAACAAAATACAATTGAAACATGAAACTAATTTGGCTGCATGCAAAACATAATTGTGTGGTCATCGCAACATCAGCTACGGTCAAGAGAAAAACATGGGATCTTTCGAGCCACATCATGCACAACTGTGACTCTGTATAGACCACTTCTCAATTTTGCACCAGAAACCAACTTCAGTTGGAGAAATGCCGGCTAAAACACGTAAAGATTATAAGAAAAAAAAAAAGACCCGAAAGAAGAAAAACACGTACCCGGCAACTTCCTGGGCTTACGCAAAGGAACAAACTTGGCGCCAATAGCTAATGCAATCGCCGGACCAAACATGAATCCTCTGGCTTCTACCCCTGAAGTAAGAATTTTTTTTTTTTCACCAACTTCAGCTTTGACAGTACCCAGAATCAAAGAGGAACCAATCCTTTCACAAAATTTACACGATATCATTCCCAACCAACGTACTTTCTCGTGAGATTTCCTCCTTGTTTCCTAGTTGCCACTACCCACCCATTCACTAACATTTAGTTCACCAACAGCTATAAATAATGACAATTCCCTTCCACTTTAACAAAACTAATGACAGATGAAATCTAACACAGTTCCCCCATCCACACAGACAAAAGAAAAAAATTTCGACCAGAACCGGCAAAACGAGAACTCCACGGGAGCTGACAAGAAAACAGCACATGCCTGCAACGACAGAGATGTCCATGCCACGGTACCGGTCCACGAAGATGTCCACGGTGTCCTTGAACGCCTTGTGATCCAGCAACAGCGTCGTTATGTCTTGGAACATGATCCCTTCAACAAACAGAGGAGGTGGGTTGGCAAAAGCAAGAGACTCTTTTTTTTTTCCAAGAAAACGCGCCCAAGAACAGCAAGTGCTCGACCAAATTCCGCTGAGGACAGGAAAACCGGCCAAAACAACCCCGGCATGCAGCAAGAAAAAACTGAAAGGAAACAAATCCGAGAGACGCGAAAGGTTTGGAGATTGAAAGGACCCGCACCTGGCTTGGGGAAGTCCGGGACGACCCGAATGGCCCGAGAGATGGCCTGGAGCCTGGGGTCTCCTTTCAGCCCGTTCTCAGCTGCGAACATTCTTCCCCACCCCTCTCTCTCTCTCCTTCTCCTTCTCCTTCTCTCTCCCTCTGTCTCTCGCTCTGCGGGAGTCACTACTGTGGAGGGAGCTGAGCTCTGATGGAGTTTTTATGTGCGCTAACTTCGAGTGGTTGGAGTTATTGACATTGAGTCCCAGTTGCTGTAGCGGCAGTAGATGGGGGAGGGTGTCTTAAATGGTGGGGGGATTTTCCCTCCTAAACAGGGCTCAATCAAATCTCCCTGCTTTCTTCTTTTTTTTCTGGTTTCGGTTTTCAATGTCAGACCAGATACGTTAGCCTCGGGTGATCTCCATCTTCATTTGTTTTCTTGTTTTATTTCATGCTCGTGTTGTCCGAAGCACGAAGCAAAAAAAAAAGGCACCCCGCGACGTATCACGTGACCTCTCGGCACGTGCTGGACACGCTCCTCGGTTGGTTCGTTTTCTAAAATCTGCCCGTTTCGCCATTGGATGATTCTTTTTTTTTTTGGATTAAATAAAGGAGCAATAAATAGCTTCCTTAAGCGCTCGATCATGGATCAGATTAAGGGTAATCCTCTTTTTTGTGATATAGATAACAATCTTCTCCAAAGTTGCGCGAATGAAGTGGCTCGGGGGATGATCGGTAATGTTAGGCATAATGAGATTCGTTTAAGAAGTTACTGTATTACATAACATATAGAAGCTTCTAAAGAATTGTCGAATCTAATCAACTTACTTACACATCCGCGTGCATCGGCCTATTAAGCCGGGTTTCTGTACCGATTTGCACGCACCATTTCTAATAAACATAACAACGAGGGGCATTCAGCCCGATCTAGTCTCTAGATATGAAAAATTCCAGCTCCGCAAATAGCAGGATTTTAGCAACTTTAACGTTTTGTTCGTTAAATATGAAAAAGTTGGACGTGATTCGTTTCGAAGATGCGAATATCTAAGGACCACGTGATTGTTTCTTTCAAAACCCCCCCCCCCCCCCCTATAAAGAAACAATTCCACGACAAGATGGACAAAAATTCTAGAGAGGGTAACAGAGAAATTATTATACATGTGATAAACATGAAACCAGAATGCGGATTGCGCATACTGTTTACAATATCTACGCCGTGCTTAGGTTTTGTGTTGACCAAACATCGAAATCAACATGGCTTTTTTTTTTTTTTGGTCACAAAATCAACATGGCTTATCCGGAAAGAAAAAAAAAAAGAAGAATAAGAGGGAAGATTCTTATGTTTACCAGATTCGTGCGTTAAAAGTAGCCCCCCGCGGTTTTCAAACAACTCTATGCTCTACGCTTTCTCTACTCTCCATAAATAATATATTATTTAGGTATCACTACGATTAAACTATCCAAAATCAAGCATTTTAGGCCGCGCATGCCAACACTTATGCAAAAAAAAAAATCATTTCTGAAGCTGAAGTTGATTTTTCAACTTCTCCATCAAAAGTTGATTTCTGATCAAAGAAAACTATATGATGAAATTTCTACTTCTGAAATTTTTAATTTTTAAACATTATTAACAAAATCTTTGGCGATGGTGGTCGATGGAGGACGGAGGACTGCGGCGGCAAGTGGCCGAGGCCGCGAGGCGGGCGGCGGGAGGCCGGTGATCGGCTGGCGGCGGCGGCCAACGGCTGGCGGACAGCAGGCAGTCAAGGGGCGTCGGCAGGCAGGCGTTGGTCGGCGAAGACCGGTGTAGTTGAAGAAGTGATTTCTTTTTTAGAAGCTACAATTTTTAGCTTTTCAAAATTGGCCAAAAATCCAACCAGAAGTAGAAATGATTTCCAGAAGTACTTTTGGAAGTGATTTCTCAATATTTTTACCAAACGGCTTTCAGCTTCAGAAACACTTCTGAAGCGTCTTTACCAAACAGATTTCAGCTTTAGAAGCACTTCAGAAGCAGAAATTCTGCTTCTGAAGTGTTACCATGCGCGCCCTTAAATAGTCTAAGATGAAACCAGATTGCTAGATTATGTGCGGTTGATCCCAACCGGGTTAAACCGGTCGGCATCGAAGAATGGGAAATCGGGTTGCTATCGGGCTTAGCCGCCGACCGGTTTCCGTTCGTTTACGATCCACCACCACGTTAGATTTGTCGATATTAGCGGGATATCATTCACTGAGTGCTGTAGGGTCACTTGTTATTAGGACCGGCTAATCATCCTAATCTATTTAGATAATAAAAAAGCCTGAACGAAAAAGCAAAAAAAAAAAAAAACGCACACATACACAAAACAAAAGAAATAAGATGCCGAATAATGATTATAATTTAACGAGTTAGATGTATGTAACTCGTATGTTTTGCCACTGATACAAAAGCTCGTGGTGATTACAAATACATTCATGACACATGCACGTGATGCTAAACCATGCTTCGATACCGTCTTATAATTTCTATTACAAAAGGCGTTTCTCGATTCGTATATTATTAAGTTTAAAGAAAAAAAATCGAGATGCTACGCATTAAATGCGCCAAATCGAAATCAAAAGTCGTCCAATTGACATAACCCATTCCTGCATTATACACCATACAGACACCTTCGTAGATCATTCGTTACACGACTCATCTTCACATCATTGAGACAGATAACCGTAATTCTGAAAAAGTCCGACAAATCATCCGAACTAACATCAATAAAATCACAAATTGCATGCCGAAAAACGACCTTTGCAAAAAATAATAATAATAATAATAATATTGAGAATACGTTTTCTTCTTCAAGAGTACCTAACGTGGCGGCATTAAAGGTGCCATTCGAAAATAAACAAAAAAATAAAATAAAAGAGGAACAGCGATCTGGCTTTACTCTAGTACTGTAGATTTGGCCCTGCCGGAGTTGTCCCTGTTCCTAAATCTTTTTGACAAGAACGAGGTGAGGGCCAGTTTCGTCAAAACACGCGCAACAGAAATCGACGGCTACAGGTATAGAGGGAGAGAGAATCGAGCAGCAGGAGATTTCGTGAAGATTCGGACGTGGTCCCCGATGTGGTCCCCGCCCCAAACCCGATGTCCTTTTCTTTTTGCTACTTACAGCGTTTTAATGACGTGGCGTTATTTGCCCCGCAATCGCCTTTAAAGACAGCAACCCCATCCACGTGTCGCGGGCTCGTCATGTCCAGACCAGACCATTGTCCCAAAATTGAGAAATTTGCGCAACAACTTGTTTTTTATTTATATGCTTTTTAACGAAAATCCCAAGGTAGTGCATGATAACACTTCTCACCCGATAAGTATTTCTCGCAAGGAAATGAATTTTTCAGTTTTTATTTTGAAGTAGAAGTGAAATTTTCAACTTCTACTTCAAAAGTTGATTTCTGATAGAGAAATACGTTTGATAACGATTAAAAAAGGCAATATTTGAAACATTATTAAAAAAAATGTTTGACGGCCGCCGATCGATCGCCCCAAGAAGTAAAAAATATTTACTTCTGAAAAATCGGCCAAAAATCTTACTAGAAATATAAAATCTTGCCAGAAGTAGAAAATCCTACCATAATTCAATTTTTTTACCAAACGGTTTCTACTTCGGATTGTGTTTTATCAAACAAATTTCCCTACCATAAGTCAAATTGAGAAATAAATCAATTATCACGTAGGGCCTAAGCTTCCTCGTTTGATGCGTGAAGTAAATTTAATATTGGACCAAAAAAAAAGTAAATTTAATAAAGAAATAATAGTTTTTTTGTCGAAAAAAAACATGATAATAGTTGAGATAGTTCACATTGCGATTCTTCCGTAAATGCTTTATCGATACTGGTAAATGAGACCCTTTTAAAATTAGACCGATCTTTCTGGTGCCCGATGTCATACTCAATATTCGAAAATGTTTGTGCATATCCTCTTAAAATAATTCATGCTTGTTAATAATTTTTTTAAAAAATTCGTTATTTGACAAGTGTTCAAATATTAATCTTAATAAAATTATTACAAAATCAAGTCTTTGTTATAATTCGAGAAAGGGCTTTGTTAAATCATCTGATATTTCGAAATATTGATGCGCCGAAATTTACTAATTTTTCTGTTAAATAGTTGCTTAGTCAGGAATTCAAAATAACCTTCAACAATGTCTTTTTCACAAAAACCCTTCACGACATATCCCATCGATTCGAAGATCAGGGATTTTGGGGGTGCAATTGCAAAGGTGCAAAACTCCTTGTTTGGTTGCTCGATTAGCGTTGTCCCAGGGGTGGTCTCCACACGACGAATGACACGTGTCCGGCTCGGTGACCTGTCCTGTTTTGTCGCCTTGCGCTTTGCTGCCCCCAATAAATTATTACTTTTTATTGTGTGGGCCCCGGTTTGGATACGATTTTTTGCGTCGTGGATTTGCCAAACAATCAATTCATAAAGAAATTTCGAAATCTCGGCAGCCGCTCCAAGCCCCACGCGCGTTTAAGTTGGTCCCAACTTTCCCTTTCTAATGTTGCTCTGGCCCACTTACGGTATGTGGGCCCACCACGAGTAATTTCCCAATTCCAGATGACAATGAGCCTTGGATTTAAAACATATATATATAACAACACATTTATCCCAAGCTAATTAGGATCGACGGTCGATGGACCCTAAAGATTCATAAAATAAAAGCAAGACCAATTGAATGAAAAAAGATAAATATGTACAAGTAAATAAATAAATATAAAAAAATATAGATAACAGTTATTGATTTAAGATTTTTTATTATCAAACAAACAATTTGTGATACATTTGTCACAGGTGTAACATGAATTTTTCATAATATTAACCCTTAAAGTCTTGATTGAAGAATCATGGTTAGAGTTTTATGGAAGCACAAAGCAATTCGTGGCCAACCTAAAAAGGCAAACCAAAAGCTACGTTGTGTCGCGGTAAATTCGAAGCGAAAGATGTCGATTGCAACTTTCCGAAGACACAATAATGTTGAGTAGTAGTAGATAAGTAATCGAGACAGAGAGACACACAAGAAAAGTCTATAAGGTCGAATACAACATTGTCCCTCTCTTAGCCCGTTGATGGAGAAATGATTCTCTCGAGGAGAATAAGCTCCAGGCCAACACAAATTTTCCCCTAAATGCACGTGATCATTGGCCTAATCTCAGTCAGGAGAAGGACAATTATTTGTTTCGCGAGCTTAAGGAGCATGTTTCAGCTTCGAGAGCGTTAACCCCTTCAGAATTGTGAAACTAAAGTTATAACGTCGCACAAACACGAGTGCGTATCGATTTTTTTTTTATATGTTTGGGCTAAAATGGAGTGGAGGAATATAGTAGGTCAAGGTCAAGGTCTTCAAATCTGAAAGATTAGGTGAAATGGATTTGATAGAATCGTGGGTGTGGATGGATATGTCATGTGCATTGTATAAGTGTGCTAGTGTGGCATGTCCTTGTTGAAAGGGTCCACAAAACATTTCGGGGAAGGAACAAATAGCACGACAACGTGCGAGGCTCAACTGTTCATAATGCACGCGAAGGATTTTTTTTTTGGTACTATTGCCCCAAAAAAATAAAAGAGGCAACATCATCCCCCACAACCTTGGGATAAGATATCGCTTAATTTATATTCTCATCTAATCATCGAAGCTCGATCCATGTCTCAATCGTAGCCGAGTAACGATCATCAAACCGATCGCACAAATATTTCTATTCCGTCGATTCACTCGTTCAATTTTGATTTTAAAGGGTCTTACCGTTCCATAATTAGTTGCTTCAGTGAATAGATCACGGACTATAATCAACAGCACGGCGACATTGACGAAAGAAATCGACGGCTCTCTTACGTCGAATTGCGAAAAGCTCGGGGGGTGGCCAAGTTTTGCACGGAAGAAGAAGAAGAAAAATTTCGCGTTGTTTCGTCAGCTTTGTCTCTTGAATCGAGATTTAAAAAAAGAGGCGTCACCGTGCAACAATCACATGGCAAACGTGGAAGTGGAATGGGGAAAACGAATCGACATCGGCGGTGCATCAACGCGATTTGACAACAGAACGATCGAATTTTCTTTTCCTCGTGACCGAGCCCTCGTGTCTAATCAAAACGATACCCAATTTTATTTTTATTTTTATTTGGATTTGATTTGATCTTTCAAATGTACACCGCAATCGACTAATGTTTACTATTGAACTACAGCTCAAAGGAAGGCCGGGGGGGGACATGGAGCCGACGACCTAATTGCGTTAGAACCACATTTCCACAGGACCCCGCCATGGTGTCCTCTGCCCACGAATTCAATCACGATCATAATGAGCTCGCCACACTTCGGAACCAAGTTTGGGTTGAGGATAAAAACAAAATCTTCTTAGGAATCCGGGGGGCAGATTTAAAAATAAAAAAAAATAGAGATCTATCTATGGTTTTTTTTGGGACCCACCAAATGTAAAAGAGCATCCTATGGTGGTGGGCCATTTTTCGTGATTGAGGATTACAAGGATTTTTTGCAATGACCTTTTTTTTTTCTCGATATTCGATAAGTGGCCCCCAAAAATCTTTTGCAGTTCCTTATGTGTATTTGAACCGTGTTCAAATACACATATTTGATGTCGATGTTGTTATCGATAGATGGTGACCAGTACGTCAAAGCTAGATGAAGAACTCGACGTGGACTCATTAATGAATCTAGTGATCAGCCGCGAAATGTTTATGACGACGGTTCTGTTCGTTATGCAGTTATTTTAGATTTGTCAAGCTAGAAAGCTTTTTATCTCTCGAATATGGGAAATTTAAACAAAAAAAAAAAGTACTTAATAGAATAAATTTTGCGATTCTTAATTTTTGTTTTTGTTTTTTTGTTGAGTATCAAGAAAATATATAATATGACAAAAGATGGTGTCTAAAGTAATACGTCACATCTCGATTGCAGCTAATCTCAGATCGAATCTTTCTATCGTGGACGCTTTTTGAAGTTTATGTAATCACCAGACAAGCTTGCTTCGACTTGTGATGTTCTCACGCACTTTTAACGCTGGCTTTATCCACTTCCCCCCACTATGTGTGATGTGGACTCTCTTTTTTAAATGACGCTTTCTTTTTTTCTTTTTAGAAAACAAGTTGAGTATTATTATTATTATTATTATTATTATTATTATTTTCTGTCTATCTCTAACTCTCGTATCTCTCGATTTTGTTCTACCGTCTTTTCTATGAGTGTGTAATCGGATCGGATAGAACTGAAAATCGAATTGGATCACCCACCCGAAAAGTTGATCCGGTTCCCGATTCCAATGTGAACATGTCCGATTTTCGATTTCAAGTGAACAACCGACCTGGGAACCGGATTGGTTTTGGAACCGATTTTTAATTTCGATAAAAACAACATAATTTCTCTGAATTGAATCTAACTCCGCCTCGCCTCGTCGTTTCTTCTTCATTCTTTGTCGCCTCTTTTTCTATTCCTTGGAACGATATTTTTATATATGAACGGGGAATGGAGTTTACAAATTTAGTTTGATGAATGGGGAATGGAGTTTTATAATTTATGTTTGATGTTACATGTACGAACTTTTTATTGTTTATAATCGTACATGGCTACGTGTTAAACTTTTTATCGTTTATAGTTGTACGTGACCACACGTGTTTGGCGGATAGGGATTTATGTTGGTCATCTTAACTTTGTGATTTTTTTTTTGCTCATATTATTTTATTGTTCGAAATATTTTTTTTAAAAAAAGAAAAAGAAAAAGAAAAAATAGGTTCCCAGGTGGACACTAAAATTGGACCCCAAAAAATAGGATAGGTTTTAGAATCGGTTCAAGAAAAACACGATAGATTCCAGATTTCAGAAAATGAGAATCAGTTATAACATGATATGCTTCAGGTTCCAGGTCTGCATACCCACTCTGAAATCGATCACCCCTGCCTCTTTTTAGAGCGCGGGAATTGAACCTCGCACCTATGATGGTGGCTTCTACGTCTCCCAATCTCTTTATCAGAAGAGCCGCGTACCTGTTGACATATAAAAATGATTTAAGTGGTCATTTCGAATGTGATAGTTTTCTTTTTTTAATTACACTCAAATAGTTCGACAAGGTTATAGTCTTTTTAGCCACCGTGGCACCTCTATCCTTTGGGTTGAATAAGCTAGACATTTTGGTCGTTTCTTGCCGAGTATAAATCTAAGTGTGTAAATTATATGATGATGATAATGACATGGAAAGTATTAAACGGACCCGTTTACATGTCTCCAAGCAAAATCTCACATTGAAAAAAAAATAAATCAAATCAAATCGCCCCTCCTTATGAACTCACTGTAGCATCTTGCTTAGGGAATGCACGGTTAGTTTGTTCTTTTGTATAAAAACAGAGTCTACAACCATAGCATCGTCGGTTCTTACGATATGGCTAGACAAAAGACTCCAACTCGACTCGGGCATCGCTCGATGTCGTCTATCAACTTTACCAACTCTAACATCAAACGATGTCCATCGCGTTTTTGAAGCCGCGTCGTATGCTAGACAAAAAGGCTCCAGCCCGGCTCGGGCGTCGCTCGATGTCGTCTATCAACTTTACCGACTCTAACATCAAATGACATCCATCGCATTTTCAAAAGTGGTGTCCAAAGACACAAACGATTCGATTGGATTCAGATGGAGACGAAGGCAGGCATGCTTCGCTTCAGTCACGACAAAATCGACATGAATCCCCACGATGTTCCATCCACCGTTCGCTTTGATTGGTTTGGATCGACTAGAATCTCTAACTCTATGTTCATAGATTTCTTTTGAGATAGCAATCGCTTTAAGTTTTAGATTAGATAAGATGATCTCACCTTTTAGGATGAGACATTGATGGCCGCACGCCATCATTAAATTTAAGGATCAAAATTCTTGCGAAAAATAAAAATAAAAAACATCATCTCCTCCTCTGTCCCCCCAGTTGTTTAGTGTTTTTTTTAACATCATGAAATGATTCAATCCGAGGATTTGAGATTGGGGCAGGGGAGGTGACCTGCGTGGATTAGCGAAACATCAATTGTCAATTCCACTTGACCAAAATTATTATTTTTATATTTAAAAAAAAGAAGAAGAAGAAGGAAAAAAAAGGAAAAAAAAAGATTTAACAAAAAAGTTCCCAAGTGGGGGCCCACTGGATTGAAATGTGAACTAATGACTTGCGAAAATGGATCCTGGGGTAGATATCCTCTCGGATCTTTAAGGATCCAAATCCTGCTTTTTGAAAAGCGGGTCATTTTCTTATTCGGACAAGTACGTTGGATAATTGATTCCCAAAGTCCCCATTGGTTTTTTTTTTTTTTTTTTCTCTAGTGGTGCCCCAATATAGCTTCTATCTAATTATGGCCAAGTGACCGGCATTTAGCTGGATCTTGAGCTTTGATCCTAAAAGATATTGCAAGTTGGTGGCATTTAACCCGCATCGATCTACCTAACCTACAAGATAAGATAAGAAGAAAGAGCAACCCCGTGCATTGCCGTCTCTCGAGACTTATCTTGAATGGGTTTTTTTTCCCGTTCACGAAAGAAAGAATCGAAAGCATTCGCCCAGAGAAGATCTGGTGACGTCACATTTTCTCCGGGCGGCTCGCATCCGGGGCCGTCCATTTTCCTTACGCTTCGATTCATCGCGAATCGCGATCCCCCTCCGTCTGTAGATCGGCACTCTCTAGGGTCGGTTCGTTTGCGAAGTTCCTACCATCTATTAGCCAATATCAATCCTCGATTTAAGGCCTACCGACAAATTCATCAGGCGTTGAAATTAAAATTTGGGCCTTTGACCAAAAAAATCCGGGCCCAATAGGAAATACATCAAATGTCCAAGATGGGCCTAGTCTAGAAAGACCAGACTAAGTCTTAAAAGAAACAAAAGCGGCAAAATTTTATAATGTTGGCTCCTACTCGTGGCCTGAAATGGGCCTAGATAGGCTTTCTTCTTTCAACTGGGCCCTAAACTCTGGACTTAGTCGAAAGAAGAAATTGAATAGTTAGTCTCAGGGCCTGTTTGGCAGAAACTGAAAATTGAATGCCGATTTTTTTTTTGTTTAAGTAATTAATTTTTGGTGTTGATTAAATGCTCAGAATAGAAACAAAAGTTTGTTTGACGATAATTGAAAATTGATAGTAGAATATCACGATTCTATTACCAAATACGAGAAAATGATACTTATCGGTACGTTTTATCAATTCATTCCGCAATTATTTTTTAGATAACCCTTCACTTCACTTGCTAAAATTAAGTGGATTCTTAACTTAAATTGAATCATTTAACTCAATTCAATTTAAAGGTTCTCAAACGAGCCTAACTTCGCCAATCTCAGTAAGTCATGATTTTTTTTTTTAATTTTCAGTACTTAGTTGAGTTATCAAGTGGCCTTTTAGTCTTTTCCCAATTCATTATTTTTTTTCCTAATAATTAAACGAGTGAAGACCTATGTTCTTTTCCACCAATATAAACAAGCAGAATCTAACTTCACAAAAGATTGGGATCACGAATGATTCGCAAGCAGATGGAGGCGGCAAGCGGGAAGAGCCAGCCGGGGGGTCGGGCCTCGCCGGAGAATCCCAAGAACAGCTACATCCAGCGCTACAACATGTCGGATTCCTCCTACCACGGGCTGTCAACACTCGCGGCTTTGATGGCCAGTAATTCACTGCTCGGCAAAACCCGCATGTCGGCTCGGCACGGCATCTCGAAGAACAGCACAAGAGGGCCGACAAACGCATGAGCTATTGACTTCTTTGTTGCCCCGTCATGTCAAGGGTCCAGCCAAGCAACCTTACTAAGGCAGGTTAACTACCGTAACGAGTCGGTTTCGGCTTCGGCGTGGCGCGGCTCTCATTGCGGGAGCGGTCCACGTGCGCGAGGCCTTTGTGGATGGATTGAAGGAATTATTGACAGAACAAGAATATATACACGCTTAAAAGATAACAGTTAAGACATCAGGACTTGCCCGTTCGCAAGCAAATTGACTATATGCAACGATATTGTCTCCCAGGACATCATCATTTCAGAAGGTAAGCTCCGGCTAACCTGCGCAAGCGGGGCAACGATCACATTCGCGATGCGGGGGCATGGCTATTGAGCACCAGCGCTGACGCCTTCTCTGAAAAGTATGTTGGCCACCGGAGGCGGAAGCCAAGCTGGATTACTTGCTGCTTGGCCGTCCACTGGTTGTTGACGCTCGCCGTAATTCTCTTTCCCGTGGGGCTTTTTGACGGTTGATCTTCCCATTTTCTTGCCGACAAAAGCTCCGAGCTTCATGGCAGTGAATAGACCGATGGCAATGACAAGCGGTCTCACTGACCAATGAAAATCCTCGAGGTGCTGGTATTTCTCCACAATCCCAGGACAGGTATCGAAAGCGACCATTTCCACCTCCGCTGGATCAGCCATGAAGCTGCTCGATTCGTCCCCAAATGTCAATAACCCTGGAAACTTCACAATGAGGCACCCGTTCGGAGAGATCCAAGATATCCTTCCCGTTGCCCAAGTTCCTTCCCTTTTACGCGGCCACTTAAATCGAGGGCTGAGAACATTGGCTCTCAATCGAACAAATTGGCCTACGCAGTATGATTCTGCCATCTGTAAATCTGAAGAAGTTCCTTTCCAAAGGGTCTCCATCCCGATGAATCCGACGGTGACGCTTCCGTCACGGTCAATGGAATGGAGAATGCCCACAGATGAGTGCTTCTTGTCCTCCTCCTTCAACCGCACCCAATCTCCAGCAGCCAGGCCATTAGTGACTCGCTCTAATTTTGAGACGTGAATTCGCAAGGGGTCATGAATGCCATGAACCCTCACCAGCACAAAGCCATCTCGATCTGTGTCGCGGTCCAGACCCACCATCACTCCTTCAGGGACATCCATATTTTCTAGCTTGCATGACTTCAATGGCTTTCTAGAACGCACCGCATCACCCACTTGGAGCTGATCCTTTGAAAGAAACCACTCTGTGTAACCAAGGCTACCTGTTTTGCCTACCCTACTCCCAATCTCTCCCCATCCTGCTTCACCATAGTCCGCATTTTGTGCACTGCAAAATCAATAGCACATAAATTTGTATGAACTAGCAATGCACTGAAACCTTTGAAATACTAGAACAGAGAAAAAAACTAGTCAAGCAACAATGCAAAAGTCTACTCACCATCTTTGAAAACAGAAATAAAACAACCAAAGAATCTTGTCAACAAACACAACCATCAAAACCCTGAAATTGCAAAAGACCAAACTCGCAAATAACAGCAGCACACATGGCAATGACCAACCATGAATATCCTCAAAAGCAACTCCAATTCATCCTTCAAAATCCTGACTGATTTGACTAAAAGCTTCAATACAAGATAAAACGAAAAACAACGGCACAGACAAATGGCAACTGTCAGATGAACGAAGGGAACTGATCAGTATCTTTAGAAAGATTCACAAAACCTAAGGATTACCTTTTAAATAATTGCAAAATGTCTGTCATTAATGGACGGCTCCTAAAATCGTACTCGAAGCATCCTAGTAGAACATTTTCGACTGGAGGAGGTAGCCCACTCGGGATCCGTGGTTTTTCTTGCTTCCTTACAACTGAGTTGTATATTTCGTCGACAGACATACCAAACCAAGGCTGAAGACCAGTTAACATCTCCACAATGGAACAGCCAAAGCCCCAGGAATCAGTCTCAAAGGATATAGGGCCCCTTTCATCTGGTTGCCACTGTTCAGGAGCCATGTAGTTTGGGGTTCCTAGCCTTCGAGTCATATCGGAGCTAGGCAATGGGATTCCCAGAAGTACAGATGGTATACCAATGTCCCCAAGAACTGCTCGGTCCTTTTCATCAAGGAGGAAGTTACAAGGTTTAAGATTGAGGACTAGAATCCCTTTTGAATGCAACTCCGATACAACCTGAGCTAAATCAACACCATACCTGTAAAAGGCAAAAATGAGCAAATATTAAATGTTTAAAGATGTACGACAAATCCGAAAAAAAAAAAAAAGATGTATGATAAAAAAAATGTTTAAAGATGCAATACTTCCAGTTTAGGTGCATCACCTCAAAACTTCTGGCAGTGAGAGCTTTCCGGCCTTGAGGCGAGCCATCTTGTCACCAACAGATCCCTCATAGAATTTCATGATAATGCATAGCTGCAGACATACAGAGAGAATTCTTCTTAGCAAGGGTAGCTACCTTTACAAGACAGCTTTCAATGTGTAAAAACCAACATAACTCACTTTTCCATTTAAAATAGAAACCCCATGCAACCAACAAACACCTTCGGTCCCTCGACATTTGGTGAAAAGATCCTCAAACTTATCCAACACAGCTCTTGCATGATCCTCCTTGACTGGATGTAACATCTTGACAGCCACTTCATGGTACTCTTCATAATCATCACTCGACTGATGATGAGTTGCCAACCAAACATCACCAAACAAGCCCCTTCCAATTCTATGCCTAAGTTTCATAGTGGTAGGGTCAATCCACGGGGTTGATTGGTTTGACGTGGCCACAACAGTCCTGAGGTGGTCAGGATCGCCTTCAAATAACTCATACTCAAAAGCAGCAGGTTCGGCTGGGGGCGGATTAGCAGCTACGACTTTTTCAGCCATCCCTCCTACTGTAACGAGATAGAAAAATTCATCGAAAAAGCATAGTTGGCAAAACGATTAACAAAAAAGATTAACAAAAAAGCAGTAAGCTTTCATTACAGGAAAAAAAAAAAAAACGATTCAACTCCATAGGTTATTCTCCCAGAAATGACTAAGTATGGGGATCAGCTTAGGCTACCCAGCAGACCTATTGAGAAAACAAGGATGAAGCTCTACATGAAGATCACATTCCACTGGCGACCTGAACCATCATCACTTTTATGTTGTGCAAAAACACAAAATGTTTACAAAGACAGCCCAGACTCGGAAAGAACTTAGGCATATCCGAATTGCAGTCAACTGAGGTTACAGATACTACAAATCATATCAACAAGTTCGAAACAGTGACAAAATCAAGTATGAACCGAAACCACCATCCAAACAATAGCTGGGAAAACATCACCAAATTTTGCAGGTCAAGAAATCAGTCAAACGAAAACAACTCAATGCTACGAGAAGTTTTATTTCTGCGACTCTGTCCGGAAATTTTCCCCTTTCCTCGAATTTTTCAAAACATTAAAAAAGAGCTCAAGCCCAAAACCATCGCCACTCCACCACTTCGAATAGAAACGACAGAAAAGGGAAAACGAACTCAACTGGGTCTCCACGGGAGTAAACAGAGAGCGCGCTGTTCACACAAAAGTATCGATTTTGAACAATCAGAAGCCGAAGAAAGGGGCGATTTCTCGACAGGCTACGAAGCTCCGGACCAAATTTCAAACAGCGAAAGTGCGAGGAACGGACTAGTTGCCTTTACAGAGAAAACGCAACGCGGACATAGAAACCCACGAGCTTATGATACGTAATTAGAAGGCACCTCGGGGAAGAAAGCACCGGTTCGAGCAGATACTCTTCCTTGTACGATTTTTCGGAGCTGAAAACGGACAAGACCGTACCGCAGCTACGAGAAGAGAGAGGGGTGATTTGATGGGGAGAAAAGAGGTTGTGAAATGAGAAAAATTGGAGGAAATCACAATTGATCGGCAAATATATATATATATATTGGCAAATCGCGTTATGATATTTCTTTTGTTTTCTTGAAATATCCAGTTTTTGAAGAGAGGAGATTAGAATTCCATGCATTTTAATTTCCCGAGAATCTAATTCATAGTTTCAAAATCGAAGTTACGAGTTTTATGGCCTTCCTAATTAAGAAAAGAAAATTCGAGAAATGTATTGATATTGACTTTTATCTTCGGCTTTTGTCTTTTATTCATTCTTGAATTGATAATTGATTATAATTTTTTTTTGAACGTATAAAATTAGGTGCATATTTTTCGAAATATTGAGGATAGTGGTCCAACAAGGCTGGCATTATGTAAGAATAGATGGTTTCATTTTATAATAAAGTTGACCTCATGTGTAGCGTTGTTCCTCAATCAAACTAATCGATTTTGGTTGTAATATGATGTGCAATGAACCTGTCTCTCCCCCTCTATCCACGGCCTGATTTCCTCCTCCTCGTGCGAGGGAACTTTAACTACGTTTCTCTTGGGGGCTTATCCCATGACTTTGGCCTTACCCCGTCATCTTTAGGATTTAGTCTATTCCACGTGGAAACCTCGATTATTAAAAAAAGAAAATTAAAACTGATGAATCCTCCTCAGTCCTTCAAAGTTGGAATGATGTGTTGGTGTCTTGTTCGTTTGTTTTTGCTCTCTCTCTGTCGTGTTCCTGAAGTTGGAAGAAGAAGACAGCGGAGGAAGGAAGCGAAATTGGGGATGATTACGTTTTGGAGTACTCAACGCGGGAGGAGAGAGAGGGGAGGGGGAGATTTGTCTCGCAAGAGTTTGACTCACTACGAGTTGAAGATGCTTCACACCTTCACCCTTTTTGACTCGTGACTTGTATTAATAGGACGTGTAATGTAAGAATGAACAAGAACGTGGTTTCATTTTTATGTGTAGAAATTGGATTTTCATTTTCGATGTCTCTTTTTTTGGTGGCTTGGTATACACTTTTGAATTTTTTTTTGGGTAATCGAGGTGTCCGGGCTAACTTTTGCGCACCTCGATTATTCATCGAGGGAGACAAGCATAGCAACCCACCGCCATGACCCCTTACTTAAATCACATGTGCTCATATGAGAAATCGAATCTGAGACCAGTGCGCCTAACCACATAATCCCAAATGTGCCATAACCAACTGAGTTATCTATGTGTGGTGGTATTATGGGTGATCGGTTCTAGGATGGATGGTTCCCATCCTAAAATAAAGAACCATCCGCTAGAGACTGGTTTTGTAAAACGCGAACCGTGAACCAATCGATTTTTCTATGAACAGTGAACCAACCAAATCATCGGTGCGGTCCGGTTTCCGGTTGGATTCCGATTACGTTTCTACTGAGCAAAAAATGAAAAAAAAGAAACGTGAAGGTGGGGAGATGATGATTTGTTCATAGATGGATTAAGTACATTCACATGAAGCAAACAATACGTGAATGTGTCTTTTTGTTGTGCAACAAACACATTATCACAGTGTGAGCAAGATGGGCCTTGGGGAAGGATTTAATTAAAATAACATATATAAGGCCGGTTCGGTTGGGCTGATTCAGGGAACCGAACCGTACCGGCCGGTTCCAATTTTTTGGAACCAGGGAATTGGACTGTACCCGTCGGCTTTCATTCAAAATCAGCCGGTTGGATACGGTCCGATCCGCTTTGGATGGTTTATGATTTTTTTGCTTACCCCTAGGTGGTATACCCTTTTGAAGTTGTGTTTCTAAATTACTAAAAAAGTACTAAACTCAAAACACTAATATCAAATTTAGTTATATACCTTTTAATTAGATCAATTTAACTCTAAACTTTTCACATTTATGTCAATTGAATCAACTCGACCAATTTAGGCAGCAAATTGCTGATGTGGACGCCGGTCATCGATCATTAGTCGTCGGTGGTTCTTGGCTGGTCATCAGTCGATCGGTGACCCTCGTGGACGTAGAAGAAAAAAAAGGAGAAAAAGAAAGAAAAAGAAAAGAGATAGTGAAAAATTAGATTTTTTTTAATTATATAGATATCCACAATGTTTTAGCAATTATATTTTTTAAAAAAGTTATAAGAAATAATTTATTCTAAATGGGATTAAATATTGAAGCATTTTAGCAATATGAGTTGGGTCCGCTATGTGTCACTTGCTTTGTGCAGCATGAAAACGGGTCAAAACCGATTAAATGTGAGAAATATGTGGTGGATCATTTTCGACCCGACTCAACCATTTGACAGCTAGTTGGCACCAAAGTGAAAATGATTAGGACTAATTGATCTAATCGAAAGGCCTAAGACTGTATTCGATATCAATGTAACTTGTTTAAGATTTTGTTGGTACCTTTTTCCATTCAAGCGATGTGGATACTGCTTGTCCTAAATGAAATCGATCACTCATCGGCTTTCGTGACCTATTGATTGTGGCATGTGAATGGTCGCTATGTCTATTGTCGATGGTGACGGATGATATCTATCATTAGGCTCATTAATGGAATTTTGGTCCAACCCTGTTTCTTTTTCTTAGGCTTGATGGGCAACTATTGAATTATATCCAACGTCCTCTTTGGAATTAATGAATTACTATCGCTCCATAATTCACACAACAAATAAACGAAAAATTTATTTTGAAATGCAACTTTACTTATTTTTCTTTCTCATTTTTTTTTGGGCTATGTCATATGACTCTAATTTGTTCGAGCTCCCCAAATCTATCTATTTCGACACAACTAAGCACGGCAATGAAGAGGGAAAAATATTAAATACCCTCGTGATATTAACTCGGACATCACTTTTTATTATTTATTTTCGAAAGTATTGCTTCGGAATCTTTAGGAAAATCTCACGAGTGAAATGACCAGGTTGTCCTCCCTTTAATTATAAAAAAAAAAACCCTAGGCCTAGCTCTCTACTTATCCAAACACAAACCCTAGCCTCCAAATTTCCAAACCCATCACAAGGCCCAGCCCCAGCCCCAGCCCTGGGCCTCCTCCAACATCGCAAACCTGCCATGGTCGCATGCTGCCGCGCCGGTCGCCGTCCTCGCCCCAAAAGAAACTGTGGCCGCATCGGAACTCTTTAAAGCACTCCTATCACGATTCGTTCCGTTAATAAATTCCATATATGTCCAGTCATACGCTCGGGTCCATTTGATATAACACGATTTTGAAATGTTCTCCTCGGGAAAAAGTTTAATATTTTGCACGTAATTTCTGGAATCGAAAATACTCATACGTCTAAATTGCAAGTGCTTGTTCGAACATCAGAGCAACTTTTTGAAAATTGATGGAAGTCTTCAGCTATAGCTGATAAGGACATCACAAGTGTCATAACTTTCGTATGATGCTCACTTAAATGTTATAAATTTTGAATTATGTAATAATGGTGGCCTCCTATCGATTTTAATAAAAAAAAGAAAAAGAAAAGAAAAAAAGACAGAAAAAATTATTAAAATAAATAGATAAAATAATTACAATTTTTTTTTAAAAAAATATTAAAATAGTATTTTAAAAAAGAGATAATCGAGGGGCTTACGCATTTGAGATTTAAGTCCAGAGAAATCTAGAAAAACACGTGTGTCATTTCATGAGGTCGTGGGGGTAGTTTGAGAGTTTGAATACGCACCTTCCATTCCTTCCATTTCCATTCTCCCTTTCTTCTTCGGACCAGAACCTCTAGAGCAAAAACCCGTTTGATTTCGCAATTTAATTTTTCTACTTTTGAAATTTTTTGCACTTGAAGAAGTTTACTTCTCTAGAAGAAGAAAAGTCAGCTTCTAATCAAAAATTAATTTTTAAAGCTGCAACATTTTGCAACACGCGCCATTAATCAAACTTGTGACGTTCCAACATGCCCTTAAGGCTTAATCCCTTCCTCCGGCTTATTATGACTTCATGTTGGCAAATCAAATCGAGTACAGAGACCAAGCAACAGGTCAAAACAACCTGATTTAAGGATGGCGTCTGTCGGTCGGCCGGCCGGCCGGGGACGATGGAGCGGCAGCGGCTGACCGGGTAAACAACAGGCTCGGGGCCCGAGAAGGGGTGGCTTGCCAAGCTAGGCCTGCTCTTTTCGTCCTTCGAGCCCGACCGCCTCCAGCTCCCGACCAGGTCCAATGCTCGAGCCTAGCATGGTCCCAATCGTGGGCCAAGCAAGAATCATCAATGGACAAGCTTTGGCATTGCGCTAAACTGGTTCACATAATCACTTGCAAAGCAGATCACCGATATATAAGAATACTTCAAGAATTCCAAACATTCTTGCATCCAAATTCCAATCCCAATTCTCAAAAGTCGTTTCCTTTTTATCTTCTTTTCAAAGATGCAGTGAAGAATCTCGGCATCTATTGATTTTACCGACAAGAGTGGGGAGAAAGCAGGGGATGGTGAAAATCATTTGACGGGGAGGACCTTGTTGACGATGTCTTGGCTGAGGACGGCGATCTGGGAGTCGAGGGCCTTCATGGTCTCCTCCTTCTGGCTCTCCAGGCTGGCCAGCGCCTCCTGCAGCTCCGCCTCCACCTTGCGCCGCCCCTCCAGCAGCTTCTGCTCCACCTCCCCCTGCGTCTCCTTCTTCATCTTGTTCAGCGCCGCCGATATCTCCGCCCTCGCCGCCCGCATCACCGCCGCCGCCTGCTCCTCCAGCTGCTTCACCTCCGCCGACGTGTCCTTCACGCTGCTCAGTTTCTCCTTGATCGCCGCGTCCCGCTCGTCCATGAAGTTCCCCAGGGGGGTGAAGTAGATCTTGTCCAGCGCGAACATCAGCAGCAGGAACTCCCCCGCGATGATGGGCAGCGTCAGGTTGAAGTCGAACAGCGCCGCCTTCTCGAACTCCTCCGCCAGAGCCGGCAGCGGCTGGGCCAGGAGGAGGGCGGAGGGCGCGGCGGCGAGGAGGGGGAGGGATTTCAGGGAGAGGGAGGCGAGGGGCTTCGGGAGCCTGAGCTGGGGGAGGGGGAGCGACGGGGGTTGCTTGGGTTTTGCTGCGGAGAGGGGAGGTGGGATTTGGGTCTTGCAAGAGGAGGCCACGATCATCTTGGCCATGGCTGCGATCTCAAAGGTCGACGACGGCGACGAGACTTTCTCTCTCTAGCGACGGGGGTCTTTGCTGATTGCGTTTTGGGGGGAGAGAGAGAGAGAGTGGGGATAAACGGGAAGAGAGTGAGTGATCGAGGAGGAAGAAGAGGAGGAGAGGATGCAGATTTCTGGAGGAGGGCTATCTCTTCCTTCGCCACACAAATTGATGAGGTTCTAAAATTTCTGCTCGCACGTGCCCTGCGCACGTGGGATCCGTTAGGAATGTTCCACACTCGGTTCTTAACATCATCACTAACTGGCAACTGTTCTTCCATTTTAAGGTGAGATTTCATAGCCGCTACTCGATCTTCCGCCCCACAGGTTGATAGATTTCATTTCGGATCACACTTCGCAAATTCATCTACGGAGAAGAGGGGAAGAAATGAAAAGGTCTGACTAGGAGATTCCGTTACACGAAGGGCTCGGGGAAACAAGGTGGAAAAAAGAGAATCAATAATCACTCCGGACAATACATCGCCTCATATCGGAATCGATCGGTAACCATCTAATACTGAACACCGTGTACCGGGTCATTACAAGCTCAATGCCAGGGCGGCTTGTTCAAACAGACAGGCCCGAGTTTCGACGATCAATGTACTCGGTGTTCTCGGACCAGCTCTGCGGGAGGGCAAACAAACGGTTCACTGCATTTTTAAGTTGTTCAATCTCTCCATAGATCCTTCTGACTATATGGTGTCCTGGCACAGAACACCAGTAACGCCCTTACTCTGTTCCAAAAGGCGTCGACACACTTTGAGTGCTTGCCTACGCTGCTTCTATCTTCTACCATGGCCAATCTAGAATAGGGGAACCACCCCTGCAAGAAATTTGCCGATGGGGAGTTAATGTCCTCGCCGAAATCCTCTCCTCTTTCGTCACGCGGGAGATTCCCGTTCTCGATATCTCCTTCTTCGGTTTCTTCTCCCTTTTCAGAGCTGTTTGATCTCGAAAAGGATCTACAAGTGACCCCATTAAGATGAGTCAAACGTCAACATAATAAATAGATGGAACCAAATAATGAATACACGATCAATCTTCGAGCTTAGATTATGGACCCGTTACATGGAAGGCAGCACCATTCGAGCCCTTTGGGGCTCCCTCATGGCCATGTTTAACAAAGCCCAGAAAATCGTAGAAGTGTGTTTGAGGGCTGGATTAAGAAAGTAATCGCTTACATGTCATATGATGAGCCATGTCATGGGCATTTGCTGTCTAACAGAGGTACAATTTCAGTTACCACTGATTTATTGGGCTTAGAACTCGTGCATAACCAGAATGCTTCTGCGAGTGGATATGTAAAACACCTAAAAAGAAATGAAGAAAACCTCACCTCCTGGATTGTCTGGGAGCAGCAAGCCAGATGCTAGATTTCTTCTTAGTTAAGCTTGGGGTACTTGAGACGTGCCGGATGAAATGAAGCTACATAGTAGGAGGGAACAATTAGCATGGAGTACATTGGATAAAGAAATCAATGCTTGTTTTAGGGCATCATAAAATGTGGTCACCATCTTCTGATACTTGTGCAAAAATGGAATACTGAGAACGTTACCGTTGTTCAAGAATGGCATTAACAAACGAGGGCTATACTAGACTAAGAACGCTAAACTATTGATGCTGCCAAGAATATGTCTCCACACAACCGTCTAACAGCAATGAAATTTCTGATAAGCACGTTTTGTGCAACTTGATGCAGAAATCTATAGTATCTGACGGAAGCCAGAGCATACCTGATCACCATCCTTAATGCCGTAGTCAATTATATAATCAGTCTCTGTAACTAGCTTCTGACCATGGTAGCATAAGCAAAATTGCCCCCACACATGCCGCCTATATGAAACAGATGCAACAGAAATATTCATTATGTTAATTGTGGCCTTCCTGAATATTATATAGAGATTAGTCAAAGCGGAAAATGTGAACTACATTCACTTTTGGCCTCTAAGAAACATGACAAGAGAAAAGGCAGATGATTATTACATTTTCTGGAGAAGTTTTATCAGAAAATGATATAGAAGAGCTGCTGCCAAAATCTGCACGAGTTTTGGGAATAGATGCAGCACCAAGGAGAAAGCGATGCTACTAACGATTCTCATAACAAATCAACTGCTACTTTTAGCTGTGAGAGGCCAAACTCTTTTGGTTCTTGTAATGTAGAGAAGTATCATACCATGATATCTTGCCCGGTCCCTTCTTTGGCATGAAACTGAAAACATGTTCCACTGCCCCCTTGAGCTCCAACACCGTTGCCATTTTCATGACTTCAATATCTGTGAACCAAAATTAAGTATATACTTTGAACTCCTTAAATATCAAATTGACCAATTTTTATGTACAACCAGTAAGAACAGCTCTCTCTTGCAAGTATCAACAGCAACTCATTTCCTATGAGTTCTATTTCTTCACAAGCCCTCTACTGAATTTATTCGTTGTTCTTTACCAAACCCAAAAAAAAAAGTTATTCGTTGTTCATACAACTGGTTAATTTCATGGGAATTTCTCAGCAGGCGAACATAGTGAAAAATCAACAGCGGGACATTAAAGGGTAAATGTAGCATCGATGTCCTCAGTAACTCCAATACGAAGGTCAATACGATTGATTACGAAGCCATCGACAACTCAAATATCTTCAAATCGCCCCACATTTCAAGCGATCTTCAGGACAAGAAAGGGGCAACGTAAGAAATGTTAGAGAAGTTGCACAGCAAGAGAAAAGCTGGACCTGCATTTCCCTCAATTTTAAAACATTAATGTTCTCAAATGAAATACGCCTTCATTCTTAGAACCATATGAGGCGATAGCTGGAAACCTAAGAGCAGAGCAAGTAAGCTCAACATTCATGTTCGAAACGCGCCTAACGCCTAACTCAGCAATCGCAGCTCAAATCGCTTCAAATCCCTCGCACGAACTCCACTGAAACGCACATTGCATCGCTGTCTAATAGCTGGACCCTTTCGAGCTGATTCTACAGACGGAAAACGAACAAGCCGGAAAAGAGAGAGATTACCGAAGCGAGAGCCGTCCAATTTGAGGACAGAGAGCTTGAGAGGCTCCTGAGGGAGCTGACCGTACGAGAAGCTCTTCCTGGACCCGCCGACCACCGTCAGCGGCGAGAAAGGCAACGAGATGGACGACCGGCGCTTGCACACCATCCTCCCCCGGAGGGCGCCGTCGCCATCGTCGTCGTCCCAATCGTCGTCGTCGTCGTAAACCCTGACAATGATCTCGCTGCGAGACATGACAAAACCCGAGACGACGACAAAAGAAGCTCCCAAAGCGACTCCGAAATCCGGCGACGGACTTGGGACGATCGGGTCACGATCAACCCATGGAGGTTGGGGAAGGGGATTTTATACGGATCGGAGGGATTCTTTGGAGAGGAGGACACGCATTGTTGCGCGCGACGAAGCCGCTAGGTTCGCGCTTCTCGACCTTTTGAGCGATGTTAATTTGCGAATTCGAAGCTTGTTGGCTATGGAGGAAGCTTGTGTCGGAGGATATTCCAGAGAGAGAGAGAGAGAGAGAGATCTTTCTCTCTCTCCTCCTCCGTTTGAAGGATGTTGGTCTGGTTTGTATTTTGGAGGGGAGGACAGTTAACTTCGACTGTTGGGCCTTGGGCCTGATTTGTTCAGTGATTGGTTTTTGGGCCTTGGGCCTTGAGGGACAGAGAAAAAAAAAGGTGGGCTAGGGACAGCTTTTTTGCTCATATTGCATGACTATCAAATGCAATATATGCTGCGTTTGGTAATTCGGATTTGAGTTCAAAGAGGATAACGAACTACTATGTATATGATATTTAGCAACGTTTCTCCATACCGTTTGTGTTCGAATCGCCTTCGAAGCAGTGAAGTCGAGCGAGGACTACGGGGCCTCGGAGGTGGAGATTGTGGTGGGTAGACATGGTGAAGCTGGCAGCAAAGGAGACGAACCGACGGGAGCTGAAGAAGAGCGGGCTTGAGGACGCTGGCCGAGGAAGCTCAACGGGCAAGATCTGGAGTGACAATGGATGCGTTTGGTTCAGGGAGAGGGACATATTTATAGCAGAGCGAGGGCAAAAATATTTACGTTGAAAAACCATGTGTAACACCAAAAATTGGATGTTCGATTTTCGGAGATCACTTTGCCTAGGGGAAAAGACTCTTCTAGAAGGTCAATCTCGTAATGGAATTACGCATATGCCCTCACTTGCTCGATTTCGAGCATTTTTCGCAATCTTTTAAGAAACAAAGATCTTACGGATCTTACGGTTATTAGTGGCGGGTCAAATCGATACCATAGCTAAAATTGTAACTCAAAAATCTTAACCAGAGGCGGACCCTGATTATTAAATTACAAGACAAAAAATTTACTAAAATTACATCGATCACGAGGCGGCACCTACTGCTGGACCTTTCGGAGTCCGTCATCGAGCTCGATAAAACTATTAGACAGCGGAAAAACTTACTTTTGAGCATGTGACGACCATGTTGATCTTGTGCTATGCGAACTCAACGCTGAAAGAGCCCGTCAAAGCTCGGGACGCCTTTTTCTCAGGATCTGACGGGATCAGCTTGCTGGAAGCCCGAGTTGGACTTTGTTTACGGCTGAAAATATCAAGTGATGTCTCCATTTGGAGCGGGGAAAAGCCCATTGGGTAATGAAGTTCTGCTCCTGATATTGGTGAGCAGGTAGCGAAAATATCGTTTTTTCCTGTTGATGTGGCGGAGGAATATGGGACGAACAGATGGGTGCCGCTTGCCCTTTTTCGTTTGTTTATTCCGAGGAGGGCGTCAAAGGTTTCTGTCAAGGGAAAAAGGATGGCGTTTGTACTGCATGAATGTTCTCTCTTTCATTACAATATTCAGAGAAAGAAATAAAGAAGAAGACGAGTTTCGAAAAATGACATCTTGCTCTTGTTCTTTTCGCGGGAAGGAATCCGCATGACTCGCCCAGTTGACCCCCATCTCCGGCCGGCCTTGTCCTTCTCTCTCTCTCTCTCTCTCTCTCTCTCTCTAAGTGTATGAGTGTGTTTGCTGCTGGTTCTGGTGTTGGTGGTGGTTGCTGCTTTCTGCTCAGTCATGGGGGTGTGGATTCTGTCTATGGTTGTTCTTTGTGTGATCCAGGTTGCTTCTGCACAAAAACTGACAGATACTAATGAAGGTCTCTCTCTCTCCCCCCTCCTTCTGTGTCACATGCCTACTGTTACAAAACTTAGAATGAAGCATGAGGATGGAGTCTTAAGTCTTACGGTCAATCACCCCTTTTCGGGTTTTTCGATTAATAGTGGCTGCACTGAAGAAGATCATAGAGTACTGGAATCTGGGGAGTTCCTTGAGTTTGACAGTCGACCCTTGCGCTCAAAATGCTTCGTGGGCATCGGATGCCTCTAATCCCCGGATAGCCTGCGATTGCTCTAGCGATGTTTGCCACATTGAACACTTGTGAGTTCTTGCCGTTCCTGGCATTTCCTAGGTGGTTTAGTGCCTCCGACTCTCTCATCAGTGCTTGTGCTTGAATCAGGAAAATCTATGCTCTAGACATCTCGGGTCAGATACCGAGCGAGTTGTTCGAGCTGAAGGAGCTTGTTGACTTGTGAGGAATCAAAATTTCTTGCATTCTTGTTGCTGTTTTCGTCGCTGTCGCTGCAATTTGATCATCTTGTCTTGCGATCATGATTCAGAAACTTGGCCCAGAATGTCCTAAGCGGACCCATACCGGCTCAATTCGAACAGCTATCAAAGATGCAGTACCTGTAACTTCTCTATACTCATCACTGCTCATAAATCCGTTGCCACTATCGCAAACGTGATAATTCTTACATATTAACGAACTTTTCCGATTCGTCTTGGTGTTCGAGGAACTCGACAGTAGCCTGGGCATAAACAATTTGACTGGTCAAGTGCCTCCGGAACTTGGCGACATGACCAAGTTGCTTTCCTTGTGAGCACATGTCCGCAGCTGTTTACTATATCCTAGTGAGGTTCCTAGAAGCTCGTTACTCAATTTTTGAAGTTTGCCAATGTCGCAGAAGCTTTAGCTCGAACAATCTTAATGGACCATTACCTGCGGAGCTTGGAAAATTGACCTCCTTAGAGCAGCTGTAAGCACCAATTCACTTCAACCTCAGTCTCAATTTTTGTGTTTTATCTTTGGTTTGTTTCTATGGCTCTCTATTCAAGCAACAGCTTCGAGAGGCGCAGCAATGATCAACCACTTCGACCCTTGTTGCTTAACTATATGTATTGACTGAGTCTTGATCGAGTCTTTTTCGACACTTCAATTGCATTACGGAAGCAATCCTGGACATCTTGCTGTTCTATTAGTCAATCATCATCTCTTTAGCCAGCCATTTTGACTTTTTTCTTCTGTTATCAATCCAGGTATATCGATAGCAGCGGAGTGAGTGGACCGATTCCACAAGATCTAGCAAATTTGAAGTCCCTTGAGAAACTGTATTTCTCGAAAAATGGAAGTTTTTATTTGTGTTTCTGAATGAGCAGGTGATGATGAATAGTGGTGATTATGTTTGTTAAAATCAATTGCTGTTATGTTTCCTTTCACAGTTGGGCATCTGATAATCTCTTCACTGGAAAGCTTCCTGAATTTCTCGGGACGTTGACAGAGCTTGTGGATCTGTAGGCATCATTTTAGCTCTTGAACGCATCCCTTGTCGAAACTAGTTTTCTTTTTACAACACTAGTATTTATCTTTCTCAGGCGATTTGAAGGCACATCCCTAGAAGGTCCCATTCCGGACAGTTTCGGCACTCTGACCAAATTGGACACTCTGTAATATCCTAATTCCTTAGTGCAAGTACATTGTAACTGTCACTTATTTGTGATTCCATTGCAGCAATTTGAGTATTTACCTTTGAGATGGATAGCACTCTCCCTACAGGATTGGAATGTATCATGCACAGATATGCATAGATTTAGCCTCTCGACATGCAACTAATTCGAGTCAGCCGGATTCGAAACCTCTGTCTAAGATGATCAAAATTACCACGTGCACCGAGTTTCTCACTCCTTGTACAAATAAATTTGATTGTGGCAATCTTTCTGCAGCATAATTGGTGATCTCGGCGGGGAGGACTCATCTCTTGATTTCTTAAGAAATCAAACAAGTTTATCTGTGCTGTAAGATTGTTCATCCTTTTATGTAAAAAGTGCCTATTTTTCCTTCTGGGTGTGTATGCTGTGTTGTTATTCATGGACTAATTATTTAACAGATCTTTGAGAAGTTGTCAACTATCAGGACAAATTCCAGACATTATCGGCACATTTTCGAAGTTGAAATACCTGTGAGTCGTCTAGATTCCGAAGTTCTTTGTGTTCCAATCAGATAAAGTCCGGTACGCACGTGCACGTGCTGTATCCTTGTACTCAAATTATGTATTTGAATCAGGGACTTGAGCTTCAACAAGTTGGAAGGCCCAATTCCAGATTCATTCCAGGGCTTCACTCAACTGCAATACTTGTATGTTATCTAGTTCCTCCACATGTCTAGCGCGAAAGAAGATTGCCTTTTCCAATGGTATATTAACCGTTCATGAACATCAGATTCCTTGGAAGCAACAACTTGACCGGGGCGCTTCCTGCGAATGTCGTCAGTCAAAGCCTCGATGCCTTGTAAGCGCTTCTCCAGGATTTAAGATTATCTGATGAAACAGTGGAATCTGTAATCTCTGGTCGAATGTATTTATGCCAACGTATGATTTTGCATTCGTGACTGCAGAGACGTGTCGTTCAATCAGCTTTCTGGGAATCTGCCGGCGAATGTGGACAAGAGTGAATTTTCTATGTAGGCGAATGCATTCTCGAGTTGTGGCAAATTACTGCAAATTCCTGGTTTTCTGAACATGAATGAATGATCATACCCCCCCCCCCCCCTTTTTTTTTTCTCAGGAACTTTGTCGGAACGTCCATAAATGCAGATAATATGGAGAACAGGTAGTATTGTCACCGCAACCTCAGATTATCGTGTCGATACTTTGTCCTCGATACTTGCCCTCCTATTTAATATTTACCTTCCGCTAGATAATTAGCCCGAACCGAATAGAGTCGGCAATATCTTCCTTCACTGCAAGATCAGTTGTACTTGATCTTCGACCTTCGATTTTCGGAAAATTCTCTCTTAACGATCTCTGACAAGTTTTCTTGCTCCTTAACGCAGGAAGGCACTGGAAATGCTTCTCTGCCTCAATGGCGGTACCAAGTGCTCAAACAAAGTTAAATCCAGTAAGTTCAGATAAAATATTCGCGGATGCTCTTTGCTTTTTTGCTCATGCATTGTATTTGCTCTAGTCGTCGCATACTGATTTTCCAAACCCGATTGCTTCTTATACTTTCGATTAAATTTTGCTTCGGCATGTGGTCGAAACACATAGTGTTTAGTATGTTTCTGAAGTTAGGATAGGGTTTGACTTTAACAAAGATATCTCTATTGACGAAAATGTCATGCATTGTTTCACGACAAAGCGTTGATTTTTATTTAGGATGTATGACAAATAACAGAGTTCGGTGAAGCGAGAAAATGGCGAAAAAAAGGGATGTTGAGAAACGCAATGCCGCCTTTCGCGAATATCGATCGAATAAATCCTCAGTTCTGCAGAATGTGAAATACTTTTGCAGCTTCCTTTTCTATCAATTGCGGAGGCACGGAGCAAACGTCGGCAGCAGGCGTGAAATACGACGACGACTCCAAACCGCTTGAAGCCGCTTCGGTTTACACGAACTCCGATCGCCAATGGGGCGTCAGCGATGTCGGGTGCTTCATCTCCAATCCCAATGGACCTCAGTACATAGCGAAGACGGACTCTCAAATAACCGGGACTCTAGAATCAGAGCTGTACAAGACGGCCAGAGTTTCGCCGAGTTCGCTGCGGTACTTTGGCCTCGGCCTGAAGAACGGAAAGTACAGCGTGGAGCTTCACTTTGCCGAAATCAAGATGGAGGATGACTTGCAGTCCTGGAAAGGCCTCGGCAGGCGCGTATTCGACGTCTACATTCAGGTACGACGTGCTCACGACGAAAATTTTGTATCTCCTGGTGCTTTATCCTATCCGATCGCTAAGATCTTATCTGCGCATGATCGCCGCGATTCGATTGATCAAGGGCGAGCGCGTCCTCCAAGACCTCAACATCCGAAACGAAGCAGGCGGATCCAACAGGGCCCTGGTCAAGACGTTTGATGCGAACGTCACGAGCACCGTCCTGGACATTCACTTCCGATGGGCGGGGAAGGGCACTTGCTGCATACCGTCTCAGAGCACGTACGGACCGCTCGTCTCCGCCATCCGTGCCTCTCAAGGTTCGTCCCGGAATACTCTCTCTTCTCCCATTTTTGTCGCTCAATTCCGTATTCCTAACACCCTGAGCTGTCTGTGACAAATGCTGATGCAGTCGCGGGCGCTGGCGGCGAGTCTTCCAATCAAGACAAGAAGCGCGTCGGGAGGATCATGGGGATAGCATTCGGATGCACGGCGGCTCTGGTCATAGTCTCGTCGGCGTTCTACCTGTGGTGGGCGAAGGACGCGCCGACCGGGCACATGCGAGTCCACATGGGATCGCCGAAGAGGAGCAAATGATCCCGGCGATTCGGTTTTAGGTTCATATTGCGATTAAGAGAAGGAAGCCTTCCCAATCCCAAGTGTAAAAATCCATGGTTGAACAATAACTAGTGAACTCTCGAAGCAAAAAGTTCCTAGAGGCCACAGAGAGTTAATGCTCTCTTATCTGCGATGCGATGTACCAGTCAGCTTGATTATCACTTTGCTTTTCACAAGGACCGTGGTCGCAATCTCTCGAGCGGATGGTTCGTATTGGGATTGATTGTTGCCGGATTAACACGAAACGCAATTGCATTGAAGTCGAAGATGATGAATTCGTAACCATTCGAGCTCCAACTAGGGCTGTCAAAATAGGTTATGTACCCATGTCATAATGGGTTTTAAAAGTGAAGCCTGATCCAAAAAAGGATGGGTATTATTGAGTCCGCTGGCAGCCCGCTTTTGACCCAAGTCAAGAGGTCCGACTCCTTCACTCCTCTCTCTTCCCTCTCTGGTGAGCTCGCTCCGTCCTTCTCAATCCCAACCTATGGGCGTTGCAGCCGCGGCCGCTGCCCCCACCGCCTATCTTTTGGCATCGCCGTCGCCCATCTTCGGTCCCCTATGTCCCGATTGAAGTTTTGTCCGGGGATTTTCACGGGTCCTCTGCTTTTCGATGATAGGGTAATTTTTTGGAGGTTGCATATTCGTAAAACCTTACATTAAGGGGTCAGTGTTGAGGATATTTCAAAATTGAATGAGTTTTGGTGGCTCCATAGTTTCTGTGCAGTTGCAATTTTGTTGCCCTCATTTTATAAGAGAAATTTGTTTCCTCGTCTTACATAACTGACTAACGATTGCACTCCGGCTACCGTGACCGGCCAACGCTTGAAAAGCGAATGGATTTTCGAGAGCGAGAGCACTGATAGTCACTGGAGCAAGATCCAACATCTTAGCCTCACCACCACCTTCATTCCCCCGTCCAAAACTCGATCCGCATGTTGCCTCGTTGACTCGACCAGTTCATGCATGGGGTTGCCCATACTTCAAAGGCAATAATTTAGGGAGAAAATTTGCTCAAAATGAATCCAGGGTTTGGTCGAGTAAGAGAACGGGTACATGTTAGGTATAGGTCATTAACTTTGGTCGAGTAAGAGAACGGGTACATGTCAGCCCATTTTCGATCTTACTCATCTATTTGTCTGATTGAGCTCTAACCTTACAAGGTCACTCGATTGGGACAAATGCTATTGAAATAGATAAATTCTAGAATAAAACTAGAAGGGAATACTAGGAAAAACATTACGCGACTCTAACATGCGGGAAGAGCCAGCCGGGGGTCGGGCCTCGCCGGAGAATCCCAAGAATAGCCACATCCAGCTCTACAACATGTTGGATTCCTCCGACCACGGGCTGTCAACACTTGCGGCTTTGATGGCGAGTAATTCACTGCTCGGCAAAACCCGCATGTCGGCTCGGCACGGCATCTCAAAGAACAGCATAGGGGGCCGGCAAACGCGTGAGCTATTGACTTCTGTGTTGCCCCGTCATGTCCATGGGTCCAGTCAAGCGACCTTATTAAGGCAGTGAGAGCTTTCCGGTTTAGGTGCATCACCTCAAAACTTATGGCAGTGAGAGCTTTCCGGCCTTGAGGCGAGTCATCTTGTCACCAAGAGATCCCTCATAGAATGATAATGCATATCCGCAGACATACAGAGAGAATTCTTCGTACCTCCTTCTGTAATGAGATAGAAAAATTCATCGAAAAAGCATAGTTGGCAAAACGATTAACAAAAAAGCAGTAAGCCTTCATTATAGGGAAAAAAAAAACAAAGATTCAACTCCACAGGTTATTCTCCCAGAAATGACTTAAGCATGGGGATCAGCTTAGATTACTCAACAGACCTATTTGAGAAAACAAGGATGAAGCCTCTACATGAAGATCACATTCCACTGGTGACCTGAACCACCATCACTTTAATGTTGCGCAAAAACACAAAATGTTTACAAAGACAGCCCAGACTCGGAAAGAACTTAGGCAGATCCGAATTGCAGTCAACTGAGGTCACAGATACTACAAATCATATCAACAAGTTCGAAACAGTGACAAAATCAAGTATGAACCAGCACGGAAACCACCATCTAAACAATAGCTGAGAAAACATCACCAAATTTCAGTCAAACGACAAAAACTCAATGCTACAAGAAGTTCTATTTCTGCGACTCTGTCCGGAAATTTTCCCTTTTCCTCGAATTTTTCAAAACATTCAAACAGAGCTTGAGCCCAAAACCATCGCCACTCCGCCACTTCGAATAGAAACGACAGAAAAGGGAAAACGAACTCAACTGGGTCTCCACGGGAGTAAACAGAGAGCGCGCTGTTCACACAAAAGTTTCGATTTTGAACAATCAGAAGCCGAAGAAAGGGGCGATTTGTCGACAGACTACGAAGCTCCGGACCAAATTTCAAACAGCGAAAGTGCGAGGAACGGACTAGTTGCCTTCGGCCCTTCACAGAGAAAAAGCAACGCGGACATAGAAACCCACGAGCTTATGATACGTAATTAGAAGGTACCTCGGGGAAGAAAGCACTGGTCCGAGCAGTCACTCATCCTCGTACGATTCTTCGGAGCCGAAAACGGACAAGACTGTACCGCAGCGACGAGAAGAGTGAGAGAGGGGTGATTTAAAAAAAAATGATTTTTTTTTGTGGAGGAAATCACAATTAATCGGCACACGCGCGCGCGGTTTCTTGAAAAATCCAGTTTTTGAAGAGAGGAGATTAGAATTCCATGCATTTTAATTTCCCAAAAATCTAATTTGCAGTTTCAAAATCGTAGTTACGAGTTTTATGGCCTTCCTAGTTAAGAAAAGAAAAATCGAGAAACGTATGAGAGTGACTTCTATCTTCGGATGTTGTCTTTTATTCATTCTTGAATTGATATATCCTTATAATTTTTTTTCGAACATATTAATAGCGAAATGTAAAATTAGGTGCATATTTTTCGAAATATTGAGGATAGTGGTCCAGCAAGGCTGGCATTATGTGAAAAATTTAATATATGGTTTCATTTTATAATAAAGTTGACCTCACGTGTAGCATTGTTCCTCAATCAAACCAATCGATTTTGGTTGTAATGGTGTGCAATGAATGAATTAGGCTCACGGGACGCGTCTCTCCCCCTCTATTCAGGGTTTGATTTCCTCCTCTTCGTGCAAGGGAATGTATCTCTCTCCCTCTAAATTACCAAAAAAGTACTAATTAAGCTTATAACACTGATATCAAATTTAGTCATATACCTTTTAATTGGATCAATTTAACTCGAAGCCTTTCACATTTGTGCCAATTGAGTCAACTCGGTCAATTTAAGCCGGAAATTGCTGGTGTGGATGTCGGGTCATTGATGGTTGTTGGCTGGTCGCTAATTGGTCAGTGACCCTCGTGGACGTAGAAGGAAAAAAAGGAAAGAAAGAAAGAAAGAAAGAAAAAGAAAAATATATTGAAAAATCAAATTATATTTTTTAAATTATAAAGTTATCCACAATGTTTTAGCAATTATATATATTTTTTTAAAAAAGTTATAAGAAATAATTTATTCTAAATTGGATTAAATATTGAAATATTTTAACAATACGAGTTGGGTCGGGTATGTGCCACTTGATTTGTGTAGCATGAAAATGGGTTAAAACGTGTTAAATGTGGGCAATATGTGTTGGATCATTTTTGAGCCGACTCAACCATTTGACGGTTAATTGTCACAAACGTGAAATGATTAGGACTAATTGATCCAATTGAAAGGCCTAAGACTGTATTCAGTATCAACCTAATATGTTTAAGACTTTGTTGGTACATTTTTCCATTCGAGTGATGTGGATACTGCTTGTCCTAAATGAAATCGATCGCTCACCGGCTTTCGTGACCTATTGATTGTGGCTTTCTCCGGGTCTCGCGGAAAGTACATACCGTCATCATTGTAATAACACCGTAGCATTCACGGAATTTGTCTCATTTAGAATATGTGAATGGTCAACTATGTCTATTGTCTATGGTGACGGATGATATCTATCATTAGGCTAATTAATGGAATTTTGGTCCAACCCTATTTCTTTTTCTTAGGCATGATGGGCAACTATTGAATTATATCAAACGTTCTCTTTGGAATTAATGAATTATTATCGCTCCATAATTCACACAACAAATAAACGAAAAGTTTATTTTGAAATGCAGCTTTACTCATTTTCTTTCTCATTTTTTTTGGGCTAATGTGTTCGAGCTCCCCAAATCTATCTATTTCGACACAACTAAGCATGGTAATGAAAAGGGAAAATATTAAATACCCTGTTGAAGATCAGTCGGTTATTTTGTTTCCAGATTTTCAGGATTTTGTTTGTTAGCTTTTAGAGATTTGTTTCCTAAGTTTTAGGGTGCTGTTATTTTGTTTGTTTCAACCGTCAGATACTAACCAGATTTATGGCTAGTATATCTGGTGTGTTACTTTAGTAGTTAGCGTAGATAATTAGTTGGATAAGCAGCTATAAAAGGCTAGAGGCCTCATGTAATTCAGTAGTTCTTTCTGGAGAATAAAACTCAGAATAATTTCTCCTAAATTTCCTCATGGTATCAGAGCACGATCTGGACCATTCTTTTCCACTCGCACTCTGAGTGTTTCCACCACGACAAAATACCCTAGAGGTTTGGCAAGCGAGGTTGAGAGTGAAACCTCAGATCCTAAAGCTCCGAACTCTCCTAAAGCTCCGAACTCATCTCTTTGTAATCAGAACTCTCCTCTGATTATCCAGCCTATCAATGTATCTGAAGGTGGAACCCTTCTCATCACCGGTCATAAACTTACCGGTCACAACTTCAATCAATGGTCCCATTCTGTCCTGATTTTCGTTTGTGGAAAAGGTAAAGAAGATTACCTAACTGGAGCTGCCGTACAACCTGAGGAGACGAGCCCAAACTATCGAACATGGAAGGTGGAAAATAACATGGTGATGTCCTGGCTGCTGAATTCAATGACGAATGAAACATGGGAGAATTTCATGTACTACAAGACAGCGAAGGAGATTTGGGATGCTGTTCATGAAACTTATTCAAACAAAGATAACACCTCAGCCATCTTCGAGATCAAGAGCATTCTTCATGATCTAAGGCAAGGTGAATCTTCGGTTACTGATTATTTTAACCAACTCATACGTCGTTGGCAGCAACTTGACATGCTGGAAGATGTGATGTGGAGTTGTCCTGAATATAGCAAGCGGTACAAGCAAATTCAAGATCGAGAATGCATCAACAAATTTTTGTTAGGCTTGAATCAAGAGCTTGATGAGGTACGTGGACGAATTCTGAGCATAAAGCCCCTACCTAGTGTACGAGAAGTTTTTGCAGAGGTCAGGAGAGAAGAGACTCGGCGAAAGGTGATGCTTGGTTCTTCAAACAACTAGGCCAATCCAGAAAATTCTGCCTTAATAGCCCGAGGATCTCAACCATTCTACAGTCGAGGCACTCAGTCAAACAACAACAACCAGCGAAGGGGTGGTCGTCCGTGGTGCGATCATTGCAAACGGACGGGTCACACAAAAGACACATGCTGGAAACTTCAAGGTCGGCCAGATGATTGGAAGCCGTCAGCCTCACATCCTACTCAAGATCGGGAGAGTAGAAGCAACATAGTCCGAACCGAAACAAATGCTTCAGTAGATTCGAGTCCCTTTAACAAAGAGCAGCTGGAGATGCTGAAAAAGCTGCTACAGGAATCTGTTCAGAAGGCAACCTGTCCAGAAGGGGTTAGTGCAGCCACGATAGCTCAACGAGGTAATTCTCTAAATGCCTTTAGTGCTAAACAAGAGAAAATCACATCTTGGGTTGTAGACTCAGGAGCATCCGACCACATGACCGGAGATATCACAGTGTTCAACGAGTACAGTCCATGTCAAAACGGCACTATTGTTCGAATTACTGATGGTTCTTGCTCAAAGGTGGCTGGTGTTGGATCGGTGGTTATTTCAAAAGATATCACTCTGAATTCAGTATTATTTATTCCCAAACTCAGCTATAATCTTCTCTCCATCAGCAAGTTAACCAAAGATTTAGGCTGCATTACTAAATTTTCCCCTCACTCATGTGAATATCAGGTTTTGAACTCGGGGATGACGATTGGCAGTGCTGAGATGGATGCGGGCCTCTACCTTCTGCGAGTTAATGCCTCAGAATGGAAAAACAAGAAGATGTCATGTGTAGCATCTTGTGCTAAGGAAGATAGTGACATTAGATTGTGGCACTATATGTTAGGTCATCCAAATTTCTTGTACTTAAAAAGGTTGCTACCTTCTTTGTTCCATAAAGATTCAATAAACTTTCAATGTGAGGTGTGTTAGTTATCCAAACATACTCGCAGTTCATACCCTTTGCATCCTTATAAGTTTTCTCATCCATTTCACATGATTCATAGCGATATTTGGGGACCTTCTCGTGTCAATAATATTTCTGGTTCTAGGTGGTTTGTTACCTTCATTGATGATCACACAAGACTCACTTGGCTTTTTCTAATGAAAGAAAAATCTGATATTGGCCGAATATTTCAAACCTTCCATCTAATGATCCAAACCCAATTCAGCACAAAAATCCAAGTTTTCAAAACGGATAATGGGAGAGAATACTTTCACTCCCAGCTAGGGTCATATTTAAATAGCCATGGTATCATACATATTAGCTCTTGTGTAGATACTCCCCAACAAAATAGAGTAGCAGAGAGGAAAAATAGGCACCTTTTGGAAGTCGTCCGTTCTCTTATGTTAGCCACCCATGTTCCTAAGCATTTTTGGGGAGAAGCAGTGTTAACAGCCACATATCTCATCATTCGTATGCCTTCCCGTGTCCTAGATTTCCAAGCACCATTTCAGAGGCTACTTCATACCTACCCACATATTCGTTTTGCCTCACATATCCCACTCAAAGTATTCGGCTGCACAACATTTGTTTATATAAATCAGCAACATCGCAGCAAGCTTGATCCTAAATCCCTCAAATTTGTGTTTCTCGGATATGCTCCAAATCAAAGTGGATATAAGTGTTATTGCCCACAAACAAAGCGTTTCTATACCACCATGGATGTTACATTCTTTGAGCACCAGCCCTTTCACTCCAAAAATACCATTCAGGGGGAGAGTTTTGAGGAATATTATTTTTGGGACACTTCTACTTGTCTTCCGTGTCTGCCCATTCCAGCATCCGAGAGTCATCCAACAGAGAGTCATCCAACATCCGAAAGTCCTTCGTTTCTGCCCATTCCAGCATCCGAGAGTCATCCAACATCCGAAAGTCCTTCGTTTCTACCCATTCAAGATGCTACACAAGGCAAAAATAAAGAGGTAATTGTCTACTCTAGGCGGAAAACTCAGAAGGAGTTGGAGGACCGTATTACATCAAGGCCGATTCAAGAGATAGATCCGAGTTCAAGACCCACAGTCGATGAAGGTAATGCTTCCATAAACTCAGAAAATTCTGCTGTACTTGATGATCTTGATCAGCCTATTGCTCTTAGGAAGGGGAAGAGACAGCGCACTTCGGATCCCATTAACAATTTTGTGTCTTACGAAAAGTTATCTCCGAAATACAAGGCATTTGTTTCAACGTTGAGTGGCATTCAAATTCCCAAGAATATCCATGAGGCACTTGCTTAATCCGATTGGAAAAGAGTAGTTCTTGAGGAAATTCATGCACTTGAGAAGAATAAGACTTGGGAATATACAGAATTGCCAGCTGGGAAGAAATTGGTGAGATGTAAATGGGTCTTTACAGTTAAGCACAACGCCGATGGTAGTGTTGATCGTTTCAAGGCAAGACTGGTCGCTAAGGGATTCACACAATCGTATGGTATAGACTACGAAGAAACCTTCGCTCCGGTGGCCAAACTAAACTCCATTCGAGTGTTGCTCTCCCTTGCAGCTAACTTGGACTGGCCCCTATAGCAATTAGACATAAAGAATGCCTTCTTAAATGGAGATTTAGAGGAAGAAGTCTTTATGGAGGTCCCACCGGGAATTGACACTAAAGAGAGCTTCAACAGGGTATGCAAACTCAAGAAATCCTTGTACGGCCTAAAGCAGTCACCTCGTGCTTGGTTCGAGAGGTTAACAAGTGTCGTTAAGAAGCTGAATTTCACTCAATGTCAAACAGATCATACAATGTTTGTTAAGAAGTCAGCTGAAGGTAGAAGAGCAGTAATGATCGTATACGTTGATGATATAATCCTAACTGGTGACGATCTGGAGGAGATTGGAAAACTGAAGAATATCTTGGCACAAGAATTTGAGGTTAAAGACCTAGGTCAACTCAAATACTTCCTAGGTATAGAGCTAGCTCGGTCACAAAAAGGTATTGCAATTTCCCAACGCAAGTATACTCTTGATCTCTTGAAGGAAACCGGTATGCTTGGGTGCAAACCAGCTGATAACCCCATGGATTCTACAAATAAAATCGAGATGGAAGAAGAAGGACCATTAACGGACAAAGGGAGGTATCAAAGATTAGTTGGCAAACTAATCTATCTCTCACATACTCGGCCAGACATTGGTTTCGCAGTAAGTATGGTCAGTAGATACATGAACCAACTAACAGAGAAGCATATGTAGGCAGTTTTTCGAATCCTACAGTACTTGAAGAGAAGTCCTGGAAGAGGGCTTTACTTTAAGAAAACAGAGGACAGAAACATGGAGATTTTCACGGATGCAGATTGGGCTGGATCTCTCGCGGACCGAAGGTCGACAACAGGGTATTGTACCTCCGTGTGGGGCAACATGGTTACTTGGAGAAGTAAGAAGCAACCTGTTGTTGCTAGGAGCAGCGCTGAAGCGGAGTTTAGAGCAATGTGTCAAGGAATATGTGAAGGCATATGGCTGAGAAGAGTCCTAAATGAACTAGGATTCACTAATATCAAACCTATGTCATTATTATGTGACAACAAAGCTGCTATTGAGATTGCCAAAAACCCGGTTCATCATGATAGAACAAAACATGTGGAAATCGATCGACATTTCATCAAAGAAAAACTCGACGAAGGAATATTGAAGCTCCTGTATATTCCAACCAATCATCAAACAGAGGATATACTGACCAAGGGTTTATCCAGAAATAGTTTCGAGACTCTAAGGAGCAAGCTGGGTATGATAGACATTCATAACCCAGCTTGAGGGGGAGTGTTGAAGATCAGTCGGTTATTTTGTTTCCAAATTTTCAGGATTTTGTTTGTTAGCTTTTAGAGATTTGTTTCCTAAGTTTTAGGGTGATGTTATTTTGTTTGTTTCAACCACCAGATACTAACCAGATTTATGGCTAGTATATCTGGTGTGTTACTTTAGTAGTTAGCGTAGATAATTAGCTGGATAAGCAGCTATAAAAGGCTAGAGGTCTCATGTAATTCAGTAGTTCTTTCTGGAAAATAAAACTCAGAATAATTTCTCCTAAATTTCTTCATACCCTCGTGATATTAACTCTGACATCACTTTTTATTCTTTATTTTCGAAAGTATTGCTTCGGAACCTTTAGGAAAATCTCACCAGTGAAATGACCAGGATGTCCTCCCTTTAATTATTATTAAAAAAATAAACAAACATCACCCTAGCTCTCTACTTATCCAAACACAAACCCTAGCCTCCAAATTTCCGAACCCATCACAAGGCCCAGCCCCAGCCCTGGGCCTCTTCCAACATCACCACCTTCCATGGTCGCATGCTGCCGCGCCCGTCGCCGTCCTCGTCCCAAAAGAAACCGTGGCCGCATCGGATCTAAGCTTCTTTAAAGCAATCCTATTACGATCCCTTCCTTTGGTAAATTCCATATATGTCTAATCATACGCTCAGGTCTAGCTGATATAACACGATTTTGAGATGTTCTCTATGGGAAAAAGTTCAACATTTTGCACCTAATTTCTGGAATCGAAAATACTCTTATGTCTAAATTGCAAGTGCGTGTCCGAACTTACTGAAAATTGATGGAAGTCTTCGGTTATTGCGGATAAAGACACCACAAGTGTTATAACTTTCAAATGATACTCACTTCAATGCTATAAATTTATGTAATAATGGCGGTCTCCTGCGACCTTAATTAAAAAGAAAAGAAAAGAAAAGAAAGAGCAAAAAAATAATTAAAATAAATAGATAAAATAATTGCAAAATTCAAAAAATGTCAAAATAGTATTTAAAAAAATTGATAATCGAGGGGCTTATGCATTTGAGATTTAAGTCCAGAGGAATTTCGAAAAAAACATGCGTCACTTCATAAGCTTGTGGGGGTAGTTCGAATAGCACCTTCCATTCCTTCCATTTCCCTTTCCCTTTCCCATTCTTCTTCGGACTAGATCCTTTTGTTGATACTAAACATGCCGTGATCAAAAGGTATGTTGGTGGATCGAGGAGTCGTTATTACATCTTGGCGCCAAATCTTAGAACCACTTCAACAAAATAATGAGCTTGCGAAGATCGACTCGGGTGTGCATCAAGACTATTTTGGAGTAGAATTGATGCTCCAAAAGTGCTTATGAAGCAAAAATCTCATTTTATAACGCAATTTCTGAAACAGAAACCCGTTTGATTACGCAACTTAATTTTTCTATTTCTGAAATATTTTTGTTGCTCCAAAAATAATTTCGAGGGCATTTGAAGGAGTTTTTACTTCTCTATGGAAGTAGAAAAATCAACTTCAATAAAAAATTGATTTCTAAAGCAAAGATATTGCTACACACCATTAATCAAACTTGGGCCGTTCCAACATGCCCTTAATCCCTTCCTTATTATGACAAGAAGTTGGCAAATCAAGTTGAGTACAGAGACCAAGCAACAGATCAAAACAACCTGATTAAGGATGGCGTCGGATCGGCCGGCCGGGGACGATGGAGCGGCAGCGGCTAACCGGATAAACAACAGGCTCGGGGCCCGAGAAGGGGTGGCTTCCCAAGCTAGGCCTACCCTTTTCATTCTTCGAGCTCGACCGCCCCGACCCCCGGCCCAGTCCAATGCTCGAGCCTAGCATGGTCCCAATCGTGGGCCAAGCAAGATTCATCAATGGACAAGCCTCTGAATCATCTCTTTACACCGATATATAAGACTGTGTATGGTAACGTTTCTGTTTCTGGTTCTGGGAGCATTTTTTGAACAAAAGCACTTTTTTGTGTTTCTGTTCTCGGCTACGATTTTTGGGAACAAAAACGCATTTGGTAAATTAAAAAAAAAACACTTTTTCAGTCGCCGGCGGCCGGGGATCGGCTGAGGCCGGCCGCGACTGAAAAACATCACTTCCATGCCACTCCCTCCCCCTTTTCTCTTCCTTCTGTTTATTTCTGTTATGTTATGAAATTATCTTTTCAAATCTTTCTGAGTTTATAAGGTACCAATCGTGTTCCTTCCCTTCTTTCTGCACTTTATGAGCTAATGTCGTACTTTATTAAAGCTACACTGTATCATTAGATTTAGTCTGCTTTTATTTTACTCCTCACGGTCAGACATATTTCTTTTTAAATTCATAAAGCAGAATCTAATTTTTTTTCCCCATTAAAAATTCTTTCTTGTCTTGATTCTCTTTTTCTCATCTTAATAATTACGATCACATCCTACCTTGAAAAATATGCTTCGATTTCATCTGAATACTTACAGAATTATGATGTGGTCATGTCAATTGCTGCTCTTTACTAAGCGCACATCAATTTGGTCGATGAACCGGGGACCAAACCTGCCCATTTGAACTTGCCTTGAACGAAAGACCGGTTTGGGCCAATTTTCAAGATAAATCGGTTCGCTTGCTCACCCCCTAAGTTTGGTTAGGTATGTCGGAAAGAAAGGACATAACATAACTAGAAAAGTGATGAAAGTAAGGGGATGCAAAGTAGAACTTTTCCTACTTTTTGTGAGGGAAGTACATTGTGGTTTTTCAATTTCTGAAAGACGATGTTTAGGAGTAACCCCAACATTCCATTTAAAAATAGGGATAGTACATTTTAGAGTTTAATTTTTATTCTTTTTACTTTTATATACCAAAAAGAGAGAGAGAGATAGTATAAACACATAGAATTGACTGGTCAAAATGAGGACACGCACCTGCGAGATGATTTAGCTGGGCCATTAAGACCGAGCCCGCCTTTCATCGGCTACTTGGTCCATTGCCCAGAAAACCATGAAAGGTCTCCACAGAAGTTAAAGTATACAGAGTTTGAAAGGATCTTGATCTTGAATTCATGTACATGTACAGAAGAGAGATGATTCATAGTTTGGTGTACAGTATTTTCACTCATGCTAGATGCAAATGAGGTAGTCCCGATCGCGTCGTCAATTCGGCATGTCCCCTTTGTTTTTGTAGTAGGATCCATCCCAATAGGCCCTTCTCGGGCTAGGCGGAAGACTATCCGCCCGGTCGAACCTTGTGCCCGGATAACCTGCGCACTCATCAGAGTAGTAGCCACAGTTGTTGTAACCTCCCGCGCTAGCCCCGTGATGCCTTTGTGACCTGTGGTGCGGGTTCAATCCCTGAGCCAGATAGCTTCTGCCAACCTCGGCCCTCCCCTTCGACAAAGCCGGGTGGAGCCGCTCGCTTCCGAGGAAGAAGAAGAAGAGGAGGAGAGGAAGCAGATTTCTGGTGGGGGGCTATCTCTTCCTTCGCCACACAAATTGATGAGGTTCTAAAATTTCTGCTCGCACGTGGGATCCGTTAGGAATGTTCCACACTTGGTTCTTAACATCATCGCTAACTGGCAACTGTTCTTCCATTTTAAGGTGAGATTTCATAACCGCTACTCGATCTTCCGCCCCACAGGTTGATAGATTTCGGATCACACTTGGGAAATTCATCTTTGGCGAAGAAGGGAAGAAATGAAAAGGTCTGAGTAGGAGATTCCATAACACGAAGGGCTCGGGGAAACAAGGCAGAAAAAAAGAGAATCAATAATCACTCTGGACAATACATCGCCTCATATCGGAATCGATCGGTAACCATCTAATACTGAACATCGTGTATCAGGTCATTACAAGCTCAATGCCAGGACTCTTGTGTTCTCGGACCGGCTCTGCCAGAGGGCAAACAAACGGTTCACTGCACTTTTAAGTAGTTCAATCTCTACATAGATCCTTCTGACTATATGGTGTCCTGGCACAGAGCACCAGTAACGCCCTTACTCTGATCCGAAAGGCGTCAACACACTTCGAGCACTTGCCTACGCTGCTTCTATCTTCTATCTTGGCCAATCTAGAATAGGGGAACCACCCCTGCAGGAAATTTCCCAACGGGGAATTACTGTCCTCGCCGAAATCCTCTCCTCTTTCGTCACGCGGGAGATTGCCGTTCTCGATATCTCCTTCTTTGGTTTCTTCTCCCTTTTCAGAGCTGTTTGATCTCGAAAAGGATCTACAAGTCGCCCCATTAAGATGAGTCAAACGTCAACATAATAAATAGATGGAACCAAATAATGAATACACGATCAATCTTCGAGCTTAGATTATGGACCCGTTACATGGAATGCAGCACAATTCGAGCCCTTTGGGGCTACCTCATGGCCATGTCTAAAAAAGCCCAGAAAATCATAGAAGTGTGTTTGAGAGCTGGATTAAGAAGGTAATCGCTGACATGTCATATGATGAACCATGTCATGGGCATTTGCTGTCTAACAGAGGTACAATTTCAGTTACCACTGATTTATTGGGCTTAGAACTAGTGCAAAACCAGAATGCTTCTGAGAGTGGATATGTAAAACACCTAAAAAGAAATGAAGAAAACCTCACCTCCTGGATTGTCTGGGAGCAGCAAGCCAGATACTAGATTTCTTCTTAGTTAAAATTGGGACACTTGAGACGTGCCGGATGAAATGAAGCTACATAGTAGGAGGGAACAATTAGCATGAAGTACATTGGATAAAGAAATTAATGCTTGTTTTAGGGCACCATAAAATGCGGTTATCATCTTCTGATACTTGTGCAAAAATAGAACAGTGAGAACGCTAACATTGTTCAAGGACGGCGTTAACAAATGAGGGCTATACTAGACTAAGAATGCTAAACTATTGATGCTGCCAAGAACATGTCTCCACACAACAGTCTTAACAGCAATGAAATTTCTGATAAGCAAGTTTCATGCAACTTGATGCAGATATCTATAGTATCTGACGAAAGCCAGAGCATACCTAATCACCATCCTTAATGCCGTAGTCAATTATATAATCAGTTTCTATAACTAGTTTCTGACCACCGTAGCATAAGCAAAATTGCCCCTACACAAGCCGCCTACACGAAACAGATGCAACAGAAATAGTATTGCGGCCTTTCTGAATATTATATAGAGATAAAGTTTAATCAAAGCGGAAAATGTGAACCACATTAACTTTTGGCCTCTAAAGAAACAGGACAAGAGAAAAGGCAGATGATTATTACATTTTCAGGAGAGGTTTTATCAGAAAATGATATAGAAGAGCTGCTGCCAAAAACCGCAGGAGTTTTGGGAATAGATGCAGCATTAAGGAGAAAACGATGCTGCTAAATCAACTGCTACTTTTAGCTGTGAGAGGCCAAACTCTTTTGCTAAATCAACTGCTAAATCATACCATGATATCTTGCCCGGTCCCTTCATCGGCATGAAACTGAAAACATGTTCCGCTGCCTCCTTGAGCTCCAACACCGTTGCCGTTTTCATGACTTCGATATCTGTGGACCAAAATTAAGTAGATACTTTGAACTCCTTAAACATCGAATTGACCAACTTTTATCTCCAACCACTACGAACAGCCCTCTCTCGTGAGCATCAACTGCAACACATTTCCTCTGAGTTCTATTACTTCACAAGCCCCCTACTGAAGTTATCCGTTGTTCATACAAATGGTTAATTTCATGGGAATTTCTCAGCAGGCGAACATAGCGAAAAAATCAACAGCGGGACATTAAAAGGTAAATGTAGCATCGATGTCCTCAGTAACTCCAATACGAAGGTCAATTCAGTGGATTACGATACCATCGACAACTCAAATATCTTCAAATCGCCCTACATTTGAAGCGATCTTCAGGACAAGAAAGGGACGACGTAAGAAATGTTAGAGAAGTTGCACAGCAAGAGAAAAGCTGGACCTGCATTTCCCTCAATTTTAAAAACATTAATGTTCTCAAATGAAATACGCCTTCATTCTTAGAACCATATGAAGCGAAAATGAGGCGATAGCTGGAAACCCAAGAGCAGAGCAAGTAAGCCCAACATTCATGTTCGAAACGCGCCTAACGCCTAACACAGCGATCGCAGTTCAAAATCGCTTCAAATCCCTCGCACGAACTCCACTGAAACGCACATTGCATCGTTGTCTAATAGCTGGACCCTTTCGAGCAGATTCCACAGATGGAAAATGAACAAGTTGGAAAAGAGAGATTACTGAAGCGAGAGCCGTCCAATTTGAGGACAGAGAGCTTGAGAGGTTCCTGAGGGAGCTGACTGTACGAGAAGCTCTTCCTGGAGATCCCGCCGACCACCGTCAGCGGCGATAAAGGCAACGAGATGGACGACCGGCGCTTGCACACCATCCTCCTCCGGAGGGAGCCGTCGCTTGTCACACCCCAATTCTTCAAGAAAAAGGGCATGACATGGCGTCCTTTGATTTCTTTTTTAATCAAAGACGCAGCCTCAAAAAAATCTAATAAACAAATATATATAACTATATATATATATATATATATATATATATATATATATATATATAACAAGGTCATAACTCCACAAAATATCAGAACTCAGCTACTAACCAAAAAGATATACATACGTATCTTTCACATCTACCTCGAACTCACCAACTATATATAACTTATCCAAAAATATAACCCCAAAAGTTCTGCAGCTAACATACTTTCGATCCTACTTGCGACTCACCGTAGGTCCTGAAAAACAAAAGAAATAAAAGAGTGAGCGAACACCGAATAATCTCGTACTCATCATCCACTATGGTCACATTTAACGCCGTGACAAGGCAACCAAGTTTACCTCTCTTGGTCAGGTTTATCGCCTATTTCAGCTGGCGATTCAGCTTAGTGACGTCCTGACAATATGCATACTACCCCCACCTCAATGGGTTCCAAACATAGAGATATGAGTAGTAACCACAATATCAAATCCAGGAAAAAATCACAACCATTCAGTTTCACAAACTGAATCCACAGCCTTCCACAAACATACTTCTCAAATAAACAAAAGGGTAGTAATAGCTCGATTCTACTCATGCAAGAAATAATGCTCGAAACATTTCTTTCTTTACCTTGTCAAGAAACTAAATCAGAAAACACGTACTCATCTTTAAAGACGTGAGTTTTATAAACTCTTAGAAGAGAAAGTACAACTCACCTTAAAATCTGAATACCAAACTACAGTAGTTTCTCGAGTCGCAAGACTTGAAATCCTAGAAAGAGCAATGGAAAACAACATTAAAAGCTGGAAAATTACTACGCTAGCGAACAATTGGACTAAACGACGCATAAACGTCGATAACTCGACACTTAAAGACTAAAAAGCTATTGGTCGCACATTGGACAACTCGCGCGCCGAACTTCAGAAATTTCGTTCGGGCAAATCGTAAACCCAATTTACGAACCGTCGAAGCCATTAGCTCCATAACACCCTTAAGTTTGTTTCCTGCTTTGTTCATGGCTAAACGACACCAAAATCAGGCCCCATGACACAAAAATCTCCAAAATTCGAATTTCCCAACCTAATTTGCGAGAACTTTCGTAACTTTCTCATACGAACCCTGATTAGGGCCATCTTACTATCAAAACAAAGCTTATTCGACGTACTACAAAAGTCCCATAAGGTTCAACCTCAGCCGGTAATTTAAAATTAAGGAAATCAGCCCCCGAAGTTTACTATTCGAGCGGGCAGATTTGCGCACTGAAATTGAATTCCTTGCTCCAGGCAAACCACAACACCAAATTGCGATCCGTCAAATCTTACGGCTTCATAACATCCTAAAGTTTCATTTCCAAGGAAAAACGCAGCCAAACTCCCAACAAATTAAACACAACGACTCAGTTTTGCCTAAAATCTAAATTTGAACCCTAAAATCCGAAAATTGCTTCAATCGGAGGAAAGAGATATTGATAACTTACCGGACGTTGATATTCGGTGTCGGGATAGCTTGGTGAGGTAACGTGACTTGATCGTAAGAGGAATCCCTTCCATTTTTTCTTCTCTTCTCCCTTTCTCCTCTTCTTTCTTTCTCTCTTCTCTTTTTTTCTCTTTTCTCCTTTCTTTTGTTCTAGAGGACTCCCGATCCCTTTTATACTCCCATCTTCTTCTTTCTTTATTTTATTATTTTTTTAAAGTGGGTCCCACACTCTTTGACCCTAGTCAAAAGAAACGCCCAACTATTACATTCTACCCTCCTTAAAAAAAATTCGTCCTTGAAATTTATACGTACCTTAGTTATTAAATAAGTAAGGATATTTGCACATCGCTTCCTCCTCGAGCTCCCAGGTGGCCTCCCTCTCCGTGTGGTTTTCCTATTGAATCTTCACATAAGGGATCGTACGACGCTGTTACACTTGATCCTTCCTGTCCACAATGCGTAAAGGCTGCTCTTCATATGTTAAGTCTTTCCTTAATCTCAACGGAGTATAATCCAAAACATGCTCATGGCTCGGCACATATTTTCGCAATAAAGATATATGGAACACGTCATGTACTCCATATAACGCTGGTGGCAATGCCAACCTATAGGCCACCTCGTCAATTCTCTCTAATATCAAGAACGGTCCCACATAACTAGGACTCAATTTGCCACGTGCGCCAAATCTCATAACGCCCTTCATCGGAGAGACCTTCAGAAAAACATGATCGCCCACATCGAATTCTAACTTACGTCGTTTGAGATCGACGTAACTTTTCTGGCGGCTTTGTGTTATTCTCAAACGCTCTCGGACAAGTTTGACTTTCTCTTCTGATTGCTGTATAAACTCGGGACCAGTTAGTCTTTTCTCACCCACATCATCCCAACAAACTGGTGTCCTGCACTTTCGACCATATAAAGCTTCGAAAGGAGCCATCTTGAGACTAGAATGGTAACTGTTATTATAAGAGAATTCCGCCAAATGCAGGTGCTCGTCCCAAGATTCACCAAAGTCAATGGCACATGCTCTTAGCATATCCTCTAAAGTCTGAATGGTTCTCTCTAACTGGCCATCTGTCTATGGATGAAAAGTTGTACTGAAGTTAAGTTTGGTACCCAATGCTCCTTGAAGACTCTTCCAAAAGTTGGGCACAAATCGTGGATCCCTGTCAGAAGCAATGCTCATTGGAACCCCATGAAGCTTCACTATCTCATTAATATACCGTTTCGCCATGTCTTCAAGTGAGAGGCCGAATCTATATGATAAGAAGTGAGCAGACTTAGTTAACCGATCGACAATCACCCATATAGCATTCTTACCGCTTGGTGTCCTCGGTAATCCAGCGATGAAATCCATGGTAATATGCTCCCACTTCCATGTAGGTATCTCAAGTGGGTGTAGCTGTCCACCTGGCTTTTGATGTTCAATCTTTACCTGCTGGCAAACAAGACACTGGTCGACAAATTTAATGATATCTTTCTTCATATTGATCCACCAGAAGTTTTCCTTCAAGTTTCTATACATCTTAGTACTTCCTGGATGAATAGAAAATCTGGTGCTGTGGGCTTCCTCCAATATTTCCTTTTTCAATTTTGGGTCATCGGGGACACAAAGTCAACCACGATATCTAAGTGACCCATCATCATGAATACTGAAGTCCTCCTGTCTTCCAGCTTCGACGCCTTCTCTAATCTTCCTCAATGGAGGATCATCATTCTGTCTCACTTTAATTCTGTCCATCAACATGGGCTGTACTCTCAAATTAGCTAACCGGGCGCCAAGAGGGTGTATCAATACCTCTAAGTCCAGCTTTCGCATATCCTCGAGAATAGGCTTCTGAGAAGTAAGTAATACTGCCATATTTCTAGAAGATTTACGACTCAAGGCATCAGCTACTACATTTGCCTTACCTGGGTGATAATTAATGGACAAATCATAATCTTTCAGGAATTCTAGCCATCTCCGCTGTCTCATATTGAGTTCTTTCTGAGAAAATATATACTTCAAACTCTTATGGTCAGTAAAAACTTCACATCTCTCGCCATACAAATAGTGACGCCATATTTTCAAGGCAAACACGACTGCTGCTAACTCCAGATCATGTGTCATATAATTCTTCTCATGTAGCTTCAACTGTCCAGATGTATAGGCCATAACTCTCCCATCCTGCATAAGAACACAACCTAGACCTTCTTTAAAAGCGTCACAATAGATCATATAACCACCGGTGCCTGAAGGCAAGGTTAATACTGGAGCCGACACCAACCGTCTCTTTAGTTCTTGAAAACTGCGCTCACATTGATCTGACCAAACAAATTTAACTCCTTTCTGAGTTAAGCGAGTAAGTGAACTGGCAATCTTGGAAAATCCCTCCACCTATAGTAGCCTGCTAAGCCAAGAAAGCTTCTGACTTCAATGACATTGGTGGGGCGTCTCCATTGAACAACCGCTTCGACTTTCTTCAGGTCAACTGAAATACCATCTTTTGAGATTACATGACCCAAAAATTCGATGTGATCAAGCTAGAATTCACACTTACTGAGTTTCGCATAAAGTTTCTTTTCGCGCAATGTCTGCAAAACAATCCTCAAATGTTGCTCATGTTCCCGTGAACTTCTCGAATACACCAGAATATCATCAATGAATACCACAATAAACCTGTCGAGATATTGCCTGAACACCCTGTTCATCAAGTCCATGATAGCCGCATGTACGTTCGTTAATCCAAAAGGCATGATAAGAAATTCATAATGGCCATACCTCGTCCTAAAAGCGGTTTTAGACACATCATCGGCTTTAATCTTCAGCTGATGGTATGCAGAGCGAAGGTCGATCTTAGAAAATACTTGAGCTCCCTGAAGCTGATCAAATAAGTCGTCAATTCGGGGCAACAGATATTTATTTTTGATCGTTACTTTATTAAGCTCCCGGTAGTCTATGCATAGCCTCATACTATTGTCTTTCTTTTTCACGAACAATACTGGAGCTCCCCAAGGTGAAATACTAGGCCGGATAAACCCCTTATCCAGGAGTTCTTGCAGCTGCATTTTCAACTCCCTTAATTCAGCCAGTGCCATTCGATACGGTGCTTTAGAGATGGGTGTTGTGCCAGGCATCAGGTCAATGGAGAATTCGATCTCTCTATCAGGAGGCAAACCGGGTAAGTCTTCAGGAAATACATCTGAAAAATCTCGAACAACGGAGATACTTTCCAACTTTACCACCTCCTTGTTCGCGTTTTTCACATAAGCCAAATAACCACGACAACCCTTCTTCAAAAGCCTTATCGCTTGCAAAACCGAAATCAACCTTGGAAAGATAATCTTACAACTTCCCAAGAAGGAGAATTCAGCTTGATTTGGAGGTCGAAAAGTAACTCTTTTCGCATAACAATCGACTGTAGCATGATAAGTCGATAACCAATCCATTCCTAGAATGACATTGAAATCCCGTATATTTAATTCCACAAGATCCACAAGCATCTCGACATCATCAATCCGGAGCATACATCTCTCATACACACGATCAACAATCAAGAAATCACCAGTGGGAGTATCCACACGCAATTCACTTTCAAGAGACTTAGGCAGCACATCGAGTTTCTTAGCGAATTCCATGGAAACAAAAGAATGCGTTGCACCAGGATCAAATAAGGCTTAAGCATATCGTGAGGCAATAAAAACGTCACCTGCAACAACTACATTAAACGCCGCCGCATCCTCCTCTGTCATCACAAAGACCTTCCCAGCTGTCCTTTGCCTTTGCTAATTCTCTTGTGGCCTATCAGCTGCAGGTGCATTCTTCCGCATAGGGCCAGTGCGTGCTAGGTGTCCAGGTCGCCCACATACAAAATAAGATTTGCTATCTGTTGGAGCATTCCTTTGTATAGGACAATTTTGTCGTATATGTCCTGCCTTTCCACATAAAAAGCAAACTCCAGTCTTCTAATAACATTGACCACCATGGTATTTTCCACAAGTAGCGCAAAGACCCTGTTCAGTGAGATTTTTACCCTTTCCAGTTCGGTGGATGCCTCTTCTCTTTACGCTTCTACTTGCATAACTTTCTTGAAAATCAGTGAATTTGGGCTTCTTAGGTTGAGAGCCACTTTGTATCTTACATTCTAAAGTGCCTTGAGCACATCTCTATAGGTTGTGAGTGCAAGAGGCATAAGTGTAAGGTGAATCTCGGGTTGAAGCCCTTTTTGAAAATGCTCATCCTTAGTCTCGTCACTAGCTACAAATTGCTCCGCAAATCTACTCAACTGGTTGAAGCGGCCTGCATACTCTAATACAGTAGAATCACCTTGAGATACATGTACGAAGTCGCTCCTCATCTTTGCCTGGAATGACTTCGGGAAGAATTGAGCATCGAATGCCTCGGCAAAGTCATTCCAAAAAAATGATTGCATCCCTGCCTCCAAGAGTTGGTCTAGTGCCTTCCCACCAATATTCAGCCTTGCCTTCTAAATACTGCTTGGCGAAATCAACTTTCTTCTCTTCAGGAACTTCTTCAACTCTAAAGATTCTCTCTATCTTCTTAATCCAACGTTCAGCCATAAGGGGATCGGTTTTCCCATCATAAGTTGGTGGTTTCGCCTTCCTGAATTGGGCAAATGTGTAACTTCGATCACTGCTGGACCCGATAACTCTAGATACATTGTTTTGAGTTCTTAGCGGTTTGCTATGCTATCTTGTTTCTTGTGAATATGCTCTTGCATCATCTTGTTGTCATGCCGAAAGCCTGCCTCTAGAACTTTGGGGCACATCTCTGGGATCAAAGTCAATAGCTCTTTTTCCCCTATCTCTGACAAGAGCAACAAGTGGTGGATCCGAATCGGAGCTCATAATTACCTGGAACCACCAATAGAACATAACTTTAGTATCTAAAACGATAACGTGTTAAAATCTATCACACTTCTCATAACGTCCCACATCTATACCCAAAAATCATAACCTATGCTCTGATACCAACAAGTGTCACACCCCAATTCTTCAAGAAAAAGGGCATGACATGGCCGTCCTTATTAATCAAAAGACGCAACCTCAAACAAACATGATAAACAAAAATATATACCTCTATATATATATATATATATATATCTCTGATAACAAGGTCATAACTCCACAAAATATCAGAGCTCAACTACTAACCAAAAAGATATACATACGTATCTTCCACATCTAGCACGAACTCACCAACTATATACAACTTATCCAAAAATATAACCCCAAAAGTCCTGCAGCTAAAAGAGTGAGCTGTAGAACCTGCAAAACAAAAGAAATAAAAGAGTGAGCGAACGATAGCTCAGTAAGAAATACAAACTCTTCTAAGCGGATCGAGAAATTACTATACGTTCGTCAAGTGAATCAAATATCAATTCAAAGTAATAACAAACTATCAATGGTCTAATCCATTGATTAATCTCATCAAAACAATCTTCGATGGTCTATTCATTGAATAATCTCGTACTCGTCCTCCACTATGGTCACATTTAACGCCGTGACAAGGCAACCAAGTTTACCCCTCTTGGTTAGGCCTATCGCCTATTTCAGCCGGCGATTCGGCTTAATGACGTCCTGAGAATATGCATACTACCCCCACCTCAGTGGGTTCTAAACATAGAGATATGAGTAGTAACCACAATATCAAATTCAGGAAAAAACCACAACCATTCAGTTTCACAAACTGAATCCACAGCCTTCCGCAAACTTACTTCTCAAATAATCAAAAGGGTAGCAATAGCTCGATCCTGTTCATGCAAGAAATAATGCTCGAAACATCTCTTTCTTCACCTTGTCAAGAAACTAAATCAGAAAACACGTACTCATCTTTAAAGACGTGAGTTTTATAAATTCTTAGAAGAGAAAGTACAACTACCCTTAAAATATGAATACTAAACTATAGTAGTTTCTCGAGTCGCAAGACTTGAAATACTAGAAAGAGTAATGGAAAACAACATCAAAAGCTGGAAAATTACTAAGCTAGCAACCAATTGGACTAACCGATGCATAAACATCGATTACTCGACACTTAAAGACTAAAAAGATATTGTTCGTACATTGGACAACCTGCACGCCGAACTTCAAAAATTTCGTTCGGGCAAATCACAAACCCGATTTACGAACCGTCAAAGCCAACAATTGGACTAAACGACGCATAAACGTCGATAACTCGACACTTAAAGATTAAAAAGCTATTGGTCACACATTGGATAACCCGCGAGCCGAATTTCAAAAATTTCGTTCGGGCAAATCGTAAACCCGATTTATGAAACGTCGAAGCCATTAGCTCCATAACACCCTTGAGTTTGTTTCCTGTTTTGTTCACGGCTAAACGAGACCAAAATCAGGCCCCATGACACAAAAATCTCCAAAATTCGGATTTCCCAGCCTAATTTGCGAGAACTTCCGTAACTTTCCCGTACGAACCCTGATTAAGGCCATCTTACTGTTCACACGAAGCTTATTCGACGTACTACAAAAGTTCCAAGAGGTTCAACCTTATACGGCAACTTAAAATTAAGGAAATCAGCCCCGGAAGTTTACTGTTCATGTGGGCAGATTTGCGAACTGAAATTGAATTGCTCACTTCGGGCAAACCACAACATCAAATTGTGATACGTCAAATTCTACGGTTTCATAACATCCTAAAGTTTCATTTCCAAGGAAAAACGCAGCCAAACTCCCAATGAATTATACAGCGGCTCAGTTTGCAACAAAATCTAAATTTGAACCCTAAAATCCGAAAATTTATTCAATTGGAGGAAAAAGGTATTGATAACTTACCTGACGTTGATATTCGATGTCGGGATAGCTTGGCGAGGCAACGTGACTCGATAGCAAGAAGAATCCCTTCCCTTTTTTCCATCTCTTCTCCCTTTCTCCTCTTCTATCTATCTCTCTTCTTCTTCTTTTTTTCTCTTTTCTCCTTTCTTTCTTTTGTTCTAGAGGACTCCCGATCCCTCTTATACTCCCATCTTCTTCGATTTTTATTTTTTTATTTGTTTAAAATGGGTCCCACACTATTTGACCCTAGTCAAAAGAAACGTCCAACTATTACAGTCGTTGTCCCAGAGGGATATTCGACAAAAAAAACAAAACAAAACAAAAACAAAAAACACATTAAAGAAGAAGAATCTCCTCTCCAAATTGCGATCAATCTCATAATATCAGATTGCCTGACAAGTGTTCCGAAAACAGTACTCTCATAATAGCCGCATTACTAATATAAACGCAAGGCACAAAAAAATCAAAATCGTGCCTCAGTATACTAATATCTCCGATCCTACTTCTTCGCGTCAAAATAATGCATGATCCGCCCTTGGCGGAGGTCGCTCCGGCGGCAAATGACGGTGACCCTGTGTCCTTTGAGGATTTCGATCCCGGTCTTCTCAAGCTTCTTCCACTCCACCGCCATCACCGTGCCCCCGTCCTCCATCTTCACTCTGAAGGAGGTGGCAACCCTTCCTTCGACAACTCCATTCCTCTGCCAATCGCTCTTCTTCTTTATCCACTCCGGAGCCACTAGACGTCGGATGGAGCTGAAAAAACGACTCATGTTTACTGATGAGTGATGGCGATGGGAGCCTTTTATAGATTGTTAGGGAGTCACGAAGTTTTTTCCGTCACTATATTTTCTAATATTAAAAGTTTTTATTTGTGTTTTTGAATGAGCATGTGATGATGATTAGTGGGAATTATGTTTGTTAAAATCAACGGCTGCTATGTTTCGTAGTTGGGCATCTGATAATCTATGGTTGCTAAAATCAATGGCTGCTATAACGAGTTTTCTTTTTACAACACTACGGTGATAATAGAGGAGAGAATGGAAATCATGGGGGAACGATGAGACTTGAAATCCTAGAAAGAGTAATGAAAAACAACATCAAAAGATGAAAAATTACTACGCTAGCGAACAATTGGACTGAACGATGCATAAACGTCGATAACTCGACACTTAAAGATTAAAAAGCTATCGGTCACACATTGGATAACACGCGAGCCGAATTTCAAAAATTTCGTTCGGGCAAATCGTAAACCCGATTTATGAACCGTCGAAGCCATTAACTCCATAACACCCTTGAGTTTGTTTCCTGTTTTGTTCACGGCTAAACGACACCAAAATCAGGCCCCATGACACAAAAATCTCCAAAATTCGGATTTCCCAGCCTAATTTGCGAGAACTTCCGTAACTTTCCCGTACGAACCCTGATTATGGCCATCTTACTGTTCACACGAAGCTTATTCGACGTACTACAAAAGTCCCAAGAGGTTCAACCTCATCCGGCAACTTAAAATTAAGGAAATCAGCCCCGGAAGTTTACTGTTCATGCGGGCAAATTTGCGCACTGAAATTGAATTGCTTGCTCCGGGCAAACCACAACAACAAATTGCTATCCGTCGAATCATACGGCTTCATAATATCCTAAAGTTTCATTTCCAAGAAAAACGCAACCAAACTCCCAACGAATTAAACACAGCGACTCAGTTTTACTCAAAATCCGAATTTGAACCCTAAAATCCGAAAATTGCTTCAATCGGAGGAAATAAAGATTGATAACTTACCGGACGTTGATATTCGGTGTCGGGATAGCTTGGCGAGGCAATGTGACTTGATCGCAAGAGGAATCCCTTCCTTTTTTCCTTCTCTTCTCCTTTCTCCTCTTCTTTCTTTCTCTCTTCTCTTTTTTTTCTCTTTTCTCTTTTCTTTCTTTTTTTCTAGAGGACTCACGATCCCTTTTATGCTCCAATCTTCTTCTTTTTATTTTATTTTATTACTTTTTTAAAGTGGTCCCACACTCTATGACCCTAGTCAAAAGAAACGCCCAACTACTGCAGTCGTTGTCCCAGAGGGATATTCGACAAAAAAAAAAACAAAACATAACAAAAATAAAAAACACATTAAAGAAGAAGAATCTCCTCCCCAAATTACGATCAATATCATAATATTAGATTACATGACAAGTGTTTCGAAAACAATACTCTCATAATAGCCGCATTACCAATATAAAGGCAAGGCACAAAAAAATCAAAATCGTGCCTCAGTATACTAATATCTCCTATCCTATTTCTTCCTGTCAAAATTATGTATGATCCGCCCTTGGCCGAGGTCGCTCCGGTGGCCAACAACAGCGACCCTGTGTCCTTTGAGGATTTCGATCCCAGCCTCCTCAAGCTTCTTCCACACGACCGCCATCACCGTGCCCCCGTCCTCCATCTTCACTCTGAAGGAGGTGGCAACCCTGCCTTCGACAACTCAATTTCTCTACCAATCACTCTTCTACTTTCTCCACTCCGGAGCCACTAGACGTCAGATGGAGCTGAAAAAACAACTCATGTTAATGATGACTGATGGCGATGAGAGCCTTTTATAGATGGTTAGGAAGTCACGAAGTTTTTTTCGTCACTGTTTTTTTCTAATAATGAAAGTTTTTATTTGTGTTTCTGAATGAGCAGGTGATGATGAATAGTGGCGATTATGTTTGTTAAAATCTACGGCTGCTATGTTTCGTAGTTGGGCATCTGATAATATATGTTTGCTAAAATCAATGGCTGCTATAACGAGTTTTCTTTTTACAACACTACGGTGATTATAGAGGAGAGAATGTAAATCATGGGGGAACTATGAGACTTGAAATCCTAGAATGAGTAATGAAAAACAACATCAAAAACTGAAAAATTACTACGCGATCGAACAATTGGACAAAACGACGCATAAACGTCGATAACTTGACACTTAAAGACTAAAAAGCTATTGGTTGCACATTGGACAACCCGCGCGCCGAACTTCAAAAATTTCGTTCGGGCAAATCGTAAACCCGATTTACGAACCGTCGAAGCCATTAGCTCCATAACACCCTTGAGTTTATTTCCTATTTTGTTCACGGCAAAACGACACCAAAATCAGGCCCCATGACAAAAAAATCACCAAAATTCGGATTTCCCAGCATAATTTGCGAGAATTTCCGTAACTTTCTCATACGAACCCTGATTAAGGCCATCTTACTGTCTACACGAAACTTATTCGACGTACTACAAAAGTCCCAGGTGGCTCAACCTCATCCAGCAACTCAAAAATAAGAAAAGCAGCCCTCGAAGTTTACTGTTCACGCGGGCAGATTATCGTACTGAAATTGAAATGCTCGCTCCGGGCAAACCATAACACCAAATTGCGATCCGTCAAATCCTACGGCTTCATAATATCGTAAAGTTTCTTTTCCAAGAAAAAACTCAGCCAAACACCCAACAAATTATACAGCGACTCAGTTTGGCCCAAAATCCAAATTTGAACCCTAAAATCCGAAAATTGCTTCAATCGGAGGAAAAAGATATTGATAACTTACCGGACGTTGATATTCGGTGTCGGGATAGCTTGACGAGGTAACGTGACATGATCGCAAGAGGAATCTGTTCCCTTTTTTCTTCTCTTCTCCCTTTCTCATCTTCTTTCTTACTCTCTTCTCTTTTTTTCCCTTTTCTCCTTTCTTTCTTTTTTTCTAGAGGACTCCCGATCCCTCTTATGCTCGCATCTTCTTCTTTTTTATTTTTTTATTTTTTTAAAGTGGGTCCCACACTCTTTGACCCTAGTCAAAAGAAACGCCCAACTATTACAATCGTCGTCCTAGAGGTATATTCGGCCAAAAAAAAAAACAAAACGAAAGCAAAAAACACTTTAAAGAAGAAGAATCTCCTCTCCAAATTGCGATCAATCTCATAATATCAGATTGCATGACAAGTGTTCAAAACAGTACTCTTTTAATAGCCGCATTACTAACATAAACACAAGGCACAAAAATATCAAAATCGTGCCTCAGTATACTAATATCTCCTATCCTACTTCTTCCCGTCAAAATTATGCACGATCCGCTCTTGGCGGAGGTCGCTCCGGTGGCAAATGACGGTGACCCTGTGTCCTTTGAGGATTTCGATCCCGGTCTCCTCAAGCTTCTTCCACTCCACCGCCATCACCGTGCCCCCGTCCTCCATCTTCACTCTGAAAGAGGTGGCAACCCTGCCTTCAACGACACCATTCCTCTGCCAATCGCTCTTATTCTTTCTCCACTCCGCACCCACTAGACGTCGGATGGAGCAGAAAAAATGACTCATGTTTACTGATGAGTGATGGCGATGGGAGCCTTTTATAGATTGTTAGGGAGTCACGAAGTTTTTTCCGTCACTACATTTTCTAATAGTGAAAGTTTTTATTTGTGTTTCTGAATGAGCAGGTGATGATGAATAGTGGCAATTATGTTTTTTTAAAATCAACGGCGGCTATGTTTCGTAGTTGGGCATCTGATAATCTATGTTTGCTAAAATCAATGGCTGCTGTAACGAGTTTTCTTTTTACGACACTACGGTGACAATAGAGGAGAGAATGGAAATCATGGGGGAACGATGAGACTTCAAATCCTAGAAAAAGTAATGAAAAACAAAATCAAAAGCTGAAAAATTACTACGCTAGCGAACAATTGGACTAAACGACGTATAAACGTCGATAACTCGACACTTAAAGATTAAAAAGCTATCGGTCACACATTGGATAACCCGCGAGCCGAATTTCAAAAATTTCGTTCGGGCAAATCGTAAACCCGATTAATGAACCGTCGAAGCCATTAGCTCCATAACACCCTTGAGTTTGTTTCATGTTTTGTTCACGGCTAAACGAGACCAAAATCAGGCCCCATGACACAAAAATCTCCAAAATTCGGATTTCCCAGCCTAATTTGCGAGAACTTCCGTAACTTTCCCGTACGAACCCTAATTAAGGCCATCTTACTGTTCACACGAAACTTATTCGACGTACTACAAAAGTCCCAAGAGGTTCAACCCCATCCGGCAACTTAAAATTAAGGAAATCAGCCCCGAAAGTTTACTGTTCCGGCGGACAGATTTGCGCACTGAAATTGAATTGCTCACTTCGGGCAAACCACAACACCAAATTGCGATCCGTCAAATTCTACGGCTTCATAACATCCTAAAGTTTCATTTCCAAGAAAAAACGCAGCCAAACTTCCAACGAATTATACAACGATCCAGTTTGGCCCAAAATTTGAATTTGACCCTGAAATCCAAAAATTGCTTCAATTCGTGGAAAAAGGTATTGATAACTTACCTGACGTTGATATTCGATGTCGGGAGAGCTTGGCGAGGCAACGTGACTCGATAGCAAGAGGAATCCCTTCCCTTTTTTCCTTCTCTTCTCCCTTTCTCCTCTTCTATCTATCTCTCTTCTCTTTTTTTTTTTCTCTTTTCTCCTTTCTTTCTTTTGTTCTAGAGGACTCCCGATCCCCCTTATGCTCCCACCTTCTTCTTTTTTTATTATTTTATTTGTTTAAAGTGGGTCCCACACTCTTTGACCTAGTCAAAAGAAACGTCCAACTATTACAGTCGTTGTCCCAGAGGGATATTCGACAAAAAAAAAAAACAAAACAAAACAAAACAAAATACACATTAAAGAAGAAGAATCTCCTCTCCAAATTGCGATCAATCTCATAATATCAGAATGCATGACAAGTGTTCCCAAAACAATACTCTCATAATAGCCGCATTACTAATATAAACGTAATGCACAAAAAAATAAAAATCGTGCCTCAGTATACTAATATCTCCTATTCTACTTCTTCCCGTCAAAATTATGCACGATTCGCCCTTGGCGGAGGTCGCTCCGGTGGCAAATGACGGTGACCTTGTGTCCTTTGAGGATTTCGATCCCAGCCTTCTCAAGCTTCTTCCACTCCACCGCCATCACCGTGCCCCATCCTCCATCTTCACTCTGAAGGAAGTGGCAACCCTGTCTTCGACAACTCCATTCCTTTGCCAATCGCTCTTCTTCTTTCTCCACTCCGGAGCGACTAGACGTCGGATGGAGCAGAAAAAACGACTCATGTTTACTGATGAGTGATGGCGATGGGAGCCTTTTATAGATTGTTAGGGAGTCACGAAGTTTTTTCCGTCACTATATTTTCTAATAATGAAAGTTTGTATTTGTGTTTCTGAATGAGCAGGTGATGATGAATAGTGGCAATTATATTTGTTAAAATCAACGGCTGCTATGTTTCGTAGTTGGGCATCTGATAATCTATGTTTGCTAAAATCAATGGCTGCTATAACGAGTTTTCTTTTTACAACACTACGGTGATAATAGAGGAGAGAATGGAAATCATGGGGGAACTATGAAACTTGAAAACCTAGAAAGAGTAACGAAAAATAATATCAAAAGTTGAAAAATTACTACGCTAGCGAACAATTGGACTAAACGACGATAACTCGGGCTGTCAAAATAGGTTATGTACCCATGTCATAATGGGTTTTAAAAGTGAAGCCTGATCCAAAAAAGGATGGGTATTATTGAGTCCGTTGGCAGCCCGCTTTCGACCCAAGTCAAGAGGTTCGACTCCTTCACTCCTCTCTCTTCCCTCTCTGGTGAGCTCGCTCCGTCCTTCTCAATCCCAACCTATGGGCGTTGCAGCCGCGGCCGCTGCCCCCACCGCCTATCTTTTGGCATCGCGGTCGCCCATCTTCGGTCCCCTATGTCCCGATTGAAGTTTTGTCCGGGGATTTTCACGGGTCCTCTGCTTTTCGATGATAGGGTAATTTTTTGGAGGTTCCATATTCGTAAAACCTTACATTAAGGGGTCAGTGTTGAGGATATTTCAAAATTGAATGAGTTTGGTGGCTCCATAGTTTCTGTGCAGTTGCAATTTTGTTGCCCTCATTTTATAAGAGAAATTTGTTTCCTCGTCTTACATAACTGACTAACGATTGCACTCCGGCTACCGTGACCGGCCAACGCTTGAAAAGTGAATGGATTTTTGAGAGCGAGAGCACTGATAGTCACTGGAGCAAGATCCAACATCTTAGCCTCACCACCACCTTCATTCCCCCCGTCCAAAACTCGATCCGCATGTTGCCTCGTTGACTCGACCAGTTCATGCATGGGGTTGCCCATACTTCAAAGGCAATAATTTAGGGAGAAAATTTGCTCAAAATGAATTCAGGGTTTGGTCGAGTAAGAGAACGGGTACATGTTAGGTATAGGTCATTAACTTTGGTCGAGTAAGAGAACGGGTACATGTCAGCCCATTTTCGATCTTACTCATCTATTTGTCTGATTGAGCTCTAACCTTACAAGGTCACTCGATTGGGACAAATGCTATTGAAATAGATAAATTCTAGAATAAAACTAGAAGGGAATACTAGGAAAAACATTACGCGCCTCTAACATGCGGGAAGAGCCAGCCGGGGGTCGGGCCTCGCCGGAGAATCCCAAGAATAGCCACATCCAGCTCTACAACATGTTGGATTCCTCCGACCACGGGCTGTCAACACTTGCGGCTTTGATGGCGAGTAATTCACTGCTCGGCAAAACCCGCATGTCGGCTCGGCACGGCATCTCAAAGAACAGCACATGGGGCCGGCAAACGCGTGAGCTATTGACTTCTGTGTTGCCCCGTCATGTCCATGGGTCCAGTCAAGCGACCTTACTAAGGCAGTGAGAGCTTTCCGGTTTAGGTGCATCACCTCAAAACTTATGGCAGTGAGAGCTTTCCGGCCTTAAGGCGAGTCATCTTGTCACCAACAGATCCCTCATAGAATTTCATGATAATGCATATCCGCAGACATACAGAGAGAATTCTTCGTACCTCCTTCTGTAATGAGATAGAAAAATTCATCGAAAAAGCATAGTTGGCAAAACGATTAACAAAAAAGCAGTAAGCCTTCATTATAGGGAAAAAAAACAAAGATTCAACTCCACAGGTTATTCTCCCAGAAATGACTTAAGCATGGGGATCAGCTTAGATTACTCAACAGACCTATTTGAGAAAACAAGGATGAAGCCTCTACATGAAGATCACATTCCACTGGTGACCTGAACCACCATCACTTTAATGTTGCGCAAAAACACAAAATGTTTACAAAGACAGCCCAGACTCGGAAAGAACTTAGGCAGATCCGAATTGCAGTCAACTGAGGTCACAGATACTACAAATCATATCAACAAGTTCGAAACAGTGACAAAATCAAGTATGAACCAGCACGGAAACCACCATCTAAACAATAGCTGAGAAAACATCACCAAATTTTGCAGGCCAAGAAATCAGTCAAACGACAAAAACTCAATGCTACGAGAAGTTCTATTTGTCTGATTGAGCTCTAACCTTACAAGGTCACTCGATTGGGACAAATGCTATTGAAATAGATAAATTCTAGAATAAAACTAGAAGGGAATACTAGGAAAAACATTACGCGACTCTAACATGCGGGAAGAGCCAGCCGGGGGTCGGGCCTCGCCGGAGAATCCCAAGAATAGCCACATCCAGCTCTACAACATGTTGGATTCCTCCGACCACGGGCTGTCAACACTTGCGGCTTTGATGGCGAGTAATTCACCGCTCGGCAAAACCCGCATGTCGGCTCGGCACGGCATCTCAAAGAACAGCACAGGGGGGCCGGCAAACGCGTGAGCTATTGACTTCTGTGTTGCCCCGTCATGTCCATGGGTCTAGTCAAGCGACCTTACTAAGGCAGTGAGAGCTTTCCGGTTTAGGTGCATCACCTCAAAACTTCCAGTTTAGGTGCATCACCTCAAAACTTATGGCAGTGAGAGCTTTCCGGCCTTGAGGCGAGTCATCTTGTCACCAACAGATCCCTCATAGAATTTCATGATAATGCATATCCGCAGACATACAGAGAGAATTCTTCGTACCTCCTTCTGTAATGAGATAGAAAAATTCATCGAAAAAGCATATTAGTATACTAATATCTCCTATCCTATTTCTTCCTTTCGAAATTATGTACGATCCGCCCTTGGCCGAGGTCGTTCCGGTGGCCAACAACGGCGACCCTGTGTCCTTTGAGGATTTCGATCCCAGCCTCCTCAAGCTTCTTCCACACGACCGCCATCACCGTGCCCCCGTCCTCCATCTTCACTCTGAAGGAGGTGGCAACCCTGCCTTCGACAACTCCATTCCTCTGCCAATCACTCTTCTACTTTCTCCACTCCAGAGCCACTAGACGTCAGATGGAGCTGAAAAAACAACTCATGTTTACTGATGACTGAGGACGATGGGAGCCTTTTATAGGCGGTTAGGAAGTCACGAAGTTTTTATCGTCACTGTTTTTTTCTAATAATGAGAGTTTTTATTTGTGTTTCTGAATGAGCATGTGATGATGAATAGTGGCGATTATGTTTGTTAAAATCTACGGCTGCTATGTTTCGTAGTTGGGCATCTGATAATCTATGTTTGCTAAAATCAATGGCTGCTATAACGAGTTTTCTTTTTACAACACTACGGTGATTATAGATGAGAGAATGGAAATCATGGGGGAACTATGAGACTTGAAATCCTAGAATGAGTAATGAAAAAAAACATCAAAAACTAAAAAATTACTACCCTAGCGAACAATTGGACTAAACGATGCATAAACGTCGATAACTTGACACTTAAAGACTAAAAAGCTATTGGTTGCACATTGGACAACCCGCGCGCTGAACTTCAAAAATTTTGTTCGGGCAAATCGTAAACCCGATTTACAAACCGTCGAAGCCATTAGCTCCATAACACCCTTGAGTTTGTTTCCTGTTTTGTTCACGGCTAAACGACACCAAAATCAGGCCTCATGACACAAAAATCACCAAAATTCGGATTTCCCAGCCTAATTTGCGAGAATTTCCGTAACTTTCTCGTACGAACCCTGATTAAGGCCATCTTACTGTCTACACGAAGCTTATTTGACGTACTATAAAAGTCCCAGGAGGCTCAACCTCATCCAGCAACTTAAAAATAAGAAAATCAGCCCCCGAAGTTTACCCTTCACGTGGGCAGATTTGCGCACTGAAATTGAAATGCTCGCTTCGGGCAAACCACAACACCAAATTCCGATCCGTCAAATCCTACGGCTTCATAATATCCTAAAGTTTCTTTTCCAAGGAAAAATGGAGCCAAACTCCCAACGAATTAATCAAAGCGACTCATTTTTGCCCAAAATCCAAATTTGAACCCTAAAATCTGAAAATTGCTTCAATCAGAGGAAAAAGATATTGATAACTTACCAGACGTTGATATTCGATGTCGGGATAGCTTGACGAGGTAACGTGACTTGATCGCAAGAGGAATCCGTTCCCTTTTTCCTTCTCTTCTCCCTTTCTCCTCTTCTTTCTTACTCTCTTCTCTTTTTTTCCCTTTTCTCCTTTCTTTCTTTTGTTCTAGAGGACTCCCGATCCCTCTTATGCTCCCATCTTCTTCTTTTTTATTTTTTTAAAATGCGTCCCACACTCTTTGACCCTAGTCAAAAGAAACGCCCAATTATTACGGTCGTCGTCCCAGAGGGATATTCGGCCAAAAAAAATAAAACAAAACAAAAACAAAAAACACATTATAGAAGAAGAATGTCCTCTCCAAATTGCGATCAATCTCATAATATCAGATTGCATGACAAGTGTTCCGAAAACAGTACACTCAAAATAGCCGCATTACTAATATAAACGCAAGGCACAAAAAAATCAAAATCGTGCCTCAGTATACTAATATCTCCTATCCTACTTCTTCCCGTAAAAAATATGCACGATCCGCCCTTGGCGGAGGTCGCTCCGGTGGCCAACGACGGCGACCCTGTGTCCTTTGAGGATTTCGATCCCAGCCACCCCAAGCTTCTTCCACACCACCGCCATCACCGTGCCCCCGTCCTCCATCTTCACTCTAAGGAGGTGGCAACCCTGCCTTCGACAACTCCATTCCACTGCCAATCGCTCTTCTTCTTAATCCACTCCGGAGCCACTGGACGTCGGATGGAGCTGAAAAAAAGACTCATGTTTACTGATGACTGATGGCGATGAGAGCCATTTATAAACGGTTAGGGTGTCACGAAGTTTTTTCCGTCACTGTATTTTTCTAATAATGAAAGTTTTTATTTGTGTTTCTGAATGAGCATGTGATGATGAACAGTGGCGATTATGTTTGTTAAAATCAACGGCTGCTATGTTTCGTAGTTGGGCATCTGATAATCTTTGTTTGCTAAAATCAATGGCTGCTATAACGAGTTTTCTTTTTACAACACTACGGTGATTATAGAGGAGAGAATGGAAATCATGGGGGAACGATGAGACTTGAAATCCTAGAAAGAGTAAGGAAAAACAACATAAAAAGCTAAAAAAATTACTACGCTAGCGAACAATTGGACTAAACGACGCATAAACGTCGATAACTCGATACTTAAAGACTAAAAAGCTATTGGTCGCACATTGGACAACCCGCGCGCCGAACTTCAAAAATTTCGTTCGGGCAAATCGTAAACCCGATTTTCAAACCGTCGAAGCCATTAGCTCCATAACACCCTTGAGTTTGTTTCCTGTTTTGTTCACGGCTAAACGACACCAAAATCAGGTCCCATGACACAAAAATCTCCAAATTTGGATTTCCCAGCCTAATTTGCGAGAACTTCCGTAACTTTCTCGTACGAACCCTGATTAGGGCCATCTTACTGTCCACACGAAGCTTATTCGACGTACTACAAAAGTCCCAAGAGGTTCAACCTCATCGGCAAATTAAAATTAAGGAAATCACCCCCTGAAGTTTACTGTTTACGCGTGCAGATTTGCGCACTGAAATTGAATTGCTCGTTCTGGGCAAACCACAACACCAAATTGCGATCCGTCAAATCCTACGACTTCGTAATATCCTAAAGTTTCATTTCCAAGGAAAAACTCAGCCAAACTCCCAACGAATTAAACACAGCTACTCATTTTTGCCCAAAATCCAAATTTGAACCCTAAAATCCGAAAATTGCTTCAATCGGAGGAAAAAGATATTGATAACTTACCGGACGTAGATATTCGGTGTCGGGATAGCTTGGCGAGGCACCGTGACTTGATCGCAAGAGGAATCCCTTCCCTTTTTCCATCTCTTCTCCCTTTCTCCTCTTCTTTCTTTCTCTCTTCTCTTTTTTTCTCTTTTCTCCTTTCTTTCTTTTGTTCTAGAGGACTCCCGATCCCTCTTGTGCTCTCACTGTATTTTTCTAATAATAAAAGTTTTTATTTGTTTTTCTGAATGAGCAAGTGATGATGAATAGTGGCGATTATGTTTGTTAAAATCAACGGCTGCTATGTTTCGTAGTTGGGCATCTGATGATCTATCTTTGCTAAAATCATTGGCTGCTATAACGAGTTTTCTTTTTACGACACTACGGTGATTATAGAGGAGAGAATGGAAATCATGGGGAAACGATGAGACTTGAAATCCTAGAAAGAGTAATGAAAAACAACATCAAAAGCTGAAAAATAATTACGCTAGCGAACAATTGGACTAAACGACGCATAAACGTCGATAACTCGATACTTAAAGACTAAAAAGCTATTGGTCGCACATTGGACAACCCGCGCGCCGAACTTCAAAAATTTCGTTCGGGCAAATCGTAAACCCGATTTTCAAACCGTCGAAGCTATTTGCTCCATAACACCCTTGAGTTTGTTTCCCGTTTTGTTCACGGCTAAACGACACCGAAATCAGGTCCCATGACACAAAAATCTCCAAAATTCGGATTTCCCAGCCTAATTTACGAGAACTTCCGTAACTTTCTCGTACGAACCCTGATTAAGGCCATCTTACAGTCCACACGAAACTTATTCGACGTACTACAAAAGTCCCAAGAGGCTCAACCTTCTCCGGCAAATTAAAATTAAGGAAATCATCCCCCGAAGTTTACTGTTTACGCGGGCAGATTTGCGCACTAAAATTGAATTGCTCGCTCCGGGCAAACCACAACACCAAATTGCGATCCGTCAAATCCTACGACTTCATAATATCCTAAAATTTCATTTCCAAGGAAAAACGCAGCCAAACTCCCAACGAATTAAACACAGTGACTCAGTTTTGCCCAAAATCCTAATTTGAACCCTAAAATCCAAAAATTGCTTTAATCGGAGGAAAGAGATATTGATAACTTACCGGACGTTGATATTCGGTGTCGGGATAGCTTGGCGAGGCAACGTGACTTGATCGCAAGAGGAATCCCTTCCCTATTTCCATCTCTTCTCCCTTTCTCCTCTTCTTTCTTTCTTTCTCTCTTCTCTTTTTTTTTTTCTCTTTTCTCCTTTCTTTCTTTTGTTCTAGAGGACTCCCGAGCCCTCTTGTGCTCCCATCTTCTTCTTTTTTATTTTATTATTTTTTTAAAGTGGATCCCCACTCTTTGACCCTAGTCAAAAGAAACGCCCAACTATTATAGTCGTCGTCCAAAGGGTATTCGACAAAAAAAAAACAAAACAAAACAAAAATAAAAAACGCATTAAAGAAGAAGAATCTCCTCTCCAAATTGCGATCAATCTCATAATATCAGATTGCCTGACAAGTGTTCCGAAAACAGTACTCTCATAATAGCCGCATTACCAATATAAACGTAAGGCACAAAAAAATCAAAATCGTGCCTCAGTATACTAATATCTCCTATCCTACTTCTTCCTGTAAAAAATATGCACGATCCGCCCTTGGCGGAGGTTGCTCCGGTGGCCAACGACGGCGACCCTGTGTCCTTTGAGGATTTCGATCTCAGCCTCCTCAAGCTTCTTCCACACCACCGCCATCACCGTGCCCCCGTCCTCCATCTTCACTCTAAAGGAGATGGCAACGCTGCCTTCGACAACTCCATTCCTCTGCCGATCGCTCTTCTTCTTTCTCCACTCCGGAGCCACTAGACGTCGGATGGAGCTGAAAAAACGACTCATGTTTACTAATGACTGATGGCGATGGGAGCCATTTATAGACGGTTAGGGTGTCACAAAGTTTTTTCCATCACTGTATTTTTCTAATAATGAAAATTTTTATTTGTGTTTCTGAATGAGCATGTGATAATGAATAGTGGTGATTGTGTTTGTTAAAATCAACGGCTGCTTTTTTTTGTAGTTGGGCATCTGATGATATATCTTTGCTAAAATCAATGGCTGCTATAACGAGTTTTCTTTTTACAACACTACGGTGATTATAGAGGAGAGAAAGGAAATCATGGGGGAACGATGAGACTTGAAATCCTAGAAAGAGTAATGAAAAACAACATAAAAAGCTGAAAAATTACTACGTTAGCGAACAATTGGACTAAACGACGCATAAACGTCGATAACTCGATACTTGAAGACTAAAAAGCTATTGGTCGCACATTGGACAATCCGCGCGCCGAACTTCAAAAATTTCGTTCGGGCAAATCGTAAACCCAATTTTCAAACCGTCGAAGCCATTAGCTCTATAACACTCTTGAGTTTGTTTCCTGTTTTGTTCACGGCTAAACGACACCGAAATCAGGCCTCATGACACAAAAATCTCCAAAATTCGGATTTCCCAGCCTAATTTGTGAGAACTTCCGTAACTTTCTCGTACGAACCCTGATTAAGGCCATCTTACTGTCCACACGAAGCTTATTCGACGTACTACAAAAGTCCCAAGAGGCTCAACCTCATCCGGCAACTTAAAATTAAGGAAATCAGCCCCCGAAGTTTACTGTTTACGCCGGCAGATTTGCGCACTGAAATTGAATAGCTCGCTTCGGGCAAACCACAACACCAAATTGCGATCCGTCAAATCCTACGACTTCATAATATCCTAAAGTTTCATTTCCAAAAAAAAGGCAGCCAACCTCCCAACAAATAAAACATAGCAACTTAGTTTTGCCCAAAATTCGAATTTGAACCCTAAAATCCGAAAATTGCTTCAATCGGAGGAAAGAGATATTGATAACTTACAGGACGTTGATATTCGGTATCGGGATAGCTTGGCGAGGCTACGTGACTTGATCGCAATAGGAATCCCTTCCCATTTTCCAACTCTTCTTTCTTTCTCTCTTCTCTTTTTTTCTCTTTTCTCCTTTCTTTCTTTTGTTCTAGAGGACTCCCGATCCCTCTTATGCTCCCATCTTCTTCTTTTTTTATTTTATTATTATTTTAAAGTGGATCCCACACTCTTTGACCCTAGTCAAAAGAAAGGCCCAACTATTATAGTCGTCGTCCCAGAGGGATATTCAACAAAAAACAAAACAAAACAAAACCTAAATAAAAAACACATTAAAGAAGAAGAATCTCCTCTCCAAATTGCGATCAATCTCATAATATCAGATTGCATGACAAGTGTTCCGAAAATAGTACTCTCATAATAGCTGCATTACTAACATAAACACAAGGCACAAAAAAATCAAAATCGTGCCTCAGTATACTAATATATCATATCCTGCTTCTTCCCGTCAAAATTATGCACGATCCGCCCTTGGCGGAGGTCGCTCCGGTGGCCAACGTCGGTGTCCCTGTGTCCTTTGAGGATTTTGGTCCAGCCTCCTCAAGCTTCTTCCACACCACCGCCATCACCGTGCCCCTGTCCTCCATCTTCACTCTGAAGGAGGTGGCAACCCTGCCTTCGACAACTCCATTCCTCTGCCAATCGCTCTTCTTCTTTCTCCACTCCGGAGCCACTAGACGTCGGATGGAGCTGAAAAAAAGACTCATGTTTACTGATGACTGATGGCGATGGGAGCCTTTTATAGACGGTTAGGGTGTCACGAAGTTTTTTCCGTCACTGTATTTTTCTAATAATGAAAATTTTTATTTGTGTTTTTGAATGAGCAGGTGATGATGAATAGTGGCGATTATGTTTGTTAAAATCAACGGCTGCTATGTTTCATAGTTGGGCATCTGATAATCTATGTTTGCTAAAATCAATGGCTGCTATAACGAGTTTTCTTTTTACAACACTACAGTGATTATAGAGGAGAGAATGGAAATCATGGGGGAACGATGAGACTTCAAATCCTAGAAAGAGTAATGAAAAACAACATCAAAAGCTGAAAAATTACTACGCTAGCGAACAATTGGACTAAACGACGCATAAACGTCGATAACTCGACACTTAAAGACTAAAAAGCTATTGGTCGCACATTGGACAACCCGCGCGCCAAACTTCAAAAATTTCGTTCGTGCAAATCGTATACCCGATTTACAAACCGTCGAAGCCATTAGCTCCATAACACCCTTGAGTTTGTTTTCTATTTTTTTCACTGCTAACGACACCAAAATCAAGCCCCATGACACAAAAATCTCCAAAATTCAGATTTTCCAGCCTACTTTGCGAGAACTTCCGTAACTTTCTCGTACAAACCCTGATTAAGGCCATCTTACTATCCACACGAAACTTATTCGACGTACTACAAAAGTCCCAAGTGGCTCAACCTCATCCGGCAACTTAAAATTAAGGAAATCAGCCCCCGAAGTTTACTATTTACGCGGGCAGATTTGCGCACTGAAATTGAATTGCTCGTTCCGGGCAAACCACAACACCAAATTGCGATTCGTCAAATCCTACGGCTTCATAATATCCTATAGTTTCATTTCCAAGGAAAAACGCTGCCAAACTCCCAACGAATTAAACACAGCGACTTAGTTTTTTCGAAAATCCGAATTTGAACCCTAAAATCCGAAAATTGCTTCAATAGGAGGAAAGAGATATTGATAACTTACCGGACATTGATATTCGGTGTTAGGATAGCTTGGCGAGGCAACGTGACTTGATCGCAAGAGGAATCCCTTCTCTTTTTCCTTCTCTTCTCCCTTTCTCCTCTTCTTTCTTTTTCTCTTCTCTTTTTTTTTTCTCTCTTTTCTCCTTTCTTTCTTTTGTTCTAGAGGACTCCCAATCCCTTTTATGCTCCCATCTTCTTCTTTTTTATTTTATTATTTTTTTAAAGTGGGTCCCAAACTCTTTGACCCTAGTCAAAAGAAACGTCCAACTATTACAGTCGTCGTCCCAAGGGATATTCGACCCTAAAAAAACAAAAACAAAAAACACATTAAAGAAGAAGAATCTCCTCTCCAAATTGCGATCAATCTCATAATATCGATTGCATGACAAGTGTTCCGAAAACAGTACTCTCATAATAGCCGCATTCCTAATAGCCGCATTATTAATATAAACGCAAGGCACAAAAAAAATCAAAATCATGCCTCAGTATACTAATATCTCCCATCCTACTTCTTCCCGTCAAAATTATGCACTATCCGCCCTCGGCGGAGGTCGCTCCGGTGGCCAACGACGACGCTTTGAGGATTTCGATCCCAGCCTCCTCAAGCTTCTTCCACACCATCGCCATCACCGTGCCCCCGTCCTCCATCTTCACTCTGAAGGAGGTGGTAACCCTGCCTTCGACAACCACATTCCTCTGCCAATCGCTCTTCTTCTTTCTCTACTCCGGAGCCACTAGACGTCGAATGGTGCTGAAAAAACGACTCATGTTTACTGATGACTGATGGCGATGGGAGCTTTTTATAGACGGTTAAGGAGTCACGAAGTTTTTTCCGTCGCTGTATTTTTCTAATAATGAAAGTTTTTATTTGTGTTTCTGAATGAGCAGGTGATGATGAATAGTGGCGATTATGTTTGTTAAAATCAACAGCTGCTATGTTTTGTAGTTGGGCATCTAATAATCTATGTTTGTTAAAATCAACGCTGCTATAACGAGTTTTCTTTTTACAACACTACGGTGATTATAGAGGAGAGAATGGAAATCATGGGGGAACGATGAGATGGTCAAGGTCATATGGGGATATGAGTGATGCTGTGACGGTGAGAGACGGGAAAGAAGAGAGAATGGTAGTGACGCCACTGAGGGAAATGAAGCCAGAAAGGATTTTCGGCAAAATGGGTCACTTGTAGAGGCTATTGGATAGATTCTTGGCATGTAGGCCAACTGATCTGGCGAAGAATAGTAGGTTGATCTTGGTTGCTTTGTACCCTGTTGTGAAAGAGAGTTTTCAGATATATGCCGATATCTGTGAGGTTTTGGCTTTTTGCTTGATAAGTTTTTCGATATGGAGTACCAAGATTGCGTCAAGACTTTTGATGCTTATGCTAGTGCGGCTAAGCAAATTGATGAGTTGATTGCGTTCTACAATTGGTGTAAGGATACAAGGGTGGCAAGATCGTCCGAGTATCCTGAAGTGCAAGGGATTACCTGTAAGTTGTTGGAGACATTGGAAGAGTTTGTGAGGGATAGAGCAAAGAGACCCAAGAGCCCCGAGAAGAGAGAGGAATTGCCTCCTGTGGCTCAGGAGGAGGAGCCTGTGCCTAACATGAACGAAATAAGGGCATTGCCTCCACCAGATAATTATACTCCAGCACCACCACTAGAGCCAAAACCGGAGCCACCGAAGCCGCAAGCAACTGGGGATTTGGTGGATCTGAGGGATGATGGAGTCACCGCTGATGATCAAGGTAATAAACTTGCATTGGCTCTATTTGCGGGGCCACCAGCTAATTCTGGCAACGGTTCATGGGAAGCATTCCGATCTAATGGTGAGTCAGAAGTCACTTCGGCATGGCAAAACCCAGCTGCCAAGACGGGCAAGGAAGAGTGCAATTTTCCAAAATATTTTTTTTTTAAATATTTACCAAAATAATAGTAAAAAAAATTACCGAATTAGATATCAATTGGCAATTGGGCCGCCGATTGGGGCCCAATTGGGGAATTGGGCCCAATAGGCTGCCCAATTGCCGATTGGGGCAAATGGGTCACCCAATCGGCACTTGGGTCGCCGATTGGGGCCATTGGGGTCCAAATTTATTTTTATTTTATTTTATTTATTTTTAAATGGATTCGTCTTGAAAAATTATGCGAAATCAAAAAAAAAATTCGTTCCAAACGGACACCCGAGCGATGAGATATCCCTTTTCAAAGTATTATTCTATCGGATTTTTAAAACTTTGCTAATTTAGGCATCCATTTAAACGAATAAATTATAAAAGTATTAATTAAATAATAAATTATATTGAAATTACGTAAACTTTGAGGAAAAAAAACACTACATAACTCATATTCCACCATTAAAATTGACTTTTGATTTATATTTTTTTAAAAGTTTTCAATTAAATAATAAATTATATTAAAATTATGTAAACTTTGAAGAAAAAAACACTACATAATTCATATTCCACCATTAAAATTGACTTTTAATTTATATTTTTTATATAAAAGTATCAATTAAAGAATAAATTAAAATTAAAATTTTATTAATAATTTAGGCATCAATTGAAAACTTTGTTTTTACCCGGCCGGGTACTATCCTTCTTATTATTGATGTGACTTGCTTTTACCTATACAACTCTGTTTGCGCTTTGTTATTGAGATATGTATTTAGTTGTACTTTATGTTATGATCCTTCTTGCAACTCTGGTGCACTGGTTTGGGAAGAGGGAAGAGTGAACCAAGAAAGTATTCATTTTGAGGAAGATTGTGGATGCTGACATCCAGGGGGATCCTGCACCCGTTTGTGCTTCTTGTAATATTAGAATGTCCATTAATTTGGCCTCTTGTGCAGTGATTGCTAGTATAAGCAGAACTAATTTGTCATCGTGTTGTAATGTCATGCTTTGTTGTTTCATGTGTAAAAGTAGACTGACTATCGAAACCAGTTCAATGTTCCCTGTCGCAAGTATGCATGGAATTGCTTCCAGAGTATTCAGTTGTTTAATTTAGATTTTTGTTTTTGCTGCTTTCGTTTCTGTTTCTTGTGTCACTTGGAATCGTCCGGAGCTTATTCGCTTTGTTGATTATTTTCTAGCTGATTTAATATCTTAGATCTGTGTGCTCATGTGGTTCGGTCTTCGTTTTAATCTCGGATAGAACTCCCTCTGCTAGAGCTGATCTTGGCTTGAAGGTTTAGGTGATGAGTGTCTGATGGTCATGAAAATGTTGATAGTATAACCTTGCGACAGATGTACAGCTCATCTCCCTAAAGGTTAAACCTTGGATCTAAATTTCACTGTTCTGGCTGGACAACTCCAGCACCGAGCCCACAAATTGACTTGATGAGGACAGAATGATTAAGGCTGCGTTTGGTAACGCTCCCTGAATTGTGTTTCTGGAACAGAAACGCGTTTGGCAAAAAAATGTTCCAAAAGTGTTCCTTTTGGTCCTAAAAACAAAAACAGAAAAAAGATATTTTTTTTGTTTCTAGAACACTTTTGGTCCCAACGCTCCCTGGTCCAGCCGCCACCGTCGGTCGCTAGTCGCCCGCCGCCGCCGCCGCCGCTCTCCCGCCGCTCGCCGCCGCCAGTCACCGACCATCTGGCCTCCACCGACCGGCTGGCCGCCACCCCCGCCTGCCGCCTTCGATCCCTCCTTTTGGCGAGAGAAGTGTTTTTTTTTTTACTTACCAAACGCGTTTCGGTTCCCAAAAATCGTAGCCGGAAACAAAAACACAAAAAAATATTTTTATTCTAAATATGTTCTCAGGAACAGAAACGTTACCAAACGCAGCCTAAACAACTGAAATGGACAAGGTTAACAGAGATTGGATCACAAGTTTATGGGGACAACGACAACGGATAGTCCATAGCCTCCTACAGAATGCGAAGAATTGAGAAACTTACTCACATAACTGAAAAGGACTTCACATGATTGATGTGAATTGACTTTTGGACTTTAGCCCTTTGTCTCCTGACTTTGAATGATGTTTCGTTTTGTGGCTATTCAAAAACTTCCTTTTGGACTTACCCCCCTTGTCTGATGCTTTAAGAGTCTTGGTTTTTTGCTTACCAAGGTCAGGCAATGTCTGCCGGTTGTCCATAGCCTACTACTCAGGCGCATATGATCCCGTCTCCCATGACCTCCGATCGCTGACGCATGGGTTTCGAATCATCCTGACTAAGTCTAGCTAGGCGGGTCGACCAGGATTGTCTTTGTGAACCAGTAGGGATCCTCTAGAGTTTTGAATATAGGTCGCTGAAATCATGACACATTGTCTAAACGACGGCTGATAGGTCTCCATTTACGCAGTGCTTATTGGACAAATCTACTCAATTTGTCATATTAAGTTGATGGGTTCCGATGTTCATTTGTTCTACTTTAATAGACAAGTTGTCAGCACAAATCAACTCAATTTGTCATATTAAGTTGATGGTTTCCGATCGAGTAGCGGTTATGAAATCCTCGAGATGGTGGTATTTCTTCACAATCACAGGACAGGTATCGAAAGACACCATTTCCACCTCCGCTGGATCGGCCATGAAGCTGCTCGATTTGTCCCTAAATGTCGATAACCCTGGAAACTTCACAATGAGGGACCCATTCGGTGAGATCCAAGATATCCTCCCCATTGGCCAAGTTCCTTCCCTTTTACGCGGCCACTTAAATCGAGGGCTAAAGAACATTGGCTCTCAATCGAACAAATTGGCCTACGCAGTACGATTCCGATCTGTAGATCCGAAGAACTTCCTTTCCAAAGGGTCTCCATCCCGATGAATCCGACGGTGACGCTTCCGACACGATCAATGGAATGGAGAATGCCCACAGATGAGTGCTTCTTGTCCTCCTCCTTCAACCGCACCCAATCTCCAGCAGCCAGGCCACGAGTGACTCGCTCTAATTTTGAGATGTGAATTCTCAAGGGGTCATGGATTCCATGAACCCTCACCAGCACAAAGCCATCTCGATCTGTGCCGCAGTCCAGAACCACAATCACTCCTTCAGGGACATCCATATTTTCTAGCTTGCATGACTTCAATGGCTTTCTAGAACGCACGGCATCACCCACTTGGAGCTGATCCTTCGAAAGAAACCACTCTGTGTAACCAAGGCTACCTGTTTTTCCTACCCTGCTCCCAATATCTCCCCATCCCGCTTCACCATAGTCTGCATTTTGTGCACTGCAAAATCAATAGCACATCAATTTCTATGAACTAGCAATGCACTGAAACCTTTGAAATACTAGAAGAGAGAAAAAAAAAACTAGTCAAGCAACAATGCAAATCTTAAGTCTACTCACCATCTTTGAAAACAGAAATAAAACAACCAAAAAATCTTGTCAACAAACACAGCCACCAATTCAAACCCTGAAATTGCAAAAGACCAAACTCGCAAATAACAGCAGCACACATGGCAATGACCAACCATGAATATCCTGGAAACCAACTCAAACTCATCCTTCCAAATCCGGACTGATTTGACTAAAAGTTTCAATACAAGATAAAACGAAAAACATCGGCACAGACAAATGGCAACTGTCAGACGAACCAATGGAACCAATCAGTATCTTTAGAAAGATTCACAAGACCTAAGGAGTACCTCTTAAATGCTTGCAAAATGTCCGTCATTAATGGATGGCTCCTAAAATCATACTCGAAGCATCCCAGCAGAACATTTTCGACTGGAGGAGGTAGCCCACTCGGGATCCGTGGTTTTTCTTGCTTCCTTACAACTGACTTGTATATTTCGTCGACAGACATACCAAACCAAGGCTGAAGACCAGTTAATATCTCCACAATGGAACAGCCAAAGCCCCAGGAATCAGTCTCAAAGGATATAGGGCCCCTTTCATCTGGTTGCCACTGTTCAGGAGCCATGTAGTTTGGAGTTCCTAGCCTGCGAGTCATATCTGAGATAGGCAACGGGATTCCGAAAAGTACAGATGGTATACCAATGTCCCCAAGAACGGCTCGGACCTTTTCATCAAGAAGGAAGTTACAAGGTTGCAACTCCGATACACCCTGAGCTAAACCACCTGTAAAAGGAAAAAATTAGCACATATTAAATGTTTAAAGATGTACGATAAAAAAAATGTCTAAAGATGCAATACTTCCAGTTTAGGTGCATCACCTCAAAACTTCTGGCAGTGAGAGCTTTCCGGCCTTGAGACGAGTCGTCTTGTCACCAACAGATCCCTCATAGAATTTCATGATAATGCATATCCGCAGACATATAGAGAGAATTCTTCTTAGCAAGGGTAGCTACCTCTACAATATAGCTTTTAATGTGTAAAAACCAACATAACTCACTTTTCCATTTCAAATAGAAACCCCATGCAACCAACAAACACCTTCGTTCCCTCGACATTTGGCGAAAAGATCCTCAAACTTATCCAACACAGCTCTTGCATGATCCTCCTTGACTGGATGTAACATCTTGAGTCCTTGACAGCCACTTCATGGAACTCTTCATAATCATCACTCGACTGATGATGAGTTGCCAACCAAACGTCACCAAACCAGCCCCTTCCAATTCTATGCCTAAGTTTCATAGTTGTAGGGTCAATCCACGGGGTTGATTGGTTTGACGTGGCCGCCACAGTCCTGAGGTGGTCAGGATCGCCTTCAAATAACTCATACTCAAAAGCAGCAGGTTCGGCTGGGGGCAGATTAGCAGCTACGACTTTTTCAGCCATCCCTCCCTCCTACTGTAATGAGATAGAAAAATTCATCGAAAAAGCATAGTTGGCAAAACGATTAACAAAAAAGCAGTAAGCCTTCATTATAGGGAAAACAAACAAAGAGCCTCTACATGAAGATCACATTCCACTGGTGACCTGAACCACCATCACTTTAATGTTGCGCAAAAACACGAAATGTTTACAAAGACAGCCCAGACTCGGAAAGAACTTAGGCAGATCCGGATTGCAGTCAACTGAGGTCACAGATACTACAAATCATATCAACAAGTTCGAAACAGTGACAAAATCAAGTATGAACCAGCACGGAAACCACCATCTAAACAATAGCTGAGAAAACATCACCAAATTTTACAGGCCAAGAAATCAGTCAAACGACAAAAACTCAATGCTACGAGAAGTTCTATTTCTGCGACTCTGTCCGGAAATTTTCCCTTTTCCTCGAATTTTTCGAAACAATCAAACAGAACTTGAGCCCAAAACCATCGCCACTCCACCACTTCGAATAGAAACGACACTAAAGGGAAAACGAACTCAACTGGGTCTCCACGGGAGCAAACAGAGAGCGCGCTGTTCACACAGAAGTTTCGATTTTGAGCAATCAGAAGCCGAAGAAAGGGGCGATTTGTCGACAGACTACGAAGCTCCGGACCAAATTTCAAACGGCGAAAGCGCGAGGAACGGACTAGTTGCCTTCACAGAGAAAAAGCAACGCTGACATTGAAACCCACGAGCTTATGATACGTAATTAGAAGGTACCTCGGGGAAGAAAGCACTGACTGGTTCGAGCAGTCACTCTTCCTCGTACGATTCTTCGGAGCTGAAAACGGACAAGACTGTACCGCAGCGACGAGAAGAGTGAGAGAGGGGTGGTTTAAAAAAAATGAAAAAAAAAATTTGGAGGAAATCACAATTAATCGGCACACGCGCGCGCGGTTTCTTGAAAAATCCAGTTTTTGAAGAGAGGAGATTAGAATTCCATGCATTTTAATTTCCCAAAAATCTAATTTGCAGTTTCAAAATCGGAGTTACGAGTTTTATGGCCTTCCTAATTAAGAAAAGAAAAATCGAGAAATGTATGAGAGTGACTTTTATCTTCGGCTGTTGTCTTTTATTCATTCTTGAATTGATTTATCCTTATAATTTTTTTTCGAACATATTAATAGCGAAATGTAAAATTAGGTGCATATTTTTCGAAATATTGAGGATAGCGGTCCAGCAAGGCTGGCATTATGTGAGAATAGATGGTTTCATTTTATAATAAAGTTGACCTCACGTGTAGCCTTGTTCCTCGATCAAACCAATCGATTTTGGTTGTAATGGTGTGCAATGAACGAATTCGGCTCACGGGACGCGCCTCTCCCCCTCTATTCAGGGTTTGATTTCCTCCTCTTCGTGCAAGGGAATGTATCTCTCTCCCTCTAAATTACCAAAAAAGTACTAAGCTTATAACACTGATATCAAATTTAGTCATATACCTTTTAATTGGACCAATTTAGCTCGTAACCTTTCACGTTTGTGCCAATTGAGTCAACTCGGTCAATTTAAGCCGAAAATTGCTGGTGTGGATGTCGGGTCATCGATCATCAGTCGTCGATGGTTGTTGGCTGGTCGCCAATCGGTCGGTGACCCTCGTGGACGTAGAAGGAAAAAAAGGAAAGAAAGAAAGAAAAAGAAAATTATATTGAAAAATCAAATTATTTTTTTAAAATTATAAAGTTATCCACAATGTTTTAGCAATTATATTTTTTTAAAAAGTTATAAGAAATAATTTATTCTAAATTGGATTAAATATTGAAATATTTTAACAATACGAGTTGGGTCGGGTATCTATCACTTGATTTGTGTAGCATGAAAATGGGTTAAAACGTGTTAAATGTGGGCAATATGTGTTGGGTCAGGTATCTGTCACTAAATTGCATTATATTTTTGCTCATGCATTGTATTTGCTCTAGTCGTCGCATACTGATTTTCCAAACCCGATCGCTTCTTATACTTTCGATTAAATTTTGCTTCGACATGTGGTCGGAACACATAGTGTTTATGTTTCTGAAGTTAGGATAGGGTTCAGCTTTAACAGAGATCTCTCTATTGACGAAAATGTCATGCATTGTTTCACAACAAAGCGTTGACCTTTATCTAGGATGCGACGTCCTGAAATTTTAACGTCGGTAAGAAAATTATAAATTCCAACGTGGAAACTGAAAACTGGTTTTGAAGATTTAGAAGACGACGATTGGCTATTCCATAACGTTTGTCTGGAAAAAAAAAAGGTCAAGTTTGAATAGTCAAATTTTCACTCGTAGTACCGAGACTCGTTGCGAGTAAAATTTTAAATGAGAAAAATAAATATACTATTTTTGCCTTCAGTCGGTTGATAGTGATGATCATTTGCTCTTTCCTTTACTCATTCGGTTGCCTTAACTGAATTGCTTCTATTCCTTGCGTCCCAAGCGAATTCCATCGTCTGGAATTGAAATTGAAAATAAAATCTCCTGGACCCCACTCCTTCACTCCTCTCTTTCAGCCGAATGATGGTAGGAGATTTGAAGTTTTTGTGGGCCCCGCATATCATTTCTGTCGGCCGAAGGCAAAAATTGCTGCATACCGTCTCAGAGCACGTACAGACCTGAGACCACTCGTCTCCGCCATCCGCACCTCTCAAGGTTCGTCCCGGAACACACCCTCTTCGCCCAATTTTTCGTCACTCAATTCCGTATTCCTATCACCCTGAGCTGTCTGTGACAAACGCTGATGCAGTCGCGGGCGCTGCCGGCGCATCATCCAATCAGGACAACAAGCTGGTCAGGAGGATCGTGGGGATAGCATTCGGATGCACGGCGGCTCTAGTCATAGTCTTGTCGGCGTTCTATCTGTGATGGGCGAAGGACGCGTCGACAGGGCACATGCGAGTCCACATGGGATCGCCGAAGAGGAGCAAATGATCTCGGCGATTCGGTTTTAGGTTCATATTGCCATTAAGAGAAGGAAGCTTTCCCAATCCCAAGTGTAAAAATCCATGGTTGACCAATAACAAGTGAACTCTCGAAGCAAAAAAGTTCCTAGAGGCCACAAAGAGTTAATGCTCTCATATCTGCAATGCAATGTACCAGTCAGCTTGATTATAACTCTGCTTTTCACAAGGACCGTGGTCGCAATCTCTCGAGCGGATGGTTCGTGTTGGGATTGATTGTTGCTGTATTAATACGAAGCGCGACTGCACTGAAGTCGAAGATGGTGAATTGATAACCATTCGAGCTCTAACTAGGGCTGTCAAAGTAGGTTATGTGCCCATGTCATAATGGGTTTTAAAAGTGAAGCCTAATCCAAAAACAGATGGGTATTAGTGGGTCCGCAAGAAACCCGCTTTCGACCCAAACCAAGAGGTCCAACTCCTTCACTTCTCTCTCTTCCCTCTCTGGGCATCCCCCCACAAAAAAAAAAAAAAAAAAAAAAAAAAAAAAAAACCCACACCAACACCGCCTATCTTTTGGCATCGCCGTGGCGCATCTTCAGTTGCCTACCTCCCAATCGAAATTTTGTCCGGGGATTTTCATGGGTCCTCTGCTTTCCGATGATGGGGTAATTTTTTGTAGGTTGCATATTCGTAAACCTTTGAGGATATTTCAAAATTGAATGAGTTTGGTGGTTCCAGAGTTTCTGTCTAGTTGCAATTTTATTTCCCTCCTTTTATAAGAGAAATTTGTTTTATTGCCTTATATAACTGGCTAACGGTTGTACTCCGGTCACCGTGGCCGGCCAACACTTTCTTGACAAGTTTTAGGTCTTCGTTTTATTCTTGGAGAGAACTCCCTCTGCTAGAGCTGATCTTGGCTTGAAGGTTTAGCTGATGAGTGTCTGATGGTCATGAAAATGTTAATAGTTTAACCTTGCGACATATGTACAACTCATCTCCCTAAAGGTTAAACCTTGGATCTAAATTTCACTGTTTTGGCTGGACAACTCCAGCACCGAGCCCACAAATTGACTTGATGAGGACATAATGATTAAGGCTGCGTTTGGTAATGCTCCCTGAATTGTGTTTCTGTTCTAAAAGTGTTCCCAGAATACTTTTGGAACATAAACGCGTTTGGCAAAAAAATGTTCCAAAAGTGTTCCGAAAAACACTTTTAAAAAAAAGAACACTTTTGGTCCTAAAAACAGAAACAGAAAAAAGATATATTTTTTTTTTGTTTCTGGAACACTTTTGGTCCCAACGCTCCCTGGTCCAGCCGCCACTGTCGGTCGCCAGTCGCCCGCCGCCACCGCCGCCGCTCTCCCGCCGCTCGCCGCCGCCGATCATCGACCGACTGGCCTCCACCGATCGGCTGGCCGCCACCGCCGCCTGCCGCCTTCGATCCCTCCTTTTGGCGAGAGAAATGTTTTTTTTAACTTACCAAGCGCGTTTCGGTTCTCAAAAATCGTAGTCGGAAACAGAAATACAAAAAAATATTTTTATTCTAAATATGTTCTCAGGAATAGAAACGTTACCAAACACAGCCTAAACAACTGAAATGGATAAAGTTAACAGAGATTGGATCACAAGTTTATGGGGACGACGACAAAGGATAGTTCATAGCCTACTCTAGAATGCGAAGAAATGAGAAAATTACTCACATAACTGAAAAGGACTTCACATGATTGATTTGAATTGACTTTTGGACTTTAGCCCTTTGTCTCCGGACTTTGAATGATGTTTCGTTTTTTGGCTATTCAAGAACTTCCTTGTGGACTTAGCCCCTTGTCGGATGCTTTAAGAGTATTGGTTTTTTGCTTACCAAGTTCAGGCAATGTCTGCCGGTTGTCCATAGCTCACTACTCAGGCGCATATGATCCCGTCTCCCATGACCTCCGATCGTTGACGCGTGGGTTTCGGATCATCCTGACTAAGTCTAGCTAGGCGAGTCGACCTGGATTGTCTTTGTGAACCAGTAGGGATCCTCTAGAGTTTCGAATATAGGTCGCTGAAATCGCGACACATTGTCTAAACGACGGCTGATAGGTCTCCATTCACGCAGTGCTTATTGGACAAATCAACTCAATTTGTCATATTAAGTTGATGGGTTCCGATGTTCATTTGTTCTACTTTAATAGACAGGTTCATATGCATCCTCTCACATCATCGAAGAGTGAATGAAGTGTGAACTTGGAAGAAGCATTTCAACCCAAATGATCTTTTTATAGATGCTAGGTTAAGATTATTTATAGGGTATGTGTTGTTTCCTTGGCAACTTTAAGGGTTGCTTTCTGTTGTGTTGAGGAGCCCTAAGAAAAGGTCCTCAAAGCATTTTGGAAGATGGGGATGGGGATGGGGATGGAGGATAATGAGAAAGTGAAGTAGAGCCACCCAGTTCCGCGACTCTTTGATGTTTAGGCGTCCAACCGTTGGAAATGAATCTGCCCAATCCCCACTACCCATCAAACAATAAAAATTCTTTCCCCTATAAAAAGGGGAGATGGGTGGTGAGGATCCCCCTCACTTATTTCCACTAAGGCAGGGGATCTAAATCCCCAATCTCTGTGTCAGTCCCCCACCATGCTACACACCAAACTTGTATATACTAATTTACTTAGATGGTGAATGCAAAACACGATAAGAAATAACATATTATCTTTCAGCAGCCTTCGTATGTTTTAGTTGAGATCCTCAACTTCAGTGGCATGATATATTTGAATTAAGTATTGATCAAGTCTAGCATCTTAGATAACTGAAAACAATCAATATACAACAGGAGACCAATGTCTTCATGCACATGCAAGTCTTACGTCTGTCGACAACTTTTTAAGGTTAACATGGAATGAACCATGATGGATCCTCTTAGACGGTTGTAGGGTAGAATCGAAACTCACACTTTAAAAATCAAGTCGAATTGGATTAGCTAACCTGCGCAATATCTGAGGCCGTAGGATTAAGAGTATGCGGCACGTGATGTACCTTGTAATCTCCGAACGGAGATTTGGGCCGATATGAAGATGGGCTACCGGTGGCCCAAATCGAAAAAAAAAATGAATTCTCTCTCTCGCGTCATATGTTTGAGGTTGTACTCAAATTATGCATTTGAATCAGAGACTTGAGCTTCAAGCCTTCAACAAGTTGGAAGGCCCAATTCCAGATTCATTCCAGGGCTTCACTCAACTGCAATACTTGTATGTTATCTAGTTCCTCCACATGCCTAGCGCGAAAGAAGATCGCCTTTTCCAATGGTATACATCAGATTCCTTGGAAGCAACAACTTGACCGGGGCGCTTCCTGCGAATGTCGTCAGTCAAAGCCTCGACGCCTTGTAAGCGCTTTTCCAGGATTTAAGATTATCTGATGAAACAGTGGAATCTGTTATCTTTGGTCGAATGTACTTATGCCAGCGTATGATTTTGCATCCGTGACTGCAGAGACGTGTCGTTCAATCAGCTTTCTGGGAATCTGCCAGCGAATGTGGACAAGAGTGAATTTTCTATGTAGGCGAATGCATTCTCGAGTTGTGGCAAATTACTGCAAATTCCTGGTTTTCTGAACATGAATGAATGATCATCCCCCCTTTTTTTTTTCTCAGGAACTTTGTCGGAACGTCCATAAATGCAGATAATCTGGAAAACAGGTAGTATTGTCACCGCAACCTCAGATTATCGTGTCTGTCCTCGATACTTGCCCTCCTATTTAATATTTACCTTCCGCTAGATAATTAGCCCGAACCGAATAGAGTCGGCAATATCTTCCTTCACTGCAAGATCAGTTGTACTTGATCTTCAACCTTCGATTTTCGGAATATTCTCTCTTAACGATCTCTGACAAGTTTTCTTGCTCCTTAACGCAGGAAGGCACTGGAAATGCTTCGCTGCCTCGATGGCGGTACCAAGTGCTCAAACAAAGTTAAATCCAGTAAGTTCAGATAAAATATTCGCGGATGCTCTTTGCTTTTGCTCATGCATTGTATTTGCTCTAGTCGTCGCATACTGATTTTCCAAACCCGATCGCTTCTTATACTTTCGATTAAATTTTGCTTCGGCATGTGGTCGGAACACACAGTGTTTAGTATGTTTCTGAAGTTAGGATAGGGTTCGACTTTAACAGAGATCTCTCTATTGACGAAAATGTCATGCATTGTTTCACAACAAAGCGTTGATCTTTATCTAGGATGTATGACAAATAACAGAGTTCGGTGAAGCGAGAAAATGGCGAAAAAAAAAAGGATGTTGAGAAACGCAATGCCGGCTTTCGCGAATATAGATCGAATAAATCCTCAGTTCAGCAGAATGTGAAATACTTTTGCAGCTTCCTTTTCTATCAATAGCGGAGGCATGGAGCAAACATCGGCGGCAGGCGTGAAATACGACGACGACTCCGAACCGGTCGAAGCCGCTTCGGTTTACACGAACTCTGATCGCCAATGGGGCGTCAGCGATGTCGGGTGCTTCATCTCCAATCCCAATGGACCTCAGTACATAGCGAAGACGGACTCTCAAATAACCGGGACTCTAGAATCAGAGCTGTACAAGACGGCCAGAGTTTCGCCGAGTTCGCTGCGGTACTTTGGCCTCGGCCTGAAGAACGGAAAGTACAGCGTGGAGCTTCACTTTGCCGAAATCAAGATGGAGGATGACTTGCAGTCCTGGAAAGGCCTCGGCAGGCGCGTATTCGACGTCTACATTCAGGTACGGCGTGTATGCTCATAATGAAAGCTTTTGTATCTTCTCGTCGTGCTTTATCCGATCCGAACGCTAAGATCTTATTTGCGCACGACCGCCGTGGTTGGATTGATCGAGGGCGAGCGCGTCCTCCAAGACCTCAACATCTGAAACGAAGCAGGCGGATCCAACAGGGCCCTGGTGAGGACGTTTGATGCGAATGTCACGAACACCGTCCTGGACATTCACTTCCGATGGGCGGGGAAGGGCACTTGCTGCATACCGTCTCAGAGCACGTACGAACCGCTCGTCTCCGCCATCCGCGCCTCTCAAGGTTCGTCCCGGAACACACTCTCTCTCTGCCCATTTTTGTCGCTCAATTCCGTATTCCTATCACCTTGAGCTGTCCGTGATAAACGCTGATGCAGTGGCGGGTGCTGCCAGTACGTCGTCCAATCAAGACAAGAAGCGTGTCGGGAGGATCGTGGGGATAGCATTCGGATGCACGGCGGCTCTGGTCATAGTCTCGTCGGCGTTCTACTTATGGTGGGCGAAGGACGCACCGACCGGGCACATGCGAGTCCACACGGGATCGCCGAAGAGGAGCGAATGATCTCGGGGATTCGGTTTTAGGTTCACATTGCCATAAGAGAACGAAGCCTTCCCAAGCGTGAAAATCCATGGTTGGACAATAACCAGTGAACTCTCGAAGCAAAAAGTTCCTAAAGGCCTCAAGTAGTTAATACTCTTCATCTGCAATGCAATGTACTAGTCAGCTTGATTATCACTTTGCTTTTCACAAGGACCCTCAAGGCAAATTTACATGTGTAGAACTAGAATCCATGGTTGCAATCTCTCGAGCCGATGGTTCGTATTGGGATTGATTGCTGCTCGATTGACACGAAATGCGACTGCACTGAAGTCGAAGATGGTGAATTGGAGATAAGCACACTATCAGTGCCATAACTTTTGTACGGCGTTCACTTGAGTGTCATAACTTTCAAAACGTTCACTTTAAGTGCCATAATATTTGTACGGCGTTCACTTGAGTACCATAACTTTAAAAAATCGTTCACTTGAGTGTCATTGCTGACGTGAATGCCGAAAAAACCGACGTGACACGTCGGAAAGCTGACGTGTGCGTCGGAAAAGTTGACGTAGCACTCAAGTGAACGATTTTTGAAAGTTATAGCACTCAAAGTGAACATTTTGAAAGTTTCGGTACTCAAATGAACGCCATAGCACTCACGGTACACTTATCCCTAGTGGATTGGTATCCATTCGAGCTCTAACTAGGGCTGTAAAAATTAGGTAAATGTACCCATGTCATAATGGGTTTGAAAAGCGAAGCCCAAAAAGATGTTAGTGGGTACGCTAGAAAACCCACTTTGGACTCAAGTCAAGAGGTCTGATTCCTTCGCCCTCTTGTGAGCTCTCTCTCTCCCTCCTTTTCAATCCCAACTTATGGGTGCTGCTACCGCCTCCCCCGCCGCCTATTTTTTGGCATCGCCGTCGCCCATCTTCATCGCCTATCTCCCGATCGAAGTTTCGTCCGGGGATTCTCACGGGTCCTCTGCCTTTCGATGATGGGTAATATTTTGTGGGTCGCAAAATTAGTAAACTGAACGTTAAGGGGTCAATGCTGAGGGTATTCCAAAATTGAACGAGTTTGATGGCTCCATAGTTTCTGTCTAGTGGCAATTTTGTTGCCCTCCTTTTATAAGAGAAATTTGTTTCTCGTCTTATGTAACTGACTAGCGGTTGCACTCCGGCCACCGTGGCCAGCGGCGCCTGAAAAGCGAATGAATTTTCGAGAGCGAGGGTGTTTCTAGTCACTCGAGCAAGATCCAACATCCTTAGCCTCACCACCACCACCTTCCCGCAAGTTTGACTCGTTGACTCGACTAGTTCATGCGTGGAGCCGCCCATTCTTCAAAGGCAATAATTTAAGGAGAAAATTTGCTGAAAAATGAATCCAGGGTCTAGTCAAGTCAGAGTACAGGTACATGTTAGTTATAGGTCATTAACTTTGCATTGGGAAAAAATGAGTGTGAACGTGTTAAATGGGTCGGGCCATTTTCGATCTAACCCATCCATTCGTCTGATTGAGCTATAACCTCACAAGGTCACTCGACTCGATTGAGACAGATGTTATTGAAATAGATAAACTCTAGAATAAAACTGGAAGGGAATACTAAGAAAAAACATTACGCGAATCTAACATTAGGGTTCAATGATTTAATGTGGGGTTTCTCTGCATCACCACTAGTCGGAGATGATACCCAATCACCAAAAAGAATCACTGCCTACCTAAATTGCATTGGATTCCTAGCAAATTAGGGTTTCATAGATGCCATTTTTCTTCTTTATTGGAGACATCAAATTCCCAAATACTCGATCGATAGCATGCGAGATGCCTCTTTTGAGCAACTGTTCAAAGATTGGATCGGCGAAAGGCATTTGGTGGGGAATTTTTCACTTAATTATTGGCTTTGGCCCTTCCACTAACATAAATTATAAGTTTAACCCTTCCACTATTTATAAAAAAAATCAGCCTTTCATTGGACTTTAGGGCAACGTGATTACTCATTTGGTGGTTGAGAGTAATACTTAAAGAATCAGGACTAAAGTTGGTCCCATTAATATATAATATGTGTAGGACCGGGAGAATCACCAAAAAAAAGTTCTAAATCAACCTCAGATGCGCCAATTCAATATTAATTTTTTTTTTCTCGATTCAGTCCTAAACATTTTGTAACTGTACTAGTATAGTCCATTCGGTCAATTTTAGCCAAACAGTACTGACGTGGACGTCGGCCGTCCTATGATATAATATTTTTTATATTTTTTATTTTCTTTTACCTTTTATTTTCTTTTTTTTTTCCATTTTCTTCCTCCAGCTGGGCAACGACCCACTAGCGAAATCATGCCTCTGGGCTGAGAGGCCCAGCCTAGCGTAGCTCTTGTCGATCGCAGTCGGTAATCGGCTAAAGGAAGAAAGAAAAAGAAAAAAAAAAGGAAAAAAAAATCTATAGAATATTAAAATATTATATCGTTGGAAGGCATCCACGGGAGTGTCGCCAGCATAAATTAGACGGATAGACTGAATTAATATAATTACAAAATGTTTAGAAGTGAACCGATTAAAACAAATATTTAGAACTGAAGTGTGGCATTTGGGGGGAATTTTCACTTAATTATGGCTTTGGCTTTGGTCCTTCCACTAAAATAAATTATGACTTTAACCCCTCCACTACTTAATCAAAATAAATCAGGCTTTCATTGGTCTTTTGGGCAACGCCATTACCGATTTGGGGTCAAGAATAAAACTTAAAGAATCAGGACTAAAGTTCGCCTCATTAATATATAAAATATGTGGACCATGATGATGATAATATATATATGTATGATCATAATATATGAGATATTTTGAAATGATCTATACTGTCTCTTTGGCTATTTTGAGGTTGGATGACACGTGGACTTTCTTACTGTAAATTGTTTTTTTTTTCCCTTGTCTGGGAGATTTTAAAATTTCTACTAGTGTCTATTGAGATTGAGTTTTCCGCTGGAGCTAATGTGATTAAGAGCTAATGTGATTAAGAGTAAAAAGTATAGAAACACGTATGGTTCAAAAATATTCTAAAAGTGTTCTGCGAAACATTTTTAAAGAAATAAAAAAAAAACTTACTTTTGAGTTTTGGAACACTTTTGGAACCACCACCCATCGCCACCGACGCGGGCACCACCAGCCTGCCGCCGCCATCGGTCACCGGTCCCTAGCCGCTACCACTGCCGCTGGCGGAAAAAAAAAAGTATTTTTTGTTGTGCTTACCAAACGTGTTTTTTCCCCAAAAATCGTAGCCGGGAACAGAAACATAAAAAAATATTTCTATTCAAAAAATACTTCAAGGAATAGAAACGTTACCATACGCAACCTAAATGGCTACGATATCGGAATCTCGTATGATAAAGGACTTGAGTGCATAAATTCAGGAAAAAAGTCCCCATTGGACAATGAGAATAAAGTTAGGTGACCAAAAGACATGGACAACGAAAGGTTAGAAGACCCGAATTATGTTTGATCCATCATGACGATGACATCACGACGAAGAGAACTTATGATATTCGTGCATCTTCGTAATTAATAGAAAAAAAATTTAAAAAGTTGAATGCGATAACGTAAGAACCGCCAGCTCACAACATTTACACAAAATAATAATAATAATAATAATAATAATAATAATAATAATAATAAAGCCGACAATAGTGAAGTCAAGTTCGATTGACATCGCAATAAAAAAAAAAGTTCGATTAACAAACAAGCGACTTAGGTCCAACTAAGAAGTTGAAGTTCGTCCACGAAGACAACTCCAATCACCCAAATTAGATGTCACCTAATACCTAATTTATATATATATATATGAGATGTCTCAAAATGTGATAAAGAATGACGTTCATCTCTTGAGACATGATTTAATATCGCTATCGATTATAGACTGTAAATAGATTGTATTTTGAGAGTATGTAAATATTTGAGATTAAGCTTTTTGATTTTACAGGTGAAAGGAGATAACGAATATACAAAGAGCACGTCAATCCCGTGGTCGAGCGACATAGGATATTTCAACACACTTGCATTTTTTTTCTTTCTCCAAATCCAACGAGAGAAAAATCGCGATGTATATGACACTTTGTTTCTCGTGAAAATGTGTGTTACCACCTAGTTCCAAAAAAGCGAAATTGTATTATGCGGTGTGTGTGGTTCCCAATTCTTGGGTAAGAATCAAGAACGAGAACCGGAAACTGATGCACAAGAGATTATATGTTGTAAGTAATGCATATATATATATTATATTGTTATTCCTTTGTATGTCTAACGAGTGAATATTTTACTTAATCTATTCTATTTATTTTAGATATGAATTGTTTTAACGAGGAGATTATCATCAGTAAATAGAGTTTACGAGTTGAAACATGTGGTGAGGTTTCTCTAATAATTGTTTTAGTTTAAGTAATAGCAATTCTAATCTAAAACTATTCTTAAGTGATTGACTATTTTCTTTAGATTTTAGGTGGGTAGAATTTGGAGCAATTTTTTTTTTTAGGATGATTGAGGATTGAAGTTCTATAATTTAGGTTTTATGTTAAGTGTATTGAACTTTTTATTGTTTATTTTATTACGTGTTTCTGGATTGTTACCATTGATAAATGAGGATTTTTGTTGTTGTGTCCATTTTCATTTTTTGCTTAACAAAAAAATGAAAAAAAACAAGAAATTGGTCAGTTTTCCGAAGATCATAGAACCAACTCTAGAACCAATTGATGATGTAGGTTTCATGTTTCAAGGTATGCAGGATATGTTCTAGGTTCAAAAAAACTAATGAACATGTTCCGACAGGATATGTTCTAGGTGGAATATAGACCAACTTTGAAATCGCTTACGCCTACTGTCCCTTGCCACGATTCTTGAAGAGCTTGAACTCCTACGAGGGTCGATTAGGTGTTTTTGAAGTTTGAAGATGTCTTTGAGAAGTACAAAGGAAGGACTCCCTTGATTTTAACAAAAAAATCATACAATTTTGTGCACACAAGCATTTTGCAAAATTGTAGAAAAAAATTCTAAACCAATGATTCTTAACTATTGGTGTGTGATTCTTACTCCCCTGCGACAAAAAAACGCGTGGATCTCGCTTAGGCTCATGAATAGCTATCGTTCTATGTACTCTTTTTCGCTTGTAATTGAGTGATGAAACGAGAGATGTGATGTGCTAAATATAGTTGAATCATATACTGGACGTAACCCTAGTTTAAGAGTCGATAATGATAAAATCTCGTGCCTTGATTTCTCTTTCTCGTTTTATGTTTTATTTCGATTTGATTGCGCGCAGAATTCTAACATTAACAACATCGAGGTCTATGTCGTCAGAATACATCACCGGAATGGCCAATACATTGACCATTTTGAACCCCCCAAAAAAGGGAAAAAAAATAGCAACGTCTTTTTAGTTTCGAGAAAAAGTAAACGGACTGCTGACAACACCATCCCAACTTAGAACTCCGACGTACAACCCGACTCGAGTTTGGAGTGAACTCAAAGGTCTACTTAGAAACTAAAACCGAGTTCGAATTTTGCAACAGGGCGGGCCGGCCACGTCGAACTAGGCGTCTAAGATTCCGTTACCTTGAGCTAGTTATTTTACCAAATAATACCTACCTACATAGCACAAGAAAATCATTGGAAGTACACATGCTAGGACCTATTTTAATTTCCCAAAATATCAGTTCCTTCTTCAATTGGAAAGTCTAATCTTTTTTCGTTCTGATAGGCTCGAAAATCATTAAAAAATATATATAATAAATAATTAATAAAATAAGAACCTTCCATTTCCACTTCCGCTTCCAGCGCATACTCTGTACATATACGGACACCGACATCTTAGCCACCCAAAAGGGAGCAGAGATACCCTGGGCAAGCGCCCACAAGACGACCACCTCCAGAATCCCAGATCGCCGTCCATTTCGGAAGTCGCAACTCAAATCCAACGAACGGGAGCCTCCGGTCACCATCAAGCTTGGCTTTCACCGTGAACCGCACTCCGTCGCACGTTCAAATATTATAAACCCGCACGCACCAAACCCCAACTCCACCCCCCCCACGCCCCACCTCACCCCCCCCCCCCCCCCGCTTCCGTTTTCGCCCACAAAAAAAGAGCGCCTCTTGCTTCGGAAGAAGGCAATAGAATCACCGCTCCGTCTAGATCTCCGGCCAGATCAACGGTGGCCCGTCGCCGCCGGCCCGACCGCCTTTGCCGACCTCATTTCTCTCTCGCGCTCTCCCCCACTCTCGGCCTCGAGAAGACGAAGGGAAGCGGAAGCCGGCGGACTTTTGACCGCGTACCGACTCCGTTCCGTCCCCGGCGACCTTGCGTCAGCTCACTTCTAGCTCTCGGTGGATTCCGTTTGAGAGGTGTTGCCTTCTTCAACGAAGTAAACGGGTCGCCAGAGCTTCGACTGTGCCGGAGCTCGTTTTCGGCGGATCTGTTTACGCTTCTGGAGAATCCACCTTACTGCTTTCCGTTCTCAGACGGAGAGGACGAAGAGCAGTGGTCGGCCATTACAATCTTAAGAGAACCGTTTGCTGTTTAGAATCCGCCTCACTCTTGCTCGGTGACCGACATTTTGTTGGATAGAGTCTGCGGATCGCCGCCGCTTCAAGTTCGCCGGCGCTTATTTTCTTCAGATCTGATACGCTTATTCTGAAAGTAATTTCTCGGAGGTCAGCACTTCATTTATCGCGCAATTTATCATAGGACAGCTGGTGATCTCTCTCGTTGCTAAATGATTCAATCTTATTTATGCGGTTTAGCTTAGCGAAGCCAACGTTCGAGTGGAATACTTCATTTATCGCGTGATTAATCACATGACTATAATGATTGAAGCTTACTTGTGTGGTCGGTTTAGTGAGATTAACCGTGGAGGTTGTTTCTTCATTCATTGCTTGACTAATCACCGGAAAGTTCTCGAGTGATGCTTTTTGGCAAGCGATAAATTTAGTCTCTTTTTGCGGTCTTGGTAGGGTGAAGATGTCTCAAAGCACGATCCGCAAAGCCCTTGGGGCGGTCAAGGACCAGACAAGCATTGGCCTTGCGAAGGTTGGGAGCAACATGGCACCGGAGCTTGAAGTAGCGATTGTGAAAGCCACGAGCCATGATGATGATCCTGCTGATGAAAAATATGTTCGTCGGATTTTGAATTTGACTTCGTACTCGCGTGGATATGTACATGCATGTGTTTCTGCTCTTTCTAAGCGACTTAGCAAGACCCGTGATTATATTGTGGCTCTCAAATCCCTGACGCTCATTCATCGTTTGCTGAATGATGGAGATCCGATTTTCCATGAGGAGATAATTTATGCGACTAGGCGTGGTGCTAGGTTGTTGAATCTGTCTGACTTTAGAGATGAGGCTCACTCTAGTTCATGGGACCACTCCGCTTTTGTGAGGACTTATGGTATGTATCTGGATCAGAGGCTTGAGCTGATTCTGTTTGATAGAAAGAGTGGTGGCGGCAGCGGTCCAAGTGGAAGTGCTAATGGTGGTGGTAGTGTTCGCAGTGAGGATAGGTATGGAGGCAGAGATGATTTCAGGTCGCCGCCGCCCCGTGGCTCTGATTATGACTACGGTGATTATAGAGGAGAGAATGGAAATCACGGGGGAATGATGAGAAGGTCAAGGTCATACGGGGATATGAGTGACGCTGTGGTGGTGAGAGACGGGAAGGAAGAGAGAAGGGTAGTGACGCCACTGAGGGAAATGAAGCCAGAAAGGATTTTTGGCAAAATGGGTCACTTGCAGAGGCTATTGGATAGATTCTTGGCATGTAGGCCAACTGGTCTGGCGAAGAATAGTAGGTTGATCTTGGTTGCTTTGTACCCTGTTGTGAAAGAGAGTTTTCAGATATATGCTGATATCTGTGAGGTTTTGGCTGTTTTGCTTGATAAGTTTTTCGATATGGAGTACCAAGACTGCGTCAAGGCTTTTGATGCTTATGCTAGTGCGGCTAAGCAAATTGATGAGTTGATTGCGTTCTACAATTGGTGTAAGGATACAGGGGTGGCAAGATCGTCCGAGTATCCTGAAGTGCAAAGGATTACCAGTAAGTTGTTGGAGACATTGGAGGAGTTTGTGAGGGATAGAGCAAAGAGACCCAAGAGCCCCGAGAGGAGAGAGGAATTGCCTCCTGTTGCTCAGGAGGAGGAGCCTGTGCCTAACATGAATGAAATAAAGGCATTGCCTCCACCAGAGAATTATACTCCAGCACCACCACCAGAGCCAAAACCGGAGCCACCGAAGCCGCAAGCGACTGCGGATTTGGTGGATCTGAGAGATGATGGAGTCACTGCTGATGATCAAGGTAATAAACTTGCATTGGCTCTGTTTGCGGGGCCACCAGCTAATTTTGGCAATGGTTCATGGGAAGCATTCCGATCTAATGGTGAGTCAGAAGTCACTTCTGCATGGCAAAACCCAGCTGCTGAGACGGGCAAGGAAGATTGGGAATTGGCATTGGTGGAGACAGCCAGTAACTTATCAAAACAGAAAGCGGCTTTAGGTGGTGGACTTGATCCTTTGCTACTGAATGGCATGTATGACCAGGGAATGGTGAGGCAACATGTGAGCACTTCTCAACTGAGTGGAGGTAGTGCGAGCAGTGTTGCTTTACCTGGTCTTGGCAAGAGCACAACCCCAGTATTGGCTCTCCCTGCACCCGATGGAACGGTCCAAACAGTTAACCAGGACCCCTTTGCTGCATCATTAATCATCCCTCCTCCTTCGTATGTGCAGATGGCAGATATGGAGCAGAAACAGCGTTTACTTGTGCAAGAGCAACAAGTATGGCAGCAATATGCAATGCATGGAATGCGAGGTCAAGCCACCTTGGCCAAGATCAGTGGGGCGGGTTACTATGCACAAGGTCCTCTTCCTACAATGCCTTATGGCATGCCACCGGTCAATGGAATGGGGCCGCCGACCGGGTACTATCCTTCTTATTATTGATGTAACTTGCTTTTACCTATACAACTCTGTTTTTGCTTTGTTATCGAGTTATGTATTTAGTTGTACTTTATGTTATGCTCCTTTTTACAACTCTGGTGCACGGGTTTGGGATGAGGGAAGAGTGAACCAAAAAAGTATTCATTTTGAGGAAGATTTTGGATGCTGACATCCAGGGGGATCCTGCACCTGTTTGTGCTTCTTGTAATATTAGAATTTCCATGAATTTGGCCTCTTGTGCAGTTGTTGCTAGTATAAGCAGAACTAATTTGTCATCGTGTTGTAATGTCATGCTTTGTTGTTTCATGTGTAAAAGTAGACTGACTATCGAAACCAGTTCAATGTTCCCTGCCGCAAGTATGCATGGAATTGCTTCCAGAGTATTCAGTTGTTTAATTTAGATTTTTGTTTTTGCTGCTTTCGTTTCTGTTTCTTGTGTCACTTGGAATCGTCCGGAGCTTATTCGCTTTGTTGATTATTTTCTTGCTGATTTAATATCTTAGATCTGTGTGCTCATGTGGCTCAGTGTTCGTTTTAATCTTGGATAGAACTCCCTCTGCTAGAGCTGATCTTGGCTTGAAGGTTTAGGTGATGAGTCTGATGGTCATGAAAATGTTGATAGTATAACCTTGCGACAGATGTACAACTCATCTCCCAAAAGGTTAAACCTTGGATCTAAATTTCACTGTTCTGGCTGGACAACTCCAGCACCGAGCCCACAAATTGACTTGATGAGGACAGAATGATTAAACAACTGAAATGGATAAGGTTAACAGAGATTGGATCACAAGTTTATGGGGACAACGACAACGGATAGTCCATAGCCTCCTACAGAATGCGAAGAATTGAGAAACTTACTCACATAACTGAAAAGGACTTCACATGATTGATGTGAATTGACTTTTGGACTTTAGCCCTTTGTCTCCTGACTTTGAATGATGTTTCGTTTTGTGGCTATTCAAAAACTTCCTTTTGGACTTACCCCCCTTGTCTGATGCTTTAAGAGTCTTGGTTTTTTGCTTACCAAGGTCAGGCAATGTCTGCCGGTTGTCCATAGCCTACTACTCAGGTGCATATTATCCCGTCTCCCATGACCTCCACTTGTTGACGCGTGGGTTTCGGATCATCCGGACTAAGTCCAGCTTGGCGGGGTCGACCTGGATTGTCTTTGTGAACCGATAGGGATCCTCTAGAGTTTTGAATTTAGGTCGCTGAAATCGCGACGACGGCTGATAGGTCTCCATTTACGCAGTGCTTATCGGACAAATCAACCCAATTTGCCCTAGTAAGCTGATGGTTCCCATGTTCATTTGTTCTACTTAAATAGACACGTTCATACGCATCCTCTCACATCATCGAAGAGTGAATGAAGTTTGAACTTGGAAGAAGCATTTCAACCCAAATGATCTTTTTATAGATGCTAGGTTAAGATTATTTATGGGGTGTTGTGATGGTAATGAGAAAGTGAAGTAGAGCCACCCAGTTCCGTGACTCTTTGATGTTTAGGCGTCTAATCGTTGTGTCAGTCCCCCGCCATGCTACACTGTCGACCACTTTTAAGGTTAACATGGAGTGAACCATGATGGATCCTCCTTAGACGGTTGTAGTGTAGAATAAGCGGCACGTAGGAACCTTGTACTCTCAAAACGGGGATTTGGGCCGATGTGAAGATGGGCTACTGGTGACCCAAATTGAAAAAAAAAATGAATTCTCTCTCTCGCGTCATACGTTTGAGGTTGTCAAGTCATTGTTGACTTGAATGTGGACGACGGTGGTTGACCTATCAAGTTCTTCGACCTTAATGGCGTTGTTGTGCGAGAGACATCTCTCTCTCTCTCTCTCGCTCTCGCTCTTGTAGAGATTTGACTAAGTTATGGACTGCCGAATATTTAGAAGCTCTGACGTTTAGATCCTTCTCAAAGTACAAACAGAAGCTAGCTCTCTCGCGCCTCCTCTCAATTCGACCCCAAATCGACAGAAACTAAAGGATGGGTGCTCCAAAAAGTCAACGAAGCTAGAATGGGCCAGAACGGTACGTGGGACTTTTGGAGAGCGCTCCTGTCATTTTCAATCACGTTACCTTCTGACCTCACTGGCAAACTACCATCTCTTGGCCACGTGTGGCATAGAAACTCGGTCAAACTCCCAGAGCACCACACGCTTCGAAGTCAACGACACTCCTTCTCGAGCAGCAGAAACCCCATGACACTGACACTGACATCAATAAAAAATTTCCACCAAATCTTGGATTAAGCAGAAACAGATGTACAGTTCAATGACTCATCATCATCACAATCAAAACGACGCGATATAAAATGCTCTGTCCGATCTTCTATACAGTTAATTCGCCCCTTAAGGAACGAGAGATTTACCAAAATGCCACCCTAGTCTTTGAACATGATGTCGCCCGCGATGGCCATCAGCGCTCCCGACGCCTCGGGGGCGAACTTCCTCGCGAAGAGGAACGGGTCGTGCCTCCGGCTCGCCAGCAGATCGGTGCCGTTTGCCCCGTCGTCCCCGTACCTGGGCCGCTCGCTCCTGAGCCGGCGGACCAGCTCGGGCCCCACCTCGTCCGCCCGGTAGGTCCGGGGGTGCCCGTCCGTCCGCCCCTTCCAGTCCACGTGGGTCAGGGTGCACGGCACGCACCCCCGCGGGTCCCGCATTCTGAGAAGGGTGGGGAAGTAGTGCTCCTCCGGGTAGCACGTGCCGCGGTGCACGCACGGGAGCTTGAACTTGGACCAGAGCCGCGTGTCCCCCACCGCCACGCGCGCGTGCCGCCGAGTCAGAACCCAGAACTGGGACCCGATCCGGAAGTCCTCCAGGCTCACCTCCGGGAGCATCGCGTCGGGCCCGCGCGCTGCCCACCGGTCGTACGTCCCCGCCTCGTTCTTGAGTATCTCGATGAAGCTCTTCCGCGACCTGGCCAGGGTCCGGTAGGTGAAGGTGAAGGAGCGGAGCGGCACGCACGACGGGGACAGGAGTGCGAACATAGAGTTGCCCGGGTCGTGGAGGAGCGAGGAGCGCGTGGGGAGAGGCAGCCTCCGCGCCGCCGAGATGAGCGTCGGGGTGTGCGGCGGGACGGCTTGGACGGGATAACTCGGCCGGAGAACACGCCGGGTGAAGTGTGGTCCGGGGTCTTCGGGGTCGGGTCGACGTGTACGTAGATGTTGTAGAGGCCCTTTGGAGTCTTGTTGAAGTAGGCCTCCCATAGTGGGGCGAATGGGGAGGCCCGTTGTGGTCAAGAACATAAAGGCCAGCTTTTTTGGGGCCGATTCGGCTTCTGGCTGACCGGGCCGCCACCCGGAAGAGCGCCTCGTCCCTCTGCATCGTCATAACTGACCGCCGGCGGCGGCGGGCGGCGGCGGGGGGGAGAGACGGCGTTGTTGGCGGTCTGCGATCACGGGTTGGTGGCGGGGCTTCATCTATCGGGATTCTTGATTCCAAGATCCTGCCTTCAAGGTTGGCTTTGATGTCGAATCGGGGCATTCGGCGAAGGGGGTCCGGCGGGTATAGGCACAGGGTCGCCGTCGCCGTCCGCGGCGGCGGGCGGAGGAGGGAGTGGTGGCCGCGGGGCCGGGTGTTGATGGTGAAGACAATGGCCAAGGGCAAGCAGAGAAGCAGAGCACAGAAGAGAGGTGAGCGGGGTTCGGAGGACAACATACCTCTCGCCGCTATCCGCTCACCTCAGCTCTCCAGCGGGGGGAAAAAGAAGGAAGGCCGAAAAAGAAAAAGAAAAGAAAAAGGCCAAAAGGGGAGGCGAGTGACTGCGATCGAAGAGAGAGAATCTAGAGAGAGAGAGAGAGAGAGGGGGAGTGGGGATTTGGGAGCGAGAAGATGATGATGGTCGGGATTAAGGCCGTTCTTATGCTAAATTGACGGCTGAGATTGCGTTAGGCACAGTCCTTAATGGATCCCCCCACCCAAAAAGAAAACAAAACAAAACAAAAAAGCAGAGACAGACATGAAAAACCACTACTCTGTTTTTTTTTTTTTTCCCGGGCAATGGTGCCTTGCTTTTCCATGCCATGTCGGGAAGGTCTTTTGCTGATTCCAGTTAAAGCCTTGCAATTTTGCTTAACTCTAATTGCCATTGATTATTGATGGCCACGAGCTTTTCCTTCAAGCTCATCCACTTTTGCCCAGGCGAATAATTATACAAATAGTATCCGAACGTGCCACGTGGGTTTCCCTAAAATTTATTTCCGCTTCCGAACTTTACATTTGTTCGTCAACTTTTCTTTTTTCAGTTCATGTTCATTTTCAATACGTTTTTTAAATCTAAATTAATAGAAGGATAAAGTTAATATGTTCCTATAATTTAAG